>CM039678.1:269983355-272622962 GCA_022496015.1 Hordeum marinum
ACAAAGAAGCAACCTTGACTATTCAATAACGGTTTCCGTCCACGAAGGACTAGCCTCACTCGGGGTAGATCTTCATGAAGTAGGCGATCTCCTTGACCTTACAAACTTCTTGGTTCACTCCACAACACGAAGTAGGAGGCTCCCAAGTGACACCTAACCAATCTAGGAGGCACCACCCTCCAAAAGGTAATAGGCTCGATAATGTCGATGAACTCCTTGCTCTTATGCTTCAAGATGATAGACTCCTCAACACACAATCATCCACTCATAGATTTGCCTTGGTGGAAGAGATTGATTGGGTGGAAAGCAACTTGGAAAGGCTAGAGATCAAGATTCATATGGTTGGAATGGAATGACATTATCTCAACACATGAGTAGGTGGCTCTGTCTCAAAATATCAGTTGGTATGAGTGAGGATCTGTTCTGAGTGCTTCTCTTGCGAGTGAGTAGTGGTGGAGGGGTATATATAGGCATCTCCAAAAATCCAACCGTTACACCTAATAAGTCCAACTCGGTGATACCGATGTGTTAATCTCGGTGGTATCAAGTTGCCAATAAGGTAGCAACTTTTGAATCTCGGTGAGACCAATACATAAAACTCGGTTGCACCGATAAGGTGACCAACGGTCAGATTGCCAGACTCAGTGATGCTGATCCAACAAACTCAGTCGGACCGATTTTGTGAATTTGCGTAACAGAAAGTTGGCAACCTAAACTCGGTGGCACCGAATCGAAGGATTTTATCACCTACATCATTTGGCAATTGTTCGACTTGCGAACCATTAGACTCATCAAACTTCACATGTACCGTCTCTTCAACTTTTTGAGTGAAGTTGTGGTAGACACGATAGGTGTGAGAGTTTGATCCGTAACCGAGTAGGAAACCTTCATGAGATTTAGAAGCAAATTTAGCACGACGATGCTTATCAAGAATGTAGCACTTGGAGCCGAATACCCGAAAGTATCCAACTTGGGGTTTGTTACCGGTGAGAAGCTCGTATGCCATTTTACTAAGAAGTTTGTGCAACTAGAGTTGGTTTGTGGCATGACATGTTATTTCCACGGCTTCTGCCCAAAAGTGTCTTGGTGTCTTGTATTCGTCAGGCATCATTCTTCCCATCTCAATGAGGGTTCGGTTCTTTCTCTCAACAACTCCATTTCGTTGAGGTGTGTACGTAGCTGAGAACTCATGTGAAATACCCTCTTCGTCAAGAAAGGTATCCACATGGGTGTTCTTGAACTCCGGTCCGTTATCGCTTCGAACCTTCTTGATCTTCACTTCAAATTGATTTTGCGCTTTGCGTGCAAAGTTCTTGAAGATCTTTTGTACCTGCGACTTATCATCAAGAAAGAATACTCACGTAACTCTGGAAAAATCATCAACTATAACTAGATCATAAGAGTTTCCACCGAGACTCTTGTAAGCATTGGGACCAAAAAGATCCATATGAAGTAACTCGAGCGTTCTCTTAGTGGTCATGATGTTCTTGACCGGATGACTTCCACCTACTTGCTTTCCTGCTTGACAAGCGCTACAAAACCTATCTTTGTCAAATATAACATCTTTAACACCAAGAATGTGATCTCCCTTGATAATCTTATCTCGATTGTGCATGCCTACATGTCCTAGCCTTCTATGCCATAGCCAACCTTTAGATGATTTTGCAACTTCACAAGTACAAGATTGGGCCTTTTTAGTGAAATCGACAATGTATAGTTCACCTCTACGAATACTAGTAAAGACAATTTTATGATTATTAAATCAAAACACTTGGCAATCTACTTTGGTAAATAGCACATTGAAACCGAAGTCTGCTGGTCTAGATACGGAAAGAAGATTGTAGCCAAGGGATTTAACAAGCATCACATTTTGAATAGAGCTATCATGAGATATGGCCACCTTACCAAGGCCAAGTACCTTCCCCGTAGAGTTGTCTCCAAAGGTAACGTACCTCTAAGGACCTTGATTAGGCGTGATCTCTTGAAACATGTCTTTATCTCCAGTCATGTGATTGGTGCATCCACTGTCGAGAATCCACTCTTTTCCACCAGACATGTAATCCTTCAAGTTTGCCTTTAGACTTAGATTCTTCATGATCTTTTCATGCTCTATGTTGAAAAACTCGTCTTCATCATAGTAGCCATGTTCTTCATTGTCATCATTTTGTGGAATCTCCTCGTCATAGAAACCAAGAGACTCGTTAGAATCGTAACCATGACAATGTTTGAGTTTATGAATGTGAATGGCCTCAATAATAATGTTGTTTATAGTTGTGACATCTCCTTTAGCACGCATAATATCACGAAGCTCAAACAGGCATTTACCAAAGTTTGGATCACTAGGCTTCGTTTTGTGAAAAGCAACAGTTTTATGAAGAATTTCATCAAGATTACTTAAATGTAAGATTGATATCATTTCTCCAAACCATTCCACAAAGTATAAGCACAAGTAAAGTTCTTCAATTGAGAAAGCATGAATCTTGGTAAGCCTCTAACAATAAGATTGTCAGTTCTAAGGTTACTAATCATGTCAATTTCCTCTTCGTGTGTGGGATGCAATTCATTAATGGGGAGCACATAGGGTTTTTCAATATGTTTTCTCAAATGGAATTTGTCAAATAGATCAATCATGGCAACCTTCCATCGACTATAGTACTCTCCATCAAGAATGGGCACTCTACAATACAAACTCTCCATACTACACACATCCATCTTCCTCCACGGTGATGAAACCGAAGCAATGGAGACCAACGCCATGATACCAATTGTGGGATCACTAGAAGAGTATGTCTGGAGGGGGGTGAATATACTACCAGCAGGAATTTAAAAACTACACAAGGTGCAAACTTAAGTGTTGGCAGATTTTAGCAATTGTAGCAAGTCTAGCACACCCTACACATGCAAGCCATCAAGTATAGCAGCGGAAAGAAAAGACATTGCACATGGAAGTAAAGAGTAGAGATAGGAGGATCAAACGCATGAAGGACACGAAGATTTTTTCCCGTGGTTCTGATAGGTGGTACTATCGTACGTCCACGTTTATGGAGTCTTCAACCCACGAAGGGTAACAGTCGCGAGAGTCCATAGAGGGCTCCATCCATAAGGGTCCACAAAGAAGCAACCTTGACTATTCAATAACGGTTTCCGTCCACGAAGGACTAGCCTCACTCGGGGTAGATCTTCATGAAGTAGGCGATCTCCTTGACCTTACAAACTTCTTGGTTCACTCCACAACACGAAGTAGGAGGCTCCCAAGTGACACCTAACCAATCTAGGAGGCACCACCCTCCAAAAGGTAATAGGCTCGATAATGTCGATGAACTCCTTGCTCTTATGCTTCAAGATGATAGACTCCTCAACACACAATCATCCACTCATAGATTTGCCTTGGTGGAAGAGATTGATTGGGTGGAAAGCAACTTGGAAAGGCTAGAGATCAAGATTCATATGGTTGGAATGGAATGACATTATCTCAACACATGAGTAGGTGGCTCTGTCTCAAAATATCAGTTGGTATGAGTGAGGATCTGTTCTGAGTGCTTCTCTTGCGAGTGAGTAGTGGTGGAGGGGTATATATAGGCATCTCCAAAAATCCAACCGTTACACCTAATAAGTCCAACTCGGTGATACCGATGTGTTAATCTCGGTGGTATCAAGTTGCCAATAAGGTAGCAACTTTTGAATCTCGGTGAGACCAATACATAAAACTCGGTTGCACCGATAAGGTGACCAACGGTCAGATTGCCAGACTCAGTGATGCTGATCCAACAAACTCAGTCGGACCGATTTTGTGAATTTGCGTAACAGAAAGTTGGCAACCTAAACTCGGTGGCACCGAATCAGAATCGGTTGCACCGAAGGGCTAAGGTTTGGCTTGAGTTTGTCTGAGGCTGAAAATCGGTGGCACCGAGTGGGAGTTGTTGGTTGCACCGATTTTGAGTATTTTGCTTTGGACAGACTTTTGGTGGAAGAGCTTGTGGATGTATGTGGTGACTATCACTTGTGCACGTATGGACATTTTTTTCACCAACAGTACCTTACCCCTTTTGATAGTATTGGCTTTCCTATGGACTCAAAGTGATTTCTCACAAAGTAAAATGTAGAGTCCTCTTTCTTGAAGCTTTGCCAATCTATCTCTTCTCCTTCTTCTTCATGGGGATACTCTCCACACTCCTTTTGCCAACCCATCTCTCTGTATGAACTTTATCTGAAATACACTAGATGAAAGTATTAGTCCAAGAGACAATGTATGTTGTCATAAATTATCAAAACCCACCAAGGGAGCATATTGTGCTTTCAAAAACCCTATGGAAGACTAAAGTTCTAGGAAAGGTGAGGATGTTTCTATGGAGACTGTCGAAGCAATCCCTCCCTACTGAGGATGTTAGGGCTCACAGAAATATGTCAACCTCGAGTTGTTGTGGTCTGTGTGGAGTTCTAGACTCTTGGCGACATTCCCTCATAGATTGCACTTCATCGAGACGTGTTTGGGCCCTTACTGATGATTCTCTACTAGAGAAATTGAGCTCCACTAAGCCAAATGCCAAAAACTGGCTGTTCACAATGATGGAGGCGTTATCGCATGCATCCTTTGTTGAGCTTTCGGTTACCTTATGGGCGATCTGGTGGGCGCGAAGACAAGCAATTCATGAAGGTAAATTCCAGAGCCCACATTCTACCCATGAATTTGTTGTGAGATACATAAAGGAACCGGACTTGATGCGAGAGATCAAGTTGAGAGCCACTACTGGCATGGCCACAAATCAGCGCCACGCCCCTAATGTCAGACCAAGGGTGCCTCCAGCAGGTTTTGTCAAGATACAGGTGGATGCTAGGGTGGCACCGCACAACAGAGGTGACACGACAGCAGCTATATACAAAGATGCAGCCGACAACTACATGGGGAGCTCATCCTTAGTTATCCCGGGGTTCATGATGTTGCTACCCTGGAAGCAATAGCTTGTCAAGAGGCTTTATCCTTAGCTGAAGATATGCTTGTCCATAACTTTGTCATATCCTCAGATTCCAAGAAGGTTGTCCAGGACATTGCCCACGACACTAAGGGCAAGTATGATTCGATCGTCAGTGAGATTATTGATAGGGCTAGCGGTTTCAATTGTATTTTTACTTTTGAAGGACGCTCAACAAATGTTGACGTCCATATTATCGCTAAATTTTCTCTCTCGTTACAACCGAGGCGCCATCTGTGGCTCGTTCATCCCATGCAAACTGTATCCTACAAACTATGATTTATGGTCAGTAAAGTTTGTTTTACACTAAAAAAAGTTAGATGCTCCTTGTCAAAAACAAAAAAGGAATGAAAGAAAAAGAAAAAAGAATCTGCTAGAGATGCTCTTACAGATCATATTTGCGCAGTTGGGTTGCAGGTGCTCTAACGTCGACTACTTCGGCTCATCCCCGCGCCTCTGTACCTCTCTTCCTCCTGACCAGCCCACCGGAGCCGCCGCCATCGTTGAGCGGTAAGAGCCGTGAGGCTCACTAACGCCCATGAAGGGCTCGCACTCGCAGGCTCAGGCGGCAAGCCGTCGGCGGCGCTGCGGGTGGCTGCTCCCGCTTCTCGTTGTTGCTGCTTTTCTCGGCGAGATCGCGTTCCTCGGTCGCCTCGATATGTCGAAGAACGCTGCGGCGGTCGAGAGCTGGACCACCTCCTTCTACCGCCTCTCTTCGACCTGGGGCGCGGACGCGCCTCCGGGTAGCGGGGACAACGATGACGAGTGCGAGGAGCGGCTCGAGAGGGAGGACGACGTGCCCTACGACCGGGATTTTGAAAGGGATCCCGTACTTGTCGGCGGTGCTGCTAAGGCATGTCCCTTCCTTGCAATTTGGTATCGACGTTGACGGGCTTGCCGGATCTGCTGCTTAATTCGGTCAACGCTTCATTGGGGGTAACATTAGCAATGGGAGTATAAGTTCCAGTGATCTCTCCCGATTTTTTTTAGAGAATCTTGCTAGACAATCGTCATATGAACTTTTGGGAGGTTAGAGTTCCTAGATCGGCATTTTAACCAACCAAATACGAGTTATATGCCACAACAAAGTATTGCAATCGAATTATTATTTGCAAGTAGTTTCTTATGGTATACTATTTTTTATGACATATAACTTGTATTCCATTGGTCAATTTGCTGATCTAGAAATATGTGTGGATCTTAATAACCATAAGGGAGGCAATAGATATTTTGACAGAAGCTTGTAGAGCTCCTGAGGGTGGAACCTAGACCTAGTGCCATACTTGGTGAAACACAATGCCAGTTTGGACTTGCTATTTTGTCTTGTAAGGTTCGTAATTGTGAATTTAATGCAGTGTTTTGTAATAGTTGGAACTTTGAAAACTATCAGAAGAAGCTTTTTGGAGCATGTTTAATAGCATAGCCAATAACCGGCTATTTGAAGTTGCCATGTCACCTACAGTCGACCTAATAGCCTATTCATATAGTAGTTAGTCATACTTGTATATTGTGTTATTACTAGGTGGCCCACCTTTCTCTCTCGGCCCGGCCCGAATCCACAAGGGAAGGACAAGGCCGACAAATATTGGGAGGCAGCTACGCACAACTTGGCTTGGATGGATCGTGCGACTTTGGCCAAGGCATGGCGCTGGCTTAGGATAGGTTCTGTTGATTTAGCAGTTGGTTTTTAACATTTGCCATTAGATCTCTTCGACCCTCCACAAAATCCCCACCAAATTTCTTCTTCCACCACCACCATGACTTTGATGCGGGCCATGATTGAAGAGTCCCCAAGGATGAAGGCGCTACATGCCTTCCTCGTGGCAGACCGTGTGATTCCGACTAGAAATGACGTAAGTCGCCCTCGCCGGCTTCCTCGACCCCAAGTGGGACTCTGCAGAGGTGTCGTCGGCCTCATCAACGATGTCCTCGCAGTGAGCATTCGGCACAACATCGTCATCACCAACCCAACCCACAAATCCACGTTGGACAACTTGCTCCCTTCCTTCATGTCGGCATCGACATCGAATTCGAGTGCGTCTACACCTGCAACGAGCGATGTCAAGGAGGCTATCGTGAATGTCGTCCCTGCAACTGGTGGGTCCTGCACCATGGCGCACACCATCTGTTCGACCTTGGGTTTGATCCCCATCAACATCGCCATCCAAGTCACCGAGCCGCCTCTGCTCGTGGGGATCATGCCTCGAACGATCCTGTGCATGTGGAATCGTCGCCTCATGTTAACCGGTCAATCCTCGCCCCTGGCCATGTCATCGGCAAGGCTTTGCCTAAGTCCTATCTCAGGCTAGATCGTCTGTTGCAACGGGAAGTGTGGATCGCCTAGTTCAATGTCGAGTTCAATAGGAGCTCCACTGATTTGTTGGCAGCCATGCAGCCATGACGGAGACGAACTTGCCGGCCTTGCTCGAGCTCGTGTCCACTTTGGAGCATCCTTGCAACATAGGTGCAGGTGCCCTTGTGATGGAAATAGATGACCTCAACCTTGCAATGTATGTCTTCGATGATGGGTCAAAGCCTCGTCACTCTCTCATTGGTGCTCGCATTCACTCCTGCATTGGACATCAGCCGTTGGCCCCCCCTAGGAGGCATAAAAATCGTCGCCTGGGGGCGAGCCGGCGGTAGAATTGGCGCTGGGGCGGTTGGGCATCCAGCCGTCGCCCTCAGGTCGCCCCCAGGCGTCGATATCGGCCCATTCGCAACCGCTTTTTGGCCCAGATAAATAGAAAAATGGCCCGATATCGGCGAGAAACGGCCCATATTCGGCGTGGTTCAGTGTTGAATTCTCAACATAAATATTTTTTGTCACATAGTTCATCACAGAAATCAAATAATTCAACAAAATAGTGCAACAACAAATAGTTCAATACAAATTGTATATAGTTCAACAAATAAAAAGTCATATGTCATCACACGTCGAGCTAGGCGTCGCCCTTGATCCTCCATAGGTGCTCCACCAGATCCTGCTGCAGTTGATGATGCACCTGTGGGTCTCGGATCTCCTGACGCATATTGAGGTAGGCAGTCCAGGTTGCCGGTAGCTGGTGATCAACTTCGGCTAGAGGACCCTGCCTGTAGTATGGTTCAGTGTCAAACACTGGCTCTTCCTGCTCGCTCTCGATGATCATGTTGTGCAAGATGACACAGCAAGTCATGATCTCCCACATTTGATCTTTCGACCAGGTCTGAGCAGGGTACCGGACAACAGCAAATCGAGATTGGAGCACACCAAATGCCCGCTCGACATCCTTCCTGCAAGCCTCCTGCACCTTGGCAAAGTGGGACTTCTTGCCTCCTAGCATAGCGTTTGAGATAGTCTTCACAAATGTAGACTATCTCGGATAGATGCCATCAGCTAGGTAGTATCCCTTGGTGTAGTGTCGCCCATTGACCTCGAAGTTCACCGGAGGAGAATGACCTTGTGAGTTCCTGGCAAAGACAGGGGAGCACTGCAGCACGTTGATGCCATTGTGAGTTCCTGGCATACCAAAGAAGGAGTGCCAAATCCAGAGGTCCTGTGTGGTCACCGCCTCAAGTACCACACTGCAACCGCCTTTGGCGCCTTTGTACATCCCCTACCAAGCAAATGGGCAGTTCTTCCATTTCCAATGCATGCAGTCGATGCTTCCAAACATCCCAGGAAATCCTCTTGCTGCATTCTGTGCTAGGATCCGAGCAGTGTCTTCCACATTGGGTGTTCGCAAGTATTGCGGTCCAAACACTGCCACCACTGCCCAACAGAACTTGTAGAAACACTCAATGGTGGTGGACTCGGCCATGCGCCCATAGTCGTCGAGTGAATCACCGGGAGCTTCGTATGTAAGCATCCTCATCGCTGTCGTGCACTTCTGGATTGAGGTGAATCCAAGTTTGCCGGTGCAATCCTTCTTGAATTGAAGTAGCTGTCGAACTCTCGGGTGGAATTCACAATCCTGTGGAAAAGCTTTCGGCTCATCCGATAACGGCGCTGAAATGTTTTGTCGCAATGCAGTGGAGCGTCGGCGAAGTAGTCAGAGTAGAGCATGCAGTAGCCTTCGAGACGATGCCGGTTCTTTGCTTTCATCCGCCCCGGCGCCGAGCCACCTCGCCGCGGCTTTTCATTGCTCGCCAGCAGGCCGGCAAGGGCGGTGAGGACCATGAGATGTTCCTCTTCCTGGACGTCGGCCTCGGCTTCCTCCTCCAGCAGCGCGGCGAGCGCTTCCTCGTCGTCCGAGTCCATTGCCGAGGCAGGCAAATTGCCGAACACCTTGCGGGCGCGGTGGGCACGTACCTGCCGCTACATTGCCCCTCTGCGGCTGGAAACGCCGGAAAAATCGTCCAGCTGGTGGTGGAGAGGCTGCCTCGGCGAAACCTCTGCTCTTTTTTCGGCGGGGGGTGGGAGGCGAATCTAGAAGAAAGACTTGACTTTTCGCCTGACGGTGTGGGCCAGACGTGCTTTTTCTTTGCGCCGGAGCCCCCGAGCGCCCCCAGTGCGCCGGGTGCGGCCTGCGATCGCCGGGCCCAAAAACGGGTCGAGCCGGCGAAATCCGCCATCCTGGGGGCGCGACTGGGGCGTTTTTTCGGCACCAGCGCCGAAAAAGTCGCCGGGGGGGCCTGTTGGGGGCGCGGCTGGAGATGCTCTGAGCATCAGGACAACTCTGAGGAGAAGGGTAAATCTGTTCACAAGATGGACGTCTCCTCAGTGCAGCATGGCATCGCAGTTCGTGAGTTCCTTCCATTTCATGCTCACCAGTTTTTTCCCTGTTAATTGCCGTGAACTACTGCTGCATTCATTGATCCGCCCTTTACTGCATGGCATGATAACCTGTGGCCACCCCATTTTTCTCTGAATGTGTCGTCACTGAAATTGCAATTCTACGAGCAGAGTTTGCCTATTGCCGCTCCATTGGATAGGAAGCTCATTGACCATATTGCCATGGGTTGCAACTTCCCGTACAATCTTTCTATTCTGCACCGGTTCAATTCTGAAGGTGTTCTCGTAATTGTTTCTGAACAATCCCAATTGGCAATTGCCTGGGTAATCCAATTAGAGTGTTTGGAGTCGTGGGACTTCCATTCTTCAACAACCCTGCAACAGAATGTTTTTCATGGCTATTGCAACAAATGTAGTGCCTATTCAAGCTTCGGAATGGTGCTCAGTGCTATGTTTTTGTGTATTGTGGAGGACTCGGCAATCATTATAGCTGCTGTTTACTGTTAGGAAAGCAACTTACCTCTATTGAAGGCCCAAGGGGCATATATATTACACATGACTTGAGATGCAAGGAAAGTAAACATAGACTAATAAGGACTCCTAGACCAATACTAATACTTCCTACCCCCCCTCCCCCCTCAAATGCAAAGCGTATGCAATAGCGTTACATTTGAAGAAGTGTAATACTAAAGAAAATGGTAATCCAAATCCGTGTCTTGAGAGTGTCGTTGTAGCATGAAGAGTCTTCAAAACCTGTCAAGTCAAGCCAAAGGGGATAATGAATAGATGGCACATCACAAGAAAGACACCGCATCAATGGAAGATACAAGAGAAGTATCAAGAGAAGATGTGTTGTCAAAAGAAGATGACACATCAAGTGAAGGAAGCATTGCTTAAAGAATCATGGCCCATGAAAACCGACGGCGAAAGAAGCTCGGCGGCAAGAGAATGGGCTTAGATCAACAATGCAAATAGAATAAAGCATTGCGTAGAAAATCATAGCCCACGACAACCGACAACGAAAGAAGCTCGGCGGTTAAGGCACAATGGGCGTAGACCGACAATGCAAAAGGACTCCAGAAAATCCTATAGAAAACAACTAAGGGCAAATAGGCCACAAAAGTTGCATAGGAAGGATCAGGACCGGAGAAAGGCTGATGGACCATGGTACTGTGGACTCGCATGGCATGAGAAACACATAATATCGACGGATTTGATGGACGCAGCGAAAAACAAAGAAACTAGAAAACACATAATAAACTAGATGCAATGGCAGCGGAAGATGACTAGAGAGGCCAAAACAGCAGAGTAGTAGCAGCAGGAAGTAGCTAGCAGTAGTAGTTAGTAAGCAGCTAGCAACAGGTAGCATGCACCACGTAGCAGCAGCTAGCACCACTTTGTAGCAAGTAGTAGCTAGCACCAGCGGCAGCATGGCGTGCATCTGAGCACGTATGAGGAGCAAGCGTGTGAGCAGGCAGGCAGCACCGTCGACTTTGATGGGACCAGGAGAGGCATCCTCCAGATTTGGGAGCAGCGACCTGAACAGTGGGCATCCAAACGAAAGCAGCGGCAACACAACAAGCAGTTCACCAGATCAGGAGCTGGGAACCTCCAGCCAATCGACTGCAGCCTGACGGGTGGACGAAGAAACGTCAGCGTGCCCGATCTGGAGACCTTGACCTTCGGTGGCTCTGCCCGATCTGGATGGAAGATCGCCAGGCAGCCCCGCCCAAACCAGATGGAGGCAAGGCGTACACCGACGGGATCCAGCAGGTGGGAGCATTGATCGGATGGGAGACCTGCTGCGGGGCACGGCGATCGGATCAACGGTCGGGAAACATCTGCAGCGGGGCAGTTGACTTGCAGCGGCGCCCTGGGCTGCAAGGTGGTGGCGCAGCAGCTATAGTGGGCGATGGAAGCAGGATCATGATATCGATCAGAAGAGATGGATTGGCGGAAGAAGACGGACAAAAAAAAATATCGATCATGAGGCGAGTTGCGGCGCCGGAGGAGACGTAAACCTAGGCTCTAATACCATGTTAGGAAAGCAACTTACCTCTATTGAAGGCCCAAGGGGCATATATATATTACACATGACTTGAGATGCAAGGAAAGTAAACATAGGCTAATAAGGACTCCTAGACCAATACTAATACTTCCTATCATTTACTTCCTAAGGTCTCAGTTGGCACACCAAGCCCAAGGGCATGTTCTGTAGCAAGAAGCAGAGATACTCCTACTGCTTCCACAAATGAGAGGAACTTGTCTCAAGAAACTGATGGAAGATCTAGACCCTCGAATGGTTATATTGCCTCACTCCAGGTCTCACAAGCAGCTGCAAACCATGGCGGATCTGCTACAGAGGGACCTGAAGTTACCCCTGTTATGATCTCTCCATCACAACCAGATGACCATGCTTGTGAGAAAACCGAAACATCTTCCTTTAGAACAAGACAGCCCGCTTGACCAACTTAAAGCTCGAACCACCAATGGACCATCTTTAGGGAACAAAAATGTTTACATGCCACCTTTTTCTGATATAATATCAAGACACCTGATCTGCTGAACTATCAAATAGCTAGCTATGCAAAGAGTAAATCATCTTCTGATCCAATTGAGTGTCTGATAGCCCACAAATAATGGAGATAAGGCCGCTACCCGCACCTTTAGTCACAAGAAAGCACCAACAACCTCCATTCAGGGTGGGCGTTTGGTATAAACCAAAAATTTGGTTAGCTAAAATGATAACTGAAAATTATAAGCAAAAAGAGCTGACTGAAAATTCGGTTAACCGATTAATTCGGTGCGGTATTCGGTTTACACCGATAGCCCCTTGCTTTGAGAAAACTGTAATCACAGCGCAGCGGCTGCAACCCTTTGCCTCTTCTCATCGACCAAGCGAGGTGGGACTAAAGTAAAATACGTCTCTGGTCGGACAGCATGCACCACATGGGCTAGCTTCATTGCAGGTAGTCGGCCCACGGTCCACGAAAGCGTTCTCAGTTGTTTGCTGGTTGCACACAGCCTAGTGGGCTATTTGGCCTACCTGGAGAAGCGATGAGTAGCTGGCTGCACATCCAGGCTTGAAGGAAGTTCCACGTTAGCTTTTGACAAGCTTTCTCAGTACTCAATCATGTACAGTTTTGGTACTAGTTCTGCTAAGTGATCTAATAACCGAACAGACTGAATCTAGCTCGGTTAATAAAAGTAAAAACCGAAATTACCTGGGCAAATGACAAAAACCGAAAATTTGTTTTTTGTCGGTTTCGGTTCCGGTCCGGTGTTCGGTTCGTTGTTTTTTCTGCCCAGCCCTAACCTCCAAGCAGCAGAGTGAGATCCATAGCATTGAAACCATGGTCTGCTCAGTTCACATGGTCTTCTATGTCACTCAATGCTGCAGCAAACTCTGTGATGGTACAATATCTGCACTGTAAGGGACCTTAAGTCACCGGGGCAGCTAATTGCGTGGCCTCAAATATTGGGTGGTTTGTGGTCCAATTGTATGTCCAAATCTACCTTCCCCACGGTCTGGAATGATGGTAAATTTTCCTTCAGGACCCGATGATGGGCAGGAAAGTTATATGCTTCAGATTATGGAATTCTGTTCCGAAGGAATGATTCCATGGAATTATGCGATACCCCAGAGCTATTGCATCACTAGTGATCATAATCGATGGGATCCTGAATTAATGCAATGGAAGATTCCATGGTTACATCCACTACTTGAGGGTCGGTCTTAGTTTTGCCCCCCTGGAGAAACTTACTTCCATGGCTACTATTATTCAGATTGTCCGTGGGAGATTGCATGGTAAATTGCAACACTGGCAGTACTTTATTCCTTTATTCCTTACGGGGTATGCACCTGCACCTTACCTTGGAGTGCTTCACTGTGACCTCCTACTTGGTGATTGGGATCAAATGCTTGGATGTTCGTTCTATCTATGTGTTGCACTTGCCCTAAGACCCTGGTGGTCTTACTCGACACCGGTTTGGGATCAAGCCAAAATTCATGGAATTTGCTCAGTGGGTGCGAGGAGGGCAGATCCTTTTGGCGTTGACGTTCTGCTGTGACCACTCCTTCGATGCTTCGACCACGCGCTCTCCTTCGACCAAGTCCGTGCCAAGCAAGACTACTACCTCAATGCATTCTTTGACCTAGTCCCCGTCGACCACGACGACTAAATTGACCTCGTTCAAGGAATTACAGATACCATGGGATTTTGGCTTGAGGGCAAAGCGAATTTTATGGAGGGGTAATTTTGAGCCATCTGGGCCTTGCCGGCTTTGAGCAATTACCAGGCCCAGCCCAAAGCCACAAAGGAAGGACAACAACAACAACAACAGCAACAACAACAACAACAACAACAACAAAGCCTTTAATCCCAGACAAGTTGGGGTAGGCTAGAGGTGAAACCCATAAGATCTCACGACCAACTCAGGGTTTTGGTGCATGGATAGCAAGCTTCCACGCACCTCTGTCCATGTCAAGTTCTTTGGTGATGCTCCAATCCTTCAGATCTCTCTTTATGAACTCTTCCCATGTTAAGTTCGGTCTACCCCGGCCTCTTTTGACATTATCAGCATGCTTTAGCCGTCCGCTATGCACTGGGGCTTCTGGAGGTCTGCGCTGGATATGCCCAAACCATCTCAGACGATGTTGGACAAGCTTCTCTTCAATTGGTGCTACCCCAACTCTATCTCGTATATAATCATTCCGGATTCGGTCTTTCCTTGTGTGGCCACACATCCATCTCAAATGCGCATCTCCGCCACACCTAACTGGTGCACATGTCCCCTTTTAGTCGACCAACACTCAATGCCATACAACATTGCGGGTCGAACCGCAGTCCTATAGAACTTGCCTTTTAGCTTTTGTGGCACTCTCTTGTCATAGAGAATGCCAGAAGCTTGGCGCCACTTCATCCATTCGGCTTTAATTCGATGGTTCAGATCTTCATCGATATCCCCATCTTTCTATAACATTGACCCCAAATATCGAAAGGTGTCCTTCTGAGGCACCACCTGCCCATCAAGGCTAACATCCTCCTCCTCCTCCTCATGCCTAGTAGTATTGAAAGCACACCTCATGTACTCGGTTTTAGTTCTACTAAAACCTTTCAATTTCAAGGTTTGTCTCCATAACTTCAACTTCCTGTTGACCCCGTCCGACTATCATCGACTAGCACCACATCATCCGCAAAGAGCATACACCATGGGATATCTTCTTGTATGTCCCTTGTTACCTCATCCATCACCAAGGAAAAAAGATAAGGGCTCAAAGCTGACCCCTGATGCAGTCCTATTTTAATCGGGAAATCATCAGTGTCGCCATCACTTGTTCGAACACTTGTCACAACATTATCGTACATGTCCTTGATGAGGGTAATGTACTTTGCTGGGACTTTGTGTTTCTCCAAGACCCACCACATGACATTCCGCGGTATGTTATCATAGGCCTTCTTCAAGTCAATGAACACCATATGTAGGTCCTTCTTTTGCTCCCTATATCTCAACATAAGTTGTCGTACCAAGAAAATGGCTTCCATAGTAGACCTACCAGGCATGAAACCAAACAGATTTTTGGTCACGCTTCTCATACGGTGCTCAATGACTCTCTCCCATAGCTTCATTGTATAGCTCATCAACTTAATTCCATGATAATTATTACAACTCTGAACATCCCCCTTGTTCTTGAAGATTGGTACTAATATACTCCGTCTTCATTCTTCTGGCATCTTGTTGCCCGAAAAATGAGGTTGAAAAGCTTGGTTAGCCATACTATTACTATGTCCCCGAGGCCTCTTCACACCTCAATGGGGATACAATCAGGGCCCATCGCCTTGTCTCCTTTCATCCTCTTTAAAGCCTCCTTGACCTCCGACTCCTGGATTCGCCGCACAAAATGCCTGCCAGTATCATCAAAGGAGGCGTCCAGTTCAATGGTAGAGCTCTCACTCTCCCCATTGAACAACTTGTCAAAGTACTCCCGCCATCTATGCTTAATCTCGTCGTTCTTCACCAGGAGTTGATCTGCTCCGTCCTTGATGCACTTGATTTGGTCAACATCCCTCGTCTTCCTCTCTCGGATCTTGGCCATCTTATAGATGTCCCTTTTGCCTTCCTTCGTGTCTAACCGCTGGTAGAGGTCCTCATATGCCTGACCCCTTGCTTCACTCACAGCTCGTTTTGCGGCCTTTTTTGCCATCTTGTACTTCTCTATGTTGTCTGCACTCCTATCCAGATATAGGCGTCTGAAACAATCTTTCTTCTCCTTAATTGCCTCCAAGACATCATCGTCTTGGACGGATTGAGTGGCTTCGGCCAATGCATGGCGCTGGCTTAGCATAGGCATTGTTCATCATCTTCTTTCTCTGATCTCCACCTTCCTCTCATATTCTCCTTTGTAATTCCAAAGTGGCAACCAAATTCATGTCAATCAAGAGAATTAGTAGTTGGTTGCTAACATACAGGATAATGGGAAAAAAATGCAGCTTGCAGAATTCTGAGTGGGTCATGTCATCTCCGTATCCCTAGTTCACTACATAAAGGACAGACCCAGTGCATAGAAGCTCCCACACAAGGTGGGGTCTGGGGAGGGATTATAGGAACCTAGTCTTACCCCTGCTACAGTGCAACGCAGAGAGGCTGGTTCGAACCCAGGACCTCTTGGCACAAGTGGGGAGGACTTCACCACTGCGCCAGGCCTGCCCTCATCCCTAGTTCACTACATGCACGTAATATTTAGGGATGTGTTTTGCTGACCTCTGATCCATCTCACTTAACTGGTCGTTCACTTTATGCACATGATTCTTGATTGATTATGAAGCAACTAATACTCTAGTAGGCCCATTAATTAGCCTGACCCAGTTCACTTGCATGCCTAATTTCTAGTTGCACTGCAAAATGTGGGAACTTTTGCAATATGACAAGCCTGACCCAGTTCACTTGCATGCCTAATTTCTAGGTGCACTGCAAAATTTGGGAACTTTTGCAATACGACTTGATAATTGTCATTGGCATCATTTATCATAGTATTGAAGAAGCTCCTGGGAATCAGGATTGTTTACATGTTGCTAATAGATTCGAATGCACATGGTGCCATGCTGATGCAATCATGTAAACAAGCCAGGGTAGTGCACTAGTGTGTTGCTAGTGTGTTACTCCAGGAACACTTTCTTAGTACAAAGTGCTAGTATATTAAATGTTCCCCTTTAGAATGCTTTGGGGCGTACTTTGTTAATTACAATGCTCTGGGTGTTTTATTGTTTGTACCATTGTCCACATGACCATATTTGATGCATCATATCTCTGGCATTAATGTTCCTCTCCCTTTTTTCTTTTGCTTTATTTGCTGTTTCCACCTATATGCTCATGCATTTCCCCCCTCTCAGGATTGGAATAGATGTTCTGTAGGATGTGAATTCGGGTTTCCAGCTAGTAAGACACCTGATGCTACTTTCGGAATCGCTCCAGATCCTTCCGTAGAGAGTATCCTAAGATCAATGGAATCGTCTCAATATTATTCCGAGAACAATATTAATGCGGCTCGAGGGTGGGTAAGATGTTTCCAGTTACTTTGTTTGCCTGCTGGAAATGACATGTCAAAAATTATGTACTGTGCTCTCTGCTCAGAGTAAATAATAGTGTTGATGAACCAGAAATTCATAATTGTCATATGCTGCCCTCCGTCCCAAAATAAGTGACTCAACTTTGTACTAACTTTGCACTAAAGCTAGTACAAAGTTGAGTCACTTATTTCGGGATGGAGGGAGTACAACATAAGCCGTCACTCCTTCCCTGGCTCGTAGCTCCTTATGATATCCATATTAAGTGCATTATTTACTGCTCTAATTTGTTTGTAGGTTCCATTGTTGTTTAAACTTTCAAAATAGCATAAGAAAGTATGGTGGTAACTGTTTGGCGATTGGATCGGTTATCACTTCAAAGGAAATCTAAAAATGAACACTGCTTTTGTCTTGTATTATACTCACTCAGAACCATATTATTTTTATGTATGTCCAGCTGTTGAACCATCCATTGTAATTCCAATACACTGCGTGATTCTAATCCTTTCTGTCACAGAAGAGGGTACCAAATTGTGATGACAACCAGCCTTTCCTCAGATGTGCCGGTTGGCTACTTTTCATGGGCTGAATATGATATCATGGCACCTGTGCCTCCGAAGACTGAAGAAGCCCTAGCTGCAGCCTTTATTTCCAACTGCGGTGCACGCAACTTCCGTTTGCAAGCCCTTGAGATGCTTGAAAGCTTAGATGTAAAAATTGATTCTTATGGTAGCTGTCATCGTAATCGTGATGGCAAAGGTACACTTCTCTCTCGGAACTTTGCTAGACATATACTTATTGTTAAATATTATACTCCCTCTGTCCCATAATATAAAAGCGTTTTTCACACTAGTGTAGGGAGATCCTTATATTATGGGACGGAGGGAGTAGCTTATAAGCGAATGCTAGAGATGCTCTGTTATGCTTAGAAGACCATATCTAGTGACCAGCTTCTGCAAATTTGGTATGATGCCATTAGTTGCAATGCAAGTGGATGACTTCATTTGTACTCTTCCTGTCATCTACATGACCCCCAAGCTGCTGTCACTATAACCGAGCAGTTACTTCACTTCTCCCATAGAAACAGCCCAGCTTTAGTGTTCCCTTCATGCAGGATATGCTTTACCGCCGCCGAGTGATCTGTTGCCGGTTTTCCATGTATCTGCTAACCTCTGGAGTTTTCGACAGCAAACATACAGGGTCAGATTGCTCAATCTTCAGAATATAGAGCCTCTTGGGTGATCTCCTGACTTCTGCAAGGACCTTGCACTCCTTATCCAACATAATCATCAGCCCTTGATCAACAGCGTACTTGCAACCAAACTCATCCAACTGCCCGAGACTGATTATATTGTTCTTCAGCTAAACTTCAGTTAGCAGTTGGTGCTCACCATTGTGTGCAAGAAAGAGAACTGGACCACATCCCTCAATGCCCACAACCGATCCATCTCGAATCAAACCGAACTCTTAGTCTTTCTGTCCAGCTTGACGTACTTCTCCACACAACTTGTCATGTGGTTGCTTGCTCCAGTATCAAGATACCAGGACTTGTTTTGTGACCCTGTCATTTTGGGTGTGACTCTTTCTTCGTGCAGTATCACCTGGTCACCTGTGACTTCAGTGTTCTCTACCAAGTCACACACCTCGGTCATGAGCAGCGAAACATCTTCATCAGTTTGGGTGTTGACTTTTTCTTCATGCAGCTCACCTTGTCACCTGTGGCTTCAGTGTTCTCAACCAGCTCACACACCTCGGTCATGAGCAGCGCAACATTTCCAGTATCAAGATACAAGGACTTGTTTGGCGACCCTGTCAGTTTGGGTGTGACTTTTTCTTCGTGCTGCATCACCTTGTTACCCGTGACTTCAGTATTCTCAGCCACCTCACATACCTTGGTCATGAGCGGCGCTGCATCTGCATCTTAATCGGTTTGCTTCTGTGTCAGGTTGCTCACTACCGCTTTGGCTTTGGATAGTTATAGGTGAAATGTCCATGCTCATCGTAGTTAAAATACTTCACCTTTGAAATGACAAACTTCCTATGTTTCTTCCATTGTTCTTAAGGCGGTAAGCCGAGGCAAGGAGCCTAACCACTGCCTTACCTTTGAAGTGTGTAAGTCGAGGCGGTAAGACGAGGCAAGGTGACGCCTTAGACATAGAAGGAACAGAGCAATCAAGTAGTTTAGCACGTACTATGCACTTCCCTGTATTGCAAGGAAGGCCACGACCTATGCACTTCCTTGTGGCCCAAAAGCCCATCTAGTAGGTATATACTCCCGTGACCTAATTCCACTATCCTCACCCCCCCTCCCATTTCTAGATAATATTTATTTTGTTTTCTTAACCTTAGCTACTGTTTTCTAGAGTCTTGTAGCTATCAGTAGAAGGTTGAATCTTAAATAATGTTTTCTAGAGTGTTTTATCTATCAGTAGAAGTTGATATGTGAAGGCTTCCCAAAGCCCTATAAATAGAGGTCCTCACCTCTAGTTTGTAACCAGACTGTGTACCTCACTACCTATAATAGAACTTGGTGTTCTTATCTAAGATCTTGGATTAGATCTTGTGCTCTAGGAGTTTTGATTGAACTGCTGCTGCCACATTGGTCTGTTTCCGCCTTGCTAAATCTAGCGCACCATGTTTTCCTTCAACACTTGTGATGTACACTTTGTAGCAGCAAGGTGGAGTTTCGCCTGCACAACCTTGTTTTGTTTCAGGTGGTACCAGACACCTGTTGATCCATAGCCAGGGCCGGCCCTGAGATTTTGGGGGCCCGGGGCGAAACTAAAACTCGGGGCCCTTAATGTAGACTTCATAACAATGAAAATGAATATACATATACAAGAAAAAATTCGTACATATTCGCTTAAAAGTTTCTTCTAACGTTCCTCGATGCGCAATCACTTATGATTGGGTCAATGTCAATATAATCCAATAATTTCTTCTCGGTGCATAATGTTACCAAACCATGTAACCTCTCTTGACTCACTGTTCCTCTCTATTGCTTAATTTCCTATATCATAATGAGCACATGAAAAACGTCGTCTTTCATCATCTAGATGGTATTCCATTTGCTTGTCTCCTCTCATAGGCCCTTTCTCAACTAAGATATGACTTGTTTTATTACAAAGATTATCCCGACTTGTTGGAGTATAAATATCAGCAGTATAAACTGGTTGTTCATCAACACTAGCGGACTGTGCATGTGCATCAGATGAATTAGCTACATTCAAAGAGCCACAATTTGGTGTCAACATTATTTTCTTGTTGATCAGATTCTGAATTCCCATTCGTTGGTTGGCCTTTCTCTATGGCAACTGTCACTAATTCATCGTTTGGGTTTATCGAAGTAGTAGATGTACCGACAATAATCTTAAACAATATATGAATATATACATGTTGTAATTGTACCAAATCATCCACAACTTTCTTCCCTTTTCGTTTTATCACTACCAGATGGATACTTTCTTTCGGATGACATGATAAGACACAATGCTGAAAATAAATATATATTTTTGCATCAATTGACAATTGTTTATGACTGTCGATGTGATGATTATTGGTCTAGGAGACTAGGAACCACAATATGAGTATAAGACATACCTTGGATGGTCGAATCATTGTTGGACGGAAAGCAAAGCGGGGTTGCGACGGTCGCCGGGGGATTGAAATCGGCGGTCGATCTGGACTAGAGAGGAAAATTCGATTTTTAGAAGAAAAGGAAACAGGAGCTCCGCCGTGCGCGCAGTCACGAAGAGACGAACCGCCAGCAGCCGCTAGAAAATTGGGAATCGCTCCCTTAATACGCGCGTGATGGGTGATGGCAGGATCAATCAATTCCTTTTATTTCGACGTGCACGTACTAACCTAGGAACGAATGGGAAGGGATCAATCAGTTCTTTTTTTTTCGACGTACAAGTACTAACCTAGCAGCAAACTAATCGATCAATGGCTCGCTGCTCGCTATGTGCGTGTACGTTCCAGCGTCTTGTACTACACGAGACACTCAGGCCGCTGTCCAGCTCATAGATTGTTTTTTTTTATCACCGAAATTTGTTAAGCCATAGCCTAGATGTATACCTGGGGAGGGGCCCCTCGATTTTGGGGGCCCGGGGCGGCCGCCCCCCTGCCCCCCCTAAGGGCTGGCCCTGTCCATAGCACAATAGTTTTTGGTGTCCTCTTTGAGAGAGCTGTAGCAAGTGATGGAGCAATTGGATGAGAGTATGGATGCTACGGAACAACAAACTGAAACGCTTCGTAAAGATTGTAATTCAAGATTCGGTTAACTAGTTGAGATGATAAGAAAGGGTGTCAAACCTGTTGCCAATGATGAAAATTCATAGAGGGTGGATGAAGATGTTCAACAGGAAATGAAGGGAGGTAGTCTTGGAGCAAGAAGGCCAACTTACATTGAAGCTTATGAAGGTGAAGAATATGATGATGCCCTTTAAGAACCTGATCTTTATGCATATCTGAGAGTACCCAATCCTAAATATGCAAGAGATGCATAGAAGGTAAAAGCTGAGATCCATAATTTTAATGGAAATGTTGATATTGAAGGTTGTCCTGATTGTATCAAGTGGATACTTTTTTCGAGCTTATGGATATTCTAGAAGATAGTAGAGTTCCTTTGGTCGCATACAAGGTGGAAAGAGGTGCTCGTGCGTGGTGGCATCACCTTCAAGAAAAACACAGGCTGATAGGAGAATCTTGTGTGAGAACTTGGCGGTAAATGAAGAATCTTTTAAAAGGGAGATCTTTGCCAGTTGATTATGAGTAGATCCTATTTATTGAGTTTCAGAACCGTGCTCGAGGAAATAGGACCATTTTGGATTACAGAAGGAGTTTCTAAGGCTACAAATGAGGTGCAACCTTGATGAAACTGAATATCAACAAGTTGCAAGGTACACCAATGGTCTCAATGATGCTATTCAAAATTGATTGATGATGTAACAAATCTGGTCCATTGATCAAGCACAAGCTCTAGCCGTAAAAGGCCGAGAGGTTTGTGAGGACAAGAAAGGCTCCATATCCCGAAGGCCGAGAGGTCGAGGAGTCATCCTAACAGATTGGAAGAAAAGACCGCTCCACCAAAGGCAAGACGACCTATCCCGAAGCAAACTAGGCAAGGGTAAGGCAAAGGAAGGCCCAAAGGTTATAACTGTGGTGAAGGGGGACACGTCGAACAGTTGACCAATGAGGAAATTTGTTTTACACAACTATCCATGACGGTGAAGACGATGAGGAAGAATACGAATTTGAATAGAGGGACAAGAAGGTGAAGAGGTGGTACGTGTGATTCAATGTCTCCCATGTTCCACACCACAACCTGATAACACACAACGAAAGAAAATGTTTGAGAGCAAATGCACGGTAAATAGCAATGCATGCAAATTAGTGATTGAT
The DNA here is from genome assembly GCA_022496015.1 of Hordeum marinum. Lineage (NCBI taxonomy): Eukaryota > Viridiplantae > Streptophyta > Magnoliopsida > Poales > Poaceae > Hordeum > Hordeum marinum. Next base: position 270,006,005 of record CM039678.1, read on the forward strand.
AGTTGCAATTACGAGGATCTTATCTCCTAGAATTTGGGGAACCATTTAAAGCTTGGGTGGATCAAGAAAGGAGTGAATATGAGGATCACCAAACAATGCAACCTGCCACTTTCTTTGGGCAAGTATTATCGCTTGAGCATGTATCTGATGTGGTTGATATGGGTGCCAACCAGTTCTTCTTGGAAGACCTTGGCAATTTGATGTGGATACATAGAGGGAAGTCAAGATTATTATTCTATCAAACAAAACTCATAGCAAAACCTCTAAGGAGGAAAGAGAAAATATGTTAAATATCTCCTACACCTCTAATGAGTTTATGTAATACTTGAAGGAGGCATTTTTGTGTGCTGCACTTGTTGTGAAAGGAGAGGAGCAACCGGTTGTCGAAATTCCAACAACGATACTTCTTAGCAGAATTTCATAACATACTTGGAGAGCCACAAGACCTACCACTGATGAGAGGAATTCAACATAGAATTGACTTAATTATGGAAGCAATTCTTCCCAATCCTCCACACTACCGAATGAGCCCAAAATAGCATGATATACTAAGGAGAAAGTTGAGAAATTGCCATAGAAGGGGCACATTTGAGAAAGTATTAGCCAACGTGTTGTACTAGCCCTGCTCACACCAAAGAAAGATGGATCTTGGTGCATGTGTGTGGATAGTAGAGCCATCAACAAGACCATCGTAGGGTACGTATTCCCTATTCCCCGTTTGGATGATATGTTGAATCAACTTAGTGGGGCATGAGTGTTCACAAAGCTAGATTTAAGGAGCTGATATCATCAAATTCATATTAGACCTGGGGATGAATGGAAAGCAAACTTCAAGACGGAGGGTTGTTTGAATGGATGACTATGCCATTTGGACACTCGAATGCACCAAACATCTTTATGTACTTGATGAATCAGGTCCTTTGGCCTTTCTTATCCCCCTTTATTGTGGTTGTTTTAATGACATCTTGTTCTATAGCAAGAAGAAGATGAATACTTTGATCACATTCGGAAGGTGCTATGAGTAATGAAGGAAAATGAGCTTTACATCAACTTAAATAAATGTGTTTTCCTGCAAACACAACTTCTTTTCCTAGGATTGTCATAACATGCAACGACATTCATGTTGATGATTCTAAGGCTGAAGCAATCCAAGAATGGCCAACTCCAAAGACCATTTTAGAGGTAAGAAGCTTTTATGGCCTTGCAACTTCCTATAGTCGATTTGTGAAGAATTTTAGTGCATCATGGCACCAATTACCAAGTGTTTGATGAAAGGAATTTTCCACTAGACAGAAGTGACCAAAGCTAGTTTTCAGTGAGATCAATCACAACTCTCACAAGCTCTTGTCTTGGTGCTACCTGATTTCAACAAGATTTTTTGAGTTAATGTGATGCAAGTGGAGTAGGCAATTGGGCTATTCTATCTCAAGAAAGGAAGCCCATTGCTTTCTTTAGCGAGAAGCTAGGCAGAAACAAAGTAATTATCAACAAGGTTTCTATGCTGTTTTCATGAGCTCTAAAAACTTGATAGGTTTATTTTCTGCCTAAAGAGATCATCGTTTACTCTGGCCATCAATCCTTGAAGCATTTTAGAAATCAAAAGCATGTTGATTGTATGCTAGCAAGATGAGCAACATATCTGGAGAGGTTTAACTATCTCATTGGGTCGTTGCTTTCAGTTGTTGTGCATGTCTCTTGACTTCTTTTGAGGCTAAACCTCCACACATAGATCAAGCAAAGGAGTTGTATGAGGATGACGAAGACTTTCGTCATTTTTGTGTAAAGCAAATCGGGGCTAGCCTAACTATTTGGTGCAAGATGCCTATTTCTTAAAAAAATGATTGTTTGTGCATCCGAACAAGTTCTTTGTGTGAGAAACTAATTAGAGAGATCCATTCAAGTGATCTTAGTAGCCATGATGGGTGCGGCAAGACTACCGCTAACCTGGAGGCTCGTTACGTTTGGCCCGAACTGAACAGAGACGTTGGAAAGTTTGTTCAGCATTGCCCATTTGTCAAACTTGCAAAGGTCAGGTCCATAACAAATGGTTATACATGCCTTTGCATGTTCTTGTTGCTCCATGGGAGGATCTCTCTATACACTTCGTCTTGGGTTTGCCAAGAACAAGACGAGGGGGTGATGATGTGTTTGTGGTGGTGGACCGATTCTCTATAATGGATCATTTCATGCCATGCCGCAAGACAACCAATTCTCATCATGTGGCAAAACTATTCTTTCGAGAGGTTAGCCTTCGTGATGTTCCAAGGTCCATCGTCTTAGACCGTGATAGCAGATTTCTTGCTACATTTTCTCACTTTGTGAAAGCAATTCAACACTAAATTAAAAAAATTCTAGCACTGCACATCCACAAACAGGCGGTCAAATGGAAGTGGTGAAGAATTTTTTGGGTATCTGATGCATTTGTGGAGAAACAAAGGGACAAGGTTTGGCTTTATCTCTTGTTGAGTTCTCGTACTACAACTCCAAGCACAGACCCATGACCAGTCCTTTCTCTATCATCTACACTACAGTTCCAACACATGCTACTACCATCAAGAGGGAACTTGAAATCAACATTGTCCTTTGCTGATAGCTACAATGAATTGAAATTCGTCGTATTTTGGAAGCACAAAATCAGAATATAAATAGCTAGCTGATTGCCAATGGAGGCAAAAATCATTCTAAGTTGGTGATAAGGTGATGGTATACCTCCAAAAAGTGATACTACCTTTAGGTGTTAAAGGGAAGCTTAGGCAGCGAAACTATGCACCCCTTTATTCCGAGGAAGATAAATGATAATGCTTATGTGATAGATCTTCCAAGTGAGATGGGTATATCCAACATTCAATGTTGCAGACTTGACTCTCTACAAGCCAGAACAAGCACTCTATGAACATATTCCGAACAACCATGGGAATAACGAGGAATAACAACAACAACAACAACAACAACAACAACAACAACAACAACAAAGTCTTTAGTCCCAAACAAGTTGGGGTAGGCTAGAGGTGAAACCCATAAGATCTCGCGACCAACTCATGGTTCTGGCACATGGATAGCAAGCTTCCACACATCCCTGGCCATGGCTAGTTCTTTGGTGATACTCCAATCCTTCATATCTCTTTCTACAAACTCCTCCCATGTCAAGTTGGGTCTACCCGGCCTCCTTTGACATTACTAGGAGAATGATGAGGAACAATAGAGAGAAATAAAAGAACAAAAACCATATATCAAATATATTTGACTACTATATACTTCTACTCCAGTCTAGTATTTGTTTTCTTTTCTTAATCTTAGCTATCGTTTTTCTGGAGTGTTCTAGCTATAAGTAGAAGTTGAGATGTTAAGGCTTCCTGAAGCTCTATAAATATAGGTCCTCACCTCCAGTTTGTAACCAGACTATGTACCCCACTACCTATGATATAACTTGGTGTTCTTATCTAAGATCTTGGACTAGATCTTGTGCTCTAAGAGCTCTGGATTGAACTGTCGCCACACTGTCTCTTTCTGCCTTTAGAGCGATATATTGCAACAAGGTGGAGTTGCCTCTCCACAACCTTGCGCTGCTCCAGTTCAAGACTCCAGCGCTCGTGCAACAAGCATCAACTAATTGTTTTCACCATTAATCTGACAGCGCATGCGCTCGTTGTCCTTGAACGCCATGAGGTGCATGACTGCTTCCTGCACTGTCATGGTCATCACGTTGCTCCATTGTTTGATCATGTTGACGATGTTGGTGAACCAATTTGGAACGATGCTGAACAATCGCTCCACCGTGGCCTTGTCTGCGGGAGTCACGCCAATGGAACGGATCTTCCTCACCAGCATGATAAGCTTTTCGGCGAACTTCGGGATCGTCCGCCTATCCGCCATGCCGACGTGATCAAACTGCCTCTTGAGCAGGTGTGCACATGCCTTTTCACGCAGTCCTCGCTGATGAGGGCACACATGATCGGCTTCCACGCCTCCTCCGCGCTGCCGTGGTTACAACCTATATCATCAACGTGATTTGGGACAAATTGAGGCACATGATTGCTTCTTGCACCGTCATGGTCATCACGTTGCTCCATTGTTTGATCATGTTGACGATGTTGGTGAACCAATTTGGAACGATGCTAAACAATTGCTCCACCATGGCCTCGTCTACGGGAGTCGCGCCAATGGAACGGATCTTTCTCACCAGCATGGTAAGCTTTTTGGCAAACTTCGGGATTGTCCGCCTATCCGCCATGCTGAGGTGATCAAACTGCCTCTTGAGCGGGTGTGCACACGCCTTTTCACGCAGTCCTCGCTGATGAGGGCACACATGATCGGCTTCCACGCCTCCTTCGCGCTGCCGTGGTTAAAACCTATATCATCAACGTGGTCTTGGACAAATTGAGTGTGGCGAACACTCCTCATTTGCCGGCTGGTTGAACTCCTCGGTTGCCCACCAGATGCAGCGTGCCTTCATCTACACCATCTTCAAGGCCCACAATGAGTAGTCCACTTTTGTCAGCATTCGATATTGCACTGGCACGTTGGTCACCCTTAATGCGGAAGCTAGCATTAGGACACTGACGTCTGCATCGCATGCACCGGTCTTCCTGGCCGGTGGTGGCGTGTACTTTTCGCCGCTGCCTTTCCCACCACACCTCTTAGGAGATGTATCCCCCATTATCGCCCCCAAACACCTCTGATCATCGCCTATGGCATCAACTAATGGCTTTTGTGGGTGACCTGCTCTCTCTCTCTCTCTCAGATGAACTGAACGTGAACAAAGCTGGATGAAGGCAGAGTGGACGAACACAATCACATAGATAAGAGGTTTCCGAGACTTGTAAACTCTGTGTCTTTTATGTTTTACCCTCGCCATGATCCCACAATTGCGCACGCCATCCCATGAGCTGAGCTTGAATCATGCAGAGTCAAGGTTATGTGACCCCATATGCCGTCGCTACAAGTATTGTTAATAAGACAAACCAGAGAAACACTGAAAGGTATATAGTTCCTGCCAGACGTAATGAAAAAAGGAAACAAACTACTGTTGTGCAATGTAGCAATCAAGGAGTTAAACTGAGAGACAATTTTCTACACCGCGGCAAGGCAAAAACACATGTTCCAGTTCAGCTTGCTCCACTAGAGGACGTCGAGCCACGATTCAGAACTCCATGCATGCAAACACATCTACATGGGCATACAAGGGAGTAGTGCTACTAGTTTATTTTGACCTTTTGTGATCAGTGTGCCGAATTTTAAAACTAATTAATTAGTGATTAGTGATTATTTAAGATAGGAGAGAGAGAGAGTTCGAGTCATACTAGTACGTGCATGTGTAGCCCGAGTCCAACCAGTATTCTAGGTATAATAAGAGTCCAGTTCGGTTGCACCTTGTGCCTGCGTGCACTTTCTATAGGGCGACCCAGCCGTGTATTAGGGCAGTTAGGTTTTGAAGTTTATTAAACAGATGAAAATCTGTCAGGTTCCGGCGGCGTGTTTTGGCTGAAGATCCGATCAAGATTTGTGCTCATGTGTATGGATTGGGGACTTAATTTCCTAATTGCTGCGTGATCCTAGTACGGGATCGTCCAAGCACTTCTGTATTGAGGGTGTGCTTGTTGTCTCTGTTAAGCTTCATGCACTAGCCAACACAATCAAAAGTCCGAACTGATGGAAAGGGCTAGTGCAATCCACATATACGGTAACACCCCCTCTCACTTGTTACGGGGAATAAAAGTCAACACGTGCAACCGGAAGAGAGCGACGGCGCGTGAAATTCACGTATGACTTAAGAAGCCTCTACGTGGACACAAAGGGGGGCTACCAGCAATTTTTAGTAAATTGCGAAAGCCAGGACTTGAACTCAAGACCTTAGCTCCGATACCATGTTAAGCTTCATGCACTAGCCAACGCAATCAAAAGTTCGAACTAATGGAAAGAGCCAGTGCAATCCACATATACTGTAACAGTCTCGTGGTGTTTGCATTTGTAGATCGTAAACTCCACACAATATCAGGGTCAATTTAATTGCTGGAAATTGCATGGTGAAAGATTGGGATTTATTCGCGGCATCGATTGAAGGTCGAAGCTCGCATCAAGTGGTATCAGAGCAAGGTTGATCACGGTACATTTTTTTTCTCTGCTAGTTGATTCAATTGTTTGAAAGATGGTGAACTCGCAACATGAGAAATCTGATCATGAGGAGGGCGATGAACTTTCGGAGGATCTGGAGATAAGTGATGATTTGTGTACCCATTTGATGTCCATCAAGGGAGCCAACAAGAAACTTCGAACAAGGGTTGATGAGTTGTCTACAAATATTGTAGGCGTCGAGGACAGGTTGAACGAGCGTTTGACTGCCAACGATCGACAGCACACTGATAGTCTATAGGTGGTGATCGATAGTCTTAATCGTCTCGCTTCAGCAGTTTAGCGTCTTCAGACAAAGGATGTGGCACCCTGACAGTCCTGCTCATCACGACGACGTCGTGACCATGACAACGACGGTGATGATGATTTTTCTAGGGACTCCGATGCACGTGGAGGCTTACCTCACCGACCACGACATGAGGCGGAGGCTCACCGCCATGTTGGGCGGTGCCACGACCATGCCGGCAATGGTGCCCAGGAGGATGATGGTTTAGGTTGAATCAAGATAGCCGTACCTGAATTCTCGGGACATTGTTCTAACCCGGAGAAGTATTTGGAGTGGGAGATGCGCGTAAATCAGATTTTTGATGGCCACTACTATTCTGAAGAAAAGAAGGTTCGTGTTGCATCAATGGAATTTATAGAGTATGCTCTTGTATGGTGGGATAATAAGAACCATACTCACGAGCGACCTGCTAGATGGGCGGAGATGAAGCGAATCATGAGGGAACGTTTTGTGCCTGCTTATTACACTCGGCGGCTTCATAGTAGATTGCGTCGTCTAGTGCAAGGTACAAAATCATTTGATGAGTACTACAAAGAGATGCAAGTTTTGATGATCCGTTCAGCTATACGCGTGTCTGCGGAGGCGACCATGGTACGTTTCTTTGAGTGGTTAGAAGAAAAGATTTGTGACCATGTTGATTTGATGCAATATAATGATATTCATGAGTTACTTCATCAAGCGGAGCGTGCTGAACGTTGGGTATTGGAGAAGCAAGCTTCAAAGACTCGTCCAACTTACAACATTGGGGGACGTGGTTCTTCTCCTATTGATGGTGGGTTTAGTGCTAAAAAGACTACTTATATGTTGGGAAGCATTGAACAAAGCAAAGTGGCGGCTGCATCCAAGAAGGTTTCTCAGGTTTCATCTTGCCACAAGTGTGGAGGACGTGGACACATGAAGCATGAATGTTCCAACCAACAAAGGGTTCTACTTGTTGATGCGGAATATATTTCAGAATCTGAAGATGAGACGCCTAAGTTAGAGGATGGAATCAAAAGAGGTCATGGTGATACCATACTATGTTATCCTCAAGATGATCCTGATATGAAGAGTTTACTAGCACATAAGGTCGAGCGAGCATTGTTGAACAAGGACAACGGCGGAGTATTTTTCAAACTGCATGTGCCATCAAGGGAGAACTAATAATTGATGGTGGCAGTGCTAGCAACATGATTAGCAAGGATGTGGTGGAGTCTCTTTCGTTGACAACATGGGAGCATCCAGGACCATACTATATGAAGTGGATAAATGATGTGGGCAAAGTGAAGGTAACACATAGGGTGAAGGTGCCTTTTTGTGTTGATGGCTATGTTGACAAAGTGGAATGCGACGTTATGCCACAACATGTTTGTCATCTTATTTTGGGGCGTCCATGGCAGCATGATGCTAACGCCCTTCATCATGGACGAACAAACCGGTACACTTTTATGCATAAGGGTGAGTTCTATGCTATTCCTAAGGATGCAAATAATATAAAGTGTACCATGGAGGTGTTAAAAAAAGCAAGGTATAGGTTGAAACCGAGGATGGTTTTCTTTCAAGGGAGGGAGGATGATGTGACCCCATATGCCGTTGCCACAAGTATTGTTAATAAGACAAACCAGGGAAACATTGAAAGGTATATAGTTTGTGCCAGACATAATGAGAAAAGCAAACAAACTACTGCTGTGCAATGTAGCAACCAAGGAGTTAAACTGGGAGACAATTTTCTACACCACGGCAAGGCAACAACACATGTTCCAGTTCAGCTTGCTGCACCAGAGGATGTCGAGCCACGGTTCAGAACTCCATGCATACAAACACATCTACGTGAGCATACAAGGGAGTAGTGCTACTAGTTTATTTTGGCCTTTTGTGATCAACGTGCCGAATTTTAAAATTAATTAATTAGTGATTAGTGATTATTTAAGATAGGAGAGAGAGTTCGAATCATACTAGTACATGCATGTGTAGCCGAGTCCAACTAGTATTCTAGGTATAATAAGAGTCCAGTTCGGTTGCACCTTGTGCATGCGTGCACTTTTTATAGGGCGACCCAGCCGTGTATTAGGGCAGTTAGGTTTTGAAGTTTATTAAACAGATGAAAATCTGTCAGGTTCCGACGACGATTTTCGGCTCAAGATCCGATCAGGATTTGTGCTCATGCTTATGGATTGGGGACTTAATTTCCTAATTGCTGTGTGATCCTAGTACGGGATCGTCCAAGCACTTATGTATTGAGGGTGTGCCTGTTGTCTCGTGGTGTTTGCATCTGTAGATCGTAAACTCCGCACAAGATCAAGGTCAATTTAATTGCTGGAAATTGCACCATAAAAGATTGGGATTTATTCACGGCGTCGATTGAAGGTCGAAGCTCGAATCACAAGAGCTTAACTAAGTGAGCTAAAGACTAGGCCTGGCCACATTTGGAACACATTTGGAACGCAGCAAGCTCCTTGCCCATGTAGACTACATGCTGGCTAAAGAACATGCGGCTACGCTTATGTAGCTACAATGAAAATAGTTAGACATGAAAGATGCAGATACCTCGAGATTAACGTTAACACTGTATTCTTGATCAACATCGTGTTCACATTTTGGGATTAGTATGTACTTTAGTCTTCGATGGTGAGCTACTGGTAACTTCGCATTTGACTTGTACATTTGGCTCTTCAACATACATGTGTGCTCGTAATTGTGTTCATGAGGTGCTGGCAATCCCATCCTCCCAGTCTCAAACCTGGGACAACTAACCTCTCTCAAATCAAAATGCATGTGTGCCTGCCTGGAGCTTACAAAATGGTTGTCTTAGTAAGTATTGTTAGAAAATACGGAAAATCTATGCTGCAACCGTGAGAATACAATGTCTTCCCATGCTGCTCCTTTTCCAATGGGTTTTGCCTATATATAGAGAGAGCACATGCATGAATTCAGTAATTGCACACATCATGCTGTCATCATCACATTAATTGCTTTGTATGCATTTTTGAAATGATTTATCTCACAAACCGATAATCTGATTAGCCATCCGTCTTCACCAGCGGGTTTGCCTCGACGAGGGCTTTGGGACAAGATCCCATATTGACATGTTTTGATGATATTCAATCGCCAGATTATTGTATTGTATTTCCATGAGGCCATAGGCCAGTATATATACATGTAGTATGCACAAAACCCCATATACAATGGGGGTAAATACCGAGGCTATATGGCTATATATATAGTACTCTACCCCCCCCCTCTCAAACTCATGGTGGATAAACAACTCTGAGTTTGGAGAGATAGAAGCCATGTTGTGCTCTAGTCTGGGCCTTCGTAAAGAAATCCGCCAACTGTACCTCGGAAAGCACATATTGAAGAGCAATAACTTGATCCTGCACACCAGCACGCACATAGAAAGCATCAACACCAATATGCTTGGTGAGCACATGCTTCACAGGGTCGCATGCAATGCTAATAGCACTTGTACTGTCAGACAGTAGAAGAGTAGGTGTAGTGATAGAAACACCGAAGTCTTGAAGTAACCACCGTAACCAAGTCACCTATGCCGTCAAAAGAGTCATAGCTCGCAACTAAGTCTCTGCACTCTAAAGGAAACTGCAGTCTGTTCTTCGTCTTCCAAGCAAATGAGAGAACCACCAAGAAAAACACAGTAAGCAGAAAGTGAACGGCGATCCAAGGGATCACTAGCCCACGTAGCATCTGAATAGGCCTGAAGTTGTAACGAACCGGAGCGTGGAAAGAACAGACGGTGAGAGATCGTGCCATGAAGATATCGAAGGACACAAAGGAGGTGACTGTAGTGAACAGAAGTGGGAGTAGAGACAAACTGACTCAGAATATGGATTGGATAAGAGATCCGGACAAGACTCCAAACAGGATGTCAATAACACGTCAGATCAGACAAGGGTCACCATCAGTATCACAGAGATGAACATTGAGCTCTATGGGAGTCTCAACAGTGCGGTTATCAGTAAGAGCAGCACGAGCAAGAAGATCCTGGATATATTTTTCTTGAGAAATAAAAAAGCCATCAGAGGTGGAAGAGATCTCGATCTCAAGAAAGTATCGAAGAGGGCCAAGATTAGACATAAGAAACTGCTCATTAAGATGTGCCTTCACAAAGGCAATATACTCAGGGTCGTCACCAGTGATGATCATGTCATCAACATATAGAAGAAGAGTACGACCACGAGCTGAAAGGTGGACAAACAATGCCAGATCATGAGCACTCGTTGAAAAGCCAATGACAGTCAGCACAGAGGCAAAACGCTCGAACCAGGCATGACAGGCTTGCTTAAGGCCATAAAGAGAGCGACGAAGACGACAAACCATGCATCTAAACCTCCTCATGTAGCTCACCATTAAGAAAGGCATTCTTAACATCAAGTTGAGATGCAGACCAGTGGCGAACAGAAGCCACAACAAGAAGTGTGCTAACAATGGTCATATGGGCCACATGAGCAAACGTCCCATTGTAATCACGACCATGCTCCTGCCGAAAGCCACGGGATACAAGACGAGCTTTGTAACGCTCAAGAGAACCATCGGAGCGAGTCTTAACTTTATAGACCCACTTACAAGTGATGGGACGGACACCAGGAGAAAGAGAAACAAAATCCCACGTGCCAGTGCGCTCAAGAGCAGTAAGCTCCTCTGCCATCGCAAACTGCCATTCAGGATGAACAACAGCTTGACGGTAAGAAGTCGGCTCAAGAACGGCATCACCAGCGTATGGAAAACCAAGGCGATCAACATGCGTTAGCGGAGGAGGACTTAAGCCATAATTAGGCCGAGATGAGGAAGATGGCACACCCGGCGCATCCACAACGCGTGGACGGTGAGTATAATACTGAGGAAAAGATGGAAGGATACGAGGAGGAACCTTCGGAACAGGCGAAGGTGACGAAGAAGACATCGGGGAGGAAGGTGCAGAATCCCGTGACAAGCGAGGTGATTAAACCATGGGAGATGGTGATGTCGGGTCAGCAACAGTTGGAGAAGCAGGGGCAGTAGGACGGACGGTCAAGGGCTCAATGAGAGTGATAGGTGTGTTAGTAAAAGTGAGGAAAGATATACCCTCCACTGAAAAGGTCGAGGAAGATGGGCGCGGGTAGAAGGGATGAGACTCATCAAAAGTCACATCTTGAGAAATACGCATCCGACAACCGATAGGATCCCAACAACGATAGCCCTTTTATGCTCATCACTATAACCTAAGAAGACACACTCAACAGATTGAGCGGAAATTTGGTGCGTTCACGAGGGGAAAGAAGGACATAGCAAACAGAGTAGCGGACGACTGAAGGTTGATGAGATAGGTGGAAGTGGAGACAACCTCTGCCCAGAAGAGAGGCAGTGATCATCATCGCATGAGCCGTCTCAAGAAGGCGACGATGCTTGTGCTCAGCGACACCATTTTGAGCATGAGCACCAGGACAAGAAAACTAAGCAAGAGTACCCTGCTCAGCAAGAACTCCACGCAACATCTTGGAGATATACTCTCCAACAGAGTCGGCACGAAACACACGAATAACTGTAGAGAACTGAGTGTGAACTATGGCAGCAAAATGCTTATAGATAGATAAGACCTTGTTGCGAGAAGACATAAAATATATCCAGGTGTGGCGAGAGAAATCATGTATAAAGATAATATAGTAGCGATGACCCCCTTTCGAGGTAAAGGGAGCCGGACCCCAAACATCAGAGTGGAGAAGGTCGAAAGGACGTTGAGACACAATGTCGCTATGGGGATAAGGTAATTGGATCTGTTTACCAAGCCGCCAACCCTGACAGTCTAAAGACACACCACCTGAGACGGATCTAAGAAGACTACGTCGAACTAAGGATGAGAGACGAGAGCCACACAAGTGACCAAGGCTGTGATGCCACTTTTGAAAAGAGCTGGTAGACAAGGCAACAAAGGGGGAGAGACTGGCGGCAGTGGCAACAGACGAAAGATGAAGGCAATCAAGCTCCCAGAGGCCCCGAGAGACACGACGTCGAGGGCCAACGCCAAGGAGAGCACCGGTATGACGGTCCAGAATGGAACAAGAGTCAAAAGTCGAGGATGACACGACAACCAGAGTCAACAGTTTGGCCACCAGAAATGAGCTGCATCGTAAGTCGGGGAACATGAGGAACACCGGGAACATGAAAAGATGAAGTGCTAAGAAGGCCTCGCCCAGTAACCAGGAGAGAGGGATCGTCAGCAGTAAGAACATGAACAAGAGAATCAAGAGGTCGGGTGGAGGACAAGAGTGGATGAATCATGGGTCATATGAAAAGATGCTCCAGTATTGAGAATCTGGAGATGTATCTGCTCGTGTAGAAGGTGGTCTCACAATGCCAGAAGAGTCAGTAGCAGGACCAGCAAAACCTGTCGATGTAGAACCAGAAGATGGAGCTAGCAGGCATCGAAGTCGCACAATCTTCTGCTCGGTTAGGGGCACAAAAGAGGTGGGCGTAGATGCACTCAATAGAGAGTCGGAGACAATCAACAGGGCCCGAAGTTGGGCAATCTCTTGCTCAGTGAAGTATACAGCTGAAGTAGTCGACATAGTAGCACCAGGAGAGGAGCGGCCACCACCACCTGTGGAAGCCGCTAAATGTGGCGGGGTAGCATGGCCAGTAGCGTCGCCAAAGGTCGGTGGAGGAGACGAGGCCGCATGTAGACAAGCACCAAGCGCCAAGGGAAGACGCGTGTGCGACCCATAGTCGATGGAGTCATATGCACCAGTACAGCCGGTGAAAGTCGTGAGGTGTCGGGGAAGAGCGACATTCACCGGTGAAAGTCACAAGAGTCAGTGTAGAGCGACAATCACCATGTGCGAAGGTCGCAGAAGGGATCACGGACAACCACCAAAACCGTTTGTAGAGAACGATGTAGAACGACCATCATCATATGCGGAAGTCGCCTTGTGGGACGATTGCACATACGGATGAACACCAAGCATCGAGAAAAGGCACATGTGCGAGACAGGATCAGTGTAGGGAACACCGAAAACACCGTAAAGAATCACTAGAGAGCGGGCGGAAGACACCATGGCAGTTTCTTTCTCCTTTTTTCTTTTTTGTCCGGGGCAGCCGAATCAAAGCAGAACAATCAGCCGAGCGAGACCGACGCTGCCCGCAGAGAAGATCTGGCGGATGGCGAGGTGAACGGGAGTGCGCAGGACGGGGAACCTTCTAGCAGCTCGAAGCAGCAGCGGGCGGGGCTGACCTCTTTGGTGGCGGTTGGCCTCTCGACTCGATCCAAGCGCAGCCAACGGGCAGGTCAGGCATCGCACGTCCATCTGATGAGCAACTCACGTGACGCACGTCTTCCCGCAAGCAAATAGGAACATGTCTTCAACGCGTACGCAAGGAGCTACTGCTACGCGAGCGCAGGTGGTTGGATCAGGCCTGTACTTCTAGACTGACAGAGCGGATCGCGGAGGGGATGTGGTGCAATGGAGCAGCAGCAGACAACCACGGGGAAGAAGGAACAACGGCGACCGGCAGGAAGACAGTGACGGCTGAGAGCAACGGTTGACGTGAGATGGGATCGGAAGCACGAGTTGCGCGTGCAAAAAAACAACCTAGCGCTCTAATACCATGTTAGGAAATATGCAACCTGTATTTCCATGAGGCCGTAGGCCAGTATATATACATGTACAGGTGCAGGTAATATGCAGAAAGCCCCTTATACAATGGGGTAAATACAAAACGCTACAGGGCTATATATATAGTACTCTAACAATTGTCACCTAGTTGCCATCGTAACGGTGAAGAGTTGCCCTGATGATTGTATATAGCTATCAGACAACAGTTTCGTATGTTCAAGAACAGTGCAATGTTATGCATAGCTAGACAGTGTGTATTCAAGAGCAAGAATTACGAGTGGCTGAGTCGAGCCGAGCTTGAGACTCATAGACTAATCGTCACTAGTCTAGGCTAATGCTGGACTCCTCAACATGGTACTGTAGTACCAACTTAAGTACTCGACTACTAATACCTAGTATGTAGTATATACTATATAGCACATTACAATATACAATACAAATTGAATGCATGGGAAGTGGATGCAGAACCTGAGGCTGTGCTAATTGTAATAGCTATTCATCAGGAAGTGGATGAAGTACTTGTGATAGTATATGTGGATTGCACTAGCCCTATCCATCAGTTCGGACTTTTGGTTGCGTTGGCGCATGAAGCTTAACATGGTATCAGAGCTAAGGTCTTGAGTTCAAGTCCTGGCTTTCGCAATTTGTTAAAAATTGCTGGTAGCCCCCCTTTGTGTCCACGTAGTGGCCTCTTGAGTCATACGTGAGTTTCGCGCGCCGTCGCTCTCTTTCGGTTGCACGTGTTGACTTGTCTTCCCCGTCACACGTGAGAGGGGGTGTTACAGCATATGTGGATTGCACTAGCCCTTTCCATCAGTTCAGACTTTTGGTTGCGTTGGCTAGTGCATGAAGCTTAACAGTACTCAACTGCTCACTTATCCCTACCAAATTCCCCCAAAAAACCTTATCCCTCCCAAATTGAGTTGATCAACTCAAACACCTAGACTAGTCTGGACTAGTTGCTCCACCACTTGACTCAACAAGCTATTCTACACGAAAAAGCTAGTCGACAATCAGATTGAGTCTACTAGACTAGTCATGCGACTAGTCAAGACTAGTCGTGAGACTCATAATCCATGTTCAAGTGTTAACAAGAAGCAAGAAGAGGTATAAACTAACACAAGTACCACGAAGCAAGTCTTGTAGTGTTGTATATCTACGTCCAGAAATCTGAGAACTGAGTTAATTTAATCTGGCAACTAAGTGGAAACAACATGGTTACTTGATATTAATCTGGCAAGTATCGGCAAATAATGTTGTCAAAACATGCCGACATGGGATCTCATTTCGAGATCTGATCGCGAGGAAACTAGTTGTGAAAGCTGATAGTAGATCGGTTCGAGAGATAAAACTATTTAATAATTGGGAATCAAAAGAATCTTTGTTGATGTCATGCTTACTAGATTGTGATGCGTGCCTTGCTGTGCTATTTTTCTGGCGCATTGTTGTTTTTAAATTTTATTTTTATATTATTATGGTTGCTTGGTTCACTTTAAGTGTGTTGGGCCATTTCTGGGATTCGTGCCCTTGATTCTGCGATTTGTGCATGGTGCTCTTTTTGAAGATATGCAGTTAGTTGGTTTGATATTGAGTTTTGCGACACATTTAAGCTTGTTTGTCAAGGTTCGGTGGTTGGGGGAGTCGCCGACACGTACATAAAAGTTTCTTGTGGTGGAACCAATCCATCAAGGTTCAAGTCAGACTTGGCACTGGTGCTCCTATTTTCATGGATTTATTTCAGTTTTTTCAGTGATGTTCGTTTAGTGGGAGGAGACATTCACGTTGACTATGACGCACCTGTGATGACTTCGTCAATCTCAAGATGTTGTGCCGGCTTAGTATCTCGGAGGTGCTCATAGAGGTAGGGTGTGCGTGTGTGCGTTCATAAGGGTAAGTGCATGTCCGTGTATGTGAGCATCTGCAAATGTACCATGTTAAAAAGGAAGCAGCCAGCTAACAGTCCACACGACCACCAGAAATACATGCGACACAAAAGCAATGCCCCATCCACTTTACACATGGACCCCACCACAAGGCCCGAGCCTCGGTTCACCAGAACGCTTCCATTCAAGTGAGCTTAGAGTTTTAGGTCATGCCTTGTTGCATGCATGCAGGGATGAGAGGGTACCGGCTCATGGGTGGGCAGAAATGCGGCGCCGCTCTCTGGTGCAGTCTGAGAAAATATATTGCTGCTAGAAGTTTGTGATAGTTGTGATGTCAGCACTGCTAAAACTCACATGTGGATTGTCTATTCAGTCCTTTTCTGCCTCAATATGTTCTCAAAATTTGTGTTTATCTTGAAAAAGAGGCTGCTGCAAGAATTTAGTGATGCGAGCGGCGGTGACATCGAGCACATTGTTTGATATCCGAAGGTTGAAGCTTAATGGCCATGGTCCCCTTTTCTTGTTTAAATTGAGTAATTGACAAGGGCTTTGACCATATTACATACATCAATTGTTTATAGGTTCAACTAATTGCAACAATGAGGATTGTTAGGTCCAACTTCGTTAATTAAGGTTCTAATTTGTATCATTATGTAGTTAATTTACTCCTGCCTATTGCAAACATGATCGGTTTTTGACATTACTAATTATACCATATTACAATGCCTCAATGAAACGTGAATCTGTATATTTCATAATGAGTCTAGTAATACCAATTTCATGTGGCCATTCTAGATATGTTCTTCTTCACTGATGTAGTCAAATCTAAAACTGTTTGCATTGGCATGATTCTAGGGTGACTTATGTTAGTAATTATTGTGCCTACATGCTTCTACTACCCATGAAAATAACGGCACATGATGCTTTTTTCTTGGATGCATAATTTTTTCTGTTATATTACAGTTGAGTTGAAATAATTGTAATGTCTACTTCATTTGCGGCTTGGATGCAGTGGACAAAGTGGAGACTCTAAAGCGCTACAAATTCAGCTTGGCTTTTGAGAATTCTAATGAGGAAGATTATGTTACAGAAAAGTTTTTTCAGTCACTGGTAACAGGTAATAGTGTGTGCTATAACCACTCACCTAAATCCCAGTGCACTCCTATGACCCACACAATTTGCATCGGGTAACTCTCATTCAGCATCGCAGGCTGAGTATATGTAACTAGGTTGTGCCTCATGACTTCAATTAGTTGAGTAATGAATTCTATGAACCGCATGCGCTAGTTTATTTGAAAATATTTTGTTCACATGGAAAAAAGTATACGATCTCATCAATTGAAATGTATTGTAAAAATGCCATCTTCAAGAAACTTGAAATGTATTGTAAAAATGCCATCTTCAAGAAACTAGACATATACTGTGAAACAAAAGGAGTTACATTTTCTAAGTGATTAGAAGAATCACCATTTTTCTAATCTTCCCATGTTTACTCATTGACACTTTCTTATTTTGTTGCTATATTCGAGAAGTCGATTTACATTACAAGTTTATGAAGTTTAAATGTAGATGGAATGGAAGTGAGTTTCCAATATTCGATTTGCACTTCATTACAGGGGCCATTCCAGTTGTCGTTGGCGCGCCGAATATTCAAGAGTTTTCTCCAGGAGAAGGTGCAATATTACACATTAAGGAGCTTGATGATGTCATTTCAGTTGCTAAGACAATGAAACATATTGCATCAAATCCTGATGCTTTTAATCAATCTTTGAGGTTGATATCCTTCTTTCCCAGTTGACCACATCCCTTCAAGTAACATGTGTACCAATCATTTTGTTGGAACAGCCTATGTCTCTAGCTAAATTTGGCACAACCATGATCCATATTTGCAAGATCAAGTACTCCCTCCATAAAGAAATATAAGAGCATTTAGATCACTACTTTAGTGATCTAAAACGCTCTTATATTTCTTGATGGAGGGAGTACTTAATTAGCATGAGAGCAATGGAAAATATGGGAGCCTTGTTTTTCTTTTCTTAAGCTGTATTCCAGTTTGCTAGGGAGTACGCTGTGTTACATTATGAACTTCAGTATGATGATGCTTTTGCCTATTTATTTATGTTGCATCAGGATCAGGCATCAATCATCATATTTGGTTAATATGTGACTTGTTCAGGAACCAAATTGCTGCATACTTAAATCAAGGAATGAATTTTCCCATCTAAGATAGGCTTTAGTGTGGCTCTGGCACTTATTATAAGGATGCAATCCTAGACTGAACATGACCAAGTACCTAGAGCCTACAAGCTTGAAGCACGCAGCAGTTGCTTGAATCAGGCTTTACATTATAACCAATGGGAACTTCACTCTAACTTGCTAATACTTTTGAAATAATCGGTTTCTCTGAATGCAGGTAATAGTACAGTGTCTACTGGGAATAGATGTGATCTCTTTCACGTCCTAGTCTCAGTTCTCTTTATTTATTTCTACCACGATGTGATCTCTTTCACGTCCTAGTCTCTCAGATCTCTTTATTTATTTCTACCATGATGTGATGTCTTTCACGGTTGTTTCAAATTAGGTTAGATCGAATGTACCATCGAGTAAACTTTAGAAGATGCATGAAAACTCATGTTTTTATTAACAAAATCTTACGTTACTATTTTGTCAGAGATCTTCTAGCAGCCATAGCATCATCATGCTTCTGTACTCAAATCATACCATTTGTTTTGCATCTGTAGGTGGAAGTATGATGGTCCATCTGATTCTTTCAAGGCACTTATTGATATGGCAGCGGTTCATTCATCCTGTCGCCTTTGCATACATATCGCTACGAAGATTCACGAAAAAGAAGAAAGAACTCCGAAATTTATGAATCGCTCATGTAGTTGCTCCAGCAAAAGAGGAACACTATACCACTTATTTGTCAGAGAGAGAGGACGGTTTAAGACAGAGAGCATTTATCTAAGGTATGGAAATACAGTTGTGCTTACCATGAGTATTAGTGACTGGTATTTGCAGTTAACATCATTAAGAACCAAGAGAAAAACGGAAACTTATCATCTTGTATTCCGTAGTCTTAGCTTCTGCTATGTTGTTGCCTAAGTTCTTATAAGTACTCCGTAAAGAAATATAACAGCATTTAGATCACTAGTTTCCTTGCATTATGAAATTATTAAAGTTTTATTACTGCATCGATTTTGCTTGTTTCTGCTCTGCATTCTTACAGATGTTTCCTGTGTATACCATGCAGATCAGATCAATTAACTTTAGGAGCTTTGGAGTCTGCCGTGCATGATAAATTTAGATCCCTCAAGCATGTTCCTGTATGGAAGGATGAAAGGCCAGCAAGTATTCGAGGCGGGGATGAGTTGAAGGTGTACAAAATTTACCCAATAGGTCTTACAGAACGACAAGCGTTATATAAATTTCAATTCAGTGATGATGCTGAAGTTGCTAGATATATTAAGGGCCATCCATGTGCAAAGCTTGAGGTGATTTTTGTATAACTACAATATTGCCATCTCTGCGTAGTGTCGAAAAAAGGTCGGACGGAGGGAGTAGTTCTTTGTGTACTGAGTTTTTGCTGTACTGTAACAGATTCCCGTTTACGTAACGTCAACTTTGATACAAAATCACAACTTTGTATGCTTTTGTGATACTGGGATGTAAATTTCTATTGACAGGCAAGTACGTATATCTTTTGCCTTTTGGGAAACAATTAACATGGTTTGCGTAACACAAGTAGAGACATTCTGCTTTGTAATGACAGCGGGGAACTTGCATCGTAAGTAAATCTGGGTGAGTAAATCTAGGCGTAGTTCTGTTAGAAATACTAGAAGGTACAAGCGGGTTGCTTCTGTGCGCGAGCACAGGTGCTCGCGGTATCCCGCCCGCCTGCAGTTCTCAGTCTGACTCGTATAGGTCCAGGTATTCTTCCTGTATGTGATTTAACAAACAGCTACAATGGCCCACTTCTGGCAGACGGCCCGTGCCACGCCTTGAGCTATTTGGGTCATGGCTTAGAGCAAATACAATAAAGCTGACTCATCGAGCTATAAGAAGTAAATTAGTATATTTTTGCTTAATTGGAGGAGAGAGAAGGTAAGTAGGCTCTTCGTGAAGAGCCAGTTCTAGCACGTGTTTCTAGACACTTTATAAGAATAAAAAATAAGTCATATAATAAAAAAATAATATATTTTATTATACATGTTGATTATAAGATTAACTATAGATGACATGGCAATGACTTATAACCATGCTACGGTGTTGGATTGAGGGAGACGTTACCATGCAGTTCTTGGGCCAACGCCATTGGCTCTCTTTTATCACCTCCACGATCCGTTTCAAAAAAAAAAAATCCCCTCCACGATTCATTCTCCCCGTTCCCTTCTCGTTTAACCCCCCTCTCCTCCTAGATCGGGCTCTCGCTGCCCGCGAATCGAGGGAACCATCTAGAAGGTCCACCTCCACGTTCAATGGCGTCGACGATAGCATATGTTGCCGCTCATCCTTTGGCCTGATTGTGGCAGCCAGATCATCTGCTGGATTGCTCAGGCCGGCGAGAACAGCGGGACCGCTTCTACAAGTGCGTCTGGAAACAAGTTTGAGCTCTTTCTAGCACGATCTAGGTACATATTTTAGCACTGAAGAACGCACGAATCACAGATCTGCACTCTCTTCCACAGGCTGGTCTTTCCACAGGCTGGTCTTTGTGGATACATCAGATCGAACATGACATACCGCGCCAATCTCCAGTATTTCGGCGCCCAACAGTACTCAGTTCTAGCTGCTCGTCGCCATGCAGCACAGCTTCGCCACAGGGCTCAGTCGCACCAAGCAGCAGATGCAGAACTAATCAACTGATGCTAGCATCTTGTGCTAATCACTCTCCATGCTGCTCAGAGATGCAACGGCTAGCTGTTCTACTGTCCGGAACAGTTAAATCGAGAATGGACTGACATTCCAGAGGAAAATTCAGCATGTACGAGGGTGATGTCATGAATTTCAGAATGCATGAACAAAGTTTCCAAAAATTCAAAAACTTGACACACCATTATGTAAGCATATCACGCATACTAACATCATTCTAGTTTGGTCGTACATGCAAAGGAGCCCATTTTTTTATTCTGAATTCTGAAACAAGCCCGACTGAAGTTGGCGCATACTAACATAATAGTTCTACTGACCAAACAAATCAATAAGCAGCATTAAAGTTTATAGAAAAAATATTAAATTAACATAAAAAAGTTTTGCCGCCACTCATCACATGATGTTCATCCGCAGATCACCCACTTTGCGGCAGTTGTTCTGCCGGTCACCCGGTCACCTTCAATGCCACATTTTTTGCACCTTGCTAGTATCCGGACAGGCTTCGGGATATCATCCCGGTCGGGGCAAGTGGTCCTCTCATGCCACTGCTGGCGGCATATTATGCAGAACCTTCGTTTACTGAGCCATTCTTGTGCTCACTAGCCCCAGATCTATCCAATTTGCTGCAGGTTGGTCTATGTGGGTACATCAGATCGAACCGTAATTGTTCACATTGTTCTGTCGCAATTGTTCTACCAGGTCCCTGTTGTATACTCAATGTGTTTGTGCGATGGTCAATGTATTGTCTATCCATATGTCGGAGACAACGAGTGGTTGTGCTGCTCACGATGCTCGGATATATACCAACCATTGTCCTTTGAACGGAGCAATCTTATCAGTGCAGGGCAGTCACATTGGCACGATCTTGTGTTCTCCATCTCGGTTTTCCCCCTACAAAAGTAGAATTTAAACATGCACCAGGGGTCACATTCCGTGATCCACAAAGGCAAACACAACAATACATTTTTCATTTTTCAGTAATTGCTTACCGCACAGCCACACACAATTTCTTGCATGCATTTCGTCCTTTTCACATTCAGTCGGCTCTTCCCTTATCTTATTCCGAACCCCTTCTTTCAGGAATAGAGATTGTAAAAATCATAGGGCTCACCAAGTGCATCGAAGTTTGTACCAAGTGCAGGGACGATTACGACGTCACCCGGTTTCTTTGCGAATCCATGAATTGCCTTCTCAAGGGCGCTGGCTCAACCAGGGCACGATGTCCTTCCTGAAGCAGCTGCTCCAATTCGCACCCAGTGTTTTTTCATGAAACAAGCTGAATCAACGTGTTCTTACGGGTCAAAATATGATACGATCATTTCTGGTCCTGCCTGTCTAAAAGCCCGTAATTGCAGTGTTTTCCCCTATCGAGTTTGCTATCTATACACTCGTTTGTAGTATGTACAATCCAGGAAACTGAAACTATTTTTCTTTCTTGTTTAATGTTTGTGCTATGCGGTGCAACATCTGTCGCTGCTTCCATCTAAGCCAGACAGGCTTTCCACACAACATATGTGTACTCTTTTATTCAGATTTCCAAAAACATGAAAAACTCGCAACACTTAAAAGACCCTATGTCAGCCATTTATGCATTTTTTGTCAGGGGTGTCATAAATCACCCAAACAACGCACAAACTAAAATCACAAACACCTATGGACTAGCCCTTGCTCACATCTAGTAATTTTTCATTTCATTTTTACAAACCCAACATCAACATTTTTTCCAATAAAAGCCCTCGCCCTGTATCCCTGTCAATCATGTGATAGGTTACTAATAATCTTTAACACGGTCTATACCCCCAAAAGCACACAAGTTTCTCCAAACAAATATATAGTGAACCAACGTAATTTTTTTAGTTTTCCATTATATTTTACACAGTATGCAACTACACTCTTTTCTTTCATGACAGAACTGATCAGAAGATCTGTAAGTCCAATGTCGGCGGTATCAAAGTTCACCTAAATGAAAAAAAGAAATCTGCAAAATCGAGTCTGCCATAGGCAGCATTACCTTCTAGTCCAGCCTGGAATCTTCGGGTCAATCTGATCGATCGATTGTTCGGACGCTTGCGGTTCAGCATCTTGTTCCACGCTAGCTGTCGTCGTGGCAGAAAGCTCTTCAGACCCCATCACCAACGCTGGGCAGTGCAGCGACTCCATGGGACCGTCATTGTCGTTCACCTCCTACATCACGGCAGTACTGCATCAGTCAAACCCGGGTAGCTTCATCAGCAGAAGATCCCCTTTTGCGCAAATCCAAAAAAATAATGAAGTACGTACTAAAGATCTGTGTGCTTACCTTCTAATAGGTTGCATCAGGAACTCCATCCCAAAAATAACGTTGTCAATCCGTCGCCCCCGCGGATCTCTCCTGCTCAAGGACCGTTGCCTATAGATGGGGATCCATCACAACGCGGCGAGAGGTAGACGACGCCCCTGACCTGAGCCCATTCCTCATTTACTACGCTGCATGCGCGCCCCTACCGATAACCTGACTTCCTAAGCTACGGATCAGAAAATTTCAACAGTCCCGGCTCGAAGGGTTCCCCGTCACGGCGGCACTGCTAGATCTGTGAAACGCCGCACTGTATGTCGGGCCCACCTACCGTATTTTCTGCTAGCCAGATTTAAAAACGATCGACTTGCTTGCTCAGTAAAGTAGCGGGGCCCATCCCATATGACCTCTCGTCGTGCCATGTTACCGCGCTCACCTGTGCTCGTGAGCAGAACAGCCGCGTTCGTTGCAATAGGAGAAACAAATTATGACCCTAACGTCCCATTTATGTTATCACTTTTTTTTTTGTCTTCATCGTCGATGGTGGTCACGTTGTCCATTACAAAATGACTATTTCACTTAAGATTGACGAACGGTCGCGTTTCAAATCTCGACCACATTTGCACAATCTAATTCTGGCACCTCGTGTTTGGATTATCCAGGTTTTACGTCGTAGTAGTTTAGCATTGGTCCGTGAAGAACACAAACAAACACCAAACCCAATTTCGGTTTAAAACGATCACCTAAAGCTTTTTTTTTCTCGAGACTTTCAACCCGACACGTGAGTCGTACATCCCTTTCTAGATACTTTTTCCATTCAGTGATTTGTGCATATGCAGCATGTCTCAGGAATGCCTCTCTTTATTTATGCAGGGTACATGTGTCAGCAACCCTGACATGGCGGGACTACCAGCCAGCGACCACAGCAAGCCGGGCCTGGCTAGCAGCAGCATGACCACGACGAGCGCACCGCACCAACTCCCGTTATGTGTGTTCAGAGTGGATGAACGCCGTCAAGGGAGAGGGCCACACTTAAGCACCGGGCGACGAAGCCAGATGCATACGGAGGATCACGGCGGCAAGGCACGAATGGCTACCTACCCAATTCCCCTTTCCTCTCCCGCGTGAGAGCTAGCCCTTCCCGAACCAAATTCGTGTATGAACTCTGTAATCGCCATCATATCACCGAGAGGAACAAGTTCATCTCGTTACCTAGATCGATCCAGTGTACTAATATCTGGTATCAGAGACCACACACCACCCTCCCCTTCGCTCGATCTGGCTCTGTTCGTGGAAACAAGGCGTCTTTGGCAAGCGCGTGCTCAGATCGAAGCCATGGATCCCACCATGAAGAAGTACATGGAGAAGATCACCAGTTCCATGGATGAATTTCGCCTCGAGCTCCGCAACAATACGACGGTGGATCACGAGAACACCGGCAAGTTGGACGATCTGGTCGCATAGCGACCCGATCTTGAGCGTCGCGTCTCCAAACTCAGTGATGCGGTCGCGGATCTGCAGCACGGGCGTGCGTCTGCGGCGGCGGCGGCGGCCAGTGTGGCAGCTACTGTGCCTCCTGTTCTGGAGGCCACCCTTCCCTCGAGCGACGGCTTCCCAGCGGTCGCGCCTCGAGCGAAGGAGCTGCCCCACGGGTCAGATGACCATGGCGACGCGTTTCTACACCGGGAGAAGGCACCGGTGACACACCCGCTGGCCCTCTCGGGCATCGGTCAGTGCTCAAACCAATCTCCGGCTCTAGCTCTATCTCCATTTGCTCATGCCAGTCAGTTGCTCACGGGATTGGGGCAGGCACATCCTTCGATCTCGTTTCCACAATCAATGGGGGAAAATCCGAAGCTATGGAAAACACTTTGTGAACAGTATTTCAATATGTTTGCTATCCATACTTTGTTCTGGGTACCTGTGGAGGCTCTCAATTTCTCTGGATCGGCATCAATTTGGTTGCAATCGATTCAAACTAAACTTACTGGGGTAGACTGGGAGTCCTTTTCTGCTCTCCTTTGCACACGATTCGGGCGTGATGGGCACCAGTTGCTTATAAGACAGTTATATACAGTTCATCAGACTTCTTCTGTTGTTGATTATATTGAGCGATTTGAGCTTGTTGTTAATCATTTAGCATCTTACTCTGATTCGATTCATCCTTACTCTTACTTGACTCGTTTTGTCAAGGGACTGCGGGTCGATATCCGGGCGGTGGTACTCATTCAAAGACCGCCGGTCTTGGATACAACGTGTTCGTTGGCGCTGTTGCAAGAGGAGGTGTTGAACTCAGCGCAGCAACTGCATCCATCTCCGATGACGCTGCGCCCCCAAGGACGTGGGCCTTCGTTTTGGCGCTCCTCTACCGCTGCCTCCACCACCACCGCCTCGGCAACTGGCGGCACCCATCAGTACACCCGCCAATGATCGTCGGGGCATTGAAGGTGCAAGAGCAGACGATTCCAAAGTCAAGGCGTTGCGGGATTATCGCCGAGCCCGTGGTCTATGTTTCAAATGCGGTGAACGTTGGGGACATGATCACACATGTCCTATGACGATACAACTCCATGTCGTCGAAGAATTATTGGAACTGTTCAATATTGATCCGGCATCCGATCAAAACCCAAACTACAATGATCAAACCGGCGAATTAGTGTGTGCTATCTCCAAGCACGCACTAACAAGGGAAGTTTCAGCTCATGCATTTCAGTTGGTGGATTCTGGTAGCTCAACATCATTTGTCAATGAGCTCCTGGCAGTTAAGTTGGAAGGCATACAGAACATGCGGAAGCCCTGTAGGGTGAAAGTGGCTGATGGGGGAGAGTTATGGTGCTCCAAGGTACTCCTTAATTGCAGTTGGTCGTCCCAGGGTCACGAGTTTTCCACAGACATGAAGGTATTACCTCTGGGCACGTATGATGCAATACTTGGAATGGATTGGTTGGAAGCACACAGTCCCATACTGTCGATTGGATTGCCAAGTCAGCGTTGATTACTACTCCAGAAGGTGTTGTGCAGTTGCATGGCCATCCCACGGCTAAATCAAGTTTAGAGATTGATAGTGTGCAGCTTCTAAGCATGCTAAAACAGGGGCCGTCTCTCATGTGGTGTAGGTGTACCAAGTAGAATTAGTGCAGGAGGACAAGCGCGCTATACCTGAAGCCATTTCAGTGTTATCGAAGGAGAACCCCAAGGTCTTCCTCCTCGACGCAAGTGTGACCATTACATTCCCATCATGCCGGCTGCACACCCAGTCAATATAAGACCTTATCGGCATAAACCAGAGCTTAAAACTGAAATCGAAGGGCAGATAGAAGAAGAGATGCTTAAAGCTGGTGTGATTCAACGTAGCTCCAGCCCATTCGCATCACCTGTGATTTTGGTGGGCTCTGTACAGACTACAAGCACCTTAATGCAATGATTGTGGTAGCCAAGTTTCCGGTACCCATTATTGAAGAACTTTTGGATGAATTACATGGAGCTGTCTGGTTTTCCATACTTGACCTGCGTGTTGGGTATCATCAGATTCGGATGGCAGAGGGCGAAGAGTACAAGACGGCCTTTCAAACACATTCAGGTCACTTTGAATTCAAAGTTATTTCGTTCGGACTAGCCGTGATAAAGCACAAACTAACGAGATGCTAAATTATGTGGGTCACGACCTGATCTTTCACGGTACTTGCAAAGCAACAGTCGTAGAAACACAAACAGACGATAGAAAAAGAGAAGCCTTTGGATCAAACCGAGACAGCAAGAAGCCAAAGGAGTAGACCTGTACCGAATATTGATACGAGATCAACACATGCACAACAACAACGAAACCCTAGGAATCGCAAGAGTACATCTCTGGTGCCTCTCGCCGTGAGGCGCTTTCTGGTAGTAGTATTTTTCAACTCCAAAACTGATCTCCCGTACAAAACTCACACAGTCTGCTTTATATCTACTCCTCCCGTTCCTAAATATAAGATCTTTTAGAAATTTCATTATAGACTACATATAAAATAAAAAAAGTAAATCTATATTTTAAAATACGTTTATATACATCCATATGTAATCTCTTATTTAAATATCTAAAAGGTCTTATATTTAGGAAGGGAATAGCTGACATAGCCGTAAGGGCCTAAAATACCTAACCTAACCGACTCGATGACCGGAACTAACACGGGATATCCTCTTCTTTTACACCTCGGAGAGAAAAACCAAACTAGCTAACCACAACTTGTATGTGAACTCAACTCTAAGTAGTATCCTTTAATTACAAAGACTAATTAACTTCCGGCCACATTGATCACATACTGCTAATTTAGACTAAAATAACGATTTGTTTGCCTGCATGCTTGGCGCTCCTGCACCCGACATGAAATGTAGTAAGCCAATATTAAGAGCCTTTTTACGGTACCTGATACTGCTAGTCCCAGGGCAATATAGACTATTCACATTTTTTTTGTCAAAACCAGATGGCCCCTGCTTTTTAGGCCCATATGATACCAGCCGCCGCCGTCGCGTTCTCGTCCTCCTCGGGTTCTCCATGTCCCGGGGCGTAGCAGAGTCCCCACAGGCGGCAGTTGCAGCGCCGCACAATCCAATATGTATAGTATACTAGGAGATGAGTTTTAGTCAGATGGAATGCAGAAAGTAGCAATTCGGATTGCACCCACTAAGGAGAATTGCCATTATACATTTGCTCTTTACATAGCTAAGCTGAATTGTGAATTACTGCAAACAGTAGGAGATTCCTTGTCGGTTTCATGATTACTGTTGAATTGGTGAGCAATCCATGCCGCGGCGACACGCCCAACATCAGGTCGACAGCTCCATCTAAGCACAAACCACCACATATGGTTCACCCAATCGTCCTCCGGCCAGCCGACTGCCTGCACCGGTGTCCGCCCGTCTCTATTCCTGAGTTTGTCTTCGAGATCCTAGCCAACGATCCATATTCATCTCCACTATGCCATGGCCCGAGTTTTCTGTTTTGACAATTACCTTTTTCCAGTTTTACCCATCGAGCGTTGATACTGCTTGCGTCGGGATCTTGAGGCGCCAGATATTGCTCCGTTCAAGGGGCAGTATAGATCGACTGTAGCCATTAGATCGCCGAAAATGGATGCCCCATATGCATTCGGGGGTACCGTAAAAGAGCTCAATACTAATTCATGTTGGAGGGTCCTGAAGTTTGGCTTCATTGTGTCCTTCTTTTGCTCGATCGGTGAAACCTCAAAGCAGAAAGACCCAAGCTGTAATATGGTTGGATGATTAAAATGTGAAGACTCTCGCATATGTGCATCCAAACAAATGGTCCTGCTTATTTTTTTCAATAGTTTCAACAGTTGGAGCCCTCCTAAGTAAAGAAGTGGTACTGGTGCGCACATCAAGCCGGGGGACCGACATCATTCCTAGGGGCGATGCATGACGCCCTGAAGCATGTGGAGAGAAAGTGCGTATTGGCCTTTTTCGACGTCATTTTCGTGTTTAGCCAAACATTCAAGGATCATCTGGAGCAACTGCGTCAAGTACTGCAACTTCTCAGAAAAGATCAATGGAAAGTTAAGCTTTCCAAATGTTCTTTTGGGCAACAACAACTGTCATATCTGGGGCATACCATCAATGCAAAAGGAGTGGCTACAAATGAAGACAAGGTGTGTGCGGTTTAGAAAGGGCCTCGCCCTACCAATGCCAAAGACGTGCGCAGCTTTATGGGATTGGCAGGGTATTGTAGGCGCTTTGGTAAAGGCTTTGGAATCATTGCCAGACCCTTGTTCCAATTACTCAAGAAAGGCCACCTTTTGTATGGACTGACAATACAGAAGAAGCATTTCAAACGTTGAAGAACAAGCTAGTTGAAGCACCAGTGTTGTCTCTGCCCGATTTCAACAAACACTTTGTCATCGAGACGGACACTTGTGACACAGGAGTGGGGGCTGTGTTATAGCAAGAGGGGCGTCCGATTGCCTTCATGAGCAAGTCTCTCAATCCAGAATTCAGGGGCCTCTCCACTTACGAGAAGGAATATCTCGCTATCATATTAGCAGTTGAGCAATGGCGTCACTATTTATAGCATAAGGAGTTCACAATTCTCACTGACTATAAAAGTCTCATCCACCTAGAAGAACAACGTCTGACCACACCATGGCAACAAAAAGTATTTACGAAGCTGCTGGGGCTGCAGTATTGTATCAAGTATAAAAGAGGGGCTAAAAATGGAGCTGCAGATGCTCTTTCACGAGCTCACTCCAGGAACAAATCTGGTCCGTTTCTGTATGTCAACCGGTCTGGTTACATGACATTTTTCTACAATTATTACCCCTGTTCAAGAATTCGTCCGATTAACTAGTTAACTTGCCGATTAATCCCTATTTGTAGGGCCACCGAGTAGCCGATTAAGTGATTAATCACCCGATTAATTGATTAAATGACCGATTAACTTGTCGATTAGCCTATTAATCCCCTACTCGCCAACCAGCCGAGCAGCTGCTTGTTAACGATTTCGTCAACAATGATTATAACCAATAAGCATAGAAAATTCTGGAGCAGTTAGCTGTCCGTCCGGATCCAAAAAACAGATTTGTAGTGGTGCAAGAGATCATCAGGTTCCGGAACCGTATTTGGCTTGGAGGTAGTACGACATTGCATCAGCAGATCCTGTTTGGGTTCCACGACAGCCCCATGGGGGGATATTCCGGATTCTTAGTCACTTACAACCGAGTCAGAAAATTGTTGCGTGGCCAAAGATGAAAGCACATATGTTGTAGTATGTGCGTTGTTGTCAGATTTGCGAACAGGCGAAACCTGAACGAGTGGCTGGCCTTCTAATGGCAACTGCCCGCTGTGCATCTCGGCGCACGAAGACTGCACACATCTTTTTGTGCACTGTGGTTTCACTCGACAGGTTTGGATGATGTTCAGAGACTGGACGCGGGCACACTTTCTAGTTCCTAATGACCGCTATGCCAATACCGAGGATTGGTGGCTGAGAGCACAGAAGGAGGTCTCCAAGTCCGAGAGGCGCAACTTTGACACCATCATCATTATCATACACTGGAGAATCTGGAAAGAAAGGAATGCCATAATTTTTGAGCATGTGGCTTGCAGTGTTGAGAGGGTGCTCGATTTAACCAGAGAAGACATCAGTACCTGGAGGGCAGCTGGCTATATCGGTGACCTTTTTTGATTTCTTATCGACAACTCTGCATCCTTTTGTTTGTTGTTGGCCCTGTTAGTCCAACTTTTACACTGTATTTTTAGAGTTAATACTGTCTTGGCAACCAGCTCTAGAACACCTAGACTGTTTTGCCTTTGTACTGCACTCCCTTTTCTATCTAATGAAAAACGGCCCGTGGCCCTTCGAGAAACCTGAACTAGTGGCATATCCGGGCTTGCTAGAACCTCTTCTAGTGCCTCAAGAATCTTGGGAGCTGATTTCAATGGACTTCATTGATGGGTTGCCACAGTCAGGTCAATTCAATTGCATCTGGGCGATTGTTGACAAATTAACCAAGTTTGCTCAGTTCTTACCCTTGGACCATCCCTATACATCATCAAAGTGTGCCTTGCTCTACATGACTCAGGTGTACAAAAACCATGGATTCCCAGGAGCCATCATATCTGATCGTGACCCGGTGTTTACCAGTCATTTCTGGCAGCAAAGTGTTACGATGATTGCGATTTTACAAGCCGTCCATCCATGCTAATCCGACGGTGAAAAATCAGAGTTATGAGGAGTTACGAAAATAAAATTACGAAAAATTACACGTAATGGTGGGACCGGTACAAAATTTGTGTGGGACCAGTTAGGTTTTTGAAGGGTAGATCCATCATTAGTTTGGAAAATTTCTCACCGATCCAGTCATCTCCTCTAACGACAACCACAACGCCGCCGATGGGATCCGCTCCTTCTCGCCCGGATATGCCCAGCGCTGACGCTCCTCTTCTCCCGCATCGCCGATGGGATCAACTCCTTCTCTCCCGGGCATGCCCAGTCCCGGCTGAAAGCACATTTGCTCCCTTGGTGGTTTTGGTAATTAATAACAACATATAAGTCATTGAACTAATGTTTCCACCAAGTATATTTCAGGAAAAGTTCAATGATAGGGATGGCAAAAGGATTATGGAATTACCCCAAGATTCAAGGAAATAGGTTGGCCAAGCTTCAAGCAAGAGGACTCTACATTTTACATTTGTGAGAAATCACTTTGAGTCCATAGAAAAGCCAATACTATTAAAAGGGGGTAAAGTTTTGTTGGTGAACAAAATGCTCATACGTGCACACCAAAAACATCCACAAGCTCTCCCACCAAAGTCTGTCTATGGCCAAACATTCAAAATCGGTGCAACCAACATTCCTATCCCGGTGCCACCGATTCCAGAAATAGACAGATTCAGCCAAACCCTAGCCACTTCGGTGCAACCGATTCCATACCGGTGCCACCGAGTTTAGGTTGCCAACTTTCCATTACGCAAATTCACAGTTTCGGTACCATCGAGATTGTTGGGTCGGCGTCACCGAGATTGGAAATCTGACCGTTGGTCACCTTATCGGTGCAACCGAGTTTCATATATCGGTCTCACCAAGATTCAAAAGTTGCCACCTTTTGATCACTTCGGTACCACCGAGATTAACACATCGGTGTCACCGAGTTGGTCATTTTGTGTGTAACGGTTGGATTTTCGGGGATGCCTATATATACCCCTCCACCATCACCTACTCGAAAGAGAAGCACTTAGAACTATTCCATACCTATCCTATCAGATTTTCTGAGAAAGAACCACCTACCCTTGTGCTGAGATCAAGATCTTCCACTCCAACCATATGGATCTTGATTTCTAGCCTCCCCAAGTTGCTTTCCACCAATCCCATCTCTTCCACCAAGCCAAATCTGTGAGAGAGTGATTGTGTGTTGAGGAGTCTATCATCTTGAAGCACAAGAGTAAGGAGTTCATCGTCATTATCGAGCCTATTACCTTTTGAAGGGTGGTGCCTCCTAGATTGGTTAGGTGTCACTTGGGAGCCTCCTACTTCATGTTGTGGAGTGAACCAAGAAGTTTGTAAGGGCAAGGAGATCACCTACTTTGTGAAGATCTACCCATAGTGAGGCTAGTCCTTCGTGGACGGAAGCCATATGGAATAGTCAAGGTTGCTACTTCGTGGACCCTTATCGGTGGAGCCCTCCGTGGACTCTCGTGGTCATTACCCTCCGTGGGTTGAAGACTCCATAAATTTGGATGTACGATAACGCCACCTATCGGAACCACGGGAAAAATCATCGTGTCTACAATTGCGTTTGATCTTCCTATGCTATCACTTTTACTCATGCTTGTTGTTATTTTCCGCTGCTATACTCTTAGACTTGCATGTGTAGGGTGAAATTAACTTGCCATGAATGCTAAAACTGCAAACACTAAAATTTGGGAAAAGGAAAAACTTTTATTTGGTCAAGTAGTCTAATCACCCCCCTCTAGACATACTTTCGGTCCTACAAGTGGTATCAGAGCTTTGGTCTCCATTGCATTGGTCTCACAACCTAGGGGAGTATGGCGTCTAGTGAGGGCAATTATCATCGTAGAGGTTCGTACTTTGATGCTACTAATTTAGCTAGTTGGAAGCACAAAATGAAAATGCATATTCTTGGTCATAACCCCGCCATTTGAGCTGTTGTTCATGTTGGCTTGCAAGGTGACAAGGATATGTACCTAGGGTAGGGTCCTAGGCATGGCCTACATACCCTACCTAAGGACACCACATGGGATGACTTGAAGATGAAGGATGAACTTCCGAGTGGATCCCTGGAGACGTTCAAAGTCACTCGACAATAATCCACTCGAAAACTCCCGCTCTCACTCGGCAGTCGCATATCACTCGAAAGACCTCGCTTTCACTCGACGCAAGAAGACCAGGAGCCATCATCAAGAGCCCAACGGGCAGATGTTGGTTCAATGGTCATTAATAGCTTTTATTACGTACGTTGCCTGTAACGGCAGACTTTAATCCCACGACCAGGCCCTTTGATGCGGGGCAGTTATGAGGGGCAGCGAACTCTATATAAGCCACCCTCCGCTCTACACAAGGGTTTGCAACCATTGTAATATCTATTCTCCACTCGACATAAAGCTCCCGAGCACTGAGATGTAGGGCTGTTACCTCCACGAGAGGGGCCTGAACTCATACATCTTTGTGTACACCCTCGCCGTAGCTAGGACTCTACCCTCTCCCTTCGTACCCCTACCATCTACTGTCAGGCTCGTTCCCACGACAGTTGGCGCCCATTGTGGGGCAGACGTCTAAGCGACTTCTAGCGAGGTTGCGATTTTCATCCTTCAACATGTCTTTTGGCGGTGTTTTTGCTCTGGGCCATGAGATCCGTTTCGGAGCGCTCGCCTTCATCGCCGACGATTCGGCATGGCTCTAGGAGGCGCCTCTCGATGTCGAGGCGCTCCCGGTCCGCGAGGCCGCGCACTTCCACACGAGCCTTTGTGGCGTGTTGCTGCGTCAACCGTCGACCCCCTACACGTCGGCTCCTCTCGCCGTTCGCGGTCGCAAGCGGTCCGGCCGCTCACGACTCCAGCGATGGGTCGAACACGCAGCGGCGCGTCAAGATTCTCCGCAGGTTGCAGCGCTCGATCCCGCTGAGTCCCTTAACGGCATGTTCGAGTCGGATTCCGATCCATCCGACGTGCCTTCCGAGTGCGAAAGTTGTGATCCCGCAACAGAGGTCTTGATGGCGAGCTCTCATCAGAGTTCACCGCCTGGCTTCGACCGTGTAAGCGCGAGGCTGGAGGTCCGTCGAACATGCAGCTGCGTCGTGATGAGGAGGTCCTTCATACCCCCATCATCGGCACGTCTACCGAGGCCCAAGCTTTGGAGGCCACGCGCATTCGTTTGGAAGAGCTCCAGGCAGAGATTGATGAGCGCGCTCGCCAGCGCCCGCCGCGCCCTAGTCGACATCATCGACAACTGTTTCCGACTGGATCTCATGATGGCGTTGAGGTATACCGAACTCCTGTGCTAAATGTTGTTGTTGCTTCTAGGATAGCGGATTCCATTCAGCCGTCCCAGTCATAGGCTGGTAGAGGGCTGTTGCAGATCAGGGCGCTGTTGGATGCAGCACAATGTCAGAATTCAGCAGTTTCTCAGTCCCGTAACAGGATATATAGTAATTCACCCAAGGCAGAGACCGTTCAGTCGGCACATAGCCCTGGATCGCCCTTGCGTCATCGAGGCGGCGGTTTTCGTGAAGGGCAAGACAGAGATCAGCATCACCGTGAAGACCACCGTCGAGTGCCCACTCCTCCGCGGAGTGGTCCGTACGCGCCTCGGTGCCAGGACGATAGGCACTCCCGTGGTGACTAGTGGGACACAGACTTTGACACCCTCGCCTATCTGGTTCAGAAGCGGATCGACAAGAGCAGAGCCTACAGGGAAGGACTCGACAGAGATGTTCTGAGTGGAAGCTTAGCTGTGGTGTCTGGTCCTGAGTGTTTTAGCAAAGCTATACGTTCTGCAGAGATTCCCCTCAATTTCAGAATGGCGGCGGGGATCAGAAAGTTTTCTGGTGAAACAAAACCAGAGACTTGGTTAGATGATTACCAAGTGGCTGTGCAGATTAGCAGCGGAAATGACAATGTCGCAGTGAAGCACCTACCCCTCATGTTGGATGGTTCAGCTCGAGCTTGGTTGAATCGTTTGGCTCCTTCCAGCATACATTGTTGGGAAGATCTTGCCCGAGTGTTTGTCCGGACCTTTGAGGGCACTTGCAAGCGCCTCGCGGTTGTGGTCGACTTACAACACTGCGTCCAGAAACCCAATGAAACCTTGAGGGATTATATTCAGCGATGGTCCACCTTGCATCATACGGTGGAGAATGTGTCAGAACACCAGGCTGTTTGTGTCTTCAAGGCCGGTGTGAGATACAGGGAGCTGTATCTGAAGTTCGGGCGCACTGGTGACATTTCACTCGGCAAGATGATGGAAATTGCTACTCTCTATGCTATTGGAGAGGAAGAAGACTGCCTCCGTAGCGGCAAAGGAAAATCAGTCGCCAACGAGTCTGGCGGCGGCAACAATTGGAAACAGAAGCGAAAGGCTGAAGACCCGGCTCCGGCAGAGGCAGCAACACTGGCGACTCACTCGAAGAACAAGGGCAAAGCCAAAGCTCAATATGCCCCCAAGAAGGGGAAAGGTCAGTCAGGAACTGATATCTTGGATCAGCCGTGTGTAATTCACACGAGGAAAGATGCAGAAGGCAACCTGATTTTGCCCAAGTAGACCACTCGACAGTGTCAAACCCTTATCCAGCAATTCAAGGGAGACCAGTCGAGTGCGAAGTCTCCTGAAAAAGAAGATGAAGATAAGGAAAAGGAAACATTCCCAGATGTCACTGCAACACTAGTGATCTTTGCTGATGTCGAGAGCAAGAGTCGTCTGAAAGTCATTAATAGAGAAATCAACATGGCTGTGCCAAACACCCCCACCTACCTCAAATGGTCTCAATATACTGTCACATTCGACCAGACAGACCATCCTCCTCGTGTGGCCACTCCCGGTCGACAAGCTCTGGTAGTCGATCCGGTGGTGCAGGGGACTCGACTCAGAAAGGTCCTCATGGATGGCGGCAGCGGCCTGAACATTCTGTATGCAGATACCCTGAAAGGGATGGGCATTCCGATGTCCCGTCTGAGCGAGAGCAGCATGCATTTTCACGGGGTCATCCCAGGAAAGAAGGCCAAGTCACTCGGCCAGATAGCATTGGATGTGGCATTCGGAGATAGCAAAAATTTCCGAAAAGAAAAGTTGACATTTGAAGTCGTGGATTTCAAGAGTGCTTACCACTCCATCTTGGGTCGACCCGCTTATGCACGTTTCATGGCCGACCATGTTATGTGTATCTCAAGTTGAAAATGCCAGGCCCTAAGGGCGTGATCACGGTCACTGGCAATCGACAGTGAGCCGAAGAGTGTCTCCAGCAAGGATCCAAGATCGTCGATCAACAGATGGCCATGGTCGAGCTGGAGGAGTACAAGAAAACCGCTGACCCTGCTGATTTGCTCCACGCAAAAAAGCCGGCTTCCGAGTCGGCATTTCAGTCGCCAGGGGAAGTGAAAAAGGTGCACATCCACCCGATGGATC
This sequence comes from Hordeum marinum, assembly GCA_022496015.1. Lineage (NCBI taxonomy): Eukaryota > Viridiplantae > Streptophyta > Magnoliopsida > Poales > Poaceae > Hordeum > Hordeum marinum. The sequence goes on from CM039678.1 coordinate 270,042,159, forward strand.
CAACTGCTGCCCCGACAAATATCTCAACAACACTCGACAGTAAATAGGAAGTTGAGCTTATCCAGTTCCTCCGTGAGAACTGGGATATCTTTGCATGGAAGTCTGCTGACATGCCTGGGATTCCTAGGGAGCTGGATGAGCACCGTCTGCGAGTGGATCTGAAGGCCAAGCCCGTCAGGGAGCATTTGCGTCGATCCACGGTGGAGAAGCACAAGGCAATCGGAGAAGAAGTGGCCCGTCTCTTGCAAGCCAAGTTCATTCGGGAGATTTACCACTCCGAGTGGCTCTCGAATTTGTGATGGTGCCCAAGAAAGATAAGTCATTGCGCATGTGCATTGACTTCAAACATCTCAATAAGGTGTGCCCAAAAGACCATTTTCCGCTCCCCCGCATAGATCAAATTGTTGACTCGACAGCGGGGTGCGAGCGTTTATCGTTTTTGGATGCCTATTCTGGGTACCATCAGATCCGTCTGTATGGCCCGGACGAAATAAAAACAGCCTTCATCACCCCGTTTGGGTACTTTTGCTACATCACCATGCCTTTTGGTCTTAAGAATGCCGGCGCTACTTTTATGCGCATGATTCAGAAGTGTTTACTCCACCAGATCCCTCGGAATGTCAAGGCGTACATGGACGATATAGTTGTCAAGTCCCGCAAAGGTTCCGACCTGTTGGCTGACTTGGCTGAGACATTCGCCAATCTGAGGCGATTCGACATAAAGCTGAATCCGGCCAAATGTACCTTCGGTGTCCCTGGCGGCAAGTTGCTTGGTTTTCTCGTTTCCGAGCGAGGAATTGATGTCAATCCCGAGAAGATCAGCGCCATTACCCGTATGAAGACTCCCATGCGAGTGCACGACCTTCAGAAGCTCACAGGTTGCTTGGCAGCATTGAGTCGATTCATTTCTCATCTTGGAGAGAAGGCTCTGCCCTTATATCAGTTGATGAAGAAGTCCGACACATTCGACTGGACTCACGAAGCCGAAGCAGTGTTTGTTGAGCTCAAAGCCCTGCTCTCCACCCAGCCGGTGCTTGCCGCTCCTGCCAGCAAAGAGCCCTTGCTCCTGTACATCACGACGACAAATCAGGTCGTCAGTACAATGTTGACTGTCGAGCGAGAAGACGAGGGTAAAGCCTATAAAGTCCAGTGGCCAGTTTATTATGTATCGGAAGTATTGTCCCCCTCAAAGCAAAGATATCCACACTATCAGAAGCTGGTATATGGTATTTACCTATCAACGAAAAAGGTGGCACATTATTCCCAAGACCATTCGATCTCAGTCGTCAGTGATGCTCCTTTATCCGAGATTTTCAATAATCGCGACGCATCAGGTCGAGTGGCTAAATGGGCAATTGAGCTTGGACACTTTGACATCAGATTCGAGGCCAAGAAGGCAATCAAGTCCCAAGCATTGGCAGATTTCATGGCCGAGTGGACTGAACAACAACAACCCATCCAAGTTCACTCGACACATTGGACAATGTTCTTTGACGGCTCCAAAATGTTGAATGGGTCCGGCGCTGGTGTTGTTTTGATATCCCCCAGAGGCGACAAGCTCAGCTATGTCTTGCAGATTCATTTTGATTCCTCCAACAATGAGGCAAAATATGAAGCACTTTTGTATGGGTTGCGCATGACTATCTCACTCGACGTCAAGCGCCTGATGGTTTATGGTGACTCAGATTTGGTGGTGAATCAAATGATGAAAGAATGGGATGTTAGAAACCCCGCCATGGCCGGATACTACAATGCAGTACGGAAGTTGGAGAAGAAATTTGAAGGCCTGGAACTTCACCATGTTCCTCGACTGAAAAATCAAGCTGCCGATGAGCTATCCAAGATTGGTTCCACTCGACGGCCTGTCCCCAACGGAGTGTTCCTGGAGCATTTGCACACTCCTTCGATTCAAGAGGATCCCTTCACCGAAGAGCCCCCACAAGCTTGAAGCTCCTCTGACTCGACTGAAGTCAATGTTCCTGCTGTGATTGACTTGGTCATGGAGATACTAGTTATCATACCCGACTGGACTGTGCCGTACATTGCCTATATCCTCAAACAAGAGCTCCCTAAAGATGAAGCAGAGGTTCGACAGATTGTGCGCAGGTCCAAAGCTTTCACTGTGATGGGAGATCAGCTATTCAGAGAGAGTGTGACTAGTCTCACCCAGCGCTACATTTCCCCCGAGGAAGGTCGGATGATTCTAGAGAAATCCACTCGGGAACTTGTGGCCATCATGTGTCTTCAAGGGCGATCGTTGCTAAAGCACACCGAGCTGGTTTTTACTGGCCGCGAGCTAATGAGATGGCTAAGGACATCGTTGATCACTGCAAAGGCTGCCAGTTCTATGCGAATCTGTCACACAAGCCAGCGTCTGCTCTGAAGACAATCCCTCTCGCTTGGCCGTTTGCAGTTTGGGGACTCGACATGGTTGGTCCCTTCCGACCTGGAAAAGGAGGATTCACCCACCTGTTGGTAGCAGTCGACAAATTCACTAAGTAGATTGAAGCCAAGCCCATCAAGAAGCTGAATTCCCGCACAACGGTCACCTTCATGAGGGAGATCATTATCCGGTACGACATTCCGCACAGCATCATCACGTACAACGACACTAATTTTGACTCGGAAAAATTCAGGAGATTCTGTAACTCCCAAGGCACCCGAGTGGATTACGCTTCCGTTGCACATCCTCAAACCAATGGGCATGTTGAGAGGGCTAATGGTCTCATTCTGCAAGGTATGAAGCCTTGTCTCATGCGCGATTTGGATCATGTCGCTGGTGCATGGGTAACTGAGCTGCCGTCTGTTTTGTGGGGATTGAGGATAACGCCTAATCGGTCGACTGGGCAAACTCTTTTCTTCCTTGTCTATGGTGCTGAAGCCATATTGCCGAGTGACTTGGCCCACAATTCTCCTCGAGTGGAACTATATTCTGAGGCTGAAGCTGAACATGCCAAACAGGATGGGGTAGATCTTCTGGAGGAGGAGCATGAGATGGCTCTAATCCGGACCACTGCCTATCAGCAAGACCTACGGTGCTTCCATGCAACGAATGTCAAAAGCCGAGCGTTCCATGAAGGAGATTTAGTACTCTGAGTGAATCAACACCGACCTCACAAGATTTCTCCTACATGGGAAGGCCCTTTTGTCGTCACTAAGGTGCTAAACAACGGAGCCTATCACCTATATAATCTGATGAAACAGATAGATGAGCCACGAGCCTGGAATGCAGACCTACTCCGGCATTTTTACACTTGAGACAAGAGTTTTCTGATGTAATAAGAGTACTTCATCAATGCAATTCGTGTTTCTACGATTAATACTTCGTCGATTCCAACCGTGCAGTTACATTCTTGGGGATACTCTGAGTGATGAGAAACCCTCACACTCGGGGGCTTAGCTGCGAAACATGGTTCGCCTAAGTTAAAAACCCTGTCGGGTGGATAGCATTCCATTCACTCGATGACCTATTTGTGAATCCGTCTTCGCTTGGGTTAAAAAAACCTTGTCGAGTTCAAATATGCTTCGAGTGATGAGCAATCCTCACACTCGGGGGCTTCGCTGCGAACACGTTTCGCCTAAGTTAAGAACCTCGTCGGGTGGATAGTAATCCATTCACTCGACAGCTTAGTTGTGAATCGACATTCGCCTAAGTTCGAAAATACTTTGAGTGATGAGCAATCCTCACACTCGGGGGCTTAGCTACGAAACACATTTTCGCCTAAGTTAAAAACCTCGTCGGGTGGATAGTAATCCATTCACTCGACAGCTTAGCTGCGAATCAACATTCGCCTAAGTTCGAAAATACTCCGAGTGATGAGTAGTCCTCACACTCGGGGGCTTAGCTGCGAACACGTTTCACCTAAGTAAAAAACCTCGTCGGGTGGATAGTAATCCATTCACTTGACAACTTAGCTGCGAATCGACATTCGCCTAAGTTCAAATATACTTTGAGTGATGAGCAATCCTCACACTCGAGGACTTAGCTGTGAAACACATTTCGCCTAAGTCAAAAAACCTGTCGAGTGGATAGTAATCCATTCACTTGACAACTTAGCTGCGAATCGACATTCGCCTAAGTTCAAATATACTTCGAGTGATGAGCAATCCTCACACTCGGGGACTTAGCTGCGAAACACGTTTTGCCTAAGTTGAAAACCTCATCGGGTGGATAGTAATCCATTCACTCGACAGCATCTCTGCGAATCGACATTCGCCTAAGTTCGAAAATACTTCAAGTGATGAGCAATCCTCACACTCGAGAGCTTAGTTGCGAATTGACATTCGCCTAAGTTCGAAAAATACTCCGAGTGATGAGCAATCCTCACACTCGGGGGCTTAGCTACGAACACGCTTCGCCTAAGTTAAAAACAAACTCAGTCGAACAGATGATCGAAAGCCAAATTCGAACAAAATCCAAAGGGTAAACCACAGATAAACGTTTCGTATGAAAGCAAATGTGCTCGGACCCAAGGCCTGAACGAAGTTTTTAAGGATACAAATCCACTCGGCATACTGAGGCAAATTTAACTATTTCTTTCAAAGACAAGTTTTTCAAGCAGGAGACGGACTGGCGGGCTCGACGAAAGTGTCCAGGTCGATGCCGTCGGCGATTCTGGTGGCCGCTTCGATGAAGGTCTCCATGAAGTCCTCAAACTGGAGTTTCTTTGTGTTGACCGCCTAAAGCTCCTTCAGCCTCTCCTCCTTCACGCCCCTGCAATGGACCCTGACGAGTGATAACGCCACGTCGGCCCCACAACGAGCGGTAGATTTCTTCCAGGCCTGCACTCGACTTGGAAGTTCGTCCAGGCGAGCCATCATAGAGTCGAGGTCGAGCTGAAGGGTGTCCTCCGGCCATAGCTCTTTGTCGATTCTCTCCATCGTAGACTTCAGTCGGACAAGATACGCCTGGACGCCCTGGAGCCGGAAATTGAGTCGGAGCATGTTCATGGCCACCGCGTCTGCGACATGAGACTTGGTGGGATCCAGATTGGGCTCAACCTCCTCCGTCTCCTTCTCAAAGTCTTGGCAGAATTCTGTTGAACAATGGGAAATGGGAGGAGAATTGGTGAACTACGACCCTCAAATTTTTTACAAAGCTCAGTCGACAAAAATACTTACCGTCGAGCAGAATATACATCTTCCTCGAGAACTCGCCCAAATGCCTCTCCAGGCCATTGCTCCTCTTGTTCAGCTGCTCGGCCCTTTTGATGAGGTCCGTGCGCTCCTGCTTCAGCTTGGTGTTCTCTTCTTCCAGCTTCTGGGCAGCCACCAGCTTCTGATATGCAACTTCAGTTTTGTCCCTGGCCACCCGTTGGGCGTCCGCGAGTGCCTTGTCCATCTCCTCCAATGCCTTCTTCATGGAATCTAAAGAAACAACATTGTTGAGTCGCGCTTGGAGTCGACGGTTTTCATTGCGCACGTCTGTTCGAGCAAGAGCACTCGGTTCAAAACATGGAAAGTGAAGATGGGAATGCTGACAGTCGACAGTAATTACCTCCCAGAGACTTCAGCTCAGCACGCGCTCGCTCCAGGGCGTTGTTGGCGACCGCCAGATCCACCTGCAATCGGTTCCTCTCATCCTCCATGTCCTTGTACTGCGTCCCAAGTTCGCAAGCCGTCTGGAACCCACAAAAGACAGGAGTTCAATGAGCAAGTAGTTCCTGGACAGTCGACTAACTTATGAACACCGGCGAATGATCATCTTGGAAGAATTCAAGCAGAAAATCCACTCGACATGTCGAGTGACTCTGGCGCTCCGCGCACCATAAACAAATTCAAAAGCTGTCTCTATTAAGACCCCTGCCGATGCAAGCATTCGATAGCGGTCTCGGGGACTACATCCAGTGGGTGCGCTAAGAGCGCCCCCACTAAGATGGTTAACTCTCGATCCGTCGAGTAACTCGTCAAAAAAAACACTCGACATGTCGGGTGACCCCAGTACCACGCGTACGACAAGTTTCCAAGCCTACTGTTTATCGTCTGCGATGAATAGTAGCCTCGGGGACTACACCCAGTGGGTGCACTTAGCGTGTCCCCACTGGTTATTCAAACATTCGACAAGGTCAACCCTGTGACGACACTCGACCCGTCGAGTGACGCGCCTCTCTACTCTATGAAGTGCAGTCTATCCTTATGCAGCGTCATATCATGGTTTGCCACTAATGTCCACGAAACCTGCAAGGTAGCTACGGAGTGGTGTGATTCAAAAGCAAAATGTATCCCGTATACAATAAACTCTAAAAAAAACCCTGCCGATGCAAGCATTCGACAACGGTCTTGGGGACTACACCTAGTGGGTGCGCTAAGAGCGCCCCCACTGAGACGGTTAATTCTCGACCCGTCGAGTAACTCGTTAGAAAATACACTCGACATGTCGAGTGACACTAATACCATGCGTACTATCAATCTCAATCCTACTCGACTACGATCCGATCTATTCGAGTGGAGAAAGTTCAAACATTCTACGACAATCACCCAGTGGGTGTACAACAGCCAAAAAAAAGACAAGAACTCAATCAACAATGGACTTACAATCGAACTTACTCGGACATTGGTGCGGAGGGCTGCGCTGATGTCAAAAGCCAGTTTGCTGGCCTCGTATGCCTCCTTGGTCCTCAGCATGAGCTGCTCCGCCTGGATCATGGCTTCCTTCGCAGCCCCGGTTTGATCTTCCGGGGTGCGATGCAGAGAGAAGGCCATCACAAGTGGGGTTGGCGTGGTTGCAGGAGCATCCGAGGCAGTATGAGAGGGCCCGGTTGGAGTCGATGCCACAACGGTCGAAACAATTAGAGAAGCATGCGATAGAGGTACTGCAGGTTCAGCCCTGGGTTGTGTCGAGCCACCCCCTCTGGGAAGACTCTACAGTCAACCGTTGAAGTGCTTGCGCCGATGACGCTCCTTGGATGCGAGGCGCGAAGTGCCAAGTCGCTCCTCGTCGTCCTCCACCTGAATGACCTCTGCATCGACAACTGACGGTGTTAACATTCACATATGTCGAGTTGCATTAGGACGAACCAACAACTATCTAACCTCTATGAGAAGTGGCCGCGTCAGCAGTGTCGACATCCATTACATCCCCTCCATCTCGATGAGGCGAAGACACAGATGTAGCAGCTCTGACGAATTGAGTGGCATTCAGTCAAATACAACTCCAGACTTCAGTCGACACAACAAGTACGGAAATAAACTCTTACGTGGAGTGCGAGGCAGAGCCTTGTGAGGCTTGGTGACGGCTTGCTTGGGCTGCTTAGCTAGTTTTTCGCTTGGCTCAGCGGTCGAGGGGCGGCTGCGCTTCAGGTTCTTCTCGCTAGGGCCCGGAGCCCTGTCCTCAACAGTCGACGGATCTTGGCGGGACTTGGTGCGACTTTCGCAGCGGGGAGGTGACTCGATTTCTTCCTCTTCGCCAGAGTTCTCATATTCTTCCTCGGAGTCGAAAGAACCGTTGCCGTCCACACTACCGCCCTCGCTCACCACGCCATCTTCAGCATGGTTCCCGTTAGGAACGGGCGAGTGCATGTGCGTCCATTCCTGCATGATTCAAGCAAAGAAGTCAGTTCAATATATTGCTCGACAGTACAATACATCAGTCGACATTACACAACTCACCAGGTTCTTTGGCGGGTTTTCGGCCGAATATGGCCGGATCCTCTTGGCTCCCAAAGGATTGTCGTAGGCCCCGGTGATGCTACAGAGCCACTGCTCAACAGTTTTCTGAGGAACTTCCTCAGGATGCGTCCTTGTTGAGTCCTCAGGGCCCGTGTAGTGCCAAATGGTGTGGTCTCTAGCTTGGAGCGGCTGGATATGTCGACCGAGAAATGTCTCCAACAGACCCATGCCGGTCACCCCGCCCCGGATCAGCTGCACCACCGCTTCAACCAAGATGCCTACTTGGACGTGCTCCTCTTCAGTCACCTTCAGGGACTTGGGAACATCCGGACGATCGGGTATGTATGGGGGAAGGCCAGTCGACATATTGGGCGATGCTGCATCCTTGCAGTAGAACCAGGTCGACTGCCAACCCCTTATAGACTCAGGAAAGGTCATGACGGGGAAGGAGCTACGAGCTCTTTTCTGAACTCCTAACCCTCTGCACAGCTGGAGCACGTGGGTCTTCCCATCGGTGGGGAGGGCTTTCTTAAATAGTCTGGGATCTGACCGTGAAGAGGTGTTTGAACAATCCCCAATGGGGAGTGTAGCCCAGGAAACATTCGCACAGAGTGACGAATGCAGATAGATAGGCTATGGTGTTGGGCGAGAGGTGGTGCAGTTGGGCACCGAAAAAATTCAGAAAGCCCCTAAAGAACGGGTGGGGCGGCAGAGAAAAACCTAGCTTGACGTGGGAGAGAAGGAGGACCCGCTCCCCATCGTGCGGCTCCGGCTCGCGCTCCTCCCCCGGCAGCCTCCAAGCGCCATCCGCCATGAGCCCGTCGGAGACGAGGCCCTCCATATGTTCGCGGGTGACGACAGAGGGGAGAAAATCCCCCTGCATCTAGCCCGCCGGCGCGGTGAATCGGGCGGTCGAGGGCTTCTTGCCCTTGAGCTTCGCCGCTCCCTTCTTCGCTCGCTCCAGCTTCTCCGTTGGATTCTTCATCTTCGTCGTGGCGGCTCTTGTCAAGGGAGATCCGAGTTGGGCGCTAGGAGCAGAGGAAGCGGAGGAAAAGAGAGAAAGAACTGGCGGAGGTACTGTGCTAACCGCAGCGAAGACAACTTTATATGCTGCTGAGTGTCCCACTGACCAGTGGACGCGCGAGGTTACCGCAAATGCCAACCGCTGGCAGCGCTCGGTACGTGGCGATACGACCGGCACGAAAATCGAGGCGTCGCTCCCCCACTTGCCCCGATCATGGCGTAATCTTCGCACGAGCGCGCACGCTTCCCAAATTTTCTTATCCCGGAAAATCTGGGTCTGTCAAACCGCCCCGTCGCCTCCCAAGATACTACCAACTCACTTGGACCAAAACAAATGTTGAACATCCACTCGGACACCTTTAAGGCTGAATGGATCCAGGCGAGCGGAGAGGAATTCAATCGACACAAGTTTCGTTGAAGCCCCGAATATTATTCAGAAGATTTTGCGTGTTGACCCTGAATGAATGCTAATGCTCAGAGTTCAATCGACACAAGTTTCATGGAAACCCCAAATATCATTCGCAGGATTTGATACACTAACTCAAGGCTGTCGAAGATACCTCTTTCCACTACTCAAACCCCGATCCATTCGGGGGATAATGACAAGGATATGTACCTAGGGTAGGGTCCTAGGCACGGCCTACATACCCTACCTAAGGACACCACATGGGATGACTTGAACATCAAGCATGAACTTCCGAGTGGATCCCTGGAGACGTTCAAAGTCACTCGACAATAATCCACTCAGAAACTCCCGCTCTCACTCGGCAGTCGCGTATCACTCGGAAACCTCGCTTTCACTCGACGCCAGAAGACCAGGAGCCATCATCAAGAGCCCAATGGGAAAACGCTGGTTCAATGGTCATTAATAGCTTTTATTACGTACATTACCTGTAACGGTAGACTTTAATCCCATGACCAGGCCCTTTGATGCGGGGCAGTTATGAGGGGTAGCGAACTCTATATAAGCCACCCCTCCCCTCCTGCATAAGGGTTTGCAACCATTGTAATATCTATACTCCGCTCGACATAAATCTCCCGAGAACTGAGACGTAGGGCTTTTACCTCCACGAGAGGGACCTGAACTCATACATCTTTGTGTGCACCCTTGCCGTAGCTAGGACTCTGCCCTCTCCCTTCGTACCCCTACCATCTACTGTTAGTCTCGTTCCCATGACACATGGTGAATTCTTTGGTGATGGAAGAGAACCAGATCGTGAAGCGACCGCGGATGAATTGAAGATGTTGTAACTCAATGCTCAAGCATGCGACATTCTCTTCAACTGTATATGCCCCGAAGAGTTCAACAAAATCAACCGTCTTGAGAATGCAAAAGAGATTTGGGATACTTTGGTTGATATGCATGAAGGAACCGAGTCCGTGAGAGAGTCCAAGTTAGATTGTCGGCTTAGGAAGCGATGAAATGACCGACAAATTCATCATCAAGAAGATACTTAGAGCTCTGGATGAGAGATATGACACTGTGTGCACATTAATCCAAATGATGCTCAACTACAAAGATCTCAAGCCTACGAAAGTCATTGGAAGGATTGTTGCTCATCAGATGACACTCAAAGACAAAGAAGAGCTCCGCAACAAGTCTAGTGGTGCTTACAAGGCCACAAGTGATGCTCCCGCAACTTAAGCGACAACCTTGTCACCAATGAAGAAATAAGCCTCATGGTCAAGAAATTCAACAAGTTCTACAAGAATAGAGGCAAAGAAAGTAACTCCAACTCAATATATGATGAGAAGCGTTCGTCAAGTCGTGACCGCAATTGCTACAATTGTGGGAAGCCCGGACACTACTCCAATGAGTGCATGGCTCCCTACAAAGGAAGAGGAGAGTCACCTAGAAGATAAAGCTCAAGGAATTGATCACCTCAAAGAGAGAGAAGGAGTAGAGATGATCGTTATGAACGAAGACCCCCAAGGAGAAGTAGAGATTCAGAGAAGAAGGGCAAGTACACCAAGAGCTACACAATAAGAAAACATCAAGCTCATGTTGTTGAATGGGTTTCTGGCTCCGACACCGACAACAACTCTAAGAGAAGCTATAACTCCGACTCCGACTATAGTCAAGATGATGGTGTTGCTGGAATTGCTCTAGTGACTACCAACTCCTTTGATCTATTTGATTCACCAAACGAAGGGAGTGAAAGTTGCTTCATGGCTAAAGGCCCCAAGGCATCACACCCCGAATATCTTGATTTCAATAGCGATGAAGATGATTTGCTTTGTGATGATGACTTGCTATGTGATAAAACTAGTGATGTTGATCAAAATGAACTTGATAATTCTCATGCTAGTCAAGATAGATCAATTGACGACGATAAGATGAAAATAGAAGAACTAACTAAAGAACTTGACACTCTTAAGTTAGCACATGAATCTACTCTCGAAGATCATAGAGAGCTTGTAAGAACTCATGAGAAGCTACGCTTCGAGAAGCTCAATTTTGGAGCAAGAACATGAATTTCTTAAAGCTATCAATGATGATCTCCGAAATAAGACTTCATCTTATCTTGCCAAATGAATACTCTTGTCTACATTCATGCCACAAGTTAAATCTAAGCAAACTAGTAACAAAGGCAAGGAAGGTTCTTCATCTAGTAGCAACAATAAAAATGGTAAACCCAATGATGTTGCTCCTAGTAGTTCTATTGATCACACTAATGATGATTCTCTTAGCCAAGTAACACTTGAGCAAGAAAATTCTTTATTGAAAGGAATTATAGAGAAAGGTATCTACAAGAGTCTTGCCGGGTGTAAGAAATTTGAGGAAATTGTACGCAAGCACGGAGGATACCGGAAGAATCGTGGTGTTGGCTACTTCAACACTAATGGAGTTGAATGGGAAGAAGGCCAATATCCTGAGCCCAAGTTTGTTCCTCAAAAGGAGAAGTATGAAAATACTCTTTCCAAGAGGACAAACACTCAATATGACCTTCCACCACAAGACCACAAGCTCAAGGGCAAGAGCAAGCTTCAAGAGGACATTGACTCATATGAAGATGAATCCCTAGCTATGGTGGAGTGGGTTTGCAAGGCTACTTCAAGCTCAACGTCTACAAAGGCTACTACAACACCAAGGAACCCCATAAACTTGATGTGGGTCCCCAAGAATAAGAACTAGAAAGTTCTTGAGGGGTGACTCCGCCAACGAAATTCACTCACATTCATTATTGGCAAGATCTGTTTGCAATCAACATCAACCCTATGCAATAGTTCAATGAGTCACAGATTCCCTCAAAGGTAAGCAAGGGAGAAGGTAATCAACAAATCAATGGACATTATGACACATGCTTTGCACTCCATGTCCATAGATATCCTTGTATTTGTCTCTTGTGTGTTGGGACTAACCCATGTAGGCGAGAAGAGTAAGGAAACAACAAGGATGCTCCCAACTCTTGGTGATCTTCATAAACTTTGAGTATCCACCACTACCTCACTAACATGAAGTATTCATTGACAAAACCCAAGGTTACTTTATCCCTCTTATGGGGGGATGTCACATCAAGGGGGGGGGCTTTACTCTAAGACTTGAGTCAAAACATCTCTTAGTATGTGACAACATTAAATGCTTTATGTAAAAGTGGTAACCCCACTTGTGCTTAAACGATGAGTATGACCTATGATCAAGTATTCTTACTTGGCTCCTAAGTGAAATACTCATATATAGATGACTTTGTCGTCACCCAAGTGCTTGTTGGATGCTAGAGTGTTTGTGCATGTTTGTCATGATTTCATTTGACATCTTATTGTGTGAGCATGTTGGTCTGCATTTATTTTCTCATCCGAGGACATCCAATTGTTGCTATTTGGTTTTTGATTTATCTTTTGCCAATTGGATGGACAAGAATGCCTAGGACCACTCTTTAGCTATCTATGCTTTCTCACCTCATACTCTATTCATGCTGCATCACAAAATTTGAACAAGTACTTTTCGATCCCTCTGTGTGTGGACCACTCAGAGTTCCATATCGACAAGGACTGACCATTAAAACCTCCCAAGTGCATCTCGATGGAACCAACCCCAAAATCTCGGTCTCACCAAATGCCTAGGGTTGATTTGGTTTTCTATCTTGATACTACCGATTCCATATTCTCGGTTACACTGAGTTTCCCTCTCAACTGACAGTTGAGGAACTCGGTGACACCGACAATATAGAATCGGCGTCACCGATAGTGGTCGGTATATATACTGTGGACCCTGATGCTTTGAAATTCATCCTCAAACCGTCGCGCCTCAGAACCCTAAGCTGCCGTTTTCGAGACCCCTGGTCATCGCCCTTGTCCCCCCTGTGCTCCTCCGCCGCTAGGAATTGCCACCGTCGATGAAATCTTCTCCATCTACGCCGCTGTAGCGGATCCGTCGCCGAGTTAGGGTACAGATTCGACCTCCGTTGCGCTCCACGTCTGACTCTTGCGCACTGGATTTGTTTTTCTCTATGATCCACCTATTGCACGTCTTCCTATCCACAAGAAATTCCCATAGTCTAGCAAATGATCGATTTACTAGGGTTTGCCTTCGGCCCGATGGAACTCGGTGGAACCAAAGCAAAAAAATCGGTGTCACCGAATTGTCTTTCTGTGTTGCTGAGAACTGTCTTGGTGAAACCGAGTACTTCTTTTCGGTCTCACCGAAAAGGGGGCCAAGTTTCTGTTAATGGGATAGTCAGTCTCGGTAGCACCAAAAACTTTGCTTCGGTTGTACGGATTTTCATGTGACGGAATGCAAAACCTTGGAAATCTTTTGTTCAATCTTTCAAAAACCAGCCTAATTTTGTGACGACTCATCTTCTTCTGCTCTTCTATACTCTATTCACAGGGTCAGTATGTCAGATGCTGAGGACAGTCAAAATTTGCCAGAGCAGGGTGTTGATATGAGTTCAGGCACTAGTCGTGAGCCTAGTACATTTTCAGATCCAGGCACCCCCAGCTCCCATGGGTTGCCCAAGGCTGCTACTAGGGCCAGGAAGAAGCTGAATTCAGATTAGGAGGATCCAGACTTTGTCCCTAAGGAGATTCTTGCCAAGAAGCAAGAGAAGGCTGCTAAGAAGTCTCCTACTGAAGCCACTTCTTCCAAGAGAGTTGTTAACAAAGTCTATGCTAGCTGTGAAGCTATGAGAGCACCTGAGAGTGCTAGGGCTACAATGAACATTGATCCCCCAAGGAAGTCTATGCCTAAGAAGACAGGGGAGAAGAGAGCCAGAAAGAGGATAATCCATGTGACTGGCAGGCCTACATCTATGTTTGAAGCTCCAGTTCCTCCAGCTGACGCTCCAACTCCATCCACGACATCTGCAGAGATCTTCGCCGATGTTGCTCTCTCGACTCCTTCATCAACAACCGGAGGAGATCAACCCAAGAACGCTTAGATATATGCCTTTGAACTTTTTGGTAACTTGTTGCCAAGGGGGATAAGTGTATATATATCTTTAGGCTTCGAGTGAGAGAGCGTTTTGGTGTTTATTGCTTTTTCAAAAGACAATTGTTTTGATTTGGAAACTTTTCGTTGCTTGAGATAGACGTTTAATGATGTTTGATCATATGCTTTAATGTGTGATGCTACTATTTCCTATCATCTTAATGCTTATGTGATGATCATTCATCTTTGCTTGATTGTGTCGTGCTATGATGTTCATTCTAATTATTCTCGCACACCACCAAGTTGTATGTGACATGTAAGAAGTGACCCATGTACCTAATCAATTGTGCATTTGCATTCAAACGAAAATTTAAAATAATGCACAAATTTAGGGGGGAGCTCTTGCTTATCACATACTTCTCAAAGCGACGATTATATTCATTTATTATATCTTTGTCGAAGCTTTGATCTATATGTTGTCATCAATTACCAAAAAGGGGGAGATTGAAAGCACATTTTCTCCCTTGGTGGTTTTGGTAATTAATAACAACATATAAGTCATTGAACTAATGTTTCCACCAAGTATATTTCAGGAAAAGTTCAATGACAGGGATGGCGAAAGGATTGTGGAATTACCCCAAGATGCAAGGAAATAGGTTGGCCAAGCTTCAAGCAAGAGGACTCTAAATTTTACATTTGTGAGAAATCACTTTGAGTCCATAGGAAAGCCAATACTATTAAAATGGGGTAAGGTTTTGTTGGTGAACAAAATGCTCATACGTGCACAAGTGATAGTCACCAAAAACGTCCACAAGCTCTCCCACTAAAGTCTGTCTATAGCCAAACATTCAAAGTCGGTGCACCCAACATTCCTATCCCGGTGCCACCGATTCCAGAACCTAGACAGACTCAGCCAAACCCTAGCCACTTCGGTGCAACCGATTCCATACCGGTGCCACCGAGTTTAGGTTGCCAACTTTCTGTTACGCAAATTCACATTTTCGATACCACCGAGATTGTTGGGTGTGCGTCACCGAGATTGGAAATCTGACCATTGGTCACCTTATCGGGCAACCGAGTTTCATATATCGGTCTCACCGAGATTCAAAAGTTACCACCTTTTGATCACTTCGGTACCATCAAGATTAACACATCGGTGTCACCGAGTTGGTCATTTTGTGTGTAACGGTTGGATTTTTGGGGATGTCTATATATACCCCTCCACCACCACCTACTCGAAAGAGAAGCACTCAGAACTATTCTATACCTATCCTATCAGACTTCTGAGAGAGAACCACCTACCCATGTGTTGAGATCAAGATCTTCCACTCCAACCATATGGACCATCATTTCTAGCCTCCCCAAGTTGCTTTCCACCAATTCCATCTCTTCCACCAAGCCAAATCTATGAGAGAGTGATTGTGTGTTGAGGAGTCTATCATCTTGAAGCACAAGAGCAAGGAGTTCATCGTCATTACCGAGCCTATTACCTTTTGGAGGGTGTTGCCTCCTAGATTGGTTAGGTGTCACTTGGGAGCCTCCTACTTCGTGTTGTCTAGTGAACCAAGAAGTTTGTAAGGTCAAGGAGATCGCCTACTTCGTGAAGATCTACCCATAGTGAGGCTAGTCCTTCGTGGACGGAATGTAACAGCCCAGGACCGACGCTCCAGAAGATTCCCTTTTGTTTCCATTCTCGTCACGCGGTTCATTTGGTTGTTGCATTCATCATCGCATCATTCGCATCATCTGCATGGCATCGCCACTCGTTATCAAAAACTTGCATCCGTTCATAGTTACTGGTTCTCTCCGTTCTTGCCGTTGCCTGTTTTGAGACCAACCACAAACGCACGCGCCCGCGACATTGGAAAATATTGTTTTTAAAAGTGCCTTTAAAATATTCTCGGATTGGGTTGAAATTTGGCGTGTTGTCTTATTATATTGTAGGTAGACCGAGTGCCGAATTTCGTTCCATTCCGAGTTCATTTGATATCCGAACGGTCAGTCGCAGCAGTGCGGTCATCGGTTTATTCGTCGGACGTTTTCGGTTTTGCAAAACTCCGTTGCCGGGCCACAATTCTTTCTCTCTTCCCCTCCTAGCCCAACTACACATCCACTATCCCAACTAGCCCCTCTCTCCGTTCGTGGCCATCGGATCGCGATCGGACGGACGAGACTCAACCAGCCCCTAGTGCCATTCCCTATTTAAACCCCCATGGAGAGAGAGCCCCTCACTCTCTAGGGTTTCCCCCCATGTAAAATTGCAGCCACCCCCCTAGAAAACCCCACCTGCTAGCTCCACCTCCTTCTCCCCCGAAATCCAACCTCCATAGCCAATTTCAGCCCTCAGATATGAGATCTGGGGCTGAAAATCGCCCAAATCCCACCTACCGGACATGTCCGGTGGCCAACCCAGACAATGTCTGGCGACCACAGGAGCCCCAGATCCCTTCGGTGCTTCCTCCCACAGCCTGTAGCCACCGCCGATCGCAGGAGCCCGGGTCGCCGGCCGACCTCCGCCCTAGCCGCTCGACCCCACCGTCGACGAACCTCGCCGCCCCTCTCCTCCTCCCTTCCATCTTCTTCTTCCTTCCTCTCCCTCTCCCTCTCTCTAAAGCCCCTCGCTCTCTCTGTTCGTGCATGGACAGGATCCATGGGTGCCACCCTGAAGCTCCGCCGCCGGCCTTTGCTCGCCACCGGCCACCTCCGTCGCCGGATCCGGGGACCCTGGCCCGGATCTGCCCGTCCCCATACCGCCGTCCTCGCCGGAGCCCGACCAGCCGCTGGCACCGCCCTGACTCCCTTGATCCAGGCGGGATCGGGAGAGACAAGGACCGCCCGAGTGCTCGCCGTTGACCGCCGCCAGCGCCCCCGCGTGGGCCTCGCCTCGCCCGCGTGGCCCGCCGCCCCAGCCGACCCAGCTAGGCCTTCCCCCGCCTGGCCAGATTAGGCCAATGGTGAGCGCCCCTATTCCTCGCTTCATGTGTCGTATTGCTATCTTGCGCCCATGTAAACTGTTGGGCCTCTGTTGAGATTCGTCCCGTAGATGTTTTTTTCCAGCTCTGCAAATTTTGCTAATTACCCGTGAATTACAGAATTTCAGAAAAAACCATGTTTTTAAAATGTTAATAACTTTTTAACCGTGCATCGGATTAAAAACTTTATATATGAAACTTGACTAGAATTTTGTGTAGATTCATAATTTCCATCTTTCCCACATGATAAAATACTTTAACTTGTTGTTTGCATTAATTTGCGTAAATGCCATGCTAAAATGATTTATTTCATAACTACTAAACCGTAGCTCCGATTAAAATGTTCCACATATGTAACTTGACTAGAAAATCGTGTAGAATCTCATGGTGACATATATTTTTGCTGTTTAACAGCTCAAAAATATGGTTAGTTCATATCTGGACCAAATTCATAATATGCATATGGGGTTGTTTCGGAAATGCTATATGTTGCTTCCGGCCCCATTTAAAATGCCTAGATGATATAGTTGTTCATGCTTCACCTCTTGCCATGTTTAAAAACATTTAATATTGATGATTAAATTACGAGAGTGAACTAAATAATTCGAACGTGGAGTTTCGCCAATATGCAACTCGTTGCATATTGAGCTTCACTTTAATGTGTAGTAGTTGTTTGATGTGAATTGTCATGCCTTGCATATTTAAACCGAACATGCATCATATTTGTTTGCGCATCATGTCATGCATATGTTGTGGTGTATCTTGTGTTGATTGTTGTTTTCGGATTGTTCCTTATCGATAGAGTTCCGAAAGTGTTCGGAGTGTGAGGATTCGTTCGACTACGTTGGCCCGTCTTCTTCATGGACTCGTTCTTCTTCCAAGCGGGATCTCAGTCAAGATGACATATTTCCCTGGATACCACTACTATCATTGCTATGCTAGTTGTCCCGCTTTTATCGTTATCTCTCGCTACCTACCACTTGTTTGTCAAGCCTCCCAACATTGCCATGAAAGCCTCTAACCCTCCACCTTCCCAGCAAACCTTTGTTTGGATATGTTACCGCTTGCTCAACCCTTCTTATAGCATTTCTAGCTGCAGGTGCAATTGCTTCCATGTGACAACATGGACATTCTTTTGTTATCACAATATTATTGCTATTTAATTTAGTGCACTTATACACTTGGTAAAGGGTGGAAGGCTTGGCCTTTTGCTCGGTGTTTTGTTCTACTCTTGCCACCCCTAGTTACTTGTGAACCGGTGTTATGTTCCATAATTGAGCGCTCCTAACATGCTCGGGATTGTTATGGGGACCCCCTTGATCTTCATTTTAGGATAAAGCTTGTCTGGCAAGGCCCAACATTGGTACTATTTGCTTATAACAACTAAAATTTGCATAGGGCATGATCACCCCGTGGATAATTAATCAACAACCCGGGCCAATGCTCCTCATGAGTGTTGGTCCAAACTAGAGCACTGTGCGGGGCCACCCCAGGGCAACTTGGGGGATTTCTATCAGGCGACTGTACACATGGCTTATTCGCCGTGTCCTGAGAACGAGATACGTGGCTCCTATCGGGATCGTCGACACGTCGGGAGGCCTTGCTGGACTTGTTTTACCTTTCTCGAATGTCTTGCGTGAGGAACTCTGATCTTCTTTGGCTATCTTGAGGTGTCGAAATTCCTTTGGAATTGCCTAGGATGATCACGAGATGCGTGGTCGAGGTTATTCCCACGGCGTGTGGTTAATTTGTGATGGATGCGTTGGAGCACCCCTGCAGGGTTAAATCTTTCGGAAAGCCGTGCCCGCGGTTACCCCAGTCATAGAAAACTTGAAGTAAACCCAAATAAAATACACCAACTATGTGTGTAACCGTGACTGTCTCTTCTCCTGAGTTCTTATCCAAGAGAGAACATGGTGGGGGTTATGTTTGACGTAAGTAGGTGTTCAGGATCAGTTAGTGATCATTACTAGTTCACGTCCGTTGTGCGTAGACCACCATAATTTAATTTCTGTATTCGTAAGTAGGTACAGGTAATGCGGTGCTTTCACGTGAGAGTGATGCTTGTTTGATTTGGAGTTCTTCTTCTTCTTCTTCATCGATCTAGGATGGGTTCCACGCGGCAGCCTGGGATAGCAAGGATGGATGTCATTTTGTCGTTTGTTTTCGTCCGTAGTCGGACCCTGCTCTTCTGTATGATGTTTTGAGTATGTTGTTGTATTGATGTGATCTTGATGTAGCTTGTGGCGAGTGTAAGCCAATTCCATATACTCATCTCTTCTGTACATGTACTTGTAATGATATCCATTCTTGCAACATGACGAGATGCGCTTCTATCCCTGACAAGGCCCTCGTGCTGAAATAAGGATAGGGTCGCATCTTGGGCGTGACACGGAAGCCATATGGAATAGTCAAGGTTGCTACTTCGTGGACCCTTATGGGTGGAGCCCTTCCTGGTCTCTCGCGACCGTTATCCTCCATGGGTTGAAGACTCCATAAACGTGGATGTACGATAGCGCCACCTATCGGAACCACGGGAAAAATCATCGTGTCTACAATTGCGTTTGATCTTCCTACCCTATCCCTTTTACTCATGCTTGTTGTTATTTCCGCTACTATACTCTTAGACTTGCATGTGTAGGGTGAAATTGACTTGCCATGAATGCTAAAACTATAAACGCTAAAATTTGGGAAAAGGCAAAACTTTTATTTGGTCAAGTAGTCTAATCACCCCCCTCTAGACATACTTTCGGTCCTACACCGGCCTCCTCTGCCCCTTCCTCATCCACTCGCCATGGTCGACTTCCTGGATTACCTCAAGTTCTCCTTGTCCTACTACGAGGTGAAGCTGCTCTCTCTGTCAACTGAAAGAGTAGGTCATCTTATCTCCTGTCATAACCAGTACTTCCGAACTAGTGTTGTTCGTGTTGCTGCTACTGTTGCTTGATGAATACAGTAGTGTATATGGGATCATGAGTGTCACTCACTAAATGTACATAATTTCTTGCTCTGTCGAATAGTTCTCAACAGAGTAGTTTAACAACTTTCATTCACTTTGAGGTTGTCACCCGTTTTGTACTAGTACCAGCAATGTAGTGAGGTATGTCATCTCTATGTTGATCGGACTACCATTTTATGCTTGTCAGTAGGATATGTATGAACAAAATATGGATTCATGTGAATCATTGGATAGAGGCGATGATGACATCAATAAACAGGTTTGATTTATTACCAATTTCATATATACTATGTAAAAACAAATGGCTACGTCATTTCTATGTTGATCTAACTACCATGATATGCTTTTGGACAGGATATGTACAAAGAGAAAAGGGATGCATGTGAGTTGTAGGATAGGGCCGAGAGAGACTCGGATGAAGATAGTTCATCGTCAAGAAAGAAGAAACATGCACTTAACGATCCCAAGAAGCCATTTGATTTTGGCAGCAGTGGCAAGCATCTTCAGTAGGCTTTTAGTTTTTCTACCTATCAAGTGTTAGAGATGAATTCTCGTCCCAAGCGTGCTTGCGTCCGAAATGAGCCACTTGTGCTTCCAATCTCAGTTTCTGTAGTGCCCTGTCTCAAGATATTACTGAATTTGTGTGGTGTCTTGTGTGAAGATGTTACTGAATATCTGCACTTTCCTTGTTGTACTCACTTTAGTAAAATCTTCTAAATTTTGACTGGATGGTGAGAAATCTGTGAATGTGAGGATTGATAAATCAATACAAAGCTTCTAATTTTTTATGCAAACTTGAGCGTTTTCCCACCGTTTAAAGTGATAGTTACAGTGCGTGATGAATTTCCAAATAAGATGATTTAGGCTTCGATATGATTCAGGCTTTGACAAAATAGAAAGACAAAGAAGAATAGTGATTCGGGCTTCTATATGGGTATGATTCAGTATACCCGAATTTCAAAGAAGAAGCAATGATGGGTCTAAAAAGGCAGAAATACTTCATCTTGTAAAGATGCGATTCAACATATTAGGTTGGCATTACAACAACAACAACATCCAGTAATACCAATTATAGTACATTAGTTGACTGGCATATTTCTGTAGTTCTTGTACATTCAATGTTCAACAAATAAACAACTACACATGATTGCACTAAGCCCATTAACAAATCATGCAACAGTGCATCAACTAGACATGTCTTTGTCTGAAGCTTCCCAGATTGATCGGGAGAAGATGAATTTCTATATCATGGTGTCCTCCATCGTTGTGATCATGCGCTTGCAAAGCCAAATCGCAAACAAGTTCAGGTTCTGGCTCCATCTATAATGCAACATCACATGGATTAGCATGATCAATTTGTATCCAAAGAAATAGAGTAAACACACACACCCACACCCACACACATAGAGAGAGAGAAGAGAGATGCAACATAGATTTTATTGTTAGACATTGTAATCCTGAATACACACGGTAAGTGTATAAACTGTGTGTATCAGGTATTAGGCGTGCGTGTGTTGTTCTATTAAGGAGATAGCAGTTAGGGTCGATCTCCTTTCATAGATACTCTATAGATTAGATCGATCCTAACTCCCTAACCTCCTGTTGTAATCCTCTTGGCCTCTCGCCTCATATAAGACGCACATGTCCCTGCGTCTAGGTATACGCTTCTACCCTTCTCTTTCTCACATGGTATCAGAGCCTTCCTCTTCCCATCTATGTCCAATCCTTCCTCCTCCACCGCCACCATGAATTCTTCTCCTTCCCTTGCTGCTCTTTTCCATACCATTACCGAGAAGCTCTTGAGGGAGAATTTTTTGGTGTGGAAGGCGCAGGTCCTTCCCCACATCAGGGCTGCTGGTTTGATGGGGTACCTTGATGGTACCACGGTGGCGCCCTCTGCTGTCCTCACCGTGGAGACGGAGGTCTCCGGGAAGAAGGAGTCTACCTCAACTCCAAATCCTGCCTATGCTATGTGGTATAGCCAGGACCAGCAGGTCCTCACCTTCCTGCTGGCCTCACTCTCTCGGGATGTCCTTCTCCAAGTCCACGACGTCCCCTCCTTTACCGACATCTGGTAGCTCATCATCCAGCTCTTTGTGTCGCAGCCCCGTGCGCGCAAGATTCAACTTTGCGGCCAACTCTCCTCCACCCGCAAAGGTGACATGACTGCTACCTCCTACTACACCAAGACGAAGGGTTTTGCTGATGAACTTGCGGCGGCCGGAGCAGCTGTCAATGAAGATGAGGTTGTGTCTCACATCCTTCACGGCTTGGATTCAGATCACAATTCTTTTGTGTCTGCAATCTCCACCCGTGCAGCTGCTGATAACCCAATCGGACTTGGGGAGACCTTTTCCTTGCTGCTCTCTGTGGAGTCCAGGATTGAGGCTCAAAACAATAGCACTGCTCACTCCATCAACCTCGCGTCCAAGGGCAGCGGCCGTGGAAACTCATCTTGTTTTCCTGCTGGTGGTGGTGCGCCCTTCAACAACAACTATGGAGCTGCTGCACCGCATCCAGGAGGTGGAGCTGCGCCACATCAGGCCCCCCTTTCTTGTCAAATCTGCAAGCTCGATGGCCATGTGGCGTGGTCCCACAAAAGCGCTTTGACAAGTCCTACAACAACAATCCCAAGCGTCAAGGCAATCGTCCCAAGTCTGCAAACACGGCGACTACTTCCTATGGTGTCGATACCAATTGGTATCTTGACACCGGCGCGACAGATCACTTGAGCGGCGAGTTGGAGAAACTCACCGTACGTGATCGCTACACCGGACCGGAACAAATCCACATCGCTAGTGGTCAAGGTATGGAAATTGTACATATTAGTCATGCACTTCTTCCTACTCCTCATGAATCTCTTAAATTGAACAACATATTGCATGTCCCTAGCACATCAAAAAGTCTGCTTTCTGGTCATCAACTCACCAAAGATAACCATGCATATCTTGTTGTTTACCCGGAGTTCTTTTTTGTGAACGATCAGGAAACAGGGAGAACAATTCTTCACTGTCCAAGTAGAGATGGATTGTACCCTGTTGCTGGCCAGCCAGCTGCGCACGAATGTCAAATTCTTGGAGTCATCAAGCCATCTACCTCTAGGTGGCATAGGCGCCTAGGTCACCCATCGCTCCCCGTGGTGCAGCAAATTCTTCACAATAATAGCCTCCCAGTGTCCAATAAAACCGATCATCATCTTGTGTGTGATGCATGTCAAATGGCTAAGATCCATCAGTTACCTTATTCTCGCTCAACTAGTGTGTCTCAAGCTCCTTTAGAGCTCGTTTTTTCCGATGTATGGGGCCCCGGGCCTCTTTCTGTTGGTAGACAAAAATACTATGTCAGTTTTATTGATGATTTCGATAAGTTCAGTTGGATTTATCTTATCAAACATAAATCTAATGTGTTTCAAAAAATTCATATCTTCCAAATAGTAGTTGAACGTTTATTTGATCGGAAAATTATTGCCATGCAAACCGATTGGGGTGGTGAGTACAAAAACTTGAATCAGTTTTTTGAACGTATTGGTATAACTCATCATGTCCTCATGCTCATCAACAAAACGGTTCCGCTGAACGTAAGCATTGCCATATTGTGAAAGTTAGTCTCTTTCTTTTAGCACATGCATCCATGCCCCTCAAGTTTTGGGATGAGGCCTTTCTCATGACTGTCTACCTCATTAATCGTGTTCCTAGCCGAGTCATCCACAACCAGACTCCCTTAGAACACCTCTTTGGCACTAAACCAGATTATTCCTCTCTTCGCATTTTTGGGTGTGCCGTATGGCCTAACTTGCGACCCTTTAACAAACACAAACTCGAGTACCATTCTAAGCAATGTTTGTTTCTTGGCTACAACACACTTCACAAAGGATACAAATGCCTTGATGTCTCCACGGGTCGCGTTTATGTCTTTTGTGATGTTATTTTTTATGAACATATTTTCCCCTTTGCTGCTTTACATCCCAATGCCGGTGCCCAACTCCGTGCGGAGCTTGTTCTTCTTCCACCCGTGCTTTTTAATCACTCACGACTTGATCAACCGGCAGAAGTGCATACTGATAATGTGTCAATTTCCCATACTTTTGCGCCTAACTCTGTTGCAAGTGTGCAGGAATATGATGAAAACAATGTAGAAAATGGCCATGATTTCATTCAGGCCAGCAACGGTGCAGGATCGGCTGCCATAGAAAATCCAGGCGGCTTGGCGAACGAGGCCGCTTCTCCTGCGCAGTTTGCATCGGGATCGCCCGGGTCAGGAGAATCCACCACTGGGTCAGGAGAGTCCGCCGCGGGTTCCGTGCGCCAACCGCGTCACCTGCCACCCCTTGACTAGGTGACAGGCGCGGGACGCCCTGTCCTGCGTGTCGCCCATCCGCTCGTGGGTCTTGGCGCTGCCCCCTTGGAGGTGGCCGCCTCGTCCGATTCTCCACGAATCTAGCTGGCCACCTAGCACCCTCGGATTCGCCACATGCTCCTGGCGAGTCCTCTCGTTTTGAGGTCTCCCCCGACTCTCCTGCGGTGCAACAGATCCAATAACGACTGCTTCCACCTCCGCCACCACCTCCGCCTGCCCGTACTCGTACCAGGTCACAAAGCGGTATTTCTCAGCCAAAAAAATATACCGATGGTTGCATTCATTGGGGTTCCTTTTTTGCTACAGGTGAACCAAAGAATCTGACAGAGGTCCTTACTCATCCTGCCTGGAAGCAAGCCATGAATGAAGATTATCGTGCATTACTGGAGAATAAAACTTGGCACTTGGTTCCACCATGGAAAGGTATCAATATCATTGACTGTAAATGGGTATATAAAGTAAAATGAAAATCTGATGGCAACATTGATCGCTATAAAGCACACATAGTAGCAAAAGGGTTCAAGAAGCGGTACGGTATTGATTATGAGGATACCTTTAGTCTCGTCGTCAAAGCTACCACCATACGACTGATTCTTTCTTTAGCTATCTCTAGAAATTGGTGCATGCGACAGTTAGATGTAAAGAACGCGTTTCTGCATGGTTTTTTTGGAAGAGGATTTCTTTATGAGACAATCACCTAGGTATGAGGATCCAAGATTTCCACACGCTATCTGCAAACTTGATAAAGCGTTGTATGGTCTGAAACAGGCACCCCGAGCATGGTACTCTCGTTTGTCGCTCAAGCTGCAGTCTCTTGGTTTTATGCCCTACAAGTCCGATACCTCATTATTATTCTACTCTCGGTCTGGCATAATCATTTTCATGCTCATCTATGTTGATGATATTATTGTTACCAACTCTTCAGCTCAGGCCGTTGATGCTCTTCTGACTGATCTTCGTGCAGATTTTTCTCTCAAGGATCTTGGTAATCAGAATTATTTTCTTGGTATTGAGGTAACCCCTGTCAGTGATGGCATTGTTTTATCCCAAGGGAAATGTTTGCTAGATTTGCTTCAACGTGTGGGCATGAAAGGTTGCAAACCGGCCAACACACCCTTATCAACTTTAGAGAAGTTGTCCTTGTTTGATGGTCATCCACTTGGAGGAGAGGATTCCACTCAGTACAGAAGCATTGTTGGTGCTTTGCAATACTTGACTTTAACTAGACCTGATATTTCTTTCTCAGTCAACACAGTGTGTCAGTTTTTGCATGCTCCTACTTTTGTTCACTGGACAACAGTTAAACGCATTCTTCGTCATCTGCATGGAACTTTGACTCATGGTCTTCGGATTGGACAGTCAGATTCTATGATGGTGAGTGCTTTTTCAGATGCAGATTGGGCTGGTTGTCCTGATGACAGAAAATCCACTGGAGGGTTTGCGGTTTTTCTTGGTAGTAACTTGGAGTCTTGGACTGCTCGCAAACAACCAACTGTGTCTCGCTCTTGTATAGAGGCTGAATGTAAAGCACTTGCCAATGCCACTGTCGAGATTATTTGGGTGCAGAATCTCTTGACTGAGTTGGGTATTCCTCATCCAAAGTCAGCTTCTCTCTGGTGTGACAATCTGGGAGCCACCTATTTGTCTGCTAATCCAATTTTTCATGCCAGGACGAAGCATATTGAAATTGATTATCACTTTGTGCCTGAACGGGTCGCTCATAAGCTATTGCATATCCGGTTCATTCCTACTGGTGATCAAGTGGCAGACGGTTTTACTAAACCTCTCATGGTTCGACAGTTAGAGGTTTTTCGTCGTAATCTCAACTTAGATAAGTTGTGATTGAGGGGGAGTGTTAGACATTGTAATCCTGAATACACATGGTGTATAAACCGTGTGTATCAGGTATTAGGTGTGCGTGTGTTGTTCTGTTAAGGAGATAACAGTTAGGGTTGATCTCCTTTCGTAGATACTATGTAGATTAGATCGATCCTAACTCCCTAACCTCCTGTTATAATCCTCTCGGCCTCTCGCCTCATATAACACGCATGCGTCCCTGCCTCTAGGTATACGCTTCTATCCTTCTCTTTCTCACATTTATAGTATACATCAATTCGACTAGGTGAACAGAAAATACAGTAAAGAACACACACAAAACTAGCGTGTTTTCAATAAGCAAGCAAGGTCTCGTGGGGCCAGAGGATGGTTGTGTGCATCGATGAAATCTTTCACAAACCACCGCCTTGTATTTGCGACTCGTGCAATGACAAATTTTGCTTTACACCCCACACGAGTGATATTCCGTGGCTTCCTCTTCCAATCTTCTCTTTTCCTCTTCATGTGCTTCTCTTCATGGCAAATGTACGCATATATTAGCCATGATCAGCAACAATGCTAATTTTAATTCCACGGTTTATCTCCGAAGAAATACAACATGGTCCTATGATCCTATTTTTGAAGAATACATAAAAAATATGCTCAATAATGATTCCTATTATGGTTTGAAGAGCAAACTCGAACATGAAGCACATTTTCCATCTGTGTGAACATCATAACTAATACTAAATCTCATAGTAAACTAATATGTGTATGTATTTTAACAAATTCTATAGTTGTCAATAATATTCATACTTGGAAAATGAAAATAAGAAACCTCACAGTAATTTAATATGCACTCTGACTGCTAAATTAAGTACACAAAATGGATATCCTAACGACGATGAGAACTTTACAAAATCGTTGACAAAATGGAGTTAAGATCGTAAGCTACTAGTCTGAAACACATTCAGTTTCAGTCGATGGTAGGCTGACTGGCTGATACAAAAAAAAACATGCAAGTATAAAATTGACTAGACTCGATCCTGAATATATTGTACAACAAGGAGTAGAAGAAAACTAAACTTCACTAGTTTCCTAATAACTGGATGTGTACCTGTCCACGGACTGGTTGACTGGTCGCCGGCTGCTCAAAATACATATTTGCAGTTAAATTCCTCTGAGAGTTGGTTTACAAATCATATGATAACGAATTTCATGATGAACCTACTGGAATTGATTTCGTATTCTATATGTTGATTAGTATACAGAGTATGACTTCCAAATTATCTATCTGATATGCGCCATATATTTTTACCAATGAAAATATATACCAAATGACATACTAGTTTCAGCTAGCTACCACAAATACAATCGTACGTAAGTCAAATCTGCCTGTTGGACAGAAATGCCGGCAGCTGAGCTGACCTATGCATTGCGCACGTACGAACATCCTTGAATTCCTGCAGAGATCTTGCGCGGCCGCGCGGCGGTTGAATTTCTGACTTCCAACGTAATGGGTGGGGTGAGGGGAGGGAAAGGTACTTGTCCACGGACTGCTCGCCGGCGTTTCTGGGTGTCACCAGCTGCTCGACGGAGGAAGGCGCTGCAGTGGGCGGTAGGGCATGGGAGAGCTTGGCGCGCCGCAGCGGACAGTTTGCAGTTCCTTGCGTCAGGCCTAACCTTTGGTGGCAGCAGCGAGACCAGGGACGCGAAACGGTGGTGTTTGCCTAGATCGGGGCCGTCATGGATCTCTTGGTCGGAATGGCGGAAAGGGCGGCGGAGGCGGCTATGCGACTAGCACAATCGTGTGCGTGGGGAACGGGCGGGCAAACTCTCGTGGAACTGCTTGAAACAACTTTTACTTTTCTATCCTTTTGATCAAAATTAAATCATTAGCTGATTTTTCAAATCTGACGGTCAGAAAAAAAAATCAAAGGTGGAGTTACAACAAATTACAAGCCGTAACTCTCCATCACCCAAGTACAAAATTGAAGATAAACTCAGCAAATCATCCTCAAACGGATGGACAAACTGACTAAGTGAACCAGTGTCTGGAAACATTCCTTCGCTGCTTCACGCATGCCTTCCCAAAAAGGTGGAGCTTCTGGATTCCAGTCGCCCAATTCTAATACAATTACTGCGAACATTCTACTATTGGCATGTCTTCTTTTGGTGCCATGTATGGCCATGAGTCACGGCATTGGGGTATCTCTTTCACCAACATGTGCTCGGTGTTGGGTCAACCTTGGTCTACCAAGGAGAAGCCATGCAACAGCAGCAACGGTTACTTCTTCAGTATGTAGCTGCATGTTGGCAAGTAATAAACGTAAAAGCTAAAGAATATCTAGCATGTCGGCAAGAGGAGCCGTGACTTAGTAGTGTAGTACTAAGCTCTAGTATGTTAAACAAACAAAGTAGTGTCCAGTCTAGGGACAGCTAGCTATATGCAAGTGCATGTATCTCTAAATTCATGAATTTCTAGATATTTTTAGCTTAGGTTGGTTTGGCAGTCCTATATAAGGAGCTGCACTCTCCCGTTGTAAATCATTACATTCCCATTCCAACCAAAGAGCTAATAGTACTACAACCAGTTCTCTACACGTGTGTGTCTGTGCTACATCAGTGTGTGTATGCCACTAAGCGTGTGTGTGAGCACAGCAAGCAGAGTGAGTGAGAGAGTAGTACTAAGTAGCTGCGGGCTAACAATTGGCATCAGAGTCACAGGTTATTCCGAAGCATATGTCCAAGAATGACGGTGCCGGCGACCTCTCTCGGATTGAGGAGGCGCCTGCGGCGGGCACGCTCACGCTGCGAGGCAGGCCGGGAGGCGAGCTGGGTGCGCCACGCTCCGTGCGTGACGTGGGCATGTCCAGTACCTCCTTCCCTCTCCTCACGCAGACCAACTATCCAAGTTGGTCGCTCCTGATAAAAGTCATCATGGAGGCGAGGCATATGTGGAAAGCTGTGGAAACCGGCGATGTCGAGTTCGACGAGGACCAGATGGTGATGGAGGCGATCCTGCGCTCCGTCCCACCGGAGATGGTGCTCACCCTTGGCACCAAGAAGACGGCCAAGGAAGCATGGGACACCATCAAGACTTTGCGCGTTGGCGTAGAGCGCGTACGGGAGTCGAAGCCCCAGACCTTGCGCCTCCAGTACGAGGAGATCCGGTGCAAGGCCGGTGAAAAGGTCGATGAGTTTGCCTTGCAGCTACAAGGTCTCGTCAACGAGCTCACAACGCTTGGGATCACATCGACAACCAGATGGCGATTCTCAAGTTTCTTCATGTCGTCCCTAGGCAGTACAAGCAACTGGTCTGGTCCATCGAGAGCTTGGTGGATCTCTCCACCATGACGATCGAGGAGCTGGTAGGGCGACTCAAGGTCGTCGAGGAGCATGCCGATGAAGCTATCAACCGTGCTGGAGGCGAACTACTACTCACCAGGGAGCAGTAGGACGCACAACTTCAGCAACGCGGTCGCGATGGCTCTTCCGGCAGCGGGGGAGGCACCCCCATGGGAAGCAGAGCTCGCGGCAGAGGCGGAGGCCGCGTCTAGAGAGGCGGCGGCCACGTGGTCGCAAGCCTGGCCAGGGCGGAGCTGGGCGAGGCTCTGGCAGCGGTGGCAAGTGCCACTACTGCACCAGAACGAGTCATTGGGTCCGGCAATGCCGCACGAGGATAGTCGAAGAGAAAGCCGCGGCAGAGGCAAACCTCGTACAGGCAGACATGGATGGTGGGCCGGCTATGATGCTAGCACGGGTCGAGCCCGTGCAGGAGAGCATGGCGTCACCCACGACGACGACCCCGACAACCACCCATTTTGTGTAAGAGGCATGGAGGCCTTCCATGGAAACTATCCCGTAAGTGATAGGTCATACCTCGACAACAACATTGTCGAGGCCTGTCGACTCGGAGGCGATGAAGGTCCCGGTGTGGGGGAGCTAAACCCCAGCAACAATGACCTCGACTACCTCGGGACTTGATAGACCCGCGCAAGATGGTGCGACAACGACGCATCTGGCGTACCGTGCTCCGGCCATGATGATGGCGACCATCGAGTCTGTGCAGGAGCGCACGACGACTCAGGTCACCCACACCCCGACGACGAGTTGTTTGGGGTCTACTGTGTTGGCAGGAGATGGCTCCTTGGCAACGACATGTGCATGCGGCTTCATCTTCCTCAACGAGGAGAGAGCCGTGACCATACCCACGCTTGTAGAAGGTAAGCAGAGTGAGGTTTGGTTCCTCAACACCGGCACCACAAACCACATGACTGGTTCGATCAACGCGTTCGCGGAGCTGGACCGCTCAATCACCGGGAAGGGGCGGTGCGCGGATGGATCCGTGGTGGACACCCATGGGCACGGTACCGTCGTCTTTGCCTACAAAGGGGTGATCATAAGGCGTTCACGGACGTCTACTTCATCCTGGCGCTCAAGAGCAGCGTCATGAGTGTCGGACAGCTCGACGAGGGCTGGTTCGACATTGGCATCCTGCGCGGTGTGCTTACCGTGCACGACTAACAGAAAAGGCTGCTCATTGAGGTAACCCGATCTCCAAACAAGCTCTACAAATTCTTCTTCCAACCCGTGCATCCTGTGTGCCTTGCCGTGGGTCATGTCTCCGACGCATGGCGTTGGCATGCCCGGCTAGGACACCATCACTTCGACGAGTTGAGGAAGATGGTGCGAGGTAACCTCGTTCGAGGGCTACCTCACATCAAGCATGTCGATGACCTGTGCGATGCGTGCCTTGCCGGGAAGCAACATCGTCTGCCTTTTCCCGAGAAGGCACGCTATCGGGCACAGAAACACCTGGAGATGGTTCGCGGGGACCTCTATGGCCCAATCACCCCGACAACACCAGGAGGGTGTCACTACATCCTGATGCTTGTCGACGACTATAGCCGGTTCATGTGGGTGATGCTCCTCGCCTCCAAGGATGAGACAGAGAGAGCCATCATCCAGAAGCAAGCGGCAGCAGAGGTCGAGTGCGGCCACAAGCTGCGTGTACTGCGCATGGACCGTGGCGGCGAGTTCACATCGGCCATGTTCTACAAGCACTGCGACGACAAGGGGGTGCTACACCATCTCACGACCCCCTATTCGCCGCAGCAGAACAGTGTTGTCGAGCGGAGGAACCAGACGGTTCTCGGGATGGCACGCTGCATGCTCAAGGCAAAGCAGGTGTCGAGCACGTATTGGGGGCAGGTCGTGCTCACGGCCGTCTCATCCTCAACCGCTCCTTCACAAGGAGCGTTAATGGCAAGACGCCTTACGAGGCGAGGTATGGGAGGAAGCCCAACGTACCCTTCCTCCGCACCTTGGCTACATCGGGCACGTCAAGACGACACGCCCACAACTAAAGAAGCTCGACGGCCGGAGCACCCCAATGGTGTTCCTAGGCTACGAGACGGGCTCTAAGGTGTACAAGATGTACGACCCTGTCTCGAAGCGCGTGCATGTCTCACGTGACGTCATCTTTGACGAAGACGCGCGATGGGCTTAGGAGGCATCGGGGTAGGCTCCAACAAGCAGTGCCTTCGCCGTGTTGTACCCGATGTACCCTACAACCACGGGAAGCCCGGGAGGTGTGGATCTAGGAATCACAACCCAGAGAACACCGTCCCCGGGTATAACATCCCCGGACACCATGCCGTCAAGCAAGGTGGTTCCTAAGAGGCAGTTCACCACCCCACCAACAATGAGGTTGGCGATGTTTGATGCCAACGACAACGTTGGCACCCCACACAGGTTTCGGGGCATGTCAGATCTTCTCGGCGATCCTGCGACAATGCCATAGCATCCCGAGAACGAGGACGATGATGATGAAGACGTCCTGCATCTGATCGGCGGGTAGGAGCCGACCACATTTGCAAAGGCCTAACAAGAAGACTGCTGGCATCGCGCGATGCTGTACGAGCTGGCGTCAATCAACGACAACGCTACTTGGACACTCACCACACTGCCTGTAGGGCACCGAACCATCGGGCTCAAGTGGGTGTTCAAGCTGAAGAAGGATGAGCACAGCGCTATTATCAAGCAGAAGGCGCGGCTCATTGTAAAGGGCTACGTGCAATGCGAGGGGGTGGACTTCGAGGAAGTCTTCGCTCTGGTGGCAAGGATGGAGTCTGTGCGGCTCATCCTCACCATGGCTGCTCACCGTGGGTGGGAGGTACACCACATGGACGTCAAGTCAGCGTTCCTCAATGACGACCTTAACAAGGAGGTGTACGTCTCCCAGCCACCAGGATCCATTGAGAAGAACCACGAGCAGGGCATGTATCGGCTACACAAGGCCTTGTATGGTCTCCGGCAAGCCCCAAGGGCGTGGAACACCAAGATAGATGCAAGTCTCGCATCCCTTGTGTTCTCACGCAGTGCCTCTGAGTATGGCGTGTACTCGAGTGGCACCGCGAACATGCTTCTCATCGCTGGCATCTACGTCGACGACCTGGTCATCGCCGCGGTAGAGCCCAAAGAGGTTCAACTCTTCAAGGAAGAAATGAAGCGTCTCTTCAACATGAGCGACCTTGGGCTGCTTCGGTACTACCTGGGGCTGGAGGTGAACCAAGAGTGTGGTCGCACGATGATCACTCAGGTGTCGTATGCCACCAAGATGCTCGAGCGAGCAGGCATGGTGGACTGCCACCGCGTGCAGTACCCGATAGAGGCATGGTGCAAGCTGAGCAAGGAGAGCAAGGAGAAGTCGGTGGACGCTACATTATATTGAAGCATCATTAGCAGCCTGAGATATCTCGTGCACACCCGGACGGACATCTCGTTTGTCATCGGGTTTCTGAGTAGGTTCATGGAGGCTCCCGCCAGCGATTGTGTCGCAGCGGTCAAACACCTGCTCCAGTACATCACAGGCACGATCATGCACGAGTTCATGTATCACCATGGTAACAACAACAAGCTGGTCAGCTACAGTGCTTCTGACCATGCTAGTGACGTGGACTCTAGGAATAGCACCTCTCGCATATTGTTTTTCCTTGGGAATAGTCCCATCAGCTGGCAATCGGTGAGGCAGAAGGTTGTCACGACTTCTTCGTGCGAGGCGGAGTACATCGAGACAACTACAACAGCATGTCAGGGGATATGGTTGGCTCACCTCCTTGGCGAGATGCTAAACCAAGACACTGCCCCTGTGCTCATCTTCGTTGACAACAAGTCGGCGATTTCCTTCTGCAAAAACCCGGTGCTTCATGACCGTAGCAAGCAAATCGATCTCCGCTATCATTTTATACATGACTGCGTCAAGAAAGGCACAGTGGTCGTGGACTTCATCCAGACTAGTCAGCAGAAGACGGACATCCTGACAAAGTCACTTGGTCCTGTCCGGTTCCAGGAGCTACGCGACAAGGTTGGAATCGGCAACATCAAACTCCTTCGACAAGGTTGAGGGGGAGAATGTTGGGTCAACCTTGGTCTACCAAGGAGAAACCATGCAACACCAGCAGCGATTACTTCTCCAGTATGTAGCTGCATGTTGGCAAGTAATAAACGTAGAAGCTAAAAAATATCTAGCATGTCGGTAGGAGGAGCCATGACTTAGTAGTGCAATACTAATCTCTAGTATGTTAAACAAAGTAGTGTCCAATCTAGGGACAACTAGCTATATGCAAGTGCGTGTATCTCTAAGTGCATGAATCTCTAGATATTTTTAGCTTAGGTCGGTTTGGCAGTCCTATATAAGGAGCTGCACTCTCCCGCTGTAAATCATTCCATTCCCATTCCAGCCAAAGAGCTAATAGTACTACAACAAGTTCTCTTCACGTGTGTGTGTGTGTATACTACATCAGTGTGTGCATGCCACTAAGCGTGTGTGAGCACAACAAGCAAAGTGAGTGAGAGAGTAGTACTAAGTAGCTGCGGGCTAACACTAAGTTCTAGCATTGCGCTTCTAGTTGGATGAACGTGCAACAGTTCAGAATTTGTTACAACAACATTTGAACCGTGCAAGACAGCACATGAAGCAGCACGCTGACAAGAAGAGGACATTTAGCTCCTTTGAAGTAGGTGACAAGGTGTTTCTCAACCTGCAACCATACATACAGACATCTGAAGTGATGCAGGTGAATCATAAATGCTCCTTCAAGTGCAGGATCACTAGAAGAGTATGTATAGAGGGGGGGGTGAATAGACTACTAGCAGGAATTTAAAATCTACACAAGGTGCAAAGTTGAATGTTGACAGATTTTAGCATATATAGAAAGTCTAGCACACCCTACACATGCAAATCATCAAGTATAGCAACGGAAAGTAAAGACATTGCATATGGAACTAAGGAGTAGAGATAGGAAGATCAAACGCATGAAGGACACGCAAATTTTTTCCGTGGTTCCGATAGGTGGTGCTATCGTACGTCCACGTGTATGGAGTCTTCAACCCACGGAGGGTAACGATCGCGAGAGTCCACGGAGGGCTCCACCCATAAGGGTACACAAAGTAGCAACCTTGACTATTCCATACCGGCTTCCGTCCACGAAAGACTAGCCTCACTATGGGTAGATCTTTACGAAGTAGGTGATCTCCTTGCCCTTACAAACTTCCTGGTTCACTCCACAACACGAACTAGGAGGCTCCCAAGCAACACCTAACCAATCTAGGAGGCACCACCCTCCAAAAGGTAATAGGCTCAATAATGTCGACGAATTCCTTGCTCTTGTGCTTCAAGATGATAGACTCCTCAACACTCAATCACTCTCTCACAGATTTGGCTATGATGGAAGAGATTGATTGGGTGGAAAGCAACTTGGGGAGGCTAGAGATCAAGATTCATATGATTGGAATGGAATGGCATGATCTCAACACTTGAGTAGGTGGCTCTCTCTCAGAGAATCAGTTGGTATGAGTGAGGATCTGTTTTGAGTGCTTCTCTTATGAGTGAGAGGTGGTGGAGGGGTATATATAGGCATCTCCAAAAATCCAACCATTACACCTAATAAGTCAGACTCGGTGACACCGATGTGTTAATCTCGGTGGTACCGAGTTGCCTCAAAGGTAGCAAATTTTTAATCTCGGTGGGACCGATATATAAAACTCGGTTGCATCGATAAGGTGACCAACAGTCAGATTGCCAAACTCGGTGATGCCGATTGAACAAACTCGGTGGGACTGATTTTGTGAATTTGCATAATAGAAAGTTAGCAACCCAAACCCGGTGGCACCGACGTATAATTGGTTGCACCAAAGTGGCTAGGTTTTTGCTGAGTCTGTTTGAGGCAGAGAATCGGTGGCACCGAGTGGAAAGTGTTGGTTGCATCGATTTTGGGTATTTGGCTTTGGACAGACTTTTGTGGAAGTGCTTGTGGGTGTATGTGGTGACTACCACTTGTGCACGTATGAGCATTTTGTTCACCAACAATACCTTACCCCCTTTTGATAGTATTGGCTTTCCTATGGACTCAAAGTGATTTCTCACAAAGTAAAATGTAGAATCCTCTTGCTTGAAGCTTTGCAAACTATTCCTTCTCCTTCTTCTTCATGGGGATACTCTCCACACTCCTTTTTGCCAACCCATCTCTATCTATGGACTTTATCTGAAATATACTAGATGAAAGTATTAGTCCAAGAGACAATGTATGTTGTCATGAATTATCAAAACCACCAAGGGAGCACATTGTGCTTTGAATCTCCCCCTTTTTGGTAATTGATGACAACTTAAAATCAAAGCTTAAAATAAAGATATGCATACATATAATTAAGACTTTGAGAGACACATGACTTAGACTTGCTCCCCCTAAATGTGTGCAATCCCTTTAAAGGATAGTTGCTTTGGAATGCATGGACACACATGTAGTAGAAGGGATATAATAAGTCATGTGTATCTTGGTCATATGCATCAAATGTATAAGAATGAGGTGTATCCTTGATCAAGACTTCACTCTTGCAAACAATATGTGCAAGAAGCAAGAGATCATCTTGAACAAGAATATGATGCATATTCTTACCTTGAGTTCTTGAGAATTCTAGAGATACACTTGAGAAAACAATGTTAGGAAACACAAGAGTATTCTACCAATCAAAAGCAATAGAACTCAAAAGTACCAAGATATGGAGAACATATAGAAGATAGTATTCCTTAGGATTGATATGTCTCCAAGATCATTTAGAAATTTCTCCCCTATATATAAATAGTGGGACATCCTCTCTCCCTGAATCTTAGCATGTAGATATTGGGATTGTATAGGGTGAGAAAATTCTAACATGAGAAATCAAATGCAATAAATGCACCCTCCTTTGTGAACAGTTTTCTCCCCCTACTTTGGTATTATCCCCTTGTCTATGTAAGTATAAAATTTTGATATTCTCCTCTCCCCCTAAATTATATCTCCCCCTTTGCATAAGCATGTATCTCCCTATTTAGCTTTGAAGCTTTGTTATTTCTCCCCCTTTGGCATTAATTGCCAAAAAGGTCAGATATAGGTTCAGATACAGGGATCATCAATTAAGAAGGGATCCTAGAGAACAAGGGTCATAGAAATGTAGGATTCATAGGATATGGAAATCATGAGAAAATGAGGGATTTATTGAAAATAATTTCTCTCCCTTTGGCTAAACTGATAAATTTGTAAAACTCCTCCTCCTTTGAGTTAGGGATCCTTGAATGTATTCCTCCCCCTTTCCAAGTTTTTTTATTAAAGGAATCATCGAAGATTTGAGAAATCATAGAAGAAACACAAAGATTTACAAATACAAACACGGACTAAAATAACACAAAAAGTCGGTGGCTCCGAGACAAATTTTTCGGTGATACCGATATGATGTTGTGCAACTTATCTGTCGAATCTGTAGAACCGAATCCTTTGAATCGGAGGCTCCGAGGCATAAAACAGAAACTTGAAGACCCCAAATGAAACAAACTTTGCCAATTTATTTGAACAAATGTAAAGAACTGTCAAAAGATTTGTACATAGAGACATCAACTAGAGAAGATTTCAATGGTTCCAAGAAATTTCCAATAGAGAATGAACCAACCAAGATTCTTAACTAGATGATGGGCGGTGACTAGATTACCTATATTAGAGTATATTGACTTAGGAGCCAAGCAAAAATACTTGATCATAGGTCATACTCATCGTTAAGCTCAAAATGGGGTTACCATTTTTCGATTAAGCATTTTAATGTCTTCATATCACTTGAGTTGCTTTTATCCCATGACTTGGAGTAAAGCCTTTTTCAAGGATATGAATACATACCTTTGAGTGATTTTGTTGACGTAGCTTGTAGGTGAACTTGATGAGGATGCTCGAAGTTGATGAAGTTCATCTTGAGTTGGTAGCAAGCCTTGTTGTTTTCGTTCACTTTTCACCTACATGGGTTAGTCACGCAAGGAAAAACATGATATATCCAAATGACTTGATACCAATTGTGAGTTGATACCAATTGAGAAATACATGTTAAGGATATGTTTTGTTATCTTCTTCCTTTCATCATCAAAGCGAGGTTGTGAATACTTGGTCATGACAAGATTGCTTAAGATATGAGTTGTTGGCAATCATGTGGAGTGTTGTTCTTCCAAGTACCTACAAATGGGTTAGATGCAAGACAACAAAGCATAGAATTCCAGGTAGATAATATTCAAGATAATAGCATGGAATAAACAATTAAGCTCATTCCCTTGCATGCATCCGAGTGAGCTTAGCTCAAGTTTGAAGCATCAATGATGTTCAACTCACTCCTTAAATGACAAAACACGTTTTCATCATGTGGCTTAGTAAAGATATCGGCCAATTGTTTGTTAGTATGAACATGCTTAAGATTAATATCTCTGTTGGCAACATGATCACGAATGAAATGATGTCGAATTTGAATATGCTTGGTTCGAGAATGTTGCACAGGATTATGACCAATCTTAATAGCACTCTCATTTTCACAAAGTAATGGCACATTTTTAACATATATTTCATAATCTTTAAGCGTTTGTGTCATCCATAACAATTGCGTACAACATGATCTAGCGGCAATGTATTCCGCTTCGGCAGTAGATAGAGATACCGAGTTTTTTTTTCTTGGAGGACCAAGACACAAGAGATCTACCAAGAAATTGCCATGTATCCGAGGTGGATTTTCTATCAACCTTGTCACCGGCATAGTCCGAGTCGGAGTAGCCAATAAGATTAAAAGAAGATCCCTTGGGATACCAAATGCCAAAGTTTGGTGTATGTATCAAGTATATCACAATGTGTTTCACAGCCTTAAGATGACATTCTTTGG
The DNA here is from genome assembly GCA_022496015.1 of Hordeum marinum. Lineage (NCBI taxonomy): Eukaryota > Viridiplantae > Streptophyta > Magnoliopsida > Poales > Poaceae > Hordeum > Hordeum marinum. Next base: position 270,080,488 of record CM039678.1, read on the forward strand.
GTGCAGCTTGATATCTAGCACACATGCAAACACTAAGCATAATATTAGGACGAGAGACACATAGATAAAGCAATGAACCAATCATCGATCAATAAACCTTTTGATCAACCGGTTCACCCTCCTTAGTAAGATCACCGTGTCCGCTAGTGGGCATGGGAGTTTGCATACCTTTGCACTCTTGCATGTTGAACTTCTTGATCAAGTCCTTGGTGTACTTTGTTTGAGATATGAATGTACCTTCTCTCGTTTGCTTGATTTGTAGACCAAGGAAGAATTTCAGCTCACACATCATAGACATCTCATACTTCTCTGACATTAACCTTCCAAATTTCTCACTGAATTGTGGGTTAGTAGATCCAAAGATAACATCATCCACATAAATTTGGCACAAAAATAATTCACCATTAACTCTTTTTGTGAATAAGGTTGCGTCAATTTTACCAATTTCAAATCCTTTTTCAATGAGAAACTTAGTTAGGCATTTATACCAAGCACGATGAGCTTGCTTAAGACCATATAAGGCTTTGTGAAGTTTGTAAACGCGGTCAGGTTTCTTAGGATTTACAAAACCAGGTGGTTGCTTAACATAGACCTCTTCTTCAATCTCACTATTTAAAAATGCACTTTTAATATCCATTGGATAAAGCGTGACATCATGATGATTGGCATAAGCGAGAAGAATTCGAAGGGCTTCTAGTCTAGCAACGGGGGCGTAGGTCTCACTGTAGTCCATACCTTTGACTTGCGTATATCCTTGTGCTACGAGGCGAGCCTTGTTGTGAATGACTTGACCGTATTCATCTTGCTTGTTCTGAAATACCTACTTCGTGCCGATGATGTTTTTCTCATCCTTGGGCTTCTCCATGAGTGTCCACACTTCGTTCCTCTCAAAGTTCTGAAGATCTTCATGCATAGAATTCACCCAATCCGCGTCTTCAAGAGCTTGTTCAACCTTCAAAGGTTCAATGCTAGAGATGAAAGAATAATGCTCAGAAAAGTTAGCCAAGCGAGTTTTAGAGCGAGTGATCCTCCCTGTTTGTATATCACCAAAGATTTGGTTTAGGGGATGGTTCTTGGTCACTTGTGCTCGAACTCGGGGTAGCTTAGGCTTGTTGGTTGGTGGAGCTTCTTCTTCATCATCATATCCTTCATTTTCGTTGTTGTCGAAGTGGTCGTCTCCTTGAGGTGGTGGTGAAGGAGGTTGTGGTGGATCTTCACGATGTACTTCCTCCTCCTCTTCATCTTGTGGTGTAACACTTGTGGATTCTTCCATGTCGTTTTGTCGATAGCCTTGATACGAAGTAGGAGCTTCCACTTGGGTTGATGAAGTACTTTCCTTCACCTCCATGGGACGAATCTTGTCGATGGGAAAATCTTGGATAGCCTCCGAAGGATCTTTATCACCTACATCATTTGGCAATTGTTTGACTTGCAAACCATTGGACTCATCAAACTTCACATCTACCATCTCTTCAACTTTTCGAGTGAAGATGTTGCATACACGATAGGTGTGAGAGTTCGATCCATAATCAAGTAGGAAAGTTCATGAGACTTGGTAGCAAATTTAGCACGACGATGCTTATCAAGAATGTAACACTTAGATCCGAATACCTGAAAGTATCCAACTTGGGGTTTGTTACCGGTGAGAAGCTCGTATGAAGTTTTACCAAGAAGCTTGTGCAAGTAGAGTCGGTTGTGGCATGACATGCTGTTTCCACGGCTTCTGCCCAAAAGTGTCTTGGCGTGTTGTATTCGTCAAGCATCGTTCTTGCCATCTCAATGAGGGTTCGGTTCTTTTCCTCAACAACTCCATTTTGTTGAGGTGTGTACATAGCCGAGAACTCATGTGAGATACCCTCTTCGTCAAGAAAGTATCCGCATGGGTGTTCTTGAATTCCGATCCGTTATCGCTTCGAACCTTGTTGATCTTCACTTCAAATTGATTTTGCGCTTTGTGTACGAAGTTCTTGAAGATCTTTTGTACCTGTGACTTATCATCAAGAAAGAATACCCATGTAAATTTGGAAAAATCATCAACTATGACTAGACCATAAGAATTTCCACCGAGACTCTTGTAAGCATTGGGACCAAAAACATCCATATGGAGTAACTCGAGTAGTCTCCTAGTGCTCATGATGTTCTTGACCGGATGACTTCCACCTACTTGCTTTCCTGCTTGAAAAGCGCTACAAAGTCTATCTTTGCCAAAGATAACATCTTTAACACCAAGAATGTGATTGCCCTTGATAAGCTTATCTAGATTACGCATGCCTACATGTCCTAGCCTTCTATGCCATAGCCAACCTTTAGATGATTTGCAATGAAAGAAGTACGAGGTTGAGCATTTTTAGTGAAATCGACAATGTATAGATTACCTCTACGAATACCGGTAAAGACAATTTTATGATTATCAAATCGAAACACTTGGCAATCTACTTTGCTAAATAGCACATTGAAACCGAAGTCTGCTAGTCTAGATACAAAAAGAAGATTGTAGCCAAGGGATTCAACAAGCATCAAATTTTGAATGGAGCTATCATGAGATATGGCCACCTTACCAAGGCCAAGTACCTTACCCTTAGAGTTGTCTCCAAAGGTCACGTACCTTCGAGGACCTTGATTAGGCGTGATCTCTTGAAACATGTCTTTGTCACCAGTCATGTGAACCGTGCATCCACTGTCGAGAATCCACTCTTTTCCACCGTACATGTAATCCTTGAAGTTTGCCATTAGACTTAGATTCTTCATGATATTTTCATGCTCGATGTCGAACAATTCATCTTTATCATAGTTGCCATGTTCCTCATTATCATCGTTTGGTGGAATCTCCTCGTCATAGAAACCAAGAGACTCGTTAGAATCATAACCATGAAAATGTTCAAGTTTATGAATGTGAATGGCTTCAATAATAATGTTGTTGATAGTTGTGACATCTCCTTTAGCACGCATAAGATCACGAAGCTCAAATAGGCATTTATCAAAGTTTGGATCACTAGGCTTCAATTTGTGAAAAGCAACCGTTTTATGAAGAATTTCATCAAGATACATAATGAAATATTTGGATATCGTTTCTCCAAATCATTCCACAAAGTATAATGTAATGCCCAAGATGCGCTCCTATCCTTATTTAGGCACGGGGGCCTCAACAGGGATAGAGGCACATCTCGTCGTTTCGCAAGTGCAGTAAACATTGCATACATGTAGGAAGAGATGAGTATATGAGTTGGCTTACACTCGCCACAAGATAAATTACAAGTTCACACAATTATTCAAGCATCATACAGAAGACAGAGTCCATCTACGGACGAAATCAAATGAAGAAAAGAAGCAATGTAACGCTGCCTTGCTATCCCAAATATCACGACCATGACCTCTCTACTCATCGGGGTACGTGACATACATCCGGCCACGTTCTTCATCGTACCCTCACTGGAGCTGAGTCACATCTTCTGGCACATACTCATCAACACGTGCACCTGTATTGTTGTAATCTGTGAGCCACATGGACTCAACAATCATGTAACCCGGGTACCGAAACTATGTAAGCTTTTGGGTTTGGAAGGGGGTAAGTGTTGAGGTTGCAGCAAGCATTAAGCATATATTTTTGTGGCTATCTTATGAGAACATGAATGTAAATATGGTGGTCTACAAGAGACGGTCGAGAACTACCATGATCGTTAAGTGATCCTGAACACCTACTTACGTCAAACATAACCCCACCGTGTTCTCTCTCGGTTCATGTTCACGAGCAGAGACGTTCACGGTTACGCACACAATTGGTGTATTTTATTTGAGTTTACTTCAAGTTAACTATAACCAGGTGTTAAACAAAGTATCCAAGTTCCACATAACCATGGGCATGACTTTCTGAAAGATTTAACCCTACAGGGGTGCTCCAACTAATCCATCAAAAATTAACCACACGTCGCGGGAATAACCTCGACCATGGATCTCGTGATCATCCTAGGCAATTCCAAAGGAAATCCGACACCTCAAGATAGCCCAAAGAAGATTAGAGTTCCTCACGCAAGACATTTGAGAAGGTAAAACAAGTCCAGCAAGACAACCCCACGTGTCGATGAACCCGATAAGAGCCACATATCTCATTCTCAGGACACGGCGGATAAGCTACGCGTACGGTGGCCTGATAGAAATCTCCTGAGTTTCCCCAGGTTGGCCCCGCATAGTGCTTTAGTTTGGACCAACACTCATGAGGAGCACTGGCCGGGGTTGTTGATTAATTATCCACGGGGTTGCAAAGCCCTATGCATTTTTATTAAGTTGTTAAGAAAATAGTACCAATGTTGGGTCTTGCCAGACAAGTTTTAATCTCAAACGAATAACCAAGGGGGTCCCCATAACAACCCCGATCATGTTAGGAGCGTAAACTATGGAACCTAACACCGGTAACAAGTAACTATGACGGTAAAAGTGGAACAAAACACCGAGCAAAAGGCCAAGCCTTCCACCTCACCAAGATATATATATGTGCATTAAATTAAATAGCAGAAAATATTGTGATATCTCAAGATATACATGTTATCACATGGAAACAACCTGCACCTGCATCTAAGAATGCTATAAGAGGGGATGAGCAGCGATAACTTAGCCAAACAAGGTTTGCTAGGTAGTGGAGGGGTTAGAGGCTATCATGGCAATGTAGGAGGCTTGACATTCAAGTGGTAGGTAACGCAAATGTAACTATAAGAGCGAGTCATCGAGCAAAGCAAAAATATTGTCGGGATCCGGGTACGGTCATCTTGCTTGTTGGTTCTTCAGAGGAACAAAGAAGTTGGTCCTAGTAGTTGTACTCTCTTGGATCCTCGTACTCAGGTTCAACACTCGCATCTACCCAAATAGAAACATCACCAAATAAACAAACAACCAAGGTGCAATGCACAAACAAGATGATGCATGATTCATTTGAAGTATTTAACATGGCAATCCTAAGCTAGTCATGTTTCTCATGCAATAGTTAAGTTATTCAGAATTCTGGACAGAACCTCATGTTAAGTTGTTTGAACATGCATGATCACGGCAAATATGGACACTTCATGCAAAATCGATGCAAAAGCATATGTAAAACATAGGAAACGGAGTAACGGTTCTCACGCTACGCTCAAGGCAAGGTATGAAGACAAAATACAAGACAAGGAAGGCCATGGGCTATTCCTTGGTATTCCAAGGTAGCCACTGGTTAGAAAATGAAAAACTAACCACAATATAGCCAAAGATCAAGCAAAACAATGGAGCATAGCTCCCAAAAGTCACAAAACAACACCACACACATTCTGCCCAAAACGGCAACATAGCAACTTACACAACAAATATCTAGAGCTACAGGATGTTTCCAACCACAAACAAAGTATGTACAGAAACTACATAACATGCTTGACAAATCATCCAACTACACAAACTTGATAGGAAGCAAGGATCACTAAGCATGAAGCCCACAAGATGGCATAATGAAACATATTTTAGGGACTTAGTGAATCACAGTTTCTCTGGAATCTGAGTTATCCTGACAGCAACTTGACAGCAGAAAACAATAATGCTAGAGACCACCTTATGGCATGAAATTTTATAGGATGGTAGAGGACAATATCCACTACAAAACACTAGCACTGAGCTTGAGCTAAAACACAACAGAACACTTGGTAGCATCCACTAAACATGGCATAAAAATAATTACAGCATCTGAGACTTAGAAATATTTAGCATGTTGAAAACAACACCATTTTCTTAGCTACTTTGGAGCAAGAAACCCACTTACATACAAGCTTATCATGTCAAAAGAAAATACCATGGCATAATACTCACAAAACTCTACCACTTACATGTTGACACAAATATCATAGCATGCATGGATTTATTTATACATAATTAACAAAATGGCATGATGGAACAAAATGACATTTTTCAAAACTTGCTGAAAATCTAAAACAAACTATACCAATGGATTCCTGGGGTTTTTCTACCCCAAATCCATATATCATACTCCTATCTTTGCATGTAAAAGCATCACACAAAGCTAGCTCGAAAATGCACATAAAACCTATAAGTCAAAACTTACTACAATTGCACATTGCCAAAAATGGCCTAGTCCATATCTAGACATTTCCAAAAATGGAATTAAATCTAATAAATAGAAAAAAACAAGCAATAAAATAGAACAAAACAAAAAAAAAGGAGGGGACCCACCTGGCAGTGAGCCAGGGCCCCTCTATGGGTATGACAAGTGGGGCCAGTCCCACTGTCACACACACACACATACACAACACACACATGCCACACACAACACCACACACACATAGCACACAGGCACACGGGGGATCCCCACATGGCCACACCAGATCCACACCCACACCCACAACACAACACCGAAAATTAAAAAGGAGCGCGGGGAATCGAACCCATGACCCCATGAGTGCACAATGATTGCATTGCCACTGCGCCACGCGGGGTTATCTGACAAAGGGGGGTTCGCTGGGCTTATGCCAGCAAAAGGGCCCGGCTTGCCGAGGGGAAAGCACGGTAGCTCCGGCGATTGCTCCGGGATCAACTTGCGGGCAACGGTTGCGGAGGAGCGGGGCATCACGTCGGATCCAATCCTAGCCCTAAGCAAGCAACTACAGGGGTGCTACTAGGGGGTTGCCGTGCTCTTGCTCAAGCTCGACCACGGCGGACTCCGACGGCTAATTGCGACGCAGAGAAGGAATCGAGGGGGGAGATCGACTTCACCTCGTGGCATAGAGCTGAATCACGACGAAGAGGAAGAAGAGGCAGGCCCGTCGGGGAAGGAGTCTGCGTGGCGACGAGGTTGCTGATGACGAGCTCCGCCCGAGAGGAAGAAGGGGAAGAAGCCATCGATGAGGCTGTGGTAATCTCCGCCTAGCCCTGGGAACGGGACGAGGAAGACATCGAGGAGCTCCTCGACATCTTGACCAGAGCGTAGGGGTGCCGGATGAGGGGTTCGGAGCCGGTGATCGCCCCTGCTTCTCTCTGAACTCTCTAAACTTACCTTCAGAGGGGAAAATAGAGGAGGAGGGAAGAGAGGTAGCGGCGGCGGCGCGAGGAATGGGGAACCCTAGGATGGGGGCGGACGTCGAGGGGTTAAATAGGCCGTGGGGACACGTTGTCGATGTCCGTGAGCTCATGGCAGGGCCAGCTGCTGCTCTGTCCCAGGCGCAGGAAGAAGACGTTGTCAGGAGGGAGCAGGTCGCCGTCTGCAGGCTAGGCCGCGGGGGAGGCTAGCTGGGCCGCGGGGAGAGAAGGCCCTGATGTCTCTCTCTCACTACAAACAGACGTTTTTCCTATTTAAAACAATTCAAAACAAAATAAAAGCCCCACAGAAGAACTAAAAGGATTTTTGAGAAAACCAATTACTTTGGCACTAAAATAAATGCAACCTATTTAATAGAAATGAACTAGACATTTTAGCCAAAGTAAATTATACTTTTAATAATAAAATACTACTGTTTGCAAACAATCATTTATGTCAAAAGTTCCAACAAAAGAGAGAGCTCACAAACCCCACTCAAAATAATTCACTTAAGCAACGGAACATTTTTAAAGAATTAAAGGCAAGTTTAGACTCATGTTGCAACTAATATTGAAAACAAAAGGGGTTTAGCATGGTTTGCAAAAGTGAGAAAGGGTTATACTCCACATGCACACACCTCACTCCCATGACCCTAAACACACATGATACTTCAACCACACCACAATCACATCACCACAACCTTGTGCACACAAAACAATATGAAGATGAATTCTTATGATGCCATGATGCAAGAATGACATGAAGCAAAAATATTATTATCACAAAAAATGGAAGCATTCATGGAAGGTCCACATGAGATACATTACAAAAATGGCAAGGGGTGCACTTGGTCTGTTACATATAAGCACATGCAAAGTTCTACAATTGAGAAAGCACGAATCTTGGTAAACTTCTAACAATAAGATTGACAGTTCTTAGGTTACCAAGCATGTTAATTTCCTCTTCGTGTGTGGGATGCAATTCATCAATGGGGAGCACATAGGGATTTTCAATATGTTTTCTCAAATGGAATTTGTCAAATAGATCAATCATGGCATTCTTCCATCTACTACAGTACTCTCCATCAATAATGAGCACTCTACAATACAAACTGTCTTCCTCCACGGTGTTGAAACCGAAACAATGGAGACCAATGCTACGATACCAACCGCGGGATCACTAGAAGAGTATGTCTGGAGGGGGGGGGTGAATAGACTACTAGTAGGAATTTAAACTAAAAAGGTGCAAAGTTGAATGTTGGCAAATTTTAGCATATATAACAAGTCTAGCACACCCTACACATGCAAGTCATCAAGTATAGCAGCGGAAATTAAAGACATTGCATATGGAAGTAAGGAGTAGAGATAGGAAGATCAAACGCATGAAGGACACAAAGTTTTCTCCCGTGATTCTGATAGGTGGTTCTATCGTACGTCCACGTTTATGGTGTCTTCAACCCACGGAGGGTAACTATCGCGAGAGTCCATGGAGGGCTCCACCCATAAGGGTCCACGAAGTATCTACCTTGACTATTCCATAACGGCTTCCGTCCACAAAGGAATAGCCTCACTATGGGTAGATCTTCACAAAGTAGGCTATCTCCTTGCCCTTACAAACTTCTTGGTTCACTCCACAACACGAACTAGGAGGCTCCCAAGCGACACCTAACCAATCTTGGAGGCACCACCCTCCAGAAGGTAATAGTCTCAATAATGTTTTTGAACTCCTTGATCTTGTGCTTCAAGATGATAGACTCCTCAACACACAATCACTCTCTCACAGATTTGGCTTTGGTGGAAGAGATTGATTGGGTGTAAAGCAACTTGGGGAGGCTAGAGATCAAGATTCATATGGCTGGAATGGAATGGCATGATCTCAACACATGAGTAGGTGGTTCTCTCTCACAGAAAATTAGTTGGTATGAGTGGGGATCTGTTGTGAGTGCTTATCTTGCGAGTGAGTGGTGGTGGAGGGGTATATATAGGCATCTCCAAAAATCCAATCTTTACACCTAATAAGTCCAACTCAGTGACACTGATGTGTTGTTCTCGGTGGTACCGAGTTTCCTAAAAGGTAGCAACTTTTGAATCTCGGTGAGACAGGTACGTATAACTCGGTTGCATCGATAAGGTGACCAGCGGTCAGATTGCTAGACTCGGTGACACCGATTCAACAAACTCGGTGGGACCGATTTTGTGAATTTGCATAACAGAATGTTGGCAACCCAAACTCGGTGGCACCGAAGTATAATCGGTTGCACCGAAGTGGCTAGGGTTTTGCTGAGTCTGTGTGAGGCAGAAAATCAGTGGCACCGACTGGAAAGTGTTGGTTGCACCGATTTTGGGTATTTGGCTTTGGACAAACTTTTGTGGAAGAGCTTGTGGGTGTATGTGGTGACTATCACTTGTGCACGTATGAGCATTTTGTTCACCAACAATACCTTACCCCCTTTTGATAGTATTGGCTTTCCTATGGACTCAAAGTGATTTCTCACAAAGTAAAATGTAGAATCCTCTTGCTTGAAGCTTTGCCAACTATTTCTTCTCCTTCTTGTTCATGGGGATACTCTCCACACTCGTTTTTGCCAACCCATCTCTATCTATGGAGTTTATCTGAAATATACTAGATGAAAGTATTAGTCCAAGAGACAATGTATGTTGCCATGAATTATCGAAACCACCAAGGGAGCACGTTGTGCTTTCATCAAGTACTATGGACCGTACAATATACTGGAATGAATCAATCCAATAGCGTACAAGATCTAGTTGCCAGAAGGAGCTCATGTACATACAGTGTTTCATGTATCTCAACTACGCCGTGCACTTCTCCCAGGTATGGAGGTCATTCCCAATGTTCCAGTTCTTGCTGACACTCATGCGTTACCAGTGATAGTTCTTTAGAGACGTTGGCACGAGAAACGAGGGTCCAAACGCGAGCTAGTGCTTGTGAGATGGTCTGATCCTCAGGAAATACAAGATTCATGGGAAGATAACTTGGTGTTACAAGTGCAGTTTCCATCAGCAGCCGCTTGGAGGCAAGCCATGGCGCAAGAAGTGGGGGATGTCATCAGCCCTCACATGGTGGGACTACCAGCTAGCGACCGCAGCAAGCCGGGCCCAGCCGATAGCAGCAACAAGTGACCTCGATGAGCGCATGATATGTCTCGAACGTATCTATAATTATTTGCTTGTTCTATGTTGTTATATTATCAATCTTGGATGTTTTACAATCATTTTATAGCAACTTTATATCATTTTTTGGGACTAACCTATCTAAATAGTGCCAAAGTGCAAATTGTTGTTGTTTACTTCGTAGAAAATCAGTACCAAACAGAATGCTGCAGGGATTTTTGGAGAATGTTTATGGACCATAAGAGCCAAGATGGGTCAAAGATTAGTAGAAGAGGGGCCTTGGGGTGTCCACCCTCCACCAGGGCGTGCCAGAGGCCCCTGGCGCGACCTAGTAGAGGGTGGGCACCTCAGGACTTCCCCAACCGACTATTGAGCCTATAAATTCCCAAAAAATTAGAAAACCCTAGGGGAGTCGATGAAACACAATTCCAGCCGCCGCAAGTTCCAGAACCTCGAGATCCAATCTAACACCATCACGGAGGGGTTCATCTTCTTCATAGGTGCCTCTCGGATGACGCGTGAGTAGTCCACCATAGACCTACGGGTTAGGCAGTAGCTATATGGCTTCCTATATCTCTATGATTCTCAACACAATGGTCTCTTGGATATCTATTTGATGTAATAACTTTTGCGGTGTGTTTGTTGGGATCCGATGAATTTTGAGTTCATGACCAGTTTCTATACATGAATATGATTTGAGTCTTCTTTGATCTCTTATTTTCATGATTACTTATAGCCTCATATTTATTTTTTGGATCTTTGGTTTAGTTAGCCCAACTAGAACGATTTTTCTTGCCATGGGAAGATGTGCTTTGTGATGGGTTCGATCTTGCGGTGTTCTTTCTCAATGATAGAAGGAGCAGCAAGACATGCATGTATCGTTTCCATTAAGGATAACAAGATGGGGTCTATTCCTATATGAATAGATCTTGTCTACATCATGTCACCATTCTTATTGCATTACTCCGTTTTCCCATGAACTTAATACACTAGGTGCATGCTGGATAGCGGTCGATGTGTGGAGTAATAGAAGTAGATGTAGAATCATTTTGGTCTACTTATCTTGGACATGATGCCTATATAATGATCATTACCTGGATATCGTCATGATTATTTGATCTTCTATCAATTGCCCAACAGTAATTTGTTCACCCACCGTGTGCTATACTCATGAGAGAAGCCAGTAGTGAAACATACGGCCCCCGGGGCCACTTTTCCAATATATTGCTTTCTGATCTACTATTTGCATCTTTTTTTGTAGATCTATTAATCCAAAAACCCAAAAATAACTGGTTGCACTTTTTATTTATTTATTGTAGTTTGTGTTCTTGTTAGGTCTTTGCCAAAACTATCATTACCTAATCTATCTTATACCGTAGAGAGCATGACAACCTCTCTTTCGCGTCGGGTTGCAAGTATTTGTTATTTGTGTGTTGGTGTTCTTTATGTGGGTGCATGATCTTCCTCTACGGATTGATACCTTGTTCTCATAACTAAGGGAAATACTTACTGTCACTGTGCTGCATCATCCCTTCCTGTTTGGGGAAATACCGACGCAGTCTCAAGCCACGTCAATGGAATTTTTGGCGCCGTTGCCGGGGAGGAAGCAATCTCATCTACCAGGTTCCTAATCACAAATCTCATCTCCTGGCAATTACATTATTTGCCATTTGCCTCTCGTTTTCCTCTCCCCCACTTCACAAATTTGCCGTTTTATTTGCCCTTGTCCTCATTTGCCAATTTTCTGTTTGATTTGTTGCTTGTGACCATGAGTGATTTTCGTATGGCAGAAATAGATGATGGCAGGACTCCTAAAATGGACGTTCTGGTAATCTGGATTCTAAAACTTTTGTTTTGGGGGCAAGGGAACGTTATAGAAAAAGTAACTATCCAAGAATTTTTTAATTGCGTTGGAAATTTGACTCGTGATGATGCTCCTATATTAAAAATAACTAAAACTTATGCGGAAGCTATCTCAACATTAGTTTTGAAAATTGAAAATAGGTTTATCCACACACATCCTACCTTACAAAGGTTGTTTTATGAGCTACCTATTTTAAAAGATCCTAAAGCTAAAAATTTAGTTACCCTTGTTATCATGAATGAATTTAATCACATCGTACGAGAAGCTAGAGAATTTTTTGATCATTTTGGTAAGAGTCATGAAAAAATGGTAATAGATGAAATCCTTTATGAAAGAGATTATATGTTGAGACATTTTCTTGGGAATAATATTGTTTTTGATGAAAATCTTAGTAAGGAAGTTCCCGTTTTAGATGTGATCCAACAATAAACTTTTAATGATGTTAATCAACTATACTGTTGGATCGTAGCCGGTAATCAATGGGGCTATATAGATGGAAACTTGATAATCCCAAAATTTCTATGAATAATGTGTTCCAAGTTGTATTCACAAAACCCTTTGATGAAAATTCATCTATGAGGAAAAAGAAGAAGGATGACAATACTTGAATCTATGCGTTATACCTAGCTAGGGGCATAAAACAATAGCGCTTGTTGGGAGGCAACCCAATGAATACAATATTTTTATCTTTTCCTTTCCATTTTTGAGTGTTTATAATAATTATTATTTTGTTATAATTGTGTTTTTATGTTTTATTCGGTGTTTTTGCAAATTAATGCCTTTAGGATGATCCATAAGATTAGTAGAAACAATGCTGAATCTGAAACAAAAACTTTGTTCCCAGTGCACAAATTTTCATTTGTTTTTGGAACATGATATTGATCTTAAATTTTAACACAATATTCAATACGAATTCTTTATGTTGTCCTATTTGTTCATAATTTTAGAGTTCCTAGAAGTATGGGTATAGTATAGATTACCAAAGAGTGTTCTGTCTGAAATAGATTCTGTTTTTGTTGCATTGTGTGCTTGTTTTTATGAACCTATGGCTTGTATTGGGGGGGGGGGTATAAGTCATGGTAACGTTAGAATACAATATGTATAGTGCAACAATAAAATATGAATGTACAACAGTATCTAAAGTGGTAATTTGCTTTATTGTACTAAGAGATATCATGAGAATTTTGTTAAGTTTTGTGTGATTGAAGTTTCATGTTTTGGGTGAGATCACGATGGATGAAGGAATAAGGAGTAAGAAGAGCCTAAGCCTGGGGATGCTAAAGCACCCCAAGGTAATATCCAAAGAGTAACAATCAACTAATCTTGGGGATGCTCCGAGTGGCATCCCCTCTTTCTTCTAACAACCATCGATATTTTACTTGGAACTATATCTTTATTCGTCACATATCATGAGTTTTCCTTGGAGCGTCTTTTATCTTTGATTTCTTTGCTTTTATCCTTGCTGCACACACCTATTTGAGAGAGCCAAAATTATGCCATGATTTGCTAGAATTGCTTTTTATGCTTCACTTAAATCTATTAAGCAAAGGAATTGCTCTTATGCTTTACTTATATCTTTTTGAGCATGGCATGCTTTTACATGTTTGAAGAAATACTCTCATGCTTCACTTAAATTAATTTGAGAGTTAGTAATTTTGAAGAAATTCTATCATGCTTCACTTATATTATTTTGAGAGATGACACTTGTATGCTCATGTTCTTCACTTATATCCATGTGAGCCTAGCAAAAGCAATTGCAATATATGAAACTAGTCCCAAATTGATAGATATTCAAGAGGGATATAACAAAAACTTTCATGAAGATCATTGTACAAATTAAACTTGATTTTTTGTAATTGTTTTGAGACATGACAATAGTTATATGCGAGTTATGTTAGTGAGTAATTATGCTTAGTAAGAATATTGTTGTTAAGGTTTGTGATTCCCTATGCAAGCATGAAAGTCCGTAGTTATCCTACGATATTACATCCTACTTATGGTGCATTATTCAGTGTTAGTTATGCTTAATGCTCTCTTATGTGATTTTTTGTTTCTTGGTTGGATGCTTCTCAATCTATTGGTAGCCTTCACTTGTACTAAGTAGAAATACTACTTGTGCATCCAAAATCCTTAAACCAAGTTTTGCCATATGAGTCCACCACACCTACCTATATACGGTATTTACATGCCGTTCCAAGCAAAATTGTTTGTGCCATCTCTAAACTTTCAAAATAAAATTTCCTTTTTGTGTGCTCATGAAATGGTAGGGGGGATCGATATTTTTTCATGCTAGATGTGTTAGTCTCAAGATGAGTGTTTATTCACTTGTCATTGCATATGAGTATGGCAGTAATAGCGATGCCTACTCCCAAAATGAAAAAGAATAAAAATATTTACTTTATGTTGTCAAATAATAAATTTCTTAGAAAGTGTTGGTATGGAAGGCAGCCGTGGGTTCGGCTAGCCATGGAAAGTGAAAGTATGGTAGAAAAAGAAATAAACTTTATTTTCTGTTTGGGAACCACCTATGATGCATCTAGTGTGGAAAGATATTGAAATATCTCAGTCGTTTTCGTTGACAGGAAAATCATGCCACTCAAAATATTTTTCTCTATCAATTTAAATACTTGAGCTTCGGCACCTCTACAAATCCCTACTTCCCTCTGCGAAGGGCCTATCTATTTACTTTATGCAGTTTTTATTTTCCAATTTGAGTCTCCATCTTCTCTCAAAAAGCACCAACTAGGAGGCACTATGATCATACTTGAGCATTAAGTGTAGCTAATATTTTAGTGTGTATTATGACTGGATCAATGATTGAGCATGATGGAATAGGAATAACTTGCTTTAGCGTTGATATTTTGAAGGACATGGTTGCTTGTTGATATGCTTGAGTATTGAAGTTTTCATGTCAAAACTAGGCAATTGCTTTGAACCATTTAGAAGTCCAAATGTCCATGCTACAAAGAAAAAAAAATATGATGAACATGTTAGGCAGCATTCCACATAAAAATTCTATATTTATCATTTACCTACTTGAGGACGAGTAGGAATTAAGCTTGGGGATGCTGAGACGTCTCTAACATATCTATAATTTTTGCTTGTTCCATGCAGTTATATTATCAATCTTGGATGATTTACAATTATTTTATAGCAACTTTATATCATTTTTTGGGAATAACCAATTGACATAGTGCCAAAGTGCTAGTTGTTGTTTTTGCTTGTTTTTTTACTTAGAAGAAAATCTATACCAAACGGGGCCCAAACATTGTGGGGATTTTTGGAGAAATTTTATGGACCAGAAGAGCCAAGATGGGCCAAACATCACCAGAAGAGGGGGACCAGGGTGGCCACCACCCACCAGGGCACACCAGAGGCCCCTATCGCGACCTGGTAGAGGGTGGGCACCTCGGGACTCCCCTCAACTGACTATCGACCCTATAAATTCCTAGAAAATCAGAAAACCATAGGGGAGTCGACAAAACACAATTCCAGCCGCTGCAAGTTCCAGAACCTCGAGATGCAATCTAACACCATCATCGAGGGGTTCATCTTCTTCATAGGTGCCTCTCCGATGATGCGTGAATAGTCCACCATAGACCTACGGCTCTGTAGGCAGTAGCTAGATGGCTTCCTCTCTCTATATATCTATGATTCTCAATACAATGGTCTCTTGGAGATCTATTTGATGTAATGACTTCTGCAGTGTGTTTGTTGGGATCCGATGAATTTTGAGTTCATGATCAATTTCTATCCATGAATATGATTTGAGTCTTCTTTGATCTCTAATTTGCATGATTACTTATAGCCTCGTATTTCTTCTTCGAATCTTTGGTTTAGTTAGGCCAACTAGATCGATTTTTCTTGCCATGGGAAGAGGTGCTTTGCGATGGGTTCGATCTTGCGATGTTCTTTCCGATTGACAAAAGGGGCGGTAAGACACGCATGTATCGTTGCCATTAATCATTAGACAAAACTAATAAACAGGAAAGGGTTGATAAATGATCAAGAAAAAACTTTCATATTTTTCATTCTGAAATGTTCCTTTTATTATAATAAAGAGTAGGTGAATCAACTTACTAATTAAAAAAAATAGTAGAACTTCCTCTTTGGAATAGAAATTGGCTATTTCTACATAGGGAAAGTCGTGTGCAATGAAAAATGCAAGCACGATTTGGGGAGGGATTGGATGGAGTCTATTCTTACATGAATAGATCTTGTCTACATCTTGTCACCGTTCTTATTGCATTACTCTGTTTTCCCATGAATTTAATACACTAGATGCATGCTGGATATCGTTGATGTGTGGAGTAATAGAAGTAGATGCAGAATCGTTTCGGTCTACTTATCTTGGATGTGATCCTATAGAATGATCATTGCTTGGATATTGCCATGATTATTTGATATTCTATCAATTGCCCAACAGTAATTTGTTCACCCAGTGTGTGCTATACTCATGAGAGAAGCCACTAGTGAAATCTACAGCCCCCGAGTCTACTTTTCCAACATATTGCTTTCAGATGTAATATTCCTCTACGACATATTGCTTTCAGATGACATATTGCCATGAGACAACCTCTCTTTCGCGACGGGTTGCAAGTATTTGTGATTTGTATGCAGGTGCGTGATATTCCTCTACGGATTGATACCTTGGTTTCATAACTGAGTGAAATACTTACCGTTGTTGTTCTACATCATCCCTTCCTCTTTGGGGAAATACCGACATAGTCTCAAGCCACGTCAGCGCACCGCAGCAACTCCTGTTATGTGGGTCCAGAGTGGATGATCGCCGTCAAGGGAGAGGGCCACACTACTTAACTCTACTAGGAGAAAGCCTATAGACATGATTTTAGCGGTAGCACTGGATATAGGGAAAGCGCTATTGTTAGGTAGTAGTAGCGCCGGAAACCGACCAGCGCTACAAGTAGAACCGTAGCAGCAGCGTGGGCTACCTAACCAGCGCTACTGATAAGTGGTCCCGTTGTCGCTGCCAGTGGCTACGTGTAGTTGTAGCGGCTGTCTAAAAGCAGCACTACTACTACAGCCGTAGCATTAGCGCTTCTTAGTGGACCACAGCTACTGCTATGGATGTACGTTGCCAGCAGGTGAGCCCTGATTAGCAGCGGCGCGTGGGCTCCGACCAGCACTACTGCTTTGATACTTAGCAGTAGTGCGTTTCTGTTCTAGCGCTACTGCTACTCGACCACCATCGTCTCCCCCTCTCCCCATTCGATCCCCACCGTCTCCCTCCCCATTCGATCCCGTCTCCCTCTCATTAGTCCTCTCCCCCGACCACCGCCGTCACCATCGCCTCGACGCCGTGACCATCGCGCCCTAGTCCTCACTCGCCGTCGTGCCCTCCCTCGTCGTCGCCCCCTCCCTCACCGTTGCACCCTCCCTCACCGTCGCCCCTCCCTCATTGTCTCGGCCTCCCTCGCCATTGTCCCTTCCGTCCGCAAGTAGCCCCTACTCCCTCCTTTGTCCCTCTTCCCTCTCCCCTCAATCCCTTCACCCCCTCTCGCATCTGACCATTTTGTAATATTAGGGGGTTAGTTGATTCTAGGGTTAGGTTTGTTAGGTTGATTCTAGGGTTAGGTTGATTAGGGGGTTAGGTTGATTCTAGTGTTAGGTTTGTTAGGTTGATTCCAGGGTTTGGTTGATTAGGGGGGTTAGTTTGATTCTAGGGTTAGGTTTGTTAGCTAAATTAGTTTAGAGCCAAATATGAATGTGCCAAATATGAAAAACCTTATTCATTTTTTCCAAGTTCTATATTTTTCTTACTGTTATATGCAAATGATCCGAGTGGCCTATGTTTCGCCGGAATGTTGATTCATTTCCGTTTCGGTGAATTTCAGGCGCTCAGTATGTCCACTTTTTAGCAAAGGTCATACCAAAATTTTGGCATGACTTGTGCTAGAAAGTAGGCATATCGAGTGCTGTGATTTGCTAGGAAGCGGCATTTCGGAAAACCAAGTCAAAATGAGTCTAAAATAAGTTTAAAAAATTAGTGATTAAATGATAAGAAAATGTTCTCATAGAATTTGTCTCGGTGTCGATGATGCTTGGCCCGCATCCTCGTCAGCGTTGACATCCCTGAGAGGTGCAATGCCTAGGACTGGGCTTCGCCGGGCTAGCACTGGGAGGTGCTACCTTCCCGGGCTCGGAGCTTGGTGAGGAATCCTGGTCTCTTCGTTGACCCGGAGCTTCTTTGGTGGCAGTCGCGTGGGCCACTTTCGATGTAGAGGGAGCAACCCCCCCCCCACCGGAGGTGGTACGTCACTGTGTCAGGGAGGAGGACGTGCACGTCCGTCGCTATATGGCGGCGTTGGACGCCAGGTTCTCCAATACATGGTAGGTTCTTCAAGGATCTCACTCGTGTTATGATTCGATGATGGTTCCTTATCTTTGGTGTCCACCGCCAGCGACTCAGAGACCACTAGTGAACCGAGTTCACCGCCCTCCACTTTGGATTCTAGGATACTCGATCTATATTAGTGATCTTATATGATAATATTCGAGATGTATTAGTTAATATTTGATGATGCATTAACTGGATTATTCGAGATGATGTTATATTCGAGTTCATTATAAATGTATTAGTGATATTATATTCGAGTTCATTATAAATGTATTAGTGATATTATATTCGAGTTCATTATAAACGTATTAGTGATATTTTATCGGTATAATGCGTGTGTGACTTTCGGTCTGTCTTTGCTCCTTGTGTGACGTTCATGTGTGTTCTTGATGGAGGAATCCCGACTGTTGTCATGGGGCGCCTCCTCATCTTCTCTTTGTGATATATTCGTCGGTATAATGCGTAAGGAGAGGAGAGGGGGCGTCCATCACCGATGGCCGAACTATTACTATGAGATAGTGTCCACCAACATATATACATCATCATATCAGTGTGAGAGAGTGCGCACCAACATACCATGAGATATGAGAGTTATTTAAGGAAATCCTCGACAAACCGATAGTCACACACGCATTAGGATCCAAGCGTGCCATAATTTTTGAATCATGAACACGGGAAATGTCGTCGTCATCAGGCGACGATAGGATCCAAGCGTGTGAATTCTATGGTGAAGATAAGGGTCTTTGCGACCAGCCCGGGCTGCGAGACGACAAGTTCTTCACCATCAAGCTTGACGAGACCTTCGATATTTCTAAGGTACACAAGAACGATGAAAAGTGTTTTTCGTAATTAAGCATGACTTCTGTTTCTTTGCTTCAACGTGTAATTTGTGTTTTATACAATTTGACTAGTTCATCCCCTGTCATGCAACACGGTATTTCTTGGAGATGGTCGGTTTCGAAGAGCACGAGAGTTTCGAGACGAAGACAGCCAACCTGAGGACTAAACATGGTCACGCATTTCTGGTCAAAGTAATGAATGCACATAATAACACAAAATTAGGGTTCTCAAATTGGGAAGCTCTTTGCAAGGCATATGGATTTCAAGAGGATATGGAAATAACCTTCGATCTTCGTCCTAAAGATCATATTGAAGGCAACATCGACATTTGGGTGGATGTCGATATGCTTCCTATTTTACCTCCATGTGAGTTTGTCAACCATGCATATTTTTCAAGTAATTTGCATTCTATATTTAAAAATTGTTGGTGTTCATCCATACTAAATTTGTTAATTTATAATTTACAACTTATTTTGTTTCTTCGTGTGAAAAACACAGAAAATAGTTGACAGGACACACTACACTTATGTATCATGTCTAACTTGGGAGGAGAAGGATGTTCTTATCAACTTTGTTATTGGTGTCCTAGTTGGTAGGGAGATCTTCCCATATAATTTGGGAAACTGGCCCAAATTATACACTATACATGCCACTAGTGCATAGGTTGAGGGAGGATGACATTCGCAGAAATGTCTTGGTAAGAATTATTAAGTAGACTACTATTGCATAAATGGTGTTGATTACATTTCTAACTAGGCTATTATTATGTTCAACAGAAACCACCAAATGAGGTTGTGCCTGCTTTGATGCATGGCAAAGGTAATATGAATTTAATTTCCCTATGAGGCCCCAGATCTCTTTTGCATACTCGACTCGCAAACCACCTGTTGTGGGAACAAGCCTGAGAGTAGAAGGTAGGGGTATGAAGGGAGAGGGCAGAGTCCTAGCTACGGAAAGGTTGTACACACGGATGTATGAGTTCAGGCCCTTCTCGTGGAGGTAACAACCCTACATCTCAGTGCTCTGGAGCTTTGTCGTGTGGAGAATAGTGATTACAATGGTTGCGAACCCTTGTGCCATAGGGGAGGGGCGGCTTATATATAGTTCGCTGCCCCTCATAATTACGAGGCATCCAAGGGTTCGATCGTGGTTATAAAGACTAGCATTAATGGTAACGTATATCATAATTGCTACTAATGACGACTGGCCTAACGCCTACCTGTTGGCCTCCTAGGGGTGGCTTCTGGTCTTCTGTCGTCGACTGGAAGTGAGGTCTTCCAAGTGACAGGTGACTGTCGAGTGGAGGAAGAAGCTTCCGAGTGGATTGCTTGTCGAGTGACTTGAGCACCATGAAGAATCCAGTCAGAATCTTTCTTGTGATTTTTAAGTCCTTTGATGGAGTGTCCTTAGGTAGGGTATGTAGGTCAGGCCTAGGACCCTACTCTATGTACATATCCTCGTCATTAGCCCCCGAATGGATCAGGGTTCGAGTGGTGAAAGGGGGTATCGATGCTAGTTCAGAACAAGGCACGAAATCTTCCGAATGCTATTCGGGGCTTCAACAGAACTTGCGTCGACTGAACTCTTCATCATTCGCCCGGATCGATTCAGCCTTGAAAGTGCCCAAGTGAATGTTCAACGTCAATCTTGTTCCGAGTGAACCGAAGGAATCTTTGGAGGTGACGGGTCGGTCTGTCATGCCCGGATCTTGTGGGATATGAAAATTTGGGAAGCGCGCGCGTCTGCGATGATGACGCCACGACCGGAGTGAGTGGGGGCATGCCACCTCGATTTCCACGCCCCTCCTTTCACCACGCACAGGGCGTTGTCTACGGTTGGGATATGCAGGGATCTCGCGGGTCCACCCGTCAGTGAGGCACTCGGCGGGGTATAAATCTTGAAGCGCCACGGATTGCACAATACCTTTACCCAAATTTCCTCTCTTCCTCCGCCTCCCTTGTCTCTAGCTCTCTGCTCGGCTCTGCTCCGACAAGCTCTGCCGCCACAATGACAAAGGGAACCACGGAGAAGTTGGAGCGTGCCAAGAAGGGAGCCGCGAAGGGCAAGGCCAAGAAGCCCTCGACTGCCCGGTTCATCGTGCCGCCGGGGTGGATCCAGGGGGACTTTCTCCCCTCGGCGGTCACCCGTGAATACGTCGAGAGCCTTGTTATCGACGGGCTCGTGGCGGACAGCGCCTGGAGGCTACCGGAGGGAGAGCGCGAGCCGAAGCCACGCGAAGGGGAGCGGGTTCTTCTCCTATCCCACGTCGAAAGAGGTTTTTCCATGCCTCCCCATCCGTTCTATAGAGGGTTTTTGAACTTCTTCGAAGCTCAGCTCCACCACTTTCCGCCAAATGCCATCTCCTATTTGTCTTCTTTTATCACCTTGTGCGAGTGCTTCCTGGGCTGCTCTCCTCACTAGGGACTATTCAAGCACATTTTTACTGTTAGATCTCAGACTATAAAGAAGGCCCTCCTTGAGGATGGAAAGGCTCATGTAGTGCAGCTGTGATGTGTGGAGGTCTAGGAATCCAAAAGAGATCTCATAGTTCTTTTCCTTCCATGACCTTTCCTGAATCTGTTAGAGGCTGGCAGTCGACATGGTTTTATTGCAAAGATGTAGCTTTGTCATGCCCAAGATGCGGTCCTATCCTTATTTTGGCACGAGGGCCTCGACAGGGATAGAAGCGCATCTCGATGCGTTCACAAGAATGGATATCATTACAAGTACATGTACAGAAGAGATGAGTATATGGAATTGGCTTACACTCGCCACAAGCTACATCAGAGTCACATCAATACAATAACATACTCAAACATCATACAAAAGAGCAGGGTCCGACTACGGATGAAATCAAACGATAAAATGGCATCCACCCTTGCTATCCCAGGCTGCTGCCTGGAACCCATCCAACATTGAACAAGAAGAAGAAGAAGAAGAACTCCAAGTCAAATCAAGCAACGCGCTCACGTAAAATCATCGCATTACCTGTACCTGCAACTATTGTTGTCGTAATCTGTGAGCCACAGGGACTCAGCAATCTCATTTCCAAGGGTATCAAGACTATTAACGCCTAATAGGTGAGGTATGGTTAAGTGGTGAGGCTGCAGCAAGCGACTAAACATATATTTGAGTGGCTAACTTACGAGTACATAAAGTAAAGTATGGTGGTCTACGCTTAACGGGCGTGAACTAGTAATGATCACTAACTGATCTTGAACACCTACTTACGTCAAACATAACCCCACCGTGTTCTCTTTCGGATAAGGACTCACGAGAATAGACAGCCACGGTTACGCACACAATTGGTGTATTTTATTAGAGTTTACTTCCAGTTTACTATGACTGGGTGTTAAACAAAGTATCCAAGTTTGCCACATAACCGCGGGCACGGCTTCTCGAAAAGATTTAACCCTGCAGGGGTGCTCCAACTCATCCATCATAAATTAACCACACGCAGCGGGAATAACCTCAACCACGAATCTCGTGATCTTACTACGCAATTCCAAAGGAAATCCGCCACCTCGAGATAGCCCGAAGAATAATCGGAATTCCTCACTCATGATGTTCGAGAAGGTAAAACAAATCTAGCAGGGCCTCCCGTCGTGTCGACAAACCCGATAAGAGCCACATATCTCAGTCTCAGGACACGACGGTTTTGTCCAAACTTCCGGTAGGCCAAACACAGAGTTGCCCCTGGTGGCCACCGGCTGTTGACATTTTGGACCAACACTCATGTGGAGCACTGGCCCGGGGGTTGATTAAATTATCCAGGGGTCCGGAAAGCCCCTATGCAAGTTCATTAGTTATGAGGCAAATGTAGTACCAATGTTGGGCCTTGCTAGACAAGCTTTATTCTAACCCAAAAATCAAGGGGCTCCCCATAACAACCCCGAGCATGTTAGGAGCTCTCAGTTATGGAACATAACACCGGTTCACAAGTAACTAGGGCGGCAAGAGTGGAACAAAACACCGAGCAAAAGGCCAAGCCTTCCATCCTTTACCAAGTATATATGTGCATTAAATTAAATAGCAGCAATATTGTGATATAGCAAAATAAATGACCATGTTGGCACATGGAAGCAATTGCACCTGCAGCTAGAAATGCTATAAGAAGGGCTGAGCAAGCGGTAGCATAGCCAAACAAAGGTTTGCTGGGATGTGAAGGGGTTAGAGGCTTTTCATGGCAATGTTGGAAGGCTTATCAAACAGTGGTAGGTAGCGTGACATAGCGATAGAAAACAAGACATCTAGCATGGCAATGATAGTAATGGTATCCAAGGAAATGAGTCATCTTGCCAGAGATCCCGCTCGGAACAAGAACGAGTCCATGAAGAAGACGAGCCAACGTAGTCGAATGAATCCTCACACTCTAAACGCTTTCGGAACTCTATCGAGAAGAAGCAATACGGAAACAAGCAACCAACGCAAGATACACCACAACATATGCATGACACGATGCGCAAACAATATGATGCATATCCGGTATAAAATGCAATGCATGACAATTCACAACAATCAAATATTACACATTAAGTGAAGCTCAATATGCAACGAGTTGCATATTGACGAAACTCCATGTTCGAATTATTTAGTTCACTCCCGTTAGGTACACGACAATATTAAATGTTGTTAAACATGGCAAGAGGTGAAGCATAAGTAAACTAACTAACTAGACATCTTAAATGAGGCCGGAAACAACTTATAGCATTTCCGAAACGACCCCATATGTTAATTTCGAAATTGGTCCAGATTTGAATTAATCATCTTTTATATTTTTTAAACAACAGAATAAAGCATACCATGACATTCTACACGTCGTTCCAGTTGATTTACATATATGGAACATCTCAAACGGAGCTACAGTCTAAAAGATATGAGCAATACAAGATGCACATGTCATGAATGCGAATGCATGGCAAATACCATCACAAAAATTTCAAAATCATGAATGCAACAAGTTATTATGAAACTACATGAGATTCTAAGCAAGTTTCGTATGCAACATGTCCAAAACGGAGCTACGGTTCAACCACAATCAACGAAACAAGTTTTAGTTGAAATCTGCCAAAACGGCAAGATAGCATTTTTCACTCATGAAAACAACAAGCTACAAGATTCCAAAATGCACAAACTAAGCATGGGGCAGTAGTATACAACATCCACTTAATTTCATCTTCACATATCATATCCAAAACATGCATGGATCACTTGGTAGGAAGCTCACAAGAAGGCTACTTGAAAACAGTTTCAGACTTAGTGAAAATAGCAGTTTTGACAGTGCAGTTTTTATCACGAAGACATATTGACAGCAGGAAAACTATAGCTACAAATAATATTATGGCATGAAACTTAACAGCATACTAAAGGACATTATCAACAACAAATAACTCCATTACACCTACCACAAAAGAGTTTTAGATCACTAGCAAATCACATGGCAAGACAGCAACAAAATATTACAGATTCCAGACTTAGAAATATTTTGGACCCTCAAAATAACAGATTTTCATAGCAAGTTGACAACAAGGAAACAAGCCCTAAACATGCATTTCTATGACAAAAAAATATCCAAAGGCTAGGACACATATCAAAGGGCACTTCTCATGTTAAAACATATTTCATATCATGCACGGATTAAATCCCACAAAAATAACAAAAGGCCATCACCGCAAACTGACATGCACACAAAAATGCTCAAATGACAAAACTAAATGCACAGATAATTCCTATGGATTTTTCTACCCCGAAAACATATATAATATGCATAGGTTCATGTAGAAAATTAATCACAATTAATTATGCAAGTATTATGCCTAATCATGTTATAGCAAATCATTAATGCCAATTAAATGCAAACAACATGCCAACATTTTATCATGCATGAAAATGCGATGCCGATGATATGAACATTTTTAATATATGATTTCGATTAATTCCGATGCATGTGAAATCAATATGCGAAAATGCAAAATGACATATATGCAAATAGCAGGAAAAAAGCATGGTAAACATTTTTAGGATGGATGCAAATGGCTTATTAATAATCTACATATTATTCTAGCCAATTTTCATGTTGAAAATATTTAAATACGAGGTGCGGATAATTAAATATGAGCAATTGAAAAAATATGCAATATTAATAAATGGAGGGGAGCTGCTGGGCTCACCCTAGGCCTATTGGGCCGGCTGGGCCGAAGGGAGCAGCGGCTGGGGCGAGCGGGCGCTGGCCCACGTGGGTGAGCGCGGTCAACGCGCTGGCTGGGAGCGCTCCCACGCAGCGCAGGGCAGCGGCGGCGGCGCTGGGCAGGAGGCAGCGACGGAGGGAGGCCGGGGACGGCCAGATCCGGCCAAGGGAGGCCGGTTCCCGGCGGCGGCGAGCTGCGGCCGGCGGCGGAGCTCGCGGGCGCCATGGCGACCTACGGAAGGGAGAAGTGAGCAGGGTGAGCGAGAGGAGGAGAGGAGAAGGAGGAAAGGGAAGGAGAGGAGAGGATCCTGCAGGGTTGCAGGTTCCGGCGGGCTCCGGCGGCCTCGGGGCTCCGACGAGCTCCTTTGGCGAGGGGGCCGACGGTGGCTGGGGAACCCAGGCACGGGGCTGGCACGGGAGCTGCGGGATCGAGCTCGAACAGAGCTGCCATGGGAGCTTGGGAGCTCGTGCTGATTCGGGCTCAGGCGGGTCCAGATGGGCTTTGCCGGGCCTGACGGCTGGAGGAGGGAGAGGAGTTGGTTTGGCACGGGATTCTAGGGGGATTAGGGTTGGCTGCCCAATTAGGAAGGGGAGGGGCTATATATAGGTTTCAGGGCTAGGGTTAGCTGACGCTGTCCGTTTTCAAACCGTCGGGTGTCGATTCGATGGACCGGAAGCAGAGAGGGGCTACGGTGGCTGTGCAGAGGGGCTAAGTGGGTAAGAGAGAGAGAGAATGGTGACCCGTGGCACGGAGGTTTTAAAACACCGACACGCCCGAGGAAAACCGATAACCTCACTGCTATGACTGTCCGACGGAGTATCAAACAAACTCGGATCGCGACGAAATTCGACAGGCGGTCCACCTATGCTATAACAAGACCGCACGCCAAGTTTCAACTCAATCCGAGAATATTTTTGCGCGCACTTAACAACGGTTTTATTTTAAATGGTGTCGCGGGCGCGTGCGTGTGTGGTAGGTCTCAAAACGGGCAACGGCAAGAACGAAGAGAACCGGCAACTACGGACGGATGCAAGTTCGAAAACGAGAGATGATGCTATGCAGATGATGCGAATGATGCGATGATGAATGCAACAACTAGACGAACAGATGACGAGAACTGAAATAAAAGGGGAATCTTCTGGAATCTTCTGGAGCATCGGTCCCGGGCTGTTACAACTCTCCTCCACTACACGAGGATCTCGACCCGAGATCTAGAATGAAAAAGGGGAAGAGAAAGAGCAAAAGGTAAAACTTAGTTGCTTCTTTGACGAACAAATGAAAGCAATGAATCTTGAAGGATGGACAGAGATGAAGAATGACAAGATGCACAAGCAAGAATTCACAAGAAATTTCGGCAGCACTTCGGTAGGAAAGAGGGGCAAAATTTGATATGATGGAAACAAATTGAAAGACAGGCACCAAACTTCGGTTGGATTAGAATCAAAACTTCATAAGATGGAAGGATCATGAAAACATTGCACAGCACTCCGGTTAAATGAATAAGCAAAGAAAGAACATGATATTGATTAAACAAGATGATGGATTCAATAGAGCAACATCACAAGGCCTCCGGAACAAAAGAATAGAAGATAGATCTTGAAGAGAACAGAACTAAGAAGAAAAATGACAACTTCTATCACCAATGAATTTGAAAGCAAAGGTTGAATGGAGTTGATGAGAATCACAAGGAAAAGAATGGCACGTTATGGGCTTATGGAAAACAACTCAAAATTATGTGGTGACAACCTGCCACAACAAAACAATTGATTGATTGAGAGCAACAAGATATGCAAAAACTTCTTTCGCCAAGAGGAGGAGAAAGCTTGAATCATTTATGACACCATGATAGCAACAATCCTTAGGAAATGACTTAGGTCAAATCCAATCCAAGATAACTCCGAGAAAGGAATGATGGGTTTACTTATCTCATTCTTGACAATATCTCCTTCGAGACTCCTCATAATCAAGAATTTAATAACACCATCTCAAAAGACAAGGAGAAGGAATTGAACTTAGAATCCAAGATAAAGAACACTTGAGCAGCCCCAACAAGAATCTTGAAGAACACTTGAAAATGAAAGAAATCTTGATGAACCACCATGAAGAACCTCCAGAAGAACTCTGAAAGGAAAGGATGATAGAAAGAATTGAAGCATGCAAAAGAACAAGATTGAGGCCTTGCTATGAACTAGATGAAGCTTCGGAACAAGATACTTGATCAAAACTAGGGACTCCAGAAAGAAAAGATGAGAACACTTGGAATCAAGAATTGATATGACGAACAACTCCGAAAGAAGGATAGAAATCACTTGAATGAACAAGAATAAGAATTATGATATGACCATCCTTCGTCAAGTTAAATAGATGACAAGCAACGGATTTCACACATCACTTATTCTTCTTGCAAAGAATTAAAGAGAGAGAGAGATAGATCACAAACTTGAAGAAGTCTTGCACGAGAACACCTGTTAGAATTCAAAACGGAAGAGGATACTACAAATGGATGATATAACATGACAACGAAGAGAGCATGATCCACCTAACATGAAAACTACAACAAGGCACCGAAAAGAATTAGAAACTAAAGAGGACACAAGAGAATGAAGGGATCAAGATTTGCCTAATAGAAACTAAACAAGGCACCAAAATAACTGAGATACAAACGAAGGAACAACAATTGAGAAGAATTTGAGAACGAAAGCTGAAAACTGAGAACGAAGAAATCTTCTGAAATGATGGCCTTCGGGAGGATCGAGGAATGAAAACAACTATGAATGCACCGGATAGATATGGGAGAAATAACTCATGGATGGAAACAATTTGAGATGATAACAACAAGCTGAATCCAATAATCGTTGGAAGAACGAACAACGCTTTAAGAGAAACAGAAACAACACCATGAATTACTGAGACACTCTGGAACAATGAATAAGGAAAGGTTGAGCCAACAATGAAAATGATTTAGAAGCGATCTTGGAAGCAGAATCTGACTGATGAAAATCATTCTTACATCATATTTGAAGAGAACATGAGGACATCTTCGGAAGAATAGAAGAGTCAGGTATGATCCTGGGAAAAACCTGTGGGTTATAGGCCCACTCAAAAGAAACCACCGTTGAAACAATTGACTAAAAGAGATATTGCACCGGTGCAAATTAAGAACTTGATGATAAGAGAGCCTTGAAATAATTTAAGAGGACAAGAATGAAAATTAACGTCTTCTGAGATATCTTTCAACACTCCGGATAGAAAAAGAGAGGGACGAATAAAGAAGAGAGGCTTGATAAAGAATTCCAACATGGGAGAGCAATTAGAGAATGAAAATGATATGATGAACACCAAGAACTTGAATTGAATTCACCGGAAAAGAAAACAAAGATGAATACTAATAAATGATAACTTGAGCACTGAGCATCTTCATAAAGAATCATCGGAGAAGAATAACAACGAGAATAAGGAAGATGAAGATAGATCTGAAATTGAAACTCCTGAGAATATTCACAAAGAATCACCAGAAACAAGATAGAAGAAGAGATAGCAGAAGCATAACATGAATAGAAAAGACACTTGGATGATAATTTAATCATTGAAGAAAAAGGGCGGGAGGGCGGGAAAAACAAAGAAAACTTGGAACAGATGAGACAACTCTGGAACGAAATATGAGGATTGATCTTGCAATATTGAAGATGATAGAATATCTTGAAGAGAAGCACACCGGTAGGAAAAGAATTGATATGATAACTTGATTGAGCACAAGAGTTAGCATTCCCACAGAAATATGAGAACACTATTTAGCAAGATATGAATTCACCACTTGACATTGAAGCAACTCGAATTACCATATTCAACACAAAACAAAGGATGAGGCTTACGAAACAAGACAGAACAAATACATACCCACTATGCACTTGTTGGAAAGATAATCCTAGGTAACTACTTGAATTCCCACCTAAGAACTTCTGAAGTCTTTCTGATTTATGCGATTCGGGTTGCGGACCCAGGAACCTACCCTAGGTAATCAGCTGCAACTGCACCCACAACCTTCCACACCATAATTCAAGAAATTTCGCAAACTCGTCTAATCTCGAATCCTCGAACTCACAACGATACTAAACCATGGTGGTACCCCGGATGCCTCCCCAGTACTGGGTGACTCTGATCTTATCTCACCACAATAAGTATTGAAGCAATTTCGAACATCCTCCGTCCTGAGATACTAAGAAAACTGAATGATAACGATGTGCCAAGAATCCCTCGGAGCTCAACTCCCCGGAAGAAATCAAGTTAGACAGGAGGCACCAAGACAGAACTCCGTCACATCGGCATCATATAGTTTCCAAAATACCCGCGTGATCCTAAAATTTTTTTGAGCAAGAAGAGGAGTAGAAACAAAATTCCTAAGTCGAATACCTCACCAGAGCATAGAAGAGGAGTAACAAGAATCCTACTCTCCGATATAACTAGACTCAAAAGAGTTTTTTTTCACTAGACACAACTCGGCCAAGTTCGATCAATCAAGGGGGCTCCTAGGTTGGTACAGGCTCTAATACCAACTTGTCACGCCCAAGATGCGATCATATCCTTATTTTGGCCCGAGGGCCTCGACGGGGATAGAAGCGCATCTCGATGCGTTCACAAGAATGGATATCATTGCAAGTACATGTACAAAAGAGATGAGTATATGGAATTGGCTTACACTCGCCACAAGCTACATCAGAGTCACATCAATACAATAACATACTCAAACATCATACATAAGAGCAGGGTCCGACTACGGATGAAATCAAACGATAAAATGACATCCACCCTTACTATCCCAGGCCGCCGCCTGGAACCCATCTAAGATTGAAGAAGAAGAAGAACTCCAAGTCAAATCAAGCAACATGCTCATGTCAAATCATTGCATTACCTGTACCTGCAACTGTTGTTGTAGTAATCTATGAGCCATAGGGACTCAGCAATCTCATTTCCAAGGGTATCAAGACTATTAACGCTTAATAGGTGAGGTATGGTTAAGTGGTGAGGCTGCAGCAAGCGACTAAGCATATATTTGAGTGGCTAGCTTACGAGTACATAAAGTAAAGTATGGTGGTCTACGCTTAACGAACATGAACTAGTAATGATCACTAACTGATCATGAACACCTACTTACGTCAAACATAACCCCACCGTGTTCTCTTTCGGATAAGGACTCACGAGAAGAGACAGTCACGGTTATGCACACAGTTGGTGTATTTTATTAGAGTTTACTTCAAGTTTACTATGACCAGGTGTTAAACAAAGTATCCAAGTTTGCCACATAACCGCGGTCATGGCTTCTCGAAAAGATTTAACCCTGCAGGGGTGCTCCAATTCATCCATCATAAATTAACCACACGCAGCGGGAATAACCTCAACCACGGATCTCGTGATCTTCCTAGGGAATTCCAAAGGAAATCCGCCACCTCGAGATAGCCCAAAGAATAATCGGAATTCCTCACTCAAGATGTTCGAGAAGGTAAAACAAATCTAGCAAGGCCTCCCGTCGTGTTGATGAACCCGATAAGAGCCGCGTATCTCAGTCTCGGGACACGACGGATTGTCCAAACTTCCGGTAGGCCAAACACAAAGTTGCCCCTCGTGGCCACCGACTGTTGACATTTTGGACCAACACTCATGTGGAGCACTGGCCCGGGGGTTGATTAAATTATCCACGGGGTCCGAAAAGCCCCTATGCAAGTTCATTAATTATGAGGCAAATGTAGTATCAATGTTGGGCCTTGCCAGACAAGCTTTATTCTAACCCAAAAATCAAGGGGGTCCCCATAACAACCCCGAGCATGTTAGGAGCGCTAAATTATGAAACATAACACCGGTTCACAAGTAACTAGGGCGGCAAGAGCAGAACAAAACACCGACCAAAAGGTCAAGCCTTCCACCCTTTACCAACTATATATGTGCATTAAATTAAATAGCACCAATATTGTGATATAGCAAAATAAATGACCATGTTGGCACATGGAAGCAATTGCACCTGCAGCTAGAAACGCTATAAGAAGGGCTGAGCAAGTGGTAACATAGCCAAACAAAGGTTTGCTGGGATGTGGAGGGGTTAGAGGCTTTTCATGGCAATGTTGGAAGGCTTATCAAACAGTGGTAGGTAGCGTGACATAGCGATAGAAAACGAGACATCTAGCATGGCAATGATAGTAATGGTATCCAAGGAAATGAGTCATCTTGCCTGAGATCCCGCTCGGAAGAAGAACGAGTCCACGAAGAAGACGAGCCAACGTAGTCGAACGAATCCTCACACTCCGAACGCTTTCGGAACTCTGTCGAGAAGAATCAATACAGAAACAAACAATCAATGCAAGATACACCAAAACATATGCATGACATGATGCGCAAACAATATGATGCATGTCCGGTTTAAAATGCAATGCATGACAATTCACAACAATCAAATACTACACATTAAGTAAAGCTCAATATGCAACGAGTTGCATATTGACGAAACTCCACGTTCGAATTATTTAGTTCACTCTCATTAGGTATACAAGAATATTAAATGTTGTTAAACATGGCAAGAGGTGAAGCATAAGTAAACTAACTAAGTAGGCATCTTAAATGAGGCCGGAAACAACTTATAGCATTTCCGAAACGGCCCCATATGTTAAATTCGAAATTGGTCCAGATCTGAGTTAATCATTTTATATATTTTTTAAACAGAAGAACAAAGCATACCATGACATTCTACACATCGTTCTAGTCTATTTACATATATGGAACATCTCAAACGGAGCTACGGTCTAAAAGATATGAGCAATACAAGATGCACATGTCATGAATGCGAATGCATGACAAATACCATCACAAACATTTCAAAATCATAAATGCAACAAGTTATTATGAAACTACATGAGATTCTAAGCAAGTTTCATATGCAACATGTCCAAAACGGAGCTACGGTTCAACCACAATCAACGAAACAAGTTTTAGTTGAAATCTGCCAAAACAGCAAGATAGCATTTTTCACTCATGAAAACAAGAAGCTACAAGATTTCAAAATGCACAAACTAAGCATGGGGCAGTAGTATACAACATCCACTTCATTTCATTTTCACAAATCATACCCAAAACATGCATGGATCACTTGGTAGGAAGCTCACAAGAAGGCTACTTGAAAACAGTTTCAGACTTAGTGAAAATAGCAGTTTTGACAGTGCAGTTTTTATCACGAAGGCATATTGACAGAAGGAAAACTATATGCTACAAATCATATTATGGCATGAAACTTAACATCATACTAAAGGACATTATCAAAAACAAATAACACCATTACACCTACCACAAAATAGTTCTAGATCACTAGCAAATCACATGGCAAGACATCAACAAAACATTACAGATTCCAGACTTAGAAATATTTTGGACCCTCAAAATAACAGATTTTCATAGCAAGTTGACAACAAGGAAACAAGCCCTAAACATGCATTTCTAGGACAAAAAAATGTCCAAGGGCTAGGACACATATCAAAGGGCACTTCTCATGTTAAAACATATTTCATATCATGCACGGATTAAATCCCACGGAGGGGCTATATATAGGTTTCGGGGCTAGGGTTAGCTGACGCTGTCCGTTTTCGGACCGTCGGGTGTCGATTCGACACACCGGAAGCGGAGAGGGGCTACGGTGGCTATGCAGAGGGGCTAAGTGGGGAAGAGAGAGAGAATGGTGACCCGTGGCACGGAGGTTTTAAAACACCGACACGTCCGACGAAAACCGATAACCTCACTGCTACGATTGTCCGACGGAGTATCAAACGAACTTGGATCGCGACGAAATTCGACAGGCGGTCCACCTATGCTATAACAAGACCGCACGCCAAGTTTCAACTCAATCCGAGAATATTTTTGCATGCACTTAACAACAGTTTTATTTCAAATGGTGTTGCGGGCTCGTGCGTGTGTGGTAGGTCTCAAAATGGGCAACGGCAAGAACAAAGAGAACCGGCAATTACGGACGGATGCAAGTTCGAAAATGAGAGATGATGCTATGCAGATGATGCGAATGATGCGATGATGAATGCAACAACCAGACAAACACATGACGAGAACGGAAATATAAGGGGAATCTTCTGGAATCTTCTCGAGCGTCG
Source organism: Hordeum marinum (assembly GCA_022496015.1). NCBI lineage: Eukaryota > Viridiplantae > Streptophyta > Magnoliopsida > Poales > Poaceae > Hordeum > Hordeum marinum. Next base: position 270,114,049 of record CM039678.1, read on the forward strand.
GTCCAGGGCTGTTACAAGTTTCTCCCAATATGTCGATTGGCCTTTTCCCCTTTCACATCTGATCGCCCTGCCGTCCCCACGTCCTTAAAGGTGTCAGAAGGAGAAAAAGTCCAAGTGGGGATCTTGGTGGACGCCATAGTGAAACTTGTCCATGGCGGAGTGGCCGGCATGGACCTCCTGGAGACATTCCTCAGTCGACGAATCCAGCCACTCCAGGCCAGGGACCACACTATGTGGCATTATGCAGGCCCCGGAGACTCGACCCGGACGCATCTAGAAAAGGTTTCGCAAGCAACTGTCGAGCAGTGGCTTCACAGTATCACCGGAGCTTGTGACTATCCCCTGGGAGCCAAGAGGATCCAACCTTACTCAGCCGAGAATCCGCCGAAGAATCTGATAAATTACACCTTGTCGACTGACACACTATACTGTCGAGTGGTTGACTAATTTGTTAACTTACTTCATTGTTTGGACCATGCAGGAGTGGACACACATGTACTTGGTCGTGCCCAACGGGAACCAGCCTAAAGATGGTGGGGAGAGTGAGGGCGGCAGCATGGATGTCAACGGCTCTTATGACAGTGAGGAAGAATATGAAGACTCGAGCGAGAACAAGGAGGAAGTCGAGTCTCCTCCACGCATCGAGCGCCGCTCCAAGTCTCGTCAAGACCCTGCAATCACTGCAGACAAGGCCCTGGCTCCAAAAGAAAAGAACCCGAAGCGGAGCCGACCCTCGACCATCGAGTCAAGTGAACGATCGGCGAAGCTACTCAAGTCCAACGCAACAAAACCTCACAAAGCTCTTCCCCACATGAAGATCTTTGTGCCTGTCGTCTCCACGTAAGTGTTTACTTTCAACTCTCGTTGTCGATTGTGACTTCGAATTCTTGTTGACCGAGTGTCGTTTGATCTACCAGAGCCGCTACCTCAGTGACGTCACCTCAACAGGATGGAGAGGAGGCAATGGATGTAGATACTGCTGACGTGGCCACTTCCCACAGAGGTAAACAAATCTTGTCCTAGTTCTGCTTATCGAATGGGATTCGTCGATTGCAAAATTTAACGTTGCCGATTGATACTTGCAGAAATCAATCAACTGGAGGATGAGGAGGAACAGCCTCGGGGTACGAGAGGTGAAGGTGAGACCTTAAGGACCCCGCGCATACGCACGCAAAGAACTCCGTCAGCACAGATGCCTCAGCGGTCGACTGCTGGATCTTCCCAAGGGATAAGCGACTCGACACGGTTCAGAGACGATCTTGCGGTGCCTGTGTCGAGTGCTTCACCAGCCATTTCAACTACCGTGACGTCGACTCCAACCGAACCAGCTCAAATTACCTCAACTGCCCAGCCACGACGATGATCCCGCTGGTGGCTGATTTTCCTTTGCACCGTGTTCCGGAAGATCAGACCGGGGCTACAAAGGAGGCCATGATCCAGGCGGAGCAGATGATGTTGCGCACCAAGGAGGCATACGAGGCCAGCAAGTTGGCTTATGATGCCAGCACAACGCTTCACACCAATGTCCAAGTAAGTTCAATTGTAAGTACATTTCCAATTGAATTCATGTCTTCTTTGATTGTACACCCACTGGGTGTTTGTTTTCCGCTTGTAGAATACTTGAAAGTTCTCCACTCGAATAGATCAGATCTTAATCGAGTAGGTTTTGGTCGAGTGGGGGCATGCTGAGTGCACCCACTGGGTTAGTTGTCACCCTGTGTTTGTATCACATTGTTATGTTTGGGTTTATAAAATTTGGAGCCAACTAAAACTTTTTCAAAGTGCTTGTGCTTGTTTTCTATGTTGTTTGCTTGCTTGATGGTTGTGTTATATGGCACTCCTAGGTTCTATTCCACTTCAAATTCATCCTCCATGTCCCAAACCTCTTGCCCAATGATCATGCCATGTGAATAGTGCTCACAACTATTTTTATCAAATTTGGTTTTAACTAAAAATGATTTATTCATAATAGGTTTTCAAAACCCCATGAAATGAGGTTTGCACTGCAAGTCCTCAAATTAGGTGGACCCTTCTTTCCCAAAGGCTTTATTTCAGACCTACTATATATATGAATTCCCAAAACCACCAAATATTATTTTTAAATATTATCTTCATAATTTATTTAAAGGCCTTTTCTTAAGGCCGAAAATGGTTTTTCCTAGGGAAAAAATTATCTAAATGCTTTGAAAATATTTGGGTAAATTTAGAGAAACTAAGTGGACATATATTTTCCATATATATGAGTTTCAACCTAAGGCATGGTCAGATCATGGGAAAAACCCCTCAAAACCCTTTGTGTTCAGATCAAACTTTTGAAATATTTCTATAAGAAATATTCTCAATAAATTCCAGGAAAATTCCAGCAAGTCAACACTATCATAGGTGATGATCTTGCAAAGTTTCATCTCAATCTAAGTTGGTTTGGTTCATCAAACCATCCCAAAACCATTCTTGTCCAGAATCAAATTTGAGCAACTTTATATCGTGAAGTGTCTCCCCTTGGCCTCAAACTTTGTGGGCATGCTCTGATGGCCAAATAGTGGTGATACACTAAGTGGTGCATCAAGGGTAAAAGCCTAGCATCAATGGATCTACAGGAATCTGATCCTGCCAATTTCTAGGGTTCATCAAATCTCCATTGTCAACTTTTTCCCCTTCGGCTGAAACTTGGTGAAACCTCTCATTTCTACCTAGCCCTTGACCCTGGTAAGTATCTCAGTGAATTGGTAGAATCTTCTTGCCCAAAACACCATCAAACACCTTCTGGTGAAATGGTAAAACCAGCATTTCCACCTCTTTCCCTTTTACCCTTGCCCCCAGCTTCTTACCACAACCCCTCTGGGTTACTGCTATCACCAGTGATTCTTCCTGGCCAAGACTCCAAGGGTAAGAGGGGTAAAACCCTCATTTTACCCTTCTGGACAGTAGTTTTTCTCCCTTTCTCCCAGCCTTCCTTCTCTCCTAAGTCATCCCAAGGCATCCGAGGCCACTTCCCTCTATTCTATTTCCTCCCCTATCCCCTAGGCATGGGTGGCCGCGCAGAAGAGGCCACGGACAATGCCATGGCATGCAATAGCCGCGCTCCAGAGGTCACATGAGCTAAGCCCGATGATTTAGCGTGAGGATTGAACTAAGTCTGATGACTTAGCGGGATGAGTGACATTAGATGTTCAACCAATACTTATGATGATATCTGCAATTTGTTCACATGGACACATGCTAGTTGTTGACGCATGCTCACTAGTTACTTGATCAGTTCATTTGCATGCCAAAATTAGCTTTCCGTAAATTTAACTACTTAGTGATATATCATGCATCATTGTTACCTTGTTCCACAACTTGGGTTGCTTGCGAATACATTCAAAGTACTCATTGGCTTGCCACTTGTTATTTAATTGGCCAGGCATGGAAGACCAGGAGTATGTTGAGGAGTTCGTTGGAGACGAACATGCGAACTAGGACGCTTCCTAGTCAGAATGTCTGTAGGTTAAGGCAGATGGCATGGGTTCATGCTTTCGACCAAGATTTCCGCTGCTTGTTCTATTTATGTGTTTGGCCTGTGTGGCCCTATCTATGTAAGACTAAGACCTTCGTGGTCATTATTTGTGTAAGACGTTAAGTGTGGATGTAAGACTCTTGTTATTCAGCTTCTGTGTGTTCAGTGAGCATTGATCTCTGGGATCATTGTACACATGCATTCGGTGATCATGACTTATGAGTCGGGGTCCCCACAGTAGTCCTCGACACCGCTGTCGAATGCTTGCACTGGAAGGGGTCTTAGAGTTTGACGTATACAGAATACGTTTGTTTCTCGACATGTCGAGGGAAGTTTGTCCTGGCTGTCCCACACCAAAGCTACCTTGTAGGTTTCATGGATATCATTCATCAACCATGATATGACACTACTTCAGGGTAGTGGGGTGGCGGATCACTCGATGGATCGAGTGTTAACGGTTCCAGTGGGGACACCCTGAGTACACCCACTGGGTGTAGTCCCCGAGACCGCTGCCGAGTGCTTGCACTGGCAGGGGTCTTTAAAGAGACGATGTTCATATGCTTGCGTACATTTTTTTTATTTCTCTGCCACTCGACGGACCGAGAGTTAGCAGATCAAGTGGGGACACACTGAGTGCACCCAGTGGGTGTAGTCCCCGAGACCCCCATCGAGTGCTTGCACTGGCGGGGGTCTGATAGAGACCGTCGAATGCTCAGACAAGGCAAACCTTGTCGAGTGTTTTATGAACTAGTGGGGGCACGCTGAGTGCACCCACTGGGTGTAGTCCCCGAGGCTACTATTGATCGTAGACGATGAACAATAGTCTTAAAAACTTGAACTCAGGACTTCTGTCGTACGCGGAGTACGATTCACACTCGACATGTCGAGTGTACTTTATTTTTCTTAGCCATCCCACACCGAAGCCACCTTGTAGGTTTTATGGACATCATTTCATCAACCATGATATGACGCTGCTTCAATGGTGCGGAGTGGGGTTGAAGGGACACTCGACAGATCGAGTGTTAATAGTTCCAGTGGGGGCACTCTGAGTGCACCCACTGGGTGTAGTCCTCGAGACTGCCGTCGAGTGCTTGCACTGGCGGGGGTCTGACAGGAACCATCTTGAACTCTGGGTTGTTTACGGTACGCGGAGTACACGAGCCACTCGACATGTCGAGTGGACTTTTGCTTGAATTCTTCCTCTCCTGAACGCAGGTTTCATGGAAATCATTTCATCAACCATGATATGACGCTACTTCAGGGTAGTGGGGTGGGGCGCGCCACCCAGTCGACTGTTTTTGACGTTCAGCAGTCGGGAGTGTAGGTATTTCTTGTCGACTGAATTTCTTTTTTTGTTGATTTCAGAGAGCTTGCGAACTTGGCATGCAGTACAAGACCTTGAGAATGAAAGGAACCAACTGCGAGTGGACTTGGAGGTCTTCAATAGAAGTTTGGAGTGAGTGCGGACTGAACTGAAAACTCTAGGAGGTAACTTCTGTCGACCCAATGCATTCTTGTCCTCACTGTCCATGCTTTGAACCGAGTGTTTTCACTCGAACAGACGTACGCGATGAAAATCGTCGACTCCAAGCGTGACTCAACAATGCTATTTCTTTAGATACCATAAAGAAGGCGCTGGCGGACAAGGACAAAGCGCTTGCTGATGCCCAACGGGTGGCGAGGGAGAAGACTGAAGCTGCTGATCAGAAGTTGGCTGCCGCCAAGAAGATGGAGGTGGAAAACTCCAAGTTGAAGCAGGAGCAGGTGGAGCTCATCAAGAAAACTGAGCAGCTAACCAAGAGGAGCAATGGCTTGGAGAAGCACTTGGGGGAGTTCGCGAGGAAGATGTACATCATGCTCGACGGTGAGTATCTCTGTCGACTGAACTTTATAAAATCTTTGACGACTGTATCCCATTAATCCTCCTCCCATTCCTTTGCTCCAACAGAATTTTGCCAGGACTTTGAAAAAGAAACTGAAGAGGTCAAGCCCAACTTGGATTCCACCAAGTCACCAGTTGGAGATGCAGTGGCCATGAACATGTTCCAACTCAATGTCAGGCTCCAAGGTCTCCAAGCACATGTCCTCCAACTGAAAGCTGCGATGGAGAAGATCGACAAGGAATTGTGGCCCGAAGATACCCTTCAGCTTGACCTTACATCCATGATGGCACGCCTTAACGACCTTCCCAATCGAGTGCAGGCCTAGAAGAAATTTGCTGCCTGCTGCGGAGCCGATGTGGCGCTCTCCCTTGTAAGAGTCCATTGCAAGGAGGCAAGGGAGGAAAAATTGAAGGAACTCCGAGTGATGAATACGAAGAAACTTCATTTTGAAGATTTCATGGAGACCTTCATCGACGCAGCCACAAGGATCGTAGATGGAATCGACTTGGACACGTTCATCGAGCCAGCCAGCCCGTCGGGTGCTTGATAAACTTGATCGTTGAGAAAAACTTTATTTGCCTCGGTGTGCCGAGTGGAATTGTATCAGCTTAAACTTCATTCAGTCCTTAAGCCTGAGCACATTTGTTTGCTCGCGAAACATTTATCCATGATGGAACTTTTGAATCTATCTGCATTTGGCTTTCAATAGTTTGTTCGATCGAATTTGTTTCCGACTTAAGCGAAAACTGGTTCGCAGCTGAACCTCCGAGTGTGAGGGTTGCTCAAAACTCAGAATATTTTTGCACCTAGGCAAAGATTGATTCGCAGCTAGGTCGCCGAGCGGATGGATTACTATCCACTCGGCAGGATTTTTAACTTAGGCGAGAGCGATATTATTCTTCATCAATAGTACAAGCAAGTTCACTTTGACCATCTATTGCATACCTATGTTTTATTGCATGTAGTGATATCTTTCAACAAATCCCTCCAGTAGTGTTATTGAAAATTCTTGTAGTCAAGTAGAATGCATGAGGTAGGAACCCACCACTTGTTACTAAAGCCCCGGGAACATTAGTTTTCAATGCTATGCAAAAGTAGAAGGGGTTTGGTATGAGTGTTCGTGAGTGGTGTGAGAAGGAGGACTCTACGTCAAGATGACAACTTCATGAAGGCATCATCAAGTCCTGCATCGTCAAGACCTCAAGACTTCGAGACTCGAGAAACAAGTTTTCAATACACACTACTCGGTGAAGGATGGTTGATTGGGCATCCCTGGAGTAACCAGTGGATGGCCGGGATGCATGGAGAAGCGCCATGACATCTTGTGGAAAGCTTCACCCAGACTCAAAGAGACGGATGAATACTTCATGCCCGGAAGCTTACATGTGTAGCCACAAGTCATTATGGGCTCTGGCTTGGTTGATCTTTGTTGTGACTCTGACTGGGCAGTGCTACGAGATGTAGTCGACGTTAGGAATGGATGGGCACTGACAGTAGTCAGGGAAACACTCTGAAAGACCATGTTTCGTTTGTCCTGTCCTCAAACATCAGGCAGTGTGAGGACTTACCAGGAGGGAACGAATCTTGTGGGTAAAGTACACAACACTCTGCAGAGTTAAACCTAATCGATTAGTCGTGTCCCCGGTTACGAACAATTTGAGCTTCTAGACTTGGATCTATCTCTGAACTCTCAACACTGGACTGATAATTAATTGTGGGCAACTTATGATACTTGTGGGCATTAAGACATCGGTTGGCGGAACCACGTCATGTTAGGCAACTCTGTAGTGAAAATTCCTGATATTCTCTTGTTGTAGGAAAAGAAATAAAATCAGCTTTTATGCAAAAACTCAGACATAGAGCCACAAAGCCTTACTGCATATAGAATAGTTTTTATCTTCTGTTCTACTATGGTGATCTTGCCGGTACATTCAATGTACTGACCTACACGGCTGCAACGTCTCATGTTGCAGATACTCTTCTTCAACGAGTAAGAGATACGATTCAGGGTTACGGTCTACACTCAACCTGCCGTTGGTGTTTATTGGGACTCCACTCCCGTTGACTGTTTCCGCTGAGATTTTAAGGTATATATCAGTTTTACGTTAATTACATGTGATTGCACTTTGATATATACATTGATGTACTGTGTGTGCCAGCATACTGATCCAGGGATGGCACAGAACACACAGAGGCTTGACCTTTCCAGGTCGGGTCGCTACATGGTAGATCCAAGACATCAGTCCCCGATTGATTCTTTCCTTTCTTGGGGGCAAACTGTCCTTTGGACTTCCCCTTGTTTTTTGCTTGGGTCGCTAGCGCGGCTGCCTCTGCCTGGACAGGGCCATCAACTTTTCGCTTCTGCTTCCGGCTGATATTGCCGTCGGCATCGTTGATGACTGCTTTTCCTTTGCCGCTGCGGAGGCGGTCTTCTTCTTCGCCATTGGCATACCGAATGGTGATTTCCATCATTTTACTGAGTGATATGTCGCTTGTTTGACCGAACTTCAAGTAGAGCTCTCTGTATGTCACGCCAGCCTTGAAGGCACAAATAGCCTGATGTTCCAAAACATTTTCCACTGTATGATGCAGAGTGGACCAACGTTGAATGTAATCCCTCAAGGTCTCATTGGGCTTCTGAACACAATGTTGCAAGTCAATCAGCCCGGCAGGACGCTTGCAAGTGGCCTCAAAAGTTCTGACAAACACTCGGGCAAGATCTTCCCGGCAATATATACTGGAAGTAGCCAAATGATTCAGCCATGCACGAGCCGAACCATCCAACATCAAGGAAAAATGTTTCATTGCGACATTATCATTGCCACCACCAATCTGAACTGCGACTCGATAGTCGTCCAACCAAGTCTCTGGCTTTGACTCGCCAGAAAACTTCCCGATCCTAGCCGCCAACCTGAAGTTGGGGGGAATCTCTGCAGAACGTATGGCTCTGATAAAGCACTCGGGGCAAGAGATAACAGCCGTGCTGCCACTCGGAAAATCTCTGTCGAGACCATCTCTATGGGCTCTGCCTCTGTCGATCCGCCTCTGAGTGAGGAGATCACGAGCATCAAACCCTGCATTCCGCTCGTCGCCGAACGAGCGCCTCTCGTCCTGGTGCCGGGGCATGTGTGGACCATCCTACGAAGGAGTGGGCACTCGACGGTGCTCGTCACGGTAAAACTGATCTCTGACCTGATCTTCACGAAAACCTCCGCCCCTTCGGTGTAAGGGCGATCCAGGGCTATGCGCCGACTGAACTGTCTCTACCCTGGGTGAGTTACTGTGTATCCTGTTGCGCGAGTGGGAGACAACAAAATTCTGACGCTGCGCTGCATCTAGCAATGCTCTGATCTGCATCAACCCTCTACCAGCCTCGGACCGCGACGGCTGAATGGAATCTGCTATCCTAGCAGCAGCTGCAACATTTAACACAGGAGTAAGGTATACCTCAACATTGTTATGATATCCAGTCGGAAACAGCTGACGTTGACGTCGACGAGAAACTGGTGGACGCTGGCGAGCGCGCTCGTCGAGTTCTCTCTGAAGCTCTTCAAGCCGTATGCGCGTGGCCTCCAAGGCCTGGGCCTCGGCGGTCGTGCTGACGATGGGAGTATGAAGGACTTCTCCATTGCGACGCGGCTGTTCACTCGACGGTCCGCCAACTTCCCGCCTACCGTGGCCGAACCCCGACGGCGGGCTTTGATGAGAGCCAGCCATCAGGACCTCCGCTGCGGGATCGCAGCTCTCGCACTCGGAAGGAACATCAAACTGATTGGAGTCTGACTCGAATACGCCGTGAAGGGACTCGGCGGGCTCGATTGCCGCAATCTGCGGAGAAGAAATTTGGCGAGCCGCTGCATGCTTGACCCAGCGCTGGAGTCGTGAGCGACCGGATCGCTTGCAACGACGAACAACGGGCAAAGTCGACAAATACGGAGTCAATGGCTACCGCAGCAACACGCTGCAGTAGCTTGCGCGGAAATGCGCAGCCCCGCGGACTGGTAGCGCCTCGACGTCGAGAGGCGCATCCAGAAGCCATGCCGAATCGTCGACGAAGAAGGTGGGCGCTCCGAAACGAATATCATGGCCCAGAGCGAAAACACCGCCGGAAGACATGACAAAGGGTGAAAAACGCAACCTTGCTAGAATTCACTTAGACGTCCGCCCCACGGTGGGCCCCAACTGTCGTGGGAACAAGCCTGACAATAGAAGGTAGGGGTACGAAGGGAGAGGGCAGAGTCTTAGCTATGGCGAGGATGTACACACAGATGTATGAGTTTAGGCCCCTCTCGTGGAGGTAACAGCCCTACGTCTTAGTGCTCTAGAGCTTTGTCGTGTGGAGAATAGTGATTACAATGGTTGCGAACCCTTGTGCCAGAAGGGAGGGGCGGCTTATATAGAGTTCGTTACCCCTCATAATTACCAGGCATCGAAGGGTCCGCTCGTGGGTATAAACACTAGCGTTACTGGTAACGTACATCATAATTGCTACTTATGACGACTAACCTAACGCCTGCCTGTTGGCCTCCTGGGGATGACTTCTGGTCTTCTGGCGTCGACTGGAAGTGAGGTCTTCCGAGTGACAGGTGACTATCGAGTGGAGGAAGAAGCTTCCAAGTGGATTGCTTGTCGAGTGACTTGAGCGTCATGAAGAATCCAGTCGGAATCTTTTCTATGATCTTTAAGTCCTTTGATGTAGTGTCCTTAGATAGGGTATGTAGGTCAGGCCTAGGACCCTATCCTAGGTACATATCCTCGTCACCACCTAAGAGGCTACAAATTGAAGCATTGGAAGAAATAAAGAAAGATTGCAAGCCACAAATTGAAAACCGTTGGATCTCTTTGCTTCATCATGAAGACATAGGTGTTATTTTGTTTATGTCAGTTTACCTAGGAGGGAGGACTAGGTCCTATGAGAGAGAAGTTTAGTTAATTTGTATGATCGATTAGGATGATTACTATTATGATGTTTTTATGTTTTATGAGATTTTAACTTGGTATGATTAAGATGTTGATGAGTTGTTAGATGAGTAAGATGATGTTGAATTATATGACATATATTTGATTAAGGTGGATGGATGCAAGTGATCTTGTTGAGTTGAAGAAAATATGATGTTACGATTGGCAACATCATATTTCTTCTAATTCAACATGATCACTTGCATCCATGCACTTTAATCTAAATGTAATTACTGGCACAATAATTATTGATGTTGTCATATAATGAAACTACTTTATAGAACATGCACACATACATAGAAGAAAATGTAATCTTTAAAAGCAGAAATATTAGCAGTAACGTTGGTAGGCATCTAGCGACAACGTTGGTTTATCAGCAACACTTGTTTTATTCGAGCGCTATTGCTAACTGTACATACCAGTAGCGTTGGTTTTCCAACGCTACTACTAAGAATAATTCTAACTCTACTACTAAGCTTTCTCCTAGTAATGTAAGCACCGGGTGACGAAGCCAGATGCATCCGAAGGATCACAACGGCAAGGCACGGATGGCTACCTACCCAATTCCCCTTTCCTCTCATGCCTGAGAGCTAGCCCTTCCCGAACCAAATTCGTGTATGATGTAATCTCCACTGAATCATATCTACCAAATTCGTGTATGATGTAATCTCCACCGAATCATATCACCGAGAGGAACAAGTTCATCTCATTACCTAGATCGATAGTGTACTAACAACATGTATCTCATGAATATGTTTTATATAGCTCACACATATAGTATTATAATTGTCCCTCTCAAATCCGTTTAATAGCAGCACACCATATATATAGAAGGTAGATAATTAGTCTATATTTCCTTGCTTATTTCTTGCTCACTTATTTCGTTTGAAATCCACTACATCAATTAATCTTATTATTTTTAATTGGTTGTGTAGTTAATTAGCAATCACTATTTCCTTCCTTAGCCTCTGTTCCCTCGCGTATTTCTAATGCCTCAGACGGATTGCCCATACCAAGGAAACTAAAGTTGTATATAAAATGGGTAGATTGTATGTAAAGGGACGATCTGGGACTATTTAGTATAAGAATCTACCTTTGTATGTATTAAATGACCCGTAAATGACCCGTTGCGCCAATGGCGTAAAAGGCGAAAGGAAGCCAAGTATTTAGAAAATATTCAGAGATCCAAGTCTCTGCTGTTGGTACATAGATGCTTAGTTACAATGTGATACACAAGGAAAGTAGATGAATATTCAAACACCCAAGTCTCTGTTCCTCGTATAAAGATGCTTAGTTACAATGCGATACGCAAGGAAAGTAGATAGGAAGAGAATGAAGGGCCGTTTTAGCTCCCAAATGCATTTGCACCCGGATGAACAATAAGATAAAAATAGTAATAAACATTTTCAAAACAATATGAATTTTTTATAGATGTTTGTGTTAGTGTCGTAAGCATGCTTGCCAATTTTCATGCGAAACGGAACACTGATGTTTCGTCGGTGGAAAAAAACAAATTTGGATGTAACATAATTCTTTTTTTGCACATGACAAAATGCTTAATCTTTTTGTCTAAAAAAAATTCAGATAGCATTTGAATGTGAAAAAAAGCACATAAAATTTTGTTGGAATTTTTTTAACATTTCAAAATTCATTTCCACATGCAGGAGCACGTGCTCCCGGGAACAGAATTGCATTTCCAGAAAGAGATACATTATATAGGGGAAATTCACTTTGGCTCATAGGTGTATATGCACCCATTGTCTAAATACATATTTCAAAATGTTAAAAAAAGTTTCAAAAATAAACCGCGTGCAAATTCGGACATTATATGTGCGTGCACCAAGTTTCGATGAAAAAGGACATGTTTGTGCCTTATGTAAAAAAGACAATTTTTGATGCTTGAATACAATTATTCATGGGGCATATTTTTATCTTTTTATACATGCCACAAGTTTTTTCACCGAAATTTTATATGCAAACATAGGATGTCCTGATGTACACGCGGAATTTGTTTCTTGAATCTTCTTAACATTTTGAAGCTGGTATGAAGCGATGAACAGCCACAGACCCATTGCTGAACTCTTTATAGCAGTTATGGTTGGTGGTGTTCATGCCCAGAGCAGAAATTCCTTCGATATCATCGTCGAGGTTCCAATAATACTTGTTTGTCTATTGGAGTTTATACTATGATTGTGTGGTTGTATCACTAAGATGGTCACCAACATATTTTACCTTTGATAAAATATGATTCAGATCATTGTCTTTGGATGTTGATCCCGCTGTGAAGTTGGTATTTATTATACGGTAAAGTTTCTTTGCTGCCATGCGATCTCCATCGAGCACCAGTTGTTGCTAAAATAGACTATTATTCTAAATTTTTCTTTGTTCTGATGCTACACGGAGTTACATGTTTGCTCAACCAGCTGCAATTTGTCATAGTTTAGGTCTTGTAGAACCTTGCCGTAAGCTCCTTTCATGTACTTGAGAGCTCCAGTTGCCAGTTGACACAATAGAAGCATGAATTCAATCAAAACTACAAGAAAAAACAGAATAGTAGACCTTAACTAATTCAGAAATCAAGAAATGCTTTAAAAAATGGAAGGCAACCAGTACCTAACCCGTGAAAAGTGGAAACAAATGAACAAACCCTGGTACTATGTATATTTTGTTAGCACAATTTCATAAAAAATCAGCACTGAGCTTTTTTATATATACCAAAATAAGTGGACAATGTGGTTTGTTAATAGGTTGGTACTGCCTACAGTATAGTCTGTTCGAGGTACACATCATATTTTGTTAATTAGTTTGATAACCCAGGTACAACGCTCAGTCTCCTTACTCGTGAGAAAAAACAGAGAAAATATATGTACATGCCCAGAGGTGCCATATCATATACTTCTGACATGACCACACTTCCTCCTAGATCAACACGGTCATATCAAAACTCAAAAGGACAAAGGCAACACAAGCTGCAAAACTGCAACTGTTGTAGAAACAAAAGCTTGGTTTTATGGGATGTTTCAGCGCTAACATTAATTCTTTATGATTCATGTGCCTATTTTCAGTCTAAGAAATCTAGAGTAATTGATCTTGATAATTAACATTCACATTCAAGTTTATATAATTTTACGAAGGGGAGTTTAGTTTTAGTAGTATCAATATACGATGAGAGAGATACCTAGGATAGATGACATCGTCCAGCGAGATACCCGAGACCTCCAGAGCATAGCCAAGATGGTAAGATGACATCATCGAGTTGTCTACAATGTAAATACAGCTGATATCTCCAGAGCATAGCCAAGATAGTGATACTTCAGCTGTAAAAGAAGCACCATTAGTCATATAGACAACACTATAAATTAGCTTGAAAAAAAATTAAAAAACATGCAAAACAATCACGATCAACTCTAAAAAGGGCATGGGAATATGCAAATATATTTAGAAAGTATATAACATATAAGCCCATTTGTTTGTTCAGAAAGTGCATGCTTTAGTTCTCACAATTGAGAAAGCAGTATCACTCGCAGCTATATATTATACAGGTAGTCATAAGTCATAGTAATTGTCATGAATGCATCTCGATATAACATCAGCAGGCAACAACCGATTTTTTACTTTAGAAAGTAAACTGTGAGACCCTGCCCTGTTTTGCTTAACTACATGGAAAAGGTACAAACATGTCTTAAATATTTATGTGCATAGAAATTATAAATCAACATGTTCATGTGAGGACTAATGAAACTGAAACACTGATCTGTTAATTTTTTCTGAGTTTTACAGTATATCTAAAAGTCCAATGGTGGTGGAAAAGATTTTATAAGTAATGATGACTTGAACACTGAACTGTTAATTTTCTGTGTCTTATAATATAGGTAAAAATCTAGCGGTGGTGGAAAAGATTTTAAAATTAATTATGATCTACTGTCAGGTGGTACTAATGTGGTATCTCACGAAACACCAGACACCTCATCAAATTCCTACGTGATGAAGCAGGGTCGGCTTGCTCGTTCCCACTCTTGCAGGTCTCCTCCCTATCCCCTGCAAGTCCACCCCACCGTGACAGGACTGCTGTTCCCGCTGCAGCTTGCCCAAGTCAAAGACCTCATCACAGCTTTGGCCTTGCTGCTCCTTCTTTCAATAGGATGGAAACGAGCAAACATTTCATCTCACAGACATTTAATCAAATACGAGATGAGCAAGAAATATGTTACCTTCCCAGACAACAATCCGAGCGATAAACAAGAAGTTGGATGACCCTGTAGCAATAAGATAAAGAGAAGAGCGTGAAGGAGGAGGCGCATGGATCCAAACCACCCGGATCCGGTTGATGCTGCCATGGAGGAGCTCTCCACCGGTAGCGTGGCAAGGGTGAGCGCGCGAGCCACTGGTGAAGCTTGAGGCGCGTCTGCTAGGGCACGACTGCGGCGTGGTGGTTCGACAAGGTGACTCTAGGACGTGGTAGTCCGGAACGGCGCCTCTACGAGTATGGGAATAGGTGCGCGCGCTCGCCACGGCGGGAACGAGAGCTGCCCCGACTCGAGATCTGGAGTCCTCCACCGCCAGGACCGCATGGCTAGCAAGTCCCGCCACCGTCCTCGTGCCTCCCTCTCTTCCCTCTCTCTCCTCGCTCTCCTCACGCCTCGCTCGACCGCGACCCCGCGCGCTGGCATCTCCGCCGCAGCCTGACGCCGCGCGACGGCCGGCCACGACCTCCGTCACGCCGCCATGACCACGGCCTCCTCCTCCTCACGCATCTGCCATCACCGCAACCACTCCTTCCGCCGAGCACAACCGCAACGCTAGCAACGGAGAGACGCCGCGTGAGGACGAGTAACAAGAATGATGGAGAGGCGGAGGTGTTGGAAATATGCACTACAAGCAATAAATAAAGTGTTTATTATTGTATTTCGTTATTCATGATAATCGTTTATTATCCATGCTATAATTGTATTAATTGGAAACATGGATACATGTGTGAATACATAGACAAACACAATGTCCCTAGTATGCCTCTAGTGAACTAGCTCGTTGATTGAAAGATGGTTAAGGTTTCCTAGCCATGGACATGAGATGTCATTTGATAACGGGATCACATCATTAGGAGAATGATGTGATGGACAAGACCCAAACTACAAACGTAGCTTATGATCGTGTCAGTTTATTGCTATTGTTTTCTGCATGTCAAGCATATGTTCCTATGATCATGAGATCATGCAACTCACAGATATCGGAGGAGTACCTTGTGTGTATCAAACGTCGCAACATAACTGGGTGACTATAAAGGTGCTCTACAGGTGTCTCCGAGGGTGTCTGTTGAGTTGGCATGGATCGAGACTGGGATTTGTTACTTCGTGTGACGGAGAGGTATCTAAGGGCCCACTCGGTAATACAACATCACAATGAGCCTTGCAAGCAATGTGACTAGTTGTTAGTTACGGGATCTTGTATTACAGAACGAGTAAAGAGACTTACCGGTAACGAGATTGAACTAGGTATGGAGATACCGACGTCGAATCTCGGGCAAGTAACATACCGAAGAACAAAGGGAACATCATACGAGATTAACTGAATCCTTGACATAGAGGTTCGACCGATAAAGATCTTCGTAGAATATGTAGGAACCAATGTGGACATCCAGGTCCCGCCATTGGTTATTGACCATAGAGGTGTCTCGGTCATGTCTACATAGTTCTCGAACCCGCAGGGTCTGCACACTTAAGGTTTGGTGACGTTTCGGTAGTATAGAGTTATGCATGGTGGTGACCGAAGTTTGTTCGGAGTCCTGGATGAGATCCTGGATGTCACGAGGAGCTCCTGAATGGTCGGGAGGTAAAGATTCATATATAGGATGTCCCAGTTTGGTCGCCGGAAAAGTTTCGGGCTCATCGGTAGTGTACCGGGAGTGCCGGTAGTGTATCGGGAGACCTCCGGGAAGGGTATTTCGACCCTAGAGGGTCCATGGGCTGTGGGAGAATAATAACCAGCCCTTAGTGGACTGGTGGAACAGCCACAAAAGGCCCATGGCGCCAGGAGGAAAAAGGCCTAAAGAAAAAGGTGGAAAAAGAGCCAATAGGGAGCAATCCTAGTCCAACTAGGATTGGAGGAGGAGTAGGATTCCTCCTCCTTTGCTTCGGCCGAAGCCTCCTTGGCTTGGAGGCAAGGCTGACTCTCCTCCTCCCTCCCTCCTATATATACTAGTGGATTGCTAGGGTTTTGCACAGTTTTTACGGCCACGTGCTACCCGTTCCACCGGTGCTCCTCTAAATCGGTTTTCCGCTGCGCTTAGGCAAAGCCCTGCCGGAATAGCTCCACTACCATCGCCGGAGCGCCGTCATGCTGCCGGTGAACTCTTCCTCCTCTCCGCCTCCTCTTGCTGGATCAAGATGGTGGAGATCATCATCAAGCCGCACGTGTGCTGAACGCGGAGGTGTCGTCTGTTCGATACTAGATTGGAGGGATCGTGATCAAGGCCACGGGACGTTCGTGATTGGATCGCGGGACGGATCGTGATTGGTTCGCGGGACGGTTCGTGATTAGATTGCAGGACGCTCGGCGATTTGGATCGCGAAGAAGTTCGACTACACCATTCGCCTTTCTTAATGCTTCCCGCTTAGCGATCTACAAGGGTACGTAGATCCACTCTCCCTCTCATAGATGCTCATCACCATGGATAGGTTTGCGTGTGCGTAGGAATTTTTTTGTTTCCCATGCGACGTTCCCCAACAGTGGCATCATGAGCTAGGTTGATGGTTCGATGAGATCTTGAGTAGAACACAAAAGGTTTGTGGGCGTTGATGCTTAGATTGCTTCCTTCCTTGGTCGGATTTTGGTTCAGCGGTATTGTGAGTTGAAGCGCCCGGACCAACATTACTCGTATGCTTACGAGAGACCGGTTCCCTCGACGCAACTTGTTGCCTAGATGGCTTGCGGATGGCAGTTTCTCTCACTTTAGTTGGATCGGATTCGACAAAGGCGGTCCTTGAGAAGGTTGAAAAGCAAATTATGCATCACCATTGTGGTTTATGCGTAGGTGAGAATCGTTCTTGCTAGAAACCCGTAGCAGCCACGTAAAACATGCAACAACAATTAGAGGACGTCTAACTTGTTTTTGCAGGGTATGTTGTGATGTGATATGGCCAATTACATGATGTGATATATGTGATGTATGAGATGATCATGTGATGTATAGAATTTCACGACTTGCATGTCGATGAGTATGGCAATCGGCAAGGGCCATAGGGTTGTCTTTAATTATTGTATGACCTGTGTGTCAATCATTAAGCGCTATGTAATGCTTTACTTTATCGCTAAACGGTAGCAATAGTAGTAGAAGCATGCAGGGCGTGACAACCTCGATGGCGACACGTTGATGGAGATCAAGATGATGGAGATCATGGTGTGGTGCCGGTGACGATGAAGATCATGCCGGTGCTTTCAAGATGGAGATCTAAAGCACAAGTTCATGGCCATATCATGTCACTTATGAATTGCATGTGATGTTAATCCTTTTATGCACCTTGTTATGCTTAGTACGACGGTAGCATTATAAGGTGATCCCTCACTTAAATTTCAAGATAAAATTGTGTTCTCCCCGAGTGTGCACCGTTGCGAAAGTTCGTCGTGTTGAGACACCACGTGATGATCGGGTGTGATAGACTCTACGTTCACATACAACGGGTGCAAGCCAGTTTTGCACGCGCAAAACACTTGGGTTAAACTTGACGAGCCTAGCATGGACAGACATGGCCTCGAAACACAAGAGACCGAAAGGTCGAACATGAGTCATATAGTAGATATGATCAACATAATGATGTTCACCATTGAAGCCACCTCAACTCACGTGATGATCGGACTTGAGTTGGTGGATTTGGATCATGTGACACTCAGATGACTCGAGGGATGTCAATTTGAGTGGGAGCTTTAGTAATTTGATTAACTAAACTCATTATCTTGAACAATAGTCTAAATGAACTTTGCATATTTATGTTGTAGATCAATGGCTCGCGCAGTAGCACCCCTGAATTTTAATGCGTTCCTAGAGAAAGCTAAACTGAAAGATGATGGAAGTAACTTTGTTGACTAGGCCTGTAATCTGAGGATTATCCTCACGGCTTCCCAGAAATCATATGTCCTTGATGCACCGCTTGGAGACCAACCAGCAGACATGACCTCCGAAGACGTTAAGAACGCTTGGGAGGCATGTACTGGAGATTACTCAATAGTTCAGTGTGCAATATTGTATGGCTTAGAGATGTTTTAAACGTCATGGAGCATATGAGATGTTCCAGGAGTTGAAGTTTATCTTCCAGAAGAACGCCCGGATCGAGAGGTATGAAACCTCCGATAAGTTCTATGCTTGCAAGATGGAGGAGAATGGGTCTATAAGTGAGCATATACTCAGAATGTCTGGGTATTGAACTCGTCTAGCGGAGTTGGGAATTGCCCTTCCGTCAGAGGCGATCACTGACAGAGTTCTTCAATCACTGCCACCTAGTTACAAGAGCTTTGTAGTGAACTATAACATGCACGGGATGAACAAGTCAGTCGCCGAGCTGTTTGTGATGCTAAAAGTCGCTGGGTCTGAAATCCAGAAAGAACATCAAGTGTTGATGGTCAATAAAACCACTAGTTTCAAGAAAAATGGCAAAGTCAAGGGCAAGGGCAAGAAGGGTAAAACCAAGAAGGATGGCAAAGCAGTTGCTACTTTTGCAAAGAAGCCCAAGCATGGACCCAAGCCAGAAACTGAGTGCTTTCATTGCAAAGGAACTGTTCACTAGAAGCGGAACTGCCCCAAGTACCTGGCTGATAAGAAGGCAGCCAACGACAAACAAGGTATATATGATATACATGTTATTGATGTGTACCTTACTGGCTCTCGTAGTAGTGCCTGGGTATTTGATACCGGTTCGGTTGCTCACATTTGCAACTCAAAGCAGGAACTACGGAATAAACAAAGGCTGGCAAAGGACGAAGTGACGATGCGCGTGGGAAATGGTTCCAAGGTTGATGTGACCGCCGTCGGCACGCTCTCTCTTCGATTACCATCGGGATTAGTGATGAACCTAAATAATTATTATTTAGTGCCTGCGTTAAGCATGAACATTATATCTGGACCTTGTTTATTGCGAGACGGTTACTCATTTAAATCAGAGAATAAAGGTTGTTCTATTTATATGAGTAATATCTTTTATGGTCATGCACCCAATGTTAGGGGTTTATTCATATTGAATCTTGATAGTAATGACACACATGTTCATAACATTGATGCCAAAAGATGTAGAATTGATAATGATAGTACCACTTTCTTGTGGCACTGCCGTTTAGGTCATATTGGTGTAAAACGCATGAGGAAGCTCCATGCTGACGGACTTTTGGAGTCACTTGATTTTGAATCACTTGACACATGTGAACCATGCCTCATGGGCAAGATGACTAAAATGCCGTTCTCTGGAACAATGGAACGGGCGAGTGACTTATTGGAAATCATACACACTGATGTGTGCGGTCCAATGAATGTTACAGCGCGTGGTGGATATCATTATTTTCTCACCTTCACTGATGACTTAAGTAGATATGGGTATATTTACTTAATGAAACACAAGTATGAAACATTTGAAAAGTTCAAGCAATTTTAGAGTGAAGTTGAGAATCATCGTAACAAGAAGATTAAGTTCCTACGATCTGATCGAGGAGGTGAATATCCGAGTTATGAGTTTGGCAGTCACTTAAGACAATGTGGAATTGTTTCACAATTGACACCGCCCGGAACACCACAGCGTAATGGTGTGTCCGAACGTCGTAATCGAACCTTATTAGATGTGGTGCGTTCTATTATGTCTCTTGCTGATTTGCCACTATCGTTTTGGGGTTATGCATTAGAGACAACTGCATTCACTTTAAATAGGGCACCATCAAAATCCGTTGAGACGACGCCATATGAACTGTGGTTTGGCAAGAAGCCAAAGTTATCGTTTCTTAAAATTTGGGGATGTGATGCTTATGTCAAAAAGCTTCAGCCTGAAAAGCTGGAACCCAAAGCGAAGAAATGCATCTTCATAGGATACCCGAAAGAGACAGTCGGGTATACCTTCTATCTCAGATCCGAAGGCAAAGTGTTTGTCGCTAAAAACAGAACATTTCTTGAGAAATATTTTCTCTCGGAAGAATTGAGTGGGAGGAAAATAGAGCTTGATGAGGTTATTGAACCTTTACTTCAACCAGAAAGTAGTGCAGCGCAGAAAGATGTTTCTGTGGAACCTACGACGATAGAACAGGAAGTTAATGATGATGATCATAAAGCTTTGGATCAAGCAGCTATTGAACCTCGTAGGTCGACAAGGCCGCGTACTACCCCTGAGTGGTACGGCAACCCTGTCTTGGAGGTCATGTTGTTGGACAACAATGAACCTACGAGCTATGGAGGAGCAGTGATGGGCCCGGATTCCGAGAAATGGTTAGAGGCCATGAAATCCGAGATGGGATCCATGTATGAAAACAAAGTATGGACTTTGGAAGTATTACCTGAAGGGCGAAAGGCCATTCAGAACAAATGGATCTTTAAGAAGAAGATAGACGCGGACGGTAATGTCACCGTCTATAAAGCTCGACTTGTGGCAAAGGGTTTTTCACAAGTTCAAGGAGTTGACTACGATGACACTTTCTCACCCGTAGCGATGCTTAAGTCTGTCAGAATCATGTTAGCAATAGCTGCCTATTTCGACTATGAAATTTGGCAGATGGATGTAAAAACAACATTCCTCAACGGTTTCCTTGAGGAAGAGTTGTATATGATGCAACCCGAAGGTTTTGTCGATCCAGAGAATGCTGACAAAGTTTGCAAACTCCAGCGATCCATTTATGGACTGGTGCAAGCATCTCGGAGTTGGAATAAGCGCTTTGATGAGGTGATCAAAGCGTTTGAGTTTATACAAGTTTACGGAGAAGCTTGTATTTACAAGAAAGTGAGTGTGAGCTCTATAGCGTTTCTAGTATTATATGTGGATGACATATTGCTGATTGGAAACAATATAGAAATGCTGGAAAGCGTGAAGGAATATTTGAACAAGAGTTTTTCAATGAAGGACCTAGGAGAAGCTGCTTTCATATTAGGCATTAAGATCTATAGAGATAGATCGAGACGCTTAATATCACTTTCATAGAGCACATACCTTGATAAAGTTTTGAAGAAGTTCAAAATGGAACAGTCCAAGAAGGGGTTCTTGCCTGTATTACAAGGTGTGAAGTTGAGTAAGACTCAATGCCCAGTAACTGCAGAAGATAGAGAAAAGATGAGTGTCATCCCCTATGCTTCAGCCATAGGCTCTATCATGTATGCAATGCTGTGCACAAGACCCGATGTCAGCCTTGCCATAAGTATGGCCGGAAGGTTTCAAAGTGATCCTGGAATGGAGCACTGGCAAGCGGTCAAGAATATCCTTAAGTACCTGAAAAGGACTAAGGAAATGTTTCTCGTTTATGGAGGTGATGAAGAGCTCGTCGTAAAGCATTATGTAGATGCAAGCTTTGACACTGATCCGTACAACTCTAAGTCGCAAACCGGATACGTATTTATTCTTAACGGGGGAGCGGTAAGTTGGTGCAGTTCCAAGCAAAGTGTGGTAGCTGAATCTACGTGCGAAGCGGAATACATCGCAGCCTTAGAGGCGGCAAAGGAAGGTGTCTGGATGAAGCAGTTCATGACAGATCTTGGAGTAGTGCCCAGTGCACTGAATCCAATGAACCTGTTCTGTGACAACACTGGTGCCATTGCTCTGGCCAAGGAACCAAGGTTTCACAAGAGGACCAGACACATAAAGCGACGCTTCAACTCCATCCACGATTACATCTTGGAGAAAGACATAAATATTTGCAAAGTGCACACGGATATGAATGTTGCAGACCCGTTAACTAAACCTCTTCCAAGGGCTAAACATGATCAACACCAGAACTACATGGGTGTTCGATTCATTACAATGTAAATCACATAGTGATGTGAACTAGATTATTGACTCTAGTGCAAGTGGGAGACTGTTGGAAATATGCCCTAGAGGCAATAAATAAAGTGTTTATTATTGTATTTCCTTGTTCATGATAATCGTTTATTATCCATGCTATAATTGTATTAATTGGAAACATGGATACATGTGTGGATACATAGACAAACACAATGTCCCTAGTATGCCTCTAGTGAACTAGCTCATTGATTGAAAGGTGGTTAAGGTTTCCTAGCCATGGACATGAGATGTCATTTGATAATGGGATCACCCAAACTACAAACGTAGCTTATGATCGTGTCATTTTATTGCTACTGTTTTCTGCATGTCAAGCATATGTTCCTATGACCATGAGATCATGCAACTCACAGATATCAGAGGAGTACCTTGTGTGTATCAAATGTCGCAACGTAACTGGGTGACTATAAAGGTGCTCTACAGGTGTCTCCGAGGGTGTCTGTTGAGTTGGCATGGATCGAGACTGGGATTTGTTACTTCGTGTGACGGAGAGGTATCTAAGGGCCCACTCGGTAATACAACATCACAATGAGCCTTGCAAGCAATGTGACTAATTGTTAGTTGCGGGATCTTGTATTACATAACGAGTAAAGAGACTTACCAGTAACGAGATTGAACTAGGTATGGAGATACCAACGATCGAATCTCGGGCAAGTAACATACCGAAGAACAAAGGGAACATCATACAAGATTAACTGAATCCTTGACATAGAGGTTCGACCGATAAAGATCTTCGTAGAATATGTAGGAACCAATGTGGACATCCAGGTCCCGCCATTGGTTATTGACCGTAGAGGTGTCTCGGTCATGTCTACATAGTTCTCGAACCCGCAGGGTCTGCATACTTAAGGTTTGGTGACGTTTCGGTAGTATAGAGTTATGTATGGTGGTGACCAAAGTTTGTTCGGAGTCCCGGATGAGATCCTGGACGTCATGAGGAGCTCTGTAATGGTCCGGAGGTAAAGATTCATATATAGGATGTCCCAGTTTGGTCGCCGGAAAAGTTTCGGGCTCATCGGTAGTGTACCGGGAGTGCCGATAGTGTACCGGGAGACCTCCGGGAAGGGTATTTCTACCCTAGAGGATCCATGGGCTGTGGGAGAATAATAACCAGCCCTTAGTGGGCTGGTGGAACAGCCACAAAAGGCCCATGGCGCCAGGAGGAAAAAGGCCTAAAGAAAAAGGTGGAAAAAGGGCCAATAGGGAGCAATCCTAGTCCAACTAGGATTGGAGGAGGAGTAGGATTCCTCCTCCTTTGCTTCGGCCGAAGCCTCCTTGGCTTGGAGGCAAGGCTGCCACTCCTCCTCCCTCCTCCTATATATACTAGTGGATTGCTAGGGTTTTGCACAGTTTTTATGGCCACGTGCTACCCGTTCCACCGGTGCTCCTCTAGATCGGTTTTCCGCAGCGCTTAGGCGAAGCCCTGCCAGAATAGCTCCACCACCATCGCCGGAGCACTGTCACGCTGCCGGTGAACTCTTCCTCCTCTCCGCCTCCTCTTGCTGGATCAAGACGGTGGAGATCATCATCAAGCCGCACGTGTGCTGAACGCGGAGGTGCCATCTGTTCGGTACTAGATCGGAAGGATCATGATCAAGGCCACGGGACGTTCGTGATTGGATCGCGGGACGGATCGTGACGAGATCGCGGGACGGTTCGTGATTGGTTCGCGGGACGGTTCGTGACTAGACCGCGGGACGCTCGGCGATTTGGATCGCGAAGAAGTTCGACTACACCAACCGTGTTTCTTAACGCTTCCCGCTTAGCGATCTACAAGGGTACGTAGATCCACTCTCCCTCTCGTAGATGCTCATCTCCATGGATAGGTTTGCATGTTCGTAGGAAATTTTTTGTTTCCGATGCGACGTTCCCCAACAGGAGGAGGCCAGGAGGCGTCGTTGGGTCAGAGGAGGTGGGGTCGAGGGAGTGGAGGAGTTCAGGGCTGCGACTGTGAGGGGATTGGGGGGAACGCTTTGGTTTTTATGTTTTTGCCGCACACGAGACCATTTTCTAGCACCCATCAGGCATTCCCCTTTTTCTGTCGCTGGTTCGATGCTCGCTGGCTGCACTATTCATAACCGACGTGGAGGCCTCCGTTGTGCCTAACACGTCAACGTCCTTTATAAGTTTAATAGTATGAGCTAGTTTAGTTGTATGTGACTTTATTTATTTACTGAATTGGAACTTGCGAGCTTGATTTCTGTTACTATCAACTATTTTTGCCTTCTCTCCTAAACAGGCTGATGGGTCTGATTCCTTGGCCGTGGTGCACGAACACAGATAATGGGCAGAGGCCCAGTGGCCCAGGGCGAATGATCGGTAGGATAACCTAGCTAGTAGCTACAAACGAGAAACGCCATGGACATACGAAGCTGAAGGACCCATAATATTATACTTCCATTTATATAAAGTATCACATATGCCTATGTGTTGCAATAAGACAAAGTGAGTATTCTATGTGCAAATATAACTTTCTATGTGTTACAAAATTGGCACAAATTTTGTAAGGATCATAAATGCTAGGAAAACATGTCATGTCGTCTGTTGCGACCGGAGAAAAAATAACGTGAATATAGTGAGGTCATACGTGTAAACATAGCTATTTTCTAAATAATACATTTTTATTAAACTTGTCAGATGTTAAGCCCGTTCAAAAATCTGCAAACATATAACGGCGTTGGCCAAGCCAAACCGTCTGGCTACAGTCGGCTACGCCAAAGCCGATTAGTCACTGTCGGCTTTGGCTAGGGCAATAGGGCAGTCAGCTACGCTCAAGTTGCTCTAGTCAGCTTAAAAATGATTAATTAGTACTAATCGTCTTAGCTGTGACCAATTAGTACTAATCGGTGTTGGCAAAGCTGATAGGTGCATGTATTCATATTCTGCTACGTAATTAAGATTTTCTGGTGACCAGAATGACAAATAGCCCTTCTCGTTTTTCGCGTGGCAGATCCCGCTACTCGACCAGGCGGCAAGACTTTTTCCCGCCATAATTTACCACTTATGACTTCCTGCCATAATTTCCCGCTTCCAACTTCCCGCCATCGTTTCCCGCATTTTTGTTCCCGACATCGTTTCTTGCTCCTTTGTTCCCGCCAATATCTGCTCCCATAGTTTCCCGCTTCTGAGTTCTTGCCTATTCTTTCCTTTTGAACCTATATACCCCCCTCCACACCAAGGTTAGTAAGTAGTCCAGTGTAGTATCGTAGTTTTGTCAAGATGTCCCATTATTCTTTTGATCATAGTTTTCCCTCTAGTATGTCCCATTGTCTTCTTTGTTTAGCCAACAATTTCAAGATTGACGATAGAGTAGTTCCATGGGACGAACTCATCAATAGTGACACCATACTGAATGAGTTGGCTCATGCATTAGATAGGAATGGGTGGCCTCCAAGGACCTTTGAGGAGATACAGAAAGAATTTCTCAGGTTGCATGGAAGATGGCCGAAGCAACTGCTTAAGAGTGAATCATACCTAAAGTTTGCATCAGAAAATACAGATATATGGATAGAAGACAGTGAGACGAAGACGACATCTTCATGCCGAGCATCAAGGCCAAGGCTACCGCATTGTCGAAGGGCAAGCGCTCTACATCAACAAAGGGCAAGAGCTCTGCATCCACAAAGGGCAAGAGCTCTGCATTGACGGAGGATGACGATGATGCTTTCATGTAGTTTTTAAACTATATTTTGTAATTTCAGTCATATTATTTAATTCATATGTATTTTATATTATTTGTTTGTATTGACTTGTTGTAGGGGCATTATGTTCTATCTAAGTATTATCCCCACTAAGCTAAATGAGGAGTAAAATAGAATATGAATATGTATCATAGATAAGTAGATAGTCATTTGTCCCATACATAGAATAAACATATGCCTCATACATAATTAGATAGTCTTGTCTCTACTGGTAGATGAAGCATCACTGATGACGCCTGCCTCGGCGCTCGGATCGTGTGTGTTTCAGTATTAATCCCTAAACATCCGGCCAACCATTCTATCAACTGAGTAACAAACCATGTTTCAGGGGCAGTCATTGGAACTTCAATGTACTGAAATTCACTCACATGAACTCCCCTCTCATTTGTTTGGACTTTACCAGGGCCGTAGTAAAAACCTAACTTCACTAAATCAGACATATCTATTGACCTAAAAAAATATTCAACAAGGACAAATATTAAGCAAAATGGAAAACTAATGGTTATACCGAACCAACTAAAAATTACCACATCTACCAAAAATTATCCAAAGCTACCAGATCAACTAATAATATACACACAACTAAATACTTGACATCTACATATTGTACCAAACTAATTGAAAATTGACAGTCCTAGATATATTTGCCAAAGCTACATGATCAACTGAAATAATTGACACAACATAATACTACGGGACCAAACATTAAATCAAATGACGAACAACGACATTCAAACATGGGAACAAACGACGAACACCGGAATCTCCACCGCCACCACCTCCACCTCCTACACCTCCTACACCACCACCACCTCCACTTCCTCCACCTCCACCTCCACCTCCACAATGGTGATGTGACGCCCTCGATTCCTGCTATAGTAATGGTTGAAATTAAGCTACAGTAACGACCTTGAACAAGCTTAATCGTTTTGCTAATCCAGTTATGATCATTGCTGGAATCAATCTGGATTCAAATTTCCTTTGAAATTCAAATTCATGTCGAAGGTGGATTTAAATTTTTTACAAACTTCAAATTAAAAATCATGCTTATGTTACAATTATTCCCTAAGCTATTCAAAAAATGAAGCAACATTTTATCACGTGGTTGGGTTCCTCAAAACTATTTTTACAGATGTCAACACAATTATTAAATGCCTTTTGGGATTATAATATTTTCAAATGTTTACAAGGGGCCTTCAAAATTAAGGTGACTATGCCAAGTATTGCATTGCAAATATCGGGCATGTTTGCTTTTTTTGTGAGGGTAATTTATTTCTAAATCTATTTTAAGAATAGAAAGTTATAAATAAAAAAACAAAAACAAAAAAGAGAAAAGACAAACCCCCCACCGGCCCAACTGGGCCATCGGCCCAGCAGGCCGACCAACCTCAGCCCCCTGGGGCTATAACCCCCACCCCCGCTCCCACCGACAGCCCCACCTCCCCCAATCGCTCGCCCTGTTCTCCCCTCCTCCCGATCTGGATCGGGGAAACACCCCCGACCCCAACCCTCCCGTGCCGTCGCCTCGCCAGGCTACACTCGCCACCGGCGCCTCTCCACCGGACCGCCACCATCGACCCTGTCGCCGTCCGTTGTCGTCGCCGGGCCTCCCCGCTACGCTGCCTCGCATCTGCATCGCCCTGGCCTCCTCACGCCCTCCCCGCCGGTCTCCATCGACCCTCGCCGCCACAGCCACCCTACACCACGGGTGAGCCGCCGCCCCTCCTTGCCCACACCACCGCTGTTAGCTACCGCCGACCGCCGCGGTACTGCTCACCCCCCCTCATCGCGGCCCTACTCGCCCGTAACTGCGTCCCGGCCGCGCCTCGCTCTCGGCTGCTCATGCACGCAATGCCGGCGCCGCCCACTATGACCCTATGCTCGCCCGCCTCCGGCCACCCTCCACGCGCGTCCGCGTCCTTCGCTCAACGCCCCCACGCGCCACGCCCCTCGCTTGCGACGCTCACCACGGCCCCTGCTCCTCGTGCCAGCCCCGTGCAAGCCCTTGGCCTCGCCCCGGCCCAATCTGGTTAGTGAGGGCTAACCATCCCACTAACCCCACCCCCTATGACAATGACAGAGGGGGGCCATTGCCTCCTAAACTAATAAAAGTAGATAAAATAAATAAATAAATAACCCTGTTGACTACTCATGTTAGCATGCCATCATGCTGATGTCATAATTCTGATTATTGAATTAAAATAATCTATTTTAATTTCTGAATATTAATAAAACTTTAAATATTAATATAAAATAACCATAAGTCAGATGAAAAAGTTTTGAACATGAAAGTTGTTCAGAAAAATCCTATGAATCTGAATACACTGTCCCTTAGTCTAACACATGGCTCTAACATGGCGAACATGGAACTTTTCCATCGTTTTTACCTGTCCGGTACTAGCCCTAGACCCGAGAAATATTGTGAGATATTCTTCCGACCCGTCTGTGATGTGTAATACTGCGTTAGTGCATGCCTAGCCCTGCATATTGACATGTCATGCATCATGTTGCATCTGTGCTTTATATTTATTGTTTCTTCCCCCCCTCTTCTCTCCGGTAGACCTCGAGACTAACGGTGCTATCGGGTATGACTACACCGCTGATGATCAGGCTTTTGCAACAGAGCAGCAAGGCAAGTAACCCCCCTTGAGCATTCCGATATCGCCCATTCCTTCCTCTCATTCTTGCATTAGAATTTGCTACTGCATTAGCTAGCTCCTATTTCTGATGCATAGCCTGTTTTTTTAATAAACTACTACTTTACCTGTAATCATATCAACTGTTTAGTATAGGTTGATCAATGAATCCCCAGTGACCCCCTTAGTCCCAGTTACCCCTGCTTCTTCATCGACGACTCGAAGACCCGAAGACTCGGTCAACCGACCGATGAGCCAGGCCCCTCACATCACCGCACACCCCTTTAGAATGGCACTACAGAGCTACTACCGGGTGCCGAGGGTGATACCTCACTTAGCACTCCTGGTGTTAATTCTGTAGCACAGCTAATCAATCGCGGGTATCGAGGGTAATTCCTCCTTCCCATTTATCGATAGAGACTCTTGTCATACACATAACTCGAGTGGGATCCATCGAGGGTGATTCCTCGGATATCCACTTGGTGTATAAACACACAGTTACTTCAACTTGACCTTGTTTACATGTGAGACGGGACTGGAGGGACAGGCGGTACCACGCTGGTTGAGGTGGATCTAAGTTCCCGACAGTCTTGAGATGGGTCGGCCCCAAGGGTACCTGTATGTAAGATGTGGTGGGATGCGCCGTTAAGGCATCCAAAAGGGTGATGACGAGGCGTGGACTGGCGAGAGAGGCCTTTGCCACACATCCTCGAGACGGGGCGACGGGACCGCACTTTATGGGTCGCGCTTGCCCCATATTAATAAAATACTAATGGGTTGGGTATTTTATCTGAGTTGGTCGTTTGACCTTTTACGCACCAAATCTTAACATGGGAGAAGTTATGGGTACTCAGGGTCGTTGTATCAGCCAAAGCTCTTCGGGCGTCAGCAATGGAGCAACGCATGCCGGATGGGACTAGAAGGTACAGCTCCCAGACCGAGTGCAAGGGCAAGGGCGTGGCCAAGAAGGCTCAGCTGTTTGCATCGTGAAGGAGTGCAAGGGCAAGTGGGCCCACGAACCCGCATGCTTAGACTTTAGACTGACGGGCTGGCCTCTTCATTGAGCCTAGGTGGGGCGACGGTGTTTTGGATCCCGAGGCCGGGCATTACCCGGGAAAGTGAGTCCGGCCGGAGGGATCAAGCGTGTTGGAAATGCGGTGCACCCCTATTGGGATGAATTCATCTATTCGAATAGCCGTGTCCACGGTAACAGGATGACTTGGAGTTGTACTTTGACCTACTACAACTAAAATTGCGACTTCAATTTGAAATGAATTTTGGCTCCAGGATTGCTTCCTCGCAGATAGTCGAGGAAGAATCTATGGGCATGGTTACTTAATAAAATTGCTACAATAAAATTATGGCTATATGTGAGTTACCAGTCTACTCTCTTCTAATGCTGCAAGATGCTGAAGATGCTAGTCTTCGATAGGACTATGCCTTCCCCCTATTCTTGTTTCGGCAGTCAGCCCAGATATACCCCATTCCTTGATAATGATGCATACTTAGCATAGTTATGATGTCAGTCTTGTGAGTACTTTGGATGAGTACTCACCGCTGCTTTGCTTTCTCTTTCCCCCCTCGATACGATTCTGCGTTCAGACGGCGAAGCCCCAAAGATGGAGTACGCCGGAGATGACTACTACACCACCGCTGGAGCCTACTACTATGTGGAGAGTGTTGACTCTCAGGAGTAGTTAGGAGGTTCCCAGGCAGGAGGCCTCGCCTCTTTCGATCTGCTGCTTATGTTTGTGCTAGCCTTCTTAACACAAAACTTGTCTAACTTATGTCTGTACTCAGATATTATTTGCTTCCGCTGACTCGTGCTTGACAAGCTTTGTATTCGATCACTCGAGGCCCCTAGCTTGTAATATGAAGTTGTATGACTTTAATTTGTGTCTAGAGTTGTGTTGTGATATTGATTAGTGAGTCCCTAATCTTGGTTGTACGCATTGCATGTATGTTTAGCGTATGGTCGAGAATGGGGGCGTCACAAGTTGGT
Organism: Hordeum marinum; assembly: GCA_022496015.1. Lineage (NCBI taxonomy): Eukaryota > Viridiplantae > Streptophyta > Magnoliopsida > Poales > Poaceae > Hordeum > Hordeum marinum. The sequence continues at coordinate 270,144,737 of CM039678.1, forward strand.
ATCAGAGCCGACTGTCTGTAGGTAGCCCCCTTTCCAACTCCTTAGCCGAAGTTGAGTCTAGTAATTGATTTTTTTACTAACACTGATGTTGTGGCTTACGGGCCCACATCTCAATCGGGTGGTATTAGGATCTTTTATTCCTCGTCTATACTCTGGGTTCTGATCTCTGTTCTCTTTTGGGTTAACAATTTTATTAACTCTAACTCTAGGTTCTCGTAACTACTTCCCTAGGAGAGCCCCTCATTTCAGAAGATTGCTCGATTCATCAGAAGACTTTGAAGATACTCTCCGATGTTCTCCCGAGAACTTGTGCTCATCGCTTTTGTGATTTCCTTCCTCCGTCAACCCCTATGGATGATTACACACAATTGTTGCTCATACTTTCATATCCAGTTGCTCTTGTTATTACAAGGTACGTCGAATTATCTTACTGGAGATTCGTTCTTCCTTGGTGGATCACGTGTTTCACAGAATTCTTTGAAACACTATTTGATCTTCCGTAATCCTCAATAGCGTTTTGCTTTTGACCTTTCTCACCTGCTTGCATTATGGTTAATTCCATATGTCTAGCAATATTAAGTTAATCCTTTGTGGTTTTCATTTGATTTTATTGATTCAACCTGTGTGTGAATGCATGAAGTCGTCAGTTGTTTCTCATAAAGTATCTTTCTGGCTCAGACATCTTTCCAAACATGAGTTGGTTCTCGACAATTCAACTTTGATTGATTATTCATCTAAGTCATTCAACTTGTATTTGATCGGAGCATCTGATTCTGATACACCAATTGGCAAGTCTAATTCCTTTGGCAATTTAACCATCGAATTATTTGGATGTTCTATAATCTGATGCCTTGTATTCTACCTTCCACTGATTGAGTTTCGATACTCATATCAGGTCCCTTTGTGGGACGCCAAACCATTGTTGGGTTATTATCCGACAACATCCTTCACCTTCAAAATCCTTGTGAGATCTTCCCTGAAACATGATCCCATTGGTAATTTGTGTCTTCTCCCTTTGATAAGTGGTATCCTATTCTTTTGTCAGCCATGCTCTTTTGTCAAGCATGTGATAATTACTCTTGAAGCTTGTGGTATATGTTCCTAAGATGCCCCGATGGGTTGAACCTATGACTTCCTTAATTCGTGTGAACTCAAAAGTTTTCACGATTCATACTCTCCTGGTGTTTCGCCAGTGAAACTTTCAAAACTAGAACTTCATCAAAGGCGAGGTGTAAATGGAAGGTGATGCATTGATGATGTGAGAGTCGACCTTGAACCTTGTGTTCATGCCGATGGAAACGATGTTGATCTTATCATAGAAGCTTCTCCTTTCAATAAGCATTCATTGTATGATTTGATCTTGTATCTTGATCTTGTCCTTTGCAATCATGGTTCCGGCCATGATTGTTCTTCTTTGATCTCATTTTTTGACAAGTTAAAGCACTTGTCTTCTGAAGATCAATACATAGGTCCAAGATTTAATTCTGATCTGCATCCGAGTATTACCCCTGGTATATCGAGAAAATCATGGAGCTACATAGCTTCTTATGAGCTCCTCGTCAACTATGTTTTATTTTGCTCGTTCCAGTTTCCTCGTGTTCTGAGTTGTTGGACACTCAAGGACACCGATAATTAAATCGAGCCTGCTTTGCGATTACACAACTTCTAGTAATCTTCTTTGCTTAAGAGTTTGTACTCGGTCATGCCTTTGCAAGCTGTTAGGTTACACCATCATCGTCATGTTAAAGCTTGACCATACTGTCTATGTCCTTTATCCCTGAAGCACCATCCTAATAGTGCTTTAAGCTTACATCGATCTTTAAACGTCATGTTGGTTGTCTTGAAAGGCAATTCTCATTCTTAGATAGCACTCTAACATGTGGTTTCGACAACCATTCGCATCACCATTTCTTTGCCTGATGTCGTCGCTGATCGATTACATCTTCAAGAGACTTCTCGACAATTGTGTCGTGGACATCATCAACATTCTGAACTCTACTACAGTATCAATTAAATTATTGATGGGAAGTAGCATTCTTGCCTTCCTTCCAAACGCAGGCTTGTCTTGTTTTGGTTGAACCTTAAGTTCCTTGTTAGCCGTCTTGTGATATGTTCTATCTTGGAGTATTATTATCTTTTCCAAGAATGACGTGGTCATAAAAATTCTTGATATAGTGATACTTCTTGCCAACACCTTTCATTTCTTATGTCTTCGTGTTGTTTCTAACCGGAATAACGACAAATGGATTGTGGTGGGTAAATTCAACACTTATGGCATAGCAACTCTATTACCTTGGAGTAAATGAACAATAAGCCCATTCTTAGTGTGTTGGATGTTGAATCAACATTCTATCATTGGCCGTGCTACTTAGTCCGGATTTTGGTTGCACCTTGCGGTTAATGTTTAATTGTGGATGTTTCCCTCGAGCATACCTCATTTATCATCTGGTTTTGCCAATGCTATCACCTTGTTCATCCTATTGAGGAAATCCACCTTTGTGGAAATCTCGACGAATTGTTGATGAGCCCATATGCCACATCCTCATCTTCTTTGTGGTTCATGATGAACATCTAAGCTAGTGTTGTAAAATTTTGAACGCCCAATCTTTGTAACTAGCTCATGAAGAATGTGTGTGATAAAAGAAGTGTTCTTCTCTAAGTTCACGTGCATTTTTGCCACCTTGATGATGAGAAAATTTTATTTCGCTTTCTCTGGAATCGTTCCAATTCATTATTGCATGTGCAAAGTATTCTATGGTTTGATGGGTTTGCTACCTCACTCCATATGTATTTCCTAGCACGTCAAGCCACTGATTGGACCTATGATATCCGGGCTTATACACGGAACTTTTATATCCTCCATGATGATTCCCAACCGGAGCTTGATTGCATTCCATCCTAAAAACTTCTATATGGACACAAATGTCTTGACATTGCGTTCATATGTCTTGCATTCCAAATCATGAATCAGGGATTGCTTCCGTCGTTCATTCCCAGTGTGGGGACCCTGACTCATAAGTCGTGATCATCGAATGCACGTGTATGGTGATCCCAGAGACCAATGCTCACTGAACACACAGAAGGTGAATAACAAGAGTCTTACATCCATATTTAGCATCTTACACAAATGAAGACCATGAAGGTCTAGTCTTACATAGATAGGGCCACAAGGGCCAAACACTTAAATAGAACAAGTAGGGGAAATCTTGATCGAAAGCGTGAACCCATGCCATCTGCCTTGAACCTAGAGGCATTCTGACCGGGAAGCGTCCTAGTTCGCATGTTCGTCACCAACGAACTCTTCACCGTACTCCTGTTCATCCATGCCTGGCCAATTAAATAACCAGTGGCAAGCCAATGAGTACTTTGAATGTACTCGCAAGCAACCCATGTTTGTTTCAAGGTAATAACAATGCATGATACATCACTAATAGGTATTTTGCAGAAAGCTAATTTTGAATGCAATGACATGGTCAAGTAACTAGATAAGCATGCAGCAACACTTGGCAGATTTCCGTATGTACAAGTTACGGATATCATCATAAGCAGGGGTTGAACATCTCATGTTCATTCGTCACATCAAGTATTCAGACTTGTCTCAAGCATCATACTCCTGTCTCCCATACACACACATACACCAATGTTAGCGAAAACATCTGGACATGGCATAAGCAGCACCACCCAACTGTCCTTGACCGTGGACACAGCTATTCGAATAGTTTTACACTCTGTAGAGGTTGCGCGCTTTACCCATAAGACTCGGGGAATTTCTGTGTCATCCACGACTCGCGGTATATTACATACCCGAGGTAAGCACCCGAAAAATGCCTTTCCCATGGTGATACTAAACAAAGAGTCCACTCGTTGGTGCCATCCCTCATGATATACATCACAGGTATCATCCATGAGGGCACGCAAGGGTGTGCCCGATGCTTGTAAAGACAACGCATGGCCTTCCACTTCCGGGACGACCCCGTCCCGAGAGTGATCACTTCACCCTCACCACAAGTAATGCGGGCTCCCTGCTAGCACCAACCATAGTATTCATCAAAGCCCCGTCCCATAAGGGGTATCATGGTCGCACATGTAAGGTTGGGACGGTCGAAAAACACACCCTCCGTTTTCGAAAACACACCCTCATCCTATTCCAGCACACCTCTTCTTTCTCAAGTGGTCACCCAACTCATCATCATCTCCCTCGGGCATTAGTGGCACTCGACGGGGTTTTCGAAAAGTCCTTGAAATCATTTCTTCCTTTCCATCACTATGCATAAATCCCAACCCACTTGCGTAGCATCTACTAGCATCCTATCTACACCTGCCTGCATAACCCTCATAAGGTGGTAGGGTCATGCACGATGCAAGTGTCAACGGTACAAGTATCGGAGGCAACCCACCGAAGGGGGAGCACCACTTCATGATCAATCACCAAATCAACAAGTGCTATATGTCATGCATGAAAAAGTTTCTTAACATGGTCAAAGGGCTGCTTGCCTGGCTCAACAAAGTCTTCGGGGTCTTCAAAGTCTTCGGGTCCAACTCCCTTGTCAATAGCGCAATCTATCGTCGCAAATAAAAGCGTTAAAAATAATCATCCCACAAAAACAGAGCACACAAGCTACTATTAAAAATGCTTCCCTACTCTGATAAATACTGAAAACTATAATAAAAATATTTGCCTAAGGTTTTGTTATGAAAATATTTTGGAAATTATTAAACAGAGGCAAAAAGATGCCTAAATATAGGTTTTAAAATAATACAGTGCATGAAAGATTTTCAAAAAATTACACAAAAGGCACTATTAAATTCTAGGGAATATTCTAGGAATTTAGGTGGATAAATTATTGGATTTGGAATTATTTTCAGATCTGTGGGATTTTTGGAAGTCAGGGAGAAAAAGGAAAAGAAAAGGGCACTATGCCCTAGGCCAGAGACGGCCAGCAGCTGGGCCAGCCCAGCTGGCCAGCCAGCCAGCCTCGCGCGCGGCCAGGTTCAAACCTGATGCGCGGGGCCTGGTTGTCGGCGACCGCGAGGGGGAGAGAGAGAGCACGGGAGTGGGAGAGAGATGACGATAGGTGGGACCCCCCTGTCGGATCCTTCTCCCTCCTCCAGGCAGAGAGGGGAGGCGCTCACCTGCAATGTTGCAGGGCATGGCGATGGCAGGTGGAGGCGGGAATGGGTCCGGGATGGAGTCCCGTTCCAAGGAAGGTCGAGGGGGCGCCGGAGGCGGTCGGAGTCGCCGGCGGCGAGCTCCTGTGGCGGAGGGAGCTTCAAAAGAGATCGTCGGGGACGTCTCGCACTGCAAAGAGGACGAGGGCGAGGGGGAATCGGGTTAAAGGGGTGAGGGAGGATCAACCGAAGGGAAAAGAGGGCCAGAGGTGGTCGGTACCAGGAGATCGACGACAAGGTGGCTGCGGCAGTCCTTAGCTCGATCCGGAGCACAAAGGCATCGGGGGCTCTCCGGGGGGCACATGATATCTGCTAGGGAGTAGAGAGAGACCATAGGGGAGAGAGAGAGAGGCCCGAGAGGCTCTTATAAGGGCGCCCGGTGGTCCATCGAGCTCGGATGCGCTGGCGAGCTCAGGGCCGAGGACAGAGTCGAACAGAGGGGGCGAGGGCACGACTGTGGTGCTCGTGGGGTTGGTCTAGGGCGAGGGGGAGAGGAGAGAGAGGCGGGGAAGCACGCGCATGCGAGCCCCGCGGTTGGCCAAATCGGGCGGCCGCGGCGCACATGAGAGGGGCCGGAGGAGGGAGAGATAGGAGGGGGCCGACACTTTGGAGTGTTGCGGACATCGAGGGAACCTTGGGGGCAGCTCCCCCCCATCCCAAGGCTGTCGGGAGCCCTCGGGATGGTCCTGCTATAGTGCGGACATGCATTGTAGCACGCTCCAAAGCATGTCTTTGGCATGCCATGGCATGCTAGCATGCTCTGGACGCGCCCCTACGTGTCCACTAGCTCCTGTACGATTTAAGGATGATATAGGAGCTAGGGGAGGCTAGACGAAAAAGAAATGGGGGAGGAAGAGGGTAAAAATGATGTTGCCATGGTGAAACAGAGGTGTAAATGTCGGTTTTACCCCACTTACCCTAGGAGCCTTGGCCAGAGAAACTTATTGGGGGTGAAAGGCAATACGAGATAGCTGTGGTAAAAATTTGAAGGCAAGGGAAATAGTAGAGATGGTGAAAATAATGATTTCTAGAATTGATCAAAAGGTGTTTGATGGTGTTTTGGCCTAGTAGATGAATTCTACACGCCTTGATAATTAACAGGGTCAAAGGGTGGTCAAAAGTAGGGCGTATCACCAAGATTGAGAGGGTTTGGTGAAAGTTCACCAATGTGACTTTGTGGAAACCTAGAAATCAACAGATTCTGGTTCTTGTAGATCCAGCCATGGTAAGCTATTACCCTTGATGCACCACTTACTGTAGCATCTTTATTTGGTGATTAGAGCATGTCCACAAAGTTTGGGGTCAACGGGAGAAACTTCACAATGTAAAGTTGTTCAAATTTGTATCTGGACAAGAAGGGATTTGGAATAGTTTGATGAATCAAAACAACTTGTATTGAGCTGAAACTTTGCAAGATCATCACCTATGATAGTGTTGACTTGCTAGAATTTTCCTGGAATTTATTGAGAATATTTCTTATAGAAATATTCCAAAATCTTGATTTGGACAGAAAGGGGTTTGAGGGGTTTTGCCCATGATTTGAACATTACCATGTGTTGAAACTCATATATATGGAAAATATATGTCCACTGAGTCTCCCTAATTTTTCTCAAATATTTTGAAAGCATTTAAATAATTTTTCCTTATGAAAAACCACTTCTGGTCTTAAGAAAAAACCTTTAAATAAAATATAAAAATAATCTTTAAAATTAATATTTGGTGGTTTTGGGAAGTCATAAATATAGTAGGTTTGAAATAAAGCCTTTGGGGAAGAAGGATCCACACAATTTGAGGACTTGCAGTGCAAAACTCATCTCAGGGGTTTCTGAAAACCTAATTTGAATAAATCATTTTTGGTCAATTTTTTTTGATAAAAATAGTTTTGGGCACTATTCACATGGCATGATCATTAGGCAAGAACTTTGGGTCAAGGAAGATGAGTGTGAAGAGGGATAGAATCTAAGAGTGCCACATACCAAAATCAACAAGCAAACAAGCAATAATTCAAACAAGCACAAGCATTGAAAAAGTTTTAATTGGCTCCAAATTTTATAAATCCAACATGACAAGGTGATACAAACACAAGGTGTGACACTGAGATTCTTGAAAATCATCTCGTAGATCCGTGTTGCATCCTTTTTCTTCTCAGGCCTTCTATGTCTGAAGTATCCTGACACCAACCAGATATGAACCTCAGCGGATATGATGGTTGGAACTCTTCCCAAGAATTATAAAGTTGGTATCTATGTTACTCGATAGGTGATGTGGCTAACACACCTGTCCGGAAGACCTATTGTTATAGTATCTTGCTCAACAAGATTCACCTTTTCTCCCATGAGGAAATTGTAAGTCTTATTTTATAAGTTGTTCCTGATGGATCCTTTGAGTTCTTGAAGTCCGACCTTTATCTAATGACCATGTCGATGCTTCCCCGAAGCATGGCTGTGCTACTCCAATCACCAACAAGAACATTGGATGCGCAATGCTAAATGTTTCTTGATCAATTATCGAAATGACATTGTATGGCTAATATCATGAATTCCCGCCCTTACCTAAATGGTTGTGTACTTGATGTCCTGTCACCTATATCGTGCTATGTTTGTCTCTGGGAACGGTATACTCAAATACTTAGGTATAAACACATTTCCATTCCCATTGGTCTATTTACCCCGTTCTTGTAATCTAATTATCTGAACAGTGGTAATCCCGTAAACACCTCGGCGATCAACTCTATCAGTAAGGCCCTGTTACTATTGTTGATAACATTCCGGTAACTGCCGGTGGACGAGAACTTTTCTGATTGGTTCGGCTCATATCAACGAGCAGGAAAATGGTTATATTCGTCCCCCGCCCTTGGTACCAACGTTGTTGCCAACTTAACTGACAGGCTCTCCTCTGGCAGATCTTGCTTCCATGATCGTGCAAGATGTCATCGCTCTTCCTACTCTTAACCTGCATGGCGGGCCCATAACCCAAAGTTCCACCAGACCGAAACCTGACTCTCCTGTACATCTCTAAATACAAAGTTTTTGTTGCACTTGGCTTCGTATGTAAATCCCAAGCCACCGTCCAAGGTAATGATGTTATTCTTGTCGTCTTTGACAGACTATCCAAAGTTGCACACTTTTTGGCTGTCAAGGAAACTATTTCCTATCACTGCTAGTCAGCTGGCAGATCTTTACATATCCAGAGTTGTTTCACTCCATGGTATTCCGCTGGTGATTAGTTCAGACTGTGGCAGTTTATCCACTTCGAGATTTTGGGCAAGTTTCCAAGAAGCTATGGGAACTCATTAGTCATTTAGCATCGCTTTTCACCCTTAATCCCAGGGACAAGTTGAAAGAGTCAATCAGATTCTCGAAGAAATGCTTCGAGCTTGTGTCATTTATTTTGGCAAGAAATGGGAGGAATCTCTCATGTATGCTGAGTTATCCTACAACAATAGCTATCAAGCTAGTCCGAAGATGGCTCCCTTTGAAGTGTTATATGGACAAAAGTGTCAGACTCCTCTGAATTGGTCAGAAACTAGGGAACATAGAGTTATCGGTCTGGATGTTATCCAACATGCCGAAGATCAAGTTCGCATTATTCATGCAATTCTGAAGGCTGCCCAGTCTGTCAGAAGAGTCAGTATGACCGTCATCACAAGGATATGGTCTATCAACCTAGCGAAAAGGCTTATCTTCGAGTCACGCCAATGAGAGGTGCACACCTTTTTGGGATCAAGGGCAAGCTGGCTTCTCGATATATCGGTCCTTTCACTGTTCTCGAAAGGCGTGGTAAAGTGGCATATCAACTGGAGCTACTGCCAAACCTTTCTCAGGTTCACGATGTTTTCCATGTGTCATAGCTTCGTCACTGCTCCAAGGATCCTATCCGAGCAGTGGATCGTGATATGCTTGAACTGCAACAAGACCTTTCTTATAAAGAGCAACAGGTCCGCATTCTCGGACTCGTTAGAAGGTTACTAAGTTCTTCAAAGTGCAGTGGGCAAATCATTCTGAAGATGAAGCCACTTGGGAACGCAGAGATCATCTTCGTGCAGAACACCCCGAGCCTTCTCCCTCTACTTCTTAATTCTCGGGGCGAGAATTCTTATTAGTAGGGGAGAATCGTGACGCCCTGGATTTCTGCTACAGTAATGGTTGTAATTAAGCTACAGTAACGACCTTGATCAAGATTAATCATTTTGCTAATCCAGTTATGATCACTGTTGGAATCAACCTGGATCAAATTTCCTTTGAAATTCAAATTCATGTCGAAGGTGGATTTAAAAGTTTTGCAAACTTCAAATTAAAAATCATGCTTAGGTTACAATTATTCCCTAAGCTATTCAAAAATTGGAACCAACATTTTATCACGTGGTTGGGTGCCTCAAAACTATTTTTACAGATGCCAACACAATTATTAAATGCCTTTCTGGATTATAATATTTTCAAATGTTTACAAGGGGCCTTCAAAATTAAGGTGACTATGCCAAGTATTGCATTGCAAATATCGGGCATGTTCGCTTATTTTTGTGAGGGTAATTTATTTCTAAATCTATTTTAAAAAAAGAAACTTATAAATAACAAAAACAAAAATAAAAAAAGAGAAAAGACAAACCCCCCACCGGCCCAGCGGGCCGACCCACCCCAGCCCCCTAGGGCTATAACCCCCACCCCTGCTCCCACCGACAGCCCCACCTCCCCCACTCGCTCCCCCGTTCTCCCCTCCTCCCGATCTAGATCGGGAACCACCCCCGACCCCAACCCTCCCATGCCGCCACCTCGCCAGGCTGCACTCGCCACCGACGCCTCCCCATTGGACCGCCACCGTCGACCCTGCCACTGTCCGTCGTCGTCGCCGGGCCTCCCTGCTGTGCCGCCTCACATCCGCCTCACCCCGGCCTCCTCACGACCTCCCCGCCGGTCTTCATCGACCCTCGCCGCCCCAGCCACCCTACACCGCGGTTGAGCCGTCGCCCCTCCTTGCCCATGCCGCCGCCGTTAGCTACCGCTGACCGCCACGGCACTGCTCACCCCCTTGTCGCGACCCTACTCGCCCGTAGCCGCGTCCCCACCGCGCCTCACCCTCGGCTGCTCGTGCGCGCAACCGCCGATGCCGTCCATTGTGGCCCCGCGCTCGCCCGCCTTCAACCACCCTCCACATGCGCCCGCGCCCTTCTCTCAACGCCCGCGCGCGCCATGCCCCTTGCTTGCGATGCACGCTGCGGCCCCTATTCCCCGTGCGAGCCCCGCCGCTCCTTGGCCGCAGGCGAGCCCTTGGCCTCGCCCCGACCCGATCTGGTTAGTGGGGGCTAACCACCCCATTAACCCCACCCCCTATGACAATGATAGAGGGGGCCCATTGCCCCCTAAACTAATTAAAAGTAGATAAATAAATAAATAAGTAGTTAAATTAATTCATTAATTAATTAGTTAATTAACCTGGTAATTAGTCATCAGAGTATGACATGCGGGGTCCAGCCCCATTAACACTAATTAAATTTGATTAATAAATTATGTATATTAATTAACCTAAATAGAGAATGATAGGTGGGTCCCACCCCCCTAATTAAACATGTTTAAGATTAGTTAAACTAAATTAAACTGTGTGTATAACATGTGGGACCGAGTGGTTAGGTTTGACCAGTCAAACCCTGTTGAGTGCTCATATTAGCATGACATCATGCTGATGTCATAATTCTGATTATTGAATTAAAATAATCTATTTTAATATCTGAATATTAATAAAACTTTAAAAATGAATATAAAATAAACTGTAAGTCAGATGAAAAAGTTTTGAACAAGAAAGTTGTTTAGAAAAATCCCACGAATCCAAATACTCTGTCCCTTAGTCTGTCACATGGATCTAACATGGCAAACATGGAACTTTTCCATCGTTTTCGCCTCTCCGGTTCTAGCCCTAGACCCGAAAAATATGGTCAGAAATTCTTCCGACCCGTCTGCGATGTGTAATACCGCGTTAGTGCATGCGTAGCCCTGCATATTGCCATGTCATGCATCGTGTTGCATCCATGCTTTATATTTATTGTTTCTTCCCCCCTCTTCTCTGCGGTAGACCCCGAGACTAACAGTGCTGCCGGGTACGACTACACCACTGACGATCAAGCCTTTGCAGCAGAGCAGCAAGGCAAGCAACCCCCCGTTGAGCATTCCGATATTGCCCATTCTTCCCTCTCATTCTTGCATTAGATTTTGGTACTGCATTAGCTAGCTCCTATTTCTGATGCATACCCTGTTTTTTGATAAACTGCTACTATACCTACAATCATATCAACTGTTTAGTATAGGTTGATCAATGGATCCCCATTGACCCCCTTACTCACAGTTGCCCCTACTTCTTCATCGACGACTTGACGACTCGAAGACCCAAAGACTCGGCCAACCGACCGACGAGCCATGCCCCTCACATCACCGCACACCCCTTTAGAATGGCACTACAGAGCTAATACCGAGTCTTGAGGGTGATACCTCGCTTAGCACTCCCGGTGTTAATTCTGTAGCGTAGCTAATCAATCGTGGGTATCGAGGGTGCTTCCTCCTTCCCATTTATCGATAGCCACTCTTGTCATACACATACCTCGAGTGGGATTCATCGAGGGTGATTCCTCGGATATCCACTTGGTGTATAAACACATAGTTACTTCAACTTGACCTTGTTTACATGTGAAAGACGGGACTGGAGGGACAGGCGGTACCACCTTGGTTGAGCTGGACCCGAGTTCCCGACAGTCTTGAGATGGGTCGGCCCCAAGGGTACCCATGTGTAAGATGTGGTGGGATGCGCCGGTAAGGCATCCAAAAGGGTGATGATGAGGCGTGGACTGGCGAGAGAGGCCTTTGCCACACATCCTCGAGACAGGGCGATGGGACCGCACTTTATGGGTCGCGCTTGCCCCACATTAATAAAATGCTAATGGGTTGGGTATTTGATCTGAGTTGGTCGTTTGACCTTTTACGCACCAAACCTTCACGTGGAAGAAGTTATGGGTACTCAACGTCGTTGTATCAACCAAAGCTCTTCGGACGTCAGCAATGGAGTGGCGCGCGCCGGATTGGACTGGAAGGTACAGCTCCCGGACTAAGTGTACTAGGTCTACTTCCAGCCGCGTTCGCATCGTGTAGGAGTGCAAGGGCAAGTGGGCCCACGAACCTGCGCGCTTAGGCTTTAGACCAGCGGGCTGGCCTTTTTGTGGATCCTTGGTGGGGCGACGATGTTTTGGATCCCAAGGCCGTGCATTACCCAGGAAAGTGTGTCCGGCCGGAGGTGATCAAGCGTGCTGGAAATAAGGTGCACCCTTGAAGGGATGAATTCATCTATTCGAATAGCCGTGTCCATGTTAACATGACGACTTGGAGTTGTACTTTGACCTACTACAACTAAAATTGTGACTTTAATTTGAAATGAATGTTGGCTTCGGGATTGCTTCCTCGTATGGAGTCAAGGAAGAATCTCTGGGCGTGGTTACTTAATAAAATTGCTACGATAAAATTATGGCTATATGTGAGTTACTAGTCTACTCTCTTCTAATGCTGCAAGATGCTGAAGATGCTAGTCTTCGATAGGACTAGGCCTTCCTCCTATTCTTTCTTCTGCAGTCAGCCCAAATATACCCAATTCCTTGATAATGATGCATACTTAGCATAGTCCTGATGTCAGTCTTGTGAGTACTTTGGATGGGTACTCACCGCTGCTTTGCTTTCTCTTTCCCCCTCGATACGATTCTGCATTCGGACGGTGGAGCCCGAAGATGGAGTACGCCGGAGACGACTGCTACACCACCGCTGAAGCCTACTACTATGTGGAGAGTGCTGACGCTCAAGAGTAGTTAGGAGGTTCCCAGGCAGGAGGCCTCGCCTCTTTCGATCTGCTGCTTATGTTTGTGCTAGCCTTCTTAAGGCAAAACTTGTCTAACTTACGTCTGTACTCATATGTTACTTGCTTCTGTTGACTCGTGCTTGTCGATCTTTGTATTCGAGCCCTCGAGGCCCCTGGCTTGTAATATGAAGTTCTATGACTTTAATTTGTGTCTAGAGTTGTGTTGTGATATTGATTAGTGAGTCCCTAATCTTGGTCATACGCATTGCGTGTATGTTTAGCGTACGGTCGAGAATGGGGTCATCACATGTCACCACCACCACTATGAGCTACCCCATCATGAGATCAATGTTTCCCTAGTCTCCCCCAACCCTCTAGAATCAACCTACAGTGGAAAACTAGGAATATATTGGATCAATAATCATGCAGAAATCGGGGTTGGTTCGGGTGGAGAGAGAGTATAGGAAGAACAGATAAGAAGAGAGGAGGAAGAAGGGGAGTGGCGCGACCGATGTAGTACTAGGTCCTATCGGCTTCAGATAAGCCGATTGGACCTACTCGGCTTGGGCATAGCCGACTAGGGGTGGCCAAGCCGAGTGAGGTGTTCCGCCCACTAATCGGTGGCCACGTGGCCGAGTGGCCACTTATCGAATACCCCGTGGACGACAAGAGCCAGCCGACTTCGACAAAGCCGACCGAAACCAGTCGGCTTCACCACGACCGACGATGTTATATGTTTGCAAATTTTTGGACCGACGTACGGTGTGACAAATTGAATAAAAAAGTATATATATATAAACTTAGCATAAAAATAATTGTTCGTTTTGTTGAAGAATTTTTTGACACATCAGTTTATATATATAAGATATGAATGATGATAGAGGCGAAGTTGTCCCGTCTTTCGATGAGATGGTAACTATTGTTTTTTGTGGAGTAGGCCTTGACAATGTGACTACGAACATGCAAAGACATCGCATCTTAGCAATTGCTAGACCAACTTCGAGAGGTTATGGACTATGCCGGAGCACGATCAACCTGACCATGAGGGTCTATTTCCTGCATGCAAATGAAGAACAATCAAGAAACTAAGATTGCAATCCAGGTATTGCGAATATAAAATGAAAACTTAATTGATGAAAGTGGGGTGCTGTGTCATGTTGGTCTCATGTTGAACACAAATGGAGGACGTGAGTTGCAACTATGGCAAACTTTAATCTAAAGAAAACCCAAGTCTAAACTGTGCATTAAGAACTATATTTATAGGGGAAAAGAGAGGGGATTTCGTCCACCCTTGGTAAGGTGGGACTAAAACACCCCCTAGTCGTTTTTCCAACAATATAGACTTTAAAAACAACCCAATAAAAGGTATTATGAAATTACATGGGCCTAGCCAGGAAATAAGGTGGTTCAACACCTAAATAAAATTGAGGATAAAATTTATGAAATGACATATTGTATATTTTGTCCATCTTCTTGTATGTAATCATGGTGGCTTCAAAATGCTGAAATCTCTGTTGGAAATTCCGTTCTTATTCCCTTCACGCGTGCCTTCTCCACGCTTGACCATACTCCAGTGTTCATCCTTCTTGTTCATGATAGGCCCTTCATTTGTAAGAAACATGAATGCCTAATTTTTGCAGCACCATACTTTCTTGAACATTAGAATCATTACCATGAAAGGATAGTATCCGGTCTTTTAATTAGCGTGCATGAGCTCTAGTAATTTGTCCAATATGTGTAGTGGCAGGGGCTATGGGTGTAACTGTGGTGGTGGTGTCCTCATCATCCTCTCCTTCTTGAATTGAAGTCGTCCTCAACGAAAGCTCATATTCCTCACCCACATAAGGCTTCAAATCTGCAATGTTAAAAGTGGGAATACCCCAAAATATGTAATTAGCTCAATTTGCATGCATTACCATTTATTTTCTCTAACACCTAGAACCATCAACACATGGCATTAGCTTTGACTTGTGCAAATTAGGAAACCTACCTTTGCATAAATGTAACCAAACAAGATCTTGAGGTGCAAAGACAACCTGTTTTCTACCCTTATCTCCCACAAGTTTGTATTTGGCATTTGTACGCTCAATGTTTTTCTTAGTTAACTCATGCATTTTTAAGATCAATTCAACACGGTGTTTAGCATCAAAATTAACCTTCTCCGAAAGATGGAACAGGCAACAAATCAATAGGTGCACGAGGTAGGAAATCATACACAATTTCACAAGGGCACATCTTAGTAGTAGAATGCAGCAGATGATTATAAGCAAATTTAGTATGAGGCAAACATTCTTCCCATATTTTTATGTTATTATTTAAAATAACCCTAAGCATAGTAGACAATGTTCTATTTACTACTTCACTTTGTCCATCAGTTTGGGGTGACATGTAGTACTAAAAAGCAATCTTGTCCCCAACTTAGCCCATATGCCTCTCCAAAAATGGCTAAGATATTTAGTATCACAATCTAAAACAATAGTGTTTGGCACACCATATAAGCGAATAATTTCATGATGGAACAAATCAACAACATCATCGCTTTTTATGACATGGTATAAAGTGTGCCATTTTAGAAAATCTATCCACAACAACAAATATGCTATACCTCCCCTTATTTGTTCGAGGTAGAAATAAAACAAAGTCCATAGATATGCCCTCCCACGGAGCACCAGGTACATGCACATGCATATATAAACCATGAGGAGAGTTGTGACTTAGCTTTTGTGCATGTTGTCCAGTGAGCAACAAAACGCTCAACATACAATCTCATATTTGGCCAAAGGAAACATGTAGCAAGTACATCCTCCGTATTATTCACGCCAAAGTGTACCGTCAATCGTCCTACATGCACCTCCGGTAACAACAAAAGACAAATAGAGCTACCTGGAATGCATATCTTGTTAGCACAAAATAGAAATCCATCATTAATGACGAACTTGTTCCATGTTTTCCACCTTTACAATTGTACATCACATATTAAATTCAACATCATGTACATATTGATCTTTGATGGTCTCCGAACCAAATATTTTGAAGTGAAGTTGTGAAAGCATAGTATAGCAATGAGACAATGCATCAACAATAACATTTTCTTTACCCTTCTTGTGTAAATTACATAAGGGAAAGTCTCAATGCATTCGACCCATTTAGATGTATAAGGTTCAATTTTTCTTGACTTCTAATACGTTTTACAGATTCATAATGAGAATGTATAAAAAATTCTTTGGGCCATAAATAATGTTACCATGTTTCCAAAGTCCGAACAAGATCATATAACTCCTTAGCATAAGTAGAATAACTCAGACTAGGCCACTTAATTTTTCAGAAAGATATGCAATTGGTTTACCATCTTGTAATAACACACCTCCTAATCCAATTTCACTAGCATCATATTCAAGCTCAAAAGTCTTATTAAAATCAGGAAGTTGAAGTAAAGGAGCATGTGTTAAACTTATCTTTTAATACCGTGAAGTCCTCTTCCTATACGGTACCCCAAACAAAAGGCACGTCCTTCTTTGTAAGCTCATCGAGAGGTGCAACAAAGGTTATGAATATCTCACAAAACGCATATGAAAACCAGTGAGTCCAAGAAAACTCCTCACTTGTGTGACCATTTTGGGCTGCAACGAGCTCTCAGCTTCAATTCAATGTGTAGCAACGACATAGCCAAGAAAATATACTCGGTTAGTGCAAAAGGTGCACTTCCCAAGGTTACCAAACAAACATGCGTCCCGTAGAGCAATACAAATAAAACATAAATGTTCCAGATATTCCTCCAAAGATCTTCTATATATCAATATATCATCACAATAGGCTACCACAAATCATCAAGTGAATGCATGTAAAACTTTGTTCATTAATTTCATGAAAGTTCTAAGTTCATTATTAACCCAAAAGGCCTGACTAACCACTCATATAATCCCAACTTAGTTTCAAATGGTGTTTTCCATTCATCACTCAATTTCGTACGAATTTGATGGTATCCACTACGCAAATCAACTTTCGAGAAAATGATAGAGCCACTTAATTCATCATCCAAATCATCTAGCCTAGGAATAGGATGATGATAAACAATAGTAATATTATTAATGGATGTATAATCAACACACATACGTGATGCATGATACTTTTTTGGCACTAGAATCATAGGAACAACACAAGGACTAAAGGAGTCGTGTATTTAACCTTTATCGAGTAGCTCCTATACTTGGCGCATAATCTCCTTTGTCTCCTCTGGATTGGTACGGTATGGCACATGGTTGGGCACTAAGGCACCGGAAAATAAGTTAATTTTATTCTCACTCCCTTGAATGGTGGTCATACTTGTGGCACGTCTTGTGGAAAGACGTTAGCGAACTCCTGCAAAATGTTAGTAACTGCAGGAGGCAGAGAGGAAGGCACGTCCTCTCTTGAAAATAATACCTATTTGCACACAAAAGCATAGCAAACAGATTTACTAAAAATACAAATTAGTAATATCAGATTTGGTGGCAAGTAAACATCCGATTTTCATTTTTATTTCACAGGCAACACGAGATGATGGTTTGTTATTAGTCTTATTGTGTTACTCAAATTATTTTGCCACAATACGATTTTCACTCTTATTTTGCTCCTATTTAGTTTTACTAGATCTAGTAATGTCATCATTCAAAAAAACAATCAGGAAACACAGGAAGTAAACTAATCTTTTTATCCTTATGAACAAGAGTATACTGATTATTGCTACCTTAGTGTATAATTATTTTTATCAAATTATCATGGTCTACTAAGTAAAATGGAGCATTCTTGCATGGGTAGCACATCACAATCAACATATGTAGCAATCCTAAAATGCACACAAATAGTATGTTTTACTTTACCTTGCCCCTATTGTTGAATCATTATATGTAATAGGGATGAGGATGTGGTCTGGTGGTGAGAGACAACTTCATCACCATCTCCATGCTACCCAAATTGTTGCAACTCCCTCCGTCGATGATGACATGAACACAACGTTCCTTCACCACTCCCTTTGTATGGAAAAATTGTGCCTCTGATTTTGCTTAGATTATGTTACCCGCGCACTCAAAACACGTTGAGAAACTAAAATTCTATACCTTCCAGCGTCTTCAGCAACCATGTATTGCATCTCTTGTTTAGAATTATCGACATGCTATTCTTCACTTGCCATAAGAGACAAACTGTCCTCATCATATTCACTAGTGGACTCATACCCACCATCTTTAGTAACGTCATCACACGCTTGGAACGGGCATTGGCTCGCATAATGAACTCCATCTTTCGAACGACGATATATATCATCATGTGTTTACCCTGTTGATGCCATGGATGAAGAAGAGTTGTGTGCGGGACTCGAAGGTGTGCTCTTGGCAGATGGTGGTGCATGTTTTCTTGTATCTCGATTGGAGTTGGCATCTAAAGTAGTCGGTGTTGCAGAAGGGCATGTGGAAGTAGAGGATACACGTGGTGTGATGCAAAACATTCTACCAAGATCACTATGTCAATAGTTCGTTCGACAACACGATGACATCTACTTCACAAACATAAACAAGGATAATGTCCTTTACACATGTTCACTTGACCCCTTTAAGGATGGTATACTACTTGACGGTCCTCTTGTGTGCATACAAAACTATTGTCAGAGTTTCATGAACAACAAGGAGGAGTGCAAGCACCAATGTATGACTAGGCCATCAGCGAGGGAAGCTTGCAAGCTGAGACGGAAGAAGACATAGCTACAACAAGCTACAACTTATGAACGTCCGATGATCCACCACACGCCCGACAAGTTCCATCGAGCGTATGTCCAGCCTCCACCAAAAACCCGGTACTTGATGTCCAGAAGCAAAATAATGGAATACTAATGCACGCCAAACGCCTGGACACTCTCGAGTCACCGAACGTTCGACATCTACCGGAAATCCGGCACCACTACAACCGAGAAGAATCAGCGGACATCCGACGCCCACCGCTCTTCCTGTTGCAAATATGCCCTAGATGCAATAATATTGTATTATCATATTTTGACATTCATAATTAAGAGTTTACATTCTATGCTATAACTGCCATGATTCTGGAATATGCGATTCGGTGGAAAACTCATATGCACATGTGGAATGATAAATGGTAAAATAAAGGTGGCAAGTCTTGCTTCTAAGACTGGCTCAAGCGTTATTAGTGATCATGTTTGTTGGATCTTAGGATATCTTTAAGTGTAATGATAGTCCTAAAACAACATTGAGAGTATGACATTAGAAGAACGATCATATTGAATCGACCCAAACCTTAGCTATTATACTTTTAGATAATATCGTGTGAAATCAATTGTTATAACACAAAATGTTAGCACGTGTTTTATGTTCCTTATACCATGAGAGCATTGTAGTTACTTCTTACCGTATGGTGAGCTTAGGGGTTGCTCAAATGTCAATTTACAGGTTCAATAGAAAGTTTGACAAGCGAATAGATAGATCGAGAGTGGGATTTGCCTCTCCGACGATGGGAGATATTCTTAGGCCCATCTCGGCGTGATGTCATCTGCCATTGTTTTCTCAGACACAGGTGACTATGCCATGGGTATGGTGGAACACTTTAATAGAAAAAAGATGAAACTGGTAACGAGAATTACGATATAATGAGCATGTGAACGAGTCAAGAGGATATTCATGCTCCTCGGGTTTCATAAAGTATCATGAAGTAAAGGGAAAATCACATGGTAACCAATGGTTCACTCGGATATCATTCGTGTACTCATAGTGAATGATATGGACGTCGATGATTCTGCTATTGGTCATTGGACAAAGGAGCTTCATTCATGTCTATGAGTTACTGAACCTACCGGGTCACAAGATTAAGGTAATCATGATCGCTGAGTGTTAGTAGGAAGAGTATCAAGGATCTATTTGTGGAATTGTTTCATTAATATTCGAAATAATTTCGAAAGGATCCGGAAGCGTTCCGAGGTCATCGGAAGGGTTTCATAGAGTATCGAGTAATACCGGGTATTACCGATAAATAATATATAGGTGGAAAATGTTTCCGGGGATGCTAATTTATATATAAAAGGTTCTACTATTTATTAGAAGTCTTTTATATTCAATTTAATATCAATGTGCGATAAAAGGACAAGAGGTGGAAGGCAACTTGGGCCAAAAGGGCCCGAGTGGAGGTGGTGTCTCCCTCCTATGGTAAAGAGAGAGTGGAGGCTGAATTGGAGGGGGTGTTCCCCCTCCCTAGTCGGAGCAAGGGGGAAGGTTCCTCTTCCCTCATTGTGTTGCCTACTCCTCTCCCCTCCACCTGTATGTACTAGAGATTATCCACTCTTTGGTACACACTGTTGGAGATATGTCCTAGACGCAATCATGTATGATGATATTTCCTATGTGTTTATGACTAAAGATAGTCCTTGGACATTATCAATGATGTGTATCTGTAAGTACGTGACTTGTTTGTGGGACTATGCATTGTATGATGACTGTCCTAAAAGGATTTCAAGTTCTGGGTGTTATTGTTGGGGAACGTTGCATGTGAAACCAAAAAATTCCTACGAACACCCAAGATCTATCTATGGAGATCAACATCTATGAGAGGGGGAGTGCATCTACATACCCGTGTAGATTGCTAAGTGGGAAGCATTAAGAAACGCGGTTGATGTAGTCGAACATCTTTGCGATCCATTCACGATCCGTCCCGCATTCCAATCACGATCCGTCCCGATCTAGCGCCGAACCTACGGCACCTATGGGTTCAGCACACGTACAACTCGATGATATCTCCGCCTCCTCGATCCAGAGAGAGACGACGGCGTAGTAGACGAGTTCTTCGGTAGCACGACGGCGTGGTGGCGGTGGTGATGGAGCTGTCCCGGCAGGGCTTCGCCAAGCGCTAACGCGACGAGAGTGAGGGATAAGATCTATTAGAGAGAGAGAGAGGGAGGGATACGTTGTGGCTCTTGGGGTGTGTCTACCCTCTCTCATCTCTAGTATATATAGGGGAAAGGGAGAGGGGGTGGCACCCTAGGATTGCCCCCCTAGGGGCATGCGGCGGCCAAGGTGGGGCGGCACCCAAGGGTGGCCTGGCCCCCATGGAAGGGGTGGCCACCCCCTTTACGATTCCCCCAGCCCTTTGGCCACATGGGCCTAGGTCGGAGGGGCGCCTAGCCCACCAGGGGCTTGTGTGGCCCCCTTTCAGCCCATGGGGCTTCCCGGGGTGGGTGGACCCCGGGAACCCTTCGGCACTCACGATACAATGCCGGTGACGCCCGAATTATTTCCGATGACCAAAATGGAACTTCCTATATATCATTCTTCACCTCCGGACCATTCCGGAACTCCTCGTGGCGTCCATGATCTCATCCGTGACTACGAATAACTCTTAGTCACCAACGTATATAACTCAACAATACTATATCGTCATCGAACGTTAAGTGTGCGAACCCCGCGTGTTCTAGAATGATCCAAACATGATCGGCACACTCTCTGGTTAATAACCGATAGAGGGATCTTGATGCACATATTGGCTCCTACATATTCCACGATGATCTTTATCGGTCGAACCACGATGTCAAGGATTCAATCAGTCCTGTATGCAGTTCCTTTTGTCCATCGGTATGTTACTTGCCTGAGATTCGATCGTCGGTATCTCTATACCTTGTTCAATCTCGTTGCGAGAAAGTCTCTTTAATACAAGATCCTGTGACTAAGTCCTTAATCACATTGCTTGCAAGCTTCTTGGGATGCGGTATTACCGCGTGGGCCCATAGATACCTCTCCGTCATACGGATTGGCAAATCCTAGTCTGGATCCATGCCAACACAACAAACAACCTCATAGATACCTGTAGAGCACCTTTATAGTCACCTAGTTACGTTTGACGTTTGATACACACAAGGCATTCCTCCTGTGTTAGGGAGTTGCATGATCTCATGGTCGTAGGAACAGATACTTGACATGGATAAAGCAGTAGAAATAAACTAACACGATCAAATGTTATGCTTACTTTTGGGTCTTCTCCATCACATCATTCTCCTAATGATGTGATCCCGTTACCAAATGACAACTCATGTCTATGGTCAGGAAATCTTGACCATCTTTGATCAACGAGCTAGTCTAGTAGAGGCTCAGTAGGGACATTGTGTTGTCTATGTACCCACACATGTATCCATGTTTCCGATCAATACAATTATAGCATGGATAATAAACAATTATCATGAACAAGGAAATATGACAATAACCACTCTATTATCACCTCTAGGGTATATTTCCAATAGTCTCCCACTTGCACTAGAGTCAATAATCTAGTTCACATCGCTATGTGATTTACATTGTAATGAATCTAACACCCATAGAGTTCTGGTGATGATCATGTTTTGATCATTGAAGAGACTTAGTTAAAAAGTCAGCAACATTGAGATCCGTGTGTACCTTGCAAATATTTATGTCCTCCTCCTTGATGTAATCGCGGATGGAATTGAAGCGATGCTTTATATGTCTATTCCTCTTGTGAAACCTGGGCTCTTTGGCTAGAGCAATGGCACCAATGTTGTACACAAGAGAGTCATCAGATCTAGTGCACTACGCACAACTCCAAAGATCTGTCATGAACTGCTTCATCCAAACTCCTTCCTTCATCGCTTCTGAAGAACTGATGTACTCCGCTTCACATGTAGAATCTGCTACCACGCTTTGCTTGTAACTGCACCAGCTTACCGCTCCGCCATTCAAAATATATACATATCTCATTTGATTCTTAGAGTCATCTGGATCTGTGTCAAAGCTAGCATCGATGTAACCCTTTACGACGATCTCTTGATCACCTCCATAAACGAGAAACATTTCCTTAGTCCTTTTTAGGTACTTAAGGATATTCTTGACCTCTATCCATTGTTCCATTCCTGGATCACTTTGAAACCTTCCATCCATAGTTATGGCAAGGCTGACATATGGTCTTGTGCACAACATCACATACATTATAGAGCCTATGGCTGAAGCATAGGGGATGGCACTCATCTTTTCTCTATCCTCTGTAGTCGCTGGGCATTGAGTCTTACTCCACTTCACACCTTGTAAGATAGGCAAGAACCCTTTATTGGACTGATCCATTTTGAACTTCTTCAAAACCTTATCGAGAAATGTGCTTTGTGAAAGTCCTATGAAGCGTCTTGATGTATCTCTATAGATCTTTATGCCTAATATGAAAGCAGCTTCTTCGAGGTCTTTCATTGAAAAACTCTTGTTCAAATACATCTTCACGCTTTCTAAAAGTTTTGTATTGTTTCCAATGAACAATATGTCATCCACATATAATATTAGAAACGCTATAGAGCTCCCACTCACTTTCTTGTAAATACAAACTTCTCCATAAACTTCTACAAACCCATACTCTTTGATCACCTCATCAAAACAAAGATTCCAACTCCGAGATGCTTGCACCGGTCCATAAATGGATCGCTGGAGCTTGCACACTTTGTCAACATTTTTAGGATCGACAAAACCTTCTAGTTGCATCATATACAACTCTTCCTTAATGAACCATTAACAAAACTCTGTTTTGACATCCATCTGCCAGATCTCGTAATCAAAAAATGCAGCTATTGCTAATATGATCCTGACGGACTTAAGCATCGCTTCGGGAGAGAAAGTCTCATCATAGTCAACTCCTCGAACTTGTGAAAACCCTTTTGCAACAAGTCGAGTTTATAGACGATGATATTACCGTCCGCGTCTGTCTTTTTCTTAAGGATCCATTTATTCTGTATGGACTTGCAGTTATATGGTAAGTCCTCCAAAGTCCACACTTTGTTCTCATACATGGATCCTATCTCGAATCTCATGGACTCTACCAATTTGTTGGAATCTGGGCCTCCCATCGCTTCTTCATAGCTCATAGGTTCACCATTGTCTAACAACATGACCTCCAAGACCGGATTGGCATACCACTCAGGGGCGGTACGATTCCTTGTCGACCTACGAGGCTTAGTAGCAACTTGATCTAAATTTTATGATCATCATCGTTAGCTTCCTCTTCACTTGGTGTAGGCGCTGCAAAAACATCTTTCTATGTCATGCTACTATCCAATTGAAGTGATGGTTCAACAACCTCATCAAGTTCTACCTTCCTCCCACTCAATTATTTCGAGAGAAACTCTTTCTCAAGAAAGGACCCATTCTTAGCAACAAACACTTTGCCCTCGGATCTAAGATAGAAGGTATATCCACTATTTCCTTAGGGTATCCTATGAAGACGCATTTGTCCGCTTTGAGCTTGAGCTTATCAGGTTGAAGCCCTTTCACATAAGCGTCGCAACCCCAAATTTTTAGAAACGATATCTTAGGTTTCTTGATAACCCATAATTCATACGTTGACTTCTCAACAGACTTTGATGGTGCCCTATTTAAAGTGAATGCGACCGTCTCTAATGCATAACCCTAAAACGATAGTGGTAGATCAGTGAGAGACATCATACATCACACCATGTCCAATAGATTACGATTACGATGCTCGGACACACCATTATGTAGTGGTGTTCCAGGTGGCATAAGCCGTGAAACAATTCCACACTGTTTCAAATGCATGCCAAACTCATAACTCAGATATTCTCCACCATGATCAGATCATAGAAATTTTATCTTCTTGTTACATGATTTTCTACTTCACTCTGAAATTGCTTGAACTTTTCAAACATTTTAGACTTGTGTTTCTGTCGGGACCCCGATCCTAAGTCATAAGAACCCAGCCTGTAACACATCACATCACTTTGCAGCCTCACGCACGGTTATCTCCATGGCTGCCACCTTACCTGGGCCGGGACCATTTGTGTCTTTTGGCTCACGTATGTGGATGTCTCGCTAGCATTCAAATGACAGAGAACCCGGGTCGACATGACTAGTCATAGAACCCAAGTGGCACATCCATACAGGGACAGACATACGTAACCCATCAATGCAGGTGTCGATCTCTAGCGCGTGTAGACAAGTCATAGCAAGCTACAAGGACTCCATTACGCCATGGGACATAAATGTCATCACTACACGTAAACGAGTCGTAGCGGGTTACACGGACTCCATTACACTTTGAGACATTTCCCCTAAAGGACAGACACATCAGCAAAGAAGGATGCATGCCAGTCAATCAATGTGTCCGGAGTAGTAGCAAGCTACAAAGGCTCAGTGGAAGCATAAAGAGGCATTTCCCCGTAAAGAGCACTACTAAAGGCACACAACTAGGTGTCGAATCCCATACATACCATTGCACTCCACACGTAAGCACGACATGCCTGATATGCATAGATACAACTATGGCATCACAACATAACCATACAACATAGAACACTTATTTAGAAGGCTCGAAAGAGCCAACATAGTAAGATGTTACACGCAGGGGTCACAAGACCCAACATTCATAGCATTCAAACAAACAAGCGGAAGTTACATGTCTGGGTACAAGCATCTACTAAAAGCGGCTGGAAGAGCCCGACAATGACCCTACCAAAGGAGCCAGACCTCTGTCTGGGATTCCCAAGCTAATCCGGTCAACATCGAACTTCACGTCGTAAGTACCACTAATGAGACTGAAGTCTCCTCTACAAAAACATAAATTAAGCAACCGTGAGCACAAAGGTACTCAGCAAGACTTACATCAGAACTATCTACATATGCATCAGTATCAATGAAGAGGTTGTGGAGTTTATTGCAGCAAGCCAGCTTTGACTCTTGGCTAACCTGTACTACGACTACAAGTACGTTCTTTTGAGGTAGGATACCGCACACGAGTCCACATATTCACCTTATCAATACACCACTATGGATCCACTCTTGTCTCCCTATGAGAAGGCCATGCATAGCACTCACACTTATCTTGCGTATTTTAGAGTATCCATTTCACTTGTTTATGTACCACATAAGCAATCCAAGTAGTCCATATCCGAGGATGCGGCTATTCGAACAGATTGATTCCCCCTGCAGGGGTATACTTCTTCACACACGCTCCCGCCACTTAACACCATGTGCACGTAAAAGGCACCTCGGCAACGTTCAAGCGGAAGCCTAGCGAGGGAGTCGGCCACGACCGTCAATCACACAAGACCCTAGTCCAGGTTTATCGCTTATTTGAGATTGAACCCGCAAGGAGGTCTGGCCAAAGTTTCCATTACAGCCCCAAACAATGTATATAGGGTTC
This sequence comes from Hordeum marinum, assembly GCA_022496015.1. Classification (NCBI taxonomy): domain Eukaryota; kingdom Viridiplantae; phylum Streptophyta; class Magnoliopsida; order Poales; family Poaceae; genus Hordeum; species Hordeum marinum. Next base: position 270,170,906 of record CM039678.1, read on the forward strand.
CCAAGCCCACCTCGATGGATGGTTCTACGCTTGGTACACCCGGCCACTGTTGCATCTACTGCGTCATATCCTACCCCTCCGTTTAGCCTATGCACGCCCGCCAACACATCCTACAAACACCAGAAACTAGTTGCCACTCCTGGACAGAGATCGAGGCGATTAATAAGCCGAGAGGGTCCATTGGTTTCGGGCCCAATGCATGATAGTATCTTGTCTTGGATAACATACACATAACTCGGTTCCTAAGGATGGTCCCAATGAGACAACCCGCCATGTACTCCTACATGGCCTCTCATCGCTACCTTTACCAAATCGTGTTCACACACTTAGCTCTCACACAACAGGACATGAACACATCCATTCCGATTCATCACTCAGATGGATCAGACCCGACATGACTCTAAGCATAGCAGGCATAGTAAGCAAGCATGGATGAGTAAGCACGACAAGGCTCAAGTAGTTGCTACTCATGCTAAGTGGTTTCAACTATTTACTATGGCAAGATAGGTCATGCAAAGGAATGGGTTCAACTATCGAGAACATGTAACCGTTGAATCATGATTGTCCTAATGCAATAAAAGAGAGCAAGAGCAAGAGAGTGGGTTCATATCAGTATACTCAAGGGGGGGGGTTGCTTGCCTGATAGTTTTGAAGATATTACTTCTACAACTGTGGATATGAAGAGAAGCATTCGTCTAGTTGTTATCGAAACTGCTACAACTGTGGGAAGCCCGAACACTACTCCAATAAGTGCATGGCTCCTTACAAAAGGAAAGACGAGTCACCAAGAAGATGAAGCTCAAGAGACGAGTCACCTTGAAGAGAGAGAAGGAGTAGGGATGATCGTTATGAACGAAGACCCTCAAGGAGAAGTAGGGACTCGGAGAAGAAGGACAAGTACACCAATAGCTACTCAAGAAGAAGACATCAAACTCATGTTGGTGAATGAGTTTCCGGCTCCGAATCTGACAACCACTCTGAGAGAAGCTACCACTCCAACTCCTACTATTGTCAAGATGAAGGTGTTGCCGGACTTGCACTAGTGACAACCAACTCCTACGACATATTTGATTCACCAAATGAAGGGAGTGGATGTTGCTTCATGGCTAATGGCCCCAAGGTATCACACCACAAGTATCTTGATTTCAATAGTGATGAGTATGGTATAGTCAAGGTTGCTTCTTCGTGGAACCCTCCATGGGTAGAATCTTTCGTGGACTCTTGCGGCCGTTACCCTCTGTGGGTTGAAGACTTCATAAACGTGGACTTACAATAGAACCACCTATCATATCCACGGGAAAAATCATCATGTCTCCAAATTGCATTTGATCCTCCTATCCTTCCTTTACTTCTCATGCTTGTCTTTACTTTTTGCTGATATACTCGTAGACATGCATGTGTAAGGTGTACTTGACTTGCTATGAATGCTAAAATCTGCCAACACTTAAAATTGGGAAAAAGTAGATTTTTATTTGGTCAAGTAGTCTAATCACCCCCCTCTAGACCTACTTTTGATCCTACAGGTGTCAGGGAGTTGCATGATTTCATGGTCATAGGAAAAATACTTGACATGGAAAAAGCAGTAGCAATAAACTAACACGATCAAATGCTATGCTTACAGTTGGGTCCTGTCCATCACATCATTCTCCTAATGATGTGATACCGTTATCAAATGACAACTCATGTCTATGGTCAGGAAACCTTGACCATCTTTGATCAACGAGCTAGTCTATTAGAGGCTCACTAGGGACATAGTCTTGTTTATGTATCCACACATATATCTGAGTTACTGATCAATATAATTAAAGCATGGATAATAAACGATTATAATGAACAAGGAAATATGATAATAACCACTTTATTATTGCCTCTAGCGCATATTTCCAACACTTATGGCAATGGACGATGGAATAAGGAGCGGCAAGAGCCTAAGCTTGGGTATTCCAAGGCACCCCAAGGTAATATTCTAGGAAGACTCAAGCGTCTAATTTTGGAGATGCCGTATAATACATCCCCTCTTTCGTCTCAATCCATCGCTATGTCACTTGGAGCTATATTTTAATTCATCACATGATATGAGTTTTGCTTGGAGCGTCATTTGCTTTTGTTTCCTTTTTATTTTTAGTTTCCCACAATCATTGTTTGCTCGAGACACCTATTCGAGAGAGACACACTATCACCATGATTTATTAGAATACTCTATGTGCTTCACTTATATCTTGTGAGCTTAGCATTTACTCTAGTACTTCACTCCTATCTTTTAGAGCACGGCGGTGTATAGATTTTATAGAAATAATTGCACTCTTGTTCTTCACTTATATTTGTTTGAGAGTTAATAAATAGTGACGGTAATTTGCATGGGTTATAAGACTAATCCAAAAATAATAGGTATTCAATGAGTGCATAATCAAAACTACATGTAGCACATAAAAGAGAAATCATGGTTAATGATATTAATGTGGTAATGTGAAAAGAGAATGAGTGCATGATCATTGGTTAGTAAGAGTATCATAAATTAGAGGTTGTTAACTTGTTGTTCATCCAAACAGTTGTATGGTATGGTGATGATGTGTGAGCATATTTATTCCTTATTGAAATCCTAGTGTTGTTTAAGTCGGGGGCGCACAATGGTTAACTCCTACCAACCTCCTCCCTAGGGGCATGCGAGTAGTGCTTTGCTTCAAGAGAGCTAATAAAATCTTGCAATAAGTATGTGAGTTCTTTATGAGTAATGTGAATTCATGGATATATGCACTCTCACCTCCACATATTTGCTAGCCTCTTCAGTACCGTGCATTGCCCATTCTCACCTCGAGGATCGGTGCAACTTTTGCCGTTGCATCCAAACCCCGTGACATGATACGCTCTGTTGCACATAAGCCTCATTATATATTCCTAAAAACAGCCACCCTACCTACCTATCATGGAATTTCCATAAAGCCATTCTGAGATATATTACGATGCAACTTCCTCCATCACATCATACAACTTATGCTTCCATTGTCATATTGCTTTGCATGATCGTAAGATAGCTAGAATGGTATTTACTTGGATTTTCCATTTTTATTATCTTTTGCCATGATAGATCATTGCACATCCTGGTACACTGTCAAAGGCATTCATATAGAGTCATATCATCCTATCAATTTTTTATATTGAGTTGTAAGTAAATAAAAGTGTGATGACCAACATTATTTAGCACATTGTCTCAGTGAGGAAAGGATGATGGAGACAATGATTCCCCCACAAGTCCGAAAGATACTCCATACGAATAAATAAATAAATAAATGGGAGAAATGAGAGAAGGGATAGTGCTACTACCTCTTATTCCACACTTCTGACTCACAGTGGCACCATGTTCTTCATATAGAGTGTCTCTTGCTTTGTCACTTCCATATGCTTGTGGGAATTTTTCAATATAGAACTTGGCTTGTATATTCCGTTAGCGGGATTCCTCAAATGCCCGAGGTCTTCATGAGAAATCAAGCTAGATGCACACCCACTTAGCTTTAGTTGAGATTTCAAACACTTATAGCTCTAGTGCATCCGTTGCATGGAAATCCCTACTCCTTGCATTGATATATATTGATGGGCATCTCCATAGCCCGTTGATATGCCTAGTTGATGCGTGACTTTGTTTTCCACTTTAACCCCTTTGAAACCTACCACCATAATCCATTCCACCTTTATGTTATATCCATGGTTCACGCTCATATATTGCGCAAGTAATAAAAAGCTGAAGCGTGTTAAAATTTATGATCCAATTGCCTGACTTGACACCGTGGTGCTTAACATTTTTATTTATGTGGTGACGACAGAGCCATGCTATATTTGTATGATAAAATGAATAGGGTGTGAACATTATTTATGGATCGTATGCTTTGAAACTTGATGATTATGTTGCTTATGTTTATAAGTATTACTATGTTAATGTTTACTTATTTATCGTTTCTCAATAATCATACCTAGAATTGATTCCATCTTGGGTAGCATGTCTGTTGGAATCGGGGCTCTACAAAACCCAACAAGGTTCAAACACTAGGGCGTGTGCGAAGATCTCAACCGGCTTGAAGTCTCAAGCTTGTCACCCTACGGTCTAGCTGTGTCGAGTAAGTGTGAGAGGGGAAGAAGTTGGACGCGGGGATTTACCCAAGTTTGGGCCACCTTGCGGTGTAACTAGTCCTGCTTATGGTGGATTGGACTCACGAGGAGACTAAGGATGAACTAGTACAATGGTTGGGAGGCCTCACGAGGTCTCTTGGCGGTGATGAACTGGATCTAATCCCCCTCTATGGTGGGAGCTCGTCCCTATTTATAGGGGCTACGGTCCTGTTCCCTTATCGCACAAGCTGGAAGGGATCCCACAATGGCCAAATTTTAAAGGGGACAAGAGGTACATCCTACCATGACTAAAGGTGGTCTTCGTCTACAAAGCTTCTGGGTGTGACCCAGTGGTGGGCTCGGCGATGACATCTGTCCTTCTGAGCTCGTGGTCTCGGTCTTGTTGCACTGGGAAGGAAACCTTTTGGGGATTCCTTGGGAACCGGCGTTCGTCCTTGCCCCCTTAGCACGACAAAGGAAACTGTCCCCCCTCTGCACCTGCTGGCACCTGCCTGGCTCAGCCGTCAGGACCTACATCATCCCGGCCTCACGTGGCCAAGTGCTTGCATAGGAATCTCTGCTCCTAGGGAGGCAACCTATGGGGGAGGGGGGCTTCCACTTCTCCAGAAATCTTGGTGTTGTTTTTCTCGCGAGCCAGGAGCTACCGCGAGGGCCTTCACTTGAGGGGCTTCTTGCTGGGCCGTACCAGGCCTTCGAGGTGGGCCATGCACTGGGCCGCAGGCAGGCAGGTCTGGGTACCCCTAGTCCCAGAATGGCGACAGTAGCCCCCGGTCACAAGGCGTGTTCGGGATGGCTTCGAGCCAAGGCCAAGGGGTAGACCGAGGCGCCATAGGCCCTAACCTCCTTCGGATTAGGCGTGGATGCCTCCACTTCCCCACGTTATCTCGATAACTACCCTTAGCAACACGGGCTGGCACGCCCCGTGGTGCCATCATTGCCCTGGATGTGAAGGGACGCCGGCTAACCTCTGATCGGCTATAAATGGGCTAGGGAGGCTGTCACGCCCAGGATGCGATCCTATCCTTATTTTGGCACGAGGGCCTCGATAGGGATAGAAGCGCATCTCGTCGTATTGCAAGAATGGATATCATTAAAGGTACATTTATAGAAGAGATGAGCATATGGAATTGGCTTACACTCGCCACAAGCTACATCAATAACACATCAATACATCAACATTTTCAACATCATTCATAAGATCAGGGTCCGACTACGGACGAAAACAAACGACAAAATGACATCCATCCTTGCTATCCCAGGCTGCCGCCTGGAACCCATCCTAGATTGATGAAGAAGAAGAAGAAGAGCTCCAAATAAAACAACATCGCGCTCATGTCAAATCATCACATTACCTGTACCTGCAACTGTTGTTGTAGTAATCTATGAGCCACGGGGACTCAGCAATCTCATTTCCAAGGGTATAAAGACTATTAAATCTTAATGGGTGAGGTATGGTTAAGTGGTGAAGCTGCAACGAGCGACTAAGCATTTATTTGAGTAGCTAACTAAAAAATACAAAAAGTAAAGTATGGTGGTCTACACATAACGGACGTGAACTAGTAATGATAACTAACTGATCCTGAACACCTACTTACGTCAAACATAACCCCACCGTGTTCTCTCTCGGATAAGAACTCACAAGAAGAGACAATCACGGTTACGCACACAGTTGGTGTATTTTATTTGTGTTTACTTGAAGTTTGCTATGACTAGGTGTTAAACAAAGTATCCATGTTTGCCACATAACCGCGGGCATGGCTTTCCAAAAGATTTAACCCTGCAGGGGTGCTCCAACTCGTCCATCACAAATTAACCAGACGCCGCGGGAATAACCTCGACCACAGATCTCGTGATCATCCTAGTCAATTCCACAGGAAATCCGACACCTCGAGATACCCTGAAAAAGATCAGAGTTCCTCACGCAAGATATTCGAGAAAGGTAAAAAATCCAACAAGGTCGCCCGACGTGTCGACAAACCCGATAAGATCTGCATATCTCGTTCTCAGGGCACGACAGATGGGTCTAGCTACAGGGAAAAACCAATCCCCGAGTTTCCTCGAGGCGGCCCCGTAGGCAGCCCGTTTTGGACCAACACTCATGAGGAGCACTGGCCCGGGTTGTTGATTAATTATCCACGGGGTGATCATGCCCTGTGCAAATTTTAGTTGTTATTAAGCAAATAGTACCAATGTTGGGCCTTGCCAGACAAGTTTTATCCTAAAATGAAGATCAAGGGGGTCCCCATAAAACCCCGAGCATGTTAGGAGCGCTCAATTATGGAACATAACACCGGTTCACAGGTAACCAGGGGCGGCAAGAGCGGAACAAAACACCGAGAAAAAGGCCAAGTCTTCCACCCTTTACCAAGTGTATAAGTGCATTAAATTAAATAGCAATAATATTGTGATAACAAAAGAATGTCCATGTTGTCACATGGGAGCAATTCCACCTACAGCTAGAAAAGCTATAAGAAGGGCTAAGCAAGCGGTAACATAGCCAAACAAAGGTTTTCTGGGATGTGGAGGGTTAGAGGCTTTTCATGGCAATGTTGGGACGCTTGAAAAACAAGTGGTAGGCAGCATGACATAGCGATCGAAAACGAGAAATGTAGCATGGCAATGATAGTAGTGGTTTCCAAGGAAATGTGTCATCTTGCCTGACATCCCGCTTGGAAGAAGAATGAGTCCATGAAGAAGACGATCCAATGTAGTCGAACGACTCCTCACACTCCGAACGCTTTCAGAACTCTATCGACAAGAAGAAATCCGGAAACAACGATCAACACACGTGAACACCACAAGATATGCATGGCATGATGTGCAACCAAATATGATGCATGTCCGGTTTAATATGGAAGGCATGGCAAAGCACATCAAGCAACTCCTACACATTAAGTGAAGTCAATATGCAACGAGTTGCATATTGACGAAACTTCACGCTTGAATTATTTAGTTCACTCATGTTAGGTACACATTAATGTTAAATGTTGTTTAACATGGGTGGTCATTGCATAAGGCGAAGATGGAATTAAGCAATTTTAAATGGAGAGGGACAACATACATATAAAATAATAATAACTATCCATATTATGATCAAGTGGTTAATGTTTTTTTATCATGGCAAGAGGTGAAGCATGAACAATTACAACATCTAGGCATGTTAAATGAGGACGGAAGCATCATATAGCATTTCCGAAACAACCCCATATGCATATTACGATTTTTGTCCAGATATGTACTAAACATGTTTTATATTTATTAAACATGAAAATAAAGTGTGTCATGATATTCTACATGTTTTTCTAGACAAGTTACATATGTGGATCGTTAAATTCGGAGCTACGCTTTAGTAGTTATGAAATAAATAATCTTAGCATGGCATTCACATAAATTAATGCGAAAAGCAAGGTTAATCATCTTAAACATGTATGAAAGTTGAATATTATTAATCTACACAAAATTTTAGTCAAGTTACATATATAAAGTTTTTACATACGATGCACGGTTTGTGAGATATTAAATGCATGAAGATGGAGGACTTTTCTGCAATTTTATTATCCTGGAATAATTAGTAAATTCGCGAGACTGGAAAAAATGAATCAGGCCGAATCAATTGGCGCGAGATAACTATATGATGCCTAAGGCATTGGATAACAGGATTGTGGGCGCTCACCCATGGTGGGCCAAGCCCATGAAGAGGCTGGAGCGGGGCTGGGAGGTACTGGCTGTAGCTGCCCCCACGACGGCAAAGCGACCCACGCACGGGCGCTGGCGCGTCGTTCTCCTTGCCCCGAGCTGAGCGAGGCCATGGCAGCAACGCCGACCAGCGGCAGGCGGTGGGGAGTCATGGATCTGGTGGCGGACGGCCCGTTCCCGACGATGGCAAGGTCAGGCGGCGGCGGGCAAAGGCGCGGTTCGGCGCGGGGTTTGTTGCGGCGCGAGGGCAAATGGTGATAGGCTATGATGCGAGGACATGAGCAGCAGGGGACACGGCAGCACTGGCGGTCACCTCCGGTTGGGCGGCAAGGCCTCCGATGGCTGGAGACGGGGAGCTCCTGGCGCGGGGCGCGGTCGTTTGCGAGCGGTGGAAGGAGCTGCAGAGCTCGGGCGCCTCGGGCGCTAGGCGGTGGCACGGTTCAGGCCTGGGGCGGGCCTCCACATGGGCTTCGGCGGGCCTTCACAAGGTGGGGAGACAGGCGGCTGAGGGTTGGGGGCGCGGATTACGAGGCCATGGTTAGGGTTAGCCAAATTAGAATCGGGAGGGGGATTAAATAGGAAATGGGGCTAGGTTAGGGGGATTGTTGCGCTATTTCAAGCCGTACGATCGAGATCGCACGGCTCCGGTCGCGGGAATAGGCTAGCTGGGTTAGTGGGTTGTGTAGAGGGGTGTTGGGCTCAGATGAGAGGGAAGTTGGCAGCCCGTGACAAGAGTTTTATAACCCCAAAAATGTGCGAGAATAAACCGATGGCCGCACTGCTACGACTGACCGTTGGGGTATCCAACAACCTCGGAATGCGACGAAACTTGGCAGGCGGTCTACCTACGCCATAATAAGACCACGCACCAGGATTCGACCCAATCCAAGAATATTTCATACGCACTTTAAAAAATATATTTTATTGATGCCGCAGGCGCGTGCATGTGTGGTTGGTCTCGAAACGGTCGACGAAACAAACGAAGAGAACCGACATCTACAAACGGATTTGAGTTTTTGAAAACGAGTGATGATGCTATACAGATGATGCAAATTATGTGATGATGAATGCAACAACCAAATGAAACACATACGAGAATGGGAATAAAAGGGGAATCTTCTGGAGCGTTGGTCCCGGGCTGTTACAACTCTCCTCCACTACACGAGGATCTCATCTGAGATCTAGAATGAGAAGGGGAAGAGAAAGAGCAAGAGGTTAAACTTAGTTTCTTCTTTGACAAATGAGTGAAACCAATGATCACTGAAAGTTTCAACAATAATAAGAATGACATGAGGAACAAGCAAGAATTCAAAAGAAATTTCGGCAACACTTCGGTAGGATAGAGAGGAAAAATTGATAAGATGGAAGAACTTGAATAGAACACAACACTCTGGTAAAATGAATAAGCAAGAAAGAACATGATCTTGATAAACAAGATGATGGTTGAAAGAGAGCAACATGACAATGCCTCCGGAAGAAAAGAATAGAAACTAGATTGTTGGAAGGAAAAGAACGGAGGAGAAAATGACAACTTCTACCACCATTGAACTGGAGAAGCATAGGTTGAACGGAGTTGATGGAGAATCAACAACAAAAAGAATAGCTTGTTATGGTATTCTGGAAAACATCTCAAAATTATGAGGTGACAACTTTCCACAACAGAAACAATTGATTGCTTGAGGACAACAAGCTATGCAAAACTTCTTTCACTAAGAGGCGGAGGAGACACTTGAATCATTTATGACACCATGATAGCAACAGTCCTTAGGAAATGCTTTACGTGAAATCCAGCCCAAGATAACCCCGAGAAGACAATATGGGTTTACTTATCTCATTCTTGATAATTTTCCTTCGAGAATCCTCATAATCAAGAATTTAACAACACCATATCAAAAGACAATGGAGAAGGAATTGAACTTAGACATCCAAGATAAATAACACTTGAGCACCTCCAACAAGTATCTTGAAGAATACTTCAAGAAGAATTACATCCTTAACAAACTACCATATAAACCATCGGATGAACTCCGGAATGAAAGGATGATAGAAAAGAATTTTAAGTTTGCGAAAGACAATATTGAAGCCTTGCTATGCTTTAGATGGAGCTTGGCGGAGAGATATATGAGAAAACTTGAAACTTTGGAAAAGAAAAGATGAACAGCTTAGAATAGAGAATTTGATGCCATAAACACTCCGGAAGAAGGATTGAAATCACCTTGATGAAACTAGAATAAGAATTATGTTATGCTTATCCTTCATCAAGTTAGATTGCTGACAAGCAACGGATTTCGCATACTACTTATTCTTTTGGAAAAGATTGGAAAGATATATAGATCAAAAACTTGTAGATGTCTTGCATGAGAACACCTGTAAGAATTAGAAACAAAGAGGATAATACAAATGAATGATATAACATGAGAACGAAGAGAGAATGATCCAACTAATAGAAAATTTGAACGAAGCACCGGAATAATTAAGATACGAACCGAGGGACAACAATTGAGGGAATTTGAGAATGAAAGCGTAAAGCTGAGAATGAAGGAATCTTCTAAAATACTGGTCTTCGGAGGAGAGAGAAATGAAATCAATTATGTAATGCACCAAATTGATATGGGAGGAATTACTCATGACCAAAACAATTAAAGAGAATAGCAGGAAGGTGAAACCGCGAATCATCAAGAAAATGGACCAAGACTTGAGAGAAGCTCTCTTTCGGTCTTCAAAGATGAGAATGGTGGTGAGAAACACCACCAAGAATTACTGAGGCACTCCAGAACAAATGAATATTTAAGGTTGAGCCAACGATGAAAATGATTTAGAAGCGATCTTCAAGAAGGCATATGACTGATGAAATTCATTCTTACGTCATATTTGAAGAGAACTTGAGAACAACTCTAGAAAGATTAGAAAAGCCAGGTAATATCCTGGGGAAAAACTGTGGGTTATGGGCCCACTGAAAAGAAGCCACCGTTGAAATGATTTCTTAGAAAGAGAGATTACACTGGTACAACGAAAACTTGGTGTGGTGAGAACCTTGAAATAATCAAAAAGATTTTTGAACGGAAACATGAATCTTCTTAGATATCTTTAAAACTCCGAGTAGAAAAAGAGAGGCGAATGAACAAGAGAGGTTTAATGAGAATTTGAACACGGAAATCATTTAATGAATGAAAAAGATATGATGAACACCGAGATCTAGAATTGAATCCACCGGAGAAGAAAACAAGAGACGAAGAAATGATGAACTTGAAGGAATTAAGAATCTTCATAATGAATCACCAGATACGATACAAAAGAAAAGATATAATGGAAGTATCACATGAATAGAAAAGGCACTTGGATGGGAATTTAATCTTGAAGAAACAGGACGGGAGGGTGGGAAAAACAAAGACAACTTAGGACGGATGAAAAGAACCCCAGAAGAAACATGAGGATTGATCTAGCAAATATTGAAAGGATTGAATTCACTTGAAGAGAGCACACCGGATGAAAAGAATCGATATGACAAGTTGATTGAGCGCAAGAATTAGCAATCCCACAAAATATGAGAACACTACTTTCGAAAGATATGAGATCACCAGTTGACATCGAAGCAACTTGAATTACCATACTCCAACAAAACAAAGGATGAGGCTTACAAAACAAGCCAAAACAAATTCATGACAGAGATTTCGCTCGATATTTTCATTGTAAGGTACGCACGGGCCCGATCGTATATTGGATTGTCATATTGAAATGAAGCTCGAATATGCTCCCTAGGTGCAGCGAACTACAAGGCTTGACGAAGCATATCTGATGACATATACCGAGACTGTCCTCTGTAAGAAATACCGTGAACAAACAAATCCAATAGATGTCGAACCCCGACCTCACATCACGATCTATTGGAAGATAGCCTAGGTAACTACTTGAATTCCCACCTAAGAACTCCTGAAATCTTCCAGTTATGCAATCGGGTTCACGGATACAAGGAGCAAAATCCATCACACAACTCCTAATAGTAATACTACGCTCCAATGTAACACATCCATCAATAAATAACTAGAGGCTTCGGAACCCCATCCATCTCGGACCCTCGAAAACACAACGATACCAAACATGGCAGTACCCCGGACGCCTCCCCAGTACTGGGTGACTCCGACCTTATCTCGCCATGAAAAGTATTGAAGTAATTTCGAACATCCTCCGTCCTAAGATACTAAGGAAACTGAACGATAACGATGTGTCAAGAATCCCCTAGAGCTCAACTCCCTGGAAGAAATCAAGTCAGACAGGAGGCACCAAGACAGAACTCCATCACATCGGCATCATATACTTTCGAGAATACCCGCATGATCCTAAAACAATTTTGAGCGAGAAGAGGAGTAGTAACAAAATTCCTAAGTCGTAATTCCTCACCAGAGCATAGAAGAGGAGTAAAAAGAATCCTACTCACCGATATAACTAGACTCAAAATAGTTTTTTCTCTATACTCGACTCGGCCATGTTCGATCAATCAAGGGGTCTTCTAGGTTGGTAAAGGCTATGATACCAATTTGTCACGCCCAAGATACAATCATATCCTTATTTTCGCACAAGGGCCTTGACGGGGATAGAAGCGCATCTCGTCGTGTTGCAAGAATGGATACGATTACAAGTACATTTACAAAACAGATGAGCATATGGAATTGGCTTACACTCGCCACAAGCTACATCAATAACACATCAATACATCAACATTTTCAACATCATACAGAAGAGCAGGGTCCGACTACGAACGAAAATAAACCACAAAATGACATCCATCCTTGCTATCCCAGGCTACCGCCTGGAACCCATCCTAGATAGATAAAGAAGAAGAAGGAGAATTCCAAATCAAACAGCATCGCGCTCATGTCAAATCATCGCATTACCTGTACCTGTAGCTGTTGCTGTAGTAATCAGTGAGCCATGGGGACTCAGCAATCTCATTTCCAAGGGTATCAAGACTATTAAAGCTTAATGGGTGAGGCATGGTTAAGTGGTGAGGCTGTAGCAAGCGACTAAGCATTTATTTGAGTGGATAACTTACGAATACATAAAGTAAAGTATGGTGGTCTACGCATAACGGACGTGAACTAGTAATGATCACTAATTGATCCTAAACACCTACTTACGTCAAACATAACCCCACCGTGTTCTCTCTCGAATAAGAATTCACGAGAAGAGATAGTCACGGTTACGCACACAGTTTGTGTATTTTATTTGAGTTTACTTCAAGTTTTCTATGACCGGGTGTTAAACAAAGTATCCAAGTTTGCCACATAACCACAGGCATGGCTTTCCGAAAGATTTAACCCTACGGCGGTGTTCAGACTCGTCCATCACAAATTAACCACACGCCACGGGAATAACCTTGACCACGGATCTCGTGATCATCCTAGGCAATTCCAAAGAAAATCCGACACCTCGAGATAGCTCGAAGAAGATAAAAGTTCGTCACGCAGGACATTCGAGAAAGGTAAAACAAATCCAGCAAGGCCACTCGACGTGTCGACAAACCTCATAAGAGTCGCGTATCTCATTCTCAGGACACGACAGATGGGTCTAGCTACAGGAAAAACCAATCCCCGAGTTTCCTCGAGGCGGCCCCGCAGACAACCCATTTTGGACCAACACTCATGAGGAGCACTGGCTTGTGTTGTTGATTAATTGCCCACGGGGTGATTGTGCCCTATGCAAATTTTAGTTGTTATTAAGCAAATAGTACCAATGTTGGGCCTTTCCTGACAAGTTTTGTCCTAATACGAAGATCAAGGGGGTCCCATAACAACCCCGAGCATGTTTGGAGCGCTCAATTATGGAACATAACACCGGTTCACAGGTAACTAGGGGCGGCAAGAGCGGAACAAAACACCAAGCAAAAGGCCAAGCCTTCCACCCTTTACCAAGTGTATACGTGCATTAAATTAAATAACAATAATATTGTGATAACAAAAGAATGTCCATGTTGTCACATGGAAGCAATTCCACCTGCAGCTAGAAACGCTATAAGAAGGGCTGAGCAAGCGATAACATAGCCTAACAAAGGTTTGCTAGGATATGGAGGGGTTAGAGGCTTTTCATGGCTAACTCATATACTCTTCTCTTCATAAATGTATGTGATGATATTGTGCTTGCGAACGACTAGATGCGTCTCTATCCCTGTCGAGGCCCCCGTGCCTAAATATGGATAGGCGAGCATCTAGGGCTTGACAAGTTGGTATCAGAGCCAGGTTCTTGCAGTTACACGGATGTTTGCCGAAAGGTGCGCGGTCATGTTGTTCACGAAGTTGGTGACCCATCGTGGCACACGGAGTGACACATGTATCAGACTGAAAATTACGGACGTTTGTGCCAAGAGGGAACATTCCTATGACCCGACGAGGACATCGGTTCCTCTGAGTGTTGGTGTATGTGATATCCTGGCTTATTAGGGATGATAGACTACTCATATCAATAAGGAATTCCTTCTTTTCCGGAAGCCCATTCAAACAGAACTCCCAGGTTAAGCGTGCTTAGCTTGTAGTAGTTCTAGGATGGGTGACCGATCGGGAAGTTTGTCCCGGGTGCGCATGAGTGAGAACAAAGTGCGTAGAAAAGACTAGTATTGATCTGTGAGGCCAGTCTAGATCCCGCTAGGAGTAACAACTACCTGCGGGTGTGTCCGAGGTGTTACAAGTTGGTATTCGTAGCCATACGACCGTAGGAGCCCTTTGCTTGATCGAACTTGGCCGAGTCGAGTCTAGTAAAAACTATTTTGAGTCTAGTTATATCAGAGAGTAGGTTTCTTTTTACTCCTCTTCTATACTCTGGTGAGGTATTCGACTTAGGAATTTTGATTCTACTCCTCTTCTCGCTCAATATTTTTGAGGATCACGCGAGTACTTTGGAACCTATATGATACCGATGTGACGGAGTTCTGTCTTGGTGCCTCCTGTCTGACTTGATTTCTTCAGGGGAGTCGAGCTCCAGGGAATTCTTGTCACATTGTTATCATTCAGCTTCCTTAGTATCTCAGGACGGAGGGTGTTCGGAATTACTTCAATACTTGTTGTGGTGAGATAAGGTCGGGGTCACCCAGTACTAGGGAGACGTCTAGGGTACCACCATGGTTAGTATCGTTGTGCTTTTGAGGATCCGAGTTAGACGAACTTGCGAAAGCCTCTGGTTATGTGTTGAAGGATGGATACAGTTGGGGTGTAGGTTTGTTAGTTGTGTGAGATATTTCCTCCTTGTATCCCCAACACCGGAGTGCATAACCAGAAAGTTTTAGGAAGTTCTTAGGTGGGAACTCATGTAGTTATCCAGGATCATCTTCTTTAGATGTATGAGGGCATATACATTTGTTCCGAGCAACGTTAGCTCAATACTTTTGTGTTATTGCAAGTGGCTTCTAATATCTGATGATGTTATCGCAAACCCGAAGAAGGCGTTCTTACTAATTTTTCAGTAGGAAGGCTGTTATGTCATCCGTTAAATTTCTTTCAAGTCATATGATTCATCTAATTGCTATCATCTTTGTCAATGAGGTGCTGATGTTCTTGTCCATCTCCAGGATGGCTCCAACAACTCGCGGGAGTTCGGGTCGTGATGGGGAGCAGTCTGATCCTCCACCACCCCGCCACCGCCTCCTCCTCCAGAAGCTTGGCAAGATGTGATGGCCGCAAACAATGCGAATACTAAGATGTTGCTTAGGCTGTTTCAAGGGAATTCTCAGTATCAACCTTAGTTTGCGACGCTCAACCAGTTCCTTGCCAACCAGCCCAAGTCGTTCACCTGTTGTGAGCAGCCTTTTGATGTTGATGGTTGGCTCCGTGACATGAGTAAGCATTTTGAGTGTAGGAATGTCAAACCAGAGGACTCTGTCAGATTTGCGTCGTTCCAGCTCAAGTGTCAGGCATTAGATTGGTGGCAGCCATACAAGGACTCCAGGGGCAATCGTGTTGTCACTTGGGACGATTTCTGTCATGACTTCAGGGCCCATTACATTCCGACAAGCTTTGTTGAGGAGATGCGTGAGAAGTTTAGGCACCTGAAGCAGGGAAGCAAGTCTGTCTATCAGTACAACATCGATTTCTAGAATCTGGCCTGCTATGCTAAGCAAGATGTTCCAGATAACAAGTCCAAGATTTATCAGTTCAGAGGTGGTCTCAAGGATGAGCTTTTGTCGGGTCTGGTCCTTCAAGAGCCTCGTGAGTTTGATCAGTTCTACAATATGGCATTGAAGGTCGAGGCAATGCAGCTCAAGTTGGAGAACCCAAGGAAGCATTCCAGGGATTCCTATTCTTCTTCTTCCAGCTCTCAGATGGTCCCTAAGCAGTAGAAATATTGGGTTCCTTCTCCGCCTCCGTTTCGTCCCTCTCAGCAGCAGAGCCAGTTCGGTGGCCCTGGTTCTTTCCACCCACCCAACCCAGGATATCAGCAGAGGCCCCAGGCACCCAAGTTAGATAATATTCCTCCTCTAGGCAACTTTTGTCCGCTCTATAAGGTTACTTGTCACAAGTGTGGTCAGAAGGGTCACTACTCAAACAAGTGCAACTAGCGGCGTCTTCCGCCTCCTCCTCCAGTCAGGCCTCCAAGCAATGCAATGGTGAAGCATAATCCCAAGTCAACAAGGGTGAACATGGTGAACGCAGCCGAGGCAGAGGATTCTTCTCAAGTGATCATGGGTAATCTCTTGGTTAATTCTTTTCCTGCAAAAGTGTTGTTTGATACTGGTGCATCACATTGTTTCATGTCAAAGCCATTTTTCATAAAGCATGATTTCCCTTCGGCATCGTTGGATAGACCATTGGGTATTGTTTCTCCGGGGTTCTTCGATGAGAACCAATTCAATGGTACCATATGTTTCTATCAGGATGGGCAACTATTCTTTCTTGGCTTTTGCTTATGTTCTCAGCAATTCCGATATTGATCTCATTCTAGGCATGGACTTTATGGCTATGAACAAGGTGCATGTTGATTGTCAAGCCAAAGAAGTCAAGTTGACTCATCCTTCAGAAGACTTGATTACTTTCGCAGCTCGTGATGACACAATCTGTCTCTTTGCTCTTAATGAGAAGGGTGAGATCTCAGCTATTTCTCGGATTCCTGTGGTTAGTTAGTATGAATATGTCTTTCTAGAATAATTGCTAGGGATGCGTCTGCACCGGCCAGTCGAGTTTGTGTTTGACCTTGAGCCTGGAACTGAACTGGTTTGCAAGCGTCCTTATAAGCTTGGCCCCGAAGAGCTAAAAGAGTTGAAGAAGCAGCTAGATGAACAATAACGTCTGTGTCTGATAAGACCAAGTTCTTCTCCATGGGGTTGTGGTGTTTTTCTTGTCAAGAAGAAGGATGGCACGGACCGACTTTGTGTCAATTACCATCCGTTGAATAAGAATACAAGTAGAAACAAGTACCCACTTCCCAACATCAATGAGTTGTTTGAACAATTGACAGGTGCCAAGGTTTTCTCGAAGCTTGATCTTTGCATGGGCTATCACCAGATTCGCATTCGTGAAGAAGATATTCCAAAGACCGCTTTTAGGATGAGTTTTGGCTCTTATGACTACACCGTCATGTCGTTTGGTCTTGCCAATGCTCCTCCAACCTTATCAAGAATGATGAACTTCATATTCTCTCCTTTCAAGAATGAGTTCGTCTTGGTCTATCTGGATGATATCCTTGTGTTCTCGGAGACTGAAGAAGAGCATGCAGAGCATCTTCGGCTTGTGCTTGACAAGTTAAGAGAGCATAGATTCTATGCAAAGTTTTCCAAGTGTGAGTTTTGGATCAATGAAGTGGTGTACCTTGGGCATGTGATCTCTGCCGAGGGCATTAAAGTGCACCCTGAGAAAGTTGAGGCAATCTTGAAGTGGGAGCCTCCTCAGAATGTGAAGCAACTTCGTAGCTTCCTCGGGCTTGCTAGTTATTGCAGAAGATTCGTGGAGAACTTCTCTCAAATTTCTAAGCCTATGTCTAATCTCCTCCAGAAGAATGTCAAGTATGTTTGGTCTCCTGAGTGTGATGTGGCGTTCAGTACGCTCATGTAGAGACTGACTTCAGCTCCAGTTCTAGTTCCTCCCGAGCAATCAAAGCCTTTCCAAGTTTTTTGTGATGCTTCTCGCCAAGGCCTTGGTGGTGTTCTCATGCAAGATAAGAAGATAGTTGCTTATACCTCACGTCAATTGAAGCCTGCCGAGAAGAACTACCCCACTCATGATCTCGAGTTGGCGGTAGTTGTGCATGCTCTGATGACTTGGAGGCATTTGTTGTTGGGTAGACCAGTTGAGGTGTACACTGATCAGAAGAGATTGAAGTACATTTTCACTCAACCCAATCTCAATCTTCGTCAGTCTCGTTGGGTGGAAATGCTTGAGGACTTCAATCGAAGCATTGAGTATACTCCTGGAAAAGCAAATGTCGTTGCAGACACGCTCAGCCGAAAGGCGTACTACAACAGTCTCATCCTGAAGCCTCTTCCACCCGAGCTTTATGAAGCCTTTCGCAAGCTCAACCTTCAGATGATTCCACAAGGATTTCTTGCCAATCTTCAAGTCTCTCCGACTCTGGAAGATCAAGTTCACCAAGCTCAAATTCTTGATGCAATGGTGAAGAAAGTGAAGAAAGGTGTGGCCAAGGGCATTCCGAAGTATAAGTGCTTTCGCATTGATGACAAAGATACCTTGTTCTTTGAGGACCGTCTGGTGGTTCTAAAAGGTGATATAAGGAAGGTTATCATGGACGAAGCACACAATTCTCTTCTATCCATTCATCCAGGAAGTTCCAAGATGTATCAGGATCTCAAGCAAACCTTCTGGTGGACTCGCATGAAACGTGAAATTGCTCAGTTCGTGAACGAGTGTGATGTTTGTCGCAGAGTGAAGGTGGAACATCAACGTCCAACAGGTCTCCTTCAGCCTTTTCCTATTCCAGAGTGGAAATTGGATCATGTGGAGATGGATTTTGTCACTCAGTTTCCCAAGTCCAAGAGGGGCAACGATGCCATCTTTGTGGTTATCGACAAGTTGACCAAAGTTGCTCATTTCCTTCCGGTCAAATAATCTATCTCGATAGCTCAGCTAGCAGAGTTGTATACGTGAAGGATAGTTTCTTTGCACGGTATTCCTCAGCTCATCTTATCTGCCGTATAAGCCTCTTCACTTCCAAGTTTTGGGAGTCTTCCAGACTGCTATGGGTACCAAGATCCATTTGAGCACTGCATTCCATCCGCAGACAAGTGGTCAAGTTGAGAGAATCAATCAAGTCCTTGAAGACATGCTTAGAGCCTGTGTGATTTCATTTGGCATTAAATGGGAAGATTGCCTTCCATATGCTGAATTTTCATACAACAACGACTTTCAAGCTAGCTCAGGCAAGGCCCCTTTCGAGATTCTCTATGACAGGAAGTGCCGTACCCTGCTCAATTGGTCTGAAACCGGTGAGTGTCAAATTTTGGGCAATGACATGATTAGCGAAGTAGAAGAGATGTGCCGTGTCATTTGTGAGAACCTCAAAGCCGCTCAATCCCAACAGAAGAGTTATTATGATAACAAAGATTGGGATGTCTCCTTTCAGGTTGATGATCTAGTCTATCTCAGAGTCTCTCCCATGAAGGGTACTCAGTGGTTTGGAATTAAAGGGAAGCTAGCACCTCGTTTTGTGGGTCCTTTCAGAGTTGTTGTCAAGAGAGGTGAACTTGCCTATCAACTAGAGCTTCCTCCAAACTTCGCAAATGTGCACGATGTCTTCCATGTCTCTCAGCTACGGAGGTGCTTCAAGACTCCCGTGCGTACCACTGACCTCTAGGACATTGATCTCCAAGAAGACCTCTCTTATCATGAGCATCCAGTGGCTATTCTCGAAGAAACTAAGCGTAAGACTCGCAACAAATCAATCAAGTTTTTCAAGGTGAAGTGGTCACATCATTCCGGTAAAGAAGCTACTTGGGAACATGAGGATCTTCTCTGTTCTGAATATCCAGAGTTATTTCGTTCTTAGATCTCGGGTCGAGATCCTCTTGTAGTGTGGGAGAGTTGTAACAGCCCAAGTTCTACCCTTGCCATTTTGGTCATGTATTCCATGTGGACCTTTCATGTTTACCACCATGTGTTGTGTTAATATAATTTTGCTACATGTCATTCATGCATCATGGCATCATATTCATTACCTCAAGTGCATCATCTTGTCTTGCCATATTGTGGTTGTGGGTGTTGTGATGTGAGGTGATATGTGGCTCAATGCTTGAGTGCTTGGTGTGTTGCCCTACTCACATTTCTTGCCTAACCCCCCTCTTTATTTCAACTCAATAAAACCCCCTTTTGCTCCTATTTATTTTTGTGTCACAATCAACTTGTACTATTAATATCTTAAAAATGTTCTGATGCTTGGGTTAATTGATTTTAGTGGGTATATAAGCTCTTCCATGTGTGGCTGTGGTTTCCATTAATATCACTAAATTGAACAACAGGTTCATTTAATAAAAGTAATTAATTTATTTTTGTCTAAAAATTGCTAGCTCATTTTACCTAATTAGTTTGCATTTAATGTTAGTGCATAGTATTTTGGTTTAAAAAAAAATCCTTGTTCTCTGTGGGGTGTGTTTGGTTTGTTTTGATTTTAAAAGCACAAGACCCAGCCTCTTTTGTTTTGAGTGTGAGAGAGAGCTGCTTCCTGGGCCTCTGTGCTCCCCTCCCTTGTGGCCCATCTCTCCTCGAAGCCTAGTAGCCCAGCGTAGACGGCAACCTGCCCCGTCGTCCTCCTCAATCAGGTTCAGCCGAGACAGTGAGCTCCCGACACCATGAAGTCTTCACGGATGCCGAGGCCGGTGCCGTTTCGCCCCTCCTATAAAGAGTGCCGCTGGACCCACCTAGGATTCCTCGCTCGCCCCTCCTCGGTCGCCATCTCCCTTTGTTCCTCCTTCTCCTTTCTTCTTCTCCCCTTCAAAGAGATCAGAGAGCTCTGCCAGGTAAGTTTCTGAGAGGGCCGGTTGTCTCCGTCGTCGCCGCCTCCGATGGTGGTCTCCCTCCCTATGGACGTGGTGTCCGGGCCGTCGTCGTCATCGCCCTCATTCCGTTCCCGTCGCTAGGAGGTGGAGAGAGCCTCCACGCCATCGTCCTCGTCAACATCTGCGTCGCGCTCTGGAAGTCCCCTCTGCGTCTTCTTCCTCTGCTCCGTCAAGCTCCGAGCGCCAATGTCATCGGCCCCCCTATGAGCACCTGCACATCCTTCCCCCCTCTCTGCTTCTCCTCTCGTGGTTGCCATTGAGTAGCCGTAGTTGTTGCCACTCTGTTCGCCGCTGCTTGCTGCCTATCGCCGTTGTGCCGCCATGGCCGAAAGCTTCGTGCTTGAGCCATCGTTAGTGTTCGTTGCCGCAGCCTAGCCCGGGGGTGGGTTCCCCTGAGTTTCCCGCACCCTCGTCAGGCTTCCTCCCCACTAGAGAGCTCCTGTGTCGCCGGGTTTCGTCATCGCCGCCGTGCTGTCGCCGCTAGAAGTTCAGTTTTGTCAGTTATCTTAGGCACGTTAGTAGTTCAGGTGTAGGATGCCCTCTTGTGAAGACAAGCACGAGTCGCGTAGTGGTAGACGACTCGGGCCGAGACCGCGAGGTCGTGGGTTCAAATCCCCGGCGCCCCTTTTCCTTCTTTTTTTCATTGGGTGTTTGAGCTGTGTGGTGTGTAGATCTGGTGTGGCTACACCAGATCTGGTGTGGCCTTGTGCAGTCGTGTGTGTGTGTGCCTACGTGTGTGTAGGTGTGTGTTGGATCCTGTGGCCAGCAAGATCCTATGTGGATGGGTGTGTGTCTACTGTGTGTGGCAGTGTGTGTATGTGTGTTAGTGTGTGTATGACAAGTGGGCCCTGGCCCCACTTGTCATTCACTAGAGGGGCCCTGGTGTAATTGCCAGGTGGGTCCCCCCTTTGTTTTTCTTTGTTTTTTATGTTTTATTTTATTTTGATTAAATAGGTTATTTCCTTTTCTGGTAATATGACTAAATCTAGACATGAGCATTTTTGGACATGAGCATTCTTAGTAATTGTTCACTTATAGGAATGTATGGTATTTTTCAAGCTAGTGTTGTGCCATGTTGTTCCATGCAAGTATATGAGTATGATATATGATTTTGGGGTAGAATATCCCAATGAATCCATTGGTGCTATTTGTTTAGTCATTTGAGCAAGTTTAAAAAATGACATTTTTCCCAAAGTGCCATTTTGTCATTTTAGTTAGAATTAATCCATGCTTGCTATGATCTTTGTGTCAACATGGAAGTGGTAGAATTTCATGACTAGAATGCCATGGTATTTTCTTTTGACATGATAATCTTGCATATGAGTGGGAACCATGCTCCAAACTGGCTATTAAAATGTTGCTAATTTCCACATGCTAAATATTTCTAGGTCTGAGAATCTGTTAATATTTTTATGCCATGATGAGTGGATGCTACCAAGTGATATGTTGTGTTTTAGCTCAAGCTCAGTGCTAGTGATTTGAAGTATATGTCACCATTAGTTTCTGCTATCAACTTGCTATCAGCTTAACTCAGATTCGAGAAAACTGTGATTTTCTCCAAGTCCCTAGAATCTGTTTCATCATGCCAACTTGTGAGCTTCATGCTTATTGATATGTGCTTCCTTTCCAGTTTGTGTAGTTGGATGATTTGATAAGCATGTTACGTAGTTTCTGTGAATTCCTTGTTTGAGGTTGGAAACTTCTTGTAGCTCTAGATATTTGCTATGAAAGTTGCTAAGTTGCTGTTCTGAGGCAGATTGTTTATTTTAGTGTTTTGTGACTTGTGGGAGCTATGCTCCATGGTTTTGCTTGATCTTTGGCCCTATTGTGGTTGGTTTTTCATTGCCTAACCAGTGGATACCTTGGAATACCAAGGAATAGCCCATGGCCTTCATTGTCTTGTATTTTGCCTTCGTAACTTGTCGTGAGCGTAGCGTGAGATCCGTTACTCCGTTTCCTACGTTCTACATATGCATTTGCATTGGTTTTGCATGAAGCATCCATATTTTCCATGATCATGCTTGTTCAAACAACTTAACATGATGTTCTGTCCAGAATTGAAAATAACTTCACTATTGCATGAGAAACACGACTAGTTTAGGATTGCCATGCTAAATACTTCAAATGAATCATGCATCATATTGTTTGTGCATTGAACCTTGGTTGGTTGTTTATTGATGGTGTTTCTCTTGGGTAGACGCGAGTGTTGAACCTAAGTACGAGGATCCAGGAGAGTACCACTACAAGGACCCTGCTGTTTGTCCCTCTGAAGAACCAACATGCAAGATGATCGTACACGGATCCCGACACTATTTTTGCTTTGGTAGATGTCTCACTCTTATCATTACATATGCGTTACCTACCACTTGAATGTCAAGCCTCCTACATTGCCATGATAGCCTCTAACCCCTCCACATCCTAGCAAACCTTGTTTGCCTAAGTTACCGCTGCTCAGCCCCTCTTATAGCGTTCTTAGTTGCAGGTGCAGGTTGTTTCCATGTGATAACATGGATATCTGGAGATATCACAATATTTATTTCTATTTAATTTAATGCACATATATATCTTGGTATGGTGGAAGGCTTAGACTTTTGCTCGGTGTTTTCTTCCACTTTTACCGCCATAGTTACTTGTTACCGGTGTTATGTTTCCATATATTGCGCTCCTAACATGCTCGGGGTTGTTATGGGGACCCCCTTGATTATTCGCTTGAGATTAAAACTTGTCTGGCAAGACCCAACATTGGTACTATTTGGTTAAACAACTTAATAAAACTACATAGGGCTTTGCAACCCCGTGGATAATTAATCAACAACCCGGGCCAGTGCTCCTCATGAGTGTTGGTCCAAACTAGAGCACTGTGTGGGGCCAACCCGAGGCAACCCGGGAGATTTCTATCAGGCCACCATATGCTTTGCTTATCTGTTGTGTCCTGAGAACGAGATACACGGCTCTTATTAGGTTCGTCGACACGTCGGGCGGTCTTGCTGGACTTGTTTTACCTTTTTCGAATGGCTTGCGTGAGGGACTCTGATTTTCTTCGGGCTATCTCGAGGTGTCGGAATTCCTTTGGAGTTGCCTAGTATGATCACGAGATTCGTGGTCGATGTTATTCCCGTCGAGTGTGGTTGATTTATGATGGACTAGTTGGAGCACCCCTACAGGGTTAAATCTTTCGGAAAGCCGTGCCCATGGTTATGTGGCAACTTGGATATTTGTTTAACACTCGATTATAGTTAACTTGAAGTAAAATCCAATAAAGTCCACAAATTGTGTGAGTAACCGTGATCGTCTCTGCTCGTGAACAGTATCCGAGAGACAACACGATTGGGTTATGTTTGACGTAAGTAGGTGTTCAGGATCGCTTAGCGATCATGCTAGTTCTCGCTTGTTTATCGTAGACCACATATTTACATTGATGTTTTCGTAAGATTAGCCACCATAAATGATTAGTGCTGCTGCAAACTAAACATTTACCCCCATCCAACCTACTAAGATTGAATAGTCTCGGTACCCAGTCACGAGATTGCTAAGTCTGCATGGCTCACAGATTTCTACAAAAAATACAGGTGCATGTGGAGATGAGATCGTGCCAGATGATGTGACATAGCTCCAGTGGGAGTATGATGAGGAGTGTGGGAGGATGTACGTGACATATCCAGACTAGTAGAGTGGCTGTGGTCATGATCTTTGGGGCTAGCAAGTCAGTTTCATTGCATATCTTTTCTCATTTGTTTTCGTCCGTAGTCGGACCCTGGCTTGGAATGATGTTTGAATAAACTGTGTGGAATTGTAATTTAGCATGTGGCGAGTGTAAGCCAACTCATATACTCTTCTCTTCATAAATGTATGTGATATACTGTGCTTGCGAACGACTGGATGCACCTCTATCCCCGTTGAGGCCCCCGTGCCTAAATATGGACATGCGCACATCTAGGGCGTGACAGTTGGGAGGCTTGACAAACAAGTGGTAGGTAGCATGACATAGCGATAGAAAACAAGAAATTTAGCATGGAAATGCTAGTAGTGGTATCCAAGGAAATGTGTCATCTTGCCTTAGATCCCGCTTGGAAGAAGAACGAGTCCATGAAGAAGATGGGCCAACGTAGTTGAACGAATCCTCACACTCCGAACGCTTTCGTAACTCTATCGACAAGAAACAATCCAGAAACAACGATCAACACACGAGAACACCACAACATATGCATGACATGATGGGCAACCAAATATGATGCATGTCAGGTTTAATATGCAAGGCATGTCAAAGCACATCAAGCAACTCCGACACTTTAAGTGAAGCTCAATATGCAACGAGTTGCATATTGACAAAACTCCATGCTTGAATTATTTAGTTCACTCATGTTAGGTACGCATCAATGTTAAATGTTGTTTAACATGGGTGGTCATGGCATAAGGCGAAGATGGAATTAAGCAATTTTAAATGGAGAGGGACAACATACATATAAAAAAAATAACTCTCCATATTATGAGAAAGTGGTTAATGTTCTTTGTCATGGCAAGAGGTGAATCATGAACAACTACAACATCTAGGCATGTTAAATGAGGACAAAAGCATCATATATCATTTTCGAAACAACCCCATATGCATATTACGATTTTGGTCCAGATCTGTAATAAACATGTTTTATATTTATTAAACATGAAAATAAAGTGTGGCATGAGATTCTACACGTTTTTCTAGACAAGTTACATATGTGGATCGTTAAATTCGGAGCTACGGTTTAGTAGTTATGAAATAAGTCATCTTAGCATGGCATTCACACAAATTAATTAAAACATCAAGGTTAATCATCTTAAACATGTATGAAAGTTGAATATTATTAATCTACACAAAATTCTAGTCAAGTTACATATATAAAGTTTTTACATACGATGCATGGTTTTTGAGATATTAAATGTATGAAGATGCAGGACTTTTCTGCAATTTTACTAGCCTGGAATAATTAGTAAATTCGCGAGACTAGAAAAATGGTTGGCGCGGGATAACTATATGACGCCTATGGCGTTGGATAGCAGGGTTGTGGGTGCTCACCCATGGTGGGCCGAGCCCATGAATAGGCTGGAGCAGGGCCGGGAGGTGCTGGGCCGCAGCTGGGCCCGTGACGGCGAAGCGGCTCACCTGGCGCGGGCGCCCCACGCACGGGCGTTGGCGCGTCGTTCTCCTCTCCCCGAGCTAAGCGAGGCCATGGCAGTGACGCCGGCCGGCGGCAGGCGGCAAGGAGGCACGGCGAGGGAGGATCGGGGTGGATCTGGGCCGAGGTCGCCGGATCTGGTGGCGGCCGGCCCGTTCCCAGCGACGGCGAGGCCACATGGGGGCGGGCAGAGGCGCGGTTCGGCGCGGGGTTTGCGATGGCGTGAGGGCTAGTGGCGACAGGCTGCGATGCAAGGACGCGAGCAGCAGGGGACACGACGGCGCTGGCGGTCACCTCCGGCAGGGCGGCGAGGCCTCCGATGGCAGGCGACGGGGAGCTCCTGGCGCGGGGCGCGGGCGTCTGTGGGCGGCAGAAGGAGCTGTAGAGCTCGAGCGCCTCGGGCGCTAGCCGGCAACGCGGTTCGGGTCCAGGGCGGGCCTCGAGATGGGCTTCGGCGAGCCTGCGCGATGTGGGGGAGACATGCGGCTGGCGGCGGCGGATGAGGGTTGGGGGCGCAGATTATGAGGCCAGGGTTAGGGTTAGCCAAATTAAGAAGGGGAGGGGGATTAAATAGGAAATGGGGCTAGATTAGGTTGATTTTTGCGCCGTTTCGAGTCGTACGATCGAGATCGGACAGCTCCGATCGCGGGAATAGGCTAGCTGGGTTAGTGGGCTGTGTAGAGGGGTGTTGGGATGAGATGAGAGGGAAGTTGGCAGCCCGTGACAAGAGTTTTATAACCCCGAAAACGTCCGATAATTAACCGATGGCCGCACTGCTATGATTGACCGTTGGGGTATCAAACGACCTCAGAATGTGATGAAATTTGGCAGGTGGTCTACCTAGGCTATAATAAGACCGCACGCCAGGTTTCGACCCAATCCGAGAATATTTCATATGCACTTTAAAAACAATATTTTATCGACGCCACGAGCGCGTGCATGTGTGGTTGGTCTCAAAATGGTCGACGAAACGAATGAAGAGAACTGACATCTATGAACGGATGCGAGTTTTCAAAAATGAGTGATGATGCTATGCAGATGATGCGAATGATGTGATGATGAATGCAACAACCAAACGTAACACAGATGGGAATGAGAATAAAAGGGGAATCTTCTAGAGCGGCGGTCCCCGGCTATTACAGAGGCGAAGCAGCTATCCCATCTTAATCTTCTTGCATCCTTCCTTCAAGCTGCCACCTCCACAACTATGGCGCCGGTGAGGAGGTTCTCCGCTGTCGAGAAAGGGAAGGCCTCCCTGGAGGGACTGGGCTCGGCGCCACCCAAGAGGGGCCGCGGCTGCCCCTGGAAGTACACCGCGACGCCGGTGGTGGCACCTTGAGGGCGTGGGTGCACTCCCACATGGGCCGACGCCATCTCCGGCTGCTGTGAGCAGGATCCCTCCCGCATAGGTAGCCGTAGTGGCCACAGTGTCTATGCCCAAGGGGGAGGCTTGCTGCGGCCATCGGGCCGCCTCGTCCTCGACTCCATTCGGCCGACACAGTCCAGGAGTTCGTGGTGTGTGCGGAGAGGCCGACCGATGCTTCTTCACGAAGGCACTGCCAGCCCGGGACCTGCTAGCCTATGGCTACAGGCCGACGGTAGCTGCAATGCGGTGTCGTGGGTGGAAGTGGAGGCCACTCCTGCGGGCTACGTATTCCTGACCCGCAGGTGACAGGCGTTCGCCCGTGCCCATGTCCTGGAGAGGAGGTGCACCCTCCACTTTAAGCACGACGGGGCAGCGATGCTCTTCGTCAAGATCTTCGGGGAAGATGGTAGGTTCTTGGGGTGCTTTCAAGAGGGCGACGATGGCGACATCAATTGCCTTCCTGCCGGTGACAGCCGTCGCAATGGCGGTGCTCACGTTGGTGAACTTCCCTTGGCGACGGTCGTAGCTCCTCCAGTTGCAACGACACCTCCTCTAGGGGAGCTCGAGCGACAATGACTACAACAAGCTAACATGTCGCCGCGCCCTGACAGGGACGGCGATGAGCTGCCATGGTGCCGTGTCCCTGCCTAGGAGGACGTTGATCCGCCCCATCGCTGCGCCTATGTCAAGGAGGAGGAGGACTCTGACTGAGCGCAGGTAGCGCAAGAGCCAGGCCTCAGGAGTGACGATCCTCGGGAGGCCGTCTTTTACTTTTGTTTCATGCACCAAAAACCATGGAGGGCCCCGTGGGGGCGTGTAATGAACTGTGGCGCTTGCGCCTTTATGTTAGCATTTTTAATTTTGTACCCCAATTTTTATGTCGCTTCTAATTGAAATGTCCCCACTCGTCGCGATTAGGGTAACTCGTGATTAGGATAACTTAGCTTGGCGCGCCCTTGGTAGGCTCCTACGTCGTGAGGGCTGAAAGTACTAGTTATTGACTAAAGGGGGGTGAATAGGCGATTTTTATGAAAGACTTTTAAACAATAAATATATTCGAATAATGCGGAAACATAAACATGACCAGGTAGTGATAAAATCAAGAATATAGACAGGGCATGCAATGCTGCGAAGACATTGAAAGCAAGTTAAGCATAATCATGATGAATACTAAGATGACTCGAAGACAAACTTAGATGGTGATAAAATCAAGAATCTAGACAGGGCATGCAATGCTGCGAAGACATTGAAAGCAAGTTAAGCATAATCATGATGAATACTAAGATGAGTCAAAGACAAACTTAGATGGTACGAAGACAAAGAGTTGATATGAATGTCTTTGGACAAAGTCTTCACGCAATGTTCAAGCAATGACTTCACAGTTCAGAGTAGGAATGTAAAAGAGTGACGGATAGAACCAGTAGCTTGACGAAGACACATAATTTGTTGAACCAGTTCCAGTTGCTTTGACAACTGTGTGTCTAGTTAGGGAGGCTGAGATTGAATTCAGAAGACCTTGTCTTCACCTTATCCCCTTGAGCCGAAGTCACCTAGACAATGCTCAATCACTCAGGTAAGTATTCAGGGGAGACTTCCGAATACCGTACAAACTTGGTCACCCGGTAATTCACAATGACTCTTGGATGCTCTAGACCCAAACGCCTAACCATTCGGAAGATCACAATGTTCAAGTGTAATAAGTCTTTAGTTCACTCAAAACAGAAAGTCTTCGGTGATGCTCAAAGACTCTACCTCTAGGTGTTTAGGTGTATCCTCAAAGCACGTTTATCTCTCAATGTCTTCGAGGTGGGTAGCTCCAAAATGACAACTTGCCGTATCTGAAAGCACAATGTGCTCCATTGGTGGTTTTGATAATTCGTGACAACATACATTATCTCTTGGACTAATACTTTCATCTAGTGTATTTCAGATAAAGTCCATAGAGAGAGACAAGTTGGCAAAAAGGAGTGTGGAGAGTATCCCCATGAAGAAGAAGGAGAAGAAATAGATTGGCAAACCTTAAAGCTAGAGGACTCTACATTTTACTTTGTGAGAAATCATTTTGAGTCCATAGGAAAGCCAATACTATTAAAAGGGGGTAAGGTATTGTTGGTGAACAAAATGCTCATACATGCACAAGTGATAGTCACCAAAAACATCCACAAGCTCTTCCACAAAAGTCTGTCCAAAGCCAAATAACCAAAAATCGGCAAGAAGTTTGTAAGGGCAAGGAGATCGCCTACTTCGTGAAGATCTACCCTGAGTGAGGCTAGTCCTTCATGGATGGAAGCCATTATGGAATAGTCAAGGTTGCTCCTTCGTGGACACTTATGGGTGGAGCCCTCCGTGGACTCTCGCGACCTTTACCCTCCATGGGTTGTAGACTCCATAAACGTGGACGTACGATAGCACCACCTATTGGAACCATGGGAAAAATCTTTGTGTCCTTCATGCGTTTGATCTTCCTATCTATACTATTTACTTCCATGTGCAATTTCTTTACATTCCGCTGTTATACTTGATGACTTGCCTGTGTAGGGTGTGCTAGACTCGCTATAATTGCTAAAATCTGCCAACACTTAACTTTGCACCTCGTGTAGATTTTAAATTCTTGATAGTAGTCTATTCACCCCCTCTAGACACGCCTCTATCGATCCTTCCAGTGGTATCAGAGCTTTGGTCTCAATTTCTTTGGTTTAATCACCATGGAGGAAGATGGATGTGTCTAGAATGGAGAGTTTGAGTCGTAGAGTGCCCATTCCTGATGGAGAGTACTATAGTCGATGGAAGAGTGCCATGATTGATCTATTTGACAAATTCCATTTGAGAAAAGATATTGAAAATCCCTATGTGCTCCGCATTGATGAATTGCATCCCACACACGAAGAGGAAATTGGCATGCTTAGTAACCTAAACCTGTCAATCTTATTGTTAGAGGTTTACCAAGATTTGTGCTTTCTCAATTGAAGAACTTTGCATGTGCTTATGCTTTGTGGACTAATTTGGAGAAACGACATCCAAATCTTACATTAAGTAATCTTGATGAGATTCTTCATAAAACTGTTGCTTTTCACAAAATGAGGCCTGGTGATCCAAACTTTGATAGATGCCTATTTGTGCTCTGTGATCTCATGCATGCTAAAGGAGATGTCACAACTATCAACAACATTATTATTGAAGCCATTCACATTCACATACTTGAACATTGGCATGGTTATGATTCTAACGAGTCTCTTGGTTTCTATGACGAGGAGATTCCACCAAATGGTGACAATTAAGAATATGGCTACTATGATGAAGATGAGTTTTCGACATCGACCATGAAAAGATCATGAAGAATCTAAGTGTAATGGCGAACTTCAAGGATTACATGCCCGATGGAAAATAGTGGATTCTCGACAGCGGATGCACGGATCACATGACTGGTGATAAAGACATGTTCCAAGAGATCATGCCTAATCAAGGTCCTCGGAGGTACGTGACCTTTGGAGACAACTCTAAGGGTAAGGTACTTGGCCTTCGTAAGGTGGCTGATGAGGTCATCTACTATGGGTAGGGTCATGGGCCTGACCCGTGGGCCCACCTATTGACCCTCATTGACATTGAAGTTCAAGAAGAGAAAGTGCACTCGGACATGTCTCCAGAAGCACTCAGACAAGTCTCCAGAAGCACTCGGGCATTCCCTCATGGTCACTCAGATGGTTCTGTCACACATTCGGTGAGCAGGAGAACAAAATCCTCGAAGGTGCAGCGCCAAGCGAACCCGAAGAGACGCCCGTTTCTACAATCATCATACATTATGAGTAAAAGCACAATTAGAGCAGTAGTTTCAATAATGCTGCCTTAATTGTCATTAGGACTGCGCCCAACCGGTGGTGGTGCACTCTATATAAGCCACCCCGGGTGCAGTCATCAGTTTCGGACACTTGTATTCCTCTATTCCACCATAAGAGAAGAAAACCAGCCTTTGGGATCTAGACGTAGGGTCTTTACCACTCCTGAGTGGGGCCCGAACTCGTTAACATTCGAGTGACACACCTGAGCTGTAGCTAGAGTTTGCCTCTCCTTTCGTACCCCTGTTAGTACTGTCAGACTTATTCCCACGACAGTTGGGGCCCACCATGAGGTGGAATTTCCATTTTTCTCCATCATCATGATGACTCCTGGCAGCGAGATCTTCTTTGGATCCCTCAGCTTCATCATTGACGACTCGGCATGGCTGCAGGAAGCCCTGCTAGATATCGATGCACTGCCCGCTCGGGGCGCGACGCATTTCACTACGATGACGCACGGAGTCCTACTTCGGCAACCGTCGACTCCATATCAGCTTACTTTGCCGACTCGGGTTGCGTCCTGTCGCCGGCGCTCTAGGCGCTCATGGTTGAAACATTGGATCAAGCACGCTGTGGTGGCTCAGATCACAGCTGAGAAGACTCTAGCATGCAGCTCTGATGAGTCTGTACATGGCCTTTTTCCGTCGTCGGACGATGATTCCTTTGACACGGCCGACTGCGAGGGCGGTGGGGATATCACCAAAGTCCCAATGGCCGGACCATCTCAGGAGGATCCTCCACCCGTGTACTTCGTAGGCCATACTCACGGACGGGACAGTGATCGCGGCAAGGCTACCTCTGATGGTTACGTCTCCCAACCTCTCACTCGGGACAAGAGGGAGGAGATCCGGCGAAGGACCGACGAAGTACTCCTCACGCCTACTGGAGGACTTCCCCAGAGGAGATGGCTGTAGAGGCCACGCGCCAGGCCACTCCAGCGGAGCACGAGCGATTGGAGCGCCTCCAATGGTCGCTCAATGAGCGCGCCGCTAGGGAGATTCTTGGTTCCAATCGGAGCTAACGTCAGCTGTTCACCAAGGAGCGGCCATACACCATCCCAATGATTCGCACGCCTTTGTTGAAGTTAGCTGTGGCCACTCGGATTGCCGACTCGCTCCAGCCGCCGGAATTGGCAGCAGGCGAGGGCATTCGGCAGATCCAGGCCCTTCCAAAGATAGCTTTGGAGCAAAACTATGAGGTATCACTGTCAAATCAGCACATTTACAGCAAGTCTATTCGGGTAGAAACGATCCAGTCGGCTCATAGCCCACTTGGGCCAAGGAAAGATCAACGGACCCCTCCTCATCCAAGAGGTCCATACAAAGGACGTTGGCATGACGATTGCGACGCCAGTCGGATGCCCCCTCCGAGGGGCGGATCATACGGTGCTCGTCATTACGATGGTGGTCGCCTTCATGTTAGAGACCAAGAGCGAAGCCCCATCCAGTAAAGAGGATACAGAGACAACGGCCACAGACCTCCTCAGTTCAATGCTAGATCCATCATCACCCAACATGTGGTGGACCAAAATACAGACCAGCGAGACCGAGCGAGTGGCTGGGGGGCATCCGGACTCAGTTGCTTCAGCAAGTACATTCGGGAGGCTGAGATCCCCCGATTACCGTTTGGCGACGGGAATCGACTAGTTCAATGGTGAGTCTAAACAAGAGACTTGGCTCGAAGACTACCGAGTGGCAGTTCAGATCGGTGGGGCAATGACTTTTTGGCCATGAAGCACCTTCCACTCATGTTGGAAGGGTCCGCACGTGCGTGGTTGAACCAACTGCCACCGAGCTGCATCTTCTGCTGGGAAGACTTGGCCCAAGTTTTCATCAAGAACTTAGAGGGTACTTAGAAGTGCCTGGGTGGCTTGACAGAGCTGCAACATTGTGTCCAAAAGAGCAATGAAACTCTCCGAGAGTACATTCAACGTTGGACCACTTTGCACAATACAGCTGAAAACGTAACTGAACATCAAGCCATGTGCGCCTTTAAGGCGAGCACTCGGTATAGGGAGCTGATTCTCAAGTTTGGCCGTGTTGGGGACATGTCTCTCAGTCGGGCTATGGGGATAGCAAACAAGTATGCCAATGATGAGTAAGAAGATCACCTCCGTCGCGGAAAAGGATGTACCGGTGATGCCCGTCAGTCGGGAGGCAACATGGAAAAAAATTAGCAACAACACAAGCGAAAGGCCGATGCTCCTGCGAAGGCAGAGGTTGCAGCCGTATCCTGATAGGGCCAAGGCAAACCGAAGCCAAAAAAGAAGAAAGAATGGGTTCCCAGGAAGAATTCTGACTCCAAGCCTGACATACTCGATCAACCTTGCCAAGTTCACACCAAAACAGATGAAGAGGGCAATGTTGTGTTTCCTAAGCACACCACCCGGGAATGTCGGCTGCTCAAGCAGGCTTTGAGCAAGGAGTCTGCAGAGGACAAAGGCGATGCTGACGATGAGGAGGAACAGACCCTAGGGTTCCCACCAGTCGACAAAGTCCTGAACATGATTTTCGCTTATGTCGAAAGCAAGATAAAGTTGAAAGTTGTAATAGGGAAGTCAACATGGCAGTTCCGACATTTTCGAAGTACCTTAGTTGGGAAAAGACACCGATTATGTTCGACCATTCCAACCATCCGCTCCATATAGCCATGCCTGGGAGGCAGGCATTGGTCATTGGTCCGGTCGTGAATGGTGTCCGACTGCATAAGGTTCTTATGGAAGGAGGCAGCGGGCTCAGCATCATTTATGCAGACACGCTCAAAGCAATGGGCATTCTGATGTCCCGACTGAGCAAGAGCAACATGCATTTCCACAGGATAGTTCCTGGAAAGAAGGCAAAATTACTTCGCTAGATCTCTCCGGACGTAGTATTCGGAAAACCGAGAAGAACTTCCGAAAGGAACGGCTAACCTTTGAGGTTGTGGATTTCCGCAACGCCTACCACACAATCTTGGGCAGGCCTGCTTATGTGCGTTTCATGGCCAGACCATGTTACGTGTATCTTAAGTTGAAGATGCCAGGGCCGAATGGCATGATCACTGTGACTAGCAACCGAGCCGTGACAGAGGAATGTCTCCATCAGGGTTCCAAGATTGCCAATGAACAAGTGTTAGCAGCAGAGCTCGAAGGGTATAAGAAAGAAGTGGACACTTCTGACTTGCTTAGGTCAACACAACCTGCTTCCGAGTCGGATTTTCAATCGGTCGGCGAGACCAAGCAAGTCCACATTCACCCGACCGACCCGAGTGTTGCGTCGACAAACATATCCACCTCACTCGAGGAGAAATAGGAAGCCGAGCTCATCTAGTTCCTCCGTGAGAACTGCGACATCTTCACATGGAAGCCGTCTGACATGCCTGGTGTTTCAAGGGAGCTAGCTGAGAAGAGACTGTGAACTGACTCCAAGGTCAAGCCGGTCAAAGAATACTTGCGCTGATCCTCCATGGTGAAAAGATAGCCCGGCTCCTAGCCATGAGTTCATTTGCAAAATATACCACTCCGAGTGGCTCGCGAATGTCGTCTTGGTGCCCAAGAAGGATAGATCACTCCGAATGTGTATTGACTTCAAGCACCTAAATCGGCCATGTCAGAAAGATCATTTCCCTTTACCCCAGATAGATCAACTAGTGGACTCTACTGCTGGATGTGAACGTCTGTCGTTCCTGGATGCGTACTTCGGATACCACCAGATCCGAATGTATGGTCCTGATGAAATAAAGACAACCTTCATCACCCCATTCGGGTGTTTCTGTGATATCATGCTGCATTTTGGTTTGAAGAATGCCGGAGCAACTTTCCAACGAATGATCCAAAAATGCCTCTAGAAACAGATCAGTCGGAATGTGGAGGCTTACATGGATGACAATGTGGTAAAGTACAGGACAGGTTACGACATCCTGACAGACCTTGCCGAAATCTTCGCCAATTTGAGGCGCTTTGGAATAAAACTAAATCCGGCCAAGTGCACATTCGGAGTACCCGCAAGGAAGTTACTCGGTTTCCTCATTTCCGAATGGGGGATCAATGCTAACCCGGACAAGATAGGATCCATAGTCCGAATGAAGTATCCGGAGTGCCTGCATGATGTACAAAGGTTGACAGGTTGCCAATTCATCTGAAGACTTTGTGAAAAAGCTCTCTCACTTTACTGACTGATGAAGAAATCTGACAGATTCGAGTGGACTCCAGAGGCACAAGCAGCATTTGACGAACTCAAAGCTCTGCTTTACACCCAGCCGGTGTTAGCTGCTCCGGGCAATCAAGAACCACTTCTCTTGTAAATTGCAGCTGCTAACCAAGTGGTGAGCACCGTCCTGGAAGTTGAGCATGAAGATCCAGGCAAAGCATTCAAAGTTTAAAGACCCATCTATTACATCTCACAAGTTCTGACTCCTTCCAAGCAAAGTGTAACAGCCCAGGACCGACGCTCCAGAAGATTCCCCTTTTATTTACATTCTCATCGTGTGATTCGATCGTTTGTTGCATTCATCATTGCATCATTCACATCATCTGCATAGTATCATCACTCATTTTCAAAAACTTGCATCCGTTCGTAGTTGCCAATTCTCTCCGTTCGTGTTGTTGTCCGTTTTGAGTCCAACCACACGCACGCGCCCGTGACATCGCTTAAAAAACCGTTTTCAAAGCGCGCAAAAAATATTCTCGGATTGGGTTGACACTTGGCGTGCGGTCTTGTTATATTATAGGTGGACCGGGTGCCAAATTTGGTCACAATCAGAGGTCGTTTGAAACCCCTACAGTCAGTCATAGTAGTGTCGTCATCGGTTATTTGTCGGACGTTTTCGGTGTTTAAAACCTTTGTCACGGGCCACCATATCCCTCTCTTCTCAGCCCACACCCCCTTTAACACAGCCCACTAACCCACCTAGCCCACCCTCTGCTTCCGGACGTCCGATCGAGATTGAACGGTCCAAAAACAGACAAATTCCCTAACCCTAGCATCCCTGCCTATATATAGACGCCCCTAACCTGCCTATTAGGGAAAACCTAGCCTCAGCCTTAAAATCCGCGCCCCCAGCATCCTTAGCCACCACCTGTCTCCCTCCTCACCCACCGGCCTGCCCAGGACTGTGCGGGGACCGTGAAGCTCATCCGTCGCAACCCCTTAGATCTGGATCGAGGGAGCCCCGATCTCCTCCCTAACCGTGCCATGCCACCACCTTGACGACCCCACTGGAGCTTCGGCAAGCTGCCACCGCCCTTCAAGCCTCCAGCCGCTGGCTAGGGAGCCGCCTCCTGCCAGAGCACGCCCCTCGCTGGATCTCGCAGCGCTACTCGCCGCCACAACCGCCGTCGCAAGCTGCCCTGCCTCCCCAAGCTCCCGTGTTGCCGCGCCAAGCCCCGATCCGGCCGCCCACCGTCCGGATCTAGTGGATCCTGGCTAGATCCGGTGGACCCCAGCCAGATTTGGCCATCCATGCCCTTCCCCCGTCGTGTGCTAGCCTCTCCGCCACCGGCGTTGCCAGCCGCCGCCGCTGCCCTTGCTTGCTCTCGCTCGGGATCGAGCGTTGGAGCCGCGGCTCCCGTGACCGCTGCGCTTGCTTGGGCTACCCCAGCACCGTCGTGGGCCATGCCCAGGCCCAGCACTGCGCTGTGCCAGCCTGCTCCGCCCCAAGGCCCAGCCGGTGCCTGCCCATCTCCTCTCCACTGAACGGGCCAAGGCCCGCAAGGTGAGCCAGTGTCAAATCCCCTGTTGCTCGCCTGTGTGGTATTTTGCTATACCGCGCCCATGTGCTGTTGGCCCATTATGCTTAGATTCGTCCTGATTGATTTTTTTCCAGTCTAGCCAATTTAGCTAATTATCCAGGATTTACAGTTTTACAGAAAACTGCCAAGATTCATGCATCCAATAAATTTTCAACCGTGCATCATATGTAAAAACTTTATATATGAAAAATGACTAGAATTTCATGTAGATTCACAATACTTCAATCTCACATGTGTTTAAAATGTTTAACCTGCAGTTTTCATGTAATTTTCATAAGTGCCATGTAAAATGATTCATTTCATAACTAAAAACCGTAGCTCCGATGCAAATGTTTTATATATGTAAATTGACTAGAAAAACATGTAGAATCTCATGCCACACTTTATTTCCATGTTTAATAAATATAAAATTGTATTAGGACAGATCTCCACCAAATTCATAATTTTAATATGGGGACGTTTCAGATATGCTATATGTTGCTTCTGGTCCCATTTAAAATGCCTAGATGATATAGTTGTTCATGCTTCACCTCTTGCCATGTCTAACAACATTTAACATTGATGTGTACCTAAATAGGAATGAACTAAGTAATTCAAGCGTGGAGTTTTCTCAATATGCAACTTGTTGCATATTCAGCTTCACTTTAATGTGTAGTAGTTGTTTGATGTGATTTGCCATGCCTTGCATATCAAAACTGGACATGCATCATATTTGGTTGCGCATCATGTCATGCCTATGTTGTGGTGTGCCGTGTGTTGATTGTTGTTTTGGATTGTTCCTTCTCGATAGAGTTCCGAAAGCGTTCGGAGTGTGAGGATTTGTATGTCTACTTCACTGATCGTTTTCTTCATGGACTCATTCTTCTTCCAAGCGGGATCTCAGGTAAGATGACACATTTCCCTGGATATCACTACTATCATTGCCATGCTAGATGCCCCGCTTTTATCGTTATGTCATGCTACCTACCACTTGTTTGACAAGACTCCCAACATTGCCATGAAAAGCCTCTAACCTATCCACATCCTAGCAAAACCTTTGTTTGGCTATGCTACCGCTTGCTCAGCCTTCTTATAGCGTTTCTAGCTGCAGGTGCAATTGCTTCCATGTGACAACATGGACATTCTTTGTTGTTATCACAATATTATTGCTATTTAATTTAATGCACATATATACTTGGTAAAAGGTGGAAGGCTTGGCCTTTTGCTTGGTGTTTTGTTCCACTCTTGCCACCCCTAGTTACTTGTGTACTGGTGTTATGTTCCATATTGAGCGCTCCTAACATGCTCGGGGTTGTTATGGGGACCCCCTTGATTTTCGTTTTAGGAGAAAACTTGTCTGGAAAGGCCCAACATTGGTACTCCATTTGCCTAATAACTAATAAAATGCATAGGGACCCACCAGCACCCATGGATATTTAATCCACAACCCGGACCAATGCTCCTCATGAGTGTTGGTCCAAAATGGCAGTAGCCGGGGCCACCAACGGGTGTGCCAGCCGAAAACTTAGCCAATCTGGTCGTGTCCTAAGAATGAGATATGCGGCTCTTATCGGGTTCGTCGACACGTCGGGCGGTCTTGTTGGACTTGTTTTTCCTTTCTCGAATGTCTTGTGTGAGGAACTCTGATCTTCTTTGGGCTATCTCGAGGTGTCAGATTTCCTTTGGAATTGCCTAGGATGATCACGAGATCAGTGGTTGAGGTTATTCCCGTGGTGTGTGGTTAATTTGTGATGGACGAGTTGGAGCACCCTTGCAGGGTTAAATCTTTTGGAAAGCCGTGCCCACGGTTATGTGGCAAACTAGGAAAACTTGTTTAACACCCGGTCATAGAAAACTTGAAGTAAACTCAAATAAAATACAACAACTATGTGCGTAACCGTGTCTATCTCTTCTCGTGAGTCCTTATCCGAGAGAGAACATGGTGGGGTTATGATTGGCGTAAGTAGGTGTTCATGATCAGTTAGTGATCATTACTAGTTCACGTTCGTTATTCGTAGAACACCATACTTTACTTCCTGTATTCATAAGTTAGCCACTCAAATAAATGCTTAGTCGCTTGTTGCAGCGTCACCACTTAACCATACCTCACCCATTAAGCTTTAATAATCTTGATACCCTTGGAAATGAGATTGCTAGGTCCCTGTGGCTCATAGACTACTACAACAACAGTTGCAACTACAGGTAATGCGATGATTTGACATGAGCATGATACTTGTTTGATTTGGAGTTCTTCTTCTTCTTCTTCATCAATCTAGGATGGGTTCCAGGCGGCAGCCTGGGATAGCAAGGATGGATGTCATTTTATCATTGGATTTCGTCCGTAGTCGGACCCTGCTCTTCTGTATGATGTTTGAGTATTTTGTTGTATTGATGTGATCTTGATGTAGCTTCTGGTGAGTGTAAGCCAATTCCATATACTCATCTCTTCCGTACATGTACTTGTAATGATATCCATTCTTGCAACACGACAAGATGCGCTCCTATCCTTGTTGAGGCCCTCGAGCCAAAATAAGGATAAGGTCGCATCTTGGGCATGGCAAGTAGGTATCAGAGCCTGTACCGACCTAGGAGCCCCTTGATTGATCGAACTTGGCCGAGTTGAGTCTAGTAAAACTATTTTGAGTCTAGTGATATATCGGAGAGTAGGTTTCTTTTAATCCTCTTCTATACTCTGGGGAGGTATTCAACTTAAGAATTTTTAATTCTACTCCTCTTCTCGCTCAATTTTTTTCGGATCACGTGGATATTTTGGAATCTATATGATGCTGATGTGATGAAGTTCTCTCTTGGTACCTCCTGTATGAGTTGATTTCTTCTGGGGAGTTGAGCTCTAGGGGATTCTTGGCACATCGTTATCGTTCAGTATCCTTAGTATCTCTGGACGGAGGATGTTCGAAATTGCTTCAATACTTCTCGTGGCGAGATAAGGTCGGAGTCACCCAGTACTAGGGAGGCGTCCAGGGTACTTCCTTGTTTGGTGTCGTTGTGTTTTCAAGGGTCCGAGATAGATGAGTTTCCAAGACCTCTGGTTATGTGTTGACGGATGTGTTACATTGGAGCGTACTATTACTGTTAGGTGTTGAGTGATGGATTTTGCTCCTTGTATCCATGGACCCGATTGCATAACCGGAAGATTTTGGGAGTTCTTAGGTGGGAATTCAAGTAGTTACCTAGGCTATCTTTCAACAAATGTGTGATGTGAGGTTGGGGATCGAAATCTAGTGGATTCGTTTGTTCACGGTCTTTCTTATAGAGGACAATCTCTATATATGTCATCAGATATGCTTCGTTAAGCCTTGTAGTTCGCTATTCCTAGGGAGCATATTCGAGTGTCATTTTAATATGACAATCCAATGTACGATCGATCCTGTGCGAACCTTGCCACGAAAATGTCGGACGAAATCCCTATCATGAATTTGTTCTAGCTTGTTTCGTAAGCCTCATCCTTTGTTTTGTTTTGTATATGGTAATTCGAGTTGCTTCGATGTCAAGTGGTGATTTCATATCTTTCCTAAACAGTGTTCGCATATTTCCATGTGATTGCTAATACTTTGGATCAACCGGAGTTGTCATATCAATTCTTTTCATCCGGTGTGCTCTCTTCAAGTGAATTCTATCCTCTTCAATAATTGCAAGATCAATCCTCATATTTTGTTCTGGAGTTTGTCTCATCTGTTCCAAGTTTTCTTTATTTTCCCCACCCTCCTGCCCTTTTTCTTCAATGATTAAAGTCTCTTCCAAGTGCCTTTCTCTTCATCAATGCTTCCGCTATCATTTCTTCATATT
The DNA here is from genome assembly GCA_022496015.1 of Hordeum marinum. Lineage (NCBI taxonomy): Eukaryota > Viridiplantae > Streptophyta > Magnoliopsida > Poales > Poaceae > Hordeum > Hordeum marinum. The sequence continues at coordinate 270,211,575 of CM039678.1, forward strand.
GTTTCCAGTGATTTCTTGTGAAGATCCTCAAGTGATTCGAATTCATCATATCTTTATTCTTGGTTTCCTGCCCAGCGCATTCAATTCAAGATCTCATTGTTCTTCATGTCCTTTTCAATCGCTAAGTGCCTCCCCATGTAAGAAATTCTGTCCAAGTATCTCTTGCTTTTCGTCCCTCTCTATTCTATCGGGAGTGCTGAAGATATCTCAGAAGATTTGTGTTTTCTTTCAATCCTTCCAAATTATTTCGAGGTTCTCACCTCAGCAAGTTCTTAATTTGTATCGGTGCAATCTCTCTTTTAATCAATCATTTAAACGGAGTTTTCTTTGAGTGGGCCCATAACCCATAGGTTTTCCCTGGGATCTTACCTGGCTCTTCTATTCTTTCCGAAGATATCCTCAAGTCCTTTTCTAATATTACGTAAGAATGAATTTCATCAGTCATATGCCTTCTCAAAGATTGCATCTAAATCATTTTCATTGTTGTCTCAACCTTCTTTATTCGTTATTCCGGAGTTCTCAATAATTCATGGTCTTGCTTCTCGTCATTATTCTCAGTATTGAAGACCAAAGGAGATTTTCTCTTAATCTTGGTCCATTCTCTTAAAGATTTGTCATCTCATCTTGATGCTTTCCTCTCAATTTTTTTCCATTCATGAGAAATTTCTTCCATATCTATCCGATGCATTCAAGGTTGTTTTCATTTCTCGATCCTCCCGAAGGCCATCATTTCAGAAGATTTCTTCGTTCTCAGCTTTCAGCTTTCGTTCTCAAATTGTTCTCAAGTGTTGTTCCTTCGTTTATATCTCAATTATTCCGGTGCTTCATTGAAGTTTTCCGTTAGGTGAATCATGATTGCTTCGTTCCCATGCATCTTTGGTCTACCATAGTATTCTCATTCGTTTGTGAATTCTTACCGGTATTCTCGTGCAAGACTTCTTCAAGTTTGTGCTCTATCTATCTTTCCTATCTTTTCCCAATAGAATAAGTGGTATGCCAAATCTGTTGCTTGTCATCAATTTAACTTGATGAAGGATAGGCATAACATAATTCTTATTTTTCTTGGTCAAGGTGATCTCAATCCTTCTTCCGGAGTTGTGCATGTTATCAATTATCGATTCTAAGTTGTTCAGCTTTTCTTTTCTGGAGTTCCAAGTTTTCTCAAATATCTCTTCGCTAAGCTTCATTTAAATCATAGCAAGGCCTAAATCTTATTATTGTTGTTCAATTATTTTCTATCATCCTCTCATTTCAGGAGGTTCTTCATGGTTGTTTGTTAAGGATGTAATTCTTCTCAAGTATTCTTCAAGATTCTTGTTGGCGATGCTCAAGTGTTCTTTATCTTGGATTTCAAAGTTCAATTCCTTCTCCGTTGTCTTTTGAGATGGTGTTATTAAATTTTTGATTATGAGGAATCTCGAAGGAAAGTCATCAAGACTGAGATAAGTAAACCCATCATGTCTTCTCGGAGTTATCTTGGCTTGGATTTCACCTAAAGCATTTCCTAAGGATTGTTGCTAGCATGGTGTCATAAACGATCCAAGTTTTCTCCTCCTCTTCTTGGTGAACGAAGTTTTGCATATCTTGTTGCTCTCAAGCAATCAATTGTTTCTGTTGTGTCAGGTTGTCACCTCATAATTTTGAGATGTTTTCCATAAGCCCATAACAAGCTATTCTTTTCGTTGTTGATTCTCCATCAAATCCGTTCAACCTATGCTTCTCAAGTTCAATGGTGGTAGAAGTTGTTATTTTCTTCTCCGTTCTTTTCCTTCCAATGATCTAGTTTCTATTCTTTTCTTCCGAAGGCTTTATGTTGTTGCTCTCTTCAATCTATCATCTTGCTTTCTCAAGATCTTGTTGTTTCCTTACTTGTCCGTTTAAGCGGAGTGCTGTGATATCTTTTCATGATCCTTCCATCTTATGAAGTTTTGATTCTAATCCAACTGAAGTTTGGTGTCTCTCTTTCAATTTCTTTCCAGCATATCAATTTTTCCCTCTTTATCCTACTGAAGTGCTGCCGAAATTTCTTTTGAATTGTTGCTTGTTCCTCATGTCATTCTTCATCTCTTTCCAACCTTCATGATCATTGGTTTCACTCGTTTGTCAAAGAAGCAACTAAGTTTTTACTCTTGCTCTTCCTGTTCCCCTTCTCATTCTAGATCTTGGGATGAGATTCTCGTGTAGTGGAGGAGAGTTGTAATAGCCCGGGACCGACGCTCCAGAAGATTCTACTGTTATTTCCATTCTCATCGTGTGATTCGATTGTTTGTTGCATTCATCATTGCGTCATTCGCATCATCTGCAAAGTATCGTCACTCGTTTCCGAAAACTTGCATCCGTTCGTAGTTGTCGGTTCTCTCCATTCGTGTTGTTGTCCGTTTCGAATCCAAGTACACACGCACACGCCCGTGGCATCGTTTAAAAAAACTGTTTTCAAAGCGCGTGAAAAATATTCTCGGATTGGCTCGAAAGTTGGCGTGCGGTCTTGTTATATTATAGGTGGACCACCTGCCATATTCGTCGCAATCGGAGGTCGTTTGATACCCCTACGGTCAGTCATAGTAGTGCCGTCATCAGTTATTCGTATGGCGTTTTTGATGTTTAAAACCTTTGTCACGGGCCGCCATCTCCCTCTCTCCTTAGCCCACACCCCCTCTGACACATCCCACTAACACACCTAGCCCCCTCCGCTTCCGGATGTCCGATCGAGATCGAACGGTCCGAAAACGGACTAATTCCCTAACCCTAGCATCCCTGCCTATATATAGATGCCCCTAACCTACCTATTAGGGAAAACCTAGCCTTAGCCTAGAAATCCGTGCCCCCAGCATCCTCAGCCGCGACCTGTCTCCCTCCTCAGCCGCTTGCCTGCCCAGGCCCGCGTGGGGCCCATGAAGCCCATCCGCCGCCGCCCCTCAGATCTGGATCGGGAGAGCCCCGATCTGCTCTCCGATCATGCCATGCTGCCGCCTTGACGACCCCACTGGAGCTCAGGCGAGCTGCTACCGCCCTTCAAGCCTCCGGCTGCCGGCCAGGGAGCCGCCTCCTGCCGGAGCATGCCTCTCGCCGGAGCTCATAGCGCTGCTCGCTGCCACAACCGCCATCACAAGCTGCCCTGCCTCCCCAAGCTCCCACGTCGCCCTGCCAAGGCCCGATCCGGCCGCCCACCGCCCGTATCTTGTGGATCCCATTCGCACCCGTCCCTCGTCATGTGTTGGTCGCTTCGCCGCCGGCGTTGCCCGCCGCCGCCAGTGCCGGTGCTTGCTCCCGCTCGGAATTGAGCGCTGGAGCCGCAGCTCCCGTGACTAATGCGCTCGCCTAGGCCGCCCTAGTGCCGTCGTGGGCCATGCCCACGCCCAGCACTACGCTGCGCCGGCCTGCTTCGCCCCATGGCCCAGCCGGCGCCTGCCCATCTCCTCTCCACCGAATGGGCCAAGGCCCGCAAGGTGAGTCAATGTCAAATCCCCTATTGCTCGCTCGTGTGGTATTTTCCTATGCTGTGCCAATGTGCTGTTGGCCCATTATGCTTAGATTCGGCCCGATTCTTTTTTTTCAGCCTCGCGAATTTAGCTACTTATCCAGGATTTATAGTTTTACATAAAACCCCCTAGATTCATGCATCTAACAACTTTTCAACTATGCATCATATGTAAAAACTTCAGATATGAAAAATGACTAGAATTTCGTGTAGATTCACAATATTCAACTCTCATATGTGTTTAAAATGTTTTACCTGTTGTTTTCATGTAATTTGCGTAAATGCCATGTAAAATGATTTATTTCATAACTAATAAACCGTAGCTCCGATGCAACTGTTTTATATATGTAACTTGACTAGAAAAACATGTTTAATACATATATAATTGTGTTAGGACAGATCTGGACCAGTTCATAATTTGCATATGGGGCCGTTTTGGATATGCTATATGTTGCTTCTGGGACCATTTAAAATGCCTAGATGATATAGTTGTTCATGCTTCACCTCTTGCCATGTCTAACAACATTTAACATTGATGTGTACCTAAACAGGAATGAACTAAGTAATTCAAGCATGGAGTTTCATCAATATGCAACTCGTTGCATATTGAGCTTCACTTTAATGTGTTGTAGTTGTTTCATGTGATTTTTCATGCCTTGCATATCTAAACCGGACATGCATCAGATTTGTTTGCGCATCATGTCATGCATATGTTGTGGTGTGCCGTGTGTTGATTGTTGTTTCGGATTGTTCCTTCTCGATAGAGTTCCGAAAGCGTTTGGAGTGTGTGGATTTGTATGTCTACTTCACGGATCGTCTTCTTCATGGACTCATTCTTATTCCAAGCGAGATCTCAGGCAAGATGACACATTTCCCTGGATACCACTACTATCATTGTCATGCTAGATGTTCCACTTTTATTGTTATGTCACGCTACCTACCACTTGTTTGATAAGCCTCCCAACATTGCCATGAAAAGCTTCTAACCCATCCACACCTAGCAAAACCTTTGTTTGGCTATGCTACCGCTTGCTCAACCTTCTTATAGCGTTTCTAGCTGCACGTGCAATTTCTTCCATGTGACAACATGGACATTCTTTGTTGTTATCACAATATTATTGCTATTTAATTTAATGCACATATATACTTGGTAAAAGGTGGAAGGCTTGGCCTTTTTCTCGGTGTTTTGTTCCACTATTGGCGCCCCTAGTTACTTGTGTATCGGTGTTATGTTCCATATTGAGCACTCCTCACATGATCGGGGTTGTTATGGGGACCCCCTTGATTTTCGCTTTAGGATAAAGCTTGTCTGGCAAGGCCCAACATTGGTAGTCCATTTGCCTAATAACTAATAAAATGCATAGGGACCCACCAGCACCCACGGATAATAAATCAACAACCCGGGCCAGTGCTCCTCATGAGTGTGGGTCCAAAATGGCAGTAACCGGGGCCACCAACGGGTTCTGCCAGCCGGAAACTTACCCAATTCGGTCGTGTCCTGAGAACGAGATACGCGGATCTTGTCGGGTTCGTCGACACGTCGGGCGGTGTTGCTGGACTTGTTTTACCTTTCTCGAATGTCTTGCGTGAGGAACTCTGATCTTCTTCGGGCTATCTTGAGGTGTTGGATTTCCTTTGGAATTGCCTAGGATGATCACGAGATCCGTGGTCGAGGTTATTCCCGCGGCGTGTGGTTAATTTGTGATGGTTGAGTTGGACCACCCCTGAAGGGTTAAATCTTTTGGAAAGCCGTGCCCGCGGTTATGTGGCAAACTTGGAAAACTTATTTAACACCCGGTCATAGCAAACTTGAAGTAAACGCAAATAAAATAAACCAACTGTGTGCGTAACCGTGGCTGTCTCTTCTCGTGAGTCCTTATCCGAGAGAGAACGCGGTGGGGTTATGTTTAACGTAAGTAGGTGTTCAGGATCAGCTAGTGATCATTACTAGTTCACGTCCATTATTCGTGGGCCACCATACTTTACTTTCTGTATTCATAATTTAGCCACTCAAATAAATGCTTAGTCGCTTGCTGCAGCCTCACCACTTAACCATACCTCACCCATTAAGCTTTAATAGTCTTGATACCCTTGGAAATGAGATTGCTGAGTCCCTATGGCTCACAGATTACTACAACAACAGTTGTAGGTACATGTAATGTGATGATTTGACGTGAGCATGATGCTTGTTTGATTTGGAGTTCTTCTTCTTCTTCATCATCAATCTCTGATGGGTTCCAGGTGGCAGCCTGGGATAGCAAGGATGTATGTCATTTTATCGCTTGATTTCGTCCGTAGTCGGACGTTGCTCTTCTGTATGATGTTTGAGTATGTTGTTGTATTGATGTGATCTTGATGTAGCTTGTGGCGAGTGTAAGCTTCCCATATACTCATCTCTTCTGTACATGTACTTGTAATGATATCCATTCTTGCAACACGACAAGATGTGCTCCCAAAATAAGGATAGGGTCGCATCTTGGGCATGACACAAAGGTACCAACATTACGAGAAGTTGGTTTATGGTATTTAGTTTACTACGAACAAGGTGGTTCATTATTTTCAAGACCACTCGGTAATAGTTGTCAACAATGCTCCCCTGTCGGAGATGTTACACAACCGAGACGCAGCTGGCCGAGTGACGAAATGGGCAGTTGAGCTCCTTCCACTAGGAGATCAAATTTTAAGCCAAAAAGGCAATCAAGTCCTAGGCATTGGCCAATTTTATGGCAGAGTGGATTGAGCAAGAACAACCGACCCTGAGTGTTTCTGAACATTGGACCATGTACTTTGATGGATCCAAGATGCTCAACGGTTTAGGGGCAGGCATTGTTCTAGTTTCTCCCGAAGGAGACCGATTGAACTACGTCCTTCAAATCCATTTTGATTCATGAGCCCGACTACGAAGCTCTCTTATGTGGACTCCGAATGGCCCTTTCACTCGGCGTCCATCGCCTAATGGTCTGTGGAGATTCAAACCTTGTTGTCAATCAGGTGATGAAAGAATGGGACATTCGAAGCCTAGCCATGGCAGGTTACTGCAATGCACTTAGAAAGCTGGAATTTTTTTGAAGGTTTAGAGCTGCATTATATTCCCCGTGCAAAGAATCAAGCAGCTGATGACCTAGCAAAAATCAGATCCACTCGACGGACAGTTTCCAAGGATATATTCCTCGAACACTTGCATATGCCCACTGTCACAGAAGACCCTTTCACAGAGGAGCCCCCACAAGGAGTCACCCTCGAATCCGACTGAGGTTGACATCCCAACTGTGGTCTATCTAGTCCAAGAAATGCTAGTAATCATTCCCGAGTGTACTCAACCTTACTTAACATATCTGCTCTGGCAAGAACTCCCATAAGACGAAGAAGAATCTTGGCAGATCGCCCATCGATCTAAATCATTTTATTCATGGGAGATAAGTTTTACAATAAAAGCACCACTACAACCACTCACAAATGCATCTCCCCCGAAGATGGTCTCTAGATTCTGCATGACATTCACTCGGGGACTTGTGTCCATCACGCATCCTCTCGGACACTGGTCGTCACGGCCTTTTGAGCTGGTTTTTATTGGCCCCGAGAAAATGAAGCTGCCAAGGAGCTAGTGGACAAGTGTGTCGGATCTCAGTTCTGTAAGAACAAGTCTCACAAACCCGCTTCCATGCTGAAGACGATTCCGCTCACTTGGCCATTTGCCGTGTGGGGTCTTGACATGGTTGGATCCCTGTGGACAGGGACTAGTGGATTCAGCCACCTGCTCGTAGCAATCGATAAATTTACTAAGTGGATTGAAGCTAAGCCCATCAAGAGTTTGGATGCAGGCACTGCCGTCAGCTTCATTCGACAGATTATCTACAGATTTTGCGTGTCGCATGACATCATCACATATAACGGGAAAAACTACGATCCGGATGAATTCCATGAGTTTTTCTATTTTCAGGGCACTCGGGTTAATTACGCCTCCGTGGCCCACCCGTAGTCAAACGGACAAGCAAAGCGAGCAAACAGAATGATACTCCAAGGATTAAAACCCAGACTGATGGGGAGTTGAAGCATGCTGCGGGAGCCTTGGTCGAAGAACTACCATCGGTCTTATGGGGCATTCGGACGACCCCAAACTGCTCCACACAACATACTCCTTTCTTCATGGTTTATGGGTCAGAAGCCATGCTGCCATGTGATCTTCAATATAATCCCCCCGAGTGGAACAATATGATGAAGCTGAGGCCAAAGCAGCATGTCAAGACGGTCTCGACCTCCTGGAAGAATAAAGGGAGTTAGCCCTCATAAGGTCCATGCTCTATGAGCAGGATCTGAGGCGCTACCATGACAGACAGGTCACAGGTTGAGCATTTTAGGTAGGGGATCTCGTCCTCTGATTGGATCAGTAGAGACCACACAAGTTGGCACCTCCGTGGCAAGGGCCGTACATCATCTCCAAAGTCCTACACAATTGGTCATACCGATTGCACAACATCAATGATGACGCTAAAGAACCTCCGACTTGGAATGCGGATCTGCTCCTCAAGTTCTACACATAGAACGCGACGAATGTAAATTAAGACTTTCATAATAAATCTGAGTGATCTCAGTGAATAAATCTTTGTTTCATTACTCCGTTGAAATTTGGCTACCACCCCTAGTGGGTGTAAAACACAAAACACTTAGCTGCAAACCTGATTTTGCATAAGTACAAATTACTCTCAGTAAGGGCCTTGCCCGCACTCAGGGGCTTTGCTGCGACTCCACGTCACCTAAGTTAATGAACCACTCCGAGTGAAGGTCTTACCAACACTGAGTGTGTTAGCCGCGATTCTGCATCGCCTAAGTTAAAAAACACTTCGAGTGGGACATTCTCTACACACGATTGTCAAGATGAAGAGGACCATCATTGTTCATCTAGATGAAAAACTACTCCCAGTGAAGGTCTTAACAACACTCAGTGGCTTAGACGCGATCCCACATCACCTAAGTTAAAATACTCTTTGAGTGAGACATTCTCCACACACGATTGTCAAGATGAAGAGGACCATCGTTCTTCATCTAGATGACAAACTACTCCAAGTGAAGGTCTTAACAACACTTAGTGGCTTAGCCATGATTCCACATCGCCTAAGTTAAAAAACTCTTCGAGTGGGACATTCTCCACACAGGATTGTCAAGACGAAGAGGACCATCGTTATTCATCTAGATGACAAACTACTCCGAGTGAGGGCTCGCCCGCACTTAGAGGCTTAGTTGTGACTCCCCATTGCCTAAGTTAACAAACCACTCCAAGTGAAGGTCTTACCAACACTTGGGGGGCTTAGCCGCGATTCCACATCGCCTAAGTTAAAAAACTCTTCGAGTGGGACATTCTCCACACTCGATTGTCAAGATGAACAGGACCATCATTGTTCATCTAGATGACAAACAACTCCGAGTGAGGGGCTCACCTGCACTCGGGGGCTTAGCTGCGACTCCACATCGCCTAAGTTAATAAACCACTCCGAGTGAAGGTCTAACCAACACTCGGGGGCTTATCCGTGATTCCGCATTGCCTAAGTTAAAAAACTCTTCGACTGGGACATTCTCCACTCTCGATTGTCAAGATGAATAGGACCATCATTGTTTGTCTAGATGACAAACTACTCCGAGTGAGGGGCTCGCCCGCACTCAGGGGCTCAGCTACGACTCTGTGTTGCCTAAGTTAATCCAAGTGAAAGTCTTACCAACACTCGGGGGCTTAGCCGCGATTCTGCATGGCCTAAGTTAAAAAAACTCTTTGAGTGGGACATTCTCCACACTCGATTGCCAAGATGAACAGGACCATCCTTGTTCATCTAGATGACGAACTACTCCGAGTGAGGGGCTCGCGCGCACTCGGGGGCTTAGCTGCGACTCCGCATCGCCTAAGTTAACAAACCACTCCGAGTGAAGGTCTTACCAACACTCGGGGCTTAGCCACGATTCGGCATGGCCTAGCTTAAAAAACTCTTCGAGTGGGACATTCTCCACACTCGATTGTAAAACATGAAAAGGACCATCATTGTTCATCTAGATGACAAACTACTCCGAGTGAGGGCTCGCCCGCACTTAGAGGCTTAGTTGTGACTCCCCATTGCCTAAGTTAACAAACCACTCCAAGTGAAGGTCTTACCAACACTTGGGGGGCTTAGCCGCGATTCCACATCGCCTAAGTTAAAAAACTCTTCGAGTGGGACATTCTCCACACTCGATTGTCAAGATGAATAGGACCATCATTGTTCAACTAGATGACAAACTACTCCGAGTGAGGGGCTCGCCCACACTCGGGGGCTTAGCTGCGACTCTGCGTCGCCTAAGTTAACAAACCGCTCAGAGTGAAGGTCTTACCAACACTCGGGTGCTTAGCCGCGATTACGCATCACCTAACTTCAAAAACTCTTCGAGTGGGACATTCTCGACACTCGATTGTCAAGATGAACAAGACCATCATTGTTCATCTAGATGACAAACTACTTCGAGTGAGGGGCTCGCCCGCACTCGGGGGCTTAGCTGTGACTCTGCGGTGCCTAAGTTGACAAACCACTCCGAGTGAAGGTCTTACCAGCACTCACGGGCTTACACGCGATTCCGCATCGCCTAAGTTAAAAGACTCTTCTAGTGGGACATTCTCCACACTCGATTGTCAAGATGAACATGACCATGATTGTTCATCTAGATGACAAACTACTCTGAGTGAGGGGCTTGCCCGCATTTGGGGGCTTAACTGTGACTCCGCGTCGCCTAAGTTAACGAACCACTCTGAGTGAAGGTCTTACCAACACTCGGGTGCCTAGCCGCAATTCTACATCTCCTAAGTTGAAAAACTACCCTGACTGTAGGTCTTACCAACACTCAGAGGCTTGGACGCAATTCCACATCGCCTAAGTTATGATTCACTTCAAGTGCAAGCATTCAAAACATCAGGCAAAGATAAAGCAAATGAGAACTGCATTGTTCGAACTGAAAGTATGGACGATAAGAGCCTCAGGCCTATTGAAAAGTCTTACAGATACCACTCGGCATTCCGAGGCAACTAATTAAAGAAGTTTTTGATAACCCAACAATCACTCGGGGTTAGGCACTGCTTCAAGGAACGTGTCCAGGTCAAGGATTTCTGCGATTCGGGTGGTGGCTTCCATGAACATCTCCATGAAGTCTTCAATTCTGGCATTTTTTTTGATTGGTGACCTCTAAAGACTTTAGTTTCTTTTCGTCTACTCCGTTATAGTGGACTCGAACCAGTGAAAGAGCAATGTTGGCCCTAGCTCGGACTGCTGATTTCTTCCACATCTTCACTCGGTGCGGAAGGTCTCTCACTCAGTTCAGTGTGGACTCCAGATCCTTCGTGAGTTCTTCGTCGGAGAAGAGATCCTTTTCAATGTCCTTGATGCCAAGGCAGAGCCTCCTGAAATATGTAACTTCCTTGTTAACGCATTCTTCCAGTCGGAGATAGGCCATGGCCGCGCTATCCTTGAGAAGCTCTCAGGACGAATCCAACTCCCTCTCGATCTTCTCTGTCTTCACGGTAACGTTGAAGCAAAATTATGAATTTGGCCGAATGGAAAGAAGAATCAGATTCAAAAAAACTTCATTAGGTCACTCAGAAATATACACGGTTCATTTGGGAAAGCTTACCTTTGAGTTTTTCGCTCACGGTGTCACCGAACTCATCGACGAACTGCTTCAGCTCAGCCTTCTTGGCAGTGATGCACTCGATTTTGGTCTTCCACTTGGCGAGCTCCTCCTTGGTTTTGTTCATAGCGGCTTCAATGGTTTTCTTCTCCTCCTCCAGCTTCCCAACTGATTTCAGCTTCTTCTTAGCTTCCTTGGCCTTTCGACTTGCCTCCTTCTGAGCCTATGCCAACTATGTGTCCTTCTTCTCGAGGGCCATTTTCACGGTTACAAAAGAAACAAAATTCTTCAGTCTCTTGACAAGATCACGATTTTCTCCATGAAGATCTGATGAAGTGGACTCGGTCAGACATGGATAAACAAGAACAACCATAGTAGTCGGACAAGAAGTAAAATACCTTCCAACGCTTTCTTCTCTTGCTCCAGTCGGACGCTCTTGGCTTTCTCAGCCTCCAGATCAAGGCGCATGGCCATCACCTCCTCCTTCAAAGCATTCTAGTGGGTTCCGAGCTCATAAACAGATTACAAACAACAAATGAGAAGGAAAATTTCACTCACACAAGACATACGATTCATCAATCGGAATTAATGTTCAGATCACTCAGTCAGACTTCGAAACTCTAACACTCCCGCCGACTGCTTCAGTCGACGGCAGCCTCTGGAGAAACCTAGTGGCTGCGCTCAGCGCACCCCCAATGGAAAATTAACACCCACAGGTGTGCCTAAAAGCAAACCCACTCGGGAATGAAACTATTGACAAATCAACCAAGATAGCGAATGAGGAAGGTACTTACGAGAGTACTTACTCGGACATTCTTCTGCAATGTTGTGCTTGCGCCATACGCCGTCTTCAGCTTGTCACACATTAGCTCCAGCTGGATCAATGCTTCCTTGCTTGCTCCTGTCTGGTCCTCCAGGACATGGTGCAGTGAGAAGATGCTGGTCTCGCAAGGAACCGACATATGGACGATGTGCCGGTCCCGAGTGCAATTCCAGCGCTCGAGCTAGTCCTCGGTGACATCGTGAAGGAACCAACAAGAGATGCCACTGGCATAACACCCTCCACGTTCATAGAGGGATTCAGTAGATCAACTTTGTTGACCACATCAACATCAATCACATCAGTTGGGGCTACAAGCATTTAAAAAATCATTTGGATATGAGCTCGAAGCAAAGTTACAAGCATATAGAACAAATGTCTCAAAATTTTACTCTTCGAGGATGTCGCATCTACTTCGGCTCGCTCCTTCTCCTGGATCGGAAGCTCTAGCAAAGTCGTTGACGTGTTGGCACAACAAGGAAACATTCGGGGTCTTCAAGCTCACTCGGATGGACTCAAACAACAACATTACGATGAAATTTCTTACGCTGAAGAAACTGGGATGGTCATCTTGATCTTCGGAATGAAAACTGCCTTCCGAGGCTTGGCGGCTATAACCTTGGCTTGCTTCCCGGTCTTCTCATGCGATGAGACCAACTCCGCACGGCCACATTTCATACTCTGGGTCAAGGGAGCATTGGCAGTCGGCTTGGTTACACTCGTCTTCGGACTAGCGCCAGCAACCCCCGGGTCATAGCGTGACTTGGAATGGGACTCATGCACGTGGCCCTCCGAGCGCGAGGACTCCACCTCACAGATCTCGCTCAATTCCTCCTCCTCGTCTTCATCTACGTCATTGCCGTTGTATTCTTCTTCTCCCGCTTGAGTGGAATCTTCTACGACATCAATATCGCTCTCTACGTCAATCGGATTCCGATTCACAATCAGAATCTCGCCAATCAAGCCCAGAAAGGCCTACCGAGTGGACAATGAACAAGTTAGGATATTACAAACTCAAGCATAGCTATAGGATTTCTGTTGGAAATATGCCCTAGAGGAAATAATAAATTAGTTGTTATCATATTTCCTTGTTCATGATAATCGTTTATTATCCATGCTATAATTGTATTGATCGGAAACTCAGATACATGTGTGGATACATAGACAACACCATGTCCCTAGTATGCCTCTAATATACTAGCTCGTTGATCAAAGATGGCTATGGTTTCCTAGTCATGGACATGAGATGTCATTTGATAGAGGGATCACATCATTAGGTGAATGATGTGATGGACAAGACCCAAACTACGAACGTAGCATATGATCGTGTCAGTTTATTGCTACTGTTTTCTGCATGTCAAGTATATGTTCCTATGACCATGAGATCATGCAACTCATTGACACCGAAGGAGTACCTTGTGTGTATCAAATGTCACAACGTAACTGGGTGACTATAAAGGTGCTCTACAGGTATCTCTGATGGTGTCTGTTGAGTTGGCAAGGATCAAGACTGGGATTTGTTACTCCGTGTGATGGAGAGGTATCTCAGGGCCCACTCGGTAATACAACATCACAATAAGCCTTTCAAGCAATGCGACTAAGTGTTAGTCACGGGATCTTGTATTACGGAACGAGTAAAGAGACTTGCCGGTAACGAGGTTGGACTAGGTATGGAGATATCGACGATCGAATCTCGGGCAAGTAACATACCGAAGAACAAAGGGAACATCATACGGGATTAACTGAATCCTTCACATAGAGGTTCGACCAATAAAGATCTTCGTAGAATATGTAGGAACCAATATGGGCATGCAGTTCCTGCTATTGGTTATGGACGGTAGAGGTGTCTCGGTCATGTCTACATAGTTCTCGAACCCGCAGGGTCTGCACACTTAAGGTTTGGTGACGTTTCGGTAGTATAGAGTTATGTATGGTGGTGATCGAAGGTTGTTATGAGTCCCGGATGAGATCTAGGATATCACGAGGAGCTCCGGAATGGTCCGGAGGTAAGGATTCATATATAGGAAGTCCTGTTTTGGTCATCGGAAAAGTTTCGGGTTCATCGGTAGTGTACCGGGAGTGCCGGTAGTGTACCGGGAGACCACCGGGAGGGGTATTTCGACCCAAGAGGCTTCATCGGCTGTGGAAGAGTAAATACCAGCCCTTTTTGGTATGGTGGAAGTCGCACACAAGGCCCATGCGGCTGGGAAGAAAAGCCCAAAGAGAAAAAGGTGGAAAAAGGCAAAAAAGGCAAAAATAAAGGAGGAGTCCTAGTCCTACTAGGATTGGAGGAGGAATCCTCCAATCCCACTAGGTTCAGCCGACCCAAGGGCTGCCTCTTTGGCAGCCAAGCCTCCTCCTCCTCTCCTCCTATATATACTAGAGGATTTTAGGGTTTTGGCATAGAATTTTCAGCCACGTGCTACCCGTTCCTCTAGTGCATAGTTTCTCCTCTAGATCGGATTTCTGCGCTGCTTAGGCGAAGCCCTGCCGGAATAGCTCCACCACCATCTCCGGAGCGCCGTCACGCTGCCGAAGAACTCTTCTACCTCTCCGCTCCCTCTTGCTCGATCAAGAAGGCGGAGATCGTCATCGAGCTGTACATGTGCTGAATGCGGAGGTGCCGTCCGTTCGGCGCTAGATCGGAAGGACCGCGATCAAGATCGCGAGACAGATCATGATGAATTCGCGGGACGGATCGTGATGAGTTCGCGGGGCGGATCGTGATTGGATCGCGGGACGGATCGTGATGAGATCGAAGGACGCTCGGCGATTTGGATCGCGAAGACGTTCGACTACACCAATCGCGTTTCTTAACGCTTCCCGCTTAGCGATCTACAAGGGTACGTAGATTCCATCTCCCAGTCGTAGATGCTCATCACCATGGATAGATCTGCGTGTGTGTAGGAAATTTTCTGTTTCCCATGCAAGGTTTCCCAACAGTGGCATCATGAGTTAGGTTTATGTGTAGATGAGATCTCGAGTAGAACACAAAAGGTTTGTGGGTGTTGATGCTTAGATTGCTTCCTCCCTTGGTTGGAATTTGATTCAGCGCTATTGTGAGATGAAGTGGCCCAGACCTACATTACTCGTACGCTTACGAGAGGTCAGTTCCCTCGACCGCAACTTGTTGCATAGATGGCTTGCGGGTGCCAGTTTCTCTCACTTTAGTTGGATCGGATTTGACAAAGGCGGTCCTTGAGAAGGTTGAAATGCAACTAGTGTATCACCGTTGTGGTTTTTGTGTAGATGAGATTTGTTCTTGCTAGATACCCATAGCAGCCACGTAAAATATAAAACAACAATTAGAGGATGTCTAACTTGTTTTTGCAGGGTATGTTGTGATGTGATATGGCCAATTACATGATGTGATATATGTGATGTATGAGATGATCATGTGATGTATAGATTATCACGACTTGCATGTCGATGAGTACAGTAATTGGCAGGAGCCATAGGGTTGTCTTTAATTATTGTATGACCTACATGTCAATCATTAAGCGCTATGTAATGCTTTACTTTATCGCTAAACGGTAGTAATAGTAGTAGAAGCATGGTGGGTGCGACAACCCCGATGGCGACACGTTGATGGAGATAAAGATGATGGAGATCATGGTGTCATGCCGGTGACGATGGAGATCATGCCGGTGCTTTCATGATGGAGATCAAAAGCAGAAGTTCATGGCCATATCATGTCACTTATGATTTGCATGTGATGTTAATCCTATTATGCACCTTGTTTTGCTTAGGACGACGGTAGCATTATAAGGTGATCCCTCACTTAATTTCAAGATAAATTGTGTTCTCCCCGAGTTTGCACCATTGCGAAAGTTCTTCGTGTCGAGACACCACGTGATGATCGGGTGTGATCGACTCTACGTTCACATACAACAGGTGCAAGCCAGTGTTGCACATGCAGAACACTCGGGTTAAACTTGATGAGCCTAGCATGTACAGACATGGCCTCGGAACACAAGAGACCGAAAGGTCGAACATGAGTCATATAGTAGATATGAGCACCATGATGATGTTCACCATTGTAACCACCTCAACTCACGTGATGATCGAACTTGAGTTTGTGAATTTGGATCATGTATCACTCGAATGACCAGAGGGATGTCAATTTGAGTGGGAGTTCTTAAGTAATATGATTAATTGAACTCATTATCATGATAATAGTTAGTAGTGTCTTTGCAAAATTATGTTGTAGATTACTAGCTCACGCTGTAGCTCCCTTGATTTTTTATATGTTCCAAGAGAAATAGAGTTGAAAGTTGATGGTAGCAATATTGTGGATTGGCTCCGTGATCTGAGGATTGTCCTCATTGCTGCACAGAAGGCTTATGTCCTTAATGCACTGCTCGGTGCGCCAACCCCTCTAACGTCGCTTGTAGATGTTGTGAACATCTGATAGGCACGTTCTGATGACTACTTGATAGTTTAGTGCGTCATGTATTACGGCTTAGAATTGAGGCTCCGAAACGTTTTGAACGTCACGGAACATATGAGATTTTCTAATAGCTGAAATTAGGATCTCAGGCTCATGCCTGTATTGCAAGATATGAGATCTCCAACAAGATACTTTGCCTGCAAGATGAAGGAGAATAGCTCAATCGTTGAGCATGTGCTCGGATTGTCTGGGTGCTACACTCGCTTGAATCGAGTGGGAGTTGATCTTCCGGATAAGATAGTGATATATTTAGTTCTCCAAGTCACTATCACTAAGCTACTAGAACTTGGTGACGAACTATAAAATGCCAGGGATATAAATAATGATCCCTAAGTTGTACGCGATGTTTGACACCGCGAAGGTAGAAATCAAGAAGGAGCATCAAGTGTTGATGGTTAGTCAAACCACTAGTTTCGAGAAGGGCAAGAGCAAAGAGGGAAAATTCATGGATAGCAAATCAGTTGCTGCTCTAGTGAAGCAACCCAAAGTTGAACCCAAACCCGAGACTAAGTGCTTCGATAATGAGGAGAGCGGTCGCTGAAGTGGAACAAACCTAGATACTTGGTAGATAAGATAGGCTGGCAACGTAGGCAAAAGTATATTTGATATACGTTTTAATGATGTGTACCTTGCAAGTACTCCTAGTAGCACCTGGGTATTGGATACCGGTTCGATTGCTAAACGTTAGTAACTTGAAATAAAAGCTACAAACAGAGCACTAACTAAGGGTGAGGTGATGATGTGTGTTGGAAATGTTTCCAAGGTTGATGTGATCAACATCGCACGCCCTCTCTACATTCGGGATTAGAGACAAACCTAAATAAATGTTAGTTGGTGTTTTGTGTTGAGCATGAACGTGATTAGATCGTGTTTATTGCAACACGGTTATTCATTTAAGTTAGAAAATAATGGTTATTCTGTTTACATGAATAATACCTTCAATGGTCATGCACCTAGTGAGAATGGTTTGTTGAGTCTTGATCGTAGTAATAAAGATGTTCATAACATTGACGCCAAAAGATACAAAGTTAATAATGATAGTACCACATACTTGTGGCACTGCCGCTAAATGTCATATTGGTATAAAGCGCATGAAGAAACTCCATGCTGATGGATCTTTGGACTCATTCGATTTCGAATCGGTTGAGACATGCGAACCATGCCTCTTGGGCAAGATGACTAAGGACCCCGTTTCCAGATGGATGGAGCGGGCAAGTGATTTATTGGAAATGATACATGTTGATGTATGCAATCCAATGAGTCTTGTAGCGTGCGGTGGATATCGTTATTTTCTTACCTTCACCAATGATTTGAGTAGATATAGTGTATATTTACTTAATGAAACACAAGTCTGAATCGTTTGAAAGGTTCAAGCAAATTCAGAGTGAAGTTTAAGATCATCATGACAAGTAGATAAAAATGTCCGTGATATGATCGTTGAGGTGAATATCTGAGTTACGAGTTTGACATACAAGTTTAGACAATGTGAAAGTTGTTTCACAACTCACGCCACCTAGAACACCATAGTGTGATGGTGTGTCCGAATGTCATAGTCGTACTCTATTGGATATGGTGCATGCTATGATGTCTCTTATAGTTTTATTACTATAATTTTGGGGTTATGCATTAGAGAAAACTACATTCACTTTAAATAGGGCACCATCTAAATCCGTTGAGATGACACCGTGTGAATTAGGGTTTGATAGAAACCCAACCTGTCATTTCTTAATGTTTGGGGCTGTGACGCTTGTGTGGAAAATGTTTTCACCTAATGAGCTCGAACCCAAAGTGGACAAATGCATCTTCATAGAATACCCTAAGAACAGTTGGGTAAACCTTCTATCTCAGATCCAAGCATAAAGTGTTTGTTGCTAAAATGGGTCCTTTATCGAGAAAAAGTTTCTCTCGAAAGAATTGAGTGGGGGGAAGATAGAACTTGATGAGGTTGTTGAACCTTTGTTCAACCAGAGAGTAGCGCAGCGCAGGAAGTAATTTTCTGTGAAGCCTACGTTAGTTGAAGAGGAAGTAAACGATGATGATCATGAAGCTTCGGATCAAGTTACTATCGAACCTCGTAGGTCGACAAGGATGTGTACTCCTCCTGAGCGATACGACAACCCTGTCTTGGAGGTCATGTTATTGGACAACAATGAACCTACGGGTTGTGGAGAAGCGATGATGGGCCCGGGTTCCGACAAATGGTTAGAGGCCATAAAATCCGAGAAAGGATCCATGTATGAAAACCAAGTATAGACTTTGGTAGACTTGTTCGTTGGACGGCAGGTCGTTGAGTACAAATGGATCTTTAAGATGAAGACAGACGCTGATGGTGAATGTCACCATTTATAAAGCTCGACTTGTCGCAAAGAAGTTTCCGCCAAGTTCAAGGAGTTGACTGCGATGAGACTTTCTCACTCGTAGCGATGCTAAATTCTGTTGGAATTATGTTAGCAGTTGCTGCATTTTTCAATTATGAAATCTGGTAGATGGATACCAAAGCATCGTTTCCTTCCTTAAGAAAAGGTTGTATGAGATACAACCAGAAGGTTTTGTCAGTCCTAAGGACGCTAATAGGTGTGCAAGCTTCAGTGAACCTTCTATGAACTGAAGCAAGCATCTCGGAGTTGGAATATACACTTTGATAAGGTGATCAAAGTTTTTGAGTCTATACAAAGTTTATGAGAAACTTGTATTTACAATAAAGTAAGTGGGAGCACTATAAAGTTTCTGGTAAGCATATGTAGTTGACATATTATTGATCGGAAATGATGTAGAATTTCTGGAAAGCATAAACGGTTGCTTGAAAAAGAGTTTTTCAAAGGAAGACCTAGATAAATCAACCTAATTGTTGAGCATCAAGATCTATAGAGATAGATCAAGAAGCTTGATCAGACTTTTCAATAAGTACATACCTTGAAAAAGTTTTTGAAAGAATTCAAAATGGATCAGTCAGAGAAAGAGTTCTCGCCTGATTTGTAAGGTGTGAAGTTGAGTAAGACTCAATGCCCAGTGACTGTAGAAGATAGAGAAAAGATGAAGTGTCATCCCCTATGCTTCAGCCATAGGCTCTATCATGTATGCAATGCTGTGCACAAGACCCGATGTCAGCCTTGCCATAAGTATGTCCGGAAGGTTTCAAAGTGATCCTAGAATGGAGCATTGGACAGCGGTCAAGATTATCCTTAGTAAGTAAAAGACTAAGGAGATGTTTCTCGATTATGGAGGTGAGAAAGAGTTCGTCGTAAAGAGTTACGTCGATGCAAGCTTTAACACCAATCCAGATGACTCGTAGTAGCAATCTGGATACGTATAGTGCAAGTGGGAGACTATTGGAAATATGCCCTAGAGGCAATAATAAATTAGTTGTTATCATATTTCCTTGTTCATGATAATCGTTTATTATCCATGCTATAATTGTATTGATCGGAAACTCACATACATGTGTGGATACATAGATAACACCAAGTCCCTAGTATGCCTCTAATAGACTAGCTCGTTGATCAAAGATGGCTATGGTTTCCTAGTCATGGACATGAGATGTCATTTGATAGCAGGATCACATCATTAGGAGAAGGATGTGATGGACAAGACCCAAACTACGAACGTAGCATATGATCGTGTCAGTTTATTGCTACTGTTTTCTGCATGTCAAGTATATGTTCCTATGACCATGAGATCATGCAACTCACTGAAACCAAAGGAGTACCTTGTGTGTATCAAATGTCGCAACGTAACTGGGTGACTATAAATGTGCTCTACAGGTATCTCCGATGGTGTCTGTTGAGTTGGCATGGATCAAGACTGGGATTTGTTACTCTGTGTGACGGAGAGGTATCTTAGGGCCCACTCGGTAATACAACATCACAATAAGCCTTGCAAGCAATGTGACTAAGTGTTAGTCACAGGATCTTGTATTACGGAACAAGTAAAGAGACTTTCTGGTAGCGAGGTTGAACTAGGTATGGAGATACCGACGATCGAATCTCGGGCAAGTAACATACCGAAGAACAAAGGGAACATCATACGGGATTAACTGAATCCTTGACATAGAGGTTCGACTGATAAAGATCTTCGTAGAATATGTAGGAACCAATATGGGCATCCAGGTGCCGCTATTGGTTATTGACGGTAGAGGTGTCTCGGTCATGTCTACATAGTTTTCAAAAGGTTTGGTGACGTTTCGGTAGTATAGAGTTTTGTATGGTGGTGACCGAAGGTTTTTAGGAGTCCCAGATGAGATCCTAGACACCACGAGGAGCTCCGTAATGATCCGGAGGTAAAGATCCATATATAGGAAGTCCTGTTTTGGTCGCCGGAAAAGTTTCGGGCTCATCGGTAGTGTACCGGGAGTGGCGGTAGTGTACCGGGAGACCACCGGGAGGGGTATTTCGACCCAAGAGGCTTCCTGGGCTGTGGGAGAGTAAATACCAGGCCTTTGTGGGATGGTGGAAGTCCCACACATGGCCCATGCGGCTGGGAAGAAAAGTCCAAAGAGAAAAAGGTGGATAAAGGCAAAAATAAAGGAGGAGTCCTAGTCCTACTAGGATTGGAGGAGGAATCCTCCAATCCCACTACGTTCCGCCGACCCAAGGGCTGCCTCTTTGGCATCCAAGCCTCCTCCTCCTCTCCTCCTATATATACTAGAGGATTTTAGGGTTTTGGCATAGAATTTTCAGCCTTGTGCTACTCGTTCCTCTAGTGCATAGTTTCTCCTCTAGATCGGATTTCTGCAGTGCTTAGGCGAAGCCCTGCCGGAATAGCTCCACCACCATGTCCGGAGTGCCGTCATGCTGCCGTTGAACTCTTCTACCTCTCTGATCCCTCTTGCTAGATCAAGAAGGCGGAGATCGTCATCGAGCTGTACGTGTGCTGAACGCGGAGGTGCCGTCCGTTCGGCGCTAGATCGGAAGGATCATGATGAGTTCGCGGGACGGATCATGATGAGTTCGCGGGACGGATTGTGATTGGATCGCGGGACGGATCATGATGAGATCGCGGGACGTTCGACTACACCAACCGCGTTTCTTAACGCTTCCCTCTTAGCGATCTACAAGGGTACGTAGATCCACTATCCCTCTCGTAGATGCTCGTCACCATGGATAGATCTGCATGTGCATAGGAAATTTTTTGTTTCCCATGGAACGTTTCCCAACAATTTCAAGTCTTTGAGAGTTACCTCAGTTGGTTTATACTTTGGCAAGAATGGAGGCCCCAGCCTACTCCCCCTGGGGTTGTCGCGCGTCGCAGTGATTGCCTTGATCCTAGCCCTGACTGACTCCGCGTCATGCTCCTTGGGGTGTGTCCGAGTGACATCATCTACTCCGGTGTACTCCCATATAGGCTGGACTCTTGCCTGCAGCGGTTGAATTCTCCTATGAAAGAAGACTTCGAGCAGGTCCAGACTGTTGACACCCTTCTGCACTAGGGCCACCAAGGCAATCACCAGGATGTCTACATCCACTTTTTCTTCCTTGGTCACAGTCAGCTTGGGAAGTGACTGAATGCGCTATGGCGTTTATAGAGGAAGCCCCGGTTGGTTGTCCCCGATTGGCACATCTTGGCAGTAGAACCAGTTCCCCTGTCATCCTTTCGTCGAATCAGGAAAGGTAATAGCTGGAAAACAACCCTTGCCTCTCAAATGGATGCCTAATCCCCCACAGAGTTGTGTCACGTTGGTCTTGTCCTTCGATCGAGTGGGATTCTTCACCGTCATCACTTGATAGGTGAACAAGTGCTTAAACATGCCCGAGTGAGGATGGCAGGCCAAGAAGTTGTCGCACAAGGACACCAAGGCAGCTAAATACACCATGGCATTGGGCGGAATGTGGTGCCGCTGGGCACTGAAGAAATCGAAGAAACAGGGGAAAACGGATGGTGCGGAAGGGAAAAACCTCGTTCGAGGTGGGTCGCCAGGAGCATGCGCTCGTTCCCCGTGGAGAAGGTTCCTCCTTGCACACCTCCGGTAGCCTCCAACTCCCTATGGCTAGGAGTCCCTGGTCCTAGATCTCGCGTAACTGGGTCTTGGTTACCCGCGACACCATCCAGTCGCCCTGTGTCAGGGGGATGACCCCCGGATACCGCAAAGATGGCGAGTCGGATGGGGTGCCCGCCCGCCGGGGCTGACTGCTCCACTCGGCCGGCTGCTCCTGTCCGGCTGCTCCCATCTGACTGCTCCTGTCCGGCTGCTCCTATCCGGCTCCTCTAGTCCGTCTGCTCCTCTCCGGCTGCCGACTGCGGCTCGATGAAGTCCGCTCCAGGTGTCTCGTCAGACACGACCTGACAACACTGTGGCTGACGGACTGCAGAGCCTGCCACCCTACTATAGACGGGCACTATTGACAAATAGTGCCCCACTATGCACCCTCATGCATCATGTCACCCTGCCCCAATAGTGGCGCACTGTAGCCTACATCATGAGTCATATCACATGTCACCTCCAATAGTGTAATCAGGCCAAGTGGCCACCCCTTGTCCCCTGGGCCTCCCTATATAAGAGGCACCAAGGAGCTCACCGACGGAGGGCGGGCAGGCTGTCCAAGCTCTCCCCCATTCCTCTCTTTTCCCCACTTACTCTCACACGTGAGGCCATGGAAGGCAGCAGCCAGCTCCCTCTCCCTCCTCAGATTTAGCTCCAGGAGCAAGCCTGTACCAGATATACCATATATATACAGACATACAGGAGTAGGGGTATTATCTCTTCGGAGAGCCCCGAACCTGGGTAAACCATTGCGTGCTATTCGCATACCCGTCCCAGATCATCCACGACAGCCTTGCTCTCACCTCGATAAGCCTGCCTATGGCATCTGTCGTCTCGCGAGACCCCCCGTGAGAAAACGATGACACCCTGGGTCCACCCTCTCGGCGTACCAGTGCTGGAGTAGGAGCCACGCAAACCCCTCTTTGCTCGCTCAGCTTTTACGATCGCTGCACGGTTCATCTCCGGTGAGGTCGGGCTCACGTCGGAATGCTTTGTGGGGTGGGGTGGCTCGTTGAAGTCGAGGGCAGGAAGTGAAAGTGAGATATATCCCCCCCCCGCACAGCGGCTTGCCTTTTATAGCAAGGATTCAGTGTAATCTCTGACCGTTAATTCCTAGACAGAGCAAGATCTGTGAATCCCACATACATGCCATCGTGGGCACGTGGCAGAATCTATGGCACGATTACCGGGGCGTCACACCCACTACCCCGTAAATTCTGCAAGACAACCGCTATGTTCCATGTCTACGTGCACCCTCCGCAAGTTTGAATGCGCAGGAGCCCCGTCTTGCTTCGAAAAAGAGAAGGGAGCCCGATACACCGAGTCACCCGACGAGTCGTTTGCAAATTAGACAACTGATCCATCATAATGAAGCACTCGGACACGATAACAGAGCATTTAGAACAACCCTTTAGAGAAACGTCGGACATGCAAACTCAAACTTTTGGCCAATGGATGTTAATACCGAACCCGTCGAGGCATGGACCGGAGTGGGAAATGGCGCAGGGCATTTCCTGAGACAACCCCAAGGTGTCATCGGCACCCCCGAGTGTCGATCACTCGACCTTTCAAACCTCATGGATTTGGGGGCTACTGATGAGGTCGTGGACTATGGGAAGGGTCACGGGCTTAACCTGTGGGCCCACCTATAGACCCTCACTGACATTGAAGTTCAAGAAGAGAAAGTGCACTCAGACATGTCTCTAGAAGCACCCGGACACTTCTCCAGAAGCACTCGGGCGTTCCCACATGGTACTCGGATGGTTTTGTCACACATTCGGTGGGCAGGAGATCAACAGCCTCGAAGGAGCAGAACCAAGGGAACCCAAAGAGACACCCGTTTCTACCATCATCATACGTTATCAGTAACGACACAATTAGAGCAGCAGTTTCAGTAACGTTGCTTTAATTGTCATTATGACAGTGCCCAACCAGTGGTGGTGCACTCTATATAAGCCACCCCGGGCGCAGTCACCAGTTTTGGACACTTGTATTCCTCTATTCCACCATAATATAAGCAGACTTGCCTCTGGGCTCGAGACTAGGGTCTTTACCACTCCCGAGTGGGGCCTGAACTCGTAAACATCCAAGTGACACACCTGAGTCGTAGCTATAGTTCGGCCCTCCTTTCGTGCCCCTAGTAGTACTGTTAGACTTATTCTCATGACAGTGGCCATATCTCATGACAGTTCTATTCAAAATGTGATGCTTGTTGAATCCCTTGGCTACAATCTCCTTTCCGTATCTATACTAGCAGACTTCGGGTTCAATGTGCTATTTACAAAAGTAGATTGCCAAGTGTTTCACTTCGATAATAATAAAATTGTATTTAATGGTATTCATAGAGGTGATCTATACATTGTCGATTTCACTAAAAAGGCCCAACCTCGTACTTGTCTTATTGCAAAATCATCAAAAGGTTGGCTATGGCATAGAAGGCTAGGACATGTAGGCATGCGCAATCTAGATAAGCTTATCAAGGATGATCACATCCTTGGTGTTAAAGATGTTATCTTTGACAAAGATAGGCTTTGTAGCGCTTGTCAATCAGGAAAGCAAGTAGGTGGAAGTCATCTAATCAAGAACATCATGATCACTAGGAGACCACTCAAGTTACTTCATATGGCTCTTTTTGGTCCCAATGCTTACAAGTGTCTCGGTGGAAACTCTTATGGTCTAGTTATAGTTGATGATTTCTGAAGATTTACATGGGTATTCTTTCTTGATGATAAGTCGCAGGTACAAAAGATCTTCAAGAACTTTGCATGCAAAGTGCAAAATCAATTTGAAGTGAAGATCAAGAAGGTTCGAAGCGACAATGGATCAGAGTTCAAGAACACACATGTGGATACCTTTCTTGACGAACATGGTATTTCACATGAGTTCTCGACTATGTACACGCCTCAACAAAATGGAGTCATTGAGAGAAAGAACCGAACCCTCAATGAGATGGCAAGAATTATGCTTGAAAAATACAAGACGCAAAAATACTTTTTGGAAGAGGCCGTGGAAACAATATGTCATGCCACAAATCGACTCTACTTGCACAAGCTTCTCGATAAAACGCCATACAAACTTATCACAAGTAACGAACCCCAAGTTGGACACTTTCTGGTATTTGCCTCAAGTGTTACATTCTTGATAAGCATCCGCGTGCTAAATTTTGTCCTAAATCTCATGAAGGTTTCCTACTTGGTTATGGATCGAACTCTCACACCTAACGTGTCTACAACAACATCACTCGAAAAGTTGAAGAAACGGTGGATGTGAAGTTTGATGAGTCTAATGGTTCGCGAGTCGAACAATTGCCAAATGATGTAAGTGATAACGATCCTTCGGAAGCTATCCAAGATTTTCCCATCGGCAAGTTTCATCCCATGGAGGTGAAGGAAAGCACTTCATCAACCCAAGTGGAAGATCCTACTTCGGATCAAGGCTACCGACACAATGACATGGAAGCATCCATAAGTGGTACACGACAAGATTAAGAGGAGGAGGAAGTGCACCATGAAGATCCACCACAACCTCCTTCACCACCACCTCAAGGAGAGGACCACTTCGACAACAACGGAGATGATGATAAAGAAGAAGCTCCTCCAACTAACAAGCCAAAGCTACCCCAAGTTAGAGCACAAGTGACCAAGAACCATCCCCTAAACCAAATCTTTGGTGACATATAAATAGGCAGGACCACTCGCTTTAAAACTCTCTTGGCTAACTTTTGTTAGCAGTATTCTTTCATCTCTAGCAATGAACCCTTGAAGGTTGAACAAACTCTTGAAGACGCGGATTGCGTGAACGCTATGCATGAAGATCTTCACAACTTCGAGAGGAACGAAGTGTGGACACTCGTAGAGAAGCCCAAGGACGAGCAAAACATCATCAGAACGAAATGGGTACTTCGAAACAAGCAAGATGAAGACGGTCAAGTCGTTCGAAAAAGGCTCGCCTTGTAGCCCAAGGATATACGCAAGTCGAAGGTATGCACTACGGTGAGACCTATGCCCCCGTTGCTAGGCTAGAAGCCATTTGAATTCTTCTTTCTTATGCCAATCACCATGACATCACGCTTTACCAAATGGTCATTAAAAGTGCATTCTTAAATTGTGAGATTGACCAAGAGGTCTATGTTAAGCAACCACCTGGTTTTGTAAATCCTAAGAAACCTGACCATGTTTACAAATTTTGCAAAGCTTTATATGGTCTTAAGAAAGCTCCTCGTGCTTGGTATAAATGCCTAACGAAGTTTCTCATTGAAAAGGGTTTTGAAATTGGTAAAATTGACACAACCTTATTCACAAAGAGAGTTAATGGTGAATTATTTGAGTGCCAAATTTATGTGGATCTACTAACGACAATTTAGTGAGAAATTGGAAGGTTGATGTCAGAGAAGTATGAGATGTCTAAGATGTGTCAGCTGAAATTCTTCCCTAGTTTACAAATCTAGCAAACGAGAGAAGGTACATTCTTCTCTCAAACCAAGTACACCAAGGACTTGAGCAAGAAGTTCAACATGCAGGAGTGCAAAGGTATGAAAACTCCCATACCCACTAGCGTACACGATGTACCTTACTAAGGAGGGAGAACCGGTTGATCAAAATGTTTATCGATCAATCATTGGTTCATTGCTATATATATGTGCCTCCCATCTTAATATTATGCTAAGTGTGTGCATGTGTGCCCGATATCAAGCTGCACCTAAAGAGTGTCATCTTAAGGCTGTGAAACGCATTGTGAGATACTTGATACATACACCAAACTTTGGCATTTGGTATCCCAAGGGATCTTCTTTTAATCTTGTTGGCTACTCCGACTCGCACTATGCCGTCGACAAGGTTGATAGAAAATCCACCTCGTGTACAAGTCAATTTCTTGGTATATCTCTTGTGTCTTGGTCCTCCAAGAAACAAAAGTCGGTATCTCTATCTATGGCCGAAGCTGAATATATTGCTGTTGGATCATGTTGTGCGCAATTATTATGGATGCCACAAACACTTAAAGATTATGGAATCTATGTGAAAAATGTGCCATTATTATCTGACAATGAGAGTGCTATTAAGATTGCACATAATCCTGTGCAACATTCTTCTTTGACCAACCATATTCAAGTTCGACATCATTTCATTCGTGATCATGTTGCCAAAGGAGATATTAATCTTAAGCATGTTCGAACTAACAAGCAATTGACCAATATCTTTACTGATCCACTTGATGAAAAATTGTTTTGTCATTTGAGGAGTGAGTTAAACATCATCGATGCTTCAAACTTGAGTTAAGCTCACTCGGATGCATGCAAGAGATGAGCTTTAATGTCTATTTCATGCTATTATTATCTCGAATATCACATATCGTGGAATTCTATGCTCCCTTGTCTTGCATCTAACCTTTTTGTAGGTACTTGGAAGAACAACGCTCCACAAGATTGCAAACAACTCGTAACCTGAACAATCTTGTCATGACCAAGTATCCAAAACCTCACTTTGATGATGATAGGAAGACGACAACAAAACATATCCTTGACATATATTTCTCAATTGGTATCAAATCACAATTGGTATCTAGTCACTTGAATGTATCATGTTCTTCCTTGTGTGACTAACCTATGTAAGTGAAAAGTGAATGAAAACAACAAGTATTGCTCCCAACTCAATATGATCTTCATCAACCTCGAGCATCCTCATCAAGTTCACCTACAAGCTAAGTCAACAACATCACTCAAAGGTATGTACTCATATCCTGGAAAAATGCTTTACTCCAAGTCATGAGATAAAACAACTCAAGTGATATGTAGACATTAAAATGGTTAATCAAAAAATGGTAACCTCATTTTGAGCTTAATGATGAGTATGACCTATGATCAAGTATTCTTGCTTGTCTCCTAAGTGAATATACTCTAATATAGGTGATCTAGTCATCGCCCATCATCTAGTTAAGAATCTTGGTTGGTTCATTCTCTATGTTGCAAGATTTCTTGGAACCATTCAAATCTTCTCTAGTTGATATTTATTTGTAAATTATTTTTGCACTTTCTTTACAAAGATCTTTTGACACTTCATAACAATTTTTCAAATAAATTCGCAACTTTCTCAAACTTTGCCATGTTTCTGTTTGAGCCTCGGAGCTTCCTACCCAAAGGACTCAGTTATAACGATTCGGCAGATAAGCTCCATAACACCATATCGGTACCACTAACTAGTTTGTCTTGGAGCCACCAATTTGATACTTTTTTCCAGTATGTGTTTGTATCTGTAAATATTTGAAATCCTTCTGTGATATTTTCAATTTGTCGATGATCCCTTATTTAAAAAAGGTGGAGGTAGAAATACATTCAAGGATCCCTAACTCAAAGGAGGAAAAGTTCTAGAAATTCTCAATGTAGCCAAAGGGAGAGAAATTATTTTCAATGTTTCCCTCACTTTTCTAATTATTTTTTCATATTCTATGAATCCTACATTGTATGAACCTTGTTCTCAAGGATCCCTTCTAAATCAATGATCCCTGTATCTGACCCTATATCTAACCTTTTTGAAAATTAATGCCAAAGGGGGAGAAATACCAAAGAGTCAGAGCTAAAGAGGGAGATACATGCTTATGCAAAGGGGGAGATATAACTTAGGGGGAGAGGAGAATATCAAAGTTTATACTTATATAGACAAGGGGAGAATACCAAAGTAGGGGGAGAAAAAATTGTTTTGGAGAAGGATGTGTTTATTAAATTTGATTATTCATGTTAGACTTTTCTCACCCTATCCAATCCCAATATCTACATGCTAAGATTCAGGGGGAGAGGATGTCCTACTATTTCATATCTAGGGGAGAAAGTTCTAAATTATCTTGGAGACATATCAATATTAAGGAATACTATCTTCTATATGTTCTCCATATCTTGGTACTTTTGAGTTCTATTTCTTTTGATTGGTAGAATACGCTTGTGTTTCCTCAAGTGTATCTCTACTACTAGAATGCTCAAGAACTCAAGGTAACTATATGCATCATATCCTTGATCAAGATGATCTCTTGCTTCTTGCACATATTGTTTGCAAGAGTGAAGTATTGAACAAGGATACACCTCATTCTTATACATTTGATGCATATAGCCAAGATACACATGACTTATTATATCCCTTCTACTATATTTGTGTCCATGCATTACAAAGCAACTATCCTTTAAAGGGGATTCCACACATATAGGGGGAGCAATTCTAAGTCATGTGTCTCTCAAACTCTTCATTATATCCATGCATATCTTTATTTGAAGCTTTGATTGTATGTTGTCATCAATTACCAAAAAGGGGGAGAATTAAAGCACCATGTGCTCCATTGGTGGTTTTGATAGTTCATGACAACATACATTGTCTCTTGGACTAATACTTTCATCTAGTGTATTTCGAATAAAGTCCATAGATAGAGATGGGTTTGCAAAAAGGAGTGTGGAGAGTATCCCCACGAAGAAGAAGGGGAAGAAATATATTGGAAAAGCTTCAAGCAAGAGGATTCTACATATTACTTTGTGAGAAATCGCTTTGAGTCCATAGGAAAGCAAATACTATTAAAAGGGGGTAAGGTAGTGTTGGTAAAAAAATGGTCATACATACACAAGTGATACTCACCAAAAGCATCCACAAGCTCTTCCATAGACGTTTGTCCAAAGCCAAATATCCATAATAGGTGCAACCAACAGTTCCCACTCAGTGCCACTGATTCCCAAACTCAGACAGACTCAACACAAACCCTAGACCATCGATGCAACCGATTACGATTCGGTGGCACCGAGTTTGGGTTGCCAACATTCTGTTATGCAAATTCAGAAAATCGTTCTGACAAAGTTAGTTGAATCGGCATCACCGAGTTTGGCAATCTGACTGTTGGTCACCTTATCAGTGCAACGGAGTTTTATGTATCAGTCTCATCGATATTCAAAAGTTGCTACCTTTTAGGAAACTCAGTGAGTCGGTGTTGAGGAGATTGGTGTCACTGAGTTGGAGGTGTAATGATTGGATTTTTGGAGATGCCTATATATACCCCTCCACCACCACTCACTCGCAAGAGAAGCACTCAGAACAGGTCCCCACTCATCCTATCAGATTTTTTGAGAGAGAGCGACGTACTCATGTGTTGAGATCATGCTATTCCATTCCAACCATATGAATCTTGATATCTAGCCTCCACAACTTGCTTTCCACCCAATCAATCTCTTCAACCCAAGCCAAATCTATGAGAGAGTGATTGTGTGTTGAGGAGACTATTATCTTGAAGCACAAGAGCAAGGAGTTCATCGAAATTATCGAGCCTATTACCATTTGGAGGGTGGTGCCTCCTAGATTGGTTAGGTGTCGCTTGGGAGCCTCCTACTTCATGTTGTGGAGTGCCCAAGAAGTTTGTAATGGAAAGGAGATTGCCTACTTCGTGAAGATCTACCCCGAGTGAGGCTAGTCCTTCGTGGACGGAAGCCGTTATGGAATAGTCAATGTTGCTCCTTTGTGGACCCTTATGGGTGGAGCCCTTCGTGGACTCTCGTGACCGTTTCCCTCCGTGGGTTGAAGACTCCATAATCATGGATGTACGATAGCACCACCTATCGTAACCACGGTAAAAATCTTTGTGTCCTTCATGCGTTTGATCTTCCTATCTCTACTCTTTACTTCCATGTGAAATGTCTTTACATTCCGCTGTTATACTTGATGACTTGCATGTGTAGGTTGTGCTAGACTCGCTATAATTTCTAAGATCTGCCAACACTTAACTTTGCACCTTGTGTAGATTTTAAATTCTTGGTAGTACTCTATTCACCCCCTCTGGATATACTCTTCTAGTGATCCCACAGTAACTCTCTTTGAGCATCCACCTTCTCTTGGTGGAGGGGTGGGATATTTATATCCAGCGGGCAACCCAACCCAATATGACCGAAATGACCCTGGGTCAATGGCCAGCTGACACGTGTCACAACAGTCGGATTTTGAATGCATGCGACAACTTTACTTGGGCTACAAGTATAGCTGACTCAACCAGCTCTGGAAGATTTTTCCTGTCATTGTCTTCACTTGAAGACATTGGTGTGGGTTGAGCATCACGTCAGCATCTAACTTCGATCACATCGATCCCACTTAATGGTATGGTGGTTCCTATTACTCAGGAAAGAAGAAACAAAACTACCAAAAGACTTCGTCTTTGCATTTCATTGTCTTCGGACAAATGTCTTCGTCCACCACCAATGGCTTCAGCCATCATCAATGACTTCGCACATTTTTGGGGGTCGTCTTCGACGGCTAAACCGAAACTCCAGGGACTTCTCTCTGTGTTAACCTGTGAACTCTCACAAACACATGAGTCCCTCAACCTTGTTTGTCTTGAATACTCCAAAACCAAACAAGGGTGGCACTAGATGCACTTACAATCTCCCCCTTTTTGGTGATTGATGATAAAATGGTTGAAGTTTTCAACGGGGATAAATATATGTGAATATAAGGTTATGAAGATTTAGATTACAGGACATAGAGAGCTCCCGCTGAAGATGTGCATATGAAGACTTTGCTTTAAATGCAAGTGGTTATGGCAGGTTGTAGTTTGTGGAGATCTCCCCCTATATCGTGTAATCTAACCACTATGCATTAACATATAAGTCGACGATAATGAAATGCGTAATGAAAAATGGGCATCTACAGAATGATTTTGGGCGCATAAAATAACTTGAAGAAGCGCTAAAGAGTACGAGAAACATAGAGTGCAGACATCCATCAGGACTTAAGTTTTACAACCGGAAACGACAAATGTTTAGAAACAAGAGTTGTAAACCAAGCAAAAATAACACCCAACCCTTATTAGTAGACCCATTTGAAAACTATTACTCAATGCTTCTCCCCCTTTTTGTTATCGAATGACCAGAAAGGAACGAACACATTGAGAACTAAGCATCCCCAGCAGGTGTCGATGAAGACGGTGCAGTGGATTCTTGGGGTGCTGGTGTAGAGGAGCTAGGTGCAGTGCCGCGATACCGAGTCAATGGAGGCATAGAGGTTGCATCATCAGTTTCATTTGCAAGACTGACATTGGCAAAAGAAGCTGACGAGGAGAAGTCCCTATCTTCGAGTGATGGAGTGTGGCACCACTTCTCCGCACTGGGAGGTGGTGCACCAAATCTGTAGCATGGATGAAATCCATCTTCACGAAGCTCATCCTCAGGTGCCAGCACAGTCATACTCCTCCATGGGCGACAACTAGTTTCATAAGCAACGAAGGCATTTTCGGTAGCCAGATTGCGAACATGGTTGAGGTCTTGCACAACATACTGCATCTGGCATCGGGTCCAGTCATTATGCCTATCTTGCTTCTGGATCGGTGAAACTAGAATTTCACGATCAGTGAGTGCACACACTCTCTTGGGCAGGCATTGACGAGGCAAGGTGCTATCAGTGGCTTCAGTGTTGGTAGCACCGGATCTTGGTTGTCGAAGAGCACCAATAAGTCTCGCCCTTGATGGATCAGAGGGAATCAGAAGTCCTTCAACATCAGTAGTGCCTTCGACTATTGGATTGTAGTTCTTGGATCGATACAAATCTGCTTGCACAACTTTAATATCGGGAAGATAAATGACATGGTTGCGAGCAGAAGGAAGAAACCTGGTGTTGGTTCTGTACTTGATGAAGTGCATGATCCAAGGAGCAGAAATCTTCGGCTCGAGGACATTGAAGCCATTTGCAGCTGGTTGCGTTAGAACAAGTGTTGAAGATTGAACCTGATGCCATATACACTATTGTAGAGTAAAGTCTGCAGAGAGTCTTCAATCTTGCGGGAGGAGTTGTGCCCTTTGATTGGCCAAAAGGTGTGCCGAAGAATGTGGTAGAGAGTCCTGGGCAAGTACTGAACATCATGCATGAAGAATGAAGTGTGCAATTCTGTAGCTCGAGCCAAAGGCTTCATCAGGGTCAGCATTTCAGTCATGTTGGGTTCTTGCATATGAAATAGGCTTCGAGTTACAGCCACATAGGCTTCACAGTGAGGATCCAAATCTTCACCAGAGGCAGCAAGAGGTGTTGCGAGAAAGAAGTCCAGTGGTGAAGCAGTGATGTGTTCATCCCTTATCATTAATTCCATCTACCCAGAGTTCAAATCACGACTGAAGCCACAGATGTGAAGGGTTTCATAGAACTGGAGGATAAGTTCCTCATTACAGTCTTCGTGATCCATGCAGAAAGGTAGCAAACCCACATCTCGAAGATAATCTAGTGCCTGATCAAAACAGGGAATACCTTTCATGGCTTCAAAGTTGTGATGTCTATGGGGAAAGATCTTGTTCTAACCATAAAGCACACAGGTGTAGTACTAACGTTGTGGAGCACTCCAGAACCTGTCACATTGTATTTTCCCTCTTTTGTATGGATTGTGTCAGAGTCAAAGAACGTGTTGTTCATCCTGAACCTTTCAAGCTCGAAGATAGTGAGTCTTTGTCAAACCCTGTGTTTTGCCTCTTTTGTCTAAGCTGACATAGCTCAAAAATTAGGGCCAATTAATACTTTTTGAGTTCTTGTGATGCTTGACTTGTGTGCTATTTGCTTGCTTGTTTGATTGCTTGCTGGTGTTCTATATTCATAAAAATCCCTCCTACTCTCAAAACTCATCTCCTTGCTCCAAATATTTGCCAAATCATCATGCCATGTGTATATAACATAAAACTACTTTCATAAAATATTATTTTTGCCAAAATAGATTTATTCAATTAGGTTTTCCAAAACCCCCGAATTGAGGTTTGTACTACAAATCCTAAAATTGAGTGGATTGTTTTTCCCCAAAGGATTTATTTGGAAGCTACTATATATATTACTTCCCAAAACCACCAAATATTATTTTTAAAGATTATTTTACTATTTTATTTATAGGCCTTTTCTTCAGGCCAGAAATTGTCTTTTATAGGGAGAAACTATTTTTATGCTTTCAAAATATTTGGGAAAATTTAGGAAAACTCAGTGGACATATATTGTCAATAAATAAGAGTTTAAACACATGGTCATGTTAAATATATTGGAGAAAACCCTTCAAAACCCTTTCTACCTATTTCAAGTGCGGGGACCCCGACTCATAAGTCGTGATCACCGAATGCACGTGTACAGTGATCCCAGAGATCAATGCTCACAGAACACACAGAAGCTGAATAACAAGAGTCTTACATCCACATTTAGCGTCTTACACAAATACAGACCATGAAGGTCTAGTCTTACATAGATAGGGCTAGGAGGGCCAAACACTTAAATAGAACAAGCAGCAGAAATCTTGATCGAAAGCATAAACCCATGCCATCTGCCTTAAACCTACATGCATTCTAACTGGGAAGCATCCTAGTTTGGATGTTCGTCACCAACGAACTCTTCAACATACTACTATGCTTCCATGCCTGGCCAATTAAATAACCAGTGGCAAGCCAATGAGTACTTTGAATGTACTCGCAAGCAACCCAAGTTGTGGAACAAGGTAACAATGATGCATGATATAGCACTAGGTAGGTAATTTTGCGGAAAGCTAATTTTTACATGCAATGACATGATCAAGTAACTAGTAAGCATGCATCAACAATAGGCAGATATCCATATGAGCAAGTTATAGATATCATCATAAGTAGGGGTTGAACACCTCATGTTCAATCATCATGCCAAGTCATCGGACTTAGTTCATTTCCCATGCTAAGACATCAGACTTAGCTCGAGTACCAACTTTTCCTCCAGCACACTCACACACCAGTTTGTGAAAACATTTGGACGTAGCAATAGAGGGGTCATCCAACTGTCCTTGACCATGGACATAGCTATTCGAATAGTTTTACACTCTGTAGAGGTTGCACACTTTACCCACAAGACTCGGGGAACTTCCGTGTCATCCACGAATCGCGGTATATAACATACCCGAGGTAAGCACCCGAACAATGCCTTTCCCCTAGCGATACCAAACAAAGAGTCCACTCGATTGGTACCCAGCCCTCACGTTGTACATCACACGAGCCTCGCTCTAGATCGTACCATCCATGAGGGGACCAACGGTGTACCCGGTGCCTGCGAAGACAGCGCATGATCGTACATACCGGTATGACCCCGTATCGAGAGTGACCATGCCACTCCCGCCACTAGTAATGCGGGCTCCTTGCCAGTACCCACCAAGGTATCCAACAAAGCCACGTCCCATAAGGGGTATCGTGGTTGCCCATGTAAGGTTGGAGTAAAGGTCGCAACTTACACCAATCTGTTTTTGAAAACAGATTCTCATATTGTTCCGGCACACCACTTCTTTCTCAAGTGGTCACCCAACTTATCATCATGATCTCCCTCGGGCATTAGTGTCACACGACGGGGTTTTCGAAAAAGCCTTTGGAAGAATCACTTCCTTTCCATCACTATGCACAAATCCCATCCCACTTGCATAGCATCTATTAGCATCCTAACTACACCCACCCGCATAACCCTCATAAGGCGGTAGGGTCATGCATGATGCAAGTGTCAATGGTAAGAGTATCGGAGGCGACCCACCGAAGGGGGGATACCTCATTATGATCAAACATCGAAACAACAAGTGCTATATGTCATGCATGAAAAAGTTTCTTAACATGGTCAAAGGGCTGCTTGCCTGGCTCAACAAAGTCTCCGGGGTCTTCGAAGTCTTTGGGTCGAACTTCTTCATCAACCGCGCAATCTATCATCGCGAATAAAAGCGATAAAATAAGCAACACACAAAAATAGAGTACACAAACTACTATCAAAAATGCTACCCTACTCCGATAAATACCACAAGCTATACTAAAAATATTTGTCTAGGTTTTACAACTTAAAAAGATTTTTAAAACTATTTAAAACAGGAGCTTATAATGCTAAATCGGGGTTTTAAATTAAAACAATACATAAAATGTTTTCAAACATTTTTACAAATGACACTAATAAATTCTATGGATTATTTCAAGATTCTTGGTGGAAGAAATACTGTCATTGGTATTATTTTGGGTTCTGTAGAATTTTGGCAAAGTACAATAGAAAAAGAAAAAGAAAAAGCCACGGGGAACCCAGGCCAGAGGCGGCCAGTGGCTGGGCCGGCCCAGCTGGCCAGCCAGCCGGCCTCGCGCGAGTCCAGGTTCAAACCTTACGAGCGGGGCCCGGCCGTCATCGACCGCGAGGGGGAGAGAAAGCGCGGGAGAGGGACAGAGAGGCCGACAGGTGGGTCCCACCTGTCGGATCATTCTCCCACATCAGGGCAGAGAGGAGAGAGGCTCACCGGTGGTGGCATGGGGCACGGCAACGGCAGGCGACGGCGGGAACGAGCTCGGGGATGAGTCGCCGTTCTAGGGGAGGTCGAAGGTAAGCCGGAGGTGTCTGGAGTCGCCGGCGGCGAGCACCCATTGCAGAGGAGCTTCGGGAGGTGGTCGTTGGGGCTGTTTCAGGCTGCAAAGAGGACGGAGAGAAGGGGGAAATGCGTCAGGAGGGCAAGGGAAGACCAACGGGAGAGAAATGAGGACTAGAGGGGGCCGCTACCAGGAGATCGGCGACGAGGTCGCCGCGGCGGTCCTCGCCTTGATCCCGAGCGCAGGGGCATCAGGAGGTCTCTAGAGCGTGCAGGGGGGCTACTAGGAGAGGAGAGAGAGACTAGAGGGGAGAGAAAGCTCGGGGAGAGCCTTAAGTAGGCGGCCCTCGGTCTACCGAGCTCGGGTGTGCTCATGAGCTCTTGGCCGGGGCCAAAGGCCATGGGAGAGAGGGGGCGAGTCAGGGGTGTTCTTGGGGCTGGTCTAGGCCCTGGGGAGGGAAGAGAGAGGAAGAGATGCGCGGCGTGTGAGGCTGCGGGTTGGCCGAGCCGGGCGATGCTCCGCACGGGCGGGGGAGGGCGAAGGAGGAAGAGAGAGGAGGGGGCCGACCGGCCGACGTGTCCCGGACGCCAAGGCCAGCCAAGTGGTGAGAGGGGGGAGCCCGAGGCTATCGGGGGCATGCAGTGGCCAACGGCTACAGTGCCTGCCGGCACTGTAGCATGCTCCAGAGCATGTGTTTGGCAAGCCACGGCATGCCAACAACGTCTAGTGCGTGACCACCTATGTCTAGGGGATAAAGGAGGGTCTAAACAATGCACAGAGGCTAGGGAGGCATCTGGAGGTGCCTTAGGGTAGAAGAAAAGGGTGAGAGGGGGAGAAATCGTGTTGTCCAGGGGTAAAAATGGAGGTTTTACCCCACCTTCAAGTGGCTTTATGACTTGTGACTGAGGGTGCTTGGACATTGCCAGAAGGTGTGGTAAAGATTTGGGGGCAAGGGTAAAAGACGAAGGGGTAGAAATAGTTACTTTACTATATTACCAGAAGGTGTTTGATAGGGTTTTGGGCAAGAAGAATCTACCAACTTACTGAGATATTTACCAGGGTCAAATGTTAGGTAAAAATGACACGAGTCACCAAGTTTGAACCCAAGTGGGGTAAGTTGACAATGTAAACTTGGTAAACCCTAGAAACTAACAGAATTAGGTTTATGTAGATCTAGTGATGCTAGGCTTTTACCCTTGATGCACCACTTAGTGTAGCATCACTATTTGGTTAAGAGAGCATGCCCACAAAGTTCGAGGTCAAGGGGATAAACTTCACAATGTAAAGTTGCTCAAATTTGAATCTGAACAGGAAGGGTTTTGGGATGGTTTGATGAATGAAATCAACTTGGATTGAGATGAAACTTTGCAAGATCATCACCTATGATAGTGTTGACTTTCTGGAATGTTCCTGGAATTTATTGAGAATATTTCTTATAGAAATATTACGAAAGTTTGATTTGAATAGAAAGGCTTTTGAGGGGTTTTGCCCATGATTTGAACATGCCCTTGTGTTGAAACTCATATATATGGAAAATATATGTCCACTGAGTTTCCCTAAATTTTCTCAAATATTTTGAAAGCATTTAAATAATTTTTCCCTATGAAAAACCTTTTCTGGCCTTAAGAAAAAGCCTTTAAATAAAATATAAAAATAATCTTTAAAATTAATATTTAGTGGTTTTGGAAGGTCTTATATATAGTAGGTTTGAAATAAAGCTTTTGGGGAAGAAGAATCCACCCACTTTGAGGACATGCAGTGCAAACCTCATTTCAGGGGTTTTTTAAAAACCTAATTTGGATAAATCATTTTTGGTTAAAACAAAATTTGATAAAAATAGTTCTGGGCACTATTGACATGGCATGATCATTGGGTAAGAGGTTTGGGTCAAGGAAGATGAATATGAAGTGGAATAGAACCTAGGAGTGCCACAACCACAATCATCAAGCAAACAATCATCATTGCAAACAAGCACAAGCAGCAGGAAAAGTTTTAATTGGTTCCAAATTTTGTAAATCCAAACATATCAAGGTGATACAAACACAGCGTGTGACATACCTCCCCCCTTAAAAGAATCTCGTCCCCGAGATTCCTAGGCTAAGCGCTAAAAAGATAAGGGAAGTCAGATCTAAGATAGTCTTCACGCTCCCAGGTTGCTTCAACTTTAGTGTGGTTGCTCCACTGAACCTTCAAGTACTTGATGGTGTGGCTTCGGGTGCAGCGCTCAGCTTTATCCAAAATGCGAATTGGCCTCTCACGATAAGTGAGGTCTGGCTGAAGATTGATGGCTTGATGTTCAATGTCCTTGAAGAGGTCAGGGCGGTTGGGAACTTGCAGACACTTCCGGAATTATGACACATGAAAGACGTTGTGCACATCTGATAGCTCGGAAGGTAGCTCTAGCTGGTAGGCAACTTCTCCTTGCCTGTCGGTGATCTTGAAGGGGCTGATGAATCTTGGTGCAAGCTTTCCCTTGACGTGGAAACGCTTGTTCCCTTTGAGAGGCGTGACTCGGAGGTAAACATGGTCCCCAACACAGAAACTCATGTCTCGACAGTGAGAGTCGGCATAGCTCTTCTGCCTAGTCTTGGCAGTCTTGAGTCGCTCCCGGACAAGTTGAACTTGCTCTTCTGCTTCACGGAGGATGTCTGGTCCAAAAACTAATCCTTCTCCAGTCTCTGACCAGTTGAGGGGAGTACAACACTTGCATCCATACAACACCTCAAATGGTGCCATCTGAAGACTCGCTTGATAGCTGTCGTTATAGGAGAACTCGGTGAATGGTAGGCAATCCTCCCACTTGGCTCCATATGCTAAAACACAAGCACAGAGCATATCTTCGAGTATCTGATTTACTCGTTCTGTTTGCCCATCGGTCTGAGGGTGGAATGCAGTGCTGAAGGAGAGCTTGGTTCCCAAGGCCTCTTGGAACCTATTCCAGAACCTTGAGGTAAGCTGGGTGCCTCAGTCTGATACAATCTCTTTAGGAACTCCGTGGAGCTCACGATTCGGTTGATGTAGTGGTTGGCCAATTGGTTCCCATTGTAGGTTGTATTGACGGGAATGAAGTGGGCTACCTTGGTCAGGTGATCAACAATGACCCAAATGGAATCATGTCCTTTGATCGACCTTGGTAATCCGATGATGAAATCCATCCCGACTTTGTCCCATTTCCATTCAAGCAATAGCCCAGCAGGTCGCTGATGCTCAGCCTTGACTCTTTGGCATGTGTGACACTTGGCGACAAATGTGCATATTTCCCGTTTCATACCATGCCACCAGAATCTTTCCTTGAGGTCTTGATACATCTTGGTTCCTCCAGGATGGATGGAGTAAGGAGTGTCATGTGCTTCTTGCAAGATCAAGCTCTTGAGCTCCTCCTTGTTGGGTACGCAGATGCGATTCCCGAACCATACTACTCATTGCTCATCCACTGAGAATCCTGGGGCCTTGCCTGCCTTGATCTTCCTCTTGATGCCTTTGATGCTCTCGTGTCCCTTGTAAGCTTCCTTGATATCATCCATCAAGGTTGGCTTTGCTTCGAGGTTGGCAAGGAATCCGGGTGCAACTAGTTCCAAGCTGAAGCTTTCAAGTCGTTCATACAGGGCGGGTAGGCTTTCCTTAATCATAGCATTCAAGGAACAAGCCTTTTTGCTTAAGGCGTCTGCTACCACATTGGCCTTTCTGGGTGGTATTCAACACTAAGGTCGTAATCCTTGATCAATTCCAACCATCTTCGCTACCTCATGTTCAATTCCCTTTGAGTGAAAATATATTTTAAACTCTTGTGGTCTGTGAATATCTCACACTGCTTCCCCAGAAGGTAATGTCGCCATGTCTTCAAGGCATGAACTACGGCTGCCAACTCAAGATCATGAGTCC
Organism: Hordeum marinum; assembly: GCA_022496015.1. Lineage (NCBI taxonomy): Eukaryota > Viridiplantae > Streptophyta > Magnoliopsida > Poales > Poaceae > Hordeum > Hordeum marinum. The sequence continues at coordinate 270,252,131 of CM039678.1, forward strand.
CGTAGTTCTCTTCATGAGGTCGTAGCTATATGGATAGATATGCCACAACTCTGCCTTCTTGCATCAGAACACCTCCAAGACCGGTTCTTGATGCATCACAATAAATCACAAACTCCTTGTGGACATCGGGGGTGGCCAAAACTAGGGTTGTGGTCAATCTCTTCTTGAGCTCCTAGAAGCTTCCCTCGCTCTTAGATATCCATTCGAACTTCTTGTCCTTCTTCAAAAGCTGGGTCATGGGTCAAGCAATGCTTGAGAACCTTTCCATGAACTTGCGGTAATATCCCGTGAATCCGGGGGAGCTCCTGACTTCCTTCACGGTGGTTGGGGTTTGCCATTCAGTCACAACTTCAATCTTGGTAGGATCCACTGATAATCCTTCTGCAGTCAACACATGACCCAAGAATCCAACTTCATGAAGCCAAAATTCACACTTGCTGAACTTGGCATAAAGCTGGTGCTCTTGAAGCTTTTCTAGGACCAATCTCAAGTGTTCCTCATGCTCCTCTTCAGACTTGGAGAAGATGAGTATATCATCAATGAAGATGACAACGCACTTGTCCAAGTAATCAATGAAGTCCTTATTCATGAGGTACTTGAAGTAGGAAGGGGCATTGGTTAACCCAAACGACATGACCGTGTATTCATACAGGACATACCGGGTTACAAATGCCATCTTCGGAATGTCTTGGGGTCTGATCTTCAGCTGATAGTACCCCAACCCGAGGTCGATCTTGGAGAACACCCGTGCCCTGCTTAACTGATCAAAAAGGTCTTCAATCTTGGGGAGTGGGTACTTTTCTTTATCGTGACTTCATTGAGAGAACGGTAATCGACACAAAGTTTGATAGTTCTGTCCATCTTGGACACAAATAGAACAGGCAATTCCCAAGGGGAGGCACTAGGGCGAATGAATCCTTTTCTGAGCTGCTCTGCCAGTTGCTTCTTCAACTCAGCCAACTCTTTGGATCCCATCCTGTAGGCCTTCTTATAGATGGGCCTTGATCCAGGCATAATCTCAATGATGAACTCAGTGTCGCGGTCAGGAGGCATCCCAGGCAGCTCATCAGGAAACATATGCGGGTATTCACATAACTGGCACTTGCTCCAACTCAACTCCCGATAGACAGTTAGCCTGAGGGGCTTGAGTGGAGGCAGGGTTGGGAACATACTTGACTTCCACTCCTTGGCTATTGGTCATGGCGACAATCCTTTTGGCATAGTCTAACATGCCTTGGTGCTTGGTTAACCAGTCGATGCCTAGGATCACATCCAAGCCTTCTGACTTTAGGATGATAAGATCTGCTAGGAAGTCTACCTCGTTGTTGTTAATCTCAACTCCCTTACAACCTATACAAGACTTTATAACTGATCCCAGGGTTTGTATCAACATAGAACTATCCAGGGGTGTAGGCTTCATGCCACTCTCTAGTGCAAACTTTTGGGTGACAAAAGAATGTGAAGCTCCACAATCAAAAAATATTGTTGCTGGGGTTGAGTTGACGAGGAATGTACCCAGTATGACGTCCGAGTCTTCCTGGGCTTCCTCTGTGGTGACGTGATTCACACGACCTTTGCCATTGTTGGGCTGGTTTTGGGGAGTTGGGTTCCTTGGGGGTGCTCCATGCCCTTGACCTTGAGCAGGCGCATTGGGGCGCGGTGCATCTGGCTTCTTGTTGGGACATAGCCTAGAGATGTGTCCTGGCTGACCACATCCAAAACAAGCGACTTGTCCAGGGTTGTTGTTGAAGTTTCTGCCACCGTTGTTGTTATTGGGGTTGTTGTTATAAGCTGGCCTGGGATTGGCATACTGCTGAGGCTGGTAGCTCGGACAAGGTGCAGGAGGTCTAGCCAGCTATGGATGATAAGTCAGCTTGGCTAGGGCTGGTTGCCAAGGGCGAGGCTTCTAGTTGCTGGAGCTACCCTTGGTGATCCTCTTGCGCTTGCAAGTGTCGTCTATGGCACGACGCTTGTCTTCCAGCATGAGGGCCTTGTTCACCAGGTCAAAGAAGGTACGACAGTCGTAGACGATGAGCTGATACTGCAGGGTCTGTTGAAGTCCTTCCACGAAGCATTCCTTCTTGGTAGCCTCCGTGTTGATATCTTCAGGTGCGTACCTTGATAGCAGGTTGAACTTCTACAGGTACTCCATGATAGAGCCACTTCCTTGCTTCAGTGCTCGGAATTATCTCTTCTTGATAGCCATGATCCCAGAAGGAATGTGGGCGGTGCTGAATCCTTGCTTGAAGTCATTCCAGGTGATCACACGCTCACCTTGCATGATCTTGAATCCGTCCCACCAAGCTTGGGCGGTACCTCCGAGGCAGTGAGAGGCATAAAGCACCTTCTCAATATCCTCATTGCAATTGACCAGTGCAAGGAGGTCCTCGATGGTGTGGATCCAGTCATCAACATCCAATGGTTCGGTAGTCTCGGTGAAGGTTGAGGGCGAATTCCTCATGAACTCAGACAGGGTGGAGCGGCCATTGTCGTTCCTGCCTTTCTGCTGGTTGTTCACAAGGGCCTGAGCCATCTGCTGGATAGCAGCATTGTTGGCTTGACGCTCCTCCCGGAGAACTTGGACAAACTGAGCTATGGTCATGTTCTCCGGTGGAGGTGGTGGCAGGGGAATGTCGCCTTGTGGCTGCTCCTGGTGTCCTCCAGCGTGAGCAGCCCCACCAGCTCCATGTTGCTAGCTTGAGGTCCCGGCTTCAGGGTTGGTGCAAGAGCTATTGCGGGTAGCAGTCACCATCCTATTTGGAGCAGCCAAGTCAAACAACTGGGATAGACTAGAGGAAAAGCAACAACGTAAAAGCGCACCTAAGGGGGTTAGTCGAGTGCAAGTGTGATAAAAGAAAGGTCAAAATACCAACATATATTAAGATAGATGATGGAGTCGCTTACATGTTGCTTAAGGAATAGGCATGATTTGCATCGGAACACAACCAACAAAACAAACAACAAGCACATATGGTTTCATATGAACCATTACACCGACTCGACTTCGCATGAGGGCTACATGATTGATCCTACCCTAGGGGTTCTCGGACTTAGGTGGTGGAGTGCTCGGTCTCGTAGTCACGCTCTTCCGAGTCTTCCTCCTGTTCATCATCTGAACGAGCATCATTCTCGGTCGAAGGGGTTGGGGAACGAGGAGGTCCATCCTGATGACAATTTGCTGGTGGGTCGGTGAAGAGCTCACGGTACTCCTTCGCACTCATGCGATGACGACGTGTAGGTGCATCACTAGCTGGGGGTACTCCTCCTTGATAAGTGACAACTGGTCTTCCCTCCGGGGCTCCATCCTTCTTGACTTGTCCGGCTTCGTCTTGGCTTGCCGAAGTATCTCCCGGGTGTCGCAGAGCTTCACGGACTACTTAATCAAGTGGTGAAACAGACTATCGGCGGAGAGGCTGAAGTAAGTCTGGAACATGAGTGGTGTGCCATCCTCCTGGGTCGAAACCAGTGTCCAACTCTTGCCAAGATCATCCTTTCTGAAAGGAAGGTAGCGACTAGCCGGCTCATCAGCCATCTCTGGAATGATGCCCCGAAGGTGTAGGAGTGCCTTGCATGCAGCTGTCTCGACCGCAAGTATCATAGTCTCCATCTATGGTCCTTTAAAGAACCAACTGGTTGGAGAGTCTTTTTCCTTCACGACCACATCTACGTGGTACTCCTTCGTGACGGCATCGACCCAATGCTCGTGGTGGAGGAAAATGGGTGGTTGGCGAAACTGGCACTTCTCTAGGCTATCCCCAAGGAGTAAGGGAGAGCCGGATGTCATGAAGGATTCGGGTACGACGGCCATCTACAAAGGGTTGAAAGGAGGAGAGTCAGCAAAGTGTTGTGTGAATAATAGAAGAGGTAATAGTGCAGAATCCCTAAGCATAGGTGCTAGGTGTAGTTTTGAAAGTCAGTTTTATCCTAACTAACGTCCATGCTAACTAAGGGCTTCCTACAGTTACGATGGCTCTGATAACAGCTCTGTGGGGACTCCGACTCATCAGTTGTGATCACCGAATGCACGTGTATAGTGATCCCAGAGATCAATGCTCACTGAACACACATAAGCTGGATAACAAGAGTCTTACATCCACATTTAGCGCCTTAAACAAATAGAGACCATGAAGGTCTAGTCTTACATAGATAGGGCTACGAGGGCCAAACACTTAAATAGAACAAGCAGAGCAAATTTTGATCGAAAGCGTGAACCCATGCCATCTGCCTTAACCTACAGGCACTCTGACTGGGAAGCGTCCTAGTTCGCATGTTCATCACCAACGAACTCTTCATCATACTCCCGTCATTCCATGCCTGGCCCATTAAATAACTAGTGGCAAGCCAATGAGTACTTTGAATGTACTCACAAGCAACCCAAGTTGTGGAACAAGGTAACAATGATGCATGATATAGCACTAGGTAGGTAATTTTGTGGAAAGCTAATTTTCACATGCAATGACATGATCAAGTAACTAGTAAGCATGCATCAACAATAGGCAGATATCCATATGAGCAAGTTATAGATATCATCATAAGTAGGGGTTGAACACCTCATGTTCATTCATCAACCTAAGTCATTGGACTTAGTTCATTTCCCATGCTAAGACATCGGACTTAGCTCGAGTACCAAATTTTCCTCCAGCACGCTCACACACCAGTTTGTGAAAACATTTGGACGTAGCACAAGAGCGGTCATCCAACTGTCCTTGACCGTGGACACGACTATTCGAATAGTTTTACACTCTGTAGAGGTTGCACACTTTACCCACTAGACTCGGGGAACTTCCGTGTCATCCACAACTCGCGGTATATAACATACCCGAGGTAAGCACCCGGACAATGCCTTTCCCCTAGCGATACTAAACAAAGAGTCCACTCAATTGGTACCCAACCCTCACGATGTACATCACACGAGCCTCGCTCCAGATCGTACCATCCATGAGGGGACCAACGGTGTGCTCGGTGCCTCTGAAGACAACGCATGATCGTACATACCGGTACGACCCCATGTCAGGAGTGACCACGCCACTCCCTCCACTAGTAATGTGGGCTCCTTGCCAGTACCCACCAAGGTAATCAACAAAGCCCCGTCCCATAAGGGGTATTGTGGTTGCGCATGTAAGGTTGGAGAAACGGTCGCAACTTACACCAATCCGTTTTTGAAAACACATTCTCATCTTGTTTCGACACTCCACTTCTTTCTCAAGTGGTCACCCAACTTATCATCATCATCTCCCTCGGGCATTAGTGTCACTCGACGGGGTTTCGAAAAAGCCTTTGAAAGAATCACTTCCTTTCTATCACTATGCACAAATCCCATCCCACTTGCGTAGCATCTATTAGCATCCTAACTACACCCACCCGCATATCCCTCATAAGGTGGTAGGGTCATGCATGATGCAAGTGTCAATGGTAAGAGTATTAGAGGCGACTCACCAAAGTGGGGATACCACATTATGATCAAACATCGAAACAACAAGTGCTATATGTCATGCATGAAAAAGTTTCTTAACTTGGTCAAAGGGTTGCTTGCCTGGCTCAACAAAGTCTCTGGGGTCTTCGAAGTCTTCGGGTCCAACTTCTTCATCAACCGTGCAATCTATCGTCGCGAATAAAAGCGATAAAATAAGCAACACACAAAAACAAAGCACACAAACTACTATAAAAAATGCTACCCTACTCTGATAAATACCACAAGCTATACTAAAAATATTTGTCTAGGTTTTAGAACTTAAAAAGATTTTGAAAACTATTTGAATCAGAAGCTTATAATGCTAAATAGGGGTTTTAAATTAAAACAGTACATAAAATGTTTTCAAACATTTTACAAATGGCACTAATAAATTCTATGGATTATGTCAAGTTTTTTGGTGGAAGAAATATTGTCATTGGAGTTATTTTGGGTTTTGTGGAATTTTTGCAAAGTCCCACAGAAAAAGAAAAAGAAAAGGCCATGGGGAACCAAGTCCAGAGGTGGCTAGTGGCTGGGCCGGCCCAGCTGGCCAGCCAGCCGGCCTCGCACGTGACCAGGTTCAAACCTGATGCGTGGGACCCGGCCGTCAGCGACCGTGAGGGGGGAGAGAGAGCGCAGGAGAGGGAGAGAGAGAGAGGCCGATAGGTGGGTCCCACCTTTCGGATCCTTCTACCACCTCGGGATAGAGAGGGGAGAGGCTCACCAGTGGTAGCACGGGGCACGGCGACCTCAGGCGATGGCAGGAACGGGCTCGGGGAGGAGTCGCCGTTCCAGTGGAGGTTGAAGGGAAGCCGGAGGTGGCCGGAGTCGCCGGCGGCGAGCACCCACGATGGAGGAGGTTCAGGAGGTGGTCGCCTAGGCTGTTTCAGGATGCAAAGAGGACGGGGAGAAGGGGGAAACGTGTCAGGAGGGCAAGGGAAGACCAATGGGAGAGAAATGGGGACCGGAGGGGGCCGCTACCAGGAGATCGGCGACGAGGTCACCGCAGTGGTCCTCAGCTCGATCTCGAGTGCAGGGGCTTCGGGAGGTCTTCAAAGCGCGTAGGGGGCTACTAGGGAGAAGAGAGAGAGACCAGAGGGAAGAGAAAGCTCGGGGAGGGCCTTAAGTAGGCGGCCCTCGGTCCATCGAGCTCGGGTGCACCCGCGAGCTCATGGCCGGGGCCAGAGGCCATGGGAGAGGGGGGGCGAGTCAGGGTTGTTCCTGGGGCTGGTTTAGGCCCTGGGGAGGGAAGAGACATGGAGAGATGCACGCACATGTGAGGCTACAGGTTGGCCGAGTCGGGCGGCGCTCGACATGCGCAGGCAGGGAGAAGGATGAGGAGAGAGGAGGGGGCCGACCGGTCGGCGTGTTCCGGACGTCGAGGCCAGCCAAGTGGCGAGAGGGGGGAGCCCGAGGCTATCGGGGGCATGTAGGAGCCAACGGCTACAGTGCTTGTCAGCACTATAGCATGCTCCAGAGCGCGCGTTTGGCATGCCACGGCATGCCAACGGCGTCTAGTGCGTGGCCTTCTATGTCTAGGGGATAAAGGAGGGTCTAAACAATTCACAGAGGCTAGGGAGGCATCTGGAGGTGCCTTAGGGTAGAAGAAAGGGGTGAGAGGGGGAGAAATGGTGTTGTCCAGGGGTAAAAATGGAGGTTTTACCACACCTTCCAGTGGTTTGATGACTTGGGAGTTTTACTAAGGGTGCTTGGACATTGCGAGAAGGTGTGGTAAAGATTTGGGGGCAGGGTAAAAGAGGAAGGAGTAGAAATAGTAACTATACAATATTACCAGAAGGTGTTTGATAGGGTTTTGGGCAATAAGAATCTACCAACTTACTGAGATATTTACCAGGGTCAATTTTTAGGTAAAAATGAGATGATTCAGCAAGTTTGAGCCCAAGGGGGATAAGTTGACAATGTAAACTTGGTAAGCCCTAGAAACTATCAAAATCAGGTTTCTATAGATCTAGTGATGCTAGGCTTTTACCCTTGATGCACCACTTAGTGTAGCATCACTATTTGGTTATGAGAGCATGCCCACAAAGTGTAAGGTCAAGGGGAGAAACTTCACAATGTAAAGTTGCTCAAATTTGAATCTGAACAGGAAGGGTTTTGGGATGGTTTGATGAACCAAATCAACTTTGATTGACATGAAACTTTGCAAGATCATCACCTATGATAGTGTTGACTTCCAGGATTTTTCCTGGAATGTATTGAGAATATTTCTTATAGAAATATTCCAAAAGCTTGATTTGAACAGAAAGGGTTTTGAGGGGTTTTGCCCATGATTTTAACATGCCCTTGTGTTGAAACTCCTATATATGGAAAATATATGTCCACTGAGTTTCCCTAAAAATTTTCAAATATTTTGAAAGCATTTAAATAATTTTTCCCTATGAAAAACCTTTTCTAGCCTTAAGAAAAAGCCTTTAAATAAAATATAAAAATAATCTTTAAAATTAATATTTGGTGGTTTTGGAAAGTCCTATATATAGTAGGTTTGAAATAAAGATTTTGGGGAAGAATAATCCACCCACTTCGAGGACTTGCAGTGCAAACCTCATTGCAGATTTTTTTGAAAACCTAATTTGAATAAATAATTTTTGGTTAAAACAAAATTTGATACAAATAGTTTTGGGCACTATTCACATGGCATGATGATTGGGTAAGAGGTTTGGGTCAAGGAAGATGAATATGAAGTGGAATAGAACCTAGGAGTGCCACAACCACAATCATCAAGCAAGCAATCATCATTGCAAACAAGCACAAGCACTAGAAAAAGTTTTAATTGCTTCCAAATTTTGTAAATCCAAACACATCAAGGTGATACAAACACAGGGTTTGACATCTAGCATTTGAAATATTTCTACGAGGAATATTCTAAAATAAAGCTAGGAAATTGCAGTAAGTAACACATGCCATATGTGATGATCTTGCAAAGACTCATATCAATCCCAGTTGATTTGCTCCACCAAAATATTCTAAAACATTTCCTGACCAGAGTCAAGTTTGAATAACTTTACATTGTGGAGTTTTGTCCTATTGACCCCAAACTTTGTGGGAATGTTCTAACCTCCAAATAATGATACCACACTAAGTGGTGGATTTGGGAGAATAGGATTACACACCTGGATATACAGAAATCTAATTCTGTTGAATTCTAGGGTTTTTCAAGTTTGTACTGTCAACTTTCTTCAAATCTCCTCAAACTCGGTGATCAACCTTGTTTCTACCTTATATTGGATCCTGGTAAATATCATGGCAAGCAAACTCCTTTTACTTTCCCAAATCAACAACAAACACCTTCCAACAGATTGGTAAAATCCTTGTTGACCCGCTTCCACTATTCTCCTTGCCCTGATTTTTTTACCACAACTCCACATTGATGTATTTTACCTCCATCAAGAAATCCAAAGCTCAGCTCAATGGTTATGTGCGGTAAAACCCGAATTCCTCCTCCTGGACAGCAAGAATCGCACTCTCTCTCTCCACTTCCCTCATGTTCTAGTCAACCTCTAGAGCATCCAATGTTTCCCATGGACTTTTTTTCTCCCCCTAGATCCCCAAGACGCAGGTGGTCCCGCAGAAGCTGCCAAAGTCATGCCATGGCATGCAAAAGCTGCGCTCCAGAGCACGCTACAGTGCAACCAAGCACTATAGCTGGCGACCAAGCCCTCCTCCTGACAGCCTTGGGCCTCGTGATGGTGTCTGCCAAGGCCGCCTCGACTTCCATGACATGAAAGCGTCTTGGGACCCTCCTCCCTTGCCCTCCTCTCTCCTTTGCCGTGCGTGCCTGGCGCCGCTTCGCTTGGCCTGTAGTTGGCCTCACACGTGCAAGCTCCAGAGGATGTCCCCGTTTTCCCTCTTGCCCCTCCCTGTCCCACCACCGCATCCACAAGGCCATAGACACGGCTCCTTCAACCTCCTGCTCCTCCCGCAACACCCTCGTACCCCCAACTCATCCTCCCTTGGCCCCCATCGAACCCCATGGCCGAAAACTTGCCAAGCAGCCTTGACTCAAATTTGAGCTTTCCAGTTGCACCAGAGCAACCTCTGCATACCCTCGGTCCAATCCCGTGCCTCCTTCTCTTCTCCCCGTGGCTGGGGTGTCATGGCCACCATGAACGGAGGCCTTCTCCATCGAAGTGGACGTCGCGCTCATCCCAGACCTCCCCAGAGCCCAGGGATAGCCCATGTGGATGTGGCTCGCCTCCCCGAGCACACCGGAGACAGCTTGTGCTGTCCGGGGCGAGCGTAGGAGCATCTAGGGTCTGTCTCCCCTACTTCTTATCTGGCCACACGGGAGGAGGAAGGAGGCCCTGGGGAGGGGCCCACCTGTCGGCGACCCAGCCGGTCGGCCCTGCAGGTTTGAGTGGACACGGGTCACCCGCGGCTGCCGCCCCGCTGAGAAGGCGCACTCAAGCAAGTATGCCTCTGGCATGGCCCCTACGCTCGTGTGGTCGAGCAATTTGGCCGGCCCAGTTCAGTTGATGCTATGCTACGCCCAGTTGCAGTGTTTAGCCCTTGGTAAATTCTTTCTTTTTTCTATTTTTCAAAGAGATAAAAATAATCCCACAGAGTTCATATTAGCTCCAAATTTGGTGATTCAAATTCCTACAGGTTCCTAAAATCTTGGCCTAACCAAATATGTGCATTGAACATTTTTCCAGAAAACTTTCCTGTACACTTATATGATCAAAGCCTATTTTTATTTTTCTGCTTTAAATTTTGGAAATTTCCATGGTGCTCACCCTAACTCCAAATGCCATGATTATATTTCCTAGGTGGTCCTAAATTCATGCACTAAGTGGTGAACATTTTTCCTTACACTTATTCTCCTATATCAAATATTGGACCATTTCTTCAATATGGCTCACTTTGAAAATCCCTAGGAAAATCATGCCAACTCCAAATCCAGTGAAACCACTTCCCAAATGTTTATAAAATCATGCCCTATTTCTTGGGTCCGTCCACTAATTTTAAAAAAAATATGTTCTGTGGACATCTTATGGGATCATTGTTTCCTTCGTTTCCACCATTCAAAACTCCCCTTTGACCCACATCCACCAAAACCTGCTTGGTTATTTTTCACATGACTAGAGGTGTCCAAGAAAAATAAAACCCCTATTTATAGAGCACTTTATTTCTTTGCTTGTCGTGGTTCTTATTGCGGTTGTTTCCGGCGATAGTTGACGAAATAGATGAAGTCCTCAGAGTGGACGAGAAGCGTGTGAAGATCTCGAAGACTTTGCTGAGCCAGGCAAGCATCCCTTTGACCATGTTAAGAAACTTTTCATGCCTGTCATATAGCACTTGTTCCGTTGAGTTGATCATGTTGATGAGGTCCCCCATTCGGTGGGATGCCTTCGATACTTTCTTGTTGATACTTGCATTGTGCATGACCCTATCTCCTTATGAGGGTTGTGCGGGTGGGAGTAGTTAGGTTGCTACTAGTTGCTACGCAAGTGGGATGGGAATATGCATGGTGATGGAAAGAATAATGGTTTCAAAGACTTTTCGAAAACCCCGTCAGGTGCCACTAATGCCCGATGGAGATGATGATGAGCTAGGTAACCACTTTATCAAGAAGTGGTGTACCGGAGCAAGTGGTGTGTGTGTGTTCGAAAATGGAGAGTTTTAAGATTTGCTGCCCTTCCCAACCTCACATGCACAACCACGATACCCCTTATGGGACGGGGCTTTGTTGATTACCTTGGTGGGTACTAGCAGAGAGCTCGCATTATTAGCAGCGGGAGTGACGTGGTCACTCTTGATACGGGGTCATGCCTGGTAGGGCGACCATGCGCTGTCTTTACAGGCACCAGGCACATTGTTACATGCCCTCATGGACGATACGTGTGATGTATATCATGAGGGATGGCACCAAGGAGTGGACTCTTTGTTTAGTATCACTAGGGGAAAGGCATTGTTTGGGTGCTTACCTCGGGTATGTACTATACCGCGAGTTGTGGATGACACGGAAGTTCCCCGAGTCTTATGGGTGAAGTGTGCAACCTCCGCGGAATATAAAACTATTCGACTAGCCGTGTCCACGGTCATGGGCAGTTGGAGGTCCTGCTTAAACTGCATCCGATGTTTTCACAAACTGGTGTGAGTTGGTGACAAAGATGACAATTGGGTTGAGTCGGGTGACTTGACATGATGACTGGACACGAGGTGTTCAGGTGGTACTTGAGTTAAGTCCGACAACTTGAATGAAATAGCTAAACATGAGATCTTCAACCCCTTGATTATGTAGATATCTACATCTATTCATATATTTATCTGGCAACTTTTGATGCATGCTTACGCAAGTTACTTGATCATGTCATTGCACTCAAAACTAGCTTTCTGCAAAACTTACCGACTTAGTGTTATATCATGTTGTGTTATTGCCTTGTTCTAAACATGGGTTGCTTGCGGGTACATTCAAAGTACTCATTGGCTTGCCACTGGTTATTTTAGTGGCCAGGCATGAAAGACCAAGTTGTGATGAAGATTACCATGGTGACGTACGTGTGAGATAGGATGCTTCCCGGTCAAAATGCGTGTAGGGTTAAGGCAGATGGCACATGTTCACGCTATCATTGAATATTTCTGCTGCGATCATATGATGACTTGACCATAAAGGCCATATTTGAGTAAACCGATATGTAATGGATGTAAGACTATTGTCATTCAGTTTCTATGTGTTCAGTGAGCATTGATCTCTGGGATAATTGTGCACGTACATTCGGTGATCACGACTTATGAATCGGGGTCCCCACAGAGCTGGTATCAGAGCCATCCTAACTGTAGGAAGTCCTTAGTTATCATGAACGTTAGTTAGGACAAAACCATTTTTCAGACCCTTCAAAATCACTTACAAAATCTCTACATTTCTCACCTCTCCTAAATTTTCAAAGGAAGCGGAGGTTTTTGCCGTAGCACTTCCACCCCAATTCTCTTGACTCTCCTTGTTTGATTTTTCAAAACTTTCCAACGGTCGTTAGTATCCTTGTGTCCATGACCATTGGATACCTTGAGATCCTCGTGGGTAAACCGGAAGGAAGCCACCTCGCCAGACTTCTACCTGTATATCTTGAAACAAGTTGGTGATAGCACGACAAAACGATCCAATAGAAGATACCTTCTCGGGGAATGAGGATATCAAGACTCGGGAGATGGTGACACCCTCGACACTTCCCCAGGTTGATGCGACCGTGGCTTGCGATGAAAATGATGTAATATATGCAAGGTCATTATATGCATCGCTAATAGAGAAATTCTATCATTACCATTGTTGTGTCAGTAACCACCGGTGGATGAGAACCTCGTCATTTGGTCTGCCTCACTATAGTGAGCAAGGAAACGGTTCTCATCATCCCCCGCTCTTGGTGCCAATGATACCGTCGACGTGACCAGCATGACAGAACACTATCATGCCTTGTTAATGTCAATGCATAAAGGATTTCCAACCTGGAATCATCGATGTTTCAGAAGGGAAGAAGGCATTGTCACGATTACAAAGACAACAGAAGACCCATCAATGACCGTCATGGGGAACCACCTTCGTCATCAACTCACAAGACACAAAGTTGTCAAGGACTCTTCAGGAACAACTCGGATAGTTTCAACAAACAACTACAAGAGACTTAGCAACACCTGAAGAAGACTCGAAAGATCGAGCGGATTCCTCTCCAAGACACAAAACAAGCATGACTACCGAGTGCGAGAACCCCTAGGGTAGGATAGGTCGTGTGTCCCCTATGCAAAGTCGAGTCCGTATGATGGTTCAGATAGAACCATGATTGTGTGTTGCTTATTTTTGCTTGTTTTTGCTTGATTGTGCTTGGTGTAAGTCACAATTTTGCCCCAGGAAACAAGTACGGGACTAAGGACCCACCTTATCTTAATAAGTGTGTTTTGCCTTTTTGGCACTTGTTTGATTGCACTTGCACTATACCACCCCCTTTAGGCACTCCTCTCTATGCTACCTTCTCTCCCCCATCTCGGCAACTGAAGACTAGCAATACAAGATGCACCAAGGATCTACCTCGGCAGACAACTAGTACTAAGGACTATGACTACAACGTACTCAACCAGACGCAACTCCGTAGGGGTTAGGGTCTCCCCGCGAGACTAGAAACTCCCCCCAGACTAGCCTAAACCTCACAAGCTCCCCAGCTCAAACCTTGACCACGTGTTTAATACAAAGATTTGCCAAAGTACCTCATGAGCATCAATACCTTGCTTAGCACTGGGTTCATTACGGGACTAGTGATCATAGTGAATAGACGCATTACATCCTAAGCCAGCAGTTGAATTGATGATGTTGTAGGGAATATTGTTTAGAGGATAGCTAATAAGTAGGATAATGATTTGACGGGGTTGTGATAGATATATTGAAGAATTAGTGAGACCCTTTGGTGGATTATGAGGCTTAATATTGGTGGATGAACTTGGTGGATCAAGATTGATAGAGTAGCATAACTTATTTTCCCCTTGAGCAAATTGGATTTAGTAGGACCATTGTGGTCACAAGCTGATATTATGGGTGGATAAATGACTCCACTTTGGCAAGTAATATTAATAATGGATTGATGATGTTACTATAGTAACTGGAGTAACTAGTAGGAAGTTCTTACTAGATGTAAACCTTGGATTTAAATAGCTGATTGTAATAAGTGCTCAAGATCAATCAAACCACATGGTTCGGAGTAATTTGGATTTAGTACGATGATCTTGATCTTGATACCATGTTTCCCGATGGAAGACAAACCAAGAATATTGGCTAGTTGTCAGAATTGATTCAAGGATCCATACGCACCTAACATCAAAGATTGCTAGGTCATCATGATGGGGATTGCTGGTTATACTGTGATGGGATAGATCTTTCTGGAATTTGGGGATTTTGGAAATCTGAAGATATATGGGACGCCATCGGTATTGGATTTGTAGCAATGATAGGTCATGTAATAGTGGATGGTATTCGTGGATCGATTAATTTGATTCATAGGAAGGAAACAAGATCTTGGAGTGGTTTATTACATGTTTCCTTAGCATAGTAATGCAATACCTTGGACTTTTGTTAGGTTAGTAGGACACTTGGATTACAGTGTCATGTTCAAGCTTAGCAGCTTGTATGCTTCCCGAGGATTTTTACATAGGGATATATGTGAGTTTGCTAAAGTATACACATGAGATTTTGGTTTAGTCCATCTCTCAAACCTTGGAGTTGAATAGCATGTTTGACGTTGGAGATGACTTATATGAGATGATACCTTTGATGATATAGAGTGATTTTGTTTGGAGTAATAGGTAGTACTATTGTCATCTAAGAACTGTGCTTGAGGATAAGATGATAGACGTTCACTCACATCCTAAGCTCCTTGAAACCTCAAAGCTTTACCGAGCCATAATATGGTCGGATTATGACCATAGGTCTTGGCTCTAAGTCATTAGACTATGGCCGACACTCCACCTCGACCTCCACCAGACATGTTCGTAAGGAAGGTGGCCACAAGGACCTATATTAGGCTGGACCACAAACCCATGGACAAGTGATGACTCGGAACAAACAACCGCCTCTCTCACACATCCCACGAGCAATGTGTTTATGTGGTATTTGGAGGAATATGTTGGTATCCTCACGGATGACATACTTATTTACCAAATGAGAGGAAGGAACACCTTAGTCCTGTTTGGACAAGCCCTAGGAACACCCATTACCTTGCCTCTCAAGTATAAGGTTTCACCTTGAAAAAGTCGGACTCCTTGAAGTACCATCCCTACAGCGGAATACATTGTTGCCGAAGCAAGATGAAGAACTACTACAGTTGGGAAACCATGATAACAAAGAAGATGAAGCCAGAGAAGTCAACCACCACTCCTCTACCGTCTACATCAAATAGACTATACCAAGAAGCACCGATGTTCAAGCACGACGAAGTCCTTGAACATTGAGAGGACTGAGGATCCTCTTGTTTTAAGTGGTCACCTATCAGTTCCTGACTAGGGAGGAACCGAGAAGTGGGCAACACCTCTCACTACACCACCTTGAAGGTGTACGGTGAGCATGAAATCCCTACTCCCTTCAGATGTCTGGAATGGAGCGGATGACTGTCATGGCTTCGTTACCAGCCCCCTTTTAGACAATCTAGGGCGTATACCCTGACCCGATCATGGTAAACCACCTGGCAAAGGTAGTTCACCCAACTTGCCAAGCCTTAGAAACCTTCCTAGATGGTAGGGACCATTTTGACACCAAGTCTCTATGCATAATCTTAGGGACGAGGCTCGGCCCAAACCCTTGCCATGATGGCTACGAAGAGATAAGTAGACCGAACAGTCGAAGACCCGCCAGAAACACACGTCCATGACGACGAGGACAAAACGACCAAATAAGAATGAAGAATCTACCTAGGCAACTTACTCAAGCAGAAGGTCTCGATGAGAAGCCCACGATGATGCTCTTCAACACTCTCGAGGATGAAGACCACCTGCAACTAAAGATCTCCTGCTTTAAGGAAGATAGGACTACCCCGTCAACGAGAAGCTACACCAAGACCCGACCCTTCTATTCTAACACGAGACATCTAGATGTCACTAACTATCGTGAGAAACCCAAGAACCAGTACTCATACACACTATTTTGCCACGTATTCCGATTTTGGGATACACCCGCAAGCTAGACCCATGCCAGGACCTCGTATGCCAAACCCTTGACCTTTAGGCCAGCCTAGAATATTGCAAGAACCCCGTTCACCCTTAGACAAAGTCAACGATGCACTCGAAGACATATCAGTAGGCACTTCAAGATCTAGAAGGACAACCACGCCGGAGCAGAAGCAACATGGAACGTGAAGACTACCTCACTTCTGAATTTCCATATCTTTCCAGCGCCTAGCCTATAAATCTCGGGGACGAGGTCTTATAAGGGGAGTAGGTCTCTCACACCCTGTATTTTGCCTCTTCTGTCTAAGCTAACATAGCTCAAAATTAGGGCCAATTAAAACTTTTTGAGTGCTTGTGATGCTTGACTTGTGTGCTATTCGCTTGCTTGTTTGATTGCTTGCTGGTGTTCTATATTCATAAAAATCCCACCTACTCTCAAAACTCATCTCCTTGCTCCAAATTTTTGCCCAATGATCATGCCATGTGTATAGGACATAAAACTATTTTTATAAAATATTATTTTGGCCAAAATAGATTTATTCAATTAGGTTTTCCAAAACCCCTGAATTGAGGTTTGTAGTAAAGGTCCTCAAATTCGGTGGTTTGTTTTGCCCCAAAGGATTTATTTGCAGCATACTATATATATATATGAATTCCCAAAACCACCAAATATTATTTTAAAGATCATTTTACTATTTTATTTAAAGGCCTTTTCTTAAGGCAAGAAATGGTCTTTTATAGGGAGAAATTATTTTTATGCTTTCAAAATATTTGGGAAAATTTAGGAAAACTCAGTGGACATATATTTTCCATAAACAAGAGTTTAAACACATGGCCATGTTCAAAATATTGGACAAAACCCTTCAAAATCCTTTCTGCCTATTTCAAGCATTTGAAATATTTCTATAAGGAATATTCTCAAATAAATCTAGAATAATTCCAGTAAGTCACACATGCCATATACGATGATCTTGCAAAGTTTCGTATCAATCCCAATTGATTTGCTCAACCAAAATATTCCAAAACTTTTCCTGGCTAGAGTCAATTTTGAACAACTTTACATTGTGGAGTTTGTCCTATTGACCCCAAACTTTTTTGGAATGTCATAACCCCCAAATAATGATACAACACCAAGTGGCGGATTTGGTAGAGTAGGATTGCATGCCTAGATCTATAGAAATCTGATTCTGTTGAATTCTAGGGTTTTTCAAGTTTGTAGTGTCAACTTTCTTCAAGTCTCCTCAAACTTGGTGACCAACTTTGTTTCTACCTTATATTGGATCCTGGAGAATATCGTGGCAAGCAAACTCCTTTTACTCTCCCAAATCAACAACAAACACCTTCCAATAGATTGGTTAAATCCTTGTTTGACCCCTTCCACTATTGTCCTTGCCCTCAAATTGTTGCCACAACTCCACATTGATGTATTTCGCCTCTAGCAAGAAATCCATGGCTCAGCTCAATGGTTATGTGGGCTAAAACCCCAATTGCTTCTCCCGGACAGCAAGAATCCCACTATCTCTACACTTCCCTCCTATTCTAGTCGACCTCTAGAGCATCCAATGTTTCCCCTGGACTTTTTCCTCCCCTAGATCGCCTAGACGCAGGTGGCCGTGCAGAAGCTGCCAAAGGCATGCCATGACATGCAAAAGTCACGCTCCGGAGCACGCTATAGTGCAACCCAGCACTCTACCGGTGCCCAATCCCTCATCCCGACATCCTTGGGCCTTGTGGGGGTGTCTCCCGAGGCCGCCACGACGTCCACAACACGGAAGCGTGTGGGGCCCCTCCTCCCTTGCCCTCCCGTCTCCTTTGTTGCGTGTGCCCGGCGCCGCTCCGCTCGGCCAGTAGTTGGCCTCACACGCGCAAGCTCCTGAGGATGTCCTTGCTCTTCCTCAGGCCCTCCCTGTCCCAGCACTATGTCCACAAGGTCGTAGACACGGTCCAGAGTGCCAATATGGCCTCTGGCGTTGCGTGCGACATGGCCCGTAGGCATCGTCCAAGGAACGCTATCGCCTGGCCATAAAGGTGCCCCTAGCCTCGTGACCGGCTCTTTTGACCTCCCGCTCCTCCCACAACACACCCGTACCCCTAACTCATCCTCCCCTGGCCCCCATCGAGCCCCATGGTTGAAACCTTGCCAAGCGGCCTCGACTCAAATTTGAGATTTTCATACCTCCCATCTGCTTGGAGTTGCACCAGAGCAACCTTTTTTATACCCTCGGACCGATCCTGTGCCTCCTGCTCTTCTCCCTGTGGCTGAGGTGCCGTGCCCACCATGAATGGCGGCCTTCTCCGCCGAATTGGACGCCGCCCTCATCCCTGACCTCCCAGGGCCCGGGGACAGCCCAAGCGGATGCGGCTCGCCTTCCCGAGCACACTGGTGGTCGTAGTGCTGCTGAAGACGGCATGTGCCGCTGGGGGCGAGCACCGGAGCAGCTGGGGTCCACCTCCCCTGCTTCTTCTCTAGCCGCGCAGGGGAGGAAGATGGCCCTACGGGCGAGGTGTAACAGCGCGGGACCGACATTCCGGAAGATTCCAGAAGATTCCCCTTTTATTCCCGTACTCGTCATGTGTTCGTCTGGTTGTCGCATCATTCACATCATCTGCATTGCATTGTCACCGTTTTCGAAACTTGCATCCGTTCGTAGTCGCCGGTTCTTTGCGTTCTTGCCGTCGCCCGTTTCGAGACCAGCCACACAAGCACACGCCTGCGGCACCATTTAAAATAAAACCATTTTTAAGTGCGCGCAAAAATATTCTTGGATTGGGTCGAAACTTGGCGTGCGGTCTTGTTATAGTCTAGGTAGACCGCCCGTCGAATCTCATCGCGTTCTGAGTTCGTTTGATGCCCCATTGGTCAGTCGTAGCAGTGCGGTCTTCGGTTATCGTCGGACGTTTTTCGGTATTTTAAAACCTTTGTGTCACGGGTCACCATTCCCTCTCTCTTCCCCACTTAGCCCCTTTGCACAGCCACCGTAGCCCCTCTCCGCTTCTGATCCGTCGAGTCGACACCCGACGGTTCGAAAACGGACAGCGACCGTAAACCTAGCCTGAAACCTATATATAGCCCCTAGTCCCCTCATTCCCCGTGCAAACCCTAGCCTTCCCCCTCCTCCAGCGGCCAGCCCGCCCGAGCCCAGATCTGAGCCCAGGAAGCCCGTCTGAGCCCGTTCCCGAGCTCCCCTGTGCCTCCCATGGCTGCCGAGCTCCCATGGTGAGCTCCTCCCATCCCCGTCGCTTGCCAGCCTCGCCGGAGCCACCCCTCGCCGCTGCCGGTCGTCGGAGCCTCGCCGGCCGCCGCCTTCTCCCTCTCCTTCTCCCTCCATTTCTCCCTCTCTCTCTCTCTCACCCTCGAGCTCTCTCTCTCTTCTCGCAGGTCTGCTGCCTTGGTTCGAGCTCCGCCGCCGCCGTAGCTCGCTGTCGGCCCCCTCTCCGGCCAGATCCGGCAAGGCTGCCGCCGGATCCGCCACGTCCTAGTCTTCCCCGGCCGCCCGAGCCCCGTTGCCCGCCGCCGGAGGTTGCCAGCCGCCGCCGCTGGTCTTGCCTCCGCTCGGGCGAGGCGAGGGGGAGGGCGAGCGCTCCCAGCTGCCCCGTTGACCGCGTCGCGTGGGCCCCGAGCCGGCCCAGCAATGCCAGCCGGCCGGCCCAACAGGCCCTGGGTGAGCCAGCCCCTCCCCTCTACTTATATAGTGCATGTGCGCTCCGTAGCTATCCGACGCCCGTGCCCTTTTGGGCCTGCCTGTTAGATTAGGTTCGTTAAACGTTTTTATTCAGTATTCGAATTTAGTAAATATACGGGATTTCTGCTAATTGCAGATTAGTCCCTGATTTAATAACTTTTAATCCGGACATCGCATGTAAATACTTTGAACATGTAAAATGCTTAGAATAAAACGTAGATTAATAATATGCCATTCGCATCCATGCCTAAAATAATTAACATGTCTTTTCCTGCCATTTTGCATATATGTCCTATTATTGCATAGTCATAATTAATCAACCGTGCATCAGGATTAATCAAATCATATAATAAAAATGTCCATCTCATTTGCACCGCATTTTCATGCATGATAAAATTGTTGGCATGATGTTTGCATTTAATTTGCATTAAAGATTTGTTATAACGTGGTTAGCCCTAATACTCGCATAATTAGTTGTGATTAATTCTCTACATGAACCTAGGCATATTATATATGTTGTCGGGGTAGAAAAATCCATAGAAATTATCTGTGCATTTAGTTTTGTCATTTGAACATGTTTGTGTGCATGTCATTTATGCCGTGATGCCCTTTTGTCATTTTCGTGTGATTTAATCCATGCATGTTTTGAATTAATTTTCAACATGAAAAATGCTCCTTGATATGTGTCCTAGCCCATGGACATTTTTCTTGTCATAGAAATGCATGTTTAGGTGTTGTTTTGATGTTGTCAACTTGCTATAAAAATTCTGCTATTTTGAGGGTCCAAAATATTTCTAAGTCTGGAATCTATTATATTTTGTTGCTGTCTTGCCATATGATTTGCTAGTGATATAGAACTCTTTTGTGGTAGGTGTAATGGAGTTATTTGTTGTTGATATTGTCCTTTAGTATGCTGTTAAGTCTCATGCCATAATATGACTTGTAGCATATAGTTTCACTGCTGTCAATATGCCTTCGTGATAAAAACTGCACTGTCAAAAACTGCTATTTTCACTAAGTCTGAAACTGTTTTCAAGTAGCTACCTTGTGAGCTTCCTACCATGTGATCCATGCATGTTTTGAATATGATATGTGAAGATGAAATGACGTGGATGTTGCATACTACTGCCCCATGCGTAGTTTGTGCATTTTAGAATAGTGTAACTTGTTGTTTTCATGTGTGCAAAAGGCCATGTTGCTGTTTTTGTCAGATTTCAACTAAAACTTGTTTTATTTATTGTGGTTGAACCGTAGCTCCGTTTTGGACATTCCATTTATCAAACTTGCTTAGAATCTCATGTAGCTTCATAATAACTTGTTGCATTCATGATTTGAAATGTTTGTAATTGAATTTTCCATGCATTTGCCTTCATGGTATGTGCATCTTGTATTGCTCATATCTTTTAGACCGTAGCTCCGTTTGAGATGTTCTATATATGTAGATCGACTAGAATGACGTGTAGGATAACATGGTGTCATTTATTTTGCTGTTTACCAAATATAAAATATGATTAGTTCAGATCTGGACCAATGTCGAAATTAACATATGGGGTCATTTTGGAAATGTTATAAGTTGTTTCCGGCCTCATTTAAGATGCCTAGATAGTTAGTTTACTTATGCTTCACCTCTTGCCATGTTTAACAACATTAAATATTGTCGTGTACCTAACGGGAGTGAACTAAATAATTCGAATGTGGAGTTTCATCAATATGCAACTCGTTGCATATTGAGCTTCACTTTAATGTGTAGAATTTGATTGTTGTGATTTGACATGCCTTGCGTATTTAAACCGGACATGCATCATATTTGTTGTGCATCATGTTTTGCATATGTTGTGGTGTATCTTGTGTTGATTGTTTGTTTCGTATTGCTTCTTCTCGATAGAGTTCCGAAAGCGTTCGCAGTGTGAGGATTCGTTCGACTACGTTGGTTCGTCTTCTTCATGGACTCGGTCTTCTTCCGGGCGGGATCTCAGGCAAGATGACTCATTTCCCTGGATACCACTACTATCATTGCCATGCTAGTTGTCTCGACTTTTATCGTTATATCTTGCTACCTACCACTTGTTTGACAAGCCTCCCAACATTGCCATGAAAGCCTTTAACCCCTCAACATCCCAGCAAAACTTTGTCTGGCTATGTTACCGCTTGCTCAGCCCTTCTTATAGCGTTGCTAGTTGCAGGTGCATTTGCTTCCATATATCAACATGGACATTCTTTTGTTATATCACAATATTGCTGCTATTTAGTTTAATGCACATATATACTTGGTAAAGGTGGAAGGCTTGGCCTTTTGCTCGGTGTGTTTTTCCACTCTTGCCACCCCTAGTTACTTGTGAACCGGTGTTATGTTCCATAAATGAGCACTCCTAACATGCTCGGGGTTGTTATGGGGACCCCCTTGATTTTTGTTTTGGGATAAAACTTATCTGGCAAGGCCCAACATTGGTACTACATTTGCCTAATATTTAATGAACTTGCATAGGGGATTTTCCGGACCCCATGGATAATTAATCAACCCCCGGGCCAGTGCTCCGCATGAGTGTTGGTCCAAAATGTCAACAGCCGGTGGCCACCAGGGGCAACTCTGTGTTTGGCCTACCAAAAGTTTGGACAATCCGTTGTATCCTGAGAACGAGATACGCGGCTCCTATGAGGATCTTCGACACGCCGGGAGGCCTTGCTGGATTTGTTTTACCTTTCTCGAACATATTGAGCGAGGAACTCTGATTTTCTTCGGGCTATCTCGAGGTGTCGGATTTCCTTTGGAATTACCTAGGATGATCACGAGATCCGTGATTGAGGTTATTCCCGCTGTGTGTGGTTAATTTATGATGGATGAGTTGGAGCACCCCTGTAGGGTTAAATCTTTTCGAGAAGCCGTGCCCGCGGTTATGTGGCAAACTTGGATACTTTGTCTAACAACCGGTCATAGCAAACTTGAAGTAAACTCTAATAAAATACACCAACTGTGTGCGTAACTATGACTGTGTCTTCTCGTGAGTCCTTATCCGAAAGAGAACACGGTGGGGTTATGTTTGACGTAAGTAGGTGTTCAGGATCAGTTAGTGATCATTTCTAGTTCTCGTCCGTTATACGTAGACCACCATACTTTAATTTCTCTATTCGTAAGTTAGCCACTCAAATAAATGCTTAGTCGCTTGCTGCAGCCTCACCACTTAACCATACCTCACCTGTTAAGCTTTAATAGTCTTGATACCCTTGGAAATGACATTGTTGAGTCCCTCTGGCTCACAGATTACTACAACAACAGTTGCAGGTTCAGGTAATGCGATGATTTGACGTGAGCGCGTTGCTTGATTTGATTTGGAGTTCTTCTTCTTCTTCTTCAATCTTGGATGGGTTCCAGGCGGCAGCCTGGGATAGCAAGGATGGATGTCATTTTATCATTTGATTTCGTCTGTAGTCGGACCCTGCTCTTCTGTATAATCATTGAGTATGGTGATGTATTTATGTGACTCTGATGTAGCTTGTGGCGAGTGTAAGCCAATTCCATATACTCATCTCTTTTGTAGATGTACTTGTAATGATATCCATTCTTACGAACACATCGAGATGCGCTTCTATCCCTGTTGAGGCCCTCGTGCCAAAATAAGGACAGGACCGCATCTTGGGCGTGACACGGGGCCCATCTATCGGCGACCCAGCCAGTCGGGCCCGCAGGTTTAAGTGGACACGTGTCGCCCATGGCCGCCTCCCCGCTGAGAAGGCGCACTCAGGCAAGAACGTCTCTGGCGTGACCCCTCTGCTCGAGCAGCCGAGTAGTTGGGCCAGCCCAGTCCAGTTGCTGCTATGCTACGCCCACTTGCGGTGTTTAGCCCTTGGTAAATTCTTTCTCTTTTTTTATTTTTCATAGAGATAAAAATAATCCCACAGAGTTCATATTAGCTCCAAATTTAGTGATTCAAATTCCTACATGTTCCTAAAATCTTGGCCTAACCAAATATGTGCATTGCAGATTTTTCCAGAAAACTTTCATGTTATAGGAGAATAAGTGCAAGCGAAAATATGATTAAAGCCTATTTTTGTTTTTCTGCTTTAAACTTTGGAATTTCCTAGGGTGCTCACCCTAACTCCAAATGCCATGATTATAATTCCTAGGTGGTCCTAAATTCATCCACTAAGTGGTGAACATTTTCCCTTACACTTATTCTCCTATATCAAATATTGGACCATTTCTTCTTATATGGCTCACTTTGAAAATCCCTAGGAAAATCATGCCAACTACAAATCTACTGAAACCACTTCCCAAATGTTTCTAAAATCATGCCCTATTTCTTGGGTCCATCCACTAATTTTTACAAAAATATGTTCTGTGACATCTTATGGGATCATCGTTTCCTTCGTTTCCATCATTCAAAACTCCCCCTTGACCCACATCCACCAAAACCTCCTTGGTTATTTTTCGCATGACCAGAGGTGTCCACGAAAAATAAAACCCCTATTTATAGAGCACTTAATTTCTCTGATTGTTGTGTTTCTTATTGATGTTGTTTCCGGCGATGGTTGACAAAGTAGATGAAGTGCTCGGAGCGGACGAGAAGAGTGTGAAGACCTAGAAGACTTTGTTGAGCCAGGCAAGCAGCCCTTTGACCATGTTAAGAAACTTTTCATGCATGCCATATAGCACTTCTTGTTCCGATGAATTGATCATGTTGATATGGTCCCACCCTTCGGTGGGATGCCTCCGATACTTTCTTGTGGATACTTGCATCGTGCATGACCCTACCTCCTTACGAGGGTTGTGGAGGTGGGAGTAGTTAGTTTGCTACTAGTTGCTATGCAAGTGGGATGGGAATATGCATGATGATGGAAACAATAATGGTTTCAAAGACTTTTCAAAAAACCGTCGGGTACCACTAATGCTCGAGAGAGATTGTCACACCTTGTGTTTGTATCACATTGCTATGTTGGATTTATAAAAATTTGCAGCCAACTAAAACTTTTTCTATGTGCTTGTGCTTGTTTGGAATGATGTTTGTTTGCTTGATGATTGTGATGTGTTGCACTCTTAGATTCTATCCCTTTCCATATTCATCTTCCTTGACCCAAAATTTAACCAAAAATGATTTATTCCAATTAGGTTTTAAAAAAACCCTGAATTGAGGTTTGCACTGCAAGTCCTCAAATTGGGTGGATTCTTATTTCCGAAAGGCTTTACTTCAAACCCACTATATATAAGACTTTCCAAAACCACCAAATATTAATTTTTAAGATTATTCTTATATTTTATTTAAAGGCTTTTTCCTAAGACCAGAAATGGTCTTTCACAGGGAAAAATTATTTAAATGCTTTCAAAATATTTTAGAAAATTTAGGGAAATCAGTGGACATATATTTTCCATATATATGAGTTTCAACTCATGTGCATGATCAAATCATGGGCAAAACCCCTCAAAACCATTTCTGTTCAAATCAAGATTTTGGAATATTTCTATAAGAAATATTCTCAATAAATTCCAGGAAAATTCCAGCAAGTCAACACTATCATAAGTGATGAGCTTGCAAAGTCTCACCTCAATCCAAGTTGTTTTGATTCATCAAACCATCCCAAAACCCTCCCTGTCCAGATTCAAATTTGAGCAACTTTACATTGTGAAGTTTCTACCCTTGACCCCAAACTTTGTGGGCATGCTCTAATGACCAAATAGTGATGCTACACTAAGTGGTGCATCAAGGGTAAAATCCTAGTATCACTAGATCTACAGAAACCTGATTCTGTTAGTTTCTAGGGTTTACCAAGATTCCATGTCAACTTTGCCCACTTGAGCTCAAACTTGTTGAATCATCTCATTTTTACCTTGCCCTTGACCCTGTTGAATATCTCAATAAGATGGTAAATTTTCTTGCCCAAAACCCCATCAAACACCTTCTGGTGAAATAGTAAAGTCACTATTCCCACCCCTTCCTCTTTTACCATTGCCCCCAAATCTTTACCACATCTTATGGCAATGCCCAAGAACCTCCAATAAAAACCCTAAGTCCTCAAGTCACTGGGAGGTGGGGTAAAAACCCCATTTTCACCTTTGTTTCTCCTTGGCAAAAGCTTCCTCCCTCCCCTTTCTTTTCTCCCTAGCTATCCCTAGCCTCATAGCATCCAAGGGGCATCTCCAGACCCCCGGAGGCTACTAGGCAAGGTGGGGCACCCCAGAGCGCGTAGTGAATGGCAATGCCGGCCATATGCACGCTTTGGAGCGTGCTACAATGCACTCCCGCACTATAGCTGCCACCCAATGGCCGCCCCCGACCACCTTGGGCCTCCCCTGCGTGTCCCCTGAGGCACCCTCGGTGTCCGTGACATGCTATGCGGTCGGTCCCCTCCTCTCTCTCCCCCCTCCGACCCCTCTCACGCGTGCCCGACGCCGCCCAAGCCGGCCAACGCGCAAGTTCACACGCGCGGGCGCCAGACCCCTCCCCCACTCTCTCTCCCTTTCCCTGGCCCTAGAACGCATCCAGGAACTCCCTGGACTCGAACCAGAGCCCCCCGTGGCCTATGGCGATGGCCTTGCCCTCACCGGCGCACCACAGTGCGGTGGACCGGTTCCCCCCTATAAAAAGGGCCTTCCCCGAGCTCTCTCCTCTTGTCTACCCCTCTATCCTCCTCCATCGACTGCCCGCAGAGCCCCAGCTCCTCCCCATGCTCGAAGCACTCGGGATCGACCGGAGATCGCCGCGGCGTCGCCACCGTCGATCTCCTCGTAGCGGCCTCCTCCAGCACTCCTTCTTCTCCAGCTAGTCCTTCCTCGCCGCGTTGACGCGTTTCCCCCTTCTCCCCATTCTCTTCGAAGCTTGAAACAGCCCCAACAACCACCTCCCGAAGCTTCTTTGTTGTGGCCTTCTCCCCGCCGTCGACTCTGGCCACCTCCGGCTCCCCTTCGACCTCCCCTAGAACGGCGACTCCTCCCCGAGCCCGTTCCCGCCATCGTCTGCCGTCGACGTGCCCTGTGCCGCCGCCGATGAGCCTCTCCCCTCTCTGTCCCGAGGTGGGAGAAGGATCCGACAGGAGGGACCCACCTGTCGGCCTCTCTTTCCCTCTCTCACGCTCTCTCTCCACCCTCGCTTGGCTGACGGCCGGGCCCCGCGCGTCAGGTTTGAACCTGACCGCGCGCGAGGCCGGCTGGCTGGCCAGCTAGGCCGGCCTAGCCACTAGCCGCCTCTCGCCTAGGTCCCTATGACCCTTTTCGTTTTCTTTTTTTGTGGGACTTTGCAAAAATTCCACAGAACCCAAAATAATTCCAATGACAGTATTTATTCCACAAAAAACCTTGAAATAATCTATAGAATTTATTAGTGCCATTTGAAAAAAATGTTTGAAAACATTTTATATACTGTTTTAATTTAAAAAACCCTTTTGGCATTATCTACCTCTATTTAATAGTTTTAAAAAATGTGCTTCAACAACAAAATATTAAACAAATATTTTTAATATGGTCTTTAGTATTTATCAGAGTAGGGTAGCATTTTTATTAGTGGCTTGAGCGCTCTGTTTTTGTGTGATGCTTATTTTTATCGTTTTTATTCGCGACGGTAGATTGCGCTGTTGACGAAGAAGTTGGACCCGAAGACTTCAGAGACCCCGGAGACTTTGTTGAGCCAAGTAAGGGGCCCTTTGACCATGTCAAGAAACCATTTTCATTGCATGACATATAGCACTTTACTTTTGTCATATTTGATCATGTGGAGTAGTGACCCCTCCGTTGGGTTGCTTCTGAAAGTTTTACCATTGATACTTGAATCATGCATGACCCTACCACCTTGTGAGGGTTACGCAGCTGGGAGTAGTTAGGATGCTAATAGATGCTATGCAATTGGGTTGGGTTTTTATGCATGGTGATGGAAAGAAAAGAAATGATTTCGAAGACTTTTTGAAAATCCCGTCGGGTGCCAGTAATGCCCGAGGGAGATACTGATGAGATGGGTGACCACTTGAGGAAGAAGTGGTGTGTTGGAACAAGATGAGGATGTGTTTTCAAAAATGAAGGGTTTATGATTTGTCAACCATCCCAACGTTATATGCGCAACCACGATACCCCTTATGGGACAGGGCTTTGTTGATTACCTTAGTGGGTACTGGCAAGGAGCCCGCATTACTAGTGGCGGGAGTGGTGTGGTCACTCTCGGTACGGGGTCGTACCGGTATGTACGATCATGTGTTGTCTTCATAGGCACCGGGCACACCATTGGTCCCCTGATGGATGGTACGATTTAGAGAGAGGCTCGTGTTATATACATCATGAGGGCTGGGTACCAATCAAGTGGACTCTTTGTCTAGTATCGCTAGGGGAAGGCATTCTTCGGGTGCTTACCTCGGGTATGTTATATACCAGGAGTCGTGGATGACACAGAAGTTCCCCAAGTCTTTTGGGTAAAGTGTGCAACCTCTGTAGAGTGTAAAACTATTCGAATAGCCATGTCCATGGTCATGGACTATTGGGTGGTGCTGCTTAGGCCACGTCCGGTTGTTTTCGTAAATCTCGGTGTGATGTGGGTGTGATGATGACAAAGAGGTCACATGAGCTAAGTCCGATGACTTGGCACGACAATTGGACTAAGACTGATGACTTAGCTTGATGAATGAACATGAGGTGTTCAACCCCTACTTATGAAGATATATGTAACTTGTTCATATGGACATGTTCCTATTGTTAATGCATACTAACTAGTTACTTGATCATGCCATTGCATTTAAAATTAGCTTTCCGCAAATTACCTACTTAGTGCTATATCATGCATCATTACTACCTTGTTCCACAATTTGGGTTGCTTGCGAGTACATTCAATGTACTCATTGGCTTGTCGTTGGTTATTTAATTGGCCAGGCATGGAAGAACAGGAGTATGTTGAAGAGTTCGTTCGTGACGAACATGCGAACTAGGACGCTTCCCAGTCAGAATGCATGTAGGTTTAAGGATGATGGCATGGGTTCATGCTTTCGATCAAGATTTCCCCTGCTTGTTTTATTTATATGTTTAGCCCTTCTGGCCCTATCTATGTAAGACTAGACCTTTATGGTCTCTATTTGTGTAAGATGCTAAATGTGGATGTAAGGCTCTTGTTATTCAGCTTCTGTGTGTTCAGTGAGCACTGCTCTCTGGGATCACTATACACATGCATTCGGTGATCACGACTTATGAGTCGGGGTCCCCACAGAGCTGGCATCAGAGCCATCCTACCTGTAGGAAGCCCTTAGTTAGCATGGATGTTAGTTAGGATGAAAACCGCTTTCAAACTACACCTAGCACCTATACTTAGGGAATTTTGCACTATTTACCTCTTCTATTCTTCACACAACACTTTGCTGACTCTCCTCCTTTCAAAACCTTTGTAGGTGGTCGTCGTACCTGAAGTCTTCCTCACATACGGCTTTCCCTTACTCCTTGGTGATAGCCTGGAGAAGTGCCAGTTTCACCAACGACCTATTTTCCTCTACCACGAGCACTGGGTCGATGCCGTCACGAAGGAGTACCACGTAGATGTGGTCGTGAAGACAAACGACTCCCCAACCAGTTGGTTCTTTGAAGGACCACGGATGGAGACCATGATACTTGTAGTCGAGACAGCTGCACGCAAGGCACTCCTACACCTTCGAGACATCATTCTAGAAATGGCTGACGAGTCGGCTATTCGGTACCTTCCCTTTAGGAAGGATGATCTTGGGGAGAGTTGGACACTGATTCCGACCAAGGAGGATGGCACACCACTCAGGTTCTAGACCTACTTCAGCCTCTCCGCCTATAGCATGGTTCATAACCTGATGAAGGTGTCCGTGAAGCTCCGCGAGGAACTTCACCACACCCGAGAGCTACTACAGCAAGCCAAGATGAAGCCAGACAAGATCAGGAAGGATGGAGCCCCCGAGGGATGACCAACTGTCGCTTATTGAGGAGGAGTACCCCTAGCTAGTGATGCACCTACATGTCGTCATTGCATGAGTGCGAAGGAGTACCGTGAGCTCTTCACCGACCCGCCAGCAAAGCATCGTCGGGATAGACCTCTGTGTTCCCCGACCCCTTCAACCGGGGATAATACCCGTTCAGATGACGAACAAGAGGAAGACCCAGAGTAGCGTGACTACGAGACCGATCACTCCACCAATTGAGTCTGAGAACCCCTAGGGTAGGATTAGTCATGTACCCCTCATGTGAAGTCGAGTCCGTGTAATGGTTCATATGAAACCATGTGTGCTTGTTGTTTGTTTTGTTGCAAGTCGTGCGTTTGCCTTAGGCAACATGTAAGCGATTCCATCGTCTATCTTAATATATGTTGGTCTTTCGACCTTTGTTTTACCACACTTGCACTTGACCAACCCCCTTAGGTGCGCTTTTCCGTTGTTGCTTTTCCTCTCGTCTATCCTAGTTGTTTGACTTGGCTGCTCCAAATAGGATGGTGACTGCTACCCCCAATAGCTCTTTCACCAACCCTGAAGCCGAACTCAAGCTAGCAACACGGAGCTGGTGGGGCTGCTCATGCTGGAGGACACCAGGAGCAGCCACAAGGTGACATAACCCTGCCACCACCTCCACTGGAGAACATGACCATAGCTTCGTTTCTCCAAGTTCTCCGGGAGGAACACCTAGCCAACAATGCTGCTATCCAGCAGATGTTCAGGCCCTTGTGAACAACCAGCAAGAAGGCAGGAACGGCAATGGCCGCTCCACTCTGTCCGAGTTCATGAGGAATTCGCCCCCAACCTTCACCAAGACTCATGATCCATTGTATGTTGATGACTGGATCCACACCAACGAGGACCTCCTTGCACTAGGCAATTGCAATGAGGACCGTGAGAAGGTTCTTTATGCCTCTCATTGCCTTGGAGGTACCGCCCGAGCTTGGTGGGATGGATTCAAGGTCATGCAAGGTGAGCTTGTGATCATTTGGAATGACTTCAAGGAAGGATTCCGCACCGCCCACATTCCTTCTGGGATCACGGCTATCAAGAAGAGAGAATTCTGAGCGTTGAATAAAGGAAGTGGATCTGTCAAGGAGTACCTGCAGAAGTTCAACCTGCTGTCAAGGTGCACCTGAAGATGTCAACACGGAGACTGCCAAGAAGGAACGCTTCATGGAAGGACGTCAACAGACCCTGGAGTATCAACTCATCATCTGTGACTGTCATACCTTCTTTGCCATGGTGAACAAGGCCCTCATGCTAGAAGACAAGCGTCATGCCATAGATGACACTCGCAAGGGCAAGATGATCAGCAAGGGTAGCTCAAGCAACCAGAAGCCTCGCCCCTGGCAGCCAGCCCCAACCCGCAGCAGGCTAGACCTCCTGCGCCCCGTCCGAGCTACCAGCCTCAGCAGTATGCCAATCCCAGGCCAGCTTACAATAACAACCCCAATAACAACAACGGTGGCAGGAACTTCAAGAACAACCATGTACAAGTCGCTTGCTTTGGATGTGGTCAGCCAGGACACATCTCTAGGTTGTGTCCCAACAAGAAGCTAGATGCACCGCGCCCCAATGCGCCAGCTCAAGGTCAAGCCCGTGGACCACCCCCAAGGAACCCCGCTCCCCGCAACCAGCCCAACATTGGCAAGGGTCGTGTGAATCACGTCACCGCAGAGGAAGCCAAGGAAGACCCGGATGTCATACTGGGTACGTTCCTCGTCAACTCAACCCCAACAACAGTATTGTGTGATTGTGGAGCTTCGCATTCTTTTGTCACCCAAAATTTTGCATTAGAGAGTGGCATGAAACCTACACCCCTGGGTAGTCGTATGTTGATACAAACCCCAGGATTGGTTATGAAGTTTGGGATAGGTTGTAAGGGAGTTGAGATTAACATCAACGGGGTAGATTTCCTAGCAGACCTTATCATCCTAAAGTCAGAAGGTTTGGATGTGATCCTAGGCATGGACTGGCTAACCAAGCACCAAGGCTTGTTAGACTGTGCCAAGAGGATTCTCACCATGACCAATAGCCAAGGAGTGGAAGTCAAGTATGTTCCCAACCCTGCCTCCACTCAAGCCCCTCAGGCTAACTGTCTATCGGGAGTTGAGTCGGAGCAAGTGCCAGTGGTATGTGAATACCCGGATGTGTTTCCAGATGAGCTGATCGGGATGCCTCCTGACCGTGACATTGAGTTCATCATTGAGCTTATGCCCGGATCAAGGCCCATATATAAGAAGGCCTACAAGATGGGATCTGAAGAGTTGGCTGAATTGAAGAAGCAACTAGCAGAGCAGCTCAGAAAAGAATTTATTCGCCCTAGTGCCTCTCCTTGGGGATCGCATGTTCTATTTGTGTCAAAGAGGGATATAACTACCAGACTCTGTGTCAATTACTGTTCCCTCGATGAAGTCATGATAAAGAACAAGTACCCCCTCCCCAAGATTGAAGACCTGTTTGATCAGTTGAATGGAGCCAAGGTGTTCTCCAAGATCGACCTCTGGTCTAGGTACTACCAGCTGAAGATCAGACCCCAATACATTCCAAAGACGACATTTGTAACCCGGTATGGCCTGTATGAATACACGGTCATGTCATTCGGGTTAACTAACGCCCCTGCCTACTTCATGTACCTCATGAATAAGGTCTTCATGGAGTACTTGGACAAGTTCGTTGCCGTCTTCATTGATGACATACTCGTCTTCTCCAAGTCTGGAGAAGAACATGAGGAACACTTGAGATTTGTCCTAGAGAAGCATCGAGCGCACTAGGTTTATGCCAAGTTCAGCAAGTGTGAGTTTTGGCTACATGAAGTTGGTTCTTGGGTCATGTGCTAACTGCAGAAGGACTATCAGTGGATCCTGCCAAGATTGAAGTCGTG
The DNA here is from genome assembly GCA_022496015.1 of Hordeum marinum. Taxonomy (NCBI): domain Eukaryota; kingdom Viridiplantae; phylum Streptophyta; class Magnoliopsida; order Poales; family Poaceae; genus Hordeum; species Hordeum marinum. The sequence continues at coordinate 270,284,718 of CM039678.1, forward strand.
ACTGAATGACAAACCCCAACCACCATAAAGGAAGTCATGAGCTTCCTCGGACTCGTGGGATATTACCGCAAGTTCGTACAAGGATTCTCGAGCATTGCCCGACCCATGACCCAGCTTTTGAAGAAGGACAAGAAGTTTGAATGGACAGCTAAGTGCAAGGAAAGCTTCCAGGAGATCAAGAAGAGATTGACCACAGCCCTAGTTTTGGCCACCCTGATATTCACAAGGAGTTTGTGATTTATTGTGATGCATCAACAACCGGGCTTGGAGGTGTTCTGATGCAAGAAGGCAGAGTTGTAGCATATCTATCTAGACAACTACGTCCTCATGAAGAGAACTACGCAACTCATGATCTCGAGTTGGCAGTCGTGGTTCATGCCCTTAAGACATGGCGACATTACCTTCTCGGGAAGCGATGTGAGATATTCACATACCACAAGAGTTTGAAGTATATCTTCACTCAGAGGGAGTTGAACATGAGGCAATGAAGATGGTTGGAGTTGATCAAGGATTACGACCTTAGTGTTCAATACCACCGTGGAAAGGCCAACGTGGTAGCAGACGCCTTAAGCAGAAAGGCTTGTTCCTTGAACGCCATGATTAAGGAAAGGCTACCCGCCCTGTATGAAGAACTGGAAAGCTTCAGCTTGGAACTGGTTGCACCAGGATTCCTCGCCAACCTCGAAGCAAAGCCTACCTTGATGGATGATATCAAAGAAGCCCAGAAAGGGCATCAGAGCATTGAAGGCATCAAGAGGACGATCAAGGCAGGCAAGGCCCTGGGATTCTTGGTGGATGAACAAGGAGTTGTATGGTTCGGGAATCGCATCTGCGTACCCAACAAAGAGGAGCTCGAGAACCTGATCTTGCAAGAAGCTCATGACACTCCATACTCCATCCATCCTGGAGGAACCCAGATGTATCAAGACCTCAAGGCAAGATTCTGGTGGCATGGCATGAAACGGGAGATAGACACGTTCGTTGCCAAGTGTGACATATGCCAGAGAGTCAAGGCTAAGCATGAGCGGCCTGTTGGACTATTGCAACCTCTCAAAGTGCCTGAATGGAAGTAGGACAAAGTCGGGATGCATTTCATCACTAGTTTACCAAGGTCGAGTAAGGGACATGATTCTGTTTGGGTCATCGTCGATCACCTAACCAAGGAAGCCCACTTCATTCCCGTCAAAACCACCTATGATGGAAGCCAGCTCGCGAACCTCTACATCAACCGCATCATGAGTCTTCATGGAGTTCCAAAGGAGATCGTGATGGATCGAGGAACCCAATTGACCTCAAGATTTTGGAAGAAGTTTCAAGAAGCTATGGGAACCAAGCTCTCCTTCAACACCGCTTTTCATCCCCAGACCGGTGGGCAAACCGAACGAGTAAATCAGATACTCGAAGATATGCTCCGTGCTTATGTCTTGGCTTATGGAGCCAAGTGGGAAGATTGCCTACCATTCGCCGAGTTCTCCTACAACAACGGCTATCAGTCGAGTCTTTAGATGGCACCATTTGAGGTGTTGTATGGACACAAGTGTCGTACTCTCCTCAACTGGTCAGAGACACGAGAACGATTGGTCTTTGGACCAGATATCCTCCGCGAGGCAGAAGAGCAAGTTCAAATTGTCCGAGAGCGTCTGGAAGCCGCCAAATCAAGACAGAAGAGCCAAGACGACTCTCACCGCCGAGAAGTGAACTTCTGTGTCGGTGACCATGTCTACCTCCGAGTCACGCCTCTCAAAGGGAACAAGCGTTTCCACGTCAAGGGAATGCTTGCACCAAGATACATCGGCCCCTTCAAGATCACCTCTACACGCGGAGAAGTTGCCTATCAGCTAGAGCTACCTTCCGAGATGTCGGATGTGCACAACGTCTTTCACGTGTCACAACTCCGAAAGTGTCTACAAGTTCCCAACCGCCCCGACCTCTACAAGGACATCGACCATCAAGCCATCGATCTTCAGCCCGACCTCACCTATCGCGAGAGGCCACTTCGCATTTTGGATGAAGCCGAGCACTGCACCTGAAGCCGCACCATCAAATACTTCAAGGTCCAGTGGAGCAACCACACTCAAGCTAAAGCAACCTAGGAGCATGAAGACTATCTTAGATCTGAGTTCCCTTATCTTTTTAGCGCTTAGCCTAGGAATCTCAGGGAGGATATTCTTGTAAGGGGGTAGGTCTATCACACCCTGTGTTTGTATCACATTGCTATGTTAGATTTATAAAAATTTGGATCCAACTAAAACTTTTTCTAAGTGCTTGTGCTTGTTTGGAATGATGTTTGTTTGCTTGATAATTGTGATGTGTGGCACTCTTAGATTCTATCCCTTTCCATATTCATCTTCCTTGACCCAAACTTCTTGCCCAATGATCATGCCATGTGATCAGTGCCCAAAACTATTTTTACCAAATTTTGTTTTAACCAAAAATGATTTATTCCAATTAGGTTTTCAAAAACCCCTGAAATGAGGTTTCACTGCAGGTCCTCAAATTGGGTGGATTCTTCTTTCCCAAAGGCTTTACTTCAAACCCATGACTTTCCAAAACCACCAAATATTAATTTTTAAGATTATTCTTATATTTTATTTAAAGGCTTTTTCTTAAGACCAGAAATGGTCTTTCATAGGGAAAAATTATTTAAATGCTTTCAAAATATTTTAGAAAATTTAGGGAAATCAGTGGACATATATTTTCCATATATATGAGTTTCAACTCATAAGCATCATCAAATCATGGGCAAAACCCCTCAAAACCATTTCTGTTCAAATCAAGATTTTGGAATATTTCTATAAGAAATATTCTCAATAAATTCCACGAAGATTCTAGCAAGTCAACACTATCATAAGTGATGATCTTGCAAAGTCTCACATCAATCCAAGTTGTTTTGATTCATCAAACCATCCCAAAACCCTTCCTGTCCAGATTCAAATTTGAGCAACTTTACATTGTGAAGTTTCTCCCCTTGACCCCAAACTTTGTGGGCATGCTATAATGACCAAATAGTGATGCTACACTAAGTGGTGCATCAAGGGTAAAAGCCTAGCATCACTAGATCTAACAAAACATGATTCTGTTAGTTTCTAGGGTTTACCAAGATTCCATTGTCAACTTTGCCCACTTGAGCTCAAACTTGATGAATCATCTCATTTTTACCTAGCCCTTGACCCTTTTGAATAGCTCAGTAAGATGGTAAATTTTCTTGCCCAAAACCACATCAAACACCTTTTGGTGAAATAGTAAAGTCACTATTTCCACCCCTTCCTCTTTTACCCTTGCCCCCAAATCTTTACCACATCTTATGGCAGTGTCCAAGCACCTCTAGTAAAAAACACAAGTCCTCAAGTCACAGGGAGGTGGGGTAAAAACCCCATTTTCACCTATGTTTCACCTTGGCAGAAGCTTCCTCCCTCCCCTTTCTTTTCTCCCTAGCTCTCCCTAGCCTCATAGCATCCAAGGGGCATCTCCAGACCCCCCAGAGGCTACTGGACAAGGTGGGGCACCCCAGAGCGTGCAGGCAACGGCAATGTCGGTCGTATGCACGCTCTGGAGCGCGCTACAGTGCGCTCCCGCACTGTAGAAGCCACCCAATGGCCGCCCCCGACCACCTTAGGCCTCCCCCGCAGGTCCCCCGAGGCGCCCTCGGCGTCCGTGACACGCCACACGGTCGTCCCCCTCCTCTCTCTTCCTCGTCCGACCCCTCTCGCACATGCCCGATGCCGCCTGAGCCGGCCAACGCGCGAGCTCACACGTACGAGCGCCAGACCCCTCCCCTGCTCTCTCTCTGTCTCCCTTTCCCTGGACCTACACCGCGTCCAGGAACTCCCCGGACTCGAACCAAAGCCCCCCCGTGGCCTGTGGCGATGGCCTTGCCCTCGCCGGCACACTACAGTGCGATGGACCGGTTCCCCCTACAAAAAGGGCCTCCCTCGATCTCTCTCCTCTTCTCTGCCCCCCTCTCCTCCCTCGACCGCCCGCAGAGCCCCAGCTCCTCCCCATGCTCGAAGCGCTCGGAATCGACTAGAGAACGCCGCGGCATCGCCACCGTAGATCTCCTGGTAGCGGCCTCCTCTGTCCCTCCTTCTTCTCCAGCTAGTCCTACCTCGCCGTGCTGACGCATTTCCCCTTCTCCCCGTTTTCTTTGCTGCTTGAAACAGCCCTGAGAACCACCTCTTGAAGCTTCTCCGCCGCGGCCTTCTCCCCGCCGGCGAGTCCGGACACCTCTGGCTCCCCTTCGACCTCCCCTGGAACGATGACTCCTCCCGAAGCCTGTTCCCGCCATAGTCTGCCGTCGCCGTGCCTAGCACCGCCACCGGTGAGCCTCTCCCCTCTCTGCGCTGAGGTGGGAGAAGGATCCGACAGGTGGGACCCACCTGTCGGCCTCTCTTTCCCTCTCCCGTGCTCTCTCTCCCCCTCGCGTCACTGACGGCCGAACCCCGCGCGTCAGGTTTGAACCTGACCGAGCACGAGGCCGGCTGGCTGGCCAACTAGGCCAGCCCAGCCACTAGTTGCCTCTGGCCCAGGTCCCCGTGGCCCTTTTCTTTTTCTTTTTCTTTTTCTGTGGGACTTTGCAAAAATTCCACAGAACCCAAAACAATGCCAATGGCAGTATTTCTTCCACCATAAATCTTGAAATAATCTATAGAATTTATTAGTGACATTTGAAAAAATGTTTGAAAACATTTTATATACTGTTTTAATTTTAAAAAAATTTTGGCATTATCTGCCTCTGTTTAATATTTTTTTAAATGTTCTTCATAACAAAATATTAAACAAACATTTTTAATATGGTCTTTAGTATTTATCAGAGTAGGGTAGCATTTTTATTAGTGGCTTGAGTGCTCTGTTTTTGTGTGATGCTTATTTTTATCGCTTTTATTCGCGACGGTAGATTTCGCTGTTGACGAAGAAGTTGGACCCGAAGACTTCGAAGATCCCGGAGACTTTGTTGAGCCATGAAAGCAGCCCTTTGACCATGTCAAGAAACCATTTTCATTGCATGACATATAGCACTTTACTTTTGTCATATTTGATCATGTGGAGTAGTGATCCCTCCGGTGGGTTTCTTAAGAAACTTTTACCATTGATACTTGCATCGTGCATGACCCTACCACCTTATGAGGGGTTATGCGTGTGGGAGTAGTTAGGGTGCTAATAGATGCTACGCAAGTGGGTTGGGTTTTTATGCATGGTGAAGGAAAGAAAAGAAATGATTTCAAAGACTTCTCGAAAACCCTGTCGGGTGCCACTAATGCCCGAGGGAGATGTTGATGAGATGGGTGACCACTTGAGGTAGAATTGGTGTGCCGGAACAAGACGACGATGTGTTTTCAAAAACAGAGGGTTGAAGATTGGTCAACCATCCCAACCTTACATGCGCAACCACAATACCCCTTATGGGATGGGGCTTTGTTGATTACCTTAGTGGGTACTGGCAAGGAGCCCGCATTACTAGTGGCGGGAGTGCCATGGTCACTCTCTATACGGGGTTGTACCGGTATGTACGATCATGCGTTGTCTTCACAGGCACCGGGCACACCATTGGTCCCCTCATGGATGGTACGATTTAGAGCGAGGCTCGTGTTATATACATCATGAGGGCTGGGTATCAATCGAGTGGACTCTTTGTGTAGTATCGCTAGGGGAAAGGCATTGTTCGGGTGCTTACCTCAGGTACGTTATATACTGCGAGTCGTGGATGATATGGAAGTTCCCCAAGTCTTGTGGGTAAAGTGTGCAACCTCTGCAAAGTGTAAAACTATTCGAATAGCCGTGTCCACGGTCATGGACTGTTGGGTGGTGCTGCTTAGGCCACGTCCGATGACTTAGCACGAGAATTGGACTAAGTCCGATGACTTAGCTTGATGAATGAACATGAGGTGTTCAACCCCTACTTATGAAGATATTTGTAACTTGTTCATATGGACATCTTCCTATTGTTGATGCATACTTACTAGTTACTTGATCATGTCATTGCATTTAAAATTAGCTTTCTGCAAATTACCTACTTAGTGTTATATCATGCATCATTATTACCTTGTTCCACAATTTGGGTTGCTTGTGAGTACATTCAAAGTACTCATTGGCTTGCCACTGGTTATTTAATTGGCCAGGCATGGAAGAACAGGAGTATGTTGAAGAGTTCGTTGGTGACGAACATGCGAACTGGGACGCTTCCCAGTCGGAATGCATGTAGGTTTAAGGCTGATGGCATGGGCACGCTTTCGATCAAGATTTCTGCTGCTTGTTTTATTTAAGTGTTTGGCCCTTGTGTCCCTATCTATGTAAGACTAGATCTTCGTGGTCTCTATTTGTGTAAGACGCTAAATGTGGATGTAAGACTCTTGTTATTCAGCTTCTCCGTGTTCAGTGAGCATTGATCTCTGGGATCACTGTACACGTGCATTCGATGATCACGACTTATGAGTCGGGGTCCCCACAGAGATGATGATGAGCTAGGTAATCACTTGATAAAGAAGCGGTATACCAGAGCAAGTGGTGTGTGTGTTTTAGAAAACAGAGAGTTTTAAGATTTGTTGACCGTCCCAACCTTACATGCACAACCACGATAGCCCTTATGTGATGGAGCTTTGTTGATTACTAGCAGAGACCTCAACTTACTTGTGGCGGGAGTTACGTGGTCACTGTCGATACGTTTTCGTGCCTGGTAGGGCAACCATGCGATGTCTTTACAGGCACCGGACACACCATTGTGTGCCCTCATGGATGATACGTGTGATATATATCATGAGGGATGGAACCAACGAGTGGACTCTCTCTTTAGTATCGCTAGGGGAAAGGCATTGTTCGGGTGCTTACCTCAGGTATGTACTATACCACGAGTCGTGGATGACATGGAAGTTTCCTGAATCTTGTGGGTAAAGTGTGCAGCCTCTGCAGAGTGTAAAACTATTCGAATAGCCGTGTCCATGGTCATGGACAGTTGGAAGTCCTGCTTAAACTGCGTCCGATGTTTTCACAAACTAGTGTGAGTTGGTGACAAAGACGACACTTGGGTTGAGTTGGGTGACTTGACATGATGACTGAACACGAGGTGTTCAGGTGGTACTTGAGCTAAGTCAGATGACTTGAATGAAATAGCTAAACATGATATGTTCAACCCCTTTCTTATGTTGATATATGTATCTTTTCGTATGGATATCTGCCAATTGTTGATGCATGCTTACGCAAGTTACTTGATCATGTCATTGCACTCAAAACTAGCTTTCTGCAAAACTTACCTACTTAGTGCTATATCATGCTTTATTATTGGCTTGTTCCAAACATGGGTTGCTTGCGAGTACATTCAAAGTACTCACTGGCTTACCACTGGTTATTTTATTGGCCAGGCATGAAAGACCTGGTTGTGATGAAGATTACCATGGTGACGTACGTGCGAGCTAGGACACTTCCAAATCGGAATGCCTGTAGGGTTAAGGAAGATGGCATGGGTTCACACTATCGTTGAATATTTTTGTTGCAATCATATGAAGACTTGGCCGTAAAGGCCATATTTGAGTAAACCGGTATGTGATGGATGTAAGACTCTTGTTGTTTAATTTGTGTGTGTTCAGTGAGCATTGATCTCTAGGATCACTATGCACGTACATTCATTGATCATGACTTATGAGTCGGGGTCCCCACAGTCTTGCTGGTCCAGACTGCCGAAGAATTGGAAGTTGAGGCATGGGGTTCATGACAAGGGGGCAGTGATCCAGGTTGAACTCATACCGAGGGCCCATCCTTGGTGGTGAAACAAGGCGAGGCCACCTTGTATGAACCATCTCTCCTTCCCGATGGCGAGCCATCATAATGTTGTCTTCATTGTGTTCAGTTGATGGCGTGGCAGGTGTCGGTGTCAAAACTGGTGGATCTCGAGTAGGGGGTTTTGAACTGTGGATCTTGGGTCGATTGGTAACAGGATACAAGGGAGACGGTATTTACCCAGGTTTGGGCCCTCTTGATAGAGGTAAAACCCTACATCCTGCTTTGCTTGTATTGATGATGGTGAGTACATAGTTGATCTACCACGGGATCGCATGTAGTGGTCTAAACCATAAGAGCTATGCTCATACGATGATATGATCTATGACGATATGATTGTCCCTAATGACTAGCCTGGCCTTGGCTTATATAACACACCAGAGGCCTTGGATAACAATAGTTCTAGTCGGCTACGTCGGTGAAGAGGAGTCCTTGTCTTGATCACCAAGTCTTGTGGAATCTTCCTCGTATGCATCATGGGTTGTCCGAACTGGCCCATTAATGAACCGCCCTGGGGGTCCTTGACCCGACCCACTAGTCGGGAGGCAACGTGATGAGTACCCCCTAGTCTAGGACATCGTTAGTAGCCCCCTGGACCGGTCTTCAAGTTGAGGACACTCCTTGGTTCTTCCAAATAATTGTTCATCTTTGATCGTCGGTCTTGAAAACTGGTTCAACAAATCTTCCCATGTCCGATCTTGAGGATCGCCGAGCCGAATCCAAAGAGTTTACAAGTCGGGCATCCGAGGAGCCCCTTTAAGTTATCGGCCTTTATCAATGCCTTGTAATTTTTCCCCACACCTAGGTTTGAAGTGCTTCTCGTGCAATGGCGTCCTCTCGCGTCCGAGCTCCAACACAGAACTAGATCTGAGGCGTCTTTTCACAGCTGAGATCCAACACTATTCGGGGCGTTCAAGGTATCCTCTTGTGTCCGAGCTCCAACACCGGACTGCATCCGAGGTGTCTTTTTGCAGTCGATCTCCAACACTGGTCAGCATCCAAGTTGTTATATATTACCTTGGTCTCTAAAAATTTGAAGGATTCCATCCGTGCTTACATGACGGAATAGTCTTTTATGGAGCCAGTCATTCGCATCCGAGCTTTATGCTGGACTGCTTCCAAAGTGTTTTGTGTAGCCGAGCTCCAACACTGGTCGACATCCAAGGTGTCATATATTACTTTGGTCTTTGAAAAGGTTGAAGGAGTTCAACCGAGCTTAATGCCCTCTATTGAGCCAACCACCTACATGCGAGCGTTACACCGGACTGCTTCAGAAATAGTGCACCACCTCAATAGCGGCTTGATTTGTTTTGGAAATTATTTCCGATCACTGCAATTTATTCTCTGCCAAGATATATAGTCGTTAGCCCTCAAGGTGTGTGTCGGTCTATAACCCAAGATGGACCAAAAGGGAAAAATAATAATCAAAATAAAACCACTAATCCCAGTAGCCCATGAGACTTAGGTTGATTTGCAAAATTGGCTTGAGGATCTAGTTCTTGCTCGGCGGCATATGTTGGGGATAAACACGCAGTACATAGTAGTTTCCGAGACTCGGGTTGGGTCCAACCGACCAACCTAAGGATCGAATCTCCTTGGAAACTATATTGCACTTTGAATTTGCTGCATTGAATAGGCAATGCAATAGCCCCCGAGCCTTAATTTGGGCACGGGTGGTCGAATTAAGGATCAATATTTGTTTGACACAGATTTTGTTTCATTTGACAGAATTCATGTGTAATGATTCTATGTATCCAAGTACTTTGCATCATTAATGCTTAGATCTGCATTGTATAAGACTTTGTTGACCGACCACCGGCTTCAACCTCCTCGGCCAGTAGCCGAGGAGTGTTTTCCCTACTTTATAAAGCCTTTATAAGGGAAAAGATTTACGACAAACCAGGCAATCCAGCCATATGGTTTTTATAAACAAAGGTACATGGAGAGATATGTTATATTACTATTTCACGTAAGAAACATTTTCTGGGAAAAATAGTTCTTTTATAAGTTCCTTTTCCCAAATATCATGTGTACCATGATCATGAAACCTTGACTCCCATCAATGTGGGAGGAAAATATTGAGGATTTAGTTCGGGAATGTTCCCGAACTCTGCGGTTTTTAATGAACCAAAATTATCACTCCCGTCGTTGCTGACCAATTATATTCTTAAGATGGCTAGCTTTTGGCTTTACCCTGTCTGAGGTACTAACCTGGATGACCTGGAAGTAACAATCGCAGAGGTGCTCCTGTTACCTCCTAGCCAAACAATCGAGAACATAGGGGGTAAGCACAAGACCCAGGCAACCCAGCTTGGCCAAAATCTTAAGTCAAATTGATGCATATTTATGTCTTTATAATGATGACTACGTTTGACTCCTTTGTGATCGTTTATCATTTGAGAGTTTTCCATCGTCAGCCTCTACCCCTTTGTAGATGCTACATAGGGTGTTTCCACAGTAACAAGACAAACCTTACCTGACGTGTCGGTGCCTGGAGGCTGTTGTGTTAGTGGAAAACAAGGGAATCGGATATCTAGGCTTTATAACTTTCACTTAGTCATAGGAGCTTAAAGTTTGGGAGGCCAGTTACTAGGCCCCGGTTATTGTTCGACATCAGTCAAGGTCAAGTCGTTAACACTTTGGCCAAATTTATGAAAGGCCCATGGGGTAACCTCTATCGGTCTTTAGTTTGACAGAGTCATTGGATTGCTGACCTGTTTGCGCTCATTGTGACAGTCAGTTTTCGGCTTTCTCCACTGAGGTACTTAACCAGTTAAATCGGAAGTACAATCACAGTGGTTCTTCCTTTCCACACCTTGGCTGAACAATTCGGAACATAAAGGGCAAACGCGGGAGCCGGGCAACCCAAACTATTGACCGAAGACATAATTCAAAACTGATGCATATAAGACAATATTCGAGACATCGAGGTGCACGTCGGTAGGGAAGACGCCAAACTGCGGGTCGACAAACATTTCCCCAACTGAATTATTCCATTTGGTACCTCATTCAAGAGGATGTCCCACCTCCTAAAAGAGAAACAAACGTACGAATAGCTTAAAAAGTGCCATAATATTGAAAAACCAAAAAACTTATGTAAAAAACTTCGACGTCCGAACTAAATCAAGTTTTTTGGCCCCAATCCAAAATTGGTCTTAGAATTAATATGTGCTTCGTTCGTGTTTTAACATGATACATCCGATCTCTCAGACTTCAAGCGGGTCAGCCTTTGGCTTCAACCTCCATATCTCGAGGGCGGAGTGTTTCTCCGAGGCCTATTTAGCGAACTAAACTCAAGCGGCTTTAGAGAGAAACTAGGATACCCGGCTATTGACTAAACACTCATGTCGAAAAAAGGAGTAATAGAAGAAGACTTTGCAACAACCAAGAAGAAAACAATGTTTATTATAAAATGGCTCATATAAATTTAAGAGCACCAATGTGACTTGGGTAAAAGAATATTATGTATAATGATTTTATGTAACGAAGTACTTATATCATATTTGTGTTTGCCCGAACTTTAAACACGTCTTAACCGACCATCGGCTTCTCCCTCTTTGGCCAAGGGCCGAAAAGTGTTATCGACTGTGCCATCCGAGGATATTGGAGGTGTTTCGAATAACCAGATAATCAAGCCATTAGGCTATAATTGACAAAGCGTGCCCAGGGAACTTATGCTATATTACTATTTAACGTAATAAGCATCTTCAAATAAAATAGTTCCTCCAACGGTTCCTTTCTTTTGGTTCTCATGATTACCATGAGGGATGTGTAATAGATTTTTGTATCCTTGTCTTCCGTCGTGGCTGACCATAGTTGAAAACAGTAAGAGCGCTAGCTTTTGGCTTCACCCGTCTAAGGTACGAGTTCGGGTGACCCAATCGTAACAATCGAAGAGGTGCTCCCTTTACTCCCTAGCCGAACAATCGGGAACGTAGGGGTAAGCACAGGAGAAAGGCAACCCAGCTTTGCGGAACAAATAAGTCAACATGATGCACATATTGGCGTAAACACGAACAAGGAAGGGTGTGATACATTAATAATCATATGCAAGAGGAAAAGCTTCATAAAGCAAGTCCCCAAGTAAACGGGGTATTTGAATTTCTTGGTAACAAACAAAGTGTTGACAAAGAAAGTTTTTCACAAAAAAATTTTTGTCAAAAAAGTATAATGCTTGGTCAAACCGAACAAAATTTAAAACTGAAAGTTTTTGAGCATGGAAGCGCCTTAGCTGGTTAATGTGCTCGGTGCCGATGACGCGATCCGAGCTTGTGACGTTTGTCGAGCTTGTAGTGGATCAAGGTCCAAGTCCCCAATCCGGTCACGAGGTAGCCGAAGAAGAGCTCGGCTTGATGAAGTGACAACACAACCCTTCCGAAGGCCAAGGAGAAAACCCCTAGTCCAGTCGAGAAGACGGAGTAGTTCGGCAGCATGATGGCGAAGCCCCCACGTCCGTCGGCCATGTAGACGATGCAATTTGGTTGATGGAGGCGAGACAACGATGTACACACGCCTAGGTGACCGCATGACACAGCCAAAGTCGATTAGTTGTGCACACAATATAGTGCAAGCCAAGAGTAATAACAAATAAAGGTAATAATATTTTTTTAAAATTCTTCTACTTAGTTAATTTAAGTGAAGCAAATAAGTAAATGAATATGGCCTGGGTGCTGAGGTGGCTGAGCGAAGAGTTCGGCTTGACGAAGTGGCGATGCTGCACGGTCGATGTAGTGAGATGAAGTCCTTGGTCCAGTTAACATGGCGAAGCTGTGATCGGCGGACGCCAAAGTCTCATGCAGGTCGGCTGGTGACGCCGAAGTCGCATGCTAGCCGAAGTGTTGAAGTAGGTCGACTGGTGATGCCAAAGTCACCAGAGCAGGTTGATGAAGGGATGCCAAAGCCCTGGTCTAGCTGGGGTGATGGAGCAGGTCTGCTGGTGACGCCGAAGTCTCATGCTAGCCGAGGCATCGAAGCTGGTCGGCTGGTGACGCTGAAGTCTCCGGAGCCTGTTGACGAGGAGATAATGAAGCCCCCAGTCTAGCCGAGATGACGGAGCAGATCGGTAAGGTGAAGCTAGAGCCCCATGCCAGCCGACGTGTCAAAGCAGGTTGGCATGGTGGACATCAGCTTGAAAAACTAACAGCACGGCAATGCCGACGCAGGTCGGAATTTGTGACGAGGTCGATGCTGGCTTGATGAAGCAACGGACCGCCAGGCCCATACAACCTGTGGATGACGAGGTTCGCTTGATGATTATTCGGCCCTCGCAAAATGTCCTTCAAAAAGGACGTCCGACAACTCGTTCATGAAAAATATGAACTCGGGTTAGATTCGTTTTCAGGCAGAAAATAGATCCAAAATTCGTTGTACTAATCGGATGTTTCTAGGAGTTTGGACGGTCGGATCAAGCTGAAATTTTGAGGGGTGATCGGTATGGGAATTCTGTAGCCGATGAAAGGTGGGATTTTCAAACGGACGTCCAAGCTAAATTCTGGACTCCTCGCCCTAAACTCGTCTAGATTATCATCCAGATTCGATAGGACTTCAGTAGATCGGAGATTACTGGAGATTCCTCCATCCGAACGCAAAGAAATTTTGCAGGGTTTTTGTAGATACAATTCCGCACAATTAAACCGAAGCAATCGTCAAAGACACACTCGAGGAAATGGGGACGACAAACACAAATTCGCTGTCCAGAAAAATTGCAATCTACAGACTAGTAATCAAGCCTTCTAGTAATCCCACAATGGAACTCTCAATGAAAGCACCAATGTTGGTGTCAAAACCGGCAGATCTCGGGTAGGGGGTCCCGAACTGCGGATCTTGGATCGATTGGTAACAGGAGACAAGGGGGACGGTATTTACCCAGGTTGGGGCCCTCTTGATAGAGGTAAAACCCTACGTCCCGTTTTGCTTGTATCGATGAGTGTGTATCGAGTACAGAGTTGATCTACCACGAGATCGTAAGTAGTGGTCTAAACCCTAAGAGCTATGATTGTATGATGATATGATCTATGATGATCTGATTGTCCCTAATGACTAGCCTGGCCTGGGTTTATATAACACACCAGAGGCCTAGGATAACAAGAGTCCTAGTCGGCTACGTCGGTGGAGGGGAGTCCTTGTTTTGATCACCATGTCTTGTGGGATCTTCCTCATATGCATCATGGGCTGTCCGAACTGGCCCATTAATGAACCAACCTGGGGGTTCTCAACCCGACCCACTAGTCGGGAGATGACGTGGTGAGTACCCCCTAGTCCAGGACACTGTCAGCAGGTATATGAGGTCCATCAGGAGATGGGGCATTGGCTTCGCCCATGGTGGTATCGGCAGCAATGTCTTCAGCTACCATGTCTTCTGTTGCAGGTTGGCTGGGAGGAACATCTTCAATCTTCATCACATCTTCGACTGCTGTAGTCGGTGAAACTTTCTCTTCGTCTTTAGGTATAGGGGACATGAGGGCACGAGGTACTCTACGGAGACGTTTGAGTGGGGAAGTGAAGGTGGTGGTTTCAATCTCCTCTGGAGCAAACAGAGATTCTGGAGAGGCTAAAAATGGTGGGAAGAAAGGAGGTGATGGTGTGCCAGGCTCAGCTTCAGGATCATCTGACCGGTGAGGAGTCCCAATGTCCACAAAATCACTGGTTGGTTGTGGAGAGGAGACAATTGGTGCATCCACTTGCAGAACAAGTTCAGCCTCGACATTGTTGTCAAGACCAATGTCTTCATGAGCAATGTCTTCAGCTGCGGCAGTGTCTTTGGCAACTGAAGTCTCTTCTAGTTTCTAAGTCTCTATGGAAGCAAACTCATGCAAAACAACTTGTCTCTCCAAGTTTTCTGAGGTGGGACGAGCCACTGAGATTGGCGTAATGAGTAGAGGCCCTTGTTGAGGAACAGGTGTTGATGATGAAGCAGTAGGTGGTTCTGATGCTGGATCTTGTGCTGGTTCGGAAGACTTGGATTTTTTTTGTCTTCAACCTCTTCGGAGGTTGGTCTTCAGAAGCAGCTGCCTTGTGCTTCTTAGCTTTGGCTCTAGGCTGCTTTGTCTTCTTGCTAAATGTAGGAGTGGTAGAGGGGTGCCTCCGTGGGTTGGCAAACCTAGTGGGGAAGACTATGCCACGGTTCTCAGACCATTCAGTAGCAGGTTGTTCCGAAGATATTGAAGCTTGACGGGAGCGAGCAATGACTTCGGGCGTAAGTGCAGGCTAACCAAGCGCCTTTCTCTTCAGCATGACATTGTGAGATTGCACCATAATAGTGGTCTTTCCCTTGAGGCGCACAAGGGCACACTTGAAAGCTTCACATCTCTTCTCAAACATAGCTTTGAGATCTGCCATCATCAGCTGATAACCTTTGATCTGTTCGGCAGTGAGTCTGTGCACATTTTGCTTGAAGAGCTCCTTTTCATGGCTGATCTTGGCCTTTGTTTGCTGGGCCTTCTGAGCCACAGTCAACTCCTCATTCACAAATCCTTGGAATGTGACGCTCAGGCCAATTGGGAGCTGAAGTGCATCAATGTTGAGGGAAGGGTCGGCGAACCATTCATTAATAAAGTGTTCAAAGATGACAGGATCAAAGAGGGGTAAGTCTTCGAGCAGCTTGGCTTCCTTTTATTCTGCTAAATAATCCTGGCTAAGGTGACAGGGATATACCCCATGGTATGACCCGGCCTGGCGAATCAAAGGAGACCTAGCCGAAGACATGACATCTTACTAATGACCCGGCCAGGCAACTCACAGGAGACCCGTTAAAGACATGACATCTTATTTATGACCCGGCAAGCGGGTCATAGGATGACCAAGCCCAAGACCCGGCGGGTGAGCCGGCGCTAGACGGCTCACAAGAGAAGGCCCACAGGAGAAGGCCCACAAGAGAGAAGGATTCGCTTTAAGGAAATAAGACCCGGAGTAGGATTCATGAGAGACTAGTCCTAATCCTACTCCTAGTAGGACTCTATTTGTAAACCTACCCTCTCCACTTATATAAGGAGGGGTAGAGCACCCCTAGAGGGACAAGTTCTCAAGAGACACAAGTCTACAAGTTTAGACAACGCAAGAGATTAGAGGTAGCAATTAGCACCCTTGTAACCAAGAGATCTTCATCATCATCAATACCAGACAAGCAGGACATAGGCTTTTACCTCCATCGGAGGGACCGAACCTGGGTAAAACTCCGTGACTTCTCGATTCTGATCAACCCCTTCAAGCCGCCACGTAGTTGCATCTCGCCTCGAACCTAAGTACGTTCACCCGGACATCTGCCGTGATAAATCCACGACAGTTGGCGCCCACCGTGGGGCGCTGGACGGTGGTGTTCTGTTCTTGGAGGGATTTCCTTAGGGATCGAGAAGCTCTCTATGAGCCAGAGGAAGAAGAGCCAGTTCGGAAGGATGTACAGCAATTCTGAGTTCATCAGGAGAGGATTGGAAGATGTTTTCGTGGTGGCCTGAGATCAGATCATAGCAATTTTAGGAAGATACTGGACGGTCCTCGGTGTGGAGTCCCACGTAACATGCCTCAACAACGATCAACCACGGAAAAATTAATTGGGATGCAAATGTCCTTTGTGTGCACGCCCGGCCAACCGCAATATGAAATAGACATGGAATCGGACTAGTTAGTCCGTCGTTGCAACCTCGACTCGCCGGCGTACGTCTATAGCCACGGCCTCGCCTCGCTGCCGTGGCCTGGCTCAAGCCGCCAGACCTCGGCTCTGACGGAGTAAGGAAGGACTCAGTTGAGGCTGTGCTGGGTCATGTCGGCGCTGAGGGGAGGACTCTGAGGTGAGCGTGCCTCCGTACTCTCCGCATCTGAGCTGGGATCAAGCCGCCTCGCCTGCCGTCGCTTCCGTATTCGAGCCGGATTCACCCGTCTCCGCTAGCGCCTCGCCCATCTCTGAGCCGCTTCATCCTGCCTTCGCTGCGCCCGGTCGCAGCCGCCCGCCGGTGGACTCGCCTCTCCTGCCGTCGCCTTGCCCTGGCCAGAGTTGCCGCGCGCCTCGCCTCGCCCCGACCGCTCCACTTCCCCGCATCGAGCCGCCCGCGCCTGTATGAGCCGCCATGGGGGCGCCCCGCCGCGACCTCGGCTTTTGCCGCGGGCCGGCATTTTCGAGCCACCTCGCCTCGCCTCTGCCACAGCCTTCGTCGCCTGCGTCGCCAGATTGCATGTGCCATCTTGCGCCCACCGTGGCTACTCACCTCGCGCTTTTGCCTCACCTTCCAGCCGCCATTGTGGCTCCGCCTCGCCCACTCGCTGAAGCAGCCCTCTGCCATAGCTCCGCCTCGCCATGCCCACCGTCTCTGCCGCGCCTCATGAACTGGACACCGGCTAATGCTCCCGCCATGCTTCGACCTGCCCCGCGCCTCCGCTCCTACCGGCGAGCTGTCCCGATGAGCCGCCCCGCACTCGCCGCTGTGTTTTTCCTGGGTACGGTCGGTGGGAGGATAAGGCAAGAGAGAAAGGTTCAGGACCGGTTGGATGAAGTGGTTAAAAAAATGGGAGCTCAGTCAAAGTTAGACGTGCATCCATTCGTCTTATTACTTCCACTATTATTTCATGCCGGTGTCTGTATTCATCCGGCAACAAAGAAACCACGTGCTATCTATTCCATCCATTATGTTGGCATAGATAATCTTTTTCAAGAGCATATATTCTGTTTTTGTCATATATCTTATACAGGACAATTATTCAAGTGGTACCATACCACGGAGATGAAGGCGTACAAACATCAGCCTGGACCGGCGTTCGTCTGTGTTGCATTACGTTATTGATCTGGTCTTCATCAACAGACACCGTGGCCAACCCATAGTCCTTGCCGGCTTACAGCACCACCGGCGACTTGCACATCCGTGCTGGCTTACAACACCGTCGCCGTCTCTCGCCACCCGCGTAGGCTGACAATGCCGTGGCCGACTCTCGCCACTCACGCTGGCTAACAATGCCATCGTCGTCTATCATCATCTGCGTCGGCTTACAATGCTGTGGCGTCTTCTACAACAGCACCAACTTACAATGCCGCGGCTAGTTTCTACGTCTACATCAACACGCCAGTGCTCGCCTGTACAAGCCGCCCAATGGACGTGCGCAAGACGCTACCCACGGCTCGATCTACATCAACATATCGGTGCAGTGCTCGTCGATACGAGCCGCCCAACGGACAGGCGCACAAGTCGCCGCCATTATAGTTTGGTTCACTTCAACAACCAGCTGGGACGAACCATCGACCAGATTATTGAAACAAACCATACGGGATCATCTATAACTCACCACGACCGACCTCAAACTTCCACTAAAGATTCTCAATCCGCCTCTTCGAGTCAACATAAGACTCGGGGGCTATAGACATGGGAAGACACATTTGGTCATGTATAATGAAAACCCTGGATCTTTGCAAGAGAAAGTCCAATCCTGGGGGCTACTACATTATTGGCGGATGATTAAAAGTTGCCCAAGAGGACAGACCGTCGTGATGCACCATTCAAACATGGGTTCCCGGATCATTGGATCATCATAAATACACTTGGAGCTTATGTCGTTTCTTCATACAAGATGGCGGCTTACAAGATTAATGCTGCTCCACTATGTGACCCGCCTGCCTTACCGGTTAATCTCGCCTAGGGACCCTGAGCCGGTTCAAAGAATTGACGGCCAATCTCGATAGAGACCCTGTACCGGCTAAGATTGAGGTGACCCGCTGAACTCTTACCAGTTAATCTCACCTAGAGACCATGAGCCGGTTCAAGAAATTGACAGCCAATCTCACCTAGAGACCCTGAGCCGGTTCAAGAAATTGACGGCCAATCTCGCCTAGAGACCCTGAGCCGGTTCAAGAAATTGACGGCCAATCTCGCCTAGAGACCCTGAGCCGATTCAAGAAATTGACGGCCAATCTCGCCTAGAGACCCTGAGCCGGTTCAAGAAATTGATGGCTAATCTTTCCTAGAGACCCTGAGCCGGTTCAAGAAATTGACGGCCAATCTCGCCTAGAGACCCTGAGCCGGTTCAAGAAATTGACGGCCAGTCTCGATAGAGACCCTGAACTGGTGTGAGTTCAAGCATCGAATCCACCCAGAAGAACCATCATATGAGTTTTTTGAGGAAAGCAAGATCATCATGAATTACATCACATATTGCATCATACATTGCGTCATATTCACATGTCATGCTGGCTTATCAAGCCGGGTCAGAGCAAGGTTATGAAAGAAGGAGCAATGTTATAACATCTCCGGGTTGTGCTTTGTCAAAACCGCCCTTACAACAATACAGAATATATTCTGTCTTGTTCATTTTTGCAGGTTTTATCTCTTAAGATGAGCCGCCGTTAAAATATTCTGCAAAAGCAAATGGATTTTTTAAATAGCCAACATGGCTGGATCTTCATGGTTTATCATAACCAGTAATAAATGATTGGGGGATAATGACGGGGATATACCCCATGGTATGACCCGGCCTGGCGACTCACAGGAGACCCGGCCGAAGACTTGACATCTTATTAATGACCCGGTCAGGCAACTCACACGAGACCCGTTAAAGACATGACATCTTATTTATGACCCCGCAAGCGGGTCACAGGATGACCAAGCCCAAGACCCGGCGGGTGAGCCGGCGCCAGGCAGCTCACAAGAGAAGGCCCACAAGAGAGAAGGATTCCCTTAAAGGAAATAAGACCCGGAGTAGGATTCGTGAGAGACTAGTCCTAATCCTACTCCTAGTAGGACTCTATTTGTAAACCTACCCTCTCCACTTATATAAGGAGGGATCGAGCACCCCTAGAGGGACAAGTTCTCAAGAGACACAAGTCTACAAGTTTAGACAACACAAGAGATTAGAGGTAGCAATTAGCACCCTTGTAACCAAGAGATCTTCATCATCATCAATACCAGACAAGCAGGATGTAGGCTTTTACCTCCATCGGAGGGGCCGAACCTGGGTAAAACTCCGTGACTTCTCGATTCCGATCAACCCCTTCAAGCCTCCACGTAGTTGCGTCTCGCCCCGAACCTAAGTCCGTTCACCCGGACATCTGCCGTGATAAATCCACAACATAAGGCTTCGTCATCGAACTCGTCATCAGACAGCTCAATCAAGTTGGTTGCATCCATCAGAGACAGGGTAGGCTTCGGATCATGAGAAGCAACAACTTTTCTCTTCATACGCCTATGAATGCGACCTTCAGACTCTGGTTCCTTAGGATTTGCAGAAGGGGACCGCGAAGCTTGTGGGGAAGACTCAGATGGAGGTGGATATTTGGAATACTTTGGCTTTGAAGACTTTGGCTTCTCCAAAGGCTTCGGCTGTGGCTCAGGAGCATTTTGTTTCTCAACTACATCAGCATCCGATTCTGTCAGATCTCGGATGCCAAGGATGCTTGATGGATGGGGATTCTTAGGCATTGGGGGCTGGAACATACATGAGTAGAATCCCATCTTGATTGCATTAGCCTTTGTCTTCAGATGAAGATTTCTGTATACGATGTGTGTCCAGGGTGCATTTTCACCACCCTTCTCAACATAATCGTCAGTGACGAAGCGGTAGTCAAACCACTCCACACTCCAGTATCTTCAGATCCATTGGAGTCGATTCTTGTGTTGGCGATATGTCTCCTCGTTATCAGACTTGTATTGCTCATAAAGATCTGGGGGAAGATCCTTAGCAGTATTCTTGCGTCTCTGCTTCCCTCCCTTCTTGACTGGTTTATCATCTACCATTGGCTTCGGCAAAGGTTTCACAGGAGTGTGCACGTATGAGAACGCTCCACGGGATTTCAGATGTATCTGCAAGTAGTCTGCAAATGAATTTAGACTATGAGATCTAAGCGATTCTGCTGTGGACATGTACATGTGAAAGAGTTAGAGACGTGAGGGAAGAGGAGAGAGGTCATATGCATTCTTAGAAGATTTGGAAGTTAAAACTGAGTTTTGAAGAGATTGACCTTATACTGAAGTGTCGTATTTCGGGCTCCGCAAAACCCTAAGAAGTTCGAACACAAGGGCATGTGCGAAGATCCCATGCAGCGTCACCCTACCTAGCTCACTACTCGATGATTTCTATCATGTACTTGTATGATGACGAGGAAGAAGATGCACACTGTGATTTACCCAGGTTCGGGCCGCTGCTAAGCGTAATACCCTAGTCCTGCTTTAGTGGATTGCCTTGTGAGGAGGTCTGTGGATGAACTAGTACAGTGGTGGGTCGCCATGTGAGGGTGCTCTGGGGTGTTGCCTCTCTTCTGTTGCCTCTCCGTTGCGTTGTCCTTCTCTACGGTGCAACATATCCTCTATTTATAGTGCCCAGGTCCTTTTCCCGTATCGCTTTGGCAGGAAGGGATCCCACAACATCCGAGTTCGAAGGGGGATAGGAGTACATGTTTATCCTAACGAAAGGTGGTCTTCACCTGCAAAATGTTGTTGATGGTGCAGAGGTGGGCTTGGCAATGACATCCTTCCTGATGGGCTCGTGGTCATGGTCATGTTGCACCAGAATGGAAACCTTTGGGGGGAGTTTGGGGAACCCACGTACGTACTTTCTCCCTTTGCACCAAAGGGGAAACTGCACCTCCTGGCGCACCGGCGCCCGCCTGTCCTGCCTTGCGTCATCCCTGGCCTCCCAAGGCTAGGTGCTGCATAGGGATCTCCGCCACTCCGAAGGGGGTCTGAGGAGGCCCAACCTTCGCCGGTCTTGGTACTGCTCTTCCTCGTGATCTTAGGGCCCTCGTGAGGGCCTTGTCTTGAGTGCGGGTGTGCTGATAGTGCTTGGTTGACGAGGTGGGCCATGCCCTGGGCCGCAGCCAAGCAGGTTTGGGTACGCCCGTTTCCAGAATGCCGACAGTAGCCCCCAGGCCCAAGGCATGCTCGAGCCGGCTTCGGCATGAAGCTGCTGGGGACGGCCCAAAGAGCCGCGGGCCCCAAACACCCATGGGCCAGCACTGGCACGCGTCGTGCGGTCAATGAATGTCGTCTCCACAATCGAGGTTGTCAGAGACCTCCTAGGTCAAACTGATGTGATGCCTGCGCACTACGCCGGCCATCATTACCTTTTCTTGAATGCTACTGCTCCCTCGGCCTTCTCCCACTGGGTCACGAGGATGTGACCGAAGTGGGGAGAGATGCACGCCACCTGGGCCTACCCCGCGGTGCCCGAGGAGCGCCCGACGCTTGTACTCCCCATGACGCTCCGGCTGACAAGGGCTGGGACACCCAGCGGTGCCATCATTGCCCAGGATGCGACGGCGAGCCGGTTGGCCCTTGGTCGTATATAAGTGGGTGAGGGCGAGAAAACCCTCGGCACATCTTCATCTTCTTCGCCTTCCAATCTTCAAGCTGCTGCTCTCCCAGTCATGGCTCTAGTGAGGAAGTTCTCCGCCGCCGAGAAAGGGAAGGCCTCCGAGGAGAGCCCGCCTCACCGCCGCCCTGGAGGGGCCGCGGTCGTCCCCGGAAGTATGCCACGACACCGGTGGTGGTTCTCCGCGAGCACGGTCGTGCTCCAACACGGTCTGGGGTTACCCTCGGTAGCCACATGAGGGCTCCGTTTACCGCTGACGGCCGTAGTAGTTGCAGTGGTGGGTCTTCGGAGGGAGGCTGGTGGTGGCCACCCGGTCGCCCCACCCGTGTCTCCATTCAGCTGACACAACCCAGGAGTTTGTGGTGTGGGCGGAGAGGCTGACGACCGCTTGGTTTCAACTCCCGTGCTTCTTCGCGACGGTGCTGCCGGCCAGGGGGCCTAGTAGACTGTGGCTTCAGGCTGACGGCTGCTGCAGCGTGACCTTGTGGGTGGAAGTCGAGGTCACCCTGAGGGGCTACGTGTACCTGAACTGCATGTGGCAAATGTTTGTCCGCGCCCGTGGCTCTTCACTTCAAGTACGACGGGGCGGAGATGCTCTTTGTCAAGGTCTTCAAGGGAGAGGGCGAGCACTTGGGGTGTTGCCTGGAAGGCGACGGCCGCGGCGATCTTGGAGGTGAGCTTGTCCTTGACGACGGGCGCAGCGTCTCCGGCAGCAACGACACACCCTCAGATGAGAGCTCGATAGACAGCAACTATGGCACGCCCGCACCTCGGGGGGTAGCCAACCGCCGCAACGTTGCTCCTCTGCTCGAGAAATGGCCATGCCGGCGCGCCTCCACAGTCCCATCATGGAAGAGGACTCCGACTGAGTGCTGGTGCGCCGACGCCAGGGCTCCTAGAGCGGCAGCCCCCGAGGGGACCTTCGTCACTTTCTTTCTCATTCTCTTCTCCCTTTCCTACGATCAAGAAACGAAGGGGTGCCCTATGGGAGTGTAATGAATTTCGGCGCTTGCGCCCTTGTTAGTACCATCATCATGTGTCCTCGTTCTTGTGTCCTTATTAATTGGAACTTCCTGCTAGTCGTGATTAGAGTACTTAGCTTGTCATGCTCCCGGTAGGCTTTTCGTCGGGGAGGTTTGGCAATGATGCATAGGGAGTCTGGACATCCTGGGGAATTCTTCTTCTTACAAGTGAAGCAGGTTGGGAGCCCTTTCAGCACTCTGTGTCTATAGGCCCTAGTCCCGCACATTTCTCGACCTCCGTAAGGGGCGTCTGGATCACCAGGACGCAACTACGAGGTGAGACCTCGACACCCTTGATACCGATCGGATCACCAGGACGATATCAAGGGGCGAGGGGCCATATGACCGGTGAGGTTCCTGAGGCGCGCTGCTCAGGAGCCCCCTTTGATGCTCAAGCAACTCTATGGTCCCAATGCAGCACATTCCTCGACCACCGTAAGGTGCGTCTAGATCGCCAGGACGTAACTAAGGGGTGAGACCTCTACACCCTTGACACCGACCGGATCGCCAGGACGACATCAAGGGGCAAGTTGCTATATGACCGGTAAGGCTTCTGAGGCGCGATTCTCAGGAGCCCCCTTTGACGCTCAAGCGGCTCCCCCAAAAAAATTGTTTCCTGCCTCGGGTGGCATCGAGATGGCGCATCAGGCCATGGGCGGGGCCCCCGAGCGAGTATGAAGCGACACGCGCCTGCTGACTCACCCGGGAGCACCACATGAGGATCCAGGCACCAAGACCTTGGGGAGGTGCGAGCATCGTTCCCCAGCCCCCGCTCGCGGTGTGCGAGGGGGAGGGAAGTAGGCGAATGCTCGACTCGAAGAGAGAAAGCTCAATATAGGAAACGGCGATGAGCGAAAATCCTTGTCCCTTTTCTTAAAACATGGTTGGAGAAAACCCTGAGTTTCGTTCCAAAAAGAGTTGGCAAATTCGAACACAAGAAAAGCAAAGAACAGACGCGTCCGGCACCTAGGCTAGTCTTCATCTTCATCTTCCCCAGTGCGGAGCATACGGCATCCACGTTGCGTGGGCATAGCCATTGGAGGGTAGTGTTGTCCGCCAGTGCGGAGCATGGGGCTTCCACTTGGGCGTGGGTGGGAATCCCTCCACCCCACCCCACGTCCTCGGTGGGCTCCGGGCGTATACAACCCACTCATTATTACATGAGAGTGTCACGGGTAGAACTTTCGAAGGTGCCGGATGTTCCAGGCATTCTGGATGGGGACTCCATCCTGAGTCTCCAAGCACACGGTGCCAGGCTTGGAGTCGTGAGTGACCTTGAACGGCCCCTCCCACATGGGCGAGAGCTTGTGCAAACACTCCATGGAGAGGACCCATCTCAGGACGAGGTCTCCGACTTCGAGGGTCCTAGGGCATATGCTACGATAATGGTAACGCCGCAGCTCCTGCTGGTACCTCGCAGGTCAGAGTGAGGCTTGGCGACCGACCTCCTCCCCGAGCACGAGGTTTGTTCCCCGTGCGGCATCCTGACGCTCCTTGTCGAATGCCAAGACCCACACGGATCGGTGCTTCACCTCGTGTGGGAGGAACACTTTGGCTCCATAGACGAGGAAAAACAGGCTATCGCCTATGGGCTTAGTCGCAGTGGTGTGGATGGACCATAGCACGGACTTGAGCTCATCGACCCAACCCCTGCAGCAAGCTTCAAGCTTCTTCTTGAAACTCCTCGCCTTGAGGCCCCACAGGACCTCCATGTTGGCGCGCTCTACCTGGCCATTGCTCCGTGGGTGGGCCGCTGACATGTAGCATATCTGTGTTCCAAGGTTAGTGCAATAGGTCCTGAAGAGGTTACTTGTGAACTGCGAACTGTTATCGGTGATGATGCAGTTGGGGACGCCGAAGCGGCTCACGAGGCCCTTGAAAAACTTGACGGCCGACCCGGGAGGGATGGTGCAGACGGGCTCCACCTCCGCTCACTTGGTGAACTTGTCCATGGCGACGTATAGGTAGCAGTACTCGCCTGCTGCCCGCGGGAAGGGCCCTAGTATGTCCAGCCCCCAGACCACGAAGGGCCAGGAGAGCAGGATGGTCTATAGGCCCTGCGCGGGCTGGTGAATGTGCTTCGAATGAAACTGGTAGGATTTGCAAGATTGGACTAGCTCGATGGCATCATTAAGTCTTGTGGCCTAGTAAAAGCTAGATCGGAACGCCTTTCCTGCAAGGGTGCGCTGCAAGGAATGGTGCCTGTAGTCTCCTCTGTGGATGTCAACTAGCAGCTCGCACCCCTGCTCATTGGAGATGCACCGCAGTGCGGCATCATTCAGGCGCCTGTGGTACAAGTTGCCGTCTTGCATGCAATAAGCCGTGGCCTGCCACACCACACGCTCCAAGTCTTCCTCCTTTTCCAACAGCATGCCATGAAGTAGGTATGCCTTGAACTCCTACATCCACTCGTCGGCCTGGGGCTCCAATGCCAGGAGCAATCGGGCACCTAAGGCCTGGCCACAATTTGGAGCCCCCTAGGGCGGCGCTAGGGGGATCTCCTCACTCCATGGTGCCAGATCCTCGGTTGGTGGTGTTGTGGAGGGCTTGAAGAGCCGTTCCTCGAAGACACCCGGCTCCTGGGGCTCGCGGCACGACGCCCTCTTGGATATGTCATCGGTCTCCTTGTTCGTGCTACACGGGATGTCCTGCAATTCCAAGCCCTGAAAATGTTTTTCAATCTTACGTACCTCTTCCAAATACGTCTCCATGTGCCAGTCCTTGGGTATATACTCTTTGTTGGAGAAGTTGACGAGGATCAGGGAGTCACCCTTGATGGTGAGGTGCCGAATCCCCAAGGACGCTGCCTTGTGGCCTGCAATGAGGCCTTCATACTCCGTGATGTTGCTAGAGACCTTTTCACCATGCTGGAAACATCGGTGCACCATGTAGCGGAGCTTGTTTGATACAGGGCAAACCTGTGTGTGTTGATATTTCACGAATTGGAGGGTGGTTCCACGAAGAACACGAAGAACATGGGGAAGAACAAGGAGAAATCACAAGAGGAAACACTCAAGAACAAGTCCAATCACACATCCACTAGACTCACCACACACAATATCCACAAAGGTACATGAACAATGAAGTGAAATAGGATACAAGGTAGAGTTCATCCCAAATCATATGGGGAGATGGGGCCTTGATATACCAGAGGATCTTCCCTTCTGAGGGGCCTTGACATCCTATATGGATCATCTCCGGTGGAGGCCTTGATCTCGATGGGAGAGGTAGAGGAAGGAGAAAAGCTCAACTAACTAAGAGCTAAACCATTGCTAACCCTAGAAAGAGGAGGGGGTTAGGTTTATATAGTCTGAGTCAAGATGGAGGGATACATGGGCCGAAAATGTGGGCATGTGCGCAGACAAGGTCCGGATGTCCAGATGGGGTGGGACGTCCGACGGCTCAGGACGGTCCGGACGTACGGAGGAGGCCGGAAGTCCGAGGATTCGGCGCGGGTGCGGCTTGGTCGGATTTCTGGACGCGGTCGCACGTCCGACGGCTCAGGACGGTCCGAACATCCGGAGGAGGCCAGAATTCTGAGGATTCGGTGCGGGAGCTTGGCTGTCGAATATCTGAGGCGGCCCGGACGTCCGTGCACTAGGACCTGTTAGATGTTCGGATGGCGTCAGTCGTCCGGCCGCTGTAGACTTCGCAGCTCCTTCTTCTCCCGTCTCCGCTTCCAAGCTTCCCTCGCGGATGGTGTAGGTGTACACTTGCGCTCGCACTCCTCCTCATCATCCGTGATGCTCCGGAAATACCTGTGTATGCACACGGGTGGAGTGCCAAGTAGTATACCATCCTGGAAGGGGTCAAGTGAACACGTGTAAAGGAGAAGATTCACCTTTATGTATATGGAGTTGATGTTGCACGTGTCACTTGCCCAATAGACTCTTGTCATGGTGGTGTCCCTAGGATGCTCTTCATCATCCCCTCCCCCTTGGGAAAGGTCCGTCCTCGGATCAAAATCCAAATCAGCATGGGAAAGAGATGGCGTTGTCATGTAGAAGTGGACGGCCACCAAACGCTCGTCATCATCAAGCTCACAATGGGCACTCTCCAATGTCTCACCAATTAGTAATTCCTTCAAAAGGAGCAAACACGACAAACACTTGGAAAAACAAATGTGGTTAGCGTTAGTGCAAAACCAAGCATTCAAGTGGTGAATCACCGCACAAGTGTTGTCATCATGCATAATATGTGGCATGACAAGGGATTGTGACATGGCATGTAAGCATACAAATTGAGCACAAGCAATGTAGTCATGGGAGCAAGTATGCCAAGGTGAGGTAGGGATGCATATATAAGTGACAATATAACAAGCATCTACCTGATGGTCATAGCACGTATGCACAAAGCAAGCAATGAAGGGTCCATGATAGTCATAGGAATCATTCACTACACCAGGTAATATGAAGTGTCTAAACACATGGAGCAAGTGCAAGACAATACAAGCATAATCTGCACATGGTGTAGTGAAGATAGTGAGGCATTCAACACAATAGAAAGAGCAAATGTTCAACATGTGTGAGGCAATCAACTCAAGCATGTAGTAAGTAATGGGGCATGGCAAATGTGAAGAATGGACATTGTTGCAACCAAGCATATGATAAGAGCAAACAATACATAAGTGGGATGCAACACACAAGGCATATATGTCATGAGGCATGGAACGATGGCAATCATGAGTGAAAGAAATATCTCTAACATGTGTCCAAGTAAGTGGTCCAAGATGACCAATTTATGTCATAGGAGAAGCAACACAAGTAGGATGAGCCACAATATCCATGATCAAGAAGGATGTCACCTCAAAAGTGTGACCTTGTGCGTCTGTCACAATGCTGATGCGCAAGGAAGTGCGATGTAGAAATATGTAGGTGTAGCATGGCTCACTCTCAAGAGCTCGAATCATCAACTCACGTGAAGTGGAAGTTGACATGTAGTCGAAGTATCCTACACATGCACAAAGAAATGAAAAGAAGGTATATGCATGGTAGATAAACACATCATCCATCATGATGGTTCTCTTCTCTTGCACATAACCATTAGAATCACAAGTGCATGAATAATATTATGCAACAATCGCAATATTCATGGCACTAGGCATATGGTGCAAAGAAGGAACACAAGCATGCTTTAAATGAAAGATGTCAAAATCTCCAATAATATGTGAGAAAGCTATGGGGGCAATCTCATTAGCAATATTAAAGGCATTGTTGCACTCAATACATGGCAAGTCTAGCATGAGTGAGGTAACGCATGGAGACATATGACAATATTCAATAGAAATCATGTGCGAAGCATGGCAATGGTTGTCATCAACCGTATAAAAAGGGCAGATCGGTGATGCAACATAAGCAAGCATAGTGAGCATGTCGTGCAAGCTAGTAGTGTGAAGATGCATCATACTAGAGGAAATCATGGCAATCATGTCATATGGGAACATAGTAGGCATAGACAATGCACATGACATATCGCAAGCACGAGAACAAAACATAATCAATTTATCATTATAGGCATGGGGCACAAAGCAAACATGGCAATAGCTAGTAATATCTCCACCAAGCTTGCAAATACACATACAAATACGAGAGTCATGGGTCACGTGTAATGCAAAGCATGGGGCACAGATGCATGGCAAAGGCATAGAAATGAGCATATCATGCAAAGTGAACATGGAAATATGGGCAAAGGATATATAGTGGACAATAAGCCATAACCATGTGAGGGACATGTAGAAGAGGTGCGTGTAGTCCTTGCGCGAGGGGAATGGTTGATGACACATTCTAGTGAATCCCAAAGCATAGGTGCTCTCAAGAGCTCTGTTCGTCAACTCATGGGATTGTGAGGTTGACAAGTGTTCATGCGTACCTACACACAACAACGACAAAGGGAAAATTGTGCGCACGTGGTATATGTACACATCATCCATTAGGATGTGCATGTGCTTGTGTTCGTTAGCACAAAATGTCAAATGCTCGAATAAATGGGTTGCATGATATAGTAACATGCCATCCATCATGAAAGGTTTGTTAGGATGTATAGCATAATGGAGACGAGAAATATGTAGTCATCACCTGAACTAAGAGCATTGTTGTTCATGGCATTCGGATGGTGCACACAAGTAGTGGGGATCATGCAATGTATGGGATGGAACAAAATCTCCTATAATGTATGAGGAAACTATGGAGGTCTCCTCATGTGTAATAGTGGAAGCATAATGCGGATAATATGGACAACATCCAAAACAATAGATTTCGAAATCATGGAGATCATGGCATGGCATATGATAATTATTTCGCAAATTATGCAAAGGGAACATGTCAATGTCATCACAAGAGAAGCAAATACCAATAACCATGGGCTTGTTGTCTATGCCATATGAGCAAATGGGATTAATTTTTATGGGATATGCATAGGCACTATGGTGAGATTGCAATGATGCAATATGGGTAATCGCACTCATATCATGTGACAAGTTTATGGGATTATCAAACATGATGTGACCAATAGAATTCTCACAAGATATCATATGGAGTATATCATCACAACTAGGTGATTCGACATGCTCATCATCATATGCATCATAAATAGGGGGCACATCTAAGCATGAAGAAGACATAGCATGTGAAGTATCCATAAGGTGATCAACATCATGCAAGCAATCATTGTCAAGATAGTCCACTAGTGGGACAAGAGCATGACCTTCACCTAATTTACCTTTCTCATGCCACTCATGTGGTGTAGGTGAGGTGGGAGAAACCAACTCGTGGTTCTCGTCATCATGATGGAACCATGTGGGGGCGCATCATCATCCACCATGGTCATCGTCATTCCCATTGGACGGATGGAATCGTCGAGGGTCGACACGTCTTCATGTAGGGAACCTAGCACAAAAGAAGAAGACACAGTAGGGGTAGAGGTTAAGTTGTTAGAAATCATAGTGGCCTCATGTGTCATCTCAACTATCTCACTCACTAAGTGTTGTGTCTCACTCACTCCCTCTAGGTAGTTGTACTCATACTCACACATGGTGGAGTCACTCATCTCATTCAAGTGGTGGGAGTTGTGGCTCTCCTCACATGGAAAGTGTGGCAACTCATCATAGATGGGGCTAGTGGTTATCACACTCATCCTCTCATAGGTAATGCACTCAATGTCACATATGGTGGAGTCACCCATCTCACTCAAGTGGTGGTGGATCTCCTCACATGGAAATTGGGGCATCTCGTCATATGTCGGTGTCGGAGAGATGTAGGTGCAAACGTCTCCATGCCCAAGTCCTTTCGCGGCCTCGGTTGAAGGGATAGTCCCATACTCAACCATCTCGTCATCGTCGTGGATGAAGGCCAAAGATGGCACATCATCACATGCCTCCATGACCGAAGGGAAAATCCCATGCTTGACCATCTTCCTTGGGATGCTTCCGAAGATGGAAGGGTCATCCATGCAAGTAGTTGATCGCCTTGATCTTGGCATCGAAGCTTGTCCTTGGAGGTGATCTTGGTCTTCGCACACTTGTTTCTTTGAAGATGTGCGACTTGAGCGTCTACGTCGTGACGATGACGAAGGGGAAGAAGACTTGTACTTGGCCACCGTGTGTCGAAGTTGCTCCA
Source organism: Hordeum marinum (assembly GCA_022496015.1). NCBI lineage: Eukaryota > Viridiplantae > Streptophyta > Magnoliopsida > Poales > Poaceae > Hordeum > Hordeum marinum. Next base: position 270,315,400 of record CM039678.1, read on the forward strand.
TGTGTGGAGCCACCATGTATCTTTTCCGAGCTTTGAAGTGTCGTATGTCGATGGCGAGTCACTCTAGTTGTTGGTTGATGTGGTTGCTCATGTCGATGTAGTCGTCGAAGACTAAAGATGGTGTGCTTTGCCTAGCCATCACAAGACTCAAGCAAAGGAGAGTGAGAAATGAGATAAACAATACCAACATATTGTTCCCAAAGTTGAGGATGTATCCCATTTCACTCAATGTGAATCGAGAGAATAGTGGAATTGGTATCATACTTGTTTACTCACACCTACAACATAAAGCTTATCTAGTGGCTTGGTTAGGACAAGTGGCACAAAATTCAAGAAAAATGTTAGTCAAGGTATTGAAAATGTTGAGGAAGATTCACAAAATTGCAATGCAAAGCAAATAGATCAATAGCTATGGTGGCACTAGGAACACACACAGATAGATAAATGGGATCCACGCAACCAAGGAATGAGCACAAATTTGATAGACCCGAAAAAAGCTCGTATTGCACGGATACTAGAAGAGACAATAGCTCGATTGCTCAAATGGGCTAGATACGCTCTTGTGCACCAACCTAAGAGAGTAAGCTTCCCATCTTCAATCCCAAATACGCTATGTATGTACGATCCAAGTGTATGTACTATGCAAAATGGCTCAATGATATTTCTATTGCTTATAAGCTCTTTTGTATCTCCTCTTTTGCCTAAAAGATTTTTTCTTCTTTTGCTCCCTTTTTTCTATGCTTGATGCTCGAACCAAGATATGAGGAAAGTATGATGGATATGCATGGGAGAGACTTATGGCACAAGATGCTTGCACGCGAAATATAGCTATGCAGCACAAGAGTAACACTACGGTGCACAAGTAATGTGGCCCGGCAATTCTCAACTCGCTAGTCTCAATGGGTAAGGTACGCAATAGGCTCGAATCGATCAAAGTAATGGCAAAGAAATAGACAATGATGTCATCGAGGTTACCGTCCTTGCTTACGGTTGAGGTGCCAAAAGGCGAAGTGGCCGTTGTCGATGTCGAGGCTAAGGCAATGATGAGCGGCGGCGTTTTCGATGTAGAACCATCCCTAATTAGCCAAAACACCTTAGAAAATGGGACCGTAACTCAAAATCTCAAACAAAATTGGGTTAGGATGGCGGAAGGTTATGGTGGGATGCTTATACGAAAGTTATGGTGGAGGCCTAGGCAAACTTGCCAAGATTTCAAAAATATAATGGAGTCAAATGGTTTTGAAAGTATTTTTGGGATGTGGGTGTCAATAGCTATCCAACGAGCTAAAGAACGTCAAAATCGGAGTTTGGATGAATTAGTTATGGCCGAAACAAGAATCAGCCGATGTCAGTTTTTACAGGATACGTACTTCCGGAAGGAGACGGACGACCGGGGCTCGGACGTCCACATGGTCCGGAAATCCGTGATTTCGGGTCTGTTTAGGGGTTTCGGACGTCCGGAAATGGTCGGACGTCCGGTGCTTTGGACGGGTCCGGACGTCCGTGAAGGTTCAGACGTTCGTAGGGTCGGGGTCAACGCGAGATTTCAGATTCGGGACGCGATTTTGGGCGGAAATATGGATTTTCGGGGTCAAAATTGATGGGGAAAAAGAAAAATTAGGTGGATTTGGTGGTGGGGAAGTTAGATCTACTTGAGGCCGGAAATGAGGCCTTCGTACTCCGCGATGTTGTTGGATACCTTTTCACCATGCTGGAAACATAGCTGCACCGCGTAGCGGAGCTTGTGTGATACGGGGCAAACCCGTGTGTTTCGATCTTTCACAAATTGGATGGGGATTCCACAAAGAACATGAAGAACACGGGGAAATACGAGGATAAATCACCAGAGGAAACAATCAAGAACAAGTCCAATCACACATCCATTAGACTCACCACACACAAGATCCACAAAGGTATATGAACAGGAAAGGAAATATGATACATGGTAGAGTTCCCAAAATTCTATGGGGAGATGGGGCCTTGATATCCCGAAGGATCTCCCCTCGTGAGGGTCCTTGACATACTCTATGGATCTTCTCCGGTGGAGGCCTTGATCTCCATGGGACAGGTACAGGAAGGAGCAAAGCTCAACTACCTAAGAGCTAAACCATTGCTAACCCTAGAAAGAGGAGGGGGTGAGGTTTATATAGTCTGAGGCGAGGCGGAGGGATACATGGGCCAAAACCCGTGGGCCTATGCGCAGACAAGGTCTGGACGTCCGATGGCTCAGGACGGTCCAGAGGTCCGGAGGAGGCCGGAAGTCCGAGGATTCGGCACGGGTGTGGCTTGGCCGGATTTCCGGACGCGGTCGGACGTACGATGACTCAGGATGGTCCGGACGTCCGAAGGAGGCCGGAATTCCGAGGATTCGGCGCGGGTTCTTGGCGGTCAGATTTCTGGGGTGGCCCTGACGTCCATGCAAGGGGACCTATCGGACGTCCGGATGGCGTTAGTCATCTGTCCGCTATAGACTTCGCATCTCCTTCTACTTCCGTATCCGCTTGCAAGCTTCCTGCATGGATGGTGTAGGTGTACAATTGCGCTCACACTCCTCCTGGTTATCCATGATGCTCCGGCAATACGTATGCATGCACACGGGTGGAGTGTCAAGTAGTATAACATCCTCGAAGGGGTCAAGTGAACACACATGAAGGAGAAGATTCACCTTTATGTATATGGAGTTGATGTCGCACGTGTCACTTGCCCAAAAAACTCTTGTCATGGTGATGTCCGTAAGATGCTCCGCATCACATAGCTTTGGCGAGGTATGTGCGTGGCCCGGAGCCAGCATAACGTACCGTACCCAGCCCCCGCTCGCGGGGCGCGCGCGAGAGAGCTGGCAGGTGCCAAACCCTTTAGAAAAGAACTCAAAACAAGAAAATGCTGCAAGGATAAGATTCGCACCCCATTTTTCAAATAAGACTCCCAAACTTGAAACTTCATTCCAAAAGGTGGCAAAATTGGTTACAAAAAAGAGAGCAAATACAGCCACGTCCGGCGCCTAGACTAGTCTTCCCCGAGCACGGAGCATGGGGCATCCACTAGGCGTGGGCATAATCCTTGAATGACAGTGTTGTCCGCCAGCTCGGAGCATGGGGCTTCCACTTGGGAGTGGGTGGGAACCCTTCTGCATCCTCGGGGGGCTCCGGGCGTATACAACCCACTCATTATTACGTGAGAGTGTCATGGGTAGAAGTTGCGGAGATGCTGGATGTTCCTTGCATTTTGGATGGGAACGTCATACTGAGTCTCCAGGCGCACGATGCCAGGCCTGGAGACGTGGGCGACCCTGAACGGGCCCTCCCACATTGGCGAGAGCTTGTGGAAGCCCTCCCTAGAGAGGAACCGCCTCAGGACGAGGTCTTCGACTTCGAGGGTCCTAGAGCGGATGATGCGGCAAAGGTATCACTACAGCACCTGCTGGTACCTCGCTACACGGAGCAATGCTCTGTGGCGGGCCTCCTCCTTGAGCACGAGATATGTCTCCCGCGTGGCATCCTGATGCTCATTGTTGAATTCCAAGAGTCGCGGGGAGCAATGCTTGATCTCGTGCGGGAGGACCGCCTCAGCTCCGTAGACGAGGAAGAATGGTGTCTAACCGGTGGGCTTAGTCGTAGTGGTTCGAATGGACCACAACACGGACTAAAGATCACCGAGCCTCGAGTTTCTTCTTGAAGCTCCTCGCCTTGAGGCCCCTCTGCACCTTCGCATTGGCATGCTCGGTCTGGCCATTGCTCCGCGGGAGTGCCACCAAAGCATAACATATGTGCGTCCCAAGGTTAGCACAATATGTCCTAGAGAGGTTGCTTGTGAACTGTGATCCATTGTCAATAATGATATGGTTGGGAACACCGAAGTGGCTCATGAGGTGCCGGATGAACTTGACTGCTGAGCCGGCAGGGATGGTGCGCACGGGCTCCACCTCTGCCCACTTGGTGAACTTGTCGATGGCGACGTAGAGGTAGCGATAGCCTCCGGCTACTCGAGGGAAAGGGCCCAGTATGTCCAGCCCCCAGAACGCGAAGGGTTAGGAGAGTCGGATGGTCTGGAGACCTTGTGCGGGTTGATGAATCTGCTTGGCGTGGAACTGACGGGACTGGCAGGATTGGACCAACTCGGTGGCGTCATTGAGCATCGTGGGCTAGTAGAAGCTGTTGTGGAACGCCTTTCCCATGAGGGTGCGAGATGAGGAATGATGCCCGCAACATCCACCGTGGATATCGGCCAGCAGCTCACACCCCTGCGCCTTAGATATGCACCGCAGCGAGAGGTCGTTCGAGCACCTGCGGTATAGCTCGTTGTCCTTCACGCAGTAGGCAGTGGCCTGGCAAACCATGCGTTCCACGTCCTCCTCCATCTCCAGTAGGGCGCCGCTCAGCAGGTATGCCTTGAATTCCTTGGTCCAGTCGCCATCTTGAGGTTCCAACGTCAGGAGCAGGCGTGCTCGTGAGGCTGGTCCGTAGGCCGGGGCGCCCGAGGGCGGGACTGGTGACAGTTCCTCCCGAGGCAATGCCGGGCTTACGGCCAGCGCACCGCCGATGGCTTGAAGAGCCTCTCCTTGAAAACACCAGGCTCCTGAGGCTCGCGGCATGACACCCTCTTAGCGATGTCATCCGCCTCCTTGTTCGCACCTCATGGGACGTGCTGCAATTCCAAGCCCTAGAAGCACTTTTCAGTTTTACGTACCTCTTCCAAGTACGCCTCCATGTGCTCTTCCTTCGGCTTGTACTCCTTGTTGTAGAAGTTGACGAGGAGCTAGGAGTCGCCCTTGATGGTGAGGTGCTTGACCCCGAGGGCCACGGTGGCCCTGAGGCCCGCGATCAAGCCCTCATACTACGCGACGTTGTTGGAGACTTTCTCGCCATGCTGGAAGCAGAGCTGCATGACGTAGTAAAGCTTGTCCTGGGTTGGTGAGATGAGTATGACTCTAGCCCCCGCGCCCTATCGTGCAAAGGCGCCATCGAAGTGCATGACCCAGCCGGCAGGCGCCTCATCACCGGGCGCGAGGGACTGACCCTCATCCAGCCCCTTGTCGGGCACCCTTGATGACTCTGGTCGTGCTGAACTACAGATGGAAGGCCTGTAGCTCGATGTTCCACTCTGCAGCCCTTTCCGGCAGCGTTGGGGTTGCGTAACATCTTCTCCAGCGGGTATGCATAGACGACTTTGATGGGGTGGCCTTGGAAGTAATGGTGCAGCTTCCTTGAGGCAACGAGGAGCGCAAGCAGGAGCTTCTGCTGCATGGGGTAACACGTGCGTGCATCTAGCAGCACGGTGCTGACATAGTACACCGCTCGACAAGGCACAAGGCATCGGTGCCGCCCTTCTCCTCAAGTAGCGCGAAGGACTCAGGTGCCCCATGAGTTGGTGAGGCAACGAGTGTTGTGCGGCCCCTTGCGAACCACCTTTCTTCGCGCCTGCGCTGGCGCGCTCCTCCCGGATCACCAGGAGCTCTACGCTGGCCAAGTGGGGGATTGCCGCCAAGTAGAGCACCAAAGGCTCGCGAACGCGGGGAGCCACCATGACGGGAGGGTTCGTGAGGTACTTCTAGAGTTCTTTGAAAGCCACCTCTACTTCTGGGGTCCACTCGAAAGGGCCCTTCCTCTTCATGAGCTTGAAGAAGGGGAGGGCACGCTCACCGAGCATCGAGATGAAACGTCCCAAGGCGGTCACGTAGCCCGCCAGTTCTGGATTTACTTGAGGGTATGAGGCGGGCGTATCTTTTCAATTTCCTTGACCTTCTCTAGGTTTGCCTCAATCTCTCGGTGCGATACCAAGAAACCGAGCATCTTGCCGGAGGGGACCCCGAAAATGAACTTCTCCGGGTTGAGCCTTAGGTTCACCTGACGCAAGTTGGCGAATGTCTCCTCCAGGTCCTTGATCAAGGTCCTCACCTCCTACGACTTGACCACGATGTCGTCGACGTATGCCTCATAATTCCTCCCGAGCTGGTGTCCCAGGGCGATGTGCATCAACCGCTGGAAGGTCGCGCTGGTGTTCCGCAAGCCGAAGGGCATGCATGCATAACAATATACACCATATGGGGATGGGAATGCCGTGTTCTTGTCGTACTCCACCGCCATCTTGATTTGGTCGTAACCTGAGAAAGCGTCCAAGAAGCACAGCAGTTCGCACTCGGTGGTGGAGTCCACGATCTGGTCGATGCGCGGGAAAGGGAAGGGATCCCGCAGACAAGCCTTGTTGAGACTCGTGAAGTTGACGCATGTGCGCTCCTTCTCACTCTTCTTGGGGACAATCACAAGGTTGGCCAGCCAATTAGGGTACCGCACTTCTTGAATAACGCTAGCTTCTCGCATCTTGAGGACCTCTTGGACGATGAAAGCATGCTTTTCTTGTGTCTGTCCCCTTGCTTTCTGCTTTACCGGGTGTGCGTGAGGGCACACCATCAAGTGGTGTTTGATCACGTCACTCGGGAAGCCTAGTAGTTCACATTGCTCCCATGCGACCACGTCCTTGTTTGCACGGAGGAAGTCGACCAGCGCCTTCTCCTGCTCCGGGGGAAGGCTTGTGCTGATGGTGAAGGTGGGGCCCAAGATTCCGCCATTAACAAACAACTGCTTCGTCTAAGCTCGGTCCTGAGAAAACAACTGTTTTTTCTTCGCGGGCGCAACTTCCAAAGCCTGCACTACACCCTCGGCTCCGGGGCTTAGGACCGCGACAGCCTCAGGAATAGATGTGTCGTGCTCATCGTCCGGGCGTGGGGCCTCCGCAGCACCCGGGGCCTGGGTGGCGCCTTCGTTGCCTAGGCACGAGGCCGTTGCTGCCTTGTAGGCGAGCTTGAGGGATCGAACCACGTCCTGTTGGGGAGCATTGCATGGGAAACAAAAAAAATTCCTACTCACACGCAAGATCTATCCATGGTGATAAGCATCTACGAGAGGGAGAGTGGATCTACATACCCTTGTAGATTGCTAAGCGGGAAGCATTAAGAAATGCAATTGATGTAGTCGAACGTCTTCACGATCCAAATCACTGAGCGTCCCGCGTTCCCATCACGGTCTATCTCGCGATCCAATGACGATCCATCCCGTGATCCCATCATGATCCGTCCCGCTATCAAATCACGAATCGTCTCGCGGTTCTGATCACGGTCCTTCCGATCTAGCGCCGAATGGGCGGCACCTCCATGTTCAGCACATGTACGGCTCGATGACGACCTCCGCCTTCTTTATTCAGCAAGAGGAAGTGGAAAGGTAGATGAGTTCACCGGCAGCCCAGCTGTGTGGTGGCGGTGTTGCTGAACTAATCCAGACGGCTTTGCCTAAGCACCGCAGAACTAATCTAGAGGAGAACCGATCTAGAGGAAGAAGAGGGCAGCATGTGGCAATTAAGGTTAGCTCTCCCTTCTAAATCCTCTAGTATATATTGGAGGGAGGGAGTGGAGGAGGCAGCCTCAAACCCTCAAGGTTTGGCCGAAATAGAAGGTGGAGAAGTCCTACTCCAATCATACTAGGAGTAGGATTCCTCCTCTCCCCTTGGAAACCCATTCCACCTTTCCTCCTTTGGGGTTTTCCCACCCTAGCAACATGGGCCTTGGTTGGGGTTGGGACAGACCACTAGGGGCTGGTTTGACTCCTCCCATATCCCATTAGGTTCTTTGGTTCGAGACACCCCTCCCGATGGCCCCCGGTACCCTCCTGGCACTCCCGGTACACTACCGAAGTACCCGAAACTTTTCCGGTAACCAAAACATGACTTCCTATATATCAATCTTTACCTCCGGACCATTACAATGCTGCTCGTGACATCTAGGATCTCATACGGGACTTTGAACAACCTTCGGTCACCACCATACATAACTCTACTATACTGAAATGTCACTGAACCTGAAGTGTGCAGACCCTACGGGTTCGAGAACTATGTAGACACGACTGAGACACCTCCACGATCAACAACCAATAGCGGGACTTGGATTCCCCTATTGGTTCCTACATATTCTAAGAAGATCTTTATCGGTTGAACCTCTGTGTCAAGGATTTAGTTAATCCCGTACGTTGTTCTCTTTGTTCTTCGGTATGTTACTTGCCCAAGATTCGATCGTCGGTATCTCTATACCTAGTTCAATCTCATTACCGTGAAGTCTCTTTACTTGTTCCGTAATACAAGATCCCGTGGATAACACTTACGTTGTGTTTGGATGTAGACATTGAGGACCTTGGTATTGAATTGACTCCAATGCCAAATATCCCAAGATATTGATATTGAGCTTCAACGCCGCACATAGTGTTTGGATGTTCATGTATTGGGCTCCTGGAATTCATAGGGAGGAACAATGCCAAATCATGTTTGGATGCACAAAGTAGGGAATTGGGCATTTAGAAATTTGTGAACACAATTGGCTGGACAGATTTAGAAGAGGGATGAAGAGGCGCTGGATGGAGCAGAGGAGGAGAGGGAGGAGACCGCGGATGGCCAAAGATGGAGATGGAGATGTCGAGCTGGGACAGAGGTGATCGCCCACTTCAGAGATGGGTGCGGGTGCCGGGGTGCGTTACATGGCCAAGGTGGATAGGGAAAAGGCGCGTGCTGGCCGGCGACACAAGGTGGAGGAGGGGTGAGGCCGGGGCTCACCTACGCCGCCGCCTGCCGCCGCTTTTCCCCTCGTCCTGCGCGTGCTTTCCTCTTCTGTTCTGTTCTAGGGTGGTTGAAGGGGTAAGGAGTGGAGCGCGGGGTGGTCTAAGGGGTAAGGAGTAGAGCGTGTTGGCAAATCAGCCCAAAAGCAAGCTCATGGGTAAAGAATTCGGGAAGAGGGCGTGTAGTGTTCGTGGGCCGTGGCTAATATCGAGCTTCAATGCCACGGTCCAATATCTAGAGCACCCAAATGCTGGTATTCGGGGCTGACAAATGCCAATACCGAATTCCATGGCTCAATGTTGACATCCAAACGTAGCGGTAGTTACATTGCTTGCAAGGCTTATTGTGATGTTGTATTACAGAGTGGGCCCTGAGATACTTCTCCATCACACGGAGTAACAAATCCCAGTTTTGATCCATGCCATCTCAATAGACACCCTTGGAGATACCTGTAGAGAACCTTTATAGTCAACCAGTTACATTGCAAAGTTTGATACACACAAGTTACTCCCCCGGTGTTAGTAAGTTGCATGATCTCATGGTCATAGGAACAGATATTTGACATGCAGAAAACTATAGCAATAAACTGACACGATCATATGCTATGTTTATAGTTTGGGTCATGTCCATCACATCATTCTCCTAATGATGTGATCCCATTATCAAATGACATCTCATGTCCATGGCTAGGAAACCTTGACCATCTTTCATCAACGAGCTAGTCTATTAGAGGCATACTAGGGATAGGGCGTTGTCTGTATATGCACACATGTATTCGAGTTTCCGATCAATACAATTCTAGCATGGATAATAAACGATTATCATGAACAAGGAAATATGATAATAGCTAATTTATTATTGCCTCTAGGGCATATTTCCAACAGCCTCCCACTTGCACTAGAGTCAATAATCTAGCTCACATCGCTATGTGTTTTACATTGTTATGAATCTTACACCCAATGAGTTCTGGGGTTCGATCATGTTTTGCATGTGAGGGAGGTTTTAGTCAACGGGTCTGCGACATTCAGATCAGTGTGTACTTTGCAAATATCTATGTCATATTGTAGACACTGCTACCATGCTCCACTTGGAGCTATTCCAAATGGCCACACCACTATATGTATCCGTATTGCTACTAAGAGTCATTCAGATTGGTGTTAAATCTTCCATCGACGTAACCCTTTACGACGAGCTCTTTATCACCTCCATAATTGAGAAATATTTCCTTAGTCCTCTATTTACTAAGGATAACATTGACCGTTTTCCAGTGATCCACTCCTGGATCACTCTTGTACCCCTTGACAGACTCATGGCAAGGCACACACAGGTGCGGTACACAGCATGGCATACTATATATAGAACCTATGGATAAAGCATAGGGGATGACATTCGTCCTTTCTCTTTCTTCTGCTGTGGTCGAGCTTTGAGTCTCACTCAACTCCACATCTTACAAATCAGGCAAGAACACCTTCTTCGACTGATCCATTTTGGACTCTTTCAAAATCTTGTCAATGTATGTACTAATTGAAAGTTTTATCAGACGTCTTGATCTACCTCTATAGATCAAGATGCCCAATATTTAAGTAGCTTCATTCCAGGTTTTCCTTTGAAAAACTCCTTTTCAAACAACCCTTTATGCTTTCCAGAAGTTCTACATCATTTCCAATCAACAATAGGTCATCCACATATACTTATTAGAAATTCTATAGTGCTCCCACTCACTTTATTGTAAACACAAGTTTCTCATAAAATTTGTATAGACTCAAACTCTTTGATCACCTCATCAAAGCGTATATTCCAACTCTGAGATGCTTGCTGCAATCCATAGAAGGATCGCTAGAGACTGCATATATTTTAGCATCCTTAAACTGACAAAACCTTCTCATTGTATCACATACAACCTTTCCTCACGGATATTGTTAGGGATATAACCCCGTGGTGAGACCCGCCCCGGAGGCTCCGGGTCACACCTGGCGGCTCATATACCAGCCCAAGGATGGGCCTTGAAGACTCAAGCCCAAGACGTTGGGCGGCTTGCCAAGATGGGCTAAGATGAGGCCCGGACGAAGAAGGTATGAAGACCCGGGCGGATAAGCCACCCGGAGACAGCTTGCTCAGGAAGGCAAGACAATGTAGAGATAGACTCAGACATGTTGCGAGAGTCGGTTACGACTTGTATGACTCGTGGTCTTGACCTCCTATATAAAGGCGAGACCCGGGGCGACTTAGACAGAGACTAACTAATCGAGAGCTAGGTTAAGCGATCCCGCTCCCTTGTAATTGAGATTCCAAGCAATACAAGCACAAGTAGGACATAGGATTTTACCTCTACTTGATGGGCCGAACCTGGGTAAACATGTGTCCTTCGTCCCGATCAACCCCTTTGAGTCCATCACTTTAGTGATGGCCTCGAATCTAAGTCCTCGGACATCTGCCATGACAAAACCACGATAGTTGGCGCCCACCGTGGGGCTAGCGCTCGGTGGTGTTGAGTTCTCAGAGGGCTCTCTCCCAGGATTCGAGGGTTATGTGGTCAGAGGGATGAGCAAGAGTCAGTGAAGCCAGCTCTACATCAACGATGCCGGCTGGGGCTCCGAGGCCGACTCCGTCGAGTACGGATTCCGGGTTCCCTTCGGTGGAATTCACGTCTTCATCGGCAAGACCGGCAGACTTACACCCGGGATGGACGTCTACACCGACATCGTCGAGCCGGCTCGGCGCATGCAGCCTGTCCAACACATGCGACCTTCCCGTGTTGACCCGGGCAGGAAGCGTGTCTTTGTGGGCTTCACTCAAGGTATGGATCTTGAGGCTTCTATGTCGCAGGAGACTCTCGTCTATTCAGAGGACGGATCTTCGAGTGGAGAGGCGGAGTCAATCTACCAGCTTCACAACGGCGGGCTCGGGGGCTATGACGAGCTTTACCCCGAGTCGGAGCGTTCTGAGACGGAGGATCACAGGCTGTCAATTCATGTGGTCGTCTTCATGGCAGGGTCAGCGCCAGGCACGAGAAGCACAGCCGCCGGAGCCGCAAACACGGGGGTTGACCTACCGCCACCCGCTCGGGTTCTTCTAGATCTGATGAACGTGCTTACAGCCCTGATGGCGACTGAAGTCACGCCAGATAATCAAGCAGCCCGGAACTTGGAGATCAAAAGACTTAAGGACCGGATGGCGGAAGTCCAACAGGGGATTGGCGAGTTAAAGGCTCACATGGATGCGGAGCAGAACGCCTTAGGACGGATGCTTTCAGCCTTGAGCTAGAGCAGCAGTCAGTAGCTGCGGTGCAGTGGATGGGACATCAGTCCCGCTTACCAGAACAATATGAGGCCAGGAATAATTTTAACATGCCAGGAATGGGACGAACAACGGACGTGCCTGGAAGTCAGCCAGCGGCTCGACAACAGCTTAACCCGCCCCGACGAAACCAGGCCTCACCAGTGGCTTTCCCAATGCCGGCGGGTCACTACTCAAACCCGACAGAGAACATGGTGGCGGCAGCAATCCCTATTCCTAAAGAGGTACCCTTTGCAGAGAAGGTGCGGAACGCCCTTGGATACCTTCAAACGGCGATGGCCCAGCAAGAGAAATATACTTATAGCCGGAGCCACGTGCATTCAACCCCCTCCCTAGCCGCAGCTACAGCCGGCGCTATGAGTCGCCGGCGGGTTCTAGCAGTGATCGGCACCAAGGGCTACTGCGAGATGATCAGACGGCTCTAGATGCGCAGGCGCTCGCAGACTGGGCGAGAGTACAGCAAGAGGCAGCAGCTCTGGCGGGGGCGGTTCATCAAGAGCCTGCGCCTTCCGTCTCAGTTGGAGTGGGAGTGACCACCAGGGCACTGGGAGTGCCGTGTCTGGTGCCGTCTCTCTGAAACAAGCAGTTGCTGAAGGATTTCAAAGGCCCTTGCAAAGTCCCGAATTACACCGCTGACTTACCTCCGGAGGCCTGGATCGAAAGCTATGAGCTGGCTATGGAGATGTTGGATGTCAATGATTCGGTTTGAGCCAAATACTTTATCATGATGTTGGAAGTTCCGGCTCGCACATGGTTGAAGGGTTTGCCACCCAATACCATCAACTCATGGGCTGAGCTGAAAGCAAGGTTCATTAAAAAAATTCAAGGAACTTGCAAGCAGCCTATGATTATTGTGGATCTGGATCACTGTGTTCAATGGAAGAATGAGTCGGCTCATCATTGGGTCCGACGGGTGTCGAACCATCATCCATTCGTCTGAACAGATCACGGTGGCTCAAGCAGGGTTGATCCTGGAAAAGAACTATAACTTTGTCCCTCTGAAGCAGAAGCTCGGCCGGCTCAAACGCACGTGTCAAGACATGCGGGAACTCATGGTGGCTCTCACAAAGTATACCGATTTTGATAACACAAAGGTTTCAGGCTCTGATGAGGAGAAAACTGGTCAGGGTAAAAAGAATAACCATGGCAAGGGTGCGGCAGGCATTGGTAACCAAAGCAAGAGGAAGAACTCGGATGGCGGGTCAGAATTGGTGGCCAACGCCAACATCGGCTACAATCGTCCTAAGGGCAATGGGAAGTTTAGACCACCTTTTAATAAGGGTAAGACTCCTTTCAACTTGGAGGAGATTCTCAACAAACCTTGTCCGGAGCACAGCCGGCCCGACAGACTGGCGGGTCACACGTGGGGTAATTGCCACATCATGCAGAAGTTCAAGGACTACAGCATGCGACAGCATAACAACGATGGTGGTGGCCCGCCCAGCGGTTCAGGACCCGACGGATCAGGAGTCGGGTTTGGGTCCGGCGGCTCGGGTTCCGATCATCATGGCCAGGGCAACCAAGGAAGACATCATCAACACTCTGGTGGCCATAATCAGCAACAGAATAATCAGTCTGGGTATCAGAGTAATCCAAAGCAGCTCAGCTCGGGCCAGTATCATGTTTTTACGACTAGCCTTAACAAGCGGGATCAGAAGGTGCGCAAGCGGGCGGTTAATGCAATCGCGTCGGCTCTACCGCAATACTTGAAGTGGTCTGAGTATGACATCACATGGAGCCGGGAGGATCACCCGCCGCGTGTTGATGACCCGGGGCGGCTGGCCCTTGTAGTTGCCCCCCAAGTGGGAGGATATATGTTGAATAAGATACTTATGGATGGTGGCAGTAGCATCAATATCCTGTACTATGACACCTTTCGAAGGATGAAGCTGCTTGATAAAGACCTTAGGCCCTCCTCGACAGTCTTTCGTGGTGTGGTGCCTGGCAAGTCAGCTTACCCCGTGGGTAGGATCTCCTTGGAAGTTGCCTTTGGTGATGAGTACAACTACAAGGTAGAGTCCTTGTGGTTTGAAGTAGTCAAAATCAAGAGCCCTTATCATGCCTTGTTTGGGCGACCGGCTTACGCCAAGTTCATGGCTAGGCCCTGCTATGTCTATTTGCAGCTCAAGATGCCCGGGTTAAAAGGGACGATTACTATTCAGGGTGATCGGAATACGGCTATTGAGTGAGAGGAAGGAGATGTGGCTTACGCGGAATCAAGTTGTGTTGAGGTAGAGCTCAAGTTCTATAAGGAAAATGTTGACCCGGAGGACATGGCTCCACTGAAAAAGCCTACCACAGAGGTTGAGCCGCTCCTGAAATTTTCGGCGGATGATACCAAGTTGGTGGATTTCACTTCGGGCGATTCGTCTCAGCAGTTCACTATTGGGGCCAATAAGGATCCCAAATAGGAAAGCGCGTTCATCGAATTCATCCTTGAGAATCGGGACATCTTCGCATGGAAACCTTCTGACATGCCGGGTGTACCGAGAGAGTTCGCTGAGCACCACCTTAATGTGGATCCTAAGTTTAAACCTATCACGCAATTTCTACGGCGGTTCAGCGAGGAGAGGCACAAGGCCATCGGGGAAGAGGTCGCCTGGCTCTTGGCGGCGGGTTTCATCGTCGAGGTCTTTCACCCGGAGTGGCTTGCTAACCCAATGCTCGTGCTCAAGAAGAACAGCACATGGCATATGTGCGTGGATTACACGGATCTTAACAAGGCATGTCCGGTTGATCCCTTTGCTCTCCCTCGTATTGATCAAATCATTGATGCTACGGCAGGTTGTGAGAGTTTATGCTTCCTGGATGCATATTCTGGATATCATCAGATCAAGATGGCAGTTAAGGACCAAGAGAAGACGGATTTCATCACGGCTTTTGGTGCCTTCTGCTACGTGTATATGCCTTTCGGGCTCAAGAGTGCCCAGGCGACTTACCAGCGTTGTGTGCAGAATTGTCTTCACAGCCAAATTGGGCGCAATGTTCATGCATATGTGGATGAGATTGTGATCAAGTCAAGGAAGAAGGAGACTTTGCTTGACGACCTGAAGGAGACCTTCGACAATCTATGGGTCTATAAGATGATGCTTAACCCGGCGAAGTGTGTGTTTGGTTTTCCGGTAGGCAAACTATTGGGATTTCTGGTCTCTGAGCGTGGCATTAAAGCTAACCCTTATAAGATCAAGGCTATCACCTCCTTGGCTGGGCCGGCGTGCATCAATGATGTTCAACGCCTGGCAGGATGTATCACCGCGTTGAGCCGGTTTATAAGCCGCCTTGGTGAGAAAGCCATCCCTTTATATCAAATGATGAAAAAGACAGACAACTTTGTCTGGAGTACGGCGGCGGGTGAAGCATTTGAGGCACTCAAGAAGCAGCTTACTTAGCCGCCGGTCTTAGCCCCTCCAGTTGAGAAAGAACCCTTGCTCTTGTATGTGGCGGCTAACAACAGGGCTGTCAGCGTTGCAATCGTGGTCGAGCGTAAGGAAGCAGGGAAGGAATATCCGGTTCAAATGCTGGTTTATTATATCAGTGAGGTCCTGACAGAGTCCAAGCAGAGATATCCACATTGGCAGAAGATAGTATATGGGGTGTTCATGGCGAACCGCAAGCTGAAGTGGTATTTCTTAGGGCACCAGATCACCGTGGTCAGCTCTGCCCTGTTGGGAGACATAATTCAAAATAGAGAAGCCACTGGCAGGATTGCTAAGTGGGCATTGGAGCTTGGTCCTCTCAATCTGAAATACGTACCTCGTACGGCTGTCAAGTCCCAAGCCCTAGTGGATTTCATAAACGGCTGGACAGAGTGTTAGGCACCCAAAGAAAAGTTGGATAACACATACTAGACAATACACTTTGATGGATCCAAGCAGCTGGAAGGAACATGGGCAAGAGTTGTCTTAACCTCCCCCAAGGGTGACAAGTTTTGTTATGTGCTACGGCGGATGTTCCCTTGTACTAACAATGCAGCTGAGTATGAAGCCCTGCTTCATGGCCTTAGGGTGGCTAAGGAGATGAACTTAAGCCGGGTTAGGTGCTTCGGCGACTCAGATCTTGTGGCTCAGGAAGTTTTAGGCACTTGGGACTCCAAGGATTCACAGATGGCGGCTTATCATTAGGCGGTGGATGTCATCGCTCGTCACTTCAAGGGCTATCAGGTGGATCATATTGATCATCGCAGGAACGAGGCGGCTGACGCCCTGTCAAGGTTAGGCTCTCAACGAAAGTCAGTGCCGCCTAACGTATTTTTGGATATCTTACATCACCCGTTAGTTAAGTTACCTTCAGAGGAAGACTTAGCCATTCCTGACCCGGAGGGACAGCTGGTGGCAGCTCTGCATGCTATTCCGGATTGGACTGTGCCTTACTTGGTGTACTTGACTCATGGTGAGTTACCTGATGATGAAAATCTGGCCAGACAGATCACCAGACGGTCTAAGTCTATGACGATAGTCAATGGCGAGTTACATAAGTGTAGCGTCACTGGCGTGTTTCAATGTTGTGTCTCACTTGAGGAGGGCAAGGAAATCTTGGATGAAATTCATGCTGGTGATTGTGGACATCACGCCGGCTCAAAATCTCTGGTGGCCAAGGCTTTTAGGCATGGTTTCTTCTAGCTGACGGCTCACAAGGATGTAGAGGATCTGGTCTGCAAGTGTGATGGTTGTCAAAAGTTTGGCCAGCGTGCTCATGTTCCGGATCAAGAATTGCGCATGATTCCAATCACTTGGCCGTTCACAGTCTGGGGCCTCGATATGGTTGGTCCTTTCAAGAGATCCAAAGACAAAAAGACCCACCTCTTGGTGGCGATTGGCAAGTTTACCAAATGGGTAGAAGCTGAGCCGGTCAGCAAGTGCGATGCGGCTACGGCGGTTCAGTTTATTAAAAAGCTGATCTACCATTTTGGTTACCCTCACAGTATTATCACGAACAATGGTACGAACCTGTCCAAGGGGGCTATGAAAACGTTCTGCGACATTGAGCACATCTGGCTTGATGTTTCTGCGGTTGCTCATCCACAGTCCAACGGTCAGGCGGAATGTGCTAACAAAGAAATCCTAAGAGGTATCAAGCCCCGGCTTATGGTTCCTTTACATTGAACGTCGGGTTGTTGGGTGGAGGAGTTGTCGTCCGTCTTCTGGAGCATCAGAACTACCCCCAACAGATCAACGGGTTATACACCTTTCTTCATGGTTTATGGTGCAGAGGCCATGTTACCATGTAACATCCGTCATGACTCGCCATGAGTGGCAGCTTACGTTGAGACGGACAATGAGACGGCGCGTCAAGACACGTTGGATGCCCTGGAGGAGGAACGTGATCTAGCGGCAGCTCGTTTGGCGATTTATCAGCAAGACCTGCACCGTTATCATAGCCGCAGAGTCAAGACCCGAACGTTTCAAGAAGGCGACTTAGTGTTGCGGTTGATCCAAGACCAGAAAAATATGCATAAGTTGTCTCCTCCATGTGAAGGACCTTTCGTGGTCAGCAGAAATCTCAACAACGGGTCATATTACCTCATTGACATCCGAGACGACTCAGATACCTCGGGGCAGGAGACCCGTCGGCCGTGGAACATAGTGCATCTATGGCCTTACTATACCTAAGTTGTTGAGACTCGGCATCATACACTATCATTGTACATATCATATTTATATATGAATAAAAATTGGCATCCCTGCAAGCCGGGGCCTTTGCCATTTCACATATCTCAATCTGTGCAAAAACATGATCGTCCAGGGGGCTTCCCACCCACCGGGTGTAGCTTATCAAACCCTATCGGTCGGCTCTCAAGCCAAATAGTTGACTCCGTCAACATGATTGTCTAGGGGGCTTCCCACCCACCGGGTGTAGCTTGTCAAACCCTATCGGTCGGCTCTCAAGCCAAATAGTTGACTCCGTCAACATGATCGTCCAGGGGGCTTCCCACCCACCAGGTGTAGCTTATCAAACCCTATCGGTCGACTCTTAAGCCAAACAGTTGATTCCATCAACAAAGGTCACTTGGGGGCTTCCCACCCATCGGGTGTAGCCTCCACACCCTCTTGATCGGCTCTTAAGCCAAACAGGATTAAACCTGCCTGTAAGCTGATGCTACTCCGCTAGGTGACCCGCCGAACTCTTACCAGTTAATCTCGCCTAGAGACCCTGAGCCGGTTCAAAGAAATTGACGGGCAATCTCCATAGAGATCCTGTACTGGTCAAGGTTAAACCGGCGGCTCTTGTCACGAGAGGGCCGACTTACAAAAAGCAAGGATAAACTTTCCCATCTACTGCCGACTCTCCGCTACGTGGCTTGTTCGTACTCTTAGACAGTTAATCCTTAAGGACCCTATACTATTTAAGGTTAAAACGACATATTTATGTCACGTGAGAGGCAGTTTGTGGGCTATAAGGGTGCTCATGCCCTATCGTGTCTCTCCTGGGATGTCACACTTCCTTTCAGTTAATCTCGCTTAGAGACCCTGAGCCGGCTCAAAGAAATTGACGGCCAATCTCCACAGAGACCCTATACTGCTAAGAAGTTTTAAGTGGCGAGTTAACCCAGTAGAACCGACACATGAGCTATTATGAAAAACAAGTTAGGAAAGATACAACACCTTTGGGTTACACTATTCTAAGCCGCCCTCTTCACAATGTGAAGATACATCTATTCTTGCAGGTTGATTAAACCGCCAAGAGCCCGCAAAACATCCAGTATGAAAGTGCAAGGAAGATGTCATATATTAAGCCGGACAATTTAACATGTGCATGATGGCACAGTTCGGGAAAAGACACAGTTTACTACAAGCCTATTACAGATGCTCTTGGTAGAGCTCAAAACTGATTCAATGTTTTTACACCGCTCATGGCGGGTCACAAAGCCGGCTTATCCACGGCATCACCAAATCCATCAGTTGGCTGGCGGGTCACCCTGCTCTGGGTCTTCGACCTCCATGATCTGAAGATTGTCCATGTCCCAGTTGTAGTGGGTTAAAGCTGCAAAGTTTCCCTATTCAAAGAAGGGGGACAGGTCAAGATCAGAAGCAAAGAGGTGCTTACTGTGGGCAGGCATCAGGTCCTTGGCTTCAAAGAGGGGGCTGTGAATTCTCTTCTGATTGGCACCGTAAGCCGCCTGGTATGTTGACAAGTTCACTTCCTTTGCTAACCTGGAAGCGAGGACTTTGGAAGCCTTCACACACCGTGCATAGTCATCCGATGTACTTTGAAAGCCTTCACACATCTTGCATAGTCAGCCGATCGTGCAGACAGCTCCGTAGTATAGCTACTCTGTCAAAGTATAGATAGCCTTCAGAGGCAGCAAACTATTAGAAGCAAGTTGACGGCTCCTTGGACCTACATCAGCCGGATTTTTGGTCATAAGTCGTCGCTATAAGTATTCATACAAAGATTTTTGCTAAGTATTTAAATGCTTACCAAATATGGTGGCTGACATCTTCCCGATATGGCGCTTCAAGGTTTGCAGCTCATCTGATACGATCACGAGCCGCTGGTGAGCATCGTCTGCTCGTTGAGCCAGGGCGGCTTGTTCCGTCTCAGCCGATTTTTTGAAGGCATCAAATTCAGCTTTAATCTTTGTCAGTTCTTCGGGAAGGAGCCGGCACTTCTCATCGGCTTTGCTTCAGGAGGCTTGTTGAGTGGCTACCTGTCTTTTCAAACCGTTTAGTTCAGAGCCGGCCTCAGTTAAAGCTTCCTGTGACATATTGAAAGCAAAATAAGGATTAAGTCGTCATAATGATATATCATAAGTCGATGAAGATTAAGACAATGTCATGCAAGTCTCAAGCAGATTGCAAGCAATATGTTTGACACTTGGGGGCTAATGCCTATTTGCTCTCCAAGAATACAATGTAGTCCCGGTTCATCTTCGTCAAAGTTAATCCGGAACTTGGGGGCTACACAAGGCTCTTCAAGCTATTTACATTGAAGTTACGACTCAACTTTATCAAAGATTGAGCCGGCCCTTGGGGGCTACATATGGCTTTTCAAACATATATATTGAAGATCTGACTCAACTTCATCAAAATTGAGCCGGCCCTTGGGGCTACATTTTGGCTCTTAAGGTTATCTACATTTGAAGCTTCGACTCAATTTCATCAAAATTGAGCCGGCCCTTGGGGGCTAAGGATGACTCTTTGCTATAGTCCTACAGGCTAGCTATTTCTACTTCTAAACTAGACTTGAAGACCTGGCTTATCATTAGCTCAATACTAAGCTGGCCCTTGGGGGATAAGTAAGGGTAGAAGGTAACAGAGTATGAGTACCTCATATTTCTTCTTCATTAAGTTAACGAACTTGAGTTCCATGTCTCGGCTGATGGAGAGGCAATTTAAAAAGTTGGCGTGCAGCTCGTCAGCTGTTAACTTCTCCAGCACGGAGAATTCAAAGTCCATCTTCTCTGAAGCCTCGGTCTTCTCAATATGTTTTGTCAAAACAAAAGTCGGAGGAGTTTGGAAGCCGGTGTCGGTAACAAAGACTTCCGGAGTAGTTGATTCATTAGCATCCTTTGAAGGGATCGGCGGCTTGGAATGGGCCCTCGGAGGACTCTCAAGAATCATATCGCCGGCCGCCTGTTCGGCAGAATGACGAGCCTCTTCAGGTGCCTCCTTGGAAGCCGCCGAGGGGTCAACATGCGGCACGGGAGAATCCAGCTTGGCAAGCTCCGGCTCTCGAGCTTTGTGTCCAAGGGTAGACCCGCTGGTCTTCCTTCGTTTCGCTTGGGCCCTGGAAAACGCAGGAGGTCATGGTTCGAGCTTCATATATAACACAAGTTTGAACATAAGCATAAAAGACATAGACTCCGGGTTAATCTTCAGAGGTGGCAGAGCAGTTCCGGTAGAGTCTCCGGACGAAGGGGGTGATTCCTGAAAAACATTTAAGACAATATAAGACAATGTCGAATTGCAAAAGACAAGATTGACAAACAAGGTCAGGTTGAACAGGTACCTCAGTCGGCCGCTTCCGTTGGGTCAGAGATAATCCGGCCATGAGATCGTTAGAGCCGGTGCCCGGGTCTGGTGTCGGGAGATTTGATGTTGCTTTTTCAAAAGAAAGTGGGGGTCTAAGTAAGCAAGAGGATGAGAAAGTGGGACTTTCCGGATGACCCACCGTATCTTCTATGGTACAAGATGTTCTGAGTCGGATGAAACGTAAGTTACCTCAGGAACGTTGGCTTGGCTCGTTTCCGTTTCGTCGTGTGAATAATTATTGTCAATAAGGTGCATAAAGAGACGACCAAAAGAATTAGGCTCTACCTTTGTGTCATCAGTTTTCGGCTGTTCCTCGGGCTGTTCTTGGGGTGCAGGTTTCTTCTTCCGGCCATCAGTTTTCTTCTTTGACTTCTTTGGAGGAGGAACGTACTTCTTTTTCCAGAAGCCGGAATTTTCCTGAAAATATAAGCCGGCAAAAGGTTGAGAGATTACAAAGTGTAAGCTAATACAGAGATAGGGACATCAAGAGTCGCCCTTACATCTGGGGCTGGGTTTGCAACACAGAAAGGTGCTAGCCTAATGGCACTACAAGCTCCTGAAGATTCATGGACAAGGCTCCTGATGGCAGCCACAATGTCATCCCCTGGTAATGTTTTCTCATTAAAGCAGAGGGGGTCATTAGACTGGCCTGTATATTCGCACATGAGGTGGTTGCGCCGGCTCAGGGGCATGACCCTCTATGAAATCCAACTACGGATTAAATCCAGGCCCGTCAGTCAATTGGCCATAAGGGCTTTAATTTTTGCATGAGCCGGAGCGTGCTTCGCCCGTTCAGTGGTTGATAGCCCGCCAGGAAGCTCAGTGGTTGTCTTGAGCCGGGATGGACAATAACCCGGCAAGGGATGCTCTCCTTCTAGGGAGGTGTCTTTGTAGTAAAACTAAGTCTTATTCCAGTCTTTAGGATGACTTGGCATCTGAACATCCAGAAAGGTTATGTCCCGTCGCCTCTGAATGGAAATCCCGCCAAGCTCTAAGCTTGGACCGACCGTCACCTCTGTCTGGCGGTTCGCATAAAAAAACTCACGAAATAGACCAACGGATGGCTCTTCTTGCAAGTAAACTTCACTGAGTACTTGGAAGTTGCATATGTTGGAGACGGAATTGGGAGAGAGGTCTTAAGGGCACAGTTTGAAGAAGTGAAGAACGCCCTGGAAGAATTTTGAGCCGAGGGGGGGGGGACAAAACCATGCTCGAGATGATCTGAAAATACAACTACCTCACCCTCCTGAGGAATGGGCTTTAGCTCATTACCCGGAACCCGCCAATGGATGACATCTTTGGCGGGTAAGGTACCCGCATTTACAAAATCCATCAGGAACTCCTCTGTGATAGCAAAGTCGGCCCAATTGCATGAATTGGATGCATGAGACATCGCGGCGACTCAAAACTGCGCAAAGTAACAATGTGCGGCGAGTTAGGAGATGCCAGACGACTAAGGGCGGCTAAAAAGTTCAAAGTTCTATAAAGTTAAGCCGCTAAGAGCTGTTTGGCAAAAGCCAGAATTTCGTTGGCGGGTCAAGTCTATGAGGAGATGAAGTAATTTCACTAAGTGTGGAAAACAAGTTTTCCAAACTACCTATGCAGTTATAGATCTACAAAACAGAGCAAAATCAGGTTTATCCTAGACTTAGTGATGAACAGTCGAACCAGTGACATCCGTGAAGACAACAAACAGAGCAACTACAGATCTGCGTGGAGCTATTGTCACTCTCCTATGGTGTGCCGCAATGGAAAAGAAGTAAATATCCTATTCAATGATGTAGGCATTATCTACCATTATAGAGAAGCTCGTGTTCTACACGGGCGGAGGACTCCATGAAACCCTACCGAGAACTTCAAATCTATGGGAGGAGAAGAACTCACCGGAAGGGATGAGACGGACGCGGGGGAATCTATGGTACGAGCAGGTTGATGCAGCGGCCCGGCACGACGTCGGTGTGGAAGTTTCACCGGATCAAGATACGCTGGAGCGGCGACGGCGGGAGGAAGAAGAAGAAGTGCGAAGCGGAGAGGGAAATGAAATACGCTCCTCGCGGTCCTATTTAATAGGAAAAAGGTGGAAACGGGCGCGAGAATTCAGGCGACAGATATTGATTGACCGAGGCGGACGCCTCGATTCTCGGGCCATCCATTTAATAAGGGAAAAATCCGTTGCGGTCGTCAGAGGATCTTTTTAACATATCTGATGTGACGTGAAGGTGGGTCATTTTGTCTTACTTTCAGGTGACATAAGCGAGGCTCGCTACCAATTAAGAAGGAGGTTGAAATGAGCAAGCTCTGATCAACCTGGGGCCTAATGTTGGGGATATAACCCCGTAGTGAGACCCGCCTTGGAGGCTCCGGGTCACACCTGGCGGCTCATAGACCAGCCCAAGGATGGGCCTTGAAGACTCAAGCCCAAGACGTTGGGTGGCTTGCCAAGATGGGCTAAGATGAGGCCCGGACGAAGGTATGAAGACCCGGGAAGATAAGCCGCCCGGAGACAGCTTGCTCAGGAAGGCAAGACAATGTAGAGATAGACTCGGACACATTGTGAGAGTCAGTTACGACTTGTACGACCAATGGTCTTGACCTCCTATATAAAGGCGAGACCCGGGGCGACTTAGATAGAGACTAACTAATCGAGAGCTAGGTTAAGCAATCCCGCTTCCTTGTAATCAAGATTCCAAGCAATACAAGCACAAGTAGGACGTAAGCTTTTACCTCTACTTGAGGTGCCAAACCTGGGTAAACCTGTGTCTTTCGTCCCGATCAACCCCTTTGAGTCCATCACCTTAGTGATGGCCTCGAATCTAAGTCCTCGGACATCTGCCATGACAAAACCACGACAGATACCGTTAAGGAAATGATGTTTTGACATCCATCTGCCAGATTTCATAATTGAAAAATTCAGCAATTACTAACATAATTCCAACACACTTTAGCATCGTTACGGGTGAGAAAGTCTCATCGTAGTCAACTCTTTCAACTTGTGAAAAACCCTTTGCCACAAGTCGAGCTTTATAGACGGTGACATTACCGTCTGCGTTCGTCTTCCTTTTAAAGATCCATTTGTTCTGAATGGCCTTTCGCCCTTCAAGTAATAATTGCAAAGCCCGTACTTTCTTTTCTTACATGGATCCCATCTCGGATTGTATGGCCTCTAACCATTTCTCGGAATCCGGGCCCATCATCGCTTCTCCATATCTCATAGATTCATCGTTGTCCAACAACATGACCTCTAAGGTAGGGTTCCCGTAGCACTCAGGAGCAGTACGCGTCCTTGTTGACCTACGAGGTTTGATAGTAACTTGATCTGAAGCTTGATGATCATCATCCTTAACTTCCTCTTCAAATAACATAGGCTCCATAGAAACAACTTTCTGTGATGTGCTGCTCTCTGGTTGAAACAAAGGTTCAATAATCTCATCAAGTTCTAGCTTCCTCCCACTCAATTCTTTCGAGAGAAACCCTTTCTCGAGAAAGGACCCGTTTTAGCAACAAACATTTTGTGCTTTGATCTAAGATAGAAGGTTTACCCCACTGTTACGTTAGGGTATTCTACGAAGATGCATTTGTCCACTTTGGGTTCGAGCTCATCAGGTGAAAACCCCTTTTCACATAAGCATTCTAGCCCCAAACATTAAGAAAGGATAGCTTAGGTTTCCGCCAAACCAAAATTCATACAGTGTCATCTCAACGGATTTAGATGGTGCCCCTTTTAAAGTGAATGTACTTGTCCCTAATGCGTAACCCCAAAACAATAGTGGCAAATCGATAAGAGACATCATAGTTTGCACCATATCCAATAGAGCATGACTATGACGTTCATACACACCATCATACTATGGTGTTCCAGGTGGCGTGAGCTGTGAAACAAATTCCACATTGTGTTAAGTTGTATACCAATACTCGTAACTCAGGTATTTACCTTCACGATCATATCATAGATATTTTACCTCCTTGTCACGATGATCTCAAACTTCACTCTGATTTCATTTGAACTTTCCAAACGTTTCAGTTGTGTTTCATTAAGTAAATATCCCCATATCTACTCAAATCATAAGTGAAGGTAGGAAAATAGAGATATCCACTTCATGCTACAACACTCATTGGACCGTATACATCAGCATGTATCATTTCCATTAAGTCACTTGCCCGTTCCATCAAGCCGGAAAACGGGGTTTTAGTCATCTTGCCCATGAGGCATAGTCCGCATGTCTCAACCGATTCAAAATCGAAAGAGTCCAAAGATCCATCAACATGGAGTGTCTTCATGCGCTTTACACCAATATGACATTTAGTGCCAGTGCCACAAGCATGTGGTACTATCATTATTAACTTTGTATCTTTTGGCATCAATATTATGAACATGTGTATCACTACGATCAAGATTCAATAAACCATTCTCATTGGGTGCATGACCATTGAAGGTATTATTCATGTAAATAGAATAACCATTATTCTCTAACTTAAATGAATAATTGTATTGCAATAAACATGATATAATCATGTTCATGCTAAACGCAATCACCAAATATTTATTTAGGTTCATCACTAATCCCGAAGGTAGGAAGAGCGTGCGATGGTGATCACATTAACCTTGGAAATACTTGCAACACTCATCGTCACCTCACCCTTAGCTAGCCTTCGTTTATTCCATAGCTTTTATTTTGAGTTACTAACATTTAGCAACTGAACCGGTATCCAATACCCAGGTGCTACTAGGAGTACTAGCAAGGTACACATCAATAACACATATATCAAATATATTTCTGTCGACATTGTCAGCCTTCTTATATACCAATTATCTAGGGTTGTTCCACTTCAGCGACCGTTCTCCTCATAATAGAAGCACTTAGTCTCGGGTTTGGGTTCAACCTTGGTTTGTTCACAGGAGCAACAACTGACTTGCCATCCATGAAGTTTCCCTCCTATCCCTTGCCCTTCTTGAAACTAGTGGTTTCACTAACCATCAACACTTGATGCTCCTTCTTGATTTCTACCTTCGGGGTGTCAAACTTCGGGAATGGCTCAGAGATCATTATTTCCATCCCTGGCACTTTATAGTTCATCACGAAGCTCTAGTAGCTTAGTGACAGTGACTTGGAGAACTATATCAATCACTATCTTATCTCGAAGATCAACTCCCACTCGATTCAAACAATTGTAGTACCCAAACAATCTGAGCACATGCTCACCGATTGAGATATTCTCGTTCATCTTGTAGTCAAAGAATCTTGTTGGAGGTATCAAACTTCTCAACATGGGCACGAGCCTGAGATCCCAATTTCAGCTCTTAGAACATTTCATATGTTCCTGACGTTCAAAAAGTTTTGGATCCTCAATTCTAAGTCGTAATGCATGACGCACTAAACTATCAAGTAGTCATCGGAATGTGCCTGTCAGATGTTCACAACATCTATAGAAGATGCTTGAGGGGGTGGCACACCGAGTGGTGCATCAAGGACATAAGCCTTCTGTACAACAATGAGGACAATCCTCACATCACGGACCTAGTCCGCATTATTGCTACCATCATCTTTCAACTCTATTTCTCTAGGAACATATAAAAATTCAAGGGAGCTATAGAGCGAGCTAGTAATCTACAACATAATTTGCAAAGACATTTTGACTATGTTCATGATAATGAGTTTAGTTAATCATATTACTTCAAAATTCCCACTCAAATTGACATCCCTCTGGTCATTCGAGTGTCACATGATCCAAATCCACCAACTCAAGTCCGATCATCACGTGAGTTGAGGTGGTTTCAATGGTGAATATCTTCATGTTAATCATATCTACTATATGACTCATGTTCCACCTTTCGGTTTCTTGTGTTTCGAAGCCGTGTCTGTACATGCTAGGCTCATCAAGTTTAACCCGAGTGTTTCGCACGTGCAACACTAGCTTGCACCCGTTGTATGCGAACTAGAGTCTATCACAACTAATCATTACATGGTGTCTCTAAACGACGAACTTTCGCAATGGTCCACACTCAGGGAGAACAAAATTTTATCTTGAAATTTGAAGCGAGGGATCACCTTATAATGCTACCATCGTCCTAAGCAAAATAAGATGCATAAAAGGATTAACTTCACATGGAAATCATAAGTGACATGATATGGCCATGAACTTGTGCTTTCGATATCCATCTCCAAAGCACCGGCATGATGTCCATCGTCACCGACATGACACCTTGATCTCCATCATCATGATACCCATCAATGTGTCACCATGAGGTTGTTGCGCCGAATGCAACTTCCACGACTATTGCTAACTCATAGCGCTAAAGTAGCAAAATGGCAAAAATAATTAAAGACAACCCTATGGCTCTTGTCGGTTGTCGTACTCATCGACATGATCATCTCATACATCACATATATCTCCTGATGTAATTGGCCATATCACATCACAACATACCCTGCAAAAATAAGTTAGACGTCCTCTAATTGTTGTTGCAAGTTTTACGTGGCTGCTACGTGTATCTAGCAAGAACAATTCTTACCTACGCAAAAAACACAACAGTGATACAAAAATTGCTATTCAACCTTCTCAAGGACCGCCTTTGTCAAATCCTTTCCAACTAA
Organism: Hordeum marinum; assembly: GCA_022496015.1. Taxonomy (NCBI): domain Eukaryota; kingdom Viridiplantae; phylum Streptophyta; class Magnoliopsida; order Poales; family Poaceae; genus Hordeum; species Hordeum marinum. The sequence continues at coordinate 270,342,857 of CM039678.1, forward strand.
AGTGGGAGAAACAGACACCCGCCAGCCATCTTTATGCAATGAAGTTACATGTCAGTTGATGGAACCGGTCTCTCGTAAGCGTACTACTAATGTTGGTTTGGGCCGCTTCATCCCATAATACCAATCCAAATATCAACGCCCACAAACTCCTTTGTGTTCTACTCTAGATCTCATCTACACATAGACCTAGCTCAGATGCCACTATTGCGGAACGTTGCATGGGAAACAAAAAATTTCCTACACACATGCAAGATCTATCCATGGTGATGAGCATCTACGAGAGGGAGAGTGGATGTACATACCCTTGTAGATCGCTAAGCGGGAAGCGTTAACAAACGAGGTTGATGTTGTCGAACGTCTTCGCGATCCAAATCGTCGAGCGTCCCGCGATCCCAACACGATCCATCTGGCAATCCAATCATGATCCGTCCAGCGATCGCATCATGATTTGTCCCGCGATCAAATCACGAATCGTCCCGCGATCCTGATCACGGTCCTTCTAATCTAGTGCCGAATGGACGACACCTCCACGTTCAACACACGTATGGCTCGATGACAATCTCCGCATTCTTCATCCAACAAGAGGGAGCAGAGAGGTAGATGAGTTGTCTGGTAGCACAACGGCATGGTGGCAGTGGTGGTGAACTAATCTGGCAGGACTTCGCCTAAGCACCGCAGAACTAATCTAGAGGAGAAACGATCTAGAGGAAGAAGAGGGCAGCACATGGAAATTAGGGTTAGCTCTCCCTTCTAAATTCTCTAGTATATATAGGAGGGAGGGAGGGGAGGAGTGTTGGAAATATGCCCTAGAGGCAATAATAAATTAGTTATTATCATATTTCCTTGTTCATGATAATCGTTTATTATCCATGCTATAATTGTATTGATCGGAGACTTAGATGCATGTGTGGATACATAAACAAAACCATGTCCCTAGTATGCCTCTAATAGACTAGCTCGTTGATCAAAAGATGGTTAAGGTTTCCTAGCCATGGACATGAGATGTCATTTGATAACGGGGTCACATCATTAGGAGAATGATGTGATGGACAAGACCCAAACTGCAAACGTAGCATATGATCGTGTCAGTTTATTGCTACTGTTTTCCGCATGTCAAGTATGTGTTCCTATGACCATGAGATCATGCAACTCACAGATATCGGAGGAGTTCCTTGTGTGTATCAAACGTCGCAACGTAACTGGGTGACTATAAAGGTGCTCCATAGGTATCTCCGATGGTGTCTGTTGAGTTGGCATGGATCGAGACTGGGATTTGTTACTCCGTGTGACGGAGAGGTATCTCGGGGCCCACTCGGTAATGCAACATCACAATAAGCCTTGCAAGCAATGTGACTAATTGTTAATTGCGGGATCTTGTATTACGGAACGAGTAAAGAGACTTGCCAGTAACGAGGTTGAACTAGGTATGGAGATACCGACGATCGAATCTCGGGCAAGTAACATACCGAAGAACAAAGGGAACGTTATACGGGATTAACTGAATCCTTGACATAGAGGTTCGACCGATAAAGATCTTCGTAGAATATGTAGGAACCAATGTGGATGTCCAGGTCCCGCCATTGGTTATTGACCGTAGAGGTGTCTCGGTCATGTCTACATAGTTCTCGAACCCGCAGGGTCTGCACACTTAAGGTTCGGTGACGTTTCGGTAGTGTAGAGTTATGTATGATGGTGACCGAAGTTTGTTCGGAGTCCCGGATGAGATCCCGGACGTCACGAGGAGATCTGGAATAGTCCGTAGGTAAAGATTCATATATAGGAAGTCCTAGTTTGGTTTCCGGAAAATTTCGGGCTCATCGGTAGTGTACCGGGAGTGCCGGTAGTGTACCGGGAGTGCCGGTAGTGTACCGGGAGGCCTCCGGGAGGGGTATTTCGACCCCAAGAGGTCCATGGTATGTGGGAGAATAATAACCAGCCCTTAGTGGGCTGGGAAAACAGCCAAAAAGGCCCATGGCGCAGGAGAGAAAGTCCTAAAGCAAAAAGTGGAAAATCAGCCAATAGGAGGCAATCCTACTCCAACTAGGATTGGAGGTGAAGTAGGATTGCTTCCCACCTCCTATTTCGGCCGACCCAAAGGCCTTGGCTGCCTCTCCTCTCCTCTCCTCCTATATATACTAGTGGATTGGGTGGTTTTTGCATAGAATTTCCGGCCACGTGCTACCCGTTCCACCGGTGCATAGTTTCTCCTCTAGATCGGTTTTCTGCAGCGCTTAGGCGAAGCCCTGCCGGAATTGCTCCACCACCATCACCAAAGCGCCGTCACGCTGCCGGTGAACTCTCTCTCCTCTCCACCTCCTCTTGCTGGATCAAGATGGTGGAGATCGTCATCAAGCTGCACGTGTGCTGAACGCGGAGGTGCCGTCCGTTCGGCGCTAGATCGGAAGGACCGTGATCGAGATCGCGAGACGGTTCGTGATGTGATCACGGAACGGATCGTGATGAGTTTGCGGGACAGATCGTGATCAAGATCGTGAGACGGATCGTGATGAGTTCGCGGGACGGATCATGTTGTGTTCGCGGGACGGTTCGTGATTGGATCGCGGGACGCTCGGCGATTTGGATCGCGAAGATGTTCGACTACACCAACCGCGTTTCTTAACGCTTCCCGCTTAGCGATCTACAAGGGTACGTAGATCCACTCTCCCTCTCGTAGATGCTCATCACCATGGATAGGTTTGCGTGTGCGTAGGAAATTTTTTGTTTCCCATGCGACGTTCCCCAACAGTGGCATCATGAGCTAGGTTGATGGTTCGATGAGATCTCGAGTAGAACACAAAAGGTTTGTGGGCGTTGATGCTTAGATTGCTTCCTCCCTTGGTCGGATTTTGGTTCAGCGGGATTGTGAGATGAAGCGGCCCGGACCAACTTTACTCGTACGCTTCCGAGAGACCGGTTCCCTCGACGCAACTTGTTGCTTAGATGGCTTGCGGGTGACAGTTTCTCTCACTTTAGTTGGATCGGATCCGACAAAGGCGGTCCTTGAGAAGGTTGAAAAGCAATCTATGTATCACCGTTGTGGTTTATGCGTAGGTGAGAATCGTTCTTGCTAGATACCCGTAGCAGCCACGTAAAACATGCAACAACAATTAGAGGACGTCTAACTTGTTTTTGCAGGGTATGTTGTGATGTGATATGGCCAATTACATGATGAGATATATGTGATGTATGAGATGATCATGTGATGTATAGAATTTCACGACTTGCATGTCGTTGAGTACGGCAACCGGCAAGAGCCATAGGGTTGTCTTTAATTATTGTATGACCTGCGTGTCAATCATTAAGCGCTATGTAATGCTTTACTTTATTGCTAAGCGGTAGCAATAGAAGTAGAAGCAGGGCTGGCGCCACAACCCGAATGGCAACACATTGATGGAGATCAAGATGATGGAGATGATGGTGTTGTGCCGGTGACGATGGAGATCATGTCGGTGTTTCGAAGATGGAGATCTTAAACACAAGTTCATGGCCATATCATGTCACTTATGAATTGCATGAGATGTTAATCCTTTTATGCACCTTGTTTTTCTTAGTACGGCGGTAGCATTATAAGGTGATCCCTCACTTCAATTTCAAGATGAATTGTGTTCTCCCCGAGTGTGCACTGTTTCGAAAGTTCGTCGTGTTGAGACACCACGTGATGATCGGGTGTGATAGACTCTACGTTCACATACAACGGTTGCAAGCCAGATTTGCACGCGCAGAACACTCGGGTTAAACTTGACGAGCCTAGCATGTATAGACATGGCCTCGGAACACGAGAGACCGAAAGGTCGAACATGAGTCATATAGTAGATATGATGATGTTCACCATTGCAGCCACCTCAACTCACGTGATGATCGGACTTGAGTTGGTGAATTTGGATCATGTATCACTCGAATGATCGGAGGGATGTCAATTTGAGTGGGAGTTCTTAAGTAATATGATTAATTGAACTCATTATCATGAACATAGTCAAAGTGTCTGTGCAAATTATGTTGTAGATTACTAGCTCGCGCTGTAGCTCCCTTAAATTTCTATATGTTCCTAGAGAAATAGAGTTGAAAGATGTTGGTAGCAATATTGCGGACTAGGTCCGTGATCTGAGGATTGTCCTCATTGCTGCACAGAAGGCTTATGTCCTTAATGCACCGCTCGGTGCGTCACCCCCTCTAGCGTCGTCTATAGATGTTGTGAACATCTAACAGACACGTTTCGATGACTACTTGATAGTTTAGTGTGTCATGCATTACGGCTTAGAATTGAGGCTCCGAAACGTTTTGAACGTCACGGAACATATGAGATGTTCTAGGAGCAGAGATTGTGATCTCAGGCTCGTGCCTGTGTTGCGAGATATGAGATCTCCAACAAGATTCTTTACCTGTAAGATGAAGGAGAATAGCTCAATCGTTGAGCATGTACTCGGATTGTCTGGGTACTACAATCGCTTGAATCAAGTGGGAGTTGATCTTCCAGATAAGATAGTGATTGATATAGTTCTCCAAGTCATTGTCACTAAAGCTACTAGAACTTAGTGATGAACTATAATACACCAGGGATAGAAGTATTGATCCCTGAGCTGTTCGCGATGTTTGACACCGCGAAGGTAGAAATCAAAAAGGAGCGTCAAGTGTTGATGGTTAATCAAACCACTAGTTTCGAAAAGGGCAAGAGCAAGGAGGGAAACTTCATGGATAGCAAGTCAGTTGCTGCTCCAGTGAAGCAACCCAAAGTTGAACTCAAACCCGAGACTAAGTGCTTCTATTATGAGGTGAGAGGTCGCTAAAGCGGAACAACCCTAGATACTTGGTAGATAAGAAGGTTGGCAACATCGACAGAAGTAAATTTGATATACGAGTTATTGATGTGTACCTTGCTAGTACTCCTAGTAGCACCTGGGTATTGGATACCGGTTCGGTTGCTAAATGTTAGTAACTCGAAATAAAAGCTACGGAATAAACAGAAAACTAGCTAAGGGTGAGGTGACGATGTGTGTTGGAAATGTTTCCAAGGTTGATGTGATCAACATCGCACGCTCTCTCTACCTTCAGGATTAGTGACGAACCTAAATAAATGTTATTTGGTGCTTTGCGTTGAGCATGAACATGATTAGATCATGTTTGTTGCAATACGGTTATTCATTTAAGTCAAGAATAGTAGTTATTCTGTTTACATGAATAATACCTTCAATGGTCATGCACCCAGTGAGAATGGTTTGTTGAAATCTTGATCGTAGTAATACACATGTTCATAACATTGATGTCAAAAGATACAAAGTTAATAATGATAGTACCACATACTTGTGGCAGTGCCGCTAAATGTCATATTGGTATAAAGCGCATGAAGAAACTCCATGCTAATGGATATTTGGACTCATTCGATTTCGAATCGGTTGAGACGTGTGAACCATGCCTCTTGGGCAAGATGACTAAAGGACCCCGTTGGATGGAGCGGGCAAGTGATTCATTGGAAATGATACATGTTGATGTATGCAATCTAGTGAGTCTTGTAGCGTGCAGTGGATATCGTTATTTTCTTGCCTTCACTGATGATTTGAGTAGATATAGTGTATATTTACTTAATGAAACACAAGTCTGAATCGTTTGGAAGGATCAAGCAAATTCAGAGTGAAGTTTAAAGATCATCGTGACAAGAAGATAAAAGTGACCGCGATATGATCGTGGAGATGAATATCTGAGTTACGAGTTTGGCATACAACTTAAGACAATGTGAAATTTGTTTCACAACTAACGCCACCTGGAACACCATAGTGTGATGGTGTGTCCGAACATCATAGTCATGCTCTATTGATATAGTGCATACTGTGATGTCTCTTATCGTTTTACTACTATAATTTTTGGGGTTATGCATTAGAGACAACTACATTCACTTTAAATAGGGCATCATCTAAATCCGTTGAGATGACACCGCGTGAATTATGGTTTGATAGAAACCTAAGCTGTCATTTCTTAATGTTTGGGGCTGCGACGCTTGTGTGGAAAATGTTTTCACCTAATGAGGTCGAACCCAAGGCGGACAAATTGCATCTTCATAGAATACCCTAAGATCAGTTGGGTGAACCTTCAATCTCAGATCCTAGTGCAAAATATTTGTTTCTTAAACGGATCCTTTATCGAGGAAATGTTTCTCTCGAAAGAATTGAGTGGGAGGAAGATAGAACTTGATGAGGTTGTTAAACCTTTGTTCAACCAGAGAGTAGCGCAGCGCAGAAAGATGTTTCTGTGAAGCCTACGTTAGTTGAAGAGGAAGTTAATGATGATGATCATGAAGCTTCAGGATCAAGTTACTATCGAACTTCGTAGGTCGACAAGGATGTGTACTGCTCCTAAGCGGTACGACAACCCTGTCTTGGAGGTCATGTTGTTGGACAAACGATGAACCTACGAGCTATGGAGAAGCGATGATGGGCCCAGATTCCGACAAATGGTTGGAGGCCATGAAATCCGAGATAAGATCCATGTATGAAAACCAAGTGTAGACTTTGGTAGACTTGCTCGTTGGACGGCAGGTCGTTGAGTACAAATGGATCTTTAAAATGAAGACAGACACTGATGGTGAATGTCACTATTTGTAAAGCTCGACTTGTTGCAAAGATGTTTGTGACAAGTTCAAGGAGTTGACTACGATGAGACTTTCTCACTCGTAGTGGTGCTAAAGTCTGTTGGAATTATGTTAGCAGTTGCTGTGTTTTCAATTATGAAATCTGGCAGATGGATGTCAAAACATCGTTTCCTTAACGGTTTACTTGAGGAAAGGTTGTATGTGATACAACCAGAAGGTTTTGTCAGTCCTAAGGATGCTAAAAGGTGTGCAAGCTTCGGTGATCCTTCCATGGACTGAAGCAAGCATCTCGGAGTTGGAATATACGCTTTGATGAGTTGATCAAAGTTTTTGAGTTTATACAAAGTTTACGAGAAACTTGTATTCGCAATAAAGTGAGTGGGAGCACTATAGAATTTCTGATAAGTATATGTGGATGACATATTGTTGATCAGAAATAATGTAGAGTTTCTGGAAAGCATAAAATGGTCATTTGGAAAGTGATTTTCAAAGGAAGACCTGGATGAAGCTACCTAATTGTTGAGCATCAAAATCTATGGAGATAGATCAAGATGCTCGATGAGACTTTAAATGAGTGCATACCTTGACAAGATTTTGAAAGAGTTCAAAATGGATCAGTCAGAGAAAGAGTTCTCGCCTGATTTGTAAGGTGTGAAAGTGGAGTGAGACTCAAAGCTCGACAACGGCAGAAGAAAGAGAAAGGACGAACGTCGTCCCCTATGCCTTTGCCATAGGCTCTATATTATGCCATGCTGTGTACCGCACCTGTGTGTGCCTTGCCATGAGTCCGTCAGGGGGTACAAGAGTGAACCAGGAGTGGATCACTGGACAGCGGTCAAGATTATCCTCAGTAACTAAGAGACTGAGGAGATGTTTCTCGATTATGGAGGTGATAAAGAGTTCGTCGTAAGGAGTTACGTCGATACAAGCTTTAACACTAATCCGGATGACTCGTAGTAGCAATCTGGATACGTATAGTGGAGCAGCCATTTGGAATAGTACCGAGCGGAGTGTGGTAGCAGTGTTTACGGTTTGACATAGAGATTTGCAAAGTACACACGGATCTGAATATCGCAGACCCGTTGACTATAAGACCTCTCTCACATGCAAAGCATGATCGAGCCCCAGAACTCATTGGGTGTTAGATTCATAACAATGCGAATCACATGGTGATGTGAACTAGATTATTGACTCTAGTGCAAGTGGGAGACTGTTGGAAATATGCCCTAGAGGCAATAATAAATTAGTTATTATCATATTTCCTTGTTCATGATAATCGTTTATTATCCATGCTATAATTGTATTGATCGGAGACTTAGATGCATGTGTGGATACATAGACAAAACCATGTCCCTAGTATGCCTCTAATAGACTAGCTCGTTGATCAAAAGATGGTTAAGGTTTCCTAGCCATGGACATGAGATGTCATTTGATAACGGGGTCACATCATTAGGAGAATGATGTGATGGACAAGACCCAAACTGCAAACGTAGCATATGATCGTGTCAGTTTATTGCTACTGTTTTCCACATGTCAAGTATGTGTTCCTATGACCATGAGATCATGCAACTCACAGATATCGGAGGAGTGCCTTGTGTGTATCAAACATCGCAACGTAACTGGGTGACTATAAATGTGCTCTACAAGTATCTCCGATGGTGTCTGTTGAGTTGGCATGGATCGAGACTGGGATTTGTTACTCCGTGTGACGGAGAGGTATCTCGGGGCCCACTCGGTAATGCAACATCACAATAAGCCTTGCAAGCAATGTGACTAATTGTTAGTTGCGGGATCTTGTATTACGGAACGAGTTAAGAGACTTGCCAGTAACGTGGTTGAACTAGGTATGGAGATACCGACGATCGAATCTCGGGCAAGTAACATACTGAAGAACAAAGGGAACGTTATACGGGATTAACTGAATCCTTGACATAGAGGTTCGACCGATAAAGATCTTCATAGAATATGTAGGAACCAATGTGGACGTCCAGGTCCCGCCATTGGTTATTGACCGTAGAGGTGTCTCGGTCATGTCTACATAGTTCTCGAACCCGCAGGGTCTGCACACTTAAGGTTCAGTGACATTTCGGTAGTGTAGAGTTATGTATGGTGGTGACTGAAGTTTGTTTGGAGTCCCGGATGAGATCCCGAACGTCATGAGGAGCTCCGGAATGGTCCGTAGGTAAAGATTCATATATAGGAAGTCCCAGTTTGGTTTCCGAAAAAGTTTTGGGCTCATCGGTAGTGTACCGGGAGTGCCGGTAGTGTACCGGGAGGCCTCCGGGAGGGGTATTTCGACCCCAGGAGGTCCATGGGCTGTGGGAGAATAATAACCAGCCCTTAGTGGGCTGGGAAAACAGCCAAAAAGGCCCATGGTGCAGGAAAGAAAGTCCTAAAGCAAAAAGTGGAAAATCAGCCAATAGGAGGCAATCCTACTCCAACTAGGATTGGAGGTGAAGTAGGATTGCTTCCCACCTCCTATTTCGGCCGACCCAAAGGCCTTGTCTAACTCTCCTCTCCTCACCTCCTATATATACTAGTGGATTGGGTGGTTTTTGGATAGAATTTCCGGCCACGTGCTACCCGTTCCACCGGTGCATAGTTTCTCCTCTAGATCGGTTTTCTGCAGCGCTTAGGCGAAGCCCTGCCGGAATTGCTCCACCACCATCACCAGAGCGCTGTCACGCTGCCGGTGAACTCTCTCTCCTCTCCACCTCCTCTTGCTGGATCAAGATGGTGGAGATCGTCATCAAGCTGCACGTCTGCTGAACGCGGAGGTGTCGTCCGTTCGGCGCTAGATCGGAAGGACCGTGATCGAGATCGCGAGACGGTTCGTGATGTGATCACGGAACAGATCGTGATGAGTTTGCGGGACAGATCGTGATCAAGATCGTGAGACGGATCATGATGAGTTCGCGGGACAGATCATGATGTATTCGCGGGACGGTTCGTGATTGGATCGCGAGACGCTCGGCGATTTGGATCGCGAAGATGTTCGACTACACCAACCGCGTTGCTTAACGCTTCCCGCTTAGCGATCTACAAGGGTACATAGATCCACTCTCCCTCTCGTAGATGCTCATCACCATGGATAGGTTTGCGTGTGCGTAGGAAATTTTTTGTTTCCCATGCGACGTTCCCCAACAAGGAGACAACCTCAAACCCTCAAGGTTTGGCCGAAATAGGAGGTGGAAGGGTCCTACTACAATCCTACTAGGAGTAGGATTCCTCCTCTCCACTTGGAAACCCTTTCCACCTTTCCTCCTTTGGTTTTTTTCTCACCCCTAACCGCATGGGACTTAGTGGGGGTTCATCCAGCCCACTAGGGGATGGTTTGACTCCTCCCACAGCCCATGAGGTCCTTTGGGTCGATACACCCCTCCCGTTGGCCCCCGGTACCCTCCTAGCACTCCCGGTACACTACCGAAGTACCCAAAACTTTTCCAATGACCAAAACAGAACTTCCTATATATCAATCTTTGCCTCCAGACCATTCTGGAGATCCTCGTGATGTCCAGGATGTCATTCGGGACTCCGAACAACCTTCGGTCACCACCATACAAAACTCTACTATACCGAAACGTCACTAAACCTTAAGTGTGTAGACCCTGCGGGTTCAAGAACTATGTAGACATGACCGAGACACCTCCATGGTCAATAACCTATAGCAGAACTGGGATGCCCATATTGGTTCCTACATATTCTACGAAGATCTTTATCGGTTGAACCTCTATGTCAAGGATTTAGTTATTCCGATACGCTGTTCCCTCTGTTCTTCGGTATGTTACTTGCCTGAGATTCGATCGTCGGTATCTCTATACCAAGTTCAATATCGTTACCGGCAAGTCTTGTTACTCGTTCCGTAATACAAGATCCCATGGATAACACTTAGTCACATTTCTTGCAAAGCTTATTGTGATGTTGTATTACCGAGTGGGCCCTGAGGTACCTCTCCGTCACACGGAGTAACAAATCCCAGTCTTGATCCATGCAAACTCAACAGACACCCTCGAAGATACCTATAGAGCACCTTTATAGTCACCTAGTTATGTTGGGACATTTGAGACACACAAGGTACTCCTTCGGTGTCACTGAGTTGCATGATCTCATGGTCACAGGAACAAATACTTGACATGAAGAAAACTATAGCAATAAACTGACACAATCATATGCTATGTTTATAGTTTGAGTCTTGTCCATCACATCATTCTCCTAATGATGTTGTCCCGTTATCAAATGACATCTCATGTCCATGGCTAGGAAACCTTGACCATCTTTGATCAACGAGCTAGTCTATTAGAGGCATACTAGGGACATGGTGTTGTCTATGTATCCACACATGTATGTGAGTTTCCGATCAATACAATTCTAGCACGGATAATAAACGATTTTCATGAACAAGGAAGTATGATAATTACTAATTTATTATTGCCTGTAGGGCATACTTCCAACACGTCCTTGGTGTCCCCGGCCAAGGAGATGATGCCTCTGCTCCCGGTCATCTTCATGATGTTGTAGCCTGGGTGCGTTGCCGCCATGAACTTGATGAGGGCTGGGTACCCCAGGATGGCGTTTCACGGGAGGCCGATGTGGGCCGCATTGAAGTCGACTGTCTCGGTGTGGTAGTTGTTGCGAGTGTCAAAGGTGACCGGGAGGTGCACCTGCCCCAAGGGGGCGGTGGAGCCTTGGGCCACCCCCAAGAAGGGGCTGGTTGGCGCAAGCTAGTCGTAGGGCACCTGGCGCATGTTGAAGGTCTCCACGAAGAGGACATTGAGGTCGGCTCCGTCATCGATGAGCGTCTTGGTATCCGCGACATTGTTGATGGTATTGCTGCACAGCATGAGGACCGCACCAGTGGCGACTGTAGTCCTGGGATGGTGTCCCGAGTTGAAGGTGATGGCGGTCGCTGGCTTCATCTTACCCCGCGAGGCCTCATGCCGCGGCTGAGCTGCGCCCGCCTGGCTGAGGAGCTACTGGACGTGGTGACCGGACGAGGGCGCTCGTGATCCGTAGAGGATGCAAGCTACCATGCGAGGCCCGAGGGTCGCGAGACACGCAGCAAAACAACCGCGAGGCTCTTTGCATGCCTTGAGCAGTGTATCATGTGCGTTTGCCAGCCCGGGGCGAGTGCAGGGTGTTGATGTCGTGGCGGGAGTGGGGGTCAGAGGAGTTGTGTGGCCGCCTCGCTACCCAGAGAGTGGTGAGAACGAGTCCTACCGCCGATGAGTAGCCGGGTCAGCGGTAGTGTTGGCTATGGGAGAGATGGAGCGGCCTGGTACACTGTAGCCCATGGGTGCCGTCTGGGCGACGTGAGCGGACCGGCGCTCGGCACGAACTCGGCAGTCATCGGCCATGGGAGCGACGGAGCGGAGATGGGGTGGAACCGGAGGAAGATTACGACACGCCCCTACTTGGCACGCCAAATGTCGGAATCGGTGCTCCGCAAAACTGAACAAGGTTCGAACACTAGGGTGTGTGTAAAGATCTCAACCGGATCGAAGTCTCAAGCTTGTCACCCTACGGCCTAGCCATGTCGAGTAATCGAGCGGGAAACAAGATGGACGTGGGGATTTACCCAGGTTTGGGCCACCTTGCGGTGTAAAACCCTACTCCTGCTTGTGGTGGATTGGCCTGACGAGCAGGCTAAGGATGAACTAGTACAGTGGTTGGGAGCCCTCACGAGGGTTCTTGGCAGCGATGAACTGGATCTTATCCCCCCTCTATGGTGGGAGCTCGTCCCTATTTATAGGGGCCATGGTCCTCTTCCCTTATCGCACAGGCTGGAAGGGATCCCATAATGGCCAAATTTTAAAGGGGACAAGAGGTACATCCTACCCTGACTAAAGGTGGTCTTCACCTACAAAGCTTCGGGGTGTGACAGAGCGGTGGGCTCCATGATCACATACGTCCTTCCGAGCTTGTGGTCTCAGTCCTGTTGCACTGGGAAGGAAACCTTTGGGGCATTCCTTGGGAACGTGTGTTCGTCCTTGCCCCCTTAGCACGAAAGAGGAAATTGTCCACCCTCTACACCAGTTGGCGCCCGCCTGGCTTAGCCATTAGAGCCCACGTCATCTCGGCCTCACGAGGCCAAGTGCTTGCATAGGAGTCTTCGCTCCTCGGGAGGCAGCCTTGGGGGGATGCCACTTCTTCGGAGGTCTTCATAGTATTCTCCTTGCGAGCTAGGGGCTCTCGCGAGGGCCTTCACTTGAGGGGATTCTTGCTGGGCCATACCAGGCCTTCGAGGTGGGCCATGCACTGGGTTGTAGGCAGGCAGGTTTGGGTACCCCCGGTCCCAGAACGCCGACATTGTCACATCAAAAATTCTATTTTTATCATTCACCTACTCGAGGACGAGCATGAATAAAGCCTGGGGATGCTGATATGTCTCCAACATATCTATAATTTTTTATCGTTCCATGATATTATATTATCATTCTAGGATGCTTTTTGGATGTTTATTGACCAATTAATATTGTTTTTTAGCGCTAACCTATTAACCCAGAGCCCACTTCCAGTTGTTGTTCTCTCCATGTTTTTGGCTTTTTAGGTTTAGAGTACCAAACAGAGTCCAATTGCCAGGAAACTTTAATAACTTTTTTTGGACCAAAAGAAGACATGGAAGCTTTGAGAGGAGACCAGAGGCCTCGCGAGGGATGCACGAGGCAACTGGGCGCGGCCAAGGGGTAGGTCGCGTCCTATTAGCTCGTGCCCCCCTCGGTTGCCTTTCGGTGCCTCCCTCTAGCCTATAAATTCACATATATTCCAAAAACCCTAGCGAGACTCCTGAAATACTTTTTCCGCCGCCGCAAGTCTCTATTCCGTCATGTGCCCATCTAGAGCCCTATTCTGATGCCCTGTCGGAGGGGGATATATCACGGAGGGCCTCTACATCATCCTTGTTGTTCCCATGGTGATGTGTGACTACATTCCCATAGACCTACGGGTCTGTAGTTAGTACCTAGATGGCAATCTCTCTCTCTTGATCATCCAATTATCATCGCATCTTCGCTTTGATCTATTTAATGTCACTACTACAGAATGGTCCAAAGACGACACATCAATCAAAGACTATACGACAAAAGTGTGTGCGATGCATGAATCGCAAACGGTATAGTTCAAGCTCCATCGCTAATGGCACGAACTGTGTGCGAAGGTGGATCCATCAAATACGATTCAAAAAGTAGTTGCGTCTGTGACCTACGACAGACAGTTTGTTCTTATGAACCATTTGTTATTAGCGAAGATAACAGAAATGGTTAGCACAACTACATATGTGTGCGAAGTAGGACATACAGTTCCTTAACGCCCAGGATGAGATCCTATCCTTATTTTGGCTCAAAGGCCTCGACAGGGATAGAAGCGCATCTTCGTTTCGCAAGAATGGATATCATTACAAGTACATGTAAAGAAGAGATGAGTATATGGAATTGGCTAACACTTGCCACAAGCTACATCAAGAGAACATAAATACAACGCATTTTCAATCATCATATAGAAGAGTAGGGTACGACTACGGACGAAAAAAACAGTAAATGACATCCATTATTGCTATCCCAAGCTGACGCCTGGAACCCATCCTAGATCGATGAAGAACAAGAAGAACTCCAAATCAAACAAGCATCGCGCTCACATCAAAGCATCGCATTACCCGTAACTGAAACTGTTGTTGTAGTAATCTGTGAGCCAAAGTGACTCAGCAAGCTCATTTCCAAGGGTATCAAGCCTAGCAAAGTGTAACGAGTGAGATTTGGTTAAGTGGTGAGGCTGTAGCAAGCACTAAGCAATTATTTGGGTGTCTAACTTAAGGATATAAAAAGTAAGGTGGGTGGTCTATGCATAACAGATGTGAACTAATTATGATCACTAAGTGATCCTGAACACCAACTTACCTCAAACATAACCCCACCATTTTCTCTCTCGGATTACAAATTCACGAGTAGAGACAGTCATGGTTACGCACACGGTTGGTGTATTTTAATTGAGTTTACTTTAAGTTTGCTATGGCCGATGTTAAACAAAATTTCCAAGTTGCCACATAACCACGGGCACATCTCTCATGAAAAACAGGGGTGCTCCAACTCATCCATCACAAACTAATCACAAGTTGCATTGGAATTAACCTCGACCGCGGAAAAAACCGTGATCTCCTTGGAAATTCCGTTGGGAAACCTCAACCTCGAGATAGCCCAAAGTATCCTTGGGAATCCCTCACACAAGATGTTTGAGAAAGGTAAAAACAAATCTAGCATGGCCGCCCGACGTGTCGACGAACCCGATAGGAGCCGTGTATCTCGTTCTGAGGACACGACGGATAAGCGAAGCATACGATGGCCCGATAAACATCTCCCGAGTTGCCCCGGGTTGGCTCCGCACGATGCTCTAGTTTGGACCAACACTCATGAGGAGCACTGACCCGGGTTGTTGATTAAATTATCCGCGGGTGCCGATAGGTCCCTATGCAATTTTATAGTTATTAGGAAAATCGAGTACCAAAGTTAGGCCTTCCGAGAAGAGTTTTATACCAAAACGAAAATCAAGGGGGCCCTTAACAAGCATGAGCATGTTAGGAGCGCTCAATATGGAACATAACACCGATACACAAGTAAATATGACACCAAAAGTGGAACAAAACACTAAGAAAAGGCCAATCCTTCCACCTTTTATCAAGTATATATATACATTAAATTAAATAACAATAATATAGTGATGTACCAAAAAATCCATGTTGTCACACGAAAGCAATTGCACCTGCATCTAGAAACGCTATAAAAAGGGTTAAGCGAGCGGTAACATAGCCAAACAAAGGTTTGCTAGGATGTAAAGGGGTTAGAGTCTTATCATGGCAATGTTGGAAAGCTTGACATACAAGTGGTAGGTAACTAGACATAACGATAGAAGCGAGACAACTAGCATAGCAATGATAGTGGTGGTATCCAGGAAAATATGTCATATTGCCTAATATCCTGCTTGTAAGAACAAATCCGTGAAGTAGACGAACGGGACGTAGTCGAACGAATCCTTACACTCCAAACGCTTTTGAAACTCTATCGAGAAGAAGCAATCCATAATAAACAATCAACACACGATAAACTCCAAAACATATTCATGATATGATGCACAATCAAATATGATGCATGTTATGCATGACATGGCAAAGCACAACAATCAACTTCTACACATTAACTAAAGCTCAATATGCAACAGGTTGCATATTGACGAAACTCCACATTTGAATTATTTATTTCACTCTCATTTAGGTACACAATAATATTAAGTATTGCTAAGAATGGCAAGAGGTGAAGCATAAATATACAACACTATCTAGGCATCTTAATTGAGGTCGAAAATAACTTAAAATATTTCCAAAAGGACCCCATATGTCAATTATGATTTGGGACCAGATCTGAACTAACCATATTTTATATTTGTTAAACAGCAAAATAAAGGGCACCGTCTGATTCTACATATCGTTCTAGGCGATTTAAATATATAGTTCGTTTAAAACGGAGCTACAATCTAAAAGATATGAGAAACACCAGATGAATATAGTATGAATGCAAAATGCATGAAAATGACAACCACAAGCATTTTAAAACATGGATACAACATGATAACATGATACTATATAAAATTCTAAGCAAGTTTCATATATAGCATGTCCAAAACGGAGCAACGGTTCAACCACAACAACCAACACATGTTTTAGTAGAAATCTACCCAAAACAGCACGATAGCATTTTGCATGCATGAAAACAATATGCTACAAGATTCTAAAATGCACAAACAAGACATGGGGTTGTACCATATAACACACACTTAATTTCATATTAATATGTCACACTTAAAAGGGGCATGAAACACATGGTCGGAAGCTCACAACATGGATATAAAATGTCATAGATTAGGACTTAATGAAAATCACAGTTTTTAACAGAGCAGATTTTTTTATCATGAAGTCATGTTGGTAGTAGTAAAACTATATGCTATAGGGCATATATTGACATGAAACTTAACAGAATGCTAGAGGACATTATGCACTACAAATAACTCTATTGCACCAACCCTAAAGGGGATGTAGATCAATAGAAAACACATGACAAGACAACAATAAAATATTGCAAATTCTAAACTTAGAATTATATTGGACACATCAAAATAGCAACATTTTTATAGCATGTTGGCAACATGAAAATAAGACCTAGACATGGATTATCATGGCAAAACAAAAGTTCAAGGGCTAGTGCACATATCAAAGGGCATATCTCACATTCAAAAATAATTCATATGATGTGTGGATTAAATCACACGAAAATAATAAAAGGGCATCTCAGAAAAATAGCATGCACACAAACCTACTCAAATGATCAAATTAATTGCACCGATGGATTCAATGAATTTTTCTACCCCGAAAACATATATAATATGTATGAATTCATGTAGAAAAATATGTCACAATTAATTACAAGTTTATGGCATAACCTATTAGCAAGTTATTTATGCAAATTAAATATAAACATCATACTCAACATTTTTATCATGCATAAAATGCGATACAATTAATATACACATTTTACATATGTGGTTATGCTCAATACCGATGCACGGTTAAATAGTTATGCACAATGTAAAATCATGCCATTTATGCAAATAAAAGAAACAACATGTTAAACATTTTTATCATTTACAGAAACGAGATTTTGCAATTGTACATAAAATTCTAAGCATTTTTCATATATTAAATTCTTTACATGCGATGCACGGTTTGGAGATATTAAATGGATGAACACGAGAAACTTTTCTGTAAAACAACAATTAATTAGAAAAATAGGAAATTCGCAGCAGGGTAAAAAATACTATACAGGCCGAAACAGTGGCTGCTAGATAATAAAACGCGGCCAGGGCTGGTTTCAGCGGGTGCTCACCATGGGCTTCGGCCCAGCGTGTGCAGCGGTCGGAGGTGGGCCAGCAAAACTGGCTGCTGGGCTGGAGGTCGGGGCGTGGCCCACCTGGCGCAAGACAGGGAGCGGCCCGGGCACTCGCTCGCTCGGCTCCACACGAGCACCGGCGCGACGCTGGGGAGGCAGACCCGATGCAGGGGTTCAGTTTGTCAGGGTCGAATGGGATGGCGGCTTGGCGTGATGCAGGGGCAGTGGCGACAGGACACGGGAACGACGGCGAGGCGAGGCACTCCGGGGAGCACGCTGACTACGGCGCGCTCCTATCTAGGCTAGGAGGACTCGTTCTTGGCGTTGGAGGCCTCATGCGGAGCTCTTGGCGGCGATGTTCACGGCGGCGGCGGTGGCCATGGGGGCTCCTGCTGCTGCTGGTGCTCTGGCGAACTGGCCGGGGTCCTGGCATACGGCTGGGTGCTCCTCTCGACCCAGATCAAGGCAGGGAGGAGACTCATGGGTGCTCAGGCATGGGATGGCTGGGATCTCGGGCGGGGGCTAGCTACGGGCGAGCGACGTTGAGCGAGTCCGGCGGCCACTGGATGGATGGATTTGATCTGGTAGCGATGGATTGGGTGGAGGATGCAAACGAGGGGATGGTGGTTGGCTGGAGGAGCTGGTCGGATCGGGCACAGACACGGAGGAGAGACAAGCAGGTGGTGGCGGCTTCGGGATTTGGGGATGGTTGCGATTGGCTGCTCAATGAAACCGAGGTGAAGAAATGGCGGCGGGGAAATGGATTGCTGAGACACACTAGGGTCTAGGGTTCCGTCTCATATTGTAGCACATGGATCCGGTAGGGGCTAGAGTTTGTCTAGGTTTAGACCATCCGATCTAATCGTATCATCGAGATACATAGGTTAGGCAGTCTAATTGAAAATCAGAGGTGTTACGGGGATGATTCAGACCTAATGGTCATCTTCATATGTTTCAGGTTCGCGAAAATTGTCGCACGCCCGCGAGGATTTGTGCACTGTGTAGAGGGGCTAGGCATAGCATAGAGGGAAGACCTGGGCAACCAACAACAAGTTTTTACATATCAAAAACATCTGCAATTTGACCAGCTATAGTGTCACTACAAGTTGGTTGAGGCATCAAACAGACTCCGACTGCGACGAAATTTGGCACGCGGTCTACCTACAACAAACTAACACCGCATACTAACTTTCGACCTAATCCAAAAATATTTTATACACACTTTAAAAATAATATTTTATCGATGTCGTGGGCGCGTGCGAGTGTGGTTGGTCTCGAAACGGTCGATGACACAAGCGGAGAGAACCGACAACTACGACGGATGCAAGTTTTCAAAAACGAGTCACGATGCTATGCACATGATGCGAATGATGCGGTGATGAATGCGTCAAACAAAAGAATCGCACGATTACAATGGAATAAATTGGGAATCTTCTGGAGCGTCGGTCCTGGGCTGTTACAACTCTCCTCTACTAATAAGAGATCTCGCCCCGATATCTTAGAATGAAAAAGGGAACATAAAGAGAAGAGGTAAACTTAGTAGCTTTTTTTGACAAACTAGTGAAACCAAAGAATGTTGAAGGATGCAAGAGATGAAAAATGACACTTGGAACAAGCAAGAATTCAAAAGATATTTGGACAACACTTCGGTAGAAAAGAGAGGCAAAACTTGATAAAAAGAAGATTTCACAACACTCCAGTTAAATGGATAATCAAAGAAGGAACATTATCTAGACAAAACGATATGATGGTTAAAAGAGAGCAACATCACAAAGCCTTCGGAAAAAAGACTAGAAACTAGATCGTTCGAAGGAAATAATGGAGAAGAAAATGACATATCTTTGCAACAATTGAATTTGAAAAGCATCCTTAGAATGAAGGATTGAACGGGGTTGTTGGAACACCAACAACGAAAAGAAAAGGCTTGTTGTGGGCTTATGGAAAACATCTCAAAATTTTAAGGTGACAACCGGCCTCTAACGGAAACAAATGATTGCTTGGAAGCAACAAGACATGCAAAACTTCTTTCACCAAAAGGATACATTGGTAATTTGGGTCATTGATAAGCACCATGATAGCAACAATCATTAGGAAATGCTTTAGGTGAAATCTAATCCAAGATAACTTCGGGAAAGAAATGATGGATTTAATTATCTCACTCTTGATAATTCCCTTGGAGACTCCGCATGAATCAAGAATGCTATAACACCATCTCAAAAGTTAAGGGAGCAAAAAATTGCACCTGAGAATGCAAGATAAGGAATACTTGAGATCCTCCAACAAGAATCTTGAAGAAATGTTTGAGAATGAACAAATTCTTAAAGAACCACCATGATGAACCTCCAAAAAGAACTCCGGAATGAAAGATGATAGAAAGGAATTGAAGTTTGAAAAAGAACAAGATTGAAGCCTTGCCATGATTTAGATGAAGCTTCGCGACGAGGTACTTGAGAAACTTGGAACTCCAGAAAGAAAAATATGAGAACACTTGAAAGCGAGAATTAACTATCAAGAACAACTCTGGAAGAAGGATTGAAATCACCTCAATGAAACGAGCATAATATTTATGTTATGCTTATCCTTCATCAAGTTAAATTGATGACAAGCAGCGGATTTTGCATACCACTTATTCTTGTTGAAAGCATGAAGAGAGATAATAGCACAAACTTCAACAAGTCTTCAGAAAAACATAGGTACGAATTTACAAATGAATGAGGATATATAAATGAATGATGATACATGAGAACAAAGAGATCATGATCCACTTAATAGAAACCGTCGGCAAGGCACCGGAATAATTGAGATACGAACGAAGGGACAATAATTGAGAAGAATTTGAGAATGAAAGTTGAAAGCTGAGAAACAAGAACTCTTCTAAACTGATGGCCTTTGGAGTATCGACAAATGGAAGAACTTAGAAATGCTCCGGATAGATATGGAAGGAATTTCTCATGATCGGAAACAATTTAAGAGGATGACCACAAGATGAGATGACAAATCTTCAAAAGAATGGAGAAAGATTTAAGGGAACTCTTCTTCGTTCTTCAACGTAGAGAATGATGGCGAGAAACACCACCAATAATTACCGAGGCACTCCGGAACATGAATAAGGAAAGGTTGAGCCAATGATGAAATATAATAATTAGAAGCTGACTTTGAGAAGGAATATGAGTGATGAAAATCATTCTTATGTCATATTGAGAAGAACTTGAGGACATTTCGAGAAAGATTAGAAGAGCCAGGTAAGATCCTGAGGAAAACTTGTGGGTTATGGGCCCATGGAAAAGAATCCACCGTTGAAATGATTGCTTAGGAAGAAAGATTGCACCGGTACAAGCTAAAACTTGATGAGGTGACTACCTCAAAATAATATCCAAGGATTTGAATGAAAACACAAATCTTCTAAGATATCTTTAGCACTCTGGATAGAACAGAGAGAGACGGAAACCAAGAGCTACATGGACAAGAATTTACAACATGGCAAAGCATTTAGCAATTGAAAAGGATATGATGAACACCGAGAGCTTGAATCGAATCCACCGGAGAAGAAAAACAAGAACAGAGAAATGACAAACTTGAAACTCCTGAGCATCTTCAAGCGACTCACTGGATATGATACAGAAGAGAAGATAGTGGAAGCATCAATGAAAATGAAGGCACTTGGATTATAATTTAAGCATTGAAGAAAAGGATGGGAGGGTGGGGTAAACAAAGAAAACTTGGGATAATGAGACAGACTCCGTAGAAGAATATGACGATTGATCTTGATAACATTGGAGAGAATTGAATTAACTTGAAGTTAAGCACATCGGATGAAAAGAATTGATATGACAACTTGATTGAGGAAGAGAATTAGCATTCCCAGATAAATACGGGAACAATTCTTAGGAAAGATATGAAATCACCCTGTCACATCGAAGCACCATGAATTACCATACTCAAAAACAAAACAAAGGATGAGGCTTCCGAAACAAGCCAGAAAAAATACATAACCATTATGCATTTGTTGGAAGGATAGTCCTAGTTAACTACCTGAATTCCCACCTGAGAACTTCTAAAAGCTTTGATTATGCAACCGAGTCAACGAATACAAGGAGTAATATCCATCACTCAACTCCTAGCAGTAATACTACTCTCCATTGTTGTCACACCCTGTGTTTGTATCACCTTGTCATGTTTGGATTTATAAAATTTGGAACCAATTAAAACTTTTTATTAGTGCTTGTGCTTATTTGAATTATTGTTTGTTGCTTGTTGATTGTTGTGTATGGCACTCTTGGATTCTATCCCTCTTCATACTCATCTTCCTTGACCCAAACTTCTTGCCCAATGATCATGCCATGTGAACAGTGCCCAAAGTTATTTTTATCAAATTTTGTTTTGACCAAAAATGATTTATTCAAATTAGGTTTTCAAAAACGCCTGAAATGAGGTTTGCACTGCATGTCCTTAAATTGGGTGGATTCTTCTTTCCCAAAAGCTTTATTTCAAACCTACTATATTTATGACTTACCAAAACCACCAAATATTAATTTTAAAGGTTATGTTGATATTTTATTTAAAGGCTTTTTGTTAAGGCCAGAAATGGTTTTTCTTGGGGAAAAATTATTTAAATTCCTTCAAAATATTTGAGAAAATTTAGGGAAACTCACTGGACATATATTTTCCATACATATCAGTTTCAACACTTGGGCATATTCAAATCATGGGCAAAACCACTGAAAACCTTTTCTGCTCAAATCAAGCTTTTGGAGTATTTATATAAGAAATATTCTCAATAAATTCTAGGAAAATTCCAGAAACTCAACACTATCCTAGGTGACGATCTTGCAAAGTTTAATCTCAATCCAAGTTGATTTGTTTCATCAAACCATCCCAAAACCCTTCCTGTCCAGATTCAAATTTGAACAACTTCATATTGTGAAGTTTCTCCCCTTGACCTCAAACTTTGTGGACATGCTATAATCACCAAATAATGATGTTACACTAAGTGGAGCATCAAGGGTAAAAGCTTAGCACAACTAGATCTACAGAAACCTGATTCTGTTGGTTTCTAGGGTTCACAAAGTTTCAATTGCCAACTTTGCCCACTTGAGCTCAAACTTGGTGATCTAGCCTATTTTTAACCACCTTTTGATCCTATCAAATCTTAGGGCAAGCCAGGGCCATTTGATTCTCCTAAAACCCATCAAACATCTTCTGGTCCATTCTAGAAATCATTATTTTCACCATCCCTTCTATTCCCCTTGCCATATAACTTTTACCACAACCCCTCAAGGTTACCAGCCACCTCTAGTAACTCTCCCTGGCCAAGACTCAATAGGTAAGTGGGGTAGAACCCCCATTTTTACCTCTGTTTCACCATGGCAGAAGCTTCCTCCCTCCCAATTCTCTTCTCCCTAGCTCCCCTAGCTCCATAGCATCCAAGGGGCATCTCCAGACCCCCCCAGGCACTACTGGACAAGCTAGGACCCCCCAGAGCACGGGGGCAACAGCTATGCCGGCCATTTGGGCGCTTTGGAGCATGCTACAGTGTGCCGCCGTACTGTAGCAGGGGCATCCCGAGGCCCCCCGACCGCCTTGGGATGAGGGAGCTTGTCCCCCTGGTCAGCCTCGATGTCCGCAACACGGCAGGCGGTCGACCCCACTCCCTCTTCTCTCCTCCTCCCTCCCGCACACGTGCCCGACGCCGCACAGCTCGGCCAACCGGGGAGCTCACACGCGCGCCCTCCCCCGCTCTCTCTCTCCCTTTCCCTAGATGAGGACGGCGTCCACAAACCCCCCAGACATAGCCCGGGGCGCTGACGTGGACCGTGGCAACGCCCTCATCCTCACCAGCGCACTGCGTCCACGGTGAGCCGGCGCCCGCCTATATAAAGGCCCTCCCCGAGCTCACGCTCCTCTCTCCTCGCTCTCTCCTCCCTCTGCTACTCCCCCGTGCTCAGCCCGCTCGCCCCCGTGGTCGAGAGCCCGCACCCGAACCAAACCCTCGCCGCCGTCGGGTTCCCCCCCTCACCGGCGATTCCCTTAGCCCTGGCGACTCCCTCCAGTCCCATGTGACAGGCGATGCTCCCCTGAGCACGCCCGTGCCCCTGGCTAGCCTCACCGTTGACCGCAGCCCCTCCGGTGAGCCTCCCCTGCTCCCTATCGTGAGGAAAGGGATGACAGGTGGGGCCCACCTGTCATCCCCTCATCCCCTCCTCTCTCTCTGCCTAGCAGGGCCCGCGGGCAGGTTTAAAAATAAAATTGCCATGCGCGGCGTCTCGCCTGGGCCGGTTTCCCCTGTGGGCCGGTTCGGCTGCAATGTTTTGGCCCAAAAGGGCACAGTGCCCTTTTCCATTTTTATTTTTCCTCTGACTTCCAAAAATTCCACAGATTTGAATATTAATCAAATTCCAAATATTCTTTCACCTAAAATCTTGAAATATTCCATAGAATTTATCAGTGCCACTTGTGAAAATATTTGAAAACATTTTATGTACAGTTTTAATTTAAAAAACCCTATTAGGCATTATGTGCCTCTGTTTAATAGTTTTCAAAAAAAAATTCATAACAAAATATTAAACAAACATTTTTAATATAGCCTTTAGTATTTATCAGAGTAGGGTAGCATTTTTAATAGTGGCTTGTGTGCTCTATTTTTGTGTGATGCTTATTTTTATCGCGACGATAGATTGCGCTGTTGACGAGGAAGTTTGACCCGAAGACTTCGAAGACCCCAGAGAGTTTGTTGAGCCAGGCAAGCAGCCCTTTGACCATGTTAAGAAACTTTTTCATGCATGACATATAGCACTTGTTGTTTCAATAATTGATCATCATGAGGTGTCCCCCCCTTCGGTGGGTTGCCTCCGATACTTTTACCATTGACACATGCATCGAGCATGACCCTACCACCTTATGAGGGTTATGCGGGTGGGTCTTGATAGGATGCTAATAGATGCTATGCAAGTGGGCTCGAAATTATGCATAGTGATGGGAAGGAGGTGATTCTTTCAAAGACTTTTCAAAAACCCCGTCGGATGCCACTAATGCCCGAGGGAGATGATGATAAGTTGGGTGACCACTTGAGAAAGAAGTGGTGTGCCGGACCAAGTTGAGGATGTGTTTTCAAAAATGGATTGGTGTAAGTTGCGACCGTTAGTCCAACCTTACATGCGCAACCACGATACGCCTTATGGGACGAGGCTTTGTTGATTACCTTGGTGGGTACTGGCAAGGAGACCGCATTACTAGCGGCAGGAGTGGCGTGGTCACTCTCGATATGGGGTCGTACCAGTATGTACAATCATGCGTTGTCTTCACAGGCATCGAGCACACCGTTCGTCCCCTCATGGATGGTATGATCTAGAGTGAGGCCCGTGTGATGTACATCGTGAGGGCTGGGTACCAATCAAGTGGACTCTTTGTTTAGTATCGCTAGGGGAAAGGCATTGTTCGGGTACTTACCTCACGTATGTGATGTACCACGAGTCGTGGATGACACGGAAATTCCCCAAGTCTTGTGGGTAAAGTGTGCAACCTCTGCAGAGTGTAAAACTATTCGAATAGCTATGTCCACGATCAAGGACAGTTGAATGACCGCTCTTGTGCTACATGCAAATGTTTTCACAAACTGGTGTGAGTGTGTTGGAGACAAAGATGGTACTTGAGCTAAGTTCGATGACTTAGGATGACAATTGAACTAAGTCCAATGACTTAGCATGACAATTGAACTAAGTCCGATGACTTAGCATGATAAATGAACATGAGATGTTCAACCCCTGCTTATGATGATATCTATAACTTGTTCATATGGATATCTACCAAACTGTTGATGCATGCTTACTTAATTACTCGATCATGTCATTGCATTCAAAATTGGCTTTCTGCAAATTATGTACTTAGTGCTATATCATGCATCATTATTACATTGTTCCACAACTTGGGTTGCTTGCAAGTACATTCAAAGTGGCTTGCCACTGGTTATTTAATTGGCCAGGCATGGAAGAACAAGAGCATGTTGAAGAGTTCGTTGGTGACGAACATGTGAACTAGGACGCTTTCCAAAGAGAATGCCTGTAGGTTAAGGCAGATGGCAATGGGTTCACACTTTAGATCAAGATCTCCGCTGCTTTTTCTATTTAAGTGTTTGGCCCTTGTGTCCTTATCTATGTAAGACTAGACCTTCATGGTCTTTATTTGTGTAAGACGCTAAATGTGGATGTAAGACTCTTGTATTTCAGCTCTGTGTGTTCAGTGAGCATTGATCTCTGGGATCACTGTACACATGCATTCGGTGATCACGACTTATGAGACGGGGTCCCCACAGAACTGGTATCGGAGCCATCCTGACTGTAGGAAGTCCTTAGTTAGCATGGACATTAGTCAGGATAAAACCGTTTTCAAAACTGCACCTAGCATCTATACTTAGGATTTCTGCACTATTTACCTCTTCTATTCTTCACCCAACACTCTGCTGACTCTCCTCCTTTCAAATATTTGTAGATGGCTGTCGTACCTGAAGCCTTCCTGATATCCGAATTTCCCTTACTCCTTGGGGATAGCCTGGAGAAGTGCCAATTTCGTCAACCACCCATTTTCCTCTACCACGAGCACTGGGTCGATGCCGTCACGAAGGAGTACCACGTGGATGTGGTCGTGAAGGCAAACGACTCCCCGACTAGTTGGTTCTTTGAAGGACCACAGATGGAGACCATGATACTTGCAGTCGAGACAGCTGCACGCAAGGCACTCCTACACCTTTGAGACATCATTCCAGAGATGTCTAACAAGCCGGCTACTCGCTAGCTTCCCTTCAGGAAGGATGATCTTGGCGAGAGTTGGACGCTGATTCCATCCAAGGTGGATGGCACGTCACTCAGGTTCCAGACCTACTTCAGCCTCTCCGCCGATAGTCTGTTTCACCACTTGATTAAGTAGTCTATGAAGCTCTGCGAGGAACTTCACCACACCCAGGAGCTACTTCAGAAGGCCAAGACGAAGCCAGACAAGATCAAGAAGGATGGAGCCCCTGAGGGACGACCAGTTGTCACTTATCGAGGAGGAGTACCCCCAGCTAGTGATGCACCTACATGTCGTCATCGCATGAGTGCGAAGGAGTACCGTGAACTCTTCACCGACCCACCAGCAAAGCGTCGTCGGGATGGACCTCCTCGTTCCCAACCCCTTCGACCGGGAATGATGACTATTCAGATGATGAACAGGAGGAAGACCCAGAAGAGCATGACTATGAGACCGAGCACTCCACCACCTGAGTCCGAGAACCCCTAGGGTAGGATCAGTCATGTATCCCTCATGCGAAGTTGAGTCAGTGTAATGGTTCATATGAAACCATGTGTGCTTGTTGTTTGTTTTGTTGTTTGTGTTCCGATGCAAGTCGCGCTTTTGCCTTAGGCAACATGTAAGCGACTCCATCGTCTATCTTAATGTATATGTTAGTATTTCGACCTTTGTTCTACCACACTTGCACTCGACCAACCCCCTTAGGCGTGCTCTTCCATTGTTGCTTTTCCTATCGTCTATCCTAGTTGTTTGACTTGGCTGCTCCAAACAGGATGGTGACTGCTACCCGCAACAGCTCCTTCACCAACCCTAAAGCCGACAACTCAAGCCAGCAACAGGAGATGATGGGGCTGCTCATGCTGGAAGACACCAGGAGCAGCCGCAAGGCGACATTCCCCTGTCACCACCTCCACCGGAGAACATGACCATAGCTCATTTTCTCCAAGTTCTCCGGGAGGAACACCAAGCCAACAATGCTACTATCCAGCAGATGCCTCAGGCCCTTGTGAACAACCAACAGCAAGGCAGGAACGGCAATGGCCACTCCACCCTGTCTGAGTGTTGGAAATATGCTCTAGAGGCAATAAATAAAGTGTTTATTATTGTATTTCCTTGTTCATGATAATCGTTTATTATCCATGCTATAATTTTATTAATTGGAACCATGGATACATGTGTGGATACATAGACAAACACAATGTCCCTAGTATGCTTCTAGTGAACTAGCTCGTTGATTGAAAGATGGTTAAGGTTTCCTAGACATGGACATGAGATGTCATTTGATAACGGGATCACATCATTAGGAGAATG
Source organism: Hordeum marinum (assembly GCA_022496015.1). Classification (NCBI taxonomy): domain Eukaryota; kingdom Viridiplantae; phylum Streptophyta; class Magnoliopsida; order Poales; family Poaceae; genus Hordeum; species Hordeum marinum. Next base: position 270,370,454 of record CM039678.1, read on the forward strand.
ATGTGATGGACAATACCCAAACTACAAACGTAGCTTATGATCGTGTCAGTTTATTGCTACTGTTTTCTGCATGTCAAGTATATGTTCCTATGACCATGAGATCATGCAACTCACAGATATCGGAGGAGTACCTTGTGTGTATAAAACATCGCAACGTAATTGGGTGACTATAAAGGTGCTCTACAGGTGTCTCCGAGGGTGTCTTTTGAGTTGGCATGGATCGAGACTGGGATTTGTTACTCCGTGTGACGGAGAGGTATCTCAGGGCCCACTCGGTAATACAACATCACAATGAGCCTTGCAAGCAATGTGACTAATTTTTAGTTGCGGGATCTTGTATTACGGAACGAGTAAAGAGACTTGGCGGTAACGAGATTGAACTAGGTATGGAGATACTGAAGATCAAATCTCGGGCAAGTAACATACTAAAGAACAAAGGGAACATCATACGGGATTAACTGAATCCTTGACATAGAGGTTCGACCGATAAAGATCTTCGTAGAATATGTAGGAACCAATGTGTACATCCAGGTCCTGCCATTGGTTATCGCCCGTAGAGGTGTCTTGGTCATGTCTACATAGTTCTCGAACCCGCAGGGTTTGGTGACGTTTCGGTAGTGTAGAGTTATGTATGGTGGTGACCGAAGTTTATTCGGTGTCCCAGATGAGATCCCGGACATCATAAGGAGCTCCGGAATGGTCCGTAGGTAAAGATTCATATATAGGAAGTCCTAGTTTGGTCGCCGGAAAAGTTTTGGGCTCATCGGTAGTGTACCGGGAGTGCCAGTAGTGTACCGGGAGACCTTCGGGAGGGGTATTTCGACCCAAGAGGCTTCATGGGCTGTGGGAGAGTATTAACCATACCTTAGTGGGCTGGTGGAATAGCCACAACAGGCCCATGTGGCTGGGGGAAGAGTCCCAAAGGAAAAAGAGTGGAAAAGTGGCAAAAAGGGAGAGTCCTACTCCTACTAGGAGTGGAGGAGGAGTAGGACTCCTCCCCCTTGGCTTAGGCCGACTCCAAGAGGGGCTCAACCCTACGCCAGCCCTCCTCCTCCTCTCCTCCTATATATACTGGTGGAATAGAAGGGTTTTGCACAGAATTTACGGCCTCGTGCTACCGGTTCCACCGGTGCTCCTCTAGATCGGTTTTTCCGCAGTGCTTAGGCGAAGCCCTGCCGGAATCACTCCACCACCATCACCGGAGCGCTGTCATGCTGCCGGTGAAATCTTCCTCCTCTCCACCTCCTATTGCTGAATCAAGACGGTGGAGATCGTCATTAAGCTGCACGTGTGCTGAACGCGGAGGTGCCGTCCGTTCGGTACTAGACCGGAAGGATCGTGATCAAGGCCACGGGACGTTCGTGATTGGATCGCGGGATGGATCGTGACGAGATCGCAGGACTGTTCGTGATTAGATCGCGGGACGCTCGGCGAGTTGGATCGCGAAGACGTTCGACTACACCAACCGCGTTTCTTAACGCTTCCCGCTTAGCGATCTACAAGGGTACGTAGATCCACTCTCCCTCTCGTAGATGCTCATCACCATGGATAGGTTTGCGTGTGCGTAGGAAATTTTTTGTTTCCCATGCGACGTTCCCCAACAGTGGCATCATGAGCTAGGTTGATGGTTCAATGAGATCTCGAGTAGAACACAAAAGGTTTGTGGGCGTTGATGCTTAGATTGCTTCCTTCCTTGGTCGGATTTTGGTTCAGCGGTATTGTGAGATGAAGCGGCCCGGACCAACATTACTCGTACGCTTATGAGAGACCGTTTCCCTCGACGCAACTTGTTGCCTAGATGGCTTGCGGGTGGCAGTTTCTCTCACTTTAGTTGGATCGGATTCGACAAAGGCGGTCCTTGAGAAGGTTGAAAAACAAATTATGTATCACCGTTGTGGTTTATGCGTAGGTGAGAATCATTCTTGCTAGAAACCTGTAGCAGCCACGTAAAACATGCAACAACAATTAGAGGACATCTAACTTGTTTTTGCAGGGTATGTTGTGATGTGATATGGCCAATTACATGATGTGATATATGTGATGTATGAGATGATCATGTGATGTATAGAATTTCACGACTTGCATGTCGAGAAGTACGGCAACCGACAGGAGCCATAGGGTTGTCTTTAATTATTGCATGACCTACGTGTCAATCATTAAGCGCTATGTAATGCTTTACTTTATCGCTAAACAGTAGCAATAGTAGTAGAAGCATGCAGGGCGTGACAACCTCGATGGCGACACGTTGATGGAGATCAAGATGATGGAGATCATGGTGTCGTGCCGGTGACGATGAAGATCATGCCGGTGCTTTCAAGATGGAGATCTAAAGCACGAGTTCATGGCCATATCATGTCACTTATGAATTGCATGTGATGTTAATCCTTTTATGCACCTTGTTATGCTTAGTACGACGGTAGCATTATAAGGTGATCCCTCACTTAAATTTCAAGATAAAATTGTGTTCTCCCCGAGTGTGGACCGTTGCAAAAGTTCATCGTGTTGAGACACCACGTGATGATCGGGTGTGATAGACTCTATGTTCACATACAACGGGTGCAAGCCAGTGTTGCACACGCAGAACACTCGGGTTAAACTTGACGAGCCTAGCATGTACATACATGGCATCGGAACACAAGAGACCGAAAGGTCGAACATGAGTCATATAGTAGATATGGTCAACATAATGATGTTCACCATTGAAGCCACCTCAACTCACGTGATGATCGGACTTGAGTTGGTGGACTTGGATCATGTGACACTCAGATGACCTGAGGGATGTCAATTTGAGTGGGAGCTTTAGTAATTTGATTAACTAAACTCATTATCTTGAACAATAGTCTAAGTCAACTTTGCATATTTATGTTGTAGATCAATGGCTCGCGTAGTAGCACCCCTGAATTTTAATGCGTTCCTAGAGAAAGCTAAACTAAAAGATGATGGAAGTAACTTTGTTGATTGGGCCCGTAATCTGAGGATTATCCTCACGGCTTCCCAGAAATCATATGTCCTTGATGCACCGCTTGGTGACCAACCAGAAGACATGACTTCCGAAGACGTTAAGAACGCTTGGGAGGCACGTACTGGAGATTACTCAATAGTTCAGTGTGCAATATTCTATGGCTTAGAACCGGGACTTCAAAGACGTTTTGAACGTCATGGAGCATATGAGATGTTCCAGGAGTTGAAGTTTATCTTTCAGCAGAACGCCCGGATCGAGAGGAATGAAACCTCTGATAAGTTCTATGCTTGCAAGATGGAGGAGAACGGGTCTATCAGTGAACATATACTCAGAATGTCTGGGTATTCAACTCGTCTAGCAGAGTTGGGAATTGCCCTTCCGCCAGTGGCGATCACTGATAGAGTTCTTCAATCACTGCCACCTAGTTACAAGAGCTTTGTGATGAACTATAACATGCACGGGATGAACAAGTCAGTCGCCGAGCTGTTTGCAATGCTAAAAGTCGCTGAGTTTGAAATCTAGAAAGAACATCAAGTGTTTATGGTCAATAAAACCACTAGTTTCAAGAAAAATGGCAAAGTCAAGGGCAAGGGCAAGAAGGGTAAAACCAAGAAGGATGGCAAAGCAGTTGCTACTACTACAAAGAAGCCCAAGCATGGACCCAAGCCAGAAATTGAGTGCTTTCATTGCAAAGGAACTGGTCACTGGAAGCGGAACTGCCCCAAGTACCTGGCTGACAAGAAGGCGGCCAACGACAAACAAGGTATATATGATATACATGTTATTGATGTGTACCTTACTAGCTCTCGTAGTAGTGCCTGGGTATTTGATACCAGTTCGGTTGCTCACATTTGCAACTCAAAGCAGGAACTAGGGAATAAACGAAGGCTGGCAAAGGACGAAGTGACGGTGCGCGTGGGAAATGGTTCCAAGGTTGATTTGATCACCGTCGACACGCTCTCTCTTAGATTACCATCGGGATTAGTGATGAACCTGAATAATTGTTATTTAGTGCCTGCGTTAAGCATGAACATTATATCTAGATCTTGTTTATTGTGAGACGGTTACTCATTTAAATCAGAGAATAAAGGTTGTTCTATTTATATGAGTAATATCTTTTATGGTCATGAACCCAATGTTAGGGGTTTATTCATATTGAATCTTGATAGTGATGACACACATGTTCATAACATTGATGCCAAAATATGTAGAATTGATAATGATAGTACCACTTTCTTGTGGCACTCCCGTTTAGGTCATATTGGTGTAAAACGCATGAGGAAGCTCCATGCTGATGGACTTTTGGAGTCACTTGATTTTGAATCACTTGACACATGTGAACCATGCCTCATGGGCAAGATGACTAAAATGCCGTTCTCTGGAACAATGGAACGGGCGAGTGACTTATTGGAAATCATACAAACTGATGTGTGCGGTCCAATGAATGTTACAATGCATGGTGGATATCGTTATTTTCTCACCTTCACTGATGACTTAAGTAGACATGGGTATATTTACTTAATGAAACAGAAGTCTAAAACGTTTGAAAAGTTCAAGCAATTTCAGAGTGAAGTTGAGAATCATCGTAACAAGAAGATTAAGTTCCTACGATCTGATCGAGGAGGTGAATATCTGAGTTATGAGTTTGGCAGTCACTTAAGACAATGTGGAATTGTTTCACAGTTGACACCGCCCGGAACACCACAGCGTAATGGTGTGTCCAAACGTCATAATCAAACCTTATTAGATATGGTGTGTTCTATGATGTCTCTTGCTGATTTGCCACTATCGTTTTGGGTTATGCATTAGAGACAGCTGCATTCACTTTAAATAGGGCACCATCAAAATCCGTTGAGACGATGCCATATGAACTGTGGTTTGGCAAGAAGCCAAAGTTGTCATTTCTTAAAATTTGGGGATGTGATGCTTATGTCAAAAAGCTTCAGCCTGAAAAGCTGGAACCCAAAGCGGAGAAATGCGTCTTCATAGGATACCCGAAAGAGACAGTCGGGTATACCTTCTATCTCAGATCCGAGGGCAAAGTGTTTGTTGCTAAAAACGGAACATTTCTTGAGAAAGAGTTTCTCTCGAAAGAATTGAGTGGGAGGAAAATAGAGCTTGATGAGGTTATTGAACCTTTACTTCAACCAGAAAGTAGCGCAGCGCAGAAAGATGTTTCTATGGAACCTACGACGGTAGAAGAGGAAGTTAATGATGATGATCATGAAGCTTCGGATCAAGCAGCTATTGAACCTCGTAGGTCGACAAGGCCGCATACTACCCCTGAGTGGTACGACAACCCTGTCTTGGAGGTCATGTTATTTGACAACAATGAACCTATGAGCTATGGAGGAGCAGTGATAGGCCCGGATTCCGAGAAATGGTTAGAGGCCATGAAATTCGAGATGGGATCCATGTATGAAAACAAAGTATGGACTTTGGAAGTATTACCTGAAGGGTGAAAGGCCATTCAGAACAAATGGATCTTTAAGAAGAAAACAGACGCGGACGGTAATGTCACCGTCTATAAAGCTCGACTTATGGCAAAGGGTTTTTCACAAGTTCAAGGAGTTGACTACGATGAGACTTTCTCACCCGTAGTGATGCTTAAGTCTGTCAGAATCATGTTAGCAATAGCTACCTATTTCGACTATGAAATTTGGCAGATGGATGTAAAAACAACGTTCCTCAACGGTTTCCTTGAGGAAGAGTTGTATATGATGCAACCCGAAGGTTTTGTTGATCCAGAGAATGCTGACAAAGTTTGCAAACTCCAGCGATCCAATAATGGACTAGTGCAATCATCTCGGAGTTGGAATAAGCGCTTTGATGAGGTGATCAAAGCGTTTGAGTTTATACAAGTTTACGGAGAAGCTTGTATTTACAAGAAAGTGAGTGGGAGCTCTATAGCGTTTCTAGTATTATATGTGGATGAAATATTGCTGATTGGAAACAATATGGAAATGCTGGAAAGCGTGAAGGAATATTGGAACAAGAGTTTTTCAATGAAGGACCTAGGAGAAGCTGCTTTCATATTAGGCATTAAGATCTATAGAGATAGATCGAGACGCTTAATAGCACTTTCACAGAGCACATACCTTGATAAAGTTTTGAAGAAGTTCAAAATGGAACAGTCCAAGATGGGGTTCTTGCCTGTATTACAAGGTGTGAAGTTGAGTAAGACTCAATGCCCAGTAACTACAGAAGATAGAGAAAAGATGAGTGTCATCCCCTATGCTTCAGCCATAGGCTCTATCATGTATGCAATGCTGTGCACAAGACCCGATGTCAGCCTTGCCATAAGTATGGTCGGAAGGTTTCAAAGTGATCCTGGAATGGAGCACTGGCAAGCGGTCAAGAATATCCTTAAGTACCTGAAAAGGACTAAGGAAATGTTTCTCGTTTATGGAGGTGATGAAGAGCTTGTCGTAAAGGGTTACGTCGATGCAAGCTTTGACACCGATTCGGATGACTCTAAGTCGCAAACCGGATACGTATTTATTCTTAATGGGGGAGCGGTAAGCTGGTGCAGTTCCAAGCAAAGCGTGGTAGCTGATTCTACGCGCGAAGCAGAATACATCGCAGCCTCGGAGGCGGCAAAGGAAGGTGTCTGGATGAAGCAGTTCATGACAGATCTTGGAGTAGTGCCCAGTGCACTGAATCCAATGAACCTGTTCTGTGACAACACTGGTGCCATTGCTCTGGCCAAGGAACCAAGGTTTCACAAGAGGACCAGACACATAAAGCGACTCTTAACCTCCATCCACGATTACATCGTGGAGAAAGACATAAATATTTGCAAAGTGCACATGGATCTCAATGTTGCAGACCCGTTGACTAAACCTCTTCCAAGGGCTAAACATGATCAACACCAGAACTGCATGGGTGTTCGATTCATTACAATGTAAATCACATAGTGATGTGAACTAGATATTGACTCTAGTGCAAGTGGGAGACTGTTGGAAATATGCCCTAGAGGCAATAAATAAAGTGTTTATTATTGTATTTCCTTGTTCATGATAATCGTTTATTATCCATGCTATAATTGTATTAATTGGAAACATTGATACATGTGTGGATACATAGACAAACACAATGTCCCTAGTATGCCTCTAGTGAACTAGCTCGTTGATTGAAAGATGGTTAAGGTTTCCTAGCCATGGACATGAGATGTCATTTGATAACAGGATCACATCATTAGGAGAATGATGTGATGGACAAGACCCAAACTACAAACGTAGCTTATGATTGTGTCAGTTTATTGCTACTGTTTTCTGCATGTCAAGTATATGTTCCTGTGACCATGAGATCATGCAACTCACAGATATCGGAGGAGTACCTTGTGTGTATCAAACGTCGCAACGTAACTGGGTGACTATAAAGGTGCTCTACAGGTGTCTCCGAGGGTGTCTGTTGAGTTGGCATGGATCGAGACTGGGATTTGTTACTCCGTGTGACGGAGAGGTATCTCAAGGCCCACTCGGTAATACAACATCACAATGAGCCTTGTAAGCAATGTGACTAATTGTTAGTTGCGTGATCTTGTACTATGGAACGAGTAAAGATACTTGGCGGTAACGAGATTGAACTAGGTATGGAGATACTGAAGATCGAATCTCGGGCAAGTAACATACCGAAGAACAAAGGGAACATCATACGGGATTAACTGAATCCTTGACATAGAGGTTCGACCGATAAAGATCTTCATAGAATATGTAGGAACCAATGTGTACATCCGGGTCCCGCCATTGGTTATCGACCGTAGAGGTGTCTCGGTCATGTCTACATAGTTCTCGAACCCGCAGGGTCTGCACACTTAAGGTTTGGTGGCGTTTCGGTAGTGTAGAGTTATGTATGGTGGTGACCGAAGTTTATTCGGTGTCCCGGATGAGATCTCGGACATCATGAGGAGCTCCGGAATGGGCCGTAGGTAAAGATTCATATATAGGAAGTCCCAGTTTGGTCGCAGGAAAAGTTTCGGGCTCATCGATAGTGTATCAGGAGTGCCGGTAGTGTACCGGGAGACCTCCGGGAGGGGTATTTAGACCCAAGAGGCTTCATGGGCTGTGGCAGAGTATTAACCAGACCTTAGTGGGCTGGTGGAATAGCCACAAAAGGCCCATGCGGCTGGGGGAAGAGTCCTAAAGGAAAAAGAGTGGAAAAGAGGCAAAAAGGGAGAGTCCTACTCCTACTAGGAGTGGAGGAGGAGTAGGACTCCTCCCCCTTGGCTTCGGCCGACTCCAAGAGGGGATCAGCCCTGCGCCAGCCCTCCTCCTCCTCTCCTCCTATATATACTGGTGGAATAGAAGGGTTTTGCACAGAATTTACGGTCTCGTGCTACCCGTTCCACCGGTGCTCCTCTAGATCGGTTTTCCGTAGTGCTTAGGCGAAGCCCTGCCGGAATCACTCCACCACCATCGCCGGAGCGCCATCACGCTGCCGGTGAACTCTTCCTCCTCTCCACCTCCTATTGCTGGATCAAGACAACGGAGATCGTCATCAAGCTGCACGTGTGCTGAATGCGGAGGTGCCGTCCATTCATTACTAGATCGGAAGGATCGTGATCAAGGCCACGGGATGTTCGTGATTGGATCGCGGGACGAATTGTGATGAGATCGCGGGACTGTTCGTGATTAGATCGCAGGATGCTCGTCGATTTGGATCGTGAAGACGTTCGACTACACCAACCGCGTTTCTTAACGCTTCCCGCTTAGCGATCTACAAGGGTACGTAGGTCCACTCTCCCTCTCGTAGATGCTCATCACCATGGATAGGTTTGCGTGTGCGTAGGAAATTTTTTGTTTCCCATGCGACGTTCCCCAACACTGAGTTCATGAGGAACTCGCCCCCAACCTTCATCGAGACTGCTGAACCATTGGATGTTGATGACTGGATCCGCAACATCGAGGACCTCCTTGCGTTGGTCACTTGCAATGAGGACCATGAGAAGGTGCTTTATGCCTCTCACTGCCTCGGAGGTACCACCCGAGCTTGGTGGGACGGATTCAAGGTCATGCAAGGTGAGCGTGTGATCACTTGGAATGGCTTCAAGGAAGGATTCCGCACCGCCTACATTCCTTCTAGGATCATGGCTATCAAGAAGAGAGAGTTTCGAGCGCTGAAGCAAGGAAGTGGCTCAGTCAAGGAGTACTTGCACAAGTTCAACCTGCTGTCAAGGTATGCACCTGATGATGTCAGCACAGAGGCTGCCAAGAAGGAACGCTTCATGGAAGGACTTCAACAGACCCTGTAGTATCAGCTCATTGTCTGTGACTGTCATACCTTCTTCGACTTGGTGAACAAGGCCCTCATGCTGGAAGACAAGCGTCGTGCCATAGACGACACTCGCAAGCGCAAGATGATCAACAAGGGTAGCTCCAGCAACCAGAAGCCTTGCCCTTGGCAGCTAGCCCTAGCCAAGCCAGCTTTTCAGCCACAACAGGCTAGACCTCCTATGCCTCGTCCGAGCTACCAGCCTCAGCAGTATGCCAATCCCAGGCCAGCTTACAACAACAACCTTGGACAAGTCGCTTGCTTTGGATGTGGTCAGCCAGGACACATCTCTGGGCTATGTCCCAATAAGAATCCATATGCACCGCGCCCCAATGCGCCAAACCAAGGTCAAGCCCATGGAGCACCCCCAAGGAACCCCGCTCCCCGCAACCATCCCAACAATGGCAAGGGTCACATGAATCACGTCACCGCAGAGGAAGCCCGGGAAGACCCGGACATCATACTGGGTACGTTCCTCGTCAACTCACAACAACAGTATTGTTTGATTGTGGAGCTTCGCGTTCTTTTGTCACCCAAAAGTTTGCACTAGAGAGTGGCATGAAGCCTACACCCCTGGGTAGTCATATGTTGATACAAACCTCGGGATTAGTTATGAAGTCCGGGATAGGTTGTAAGGGAGTTGAGATTAACATCAACGGGGTAGATTTCCTAGCAGACCTTATCATCCTGAAGTCAGAAGGCTTGGATGTGATCCTAGGCATGGACTGGTTAACCAAGCACCAAGCCTTGTTAGACTGTGCCAAGAGGATTGTCACCATGACTAATAGCCAAGGAGTGGAAGTCAAGTATGTTCCCAACCCTGCCTCCACTCAAGCCCCTCAGGCTAACAATCTATCGGGAGTTGAGTTGGATCAAGTGCCAGTGATATGTGAATACCCGGATGTGTTTCCTGATGAGCTGCCCGAAATGCCTCCCTACCGCGACATTGAGTTCATCATTGAGCTTATGCCCGGCTCAAGGCCTGTCTATAAGAAGGCCTATAGGATGGGATCCGAAGAGTTGGCTGAATTGAAGAAGCAAATGGCAGAGCAGCTCAGGAAAGGATTCATTTGCCCAAGTGCCTCTCCTTGGGGATCGCCTGTTCTATTTGTGTCAAAGAGGGACGGAACTATCAGACTCTATGTCGATTACCATTCTCTCAATGAAGTCACAATAAAGAACAAGTACCCACTCCCCAATATTGAAGACCTGTTTGATCAGTTGAATGGAGCCAAGGTGTTCTCCAAGATCGGCCTCAGGTCTGGGTACTACCAGCTGAAGATCAGACCCCAAGACATCCCGAAGATGTCATTTGTAACCCGGTATGGCCTGTATGAATACATGGTCATGTCATTTGGGTTAACTAATGCCCTGCCTACTTCATGTACCTCATGAATAAGGTCTTCATGGAGTACTTGGACAAGTTCGTAGTCGTCTTGATGACATACCCGTCTTCTCCAAGTCTGAAGAAGAACATGAGGAACACTTGAGATTAGTCCTAGAGAAGCTTCGAGAGCAGCAGCTTTATGCCAAGTTCAGCAAGTGTGAATTCTGGCTGCATGAAGTTGGATTCTTGGGCCATGTGTTGACTGCGGAAGGATTATCAGTGGATCCTACCAAGATTGAAGCCGTGACTGAATGGAAAACCCTAGCCACCGTGAAGGAAGTCAGGAGCTTCCTCGGGCTCGTGGGATATTACTGCAAGTTTGTGGAAGGGTTCTAAAGCATTGCTCGACCCATGACCCAGCTTTTGAAGAAGGACAAGAAGTTTGAATGGACAGCTAAGTGCGAGGAAAGCTTCCAGGAGCTCAAGAAGAGATTGACCACAACCCCCATTTTGGCCACCCCTGATATTCACAAGGAGTTTGTGATTTATTGTGATGCATCAAGAACCGGGCTTGGAGGTGTTCTGATGCAAGAAGGCAAAGTTGTAGCATATCTATCCAGACAACTACGACCTCATGAAGAGAACTACACAACTCATGATCTTGAATTGGCGGCCGTGGTTCATGCCTTGAAGACTTGGCGACGTTACCTTCTGGGGAAGCGATGTGAGATATACACAGACCACAAGAGTTTGAAGTATATTTTCATGCAGAGGGAATTGAACACGAGGCAGCAAATATGGTTGGAGTTGATCAAGGATTACGACCTCGGTGTTCAATACCACCCCAGAAAGGCTAACATGGTAGCAGATGCCTTAAGCAGAAAGGCTTGTTCCTTGAATGCTATGATTAAGGAAAGGCTACCGCCCTGTATGAAGAGCTTGAAAGCTTCGTCTTGGAACTGGTTGCACCTGGATTCCTCGCCAACCTCGAAGCAAAGCCTACCTTGATGGATGATATTAAGGAAGCTCAAAAGGGACACGAGAGCATTGAAGGTATCAAGAGGAAGATCAAGGCAGGCAAGGCCCCAGGATTCTCAGTGGATGAACAAGGAGTAGTATGGTTTGGGAATCGCATTTGCGTACCCAACAAAGAGGAGCTCAAGAACCTGATCTTGCAAGAAGATCATGACACTCCATAATCCATCCATCCCGGAGGAACCAAGATGTATCAAGACCTCAAGACAAGATTCTGGTGGCATGGCATGAAACGAGAGATAGGCACATTTGTCGCTAAGTGTGACATATGCCAGAGAGTCAAGGCTGAGCACCAGCAACCTGCTAGACTTTTGCAACCTCTCAAAGTTCCTAAATGGAAGTGGGAAAAAGTCAGTATGGATTTCATCACCGGATTACCAAGCTCAAGCAAAGGATATGATTCAATTTGGGTCATTGTCTACCATCTGACCAAAGTAGCCCACTTCATTCCCGTCAAGACCACCTACAATGGGAACTAGTTGGCCAACCTCTGCATCAACCGAATTGTGAGTCTTCACGGAGTTCCAAAGGAGATTGTGTCGGATCGAGGAACCCAGTTCACCTCAAGATTCTGGAATAGGTTCCAAGAAGACTTGGGAACCAAGCTCTCCTTCAGCACCGCTTTCCACCCCCAGACCGGTGGGCAAACAAAACGAGTAAATCAGATACTCGAAGACATGCTCTACGCTTGTATCTTGGCTTACGGAGCCATGTGGGAAGATTGCCTACCGTTTGTTGAGTTCTCCTACAACAACAACTACCAGGAGAGTCTTTAGATGGCACCATTTGAGGTGTTGTATGGGCGCAAGTGCCATACTCCCCTCAACTAGTCAGAAACCAGAGAAGGTTTAGTCTTCAGACCAGACATCTTCGTGAAGCAAAAGAGAAGTTCAACTCGTCCGAGAGCGACTCGAGACCGCCAAGACTAGGCAGAAGAGCTACACCGAATCTCACCGTCAGGACGTGAGTTTTCGTGTTGGGGACCATGTTTACCTCCGTGTCACACCTCTCAAAGGAACCAAGCGATTCCACGTCAAGGGAAAACTTGCACCAAGGTTCATCGGCCCCTTCAAGATCACCGATAGGCGAGAGGAAGTTGCCTATCAGCTAGAGCTACCTTCCGAGCAATCGGATGTGCACAACGTCTTTCATGTGTCACAACTCCAAAAGTGTCTCCAAGTTCCCAACCGCCCCGACCTCTACAATGATATTGACCATCAAGCCATTGATCTTCAGCCAGACCTCACTTATCGTGAGAACTACAAGAATCAGGCACTTTGCCGTCAGCCATCCCGGACGGTAAAGGCATGCATCTCGGACGGCAAAGTCTTTGCCGTCCGCCAGCAGACGGCCAACTGTCCGGCTGAATAAGCCATGGTAAAAGGCGCTTTGCTGTCTGCTGGCGGATGGCAAAGACCTTTGAATCTTTGCCATCTGCCAGCGGACGGCAAAGGGCCTGGACGACACACGTGGCAACTTAGCTCCGTTAAGGGCTTAAAGGCGTGCTTTGCCGGCCGCTGGCAGACGACAAATACCATAGTTCTTTGCCGTCTACCAGCTGACGGCAAAGAACCCACCTAGGCCAGCCCCAGGTTGCACAGGCAGCTACCACGTGGCATCTTTGCCATCTGCTCGCTGCCGGCAAAGCTCTTTGCCGTCCGGCAGTAGACGACAAAGTGGCTATATAGCCCCTGTTTTTTCTGTTTTTTCTTAAAATCATTCAATTTGAAAGAACATCACATATATATCCAACATATCAACAAGACAAGTTTCAACAAGCATACCAACAATAAGTTTCAACGAGCATACCAACAATAAGTTCCAACAAGCATACCAACAATAAGTTCCAACAACATATCCAACATATACAAGTTTTGAACAACATATCCAACATACATATCCAAAACAAGTTTCTAACAAGTTTCCATAAACAAAAAGGAAGCAGAAGTAGAAGAGTACACTCCATCAATGCAAGCTTCCTCATCTATAGCAAATCTGCAAAGTAGGAAAGATGAAAGTTAGAAGAAGAAGAAGACTAGCTAGAAGAAAAAGAAGAAAAAGAAGAAGAAAAAGAAGAAAAACAAGAAGCATAATTTATCTTGTCTTTCCTTTTCTCCTCTCCTCTCCTCTTCTCCAAGGTAGTAATTCCATTTTCTAGCTAACTAAGCATATCAAATCATTTTGGAGGAATAAAAGCTAAGTATAGGTCATTTTATAGCTATCCTAGGTAGAATATATCATTTTGGAGGTAAGTAAGGTTATTATGTCATTATTGAGGAAAATAAGCTAAGTATAGGTCATTTTGGAGCTAAACCAAGGTTATTATGCCATTTTTACCTAAGTGAGCTAATTATGTCATAAATGAACTAGAAGCTAATTATAGATCATTATTGAGCTATCCTAGGTACTTATGCCATTTTGTACCTAAGTGAGCTAATTATGTCATAAAAGAACTAGCTAAGCTAGCTATAGATCATTATTGAGCTATACTAGGTAGTAATGCCATTTTCTAGCTAACTAATCATATCAAGTCATTTTGGAGGAAAAAATGCTAAGTATAGGTCATTTTATAGCTATCCTAGGTAGAATATACCATTTTCTAGCTAACTAAGCATATCAAGTCATTTTTGAGGAAAATAAGCTAAGTATAGGTCATTTTGGAGCTAAGTAGGTCATTTCTTAAGATAAGTATGCATTTGTTAATGAAAACACTTGGGAAAACTTACCATCAACACGGAGGTGAAGGACCGGTAGGGTTTGCGTGAGGGGGAGACATAGAAGGACCGGTCGGGCTTGCGGCAGACGCAGAAGGATCGGTTGATGCTTGTCGGGAGGCACACTGCACCAAAGATCATTTGCAATGTCTCCTTAGCATGATGCAACTCAAATGTGAATACTAGTAACTAATGACCATTTAAATGAAACTCACCGTGGGTGCTATAGCAATATGGGGCATCGACGGAGGGGTCTGACCATTGTTCTGGCACACGGTCTGCACATTTTGTTTTCACGAGTCATTCATATTAGTTAGTGATGAAACGAACATTACGTGCATGATTTGGCTAATATGCAGGATAAACTTACCACGAGGAGCTCATATAGGTCCCGGTGAGACGCGTCATTCCGGTTCCTCTCCTCCTCCAATAGCCTAGTCGTCCTCTCCTTCATGTCCCTGTCCCTCTGCGCCGCCTGCCTGTTTGCCTCCGCCAGAAGCTCCTGGGCCCTAGCCTCAATGATGAGCTCCATTGGCCGTGGACGAGGCCTTATCTCAGGATCAGATCTCGTCTGGCACTTCTTGATCTCCGGGAGAGTTCTAGGACAACGTATCAATCCATTTCCAATGGCTATCGAGCCATGAGGCCTCCCGCCACCAGATATCATCACGAGCTCTGGATCAAAAGGACTTTGGCTCAGGTCAAAGTCCTCCTCTTCCATCGCCTTCCTCTCATCCCTATGCATCACGAGCTTGTTGTGGGAGGAGATGTTGCTAAAGCTCTGTGGATGATCGAGGTCATCCTTAGAGAATGCCTTGGCCTTCTTGTACGAGGCAATATGGGCCATTGCATAGAGGTCGAACAGAGGTGGCACCTCCTTCTTGTTGTGTCGCGCCTAAAAGAGAGGAACAAAATATTAGTTAAGGGCTCAAGCTAGCATGAAGAATGAAATTGCATGAATCATGAAGCAAACCACATACCCAGTTATCCCCGAACTCAAACAGGTTGGAGCTCCCTTGAGGGTGTGGCACACCTCTCATTTGGGCACGCTTATCCTTGGCCTTGTTGTGTTCGGCTAGCCATTCGGGAGACCACCACTCATCCACCAATGCCTCCCAACAGTCCATCCTATCCGCACACCATCTCGGGGGCACCTAAGTTAGATAAGAGAAATTTCAGCGCTACGCCTATGAATCAAATCAAAGAAACTAAGTACAAGGCCTTAAGAATAGATAATTACCTTCATTAACTTCTCCTTACTCAGATAATTTTTGCGACACTTGTTCTTGTCCCTCTTAACGTTACTCGAGGCATAGTAGTCTCGAATAGCCTGCACCCGAGCCTCGTGCCGTAAGTTCTGAAGTAGGCGCTTGCACTCGGCTTCGAGAACAACTGCCACTTTTGCCTCGTCTTCCTCAACACACCTGTAGAAGGTCTGCAATCAAACAAGACAACATTAATTAGTACAATCACTAGGTGTTGTTGATTTTTTAATTTTGTAAAGGAGAAATTAACCAAAAGCGACGAATCACAATGTTAGCCACCGTCTCGCACAAGACACCGTTGACCATCTCCTCCGGCGGGGCCGGGGCAGCCTTGTACAGCTCCCAGGTCAGTGCTACCTATGGAGACTCACCCTCACCGGGCAACTCGACCTTCCCTGGGAAGTGGTGCCGAAGAAGCACACCAAGGACCTGATTGGGCCTGCGGACACCACACTCATATTTCCAACCCCTGCAGTAGGACAAGGCCATCACATTAGATATTAACTTGAAGAAACATGAAGGCAAAAGGTTAAAAAAAGAGTAAATGCACTTACTTCTCCTCATTAGGCGCAATCAACCACCTCTGCTCGCAGGTCGTCGGCACGGGCGGCAGCTTTGTACAACCACGCTGGTAGACCTTCTTGCCCTCCTCAACCAGCTCGCCCTCACTATAGGTGTCCTCACATAAGTTGTCCTCACCACCATCAACATGGCCACTAGCCTCCGGAGTCACGTGGGACGAAGACTCTGGGACCCGAGTCTCCTGGGAAGAAGACTCTCGGACCGGAGTCTCCTGGGACGAAGGCTCGGTGACCCGAGGCTCGTCGACCCGAGGCTCGTGGATCGGAGTCCGAGACGGGTCCAAGTTAGACGGGTCCATCTGAGATGGAGCACTCCTATGGTCAGAAGAATCAGCTGGGGGTGGCGGCGAGGAAGGCGCGGCATCCTTCCTACCTATAGCACCTCTCTTCAGCTTCCCCCGACCTCTCCCGGTCGAAGAAGCGCCCGCCGGTGTCTGCATGCTATGTACCAGCGCTCTCCGGAGTTGTTGGAGTGGAATAATAGCACCCCTCCCAGCACGCGCTGAGAAAGGAGGCTCAGAGCCCTCTCGACCCCCGCCCACCATCTGTCAACACCTGTAATGACAAAGAGTGAACGAAATTAGTTCAACATAAAAAATTGAATACCTAATAACATGAACTAATTAATAATATATATGTACATAATAATAATTGAATACCTCACATTATAATAATAATTAATAATATATCTGTCGTGTTGGGGCCGGGGTGCCGGGGGTGTCGTGTCGGGGTAGGGGTGTTGTGTCGGGGTCTGGGGTGCCGTGTCGGGGTGTCGTGTCGAGGGTCGGGGTGTCGGTGGTGTCGTGTCGGGGTAGGGTGCTGTGTCAGGGTCGGGGGTGCCGTGTTGGGGGTCGGGGTGTCGGGGGTGTCGTGTCGGGGTCAAGGTGTCGGGGGTGTCGTGTCGGGGTAGGGGTGCTGTGTCGGGGTCTGGGGTGCCGTGTCGGGTTGTCGGGGTGTCGTGTCGGTGGTCGGGGTGTCGGTGGTGTCGTGTTGGGGTAGGGGTGCTGTGTCGGTGTCAGGGGTGCCGTGTCGGGGTGTCGGGGTGTCGTGTCGGGGGGCGGGGTGCCGTGTCGGGGTGTTGGGGTGTCGGGGTGCCGTGTCGGGGTGTCAAGGTGCCGTGTCGGGGTGTCGGGGTGTCGTGTAGATATGGGACGAAGGGAGTATCGCTTATCCAGTCCTATCAAACAAGACCAAGAATCATCTAGACCGGAAATATGAACTCTAAAGGCCAAACTTATCGGCGTCGACGCACCCCTCCTCCTCCTCCTCCTCCTCCTCCTCTTCTTCTTCTTTTCCTTCTTCTTTTTCTTCTTTTCTCCTCCTCCTCCTCCTCCTCCTCCTTTTCTTCTTCTTTTTCTTCTTCTCCTTTCTCTTCTTCTTCTTCTTCATCTCCTTCTCCTTCTCCTCCTCTTATTCTTCTCACTTCTTCTAATTAACTACAAGTAATTAACCTAACAACAACTAAACTAGATTTAACTAAATTACTAACTACAACTATTAAAAAAACTAAATTACTAACTAAATTACTAACTACAACTAAATTACTAACTAAATTACTAACTACAACTAAACTAGATTTAACTAAATTACTAACTAAACTATTAAAAATGAAAAAAATAGAGAGGGGGAGGGGCTTATCGGAGTGGGGGAGGTGGAGGACGGTGTTGGTGGAGGTGGAGGAGGCCGACGCCAGCGGTGGGGCGTCAGGGGCGGCAGGTGGCGCAGCGGGGGCGGTGGCAATGGTGTGTCCGGGGGCGTCGGGGAGGGAGAGAAGGGCGGGGTGGCGGTGGTGTCGGGGGCACATGGCGATGGGGGCCACGGGGGCGCATGGCGGCGGGGGCTGTGGGCGCGGGCGGGGGCGCGTGGCTGCGGGGGCGGTGGGCGCGGGCGGGGGCGCACGACGACAAGGGCAGTGGGCGCGGGGGGGGGGGGGGCAGTGGCGGGGGCGCGTGGCAGCGGGGGCGATGGGATGGCGGTGGCGTCGGGGGCGGTGGGCACGGGCGGCGGAGTCGTGGGGCGACGGGGAGGAGATAGGGAGAGAAAGAGAAAGAGAGAGAGAGAGGCGGTTCGGGGGGCGTTAGCCGTTAGGTAACCACCCTCTTTGCTGTATGCTAGCGGACGACAAAGGAGGTTTTCCGTAGGCTAGCGAACGGCAAACAGGGGGGCCGTAGGTCAAGTTGCGGGCTAAGTCGTTAGTGGGCCCCCTTCCTCTTTGCCGTCTGCTAGCAGACGACAAACCTCCTTTGCCATCCGCTAGCAGAAGACAAAGAAGTGGCTGATGGCAAAGCCACCCTTTGCCGTGTTCCACCTCTTTGCCGTCTGCTTTCGGCTAGCTGATGGCAAAGCCACTCTTTGCCATCCGCTAGCACATGGCAAAGAGGTTGCAGACGACAAATCTTCTGATTCCAATAGTGGAGAGGCTAGTTCGCATTCTGGATGAAGCCGAGTACTGCACCCGTAGTTGCACCATCAAGTACTTCAAGGTTCAATGGAGAAACCACTCTGAAGCAGAAGCAACCTGGGAGCGTGAAGACTATCTCAGATCTGAGTTCCCTTATCTTTTTAGCGCTTAGCCTAGGAATCTCCGGGGCGAAATTCTTGTAAGGGGGGTAGGTCTGTCACACCCCGTGTTTGTATAACCTTGTCATGTTTGGATTTATAAAATTTGGAACCAATTAAAACTTTTTATCAGTGCTTGTGCTTGTTTGAATTATTGTTTGTTGCTTGTTGATTGTTGTGTATGGCACTCTTGGATTCTATCCCTCTTCATACTCATCTTCCTTGACCCAAACTTCTTGCCCAATAATCATGCCATGTGAATAGTGCCCAAAATTATTTTTATCAAATTTTGTTTTGACCAAAAATGATTTATTCAAATTAGGTTTTCAAAAGCCCCTGAAATGAGGTTTGTACTGCAAGTCCTCCAATTGGGTGGATTATTCTTACCCAAAAGCTTTATTTCAAACCTACTATATTTATGACTTCCCAAAACCACCAAATATTAATTTTAAAGGTTATGTTGATATTTTATTTAAAGGGTTTTTCTTAAGACCAGAAATGGTTTTTCTTAGGGAAAAATTATTTAAATGCTTTCAAAACATTTGAGAAAATTTAGAGAAACTTAGTGGACATATATTTTCCATATATACGAGTTTAAACACTTGGGCATATTCAAATAATGGGCAAAACCCCCAAAACCCTTTCTGCTCAAATCAAGCTTTTGGAATATTTCTATAAGAAATATTTTCAATAAATTCCAGGAAAATTCCACTAGGTCAACACTATCCTAGGTGATGATCTTACAATGTTTCATCTCAATCCAAGTTGATTTGGTTCATCAAACCATCCCAAAACCCTTCCTATCTAGATTCAAATTTGAACAACTTTACATTGTGAAGTTTCTCCCCTTGACCTCAAACTTTGTGGACATGCTCTAATTACCAAATAATGATGCTACACTAAGTGGAGCATCAAGGGTAAAAGCTTAGCATAACTAGATCTACACAAATCTGATTCTGTTAATTTCTAGGGTTCACAAAGTTTCCATTGCCAACTTTGCCCACTTGATCTCAAACTTGGTGATCCTGCCTATTTTTAACCACCTTTTATCCTATCAAATCTCAGGTAAAGCCAGGGCCATTTGCTTCTCCTAAACCCCATCAAACACCTTCTGGTCCATTCTAGAAATCATTATTTTCACCATCTCTTCTATTCCCCTTGCCATATAACTTTTACCACAACCCCTTAGGGTTACCAGCCACCTCCAGTAACTCTCCGTGGCCAAGACTCAATAGGTAAGTGGGGTAGAACCCCCATTTTTACCTCTGTTTCACCATGGCAAAAGCTTCCTCCCTCCCAATTCTTTTCTCCCTAGCTCCCCTAGCTCCGTAGCATCCAAGGGCCATCTCCAGACCCCCCCACACTACTGGACAAGCTAGGACCCCCAGAGCGCGCGGGCCACGGCTATGCCGGCCATTTGGGCGCTCTGGAGCGCGCTATAGTGCGCCGCCGTACTGTAGCATGGGCATCCCAAGGCCCCCAGACCGCCTTGGGATGAGGGAGCTTGTCCCCCTAGTCGGCCTCGACGTCCGGAGCATGACAGGCGGTCGGCCCCCTCTCCCTCCTCTCTCCTCCTCCCTCCAGCACGCGTGCCCGACGCCGTAAAGCTCGGCCAACCGGGGAGCTCGCACGTGCGCCCTCCCCCACTCTCTATCCCTTTCCCTGGACGAGGACCGCGTCCACAAACCCACCAGACACGGCCCCGAGGCGCCCCCGTGGCCCATGGCGACGCCCTCGTCCTAACCGGCGCACCGCTTCCACGGTGAGGCGGCGCCCGCCTATATAAAGGCCCTCCCCGAGCTCCCGCTCCTCTCTCCTTGCTCTCTCCTCCCCTCTACTGCTCCCCCGTGCTCAGCCCGCTCGCCCCCATGCTCGGGGGCTCGCACCCGAACCAAACCCTCACCGCCGTCGGGTTCCCCCCCTCACCGGCGATTCCCTCAGCCCCGGTGACTCCTTCCAGTCCCACACGACAGGCGGCGCTCCCCTAAGCATGCCCGTGCCCCTGGCTAGCCTCACCGTCGACTGCAGCCCCTCCGATGAGCCTTCTCTAGTCCCTGTCGCGAGGAGAGGGATGACAGGTGGGGCCCACCTGTGATCCCCTCATCCCCTTCCTCTCTCTCTGCCTAGTAGGGCCCGTGGGAATGTTTAAAAATAAACCTGCCGCGCGCGGCGTCTCGCCTGGGCCGGTTTCCCCTGTGGGCCGGTTCGGCTGAAGTGTTTTGGCCCAAAAGGGCACAGTGCCCTTTTCCATTTTTATTTTTCCTCTGATTTCCAAAAATTCCACAGATTTGAATATTAATCAAATTTGAAATATTCTCTCACCTAAAATCTTGAAATATTCCATAGAATTTATTAGTTCCACTTGTGAAAATATTTGAAAACATTTTATGTACTGTTTTAATTTTAAAAAACCCTATTAGGCATTATCTGCCTCTATTTAATAGTTTTCAAAAATGTTTTTTCATAACAAAATATTAAACAAACATTTTTAATATACCCTTTAGTATTTATCAGAGTAGGGTAGCATTTTTAATATTGGCTTGTGTGCTCTGTTTTTGTGTGATGCTTATTTTTATCGCTATTTATCGTGACAATAGATTGCGCTGTTGAGGAGGAAGTTGGACCCGAAGACTTCGAAGACCCCGAAGACTTTGTTGAGCCAGGAAAGCACCCCTTTGACCATGTTAAGAAACTTTTTCATGCATGACATATATCACTTGTTGTTTCGATAATTGATCATGATGAGGTGTCCCCCCTTCGGTGGGTTGCCTCCGATACTTTTACCATTGACACTTGCATCGAGCATGACCCTACCACCTTATGAGTGTTATGCGGGTGGGTGTAGATAGGATGCTAATAGATGCTACACAAGTGGGATCAGAATTATGCATAGTGATGGGAAGGAGGTGATTCTTTTAAAGACTTCTCGAAAACCCCGTCGGGTGCCACTAATGCCAGAGGGAGATGATGATAAGTTGGGTGACCACTTGAGAAAGAAGTGGTGTGCCGGAACAAGTTGAGGATGTGTTTTCAAAAACAGATTGGTGTAAGTTGCGATCGTTACTCCAACCTTACATGCGCAACCACAATACCCCTTATGGGACGGGGCTTTGTTGATTACCTTGGTGGGTACTGGCAAGGAGCCCGCATAACTAGTGGCAGGAGTGGCATGTTCACTCTCGATACGGGGTCATACCAGTATGTATGATCATGCGCTGTCTTCACAAGCACCGGGCACACCATTGGTCCCCTCATGGATGGTACGATCTGGAGTGAGGCCTATGTGATGTACATCATGAGGTCTGGGTACCAATCGAGTGGACTTTTTGTTTAGTATCGCTAGGGGAAAGACATTGTTCGGGTACTTATCTCGGGTATGTGATGTACCGCGAGTCGTGGATGACACGGAGGTTCCCTGAGTCTTGTGGGTAAAGTGTGCAACCTCTGTAGAGTGTAAAACTATTTAAATAGCCGTGTCCACGGTCAAGGACAGTTGGATGACCGCTCTTGTGCTACGTCCAAAAGTTTTCACAAACTGGTGTGAGTGTGTTGGAGACAAAGATGGTACTTGAGCTATGTCCGATGACTTAGTATGAAAATTGAACTAAGTCCGATGACTTAGCATGACAATTGAACTAACTCCGATGACTTAGCATGATAAATGAACATGAGATGTTCAACCCCTGCTTATGATAATATCTATAACTTGTTCATATGGATATTTGCCAAACTATTGATGCATGCTTACTTAATTACTTGATCTTGTTATTGCATTCAAATTGGCTTTCTGCAAATTACCTACTTAGTGCTATATCATGCATCATTATTACCTTGTTCCACAACTTGGGTTGCTTGCGAGTACATTCAAAGTACTCATTGGCTTGCTGCTGGTTATTTAATTGGCCAGTCATGGAAGAACAGGAGTATGTTGAAGAGTTCGTTGGTGACGAACATGTAAACTAGGACGCTTCCGAGTTAGAATGCCTGTAGGTTAAGGCAGATGGCAATGGGTTCATGCTTTCGATCAAGATCTCTGCTTCTTGTTCTATTTATGTGTTTGGCCCTTGTGTCCCTATCTATGTAAGACCAGACCTTCATGGTCTTTATTTGTGTAAGAAACTAAATGTGGATGTAAGACTCTTGTATTTCATCTTGTGTGTGTTCAGTGAGCATTGATCTCTAGGATCACTGTACACGTGGATTCGGTGATCACGACTTACGAGTCGGTGTCCCCACAATTCTATCACATCTGTCAACACATAACAAAAGGCCTCGGAAATTCATCTACCTTAGGCCCTCATAATCATAACGATACCAATTGTGGGAGTACATGTGGAGCCTCTCCGTAGTACATGGTGATGTTAAAATCCTCTCGCCACAAAGAGTATTGAAGAAATTTCGAACAGGCTGTCCTGAGATACAAAGAAATCTGTATGATAACAATGTGTCAAGAATCGCCTAGAGCTCTAGTCCCCAAAACAAAAGTCAATTCAGACAGGAGGCACCAAGAACAGAATTCCGGTCACATCGACATCATAAAGGTTCCAAAATACCCGCGTGGTCCTAATTTTTTTGAGTGAGAAGAGGATAGAATTAAAATTCCTACGTCAAGATTCCTCACAAGAGCATAGAAGAGTAGTAAAAAGAATCCTACTCTCCGATATATAACTAAACTCAAAACATTTTACTAGACTTGACTCGACGAAGTTCGATCAATCATGGGGGCTCCTAATTCGGTACATGCTCTCATACAAACTTATAACGCCCAAGATGCGATCCTATCCTTATTTTTCCTTGAGGCCTCAACAGGGATAGAAGCGTATCTCGTTGTTTCGCAAGAATGGATATCATTACAAGTATATGTAAAGAAGAGATGAGTATATGGAATTGGCTTACACTTTCCACTAGCTATACCAAGATCACATCAATACAACAACGTATTCAATCATCATATAGAAGAGCAGGGTCAGACTACGGACGAGAACAAATGATAAAATGACAACCATCCTTGCTATCCCAGGCTGCCGCCTCCAACCCATCCTAGATCGATGAAGAAGAACTCCAAATTAGACAAGCATCACGCTCACATCAAAGCATCACATTACATGTACCTGTAACTATTGTTGTAGTAATCTTTGAGCCACAATGACTCATTTATGTCATTTCCAAGGGTATCAAGACTAGCAAAGCTTAATGGGTGAGATATGGTTAAGTGGTCAGGTTGCGGCAAGCACTAAGCATTATTTGGGTGTCTAACTTACGGATAAAGAAACTAAGGTGGGTGGTCTACACATAATAGACGTGAAATAGTAATGATCACTAAGTGATCGTGAACACCTACCTACCTCAAACAAAACCCCACCGTGTTCTTCTCGGATTAGAAATTCCCGAGTAGAGACAGTCACAGTTATGCACACAGTTGGTGTATTTTAAGTGAGTTTACTTTAAGTTTGCTATGACCGAGGGGTTAAACAAAATTTCTAGCTTGCCACATAACTGCGGGCACGACTCTCACAAGTAACTAGGGTGGTAAAAGTGGAACAAAACACCAAGCAAAAGGCCAAGCCTTCCACCTTTTACCAAGTATATATGTTCATTAAATTAAATAACAGTAATATTGTGATATAACAAAATATCCATGTTGTCACATGGAAGCAATTTCACCTGCAGCTAGAAACACTATAAGAAGGGCTGAGCGGGCGGTAACATAGCCAAAACAAGGTTTGCTTGGATGTGGAGGTGTTAGATGCTTATCATGGCAATGTTGGGAGGCTTGACATACAAGTGGTAGGTAATAATACATAACTATAGAAGCAAGACAACTAACATACCAATGATAGTAGTGGTATCCATGGAAATGTGTCATATTTCCTGAGATCCCGCTTAGAAGAAGAACGAATCCGTGAAGGATATGAATGGGACATAGTCGAACGAATCCTCACACTCAGAATGCTTTTGAAACTCTATTGAGAAGAAGCAATCCAGAACAAACAGTCAACGCCCGATAATGTCCACAACATATTCATGATATGATGCAAAATCAAATATGATGCATGTTATGCATGACATGGCAAAGCACAACAATCAACCTCTACACATTAAGTGAAGCTCAATATGCAACTGGTTGCATATTGACAAAACTCCACATTTGAATTACTTAGTTCAGTCCCATTTAGGTACACAACAATATTAAATGTTGTTAAGCATGCCAAGAGGTGAAGCATAAATAAACTACACTATCTAGGCATCTTAATTGAGGTCGGAAACAACTTATAGTATTTCTGAATCGACCCCATATGCAAATTATGATTTTGGTACAGATCTGAACTAACCATATTTATATTTTTTAAACAGAAAAATAAAGGGCACCATGTGATTCTACATGTCGTTCTAGTCGATTTACATATATAGAACGTTTAAAACAAAGCTACGATCTAAAAGATATGACAAACACTAGATGAATATGCCATAAATGCAAAATGCATGAAAATGACAACCAAAAGCATTTCAAAACATGGATTCAACATGATAATAGTATACTACATAAAATTCTAGGAAAGTTTCATATATGGCATGTCCAAAACGGGGCAACGGTGCAACCACAGCAACCAACACAAGTTTTAGTAGAAATCTGCCCAAAACAGCACGATAGCATTTTGCACGACAAGATTCTAAAATGCACAAACAAGACATTGGGCTGTAGCATATAACACCCACTTCATTTCATCTTAATATACCACACTCAAAAGGGGCATGGAACATATGGTAGGAAGCTCACAACATGGCAATAAAATGTAGCAGATTAGGACTTAGTGAAAATCACAGTTTTTAACGTAGCAGTTTTTTATCACGAAGGCATATTGGCAGCAATAAAACTATATGCTACATGGCATATATTGACATGAAACTTAACAGCATGCTAGAGGACATTATGCACTACAAATAACTCCATTGCACCAACGCCAAAGGGGCTGTAGATCAATAGCAAAACACATGATAAGACAGCAACAAAATATTACAAATTCCAGACTCAGGATTATTTCGGGCACATCAAAACAACAACATTTTTGTAGCATGTTGGCAATAAGAAAATAACACGTAAACATCGATTATCATGGCAAACAAAAAGTTCAAGGGGTACTGCACATGTCAAAGGGCATATCTCACATTTAAAAAAAAATTCATGTGATGCATGGACTAAATCACACGAAAATAAAAAAAGGGCATCAGAGAAAAAAATAACATGCACACAAGCTTAATCAAATGACCAAACTAATTGCGTAGATTCAGTGGATTTTTCTACCCCGAAAACATATATCATATGTATAGGTTCACGTAGAAAAATATGTCATGACTAATTATGCAATTTATGGCATAACCTATTAGCATGTTATTTATGCAAATTAAAAGCAAACATCACACCCAACATTTTTATCATGCATGAAAATGAGATAAAATTAATATAAACATTTTACATATATGGTTATGTTTGATACCGATGCGCGGTTAAATAATTATGCGCAATATAAAATCATGTCATTTATGCAAATAAAAGAAAACATCATGTTAATTTTTTATCATTTACGAAAACGGGATTTTGTGAATCTACATGAAATTCTAAGCATTTTTCATATATTAAGTTTTTACATGCGATGCACAGTTTGTGAGATATTAAATTGATGAAGATGAGGGAATTTTCTGTAAAATAATAATTAATTGGAAAATAGGAAATGCGCAGCAGGGTAAAAAATACTATACGGGCGAAAATAGTGGCCGCTAGATAATAAAATGCGACTAGGGCGTGTTTCAGCGGGTGCTCAGCATGGGTTTCGGCCTACCGTGTGCAGCGGTTGGAGGCGAGCCAGCAAATCTCGTGGCTGGGCTAGAGGTCGGGGCGTGGCCCACCTGGCGCATGACAAGGAGCGGCCTGAGCACTCGCTCACTTGGCTCCACACGAGCACAGGCACGACGCTGGGGCGGCAGACCCGATGCAGGGGTTTAGTTTGCCAGGGTTGAATGGGATGGCGGCTCGACATGATGCAGGGGCAGGGGTGACAAGACACCTGAACGACGACGTCGCAAGGCACTCCAGGGAGAACTCCAGCAACGACGGGCTCAGATCCAGGTGAGGAGGACTCGTTCCTAGTGTTGGAGGCCTCATGCGGAGCTCCTGGCGGCGAAGTTCATGGTGGTGACGGCCATGGGGGCTCTTGGTGCTGCTGATGCTCCGGCGAGCTGGCTGGGGTCCTTGGATACGGTGGGTTCTCCCCTCTATCGGTGTCAAAATCGATGGATCTCGGGTAGGGGGTCCTGAGCTGGGAGTCTAGGATCGATGGTAACAAAGGGACAAAGGAGATGATGTTTAACCAGGTTCGGGCCCTCCTATGGAGGTAAAATCCTACATCCTGCTCGATTATATTGATGGTATGAAGGATACATAGTTGATCTACCTCGAGATCAGATAGCTAAAACCCTAGATGAGTTTCTCTGCCCTACAATCTAAAACCCTTTGGCTTATATAGATGCCAAGGTTCCCTAGGGCTACACATGGTCGGTTGCACATCAAAGGAAAAACATGCCTATCTACTATCTCAAACTTGGATGACACGCCACGACTCCCGAGGTTTCCTCCCTGGCGACGAGGATTTTGATGAGTCCAATACTCAGCGAGGGGCCCTTGAGTCCGGCCCATAAGAAATAGGTCAACCATCTAAGGACCCCTTAATCCTGGACTCCCTCAGTAGTCCCCAGACTAGCCTCCAATGCCGAGGTATAGTATCTGGACAAGCTTGCACATCAAAGTCTTTGGCTTGCGAGGAGAGTCACTCTATCCCTTCTAGTTCGGCAACCATCCCGCCATTGATGAATTCTCAAATGTTGAGAACTTGCGGGACCCATTGTAGTAACTTTCAGCGCTTCTTGATCCTTATGCGCCTAGGGGAGACGAGCGGTCTGACAGGTTTTTACAAGACTGCCCTTCCCACAAAGGAGGCACCACCCATTTAAACAAGTTGAATCGTGGTCAGGGCAACACCTTCCTCTTCTTGCCCATCAAAAAAACTTCAAGCGAGAGATCACCAAAAAAACATGGCAAGCGTCCCCAGCTCTTCCTCGCGTCCTTATGGCTTCCATCCTGTGGATTGGGCAAGTTTCTCTGTATCCCTCCTTCGGCTGCACGACCTCGAGACCCAAGGGTATCTTCCTTCCTCGAATCTGGCGGCCACCCACGCCGGTTTGAATTCTTTTGACAATGAAACCTTCATGGAGAAGTTCCCTAATCCCCACAAGGGGGAGCAGGTATGCTTCGTGCCAAAGATCTTGCAGGGCCTAGGGTTCCCCATTCACCCTTTCCCGAGGGGATTATTGGAGTTTTGTGGGATACAACTTCATCTTCTTACCCTCGTATCTATTCTGCATATCTTGGGTTTTGTCGCCCTTTGCGAGATGTTTCTAGGCTATGAGGCACACTTTGGATTATGGAGGAAGTACTTCTTCCTCATCCCTCGTACTTGGGATGAGACAATTGCGGAAGTCAGAGGAGCCGAGGTATGTCTTCTAGCTGGAACAGGGTATCCAATGGGGACACCGAAGAAGGAATCCAGAGAATGGTCCTCGGAATGGTTCTATATTGAGGATGTTCCTCTATTCGATCCATCTCGGAGAGGTTTTCCCGAATACACCGATGCCCCTTTGAAGAAAAAATACAACTGGCGACCGAAGAGCTCATCCCAAAAGGATGGTGCCGAAGTGCAACGCTTGGCTGCCCACGTAAGGCTACTGGCCCATCACAAGATGACCATGATTGATGTAATGGCTGCCGCGATCACTCGATGCGTTCAACCTATTTAGCAAAGGATACACCCTCTGTGGCATTACAACGGAATGAGTGACACCCTCTTCTCGGGTTGGGCCAGCAGGGCCTAATCGTCAAGAAGTGCCACTTCATTTGGTGTACGACCAAGTGATGCCTGCCGCTCGTCTCTCGCAGGAAGATTGTGCCTTGGATGCCTTAATAGATAATCTTGACCAGAAGCTAGATGTGTGATTGTATGTAACTATGTACATTAAATAAAAAATTGCTTCGGCTGTGTTGTAGACCTTGTCTTAACCGGCCATTGGCTTTGAGCTCCCGCGCGAAGAGCTTGGGAGTGTTCCTTATAAAATATCCCTTGATAAGAGGGAATTCTTTCGAGGAACCAGGCAATCCGGCCATTTGGTGCGAATAGAAAAAAGTGCACAGGGAGATATGTTATATTACTGCTTAGCATAAGAAACATCTTTCGAAGAAAATCATACCTCTATCGGTACCCTCCTTCAGGCTGCTACATAAATCGTAGATAGTAAGGCCGTATGCTGCTAGTATGAGACTAATGGCTTTTGTGAGAAAATAAACCCGAGTAATGGTGGTTACAACCATAATTTTATTTGTTGCTTCCATCGTAGTCGACCAATTTTCTATTGAAGATAGCTAGCTTTTGGCTTCACTCGTCTGAGGTACATATCCGGATAACCCGGTAGTAACAATCGCAGAGGTGCTCCTTTTACCCTCTAGCTGAACAATCGGGAACATAGAGGGTAAACACATGAGCTAGGCAACCCAGCTTGGCAAAAATCTCAGTTCGAATTGATGCATATAATGGCTTAAAAATCGACTAGGGAAACATGCATACATGATAAATATGAATAGATGCTTAAAATATATAATCATCAGCTTTGGGAAGAAGCCCCTAAGTATTTTGTTCATATTTAACATTTGAAGATTTATGCCAAAAAGACTTAACACGAGCTCAGTTTAGCCGAACATAGACTTGGGAAGAGAAGATCCGAACCTGCGAAAAATCAAGGTGGGAGGTAAGGGAAATGAAAAGGAAAGAAAAGAAAAGGAGGGTAAAAAGTTTGACGACACCGGTCTTAGCCATAGAAGCGCCGAAGACGAGCTGCGTCCCATGGGTTTGGTTCGAGGCGGTTATCCGGCAGGTATCGAAGACAGTAAGCCCCTCCTGCGAGTATTTCATGAATTATGAAGGGGGCCTCCAATTTGGGATTGAGTTTATGCTTCTGCTTCTCCGGGAGCTGTAAGAAGAGTTCACCCACATTATACGATTTTGCCCTGACCTCCCTGCTCTGGTAACGCTAGGCCTGCTGTTAATAAAAATTAGAGCGAGCCCGAGCTATGTCGTGCTCTCCTTCTAAGGCATCCAAGTCGTCCTGCCGATCTAACTCGGCCTCCATTTCTTCGTACATGCACACCCTTGGTGCGTCATGAATAACATCACAGGGAAGGACTGCTTCTGCCATGTAGACCATGAAGAATGGTGTGTATCCCTTTGATCCATTCGGGGTGGTATGCAGGCCCCACAAGACGGATTCAAGCTCCTCTACCCAATGGCAGCCCGACTCATGAAGATATCGGACCACACGTGGTCTAATACCACTAATGCTGAGGTCGTTGGCCTGTTCGACTTGTCCACTGGTCTGTGGGTGATACACCGACGCGTAATCGAGCTTGATGCCCATTTTTGCGCACCAGTCTTTTACCTCTTGGGCGATGAAGTTGGTTCCATTGTCCGTTATTATATTGTGTGGGAGGTTGTAACGGTGTACCACGTCGGATATAAAGTCGATTACTGGTCTGGACTTGGCTGATTTGACACGTTTTGCTTCGATCCATTTAGTGAACTTGTCAACCATGACCAGTAGATATTTATTCTTCTTGGTCCCCCCTTTATGTGGTCCGACCATATCCAGTCCCCAAACCGCAAAAGGTCGGATGATCGAAATAGTCCAAAGAGCTATTGGGGGCATGTGACTTTGATTTGCAAAAAGTTTACATCGCACACAATGCTGGACAAGTGACTGGGCGTCCGCTCAAGCGGTGGGCCAGAAGAAACCAGTCCGGAAGGCCTTGCTTACTAAGGCCCTTGCCGTGGCGTGATGGCCACCCTTTCTTACATGGACTTCGTCCAAGAGCTGTCTTCCTTGTTCCTCAGATATGCACCCCTGGAGTATTCCGATGGTGCTTTCCTTGTATAACTCACCCTTGTGGACTTTATAGGCCTTGGATCGCCGAATTATGCTTCGCGCCTCTGTCTGATCGTCGTGGAGTTCTTTGCGAAAAAGGTAAGCGAGGAAGGGCTCGGTTAATGTCATGATTACTGCCACGATCTCATGATCCGAAGGTGTTTCATCCATTACGGAGCCGCCAACGATTTGGTTGTCTGGTTCATTTCTAGGGGGAAAACCTCTTATGCACTGATGGATCCGGCGCCCTTATTATCGTCCTGCCAAAACACTGATGGCTTGAAGAGCCATTCAAGGAAAGTGTTTTTCGGGATAGGGTTGCGTTTGGCCCCCATGCGGGCGAGTATGTCAGCGGCCTGGTTGCTATCTCTAGCGACATGATGGAATTCCAGCGCCTCGAACCGTGCCAATATTTTAAGGATGGCGTTTCTACATGCCACCATCTTCGGATTTCTGGCATTGAATTCGCCGTCGATTTGAGAGATGGCCAAGTTGGAGTCTCCTCGTACCTCCAACCGTTGTATGCCCATTGAAGCTGCCATCCGAAGACTATGCAAAAGTGCTTCATATTCGGCTGCATTATTAAAATCGGCATACATGATTTGCAACATGTATTGGACATTGTCGCCTATGGGGGACGTGAGAATAACTCCAGCCCCCAGTCCGGCTAAAGTTTTGGATCTGTCGAAGTACATCGTCTAATGGGAGTATGTACTATATTCCTTGGGGAGCTTGACCTCTATCCATTCTGCAAGGAAATCTGCCAACACCTGAGATTTAATAGCTCGTCGTGGCTTATAGGCGATTTCAAAAGGAAGGAGTTCAATGGCCCATTTGGCTGTGCGGCCAGTGGCGTCCCTGTTGTTGATTATATCATTTAAGGGTACTTCAGATGCCACCGTGACTGAACACTCTTGAAAGTAGTGTCTTAGTTTTCGTGTGCCATAAATACTTTATACACTATATTTGGTAATGCGGGTATTTGGACTTGCATTGCGTTAGCACTTCTGACACATAATAGACTGGCTACAGTATTCAGAATTTATGACCGTCCTCCTCTCGTTCGACGATGAGCACTATGCTGACCACTTGGATGGTGGCCGATATGTATAATAACATTGGTTCACCGGCGCTTGGTGCTGTGAGTATAGGGTTGCTTGCTATAAGTATTTTAACTTCCTCTAACGCAGCCCCTGCTTCATCGGTCCACTCAAAATTGTTGGTCCATTTCAGCAACCTATAGAGCGGTAAAGCCTTTTCACTGAGACGGGAAATAAAGCAACTTAACTCCACCATGCGACCCGCTAACTTTTGGACATGCTTTTGCTCTATTGGAATTACAAGTTCTGATAGGGCGCGGATCTTAGCTGGATTCACTTATATTCCTCTATGGGAAACAATGAATCCGAGCAGTTTAACAGCGGGGAGTCCGAAGACACATTTCTCTAGATTGAGTCGTATATCGTACTCACGTAAGATGGCAAAGGTTTGCCTTAGGTCGTCAATCAACCGGCTGACGTGTTTGGTTTTAATGACCATGTTGTCCACGTATGCCTGGACTGTTTTACCGACCTGTTTTTCGAGACACGTCTGGATCATGCGTTGGTATGTAGCCCCATTGTTTTTTAGACCGAAAGGCATTGTGTTGAAGCAGAATGGCCTGTATGGGGTGATGAATGCGGTTGCAGCTTGATTGGATTCCTTCATTTTGATCTGATGGTATTCGGAATAAGCTTCGAGGAAACACAATGAGTCGTGTCTGGCTGTGGCATCAGTAATCTGGTCTATGCATGGTAAGGGGAAAGGGTCCTTAGGGAAGGCATTGTTAAGGTCTTTAAAGTCGACACACAACTGCCAGGATTTATCTTTCTTCGGTACCATCACCAGGTTTGCCAACCATTCGGGGTGCTTGATCTCCCATATGAATCCGGCCTCTAGCAATTTGGCTAGTTTTTCACCGATGGCTTGTCGTTTGGGCTCAGAAAAGCGACGTAGAGTCTGTTTGACGGGATTGAAGCCTGTGATTTTATTCAGACTATATTTTGCTAGCCGCCGTTGGATTCCTGGCATATCGGAAGGATGCCAGGCAAAAATGTCCTAGTTTTCACGTAAGAATGCTCACAGTGCCTCGTCCAGCATGGGGTCCAGCTGAGCTCCGATGGACGCAGTCTTATTGGGGTCCGTTGGGTGTACCTGAAATTGAACAATTTGTTTTGCAGGTTTAAATGACGTGGCTTTGGGCCTTTTGATAAGGATCACATTGTCCTTGTCCACAGTTGACCAGAGTGCGGTCAATTCCTCTGCAGCAAAGGTCTCAGCTAGTGTCTCGAGGGCAAGCGCCGCTATTTTGTTCTCAGCTCGAAGTGCTATATTAGGATCACTGGCGATTGTGATTACCCCGTTTGGGTCTGGCATCTTGAACTTCATATACCTGTAATGTGGTATAGCCTAGGATTTTGTGAAGGCATCACGCCCCAACAAGGCGTGGAAGCCACTGGGAAAGGGCACGATATGGAAGAGAAGTTCTTCAGATCGGTAGTTTTTGGGTGTGCCGAACACTACGTCCAGGGTGATACATCCTGAACAATGCGCCTCTTTGCCAAGGATTATCCCCCGAAAGGTTGTGTTGCTATGCTTGCTGCGAGATAGATCGAACTGCACTTTTTCCAGGGTGTCTTCATAAATGAGGTTTAAACCACCGCCACCATCCATTATCACCTTCTGCAACTTGAAACCATCGACGATGGGGTATAGGACGAGTGCGGCCGGTGTATGACTAGGACGGATGGTTGGTTGGTCGATATCACCGAAGGTGATGGGTATGTCTGCCCATGAACTTGTCGCCGCCACAGGGTAGACCTGTTCGAGTTCTCTAAGAGCTCTTTTCCTCCTGTTCCTAGAGGGGAATGTTTTGTAGACCGTTAGGACTTCAGCATTGTATTCTGGTGACATTCTGGAGCGTCTATTTAGCGATAGTACCCCGAGGATGGCCTGACCACTTTTTGTGACCTGCCTAACGACCTAGCAAGCTCTGAGGCTGTGAGTCGGGCTTGTGTTCAGCACTATAGAATTTATAGGGCATAGCTTGTCCAATAGTCTGTCAAGGACAGTTCTGACCCCC
The DNA here is from genome assembly GCA_022496015.1 of Hordeum marinum. Classification (NCBI taxonomy): domain Eukaryota; kingdom Viridiplantae; phylum Streptophyta; class Magnoliopsida; order Poales; family Poaceae; genus Hordeum; species Hordeum marinum. Next base: position 270,404,312 of record CM039678.1, read on the forward strand.
ATAGGGGGTCTATTTCTATTTTTGGTGGGTTCGTGTTTGGCTAGCCGCTTCGGAGGTAATTGCTTTTTCTGATCTCCTCGAGGGTATTCGATAAAGATTGGTTCTGAAAGTAGCCTTTCGACTTGCCAGGTGCTCTCCATGGCACAATATTCTTTTACCAGGTCCGATAGCTCGGTGAAGTCGCGAATATCTCGACGGGCTAGGGCATTGAGGATCCCTTCGTCATGACAATTGTGACTGAAGGTTGCCATTATTTCCTGGTCACTAGAACCTCGTACTCTGTCTCTAACGAGGAGTCTAGCCCAAAAATGATGAACCGACTCCCCTAGTAAGTGTTTAACATCCCGTAAGACCGATGACTTGGACTCTCCTGTGATGCTTGAGTGCTCGACTTGGGTGGTGGGTGGGATTTTTTGGTTCCGTGCCATGATGTGAGTCCGAAATCACGGGGTCCGAGTTGCGCGCTAGATTAGGGATCGATCCCGAACTATTTCTAGAGCAAAGCCTAGAGTATGGGTTACAAGCGGGGTCTTGATGATCGGAAATTGGGATATAAACTATCTTTAATTCCGGTCATTGGGGGGATGAGACTCTAGCCGGACACTCGATGATGAAGACTAAGCGAGTGATCGAGGGGGTGCGAATCTCCCTATCGTCGGGTTTAAGCTCGATCTGGTCATAGACCGGCGTCTGACCGTCAGTCGGGCCTGATGTTTGCAGCATATATACAACCCGAGGGTGAAGGCCACCTCAGAGGTGGGGCCTGATGTTTCCGGCGTCGAGGCGTCGAGATCAGTGGGCTCCTCCATGAGAGCTGAGGGTTCCATCAAGACAATCGCTCACCGTGAATCAACGAAGAACTCTAGGGTTCGAATCTGATTTCTTGATTGGGGAAGAAGCTTCCGATCTGGCCAAGATGGTTAGTCGGGTCGGCACGCGACAAAATGTCGTCGCCTGCGAAGATCTGATCAGGGATGGGGACATCCTGGCTACAGATCTCATTGCTTATGATAAGGCTATCCAACAAATCCTTTGGTGATCACAGTGGAACTCTCAATGAAAGCACCAATGTCGGTGTCAAAACCGGCAGATCTCGGGTAGGGGTCCCGAGCTATGAGTCTATGATCGATGGTAACAAAGGGATGAAGGAGACGATGTTTACCCAGTTTTGGGCCCTCCTATGGAGGTAAAACCCTACGTCCTACTTGATTATATTGATGGTATGAAGGTTACAAAGTTGATCTACCTCGAGATCAGATAGCTAAAACCCTAGATGAGTTTCTGTACCCTACAATTTAAAACCTTTTGGCTTATATAGACACCAAGGGTCCCTAGGGTTACACATGGTTGGTTGCACACCGAAGAAAAAACATGCCTATCGACTATCTAAAAATTGGAAGACATGCCACGAGTACTGAGGTTTCCTCCCAGGCGACGAGGCTTTCGATAAGTCCAATACTCACCGAGCGGCTCATGAGTCTGGCCCATAAGAAATAGGCCGACCGTCCAAGACCCCTTAATCTCGGACTCCCTCACTCTCGACCCAGATCAAGGCAGGGATGAGACGCATGGGTGCTCAGGCACGGGATGGCTGGGAGGTTGGGCAGGGGCTAGCTACGGGCAAGCGACGTTGAGCGAGTTCGGTGGCACTAGATGGATGGATTTCATCTTTTAGCGATGGATTGGGTGGAGGCTGCAAACGAGGGGATGTGTTGGATGGAGGAGCTAGTTGGATCGGGCATAGACATAGAGGAGAGACAAGCGGGTGGTGGTGTCTTCGAGATTGGGGGATGGTTGCAGTTGGTTGCTCACTGAATCGAGGTGAAGAAGTGGCGGCGGGGAAATGGATTGATGGGGCACACTAGGGTCTAGGGTTTCGTCTGATATGTATAGCACATGGATCCGGTAGGGGCTAGGTTTCATCTAGGTTTAGACCATCCGATCTAGATCGACCGGTCAAGATACATAGGTTAGGCAGTCCAATTGAAAAATCATTGATGGTTTGGGGTGTTATGGGGATGATCCGGACCCAATGATCATCTCCGTATGTATCGGGTTCTAGGAAGTTATCGGGTGCGCGCGAGGGGTCTGTGCACTGTGCAGAGGGATAGGCATAGCATAGAGGGAAGACCCGGGCAACTGACAACAAGTTTTTACATATCGAAAACATCTGCGTTTTGACCAGCTATAGTGTCGCTATAAGTTTAATGGTTGGGGCATCCAATGGACTCCGACTGCAATGAAATTTGGCACCTGGTCTACCTACAACAAACTAACACCGCATGCCAACTTTTGACCTAATCCGAGAATATTTTATACGCACTTTTAAAAATATATTTTACCGACGTTGTGGGCGCGTGCCAGTGTGGTTGGTCTCGGAACGGTCGACGGCACGAATGGAGAGAACATGCAACTACAACGGATGCAAGGTTTCAAAAAAAAAGTGACAATGCTATTTAGATGATGCGAATGATGCGATGATGAATGCGACAAACAAAAGAATCATATGATGACAATGGAATAAATCTGGAATCTTCTGGAGCATTGGTCCCAGGCTGTTACAAGTTCACTCGGATAAACTGTGTGCGCTGATACAACAGAACACAAATGATTCGCCATAACAAGATGTGTGCAATATAAAATGAACATGTGAGTAATGAGAATCGTGTGCAAACACCAGAAATAACACAGACGATTGGTGCTAATAACCTGTGTGTGTTGTAGGAAAATGGTTGCTGGTTAACAACTGTCAGCGATTGATGAAATCATTACCGATGAGTTTCGTAGTTTAGTCTGTGTGTATTGTGATTTTCTCGGTCTGCACAACATGAATGCTGTGCCTACAAAACAAAAACATATTTACTTATAAGAACATGATTGCATAAACAAAAAAGAACACAATGAAATTTCAAATATTGTATCACAAATACCAGCAATATTACAAGGTTCAAATTCCAGCATAACAAGGCCCAAATTCAAAGATTACAAGGTACAAACTAACATTAGAAATCAAATCCAATCTTCAGGATCCATGGGGATGAAATATTTCCGCGAAGGGGTAATCCACCAAGAAGTCATATATCGGCTCAATAGAATCACTTCCAAATAATCTATCATGTGAAAATGAGCTTCTGCAAAGCCTTTTCCATACTGCTGTAGACGCCTCTGCTGGTTAGTAAATCACCCATTGTGGCACACTAAATATAGTGCAAACCTCATTACCTTGAGCACCCTTGCTTTCTGAACAAAGAAACTAGCAAATTGAATTTCTAGATTGGTACCTCGGTACTCGTTCAAAGTGATTTCTGTGAGATGGAATTCAAGGCATTCGATGGGATTGTTATATTGTGCCAGTATTTCCACTGCAAGTCCTGCTTGTATCTACAAACGAAGATAACAAATCAATGCTTAGATGCAATATTGAACACTACGGGCCTCTTTGATTTGCATGATTTACAAAATACAATAATATATTGACATGCCATCTTCGATCGTTCATGATTAACATCTAAAAAAATGTATAGTACATCTCTCATTCTAATCATGGGTAATGTACCAACAAATTGAACTTCGTTTTGGTTAAAAATTAACAAGAAATAAACATCACCTCAACATATGGATTCTCCGTGCACTGAAAGCATATAAGGAACTTAACGACTTCATCCATATTGGGGCTGATAGATTGTAGTGCCAAGATCTTCACTGTGCGCAAAAAATGCGAGGATTGTGGTAATCATCTTCTGGATGATAGACAAACATTGATCAACAAGAACTAGATAAAATGTGATGTACAATAAGAATGAGAAGAAGATTGTTGTATCTAAACAAGTTCGGAGAATTTAGCACACGAATAGCCCAACACTGTCAATTTCGGTGCGTCAATGACCCTGATTGTTGTTCGGCCTTCTTTATCAAGTACAAACAATCTCTCTAGGAAAGGCACATTCTCAATAACCATATCAGGTAACTCCCCAACTGACAACATGTTGCGGTACCAGCCATGCATATAAATTGTATGGAGATTCGTCGTAGCGATGCGGAGGCTACTGAACCTAGCTAGCATGTGTAGACGAAGGTACTCGTGCATTGTACAACCACCGAGTAGGCACTCCAAATCCGACTCCGAGATGCCGACGCCAATGAGCTCGAGGTGCTTCTGTTTAGGGAGATGAAGAGCGTGTGCGGCATTAATCTTATGGAAAAGGCACGGCATGAACGTAGCGCGATGCAGCATGGGCGCGAGAGGAAGGACGAATGGAGGCAGTGAGCGCCCATGTCCAGCAACAAAGTTGAGCTCCTCGACCTGATCTAGGGCGGGGGATAAGAACCACTCGTGAAACTTGGGTTTGGCCTTGCACTTTGAACGGAAAGTGTCGATGGCAAGTCATCTGATTGCCGCAGTGTGCGTGGCGAGGATGTGGGATAATGCGTCCAAGCGTTTGTGATCCCCGCTATAGAGCTCGTCGGCGTCAAGCAGGTCAATGGGGCTAGAGTGCCATAGGGGGCACCACCGCCTGGAGCGGATGGTGGTCTACACGGTAGATTTGATGGGGAGGAGGGAAATGATGGTTACCAACATCTCGTCGGGGATGCTGCTGATGAAGTCCATGCCTGCCGGATGCTTGTGTGGTTTAGCCTCCACCGGCCCCGCTTGTTGGTCGCCTCGTCATCCATCAAAAAAGGAGGCGATCCTCAGCGGCGACCCTTATAGATAAGACCGGAGGAGAAGGTGCTACTGATGGAGAACTTGGGAGAGAATAAGGCCGTGAGTTGAGGTCCGAGGTCAAAGGGCTTGATTCCCGGTGAGCCAGCGGTGCCTAGGCGGCAGATTGCTCGCACACATCCCTTTGAGCCTGCACGGCGGACTCCTTGCACACGTCCCGTCTAATCAAACCTGCATGCACAACACATGCAGGGCCCACCTCTCATAGAGGCAGGGCCACGCGTCTGCTCGATGATCCCGTTCCCAAACGGTTTCTAAAACCATAAAGTGTTTTGTGCTTGGGAACTAAAACCATCAATAAATATTGAGCTTGTTTCCTTTCACATTCCAAATTACCATACGCTATTTTTTTCGCAAATCAGTGCACACCTACCAAACCTAAGCATGTTCCCACTTAGCAGCTGTTTACTATAGCAGGCTAGAAAAACACAAACATGTACTCAAAAAATTACCGCACATTCCTCACCCCCGCCACCAAAAAATAGGCCTTTCTTTGTTAGATCTTCATTCCATTTGCCATGGCCGGTAGGAGGGGGGTTCTGGGTCGAGATATAACCAAGGAAGAAAGCCAATGCTGCAGAGGCAACCAAGAGGTCCCGCCGCCGCGTCACGAAAGCGCCAGAGAGCTCCAGCGACACCGCTTTGGTCGCAGCAGAGATGTCTGGTGGTGCCGCGAATGCCCGGGGATCTTTCGCTAAGAGGCGACAACTCTCACAATCATGAGTGCATTCGCCTCGGAGGCGAACTGGACGAGTTGGCTATCTTTGATTTCTCGGCCAGTGACGACATGAGTGCTGAGCTCGATTGGAAGGACGCCATGAGTGATGACCTGGTGAAGCTACCAGAGGAGAGCGACGCCTCGGTTGATAGGGCGATCGGCCTCGTGTAGAAACTTATGGAGGAGAACGATTCCTGGAAGAAACTGCTCGAGAAGAAAAGTGCCTCGGAGGAGAGGCTGAAAGAACTCGTCGAGGAACTTTTGGAAGACTTGGCAAAGATCTAAATCAAGCGCGGGGGACGGTGAAGGAATCCATGGAGCAAGTGAAGGAACTTCATGCATACGCGCATAACATTGACGCTCTTGAGCAAAGAGCCCGCGCCATGGCCGCAATGTGGAACATGTCGGATGAGAGGTGATAGGAGATAGATGTTGTGGAGGCGATGAAGAAGGAAATTGAGTAACTCCGCGCCCAACAATCCATGAAGTATTAGATAGCAGCGGGCCAGATCATTTTCTTTGTCTTCCTTCTTCTTTTTCCCTTATGTCTTTGGGGAGTTGTCGCATGTGGCATTTTTTATTATCATGCATATGTAAGAGAATTATTATCCTTTGCCGGTGCGAATTTATTGTTATATTATTTCGCTCATTTGTACATGTATACAAGTCGAAAACAGATGAAACGTCAAATTCTTGGCTACACACGAACAAAATAGTGATCACAAGCAAACTAGTCCCTCCGTCCAGGCGCATTAACCACATGATAAACAGCAGGTTTGACTCCATTAATTCAAAAGTTGGGAGTGGGCCGAGCGGGGGGGGGGGGGGGGCGTGGTGGAGGTCAAACTATCGCTTCACCATGAGCAGGCACAGTAGACTCTCATGCATCTCATTGACCATGCACGATAGACAGCTATCATGCATCATGTCAAGCCTACACGGCGGACAGCTTGCATGCTTCCCGTCGAGCCTATGCGGCGGAAAGCTCGCTTGTGTCCAGTCATCAACCTGGAGCTACACGCACGGCTCCCCCATATCAAGTACTCCATCCGTTTCTTTTTAGTTAGCATATAAAATTTGGTCAAATCAAAATTTGTAAAGTTTGACTACTTTATAGAAAAATATATAAATATTTATAATTTAAAAACAATATTATTACATGCATAGTCAAATTAACTTTCATATTGTATAACCTTATCATTGTAGATGTTGATATGTTTTTGTATAAATTTAGTCAAACTACGTTTAGCTTGACTTTGACCAAATCTTATATGTGAAGTAAAAAGGAACATGGGGAGTAAAAAATGGGCGTGTGGCACCAAATGGTTATCATACAAGTTTTGTATGTACGGGAATTAAATAGACCAATATTATAAATGGTTGCTGCCAAGCTATCATGCCTAATATTTTTAATTCATTCACATTCATATGAAAAGGTCCCTAGAAAACTCAATTAATGTATAAAAAGGGCCGAATTGGTGCACTAGAGGACACAATGAATGTAGTTTCGCCACCAAAGGTGACATGTTCCCTACCGAAACCACGAGGTCAGAGCATGTGCCTCTAGTTCAAAATTTGAACTACGCATATTAAATCCCTAGAAAACTCAATTAATGTATAAAAGGGGCTGAATTGGTGCACTAGACGACGCATTGAATGTAGTTTCGCCAACAAAGGTGACATGTTCCCTATCGAAAGCACGAGAATTATTGATTAAGCTTTGGCTTGTAAGTGCATGTCCCAATATTTGTCCCAGATTCTTATAAAAAATTGCACACCGTGTATTTGTCATGGCATGACACTGTGTATGTTTCATGAATTCTTGGCGAGCTTTGGGTTCTCTCAGACTTTGAAACCAAGATTATCAATGTTTGCGGCCTAGTCACGACACCAAGATATTTGTAATTCAGTGAACATAAGTGCATGGGATATAAACATGAACCCAATGACACAAAATTGTTTTTAATCCATTTTGGTTCCCTTGAGCTCGTGCTTGTAATTCAAACTTGAGTTCTTCACATTAAGTTCATGCTTAGAAAACTCAAATGTCGTGTCGACCACAAAGGTGGCATGTTCCATATCGAAACCACCATGCTTCTCGTGGGAAGCTCCAATTTGTAAGAGGTTTGTCCCAAAACTAACCCAGACTGGTCAAAAAAATTATCATGTCCTATAAGTGTCGTGTCGACACACCAGTTTCAATAATGACAGACGAGTTCTGAATTTATGGGAATTTAAAAAGCAATGTTTCTCAATGTTTACGTCCTAGTCACGATGTAGATATGTTCTTAATCATTGCATGGGACCTAAACAGGGACCCAAGGACAGATAGATGATTTTGTACCCCATTTTGGTGCCCTGGAGCATGTGCTTGTAGTTCAAAGGGCCCCAAATGAGCCATGAATCATTCCATATTTTAGCATTGCACTTGTATTACTCTATGTTGCATGCAGAAAAAATAACAACGCAATAAGAGACATTGAATGTCGTTCCCTCCACAGAGGTGACAAGTACCTTATTGAAACCACGATGGTTCTTGAGAGAAGTTTTGGTGTGATAGAGACTTGTCCCAAATTGGACAAAAAATTATCATGTCATATAAGTGTCGTGTCATGACACTAGGGTAAGTTTCAAAAATTTCAGATGAGTTGTGGTTTTATGAAGATTTAATAGCCAAGTTTCTCAATGTTTGTGGCCTCATCATGACTCCGAGATGTTTGTAATCCAGTCACGTTCATTGCATGGGACCTAAACAAGGAACTGAAGGAAAAAATATCTTTTTTCAACCCATTTTGGTGACACGAAGCATGCTCTTTTAGTTCAAATTTGAATTATGCACATTAAATGTCTAGAAACTTAATGTTTGTAGTATACAAAAAGCTAAACAAAACATGAATTATTTAAAGCAGTTCTATACGCCCGTCTAAAGATCGTGCGTGTGTAAGCACGGTGTGCGCGTGTCATGGTAGCTCGAGCTTCCTTCTTTCATAAGTTATCCAATTTGTATTTAAATGATGTTCTATCCAAACACGCTTCTCCTGCCACTCCCCCAATCGGTCTCCCGCCACTCCCCCAATCGGTTTCCCACTAAAGCACTGGCCCCGCCATCAACCTCCTAGACGAGGAGGATGAGATAGAGCAGGCCCGAGAGCAAGAAAAAGCGACATCACGCCATACAGCATAAGCGAGACGTCATCATCAGCCCCATGCCACCATTACACATGGTTTCTAGTACTACCAGAAATGTGTGCGATGTGTATATGGTCCCACTAGGTGCCCTTCGGGGCATGCCTTGTATATGATAGGAGGCAACATTTACCACCAAGACGCAGCTTTCCAGCCCGTAACCTAGTCGAATGGAACTCGGAAGTTAAGCGTTCTTTCGGTGGAGTAGTCAAGGATGGGTGACCGGTTGGGATGTTGCTAGATTTCAAGGTTCATTTAGGTGACATGATACGATCACTATAGGAATAAATAAAATGCTTGTAATGATATGTCATTCCGGCTAAATAAATCTTGAGATCCTTGTTTTGAAAATATCCATGATTTTCTTTTGCTTCTTTTGCCATTTTGAAAGTGTCAAGTATCGAGTATGTGTGTGTGTGCGTGTCTCTGTGTGAACCAATGCGTGTGTGTGTGGACCATGTGCCTATATTGTGCGGTTTCCGGTGACAAACCTATCGGTGGGCCCTTAGGGTTTGCCATGCCTTTTACTGACAACGTTGGAAGGCCAAGGATGGGTCAAGATGTGTGTGCGTGTGTGTGAGTGTGCATGTGCATGTGTGTGCACGTGCGTGCGCGCGCGCGTGTGTGTGCACGTGCGTGTGTATGTGTGTGTATGTGTGAGGTTGTGTGTGCACTTGTGTGTGTGTGCATGTGTGTGGACCATGTGCCTACATTGTGCGGTTTCCGAAGACAAACCTATTGGTGGTCCCTTACTGTGTGTCATGCCTTTTATTGACAATGCTAGAAGGCAAAGGATGGTGACGGTGTGTGTGTGTGTGTGTGTGTGTGTGTGTGTGAACCCATGCTTGTGTGAGGACCATGTGCCTACATTGTGCGGTTTCTGACGACAAACTTATCGGTGGGCCCTTAGGGTCTGTCATGCCTTTTACTAACAATGCTGGAAGGCCAAGGATGGGTGACGGTGCGTGTGGGGTGTGTGTGTGCGTGTGTGAACCCATGCCTGTGTGTGGACCATGTGCCTACATTGTGCGGTTTTCGACAACAAACCTATCGGTGGGCCCTTAGGGACTGTCATGCCTTTTACTGACAATGCTGGAAGGCCAAGGATTGGTGACGGTGTGTGTGTGCATGCGTGTCTGTGTGTGTGCGTGTGTGTGTGCGTGTGTGTGTGTGTGCGCGCGCGTGTGCATGTGTGCGTGCGTGCATGCGTGCGTGTGTGTGTGTGGACCATGCATGCCCCCATTGTGCGGTTTTCGACGACATGCTTATATATCGATGGGCTGTTATATATCATCCATTTGACTGAACGCTGGAACGTCACCCTACTACGTGTCATGTGTGTGTGTGGGGGGGGGTAGGGGTGGGGGGAGGGGAACGATATATATACGTCCATAACGACCTAGGTAGTATATATAACCAATCTTAGGGGGGTATATATATATGTATAGTTATCTTAGCAAGGTGCATGCCACATCATAGATAGTGTTGTGCATTGTGTATTAATTGAAACACCGGACCACACCATTTTCGCATATACATTTGGCCATTTGCAGGGGGATGGTGTTCTTCTAGCCCCGCTCAATTGATCTTCGATGACGCGGCAACACGTGGGACCGCGTGACCTATATATCCCTCTTGTCCGACAACAATATGTGATGGTTTGGTCATATTAAGGTATAAATTTTCTTGGTTGTCTTACAAAAAGTCAGACATGCATAAATGTGTGGCAAAGTTTGAACCAGGTCATATGTTCATAGGACCCCATCCACCGGCACATAGTGTAGGGGGCAACACCCTATGTTTGTCATGAAACCCTTTTCTGTCACATTGGACACTTTTAGGCATGCACATATGCAGCATGTGCCACACATTAAAGTTGCGCATTACGAATTTAAGCATGCCAACACCATGTCCGTACATATATATACTTCATCCATACCTAATTACAAGTCTTTTTTAGAGATTTCACTACAAACTACATATATATTTCGAAACGCAGGGAGTATATATTTGGGCCACTAGCGGGCGTGGTTATGTTTTAACCCTCTCTTACATTTTTTTTTCGTTTACCCCAAAGATGATAGTATTATGTAAATAGCAAACGAAACTGACGAAACAACTGTATGCGATTGTATCCCCAACAGACACGAGTGTGCTACTCGAACTGTGTGTGATGCCCCTACACAGCAAAATTGGCATTGCCTAGTGGTGGCAACCACAAGCGTCAGCTATTGCAAAGGGGTAATGTGCAGAGGACAAACCCAAACCCAACAGCGACTTATAAAAGATCTCAACGGCGGCAGCTAACAACTAATTTTTCCGCCGATAGCTTGCCACCACCACCACACACACCAAATGCAACCGTTGCTCAACCATGTGGATGTGCATGGCGCCGTCCTGATAGTGTTGGACGACAATGTGATAGAGGATTCCGACGCGTTAGCTGCGATGGCAGGCAATGACAAACAACCAACTGCCACGGCCGCCGCCGCCGGGATAGAGGATTCCGATGTGCTGTCCTCCATGTCGGTTAATGGTCAACCATCATCTGCCGTGGCCGCCGCCGACGAGGACGACCCCGAGTTTCATCTTCAGATGCAAATGGCCATCGCTCTATTAGTCCAGGAATTGGGCCTCGATGCGTTCCGGTGCAACGAGGACGAGCGTCGTCTCAGTGTCGGTGTGGAACAATCTATCGCATCTACAGATGCCATCGACAACACGGCTAGGGATCTAAAGCGGCAGAAATGGCGGGAGAGTGCAAAGAAGAAGCGGAACTCAGATGCAGAGGGCAAAAGAGGCAAGAACAGGACCAGAAGGTGGATGAGCAGGCCGTGGCATGCCTCTCAGCCGCTTTGGAGGCCAGTGCAGGCCTTACAGTTGCGGCGGTAGCCCTGACAACAATGGCCACAGTCCGTGGGATGAAGCTGTAGCGAGATAAGCACCCGTCTATATCCCGATGGCCAACATGGACGCCATGACATCTTCATCGACAGCGGTAGACCTGGCTAAAGGCGTCGCGGTCGCTCCGGCCGAGGTGGCCCCACCGGTCTCCTCCATGGAACCACTGGAGCTCATCAACTTGACAAACTCCTCTGAATACTCATTCTGAGTTGAGGAAGGTCATGACGATGGTGGAGGCGCGGCGTTTGTATGCATCCATGGTGTAATGAATATTTTGTGCAGCTCATCTTCATGTAAATTGACGAACTATTTGTAAATTACTAAGCGTATGAACTAATGTCAACTAATACGCTTCAAAATAAGGCATTTTGTGGTGGAAATTTGCCAAATGCTTGTGTCATCTGTTTGTGGACATGTGGAAATTAAGGATGAATTTGGCATCTGCGACTGAAATTGACAATGAACCGTGTGAGATGAACCCATCTTGAGAAATCTCAAAAAGAGCTACCTGTCTTGAGCGATGCAAAAATGCGTGGTCTCGCAGCACGGCATTTTGTTATAGCATACACACATTATTATGTTTGGACCATGTGTGATCTTGGTTTCTCCCGCCGAGTTCCCTTTTCCAAAATTTAAGTGGAAGCGGTATTCAATTGTATGTCGCCCTTCCTTGTCCACAACACCAACCCTATAGTAAAATTTCAGCTGCTGAGGCATTTGAACCGTCGTGATCCCTCATCCACCACCATCTCCACCCACACCATTACTACTAAAATTTTCAGCAGCGGCGACACATCCGCAAACACCCCCACCCCCATCCGCACAACACCCCCTCCCCCCTTCCTCCCCCGCTTGAACCCAAGCTCACCCCCATTGCTGACTCCCACCAACAACCTTAGTCGGTCTGCCCGTGCTTCATAGCTAAATAAGTTCAGGGTCCCTACTGATCCACACACACCATCGCCGCCTTGAGTTTTTAGATGAGGCCGAGGGTGTCCCTTCCCCTTCAGATCCCCATCCCGTACTCCATAGAGTTGCAGCCTAATCAGCCCGGCCACATCTCCCATGGAGCTCGAGTAGTGTACGAGTAAAAAAAGGTCTATCATGGCCTCTCCGCCATACGCTGACTAGGTGGGCGCCATTCATGTCGACCCTTCGTTCCTGGAAGAACACCTCACCGCGTGAGCCGGTGAGGACGATGCCTACGTTTCCATGCTAAAGGCTTCAAGTCTACGAGCTTACGTATTCTTGTATCTCAGGAGAGACAGCTACGACATCAAGCCCGTCAACATCACTAGCTTCACTTGGGCATGTCACAAGTTAAGTGGTCCACCGACAATGCCTCTAGTTCAATCATCGTCGATCTCTTCAAAGGCCCCGCCATTGATCTCCTTCGCCTCGCCGTCATGGATTTGCGATCCTTCTACGCCATCGAGAGCCTTTTGTCATTTTAGAAGGAAATATTCTACGGCGGTGGCTTGGGATCCTTAGCCCAAAGTCAGATCTCATCGACCAAGATAATGGCACACACTACGGATGTTACAAGGGCAAACATCCCATCTGCGAGATCGCGGAGCGCACCTTGGGCACCTCATATCCCAAGTGGAAGGATCCCATCCATAACAAGTGATGCAACATCATGTGAGCAAACGATATAGTTTCTAGCTAGCCGTCTTGTACCCATTTTTGTAGTTGCTTTTGCCATGCGATAATCATGTAGTGTTTAATTGAGCATTTGTCAAGTTATCAAGCAGATGCCTTGCTTTTCTGTATCTGGTTGTTAGGTTGGTTGCATTGAGTATTTGTCCAGTTTTCAATGGCTGTAGTTGGTTTTTATCGTGAGCTTGAATGCCTTGTTTCTTTCTGTTATTCACAATGTGATGTTCTTTATGTGCAAGTACGAACTGTGTAGTTCAATTTCATCAATACCACCTGTGATGCCCGGTGTTGTTAACTTGTGCCCTTAACTCCTGCTTTAAACATTTTATGCCTTGTTTCTCCGAATTTGGTTGCCGGTGCGGTGAGCATTTTTCTAGTTTTGAAGCATATGCCTTGCTTTTCTGAAACTGGTTGTTAGCTTGATTGAAGTGAGCATTTGTCTAGTTTTCAAGCAGATGCCTTGCTTTTCGTTATATGGTTGTTAGGTTGGTTCCATTGAGCATTTGTCCAGTACCAAATGGTTATATTTGGTTGTTATAGTGAGCATATATATGCCTTGTTTATTTCAAGAAGATACCTCGTATGCTTGGTTGATGTTAAGCCTGTTGTACTTATCATGGATTTACATGTACTTGCACAAGACAACAATGGGAGTGGCCAACATTTTCCACCGAGGTTCTTTTCATCCCTCTTCTTATACTCTATCCGTTCCATCATGTAGTGCATATAGATTTTTGTGATGTATCTACATTTACCATCTAAAATGTATACAATATGAAATTTTGTGATGTGTCTAATGAAATGGAATTGCAATTCTAGATGTAAATTTTTTGTCTACAAACTTGGTCAAAGTAAGTAAATGTTGACTTCTCAAAATGTTTATACACAACACATTATGGAACTGATGGAGTAATATATTACACCATTATGCAACTGCATTTTAGCTTCTAATATTGGCTTCTTGCTTGTACGTACATATGTCTTAGGTAAAGATCCATTCCTGGACCCTTTTTGCGTGTGGGGAAATGAAATATTCATGAACCAACATGAAGTGAGGAAAACAGAAAAATTATTGTTAGGGAAAAGAGACGAACAATGCCAATTAGACTATTTGTTTACACTCTATCCAACACAACAGTGAGCTGTTGGATAGTAACTATGAACTCTATAGGCTTCTATTAGTACTGCCCATAATGAGTTGTCACACAACAATGTTTGTATCTTTTTCTATTACACTGGTTCCCAAAGCATTTTACTCAAGATTACCTCGCAAAGTACATGATTGCTGGACATGCAATGAAGGTTAAAATATATCATCGAAACTACGATGATCATCGAGAAGTCGTAATGAAGAAAATGAAGGATGGGCAGGCGTCCATCACTAGGGTCTGGCCTAGAGTCCTTCATGTGTTAAGCATGGAGGAGGGCACAATATTGGCATTGCGCTTCACCTTCTCCAGCAACCAGAATGTCTTTCGGCTCTCTCTTTACCATCTTTACTACAATTGTGCTTCCATCATTCTTTATTTGTCCCTTCTGTATTTTCCTTTTTTTGAGAATTGATTCTTATGTAGTTCCTGAGTATATGTACATGTGAATCGAATTATGCATTCGTTCTTAAACCTACATTTAAACATGATCCGATATGAAATACATGAATTCCTATTTTCAAATTTGAATTATGTGAATTATGAACAAAGGTATTTAATTAGGGGGGGTCATGCTCTGTAGGCCATTATAATGCACATAGTTTCAGAAAGCAAAATGTCTGCGATCAACTTCAACATCACACACGTTACTCCATTCCAGGCATGTGTGGTGAATCTTGTCTTCGCACGCATTCAGACGAGAAAGAATGTGTTAGATTAACAACACAAGCGTTTTTGCTAGTCTCCTTATCACACATGATTTCGTATTTTGAACTGTGTATAATATCGTGCCCATAATAAACGTTGGTGAAAGAAGAACGCGTGCGATAGGCCTTCATCCGACACAGTTAGTCTGGATGACACATTAGGGAAGTATGGATCACATGTTTTGGACGTTTTATAAATCACAAACGTTTATCTGAAATGCCGCATGTGGGATGTATTCAACCTTCGCATATGATTTTATAATGATAAACGGATGAACTCTTGTATCATATCAGAGAGGGTCATAGTGGAACTAAATGTGTGTGATAGCCCCCTTATCATACATGCTTTATAATCATGAACTGTTTGCGATTCAGTGCACATCATGAACGACATTCCATAGAATAGCATGTGGGATGTTAGTGTGATCTCACAGGAGTTGCAAGGATGAACCGTATGGGAAATACACCATATCTCAAACGATTATCCAGTGACCCTTGTTTGTGATAGATGTGGACATCCCATACGCTTAGTTTTGCCGAACTTTTGCGTTTTTTGGTGAAAACACATTTGCTTCCTTGGTGGTTTTGCTAATTAATAGCAACATATATGTCACTGAACTAATGTTTCCACTAAGCATATTTCAGGAAAAGTTAAATGATAGGGATGGCAAAAGGATTGTGGAATACCCCCAAGATGCAAGGAAATGGATTGGCAAAGCTTCAAGCAAGAGGACTCTACATTTTATGTTGTGAGAAATAACTTTGAGTCCATAGGAAAGCCAATACTATTAAAAGGGGGTAAGGTACTATTGGTGAACAAAATGCTCATACATGCACAAGTGATAGTCACCAAAAACATCCACAAACTCTTCCACAAAAGTCTGTCCAAAGCCAAATACTCAAAATTGGCGCAACCAACAACTCCCACTCGGTGTCACCGATTCCCAGACTCAGACATACTCAATCGAAACCCTAACCATTCGGTGCAACCAATTCTGGTTCGGTGCCACCCAGTTTGGGTTTCCAACTTCCTATTACCCAATTTCACAAAATCGGTGTGACCGAGTTTGTTGAATATGCGTCACCGAGTTTAGCACTCTGACCGCCGGTCACCTAACCAGTGCAATCGAGATTTATATATCGGTCTCACCGAGATTCAAAAGTTGCAACCTTCGGAGCAACTCGGTACCACTGAGATTCACACATCGGTCTCACTGAGTTGGTCACTTAAGGTGTAACGGTTGGATTTTTGGAGATGCCTATGGATATGTTTGTTTCAGCTTTTGCAGACAGTTTCCTGTGAGAAAAAGCTAAAGCTATAACAAACAGCTAAATTAGAGCAATTTTGTGTGCACAGCCCATATCAGTTTTGGCCACTTTTATGTAGTATAGCTCAAAGCACCTCAGCACGTACTTCCGCTGCGAAGCTGCTCGCAATAGGCAGTTTTCCCAGCGCTAACCCTGTCGTTTCTCTGGATTTACAACCAAATTTCTATTCATCCCTATCATCCCACGCGAGAGCCTCCCGTTCCCAGTGCTAACTTTCACTGCGAAGCTGCTCCCATCCCTATGTATATATAAGTAAGACATTGAGATAACTATTATAATGAAATACTCCCTCAATTCCTAAATATAAGTTGTATTATTTTTTCAAAAAGTTAAACTGAGATAACTATTATAATGAAATACTCCCTCAATTCCTAAATATAAGTTGTATTATTTTTTCAAAAAGTTAAACTTCTCTAACTTTGACCAAGTTTATAGACAAAAATATCAAGGTCTAGAATACCAAATCATTATCACTAGATTCCTCATGAAATATATTTTTATATTTTATATAATTAGTATTGTAAATTATTATTTATTTTGCTATAAAGTTGGTCAAACATAGACAATATTTGACTTTTTAAAAAACTAATACACCTTATATTTAGGAACGGAGTGAGTATGCATTACCATACAAAAAATCATTGATTGTAAGTCAAAATACCATTTAAACAAGCTATTAACACCGAATCAACAGGTTACACCGATCTTAGTACTCTAAGGGCATTTCAGGCTTTTCACCAGCTCACAGTCGTTTCCACAGCTCCGTTGCCAACCAGCTAACCTTCACTACAGTTGTTTCCTTAGCACGGCAAGTCCACAACTAAAACTGTTGAAATTGAAGCTGAAACAAACACAACCTATATATACCCCTCCACCACCACTCACTCGCAAGAGAAGCACTCAGAACAGATCCCCTCTTATCCCAACTGATTTTCTAAGAGAGATCCACCTAATCATGTGTTGAGATAATGCCATTCCATTCCAGCCATATGAATCTTGATCTCTGGCCTCCCAAAGTTGCTTTCCACCCAATCAATATATTCCACCATATCCAAATCTACGAGAGAGAGAGAGATTGTGTGTTGAGGAGTCTATCATCTTGAAGCAAAAGAGCAAGGAGTTCATTGACATTATCAAGTCTATTACCTTTTGGAGGGTGGTGCCTCCTAGATTGGTTAGGTGTCAGTTGGGAGCCTCCTACTTCGTGTTGTGGAGTGAACCAACAAGTTAGTAAGTGAAAGGAGATTGCCTACTTCTTGAAGATATGCCCCGAGTTAGGCTAGTCCTCCGTGGACGTAGGCCATCATGGTATAGTCAAGGTTCCTTCTTTGTGGAATCCTCCATGGGTAGAGCCCTCCCTGGACTCTCGTGACCATTACCCCCCTTGGATTGAAGACTCCATAAACATGGACGTACGATAGCACCACCTATCGGAACCACGGGAAAAATCATCGTGTATCCAAATTGCGTTTGATCTTCCTACCCTTCCTTTACTACTCATGCTTTTCTTTACTTTCCGCTGCTATAATCGTAGACATGCATGTGTAGGGTCTGCTTGACTTGCTATGAATGCTAAAATCTTCCAACACTTAAAACTAGGAAAAAATAGATTTCTAATTGGTCAAGTAGTCTAACCACCCCCGCTCTAGACCTACTTTCGATCCTACAGTTGGCCACCATCGCTGACGGGTTCGCCGTCTCGTGTAGGATGGACTACCCCCTATCGCCCACACATGCAAGGCGATGGTTTAGAACTACGTCATGAAAAGGGGTTAAAAACTATTTGAATAGCACGTCGTTGCACTAGTGTGTAATCCTTTTTGGCGGTGCATTTTTGGGATCCGATGAATTGTGGGTTTATGTTCAGATTATTCTTGAAAAATATTTGAGTCTTTCTCTAAAATCTACTATGATTCTTATGTGCACGATCATCATAGTTTCATAAATCTATCCGATCTATTGATTTGCTTTGGCCAAGTAGATTGATCTATCTTCAGTGAGAGGGGTGCGTTGTAGTGGGTTCAATCTGATGGGTTTCTATATCCCAATGATAGAA
The DNA here is from genome assembly GCA_022496015.1 of Hordeum marinum. Taxonomy (NCBI): domain Eukaryota; kingdom Viridiplantae; phylum Streptophyta; class Magnoliopsida; order Poales; family Poaceae; genus Hordeum; species Hordeum marinum. Next base: position 270,422,742 of record CM039678.1, read on the forward strand.
GGGGACAAGACACGTCTTTTTATTGTTGCCACTAAGGATAAAACGATGGGTTTAGTTCATATTAATTGAATTCTCTTTGTCTACATCTTGTCATTGTTCTCCAAGCATTACTCTCCGTTACTTCATACTCTAGATGTATGCTGGATAGCGGTCGATGGGTGGAGTAATAGTAATTGGTGCAGACAGGAGTCACCCTATTTCCTTATGGATGTGATGCCTATATACACATGGTCATTGCCATGAATATCACATAACTATGCGCCTTTCTATCAATTGCCCAACGGTAATTTTTGTGCCCACTGTATGCTCACTTTCATGAGAGATGCCACTAGGGAAAACTATGGCTCCTAGGTCAATTCACTTATAATTTTAAAAATGCTACAATACCTTGCTGCAATTATTTACTTTTTATTTTATTCTGCAATTTACAATTATCTACTACCAACCATACTACTTACAAGCTTGCAAGTAACGAGTCCAAGTGGATTGACAACCCTCTTGCCTGCATTGGGTGCAAGTGATTGCTCTTTTGTGTGTAGCCGCTGAAGATGGGGGTTGGTTGTTACTCTTATTGGTTCGATAAACCTTGGTTCTCTACTAAGGGAAATACCTACCTATATTTTGTTGCATCACCCGACCTCTTCATGGAAAACCCAACGCAGATCACAAGTATGAGCCTTATACCATGTGAGACAGGAAATAACCCCTTATTGGCCTCACTCATGTTGAACTGTTTCAACTATTTGTCTATGTACGTGCTCTGGCTTAAGCCGAGAAGCCTCCTTGATTTATCTCTACAGATCTTAATGCCCAATATGTAAACTGCTTCACCAAGGTCCTTCATCGAAAATATTCCATTTGATGATTCCTTGATTGAGTTCAGCATGGAAACATCGATTCCGATCAATAATATATCATCTACATATAGGATCAAAAACACTACTAGGCTCCCACTCAACTTCTTGTAGAAACAAGCATCCTCTTTGCCTTTGATGAAATCGAGAGTAGCGACGACCTCATCAAAATGAATATTCTAGATCCAAGATGCTTGTCTCAACCCATAAGTGGATCTCTAGAGCTTTCATACCTTACTAGTGCTAGTCGGATCAACAAAAACCTCAGGATGTATCATACACGTCCTCGGTTAAATTTCCATGAAGGAAAGCCGTTTTGACGTCCATCTGCCATATCTCGTAATCGAAATATGCAACTACAGCTAGTACGATCCTTCATGTCTACTATGCAACTTTATTCTTGTAGACATTGTTGGGCCTCCAAGTGTAGAGTTTTGTAGGACAACATGAAATTTTCCTCAAGTCGATGACTTAAGGTTTATAAATCCGTGGAAGGTGCAGGATGAAGATGGTCTCTCTCAAACAACCCTGTAATCAAATGCAAGAAATCTCTTGTGTCCCCAACACACTCAATACAATGGCAAATTGTATAGGTGCACTAGTTTGGCGAAGAGATGGTGATACAAGTGCAATATTGATAGTAGATATTGGTTTTTGTAATATGAAAAATAAAAAATGGCAAGGTAGCAAATGGATAACAACGAGCAAAATGTTATATAAATGCTTGGAAATAAGGCCTCGGGTTCATACTTTCACTAGTCCAATATCTCAACAATGCTAACATAATAGAATCCTATGGACATCCCTCAACATGTGACAATGAATCACTCCAAAGTTCATCAATAGCGTAGAACATAAGATATAACTGTTGTTTGTATTAAAACCACCTCAAAGTTATCCTTCCGATCAATCTATCGGGTTGTTCCTATAGGTGTCACAAACAACCCTAGAGTTCGTAGTAAAATAACACAGATGATACACATAAATCAATCCTAATGTCACCTAGATACTCCAATGTCACCTCAAGTATCTGTGGGTTAATTATTCAACATGCATCAAACAATTTCAGATTCATCATATTCAATCCAACACAAAGAACTTCAAGGAATATCCCAAGATTTCTACCGGACAAAGTTGGACAAGAATGTGTAACAACCCATATGCATAGATTACCACATTGTAACCACGGGAATCTGCAAGTTGAGTACGAAAACATATTTCAAGTGAATCAATAGAACACCCATTGTCACCACGTGTATTCACATGCAAGACATACATCAAGTGATCTCAAATCCAATATTCAGTCCGACATAATGAGATCTCAAAGGAAAGATTCAATTCATCACAACAGGATAGCAAAGGACAAACACCGTATGATCCAACTATATTAACAAAGTCGCATGTGATACATCAATAACATGACATCTCAAGAACATGAGAGAGAGAGAGATCACATAGCTACTTGTACATACCCTTAGGTCCGAGGATGAACTACTCCCTCCTCGTCATGGACACCGCCGGGGTGATGAAGATGTCCTCCGGTGATAAATCCCCCTCTGGTAGGGTGCCAGAACAGGGCTCTGGATGAGTTTTCTTAGGTACACAGGCTTGCAACGGTAGACCAAGAGTTCTAGGTTAAGTCCTGGGCGTGCCCTGATAGCTTGTGGGGCCCACCTAGATCCCGTTGACGTGATTCCAATGCTGAAAATTCCTGTAAATCCATAAACCTCTAAAGTTGTGGCCGTGCCCTGTTGGCTTGTGGAAAATAGGTGCCCTCTCTAGTGGTTCTTTGCTCTTGTATTTCTTATATTTTCTATAAAAAATCATCAAACAGTTTCAGGCGATTCCGAGAACTTTTATTTTGTGCATAAAAACAACACCACGACAATTCTGGTGAAAGGCGTCAGTCCGGGTTAGTTCTAATTAAATCATATAAAATGCATCAAACTGTATAAAATATTGTAAACATAGTTAAATATGGCATGTGTACTTCATAAATTATCGATATGTTGGAGACGTATCCACATCCTCAAGCTTAATTCCTACTCGTCCTTGAGTAGGTAAATGATAAAATAAGTCATTTATGAAGAGTGTGAATGCTAGCATAGTGAATAGTTTTGATCATTGATAATTATAGTCACTTTTCTAGAATCATAACCAGCACCTTTTCTCATAAAAATCATCATGATAGAGTAGCAATCAATTTACATGTCATGGTTCAAAATATGCATTCTCTTGAAACTTAACAACATATGTTCTTAGTCATCAAACAATTTTAATGCATCATCAAGTATATGTAAGAGCTCCAAATACTCAATTATCATACAGTCTTTTATGATTGCTAATACTCAAAGCATATTTTTCGAGCAAACAACATACATCAAACTTAGCACAATATAGGGGCTTAATGTTTCGCCTCCCAACGTACTTATCATGAAGATAATTGTCAACAATAATGAATCATGATCAAATACATTTGACTGGATATGTATGTTTGGATCTTTCCCCGTCACATGGTGCTCTCCAACTAATAGATTGAGGCTGGAATAGGAAGTTGACTAAACATCAAAAGTAAATAACATGAAAGTAAATAGATTGTCTCTTCGTAGTGGGAAGCAGGGATATCCAGAAGTACCAGAGCTCATTGTTTAAAACTGAGATGAACATATTATGGGTGGTGTGCCATTCCTGTCAACGTCACAAAGAGTTTCCAATATCTTCCATGCTAAACCACATTATTCATGGTTCCCATACAGAATTGAAATTTTACTCCTCCACCACAATTCAAACACATTCCATGGCTGACCGAATCCGCGAGTGCCATCCAAACAATAAACTTTTAGGGGGAGTTCTTGTTTAATTATTTTTGTATTATGCAAGACTGGGCATCCTTTTTACTAGCCTCTCTCGTGCAATGACAAGTGAATAAACACTCATCCTGAAAATAACTCACTTAGCATGGAAGATAATGGTCGTCTCGTCCGTCTATGAGCGGTACGAGCACACAAAACAGATGTTTATTTGAATGTTTAGAGATGGGACGTGCAAATTTACTTGGAATGGCATTGAAATACCATATAAAGGTACGTATGGTGGACTCTCATGGAATAAACTTGTCTCAAGGATTTGGATGCACAATTAGTAGCTCTACTTAGTATGAAGTTTTGGCTAGCAAAAAGTTCTAAACAAGAACCACATGTTGGAGGATCCATAACAATATAACTTCTATGCAAATATACACAAACATAACCATGACATTGTCTTCCTTGTCGAACTTTAGTAATTGGATCAAGGTTGAAAATAATTATTGGGTATTCACAATCATAAAAATGTCCAAGATAATATATTTGTACGTGAAAGATCTCTTTCTTATACTAATCATTCATGAATTGCTTGTATGACCAATATTGTGATTGTCAAACTTCAATATTTTTTCTTTCTAAACCAAATGTGAAACTGCTTCTAAGAATATAGCACATTGTTAATTTCATATTTATGATATTTAATTCATTCACAATTTATTCTTAGGATATAAGTGAAACACAAGAGTAAACATCGAACTACTCTCAAAAGATACAAGGGAAGATTGATGGGTAGTTAAACATTAAGAAGCTATGTGAGGATTCTCTCTCAATCAGGATTTTCAGATCTGAGTATTTTATTTCAAACACCAAATAAAAAAATGGCACTCCAAGAATAGCACATATCATGTGAACGAATAAAAATTTAGACTCAACATAGGCTAACGGATAATTAACGAAGAGAGGCGGGATGCGTAGCATCCCCAAGCTTAGATGCTTGAGACTTCTTGTAATATTGACTTAGGGAGCCTTAGGAATCCCCAAGATTGATATTTTGTGTCTTTTTAACTCCTCTCATATCATGGTTTCACCTAGGTCTCAAAAACTTCATCCACATAAAACATGAAAAGAACTCGTGAGATAGGTTAGTGCACATAAGAATAGATCAAGACTTTATGTACTGCCAGGACAAGTTAGATAATAATTTTGAAACATTAGCTACTGTATACTATCATTTCCACAATTTATATCAACCAATATAATTTATGAAAACTATAGGCGAAGTACATAACAAAACTATGACAACAATCTGTCTAAACAGGACAGTCTATAGCAATTAATTTACAAAGTGAACTTATGTAAATTCAAAAGTTCTAAAAATTTAGGACATGGTAAAAGATTTATATTAAAATATTTTAAAAAAATTGAGAAATTTTCCAAGTTTCTGTAAAATTTGAAAATAAAAACACTACAACAAAAGTTTTTGTCTTTATTCAACACACATCAAAACATGCAATGGAGGCATCTTAAGGAAATTCTTGGAACTTTTTATTGAAAAAAAGATTATAAATAACATATAATAGAGAATAGAAAAAAAAATAAAATGATGATTCAAGAAAATCACATATTATGTGATGAATAAAAATATAGCTCCAGGTGAGATATAGCAATAGTGTTGAAAACAAAAGAGGGGATGCCTTCCGGGGCATCCCCAAGCTTAGACGCTTGAGTCTTCCTTGAATATTACCTTGGGGGTTCCTTGGGTGTCCTCAAGATTAGGTTCTTGCCGCTCCTTATTCTTCTCATATCGGCATCTCACCCAAAACTTGAAAACTTCAATCACACAAAACTCAATGGAACTTTGTAAGATGGGTTAGTATAGTAAATATAAATCACTCACTTAGGTACTGCCAAGAAAAGATTCATAATTGTTATAAAATAATACCTACTATATTCTCTCATTTCCATAATTTATATCACTCAATATAAGCTATGGAAACACTAAAACAAGCGAACTATGCATGCAAAACAGAATCTACCAAAAATAGAATAGTTTGTGAAGATCTAAATGAACACCATACCTACCTTACTTTAAATATTGTGAAAAAATAGGACAACGTAGAGAAATTTCATATATATTCTGTATAAAAATTTAGAATATTTTGACACTCCAATAAAATCATAGAAATTATATACTGGAGGCAGAAGTTTATGTTTTTGCACTGAATCAAATCAACAAGTATCCAAACCATCCCAAAGGCTTTACTTGGAACCTTATTGAAATAAAATACACAAAACATGATTAATACAATAGATTAATCATGTTAACATACATAAATATAAAAGTAAGTGTTGGGTTGTCTCCCAACAAGCGCTTTTCCTTAAAGCCTTTTAGCTAGGCATGATGATTTCAATGACGCTCACATAAAAAGTAGTAATTGAAATATGCAAGAGAGCATCATGAATCACATGACAAACACATTTAAGTCTAACCCACTTGGTATGCATAGGTATTTTGCAAGCAAACAATTTATGGGAGCAAGAATCAACTAGCATAGGAAGGCAAAACAAGCATATCTTCAAGATTTTCAACACATAAGGAGGAAACTTGGTATTATTGCTATTCATACAAGCATATGTTCCTACCTCATAATTATTTTTGGTAGCATCACGAAGTAATTCTAGAACATAACTATCACATAAATCTTTCTTTTCATGATCTTCAAGCATAGAAAATTTATTAATCTCCGCATAAGCAAACTTCTCATACATAATAGTGGGAGTATCATAGGAGACTCGAATACTTTAAATTGTTTCCACACTAAAAGAGTAATGTTCATTAAAAGGGTTATCATAATTATGACAAGTTCTATAATAATAATCATCACTACTTGTTATAACATAAGTATCATCACAATAATCATCATAAGTAGCAGGCATGCGATCATCATAACAAATTTTATCATTCGAAGTAGGGGGGACTAAAAAGATCATATTAATTATGAATATCATCCCCAAGATTTGGACACACATTAATTGCAGGAAATATATTCTCAAATATGTCATTATCATCAAGCATAGGATCCCCACGCTTGTGGTTTTGCAAGTCATTAGCATAATCATCAATAGCATGAATGGCACCAATAGTATAACAATTATTACCATCATAATTTTTCAAGTAAGTGCCAAAAATATTTTCAATATTATAAGGTGTATCATTATCTTCTCAATCATAATCATCACAACAAGTAGTAGGCATAACAAAATAATTATCAAGTGTACCATCATCCACACTACTTTCGAATTTATTCTCAACAATGATAGGAGCAACATTATTTGAGAGGGATACCTTTCTACCTTTACCTTTTCTTCTCTTCTTATTCTTCTTTACCACATTTTGTGTGGGAGTGACTTTTTCGAGCTTCTTATTGAAGATAATTGTTTGATGGGAAACTCCTCCTTGCAACCTGATTCATTACGGGAAAGAATAGGAGGGTACTGGGAGACCTTTACCCTTTCATTGGTATTCCTTTTATATTCTATTGGTTTTCCTGTCTTTCTATAGTTGGCAATATAAGCATTCTCATTGCAATTTACTACACAGAACATATAGATTTCTTGTAGCTTAGTTTCATTATCATTAGTAATAAGGAATATATCAAAACAATCGTTTTTATGTGAGAATTCTTCACACGCCAAAAATAAACAAAGTTCATTATAGAGTTCACGAGAGATCAAATTATCACAATATTTGGAAATGGTTTGATCATGAAAATGCATGCATTGAAAATTAAGATGACCAACCCTATTGCAAGTTCACAAGTAACGGGATGAAGAGAGCATAATCTTGTGGAAAATTCATCTATCACTTTAAACCACCAATTACTTTGATCTTGTTTATGCTTCTTACAAAATCTATCAACCCTATATGGCATGTCTTCACAAATTTTACTTACACCACAAAAATTGGCATGCTTATAGGAAATATTTTTACCATGACTAGTGCAATCATCATTAGAATCATGGATATTCACCGAATTCATACTAACAATATTGCTATCATGCTCATCATTCAAGGATTTCACATTAAGCATCTTTATAAATTCCTCCTCTAACAATTGAGCACAATTTTCTGAACCATCATTTTCACGAAAGACCTTACAAAGACCAAGAATTTGAGGCCACCTCAATTCCATATTTTTAGGTTTGTTTTATAAAACCAATCTAGTGAAAAACAAGAAACTAAAATATTTAATTGCAAGATCTAAATATATACCTTCAAGAACTCACCTCCCCGGCAACAGTGCCAGAAAAGAGCTTGATTTCTACTACGCAACTTTATACTTGTAGAGGTTGTTGGGCCTCCAAGTGTAGGGTTTTGTAGGACAACAAGAAATTTCCCTCAAGTGGATGACCTAAGGTTTATCAATATGTGGGAGGTGCGGGATGAAGATGGTATCTCTCAAACAACCTTGTAATCAAATACAAGAAATCTCTTGTGTCCTAACACACCCAATACAATGGAAAATTGTATCGGTGCACTAGTTTGGCAAAGAGATGGTGATACAAGTGCAATATGGATAGTAGATATAGGTTTTTGTAATCTGAAAAATAAAAACAACAAGGTAGCAAATGCAAAATAGATAGAAAAATGTTGTATAAATACTTGAAAATAAGGCCTAGGGTTCATACTTTCACTAGTGCAATCTCTCAACAATGCTAACATAATAGGATCATATGATCATCCCTCAACGTGTGACAAAGAATCACTCCAAAGTTCATAAATAGCGGAGAACATAAGATGAAATTGTTGTAGGTAGTAGAACCACCTCAAATTTATCCTTTCCGATCAATCTATTGGGTTGTTCCTATAGGTGTCACAAACAGCCCTTGAGTCATAGTAAAAGAACACCTATGATACATATCAATCAACCCTAATGTCACCTAGATACACCAATGTCACCTCAAGTATCTGTGGGTTAATTATTCGACATGCATCAAACAATTTTGGATTCATCATATTCAATCCAACACAAAGAACTTCAAGGAGTACCCCAAGATTTCTATCGGAGAAAGTTGGACAAGAATGTGTGTCAACCCATATGCATAGATTACCCCATTGTCACCATAGGAATCCGCAATTAAGTATGAAAACGTATATCAAGTGAATCAATAGAAAACCCCATTGTCACCACGGGTATTCACATGCAAGACATACATCAAGTGATCTCAAATCCAATATTTAATCCGGCATAACAAGATATCAATGGGAAAGATTCAATTCATCAGAACAAGATAGCAAGGGACAAATACACTATGATCCAACTATATTAACAAAGCCCGTGATACATCAAGATCATGACATCTCAATAACACAAAGAGAGAGAGATATCACATAGCTACTCGTACATACCCTCAACCCGGAGGGTGAACTACTCCATCCTCGTCATCAAAATTGTTGGGATGATGAAGATGGCCTCCGGTTGTGATTCCCCCCTTCAACAGGGTGCCAGAACATGGCTCCGGATGAGTTTTCTTCGGTACAGAGGATTGCGGTGGTGGAGCGGGAGTTCTAGGTTAACTTTTGGGGGTTTCTAGATTTATAAAAAAATTCAGTGTCGGAACCATATCAACTGGCACCATGTGGGCCCCACAAGCTAACAGGGAGCGCCTACGGGTGGGAGTGCCCTGTTGGCTTGTGGCCCCCTCCGGTGGTTTTTCTCTCTAGTACTTCTCATATTGTCTAGAAAAAGTCATCAAAAAGTTTCTGGAGATTTCGAGAACTTTTATTTTCAGCATAAAAACAACACGAGGATAATTTTGCTGAAAACAACGTCAGTCCTGTTCAGTTCTATTTAAATAATATAAATGCATTAAAACCATATAAAAGTATTGTAAACATAGGTAAATAAGGCATGAATACTTCATAAATAATGGATACGTTGGAGATGTCTTAATCCTCGCCGACTTCAGCATCGCTACCGACGAGTAGGTCTCGTGATAGTCAGTTCCTTAAACTTGTCAATAACCTTTAGCGACAAGCCGAGACTTGTCGATCTAAAGATTAGCATCCACATTAGTTTTCTTCTTAAAAATGCATTTCAACCAATGGTCGTGACGCTAGGCGGCGGATTAACCAAGTCCTGGACTTCATTTTCATCCATGGACTTTAACTCGGCTCCCATGGCCTCCAGCCATGCCTCGGAATTCGCACGTACCATCGCTTTCACATACGTAGACGACATGTAGATTTCTAGCAACAACACATCCTGCACTACGCGCAATCTTTCCAACCTCCATGGTTACGGGACCGCATCCATCTCGGGTTCCCTAACACACTCTGGTATGATCTGATCACTAGTGGAGTTCCCCCAAGTGGTTCTCGAACTTCTTCGAGTTGCACCTGCATCCCATTGGCTTCCCGCCGGAGAAACTCTTTATCAAGGAAAACCCCATTCCGAGCAACAACCACTTTGTTCTCTTCACGGTTGTAGAAGCTATATCCCAAGGTTTCCCATGAATATCCCACAGATATGCACTTATCCGACTTGGATGTAAGCTTGTCTGGCATAAGTCATTTGAACAATGCTTCACAACCCCAAATATTTTAAAAAGACAACTTGGGACTCTTCCCAGTCCACATATCATGTGGTGTCTTGTCTATGGATTTTGTTGGTACTGTGTTGAGTGTAAAAGTTGCAGTTTCTAGAGTGTATCCCCAGAATGACAAGGGTAAATCCGATATGCACACATAGATTGAACCATGTCTAACAAGGTATGATTCCTACGTTCTGACATGCCATTTCTCTGTGGTGTGCCCGAAAGTGGGATTTGAGGTACTATACCTCATCTTTTCAAATGATCATCTAACTCCTGGCTCATGTACTCACCTCCACGATCAGATCATAGAACTTTATAGTATTGCTGAGATGATTCTCAATCTTGTTCTGAAACAGGTTGAACTTTTCAAAAGTTTCCTACTTGTGCCTCATCAAGTAGATGTATCCATATCTATCAAGTCATCAGTAAAAGTCAAGAAGTATTGATAGCTGCCTCTGGCAATTGTGTGTATTGGACCACACACATCATTGTGTATAAGGTCCAACAACTCGAGCACCCTCTCGCAACTCTTTGTAAAAAGGAGACTTAGTCATCTTCCCTGGCAAGCATGATTCGCATGTCTCGAACAACCCAAAGTCAGACGAAGTTAGGATTCCATCATCATGGAGCTTCTTCATGCGTTTCACACAAATGTTTCCAAGCTGGCAATGCCAGAAGTATGTAGGATTTATCTCATTAGGCTTATGCATCTTGACATCCATATTATAGATAGATTCTGTTTCCAGATTCAAAATAAATAGCCCATAAACAACGGGTGCATAGTCGTGGAACATATCATTCAAAGATATTGAACAACCATCATCCATTAAATTGAATTCATAACCCCGACTCATCAAGCATCAGGCAGAAATAATATTCCGACTAAGTGCGGAAATGTAATAAAAATTATTCAGTTCCATAATGAATCCAGAAACAAGCTGGAGCAGCATTGTGCCAACCTCCAACGCAACAACTCTTTCTTTGTTTTCGACCCTAATTTCAATCTCCTCTTGTGCCACATGCCTAGTTCTTACGAACCCCTGCATCGAGTTGCAAATATGAACAACCGATCCGGTATCAAATACACAAGAGCTACTAGGTATGTCAGCAAGGTAAATGCATATAACATATGTAACAAGTGTACCTTTGCCCGAAGTCGCACTCCCGGCCTTCTTGCCATGCTCGGCATGACTCTTGCTACAATTCCTCTTCAAGTGACCAGTTTCCTTGCAATGACAGCAAATGGTCTTCGAGTCCGGTCCTGATATTGGCTTAGCGGTAGAGGTTACCGTCTTTGTGACCTTTGCCTTAGCCTTCTTCTTGGACCAACTCTTCTTCAACTTAGCCTATTTCTGCACCATCAACACTTGATGTGGGCCTTTCTTAATATCCCGCTTTTCCACCTTGATCATCCCATGCAATTAAGTGAGCTTCTTATCCATACCGTGCATATGATAGTTTGGAATGAACGACCCGTAGCTAGGTGGAAGAGAACCCAGAACTGCATATGTAGCCACTTCATCCAAGAGCTGGAGGCCCAACCGATCCAAATCTTGCATGTATCTGATCATCTAGATCACATGCGGGCTTAGTGGATCACCTTCCTTCAGCTTCCAATCCATCAAGGAGCGCCAGACATTGAACCTTTCGGTCCTGGACTGTGTCTGAAACATGCTCTTGAGACTCTCGATCATATCATCATTGTAAACATTTTCAAAATGCTGTTGCAAATCGGGCTCCATACAAGCTAGCATTAGTCAGTCGATCTCCTTTGATTCATCAATGAATTTCTGCTAGGAATTTCTAAATGTGGCATTGGCATTGTCGGTATGTTCCTATGGAAATAGATCCTATATAACATGTTCTTTTTATCGTGCTGGAGAAGAATTCTCAAATTTCTATACCAGGTGGTAAAGTATTTTCCATCCATGTTATCCTTTTCCAAAATTGATTTTAGTGCAAGGTTGGGTTGAGGAGGTGGTGCCATTTATCTACAACAGAAAAAATGCAATCACTAAGCAATGTGTTATGTAGAGTAATTCAAGCCTTAAACAGAAATACTCTCACTAAAGTTACCATCCATGAATAAACTCTCAATGCTTCAGGATCTGACTAGCTCATGCGACTAGTGAGATTTATCATCACTGCTAGCCAACATGCCTATCCAGTAAGCAACTCTTTGCTAATCGTATCTCTACACGACTCCTATTGGTCAGGAAGGTATCTCATACCTCGGCTCGTGACCTCCTTCGCCGTAGGGCCCAAAACCATTTTGATGACCTTGTGAAGTTAACCTGATTTTGTGCATGTCCGTGTCTGACATGAACCATTCAGTGAAAGGACACCTAGAAGCACCCCAATTTATGAGCCCACTACTAGACATACTTGATGTGCGAAGGTGCAACATCTGGGATGGCAATTCGCTTGATATTAATGAGGGGTCAATGTACTATTTTAGCATGCACAGAAATAAGAAGCATAACAATCACAAATAAACCTATATTGTGAAATGGTATGGCTCCTTCATGGACCTCCTTCCATGCCAGCTCCAACTCTGATGACTAGTTCAGAACTCCATCGTATTAGGCACACCGGGACGCCAAGCCATGAACTAGATCTCTATCCTCCAAGTACTACAACTACTAATGAATTTTACAGAGAATCAAGTCGACACATAGGTCATTATACATTATAATGGCAACACTTTGGCTCCTATTTTCTGATGAATCATGAAACACATGCCACGTACAATTTACACACATGCATCACATACACATGATTCATACTATTCACATCAAACCTGCAAAACAATATTATACAAAGAATCGTATTCTACCTATTTGATTGATTGTGTACAAAATACAAGGCGATGCACATACAGTGGCCCCATATATGTACTCCAATCATGCCGAAATTTCTAATCTGACTAATCTTATGGATCATCGTGAATTTGATTTGAATTTACATTTCACTATTAACCCCTATGGAGGAAACCAACTGATAGGGGTAGTTTGTGTCACGACCTCATCAATTACAATCATTAGAAAACATAGCCACGTTGATCCCCATGTGCAATTGATCTCATCAACCGTGCACATAGCCGATCTCATAAACGACAATAGATCTCATATGCCTCGTCCACAAATCAAACATGCATCTGATCTGAATCCAAATCCAACAGCATACGCTCCGATACCACTCTTGGCTCTATGGTGGGGTGTGTCGATTGTAAATTAAAAATTCCTGCATGCGGAACATCCAACAAAATGCTAAGGTAATGGATCACACATCGTTACCACTAGACACGCAGTGTCATCCAGTGGAAGTAGACTTGAGGCAGCACGTCTCCTAAGTTGTCTCCTCCTCGTCAATCTCCCATGTAGCCGATCGGATCCCATGAACAGGTTCGTCAGAGTAGTGCAAGTGCACCACCTCTAACGGTATCCACACATGCAAGAGGAACGTCATGCCCCAGACTGCTAGGTCTGATCACACAACCGTCGGCGAGTGGAGGTGGCTGGTTGCAACACATGCAAAGCCCTAGTGATGGCGACGAAGGGATCAACCGAAAAGAGTGTGAAGCACCTCCACTATGTATAAGCGTCCGTTGCAGGCTCAACTCTTGGGGCTCGCACAGATCCTAAATCCCAAACTCTACTTGGTCATGACCCAAGTCTAGGTCGGACCACATCCGGCCAACGTCCTTAGATCCAACCTCGTAGGTTCCTTCCCTTGAGTGTGCGACCCCTTAAGTTCAAGTTGGATTGGTGGCAAGTCGGATCACCTCTGACCTGCTAGGTTGGTAGCATCCTCTAGCAAGGCATGTCGACCACTATGTAGACAATGAATCTTGTTAGGCGAACATGTACATCACACTTCTATTCCTTTTGTCACACGATATATGTTGTCAGCTCAAGGAAAGTTTGCCATTCTTGTGATAGCCCGACCTCTTTCTCATTCAAGTGATGCCGACCAAAAATAGGATTATCTCATAATCCTTGTCACATGGACATGCTTATCTTGGCCAGATCACATAAGGGGCCGAGAGTATATCTCTCCTAGTTGGAGGGGCAAATCCCATCTTGCTCGACCATGTCTCGCAACATGGGTTTGGACAGGCCTGAAACCTACCTTTATAACTACCCATTTACGGAGTAGCGTTTGGTCGGCCCAAAGAAGGTCTGTCACCATCCCGAGTACATGTGTCAGCTCAGGTCTTAGGACATAGAACGTATGTTGTCCTAGAGACTCGCAAATGACATATTGTTGTGTCTCATAGTTGGGTATGTCCAACTCAGACCTTATGTCGAGTCGGATATGACTATGTCAAATCCAACCAGATACTTCCGAGTCCATATTATCCGGTTAGCATCCAATACTCCATGGCTAGTGAGACCAAGCCATCAACCGTGCCATGTGGTAGTCTATTTAGTTGCGCATCCACAGAACCCGTTTGAGCCGTTAGTATAATAAACATAAAAACTAAACAGAAACTTCATGAGATCCGTTAGTATAATACACATACAAAATACTTTCGGTACTATTATAAATTAACTCTTATTAAATTATTGCATAAGGCACTGTATTATAACTTCTCCATGACTTATACCCCCCGATACAATCCATGACATCTTCAAACAAGCAAACTATGCAAGCAAAAACAGGACCTGTCTAAATAGAATAGTCTGTAATTATCGGTATAGAAACCATACTTATATATATCTAAAAATTATGAAACATTAGGAAAAACTAAGTAATTTTTATAGAAATACTGTGTAAAATTTCTGATCAAAAAGACGTTCCAATAAAATAAGAGAAATTCTGCACTGGACGCTAAAGTTTCTGTTTTTGGACCGTATCAATTCTACTCATCATGCAAGTCATCCCAAAGGCTTTACTTGACACAAACACCAATTTAAACATAAAAACACAATCATTATAGTAGCAATAACCATGTTATCAAAAACGAACATAAAGTAAAAAAGGCAAAATCAAAGATAACTATTGGGTTGCCTCCCAACTAGCACTATTGTTTTATGACCCTAGCTAGGCATAATGCATATGATCAAGTATAGTCATCCTTGACACTCAATCCATAAGTTGCCCTCATGATAGATTCATAAGGTGGTTTGATTCTGTTTCCAGGGAAGTGTCACATCCCTTTCTTCCATGGAAATTAGAACCTTATGTTTCCCTCTTTCATATGAATAATTGCACCTATAGTTTGTAAGAAAGGTCTTCCAAGTATTATTGGACAATTAGGATTGCATTCAATATCAAACACAATGAAATGTACAGTAACATAATTTCTATTTGCAATAATAAGCACATCATTTATTCTACCCAAAGGTTTCCTAATGGTAGAATCCATAAGATGCAAGTTGAGGGAGCACTTATGAATATTGGTGAGACCAAGCACATCACATAAAGATTTAGCTATAGTTGAAACAGTAGAACCAAGGTCAGACAAGACATTGCATTCATATTATTTAAGCTTTATTTTGATAGAAGGTTACCATTCATCATGCAACTTTCTAGGGATAGAAACTTCTAGCTCAAGTTTCCCATCATAAGCTTTTATCATCGCTTCTACAATGTGTTGAGTAAAAGCTTTATTTTGTTGATAAGCATTGGTTGAGCTAATAATGGATTGTAACAAGGAAATACATTCTACTAAAGAAAAATAATCATAATAAAATCATTGTTTTAGCATTAGAATCATCACCCTCCAAGCAATTGGGATGCTCTCTAGATAGAGTTGACTCATCTCCAGTCCCTTTATCATTTATTTTTAGATTGGTAAACAAATATTCAATAGGAGAAATACCAACCATTTTAAGATCTTCATCATGATTTCTAATGGAGAGAGATTCTGGTTTAGCAGCCATCCTATTTACTAGAGTGGTTTCTTTATCCAAAATCTTCCCTATTGTCGGTGTACTAAGAAACGAGGCCCTTAGTACCCGGACTTATGCATACGCGGTCACGGCCTCCGAACCGACAAGACCTTGTCGGGCGTGCGCTAACCTCAAAGCAACCTCAAGCAAGGACCAATGCAATCGTCAAGTGTCCTTGCCGGTGCATGGAACCCAATTTTAAACACTCCCTCCATGATCACCACCTGCCAAGCCATCGCTCCACATCGTCAGGATGATTGGCTACATCAGGTAGGTGTTGAGCAGGCAGGCGGTTAGGTGGAGTTGGTTGGGGCGCGTGGCAGCTTGATGGATTTATAGCAGCTTTAATGACACCCGTCCCAAGGCATGGCAATGGAATAAGAGGTAGTTGGGTGAATGACACATAAGGAAAGCTAGTCCTTGGCGGGAGACGTCGCCAACATGCCACTTCACGGCGCATTAAATGCGCCTATCGTAGTCCATTAGAGTTGGGTATTTCCCACTATAACTCTCGTTAGTAGCCTCAACAGCTATAGTGTACAATGTTTACCCTTGTAATAACCATATTTAGCCACTATGGCAGCCCTTTAACCTATAAAAGGAGGCACATGGACCTTTAGAAAGGTCGACACCCCGTTCATTTTATATGGATAGCTGCACCCCCTCCCGAGCATCCCTTGTCGGGTGATAGCGCTCCTATACCGTGTACACACATAATCCACCATACACATGAAGTAGGGTTTTACGCTTCCGAGTGACTCGAACATGTCTAAACCATTGTGTATGCATTGGTCGGTGATGCTTTTTGTGCATTCAGGGTCCCCACAGTAGAACCGCAAAAGGGACCCACCAGGTCCCATAGATTGTTGTACCCCGACATCTTTGGCGCACCAGGTAGGGGGCTTGGTGCAAGAATCTTCACCGACTTTCTGCGTGTCTTCATCGACGCCGTCAATGACCCCTCTGGCGCCCAAGAAAGCCAAGGGAGCGTCAGCAACTGCCCCCTCCTTGTCCAAGTTGCCTTCGCCAACTGCTATGAACGACGGAGGCGGGAGCACACATCATGCACACTGCACTAGTGAATGCAACCGCAACACCATGCAGAGTACCACGAGTCGCGGCCCGAACCCAGCCGTCATGGTGACCCAGGATGCACCGGTGGTGTCCGAGGATAACGCCGCCGTAACAACAGTGGCGAGCGCTATGGCAGCAACGACACCTGCGCTGCGTACTTCACAGGACAACCACGACCAACACCACAGGGACGATGACCCCAGGCGGCATGCGGACAAGACCGTTGTGCACCACTCAAAGGATGCACAGGGCCAAGCTCATTGGCAGCCCCTAGTGAGAATAAACAATAGGTGACATCACAGAACAATGCTCCTCCTGACACTATCAGTAGTAAGAGCGGCACTCACGCCTCGCACTGCTCCCTGCGTAAAACCATGCCGGAAGCCCTGGTGCAGGCCCAACTAGTGCTGAAATTCCTGCATGCACTGGAGAAGATTGAGGACTGGAGGGCGACTATATAGAGCCTGCTGAGCTTCATGAACCGCGACAAGCCAGGCATGGCATAACCTTCACACGCACATCAGGCGGCCCCTACGAGGCCCATTGCCAGGCGCGACGCTGGCGGGGCACCTACAATGCAGTCGCCCTGAAAACAACAACAACCTTCCCACCAGGCTGACGTGTAAGACAAAATATCTTACACCTCGACGAACCCATGGTAGAAGCGATACTAGTGCCAAGTCTTGAAGGACAGACACAAGGAGGACGCATGCACTACCATCGAGATGCGGCGAGAGACACGCCGCCAATCGGGTGTCCATACGGACCTAGACGACAAGGAACCTACACCGTGAGTTCCCACAAGCCTACCCTACGAACTAGGTTGCACGGCGTTCACCAGCGAGCTGCGACAAGTCTGCTGGCCCTCTAGCAGAGCCTTCAAGCCAAAGCTGTCGAATAAATACGACGGCAAGATTAGTCCATCAGAGTTCCTTGGTATCTACACCATCGCGGTTCAGGCTGCTAGGGCATGCGACGAAAAGGTGCTCGCCAACTACTTCCAATTGGCATTCAAGCCCAATGTGAGGTGTTGGCTGATGAATTGCCGGAGGGGGTCTATTTCCTCTTGGAAGACATGTGCAACTAGTTCATTGGCGCATACCATGGGGCCACAAACTCCCAGGGCAGCCCAACAATCTGCATGTGCTTCCCCAAAGAGACAGCGAGGCCATCTGCAAGTACATTTAGAGATTCAGCCGTGTACAACATAACATCCCAAACATCTATACCATCACGGTGTTCACTGCATTCCGTATGAATGTATGCAATTGCTGGCCACGCGAGGAGATAAGCATCAACAAGGTGTGGTATGTCGCCAACCTCTATGCTTTGGACGACAAGTGTGCGCGGGCTAAAGAAGGAAGAAGACTCCCCGGGAGGACGCTGGCGCGAAAGTCGAACCTAACGACAGCGAAGGCACGCATGCCTCCACGAAAAAGGGGTGGAGGTGCAATTGAAAGTGCAAAGGCAATGCAGTCATGCTGTTGAAAGGACGGACAACTCCAACGCCGACAAGAAGGCCATGTCCGAGGGGTCGAGCAAGGACGTTTCTGCTTGCTCTAGAGGTGACGAGGTCACGACAGGAGAAAATACCGACATGCCGTACTTCAAGATCCACCTCACAAAAGGCCACGACATGACCGAGTTCAGCCAAGTAGAACAACTTACTGAAAATCCGAAGCAAGAGTACGAAAGGCGCGACAAGGAGAAGTTCCAAGAGGGTGTCGGTGGATCCTACAAGAAGAACTATGGCGGCTGCCATGACAGGGCTAGGCAGCAGAAGGATAAGCCTGCTCAGGGTCGAGGCAGGAAATCTGATGATGAAGAGGTGGATGATGACAAGGATGAAGAAGGATCTAATGGCCAAGAATTCCAAAAGGCTATGGATGCTATGTGTGTTGATGGAGGCGCATCTGTGCACTCCTCCCACCAGCAACTCAAATAGAGGGCCCGAGAAGTCGATGCAACAGAGCCAACAGAAGAGGCGAGAAAAACCCTCAAGTGGTCCAACACTCCCATCATCTTTGATGCAGAGGATCACCCCGACCACACCACTGTCCTTGGGTGTGTGCCATTGTTGGTTTTGCCAACAATTTGCAACCTCAAAGTCACGAAGATGTTGGTCAATAGTGGGGCTGGTTTGAACTTGATCTCGCCCGACATGATCAAGTGGCTAGAGATTCCTGACATGGATCTCAAACCAACACGATCCTTCCAAGGGGTCAACCTAGGAAGATCGCAACCCAAGGTGAAGGTCACCCTATCGGTAACATTAGGCAGCGAGCTCAACTTTAGGATGAAAAGGGTCGTCTTCAATGTTGGCAAAATGTCACTACCATACAATGGAATCTTAGGACGACTGGTGCTGGAAAAACTCATCGTGGCCTGCCACCAAGCCTACAACACACTCAAGATGTCAGGGACGATGAGCATCATCACCATCCACGTTGACAACAAGGACGCAGTCCTCTGCATTGACAAGCTCTACCGGCAGGCAGTGGCAGCATCTGCCGACAAGGCACTCGCTCCTCTTGGCAAAACACTATTGGGGGGATCAAGAGCAAGGCTTCCGGCAAGACTCGCGGGGGCGCTAAGAAGTGCACCAAAGAGCACAGCACGCCGTCGATGACTCACTAGAGACTACTATCGCCAGGAGCTTGATACACCAGACCACCAAGCCCTTGCCAGGTAGAGCGAGTCGCTAGGCCCGGCAAAAGCTGCCTAAAGACTAAGGGCGATACCCAGGTGCGAAATTCGCATAAATACCATGCGCCTTGACAAGCTCTACCCATGAAGTGTTGTTGTCGGGTAGCCCGGCAACCTCTGTTGTACAAGTCTCCCAACAAGGCTTGTAATCCTTTGTACAAATCCATGTTATGACCATGTGCATAGTCAATAAAGCTAAGTGTTCTACAACCTCTTGTCAAAGTACACATTTATCTTATGTATATTGCATGAAATTTTTTGATCACTTCTCACTTGTGTAAGGTGACTATCGAACCACTGAGGTTCCTAGCCTCCTCTATTTTCTTTTATTTCTTTTCACAAAAAGGAGAATAGGCTCTCACATGCAAGTCTTCCCTGTGGGGGGAGTGAAGGTATGGACACCTACAAACAATTTCAAGTGCAACCACCTTGCAAATAGGTAGGCAGCAAAAGAAAGCTAAGATGCAAAAACTTCTGAAAAATTCAGGCTTTTCCCCCATGAACAAAGTTTGTACTTGTAAGAGAATACCTACATTGGAAGGAGCCTTCTCGGAACTGTTCGCGCTCTAGGTTGTTTCGAGTCTTCTCAACATCCTAAGTAGCTGTGGCAAGGATGACAAGGCGGCCTTGCCCGTAGCGACATCACCGACAGACCGCTAAGGGTTCGCCCTCGAAGCGCTCATGGTAGGGATGTGCACACCTGCAAGCATCCTGACAAGCGTAGGGATTAAAATGTGCAAGTATAAAATTGAACACAAGGGAAATAATTGTTCTCCCTAGTAGACAGAATATATTGCATCCAAAAGCAAGATTGCGGCGCTAACCCGTGGCTAATGTTTTCGTACATGCATTCCAGAAGTAGGAAATCACTAGTTCAGGGTTACAGAACCAGCCCTGTTAGAGATAGGAGCGGCAAGGTCATCGAGCTTGCTGGTGTCGAAGCGTTTCGACAGCTTGGAGAGAGCCATGCTCAGATCCAGGCCAAGATTGTGGTAGGCAACTTTCACTAGGTCCTTATGAAGGTCCCCACGACATAGCTCTCGGTAGCCATGGAGGAAGTCGTTGGCTTGTCCTGCTTCATACTTCGCCAAGACATCGACAAGCTTCCGAAAGAAGATGGACAGCCGCGCGCTCGCCACCTCTCTGACATTATTGGAAAAGGAGCAATCCTCCAAGTCCATCTTTGCAAGCTGAGCAGAGAGCCTGCCAGCAATGTCGACGAGATGTTCCTTCCACGGCCCAACGGTCTCTTGGAGTTCATTGGAGGTGTGCGCACCGAAAGCGAGAAGTTCCTTCTCCTTCTGGAGCTCCTCAAGCAAGTCCTGCTCCCTGCATTGGATGACCTTGTGACTACCCTTGATAGTACTCAGCTTCATGCGCATATCGGCATTCAAGGCCGCAGCAGCTTCCAACTCCTTGGTCTTGCCAGCAAGCCCCACTTGCAGGTCTGTCCAGGTTTGGATCCCCTTCTGGATGTCGTGTCTTAGTTTCAAGATATCCTGTCCAAAAGCAGCAAGGTCCAGTTCCAGCCGTTGCACTTTACCTTCTAGTTCGGCCTTGGCGGATTGAGCATCCTCGGAGTGTTGACAACCACTTGGAGCTTGCCGGCATGCTCAACAACTTGCCTTTCGATGGCATCCTTGTGCTTTGACTCTAGCTCCTGGATTTGCTTCTCCAGTTCGACCCTGATCTTGTCAGCAAGGGCTTTTTCTCGAGCAAGATCTTGCATGAGCCTAGCTCTGTTTCCATGTTGGTGATGCTCTTGTCCGCCTCCCTCTAGATCTTCTCCGCCTCAGTCTTCTAGTTGATAAACTCAGCCTCGGACTGGGCAAGGTTAACCTGCTAGTTGGAAAGGTCCTTGCGGCTATCGGTGAACCAGGCCTGCATTTTGGTGAGAAGCACTCGTAACTTGCCCTCTGTGGCCACAAGAAGGCTTCCCGGCGATCCAATTTCTCTGAGTGGTTGACGTAGAGCACCTACAACTGCCAGAAGTTCTTGCCCATGGAGGATAGGATGGCGTGCTCCTTGGCTTTGTCACCCCCGCCAAGAGGACTGATTGTCACTTCTCCTCCAGGGGTGGCGACTGCCCTGAGGACGGTCGCCCCTTCCGAGAAGGCCTTGAAGGTTGCATCCCCGGGGAAGCTGGCAAACTGCTGGTCGCTGATCCACAGATATCAGCTAAAGGGTGGCGCCTTTGGTGATAATGGACTGGTAGAGGTCATGCTGGCAGGCCCTAGCGAGAAGTATGGGCCCACCCTTGACACTCCTGAGACAGGGCCCCATGGAGTCCATTGCTACCCCCGAGGACGGTCCCTCGAGGACCTGCTTGCCAGTGTCCCTAGGACCACGGCAAGAGACGTCCTCCTCAGCTGCAATCCAGGTTGCCTCCTCATCCGCCTCATTGGCAATCCCTTCAATGATGATGTCAATGTTGAGCTCTTCTGATGGGGGCAGATCTGCAGCGCGAGGGAGGAAAGAAAAATTGAATAAATAAGAAGTTGAATAAGACAAAAATAAGAAAACAAGACGGTGAACATCGTGTAAAGACTCACCCGCAGGCTCCTGTTGAGAAGGAACGCTCCCTCCTTCAGTGACATCTATTGTCGCCGCATGACTATCGATGGCCCCACTTACTGGCGTGTCCCCAGCGCAGGCAGGCTCATTGGTAGAAGGTCATGTCAGGAAAGTCCTCTCAGGAGTTGAGCATACGTGAGCTGCCTTCGGGCACTCCGTCCCCATTTGCAGGGAAGCCGAGTTGGTTAAGCTGACGTCCATCAGGAACAAGGGCAGGGCACCATGCCGGGGGCTTGCCGGGGGACTTGGATCAACAACGTCTAGACCGGACGAGGCGCCTAGCTCCGGTGAGACGCCTAACGTGCCCTCTGTGGAGGGAGCGGGATTCACCCTCCCGACCATCCGATGTGCCAAGGTCTCTTCATCTCTGCCAGATCGGCAACGATGGCAAGGCTCGGCAAAAGCGAGACAAGGATTAAGATAAAATCACAAAGGACCAACACTTACTCTTCATCTTCTTGTCCCGAACTTAGGGAAGACAAATTACATCTTCCCTCCAGATGGGAGGCGGGAGCTGGTGGCGGAGTAGGCGCCCTGGAGCGCCTCGCTGGCCTAGCAGGACTTGCCGACCCAGCCGTCTCAACAAAAGTGCTCATGGGGCGCTTGGCGAGGGCCCAACGCGTCTGCATGATCAGGAGACATTGGCAGCGATGTCCTCCGCCACCCTTTCTTCCTTGATCTTTGGGGGGCGAGTGCGATGGACCGGCTCCTCGATGTCAGCCTTGCGAAGCACGTGCACATTCTTGGGGATGTTGCGGGCCTGGAGTTCTTCAAGCTCCCGCTCCGCAGCGACGCCGGCGCCCTCGACCGGGTCCGTTGAACCGGCAACTCGTTGATGTCTGCCTCCTTGTCGCTGGCCTCCTCCTCCTCATCTTCATCTCGGGTGACAACCCCCGAACTGCTGCCGCCCACGCCAAGGCCTGCTTCTGCCTCCTGTCGGCCGATGAACTCGATCTCCTCTTTGGTGGTGGCGCAAACCACGATCCCTCATCCCTGACGCACACCTCTGCCAGTCTGTTGAACCACACCAACACCTTCTCCTTCATTGGCGGCTCCCACGTGGGGTCTACACCATGCACATTGCATGCCGGCATCATCGGCACAAGTGTGTCCTTGGTGGAGTTGTTACAAAGCGGAATGATGGATGTCGGGAGCTTAAACTTGTCGTTAGGGCGGAAGAGCAGATGGCGTAGGGAGGTAAGTCATAGAAAGGTCAGGTCAACGTTGAGCCTGGGACGCAGCCGCATGATGTCAGCGGCACCAACATACTCCCATGCGAAGCATCTCCGATCCTAGAGGGGAGCTATACGCCTGGTGAGGAAATGAGAACCCACCATCTCTATGGTGAGCCCGACAGCCCTCAGCCGGAGCAGGCGAGTGATGGCGATCTCCAAGTTTTTGTCAGCCGGGGCGAGGGTGCTCCTTATCCTCATGGACATGCTTGGATTTTCGGACCTGGAAGGAGACCGAGTGCTCCTTGCCAACGATGTAGCACCACTCTGCCGCCATTCTTCCCACTTCTTGCGTAGGTCGCCGGGAGGATACACCTCCTTGTGAGTTGAACGAGGAATCCACATGATGCAGCCGGAACAAGCATCACCCTCTATGTGCAGAAAGAAGAAACGGTGGAAGAGAGATACATTGTGGGCTATCCTTACGAAGTTTTCGCATATATGTGCGAAAACCAACAAAGTGGTCACCGTGTTTGGCATAAAGTCTAGCAAGCGGAAGTAGTAGGTCAGCATCAGATCTACGAAAAAAGCAGAAAAGGGGGGAACCAGCCCGCGATAGAAGTACGCCATGAAGAATAGATACTTCTCCTCGTTGGGCTTGGAGTCACCTGGAATCACCTATAGCGCTGGATGTGTCTTGGTCGCCCGCCCCCACATCAGGGCCTACCTCAAGACGAGGTCGCTCATTGTCAGCACGAAGGGGGAGAAGACGACGCACCTCATCCTCATTGTTGCTAGAGAATCCTTCGCATCAGAATCGACCGCCTTCTTGGCCTTATTCGTCGGGCCTCAGGCGTTGCAAGAAGACGCTCGTTTGAGTGCCATGACGAGCTCGGAGGTGAGAGGCGATGAAGATGGGAAAAGAGGCTTGGAAGCTCTGTGCTACAGAAAGGAGAAGGAGAAGGGAACAAGGCAGAGGGAATGCGGCTGGTTGAGCGGCGCATTGGCAAAAACTGCCTATTTTACATGGGCGGAATATGGAAGGGTCGCCTCTCCCAGTCTAGCGTGGTGCAACTTTTTAGGTGTGTCCCCTCAAAACAACCGCCCTGCTCCACCACTCCCATGACCCGCTATTAATGCACGTCGTGGATGAAGCAGTAAAACTCATCAGCACCACAGGGAATTGCAGCCGCGTGTGCCTATGCACTATTTTTGGGCCTAGCACAACAACATCACGTACTCAAGTGTGGCCTCGGCCTGGGGATTTTGTTGGTGTACCAAGATATGGGGCCCTTAGTACCCGAACTTATGCACACACGACTGTGGCCTTCGAACTAGCAAGACCTTGCCGGGTGTGCAACAACCTCCAAGCAACCTCAAGCAAGGACCAAAGCAACCGGCAAGCCTCCTTGCCAGTGGAGGGAACCCCACTGCAAACACTCCCTCCAGGATCTCAACCCTCCAAGATGTCGCTACACGTTGCCAGGCTGATTGTCTACATTAGCTAGGTGTCGAGTAGGCAGGCCGTTAGGTGGAGCTGGTTGGTGCGCATGGCAGCTCAGTGGATTTACAGCAGCTTTAATGACACCTGTCCCATGGCGTGGCAGAGTAATAAGAGGTAGTTGGGCGAATGACATAGAAGGAGAGGAAATCCTTGCCTAGACACGTCGCTAGCATACCACTTCACAACGCATTAAATGCATGTGTCCTAGTCCCTTGGAGTTTGGTATTTCCCATATAGCTCATGTCAGTAGCCTCGATAGCTATAGTGTACACTGTTTACCCATGTAATGGCCATTTTTAGCCACTGTGGTAGCCCCTTAACCTATAAAAGGAGGCCCCTGTCTACCTTTAGAAAGGTCGACACCCCGCTCATTCTGCACGCATAGGTGCAACCCCCCGAGAATCCCTTGCCTGGTGGTACGCTCCTGTACAGTGAACACACATAATCCACCGTACACAAGACGTAGTGTTTTATGCTTCCGAGCGGCCCGGGCTTGTCTAAACCACCGCGTACGCATTGGTCGGTGATGCTCTTTGTGCATCCAAGGTCCCCACAATAGATCTGCAAAAGGGACCCGGCAGATCCCATAGATTGTCTTACCCCAGCACCTATTAATTCTTCAGTTTGATCAAATTGGTGGTGAAGATTAGATACCTCTTGATTGACTTCATCAAGTTGTTTACTAATTGCATCAAGGATAGTTCTGAGTTCCTTAATTTATGCAGCAAAAAGTTTGTTTTTCTCATATTGTGAGGTCATGAAAGTTTTTATGGAGTTTTCAACTTCAGACATTCTTTGGTAATAGGAAATATTATAAAATATATCTTGTGACATGGTTTCCATGCAAGCAGAGAACAAGCAGACAAGTAGACTTAGCAAGTAAAGAGGTAAACTAGAAACTAGCAAAGATAAATATTTTTGTATTTTAGATTTTTATTAAGAAAGAAAAATATAACAACAAATAAAAAGGAGAACAAGTGAATGATAATTTCGTGAAGTTACTTGATGCTAGGTTGATGATACTCCCCGGCAATGGCCCCAAAAATCCTTCCTGATACTTGTGATGTGTGTTGGGTTTTCCGTGAAGAGGAACGAGTGATGCATCACAATATAGGTAGGTATTTCCCTCAGTAAAGAATCAAGGTTTATCGAACCAATAGGAGTAACCACCAACCCCCGCCTTCAGCGGCTACACACAAAAGAGCAAACACTTGCACCCAACGTAGGGAAGAGGGTTGTCAATCCCCTTGGACTAGTTATTTGCAAGCTTGTAAGTAGTGTGGTTGGTAGTAGATAATTGTAAATTGCAAAATAAAATAAAAATTAAATAATTGCGGAAAGGTATTGTATCGTTTGTAAACTTATAAGTGAATATACCTTGGGCCATAGTTTTCCCTAGTAGCATCTCTCATGAAAGTAAGCATACTATGGGTAAAAAAATTACCGTTTGGCAATTGATAGAAAAGCGCATAGTTATGTGATATTCACGACAATGATAATGTGTA
Source organism: Hordeum marinum (assembly GCA_022496015.1). Taxonomy (NCBI): domain Eukaryota; kingdom Viridiplantae; phylum Streptophyta; class Magnoliopsida; order Poales; family Poaceae; genus Hordeum; species Hordeum marinum. The sequence goes on from CM039678.1 coordinate 270,449,429, forward strand.
TATAGGCATCATGTCCCTAAGCAAAGAGGCCGACTCCTGCCTGCACCTATTATTATTACTCCACCGAGCGATCGCTATCCAGCATGCATCTAGACTATTAAGTAAAACAGAATAATGCTTGGAGAACAATTACATGATATAGACAAAGAGAATTCAATTAGTATGAACTAACCCCATCGTTTTATCATTAGTGGCAACAATACAAAGATGTATCGTGTCCCCTTCTATCACTGGGATATAGAAACCCGCCAGATTGAACCCACTACAACGCACCCCTCTCACTGAAGATAGATCAATCTACTTGGCCAATGCAAATCAATACATCAAAGAGATTTACGAAGCTATGATGATCATGCACATAAGATTAATAATATATTTCACAGAAGACTCAAATATTTTTCATGAATAATCTGAACATAAACTCACAATTCATCGGATCCCAACAAACGCACCACACAAAAGGATTACATCGGATAGATCGGATAGATCAAATCGAACATGTGATGATCATTGTATTAAAGATCAAGAGAGAGAGATAGCCATCTAGGTACTAACTACGGAGCCGTAGTCCTGTGGGGAACTACTCACACATCACCATGGGAGCAGCAAGGATGATGTAGAGGCCCTCCATGATCGATCCCCCCTCCGACAGGGCACCGGAACATGGCTCCATATGGGCACACGGCGGAACACAAACTTCCGGCGGCGAAAAAAGTGTTTCGGGAGGCTCTCTAGGTTTTTTGGAATATATGTGAATTTATAGGCACGAGAGGGGCACGAGAAGGCTACCGAGGGGGGTATGAGCCAACAGGGCGCGACCTACCCCCTAGCCACGCCTAGTTGCCTCATGCCTCCTTCGTGAGGCCTCTCGTCTCCTCCCGAAGCTTCCAGGTCTTATTTTGGTCCCAAAAAATCATATTAAAGTTTGGTGGCAATTGGAATTTCTTTGGTATTGTAAACCTGAAAATCCAAGAACATGCAGAAAACAACAACTGGCACTGGGAACTGGGTTAATAGGTTAGTGCTCGAAAATAATACTAATTGGTAAATAAACATCCAAAAAGCATCCTAGAATGATAATATAATATCATGGAACAATCAAAATTATATATATGTTGGAGATGTATCAAAGGCTAAGCGAGACTTAGAGTCCTTCGACATCTGATCAGCGAACTAGGATGAGTCAGATTCCATATGCCTCGGCAATCAGATCGATCATGTATGCTATGATATGTACTCGGTCCAATGTTTCTTTTGAAATAAGCTTGGAAACAAGATACTAGGCCAACCTATGTGAGAGTCACTAGGAGGTGGTAAAGACTATTCTGAACTACCCGAAAAGGACTAAAGAGGTGTTCCTAGTTTCTGGACATGAGGAAGAGCTCGTCGTAAAAGGTTACGTCAATGCTAGTTTCTAAAGCGGCATAGCTGATTGTCGATCATAGTCCGGATTCTTTTACATCATGAATGGATGAGATGTGAGTTGGATGAGTTCCCAATACGATATAGTGGCCGATTCTACCACAGAAGCTAAATACACTGTGGCTTGTGAAGCTTCAAAGGAAGGTGTTTGGATCCTGAATTTTTTGGATGATCATGGTGTTTTCCTATCCTCGGTAAATCGGTTGGACCTTTATTGTGATTATTTTGGTGCCATCGCACTGGCCAAGGAGCCGAGCAATCACCACAAGACTAGACACATAGATCGAAAATATTACCTAATATGAAAGATCATAATGAGTGGCGATGTAGAGTTATGCAAAATTCACATGGATGCAAATGTTGTAGATCCGTTCACTAAGTTGCTTCCACAACCCAAGCATGATGGGCACGTTAGAGCTATGGTCATACGATGTCTATTTGATTGACTCTAGTCCAAGCGGGAGACTGTTGAAGATATGCCATAGAGTCAATCATGTCTAATGATATTTCTTATATGTTTATGAATAAAGATAGTCCTTGGATACTGTAACGACCCAGATTTGGTAAATCCAAGTCTCTGTGCTTAATGTGCTATCCCTGGATCGAAGCTAGAAGACACAATGACAAAAATGAATATCAGCAAGACATACATCATCTTACTACAACGATAGATCCAGAGTTAGGCAATTACATACCATTGGCACAGCTCAATGCTAGCACATAATACAGCAGAATAATACGTAATCACTAAGTTAGGACTCCATCAACGCCATTGGGCTTGTTGAGTGTAGACCATAACCCTATCATCTTTTAATCTGCTGAGATCTGCATATGATAGGTGCAGATGAGTACATGGAATGTACTCGCAAGTTGCAAAGGAAAGTATAACAAAATATATATGCAGGGTATGTATTGGTGGAGGTTTTGTTTTCATAAATCCAATTTTGCCTATACTAGATTTTGTAAACTTCTTTTGAAATAAGAATAGTTATAAAAGGTAGGAATGGAACACTTGGATATACGCACCAGTGCTCATTCTCCAAATTAGTTATAAAACATCCATAAGGTTGATGTGAAACACGTTCACTATGCTGATACCTCAACTTTAACCCTTAAAACATACTTTTAGAAAAGAGATGGGAGATTCTTCTTCAGCCCAAGTCTTCAATTTCTCAAAATTGCGTGTAGCCGGAGGCACGGCTAATTGATTAGGTTTAACCCTGTGTAGAGATCATACACGTTCCCTACATGAAAAAATCAACCCTTTTTGTCGTGACACCACTCGAGTGTCTGGCCGGGAGGAGATTGTGATGAAGCCTTTCCAAAACAGCCCCCGTTACTTAGTTATAGCACGGCTCGCTCCCTTGGCTATTAAGGCCCATCTTCGATTACCGTGCCTGTCGTGCATTTATCACGGCAGATGTCCGGGTGAACGGACTTGGATTCGAGGCCATCGCTAACGTGATGGACTCAAAGGGGTTGGCTGGGACGAAGGACACAAATTTACCCAAGTTCGGACCCTCAAGGCAACGTAATAGCCTACGTCCTGCTTGTGCTTGTATTACTTGTTGTATCGATTACAACGGAGCTAAAGCTTGACCTAGTTCTCGATAACCTGATCTCTAAGTTGCCCCGGGTCTACCTTTATATAGGAGGTAAAGACTCCGGGTCATACAAGTTGTAACCGACTCTCATTGTCTATCCGAGTCTTCCTCTATCTTCCCTGCCAAGTTGTAACCGACACTCACTGTCTATCCGAGTATTCTCTTTCACCTGGCGGCCCACGCCATGAGCCGCCTATCTTCCTGGGCCGTAAGTCTCATGGCTCATTCTTGGGCCGAATCACGAGCCGTCAGGTATAACCCGAACCCCTTTAGGCGGGTCATACCGCGGGATTATATCCCCAACATTAGGCCCCAGGTTGATTTGAGCTTGCTCACTTCATCCTTTTCTTCTGCTCCTCGGCGAGTTGCCTGGTGATGACCCGCCGTGACGTCATGTGGGCCCTGCAAAAAATCCGCTGACGTACCAACAAATCTTTTATTAAACGATCAGCCCAAAAATCAAGGCGTACGCCTCGGTCAAATGACTTCTGTCGCCTGGATTTTCGCGCCTGCTCATTTTCCTTTTAAATAGGACCGCTGTGGGTGACATTTCCTTTCCCCCGCTCGCGCTTCCATCTTATTTCTCTCTGATGCTTCTGCTCCTGCTCCGGCGCCATCCTCGTCTCGCCGTCGACCGACCGCTGCATCAACCTGTTGCGGACCAGAGTTCATCTTGCGCTCGTCACGCCATCGCCGGTAAGTCTTCTTCCCGCAGATCCATAGGCGTCTCCGGTAGGGTTTCTATAGAACTTCACCGCCGCCGTCGTTTTTGTAGCGACCCTACTCAAAACGAGTCAAGCCTCTGTGTTTTCTGTGCCATCCCTGGATTAGTATGCTGGCACACACAATACATCAATGTATATATCAAAGTGTAATCACATGTAATAAACGTAAAACTGATATATACCTTAAAATAGCAGCGGATACAGTCAACGGAAGTGGAGTCCTAATAACACCAACGGCAAGTTGAGTGCGGACCGTAACCCTGAATCGTACTCTTACCCGTTGTAGAAGAGTATCTGCAACATAAGACGTTGCAGCCGTGTAGGTCAGTCCATGGAATGTACTTGCAAGATCAGCATAGAAGAATAGAAAAATAAAGACTATTCTATATGCAAAGGCATTGTGGCTCTGTGTCTAAGTTTTTGCATAAAAGCTGATTTTATTTTCCTACAACAAAGGAATATCAGGAATTTCACTATGGAGTTACCTATCATGACATGGTTCCGCCAACCAATGTCTCAATGCCCACAAATATCTTAAGTTGCCCACAATTAGTTATCAGTCCAGTGTTGAGAGTTCAGAGATAGATCCAAGTCCAGAGGCTCAAATTGTCCGTAACCGGGGACACGGCTAATCGATTAGGTTTAACTCTGCAGAGTGTTGTGTACTTTACCCACAAGATTCTTTCCCTCCTGGTAAGTCCTCGCACTGCTTGGTGTTTGAGAACAGGACGAAAGAAACATGGTCTTTCAGAGTGTTTCCCTGACTATCCGACAGTGCCCATCCAATCCTAACGTCGACTACATCTCGTAGCACTGCCTAGAAAGTCACAACAAAGATCAACCAAGCCAGAGCCCATAATGACTTGTGGCTACATAGGTAAGCTTCCGGGCATGAAGTATTCATCCTTCCCTTTGAGTCTGGGTGAGGCTTTCCGCGTGAATACTGGCACATCTCCAGCAACACCTAGGCAAATCCACTGGCTTCTCCAGGGTGCCATTCCAACCATCCCTCACCCAGTAGTGTGTATTGAAAAACTTGTTTCTCGAGTCTCGAAGTCTTGAGGTCTTGAATATGCAAGTCTTGAAGAAGCCTTCATGAAGTCGTCGTTTTGACGTGGAGTCCTCCTTCTCACACCACTCACGAACACTCATACCAGACCCCGTCTACTTTAGCATAGCATTGCACTAACTAGCGTTCCCGAGGCTTTAGTAACAAGTGGTGGGTTCCTACCTCATGCATTCTACTCAACTACAAGAATTTCAATAACACTACGGGAGGGATTTGTTGAATGATGTCACTACATGCAATAAAACATAGGTATGAAAAGATGGTCAAAGTGAACTTGCCTGTACTATTGATGAAGAATAATATCGCTCTCAGAAGTAACTGATAGACTATTCGTCACTCTCTGATGAAAATCTATCATAAGCAAATAACATTCAATAAACATTCATGCCAAAACAAAGAACTGAAAAACACAAGAACAAAACATGTCTTGGTGCGAAAATAACAACATACTAGGTTTAATAAAAAAAGATAGGTTCTTATGGGGTTGTAAGGTGAAAGGTGAAGGAATCAACTCAAAAGAGTTAATGGATGATGAACTATTGCTATATAAGCTTAGGTTGGAGAGACTACGAAAGACGATCCAATGTATGGCAGAACAACATGAACGTTGTTTGACAAATAGTATAAGGCATAAGAATTTATTTGTAGAAAGAATTTAATTGAAAAGGTCAAAAGAAGTTGAACTGTAAATCCAAGTATGAATTGAATTTGAATTTACAAAGGTCAAAAGAAGTTGAACCGACGTATGATGGTTATGAATAGAATTATATGACACGAGTATTTAGGAGCAAAAGGAATCAATTGAAAAAGTGTTACAGTTTGCAAGATATGATCAAATGAAGATTCGGATTCAAATTGAATCGCTCCAATTTGAAAGGTTCAAAGATTGAAACTAATGATGTTACTATATATGGGAAGTCAATATGAACGTGTAGAAAAAAAGAATTACTAGGTTCAAAATGACGGATCAAAAGTTATAAGCAATTCAATATGGCATTGAATTAGCTTAGTACGGTGTGTGAACACATTTTGGGGACTAATAGAGAACTATGAGCAAGATCAAAATTATATGGTGATACGATAACACTAATGATGTGAACGGAAAGATTACTTTGATACGGATCCGAGCAATTGGATTCATCGGAAACGGAGCTACGGATAAAAAGATATGATCAAAAGAAATTTGAATATAAATCTGAATAAATTTCGAAATTTGAAATTTTTAAAAAGTTGACGTGATAGGTTGATTGGATAGGTGAGGTCAAGACAAAAATCTAGACGTTGGTTTCATCTAATTCTGATAAACGAGTAGAAAGTTATGGCTATTTGAAAATTTTGGGCCAAGTTGTTTTACGGAGGAAAAATGCTATGTCTAAAAGAATTCTAGGACTAATGAGTAAATACGGAGACTAATTAATAATCTAATTACTATATTGTATACTACTATAGAAATACTAGTCTAGGGATATTAAACTACAGGAGTATAAAAGAAAATACGAAGAGAATACCTTTAGAATGAAGAGAAGATATAAATCCAAAGAGGAGACGACCTCCAGAAATCCCGTGTGATAAACGAGTAGAAAGTTGGGGAAGATGAGTCCATGGTGGTGTATTGTGATGGAGTTAGTGGACTTGTGTGCGATAACTAAAATTGTAACAAAGAGTTTAAAACTGAGTAGTGTAGGTTAGCCATGAGTCAAAGCTGGTTTTCTGCATAAACTCCACCACCCCTTTGTTGATACATGAGCATAAATAGGCTAGGTCTGTTTTAAAGACTTGCTGAGTACGATTGTACTCATCCTTTCTTAATTAATGTTGCAGAGGAAAACCAGGACCCATCAGGTGGGTTCTATCTAGACGTTGACGATGCCGAATAGCTGGTGTCCCAGCTATGATCTTGCCCGTGTGGTGGGCTGTAGATAGTCAGGCCATGTGCCTCTTTTATATTTTGTTGTTTGTACCCAGACAACTTTAATTTCGACTGACTTGTATGACTATGTTTGTATGACTTGAGTGCCGGGTCATGTGACCCCTGTCTGTATGAACATATTATGCAAGGCTCATCTGAGCCTCTTAAATAAAAGTCATGTTATTGTATGGTTATGTTGTGATGCCATGGTTGTATCTAGGCATATCGGGCATGTCATGCGTACGTGTGACGTGCAATGGTATGTATGGGATCCGACACCTAGTCATGTGCCTTTAGTAGTACTCTTTACAGGAAACTGCCTCTTTGTTCTTCCACCGAGCCATGGTAGCTTGCTACTGCTCCGAACACATTGATTGACCGACATGTATCCTTCTTTGCTGCTGTGTTTGTCCCTTTGGGGAAATGTCTCGCAGTGTAATGGAGTCCCTGTAGCCTGTTATGACTCGTCTACGTGCAGTGATGACATTCGTGTCTCGCGACGTAATGGAGTCCTTGTAACTTGCTAAGACTCGTCTACACACGCTTGAGGCCGACACCTGCATTGTTGGGTTATGTATGCCTGTTTCCGTACGGATGTGCTACTTGGGTTCTATGACTAGTTATGTCGGCCCGGGTTCTTTGTTGTGTGATTGTGAGCGACATGTTCACATACGTGAGCCAAAAGACACAAACGGTCCCGGCCAAGGTAAGGTGGCAGCCGTGGAGTACCGTGCGTGAGGCCGCAAGGCGATGTGGCTTGTTACAGTATGGAATCATATGACTTAGGATCGGGGTCCCGACAGCGTTGGTATCAGAGCCTGACTGACTGTAGGACTACCAAGCCAAACCGGTCGAAGTTGATTCTAGAAACACCATAGATAAGTAGGGGAATTGATTGTGGAAGGTAATGTAAGGCTCTTTTTACTCCTCTTCCCAAGTTATTCTATGTTGGGTATTGCTTAGGATGACGAGTTACTAGCCATGGACCAATAGCTAGCTTGTTGGTGAGTAAGTGTGGTTATTTTTGTGTTGTTGGTGTGATAAACAGATGGAGAAGAGATTTGAGTCTAGATAGTCGAGTGGTTATGCCTTTCCAATCTCTTTTCAATTGTCTCAAATATTTTGTTGAGAAATTACAGCCGTTATGCTGTCCGATTTCTGCTAGGATCTCTAATGTCTTTGCAACATCCTCTGTTTCAGATGCCATCCCGCCCTTTCCGTGAGGTGGTCCGTCTGACCAGGTGGATCGATGTGCCGGGTCACACGGCCATGTTGGTTAGAGTGATGATGGAGGCTGGATATCGTTGGTACCCGGAGTACACAGTGGAGGAGCAGTATCGAGATTTCAACCAGAGTCAGTATTTGTGTACTGTTAGGATATACCCTTCATATCCTGGAGCTGCAGAGCCGCTTCACTGGACTCTTGGATTAGGAGTTACCATAGATATGGCAGTTCAGGAAGCCGCCTACACTATGCTGACTATTATGAGGTTTCACCATGGTCTGCTTCAGAACACGGAGTTCTGTTATGTTCCTGCTTCCATGGGAGGAGAGGATGGATATCTCAGTGCATCCTACTCTCATCATTCTCATGAAGACCCTAGACTGCAGGTGACCGCTCAGATGTTGGAGAACAGGGATCGTGATGCACGTGCCCTTCGCATGGAGCTCTATGCTAACCGTGCTCGTCTTTGGACAGCTTTGACTCAGTTAGCACCTGTCCTGCAGATAGGCTATGGAGATTTGGAGATGTTGAACCCATCACGGACTCATCTGCCAGCACGCGTAGACTGGCCTGATGTTGGAGGCAGCACCCCTCTTCGAGGACCGCTGTTGCCGTCGACAAGGGGACCAAGGCCACACCCGTGTCCTTATGGTTTCCAGGGATCCCAGGCTAGAGTGTTTCCAGATCCGCAGGTTCAGCTCCCAGGTCACGGGGGTAATCTGTACGAGGCATTCTACGGTGACGTTTGAGTGCGTGGATGTTAGATCTAGTATGGTAGTAGACGTATCGCCACAGTCCTGTGTGTCTTGTGGGATATGATCAAGGTCGAGAGTTGAGTTCCGGAGGTGTAGATAGATAATGTATAGGATGCTTGTAATGCCTCCGATGAGTTGTGTCATCTCTCCATAGTTGTTTTCAGCTTGGGTTTGTACTGAACTAAGCCATGGTGTGTATGAAACCTAATGTTCATATGGTAGTTGCTTTACCATGTTGATTGGTGTTTATCTTACATGCCATGTTGATCAGTGCATTCCTTAATTCATGCCCTAGAGTTGTTGTTCCCCATGTCTAAGTTATGGATTGTTTTCCTCAGGATGGTGTCAACCAGGAACAAACCCGTGCATGCTCATGAGCAAGGCGAGAGTAGCCAGCCAAGGCAAGAAGAGCTGCCACGAGCACCATCTCTAGTGGAGGTGATGCTAGAAGCTGAAAGGAATAAGAGGGAGACCAACAGGCTGTTGGAGAGGATTGAACAGAACACCGCTCGTGCTACCCGCAATGATCACCATGATGAAGTGTCACTTGGTGACTTCATTAAACTGTGTCCGCCTAAGTACCATCACTCGATCGATCCCCTCGATGCGGATGATTGGCTGACCAGTATGTCACGCAAGATTCGAGCTGCAAATGTTTCAGAGGCCAACAAGGTGACCTTTGCGACATACTTTCTAGAGGGACCTGCCAACCTGTGGTGGGAAGGCTATGAAGCTATGCGTCCCCAAGGACCCGCGCCAACCTGGGCAGAGTTTAGCGCCGCATTTCATCTCCATCACATCCCGGAAGGGCTGATGGACCGCAAGAGAGAGGAATTCTGTGCCTTCACCCAGGGCAGATTGTCAGTTGATGCATACAGCCGCGAGTTTGGAAACCTTGCTCGCTATGCTCCAGAGGAAGTCTCAACCGATGCCAAGAAGCAGGCTAGGTTCCGCAAGGGACTAAATGTTGAGCTTCGTCGAGATCTTCGTCTGCACGAGTGCACCACCTTTCAAGCTCTCGTCAATAAAGCTATCAATGCTGAGTCCGGACAAACTGACTACGAAGCCACGAGGAGGCATAACCGTGACTTCAACCCTGCATCGGGTTCAGGACCCAACAAGCGCCGAATATGGGTACCCAATGCAGCTATGCCGACAAGGTACACTGCGAGGCCATCCTTCCAGGCACCTCGTCCAGTTCAGTCCAACCCTCCACCCAGACCATTTGGAGGACCACAAGTAAATGTTGCCCCTCATGCTACAGTGGTATGCTACAAGTGTGGAGAACCGGGACATTATTCTCGTGAATGTCCCCAGAACAATGCCAAGCCCGCTGGACGCGGAAAACCAGGGAAAGCCTTCTATGTGAAGCCAACTCCTGCCCGTGGGCGAGTTAACTATTTTCTGCTGAAGAAGCTCTTGAAGACCCTGATGTCATTATAGGTACGCTTCTTGTTAATAGCCATCCAGCATCTGTTCTATTTGATACTGGGGCATCTCATTCATTCATCTCAGAAAGTTATGCACAGTTGCATAACATGTCTTTCTGTGACATGCCGACTCCCTTAGTAGTTCAAACTCCTGGTTCAAAGTGGCAAACCTCTAGAGTAAGCCATGACAATGAGATCCTGGTGAATAGGCTAGTTTTCCGAGCATCCTTGATAGCTCTTAAGTCTTCGGACATCAATATCATCTTGGGTATGGACTGGATGTCAGCTCATTATGCCAAGATTGATACTCATACTAGGAATGTTCAACTTACACATCCCTCGGGTGAGATAGTTTATGTATCTACTCGAACAGCCAAGCGCCAACTCTATTCGCTCAATGCAAGCCCTCTTCCTGAATTAGAAGATATTCTGGTAGTCCGTGACTTTCTGGATGTCTTTCCAGAAGAACTGCCAGGAATTCCACCTGTCAAAGATGTCGAGTTTGTAATAGAACTCATTCCAGGGACAGTTCCAATAGCCAGAAGACCCTATAAGATGGCACCCTTAGAACTAGCCGAGTTAAAAATTCAACTCGATGAAGCTTTTAAGAAAGGTTTCATCCGTCCTAGTTCTTCTCCTTGGGCTTGCCCCGTCGTCTTCGTTAAGAAGAAGGATGGATCGGATCGGATGGTCATGTCCTTCGGTTTAACCAATGCTCCAGCCACCTTCTCTCGTCTGATGAATTCGATCTTCATGGAGTATTTGGATAAGTTCGTCGTGGTTTACCTCGATGACATACTCATTTACTCGAAGAACGAACAAGAACATGCCGAACATCTAAGGCTAGTATTGAAGAAACTTCGAGAGCATCGTTTATATGCCAAATTCTCCAAGTGTGAATTTTGGTTGCCAGAAGTGACCTACCTAGGCCATGTAATCTCTGGTAAAGGTATTGCTGTCAATCCCGAGAGAGTTCAGGCCGTCCTTGATTGGACTCAACCTAAATCGGTTAAGCAAGTAAGGAGTTTCCTTGGCTTAGGAGCTATTTTCGCCGCTTTGTTGAGAATTTCTCCAAGGTTGCGAAACCTCTGACTGAACTCCTCAAGAAAGATAAAAAGTTCGAGTGGACCCCACAATGCGAGCATAGTTTTCAGGAGTTGAAAAGATGACTGACCTTTGCTCCTGTTCTGGTGCCACCAGACTTCTCTAAGGACTTTGTTATCTATTGCGACGCCTCGCGACAAGGATTAGGTTGCATTCTCATGCAAGATCGTCATGTGATTGCATACGTATCTCGACAGTTGCGTCCACATGAGGATAACTGTCCCACACATGATCTTGAGCTTGCAGTTGTAGTCCATGCACTGAAAACATGGCGACATTACCTTCTGGGTAATCGTTGCGAGATATACACTGATCACCAAAGCCTAAAATATATCTTCACCCAGCCGGATTTGAAACTCAGGCAAAGACGGTGGGTAGAGTTGATCTCGGACTACGACTTAGGGATAACTTACACCCAGGAAAAGCCAATGTTATGACTGATGCACTAAGTCGTAAGTCCTATTGTAACAACTTGATGTTACAATAGGGTCAACCACTTCTCCATGAGGAATTTCGGAAGTTGAATCTCCACATTGTTCCTCAAGGATTCCTGTCCAACTTGGTGGCGAAACCTACTCTTAGGGATCAAATATTAGCTGTCCAGAGATATGACAAAGGTATATCTCGGATTAAGGAGAATATGGCTAGCAGAAACGCTAAGAATTTCTCTAAGGATGATGAAGGTGTGGTGTTCTTTCAGAATCGGTTGGTGGTTCCCAAGAGCACCCGTCTAAGACAGCCGATCCTTCAGGAGGCTCATGATTCTCCTCTCACAATTCATCCGGGTAGTACAAAGATGTATCAGGACCTACGCCAGAGGTTCTGGTGGACTAGGATGAAGAGAGAAATTGCTCAGTTCGTTGCAAACTGCGACATTTGCCGTCGTGTGAAAGCGGAACATCAAAGGCCTGCTGGCACCCTTCAACCTTTAGCTATTCCTGAATGGAAATGGGATAAGGTCGGTATGGATTTCATTACTGGTTTTCCCAGGACCAAGAAAGGGAATAATGCTATCTTTGTGGTCATTGACCGCCTTTCCAAAGTGGCTCATTTTCTTCCTGTTCGAGAGAGCATAACTGCTAGCTAGCTAGCAGAATTGTATGTATCTCGAATAGTTTCTCTTCATGGTGTTCCTTTGGAGATTAACTCAGACCGTGGAAGTATTTTTACTTCTCGATTTTGGGAAAGTTTTCAAACCGCTATGGGAACTCATCTATCCTTTAGCACTGCTTTCCATCCGCAATCAAGTGGTCAAGTTGAGCGAGTCAATCAAATTCTTGAAGATATGCTTCGAGCTTGTGTTATATCTTTCGGTATGAATTGGGCAAAATGTCTTCCATTTGCCGAATTTGCTTATAACAATAGTTATCAGTCAAGCTTGGGCAAAGCCCCTTTTGAAGTTCTCTATGGACGAAGGTGTCGAACACCTCTTAACTGGTCAGAAAGCGGCGAGAGGCAACTCTTTGGTCCGGATATGATCCAGGATGCAGAGGAGCAAGTTCGCATTATTCGTGAAAAGTTGAAAATAGACCAATCCCGTCAAAAGAGTCAATATGATCGCCATCATAAGTCCGTGACTTATGAAGTTGACGAGAAGGCTTACCTTCGGGTTACACCTCTGAAGGGTACCCATCGATTCGGTATCAAAGGCAAGTTGGCTCCTCGTTACATTGGAGCTTTTCGCATTCTTGCTAAACGAGGAGAGGTTGCCTACCAATTGGAACTTCCTTCACATATTTCCAAAGTTCATGATGTCTTCCACGTCTCTCAACTCAGGCGTTGCTTTTCGGACCCTGTCCGAGAAGTGGACCACGAAACGCTTGATCTCTAAGATAACCTTTCATACCGAGAATACCCCGTTCGTATTCTTGACCAAGCTGAGCGTACCACTCGGCGCCTGAACATCAAGTTTCTTAAGGTTCAGTGGTCGCATCATTCTGAAAAGGAGGCGACATGGGAAAGAGAAGATCGTCTTCGACTAGAGTACCCCGCGCTCTTCCCGACGACTTCAAAATCTCGGGACGAGATTCTTTTGAGTGGGGGTGAGTTGTCACAACCCTAGCAAGTGTCATAGGCTAGCAATGTGTTTGCATCATCATCATCATCATTGCATCAATATGAAATGGGGAGAAAGAAAAGAAACCCCAAGCATTCATGAATTAAAGAAATTCCAGATAAATGAAACTTCAACAAATCCAAAATGCCCATAAAAAATGTCCCCTATGTCTGATAATTAGGGACATGGATATACCAGGGGCCATTTGAATTATTTGAACATATTAAATAATTTAAATTAATGATTTATGTCCCGGAAAAATGATAAATAAAGCAAATATCATTATCACTGTTTTCAAAATAATCTGAAACTTTTTATACAAGTTTGAAATATCCAAATTTGAATATATATAAAAGTTTTGGAATTATTTGAAAGGGTATTTGGACCTGCAAAGGAATAAACAAATATGAGAAAGAAAACAGAAAACAGAAAATAAAAAGAAGAGGAAAGGAGTACCTGTGTAAGTGGAAGGCCCAGCCCAGCCCACAGGGGTGGAAGAGTCATCTTCCACCTCGCGCCAGTAGGCGTCGAGGTGGCGGCCGATGCCGTCGATGACCTCCACCTCCTGCTTCCACGCAGCAGGCAGCTCCTCTGCTTCCTCGCGTCTGGAAGACGCGCGCGCTCTCTCCCCTGAGCCCATTCTCCCCCTCGCTCTCTCCTCTGCCTCTCTCTCCCGATCCCCTACCGAAGGCCGCCGTCGCTGGACGTCGATTCGTCGCCGTCGCTGCCTCCCCGAGCCCGCTGATCAGCTCTACGGAACCGCCGTGAGCTCCTCTTCCTCCCCCCTGCGTTTCCCCTCTCTCTCCTGCGCCGTAGCTAAGCTAGTCGCCGGACCCGAGAACCTTCCGCCGCCGTCAATGGTCCCGCCGTGCGTAGAGCCCTCCAAGCTCACGTGCGCGTGCACGGTTGAACTCCTGGAGTTCCCAGGAGCCCGTAGAGCTCATCATAGCGTCGCCCCGTGCCTTGTGTCGTGATTCGTCCGAGCCCGAGCTCCGGCCACCGCCACGAGCTTGTTTCCGGCGAGCTCCGGCGACCCCGTGACCTCTCGTGGCTTCGGATGGATGCGGTCGTGCACGGGCTTCACTCCGATGTTCTCAGCGCGCCATTTGGTCGCCTGTAGGAGAAACCCGATCCGCCGCCGCTGCTGTTGGTCGCCGCCGACGAGCCGTCGACCAAACGCCGCTGGGTTTGACCCAGGTGGGCCCTGGCCTGACTCTATGAGTCAATGAAAGGTGGGGCCCCTGCCCAGATTAATTAAGTTAATCACGAATTAATTTAAATCATTTAATTAAACTAATGTGACACTAACAGTGGGCCCTACTAGTTTAATTAGTCAAAACAATCTAATTAAGTGCTGAGTCTATGACAGTTGGGTCCCACATGTCTCGTTTGACTCTAGCCGAGTCAGCTAACCAGCTGACGTCATCATGATGTCATGCTGATGCAATAACTCAATTTCCTTAATAAAAATAAATCAGGAAATTCCAGAAATTGTTTAAAACTTTGAAAAATCATATAAAATAATCTGTAAGTCAGATGAAAATAATTTATATATGAAAATTTATCAGAAAATTCCAATGAATCCAATGGTGCTATCCTCATGCATGTTAGAGCAATATAAATAGGTGAACACGGATAATTTCTATTAGGTTAATATATGGAATTTGAAAATGAGAACAACTTTGAACCTATATTCAAATCTGATTTAAATTGACATGATCACCACTCACATTAGCTCACCCATGCATACTGCTATGCCATGATCATGCATCATATTGTTGCACTTGTTTGTATTGATTGTTCTTATCTGCGTTGCGGTAGGTCCGAATCCGGACGATACTACTCCGTACCCCGATGAAGGAGAGAATCCCTCCGCTTCCCAGCAAGGCAAGCAACCCCATTGATCATTTCGATAACATTCCATCCTCTCGCTCCTGCTCTTGTTCATTGCATTAGGACATTGCTACATGACAGTCATACATGGTAGATGAACCTAATCTTCTGCATGACCAGATCTTGTCACAGTAAATAGCTAAACCATGCAACCTAGCATACCTGGTAGATGCTTGTGCCGTGATGTGCTTAGCTTACCTTCATGCCATGCTGCTATGCTTAGAGTTGTGTCAGGTCTGATTCATCTGGGTGATGAACCAGAGTGAAACTGTGATGTTCTGATGTGATGAGCTCATAACGAATCCGTTTTGGTAAAAGGTAGCGATGAGAGGCTATGTAGGAGTACATAGCGGGTTGTCTCATTGGGACCGTTGTTAGGAACTGAGTTCCGTGTTTGTGATCCAAGACTAGATACTACCACACGTTGGGATACTTAATTGATCCTCTCGACTTTTTAGTCGCTTAGTCTTTGGTCTAGGTATTGCAAGTAGTTTCTGATGTTTATAGCATGCCGGAGGCCGTGCGTAGCGCTGACCCTGGGGTGGGTTACGACACGGTAGGCAGTGGCACAGTGTACCAAGGGTCACCCGAATGGTGGACTTGGGAACCCTGCGCACATCGTTTGGGGTCGTTGCGGAAACTTCGGCCGGACTTCCGTGCGGGTTAGTCTCAAATAGGCGGTAGCCTGGACTAGTGGTCTTATGTGATTGACGGTCGTGGCCGACTCCCTCGCTGGGCTTCCGCTTGAAGGTTGCCAAGGTGCATGGTTTTATGAGCACACAGCGATAAGTGGCGAGAGCGTGTGTGAAGAGGTACACCCCTGCAGGGTTATGAAACTATTCGAATAGCCGCGTCCTCGGATATGGACTACTTGGAGAACTTACGCTCTTCATAGATAATCAAATGGAGACTTCTAAAAATCTCAAGACAAGTGTGAGTACCGTGGATGGCACTCTTCCGGAAGGGGAAGGTGAGTCCATGGTGGTGTATTGTGATGGAGTTAGTGGACTCGTGTGCGATAACTAAAATTGTAACAAAGAGTTTAAAACTGAGTAGTGTAGGTTAGCCATGAGTCGAACTGGTTTTCTGCATAAACTCCACCACCCCTTTGTTGATACATGAGCATAAATAGGCTAGGTCTGTTTTAAAGACTTGCTGAGTACGATTGTACTCATCCTTGCTTAATTAATGTTGCAGAGGAAAACCAGGACCCATCAGGTGGGTTCTATCTAGACGTTGACGATGCCGAATAGCTGGTGTCCCAGTTATGATCTTGCCCGTGTGGTGGGCTGTAGATAGTCAGGCCATGTGCCTCTTTTATATTTTGTCGTCTATACCCAGACAACTTTAGTTTCCGCTGACTTGTATGACTATGTTTGTATGACTTGAGTGCCGGGTCATGTGACCCCTGTCTGTAAGAACATATTATGCAAGGCTTGTCTGAGATTCTTAAATAAAAGTCATGTTATTGTATGGTTATGTTGTGATGCCATGGTTGTATATAGGCATATCGGGCATGTCATGCGTACGTGTGACGTGCAACGGTATGTATGGGATCCGACACCTAGTCGTGTGCCTTTAGTAGTACTCTTTACGGGAAACTGCCTCTTTGTGCTTCCACCGAGCCATGGTAGCTTGCTACTGCTCCGGACACATTGATTGACCGGCATGTATCCTTCTTCGCTGCTGTGTTTGTCCCTTTGGGGAAATGTCTCGCAGTGTAATGGAGTCCGTGTAGCCTGTTACGACTCGTCTACGTGCAGTGATGACATTCGTGTCTCGCGACGTAATGGAGTCCTTGTAACTTGCTACGACTCGTCTACACACGCTTGAGGCCGACACCTGCATTGCTGGGTTATGTATGCCTGTTTCCGTACGGATGTGCCACTTGGGTTCTATGACTAGTTATGTCGGCCCGGGTTCTTTGTTGTGTGATTGCCAGCGACATGTTCACATACGTGAGCCAAAAGACGCAAACGGTCCCGGCCAAGGTAAGGTGGCAGCCGTGGAGTACCATGCGTGAGGCGGCAAGGCGATGTGGCTTGTTACAGTATGGAATCATATGACTTAGGATCGGGGTCCCAACATTGGATTCATCGGAAATGGAGCTACGGATAAAAAGATATGATCAAAAGAAGTTTGAATATAAATCTGAATAAATTTCGAAATTTGAAATTTTGAAAAAGTTGACGTGATAGGTTGATTGGATAGGTGAGGTCAAGACGAAAATCTAGACGTTGGTTTCATCTAATTCTGATAAACGAGTAGAAAGTTATGGCTATTTGAAAATTTTGGGCCAAGTTGTTTTACGGAGGAAAAATGCTATGTCTAAAAGAATTCTAGGACTAATGAGTAAATACGGAGACTAATTAATAATCTAATTACTCTATCGTATACTACTATAGAAATACTAGTCTAGGGATATTAAACTACAGGAGTATAAAAGAAAATACGAAGAGAATACCTTTAGAATGCAGAGAAGATATAAATCCAAAGAGGAGACGACTTCTAGAAATCCCACCGAAAAGAAGATTTTTTTATTTATAAAGCTAGTCAAACCGAAACGATTCGATTCAACCCGAAGTGGATGACTTTTGAGTTCACCTGGCCGTGCACATGGGCGTAGCCCCGTTTTTTTTTAATTCTCGGATGAACAGTGTTTCCTGTTTTAAAAAAAAACAGCAAACAAAAAAAAATAGACATACATTTTATATAGGAATATTATATATTAGAATTTTCAGAAAAATATTTCCTAAAACATGAACATTTTCGTAAGGCCGAATAAAATACTTTAAAAAAAATAGTATTTTTTTGCAATAACTCCAAAATGAAAAGAAACTAGAATTTCAAATAAATGGCAAATAGTTTTTTTATTTTAAAATTTGAGTCAAAACATTGTATCTGATTTTTGAGTGTCATTTACCTCCTCTCATTTGATTTTATAAGAGGGTTTTGAAAATATTTGAACTCAAAATTGAATAGGGATTCGAAATAGAAAATTTTGGGAAAGTCATTTTATTCCCTCTCATTAAAATTTCAAAAGTTCCAAAATTCCACTCAATTTCACACAATCAATCACACAACATTCAAGCAAACAATCCTACTTATTTATTTAATATAACATTCCAAAATTTAGAATTTTGGGATGTTACAGTTTTAGAGCTCGAACTCCATTGCCGCCGGCCCCGCTTTAGCATACAAACTCCGGACCATCGCTCTTCTTCACGGCGCCGCTAGGTAAGAGGCGGTTTACAAGAACACATAGATTGATCCTTGCTCTGCTTGCCATTTTGGATTTCGTCCGCTTCGCCTGTTCGTCCTTAGGTCTAAAAATAAAAGGCATTTACCCTGTTTTTGTAGATCCGTCATTTTAGCTGAACTTTACGAAATCTGTTTCCTGGGTCTTAGCCGATTTTTGCTCCTCCTCTTCCTTTCTTTGTTGACCCGCCAGGCCTCTCTGGCTCTCATCAGCCGGACCATGGCATATTATTTGTAGAACCCTTAAAATTATAAGCCGTCGCAGATATTTGTTTGCTCTTGACTCGCCGTACTTTTAATTTGCACAGTCTTTGAGCCGCCAGCATGTCTCGCGCCTCCAACTCATGTACTGGGTCGGGTCTTGCATCACGGAGGAATTCTTACTGGATTTTGTTCACGCGGGTACCCTTCCTTCCGAGGAGGTTCTTAATTGGCGGGCCCCAGGTGATGAAACATGGCCCACTCCTCTAGAAGGCAAAGTAGTGGTCTTCTCTGACCATATCGAGTGAGGATTCGTGCCTCCTAGCTCGAAGTTCTTGCGTGACGTCCTTCAATTCTATAAGCTTCACCCCCAGGACTTGGCCCCCAACTCCGTCTCAAATATATGCAATTTTCAAGTGCTTTGTGAAGTCTATCTGCAAGCCAAGCCGTCTGTGGGGTTATTTCGAGAATTCTTCTATGCCAACCGGCAAACTGAGATGAAAGCCGGTCCGAGTCTAGAGCTTGGCGGGATCTCCATCCAACGGCGTAGGATATTACTTTTCCGGCCATGCAGATGCCGAGTCATCCAAAGGACGGGAACAAGACTTGGTTCTACTGCAAGGATACCTCTCCTGAGAATGAGCGTCCATTGCCAGGTTATCGTCCCTCCCGGCTCAAGAGAACTTCAGATCTTCCTGGCCGGCTATCAGCTTCGGAACGTGCAAGGTATGAGCCGGCTCACGCCAAGATCAAGGCCCTCATGGCCAATGGTTTAACCGGACTTGATTTGATCCGCTACTGGATTTCCTGGCGGATTATGCCCTTAAGTCATAGAAGCCGGCTCATGTGTGAATATGAAGGCAAGTATGATAGTTCCTTATGCTTCAACCAATCAACACTGAAAGAGGATGACATCACCACTGTCATCCGGAGCCTTGTCCATGAAGCATCCGGATCATGGAGCGCCATTGGCCTGGCGCCTTTTAATGCCAAAAATCCAGCTCCAGATGTAAGGCGACTCTTCACCCCTTTTTCTCCTTGCCACTCATACCTTTCTAACTCATTACCATTTAACCGGTTTACCTTTCCAGGCCAACTCTGATTTCTGGAAGAAAGAATATGTTCCTCCCTTGAAGAATCTCAAGAAGAAAGCTCCGGATAAGAAATCCAAGCAGACCGCCCCACAAGAAGGATGGTTTGACCCGCCGCAATCGTCCGACTCAGAGGTAAACCTTGGCTGCTTTCTGCCATTTTATTATCTTATTTTACTTAGACTTGTTTTACTCACAGGATGATGTTGAAACAAGCCGCACCAACGCCTCTGAGGTAATCTACACTTCTTCCGGCTCAGAATGTTTTGTCCCCCGGAAGCCGCGGCGGGTTATTGGAAAAGTTCCTCTTTCTCATCCTCTTGCTTATCTGGCTCCCGACTTTCTTTTGAAAAAGAAACAAGAGGCCGAGCATCGCCAGACCCGAAGCGTTGGTTCTACTGATCTTATGTCCGGCCTCGACACTAACCTCGACACTGGCCGAGTATCTCCGTTTAACTAATTTTACTTCGCGACCTCGACACTGTCTCATCTTTCTTGAATTGTCTCTTAGAAATCACCCTCTTCCGATGACTCTTCGGTGACCGCTCTGCCACCTCCCAAGATCAACCCGCTATAAGTATTTCTCGCCATGACATCCGGCTCTTTATGTAGCAGTAGTATCCTTTGGATTCTGACCCTCACATTTTACAGTGCTCAAGCCAAGCATCGGAAAACCAACAAGTCCTCCCCCGGCCCTGCTGCCCAAGAGCCGGAGCATTCAAAGCTGGATGACTCGTGGCCGGCTGAAGATATCCCAGCAGCTTCTGCAGTGCCGACCGCTGATGACATTGTCCCAGGTAGTCCACCAAAGAATCCTTCTAGGCCGCCGAGCCCTGCCCCGGTGGCTAAGGACATGACTGGCCCAGAAGTTGAAATCACTGGCACTGGTCTGCATTCTCCCCCGGCTCACGTGCTGACCAAACGGGGTGAAATAGCTGAAGCTTCTAGGAAGCTAGAATTTGAGCCTTCTGCCTTGGAGAAGATGATAGCTGAGGAGCTTCATGTTGGCTACATGACCCGCCTATCCACCAGCCGGGACCTGGAGCTCGTACTAGTTAACCTCATGAAGAGGAAGTATGAGGTATTCTTTTCCTCCTTATATCCCTACATAGCCCCCAAGTGTCGGCTTAATCTCTCGGCATATTGAGCCGGGACTTTGCATAGTTATCTTTTAGATAAAATTCTTCTGTAGAAGATAATCAGAAGAGCCGATAGTAGGCCCCAAGGGCCGGCTCAAACTTGTTCACATTTGAGTCGGGACTTCTTGGAAGACAATTTAAAAGAGCTAATAGTAGCCCCCAAGGGCCGGCTCAAACTTGTTCAAAGTTGAGTCGGGACTTCTTAGAAGACAATTTAAAGGAGCTAATAGTAGCCCCCAAGGGCCGGCTCAAACTTGTTCAAAGTTGAGTTGGGACTTCTTAGAAGACAATTTAAAAGAGCTAATAGTAGCCCCCAAGGTCCGGCTCAAACTTGTGCAAAGTTTGAACCGGGACTCTTCATAGTGAACTTGTGAAAAACAGACATTAGCCCCCAAGTTTCATGCATATTGCCTGCAATCTGTTTGAGACTTGTCCGTTTTACTCTCTGCTTTGAAATGTTTGCAGGAATCCTTGACTGAAGCCGAGTCACAGTTGGCCGGCTTAAAGACCAACCTGGCTGATCAACAGGTTGCTCGGAGCGCCATCGATGACAAATGCCGACTCTTGACCGAAGAGCTGGTTAAAGTCAAGGCGGAGTTCACCGCTTTCAGAGAGTCTAGCGTGTTTGAGAAGGCCACGCTGACCAAACAGGCAGACGACGCTGATCGGCGGTTGATGATCGTCTCTGACGAGCTGCAATGCTTGAAATGCCATATCACAAACATGACAGACGCCCTCTTCGGTGAGTTCTTGACAACTTTTCCTTAATTGCTGCTATAACATCTGAACTGGCGACTTATCATGAAAACCTCTGCCTTATACAGGTCCTAGAAGCCGTCAACTGGCGTCCGACAACTTATTGCCTCTAAAGGCTATCTACATCCTGGCGGAGCAGCTCTACTGTGGCGCGATGTTCACCATCAAGTCTGTTCAATACAAGGACAAGATCCCTTCAACTCTCAAAGGGGACTTGGAACTTTTATCCACCATGCCGAAGAAGATCGTTGAATTGAAGAAATTAGCCGCCCGCCAGGGAGCAATCGCAGGCATAAGCCGGGCTCTAGCCTTCGCTCCGGAACTTGCTCCGGCTGATATGATGGAAGGCTTCCCCTCCAAGAAGGATGACGGCTCTGAGTTCTGAGAAGCCGACTACATCCGGTGCATCAAGGTCTCCAGGCTTCTGGCTTCCGTCTTAGCAAAAGAGGCCGACCTGGACACTTACCAGGCGACTTATGATCCTGACCAAAAGAGAGTTCGTGGCCTACTCTACGAATGGAAGGACTTGATGCCCACCCGCAGTAAGGACCTCTTCACTTCTGATCTTGACCCGTCTCCCTTCTTTGGAGAAGGGACTTTTGCAGCTCTAGCTGACTGCAACTGGAACTTGGACAACCTTCAGATCCAGGCACCCAAAGAGCCGGAGCAGGATGAGCCGCCGGTTAGTTAATTAACTCCACTTTGTAATAGCCGGCTCTCCTTAAATCATTGTAGGGGACTTGAAAGACTTGATTAACACTTTTGGGCTCTACATAGAGCGTTTGTAATATATTTCCAGTGACATTTACCCTGCTAATCTTTTTACATGAGAAAAAATCCGGCTTCCAAAGTGCCATCTTCCTTGTATGCATTCCTAACTTGTCGTCGTTTGTCTCCCCTTCTTGGGTCGAGAGTCGGCCGAAAGGACTTAATAATTTCCGTCCGCGGCTAATCATGTTAATCGGAGTTTTGTAGCATAAAGCCAGTTAACAAGCATTATGAGTTGTACCCGAAGGTAATAATACGGCGTAAACACCGGCGGATAAGCGTTAGAAGCTGTACCCGAAGGTAAGAAGCCGCCCTCACCGCGACTAATTTTCCTTAGCTGGATTTTTGTGCCATAAGGCCGGCTAATAGGCATTATAAGCTATACCCGAAGGTAAGAAGCCGCTGTTTGCCGTGGCTAATTTTTCTTAGCCGGTTTTACGTGGCATGAAGCCAGCTAATAGGCATTATAAGCTATACCCGAAGGTAAGAAGCCGCCGTTCGCGGGTTATTAGGTGTTAGCTACTCGTCGGTAAAAAAAACCTCACAACCGCGGCTAAACGTGTTAGCCGGAAACTTGGCATAAAGCCGACCGATAGGGTGTTAGAAGCGATACCCGTCGGTAAGAAGCCCCCTCCAACAATACGGCGTAAAGTGCCAACGGATAGGCGTTAGAAGCTGTACCCAAAGGTAAGAAGCCGCGACTCATTTTCCTGAGCCATTTTTTTTGGTATACCGCCTGGTGCCGCGACTCATTTTCCTGAGCCGGGATTTTGTGGCATGGCGCCTAGCGTCGCGACTCATTTTCCTGAGCCGGGCTTTTGTGGCATAATCGCCTGGCGCCGCGACTCATTTTCCTGAGCCGGACGTTTGTGGCATAGCGCGTGGCTAATAGGAATTATAATCTATACCCGAAGGTAAAAAGCCGTCGTTCGCCAATCTCAGTTGATACATCAACCAGAATATTGTTTAACCTTCTCTCGTATGAGGATGTGTAAAACAGCAGGGACTTCACTTCTATAGTGATACTTCTTTATTTATTTATATAACTATGACATGTACAATGATAGTGTGCAATGAAGGGTCTCTACACCCTTAAGTGAAATAAGGTCGGAGATGCGCGATGTTCCACGGCTGGCGGGTCTCCTGACCCGCCATATCTGAGTCATCTCGAATATCGATGAGGTAATATGACCCGTTGTTGAGATTTCTGCTGACTACAAAAGGTCCTTCCCATGGAGGAGAGAGCTTGTGCATATTTGTCTGGTCCTGAATCAGCCGGAGCACTAATTCGCCTTCCTGGAACATTCGGGTCTTGACCCTGCGACTGTGATAGCGACGCAGGTCTTGTTGATAAATCACCGACCCGGCCGCTGCTAGCTCTTGCGTCTCTTCCAGAGCATCCAATGTGTCTTGACGTGCCATCTCATTGTCCGTCTCACCGTAAGCCACCACTCTTGGTGAGTCATGCTGGATGTCACTGGGCAAAACTGCCTCGGCCCCGTACACCATAAAGAAAGGCGTGAAATCCGTGGATCTATTAGGGGTGGTCATGATGCTCCATAAGACGGAGGGTCATTCTTCTACCCAACACCCGGGCGTTCGTGGCAAAGGAACCATAAGCCATGGTTTAATCCCTCTTAGAATTTCCTGATTTGCATGCTCCGCCTGACCGTTGGATTGTGGATGCGCCACTGCTGAAACATCAAGCCGGATATGCTCTTCGTCACAGAATTTTTTCATAGCCCCCTTGGATAGATTTGTACCATTATCAGTGATGATGCTGTGTGGGTAACCAAAACGGTAGATCAACATTTTAATAAATAAAACCACCATAGCTGTGTCACATTTGCAAACTGGCTCTGCCTCTACCCAGTTGGTAAACTTGTCCACCGCCACCAGGAGGTGTGTTTTCTTATCCTTGGACCTCTTGAAAGGTGCCACCATGTCAAGCCCCCAGACTGCAAACGGCCAAGTAATTGGTATCATCCTTAACTCCTGAGCCGGAATATGAGCATGCCGACCAAACTTCTGACAGCCGTCGCACTTACGGACTAGGTCCTCTGCATCTTTATGAGACTTCAACCGGAAAAACCCGTGCCGGAAAGCATTGGCCACCAAAGACTTCGAGCCGGCGTGGTGTCCACAGTCGCCAGCATGGATTTCATTCAAGATCTGTCGGCCCTCCTCTAGTGAAACACAACATGGAAAACTCCCGTCACGCTGCATTTATGCAACTCACCATTAACTATTGTCATGGACTTAGAACGCTGGGTGATCTTTCTGGCTAGGTCTTCATCCTTAGGTAACTCGCCCTGGGTCAAATAGGCCAAATAGGGAATAGTCCAATCTGGGATAGCATGCAGAGCCGCCACCAATTCTGCCTTTGGGTTAGGAACAGCCAAATCTTCTTCTGAAGGTATCTTGATAGTCGGATGGTGCAAGACGTCCAGAAAGACATTGGGTGGCACCGGCTTTCGTTGAGAACCTAACCGTGATAAAGCATCAGACGCCTTATTCCTGCGACGATCAATGTGATCTACCTGATATCCTTTGAAGTGACCCGCAATGATATCAACCGCCTGACGATAAGCCGCCATCCGCGAGTCTTTGGAATCCCAAGTGCCAAAAACTTGCTGAGCCACCAGATCTGAGTCGCCCAAACACCTGACTCGGCTCAAATTCATCTCCTTGGCTAACCTAAGACCATGAAGCAAAGCTTCATACTCAGACGCATTGTTAGTGCAGGGGAACATCAGCCGAAGCACATAACAAAACTTATCACCCTTGGGGGAGGTCAGAACAACTCCTGCCCCTGATCCCTCCAACTGCTTGGATCCATCAAAGTGTATAGTCCAGTATGTATCATACGGCTTTTCCTTGGGAGCTTGACACTCCGTCCAATCATTTATGAAATCCACCAGGGCTTGGGACTTGATAGCCATGCGAGGCACATATTTTAAATTGAGAGGTCCTAGCTCCAATGCCCACTTAGCAATCCTTCCTGTGGCTTCTCTGTTTTGAATAATATCCCCTAGCGGAGCAAAACCGACCACAGTTATCTGGTGTCCTAAGAAATAGTGTTTTAACTTGCGGTTGGCCATGAAGACCCTATATACTAGCTTCTGCCAATGCGAATACCTTTGCTTAGACTCTGTCAGGACCTCACTGATATAATAAACCAGTCTTTGCACTGGATACTCCTTCCCATCCTCCTTGCGCTCGACCACAATTGCAGCACTCACTGCCCGGTTATTAGCCGCCACATAAAGGAGTAACGATTCTTTGTCAGCCGGAGCGGCCAACACTGGCGGCTCAGTGAGCTGTTTTTAAGCGCCTCAAGTGCTTCACCTGCCGCTTTGCTCCAGACAAATTTGTTTGTCTTCTTCATCATTTGATATAAAGGAATAGCCTTCTCTCCAAGACGGCTTATGAACCGGCTCAACGCAGCAATCCGCCCTGCCAAGCACCGAACATCATTAATGCAAGTCGGCTCTCCCAGAGAGGTAATAGCCTTGATTTTATCCGGGTTAGCCTCGATACCACGCTCAGAGACCAGGAAACCCAAAAGCTTGCCTGCCGGAACAGCAAAGACACAATTGGTCGGGTTAAGCATCATCTTGTAGACCCGGAGATTATCAAAAGTTTCCTTTAAATCCTCCAAGAGAGACTCCTTCTTTCTGGATTTGACCACGATGTCATCTACATAAGCATGAACATTACGGCCAATCTGACTGTGAAGACAGTTCTGCATGCATTGCTGATAAGTCGCGTGGGCACTCTTGAGCCCGAAAGGCATAGATACATAACAGAATGCCCCAAAGGGTGTAATAAAAGCTGTCTTCTCCTGGTCTTTAACCACCATCTTGATATGATT
This sequence comes from Hordeum marinum, assembly GCA_022496015.1. Classification (NCBI taxonomy): domain Eukaryota; kingdom Viridiplantae; phylum Streptophyta; class Magnoliopsida; order Poales; family Poaceae; genus Hordeum; species Hordeum marinum. Next base: position 270,475,708 of record CM039678.1, read on the forward strand.
ATAACCTGAATAAGCATCCAGGAAGCACAAACTTTCACACCCTGCCATAGCATCAATGATCTGATCAATACGAGGGAGGGCAAATGGATTAGTCGGACAAGCTTTGTTAAGGTCCGTGTAGTCCACACACATACGCCATGTGCCATTCTTTTTGAGCACCAGCACCGGGTTAGCCAACCATTCCGGGTGAAAAACTTCAACGATAAAACCCGCTGCCAAAAGCCGGGCAACTTCTTCCCCAATAGCCTTGTGTCTCTCCTCAATGAACCGCCACAAAAACTGTTTAATCGGCTTAAACTTTGGATCCACATTAAGGTTGTGCTTAGTGAACTCTCTCGATACACCCGTCATGTCAGAAGGTTTCCATGCGAAGATGTCCCGATTCTCACGGATGAATTCAATGAGAGCGCTTTCCTATTTGGGATCCATGTGAGCTCCAATGATGAACTGCTTAGATGAGTCGCTCGGAGTATAATCTACTGTCTTGGTATCATCCGCTGAAAACTTGAGGGGCGGCTCAACCTCCGTGGTGGGCTTTTTCAGCCGGGTCCTATCCTTCGGATCAACATTCTCCTTATAGACCTTAAGTTCCTCCTGGGCACAACTGGACTCTGCATAAGCTGCATCTCCTTCTTCACACTCAATAGCTGTATTTCGGTCACCATGAACGGTAATGGTACCATTTAAGCCGGGCATCTTGAGCTGCAAATAAACATAGCAGGGCCTAGCCATGAACTTAGAATAAGTCGGCCGTCCAAATAACGCATGATAAGGACTCTTGATCTTAACCACCTCAAACCACAAGGATTCCACCCTATAATTGTACTCATCGCCAAAAGCCACTTCCAACGAAATCCTGCCCACCGGATTCGCCAACTTACCCGGCACCACACCATGAAAGACGGTGGATGAAGGTTTTAAATCCTTGTTAAGCAACTTCATCTGCCGGAAAATGTCATAATAAAGGATGTTTATGCTGCTGCCGCCATCCATAAGCACCTTGATCACCATATATCCACCCACCTGGGGGGCCACAACCAAAGCCAGCCGCCCCGGGTCATCGACACGCGGCGGGTGATCTTCTCGGCTCCATGTTATGTCATATTCAGACCACTTTAAGTACTGTGGAAGAGGCGGTGCATCCGCATTAACTGCCCGCTTACGTAACTTCTAGTCCCGTTTATTGAGACTGGTCATGAAAACATGGTACTGCCCGGAGCTGAGCTGCTTCGGATTACTCTGATAACCAGACTGATTACGTTGTTGCTGTTGTTGTTGATTATTGTTACCATAATGCGGATGGTGTCTCCCCTGATTATCCTGACCCAGATGACTGGATCCTGAGCCACCGGAACCAAACCCAGCTCTTGCGCTGCCATGTCCAGAGCCAACTAACGGGCCACCATATCGATTGTTAGGTTGTGTGAAATACCGCTTCTACTTTTGCATGAAATTGCAATTCTCCCATGTGTGGTTTGCCGGCTTATCAGGCAGACTGTGATTTGGACAAGTTCGCTTAAGTAACTCCTCCATGTTCGAGGAAGAGTTATCCTTGCCAAAGGGCGATCTGAACCTCCTATTGCCTTTGGGGTAATTCTGCTAGGTGTTTGTATTAGCCACTAGCTCTGGCCCGGCCTCTGGAACCTTACGCTCGCTCTGGCTACCATTGTTTGTTGCACCCTTGCCTTGATTGCTCTTCTTACCTTGGCCAGCCTTCTCATCATCAGAACCCAGATCCTTTGTGCTATCAGAGTCGGCATATTTTGTGAGAGCCGTCATGAGCTCTCCCATGTCCTGACACGTATGTTTGAGCCGACCAAGTTCCTGCTTCAGAGGAACAAAGTGGCAGTTCTTCTCCAAGATCAGCACCGCTTGGGCTGCCGTGATCTGCACCGATGAGTGGATGATTGTCGAGACCCATCGTACCCAATGATGGGCCGACTTGTTCTCCTGTTGGACACAGTGATCAAGATCCACAATGGTCATAGGTTGCTTGCGTGTCCCCTGAAATTTTTTAATGAACCGGGCCCTTAGATCCGCCCATGTATTGATGGTGTTAGGTGGTAACCCCTTTAGCCACATGCGAGCTGGGCCTTCAAGCATCATGACAAAATACTTGGCACAAACCGCCTCACTGACATCCAGCATCTCCATGGCCAGTTCATAACTTTCCACCCAGGCCTACGGGGGTAAATCAACGGTATAATTTGGGACCTTGCGGGGCCCTTTGAAGTCTTTCGGCAAACGTTCGCTCCACAGAGCCGGTGACAAACACGGCAGCCCTACCATCCTGGAATTAACTCCTGCCCCTACCGAAACGGAAGGCATAGGCTCCTGGTAAGCCGGCCTAGCTGGCGCCTCTTGCGGGCTTCCCGCATGGTTTACAAATGTTGGCGTGTCTCTACCCGGCCGGTGACCCGTCGGAATCTCTCTGTGCCGATTGCTGCTGGAACCTGCTGGTGACTCGTAGCGCCAGCTAAAGCTGTGGCTAGGGAGAGGGGTTGAATGAATACGGCTCCGACTGTGAGTATATTTCTCCTGCTGGGCCACGACTGTCTGCAGGTACCCGATGGCGTTCCGCACATCCTCCGCAAAGGGTGCTTCATCCGGGATAGGAATTGTCTCGAGCCGGGTGGCTACTTCCACCATATTCTCGGTTGGGTTAGAATAACGACCCGCCGGCATTGGAAAGCCCCCAAGTGAAGCTTGGTCACGCCGGGTCGGATGAGTCGCTGGCCGCTCCGTCAGGCGGCTTTCGGGCACGTTTGTTACTCGCCACGCGCCAGGAGTATTGAAGAGGTTCCTTGCTTCATAGCGCGCTGGTAGACGGGATTGATGCCTCCTCCGATGTACCGCTGCTGCTAATATTTGCTCCAGCCCTAGACGGAAAGCATCTGCCTTGATACGTTCTGCCTCTTCTTCCATCTAGATCTTTAGCTCAGCCATCCTTTGTCGTTCCTCTATCATTCGGCCCTTGATCCTTGCGATCTCTAAATTCTGAGCTGCTTGATTATCTGGTGTGACCTCAGTGGCCATTAAAGCCGCGAGCTCGTCCATTAGCTCCACAAGAACTTGAGCCGGCGGTGGCGGGTTATCACCCGAGGTGGCGGCTCCCGCGGCTGTTCTACTCGTGCCTGGGGCTGACCCCGCTATGAATACGGTGGCACGAACCGGAAGCCCAAGATCATCCAACTCAGAGCGATTTGACTCAAGGCAGATGTCGCCGTAGCCCCCAAGGCCACCGTTGCGGAGCTGGTACACCGACTCCGTTTCTCCACTTGAAGATTCGTCCTCTGAATAGACGAGAGTTTCCTGTGATCCGGAAGCTTCCAGATCCGTGCCTTGAGTGAAGCCTATGAAGACATGCTTCTGACACGGATTAGCACAGGCAGGATGCATGTTACGCGTATGTTGCACATGCCAAGCCGGCTCCATGATGTCCGTGCAAACGTCCGTCCCGGGTGTAGATCCATCAACCTTTCTGATGAAGACGTGGATCCCGCTGAAAGGAACCCGGAATCCATACTCCATGGACTCAGCATCAAGCCCACAGACGGTATCGTGATGTAGAGCCGGCTATGAAGACTCTTGCTGATCCTTCCGACCACGTATCCTTTGAGCCCCGGGAGAGAGCCCTTTGAGAACTCAACACCACCAAGCGTTAGCCCCACAGTGGGTGCCAACTGTCGTGGATTTATCACGGCAGATGTTCGGGTGAACGGACTTGGATTCGAGGCCATCGCTAACGTGATGGACTCAAAGGGGTTGGCTAGGACAAAGGATACAAATTTACCCAGGTTTGGCCCCTCAAGGCGAGGTAATAGCCTACGTCCTGCTTGTGCTTGTATTACTTGTTGTATCGATTACAAGGGAGCTAAAGCTTGACCTAGTTCTTGATAACTTGATCTCTAAGTCGCCCCGGGTCTACCTTTATATAGGAGGTAAAGACTCCGGGTCATACAAGTTGTAACCGACTCTCATTGTCTATCCGAGTCTTCCTCTATCTTCCCTGCCAAGTTACCTCTCGGCGGCTTACGCACCTGGGTCTTCTCTGTCACCTGGCGACCCACACCATGAGCCGCCTATCTTCCTGGGTCGTAAGTCTCACGGCTCATTCTTGGGCCGGCTCACGAGCCGTCAGGTATAACCCGAACCCCTTTAGACGGGTCATACCGCGGGATTATATCCCCAATAGTACCTAAGTAAGGGTTTCCCATTAAGAAAAAGCTAAGCCAGGTCCATCATAGCATGTGGTTGTACTACAGGCTACATGAAACTATATTTGGAAGATCTTGGTCTCCTAGACGGCGGTCCCCACCAAAAACCTATGTGCAAGAGCCCAGTCGGTTGCATTCACTGCAAGACCCCGATGGGCGCAATCACTTGTAGACGCTCATGTCATACCGTTCTGTCCAAGGAGTAGAAGTAAAATAATATATTGTTTCGTTTTTCAAAAGTTTTCACAAAGGTTGCTCCAAAAGAGAAAAGAGGGCAAGTTTATTCATGCAATTTTTTTTGATTCCCTACCCCTTTCTTTGTAAGCAAGGCTAAGCATAGCTATAAGTTCCTAGGGCTTTAACTAGCAATAATACTTTGCAAACTTTTAATAAAACATGCATAATATTAACTTATAAATAGTTCATTCATATTTCAAAGTCATAGGACAAAGTATGATCAAGTTGCAACTTGCCTGTGGTTTCACAGTCACACGGTTCTACCTCCTCGTAAAATTCACCTTCGCACTCGATGCAATCTATCATGATGAATAACTTCAGTAAGACACCCAACATATCCACATTCACATAACAATTGTTCAAGCAAGCATTCAACACACAATAACATACAAATGAAGATCCAAATACTAACACAAGTTCTTCGATTGCCACTACAATAATTTTTAGGGCATGGCTAGGGTTGATAAAGGATCAAGTTTTGTATTTGAAGAAAATATGGCATAGTCATATTCTAGAGTTGGACCACATGGATATAAGGTGGATATCATGATTTGAAGGGTTATGTGTCAAGGTTCTACTACGAATTCTATAATGGGTTTGTTAGGAATATTTGGTTTGGGTTAAATGAAAGTGGGTATGACATAAGTTTCAAGATAAAAGAATTAAATTCTTAATCGTGCAACTCCAAATTTTTGTAGTGGTAGCAAATGTCTAGAGAGGTCTTCTAGGGATCAATCTAAGGGATTTATCCAAGAATAAAATTTAATGGGATGAGGGTAATGAATTATAACTAAAAAGAGTCAATTTAAAGTGTTGAAGCTAAAATAGTTACTAACATAGTTGATAAATTATGACATGGGTTCCAATAGAGAAGTGAGGTCCTAAGTTCTAACTTTCATATATATATAACATTTTTATATGATTAACAGAATCAAAGATATAGCAGAATTACTCAAATATTTACCTAAATAAAAACTGAATTTTAATTTGTCCAAAAGTGAAATTTTATAATTTTATAATAAACTACATGTTCCAGCGAATCGGGGGATATCTTATTTGTTGAAATCCAGCATACGGTCTAGGAAATGTGATTTTTTGAAGTTTAGATATTTGTGTGAAAATGAATTACGGGATTTTTGAAGGTGCTTGCCTGAGTTGGTCGCCGGAGTTGAGGAAGAAGGTCACAGGAGTTGTGAAAGAAGGTCCCCAATATCAAATAGCAGGAGAACGATGAAGTGCTCGACAAAGGAAGTTCGTTGGGCAAGGTCCCGGCTTCGGCCTCGCCCCGTGGCGGCATGGAACGACCGCCGGAGCTGCCGAACTCTGCCAAGCAATTCACGAAGATGTGGAGCAGGGAAGAGCAACCAGAGAAGGGAAATTGGACGAGGGTGAGAGGGGCTCGCAGGGAAGCATTTTATAGGGCTCAGGGAGGCTAGAATGCGAGCAGATGGTAATGCTTAATGGTGGTTGTTCCTATGCCTTGTAATGGCCACTATGGGCGACTCCAAGATGCACTAAGGAGGGAAAAGGGTCGAGAAAGGTGAGGGGGTTCCATTCAGAGGAGTTTCTGGGTGAGGGAGAGGAGGGGAGGGGGTGGGGCATCGGGTGGAGTGTGGTGGGTGCGTGCCTCCTGTAGTGTGTGTAGCATGTGGGTTGACCCCATGTGCCCGATTTTTTTTGTTTTTGTAGAAACCAAATGGTCTAAAATGTTCATAATTACCAGAAAATAATTTAAACTCTTGTAAAAATAATTTTATCTTACAAATAGATTTTATTAATCGGCTATTTAGTTTAAAGGCTTGGTGTACGTATTTATTTTATTAAAACTCATTTTTAGTATATAACACCTATGTAATTTTGTTTTAAGAAATTAATCAGCAACAAATAAACGTGAAAAAGATAGTTGTGCTATATTAAATATTTCCATGTTTTTTTGGAGAAGTCCCATGATCTCCTCTCACTAAATTTCCATTCGAATAGTTGGAAATAATTAAATGGCATGAAAACTCCAAGTAAGATCCAATTTCAAATGAAACTCGCAAATTCGAAGAACTTCAAATGAACTATGTATCCACCACATCTGAGAAATTTATTTTATTATCACTCTATAATTTGATTATGGTTTGAAAATATTTCATGGGAGTCAAAAAATCCAATTTAAAATTTTCCAAACAGGACTCAAAAAGAATTTTATTTCCCCTTAAAATCATAGAAATTGACTCAATATTATCTTATCATTAACATTACTAATTTGGAAAAAATTGGGATGCTACAAACTACCACCCTTAAAAAAATCTTGTCCTCGAGATTTTTAGAGGCTAGGAAGAATTCGGTTTGGGTTCGGTCTCTTGGGTTACTTCCCTATGTCTATGACATACCATCCGCACTCTTGCGGCTTATCCTTCACTTCCAGCCGAGCGAATATCTTCCGTTGGTGCAATTCCTTGTGCTTTAGTTGCTCAGCATATCCTAGGTATGGCACTTTAGACACCATCATTGAGTCTCAACCAGGGTGGTGCTTGGTACCAACCATCCTTTCAGGGGGTGTCGGGAAGTACCACCCTTAAAAACATACTTGCGAGGGATTCCATTGCTGCCTCATTCCCTCATGGTTTATCGCTAAGCTCGTGTGAGTAAATAACCGAGATTTTCCTCAAAAGAACTATTCTTGCTCAATTTTGAGAACTAACTACCGAGAGTCTCATGGTGGTCAAAATAAATAGCTTTTGTTGGAACTCCTTGATTGTTCTTCAGGTTTCATCCTCACCATTTACCGAAAAATGGTTTCGCCCCGCTTTATATATAAAGCAATGATCAACAACATTCCAGTACAAACACACACCAACACAACACACACACACACCCAAGGCAGGATACATAGGTGCTGATCGCAGCAACACAACCCAAGCACTAGAATGGCAACTGGGGGCTCAACCGGAGACATGTCACCGCGAGGAGATAAAGCCGCATATGATGAACCATGTACTCCAAGACATCGCCTTCAAGAAGGATACGACAACGGAGTGCCGCCATTGCCCAATCGAAGGACCTACGTTAGGAACGACAACATATCTATAAGGGTAATGTGTCTTAACATTCTATGGTCTTAGGCTTGTCGTATCGACACTCTTTTAGGGTTTCAAGTCTCTCTAATTTACCAATCAAACATATGGAAGTATATAATAAGAGTCTCCGGTATGGGGGCCAATCCATCCCGTGCTCAAATCATCACTCCGTATGCAGATAGGCGAATCACGTATTCTAACACTCGGTCTTTCTAACTCCTCTTAAAGAGGTCTTCACCTACAAATCTAGTAAAATGCTTTTGTGTGATATTGACTACAAGATTTGTGCTAAAACCTTACATCCGTGAAATAGCAAAACTTCTGTGTGCCAGAGTTACATTCTCCTAGCAAATGATCAATTCTTACCCAAAGGTAATAGTTGCAATGCCTCTTGTAACTGCATATGATGCCTCTATGAATGACGTATGTGACGGTCCTTTTTCCTTCCATGCACCTTTGCAATTTGCAATTTCAAGAAAAAATAGTACTGGAGGATAGTATTGATGATCACTAGGGTGTGATGGAGGTTGAAGTGCTACTAAGGAATTATGGGTGGTTAGATCATGATTCGTGGAAATGATACTTAGGTCTTGAAGTTTCAACAAAAGTTGTAATTTGGGGCTGAAAATTTCATCCATGAAGAGACAACGAATGTTGGTATTTTTTCTAATTGAGTAAGAATAACAAACATTGATGTTCCTTGATCTTGCACATATAATTCTTATTACATCCTTGGTTATCTCATACAACTCCAAAATAGCTTAGTTAAATTGCTGCCATCCACATGGATTGGTATGGTCAAGCGTGTAACCCAACATTATCCCTTACCCCTTTGTAAGAAATTTAATCCAGTTGAAAACATGTGATGTAGTCCTTGAACTAATTAATCCTTTGCTTCTTCACGACGGGCATGAACTTCATGTACGCCAGCTCTGCTTGTACTTCCCTTAAATGTTCTTGGGTATGATGGAGTCTAGATTCGAGGATTTCCCGTATCTGGCATATGGATTCCATGGTGGCTTCCCAAACATAGTCGAAGAAGGATGTTCGAGGTACTCGAGAGATGAAGAAGTACTCTCCAGATGTCTTTGGACAAACTCCCTTTACACGAAAGAGGTGTACTTCCACGTACCAAGGTTCCAATCCATTATCCATAAAAGTATAACCCTTGAGACTGCATCTCCTTGAAGGTGAATGTATCCCATCATGTCTTTCAGGATCTTTGGAAAGTCATGGTCACTGGTTAGGGTCATTATCATCCCCAGGCCGTCGTGAAAATACTCAAAGATGATTGCCATCTGCAGGTATTATTGAAAGCAAGAAAAAATCAGAATAATATGGATAAGCATCTATTGTTGAGATGTGTTTGTTTCCATCTGAGTACACATTCTTGGTCCAGGAAAAAGTTTAGTGATTAGTTCTTCAAGCAAGGAATAGGTCACACAAATGGTGGAACATTCTTAAGTGGGTTGGTTTCTTCGACAAATAGGACATGGTTCATAAGTCTAGTATACTTCTCCATTTTTTTGTCCGAAGATACTCTATTTATTCATCATTCCAAAGAGTTACAATGTATACCAATTGGCCTTCGATTCATCTGTTGGTTCAAGGTTATGGTCAAGGGTGTGATGGAGCTTTAAATATAAAGAAAGATGGATACACACCAAAACATTTATAATAGGCTTGTTTACTAAGGTTTTACATAAAACCTTCATTTCCGTTGGTCCTTGACAATATTCAGTACGTAAGAATTTGCCCATGTGATGGTCTTAGGATACATCATCCTTTGCTCACGCCTCTCAGGGTTGAATCATTAATACAACCTATGGAATATGTATCCTAATAACACAAAATCATACATCACACAAGTCCAATGAAAACCATAATTAGAACATCGGAAAATCCAATAAAACTCCAAATCCACACATGCATTTTATTCAATCATTCCTATGTACCACCATCCACATAGGTTCGTCATGGTCAGATACACTACTCGAAACATTCCTTCTTTATTACACTCATGGTGGTCTTAAGTTCTAGATTCAGCATTCAGGTTGATGCTGCTGAGGGAGGTATTGCCACTCTCATTCGAGGAGTTGACTAATAAATCCTCTTCTTCAATCTCTTCTCCTTTTAGAACCTTGTTCTCTAGCTTGAGTTTCTTGTTGCGAGCCTTCTCTTCCCACAATTCCTTTTGTAGTTTCCAGATTTCTGTCTCTCGATCCTAGAGTTCGTCTTTGTTTTCTTCAACTCTTCTCGCATTATCCCCAGCTTCTGCTCTAGGATGGTCCTAATTTCCTTCATGGCCTCTATGTTTTGCAAAGCTTCAGAATGCTCCACTTGAATACCTTTGAGATACGTTTCTAAATCCTGATTATATTTCAACATGTCATTGAGTTTTCTCTTGTGATCTTCCTAGATCCTTCCTGGTTCTCTGGTAATCTCTTGCCACCCTAGGTCATGAAAGAAACTGCCTCCTAACTCCTGGTGATAACGTCCGCACAGACTATTATGTTCTTCATCACTGGCAACTCCCTTAAGAGTTGGATGCATTTTGAATAAGATCATGTTCTCCATCTCTAAACGTCCATAAATGGTAATGTTGGCATTCCAGTAGTTTTCTCCTTCCGGATGATCCCATGCATCAATCTTCGGGACTCGAAGTCTCGATGTCTGAACTAAAAGTGCTAGTTATCCACTAGAGGGGGGGTGAATATACGATTTTTATGAAAGTCTTCAAAACAATGAATGTATTCGAATAATGCGGAAACGTAAACAGGATGACTTTCATAAAGTTGTATATTCACCACTTAGTGTAGCATCATTACTTGGTTATTAGAGTATGTCGACAAAGTTTGGGGTCAAGGGGAGAAACTTCACATTGTAAAGTTGTTCAAATTTGAATCTGGACAGGAAGGGGTTTGGAATAGTTTGATGAACCAAATCAACTTGGATTGAGATGAAACTTTGCAAGATCATCACTTAGGATAGTGTTGACTTGTTGGAATTTTCCTGAAATTTATTGAGAATATTTCTTATAGAAATATTTTAAATCTTTATTTGAACAGAAAGGGTTTTGAGGGGTTTTTACCATGATTTGAACATGCACATGTGTTGAAACTCATATATATGGAAAGTATATGTCCACTGAGTTTCCCTAAATTTTCTCAAATATTTTGAAAGCATTTAAATGATTTTTCCCTATGAAAAACCATTTCTGGTCTTAAGAAAAGGCCTTTAAATAAAATATATGAATAATCTTTAAAATTAATATTTGGTGTTCTTGGAATGTCTTATGTGTAGTAGTTTTGAAATAAAGCCTTTGGGGAAGATGGATCCACCCAATTTGAGGACTTGTAGCGCAAACCTCATTTCAGGGTTTTTTGAAAACCTAATTTGAATAAATCATTTTTGCTCAAAATAAAGTTGGATAAAAATAGTTTTGGGCACTATTCATAGGGCATTATCATTGGGCAAGAAGTTTGGGTCAAGGAAGATTAATATGAAGAGGGATAGAATCTAAGAGTGCCATACACCACACTTCAACAATCAAACAAGCAACAATTCAGACAAGCACAAGCATTGAAAAAGTTTTAATTGCCTCCAAATTTTTATAAATCCAAGCATAGCAAGTGATACAAACACAGGGTGTGACACGCCACTTCTCCGTAGCGGTTATGGGGGAGAGAAATGGCCAGGCCGGGCGACAGCCCGCACACCTCTCCTCTTCCTCCTGAAGGGGGTGAGGGACCCGAATGGGCTCTCTGGCGCGGACCGGAGCTCCGTGCGGCGGAGTTTTCTCCAAACCGCAATGAAGGTGATGGAATTCCTGGGGTGGAGCTCGCCTACGGTGACACTCACTTGGTGAGGGAGCATCAGCGCCTTGCACAGGAATGGCACCGTCTTGAGGTCGCGGTGAAGCTTGGGCGCCTGCAGAACGAGCGCGCCTGTGCTGAGGCCATTGAATCCCTTGCTGCGACAGAGGAGGCCCGTGCGTGTGCCTTAGCCGAAGCCCGAGAAGCCGACTGCCGGTGTAGGGCCTCAGAGGAACGCCTCGAAGAGCTTCAGGCCTTCAACGCCGCCCTAGAAGGTCAGGTCCTGGCGTGGAATGTCGTGCTTGATGGTGCGACCCTCGAGCTCCGTCTTGCCGACGTGAATTCCGGCACACCCCCGACTTGGTGGCGATGGAGGCACTAGAGCAGAGCCTGGAGCGGGGAAGGCTGGAGGTGAGGGAACGCCAGGGGTCGCTTGCCGAAGAGTCCCTTGCCTCCCGCGAGGCGAGGCTCCAGGAGGAGGTTGACAACAGGGTGGATGAGGCTTGGCGCTCCCTCGTCCGGTACTATCGTGCGCGGTTGGAGCTCCAGGAGTCCTGATTCCGCGAGCGGCATGATTCCCTGAAAGGTGAGGTTAGGGACCTCATGAAAAGGTTAGACCAAGAGGAAGGGCGCCGGCACGCCGCAATGGACGCCCAAGCCACCGCCGAAGCCGAGCCGGCTTTCCTTCACAAGCAGGTAGATTACGTGGCTTCCCTGGCGAAGGAGACTTCGGACGAGGCGGCCCGTGCTCGTGGCCTCCAGCATATGCCCTCCCAGATGTTCCAGTCCCTCGAAGGAAGGGCCAAGCGGGCCTTGGACGTCATCTGTGGTGCAAGTGTCCCAAGCCCCTTGGTTCCGAACAACGCTGGGTACCTGGACTTGAAGAGGGCGCGAAGACGACCCGCGCTGGTGGAGGAAAAGAGCCATGACCACCTCGCGCAAGTGGCTTCGTGCGTCTTCAGCCACCTCCTCCACCTCGATCCGCACTTCAACCTTGGCTCGGTGCTTGGCCCTGTACATAAAACGATGTGCATTGCTCTTGCAGAGCGGGTGAGCGACCACGTGGAACACCTGATCGCGGAGTTTTCCCATGGGAGGCCGAGGACCAAGCCGCTGTCGTGACGCCCGGGGCCTTCAAAGGGGGGTGATGGCGAGGGTAGTAGCATCTTCATATTAGGCTGAGCGGTATTATTTTCTTAGCATGGGGCAAACTTGTATGTATCTTTGAGAATTTCCTCCGAACTTACTCCCATGTGGTGAGGTACACTGCACCGGGTCTCCTTTCCTGTGCATACGTTAGGTCGGGATCCCTTTCGACACTTTGCATCTACAGGTCCCAGTCCAACACATTTACCAGCCGCTGCGGTTGCGTCTGGCCACACATTTACCACGGAGCGAGGCCTCAACACCCCCGATGCCGGACGGATCACCAAGGACGGAATCGAGGCTGCCAAGTGGCCTTATTACCGGTAAGGCTCCTGAGGCAAACTGCTCAGGAGCCCCCTTTGACGCTCGAGCAGCTCTACGTCATCGAGTCCCAGTCCCACACATTTCCCTACCACCATGGTATTATGACCGGATCACCGAGGACGCAAACCATGGGGCGAGGCCCCAACACCCGCGATGCTGGCCGGATCACCAAGGACGACATCGAGGCTGCCGAGTGGCTATATGACCGGCAAGGCTCCTGAGGCGCAATGCTGAGGAGCCCGCTTGATGCTCGAGCGATCGCCTTTCTGCTAAGTGAGGCTCTGCCTCGGGAGGCCCAGATACTCGAGCCTCATGAGGCCAATGTTGTGGTGCCGAGCCATGGTCGTAGCCCCTCGGCGGAGGCCGACTGCCCAAAGTACGAGTCCCTGAGGTGACACGGGCTCAGCACCGAGCCCCGGGATGCTCTGGAGCGGGCTGGGGCACACGACACCTTATGAAACGCCAATCCAAAAGGGAATGTCGAAGGTCGATGAAATGAGAGAAATGAGAAAAAGGCGCTCGCCCCTTTCTCTTTTAAATCTAGAGTTCTAAACTCTTCAAATTTCTTTCAAAAAAGTGGCAATTCGAACATCAAAGAAAGCAAGCAAATGCTACGTCCGACTCCTAGGCTAGTCTTCGTCTTCCTCCAGCGCTAAGCGTAGGGCATCCACGTAGCCTGGGCATTGCCATTGATGGACAGTGTTGACTTCTCTGCCAGCACGGAGCTATGGCTGCCATGATGTAAGTGTCATGGGTTTTTGTAGTAGGGCCGTCCCAGGACAGGACCCTGGGTGCAGGGGTAGCCCCTCACACCCTAGAGCTCGTACCCGGGCGTCGGTATCGTAGCGTAGATGTAGCCCCCCGCGCCGCGGGCCGGGCCAGACCAGGCACGTCCGTTGCACGCGAGGCTGGGACACTGGGTGGTCCCTCAGTGCGCCTCGCCTGGGTGCCCTAGGTTCCCCTACAGGTGCTCACGGCCCAGCCCCCAGGGCGGGTAAACCGGGCCTAGGGACATGGGTGAGCTCAGGACTGCCCGCCGGTGACCGAGCGACACCCGACTCGGGGACATGGGCGTGTGTTCCACCCTCCGTGCCCAAGCGGGCGCAACTCGCCCTGGGGACGAGGCAACGTGCACTTCCCTTTGTCCCGAGGTTGGGATCATCCGGACCAAAGACATGGGCGTGTGCTCCACCCTCCGTCTCCAAGCCGGGGCCACTAGGCCCAGGAACACTAGCGGGTGTCCCCCCTGTGTTCCCGGTCTAGTGACCCCTGTCCCCAGACCGAGATGCCTGCCCTAAGGACCTCCCCACCAGCGGGTGTGCCCAGCGAGGGTGCTCGTGCCGATCACCCTCACGGAGCCAGTTGTTCGGGCTGCCCTCGCATGGCTGTGCGTGCCATCCCTCGTGAGGACTGCCCACGAAACAGCGTACGTACCTCCCGTGGTCGTGGTAGCTAGCGTCTCCTCCCCCTCTCCCCAGGTGTGCGTCAACACGGTCATTGTAGAGTTGCCCGAGCCCTAGGCGCCGGCATAGCTGAGCCTTCATTCCTCCTCCCTGGTTCCGGGAGAGGCGATGAGGGAAGCGGGGGGATGCCCTTCCCGCGCGGCCAGCACCTCCCACTGGCATCTGAGAGCATCTTCACCCAGCCCCCACACTTCTGGTGCCCTGGTTTAAACTCCTGGCGGGCGCGGATCGCTGCGAGTGTCCAAGAGGCGCCCGTGTTGCCCGAGCGTTGGTCCTGGGAGGTGAGGTAGGCCCCGGGACTAAACCTTGTTGAGGTACACTAGGGCCCCGCGGGTGTTGGTGGCGCGCCTGAAGGCGTACGTGGTCCACGCATTGCGGAAAACTCGCGCAGCGCGGTGGCGCCACAACTCGTGTGCCACGAGGATGCGACGCACCTGTGTGTCGGGTCGTGGCAGACCTAGAAGGGCTGGGGCACGCCCCTCACGAGAGGGGGAGTTGGGACGACGAGGGACTCCCCGTGCGGCTGGTGCTCGTTAAGGGCCCGGCCAGCGACGGGACCCGCCATCATAGAGGTGGTTTAGCGAGACGTTCCGGGGCCCACCGAAGCTATCCACGCCACACGGGCTGCTCAGCGCTTGGCCCAGGCCCGTCATCCTCTTACCATGAGAGCAACTAGTGGAGGCGAGGTGAGGCTCAAGGCAACCTTCGTCACACCCCGTACCTGGCATGCCAAATGTCAGATTTCAGGATCCACAAAACCCTTAAGGTTCGAACATAGGGGCGTGAGCGAAGGTTTCCCGCGGACTCACTCAACCTAGCTCGTTACTCGATGGACACTGTAGTGAACTCGCACGATGACGACGAATAAGATGAACCTGATAGTTTACCTAGGTTTGGGCCGCTGCGTGGCGAAATACCGTACTCCTGCTTTGGTGGATTTCCTCTTGTGGAGGTTGTGGTGGATGAACTAGTACAGTGTTCTTGAGCCTCACGAGGGCTCAAGGTGCGTTCTGCCTTCCGGTGGTGTGCTAGATGGCTAAGTATTGGATTGTCCTGAGTCAGGTGGCCCTCTACGGCATGACCTTGTCTCTATATATATCGGCGGCCCGGGTCCTCCTTCCTTACGACAATGGCGGAAAGGGATCCCACAACGGCCAATTTTGAAGGGGGATAGGAGTACATCTGCGCCCTGTCCAAAGGCGGTCTTCGCCTGCAAAGTAGCTGAGGGTGATGAAGTGGTGGGCTCGGCGATGACATCCCCGTGCGGGGCTGGTGGTCGTGGTCTTGTTGCACTAGAAGGGAAACCTTTGGGCAGTACTTTGGGAACCCGCGTACGTCCTTGCTCCCTTTGCACCAAAGGGGAAACTGTGTCGTCTGGAGCGCTAGCGCCTGCCTGTCCTTCCTTGTGTCATCCTTGACGCCTAAGGCCGGGGCTTGCATAGAGATCTAAGTCGCTCAGGTGGGAGCCTAGGGAGGCCTGTCCTTGCTGGTATTGTTGCCGCTCTTCCTCGCGAGCTCGACGTCCTTGCGAGGGTCTTGTCTTGAGTAGCGCTATGCAAGGCCATGCCTGGCTAACAAAGTGGGCCATGCCCTGGGCCGCAGGCAGGTAGAACTGGGTACCCCCATTCCCAGAATGCCGACAAGAAGGCTTAGGTGTCCCAACATAACTTTTGTTAACCACATTTGTAGCTTTAGTATGTTCCCTAATCCTGACAGGGAAAGGTAGTTTCCCAATATAAGCAGTAGGCACAACTAGATCAACATGATAAACAATTATTTTTCTTTAATTTTAACAGGTTCCTATAATGATTTTTCAATAGGTGGATGATATTTAAACCACTTCTCTTTAGGGCGATGAACATGAGTAGCAAATGATTCACAGAAAGAAGCTCCTATCTCAGAGTAAAGCCCATACTTGTTGGTAAACTTATGAAAAGTATGCATTTCCACAACAGATTTAACACAATCAAACTTAAGATTTATACCTAGCTCTTTACCTTTGTCGAATTCCCATTCTTCAGAGTTGCCTTTAATTCTTTCGAGAAGATCCATTTGAATTCAATAGTTCTCTTCATGTAGGAACCAGTAGAATAAGATTCAAGAATTAATTGATCATCATGAGAAAGACGAGCATAATTGTTTTTGTATAATCATTTCTCTTGAGAACTCATGGTTGGGGCAAGTGTGCATCATAGATTTAAGCCTCTCCACGATTGAGCGATGCTTTCTTCTTCGCGAGGCTAGTAATTGTATAAAAAGTTACGATCATGATGGACTATATGCATAGGATAAAACTTATGATGAAATTCTAGCTTCGAGTGATTCCAATCCCATGATCCAATATCATACAATAGCATGTACCACATCAATTCTTTTCACTCCAAAGATAAAGGGAAAACCTTATTCTTAACTTTGTCTCCGGATAAACCTACAAGCTTAAATAATCCACAAATCTCAGCTACATATATCAAATGGTAATCAGGGTGAGTTGTACCGTCATAAGGATTAGCCAGAAGTTTCTCTACCATACCCTAAGAAATCTGATAATAAATATATTCAATAGGTTTAGTAGATTGGGAAGCAACCTTTTCCACTTACGTTTGAGGCAAAGATGCCTCGAACAAGTTACTCAAAGGGTGATCGTCCATAGTAACGAGCACCAGTAAATTTCAGCACGTACTGAAAATGTTTCCTTACCAAGTTTGACTTACCAAATGTGCGTCACTCCCTGGCAATGGTGCGAGAAAAGAGTCTTGTTGACCCACAAGTATATGGCATAAATCTTAGTCCTTCCGATAAGTAAGAGTGCCAAACCCAACGAGGAGTATAAGGAAATGGTAAGCAGTTTTGAGAAAGGTACTCTCTGCAAGTGTTGTGAGTAATAGTGATAGATAGTTTTGTAGCAAGATAATTCGTAACAAGTGACAAGTAACAGTAGTATCAAGTGTGCAGCAACATAGCCCAATCCTTTTTATAGCAAAGGACATGCCAAAAAGTACTCTTATATGTAGTAAAGCGCTCCCGAGGACACATGGGAATTTCTGTCTAGTCATGTTCATCATGTTGAGTTGATTCACATTTGCTACTTTGATAATTTTATATGTGGGTGGACCGGTCCTAAGGTGTTGTTCTTACTTGAGAAACCAACCCACTTATTATTACCCCCTCTCGCAAGTATCCACAACTACGAAACAAGAATTAAGATAAATCTAATGATAGCATGAAACGTGTGAATCCAAATCAGCCCCTTACGAAATAACGCATAAACTGGGGGTTAGGCTTCTGTCACTCTGACAACCCATCATCTACTTATTACTCCATACTGCCTTCCCTTATAACATGGTGAAGTGTCCTGTAGTCGATGCTCACATGACCCCACTCAGCGAATCAACAACATAAATATAATCAAAATATCAAATGAATACTAACTTCAAATGATTACCTATAACTAGTGTAGGGGCACGGATGCTCATGATCACCTATGGGATCATAAATCCCTTGTGGTTCGGTTGGGGGCCATGTTGCTTGAAGAGCGGATAGCATGAGACGACACAACGATCAGGACGAATGCATTTTACCCAGGTTCGGGCCGCTGCTAAGCGTAAAACCCTACTCCTGCTTTTTGGTGGATTGATTTGGGGAACACAAAGAACACAGAGAACCTAGCCCCGGCAAGAATTGATGTCGGCGAAGGTGCAGATGCACGAGTACAAGTGTTCGGGGGTCCGAATTGCCAACCTTGAGCTAGATTGCCTTGGGCCTCCTTTTATAGTGCAAGTGGTCACCACAATGGAAAACAGACATTATCTATCGATTAGATAGCTAAGCAGAACTATCATACCCAACTCTGGCATTTAGGACAAAATGCCATCATTACCTGCCTAGGTGGCGCTTGGGGTTGCCTCCCTGACAAGCTCTAGCCACCGTTTGGTCGGTCGTTGCTTAAGAACTAGAGATGTTGTAGGGCGGGTGTCAATCGAGCATAACTTCCCTTCAATGTGTCGCTACATGCTTAACAAGAGCTGATTAGCTGCTTGAGGGATCGATACCACATCGATAATTGACAGGCATAGCAATGCGGTGGAGCGGTGGCTGGCCGGTTCATGCCTGTCAGGGAGTGGCCTGCCGGATCTTCTGGGAAGCATGTGCGTCTTGGCCCCCGGCAAGCGTCGGAGGCATGCTTGGCACGTCGCAACCCAGGCTTGGGCTGCTATGTTGAGCTTGCTGGATTCTTGTCTTGATTGCTGGCGGGGTTCTTTGCTTCTACCGCCTGTGCATAAGTCAAGGGCAATGGGTACCCCCTATACTAGTGCACTGACAGGAGCCCTCGGGACTGGCCCACACATGCTCGCGAAGTGCCGTTGGGTCAAGCCCAAGTTTCATCCACATGGGCGCAATGTGATGGGGGTAACTGCTAATTTATTGGTCAGCACTAACCCACCACCTCAGGTCGTTTCCGCCACACGCTCCGCATGCATAGCGGGGAGTTAGCGATGGGCGCGCGTGACTTGAAGTCCTGATCATGACAGAAAACCGCAACACCATGGATTGGACAATTGGGGTGGTTACCTGTTCGCCCGTGACCGTGGGCGATGGAATTGGTGGAGATGGGCGACGACCCTTGGACTGGAGGAGAGCTAGCCCCCCTGCTCTCCCTATAAATTGGGAGGTTAGCGAGAGGCAATGACCATCCACCCTTTCTTCCTCCTGGAGTTCAAGATTGCAGGTCTTTCCCTACTCCTCTTGTCCCCGGGTCACCCCTCCTCCCCCGATGATCAGGAAAAGGGTTTGGTGGGCATGCTGATCATCGCACGGTCTTCTTCTCGAGCTCACGCCCAGTCTCTATCATGGGATAGCAACGGAAAGGGCTTGAATTGTGGGAGCAGGCGGCGTGGTGGCCACACCTAGAGAGATTGTGGCGGAATACCTGCCGTTGCACCGCCCGCTACCTCAGTCTTGAGGGAACGCCACGTGGCTGGTGCCATGTTTGGGTTTTTGATGAAGACGCAGTGCCACATCTCATAGTCTTCGTGCTCCCATATTATGGTGATGAAGAGAGGATACTCTTACGACCTCCAGTCGAGTGCGGGAAGCTGTTACGACGTCTCGTCTCGTATTGTGGCGGAGTTCCCCTCCCATGGCGCTATATGCACATCGTGAGGGTGGGAACCTTCCGTTCGCATGTTCTTATTAAGGGGAGGAGGGATTCCCCGCCTTTGGCCACCGAGGACGACCATGCTCTCTATGGGGTCCCTAGGTTTCCATGCTTGGTGCTTGGGAGATAGTGTGGGTGTCTTCTCGAGTGGTAGCGATGAGGAAGACGATGAGGTCTATGACTCGTTGCTTTCCCCGACAACACCATCATCACCAGCTAGGACCCCGCAATGCCACCATCTGCACCTGCCCTCCGCCTTCTTTCCCCTTGTCGGTCTTGTCCGCTTCGTCCACCCTTCCTGGGGCAGTGCCCTTCTGCCGGTCGCTTCCCTCCGGTCCTGGCTAGGAAGGGTTGAATCCCAGCCAGGCGCTCCTTTTGCCCTCTGCTCCTTTTCTACCTAATCCCTAAGAGGAGAGGGATAAGAAATTGATTACATGGCACTTATCTTTTTTATTTTATAAGATGTAGGCGCTTGCCAAGTTTTAATGGATCATAATGTAATCTCTACCCATTTTTGTATTGAAAATGAATGAGAACAAAATGCCATTTTTCTCCCGCAAGTACTATCCCTTTCCATTCCTTATTTGTTCTGTATTGGCATGTTTTGTCTCTGCCACACGGAGCTACTTGCCGGGGTCGTCATTCAAACCATGAGTTCCAGAGTGCGCGCGAGGGGGGGGGGGGGGGCGAGCCCCTCGGCAATCGGTTGGCATTGTTCCCCGACATAGCTCCTTATTGGTATAGGTGCTGCCACCCCTATATGCAAGGATAGAGGGATGTCTCGTCCCAACAAGGGTTCTCACCGCGCAGATGACTCCACATCCCATAGTAAGGAAGAGACTAAGGGTTTCCTTGAGAAGTAATGAACTGGAAATATATGATACACTTATCTTTTCTAGATAGTGTCTTCTTTTCGAGCGGGATGGATCGCCATCTTTGTTCCCTTGTCTTCCTTCCCTATTTTCTTGATGATAAAACATGTAGAGTGAGGACAATAACAAATCTCATCAAGCATTCTAGCAAATCTATCATATTTAGAAAGCGTTAACATTGCAATCATGAAAGAGAATGCATAATGAGCATGTAATGGTGATGATATGATGCAATGCCTAGCTTTTATTACTTCTGCTCAGGGTCTATGTCTGGCTTTGTACAAAGGGTTACATGCAACATCGGCAAGACTTATACAAAAGGTGGTTGCAGGGAACTGAGCCCGGCAGCCATGCCTTACATGTAGAACTTACGAAGATGCTCAATGTATCATGAGTTTTGCACCTTGGTGCCATCTTCGTTCTCTAGATGGACTGTGCCAGGTTTGGTGGCTTGTACTACCCGGTAAGGGCCTTCCCACTTTGGCTTGAACTTGTTCGTACCCTTGGCAAACTGAACACGCCAAAGGACAAGGTTGCCTTCCTCAAGGCTCCGGGCATGAACTTTGCGTCTATGGTAGCAACGTAGAGCTTGCTTGTAATGCCC
Organism: Hordeum marinum; assembly: GCA_022496015.1. Taxonomy (NCBI): domain Eukaryota; kingdom Viridiplantae; phylum Streptophyta; class Magnoliopsida; order Poales; family Poaceae; genus Hordeum; species Hordeum marinum. The sequence continues at coordinate 270,496,606 of CM039678.1, forward strand.
CGCACGCATAGCATCCCGGAGACGGTCTTCCTCGAGGAGCGCAACATTGTCATGTCGTAGTTGTTGTTGCTCCACCTCATCGTAGGCAAGCACTTGAGGTGACCCGTATATGAGTTCCATGGGGAGCACTACTTTCGCCCCGTACACTAGGGAGAAGGGCATTTGGCCGGTAGCTCAATTTGATGTCGTTCTGAGGGACCAAAAAACCATTGGCAGCTCATCTATCCAGCGCCTACCGCTTTTCCATAGCTTATCGAAAGTCCTTGTCTTGAGCCCTTGCAGTACTTCTTCATTCATCCTATCAACTTGCCCGTTGCTCCTTGGGTGAGCAACAAAGCCGAAGGAGACCTTGCTTCCAAGGTTTTGGATATACTGCATGAAGGCGCGGCTCGTGAACTGGGTGTCGTTATCGGTGATCACTCTATTAGGTACTCCAAAACAACACACTAGTCCTTTCATGAACTTGATAGTTGCTTGTGCAGTCACCTTTCTCACCGGTTCCACCTTTGGCCACTTTGTGAACTTGTCGGTTGCCACGAACAAGAACTCAAAGCCCCTCACAACACGAGGGAAGGGGCCCAAGATATCGAGCCCCTAGAATGAGAATGGCCAAGATAGAGGGATTGCTTGCAGGGCTTGCACTGGTTGATGGATGTTCTTAGAATGGAAATGGCAGGCTTCACACTTGGTGACCAGCTCAGTAGCATCTTGGAGGGCAGTGGGCCAATAGAAACCCTGTCGGAAAGCTTTCCTCGCAAGGCCCCTTAATCCAATATGGGAACCACACACTCCTCCATGAATCTCCGCCAACAACTTTAGTCCATCCTCCTGGTAGATACACTTCAATTTCATGATGTTCAGCCGCCTTCTGTACAAGGTGTCGTTGACAAACCGGTACATACTTGACCGACGGACTACTCTTTCTGCTTCTTCTTGCTCTTCGAGGAGTTCTCATGTTTCAAGGAAATGGACTATACGCTGCGCACATGTTGGAGCATGTGTCTCGACAACAAGGAATAAAGGCATCTCCTCATCTCCGAGATCACTTGCCTCAACCGCTAGACCATGAGGTCATCCATGAAGGAGCTGCTTGCAAACCGGAACGGGATTTCCCCTGGCAAACTCTCTACCAGCGGCTTTGGGAAGCACTGCCAGGAAATGCTTGCCGGAGGTCAACTTTATTCTCTTCTCGGACGTCGTAGATGGGGACACTAATGGTTGGGTAAGGCGGAGAACAAAGGTCCCTGATTCCATAGGAAGCTTATTTGTAGCACACTTTCATAGGTGATCAGCTATAACAGCCCGAGACCAACGCTCCAGAAGATTCCCCTTTATTTCCATTCTCGTATGTGTTTCTTTTGGTTGTTGTATTCATCATCACATCATTCGTATCATCTACATGGCATCGTCACTTGTTTCCGAAACTTGCATCCGTTCGTGTTTGCTCTCAGTTTGTGTCGTTGTCCGTTTCGAGTCCAACCACATATGCACGCGCCCGCGGCATCGATAAAATATTGTTTTCAAAGTGCGTTTTGAATATTCTCGGATTGGTTGGAACTTGGCGTGCGGTCTTGTTATATTGTAGGTGGACCGCCTACCAAATTTGGTTGTAATCAGAGTCCGTTTGATACCCGAAAAGTCGACCGTAGTGGCACTGTCATCGGTTTATTTGTCGGACGATTTCGGTTTATAAAACTTTGTTGCCGGGCCGCAAACCTCCCTCTCATCTCCACCTAGCCCATCTACACAACCACCGCAGCCCACCTAGTCCCCCTCCACTTTTGGAACCGCGGATCGATATCCTACAGTCTAAAAACGAGCAAAACCCCCCTAACCTAGCCCCAAACTGCTATATATAGACCCCTAGGCATTCATTTAGGGAAACCCTAACCCTGGCCTCAAAATTCGCACTCACGCCACCTCCTCCCACCTCCTAGGGCCGTCAGCCTTCCCAGGCCTGCATGGGGCCGGCGAAGCCCGGTTCTCCGCCGCCGCCGCCCGCAACGGAAGCCACCCATCTCTTGGGAGCCACTCCTCCCGAGCCGCACCCGATGCTATACGTCGACCCTGCATCGTTTGGACACCGAAGCGAGCCAGCCCCCTCCGTGCCACTCCTCCCGCGCGTCGCTCGGCCTCGCCGAACCCCGCTGCTCGCTGGAGCAAGCTTCGCCAGGACCCCACTGTAGCTGCCGTATCCTGCCAGATCCACCTGTAGCCCCCGTTCCCGACCTCTGTTATTCCGTAGCCGGCACATTGACCTACGCCCGCCACCACTGCCTAGTCCTCGTCCCGTGCGAGGAGAAGAATGCCACGGGGTCGCTCGAGCCCTGCGCGTTGACCGAGCGCATCGCCAGACTCGCCTGTTTCCTGCTCCTCTGGGCCGCATCGGCTCCTCGAGGCCCAGCCTCCTCTCCACCGACCTAGGCCGAGCCCACTCTGGTGAGCACCCCCTCGCCCGAGCGTCATATAGATTGTGTGCGCCCTCTGTCTTGGCCTAGTTTGTGTCCTAATGCTATGTGGTGCCCTATGTGTAGTATAACTATGTGATGCCCATTGCCATGTTTAGTTGTTGTAGTTTCGGCCCGCATGGTATTTTTTCAGGCTTTGTGATTTTATCCAATTATCCAAGACTTTTAGTAATTTCAAAAATAAATGCATGTTTTAAAATGGCGATATATTATTAATTGTGCATCGTATCGAAATATTGTATATATGTAAAATGCTTAGAATATTGTGTAGATTAATTATATCCCACTTCTATAAATGTTAAAAATGATTTACTTGCTGTTTGTATTTAATTGCATAAATAACTTGCTAATAGATTATGTCATGACTTGCATAATTAATTGTGATATATTTTCCTTCATGAACACATGCATATTATATATGTTTTCGGGGTAGACAAATCCATTGAATTTATATGTGCATTTAGATTTGTCATTTGAGTAAGTCTGTGTGCATGTCATTTTGCCATGTTGCCCTTTTGTTTATTTCGTGTGATTTAATCCATGCATATTTTGGAATAGTTGCCAACATGAGATATGCCCGTTGACATATACGGCATATCCATCTTGTTTTGCTCATATCTTTTAGACCGTAGCTCCATTTGAGATGTTCTATATATGTAAATCGACTAGAATGATGTATAGAATCACGTGGTAAGTGTTATTTTTCTGTTTAACAAATATAAAATATGGTTAGTTCAGATCTGGACCAATTTCAAAATTAACATATGGGGTCGTTTCGGAAATGCTATAAGTTGTTTCTGACCTTATTTAAGATGCCAAGATAGATAGTTTATTTATGCTTCACTTCTTGCCATGTTTAACAACATTTAATATTGTCATGTACCTAAACGAGAGTGAACTAAATATCCGATCGTGGAATTTCGTCAATATGCAACTCGTTGCATATTGAGCTTCACTTTAATGTGTAGTAGTTGTTTGTCGTGATTTGTCATGCCTTGCATATTTAAGACTGGACATGCATCATATTTGTTTGCGTATCATGTTAAGCATATGTTGTGGTGAATTGTGTGTTGATTGTTTGTCCGGATGATTCCTTCTCGATATAGTTCCGAAAGCGTTCGGAGTGAGAGGATCCGTTCGACTACGTTGGCTCGTCTTCTTCATGGATTCGTTCTTCTTCCAAGCGGGATCTCAGGCAAGATGACAGATTTCCCTAGATGCCACTACTATCATTGCTATGCTAGTTGTCCACTTTTATCGTTAAGTCTCGCTACCTACCACTTGTTTGTCAAGCCTCCCAACATTGCCATGATAAGCCTCTAACCCCTCAGATCCCAGCAAACCTTTGTTTGGCTATGTTACCTCTTGCTCGGCCCTTCTTATAGTGTTTCTAGCTGCAGATGCAATTGCTTCCATGTGACAACATGGTCATTCTTTTATTATATCACAATATTATTGATATTTCGTTTAATGCACATATATACTTGGTAAAGGTGGAAGGCTTGGCCTTTTGCTCGGTGCTTTGTTTCACTTTTGCCGCCCCTAGTTACTTGTGTACGAGTGTTATGTTCTATATTGAGCTCTCCTAACATGCTAGGGGTTGTTATGGGGACCCCTTGATTTTTGTTTTAGGATAAAGCTTGTCTGGCAAGGCCCAACATTGGTACTGCATTTGCCTAATAACTAATAAACCTGCATAGGGAGTAATTAACCCAAGGATCTTTAATTAACAACCCAGGCCAGTGCTCCTCCCGAGTGTTGGTCAAAAACGGGCTGCTTGCGGGGCTGCCTCGAGGAAACTCGGGGATTTGTTTTCCCTTGTAGCTAGACCCATCTGTCGTGTCCTGAGAACGACATACGCGGCTCTTATCAGGTTCGTCGACACGTCGGGTGGTCTTTCTGGCCTTGTTTTACCTTTCTCGAATGTCTTCCGTGAGGAATTCCGATTTTCTTCGGGCTATCTCGAGGTTGCCGGTTTCCAGTGGAATGGCTTAGGAAGATCACGAGATTCGTGGTCGAGATTATTCCCGCGGTGTGTGGTTAATTTGTGATCGATGAGTTAGAGCACCCCTACAGGGTTAAATCTTTAGGAAAGCCATGCCCGTAGTTATGTAGCAACTTGGAAACTTTGTTTAACACCCGGTCATAGTAAACTTGGAGTAAACTCAATTACAATACACCAACTGTGTGCGTAACCGTGACTGTCTCTTCTCGTGAGTCCTTATCCGAGAGAGAACACGGTGGGGTTATGTTTGACGTAAGTAGGTGTTCAGGATCACTTAGTGATCATTACACGCTCATGTATGTTATGCATAGACCACCATACTTTACTTTCTGTATTCGTAAGTTAGCCACTCAAATAAATGCTTAGTCGCTTGCTGCAGCCCCACCACTTAACCATACCTCACCCATTAAGCTTTAATAGTCTTGATACCCTTGGAAATAAGATTGTTGAGTCCCTGTAGCTCACAGATTACTACAACAACAGTTGTAGGTACAGGTAATGCGATGATTTGACATGAGCGTGATGCTTGTTTGATTTGGAGTCCTTCTTTTTCTTCTTCTTCATCGATCTAGGATGGGTTCCAGGCAACAGCCTCGGATAGCAAGGATGCATGTCATTGTGTCGTTTGTTTTGGTCCGTAGTCGGACCCTACTCTTCTGTATGATGTTTGATTATGTTGTTGTATTGATGTGATCTTGATGTAGCTTGTGGTGAGTGTAAGCCAATTCCATATACTCATCTCTTCTGTAAATGTACTTGTAATGATATCCATTCTTGCAACACGACGAGATGCACTTCTATCCCTATTGAAGCCCTCGTGCCAAAATAAGGATAGGATCGCATCTTGGGCATGACAAGTTGGTATCAAAGCATGTACCGACCTAGGAGACCCCTTGATTGATCGAACTTGGCTGAGTCGAGTCTAGTAAAAAAACTATTTTGAGTCTAGTTATATCGGAGAGTATGATTCTTTTTACTCCTCTTCTATGCTCTAATGAGGAATTACCACTTAGGAATTTTGATTCTACCCTCTTCTCACTCAATTTTTTTAAGGATATTTTGGAATCTATATTATGCCGATGTGATGGAGTTATGTACTTGGTGCCTCCTATTACCGAGAAGTAGAGCTCTAGGGGATTCTTAACACATCGTTATCATTCAGTTTCCTTAGTATCCCAAGACGGAGGATGTTCAAAATTACTTCAATAATTTTCATGGCGAGATAAGATCAGAGTCACCCAATACTGGGGAGGCGTCTGGGGTACTGCCATGTTTGGTATTGTTGTGTTTTTGAGGGTTCGAGATAGATAGAGTTCTGAAGCCTCTGGTTATGTGTTGACGGATGGATACAGTTGGAGTGTAGGGCTTGTTAGTTGTGTGAGATATTTTTCCTCCCTGTATCCCCAACACCAGATTGCATAACCAAAGATTTTAGGAGTTCTTAGGTGGGAATTCAAGTAGTTACCTAGGCTATCCTCCAACAGATCATGATGTGAGGTTGGGGTTCGACATCTAGTGGATTCGTTTGTTCACGATCTTTCTTATAGAGGCCAGTCTCGATATATGTCATCAGATTGGCTTCATCAAGCCTTGTAGTTCGCTACGCCTAGGAAGTAGATTCGAGCGTCATTTCAATATGACAATCCAATGTACGATCAAGCCCGTGCGAACCTTACCACGAAAATATCGAGCGGAATCTTTGTCATGAATTTATTCTGGTTTGTTTCGTAAGCCCCATCCTTTCTTTTGTTTTGTATATGGTAATTCGAGTTGCTTCGATGTCAGGTGGTGATTTCATATCTTTTCTAAGTAGTGTTCTCATATTTTATGGGAATGCAAATCCTTTGTTCAACTGGAGTTGTCATGAAATTCTTTTCAACCGGTGTGCTTCTCTTCAAGTTAATTCTATCCTCGTCAATATTTGCAAGATCAATCCTCATGTTTCTTTCCGTAGTTCTTTTCATCCATCCTAAGTTGTGTTTGTTTTTCCCCACCCTCCCTCCCTTTTTCTTCAATGATTAAATTCTCATCCAAATGCCTTTCTTTTCATCGATGCTTCCGCTATCTTTTCTTTTGTATCATATCCGGTGATTCATTGTGAAGATCCTCAAGTGATTCGAATTCATCTTTTCCTTATTCTTGTTTTCTTCCCTGATGGGTTCAATTCAAGCTCTCGGTGTTCATCATATCCTTTTCATTCTCTAAATGCTTTCTCATGTTGGAATTCTTTATCGGGCCTCTCTTGGTTTTCATATCTCCCTGTTCTAACCGGAGTCCTGAAGATATCTTGGAAGATTCTTGTTCTCATTCAATCCTTTCAAATTAGTTTGAGGTTCTCACCTCATCACATTTTCATTCATACCGGTGCAATACCCCTTCTAAGCAATTGTTTGAACGGTGATCTCTTTGAGTGGGCCTATAACCCACAGGTTTTCCCCCAGGATCTTACCTGGCTCTTTCAATCTTTTCCGGAGATGTTCTCAAGTTCTCTTCTAATATGACGTAAGAATGAATTTCATCAGTCATATGCCTTCTCGAAGATCACTTCTAAATCATTTTCACCGTTGGCTCAACCGTTCTTTATTCATTATTCTAGAGAATCTCAGTAATTCATGGTGTTGCTTCTCACCATCATTCTCATCTTTGAAGACCGAAGGAGTGGTTCTCCAAAATCTGTGCTCATTCTCTTGAAGATTCATGGTTTCAGCTTCCTACTATCTTCTCGAATTATTGTCAATCATGAGTAATTCTTTCCATATCTATTTGGTGCATTTCAGTGTTGTTTTCATTTCTTGATCCTCCGAAGGCCATCATTTCAGAAGATTTCCTCACTCTCAGCTTTCAGCTTTCATTCTCAAATTCTTCTCAATTGTTGCCCCTTCGTTCGTATCTCAATTATTCTAGTGGCTCATTATAGTTCTGTTAGGTGGGTCATGGTCTCTTCGTCTCATGTATGCAATCATTCGTAATACCCCTTTTTGTTCCAATTTCATACCGGTGTTTTGTTCAAGACTTCTTGAAGTTTGTGCTCTATATCTCTTTCCTATCATTTTCAAAAGAATAAGTGGTGTGCAAAATCCATTGCTTGTCATCAATTTAACTTGATGAAGGATACACATAACATTATTCTTATTCTTGTTTCATCAAGATGATTTCAATCCTTCTTCCGAAGTTGTTCATGATATCAAATTCTCAATTCTAAGTTGTTCAACTTTTCTTTTTCGAAGTTCCAAGTTATTTTCAAATATATCTTCGCGAAGCTTCATCTAAAGCATAGCAAGGCCGCAATCTTGTCGTTTCGCAATCTTCAATTCTTTTATATCATCCTTTCATTCCAGAGTTAGTCCCGATGGTTCTTCATGGTGGTTTGTAAGGACGTAATTCTTCTCGAAGTGTTCTTCAAGATTCTTGTTGGAGATGCTCAAGTATTCTTTCTCTTGGATTTCTAAATTCAATTCCTTCTCATTGTCTTTTGAGATGGTTTTATTAAATTCTTGAGGAGTCTCGAAGTTAAATTGTTAAGAATGATATAAATAAACCCGTCATGTCTTCTCGGAGTTATCTTGGGTTGGATTTCACCTAAAGCATTTCCTAAGGATTGTTGCGATCATGGTGTCATAGATGGTCCAAGTTTTCTCCCTGTTCTCTTGGTGAGAGAAGTTTTGCATATCTTGTTGCTCCCAAGCAATCAATTGTTTCTATTGTGGTAGATTGTCACCTCATAATTTTGAGATGTTTTCCATAAGCCCATAACAAGCTATTCTTTTTGTTGTTGATTCTCTATCAACTCCGTTCAACCAAGCTTTTCAAATTCAATGGTGGTGGAAGTTGTCATGTTCTTCTCCGTTCTCTTCTCTCCAAAGATCCAGATTCTATTCTGTTGTTCCGGAGGCATTGTGGTGTTGCTCTTTTCAACTCACATCTACTTTGATTAAGATCATGTTCTTTATTTGCTTATTCATTTTACCAGAGTGTTGTGTTCTTTGTTCAAGTTCTTGTCCTTCTTATCAAGCTTTGCCTTTCTTTCCTACCGAAGTGTTGCGGAAATTTCTTGTGAATTCTTGCTTGTTCCTCATGTCATTCTTCATCTCGTTGAAACATTCAATGATCATTGGTTTCACTCGTTTGTCAAACAAGTAGCTAAGTTACCTTTTGCTCTTTCTCTTTCCCTTCTCATTCTTAGATCTCGGGACGAGATCCTCTTGTAGTGTGGGAGAGTTGTAACAGCCCGAGACCGACGCTCTAGAAGATTCCCCTTTTATTTCCATTCTCATTTGTGTTTCGTTTGGTTGTTGCATTCATCGTCGCATCATTCGTATCATCTGCATGTCATCGTCACTTGTTTTCAAAACTTGCATCTATTCGTGTTCGCCGGTTCTCTCAGTTCCTGTCGTTGTCCGTTTCGAGTCCAACCACACACGCACGCGCCCGCGGCATCGATAAAATATTGTTTTCAAAGTGCATTTTCAATATTCTCGGATTGGGTTGGAACTTGGCGTGCGGTCTTGTTATATTGTAGGTGGACCGTCTGCCAAATTTCGCCGCAATCAGAGTCCGTTTGATACCCGAACGGTAGGTCGTAGCGGCACCGACATCGGTTTATTTGTCAGACGATTTCGGTTTATAAACCTTCATTGCGGGGCTGCAAACCTCCCTCTCATCTCCACCTAGTCCATCTACACAGCCATCGCAGCCCACCTAGTCCCCCTCCGCTTCCAGACCTTCGGATCGAGATCCTACCGTCCGAAAATGGGCAAAACCCCCCTAACCTAACCCCAAATTGCTATTTATAGACCCATAGGCCTCCATTTAGGGAAACCCTAACCCCGGCCTCGAAATCCATCCTGCCGTCGCCTCCTCCCACCTCCCAGCGCTGCCGTCCTGCTGAGGCATGCGTGGGGCCTGCAAAGCCCGGTTCTCCACCGCCGCCGCCGCCCTCAACGGAAGCCACCCATCTCCTGGGAACCGCTCCTCCCGAGCCATGCCCGATGCTCCATGTCGACCCTGCATCGGCTGGCCACTGGAGCGAGCCAGCCCCTTCCGTGCCACTCCTCCCATGCATCGCTTGGCCTCGCCGAACCCCGCTGCTTGCTGGAGCAAGCTTCCCCGGGACCCTGCTTCGCGGACATTTGAGGGTTGCCCGGCCGCCATGGCCTCAAGCTCTAGTTGGCCGCCTCTGGGACCCCACTGTAGCTGTCGTATCCCGCCAGATTCGCCCACAGTCCCCGTTCTCGACCTCTGTTACGTCGCCGATGCGTTGACCAGCGCCCTCCGACGCTTCCTCGTCCTCATCCCGTGCGAGGAGAAGAATGCCACGGGGTCGCTTGATCCCTGTGCGTTGACCGAGCGCATCGCCAGACTCACCTGCTTCCTACTCCTTTGGGCCGCGTCGGCTACCGGAGGCCTAGCCTCCTCTCCACCGGCTTGGGCCGAGCCCACTCTGAGCACCCCCCACGCCCGAGCATCATATAGATTATGTGTGCCCTCTGTCTTGGCCCAGTTTGTGTCCTGCTGCTATGTGGTGCCCTATGTGCAGTATAACTACGTGAGGCCCATTGCCATGTTTAGCCGTTGTAGTTTCGGCCCGCGTGGTATTTTTGTAGGCTTTGTGATTTTATCCAATTATCCAGGACATTTAGTAATTTTAGAAATAAATGCATGTTTTAAAATGGCGATATATTAATAACCGTGCATTGTATCGAAATATTCTATATATGTAAAATGCTTAAAATTTTGTGTAGATTAATTATATCCCACTTTATAAATGTTAAAAATGATTTACTTGCTGTTTGTATTTAATTGCATAAATAACTTGCTAATAGATTATGTCATGACTTTCATAATTAATTGTGATATATTTTCCTTCATGAACATATGCACATTATATATGTTTTTGGGGTAGAAAAATCCATTGAATTTATCTGTGCATTTAGCTTTGACATTTGAGTAAGTTTGTGTGCATGTCATTTTGCCATGTTGTCCTTTTATTTATTTCGTTTGATTTAATCCATGCATATTTTGGAGTAGTTGCCAACGTGAGATATGCCCATTGACATGTGCACTAGCACCTAGTCATTTTTCTTGCCATAGAAATGCATGTTTAGGTGCTGTTTTATTGTTGGAAAAATGCTATAAAAATTGTGCTGTTTTGAGATGCTAAAATATTGCTAAGTCTGGAATCTGTAACGTTTTGTTGCTGTATTGCCATGTGCTTTGCTAGTGATCTAGAACCCCTTTGGGGTAGGTATAATGGCGTTATTTGTAGTTGTTAATGTCCTTTAGTATGTTGTTAAGTATCATGCCATAATATGACCTGCAGCATATAGTTTTACTGCTGTAAATATACCTTCGTGATAAAAACTGCACTGTTAGAAACTGGGTTATTTTGACAAAGTCTGAAACTGTTTTCAATTAGCCATGTTGTGAGCTTCCTATCATGTGATCCATGCCTCTCTTGAGTATGATATGTGAAGATCAAATGAAGTGTGTGTCATATGCTATTGCCCCATTCTTAGTTTGTGCATTTTATAATCTTGTAGCTTGTTGTTTTCATGTGTGCAAAAGGCTATGTTGTTGTATTAGGCAGATTTCAATAAAACTTGTGTTGGTTGTTGTGGTTGAACCGTAGCTCCGTTTTGGGAATGCCATATATGAAAATTGCTTAATTTTGTGTATTATCATAATATCTTACTGCATTCATGATTTGAAATGTTTGTGGTTGTCATTTTCATGCACTTTGCATTCATGACATATCCATCTTGTTTTGCTCATATCTTTTAGACCGTAGCTCCGTTTGAGATGTTCTATATAGGTAAATCGACTAGAATGACGTATAGAATCACGTGGTATGTGTTATTTTTCTGTTTAATAAATATAAAATATGGTTAGTTCAGATCTGGACTAATTTCGAAATTAACATATGAGGTCGTTTCAGAAATGCTATAAGTTGTTTCCGACCTTATTTAAGATGCCTACATAGATAGTTTATTTATGCTTCACCTCTTGCCATGTTTAACAACATTTAATATTGTCATGTACCTAAACGAGAGTGAACTAAATAATAAATCGTGGAGTTTCGTCAATATGCAACTCGTTGCATATTGAGCTTCACTTTAATGTGTAGTAGTTGTTTGTCGTGATTTGCCATGCCTTGCATATTTAAGACTGAACATGCATTATATTTGTTTGCTTATCATGTCAAGCATATGTCGTGGTTAATCGTGTGTTGATTGGTTGTCCGGATTATTCCTTCTTGATAGAGTTCCGAAAGCATTCGGAGTGTGAGGATCCGTTCGACTACGTTGGCTCGTCTTCTTCATGGATTCGTTCTTCTTCCAAGAGGGATCTCATGCAAGATGACACATTTATCTAGATACCACTACTAACATTGCTATGCTAGTTCTCCGCTTTTATCGTTAAGTCTCGCTACCTACCACTTGTTTGTCAAGCCTCCCAACATTGCCATGATAAGCCTCTAACCCCTCCACATCCCAGCAAACCTTTGTTTGGCTATGTTACCTCTTGCTCAACCCTTCTTATAGCATTTCTAGCTGCAGGTGCAATTGCTACCATGTGACCACATGGACATTCTTTTGTTATATCACAATATTATTGCTATTTAATTTAATGCACATACATACTTGGTAAAGGTGGAAGGCTTGGCCTTTTGCTTGGTGTTTTGTTCCACTTTTGCCGCCCCTAGTGACTTGTGTATCAGTGTTATGTTCCATATTGAGCGCTCCTAACATGCTAGGGGTTGTTATGGGGACCCCCTTGATTTTCGTTTTAGGATAAGGCTTGTCTGGCAAGGCCCAACATTGGTACTACAATTGCCTAATAACTAATAAACCAGCATAGGGAGTAATTAACCCGAGGATCTTTAATCAACAACCCGAGCCAGTGCACCTCTTGAGTGTTGGTCCAAAACGGGCAGCTTGCGGGGCCGCCTCAAGGAAACTCGGGGATTAGTTTTTACCTATAGCTAGACCCATCTGTCGTGTCCTGCGAACGAGATACGCGGCTCTTATCGGGTTCGTCGACACGTCGGGCGGTCTTGCTGGACTTGTATTCCCTTTCTCGAATGTCTTGCGTGAGGAATTCCTATTTTCTTCGGGCTATCTCGAGGTTGCGGTTTTCCAGTGGATTTGCTTAGGAAGATCACGAGATTCCTGGTCGAGATTATTCTTGCGGCGTGTGGTTAATTTGTGATGGATGAGTTGGAGCACCCCTGCAGGGTTAAATCTTTTGGAAAGCCATGTCCGCGGTTATGTAGCAACTTGGAAACTTTGTTTAACTCCCGGTCATAGTAAACTTGAAGTAAACTCAACTAAAATACACCAACTGTGTGCATAACCGTGACTATCTCTTCTCGTGAGTCCTTATCCGAGACAGAACACGACGGGGTTATGTTTGATGTAAGTAGGTGTTCAGGATCACTTAGTGATCATTACTAGCTCACGTCCGTTATGCATAGACCACCATACTTTACTTTATGTATTCGTAAGTTAGCCACTCAAATAAATGCTTAGTAGCTTGCTGCAGCCCCACCACTTAACCATACCTCACCCATTAAGCTTTAATAGTCTTGATACCCTTGGAAATGAGATTGCTGAGTCTCTGTGGCTCACAGATTACTACACCAACAGTTGCAGGTACAGGTAATGCGATGATTTGATGTGAGCGCGATGCTTGTTTGATTTGGAGTTCTTCTTCTTTTTCCTCTTCTTCATCAATCTAGGATGGGTTCCAGGCGGCAGCCTGGGATAGCAAGGATGGATGTCATTTTGTCGTTTGTTTTCGTCCGTAGTCAGACCCTACTCTTCTGTATGATGTTTGATTATGTTGTTGTATTGATGTGATCTTGATGTAGCTTGTGGTGAGTGTAAGCCAATTCCATATACTCATGTCTTTGGTAAATGTACTTGTAATTATATCCATTCTTTCAACATGACGAGATGTGCTTCTATCCCTGTCGAGGCCCTCGTTCCAAAATAAGGATAGATCGCATCTTGGGCGTGACATCAGCATTGTTGTTTTCTGCTCGTGGAACATGCTCTGCTTGAAGCCCATCAAAGTGCTTCTCCAATTTCTTCACTTCCTCCATGTAGGCTTCCATAAGCGGGCTTTGGTAATCCTTGTTGACTTGCTTTACCACAAGTTGAGAATCTCCTCGACAATAAGCCTCTTTATCCACAACTCTACCGCGATTCTGAGTCCGGCAAGGAGGCCCTCATACTCAGCGGTGTTGTTTGTGGCCTCCTCCAAGGGAAAGTGCATCCAGATGACGTACTTGAGGTGCTCTCCAGTCGGGGCGATGAGGAGCACATCTGCTCTAGCCCCCTGGAGTGAGAAAGCATCGTCAATGTACATGATCCAATTCTTTGGTGGCTCTTTGTTGAGGAGGACTGTCCTCGAAGATTCATCATATGGTGTGGGTGTCCACTCTGCAATAAACTCTGCCAAGGCTCTCCTTTGAATAGTGGAAGGGCTCCCATACTTAAATCCGAAGCTTCACAACTCTAGTGCCCACTCAACTATCCCGCCATTGACTTCAGGGTTGCTCAGTACGCATTGCAACGGGACACGAGTGACAATTATTATCTCATGGGCTTGGAAGTAGTGGTGCAGCTTCCTCGAGGACATGACAAGGCCTAAGATCGGCTTTTCTACCCCTAGAGTACCTTAACCTAGCCCCCTGCAGTAGGGAACTAACAAAGTACACAGGTCGCTGCACCATTTTCTTCTTTGCCACTCCTTTGGATCCACGGTCAACCACTTGATGAGACCCCCTGTCAAAGTCAAATCCGGCATATCTTGTAGTAGGGGTCCTAAGCTAGGCATCTTGGAGCGATGGTAACATGGATATATGATTTTACCCAGGTTCGGGCTCTCTCAAGGATATAATACCCGACGTCCTACTTTTGATTGTATTCATATGGGGGATAGTACATAGTATAGGTATCTACCATGAGATGTAATGAATATGAGATTGAGATCATCTATTGACTAGCCTGGCCTCGGTTTATATAATGCACCGTAGTCCTAGGGTTTAGAGGAGTCCTTGTCTTGTGCGCCATGTCTTGTAGAACCTCCCTTGTATGCATCATGGGCTCTCTGAACTGGCCCATTAGTGAATTTCCCTGGGGGTCCTCGGCCCAACCCACTGGTTGGGACACGACATGGTGAGTACCCCCTAGTCCAGGACATCGTCAGTAGCCCCCTGAACCGGTCTTCAAGTCAGGGACGCTCCTCGGTTCTTCCGAACTGCTCTTCATCTTCAGCCTGTTGGGGAACGTTGCATGGGAAACAAAAAATTTCGTACGCACGCGCAAGATCTATCCATGGTGATGACCATCTATGAGAGAGATAGTGGATCTACATATCCATGTAGATCGCTAAGCAGAACCGTGAAGAAACGTGGTTGATGTAGTCGAACATCTTTGCGATCCAATCACGAGCCGTCCCACGATCTCATAATGAGCCGTCACGCGATCCCATCATGTTCCTTCCGATCTACCGCCGAACGAACGGCACCTCCGTGTTCAACACACGTGCAACTTGATGACGCCTTCACCTCCTCGATCTAACGAGTGATGGTGAAGTAGTAGATGAGTTCTGATAGCACAACAACGTGGTGACGGTGGTGGTGAAGAGCAATCTTCGTAGGGCTTCGCCAAGCACAACGGAAACTATGACGGAGGATAAACTAGAGGGACCGGGTTGCGGACACATGGCTTGGGAAAACTTGATGTGTTCTGGGTGCTAGCCCCGCCCCTTTATTTATATGTTGATCCATGGGGTCAAAACTTGGAGAAAAATCCTCCTCAAGGTCGTTTGGCATGCAGGCAAGAGTCCTTCTCGGACTCGAGGACCAGACGCCAGGGTCCTCGGCGTCTGGCCCCAAAAGACAGGATCCCTGGCGTCTGGCCCCTGGCATCAACAAAACATCCTTTTGCACCTACCAAAATGTCACGCCCAAGATGCGCACCTATCCATTTTAAGACACGAGGGCCTCGCAAGGGATAGAGGCGCATCTTATCGTTCGCAAGTATAGAATCATTGCATCATACATTACAGAAGAGATGAGTATACAAGTTGGCTTACACTCGCCACATGCTAAATTACAATTCCACACAGAGTTCAAATCATCAAGATAAAGACAGGGTCTGACTACGGACGAAATCAAACGATAAAACAGATGCAAATGACACTATCTCGCTATCCCAAAGATCACGAACATGGTCCTCTACTCATCCGGGTAAGTCACGTACATCCTGCCTCTTTCCTCATCATATTCCCACTGGAGCTGGGTAAGATCATCCTGCACGTACTCCTCTGTACCTGTACCTAGAGGGTTGTAGTAATCTGTGAGCCACAAGGACACAACAATCAAGCGCCCGGGTACCGAGACTATTCAAGCTTAAAGGTTGGGATGGGTATGTGTTTAGTTTGCAGCAGCATTAAGCATTTATGGTGGCTAACCTACTTAACATGAAAATAAATATGAGTGGCCTACGATGAACGATCGAATCTAGTATGATCTCTATGAGATCCTGAACACTTACTTACGTCAATCATAACCCCACCGTGTTCTCTCACGGATCATGTTCACGAGCAGAGACGATCACGGTTACTCACACAGTTGGTGTATTTTAATTAGAGTTTACCTCAAGTTTACTATAATCGGGTGTTAAACAAATATCCAAGTTGCCACATAACCGCGGGCATGGCTTCTCGAAAAGATTTAACCCTGCAGGGGTGCTCCAACTAGTCCATCGCAAATAACCACACTCCACGGGAATAGCCTTGACCACAGATCTCGTGGTCATCATAGGTAATTCCAAAGGAATTCCAGCACCTTGAGAAGACCCAAAGAAAGTCAGTGTCCACGCGCAAGACACTCAATAAAGGTACAACAAATCCAGCAAGACCACCCGACGTGTTGACGAACCCAATAAGAGCCACATATCTCGTTCTCAAGACACGACGGATAAGCCGCGTACGGAGGCCTGATAGAACTCTCCCAAGTTGCCTTGGGTTGGCCCCGCACAGTGCTCTAGTTTGGACCAACACTCATGAGGAGCATTGGTCCGGGGGTTGATTAATTATCCATGGGTCTGCAAAGCCCTATGCAAATTTTATTAAGTTATTAAGAAAATGTAGTACCAATGTTGGGTCTTGCTAGACAAGTTTTAATCTCAACCGAATAAACAAGGGGGACCCCATAACAACCCCGAGCGTGTTAGGAGCGCAAAATATGGAAAACATAACACCGATAACAAGAACTATGGCAGTAACAGCGGAACAAAACACCTAACAAAAGGCCAAGCCTTCTACCAATACCAAGATATATATGTGCATTAAATTAAATAACATATAATATTGTGATATCCAAATCCATGTTATCACATGGAACAACCTGCACCTGCAACTAAGAACGCTATAAGAGGGGCTGAGCAGCGGTAACTTAGCCAATCAAGGTTTGCTAGGATGTGGAGGGTTAGAGGCTTTCATGGAAATTAGGAGGCTGATATTAAAGTGGTAGGTAGCGCAATTGTAATGATAAGAGCGAGAAACTAGCAAGTGAAAATAGTATTGGGATCCGGGTACCATCATCTTGCCTATTGGTTCTTCAGCGAAACAAGTAGCGGGATCCTCGTAGTGGTTCTCTCCTGGATCCTCGTACTCAGTATCAACACTCGCATCTACCCAAGAGAAATAGTAACAATAAACATACAACCAAGTTGCAATGCACAACCAAGATGATGCATGATTCATTTATGAAGAATTTAACATGGCAATCCAAAACTAGTCATGTTTCACATGCAAAGTTTGTTTATTAATGAATCTGGACAGAAACTCATGTTAAGTTATTTAAACATGCATCAACATGTCAAATATGGATGCAGCATGCAAAATCGATAGAAATGCATATAAAGAACGCAAGAAACGGAGTTACGGTTCTCACGATATGCTCACGACAAGGTACGAAGGCAAAACACAAGACAACCAATACCATGGGCTAATTCTTGGCATTCCAAGGAAGCCACTTGTTAGGAAACGAAAAACCAACCATAATAGACTCAAATACCAATCAATTCCATGGAGTATAGCTCCCACAAGTGACAAAACAATAAAACATACAATCTGCCACAAAACAGCAACATAGCAACTTACACAACCCACAACTTGAGCTACAGGAATCCTACAGCCAGAAACAAGATATTTCCATAAACTACATAACATATACATCAACTTATCCAACTACACAATCTGCATAGGAGGCACACATAAATAAGCATACAGCTATCAAGTTGACATGATGAAACAGTTTTCTAGGACTTGGTGAAAATTACAGTTTTCTGGAATCTGAGTTAATAAAGTAGCAAGTTGGCAGCAGTAGTTAAATATGTTAGAAAGAACCTCTTGGCATGAAAATTAATAGGATGGTATAAGACAACATCTACTCCAAAACACTAGCACTGAGCATGATCTAAATCTCAACATACAACTAGATGGCACCCACTCTTCATGGCATAAAGATAACAGCTGGTTCTCAGACTTAGAAATACTTAGCATGCTGAAACAGAAACATCAAGTTGGCTACTTAGCAGCTTGTTTCGCACATATATGGGTGATTCTCATGTTAAACCAAAATACCATGGCATAATATATATAAAACACTAGCACTTCCATGTTGGCAAATACCCCAAAGCAAGCATGGATTAAATCATGCAAAAAATGACAAAGTAGCATCACAGCTAAGAAGGACAGTTTTATAAACTTGCCCAAAAGTGAAATCTGAAAGCTCCAATGGATTCATTGGCTCTTTCTACCCCCAAAAACATGTGTCATACTCATATGTTCATGTGAAACAACATGGCACAATTACTAGCAAGCAAACATCCACTCTCACACACACTACAAAGCAAGCACACACATGCTCTATATATGCACAAGGGCATATGAGAACAAACACCACCATGAACATACCACCCATGAGGCGGTGTTCATCCACTCTCACACAAGAACACATGCATATGTGTACTCACACATATGCACAACACACACTACACTACACATGCACATGACAGGATAGAAAAAATAAAACGACATGCTGGAATTAAACTACACACACATACATATTGCAATGGAAGAAAACAAAACAAAAACAAATAGGAAAACAAAATAAAAAAGGGGGGAGCCTCGGGCTCGAACCCACGACCACCAGGTCGTCTCCCCCTAGTGCAACCGCTTCACTATAGGCTCAAACGTTAACAGAGGAGGGGCATCTGCCGTCTAATACACACACGCACTCAAACTCTGTGACGAAACTGAAGACTGACATGCTCCGGCGATAACAGAGGCAAGGCGGCAGCAATTCGCACCGCGGGGAGGTGATCCTCACCTCCTAGCGGCAGAAATGGAACGCGGGGAGGATCCCCGAGCTCCACGCCATCACCACCGGGGACTAGACCCACCGGAGACGCGGCGACGACGGCAAAGACGATCGGCGCACTCTCCGAACTCTCTGAATTTTCTTACCTGGCAGGGAGGAAGAAGAGAGGAGGGAGAGAGATGGAGGGGGAGATGGAAGTTGCAGCGGCCGCGGGGAGGAGAGGAAACCTAGCCGAGGGGGCACGCACGCCGAGGGAATGCTAAATAGCCACGGGCTGATGGCAACGGGCGACGGAAAAGGCAATGGCGGAGCGGCTCTCTCTCTCACTGAAGCCTGGCGGAGGTGACACACGGAGCAAGTAGCCGTTCCCGAGCGGGCTAGGCCGCGGGGACGGCTTGCCACTCTGACTCTCTCTCTCAAACAATTAAATCAGAGAAGGTTTTAAACCTTTTGAAAACACAGCAACACTAGATAAAATCCCCAGAGTAAAATAAAAGGATTTTGATGGAAACAAAAATACCTTTGTAAAGAAAATAATATGCACTATTCAACAAAAATATTAAGTTGATTTTTAGGGCAAGTAATTTTAAATATTTTAAAATAGGCAGCCCCCTATTATTTAAAACACAAAAGCATACAAACCCCAAACATCAAAAGAACCACACTCTAAAATAATAATATATATAGGGCTACCTCTTGAACATTTTTAAATAATTTAAATAGAAACTTAATTTTGTTAATAAAATAACATGGGAAATAAAGGCATTAGGTTGGGGTTTTGTTGAAAAGAAAAAGAGAGGGGAAGAAGAAGGAGATTGCACACATGAACTCCACACACACTCAAACCACATCACAACACTCACATACAAGGTCACATGGAAATCAAGCATGGCATGATGAATTCTATGATGCATGATGCATGAATGCAAAACAAGGCATGGATTACAAGGTGCAAATCATTCATAAAGCTCACGACACAAGGTTCATACAAGATATTACATGCCAATAAAGGTAGGGACAACACTTGGGATGTCACAACTCTCCCACACTACAAGGGATCTCGACCCAAGATCTAGGAACGAAAGAAGTCTGGAAATTCAGAACGAAGAAGGTCCTCGCGTTCCCAAAGAGCTTCTTTGTCAAAACGATGAGACCACTTCACCTTGAGGAATTTGATACACTTGTTGCGAGTCTTACGCTCAGTTTCTTCAAGAATAGCAACTGGATGCTCGCGATAAGAGAGATCTTCTTGGAGATCGATGTCTTGGAGGTCAATGGTTCGCTCAGGAGTCTTGAAGCATCTCCAGAGCTGAGAAACACGGAAGACATCATGCACATTCGTGAAATTTGGAGGAAGCTCTAGTTGATATGCCAGTCCGCCTCTCTTGCCAACAACTTTGAAAGGACCAACAAAACGAGGTGCTAGATTCCCTTTAATTCCAAACCGATGAGTGCCCTTCATGGGAGAGAATCTGAGATAGACTAGATCATCCACTTGAAAGGAGACATCCCGATGTTTGTTATCGTAATAACTCTTCTGTCGGGACTGAGCTTCTTTGAGGTTCTCTCGAATGACATAGCACATTTCTTATGCTTCAGTGATCATGTCATTGCCCAATATCTGATACTCACCGGTTTCAGACCAGTTAAGCAGGGTACGACACTTTCTGCCGTAGAGAATCTCGAAAGGGGCCTTGCTTGAGCTAGCTTGAAAGCTATTGTTGTATGAGAATTCAGCATATGGAAGGCAGTCTTCCCACTTCATGCCGAACGAAATCACACAGGCTCTGAGCATATCTTCAAGGATCTGATTGACTCTCTCAACTTGACCACTTGTTTGCAGATGGAACGCAGTGCTAAAACGGATCTTGGTACCCATAGAAATCGGGAAGGACTCCCGAAACTTAGAAGTAAAGAGGCTTCCACGGTCAGAAGAGATGAGCTGAGGAATACCATGCAAAGAGACTATCCTTGTCGTATACAACTCTACAAGCTGAGCTGCCGAGATAGATTCTTTGACTGGAAGGAAATGAGCAACTTTTGACAGCTTGTCAATAACCACAAAGATGGCATCATTGCCTCTCTTGGACTAGGGAAACCCAGTGAAAAAATCCATCTCCACATGATCAAATTTCCACTATGGGATAGGCAAAGGCTGAAGAACACCTGCTGGACGTTGTTGATCTGCCTTCACTCTGCGACAAACATCACACTCGTTCACGAACTGAGCAATCTCACGTTTCGTGCGAGTCCACCAGAAGGTTTGCTTGAGATCTTGATACATCTTTGAACTGCCTGGATGAATGGATAGAAGAGAATTGTGTGCTTCGTCCATGATAACCTTTCTGAGATCACCTTTTGGAACCACAAGACGGTCCTCAAAGAACAAGGTATCTTTGTCATCAATGCGAAATCACTTATAGTTCGGAATGCTCTTGGCCACACCTTTCTTCACTTTATTCACCACAACGTCAAGAAGCTTCGCTTGGTGAACCTGATCTTCCAGAGTCGCAGAGACTTGAATATTGGCAAGAAATCCTTGCAGAATCATCTGAAGGTTCAGCTAGCGAAAGGCTTCACAAAGCTCAGGCTGAAGAGGCTTCAAGATGAGACTATTGCAGTACGCCTTACGGCTGAGCGCGTCTGCAATGGCATTTGCTTTCCCAGGAGTATACACAATGCTTGGATTGAAGTCCTCAAGCATTTCCACCCAACGAGACTGCCGAAGATTGAGATTGGGTTGAGTTAAAATGTACTTCAAGCTCTTGTGATCGGTGTACACCTCAACTGGTCTACCAAACAACAAATGCCTCCAAGTCATTAGAGCATCCACAACTGCTGCCAACTTAAGATCATGAGTGGGGTAGTTCTTCTTGGCAGGCTTCAACTGACGCGAGGTATAAGCAACAATCTTCTTACCTTGTATGAGAACACCACCAAGACCATGGAGAGAAGCATCACAGAAAACTTGGAAAGGCTTAGACTGCTCAGGAGGAACAAGAACTGGAGCTGAAGTCAGTCCCTGCTTGAGCGTATTGAACGCCACATCACACTCAGGAGACCAAACATACTTGACACTCTTCTTAAGGAGATTGTACAGGGGCTTAGCAATTTGAGAGAAGTTCTCCACGAATCTTCTGCAATAACTAGCAAGCCCGAGGAAACTCCGAAGCTGCTTCACATTCTGAGGAGGTTCCCACTTCAAGATTGCCTCAACTTTCTCAGGGTGCACTTAAATTCCGTCAGCAGAGATGACATGCCCAAGGTACACCACTTCATTGAGCCAAAACTCACACTTGGAAAACTTGGCATAGAATCGATGCTCTCTTAACTTGTCAAGCACAAGGCGGAGATGCTCTGCATGCTCTTCTTCTATCTCCGAGAACACAAGGGTATCATCCAGATAGACCAAGACAAATTCATTCTTGAAAGGAGAGAAAATCAAATTCATCATTATTGAGAAGGTTGGAGGAGCATTCGCAACACCAAATGACATGACGGTGTACTCATAAGAGCCAAAAGTCGTCCTGAAAGTGGTCTTAGGAATGTCTTCTTCGCGAATGCGAATCTGATGATAACCCATGTGAAGACCAAACTTCGAGAAAACCTTGGCACCTTTCAGCTGCTCAAACAACTTGTTGATGTTGGGAAGTGGGTACTTGTTTCTAATTGTCTTCTTGTTCAATGGACGGTAGTCAACACAAAGACGACCCGTGCCATCTTTCTTCTTGACAAACAGAACACCACAACCCCATGGAGAAGAACTTGGTCTGATCAGGCCCAGACGTTCTTGCTCATCTAGCTGCTTCTTCAACTCTTTCAGCTCTTCGGGGCCAAGTTTATATGGGCGCTTGCAGACCGGTTCAGTTCCGGGCTCGAGATCAATCACGAACTCTACTGGTCGGTGCAGAGGCATTCCTGTCAATTCCTCTAGAAAGACATCTTCATACTCACAAACCATCGGAATTTGAGAAATCGCTGAGATTTCACCCTTCTCATTAAGAGCAAAGAGAAGGATTGTGTCATCGCGAGCCATGAAATTAATCACATATTCTGAAGGATGAGTCAACTTTACTTCTTTTCCTTTGCAATCAATATAAGCCTTATTCATAGCCAGGAAGTCCATGCCCAAATTGAGATCAATATCGGAATTACCGAGAACAATTGGAGAAGCCAGAAAAGAATAATTGCCCAACTTGATAAAAACATCCGGAACCACCTTGTTAACGCTCATGAGAGTGCTGGGCGAAACAACACGCAAAGCCTTACTCAAATATTACGAATCAAAATCATGCTTGACGAAGAATGCTTTAGACATGAATGAATGTGATGCTCCAGAATCGAACAAAACTTTTGCAGGAAAATCATTAACTAAGAGATTACCCATGATCACTTGAGAAGAATCCTCTGCCTCTACTGCATTCACCATATTCACTCTTGTCGTGTTGGTATTATGCTTCACCATAGCATTGCCTAGAGGCTTGACAGGAGGAGGAGGCGGAATACATCACTGGTTGCACTTGTTTGCATAGTGACCCTTCTGGCCACACTTGTGACAAGTCTCCTCAGAAAGTGGACGAACATTGCCTGGAGGAGGAACAAGAACTGCCTTGGACGCCTGGGGTCTCTGCTGGAATCCTGGGTTGAGTGGGTGGGAAGAACCACGACCACCGAACTGCTTCTGCTGCCGAGGAGGATGAAATGGAGGAGGGTTTGGCACCCAATACTTATGCTTCTTGGGAACCATCTGAGAGCTGGAAGAAGACGAATAAGAATCCTTGAACGCTTCTTTGAGTTCTCCAACTTGAGATGAGTTGCCTCGACCTTCAAAGCCATGTTATAGAACTGATCAAACTCACGAGGCTCTTGAAGAACTAGACCTGGCAGAAGCTCATCCTTGAGACCACCTCTGAACTGATAGATCATAGCCTTGTCATCTGGAACATCTTGCTTAGCATAACGGGCTAGATTCTGAAACTCAACGTTGTACTGATAGACAGACTTGCTTCCCTACTTCAGGTGCCTGAACTTGTCACGCATCTCCTCGACAAAGCTTGTCGGAATGTAATGAGCCCTGAAGTCACGATGGAAATCGTCCCAAGTAACAGCACGATCCCCCCTGGAATCCTTGTACTGCTGCCACCAATCAGCTGCTTGACCCTTGAGCTGGAACGATGCAAATCTGACAAAGTCCTCTGGCCTAACATTGTTGCACTCAAAATGCTTACTCATATCATGAAGCCAATCATCAACATCAAGAGGCTACTCACAACAGGTGAAAGACTTGGGCTGGTTGGCAAGGAACTGATTGAGTGTCGCAAACTGAGGCTAATTCTGAAAATTCCCTTGAAAACCTTGTTGACCCTAATCCCTTTCTTGCAACAGCCTGAGAAACATCCGAGTGTTCGCATTGGTTGCGGCCATCATAGCTTGCCAAGCTTCTGGAGGAGGAGGTGGAGGTGGCGGGGGCGGGGGTGGTGGTTGTGGTGGAACATCAGTCTGCTCCTCACCACGACCCAGATTGTTGTGAGTTGGTGGAGCCATCCTGAAGATGGACAAAACGCATCAGCACCTCATTGAAAGGATGAATCAAATCTGAATCCAATGCTTGAAAGAAATTGAACAAATAACAACACAGCCTTCCTACTAAAAAATTAGTAAGAATGCTTCTTCAGTTATGATAACATCATCAGAAATTAGAAGCCACTTGCAATAACACAAAAGTATTGAGCTAAGCGCTCGGAACAAATGTATATGCCCACATACATCTGAAGAAGATGATCCTAGATAACTACAAGATTTCCCACCTAAGAACTTCTGAAAACTTTCTGGTTATGCAATCCGGTGTGGGGGATACAAGGAGGAAATATCTCACACAACTAGCAATCCTACACCCCAAATGTATCCATCCTTCAACACATAACCAGAGGCTTTCGCAACTTCATCTAACTCAAATCCTCGAACTCACAACGATACAAAACCATGGTGGTACCCCGGATGCCTCCCCAGTACTGGGTAACTCCGACCTTATCTCACCACGAGAAGTATTGAAGTAATATCGTACACTCTCCATCCTGAGATATCAAGGAAGTTGAATGATAACGATGTGCCAACATTCCCTGGAGCTCGCCTCCTTGGAAGAAATCAAGTCAGATAGGAGGCACCAAGATAGAACCCTGTCACATCGGTATCATATAGACTCCAAAATACCCGCGTGATCCTAAATTTTTTTTGTTGAGCGAGAAGAGGAGTAGAATCAAAATTCCTAAGTCGAATACCTCACCAGAGCATAGAAAAGGAGTAAAAAGAATCCTACTCTCCAATATAACTAGACTCAAAATAGTTTTTACTAGACTCGACTCAGCCAAGTTCGATCAAGCAAAGGCTCCTATGGTCGTATGGCTCTGAATACCAACTTGTCACGCCCAAGATGCGCGCCTATCCATTTTAAGACACGAGGGCCTCGCAAGGGATAGAGGCGCATCTTGTCGTTCGCAAGTATAGAATCATTGCATCATACATTACAGAATATATGAGTATACAAGTTGTCTTACACTCGCCACATGCTAAATTACAATCCCACATAGAGTTCAAATCATCAAGATGAAGACAGGGTCCAACTACGGACGAAATCAAACGATAAAACAGATGCAAATGACACTATCTCGCTATCCCAAAGATCATGACCATGGTCCTCTACTCATCCGGGTAAGTCACGTACATCCTGCCTCTTTCCTCATCATATTCCCACTGGAGCTGGGTAAGATCATCCTGCACGTACTCATCTGAATCTGTACCTGGAGGGTTGTAGTATTCTGTGAGCCACAAGGACTCAACAATCAAGCACCCGGGTACTGAGACTATTTAATCTTAAAGGTTGGGATGGGTATGTGTTTAGTTTGCAGCAACACTAAGCATTTATGGTGGCTAACTTACGTAACATGAAAATAAATATGAGTGGCCTACGATGAACGATCGAATCTAGTATGATCTCTATGAGATCCTGAACACTTACTTACATCAATCATAACCCCATCGTGTTCTCTCTCGGATCATGTTCACGAGCAGAGACGATCACGGTTACTCACACAGTTGGTGTATTTTAATTAGACTTTACTTCAAGTTTACTATAACCCGGTGTTAAACAAATATCCAAGTTTCTACATAACCGCGGGCACGACTTCTCGAAAAGATTTAACCCTGCAGGGGTGCTCCAACTAGTCCATCACAAATAACCACACTCTGTGAGAATAGCTTTGACCATGGATCTCATGGTCATCATAGGTAATTCCAAAGGAATTCATACACCTCGAGAAGATCCGAAGAAAGTCAGAGTCCATACGCAAGACACTCGATAAAGGTAAAACAAATCTAGCAAGACCACCCGACGTGTCGACGAACCCGATAAGAGTCGTGTATCTCGTTCTTAGGACACGATGGATAAGCGACGCGTATGGAGGCCTGATAGAAATCTCCCAAGTTTCCCTAGGTTGGCTCCGCACAGTGCTCTAGTTTGGACCAACACTCATGAGGAGCACTGGCCCGGGAGTTGATTAATTATCCACGGGTTTGCAAAGCCCTATGCAAATTTTATTAAGTTATTAAGCAGATGTAGTACCAATGTTGGCTCTTTCCAGACAAGTTTTAATCTCTACCGAATAAACAAGGGGGTCCCCATAACAACCACGAGCGTGTTAGGAGCGCAAAATATGGAAAACATAACACCGGTAACAAGAACTATGGTGGTAACAGCGGATCAAAACACCTAGCAAAAGGCCAAGCCTTCCACCAATACCAAGATATATATGTGCATTAAATTAAATAACAGATAATATTGTGATATCCAAATCCAGGTTATCACATGGAACAACCTGCACCTGCAACTAAGAACGCTATAAGAGGGTCTGAGCAGCGGTAACTTAGCCAATCAAGGTTTGCTAGGATGTGTAGGGTTAGAGGCTTTCATGGAAATTAGGAGGTTGATATTCAAGTGGTAGGTAGTGCAATTTTAACGATAAGAGCGAGAAGCTAGCAAGCGAAAATAGTATCGGGATCCGGGTACGATCATCTTGCCTGTTGGTTCTTCAATGAAACAAGTAGCGGGATCCTCGTAGTGGTTCTCTCCTAGGTCCTTGTACTCAGTATCAACACTCGTGTCTACCCAAGAGAAACAGCAAAAATAAACATCCAACCAAGGTGCAATGCACAACCAAGATGATGCATGATTCACTTATGTGGCAATCCAAAACTAGTCATGTTTCACATGCAAAGTTTGTTTATTAATGAATGTGGAAAGAACCTCATGTTAAGTTATTTAAACATGCATGAAAATGGGAAATATGGATGCATCATACAAAATCTATAGAAATGCATATAAAGAACGCAAGAAACGGAGTTACAGTTCTCACGATACGCTCACGACAAGGTACGAAGGCAAAACACAAGACAACCAATACCATGGGCTAATTCTTGGCATTACAAGGCAGCCACTGGTTAGGCAATGAAAAACCAACCATAATAGACTCAGAGACCAATCAATTACATGGAGTATAGCTCCCACAAGTCACAAAACAATAAAACATACAATCTGCCACAAAACAGTAACATAGCAACTTACACAGCCCACAACTTGAGCTACAGGAATCCTACAGCCACAAACAAGATATTGACAGAAACTAAATAACATATACATCAACTTATCCAACTACACAATCTGCATAGGAGCCACACGTAAATAATCAAGAATATATCAAGATGACATGATGAAATAGTTTTCTGGGACAGTGAAAATTACAGTTTTCTGGAATCTGAGTTAATAAAGTAGCAAGTTGGCAGAAGTAGTTAAATATGTTAGAGAGCACCTCTTGGCATGAAAATTAACAGGATGGTAGAATACAACATCTACTCCAAAACACTAGCACTGAGCATGATCTAAATCTCAACATACAACTAGATGGCACCCACTCTTCATGGCATAAAGATAACAGCAGATTCTCAGACTTAGAAATACTTAGCATGCTGCAACAGAAACATCAAGTTGGCTACTTAGCAGCTTGTTTCCCACTTATATGGGTGATTCTCATGTTAAACAAAAATACCATGGCATAATAGATATAAAACACTAGCACTTCCATGTTGGCACATACCCCAAAGCAAGCATGTATTAAATCATGCAAACAATGACAAAGTAGCATCACAGCTAAGAATGACAGTTTTATAAACTTTCCCAAAAGTGAAATCTAAAAGCTCCAATGGATTCATTGGCTCTTTGTATCCCAAAAACATGTGTCATGCTCATATGTTCATGTGAAACAACATGGCACAATTACTAGCAAGCAAACATCTACTCTCACACACACTACAAAGCAAGCACATACATGCTCTATATATGCACAAGGGCATATGAGCACAAACACCACCATGAACATACCACCCATGAGGGGGTGTTCATCCACACACACACTCACATGCTCATATATTTATAATGCACATAGGCACACACTCACTCACTCACATACACACACATATGAATGCATATATGCACAATGCATATATGCATATGTATATGTATATGGCAAAACACACACACACACACTCACACAAGAACACATGCATATGTGCACTCACACATATGCACAACACACACTACACTACACATGCACATGACAAGATAGAAAAAATAAAACAACATGCTGGAATTAAACTACACGCACACATACATATTGCAATGGAAGAAAACAAAAGAAAACCAAATAGGAAAACAAAATAAAAAAGGGGGGAGCCTCGGGCTCGAACCCATGACCACCAGGTCGTCTCCTCCTAGCGCAACCGCTGCGCTACGGGCTCGAATGTTAACAAAGGAGGGGCATCTGCCCTCTAATACACACACGCACTCAAAATCTCTCACAAAACTGAAGACTAACACGCTCCAGCGACAACAGAGGCAAGGCGGCGGCAATTCACACCGCGGGAAGGTGCTCCTCACCTCCTAGAGGCAGAAATGGAACACAGGGAGGATCCCCGAGCTCCATGCGATCACCACCGGGGACGAGACCCATCGGAGACGCGGTGACGATGGCGAAGACGACCGGCGCACTCTCTGAACTCTCTGAATTTTCTTACCTGGAAGGGAGGAAGAAAAGAGGAGGGAGAGAGATGGAGGGGGAGATGGGAGCTGCGGCGGCGGGGAGGAGAGGAAACCTAGCCGAGGGGGCACGCACGCCGAGGGGGGGGGCTAAGTAGCCACGGGCTGACGGCGACGAGCGACGGAAAAGGCGACGACGGAGCGGCTCTCTCTCACTAAAGCCTGACGGAGGTGACAGACGCAGCAGGTAGTCGTTCCCCGAGCGGGCTGGGCCGTGGGGAAGGCAAGCCACTCTGACTCTCTCTCTCAAACAATTAAATCAGAGAAGGTTTTAAACCTTTTTCAAAACACAACAACACTAGATAAAATCCCCAGAGTAAAATAAAAGGATTTTGGTGCAAACAAAAATACTTTTGTAAAGAAAATAATATGCACTATTCAACAAAAATATTAAGTTGATTTTTAGGGCACGTAATTTTAAATATTTTAAAATAGGCAGCCCCCTGTTATTTAAAACACAAAAGCATACAAACCCCAAACATCAAAAGAACCACACTCTAAAATAATAATATATATAGGGCTACCTCTTGAACATTTTTAAATAATTTAAATAGCAACTTAATTTTGTTTATAAAATAACATGGGAAATAAAGGCATTAGGTTGGGGTTTTGTTGAAAAGAAAAAGAGAGGGGAAGAAGAAGGAGATTGCACACATGAACTCCACCCACACTCAAACCACATCACAACACTCACATACAAGGTCACATGGAAATCAAGCATGGCATGATGAATGCTATGATGCATGATGCATGAATGCAAAACAAGGCATGGATGACAAGGTGCAAATCATTCATAAAGCTCATGACACAAGGTTCATACAAGAGATTACATGCCAATAAAGGTAGGGACAACACTTGGGCTGTCACACAAAACCTTTGTGGGATTTACCCCTTGGCCCAAAGGAAGTGTTCCTATACCTGAATATTTCGGGAAACATCCGAAACCCATTCTGATAAATTCCAGAACCCTTTCGGAGACCAAACACTATTATACCATATATCAATCTCTACCTCCAGACTATTTCGGAGCTGCTCGTGATGTCCGGGATCTCATCCGGGACTCCAGACAACTTTCGATCACCAACATAATGACTCAACTATACTTATATCCTCACCAAACTTTAAGTGTGTAGACCCTGCGGGTTCGAGAACTACGCAGACATAACCGAGACACCTTTACGGTCAATAACCCATAGAGGGACCTGGATGCCCATATTGGTTCCTACATATTCTACGAACATCTTTATCGGTCGAACCTCTATGTCAAAAATTCAGTTAATCACGTATGTTGTTCCCTTTGTTGTTTTGTATGTTACTTGCCCAAGATTCGATCGTTGGTATCTCTATACCTAGTTCAATCTCATTACTGGCAAGTCTCTTTACTCGTTCCGTAATACAAGATCCTATGGATAACACATTAGTCACTTTGCTTGCAAGGCTTGTTGTGATGTTGTACTATCGAGTGGGCCCCGAGATACATCTCCTTCACACGGAGTAATATATCCCAGTCTTGATCCATGCCAACCCAACAGACACCCTCGAAGATACCTCTAGAGTACCTTTATAGTTACCCAGTTATGTTGTGATGTTTGATACACACAAGGCATTCCTACGGTGTCAGGGAGTTGCATGATCTCATGGTCGTAAGAATAGATACTTGACATGTAGAAAACTATAGCAATAAACTGACACGATCATATGATATGTTTATAGTTTGGCTCTTTCCCATCACATCATTCTCCTAATGATGTGATCCCATTATCAAATGACATCTCATGTCTATGGCTAGGATACCTTGACCATCTTTGATCAACGAACTAATTAACTAGAGGCATACTAGGGACACAGTGTTGTTTATGTACCCACACATGTATTTGAGTTTCCAATCAATACAATTATAGCATGGATAATAAACGATTATCACGAACAAGGAAATATAATAATAAATAATTTATTATTGCCTCTAGGGCATATTTCCAACACAACCGTCGGTCTAGAAAACTGGTTCAACAAATCTTCCAATCTCCGATCTTGAGGATCGTCGAGTGAATCTGAAGAGCTTACATGTCGGGCATCTGAGGAGCCCCTTTAAGTTATTGACCTTTATCGATGCCTTGTAATTTTTTATGCCACACCTGGGGTTTGAAGTGTTTCCTGTGCATCGGCGTCCCCTTGCGTCCGAGGTCCAATGCAGAACTATATCCGAGGCATCTTTTCACAGCCGAGCCCCAACACTATTGGGCATTCAAGGTCCCTCTTGCGTCCGAGCTCCAACGCCGGACTGCATCCGAGGTGTCTTTTTGTAGCCGAGTTCCAACACTATTCGGCATTCAAGGTCTCATAGATCACATTGGTCTCTCAAAATTTGAAAGATTCCATCCGAGCTTAAATACCGCAATTAGTCTTTTATGGAGCCAACCATTCTCATCTGAGCTTTATGTCAGACAACTTCCGAGCTCCAACGCCAGGCTGCATCCGAGATCTAGCGATGGTCAGTGTCCGAGGTATCATAAACTAACTTGGACATTAAATTTTTTGAAGGAATTCATCCGAGCTTAATGTCGGAAATGCTCTCTATGGAGCTAGCCACTTGGGCCTGAGCTTTATGTCCGACTGCTTTCGAGGTGATGCACCACCCCAACAGTGGGCTGATATATAGCCAGTAGCCCTCAAGGTGTGTGTCGGTCTAAAACCCAAGATGCACCTGAAGGATGACATAAAATCGTTGATCCCGGTAGCCCCTGAGACTCAGGTCGATTCACAAAATCGTCCTGAGGATCAACTCCTAGCTCAGCAGCATACTTCGGAACACAAAAGCGGTGTGCACACACCTCAAGACTCAGGTTGGGTGCGACCGACCAACCCAAGGATCATAATGTCCTCAGAAACTGTATTGCACTGAATTGTTTTGCATTTAATTGTCAATCCAGTTGCCCCCGAGACTTGGGTTGAGCAATATGGCCGACCCTAGGATCGTATATCCTCGGGAACTAGTTCAACCGTCATATATGTTTTGACAACGCCGAGGTGGAGTTTGAGAGGAAAGATGCCGAACCATAGTTTGGAAAAGAGTTTCCGGGCAAGACCATCACGCCAAACACCTCAACCAAGAGGATGTCTTGCTTCTTGAAAGGAAAACATAAAATAGGTTTAAAGAAGTTATAAGCACAAAAAACCAAAAACCTTATGTGAAAACAGTATGTCTCAATTGAATCATGTTTTTTGGTGCCAATATGAAATAGGTCTTAAAATTGTGCTTCCGTCGTGCTTTAACATGACACGTCCGATCTCTGGACTTCAGGTGGGCCAGCCTTCGGCTTCAACCTCCCTGTCCCAAAGGTGGAGTGTTTCTCACGCCAGTTTGTCAGGCGAGCGGCTTTAAAGAGAAACCAGGCTACCCGGCTATCGACCAAGCACTTGAGTCAAGAAAGGAGTGGTAGAAAAAGACTTTGCAACAACTAAGAAGAAAACATTTATTATAAAAAGGCTCATACAAATTTAAGATCCCCCAAGTGACTTGGGTAAAAGAACTTTATATATAATGATTGTATGTACCATACTACTTATATCATATATGTGTTCGCCCGAACTGTAAACGTGTCTTAACCGACCGTCGTCTTCTCCCTCTTCGGCCAAGGGCCGAAAAGTGTTATCTACTATGCCATCCGAGGATATCGTAGGTGTTTCGAATAATCAGGCAATCAGGCTGTTAGGTTACAACAGAAAAAGCATGCCCAGGGAACTTATGCTATATTACTATTTAACGTAAGAAGCATCTTCAAAGAAAATATTTCCACCAACGGTTCCTTTCTTTGGGTTCTCATGATTATCATGAGGGATGTGCAGATTTATGTAGCTTGTCTTCCATCGTGGCCGACCATAGTTGAAAATAGTAAGAGTGCTAGCTTTTGGCTTCACCCGTCTGAGGTACGAGTTCGGATGACCCGATTGTAACAATCACAGAGGTGCTCCCTTTACTCCCTAGCTAAACAATCGGGAACGTAGGGGTAAGCACAGGAGAAAGGCAACCCAGCTTTGCGGAGCACTTAAGTCAACATGACGCATATATTGGCGTAAACACGAACAAGGAAGGGTGTGATACATTAATAATCATATGCAAGAGGAATGGCTTCATAAAGGAAGCCCCCAAGTAAACGGGGTATTTGAATTTGTTTGTAGCAAACAAAGTTTTGACAAAGAAAGTCTTTCGTAAACAACTTTTTTTCAAAATAGTATATGCTTGGTTGAACCGAACAAAATTTAAAACTGATAGTTTTTGAGCATGAAAGCGACTTAGCTGGTTAATGTGCTCGGTGTCGATGATGCAGTCCGGACTTGAGCCAGAATGCAGTACCCAAGTGATATCTGAAAAGTCCGGTATGGTACGTTGTCCTCGGCTTGGACAAGGTCCCATCCCCTAAGCCGGTTCTGAGGAAGTCGAGCGAGGAGCTTGTTTTGATGAAGTGGAGACACAACATTGCCGACGTGACGAGCCTAGCCCCCGGTCTAGCCAAGGGGACGCAACAGCTCGGCAAGGTGACGTTAGAGCCCCAAGAGTACGTTGGTGAAGTGATGCCGAAGCCCCCGATCCAGCCGAGGTGAGGTTGGTAGTGCAACACCGACTTAATGAAGTGACAACGCGGGTATGCCGACACTGGGCACCACACTAAGGTGACGACACAATTCGGTCGACGGAGGTGAGGTGACGACACCAGCGCGCCGAGATGACAATGCGGTCCGGTCTAAATCAATTGCGTGCACGCATAAAATTGTGTATGCCAAAAGTAATAACAAAGAAAGATAATAATATATATTTTTTTTAAAAATATTCTACTTAGTTAATTTAAGTGAAGCAAATAAGTAAAGGAATATGGCCTAGGCGCCGAGGTGCCTGAACGAAGAGTTCGGCTTGACGAAGTGACGATGTTGCACGGTCGATGTGGCGAGATGAAGTCCTCGGGCTAGTTAACATGGCAAAGCTGTGATCGATGGACGCCCAAGTCTCATGTCAGCGGAGGTGTTGAAGTAGGTCGGCTATTGACGCCGAAGTCCTCGGAGCAGGTTGATGAAGGGATGCCAAAGCCCCGGTCTAGCCGAGGTGATGGAGCAGGCCAGCTAGGTGACGCTAGAGCCCCACGTCAGCCGACCTATCAAAGCAGGTCGGCGCGGTAGACGCCAGCTTGTAAAAGTAACGGCATGGCGATGCCGACGCATGTCAGAATTTGTGACAAGGTTGATACTGGCTTGATGAAGCAACGGAGCACTCGACCAGTACAACCCACGGATGACGAGGTTGGCTTGATGATTATTCGGTCCTCGGATGCTGAACTCTTGGTCGAATGACTGAGATGATGAGAAAATTTCCTTTAAAAAGGACGTCCGACAACCCATTCATGAAAAGTATGAACTCGGGTCAGATTCGTTTTCGCGCAGAAAATAGATCCAAAATTCGTTGTACTAATCGGGTGTTTCCTGGACTTTGTACGGTTAGACCGAGATGAAATTTTGAGGGGTGATCGGTATAGGAGTTCCACAGCCGATGAATGGTGGGATTTTCCAACGGACGTCCGAGCTAGACACTGGACTCCTGGCACTAAAATCTTCCAGATTCTCCTCCAGATTCGACAAGGCTTTGATAGATTGTAGATCGCCAGAGATTCCTCCATTGGAACACGACAAATTTTTACAAGGTTGTTCTAGACTCAATTCCGCACAATTCCAACGAAGCAATCGTCAAAATGACACTCGAGGAGGTGCAGACAACGGACAAAAATCAGTTGTCCAGAAAAACTGCATGATCACACGAGGGCAATGCTGACGTTGAGCCCCCGAGCACCATGGAGGATTCTTCCATGATCTTGGTTGAGATTGGAGTTGATGGTGATAAAGACACCCGTACGATCTATATGATCTGATGTGGAGCATAGTCCTCGGCATAGCCGAGGTGACCAGTCAGGCCGATGACGAGGATGCCGACGTTAATGATGTAGCTCGGTTCTAACGTGTAGATCACGATGGAGCCGATCTGAATTCCCATCACACCGCGGTAACTACCTAGCAGACTCTCAACGAAAGCACCAATGTCGAAGTCAAATCCGGCATACTCATAGTAGGGGTCCTAAGCTAGGCATCTTGGAGCGATGGTAACATGGACACAGGATTTTACCTAGGTTCAGGCTCTCTCAAGGAGATAATACCCTATGTCCTGCTTTTGATTGTATTCATATGGGGGATAGTACATAGTACAAGTACCTATCACGAGATGTAATGAATATGAGACTGAGATCGTCTATTGACTAGCCTGTCCTTGGTTTATATAATGCACCATAGGCCTAGGGTTTAGAGGAGTCCTTATCTTATGCGCCAAGTCTGTTGGAACCTCCCTTGTATGCATCATGGGCTCTCCAAACTGGCCCATTAGTGAATTGCCCTGGGGGTTCTGGACTCGACCCACTGGTCGGGAGACGACATGGTGAGTACCCCCTAGTCCAGGACACCGTCACCCCCCTTGACCAGTGTCGATCCCTGCCATGGATGTTTCTTTCTCGCCCCTGACAGCATCAGCAGCGGTTGTCGGATCTTCATCCACCCATCGCCGCGCCACCAGCGCTGCACTATCCACTTGATTCGTTGCTACTAAATATAGTAGCAACGGCCTTGTGGTTTAGGAGCGACCAAGGTGGGAGCAGAGTACACGTATTTCTTTAGGTCTTGCAGTGCTGCATATGCCTCCGGGGTCCACTTTATCAGGCCAGCCTTCTTCAGGATTTTGTAGAATAGCAAAGCGCGCTCAATGGACTTCGAGTTAAACCTACTCAATGCGGAAATGCATCAGTCAGGCGCCTGATATCCTTGATGGTTTTGGGCGCCTATATCTGCTCAATAGCATTGATCTTGTCGGGATTGGCTTCTATTCCTCGCTGAGATACGAAGAACCGAAGGAGCTTGCCGGATGCGACACCGAACACACACTTTTAAGGGTTGAGCTTCAGGTTGATCTTATGCACGTTTGCGAAAGTTTCCTCCAGATCTTGTGTGAGAGTGGCTTCATCCTTGGTTTTGACCATGATGTCGTCCATATAGGCTTCCACATTTCTCTGTAGTTTAGGTCCAAAACCGATTTGAATAGCCCAGGCGAAAGTTGAACCAGCACTATTTAACCCTAAGGGCATACGCACAAAGAAGTACGTGCCATAGGGAGTTATAAATGAGGTCTTATCCTCATCTTCCTTGTTCATAAATATTTGGTGGTAGCCGGAGAAAGCATCCAAAAAGGAGAGCAAGTCACATCCAAAGGTGGAATCAACAATTTGATCTATGCATGACAAGGGGAAAGGATCCTTTGGGCAAGCTTTGTTTAAGTCGGCGAAGTATATGCAAAACCTCCATTTCCCATTCGCCTTTCGTACCACCATCGGGTTTGCCAACGAAGTTGGATGCAACACTACTCTGACCAAACCAGCTTCTTCGAGCTTCTTAATTTCCTCGGCAATGAACTGTTACCGCTCCAAGGCCTATTTCCTAACTTTTTGCTTGACCGGCCAGGCATGAGGGTAGACAGCAAGGTGGTGATCCATTACCTCCCTGGAAACGCCATGGATGTTAGATGGCTGCCAGGCAAACACATCGACATTCTCTCGCGAGAAGGCAACGAGCACGCTTTCCTATTTTTCAGTAAGGGTAGCACGAATAGTAAAGGAACCACCAGTGTCGTCCTCTCTTTCTGGGACTTTCTTCGTCTAAGGATAGGTAGCCTTGGTCTTCCTGCTAGCGGAACTTTCCGGCAGGTCATCGCTAGGTGCGACGCTCTCCAAAGAGGAGCGCTTCCCGGAGTCCTTGCCCGTGTTCCTGCCAACCTTCTTCATTTTTTTGCATCCTTTGCGGGAGCTAGGATTTCTGTGGCTTTAGTTGCTACTGCATCGTGATACATCTGGTCCACGCAAACAACTGTGGTCTTATTATCGGATGGGATGGAAATGACTCCAATGGGCCCCGACATCTTCAAGTTATTGTAGGCATAGTGGGATGCCGCCATGAACATCGCTAGAGCTGGGCGGCCGAGGATTCCCTTGTAAGGCAGCGGGATCTCGGCGACGTCGAACATTATCCTTTTTGTTCGGAAGTTCAACTCCCCACCAAATGTCACGGGTAGAGTGATCTTTCCCTTAGATCGGCTTTTGCCAGAGTTGATCCCTTGGAACGTACCCGTGGCTTCGAGCTCTTCATCAAGGATCTGCAGTTTCTCAGCCACCCTAGGAGAGATCAAGTTCATTCCGGCCCCACCGTCAACTAACATCTTAGACACCTTGAGGTTGTGGATTGTCGGGAAAACCAACAATGGCAAACATCCAACCGTAGTGGTACGATCAGGATGATCCTCTTCATCAAAGATGATAGGCGTGTGGGACCATCTGAGTGGCTTCCTAGATTCTGCAGACGGTTTTACAACATTGACCTCGCATGCCCACTGCTTGAGTTGGCGGTGAGAGGAGTGCAAAGATGCACCGCCATCGATGCACATGGCATCAATAGCTTTTTGGAACTCCCTGTCACTGGAATCCTCATCACAATCCTCATCTTCACTTACATGATTTCTTTCCTTCTTCTCTCGGCCTCTGGCGGGGTTTTCCTTTTGCTGAGGGTTTTTGTCGCGGCGACCACCTCTGTCGCCATGGCCTTTCCCGGCAGTGTTGTCCTGGCCTCTGCTTCTCATACTCAGCCCTCTTTTCTCAACAAGTTGATCAACCTACCGGCATTCTTGGAGATCATGGCCCTGGGTACGGTGAATATTTGCGGTATGGCCCGTCGGACTTCCCGGCCTTCTCAGCGACAGCAGGCTCCCGACAATCAGCACAAACGACAGCTCCCTTGCCGGGGGTTTCAGCTTTTGCCTTTTTGCCTGTATTGAGGTCTCCAGAGCTCTTGACAGCCAGCATTGCTTTTCCCTTACGCTTCTTGTTGTGTTCATGTTCCTTCCCCTTGGGTCGGGGGCATCGTCGTCATCATCAGAGTCCAGTTCGATGCCCACACTTATCCGCCAAGGTGTAAAGCTCATTGACAGTCTTGGGGAGCTCGACGTTCATCTCGGCTCGCATCCTCCTATTGCGCATATTCGAGTGGAACACAACAATCATTGCTGCCCGATGAATCTCTGGAATGTCGCATTTAACTCGGCTAAATCTCTAGATATACTTTCTCAAGGTCTATCCCTCCTTTTGCGGGAGGAACTGGAGGTCGCTGGGCTGGCCTGGTTCCTGATGCGCACCGGTGAAGGCGCTAACTAACTCATTGCATAGATCATCCCAAGAGTAAATGGAATTCTCCGGCAGGTGCATCAGCCATGTTCTCACATTTGGCTTGAGCGCCAAAGGAAATAGTTGGCTAGCACCTTTTCATCTCTTCCTCCTGCAGCTTGAACAAGTATAGTGTAGATACCCAAGAACTCCGCGGGGTTCAACTTCCCATCATATTTCTCTGGTAGCTCAGGCTCTAAAGCTCGGGTTGACGGCCAGCGGACTCGTCGTAGCTCGCTAGTGAAGGCAGGGCAACCAACCTCGTAAGGGAGGTACCCACCAACACTGGGCGTGGGGTCGCTGATGTTTGGGCCATTGCGCTTGTCGGATTGCGGTGTGCTTTCCGGCGTCGCTCGATAGTGATGTGTGCATCTTCCTTCCGTCGGTCTTCAAGGACACGCCATTGAACCTGGTAGTCGTGCGGACCAGACAAGACTATGGATGCCTCATCATGGTCGTCAGCACGTGAAGTTTGCTACGGCAGCCTCTGGGCCTGTGGTCGCTGAGGGGATTGCATCGTTGGGGTGCCCCGGGCCACTTCAGTTGTTCACGAAAGTCGCGATGGCTCCGCATGCCGGGTCTTGTTGGCTTCAACGAAGGAAATTAAACTCTGAATAGTGGCTCCCCATTCATCCATTTTATCCGCCGCTGGCATGAAATTGAGCAGCATCTGGACCCGCACCATGGCCTCCTCCGTGGTGCCCGACATGGCGAAAGAGGCGGACCGCGATGTTGCTCGACTCTTGGTAGGACCAAGAGCAGCACCGCCGCGCCCTTGATGTTGTGCGCCACTCTCTGGAGTTTTCTGCTGGGCAGCGGGCTGATTCGGCGGGGCCATGGCTCCGCTGGGTGCTCCGTCTCGCTCCGCACATGGTGCATGCCCAATGATCTCGCCGGTGATGGGTGTGGCCGAAGGGTCACGACTTGCACCGGACTGGATGCTACGGCAGTGGCCTCGGACATCCACGTGGCGGGGAGGCGATGAACGGATGTTCCCTCATCCCGTGGTCTTAGGGCCAAGCCCACCATGCAGCTGCTGTTGTTGCTCCTTGCGGCGCCTCCTGCTCCATCCCCGACCGTGATGGGATGGACAGGGGCGTTGCCTGCGCCGATCGTGTCGTTCACGACGCCCGCCTCTCCTGCAGCTGTCGTGGTGCCTACGGCGTCGGTGGCTGCGTGTGAGGGAGCCCTTGAAGTGCAAGGGTGAGTGGTCACTCTAGACTTCTTCGGAGCTATTGTTGAAGAAGATGATGATGAAGATCGATTCATCGTTCACGAACTCGGGTTCGTGCAAATGATGCACGCTCCCTACCTAGCGTGCCAAAGATGTCGGGGCACAGATGCTCACGATCACCTATGGGACCAGAAATCCCTTGTGGTTCGGCAGGGGGGCCGTGTTGCATGAAGAGGAGAGAGCATGAGACGGCGCAACGGTAAGGTCACATGCATTTTACCTAGTTTCGGGCTGCTGCTAAGCGTAAAACCCTACTGCTTTTTTGTGGATTTATTAGGGAACATAAAGAACACAAAGCACCTAGCCTGGGTAAGAACTAATGTCGGGGAAGGAGCGGTTGCGCGATTACAAGTGTTCGGGGGTCCGAATTGCCAACCTTGAGCTAGGTTGCCTTGGGCCTCCTTTTATAGTGCAAGGGGTCACCACAATGGCAAAACAGACATTATCTATCGATTAGATAGCTAAGCAGAGCTATCATACCTAAGTCTAGCATTTAGGAAAAATGCCATGATTACCTGCCTAGGTGGCGCTTGGGGTTGCATCCTCGGCAAGCTCTGGCCACCGCTTGGCCGGTCGTTGCTTAAGAACTTGACACGTTGTAGGGAGGGTGTCGATCGAGCATAACTTCCCTTTAATGTGTCGCCATGTTATTAGCGAGATCTGATTAGCTGCCTGAGGGATCGACACCGCATTCATAAGTGATAGGTGTAGCGATGCGGTGGAGCGGTGTCTGGCTGGTTCATGCCTGCCGGGGAGTGGCCTGTCGGATCTTTTGGGAAACTTGTGCGTCTTGGCCCCCAGCAAGCGTCGGGGGCGTCCTTGGCGCGTCGCAGCCCAGGATTGGGCTGTTGCATTGAGCTCGCTAGAGTCTTGTCTTGATTGCTGGGGGGTTCTTTGCTTCTACCGCCTATGCATAAGTCAGGGGCACTAGGTACCCTATACTAGTGGACCAACAACTAGACTTCTCGCATGTCCTCAGGAACAAAAGTGACTAATCACACATCATCAACATTTTCAATATCGAAGGTATAATAATGGTAATCAAGGATATGAAGACAATATCTTCCACCAAGTAAACCAACAAGCATCAACTACGAGATGTAATCAACACAACAAGTAACCCATAGGTACCAATCTTTTGAGACAAAGATCGAATCCAAGAGATGAACTAGGGTTTGAGATGAGATGGTGCTAGTTAAGATGTTGATGCAAATTGGTCCTCCCACGAATGAGTAACATTGGTGATGGTGACGGATTCTATCTCCCCCTCCCAGAGGGAAGTTTCCCTGGCAGAATCTCTCTATCGGAGAGCAAAAGGGTCTTTGCATAGGTTTCCACCTATAGACGATGGTGCTTCGTACCAAGAGTATCTTCTTGATTTTTCTAGGTCAAAACACAACTTATAGGAGAAGAGGGGGTCGGGAGACCTACTGGGGCCCCACAAGCTAACAAGGCGCGCACGGGGGGTGGACGTGCCCTGTAGGCTTGTGGCCATCAGTTGCCCCCCATTGGTACATTTTTGTCCCAATAATTCTTATATATTCCACAAAAATTCACCGTGAATTTTCAGGTCATTTGGAGTCCAGTCTATTTTCACCTTTTTTCTTGGTTTTCTAGTCCAGAATTTCAGATTTTGGCAGTTTCTGTCTTTGTGATGTACCTTGTAAATTCAGAGAGTAAGGCATAAGAATTGTACCATAGTGTGGAATAATGGACAAGAATATCATAAGTATCAATAGGAAATCATAAAGGAAATGGATGCATCACAATCCAGCACAAACAACGCCCTAAACGGTAGGGTTATGACCAAGTATAGGCATTTTCATTTTGTGTTTCCATCTATCAAAGTTTGTACCATCAAAATATGGACCTCGACGGTGGTAATTTCCATCACAAGATGCCATAATATCCTAGGTTGTGAAACCAATGCAATGGAGACGAAAGCTCTGATACCACTTGTAGGATCAAAAGTGTATCTATAGGGGTGTGATTAGATTACTTGACCAATTTAAAAACTAAGATTTTCCCAATTTTATAAATTTGCAAGTTTTAGTGATTTTACCAAGTCTAGCACACCCTACACGTGCAAGTCTACGAGTATAGCAGTGGAAAGTAATGACATGCAAGTGTAAGTAAAGGTAGGGATATGAAGATCAAACATAATTAAGACACTGAGATTTTTGGCATGGTTCCGATATGTGGTGCTATCTTACGTCTAAGTTGATAGAGACTTCAACCCATAGAGGGTAACAATTGCACGATTCCATAAAGGGTCCATGAAGAAGAAACCTTGTCTGTTCCACCATTGCTTATGATCACGAAGGACTAGCCTCACTTGGTGTAGATCTTCACGAAGTAGGTGATCTCCCCTTACACTCTTCTTGGTTGAACTCCACATGATTTGGAGTCTCCCAAGCGACACCTGACCAATCTAGGAGAACCACTCTCCAAAAGGTAATAGAGGTTGTATTGATGTTGAACTCCTTGCTCTTGTGCTTCAAAAATAAGTCCCCTCAACACTCAATCACCCTCTCATGGAATTTTGCTTGCTAGAAGAGGATGATTGGGTGGAAAGCAACTTGAGGAGGCTAGAAATCAAGGATATAATAGTTGGAGTGGAATCCCTTGATGTCAACACATGAGTATGTGGTTCCCTCTTAGAAAAATGGATGATGGAAGTGTAGTTTCGTTATCATGGTTCTCTTCAAGAGTGAGTGGTAGTGGAGGGGTATATGTAGCCTTCACCAAAAATCTAACCGTTACCAAATTATTTCCCAACTCAGTGACATCGAAGATAAATCTCGGTGGTACATGATGACCCACAAGTATAGGGGATCAAACGTAGTCCTTTTGATAATTAAGGGTATCGAACCCAATGAGGAGCAGAAGGAAATGATAAGCGGTTTTCAGCAAGGTAATTCTGCAGGCACATAAATTGTTAGTAGCAAGTAGTTTGATAGCAAGGTAATTTGTAACGAGCAAGTAACATTAGCAGTAGGTAAGGTGCATCTAGTTAGCCCGATCCTTTTTTGGAAAAGGACCGGCCAAAACTATCTCCTATGATAACCAAAGTGTTCTTGAGGGTACATGGAATTTCATCATGTTGGTTTGATTCGTGTTTGCTACTTTGATAATTTGATATGTGGGTGGACCGGTTCTAAGGTGTTGTTATTACTTAAACTAAAAACCCACTTATGATTAACCCCCTCTCATGCATCTGCAACTACAAGAAAAGTATTAATACAAAGTCTAACCATAGCATTAAACATAAGGACCCAAATCAGCCCCTTATGAAGCAGCGCATAAACTAGGGTTTAAGCTTTTATGACTCTAGCAACCCATCATCTAATAACTACTCCACAATGCATTCCCTTAGGCCCAAGGATGGTGAATTGTCATGTATTCAACTTTCACATGACACCATTAAGGGAAACACAACATACATATCATCAAAATATCGAACACATATCGAATTCACATGATTACTTGCAACATGACTTCTCCGATGACCTCAAGAACAAAAGTAACTACTCACAAATAATATGCATGCTCAAGATCAGAGGTGTATTGAATAGAATAATGGATCTGAACATATAATGTTCTACCAAGTAAACCATATAGCAAGAAACTACACAAGGTAATCAACACTACTAGTCACCCACAAGTACCAATCTAAGGTTCTGGTACAAAGATTGAACACAATAGATGAACTAGGGTTTGAGACGAGATGGTGTTGTTGAAGATGTTGATGAAGAATGGCCTCCCCAAGATGAGAGGGTTGTTGTCCATGGCGATGGCTTCGATTACCCCCTCCGGGAGGGAAGTTCCCCCGACAAAATAGCTCCGTCGAAGGGCAAACGTGTGCATGCACAAGTTCCACCTCAAGGCGTTGACGCTTCGTCCCAAAAGTCCTCCTCCTCTTTTTTATTTTTTGGGGGAATTTATACCAAAATATGGCTCCGAAGGTGGGCCAGGATGGCCACACTCCACCAAGGCGTGGTTAGGTGGCCTGGCGCACCCTGGTGGAGGGTGGCCACTTGGTGGCCCCCTCCGATAGTTTTCAGCTCTAGTATTTTTTATTTATTTTATAAAAATCTCCGTAAATTTTAAGATTCATTGGGGGTGTGCATAATTGGTATATCTAACATGCTTTTTTCAGGTACTGAATTTCAATTGGCGGCATTCTCCCTCTTGGTGTAAATCTTGCAAATTGTGAGAGAAAAGGCATTAGAATTACTCCCCAAAGTATTATTATGCATAAAATTATATATAATAGTAGTAAAACATGATGCAAAATGGACATATCAATTATCCCAATCTTAGACCTCTCTTGTCCTCAAGCGAAAGCCGGTATCGAAGAACATGTCCACATGGTTTGAGAGAGAGGTGTCGATAAAAAAATACAAACATAGTAGCATCATGCTTATTATTATAACACCAACAAAAATTAACATAAAACTTTATCATAGAACTTTTATTTCATAACAACATCATATAACTTCTTATGAGCAAGTAACAATTCATCCCAACATGGAAGTATAAAGCATAAACCTTATTGGAAACCAACAAACTATGTTCTCAGTCAAGTTTGAGACTACAATTCATCATATTTTCAGGAAGGGTCTCATGTAGGAGCCTTTTGGAAAGTCCACATACTCAACCATCATTTAGTCTTCTATTATTGCTAACACTCACATCATACCCATGAGAAAAAAGTTTCAACCGGACACATAGAAAGATAGGGGCTTATAGTTTGCCTCCCAATGTATTCACCTCAAGTGTGATGTCAACAATAATAACTCATGATCATTCATATCCAACTGGACATATGTGCCTAGATCTTTCCTCACCACATGATTCTTGCCAAAGGAGAAAAATAGAAAGGAATAGGGAAGAATTCTTTGACTCTTGCATGAAAGTAAACACATAAAAATAAAAGATAGGCCCTTCATAGAGGGAAGCAGAGGTTGTCATGCACTTTTTTAGTTTGTATGCCAAATCCCTTGGCGCAAAAGAACATCATGTTGCATTGCATCT
The DNA here is from genome assembly GCA_022496015.1 of Hordeum marinum. Taxonomy (NCBI): domain Eukaryota; kingdom Viridiplantae; phylum Streptophyta; class Magnoliopsida; order Poales; family Poaceae; genus Hordeum; species Hordeum marinum. Next base: position 270,541,185 of record CM039678.1, read on the forward strand.
TGTGATAGCAACCTTTATTATGCAATCCTCTGCTTTTATTACTTTGCCATCACAAGTTCATGCAACGCTCAATTTTCTCTTACACTAATTGATACACCACTTTTAGAAGCAACATTTATTGCCTTGATGCACCGATGAAAGCTTACATGAAGGATCTTATTCAATCCATAGGTAGGTATGGTGGACTCTCAAACATGAGTTCGGGTTTTGGGTATTTGTATGCACAAGTAGTTTCCGTACTTAGTGCAGAATTTTTGGCTAGCAAAGGTATTTGGCAAGCACCACACATTGAAAGATCTATGACAATATAGCTTCTATGTGAATATGAACAAGAATAAATCGTTACATTGTCTTCCTTGTCCAACGTCAACAATTTTGGCATATAATATTTAATGGGGTCTCACAATCATAAAAGATGTCCATCATAGTATATTTGCATGTGAATCTTCTCTTCCCTAATTTATTCTTTCATGAATTGCATCATTGACTAATGCTATGCTTGACAATAGAAATAAAAATAAAAGGTAAAAAGTGATGGTGATACGATACTGGGCACCTCCCCCAAGCTTGGCTCAAGGTAAGGGGAGTGCCCATACCCGTGTACTCAAGTCTCCTTTGGTGGTGAAGATGATGAAGGTGGTGGTGATGAGGCGTCACACATGCTACAATAAATACATCAATTTGCGGATGACGCTCCTCAGGGTGGTGATATGCTCCTCTAGCAAAATATTTTCACGAGTGAGGAATTTATTTTGAACACGAACCTCCTCAGAAGCCCTAAAAGCTTCAATTTCAAGAGGGGTGAGATGGGGATAGTAAGGCCGAAGGATATCTTCTTCCTCCTCTTCCACCATGCCCGTGGGTTGCCCTCCTTCTTGAGCTTGATCCTGCATAGCTTCCTTGCCCTTGTCCTCCTTATTGGCTTCTTTTGGCTCTTCTCTTTTCAGCTCCATCTTCATCAACCAAGCTTGCTCTTCTACGTTATTGGGAGAGGAAGAAGACATGATGCTTGGCTTGACACATCTACTAGGAAAACAACACAAAACAAGAATAGAGTAAAATCTCGCAATGAGGTGGTCAAAACTGTCGGGGGTATATATAGAGAATTTTTATTCTTGGAAATCAAGCAAACGAAAGGAAAACGAAGTTGGGAAGGTTCTCGAGGTGGGCACCCTCCACCAGGGCGCGCCAGGGATGGCAATCGCGCCTTGTGGACCGTGCCCTCCTCGGTTGCGTGCTAGTTTATTTATTTTTCCTAAAATTCTTAAATACTCCAGAACTAATAAAAAATAGTTTTGCGAATTTTTCGAAGACCGTTTACTTACCGTATCACATACCTCTTAATTTTCACGATTCTGCAGTGTTCCGTAAGGTTTATTTTATGTGTTCCTGCGGTGTCATGGTTTGGATAACATTGCTTTCAACATTAATAGGTGTACCTGAGACATAGTGTTTAATTCTTTATCCATTGACCACCTTCCGGTTGGTGCTTTTGGCATTATTAATCTTAATAGCTCCAGAGTGATAAACTTCTTTGATGACATAGGGTCCTTCCCATTTGGAGAGAAGTTTTCCTGTAAAAAAATCTGAAATGGGAATTGTACAAAAGAACATATTCTCCAACTTTGAATTCTTGGTTTTGGATTCTTTTGTCATGCCATCTTTTAACTTTTTCTTTAAATAACTTGGCATTTTTATAAGCTTGGGTTCTCCATTCATCTAATGAGCTAATATCAAATAACATGTTTTCACCGGCAAATTTAAAGTCATAATTTAGTTCTTTAATTGCTCAAAATGCTTTACGTTCTAACTCTACAGGCAAATGACAAGCTTTCGCATATATCATTTAGTATGGAGGCATACCCATAGGATTTTTATATGCTGTTCTATATGCCCAAAGTGCATCATCTAATTTCTTAGACCAATTCTTTTGAGAATTATTGATAGTTTTTTGTAATATCAATTTTATTTATCTATTGCTAAGTTAGACTTGACCACTAGATTGAGGATGATAGGGTGATATAATTATATGGTTCATAACATATGTAGCAAGCATTTTACAGAAAGCACCATGAATAAAGTTTGAACTACCATCCGTCATGAGATATATAGGGACTTCAAACCTTGCGAAAATAGTTCTTTAAGCATTCTAATGGAAGTGTGATGATCAACTCTAGTTGGAATAGTTTATTCCCACTTAGTGACATAAATAACAACAACCAAAATATAAGTGTACACATTGGAGTAAGGAAAAGGTCCTATATAATATAAAACCCAAACATCAAATGGTTCAAACACAAGTGAATAATTCATAGGCATTTCCTGACGCTTACCGATATTACCAATTCTTTGACATTCATCACAAGACGAGTGAACTTACGGGCATCCTTGGAGAGAGTAGGCCAATAAAAAGTAGATTGTAATACCTTATGAGCAATTCTATCTCTAGCATGATGTCCTCCATAAGCTTCAAAATGACATTTTCGTAGGATTTGTTCCTGTTCATGGTTAGGTACACAACGTCTAATAATACCATCTACTCGTTCTTTATAAAGATGTGGGTCATCCCAAAAGTTATCAGCAAAAATGTAATTAGCGTAATCAGCATACCATGGAGTGTTTTGAGAGACATTTATTGCAGCTAGTTGTTCATTAGGAAAACTATCATTAATAGGTAGTGGGTCATCAAGAAAATTTTCTAACCTAGACAAGTTATCAGCTACGAGGTTCTCAGCTCCCTTCCTATCAACAATATGTAAATCAAATTCCTGAAGCAAGAGAACCCACCTAATGAGTCTAGGTTTAGCATCTTTCTTTTCCATAAGATATTTTATAGAAGCATGATCGGTGTGAATAATAACTTTGGAATCAACAATGTAACATCTAAATTTATCAGAAGCAAACATGACCGCTAAGAATTCCTTTTCAGTAGTAGCATAATTTCTTCAGACACTGTCTAGAGTTTTGCTAGCATAATGGATATCATTTAATTTATTATCAACTCTTTGTCCTAGAACAGCACCAACAACATAATCACCAGCATCACACATAATTTCAAAAGGCAAGTTTCAATCAGGTGGTTAAACAATATGTGTAGTGGTTAACACTTTCTTTAGTGTTTCAAAGGCTTGTATGCAATCATAATAAAAAACAAAGAGAATATCCATTTTTAAAAAGGTTAGTAAGAGGCCTAGAAATGTTTGAGAAGTCTTTAATAAAACTCCTATAGAAACCAGCGTGGCCAAGGAAACTTCGAATACCTTTGATATCTTTAGGACATGGCATTTTCTCAATTGCATCAACTTTAGCTTGATCCACCTGAATACCACGTTTGGAGATTTTATGCCGCAAGACTATACCTTCATTAACCATAAAGTGGCACTTCTCCCAATTCAAGACGAGATTAGTTCGTTCACATCTCTGCAGAACTCGATCAAGGTTGCTTAAGCAATCATCAAAAGAAGTTCCGTAAACGGAGAAATCATCCATGAAAACCTCCACAATCTTTTCACAAAAATCAGAGAATATAGCAGCCATACATCTTTGAAATGTAGCCGGTGCATTGCATAAACCAAAAGGCATATGTCTATAAGCATATGTTCCAAAAGGACATGTAAAGGTGGTTTTCTCTTCATCAGATTATGACATAGGTATTTGAGAGAACCAAGAATATTCATCAAAGAAACAAAAGTGTGTGTGCTTAGATAACATTTCAAGCATTTGATCAATAAAAGTAAAGGGGTAATGATCTTTTCAAGTAGCTTTATTTAATATTCTAAAATCAATTACCATCCTATAGCTAGTAACAATTCTCTATGGAATAAGCTAATTTTTATCATTAGGAACAACAGTAATACCTCCTTTCTTAGGGACATAATGAATGAGACTCACCCATCTATCAATTGAAGGATAGATTATACCTGCTTCCAGAAGCTTTAATATTTCAGTTCTTATCACTTCTATCATCTTGGGATTCAATCGTCGTTGTTGATCAACAACGAGTTTAGCATCAGGTTCCATACTAATGCCCTTTAGATCATAAAGAGTATATCCAATAGCATCCCGGTGCTTCCTCTGAATTTTCAATAATCTTTCTTCTTCATGTTCTGAAAGGTTAGCACTAACAATAACAAGATATATCTATTTCTCATCAAGATAATCATATTTCAGAGTGTCGGGCAATTGTTTAAGTTCAAACATGGGATCACCTTTAGGTGGAGGAGGACCTCCAAGAGTTTTAATAGGAAAATTGTGTTTCACTAGAGGTTGTTGTTCAACGAATAATTTATCTATTCATTTCTTCCACCCAAGTGCATATCATTTTCATGGTCTAGCAAATATTGTTCTAATGGATCAATAGGAGGAACAGCAATAAAATCAAGACCAATTATTTCATCCTTACTAGGTTATTCTATATCATGAGTTTGTCTACTAACCTTGGAAAAACTAAACTCATGAGACACATCACCAAACTCAACACTAACAGTTTCATTCTGACAATCTATCTTAGCATTAACAGTGTTCAATAAAGGTCTACCAAAGGTAATGAGACAAAAGTCATCTTGTGGGTAACCAATAACTAGAAAATCTATAGGATATTTTATTTGTCCACACAAGACTTAAACATCTCTAACAATCTCAAGTGGTGTGATGGTGTCTCTATTAGCAAGTTTAATAGTAACATCGATATCTTCTATTTCAACAGGTGTTATGTCATTCATAATTTCTTGATATAAAGTAAAAGTAATAGCACTCACACTAGGACCCAAATCACACAAGCCATGATAGCAACGATCTCCTATTTTGACTGAGACAACATGCAAGCCAACTACGGGTCTATGTTTGTCTTTTTGATTGGTTTAGGAATTTTAGCAGCTACATCACAGAAATAAATGACATGCCCATCAATATTTTCTACGAAGATATCATTAACCATAGCAATAATAGGTTCTACCTTAATTTGTTCGGAGGGCTTAGATGCTCTAATATTACTTTTGCGAACCACAGTTGCTACATTAGCATGTTTCTTTATCCTAACAGGAAAAGATGGTTTCTCAATATAAACAGTAGGTACAACTGGATCAACATTACAAATGATAGTTTCTTCTCTATAAACTAGCAAAGTGTCCCGCCCGATGTGCGGGCTATAATTTCATAAAGCCGAATCATGAGTCATTTGTGTATGGAAATTGAAACCAGTTGTGATCAAATTCACAAATATGAGCCTTTTGAAAACATAGTTTTGTGTCAAGTATTTTTAATTTTATCATTGATATGTACATTTATATGTTATGTGGTAATCACGTACCTTGTAGTTATGCATATTTTTTGGATTGATTTGTATTGTGCAATTTTTATTTGTACCATATTCTGTTGCGTATGCAACAACATTTTTCTAGATATATTGTTAACCTATTGAAAACAAATATCTAAGTTGTAATCATTCATAATTTTGTACCCCCTTAATTAGTTAACTTTCAATACCATTGGAACAAAAAAAATCCTACTTAATAACTGTGCCATTTTGACTTTATGAGGAAAATTAGAAATGGATATATTAGGATAATAGAATTAGGAAATGCCTACAGTTTACAAAAGAACAATATTCAGGATCTGTCGGAATACTTAAACAACTATTAGTATACCATTTTTATTTAGTGGTAGATATTCATTCAATAGTGTGTTGGACATAAACACAATTTGATTGGGATAGATTTTTTTGACAATAAATACATAAGGATGTAGCGCAAAGTCTAGTAGACTCTCACGTAATTGATGTTGTTTCATGTGTGATAGTTAAATAGATAACATTTATGCCCTCTAAAGTTAACATTTAGTAACTATCATCAATCAGCCAAATCAGAATCAACCAAAGATATTAGAACCTCTTGTGGGTCTGTAGGCATATCTCTAGTGAACACATCTATTACATATTGGTTCTTCACCCTTGAGGCTATTGCTGGTAACATGATAATCATGTGACCTTGTCCATTCCTCTATCGAAAATCAGAAATTACAAAAGGGATTGATCATCTTGTAAGAAAATTATCACCTAAAGTTAGACTAATTAAATTGATTACTTTGTAAGATCACTTGTGTATTCACTCTGCCTTGTACGACCAAAAATTCAATTACCTTGTCGCAATAGAGCTCATGGAAAATCAACACTTAAGTTTGAAACTGACAAAATTTTCTAAACACGGCTACATCTTTTATACACTTGGACAATGAAACTGCAGCATCTTCCTTTTGTCAAAATCAGTGCATAGTAAACACAATTGTGTGGAGCCAAAGACCAAGATATATCTGCGGCGTCACCCATGCACATCTAGTTGGCCGCTATGAGAAGGTCCGGAGCCTGCAAGTAAAAAATCATGTATAGAATAATGGTCAGGCTGCATCCTGGAGACTGTCTATACTAAAAACATCGTGTATTCTGGAAGGAAGGAAGTATGGTATTTATAGATGACTGTCATTGACACAAGAAATATCATGTAGTGTGTCGTTCCACTAATCCTTAATTAAGATATCAGAGTTCTTTAACCTCGACCTTATGTAACATAGTATTGAGAGTGGTAAAATTAATAATGACATTAGATATAGTCTTGTGAAATATTTTTGTAATCATGCTAATGTTTTTAAGAAATAATTTGAAGGTGCATCTTGTAGACTTGTCAAATGCACGCAGTATGTCGTTCAATTAATTCTTTGAGTAACTTGTCAAATTATGTTAATACCTACATAACATATAGCAAGATGTTGTCGATATAGTTCTCTATTCGCCTCCTAACACCTCATGCATATACCGAGAAGATGTAAAGTAAACTAAATTACATTTTCTACTTTTTATTTCCGTAATAATTTATTAGGTCCAAGGCACAGACTACATGTAAGTTCTTGCTTTGCCAAGACATTAGAAACATGAAGTCAAGGGGAAAAAGACATCAATAACGTACATACCATATTGCTCGACGGGAACCTTTCTCGCTCTCTTCAGGTCCACAGAAGGCATAGTAATGAACCTATAAGGATGCTTGGTTGTTTCTGTAGAATGTTGGCCATGCCAGCGGAGAAGTCCTCGGGTTGCAACCAGCCATGAAGCTACAGTCAATTCCAAGGAAATGTGCATCGACGGCGGATGTGGAATTTTGAGGCAACATGTGGCGGACCTCATGCTTTTACTTGGGTAGACCTATTCCCCTTTTCTTGGGTAGAGATGACACTAAAACAGAGCTGTTCCTAAAGTACATCAAAGGGATTGATTCATCGTGTAAACAGAATAGTAATTGGTATATATGAGCATTAAAATATACTTATTAAGTTATTATTAGTATGGGAAGTTATAACTATAGTTTTTATAGAAATATAAGTAATTTTGGTAGCCTTACAACTGATGCAATTCAAGCAGCACAGTTGTTCCTAAGCTCCTCTGGATAATCTCAAACAGAAGTAAGAAACTGTAGCATGGAGGCTGTAGAACATACACTCGTTGCATATAATTCATTTGGAGTAAGAGCTTAATTATGCAATACCAAAAATGAAACATAAAGTTTATGCAGTGTAAAACCTGCAATTTATTGTGCTTCTGTATAATTTTATGGTTGTTCCTGATTCAAGTCCACCATCCCCACAACAAAAAAATGGAATAAACACTGGATTAGCTATTGACTCCTCGAATTAGACTTAAAGTATCTAACAACCAACACATCATTTTTCATAAAATTAGATGCATGAAAAACTTGTCAGATGGTTGGAAAGATTACGTAGTTTGGTCTCCTATTTTTTCCTAGCTGACGAAATATCTTGCGTACATACAAAGCAACAGCATCAGATCAAATACACAATCTTACAAACTTATATTGTGAAATGCTATATATTAGGTGAGTCTACACTTCTCACTCTCTTTTCAACGAAATGAAACGCAAAGGTCCTTTGCGTTTTCCCGAAAAACATACGCAATGCAAACGATTGATGATTTCCTTGTAAGTGTACTACCGAAATTATTCAAATAAATCATACAAATCCGTTACATTATTGACATCTGTGCTATCACAAATATTTCTGCCATATAATCTAATTTGATGTCAAGTATAAGAATAATGAAATGTTTGTAGCAGTGTATCAACTCTTAACCATCGAGCTTGTTAATTTGTACCTATGAAGGGCCATAAAGGAAGAATCGGTAACCTTAGATGGAAAACATCAGTATACATGTTTCCACACCTAATTACTAATGAGATTCTACAAATTTTCATCCTAGTAACCAATAGGATCAACACCAATAAAGTACACAATTTTCATTGCATTTGATTAATAAAGAACACAGGTAGTTCTCTCTTATTTTAGATCAAACAGAGATCTTGCTATCTTCACAAAGATCAGAAAACACATGCCGTGGGTGAGGCTCTCAGCTGAAAGTCAAACTCTTCTTATTAATAGCACCAGGGTGCAGAATTACACAGCTGGGCGCAGGCAGTCAAATGCGAGCAGACATGGAAAGGAGAATCAGAGCAATATCTCATAGACCAAATTGCACCAGTTAAACAGAGCCATCGTTGCTAATGCTTGTAATCCAATGGAACTGAAGCAGCACGTGAGGACAGAAATACCAAAAAATTCATAAAACGATTATATGGCCATTAAAATTCATATTTTCATATGATTGGCAGCATATATAAAAGACACAGTCACATTCTGTAAGCGGCGTGAGAGCCGTACATCTGCACTTCATACATAGTTATGTACAGCCAATCTGAAGTTATCTTGAATCTAAATGATTTTATATCAAACCGATTTAATCAATCTTGGAACATGTTGTGTTAGAAATTGAGAGGGGATGAGCAAATTTTGATAGAAGCAATGGGGACAGTGAAGATTAACCAATCTACACCCTAGGGTAGGGTTGGAGAGGGGTGCCATTTAAGGGGACACGTGGAAGAAGGGAGCGATGGTGTACCAGGTCGTCTTCTTCGGTCTCTGAAGATAGCTGTCGGCGGCGGCGCTAGCGTCGGCCGTGACGATAGTGGGCTCGTGGTTGCCGCCGTTTGCCTCCCTCAGTTTCCTTTTTAGATGCCTACCTCTATTTCACGTACTGTATGAGAGAACGTGGAGATGGAAAAAGTCTAAGCCGTTAATTGGTTTTCTTGAGGAATTGTTTTTTGATGGGAGATCGTACATGAATGGGATGTTGTACATGGACACTGATTTCTCTAGGGTTTTATACATGAGCGAGATAACTTATTAAAGGCAATGGTGGGTAATTTTTTACCCTTTTAATTCACTGGTTGTCCTTGTTTAATCAGTTAAATTGATGGCTAGATGTTTCTAATTATTGTGGGATTTTCTATATTAATTATCTTTTTTCTGGTTAGTTCGTTAATCACTTCTTATATATAATAGATGACCGGTTCTTTAATTTCCTTTTTAATAGGGGGGCGATATTTAAACCTTCTCTTTAGGGATATCAACATGAGCAGCAAATGATTCGTAAAAAGAGGCTACTAGTCAAGTCCATATTTCGTGTTAAACTTGTGAAAAACATCAATATTCATAAAAGATTTAAGAGAATCAAATTCAAGCTGAATACCTAGCTCATTACCTTCGTCGGGTTCCCAATCTCAAGAGTTGCGTTTAATTCTTTCCAAGAGATCTCACTTGAATTATATAGTCTTCTTCATAAAAAAATCAGTACAAGAAGTATCGAGCATGGTTGGATCATTATGAAAAAGCCGAGCATAAAAATTATAAATAATAACTTCTCTCGGGATATCATGATTAGGGCATGAATATAACATTGACTTAAGCCTCCGTCAAGCTAGAGCGATACTTTCTCCTTCACGAGGACAAAAATTATATAGATAATTCCGTTCACGATGAAGCAGATGCATAGGATAAAACTTTTGGTGGAATTCCGATTTCAAATGATTCCAGTTCCATGATCCAATATGATCACATAGCCTATACCATGTCAATGCTTTTCCCTTCAAAGATAAAGGGAAAACCTTCTTATTAACTTCATCTCTCGATAAACCTGCAAGCTTAAATAGTCCACAAATTTCTTCCACATGTATTAGGTGCATATCAGGATGTTCAGTTCCATCTCCTGCATAAGGACTAGCCAGCAGTTGTTCTAACATACCCCGAGGAATTTAATAACCAATATTTTCAGTAGGTGTTGTAGGTTGAGGAGAAACTAATTGTGGTTCCGGACGAGGTGAAGATACCCCGAACAAACCCGTCAAAGAATTGCTTTCCATAGTAACAAGTGACAATAAAATTTCAGCACGCAGTATAAGTTTTTCCTTACCGATTTCCACTTACCAAGGACGCTTCACTCCCTGGCAACGGTGCCGGAAAAGAATTTTGATAACCCACAAGTATAGGGGATCAATCGTAGTCCTTTCGTTATGATGGTTCTCTTCGAGAGTGAGTGGTGGTGGAGGGGTATATGTAGCCTTTACCAAAAATCTAACCGTTACCACATTATTTCCCAACTCAGTGACACCAAAGATAAATCTCGGTGGTACCTGATGACCCACAAGTATAGGGGATCAATTGTAGTCCTTTCGATAATTAAGAGTGTCGAACCCAACGAGGAGAAGAAGGAAATGATAAGCGGTTTTCACCAAGGTAATTTCTGCAGGCACTGAAATTATAAGTAGCAAGTAGTTTGATAGCAAGGTGATTTGTAACGAGCAAGTAAAGGTAACAATAGGTAAGGTGCAGCAAGTTAGGCCAATCCTTTTGTGTAAAAGGACAGGCCAAAGTATCTCTTATGATAAGCAAAGTGTTCTTGAAGGTACACGAGAATTTCATCTAGTCACTTTCATCATGTTGGTTTGATTCGTGTTCGCTACTTTGATAATTTGATATGTGGGTGGACCGGTGCTAAGGTGTTGTTCTTACTTGAACTGACAACCTACTTACGATTAACCCCCTCGCAAGCATCCACAACCATGAGAAAAGTATTAAGACAAAGTCTAACCATAGCATTAAACATGTGGACCCAAATCAGCCCCTTACGAAGTAGCGCATAAACTAGGGTTTAAGCTTCTGTCACTCTAGCAACCCATCATCTAATAACTACTCCACAAAAAATTCACTTAGGCCCAAGTATGGTGAAGTTTCATGTAGTCTACGTTCACATGACACCACTAAGGGAATCATAACATACATATCATCAAAATATCAAACACATATCTAGTTCACATGATTACTTGCAACATGACTTCTCCCGTGACCTCAAGAACAAAAGTAACCACTCACAAATAATATGCATGCTCAAGATCAGAGGTGTATTGAATAGCATAATGGATCTGAACATATAATCTGCCACCAAATAAACCATATAGCAATCAGCTACACAAGGTAATGAACACTACTAGTCACCCACAGCTACCAATCTGAGGTTCTGGTACAAAGATTTAACACAAGAGATGAACTAGGGTTTAAGAGGAGATGGTGTTGTTGAAGATGTGCTGACATAATTTTTTCAGGTACTGAATTCCAGTTGCCGCTATTCTCCCTCTTGGTGTAAACCTTGCACATTGTGACAGAAAAGGCATTAGAATTACTCCCCAAAGCATTATTATGCACACAAAAATTATAAATTATGCATAAAAAGATTATAAATAACAGTAGTAAAACATGATGCAAAATGGGCATATCAGTACCGACTAGTGCAAAAGGTTGCAAATTTTGGCTTTTCGGTAAGGCCGAAGGAAACAACTCGGTGAGACCGATTCGACATGACCTAAGCAGATCAAATAATTTAGAGGTTCCGATCAGTTCATCTCGAAGATTCAAGAATGAAATAACCTTGCTACAAAAAGGTGGTCACTGCATTTCGGTTGCACCAAATGCAATCTCGGTTGCACTAAGATGTTGGGGTTTGGCTTAGGGTCATGTCTAGGGGTAACTCGGTGTCACCGAAATGGAAAATCCATGGGACCAAATTGGCATATAGGGTTTTGGACAAAAGTGATGTGAGTAAGTGTTTGAGGGTTTTTGGTGGAAAATCTTTAAGCACTTGAGCAACTAGATCATCATCAGTACCTCATCCCCTCTTAACAGTATTGTATTTCCTATGGACTCAATGTGGTCAAATCACTTAAAGAAAAATGTAGAGTCTTGAAGCTTTTGCCAATATGATTCCGTCAACAATTTTGGCATATAATATTTTGATGAGGGATCACAATCAAAAAACATTTCTAGGATAGTATATTTATATCTGGATCTTCTCTTCCCTTATTAATTCTTTCATGAGTTGCATCATTGACTAATGTTATGTTTGTCAATCTCTAATAAAATTTCCTACTTATACTTTTCCTTATGTGGTGCCATCACCTACCATAGGATTAGTATATGATCTTATTGATTTATTTCCTTTCTTTCATTTCTTTCTTATTCCCTTTTCTTTTATTTGCAACATGAAAGTAAAGAAACTAAAAACTCAAACTAAAACTTATTATATAACTTGCACACGATTACAATGATAAATCACTAAGCAAACTCTCAAATAAGAAAGGATCGAACTGAACTTTATTTCATCTAGGCAAAAGATTGAACTAAGATAAGTAAAAGCAAAAAGATAGTGGGATGATACGATACCGGGGCATCTCCCCCAAGTTTGGCAGAAGCCATGGGGAGTGCCCATACCCGATACTCAGTTATCCTTTGGTGGTGAAGAAGATGATGGTGGTGAAGAAGCGATCCTATCCTTAAGGATTAAGAGGTTCTCCAACCGATGGATGACACTCCGGAGATGGATGATATGCTCTTGATACAGAATATTTTCGCAAGTAAGATACTTATTCTGTATGCAAACTATTTCAATGACGCGAAAAGCTTGAATCTCAGCAGGAGTAAGGTGAGTAAGGTAGGGTTTAAGGATATCTTCCTCCTCCTCCTCGGCTAGCAATGCTTGTGCTGCCACCGGGGGTGGATCTACGGTAGCTTCCTTGCCCTTGTCTCCCTTAACGGCGTCTGCGGGCTCCTCCCTCTTCGTCTCGATCTTCATCAGCCAAGCATCTTCTTCCATGTTGTTGGAGGAGCAAGAAGACATGATGCCTTGCTTGACAAATCTGACTAGAGACAGCAAGAAAAGAGAATAGAGGATTTCTTCACGATACGGTGGTTATCAGGTTCGGGAAGTATATATAGAGTTTTTATCTTGGAGGACAAGTACATGGAAGAAAAACGGAGAACGGAAGGTGTCCCAGGTGGGTACAACCCACCTAGGTGCCTGGCGCACCCTGGTGTCTTGTGCCCACCAGGGGACGCTTCCTGCGAGTTTCTTTATTTCCAAAATTCTAAAATATTCCAAAACTGATAGAAAATATTTTTGCGGATTTTTTGGAGTCTGTTTACTTACCGTATCACGTACCTCCTTATTTTCACGATTCTGGAGTGTTCCGGAAGGACTCTTTTATGTGTTCTTTCGGTGTCAAAGTTTGGATAATATTACTTTCAACACTAATAGGTGTACCTGAGATATAATTCTTTATTCGTTGTCCATTGACAACCTTCAGGTTAGTACCTGCGGAATTATTTATTTTGATGGCACCAGACCGGTAAACCTCCTCGATGACATACGGGCCTTCCCATTTCGAGAGGAGCTTCCCTGCAAAAAATCTAAAACAAGAGTTGTAAAAAATAACATATTCTCCGACTTTAAACTCACGCTTTTGAATTATTTTGTCATGCCATCTTTTGACTTTTTCTTTGAATAATTTTGCATTTTCATAAGCTTGGGTTCTCCATTCATCTAATGAGCTAATATCAAATAACCTCTTCTCACCAGCAAGTTTGAAATCATAATTGAGCTCTTTAACTGCCCAAAATGCTTTATGTTCTAACTCAAGAGGCAAATGACAAGCTTTTCCATAAACCATTTTATAAGGAGACATACCCATTGGATTTTTATATGCTGTTCTATAAGCCCAAAGTGCATCATCTAATTTCTTAGACCAATTCTTCCTAAACCTATTGATAGTCTTTTGCAAAATTAATTTTATTTCTCTATTGCTAAGTTCAACTTGACCACTAGACTGAGGATGATAGGGTGATGCAATTCTATGGTTAACATCATACTTGGCAAGCATTTTACGGAAAGCACCATGAATAAAGTGTGAACCACCATCAGTCATTAAATATCTAGGGTGTCCAAACCTTGGGAAAATAACTTACTTAAGCATTTTAATAGAGGTGTTGTGATCAACACTACTGGTTGGAATAGCTTCTACCCATTTAGTAACATAATCAACACCAACCAAAATATGTGTATACCCATTAGAGGAAGGAAAAGGTCCCATGTAATCAAATCCCCAAACATCAAATGGTTCAATAGCAAGTGAATAATTCATAGGCATTTCTTGAAGCTTATCGATATTACCTATTCTTTGACATTCATCGCAAGATGAGACATACTTACTGGCATCCTTGAAGAGAGTAGGCCAATAAAATCCAGATTGCAATACCTTATGAGCAGTTCTATCTCCAAAATGATGCCCTCCATAAGCCTCGGAGTGACATTTTCGTAGGATTTGTCCATGTTCATGCTCAGGTACACAACGTCTAATAATACAATCTACTCCTTTATAAAGATGTGGGTCATCCCAAAAGTAATGTCTTAAATCATGGAAGAATTTTTTCATTTTGTTGGTAAGTAAATCTAGGTGGTAAATATTTAGCAACAATATAATTAGCATAGTCAGCATACCAAGGAGTACCATTAGCAACATTTATTGTAGCTAACTACTCATCAGGAAAACTATCATAGATAAGTAGTGGGTCATCAAGCACATTTTCAAGCCTATACAAGTTATCAGCTACGGGGTTCTCAGCTCCTTCTCTATCAATGATATGTAAATCAAATTCTTGTAACAAGAGAACCCAACGAATAAGTCTAGGTTTTAGCATCTTTCTTTTCCATAAGATATTTAATAGCAGCATGGTCGGTGTGAACAGTTACTTTGGAATCAACAATATAAGGTCTAAATTTATCACAAGCAAACACAACCGCTAAGAACTCTTTTTCAGTAGCAGCATAATTTCTTTGAGCACTGTCTAGAGTTTTACTAGCATAATGAATAACATTCAATTTCTTATCAACTCTTTGTCCTAGAACAGCACCAACAACATAATCACTAGCATCACACATAATTTCAAAAGGCAAGTTCCAATCAGGTGGTTGAAAAATAGGTGTAGGAATTAAGCTTTCTTGACTGTTTCAAAGGCTTCAAGACAATCATCATCAAAAACAAAAGGGATATCCTTTTGCAAGAGATTAGTAAGAGGCCTAGAAATTTTAGAAAATTCTTTGATAAATCTTTTATATAAACCAGCATGACCTAAGAAACTATGAATACCTTTTATATCTTTAGGACATGGCATTTTCACAATTGCATCAACCTTAGCTTGGTCCACTTCAATACCTCTTTCAGAAATTTTATGACCCAAGACAATGCCTTCATTAACCATAAAGTGGCACTTCTCCCAATTCAAGACAAGATTTGTTTGTTCACATCTTTGCAAAACTCTCTCAAGATTGCTTAAACAATCAACAAAAGACTTCCCATAAACAGAGAAGTCATCCATGAAAACCTCAACAATATTTTCACAAAAATCAGAGAATATTACCGTCATGCATCTTTGAAAGGTAAAAGGTGCATTACGTAAACCAAAAGGCATACGTCTATAAGCATAGGTTCCAAGAGGACAAGTAAAAGTGGTCATTTCTTGATCAGGTTGTGATACAGGTATTTTTGAAAAGCCAGAATATCCATCAAGGAAGCAAAAGTGTGTGTGCTTAGATAATCTTTCAAGCATTTGATCAATAAAAGGCAAAGGGTAATGATCGTTTCTAGTTGCTTTGTTTAATTTTCTAAAATCAATTACCATTCTATAGCCTGTAACAATTCTTTGTGGAGTAAGTTCATTTTTATCATTAGGAACAACAGTAATACCTCCTTTCTTAGGAACACAATGAACAAGACTTACCCATCTACTATCAGTTATATGATACATTATACTTGCTTCTAGCAGTTTTAATATTTCCGTTCTTACCACCTCTTTCATCTTCTGATTTAACCGACGTTGGTGATCAACAATTGGTTTAGCATCAGGTCCCATATAGATTTTGTGCTGACATAGAGTGGGACTAATGCCCTTTAAATAGTCAAGAGTATATCCAATAGCAGCCTGGTGCTTCCTTAGAACTTTCAATAATCTTTCTTCTTCATGTTCTAAAAGGTCAGCACTGATAATAACATGATATATCTTCTTTTCATTAAGATAAGCATATTTAAAAGTGTCTGGCAATTGTTTTAATTCAAACACAGGATCACCTTTAGGTGGAGGAGGACCTCCAAGAGTTTCAATAGGTAAATTGTGTTTAAGCAGAGGACGTTGTTCAAAGAAAACTTTATCTATTTCATTTCTTTCATGCATATGTAAATCATTTTCATGGTCTGGCAAATATTGTTCTAAAGGATCATGTCGGGACCCCGATCCTAAGTCATATGAATCCAGACTTTAACATATCACATCACTTTGCGGCCTCATGCATGGTAAGCTCCATGGCTGCAGCCTTACCTTGGCCGGGACCGTTTGCGTCTTTTGGCTCACGTATGTGAACATGTCGCTGGCAATCAAACGGTAGAGAACCAGGGCCGACATAACTAGTCATAGAACCCAAGTGGCACATCCATACGGAAATATGCATACATAACCCAGAAATGCAGGTATCGGCCTCAAGCGTGTGTAGACGAGTCATGGCAAGCTACAAGGACTCCATTACGCCGTGAGATATAAATGCCATCACTGCACGTAGACGAGTCGTAGCAGGCTACAGGGACTCCATTACACTGCGAGACATTTCCCCGAAGGGACAGACACAACAGCAAAGAAGGATACATGCTGGTCAATCAATGTGTCCGGAGCAGTAGCAAGCTACCATGCCTCGGTGGAAGCACAAAGAGGCAGTTTCCCGTAAAGAGTACTACTAAAGGCACACGACTAGGTGTCGGATCCCATACATACCGTTGCACGTCACATGTATGCACGACATGCCCGATATGCATAGATACAACTATGGCATCACAACATAACCATACAACAACACAACTTTTATTTAAGAGGCTCAGACGAGCCTTGGATAATATGTTCTTACAGGTAGGGGTCACATGACCCGACACTCAAGTTATACAAAAAAGTTCATACAAACCAAGCGGAAGCATAAAGCTATCTGAGTACATACAGATGAAAGGGTAAAAAGGCACATGGCCTGACTATCTACAGCTCGCCACAGGGCATAGGTCGTAGCTGGGACACCAGCTATTCGACATCATCGACATCTAGAAAGAACCCACCTGATGGGTCCTGGGTCTCATCTGCAACATTTATTAAGCAAACGTGAGTACAAATGTACTCAGCAAGTCTTTAAAATAGACCTAGTCTATTCATGCTCATGTATCAACAAGGGGGGTGGTGGAGTTTATGCAGCAATGCCACCTTTGACTCATGGCTAACCTACACTACACAGTTTTAACTCTTTGTTTACATTTTAGATATCGCACACGAGTCCACTAACTCCATGACAATACACCACCATGGATTCACTTTCCTCTCTTGGGAGAGTGCCATCCATGGTACTCACACTTGTCTTGATATTTTTATGAGTATCCATTTGATTATCTATGAACAGCATAAGCTTTGCAAGTAGTCCATATCCGAGGACGCGACTATTCGAATAGTTTCATACCCTGCAGGGGTGTCCTTATTCACACATGCTCTCGCCACTTATCGCTGTGTGCTCATAAAACCATGCACCTCAGCAACCTTCAAGCGGAAGCCCAGCGAGGGAGTCGGCCACGACCGTCAATCACATAAGACCTCTACTCCAGGCTATCGCCTATTTGAGACTGAACCCGCACGGAAGTCCGGCCGAAGTTTCCGCTATGGCCCCAAACGATGTGCGCAGGGTTCCCAAGCCCACCATTCGGGTGACCCTTGGTACACCGTGCCACTGCCTACCGCGTCATAACCCACCCCTAGGGTCAGCGGTACGCACGACCTCCAGCATGCTATAAACACCAGAAACTACTTGCAACTCCTGGACTAAGGACTAAGCGACTGATAAGTCGAGAGGGGTCGGGTTACCGGAACCCAATGTGTGGTAGTAATTAGTCTTGGATCACAAACACGGAACTCAGTTCCTAAGAACGGTCCCAATGAGACAACCTGCTATGTACTCCTACATAGCCTCTCATCGCTACCTTTACCAAATCGGCTTCATCATAATCTTATCACATCGGAACAACAATGTTTCACTCCAGTTCATCACCCAGATGAATCAGACCTGACACAACTCTAAGCATAGCAAGCATAGCAAGCATAGCAGGCAAAGTAAGCTAAGCACATCATGGCACAAGCATCTACCAAGTATGCTAGGTTGCAAGGTTTAGCTATTTACTGTGACAATGACAGGTCATGCAAAAGAATAGGTTCTTCTACCATGTATGACAGACATATGAGCGTTTGTCCTAATGCAATAAACAAGAGCAGGAGCAAGAGAGTGGGATGTTATCGGAATGATCAAGGGGATTGCTTGCCTTGCTGGGTAGCGGAAAGGTTCTCTCCTTCGTTGGAATACTCGGGGGTATCCTCAGAAGCAGGGCCTACCGCAATGCAGATAAATAGCATTCAATACACGCAAGTGCAATAATATGATGCATGATCATGACATGGTAGCATGTATGGATGAGCTAATGCAACTAGTGTCCAAGTTAATTTGAAGTGAGTTTGAATATAGGTTCAAAATCGTTCTTCATTTCAAATTCCATATACCAACCTATTAATAAATGTCAAGGTTCATCTACATAGGTTTCTCTAACATGCATTATAATAGCACCATTGGATTCATTGGATTTTTCTAATAAATTTTCATATATAAATTATTTTCATTTGATTTACAGATTAATTTATACGAATTTTTAAAGTTTTAAACAATTTCTGGAATTATTTTAAAACTGGAAAATGAAATATGACGTCAGCCTGACGTCACTACGACGTCAGCTGGTCGGCTGACCAGACCAGGTCAAACCAGATTCTCGTGCTGACCAGGGTTTGACCCATAGCTAGGGCCCACTGGTTAGTGGCTGGGGCCCTAATTAAGAGGGGGATTAGCCCCTAATGGCCGGTCACGTCGGCGCCCAACGGAGCGGGGCCGGCAGCGACCAACAACACGGCGACGACCCGCCGGAGTTGTGCCTCTGGCGACCATTTGGCGCGCGGAGGGCACCGGGAGGTAGCCCGTGCATGCGCGCGTCTAGTAGGGCAGCAAAGGGGGCTCGGGGTCGCCGGAGACGACGATCACGTCGAGCCGAGCGGCAGCGACGGCTCGGGCAAGACCGGCTATGGCGCTACAGGCTGCGGGAGGTGGGGCTACGGGCGGCTACGGGCTCCTAGGGGCGCTACGAGCACGAGCCCGTGGTCGGGAGCGAGCTTTGGCCGATGTGGCCACGGCTACGCCATGGCCGGCGGCGAGCTCCGCTTGGCTCTGGCTACCGACGGGGCTAGAGGAGGGGAACGACGAGGGAACCATGGGAAACAGACCGGGGCCTCACCGGAGGGGCTTCTGGCACCATGGCGTGGTCGGGGACGCACGAAGGACGGCGAATCGCCGGCGACTTCAGTCCGACGAGAGGGAAGCAAGGGAGAGGGGAAGAGGGGAATGGCGAGGGGGAACAGGTCCAGGCGGCGGCGGAGCCTATCCTCTCGCCAACGCGAAGAGGAGGCGGCCAGGCAGGCAGGGAGGAGGTGGCCAGCGCGTGGCCACGGCCGGCTATGGTGGAGGCACGCAGCTGTTTCTCCTCCTAGCACGAGGAAGAAGACGCTGCTGCCCCCTGTGGGCTAGGCCTCTTCTTCAGGTAAGCCCAGGTGGGTTTTTCTCCCCCCTTTTTCTTTATTTGCATTCTTTTTCTAATTTCTGACATTTGTTTTATTTTATTTTCAGGCACATATGCTATTTTAGAATATCCCAAATATTTTATATAATGTAGTTTGAAAATTTCAAACTTATCTAAAAAGTTTCAGGATATTTTGAAAACTAAAATAATGATAATGCTTTATTTGATATTTTCAGAAGCTTTATCATTTATTTTTAAATTGCCATAGTTGTTCAAATATTTTAAATGACCCCTTGTATAATCATGTCCATATTTATCAGAATAGGGGACATTTTAGATGGGCATTTTGGATTTGTTGAATTTTCACAAACTTTGAATTGGTTTGATTAAAATGAGGGTTTGGGGTTTCATTTAGTCCCTTGTCACGCCCAAGATGCGCGCCTATCTGTTTAAGGCACGAGGGCCTCGCAAGGGATAGAGGCGCATCTTGCCGTTAGCAAGAATAGTATCATTACAACATACAGTACTGAATGAGAAGAGTATACAAGTTGGCTTACACTCGCCACATGCTAACTTACAATGTCACTCAATTCATAGCATCAAGTTGAACACAGGGTCCGAGTACGGATGAAATCAAACGATAAAAGAAGTTGCAAATGATACTACCAAGCTATCCCAAAGATCACGACCAGGTCCTCTACTCATCCGGATACATCACGTACATCCTGCCTCTCTCTTCATAATACTCCCACTGGAGCTGAGTAAGATCATCCTGCATGAACTCATCTGAACCTGCACCTGGATTGTTGTAGTAAACTATGAGCCATAGAGGACTCAGCTATCATGTGCCCGGGTACCAAGGCTATTTAAGCTCCTAGGAAGGAAGGGTGATGTTTAGTTTGCAGCAGCACTAAGCATTTTATGGTGGCTAACTTACGCAACATGAAATAAATATGAGTGGCCTATGAAGACATTCGAATCTAGAATGATCTCTAAGAGATCCTGAACACTTACTTACGTCAATCATAACCCCACCATGTTCTCTCTCGGTTCATGTTCACGAGCAGAGACGATCACGATTACTCACATAGTTGGTGTATTTGAATTCGAGTTTACTTCAAGTTTTCTATAACCGGGAGTTAAACAAATATCCAAGTTGCCACATAACCGCGGGCACGGCTTTCCGAAAGATTTAACCCTGCAGGGGTGCCCCAACTAGTCCATCACAAATAACCACACTCCGTTGGAATAGCCTCGAACACGGTTCTCGCGATCATCATAGACAATTCCAAAGGAGGCCAACACCTCAGGTAAACCCGAAGAAAGTCAGACCCCACACGCAAGACTTTCGATAAGGTAAAAAAAATCCAGCAAGACCACCCGACGTGTCGACGAACCTGATAAGAGCTGCGTATCTCGTTCTCAGGACATAGCGGATAAGCACAACATACGGAGACCTGATAGAGATCTCCCGGGTTGCCCCGGGTTGGCCCCGCACACGGCTCTAGTTTGGACCAACACTCATGAGGAGCACTGGCCCGGGGGTTGATTAATTATCCACGGGTTTGTAAGACCCTATGCAAGTTCATTAGTTATTAGAAAATGTAGTACCAAAGTTGGGTCTTGCCAGACAAATTTTAATCTCAACCGAATGATCAAGGGGGTCCCCATAACAACGCTAAGCGTGTTAGGAGCGCAAAATATGGAAAACATAACACCAGTAACAAGGAACTAATGGCGGTACGAGCGGAACAAATCACTTAGCAAAAGGCCAAGCCTTCCACCAATACTAGATATATATGTGCATTAAATTAATTAACAGAATTTATGGTGATATCCAATCCATGTTATCACATGGAACAACCTGCAACGAAGAACACTATAAGAGGGGCTAAGCAGCGGTAACTTAGCCAATCAACGGTTTGCTGGGAGGTGGAGGTTAGAGGCTATCATGGCAACATGGGGGCTGATATCATGTGGTAGGTAGCGCAATGGCAACGATAAGAACGAGAAACTAGCAAGCAAAGATAGTATTGGAATCCAGGTACGATCATCTTGCGTGTTGGTTCTTCAGCGGAACAAGTAGCGAGATCCTCGTAGTGGTACTCTCCAGGTTCCTCGAACTCAGATTCAACACTCGCGTCTACCCAAGAGAAACAGCAAATAAATAACCAAACAAGGTGCAATGCACAACCCAGATGATGTATGATTATTTTAATGAAGAATTTAACATGGCCATCCAATTCTAGTCAAGTTTCACATGCAAAGGTGGTAGATTAATGAATCTGGACAGAACATCATGTTAAGTTATTTAGGCATGAATGAACATGGAAAATATGGATGCGTCATGAAAAATAGCAACACATCACTATGCATGGAGCTGACAAGTAGGCATGATGAAACAGATTTTTAGGGACTTTGTGAAAATTCCAGTTTTCTGGAATCTGGGTTAATAAAGTAGCATGTCCACAACACTGGTTAAATATGCTAGGAAGCTCCAAATAGCATGCAAATTAACAGGATGGTATATGGAAATATCTACTACATATTCCTAACACTGAGCATGGTCAAAAACCAAACACAACACTAGATACACCCTGATGTTCAAGGCAAAACAATAACAGCAGATTCCCTAGACTTAGCCATTTCTAGAGCAGGTTGGCAGAAACAGAAAGTAGCTAGATAAACAGCATGGTTCCCACTGATCTAGAGGCTTAGCGCAAATTACAAAAATACATGGATGTGCACAGCAACTTTGACTGGCAATCTCATGTTGACAAGAATTCCAAAGCATGCGTGGATTAATTCATATGAAAATGACAAAAGGGCATCACAGCATAAAAATGCACTTTTGTCAAGTTCCCCCAAAGGCAAATCTGACTTCTCAGATACATAAAGGGGTTGAAACCACCCCAAAATCATTACTCATACCTATATGCTTGCATGGAACTCAAAGGAGATAAGCTAGGTCGAAATTCTACCCTCACTAGGCATGGGTGACTTATGTCACTTATGAAACTTGTAGAAAATGCCCCAAATGGACATGTGCTCCATATATACAAGTTAGAAGTGACTAATTAACAGGTTAGGGACATGATAACATAGTCTAGCATCAAAACAAGAAAGGAACTAGCTAGAGTAGAAACCATGCTCATATGATCATATAGGGAGAAACCTACGCATGGAGCTACAATGCACATGAATGGGTGTATGTAGATCATACACACACCACTCAAACTCATATACCCTCACTCATATATAACACATACACACGCAAGCATCCAAACACACACACAAGCATGGGTGCACATGCACATAGTGCATACACACTCACACCCACATTGCTCTCACCACAAGAGCATGTGCACACATGCACACACCACTCTCTACACTATTCCAAACACACACATGCATGGGGGTGTATGCACATGGGGCATACACACGCACACACCTACACTCTCATGCATCAACCAACACACACATGTATGGGTGTGTATGCACATGATGCATACACACACATACACCTACACAAGCACACATGTGTGTATATGCACATAGTACATATGCACTCACATACACAACACACCTCTCATGTATGTATATGCACATAGTGCATATACTCACCAACACACACACTCACATGTGTATGTGCACATAGCACACACACACTCCTGCACACACACACAAAACACACATAAGGCACACACATACACTCTGTTTTGCAAAAGAAAGAAACAAAAGGGGAAAACAGAAAGAAAAACAGGAAAAAGGAAAAGGCGGGGGGAGAAGGGGATCGAACCCCGGACCTCTCGTTCCTCTCCACCGAGTGCTACCACTCGGCTACGCCCGCAACTCTCAACGGAGAGGGCTCGGTAGCGCTCTAATACACACAACAACCTGCTTACTGACGAAACTGAAGAGCAAGCACTGCAACGGTGACAGGGCACGACGGCGACGCTCTCCGGCGATGCACGGCCGAATGAACGACACCAATGGCACGCATCTACACCCACACAACCCACGCATCCATTCCCACCATCCTCTTGCGAAAAGAAGGACCGGAGGCGAGCGCACGTTCGACGAAAGACACCGGCAGCGACAGCGACTACGGCAGCGGCTACGCGGCTACGGCGAGCAGAGGAGGCATCGGAGGACCGGCGCTCACCTTGGGGAGGCGAGCGACGATGGGCCGGTCTCGGAGAAGGGTCGGGGATGAGGCAACGACAAAGGGGAAGCAGGGGCGACAGCGGCGCAGACGGAGCCGAAGAAGACGACGACGGGGTCGACGAATCTGGCGCTCTCCTTGGCTATCAACGACAGGAATCGAACGCGGGGACCTTCCCCGATCTCCTGGACGACATGGCTGGCACGGGGCTGGACGGAGTGAACGGCGAGGCCACCGGCGATCTTCTCTGAACTCACCTGCACCTGCTCTGGCGCCGCTCGGAAGAGGAGGGAAGGAAGAGAGATGGAGGAGGAGAGGAGAGCTGTGGCTGCGGCGGGAGAAAGAGGGAACCCTAGCGCGGAGGAGGCACGCACGTCGAGGCCTTATAACCCCCCAGGCAGACGGCGACGGCGACGGAAAGGAGCGGCAGGCGCACGCTCTCTCTGAAGCCGACTGACGGAGGAGGGAGATGGGGGAAGGTTTCCGTTACTATGGCAATGGGCTGGGCCTTGGCCCACCTGCCCTCTCTCTCTCTCTCGCTCGCTCCACACACACACACAGAGTTTTCCTTTTTTTTAAAAAAACAGCCAACACTAATAAATCCCCTGGCAATTATAAAAGGTTTTAGCCCAAAACAAAAACACTTTTGAGAAGAAGACAAAATGCTCCTATTAAATAAAATATTAGGTTGATTTTAAAAACAAGTTATTTTATTAATATAATAATAAAACAGCCCCTGTTTTGACTAGTTTTCCAAAACCAAACATATGCAAATATCCCAAGATCACTTCCAATATTTATAAAATCACCCTGGCTAACCCATGACCATTTTTAAAGGGTTTTTAAAACAACTTGAAACTGATGATAAAAATTAAATAGGAAGAAGGGTTTTTTGGGAGGAAACTTGCAAAGGGAAAAGAGATGGGGAAGAAGAGGATGTTGCACACATGGCTCCACCACATACAAGCACTCACTACCATACACCACATACACAAGCATGCACAAGAACCAACATGCACAAGGAATGAAATGAGAATGATGCATGATGATGATGGATGAAATGATGCATGAATTCCACCAACACATGAATGACAAGGTTCACTCCAACATAGCTCATGCACAAGGTCATACAATGGGTTACATGCCAAATAAGGTAGGGACATCACTTGGGATGTCACAACTCTCTCACACTACAAGAGGATCTCGACCCGAGATCTAGGAACGAAAGAAGTCTAGAAATTCGGAACGGAGCAGGTCCTCACGTTCCCAAGTAGCTTCTTTGTTGGAGTGATGAGACCACTTCACCTTGAGGAACTTGATAGACTTGTTGCGAGTCTTACGCTCAGTTTCTTCGAGAATAGCCATTGGATGCTCACGATAAGAAAGATCAGCTTGAAGATCGATGTCTTGGAGGTCAATGATTCGCTCGGGAGTCTTGAAGCATTTCCGGAGCTGAGAAACATGGAAGACATCGTGCATGTTCACGAAATTTGGAGGAAGCTCAAGTTGATATGCAAGACCACCTCTCTTGTCAACAATTTTGAATGGACCAACGAAACGAGGAGCCAATTTCCCTTTGATTTCAAATCCCTGCGTGCCTCTCATGGGGGAAACTTTGAGATAGACAAGATCATCCACTTGGAAGGAAACATCCCGATGTTTGCTATCATAATAGCTCTTCTGACGGGACTGAGCTGCTTTGAGGTTCTCAGGAATGATATGGCACATTTCTTCTGCTTCAGTGATCATGTCATTGCCCAATATCTGACGCTCACCGGTTTCAGACCAGTTAAGCGGGGTACGACACTTTCTGCCGTAGAGAATCTCGAACGGGGCCTTTCCTGAACTAGCTTGGAAGCTATTGTTGTATGAGAATTCAGCATATGGAAGATAGTCTTCCCACTTCATGCCGAACAATATCACACAGGCTCTGAGCATATCTTCAAGAATCTGATTGACCCTCTCAACTTGACCACTTGTCTGCGGATGGAATGCCGTGCTGAAACGGATCTTAGTACCCATAGCAGTCTGGAAGGACTCCCAAAACTTGGAAGTGAAGAGGCTTCCACGGTCAGAAGAGATGAGTTGAGGAATACCATGCAAAGAGACTATCCTTGACGTATACAACTCTGCAAGCTGAGCTGCCGAAATAGATTCTTTGACTGGCAGGAAATGAGCAACTTTTGACAACTTGTCGATAACCACAAAGATGGCATCGTTGCCCTTCCTGGACTTGGGAAACCCAGTTACGAAATCCATCTCAACATGATCGAATTTCGACTCTGGATTGCTAAAGGCTGCAAAAGACCTGCTGGACGCTGATGCTCTGCCTTCACTCTGCGGCAAACATCGCACTCGTTGACAAACTGAGCAATTTCACGTTTCATGTGAGTCCACTAGAAGGTTTGCTTGAGGTCCTGATACATCTTGGAACTGCCTGGATGAATGGATAGAAGAGAATTGTGTGCTTCGTCCATGATAACCTTTCTAAGATCACCTTTCGGAACCACAAGACGGTCCTCAAAGAACAAGGTATCTTTGTCATCAACACAAAAGCACCTATACTTCGGAATGCTCTTGGCCACACCTTTCTTCACTTTCTTCACCATAGCATCTAGCAGCTGCGCTTGGTGAACCTGATCTTCCAGAGTCGGAGAGACTTGAAGATTGGCAGGAAATCCTTGCGGAATCATCTGAAGGTTGAGCTTGCGGAAGGCTTCACAAAGCTCAGGTTGAAGAGGCTTCAAGATAAGACTATTGCAGTACGCCTTACGGCTGAGCGCGTTTGCAATGACATTTGCTTTCCCAGGAGTATACTCAATGCTTGGGTTGAAGTCTTCAAGCATTTCCACCCAACGAGATTGCCGAAGATTGAGATTGGGTTGAGTGAAAATGTACTTCAGGCTCTTGTGATCAGTGTACACCTCAACTGGTCTACCCAACAACAAATGCCTCCAAGTCATAAGAGCATGCACAACTGCCGCCAACTCAAGATCATGAGTGGGGTAGTTCTTCTCGTCAGGCTTCAACTGACGCGAGGTATAGGCCACAATCTTCTTGTCTTGCATAAGAACACCACCAAGGCCCTGGAGAGAAGCATCACAGAAAACTTGGAAAGGCTTGGACTGCTCCGGAGGAACAAGAACTGGAGCTGAAGTCAGTCTCTGCTTGAACGTATTGAAAGCTGCATCACACTCAGGAGACCAAACATACTTGACACTCTTTTGAAGGAGATTGGACAGAGGCTTAGCAATTTGAGAGAAGTTCTCCACGAATCTTCTACAATAGCTAGCAAGCCCGAGGAAACTCCGAAGCTGCTTGACGTTCTGCGGAGGCTCCCACTTCAAGATTGCCTCAACTTTCTCAGGGTGCACTTTAATTCCTTCGGCCAAGATGATATGCCTGAGGTACACCACTTTATTAATCCAGAACTCACACTTGGAAAACTTGGCATAGAACCGATGTTCCCTTAGCTTGTGGAGCACGAGGCGGAGATGCTCTGCATGATCTTCTTCTGTCTCCGAGAACACGAGGATATCATCCAGATAGACCGAGACAAACTCATTCTTGAAAGGAGAGAAGATGAAATTCATCATTCTTGAGAAGGTTGGAGGAGCATTCGCAAGACCAAACGACATAACGGTGTACTCATACGAGCCAAAACTCGTCCTGAACGCGGTCTTGGGAATGTCTTCTTCACGAATACGAATTTGATGATAACCCATTCGAAGATCCAACTTGGAGAACACTTTGGCACCTTTCAGTTGCTCAAACAACTCGTTGATGTTAGGAAGTGGGTACTTGTTTCTGATTGTCTTCTTATTCAATGGCCGGTTGTCAACACAAAGACGATTCGTGCCATCTTTCTTCTTGACAAACAAAACTCCACAACCCCACGGAGAAGAACTTGGTCTGATCAGTCCCAAACGTTCTTGCTCATCTAGCTGCTTCTTCAACTCTTTCAGCTCTTAGGGGCCAAGTTTATATGGGCGCTTGCAGACCGGTTCAGTTCCAGGCTTGAGATCAATCACAAACTCAACTGGCCGGTGCAGAGGCATTCCTGGCAATTCTTCTGGAAAGACATCTTCATACTCACAAACCACCGGAATTTGAGAAATCGCCAAGATTTCACCCTTCTCATTAAGAGCAAAGAGACGGATTGTGTCATCGCGAGCTGCGAAAATAATCACGTCTTCTGAAGGACGAGTCAGCTTGACTTCTTTTGCTTTGCAATCAATGTGAGCCTTATTCATAGCCAGGAAGTCCATGCCCAGAATGAGATCAATATCAGAATTCTCGAGAACAATTGGCGAAGCCAGAAAAGAATAATTTCCCATCTTGATAGAAACATCCGGTACCATGCAATTGGAATTCATTAACTTCCCAGGGGACACCACTGACACAGGTCTAAGGAGATCTTGACACGCAAACTCATGCATTGCAAAGAATGAACGGGACATGAAACAATGCGATGCACCAGAATCAAACAAAACTTTTGCTGGAATAGAATTGACTGAGAGATTACCCATGATAACTTGAGAAGAATCCTCTGCCTCTGCTGCATTCACCATATTCACTCTTGCGGACTTGGGATTATGCTTCACCATAGCATTGCCTGGAGGCTTGACAGGAGGAGGAGGCGGAAGACGCCGCTGGTTGCACTTTTTTGCATAGTGGCCCTTCTGACCACACTTGTGACAAGTCACCTCAGAAAGCGGACGAGCATTGCGTGGAGGAGGAACAAGAACAGCCTTGGACGAATGATTCTTCTACTGGAAACCTGGGTTGGGTGGGTGGGAAGAACCACGACCACCAAACTGCTTCTGCTTCTGAGGAGGACGAAATGGAAGAGGATTTGACGCCCAATACTTCTGCTGCTTAGGGACCATCTGAGAGCCGGAAGAAGAAGAATATGAATCCCTTGAAGGCTTCTTGGAGTTCTCTAACCTGAGCTGAGCTGCTTCCACCTTCAAAGCCATGTTGTAGAACTGATCAAACTCACGAGGCTCTTGAAGAACAAGGCCTGGCAGAAGCTCATCCTTGAGACCACCTCCGAACTGATAGATCATAGCCTTATCATCAGGAACATCTTGCTTGGCATAATGAGCTAGATTTTGGAAATCAATGTTGTACTGGTAGACTGACTTGGTTCCCTGCTTTAGGTGCCTGAACTTCTCACGCATCTCTTCGACAAAGCTTGTCGGAATGTAATGAGCCCTGAAGTCACGACGGAAATCGTCCCAAGTAACAACACGATCGCCCCTGGAATCCTTGTACTGTTGCCACCAATCAGCTGCTTGATCCTTTAGCTGGAACGAAGCAAATCTGACAAAGTCCTCTGGCCTGACATTGCTGCACTCAAAATGCTTGCTCATATCACGAAGCCAATCATCAGCATCTAGAGGCTGCTCACGATAGGTGAAAGTCTTTTGCTGGTTGGCAAGGAACTGATTGAGAGTCGCAAACTGCAGTTGATTCTGAAAATTGCCTTGAAAACCTTGCTGGCCCTGCTCCCTTTCTTGCAACAGCCTGAGCAACATCTGGGTGTTTGCATTGGTCGCGGCCATCACAGCTTTCCAAGCTTCTGGAGGAGGAGGCGGAGGAGGCGGTGGAGCTGGTGGAACATCAGTCTGCTCCTCACCACGACCCGGATTGCTGCGAGTTGGTGGAGCCATCCTGAAGATGGACAAAACGCATTAGCCTCATTGATAAGATGAAACATAAGCTGAATCAAATGCTTGAAGAATTGAACAACACACATAGCTTTCCTATTGAAAAATTAGTAAGAAAGCCTCTTCAGATCATGATACATCATTAGACATAATAAGCTACTTGCAATAACACGACAAGTATTGAGCTAAGCGCTCAGAACAAATGTACATGCCCAATACATCTGGAGAAGATGATCCTAGATGACTACAAGATTTCCCACCTATGAACTTCCAAAAACTTTCTTGTTTATGCGATTTGGGTTGCGGAATCAGGAACCTGCCCTAGGCAATCAGCTGCGACTGCATCCGCAACCTTCCACACCATAATTCAAGACATTTCGCAAACTCATCTAATCTCGAATCCTCAAACTCACAACGATACTAAACCATGGAGGTACCCCGGACGCCTCCCCAGTACTGGGTGACTCCGACCTTATCTCACCACGATAAGTATTGAAGCAATTCCGAACATTCTCCGTCCTGAGATATCAAGGAAGCTGAATGATAACGATGTGCCAACATTCCTCGGAGCTCAACTCCTCATAAGAAATCAAGTCAGACAGGAGGTACCAAGACAGAACCCTGTCACATCGGCATCATATAGATTCCAAAATACCCGCGTGATCCTAAAAAATTTTGAGCGAGAAGAGGAGTAGAATAAAAATAAATCCTAAGTCGGAAACCTCACCAGAGCATAGAAGAGGAGTAAAAAGAATCCTACTCTCCGATATAACTAGACTCAAAATAGTTTTACTAGACACGAATCGGCCAAGTTCGAACAAGCAAAGGCTCCTATGGTCGTATGGCTCTGATACCAACTTGTCACGCCCAAGATGTGTGCCTATCCGTTTAAGGCACGAGGGCCTCGCAAGGGATAGAGGCACATCTTGCCATTAGCAAGGATAGTATCATTACAACATACAATACTGAATGAGAAGAGTATACAAGTTGGCTTACAATTGCCACATGCTAACTTACAATGTCACTCAATTCATAGCATCAAGTTGAACACAGGGTCTGACTATGGACGAAATCGAACGATAAAAGAAGTTGCAAATGATACTACCAAGCTATCCCAAAGATCACGACCAGGTCCTCTACTCATCCGGATACGTCACGTACATCCTGCCTCTCTCTTCATCATACTCCCACTGGAGCTGAGTAAGATCATCCTGCACGAACTCATCTGAACCTGCACCTGGATTGTTGTAGTAAACTGTGAGCCACAGAGGACTCAGCTATCATGTGCTTGGGTACCAAGACTATTTAAGCTTCTAGGAAGGAAGGGTGATGTTTAGTTTGCAGCAGCACTAAGCATTTTATGGTGGCTAGCTTACGCAACATGAAATAAATATGAGTGGCCTACGAAGACGTTCGAATCTAGAATGATCTCTAAGAGATCCTGAACACTTACTTACGTCAATCATAACCCCACCATGTTCTCTCTCGGTTCATGTTCACGAGCAGAGACGATCACAATTACTCACACAGTTGGTGTATTTTAATTAGAGTTTACTTCAAGTTTTCTATAACCGGGAGTTAAACAAATATCCAAGTTGCCACATAACCGCGGGCACGGCTTTCCGAAAGATTTAACCTTGCAGGGGTGCTCCAACTAGTCCATCACAAATAACCACACTCCGTGGGAATAGCCTCGAACGCGGTTCTCGCGATCATCATAGACAATTCCAAAGGAGGCCAACACCTTAGGTAAACCCGAAGAAAGTCAGACCCCACACGCAAGACTTTCGATAAGGTAAAACAAATCCAGCAAGACCACCTGACGTGTCGACGAACCAGATAAGAGCCGCGTATCTCGTTCTCAGGACACGGCGGATAAGCACAGCGTACGATGGCCTGATAGAGATCTCCCGGGTTGCCCCGGGTTGGCCCCGCACACGGCTCTAGTTTGGACCAACACTCATGAGGAGCACTGGCCCAGGGGTTGATTAATTATCCACGGGTTTGCAAGACCCTATGCAAGTTCATTAGTTATTAGAAAATGTAGTACCAAAGTTGGGTCTTGCTAGACAAGTTTTAATCTCAACCGAATGATCAAGGGGGTCCCCATAACAACCCTAAGCGTGTTAGGAGCGCAAAAGATGGAAAACATAACACCGGTAACAAGGAACTAATGGCGGTACGAGCGGAACAAATCACTTAGCAAAAGGCCAAGCCTTCCACCAATACCAGATATATATGTGCATTAAATTAATTAATAGAATTTATGGTGATATCCAATCCATGTTATCACATGGAACAACCTACAACTAAGAACGCTATAAGAGGGGCTAAGCAGCGGTAACTTAGCCAATCAACGGTTTGCTGGGAGGTGGAGGTTAGAGGCTGTCATGGCAACATGGGGGCTGATATCATGTGGTAGGTAGCACAATGGTAACAATAAGAACGAGAAACTAGCAAGCAAAGATAGTATTGGGATCCGGGTACGATCATCTTGACTGTTGGTTCTTCAGCGGAACAAGTAGCGGGATCCTCGTAGTGGTACTCTCCAGGTTCCTCGAACTCAGATTCGACACTCGCATCTACCCAAGAGAAACAGAAAATAAATAACCAAACAAGGTGCAATGCACAACCCAGATGATGTATGATCATTTTAATGAAGAATTTAACATGGCCATCCAATTCTAGTCAAGTTTCACATGCAAAGGTGGTAGATTAATGAATCTGGATAGAACCTCATGTTAAGTTATTTAGGCATGAATGAACATGGAAAATATGGATGCATCATGAAAAATCGATGAAAATGCATCTAAAGATCGCGAGAAACGGAGCTACGGTTCTCGAGATACGCTCACGACAAGGTACGAAGGCAAAACTCACGACCACCAAATATCTAGGCTAATTCTTGGAATTCCAAGGTATCCACTGGATAGGTTATGACAAACCAATCACAATAGGCTCAAGATTTACTCAATTCCATGTAGTATAGCTCCCACACCACCCAAAACAACATAGCACTCAATCTGCCACAAAATAACAACATAGCAAGTAGAAAAGCTCACAACTATTTCTACAGGAACTCTACGGCCACAAACAAGACTTGAACAGGTTCTACTCAACACCCACATAAATTCATCCAACTATACAATCAACAAAAGAGCAACACATCACTATGCATGGAGCTGACAAGTAGGCATGATGAAACAGATTTTTAGGGACTGAAAATTCCAGTTTTCTGGAATCTGGGTTAATAAAGTAGCATGTCCACAGCACTGGTTAAATATGCTAGGAAGCTCCAAATAGCATGCAAATTAACAGGATGGTATATGGAAATATCTACTACATATTCCTAACACTGAGCATGGTCAAAAACCAAACACAACACTAGATACACCCTGATGTTCAAGGCAAAACAATAACAGCAGATTCCCTAGACTTAGCCATTTCTAGAGCAGGTTGGCAGAAACAGAAAGTAGCTAGATAAACAGCATGGTTCCCACTGATCTAGAGGCTTAGCGCAAATTACAAAAATACATGGATGTGCACAGCAACTTTGACTGGCAATCTCATGTTGACAAGAATTCCGAAGCATGCGTGGATTAATTCATATGAAAAAGATAAAAGGGGATCACAGCATAAAAATGCACTTTTGTCAAGTTGCCCCAAAGGCAAATCTGACTTCTCAGATGCATAAAGGGGTTGAAACCACCCCAAAATCATTACTCATACCTATATGCTTGCATGGAACTCAAAGGAGATAAGCTAGGTCGAAATTCTACCCTCACTAGGCATGGGTGACTTATGTCACTTATGAAACTTGTAGAAAATGCCCCAAATGGACATGTGCTCCATATATACAAGGTAGAAGTGACTAATTAACAGGTTAGGGACATGATAACATAGTCTAGCATCAAAACAAGAAAGGAACTAGCTAGAGTAGAAACCATGCTCATATGATCATATAGGGAGAAACCTACGCATGGAGCTACAATGCACATGAATGGGTGTATGTAGATCATACACACACCACTCAAACTCATATACCCTCACTCATATATAACACATACACACGCAAGCATCCAAACACACACACAAGCATGGGTGCACATGCACATAGTGCATACACACTCACACCCACATTGCTCTCACCACAAGAGCATGTGCACACATGCACACACCACTCTCTACACTATTCCAAACACACACATGCATGGGGGTGTATGCACATGGGGCATACACACGCACACACCTACACTCTCATGCATCAACCAACACACACATGTATGGGTGTGTATGCACATGATGCATACACACACATACACCTACACAAGCACACATGTGTGTATATGCACATAGTACATATGCACTCACATACACAACACACCTCTCATGTATGTATATGCACATAGTGCATATACTCACCAACACACACACTCACATGTGTATGTGCACATAGCACACACACACTCCGGCACACACACACAAAACACACATAAGGCACACACATACACTCTGTTTTGCAAAAGAAAGAAACAAAAGGGGAAAACAGAAAGAAAAACAGGAAAAAGGAAAAGGCGGGGGGAGAAGGGGATCGAACCCCGGACCTCTCGTTCCTCTCCACCGAGTGCTACCACTCGGCTACGCCCGCAACTCTCAACGGAGAGGGCTCGGTAGCGCTCTAATACACACAACAACCTGCTTACTGACGAAACTGAAGAGCAAGCACTGCAACGGTGACAGGGCACGACGGCGACGCTCTCCGGCGATGCACGGCCGAATGAACGACACCAATGGCACGCATCTACACCCACACAACCCACGCATCCATTCCCACCATCCTCTTGCGAAAAGAAGGACCGGAGGCGAGCGCACGTTCGATGAAAGACACCGGCAGCGACAGCGACTACGGCAGCGGCTACGCGGCTACGGCGAGCAGAGGAGGCATCGGAGGACCGGCGCTCACCTTGGGGAGGCGAGCGACGATGGGCCGGTCTCGGAGAAGGGTCGGGGATGAGGCGACGACAAAGGGGAAGCAGGGGCGACAGCGGCGCAGACGGAGCCGAAGAGGATCTCGACCCGAGATCTAGGAACGAAAGAAGTCTGGAAATTCAGAATGGAGCATGTCCTCACGTTCCCAAGTAGCTTCTTTGTCGGAGTGATGAGACCACTTCACCTTGAGGAACTTAATAGACTTGTTGCGAGTCTTATGCTCAGTTTCTTCGAGAATAGCCACTGGATGCTCACGATAAGAAAGATCAGATTGAAGATCGATGTCTTGGAGGTCAATGGTTTGCTCGGGAGTCTTGAAGCATTTCCGGAGCTGAGAAACATGGAAGACATCGTGCACATTCGCGGCCATGAAGAGCGTCGTGGAAGCACTGATGAAGAAGTTAACCTGCATCATCTTTTCTCTGCCTCCCAAAGCTGCAAGGGTTAGCGACGAAGAAGACGATGTCAGCGACATCGACGACGAGTTCTCGACGGTTGGGACGAGTGGCGGTGGCAGTTCCTCCTGATTCCTCCTCCTCGTTTCCTTCCTGCAATGTTTATCATGCCTCGCAGAGGCGTTAGACTTGTTTGCATTTCAGAAACACTTAATGATTGTAATAACTGTTGAATTGTGAGGTCGCCTTCTTTGCCTTGTTTCCTTCTTGATTGCTGTGATACTCTGCGTCGGTAGGGCCTGGTCCTGTGCATACCTCAGCCGCCATTGGGCCGTCCGGATCACCAGGACAGTTCCAAGGGGTGAGGGGTTACAGGTCCAGTGAGGCTCCTGAGTCACGATGCTCAAGAGTCCCCCTTGACATAAGAGCAACCTTCATGAAGGGAACACAGTGAAGATGGGATTGATTTCAAGGTTTTGAACACCTTCAGTTCTGCGTCGGCAGGGCCCAGCCCTGCGCATACCTCAGCCGTCGTTAGGTCGTCCGGATCACCTAGACAGTTCCAAGGGGTGAAGGGCTATAGGGCCAAGGAGGCTCCTGAGTCACGATGCTCAAGAGTCCCCCTTGACATACATGCTCTGGCGTCCTCCTTAGGGATTTTAAGCGCTTTTGAGCTCTGCGTTGGCAAGGCCCGTCCCCACACATACCTCAGCTGCCGTTGGGCTGTCTAGATCAACATGACGGTTCCAAGGGGTGAGGGGCTACATGGCCAGTGAGACTCCTGAGTCGCGATGCTCAGGAGTCCCCCTTGACGTACGAGCGGATCCCATACCTTTCCTCGCCGGCTTTTCCTGAGAGGGGCGCATGAAGACCAGGTTTTGTAGATGTAGGACGGTGGCATTTACCTGGCTTGGACCGGTAGCAGCCCCCTCACGCACACATCCCAGGGGAATGCAGCGAGTTGGGGCCGTGAGGAGCCATCCTAAGGTTGGATGCAGCTGTGTGCGGCGCCCTCAGTTGTTTACCCCTAGCGTGGAGCATAAGGGCTTCCACGTTGCATGGGCATAGTCATTGGTGGACCGTGTCGTCTACTAGCGCGGGGCATGGGGCTTTCACTTGGGCATGGGAAGGAACCCCTCCACGTCCTCGGGGGGCTCTAGGCATGTACATTCCATTAAGTTCGTATATGTGGCCTGCACGGTAGAACTGGGAGGTGTATCTCGGCGCTCGTGAGGGCACTTTGGCCTCACCGGGGCCCTACCTCAAAGACGGGTTGCGCCTAAATCTGCTTGTGGAGAGCGTCGTACGAAGTCCTGTAAATTTTGAGAAGCATGCGTCAAATGTGTTTCCAAGAGCCATCGCATGAGAAGGCCCAGCACCAGTGACCCCAAGAGGTAATGTGAACGGGGCCGGCCTGCCAGACAGAGCTCAACCACTGGATTTATCAACGATGCAGGACCGTACCCAAGCATAGACGTCATGCCCAGTCCTCTCTTGAGGCGGTCGGAGGCAAGATCATTCGGGCGCAACAACGTTCATGTCGGCGAAGAGCTGTGCAGGCAAGGTGAAACGTTAGGAAATAGATCACATGCATGGAAAGTTACTGAAAGATGCATAAATGGGGTGACTGCAGGGGTGTGCCCTGGTCGCCGGAGGATAATGCAGCCCGGTGGGTGCCCTCGAACGGGATAAACCAAAAAGTTACGTGGCACAACCAAAAAATCACCTGGCGTCCATGCCGCTGGAGAACTCAAGTGGTCGACATAGCCTGGCCTTGTGCCTCCGTTGCATGATCCTCACGAGCCCGTCGCCTCCCAGGGCCTGGGACTTCTGCATGGTCCGGCCGCATCCTCCAACTCCTCGTTGCGCCTCGCCCTATATGGCATGAGCATGGCCTGGGCAAGGCGCTGGAACGTATCGCCCAAGTTTGCCACGCTGAAGGGCATGCAGACGTAGTTGCATAGGTAGACCCCACCACGATCGGCATGCGCTGGCCAGAAGACGCCTTGGGATGCGACCTGTTGATCGCGAGTGCGCTAACACAGACGTGTGGTTTGTCGGCCAGACCGACAATGGAGGCCGCACTTGGCGGCATAGGGAAACTCTCGCCCCGCATGGCATGTGCCTCCTGAAGCTCCACGACCGCTCTGGCGACGGATTCTCTTATGCCTAGAGCCTCACACCATGCTCCTGGCTTGGGCAGACACACGCCAGAACACACCTCCATGTTGTGCCCGGACGCCTCCTTCGTATCACCAGTCAGGCCGGTAGCTTCCCGGATGGAATCCCCCAAGCCTGACCCAAGGGGGGCGCCAAGCACGCCTTGCTATGCGATAGTAGAAGGGGCCATGGTCCTGGGCGCCAAGCCTGAGGCGCCATCCTTGGAGGTTCTAGGCCCCTTGTGCCCTACGAGGAGAAGTTTCTTCTTCTTCTTGGAGGTCCCTCGCAAGGAAGGGCGTCTCTTCCGTCGTCCGAGTGCTCAGCCGCTGCTGCTCGGTAGGCACGCTCGAGGGAGCAGACAACGTCCTTCTCTTCCCAGGTGATGATGATGACACCGCCGCTTCCCGGCATCTTGAGGATGTTGTAGCCCTGGTGAGTCATTGCCATAAATTTAGCAAGGGCTGGGTATCCAAGTATGGCGTTGTACAAGAGGTGGATATGGGCGACTTCGAAGGCGATGAACTCAGTGTGATAGTTGTTGCGCCCGCCGAAGGTGATGTGCAGGCGCACTTGCCCAATGGGGACGGTGGACCCGTCAGTGACCCCTGAGAATGGCTTGGTCAGCATAAGATGGTCATATGGCACTTGGAGCGTCTCGAAGGTCTTGATGGAGAGGATGTTGAGTCCCGCTCCGCTGTCGATGAGGGTCTTGGTGACAAGGACATTGCTAATGGTTGGCATGCATGGTATGGGGAGCGTGCCTACCATGGCTGAACACTAGAGCGGATCCTTCGCGTCGAATGTGATCATAGTCTGGGACCACATGAGAGGCCGGATGGTTTTGGGCTTTGGGAGGGCCGCGTTGACCTCTCGAGTGAACTGTTTGAAGATGCGGTTTGATGCTGGAGCTTGGGTGCCACCCAGGATACAAACTATTGCCCTGACCTCCTGGAAGCCCCCAGCCCCATCATCTTGCCTATCTTCTTTCTTCCTTCGGGGTGGTGGAAGTAATGGAGGTAGGCCGGCCTCATGAGGGTGGAACTCACGAGGCTGACCACAGCATGACCCCTCTAGAGGGTCGTCGCGCCAGCGGTCCTCCTGAGGCCGGTCTCGCCACTCCTGGCACGACTCCCGGTTGTCCCAACAGCCTCCGCCGTGGCCAAAGCCGCGGTCACTGTGTCCCAGGCGCCGGCCGAAGTGCTCATCGTAGACCAGCCTAAGCTCCTGACACTCGATGGTGTCGTGGTTGTTGTTGTCATGGAAGATGCAGGACGATCATCCTCTTGAGGGTGGTTCCTCGCCTCGGCTATGCTTCTCCTCAGGATCGGTCGCAAGCACCGTGGGGGCCTTGCACTTCGCGTGCCTGGCCTTGGCCTTCTTGTCCTCTGCCTCTGCCACCGAAAGCTCGCGGAGCGAGATTCGGCCCTCCTAGGCCTTGGCGCACTTGTTCGCCAGGTTGAACATCTCCAGGGCTGAGCATAGTTCGGCGTGGATCACGAGCTCTTCCTTCATCTTGAGGTCCCTCACGCTATCGGAGAATGCGGAGGTGACGGCCTCATCCGATGCCCTCGAGATCTTGAGGCTGGTGATCATCAAGTGTTGTATGAATTTGTGCAGGGTCTCTCCCTGCTACTGCTTCACACGTCGCATGTCGTTCATGGTGAGTGTATGGTCTCGGCTACCTTGAAAGTTGGTGACTAAGCACTTGCACAAGTCGTCCCAGGAGGTCATGGATCCCTCGAGGAGGTTGAGGAACCAGGAGAGTGTGGTGCCCTTCAGCGCCATGGCGAACCATCTCGCCATCACCCTATATCGCGCCCTACCGCCTGGATGCTCAGCGAATAGAGTTGTAGGGACTCTGTCGGATCTGGGGTGTCATCGTAGTGTGGGGGTAATTCGGGCTTGAACTTGGGGGCAACACGGTCGAAAGAAGCTCCAGAGCAATGGCACGACACCCTAAACCCTAGGGTAAGTCATAGTGCTCGGCGGGGGCCTAGTCTTGACGCTCCTAGGGGGACCTTCGAGGGGCGCCCGGTCACGGCTCCTAGGATGCGGGGAGCGCACGTGCATTGACGCATGGCCTCGGCACCACCTGGCAGCTTACTTCATCTCTCTCTCGCCCGTGGCTCGCGGGGCGGGTTGCACGAGTGTGCTTCACGCCTTTGCTCGGGGTCGACGTTGCGTTGCGGAGGAGGGGGTGTTGCATCAAGGGCCCCATTGTCCACCAGAGAGGGCTGGGTCCGAAATGAGTAGGAGAGCACCGAGGCATCGCTGGCGACACAGGCGACACTAACAAGCTACGCGATGCGCCCGAGCCAGTCATCATGGCGGTCGAGAGCACAGCGGTAGCGCAGCATCTCACGTGCCATGGCGAGCATTCCTGACCCACGCACCGGTCCGGGACGAGCGTGGGATGACGACCTAGTAGCTCAAACGATCGACGGAGTGGTGGCGCGGCCGCCGCGCTGTGCGGTGACCGGCTGGGAGGAGTCTTGTTGCTTGTGGGCCTTTGGGCCCGTGGCGGCGTTGGCCACAGGAGAGGAGGACCGGCGCAACCCACAGGCGCCATCTAAGTGATGTGGGTAGCCCGACGCTCGAAGCGAGCCCGTCGAGCATCAGACATTGGAGCAGTGAAGCAGAGGAAGAGCATGGCTTGAGGAAGGCTTCGACATGCCCCGTGCCTAGCGCGCCAAATGTTAGATTTCGGGATCTGCAAAACCCCAAGAAGTTCGAACACAATGGCATGTGCAAAGATCCCCCGCAGCCTTGCCCTACCTAGCTCGCTACTTGATGATTTCTACGATGAACTCGTACGAAGACAAGGAAGCAGATGCACACGATGATTTACCTAGGTTTGGCCCGCTGTGAAGCGTAATACCCTACTCCTGCTTTCATGGATTGCCTCACGAGGAGGTTGGTGGATGAACTAGTACAGTGGTGTCTAGCCTTGCGAGAGGGCTCTAGTGGTGTTGCCTCTCTTTGGCTGCCTCTCTGTTTCGTTCCCCTTCTCTGTGGTGCAGCCTATCCTCTATTTCTAGGGCCCCGAGTCCTCTTCCCTTAGTGCAATGGCGGGAAGGGATCCCACAACGGCCAAATTCGAAGGGGCACAGGAGTACATCTTTATCCTGACGAAAGGTGGTCTTTGCCTGCAAAGTAGCCGTCGATGATGCAGAGGTGGGCTCGGCGATGACATCCTTCCTGCTGGCCTCGTGGTCGTTGTCTCGTTGCATCGGAATGGAAACCTTTGTGGGACGCTTTGGGAACCTGCATCTGTCCCTGCCTCCTTTGCACCAAAGGGCAAGCTGTCCATATGGTGCGTTGGCGCCTGCTTTGCTGGTCCTTTGCTGGTCTTCCTTGCAAGCCTAGGGCCCTCGCCAGGGCCTTGTCTTGGGCGTGGTCTCGCTAGGCCATGCCTGGCTAGCAAAGTGGGCCATGCCCTGTTCTGTAGGCAGGAAGGTCTAGGTACCCCCGATCCCAGAACGCTGACAATACCGGATATGTTGTAGTGTCAGGTACCGTCACCATGGGAACACCAAAAGATGTTAGGGAACGATAAAAGTATTCCTGAACGAATTGCACGTGATGACACATAAGGAAACGGGCACCTATCCTTCCATGGTTCTATGACCGCGATGTCATTGATTGTTGAAGCTGTCCAATACCATGACCACGTAATCATCGGGATTAGGCGGTGGCAGCTATGGTAGATCTTCAGCTTGGTACGCCATCCTTCTACCAACAAATAACAACATGTTAGCATGACAGAAGAAATTCCATTCCACAAATAATATGGGCACAATGAAACAACCTATTTATTTGACACTGCCCAGTTCGCACTTAGCTGGACCTCCCCTCTACGTGAACTACCCTTACGCCAAGACATTCTACGACCGCCTGTAGCTATAGTGCCCTTTCGCATGTTGCCCAATGCTTGGCCGAACACACCCTTCGCCAAGTTCCCTCGGTCCCTTGCGGCTTTGTTGGGGAACGGATGCTCACGATCACCTATGGGATCAGGAATCCATTGTGGTTCGGTAGGGGTTGACGTTGCACAAAGAGCGGAGAGCATGAGATGGCGCAACGATCAAGACACATGCATTTTACCTAGGTTCGAGCTACTACTAAGCGTAAAACCCTACTCCTGATATTTGGTGGATTGATTGGGGGAACATGACGAACACAGAGCACCTAGACCCGGCAAGGACTGCTGTCGGGGAAGGAGCGGTTGTGTGAGTACAAGTGTTCACGGGTACGAATCACCAACCTTGAGCTAGGTTGCCTTGGGCCTCCTTTTATAGGCAAAGGGTCACCACAATGGCAAAACAGACATTATCTATCGATTAGATAGCTAAGAAGAGCTTTCATACCTAACTCTGGTATTTAGGACAAAATGCCATGATTACCTGCCTAGGTGGTGCTTGGGGTGCATCCCCGGCAAGCTCTGGCCAGCGATTGGCCGGTCGTTGCTGAAGAACTTGACACGCTGCAGGGAGGGTGTCGATCAAGCATAACTTCCCTTCGACGTGTCGCCACGTGCTTAGTAAGAGCTGACTAGCTGCCTGAGGGATAGACATTGCATCAATAAGTGAGAGGCGTAGCGATGTGGTGGAGCTGTGGCTGGCTGGCTCAGGCCTGCCGAGGAATGGCCTGGTGGGTCTTGTGGGAAGCTAGTGTGTCTTGGTCCCCGACAAGAGTTGGGGACGTGCTTGGCGCATCGCAATCCAGGCTTGGGCTGCCACGTTGAGCTTGCCGGAGTCTCGTCTTGATTGCTGGCGGGGCTCTTTGCTTCTACCGCCTGTCCGTAAGTCAGGGGCACTAGGTACCCCTATACTAGTGCACCCACAGGATCTGGGACTGACCCACATGTGCTTGCCTAGTGTTTTTGGGTCAAGCCCATGTTTTAAGTCCTGAGTGTGGCAAAAAACTGCAACGCCATGGATTGGAGCAATTGGGTGGTTACCTGTTCGCCCGTGACTGTTGGCGATGGAATTGGTAGAGATGGTCAGCGACCCTTCGGGTGGAGGAGAGTCAGCCCCCATGCTTTCCTTATAAATTCGGAGGTTTGCGAGAGCGATATGTTGGGAAACATTGCACTGGAAACAACAAATTTCCTACGCTTCACCAAGATCAATCTAGGACATGCACATCTATGAGAGGAGAGATTGGATCCACATACCCTTATAGATCGCTAAGCGGAAGCGTTAAAGAACGCGGTTGGTGTAGTCATACGTCCGTGCGATCCAAATCGCAAGCTGTCCCACAAACTCCCGATCAAGTGCCAAACGGATGGCACCTCCGCATTCAGCAAATGTGCAGCTCGATGAAGATCTCCACCTTCTTGATCTAGCAAGATTGAGCGGAGAGGCAGATGGGTTCGCCGACAGCACGACGGCGTGGCGACGGTGGTGGTGGAGCTGATCCGGCATAGCTTCGCTAAGCGATGCCGAATATATCTACTAGAGCAGAGGCTATCGGAGAGGGAGGAAGGGCTGAGCCGTGGATTAGGGTGCGTCTGCCCTCCTATCTCACACATATATATATATAGGGGAGGGGTGGTGCGCCCAACCCCTAGAGTTTCCCCCTTGGGGCGGCGGCCAAGGGTTGGCGATCTAGGGTGGCTTGTCACCCAAGAAAGGTGGCGCCAACCCTAGGGTTGGCCCTCCAACCAACCCCTTGCCGCATGGGCCTTTGTGGGACGGGTGGCCAGCCAACCAGGGGCTAGTGTGCCCTCTCTCATAGCCCATGTAGCCCTTTGGGGCTGGTGGCCCTTTCTGGTGGACCCTCGGGAGCCTCCCGACACCCCCGGTACGTTACCGGTGATGCCCGAACTTTTCCCGGTAACCAACACGAAACATCCTATATATTAATCTTCACCTCCGGACCATTCCGGAGCTCCTCGTCATGTCTGGGATCTCATTTGGGACTCCGAACAACCTTCGGTCACCAACACACATAACTCATCTATATTGAAACGTCACCGAACCTTAAGTGTGCAGACCCTGCGGGTTCGTGAACTATGTAGACATAACCGAGACACCTCTACGGTCAATAACCAATAGCAGGACCTGGATGCCCATGTTGGTTCCTACATGTTCTATGAAGATCTTTATCGGTCAAACCTCTATGTCAAGGATTCAGACAATCCCATATATTGTTCCCTTTGTTCTTCAGTATGTTACTTGCCCAAGATTCGATCGTTGGTATCTCTATACCTAGTTCAATCTCGTTACCAGCAAGTCTCTTTACTCGTTCTATAATACAAGATCCCATGACGAACGCTTAGTCACATTGCTTGCAAGGCTTGTTGTGATGTTGTACTACCGAGTGGGCCCTGAGATACCTCTCCGTCACACGGAGTAACAAATCCCAGTATTGATCCATGCCAACTCAACACACACCCTCGGAGATACTTGTAGAGCACCTTTATAGTCACCTAGTTACGTTGCAACGTTTGATATACACAAGGCACTCCTCCGGTATCAGTGAGTTACATGATCTCATGGTCATAGGAACAAATACTTGACATGCAGAAAACAGTAGCAATAAACTGACACGATC
Source organism: Hordeum marinum (assembly GCA_022496015.1). Classification (NCBI taxonomy): domain Eukaryota; kingdom Viridiplantae; phylum Streptophyta; class Magnoliopsida; order Poales; family Poaceae; genus Hordeum; species Hordeum marinum. Next base: position 270,585,031 of record CM039678.1, read on the forward strand.
ATAGTTTGGGTCTTGTCCATCACATCATTCTCCTAATGATGTGATCCTAATATCAAATGACATCTCATGTTCATGTCCTGGAAACCATAACCATATTTGATCGTCGAGCTAGCCTGCTAGAGGAATACTAGGGACATAATGTTTGTCTATATGCCCACACATGTATTTAGTTTCCCATCTCGGATTTCATGGCCTGTAACCATTTCTCGAAATCCGGGCCCATCATCGCTCCTTCATAGCTAGTAGGTTCATTGTTGTCTAACGACATGACCTCCAAGACAGGGTTGCCGTACCACTCAGGAGAAGTACGCGCCCTTGTCGACCTACGAGGTTCAACAACAACTTGATCCGAAGTTTCATGATTATCATCATTAACTTCCTCTTCAACCATCGTTGGCTCCATAGAAACATCTTTCTACGCTGCGCTACTCTCTGGTTGAAGTGAAGGTTCAATAACCTCATCAAGTTCTACTTTCCTCCCACTCAATTCTTTCGAGAGAAACTCTTTCTCAAGAAATGTTCCGTTCTTAGCGACAAACACTTTGCCTTCGGATCTGAGATAGAAGGTATACCCAACTGTCTCTTTTGGGTATCCTATGAAGACACATTTCGCAGCTTTGGGGTCCAGCTTTTCAGGGTGAAGCTTTTTGACATAAGAATCACATCCCCAAACTTTAAGAAACGACAACTTTGGCTTCTTGCCAAACCACAGTTCATACGGCGTCGTCTCAACGGATTTTGATGGTGCCCTATTTAAAGTGAATGCAGCTGTCTCTAATGCATAACCATAAAATGATAGCGATAAATTGGCAAGAGACATCATAGAATGCACCATATCCAATAAGGTTTGATTACGACGTTCGGACACACCATTACGCTATGGTGCTCCAGGCAGTGTCAATTATGAAACAATTCCACACTGTCCTACGTGACTGCCAAATTCATAACTCAGATATTCTCCTCCTCGATCACATCGTAGGAATTTAATCTTCTTGTTACGATGATTCTCAACTTCACTCTGAAATTGCTTAAACTTTTCAAACGTTTCAGACTTGTGTTTCATTAAGTAAATATATCCATATCTACTCAAGTCATCAGTGAAGGTGAGAAAATAACGATATCCACCGCGCGCCTCAATGTTCATCGAACTGCAGACATCAGTATGTATGATTTCCAACAAATCACTCGGCCGTTCCATTGTTCCAGAGAACTGCGTTTTAGTCATCTTGCCCATGAGGCATGGTTCACATGTGTCAAGTGATTCAAAATCAAGTGACTCCAAAAGTCCTTCAGCATGGAGCTTCCTCATGTGTTTTACACCAATATGACCCAAACGGAGGTGCCACAAGAAAGTGGTACTATCATTATCAACTCTACATCTTTTGGCATCAATGCTATGAACATGTGTATCATTACTATCGATATTTAATAAGAATAAACCCCTCACATTGGGTGGATGACCATAAAAGATATTACTCATATAAATAGAACAACCATTATTCTCTGATTTAAATGAATAACCATCTCACAATAAACAAGATCTAGATATAATGTTCCTGCTTAACGCAGGCACTAAATAACAATTATTCAGGTTCATCACTAATCCCGATGGTATTCAAAGAGCGAGCGTGCTGACGGTGATCACATCAACCTTGGAACCATTTCCTACGCGCATCGTCACTTCATCCTTAGCCAGCCTCCATCTATTCCGTAGGTCCTGCTTTGAGTTGCAAATGTGAGCAACCGAACCGGTATCAAATACCCAGGCACTACAACAAGAGCTAGTAAGGTACACATCAATAACATGTATATCATATATACCTTGTTTGGTGTTGGCCGCCTTCTTGTCGGCCAGGTACTTGGGGTAGTTTCGCTTCCAGTGACCAGTTCCCTTGCAATGAAAGCACTCAGTTTCCGGCGTGGGTCCAGCCTTGATCTCCTAATGAAAGCACTCAGTAGCAATAAACTGACACGATCATATGCTACATTCATAGTTTGGGTCTTGTCCATCACATCATTCTCCTAATGATATGATCCCAATATCAAATGACATCTCATGTCCATAGCCAGGAAATCTTAACCATCTTTCATCAACGAGCTAGCCTGCTAGAGGCATACTAGGGACACAATGTTTGTCTATATGCCCACACATGTATTTAGTTTCCAATCAACACAATTATAGCATGGACAATAAAAGATTATCATGAACAAGGAAATATAATAATAAACACTTTATTTGCCTCTAGGGCATATTTCCAACACGATGCTCATCCACCCTTTCTTCCTCCTCGAGTTCAAGCTCACAGAGCTTGCCCTTTGCCTCCTTGCTTCGAGTTGCTCTTGTTGCTACCATACCTAGGGGACGAGGGCGGCCTTAGACCTCGTCCTCGATGTCGAGGGGTTCCCGTCGGTATCATGCTACCTCTTCAGCCGCGGAGGTGGAGGGTGGCCTGAGTGTGCGCGGCGGAGGAGCTGGGAGGGGTAGTGGTCGACATGGAGCCCGTGGTCGAGGGAGGCGGAGCGCCGCTCCACTCCCTCCTCCAACGCCAGATCCTCCCCTTGCCGAGACCCATGCCTAAGTAACGTCACTAGAGTTCGTCAACAAGCTGCATGGTACCCTTCGAGGGCACTTGTGCCTTCCTCAACCTTTCGCCAGGGTGATGGGGGTTGAGAAGCCGCCCGTCCTGTGGTTGTGGGCGCATGGTTGCTATAATGGTGCCGCATGGGTGGATGTCGAGTACCTAGAGAGTCGCGTCATACTACTTAGGCATGGGTGGAAAACCTTTACCCGTGCCCACAACCTCATTGATGGGCACATCCTCTGCTTCAAGATGAAGGAATCTGGGATGCTCTCCATCAAGATTTGCGGGCATTTCGCTGCCCGCTTTGGATTCTACGAGGAGAGATCAAGCAATGTCGAAACCTCCTCCTCGAGTGATAGAGACGAGGAGGATAGTGTCGGTGAAGACAAAGACGACAAGTCCCCGTCCGTCAAGTCAGAATACGACAACCTCGGCCCTAGCTGATCGTCGACCGCACCATCACCATCATCGCGCTCCTCCTCCACCTCCCGACAGAGTGATTTGCCGGGGGTTCTTGACTTGGCCGCCACCTCTTCTTCTTAGGTAGATCCTGGCAGGCTCGTGGACTTTGGCTTCACCCTCCATGCAGTGCTGGTCCTGATGGGGTTAGGCTGGGCTTCTGTCGGGAGTTTCCCTCTACTCTCTTTCTTTTTGTAATCTGCCCCTTTTACAGGCAGTGTCTTCTTTTCGAGCGGGGTGGATCGCTATCTTCGTTCCCTTGTCTTCCTTCCTTGTTCTCTTGATGATAAAGCATGTAGGGTCAAGACAATAACAAAGATTACGGTCTCATCAAGCATTCTAGAAAATCTATCATATCTAGAAGGCGTTAACATTCTAGTCATGAAAGAAAATGCATAATGAGCATGCAATGATCACGATATGATGCAATGCCTAGATTTTATTACTGCTGTTCAGGGTCTGCATCTTGCATTGTACAAAGGGTTACATGCAACATCGGCAAGGCTTGTACAAAAGGTGTCTGCCGGGGATTTAGCCCGGCAGCCGCGCCTTATGGGTAGAACTTACGAAGATGCTCATTGTTCCATGAGTTCTACACCTTGGTGCCATCTTCGGTCTCCAAACGGACCGCGCCAGGTCTGGTGACTCATACTACCAGCAAGGGCCTTCCCACTTCAGCGTCAACTTGTGTGTACCCTTGGTGGACTAAACACGCTGAACGACAAGGTCGCCTTCATCAAGGTTCGAGGCATGCACTTTGTGGGCATGGTAGCGGCACAGAGCTTGCTGGTAACATGCGGCATGCATAGCAGCCCACAGACGGTCTTCCTCGAGGAGCACGGTATCGCCATGTCCCAGCTGCTGTTGCTCTACCTCATCGTAGGCAAGCACTCGAGGTGACCCATATATGAGTTCCATGGGGAGTACTACTTCTGCCCCGTATACTAGGGAGAAGGGTGTCTGGCCGGTAGCTCGATTCGAAGAACCACCGACCGCTCATATATCCAGCACCTACCGCTCTTCTGCAGCTAATCGATAGTCCTTCTCCTGAGTCCTTACAACACTTCTTCATTCATCCTCTGGACTTGCCCGTTGCTCCTTGGGTTAGCAACGGAGGCGAAGGAGACCTTGCTTCCAAGGTTTTGGATGTACTGCATGAAGGCGCGACTCATGAACTGGGTGTCGTTGTCGTTGATCACTCTATTTGGTACTCCAAAATGGGACACTGGTCCTTTCATGAACTTGATATTTGCTTGTGTGGTCACCTTTCTCATCGGTTCCACCTCTGGCCACTTTGTGAACTTGTCGATTGCCACGAACAAGAACTAAAAGCCCGTGACATCATGGGGGAAGGTGCCCAGTATATCGAGCCCCTTGATCGAGAATGGCCAGGATAGAGGGATTGTTTGCAGGACTTGCGCTGGTTGATGGGTGTTCTTGGAATGGAACTACCAGGCTTCACACTTGGTGACCAGCTCAGTAGCATCCTGGAGGTCGGTGGGCCAATAGAAACCCTGGCGGAAAGCATTCCCGGCAAGGGCCCTTGATCCAATGTGGGAACCACACACTCCTCCCTGAATCTCCGCCAACAACATTAGTCCATCCTCCCAACAGATACATCTCAATTTCACGCCGTTCGTTTGTCTTCTATATAAGGTTTCATCGACAAACTGGTACATACTTGACCGACTGGCTACTCCTTCGGCTTCTTATTGCTCTTCAAGGAGTTCTCCCGTTTGCAGGAAATAGACTATATGATGAACCCAGGTTGGAGCCTACACCTCGACAACAAGGACCAAAGGAATCTCCTCATCTCCGGGAGCGCTTGCCTCAACTGCTAGACATTGAGATCCCGTGGGAGGGAGCTGCTTGCAAACCGGAACGGGATTTCCCTCGGCAACCTCTCTACAAGCAGCTTCGGGAATCTATGCCTAGAAATTCTTGCCGTAGTTTAGCTTCCTTCTCTTCTTGGACATCGCAGATGGGGACACCGATGGTAGGGTGAGGTAGAGAACAAAGTTTCCTGCTCTTCGTGTTAGCAGAACTCTCCGGAAGATCATCATCTGGTGCGGTGCACTCCGAAGAGGCGCACTTTCCAGAGTCCTTGCCGATGTTCCCGCCAACCTTCTTCATTTTCTTTGTATCCTTGGTGGGAGCTAGGATTTCTGTGGCTTAAACTTCTACCGCATCGCGATACATCTAGTCCACGCAAACGACTGCGGTCTTATTGTCGGACGGGATGGAAATGATAATGGGCCCTGGCATCTTCAAAGTATTGTAGGCATAGCGGGATGCCGCCATGAACTTTGCTAGAGCCGGGCGACCGAGAGTTCCATTGTAAGGCAGAGGGATCTCGGCGAAGTCGAACACTATCCTTTCTGTTCGGAAGTTCAACTCCCCGCCAAATGTCACAGGTAGAGTGATATTTTCCTTACGTCAGCTCCTGCCGGGGTTAATCCCTTGGAACGTACCCGTAGCTTTGATCTCTTCATCAAGGATCTACAGTTTGTCAGCCACTCTAGGAGAGATCATGTTCAATCTGGCCCCATCGTCAACTAACATCTTCGACACATTGAGGTTGTGGATTGTCGGGGAAACCAACAATGGCAAACATCCAACCGTAGTGGTACGGTCAAGATGATCCTCTTTGTCAAAGATGATAGGCATGCGGGACCATCTGAGCGGCTTCCTGGATTCTGCCAATGGTTCTACAACATTGACCTAGCATGCCCATTGCTTGAGTTGGTGGCGAGAGGAGTGCAAAGACGTGTCCCCATCGACGCACATGGCATAAGTTGCTTTCTGGAACTCCTTGTCACTGGAATCCTCATCTCAATCCTCATATTCACGCACATCATATGTTTCCTTCTTCTCTCGTCCTCTGGCGGGTTTTTCCTTCTGTTGAGGGGTGTTGCCGTGGCGACCACTTCTGCCGCCACGGCCTTTCCCAGCAGCACCGTCCTGGCCTTTTTCCTTGTTGCGTTTCTCGTACTCAGCCCTCTGTTCCTCAACAGTTGCTCGACCTATCGACATTCTTGGAGATCATGGCCCTTAGTATGGTGAATTTTGTAGTATGGCTCGTCAGACTTCACGGCCTTCTCAGCGGCAGCAGCATCCAGCAATCAGCGCGCGCGGTAGCTCCCTTGCTGGGGTTTCGTCATTTACCTTTTTGCCTGTACGTAGGTATCCTGAGCTCTTTACAACCATCACTGCTTTTCCCTTACGCTTATTGTTGCGCTTCCAGTTACTTCCCTTTGGGTCGGGGGCGTCGTCATCATCATTACAGTCCATTTCGACGCCCACTTCTTCCCCGAGGAGTCGCCTCCTATCTTCAGGTCGAGAACACTTATCCGCCAAGGTGTAAAGCTCATTTACAGTCTTGGGGTGCTTGACGTTCATCTTCGCTCACATAATTCTTTTGCACATGTTCGTGTGGAATGCGGAAATCACCGCTACCATATGGATCTCTAGAATGTTGTAGTGTACTAGGCTGAATCTCTGAAATACTTTATCAAGGTCTCTCCCTCCTTTTGCGAGAGGACTTGGAGGTCGCTGGGTTGGCCTAGTTCCTGATGGCCACCGGTGAAGGTGCCAACGAAATCATTACATAGATCAGCCAAAGAGGAAGTGGAATTCTATGGCAGGTGCATCAGCCATGACCTCACGTTTGTCTTGAGAGGCAAAGGGAAATAGTTGGCGAGCACCTTTTCATCTATTCCTCCTGAAGCTTGAACAACTATCACGTATATGCCCAAGAACTTTGTGGGGTTCAACTTCCCATCGTATTTGTCCGATAGCTCAGGCTTGAAAGCTCAGGTCGATGGCTAACGGACTCGTCACAGCTCGCTAGTGAAGGCAGGGCAACAAACCTCGTAAGGAAGGTACCCACCGACACTAGGCGCAGGGTCGCTGGCGTCTGGACCGTTGCGCATGCCGTATTGATGGTGTGCTTCCTGGTGTCACTCGATAGTGAAGCGCGCGTCTTCCTTCCGCCGGTCTTCAAGGACACGCCATTGATCCTGGCGGTCGTGCGGGCCAGACGACACAATGGATGCCTCGTCACCGTTGTCAACACGTGAAGTTTTCTACGGTAGCCTCTAGGCCTGTGGTCGCCGAGGGGATTGCACCATTGGGGTGGCCCCTTCAACATGCTCGCTGCCCCGGGCCACCATAGCTGTTCGCGTACGTCGTGACAGCTCCGCATGCTGGGTCTTTCTTGCTACAACGAAGAAACTTAGACTCCAAATGGTGGCTCACCATTCATCCATCTCATCCGCCATTGGCATGAAATTGTGCAACATATGGACCCGGCCCATGTCCTCCTCCGTGGTGCCCGACATGGCAAAACAGGCGGACCGCAATGTTGCTCGACTCTTGGTAAGACCAAGAGAAGTGTTGCCATGCCCTTGATGTTGTGCGCCACTCGTTGGTATTTTCCGATAGGTAGCTAGCCAGTCTATCGAGTCCGTGGCCCCGCTTGGCTCTCCGTCTCACTCCGCACGGGGCGCACGCCCAACGATTTTGCTGGCGGTGGGTGCGGCTGGAGGGTCACGGCTCACACCGGACTGGACGCCGCTGAGGCGATGAACGGATGTTCCCTATGCCCATGGCGTCAGGGCCGAGCCCGCCATGCTGCTTGTAGTTGCTCCTCTACGGTGCCTCCTGCTCCATCCCCGGCCATGATGGGGTGGACGGGTGCACTGCCTGCACCGATCACGTCGTCCACGACGCCTCTCCCCTGCAGCCGCTGCGGTGCTTACGGCGCCCGCAGCCACGTGAGAGGGAGCACTTGAAGTGGAAGGATGTGCGGCTATGCTGGGCTTCTTCTTCGGAGCCATTGTTGAGGAAGATGGTGACAAAGACCGAATCGTTGTTCACGAACTCAGGTTCGCGCAAATGATGTACACCCCTATGTGGCGCGCCGAAGATGTCAGGGCACAGATGCTCATGATGACCTACGGGATCAGGAATCCCTTGTGGTTCGGTAGGGCGTCACTTTGCACGAAGAACGGAGAGCATGAGACGATGCAACGATCATGACACATGCATTTTACCCAGGTTTGGGCCGCTTCTAAGTGTAAAACCCTACTCCTTGTTTTTGGTGGATTTATTGGGGGAACACGAAGAACACAGAGCACCTAGCCCCGGCAAGGACTGCTATTGGGGAAGGAGTGGCTGTGTGAGTACAAGTGTTTCGGGGTACAAATTGCCAACCTTGAGCTAGGTTGCCTTGGGCCTCCTTTTATAGTGCAAGGGGTCACCACAATGGCAAAACAGACATTATCTATCTATTAGATAGCTAAGCAGAGCTATCATACCTAACTCTGGCATTTAGGACAAAATGCCTTGATTACCTGCCTAGGTGGCGCTTGGGGTGCATCCCCGGCAAGCTCTGGCCACCGCTTGGCCGGTTGTTGGTTAAGAACTTAGCACGCTATAGGGCGGGTGTCGAACGACCAAATCTTCCCTTCGGTGTGTCGGCACGTGCTTAACAAGAGCTGACTAGCTGCCTGAGGGCTCGACACCACATCAATAAGTTACAGGCATAGCAATGCGGTGGAGCGGTGGCTGGCTGCCTCAGGCCTGTCGAGTCTTCTGGGAAGCGAGTGCGTCTTGGTCCCTGGCAAGCGTTGGGGGCATGCTTGGCGCATCACAGTCTAGCCTTGGACTGTCACATTGAGCTTACTGTAGTCTTTTCTTGATTGCTGACGGGGTTCTTTGCTTCTACTTCTTTGCATAAGTTAGGGGCACTGGGTACCCCTGTACTAGTGCATCGACAGGCTTCCTTGTTGGCTTCGGCCCTCCTCATCTTGCAGGTAAACTTCTTGATGTTGATCTGTTTGACCTGATGACAGACGGTGCATCGGTTCTTGGTGTGTGTCTCAAACACAAACGAGTCAAACTTATTCCTCTTATGCTTCATGTTGTCCATCTTCATCTTGAGCCTCTTCGACTGTCGATGTCCATGCGCGGTCATAACAGTAGCAAGGTCGGGACGAAACTCGTCGTCGGTGTATGTGGTCCACCTACAGGGTCCGAGTATGGCTTATACCTCTTGGACCAGGTAAGCTCCATGGCCTCTATGTTGTAATATGGGGAGACCATATTATACCAATTCAGAGAGCATTGTCTGCATGCCACCATCAGATGTGAGCAGGGCTCATGGTAAACCATCATCCTATGAGAGCTGCAAGTTTTTTTTGGCAAGGTTCACCTCATGAATTCGACCGGCCCATGGATTCCCTACACTGTTCTAACCGCCTGCCTCTTGTGCCGAGTAATCTTGTTTATAAGGATCATGCATCCTTACGAACTGACCAACATACTTGATCTGTTGTGACTCTAGCCGCTCACTGACCTTTCCAGGCTACCGGCGATCACTGCGGTTACCATCGCCATCCTTGTGACCTGTGTTGATGGAGCACCAAACAGAAGACCATCGTGATTTCCAGTACTCATTGCACCTGTCTAAGGACAAGGTCTGGACAGAAAACACTGGGAGCCTCCTTATTCCCTTCAAATGACATTTAAAATCTCAACCATGTTGCTTGTCATGTGGCCTTACCTAGCCCCCTCCCTACGTCGAATGTGTGAGCCCACTTCTCTTTGAACGGAAGGTGTGTGTGTATGAACTCGAAACCCTCTTTGGAGACCACCTTCATGAGGTGTTTTATCCTTTGCTCGAACATGTAGGGCTCAAATTCACCAAACATAATCTTTAATGAGTTAGTGTAGTCTTTCTTCTTTACCCTCGAGTAGAAATTCTGAGCGAAATGGTGCATGCACCATTTGTGAATCACATCCAGACAATCTTCTAACTAGACACAAAATATGTTGATGGTACCAGGGTGCCAGTCCGATATGATGCATGGTGGCCTCTCAGTGCCCAGGACATGCACCAACAGAATATTAAATGACCATTCCTAGTTTGAATTGTCTTCCCATTCCACGAGAGTGACAACAAGGGGCACAAGATGATTATGGGTGTCATAGGTTATGTCCACCAGTAGCACACCTCAGACCTTGTTAGCGAGAAACGTTATGTCAACCGAAAGAACTGGCTTCAAGTGACAGTACACCCCTATGCACGCTCCAAATGCCCAGAATGCTCTCCTAAAATAGTTGAATCTCCGTTCCCAGCCTTGGGCTCTTCTCTGAGTAGCCCCATGGGTATAATTCCACCTCATACACCATTCCTGGATTGCGGGCCTTAATAGCCTAAATTTATTTTGGGAGCACACCGATGACTCCTCCCAGTCACCGTACACCATCTTGAGAGCCAGTTGCTTAGCCCTCCAAGCCTATCCGTAGTTCACATCATACTCAATTATCAGGGTTTTGTAAACCTGGAGTGGTGACACAGACTGTGGCGGATGCTTGGTGATGACATGTTTCAGGTGCTAGCCGATGAAGTTGGACATAAGCTGTTGGTGATGACCTTCTACATATGTGGTTGCACCCACATCGATGTGATCCTACATAGAAAACATTTTTCCATCGACCGTCCAGTTTTTACTTCTGGGTGCAGACCTTCCAAGGAAAGCCCTGCTACCTCTTCTGACACCACACCACGAATCTCATTGTATTGTATGAATTGTGGATGCGGTAAGGATGATAGTGTCGCACTGAGTACTTCTCTAGCCATATATTCATATCTAGCATTGAGCTTAACACATGCCCTGGATATATCAAAGGCTTCGAACTCAGATTTATCTTCTCCTGTTCGGCTATCTAAGTCATTGGGACAACCAACGGCTTGATATCATACATATCTTCCTCCACTACATCTGCTAGCTCGGAGCCACTTAAATCTTAGAACTCATGTGTAATCATGTCTCTGTAGTATACTATGAGGAAGAGTATATTTTCCAACAAGAACTAGAATTCAGCCAGACCTTCGTCATCGGAATCCTCTGCCCGTGTCGTCAAGTATTCCAACTCGGACTCCTCCTCTCCCTCTCTAGAAGTAGCATAACTGGCATAGTTAAGTTCATTTGATGCAAAAGTTGTTTGTTGTGCGCGTGACTTCATTGAGATTACTAGAGAACTTAATTCCACATCCATCACTTGCCTCACCTTATAAACAAGTTCAACAAGGTTTAGATCCTTAGGGAGAAACAACGCACGGTTTTGAGTGTTCACAACTCCACATCAGTGCTGCTAGATTGGATGTTAAGAGCACCACCATGATATAAATGCACTACATTATGATGCGCCATCCTACATAAAAAGGCAATGTAGACAACATTAACCCACCTCACACATGACAGTTTTGGCATGCCATCATGTGTAAAAAGGATATGCACTAGTTGGCACCCTCCTATTACCTAATGATATGTCATAAAGAACTAATGTACAACCTGTGAAGTTGACTCATAAGAAGATTACCTATTTCCTGGGCCATATCTAGCTGATGCCGCATGGTCTCGACTCTTCTACCGCTAGGGATTTGGGGTTGGGGTGGAGGTTGGTACGACCATTGTATGTGGCCAGAAAACATAGGCAAGGGCCAGGGTGGTCACCGGTATGAAGCCTTCCTGGAATGGGCCGTCAGGTCCGCGGGGAACAATAGGAGGGGACTGGGACGATGAGGTGGGTGTCCAACGAGTGTGGCTTCGTTGATTTTGAAACTAACACTAGGTAGGGGCGACTTGTTTCGAGGGACTGTCGGTGGGGGAGCGGGGGTAACCAGAATTCAAATGGACAGATTCCACCGCGCCTCTTTTTTTAGATACATAAACCCCTAATACCTAAGCGCGGACAAAAATGAAGGGCAAGGAAACAAACATGTCACTTAGGAGTAGAAGGTCGACGTCGGTGACCTCCCACACCAAGTTTGAAGGTGACATGAAAAAAGACATGATGCGCCTAACTTGAAGGCACCATTGCCGATTGTCAACCATACCAAGTTGGAAGGCGGCCCCACAGATATGATCGTCCATGCCAAACAGTCGAGCCTCCGACAAATGCATATGAAATGCCAAACGATAAGGTGAATCAGCCCAAGACACGCCAAACAGATAGCCGATTTTAGTTTCAAATTGTCATGCCTATGTGATAGGCGTGACAGGAGTACATCATAACATCCAACTATGAGTGCATATGTACTAATGGCATGATAGTCGAGATTATAAAAAATACAGACTATCTAGCATATATAGCGTTGTTTCATCGGGCGCGTTAGACGTGCACCATGTTGATGGTGTGACCGACAACCGTGAACCGTGACCGGCCAAATGCACCTTCTAGTAAGGCATTTCCACGGATCTATTAGGCACGAATGGAGGGGGTCAGGTAACAAATATTTTTTTCCAATGGTTAATGCACTACATAAGATCCTTCGAGGGTCATCTAGTAGAAATAATACGGATGGTGCAACACTGCCCAAGGAATGAGGTCATCAAATTCCCAAAGCCGAGGCAGGGCGGCTGGGTGTTGGCGTGGGTTTTTGATAATAATCAGGGATATATGCATTTTATTAGTGTTTCGTATTAATAATCGGAAATAATAAATCCCAAATGTTTAGGATTTGAGCATTCAACCTGAACTGGCAACTTTAGTTGAGCAACTTTAGTTGAGAGAAAGTGACAACTTTAATCGGCAAACATGATATTTTTTTAAATTGGAACAAAGTTGACATGTCTTAACAACTAAAATTGCCACATTATGTGCACTAAGGTTGCATAAAAATCGATCGGGATGAAATTCTAAAATCCAAACATTCCAGATTTATTGTGGTCCTTAATAATATATTATTTCCAAAATTATAGTGCGGCCAGGATTGAGCGACTCACCAAAATTCCATCCGGGCTCTGTTATGGATAACTGTGTATCCATTTTGGGCCTATTCGACGGGGCAAAATCATCTACGGTCTTGGATTTTTCATATGATATACAGTTCAAAACTCATCCTTTGGTCAACTCAATCCTAGGTTATGCCAAAACTTGTTTTTTAAAAAACTAGCAAAGTGGCCCGCTCAATTGTGCGGGCTAGAAATTTATGAATTTGGTTTACATAGGAACTACATCGCCCATCATAGATCCATTTAAATCAATATTGAAAATTGTTGTCTTTCACAACAATTTTCTGAATTCAGATATGTCAAAAAATTGGCTATTCACTCTCCTAAAAGAAGCATGTTCAGGAAACTGCCCAAATATGGTTCCAGGGAGAAAGGAAAACTATTAGTAAAGATGTAAAAATTTAGTTTTTTGTCCATAGCAAAGAAAAATATCAAAAAAATTCTTTTAGAATAAAAATAAAAATATAAAAAGTATACTATTTGATCTTTAAATTAATCTGCATCCTTACATTATATGTGAGTGTAAGCTTAACCAAACACTTGTCGTGACAAATATTGTGGCAAGACCCATGGGTAAACATTAGGTTCTTAGCATCCATGTAATAAAACTATCAATATTGCATGAAAGAATATTAAGGCACATTGATAATCATAAGCTTAATTTATCTAATTTCTTGGATATACAAACAAACCTAATATTCTTGAAAATACTAAGGCAAATGCAATAAAATGTATAGTGTTGTGAACTACTTCCATGAAAAGAATTTGTTCACAAAGTAATGGATGTTTTTAACTTGCCATGTGCATTTGCAGTGCAAAGCAAATTCCTCAAATCTGCACATCTTCAGCGGGAGTTCTTATATATCTTGCATTCAAACTCCTCAAACTCAATACTTACACTCCATATTTTTATCCCCGTTGAAAACTTAACCTATTTGTCATCAATCACCAAAACGAGGGAGATTGTAAGTGCATCTAGTGCCCATTAGAAATTTTGGTGTATTGAAGACTTATAGGTTAAGAGACTAATGCGTTTGTAAGTGTACATGGGCTCTATAAGTCGCTGAGGAGTTTGATATATTCGGAGATTATGGACCCCTAAAAATGAATGTCTTCAACTAAAGACTTTGGTGAAGACTTTGGTATTCCCTGAAGACTTTGAAAATGAAGAATTTGGTGTGACCTTGAAGATATGAACGAGGACCATGAAGCGTGAAGACTTTTCTTTTCGTTGTTTCATTTCCTTTCTTTGAGTCATAGGAAACACCATATTGTCAAAGGGGGCCGAGGTAATATTAAGGAAAAATTCCAACTGATGCTCAACTCAAAAGTCTCAACCTATCCAATCCTTCGAGTGAAGCCTTTGGAAATCTCTTAAAGTTCAGTCAAGTTCTTCAGTGACATGGACGATGTTCTTCTGGTCTCTGAGGAAATCGGTGTGACTAAGGAGTTAGGATTTCTCCAGTGCGAATTTCCTATAGTGAGGAATATGATAAGCTCTAAGGAATTTTACAATTCGAATTCCAACCGTTGTTGTGCACATCTGATCCACATAATGGTCATATCATTGGGGGCATTTACGTCTTATCATGTCAGGTTGCACCCTGGCTATAAATAGCCACCCCCCACAACCACTAGTGGGTTGGCTGCTCTGAGAGAGAACTTGACACTTGTCATTTGGGAGTAACCCATTCCCCAAGGACTTTGAGAGAAAATCATGAGTGAGGAAAAACCCCAAAACCAAACAACCAAACCCAAAGTGATTGAGCATCACTGTAGAGATTGTTCCTTTGTGGAACCGACACTTTTTCCCTTTGAAGACTGTGTATCTTCCAAACGGTTAGGCGTCATGGTCTAGTCCATCCTGAAGTCAATTGGGATCACTAAGTGATCGTGTTCTAGAGCATCTAGCAGTCAATTATAGATCGCGAGGTGACCAGTTTGTGAAGGTTTTGGAAGTCTACCCTGAAGACTTACCATGAGTGTTGGGCGGGGACTGTGTGACCTTAGATCAAGGAGAATACGGTAAGGACTGTGTGTCCTGGGACCCTGGGTCCTCTGGTTTAAATACCAATCCACTCCGAACCAGAAGTACGATTGTCACAACAGTTGGAACTGGGTCATCAAACCATTGTCTTCATTGAGCTACCTAGTTCCATTTCCCCAACCCTTTCATTTCCTTGTATACTTGTTAATGAAATTGATCATTACTGTTTGAAGAATTTGACTGAAGACTTACTCAATTTCCTCACCTCAAATTCTTCAGTTACCTTGTTCCTCACTTGCTTATCCTATATCACGCCATTTGTAATCTGTTCATGCTTTATTTCATCATGATGACTATGCTATTGCTATGTTTCTCATGCACTTGAGTACTTATTTCGCTGCTAGTTATTCATCACATTTCAAATTACTCAAGTTGAAATTCCTCAGTGATGAGTTTGTAAAAATCACCTATTCACCCCCCTCTAGTCGGTATAACGCACTTTCAATTGGTATTAGAGCAAGGTACTCCCTTGTTCTGTTTGATTTTTGTTTAACCGCCTAGAATTCTAGTTATGTCGACTGCGGGTATGATCAAGGTTTCCGCAGGTTGTCTTGCCTTCGATGGGTCAGACTATCCCTACTGCAAGAACAAGATGCTCATGCATCTTGAGGCAATTGAAAATGACCTCTGGTATGTTGTGGAAAATGGTGTTCCCTCTGTTACTCCCACGGTCACTCCTGTTGATGTGTAGAAATTCAAGCAACTCGATTTTCAAGCGAAGAATATCATTTATGGCCATCTGAGCAAAGGTCAATATGGCAGGGTGAGTGCTTTGGATTCTGCTAAGATAATCTAGGATGGGTTGTCCAAAGTCTATGAAGGTGTATCCACTCAACGTGACTCTTGTGTTGATGTTCTTCGCAATCTCTTCAACCGCTTCAAAAGATTAGAGAATGAGAATGTTCAGCAAACTTTTGATTGTCTCACTGATATCTCCAACGAGCTTCAAGCACTAGGTCTCACTTACATCACCGACCATGAGGTGGTGAAGAAACTGCTGAGATCTCTTGATTCCTCATTCGATACACTGGATTTGATGATTCAAGAGCGTGGAGATTACAAGTCACTTGATCTTGTTGATATACTTGAGAGACTCAATACACATAAATTCCAACAAGCTAAAAAGAGAGACCTCTACGGGCCAAGCTATGCAAGATTTCGTGCACTGAAGGCAAAAGCAATTTCCTCATCTGAAGGCGAAGAATCTGATAGTAGCCTTGGTGATCCTGAAGAACTGAGTCAGGAGCTGGCAAGGCTCGAGAAGAAATTCCAGAAGTTTTCAAGAAGAGGCCAGTTTGGAAAGTCATCAAAAAGTAGCTTGCAGAAATCAGATTCCTCAAGCGACTACAAGAAGAGAACTTGTTACAAATGCAAGAAATCTGGTCACTTTATCTCTGACTGTCCTCTCTAGGAAAAAGAATCAAAGAAGAAGAAATACAATGATGACAGTTCTGATGACTCGAAGAAAAACAAGAAACCTTCGAAGTCCTCATCGCTCATGAAGAATGGTTCCAGAAAGGCTCGGGCTTTCATTTGTAAGGAAATCAATTATGAACAAGAATATGAAGAATATGAAGAAGAGGAAGATCTGAGGTGGAGTCAGAATCTGGTGTTGCTAGCCTTTCTCTCGCTACTGCATTCATTAGCAAGTCCATCTTCAACGATGAAGAAAATGACTAATCCAGTGACTCCGACATCAGCAATGATGAATATGCACCCACTTACTGCTTCATGACGAAAGGCACCAAGTTATTCATAGAATGTCCCAATCTGGATGACATTGAATATCCTAGGTGGAAAGTTCTGATGAAGACGTTATCAATAAATAGTGAGTTGTGGACTATTACTGAACTTGGACTGCCTGACCTCTGCAAGATGGCAAATGCTGAGGAAATTCATAAGTATACTCAACTTGATGCTCGGGAAAGGAACATTATATGCTCAAGCATATCAAGTGTCATGTTCAAGGGTATGTGTCATCTCCAAAATGCAAAACTCATCTGGGATAGGATCATGGACATCAATGAAGGCTATCACACTCGTCAAGATCCCATGTTCATCGAACTCAAGAAATTCCTCAAAACCCAGGAAACTGGTCCTGGTTCATCTTCTTCACTGTGCCTTGTGGAAAAGGTTCCAAGGTACACAATCATCACTCCTCCTCTGAATCTAGTGAAGGTGAAGGTGATGAATATGTGAAACCTAGCTATTCCAAGCTTGCTAATATTGCCACTAAGCAACAATGTGCACTTGAAAAGCTTCAAAGTCTGTTAGGCAAAAGCGATGATCTGTTGAATAAGGAAGTGGATCAAACTCAAACTCTGA
The DNA here is from genome assembly GCA_022496015.1 of Hordeum marinum. Taxonomy (NCBI): domain Eukaryota; kingdom Viridiplantae; phylum Streptophyta; class Magnoliopsida; order Poales; family Poaceae; genus Hordeum; species Hordeum marinum. The sequence continues at coordinate 270,602,247 of CM039678.1, forward strand.
CTGATGATCTCAAAAGTCTTCAATTAAAGTATGATAACCTTCAGGGTCATCATAATGCCCGCCTAGTCGATCATGAGAAGCTTTCTTATGAATTTTTTCAAAGATGGCAAGATCTTGAGAAACTAAGAGTGCCTCACGAGGATCTCCAAAGGGAAAACGATTCCTTACTAGCTCAACAGATTAGTACCGCTCAGAAAGAATTTGTTCCACCTTGTTTGAAATGCATCGAACGTGAAACTGCTAATTCTTCACCTGAATTTTCAAATGCTTCTATTACTACAAATTCTTCAACTATCCCCGTGGTCACAAATTCCTCATCTGTGGATACCATAAGTATCACTGACGAAAATGTAGGGTTGAAGGAATTGTATGTGACAGGCATATACAAAAGTCTCAAAGGGCATCAAACCCTTTGCGATGTGCTCAAAAAGCAGATCTCGTGCAGGAACCCAAGAAAAGAGGGTATTCTATTTGAGAGTAAACTCAATGCTGATGGATACTACTGGAAACCTGAGCAGTACCCCAAAACCTCATGGGTTGTTGCAAAAGGACCTCCTGTAGATCCATCCACTTTACCTGGCTTTACTTGTGAAACTTCATATTCCTTTGATGAGTCAATTGACTCCAACTACAAATTATTCAAAAATCAGAATGGTGAAGTATTTGCCAGATTTGTTGGAACTAATTGCAGGAACGGTTCACCTACGAGGAAAATCTGGGTTCCCAAGAGCTGCATGGAAAATCTTCAAGTGGATGTCCTCACGAGACCACCTATGAAGAAAAGAACACCAGATCAAATTCCTCACATGGACCAAAGTCTTCACTTGGACCAAATTCCTCAAATGGTCAAAAGTATCATTCTCATGCTAATGCATTTGTTTCGCAGGGAAAATCTAAGAGTACTAAATATGTGCATTATTCTTCAAATCATTATGTTCATAAGTACTCGAAGAATTTCTCTGCTTATTCATATGAGTACTCTAACCCTCGTCCAGTGAAACGAAGTGCACTAGCTTCAATGCCTCCTTTATCATATGGAGCTCGCAGAATGGTGAACTCTTTGCCACCCCTCCAGATGTGGGTGGTGAAGAAATTGAACTAATTTCTTATGCAGGGTTAGGTATTCAGACAAACTTGAACATCTGATAAATTTGCTAGAGACCTAAGGAAGTGCTTGAAAAGACGCAAGCTAATCATGTAGAAATGAATTCCTCATTTCTCACATCTTCACACTGCTTTACTTACTATGTTGTGTGATGAAATTCCGCCTGATGAATTTGATGTCATATTCTTCACTCTGAAGCATATGAGTTCGTAAGTTGTACTAATTCGTCTGTAGGATGAAACTCCAAAAGCTACTGAATGGGTCCTCGATAGTTGATGCACAAACCACATGACTAGTGATAAATCTCTAGTGATGAATATACCACTTGCCCCTTCTCATCTAAAGCATACCACCTACACTGAAAAAGGAAAAAAATCTAGGTATTGGGTCTTGGCAAGGTTTCTATCTCAAAGGACCGACATATGGATAAGGTGATGCTTGTCGAATCCCTCGGGTTCAACCTCATGTCTGTCTCAATGCTTTGTGATCTTGATATGGTTGTCATCTTTGGAAAGTATCATTGTGTTGTCATCATGGAATCTGAAAACTCCAAAGTCTTCGAAGGCTTTAGGAGAGGAAACTTGTATATTCTTGATTTCTCTATAGGTCCTCAGCCTACCGCGTGCCTACTTGCAAAGTCTTCAGAAGGCTAGTTGTGGCATCGATCACTTGGACATGCTGGTATGAGGAGCTTTCACATGCTTGTGAAGAAAAAGCTCATCATTGGCATTGAAGGTGTGAAATTCCTTAAGGGCCACCTCTGTGGTGCTTGTGAGTCTGGAAAGATGACCAGATCCAAGTATCACTCGAAGACAATCATGACCACTATTCGACCCTTTGAATTGCTTCACATGGACCTCTTTGGCGCCGCTCATTATTCTACATTAACAAATTCTTGAAGTTTGTATGGCTTTGTTATTGTTGATGGTTACTCTTCTTACACTTGGGTGCATATTATTCTGTACAAGCCTGAAGTGCAGGATGTCTTGAAACGATTTGCCTCAAGGGCCTCAACAAACTTCGGCATCAATATCAAGCACATAAGGAGTGATAATGGGACTGAGTTCAAAAACAATAATCTTGATGAATATCTTGATGAACTTGGTATTACTCATCAGGTATCTTCCCCATATACTCCTCAGCAGAACGGCGTCGTGGAGCGCAAGAACAACACTCTTGTTGAGATGGATTGCACTATGCTTGATGAATACAAGACACCTCGTCGCTTCTGGCCTCAAGCAACTAATACAGCTTGCCACATCATCAACAGGGTATATCTTCACAAATTCTTCAACAAGACTTCATATGAACTCATGACTAACAAGAAACCCAATGTGAGTCATTTCAATGTCTTCGATGCTAAATGCTAGATTAGAGATCCTCACCACAGTTCTAAGTTTGCACCGAAAGCACATGAAGGTTTTATGCTTGGTTACGGAAAGGACTCGCACACCTACAGAGTCTTCACCGCCTAGCACCACAAGGTTATTGGCACTGTAGATGTGCAGTTCGATGAAACTAATGGCTCGCAAAGAGAGCACCTGCCTCCTTTGCTAGATGAAATGTCTCCTAAGGAATACATTAAGATGAAGGCAACTAAAGATATCATACCCACTGAAAAATCTCAACCTGCTGAGAAAGTCATGCCAACACATGAAGACATTCATGTTGATACAGCTGATGAATATGGTGCTAAAGAAAATCCTCAACCACGTTAACCTGCTGATCCAAGAGTTGCAAATGAAGTGCAAATTGACAAAATGATTGACGACATCAATGCACCAGGTCCTCTCACTCGCTCAAAAGCTTCACATTTGACTAACTTTTGTGGGCATTTTGTTGTTGTCTATATCATAGAGCCCACCAAAGTTGATGAAGCATTCAAGGAGCCTGAGTGGATTCAAGCTATGCAAGAGGAACTACATCAATTCACACTCAACAATGTGTGGGAACATGTCAAGCGGCCAGATCCTCACAAGCATAACATCATAGGTACAAAGTGGATCTACCGCAACAAGAAAGACGAAAATGGCCTATGGTGAGGAATAAGGCTCGTCTTGTAGCTCAAGGCTACACATAGGTTGAAGGAATTGACTTTCATGAAACTTTTGCACCTTTTGCTAGACTTGAAGCTTTTGGCATATTGCTTGCTTATGCTAACCATCATGATATTATGTTATATAAAATGGATGTGAAAAGTGCATTCCTCAATGGAAATCTTGAGGAAGAAGTATATGTTGCTCAACCCCCAGGTTTTGAAGACCCTTAGCATCCTGACAAAGTCTTCACACTCAACAAGGCCCTCTATGGCCTCAAGTAGGCCCCTTGGGCGTGGTCCAACACTTTGAAGGAATGCATCATGAAGAAAGGCTACAAACCTGGTTCACTTGACCCAACTCTTTTCACTAAATCCTATGACAATGAATTATTCTTGTGCCAAATATACGTAGACGATATTATCTTTGGTTGTACTGACAAACGTTGCAGTGATGAATTCGCCTATAATATGAGTGAAGAATATCAAATGTCTATGATGGGGAGTTGAAATTCTTCTTAGGCCTTCAAATTCGTCAACAACACAATGACATCTTCATCTCTCAAGAGAAATACCTCAAGGTTGTCATGAGGAAATACAACATGGAAGACTGCAAAGGCGTCAAAACTCCAATGCCTTCAAAAGGCCATCTCTGCACTGACGAAAATGGTAAATATTTCAACCAGAAGGTATATCACTCCATGATTGGCTCTTTATTGTATCTATGTGCATCTAGGCCTGATATTATGCTGAGTGTTTGCATGTATGCCTGATTCCAAGCAACACCGAAGGACTCACACACCAACGCTTGGACTATGGTATCCCAAGGGCTCAAATCTTCATGTCATCGGATACTCAGATGCTTACTATGCCGGAGATCGTGTGGATCGCAAGTCAACCTCAGGCACATGTCATTTCCTCGAACGATCCTTTGTCTGTTGGTCCTCTAAGAAGCAGAACTACATGTCACTATCTACTGCTGAATCTGAGTACATTGTTGCTGGTTCATGTTGCGCTCAGTTGCTGTGGAAGAAGTAAACTCTCAAGGACTATGGCATCAAGGTGAAGAATGTGCCTCTCTACTGCAACAATGAGAGCACTATCAAGATTGCTTACAACCAAGTTCACTGTTCCAAGACCAAGCACATCTAGATACGTCATCATTTTCTTTAGGATCATGTACTCAAGGGCAACATCTCCATCGACCACGTTGACACTTAAGAACAATTAGCTGATCTCTTCACTAAAACCTTGGATGAAAAGAGATTTTGCAAGTTGCGGTGTGAGCTAAATATCTTAGAATCTTCGAATGTTCTTTGAAAAGACACACATCCTAACACCTATGCAAAATTGATGACTTCGATATTGTCGGGACCCTGATCCTAAGACATACGAATCCAGCTTGTAACACGTCACACCACTTTGCGGCCTCACGCACGGTAACCCACGGCTGCCAACTTACCTTGGCCGCGATCGTTTGAGTCTTTCTGCTCATGGATATGAACGTGTCGCTAGCATTCACACATCAGAGGACCCGGGTCGACATGACTAGTTATAGACCCAAGCAACACAACCGTACAGGGACATGCATACGTAACCCAGCAATGCAGGTGTCGGTCATCAGCATGTGTAGACAAGTCATAGCAAGCTACAAGGACTCCATTCCGCCGTGGGACATAAATGTCATCACTACATGTAGACGAGTCGTAGCAGGCTACAGGGACTCCATTACACTGCAAGACATTTCCCCGAAGAGATAGACACAGCAACAAAGAAGGATACATGCCGGTCAATCAATGTGTCCGGAGCAGTAGTAAGCTACCAAGGCTCAGTGGAAGCGCAAAGAGGCATTTCCCTATAAAGAAGGATACTAAAGACACACAACTAGGTGTTGAATCCCACGCATACCAATGCATTTCAATCATACACACACTATGCACGATATGTGTAGATAGAACATGGCATCACAACAAAACTCTACAACATAACATTTATTTAGGAGGCTCCAAGGAGCCAACATAGTATAATGTTACAAGCAGAAGGGGTCACAAGACCCAACATTCAGAGCATACAAACAACAAGAGGAAGTTACATGTCTGAGTACAGACATCTATAAAGCGGCTGAAAGAGCCTGAAAAGCTACAACGACCCTACCATAGGAACCAGACCTCTGTCTGGGTTACTAAGCTAATCCGTCGATGTCAACGTTAGACGAAACATAACTGAACACAATGTCTAACTCTGCAAAAACGAAATTAAGCAATAGTGAGTATGAAGGTACTCAGCAAGTCTTACATCAGAACTATCTACATATGCATCATGTATAAATGAACGGGATTGTGGGGTTTACTGCAGAATGCCAGCTTTGACCTTTGGCTATCCTAAAATACGACAAAGTAACCAATGTATCACTATTCTCTCGTCTCCCTACGAGAGAGAACACCTGAGTCCACATGTTCACCATCTCAATACACCACTATGGATACTCTCTTGTCTTCCTACGAGAAGCCATCCATAGCACTCACACTTGTTTGGTGCATTTTAGAGTATCCACTTAAAGTTGTCTACGAACAATGCAAGTATCCAAGTAGTCCATATCCATGGACGTGTCTAATCGAATAGATAAATTACCCTAGAGAGGTGTACTTCTTCACACATGCTCCTGCCACTTATCGCCATGTGCACGTAAAAAGGCACCTCGACAACCTTCAAGCGGAAGCCCAGCGAGGGAGTCAGCCATGGACGTTAACCTTCAACGACTCACGTCCAAGGCAGTCGCCTATATGAGTTGGAACCCACAATGGAAGTCCGGCCGAGGTTTCCAACATCGCCTCAAACGTTGTGAGCAGGGCCCCAAGCCGGTCCCGATTGGGCCGTTCATCCACTTTGCAGGCCGTGCCACACCTATCAACATTTCGAACTACTGCGACTCCTGGACTGAGAATAGGGTAGGTTAATAGTCCGAGAGAGCTCGAGTTACCAGAGCCCAATGTGTGGTAGTAGCTAGTCTTGGAACACAAACACGAAACCCAGCTCCTATGAGCAGTTTCAATGAGACAACCCACCATATACTCCGACATGGCCTCTCATCGCTACCTTTACCAAAACAGGTTCATCACTTAACTCTCATCATCAGGACACATTCATTTCACTCCGGTTCATCTCCTAGATGAATCAAACCTGACACAACTCTAAGCATAGCAAGCATAACAGGGTTATAGCAAAACATGGCTCAAGCATCTACCAGGTATGCTAGGTTGCTTGGTTTAGCTATTTACTGTGGCAATGACAGGTCATGCAAAGGAGTGGATTCATTTATCGCAACACAAGTAGAAGTTGATACACATTGTCCTAATGCATTGGAATGAGAGCAAGAGCGAGAGATAGGATTGTATCGAATATGCTCAAGCGGGTTTGCTTGCCTATTTATCAGAAGAACTCAGCTGTTCTTTGATGTCGTTGATAACTACGTCTCGCAAGTCTATTGACAAGATCAAACAAGGTACAAATTAAGAAAGGCAAATGCTTCACAATGATGCATGATAATAGCATGGCAATATGTTACCGGTTTGAGCTAATTTATCTATCAACATGTAAATTAAGATGGTTTGAACCCGAGGTTCAAATTAAACTCCATATGTGAAGTGGCCTATTGTGTTTTGAACAAAATGTCCAAGTTTGCCTATTTAGCTTGCTCTAACATGGATGAAAATGCCAACATTAGATTCATTGGATTTTTCTGATGAATTTTCATATATAAATTATTTTAATATGATTTAAAGATTATTTTCTATGAATTTTGAAGTTTATATTATTTTCTAGAATTTTCTGATTTATTTTTATTCTAGAAATTAATTGTTGCGTCAGCATTGCGGAAGGCTGACGTCAGTGAGTCAACAGTGGCTGCCCAGGTCAAACCTGACAGCCGAGGCCCACACGTCAACGACACGGGGCTAATCCCGCGCTGACCGGGGTTTGACCCGCAGCTAGGGCCCACTGGTGAGTGGCTAGGGGCTGGCTAACAGGGACATTAGGCCCTAATCGTTCGGCCACGTCGGTGCCCGCCGGAGGTTGGCCGGCGGTGACCAAATCCGCGGCGGAGGCTCGCTGGAGATGGCCGGAAACGTGCCATGGGCACTATTTCATGCTCCGATAGCACTGGGAGGGAGCCCGTGCTCGACCGCATCTATCGAAGGGGTCAGGAGGGCACGGGGCTGCCGGAGGGCTTGCCGGCAAGCTCTCTCGCGGCGGTGCCCGTACGGCCTCGATGGGGAGGTCAACTAGAGGGTGGGAGAGACCACAGGGAGAGGGGAGAGGCACCAGCAGCTCATCGAATGCTCGATGGCGGTAACTGCGGGCTCAGGAAGGCCGGAGTTGTGGTGAATCGACGGGGCGAGCTCCGGTGATGAGGGGCTCCCAGCGGCTTCTAGCTCCACGGGGAGGTCGAGGGGGCACGACGGAGCTCAAGGGAACGACAAAGGGGCTTGGAAAGGTCGGAGGCTGCAGTGGCTGCGAGCGGCGATGATGGAAGTGCTCGGGCAGAGGAGAGGGAAGAGAGCAGGGGATGAGGGGACAAATCAGAGGGAGAGAGGGATCCAGACGACGTCGACGAGGTTGTCCGGAGCGTCACGCTGGCCAGAGGGGGGCAGGCAGGCTGGGTGGAGGTGTCGGCCACGTGAGCGCCTTCGCCTCTGCCTACTGGCAAAGGTTGAAGACGACCGCCTCGCCAGGTGGGCTCGGCCGGTTGCCTCCTAGGCCAGGTAAGCTACACGTGAGGCTCTTTCCTTTATTTCTTTTTATTTTTTGTTTTTGTTTTATTACTGACATTTGTTCTGGCAAAATAAAATATCAAGGCATTTTATACAATCCTGAAAATCAATATATGAGCTAGACATAAATGCCTTATGCCACATAATTAATTTCAGAATTATTGAACTTATATTTTATATATAATAAATATAAATCCATTGCAAATATGGTTAAATTAATTCAACAGCCCAATATGAAATATTTCTGTGATCCCAAAATATTAGTTGACAATTTTATCTCAACCCAATATTTTATTAGAGAACCAGGAACATTTTCTTGAAATTGTTTGAAGCAATTTTTATAACGCTTATTTGACAAAAATTTAAACTGTGAGGCTTGATCATCCCTCATTTCATTTTCATTTGAAGATAAAAACACATGCATGAATGCACTGGCAATCATTAAGAAACTAGGGTTGTGATAGATATGCAACACACGAAGTAACGTTTTTCTTCAATCAATGAAGAACAACCCTCTAAGTGTGAAGAAATTAATGAAGAATTTGATTCTCAGAACCCTATGAAAATTGTACGCGGTGCTTGAAATCACCATTCTTATATAGTGGGTCACGCCACCAACCATGGTTGAAATTCTTCAAAGTTGAGTTTTTTGCCATTTTGCAAATTTTTCAATTTTAAAAATTCCTCAAGTTTGCAAATTCCTCAAAATTTTCAAATTCTTCAAACTATGCAACTGATGTTCTTCATTGACTATATACATATATATGTGATTTTTCAATGTCCTCATCACCATTCACTTATTGCTAATTCTTCAAGTCGATTCTCACCTAAGTGAATGTGATCAGACCCGTTCCCCCTCTATGCAAAACTCAACCCAGTCTATTCACAAATTCTTCATATTCGTTCTACTTTGAAACTTGTTCAAAGTCTTCACTTTGTCCTTGTCAGCTGAAGAATTTTCAAACGAAAACTTTAAAATTTTCACTTTCAAATTTTGGCGCTTCCCGCTCAAAAATGTTTTGATTCCCACGAGTGGATAACACATGACCCCCCACTATCTCCACTACTCAGAACATGGGTGACACATGTTGCGTGGAGAGCAAGGGTCAGGGGAAATCTAGTCCAAAATCTTTGGGCCAGTTGGTTTTTACTGCCGTTATAAATACCCCTTCCCTTGCCTCCTTCTCGAGTTACTCCTCACTCCCAGCTCTTCCAAGCTCAGACCTAGCGCCGCTTCTAAAATCATCGTCGTCGGAGAGGAAGAGCTTCACTGCCTCGACCTCGCCGTCGTTGTACTCGCATCGGCCACGAAAGTCTTCACCTCGTTGATGTTGTAGTTGTCTCCCTCTACCAAGCTAGGGTGTGGGAGATCTAGACGGGCGAACTCCTCGGATTTCATCTCTCTATTCGTCGTGTTCTTCATTAAGGTAAATAAAATCTAATTTTACTGCCCTACTTTGATCTTCATGATTTTCACAAAATCCTCAAAGGTGTTTATTCTTCAAGAGCATCTTCTTAAGCACCTCATATGTTTCATTCCCTTGATGTTTTTCCTAAGTTATGATTTTCTTCAAGATTCCTCAATTGTGTGGATCCTCAAATTCGCACAACTTTGGAACTTAATACAAGAAGAGATAGTGAAATTCCTCAAGACACCTATGGTCAAAATCCTCAACTTGATGTATTTTGAAAATTTTCTCAAAACGCATATGACCTCTTCAAATTCCTCACACCTATACTTTGTTCACATGTACAACATGTCTGCTAATGAATCACTAGGTTCTCATCAACTTAACTCATTTGCAGCGTTCCTTGAGGAAAAATTGCATACATCTTCAGAATCATCAAAAGTTCAAAGTCATCAAGTGAAGAAAATGGCAGATGGTAAAAGACCTCAAAAGGGTGGAAAGAAGGCTGAGCATAACACTGCTTTTGAAATCCCTGAAGATTTATATGCTGGTTACTGTACACCTGATGAAGCCATTCATGGGAAGGAAACAAAAGATTAGAGGAAAATCTGAATTCAGAGGATTGAATGGAGGTGGGAGAAGGAATGGAGATAGTACTGATATGTCACTCCCAAATACATGAAGAAATTTGCCCCAAAACCTCCTTGCAGAAGGGCTCCTCCTGCTGCTGATCAAGAAGTTGATCCCACTAGTGTTGCTCGTGGTGAGGACTTTCCAGCTGAATGGGCCAAACATCAGAAAAAGCTTCAGAGGATGTCCAAAGAAGCAATGCAGAAATTCAATGAAGACTCTACTGCTGCAGCAGCTGCCTCCTTAGCTGCTACCTCTGCCTGTGCAACAGTTGTGCCAAAGAAATCAAAGGCGAAGTCCTCAACCTCAATGCCCTCGTGGCCAAATTCTTCAAAGGTTTGTTCAAAGTCCTCAACGGCTGCCCCCAATGCCTTCAGTAGATGCACAATCATCAGTTGCTCCTGTGAAGTCCTCAACTCCTATACATCTTGCAATATGTCAGAGGACTACTGGCTTCTCAATTGCTTCAGGGGCTTCTGCAAGTTCATCAGCACAAGCACATTCCTCAACTAGTCCTTCTCCGCTGAAGGTGAAAGCTACTTCTGGACGAGGTGCACAACCAAGTCCTCACCCAAAGAAAGTTGTGTTACAAGTACCTTTAAATTCTTCAGATGATGCAGCTGATGATGAGCAACTTGAGGAAATCATCAGAAACAAAAAAGGAAAGAGTGGTTCAAGCAAAGGGCACTCAGATTCCTCTCTGGTTGGATCCAAAAACTGTGTTGAACTTCATTGAAAATTGGCACAAGGATCCCAACACTCCGATTGATGATTTGAATTTGCCTCCTAGTCCAAGCCATGCCCTTACTACTTTCACTGCTGAAGAAAAGTGGAAGTATGAGAAGGCTCGACAAACCAAGAAATCTCAGTACAAGAAGGAGCACTTCTTGAAGAGTAATGTTCTGAAGCTTTCTCTAGAACAACTTGTGGCTATGCATTCTTAGATCAAAGGCCTCAGTGATGAATTGAATCAATACTATGTTGATTGTCAAGGGTGCCAAGGTCCGCTTCGTTAAGGTGGCTAACAGAGACATCAATGGCCACAACAAATGGGTTGCATCTCAATCGCAACCATAAATTCCTCAGGCTGAATCCTATGCTTAGCCTGCTGGCGAACCTAGAAGAGCAGCTAAAGAAATTCAGACTGCTAAAGAACCTGTCAGGGCAACCTCCACTATTGCGCTTGAAAAAATTGCCAAGCCAACTAAAGTTTTTGTTGTGCCTGAAGAAACTGCTCCTCCTTCACCCTTTGCTGAAACTGCAAAATCTTCAAGGGTGAAGAATATAAACGTTCCTTCTGCATCAGAAGCGAAGAAAACAAAGGCTGCAGAGAAGAGAGCTGCTAAGAAAAGGAAAGCATCAACTTTAGATTCCTCAGTTGTGAAGAAGTTGAAGCCTATGCCAAGTTCTTCAACTGAGCCCATTGATGCTACCCCAATCTCCTCCGTGCATGCATATGAGATAGTTCCATTTGGTGTTGACTATGTCATCCCAAATGATGAAGATCAAGAAGTTCATTATGCTGCTTCCTCAGAGCAGATTGATGAAGAAATTGAGGTGGAAGCAAATGCATCAATCCCTCTAGTATCATCGCCTCAGCCTCAGTTAACTGCTAAAGAGGCTGACGTTGAAGAAAGTCGAGAGGATGTGTACATTGGTAATACCACTTCACTTATCAATGATTAATATTGGGAAGCTACACACCCAAATTCTCCAATGACCACTCCCCTCACCCAAATTCCTCAGTCACCAGCCCAGACTGAAGAACTTCAAACAGGATGTGATGATTCGACCGCACCTCTCACTTCAATTCCTGAAGAAATTCCAACTACATCAGGTGAAGAAATTGCTGCCCCTACTACACCTAAGGAAACTGCTACTCAAATTCCTCGGTCTTAAGAATTTCCTGTCATGCCAAAAGAAATTGTGGGCCATTTCAAGCCAAATCTTCAGCCGAACCCAAAAATGCCATTCAAAGGCTCAAAGCGCCCCAAATTCATCAAGGCGAATTTCTTCAACGAGCACATATTCTTCACAGGGACAAATCCGTATGACTCGGCAAGGGCGGGTCACACCAGATTCTGGACCCCTTCACAGATGAATTACTATGCATCAGTGTTGCTTGACAAAGATAAAGTCTTCGAGCATCAGCAAATTCCTCATGTGGATATGGAATCCATCCCGTGCTTCATACCGGTGCTCACAGTTCTTCATGATGCTAGAATTCCTCCCTTCTGCGCTGACATATGTGATTGGAATGAAGAGCTAATTCTTCAATTCTATGCAACGTTGCACATCACAGGTGATGCTTCTGATGTCAATTCTTGGATTCTGGACTGGATGACTGGATCCACTCACTACAATGCCCCAGCTACTGAATTGCTTCGGGCTGTGCCAATTGCAATTCCCTCAGAAATTGCAAGATGCATGTTTGATGAACCTAAATTGCCAAATCACATGATGCAAGTACTGATGAAGCCTTTGGCTCCTGGGAAACCTCAAAGGACCACCTTCCTCGTGAAGGATTTGCTCTATGTACCCAGGACCGTATATCGCATACTCACAAAAACCATTAGTCCTATCAAGGGTCGCAACTCTAAAGAAGAAGAAGTTGAGGGAATCATCAAGAATATGCTATTCAACATCATTCATGCGATTCCCATAAATTATCATGATTTCTTCATGAGGACTTTGGCCAATGCTGCTACATCACCATTTGAATTGAAGCCTTAAGCTCCTTGGATCATGAAATTCATCAGATCAAGGTCTTCAATTCCATTCAAGGCTGACTTTCAGAATCACTTCAACTTTCTGCGTCCGATCGAAGTCCTCAAGAATACATTTTATTTAGTTAAGGGAAAGGCAAAGTTGTCATTGATGAAGGTACTCATCCATTGGATGGCCAATTTCGCAAAGATGCATCCTCTTCCACCACTGCTATCCAAGATTCTGTTGCAAAAGCCTCAGCACAAAATCCTCAAGTTGTTGCCCCTCGTGTGATAACTGGTCGCGAGCTTCTTTTAAGTCTTCATTAGACGGTTGATCGGAATCACAAGTGGGTCAAGTGTCTATACGGTTCAATTCTTCGAGACATTAAGGTCACACACAATTCTATGAAAAGAACCACCATTATCTTCATGAAGTCTTTGATAGCACATGGGCCATTCTGTCTCACTTCAAAACTCCTGAAGAACTCAAGGAGATGGACTTTCAGCAGAACTTTCATTGGTCTTATCCTCCAAGGAAGAAGTGGAAGAAATTTCAAGTTCCTCGGCTGGTTACAAGCTCATATTCTTCATCATGCGATGCGGATGAAGCTGAGGATATTGACGACACTGCAACAGGCCCTGCATCAACAAACGACCCTGACAACGTTGGCGCTCCTCCATCACCATCAGTATGACATTCTTCAGGGGCGTTAGTCCTCACTTTTTCATCCCTTTTGGTCTTTGATGACAAAGGGGGAGAAAATTTGAGTTATTCTTCAAGCAGGTCTTTATATATGGGTTGTTTTTTGTTTAAGTTACAACTCTCGCTCTTTTGAAGCTTTTGTTGGTTGAGTTTTAAACTTAAGTCCGATGGTTGTCTGACATTTTTGAACTTCTTTCCGCATGTTTTCTTCCTCAAGTACCTTAATGCATACATGCTAAATTTCGTCAGACTCCATTTTCATCACATTTCAAATTCTTCATGTCATATGATAAATGCGTGTATGAATTACAAGATATAGGTGGAGTTCTCCATGTTTTTAACCTGCCATGTGCATTTGAAATCCAAAGCAAATTCCTCAAATATGAACATCTTCAGGGGGAGTTCTTCTATATCTTGCAATCAAATTCCTCAAACTCAGTACTTACACTTCATATTTTTATCCCTGTTGAATACTTAACCTATTTGTCATCAATCACCAAGAATGGGGAGATTGTAAGTGCATCTAGTGCCCCTTAGTGATTTTGGTGTATTGAAGACTTATAGGTTAAGGGACTGTTGAGTTTGTAAGTGTACACGGGCTCTATAAGCGGATAAGGAGTTTGATATATTCGGAGATTATTGACCCCTAAAAATGAATGTCTTCAACTGAAGATTTTGCTGAAGACCTTGATATTCCCTGAAGACTTTGAAAATGATGAAGTTGGTGTGACCTTGAAGATATGAACGAGGACAATGAAGCTTGAAGACTGTTGTTTTCATAGTTTCATTTCCTTTCTTGGAGTCATAGGAAACACCGTACTATTACAGGGGGCTGAGGTAATACTAAGGAAAATATCCAACAGATGCTCAACTAAAAAGCATCAACATATCCAATCCTTCGAGTGAAGCCTTTGGAAATCTCTTACAGTTTAGTCAAGTTATTTAGTGATAGAGACGATGTTCTTCTGGTCTCTGAGGAAATTGGTCTGACTGAGGAGTTAGGATTTGGCCAGTGCGAATTGCCTAAGTGAGGAATTTGACAGTTTGAATTCCGACCGTTGTTGTGCTTAGCGCCAGATGTCCTTAATCATCTTATCCACATAACGGTCATATCATTGGGTTCACTGAAGTCTTATCATGTCAGGTTGCACCCTGGATATAAATATCCACCCCCACAATCACTAGTTGGTTGGCTGCTAAGAGAGAGGGCTTGACACTTGTCATTTGAGAGCAACCCATCCTTTGAGGACTTTGAGAGAAAATCATCAGTGATGAAAAAACCCAAAACCAAACCCAAAGTGATTTAGCATCACTTAAGAAATTGTTCATGTGTGGAACCGATGATTTTTACCTTTGAAGATTGTGTACCTTCCAAACAGTTAGGCGTCATGGTCTAGTGCATCCTGCAATCAATTGGCGATCACTGAGTGACCATGGTCTAGAGCATCCAGTAGTCAATTCTGGATCGCCAGGTGACCAGTTTGTGAGGGATTTGGAAGTCTACCCTGAAGACTTACCACGAGTGTTGGGCGGGGACTGTGTGACCTTAGCTCCAGGAGAATATGGTAAGGATTGTGTGTCTTGGGACTATGTGTCCTCTGGTTTAATTACCAGACCGCTCCGAACCAGACGTATGACTGTCAGAGCAGTTGGAATTGGGTCATCAAACCATTGTATTCATCGAGCTACCTGGTTCCATTTCCTCAACCCTTTCATTTCCTCGTATACTTGTTGATGAAATTGATCATTACTATTTGAAGAATTTGATTTAAGACTTTCCTAATTTCCTCACCTCAAATTCTTTAGTTACCTTGTTCCTCACCTGCTTATCCTGTATCACGCCACCTGTAATCTGTGCATGCTTTATTTCATCATGACGACTAGGCTATTGCTATGTTTATCATGCACTTGAGTACTTATTTCGCTGTTAGTTATTCATCACATTTCAAATTCCTCAATTTGAAATTCCTCGGTGATGAATTTGTAAAAGTCGCCTATTCACCCCCCTCTAGTCGATATAACGCACTTTCAACTTGTATCTTGTACCTAAAAGGACTATGCATAGCGAATAGTTGAATTGTTTTCATAAAGAGTATATGTACTTTTTCTAATTGCATTGTTTGTCAAGAGAACGCAGTTTAATAAGGAAACATTTTGTAGCTAAATTGCACATTTTGCTATATACATTGACCTTATATTGATATTGAGTCCCACTTCAAGAAATTATTATGTTCTACATGAAAGTGATTATAAGTATAGCCCAAGTTGAAAAGAAGAACATCCTCTCACCCTTTTGTTAAGTAGTATTAGAACGAAACAAAAGTAGATTGTATGATACTACTATAGTTCTCCATTTCCCTCAAGTTTTTTTCACTAAGAAGTATTTAAAATAGCACAAATTTGCCTTATGCGGTACTACGGTAATTCTGCATGTCCCGGAAGACGTTCCCTAAATTTGAGCAAAAAATATCAGAATAAAAAACTTGCTTTTAGTAAAATACATGCTACATCCCCTTCCATGAAGCCACAAGCAACTATAAGAACCATAACATTGTCAAAAATGGGTATACAAATACCTTTTTATGAATGGTCTAGACTAAGTCAAGGGGATTTTATCATATGAAAATAACCCCATGTAGCATGTTCCATATACCGTCGAATCTTTAGAGCTATCTAATTTCTTGATTAAACAACTATTCAAGTATTTTAAAGATACTCTAGATAGTGGTATATACCAACATCCTAGATTGAACTAGTCACTGGTACTGAGATGAACATTTTCCAAATTTTACCAATTGGAACACATATATGCAAAGAGTATTTGGGAACTCCATCGTCTAAATTAAAAATTGGTAGGCTTCAGCATATAAGTAAGATAACTTCAAATACTCTAAACAATGCATGAATAAAGAGATTTAGTCATGCACACTTAGTAAATTAATTAGTGCACGTTTGACATAGCCCTTGGTACATCCAGTCTCACAATTCTAAATGACTTGAAGCATCATATACAATTTTATTTCAAGAGATTAATGGCCATATAAATTGTTTAAAAATGAACATACAAATGTTCTTGTTTTCCACACACACTTGTAGAAAACGTTCCATTTGTCCCGGTTCCAGAGGCCCATTAGCCCCGGTTCTAGAACCGGGACTAAAGGGTCGGTACTAAAGACCAAAACCTTTGGTCCCGATTGGCTAATGAACCAGGACTAAAGGGGATCCACATGGTCGTCGTGGGGCGCCTGGCAGGAGGACCTTCAGTCCCGGATGGTAACACCGACCTAGACTAAAAGGTAACCACGCGTCAGCAGCTGCGAGGCTCTAGGTTTTTTTAAGGAGGGGTTTAGGGGTTGTCATATTGTGTTTCCCCCTTTTATTTTTGTGATTACCATTTTTATTTTATGCTTTTCATTCAAATCGACACTAGCTACTACATATAGCAATGAAAGAACCATTACACAACATCGTCATGATCAATATATAGAAAGAACCATCAGTATCACTTGAAATTTTTTCAACTTAAGAAACAAACATCAATGTATCACATTAATCTTAACATACTAATTAATTAACTAATAGTTCTCCAACTGATATATTCATGACTTAGTTCTAAACATGGTCAACAACAACCATCATCTGATAGTCCTTGCGGTTGCTCTTCCTTATAGTGATTACCACAAGGGTGTCCACCCGTAGTTCTCTCTTTCCCTTGATGAACTCCTGCCAGCCGGCCTTGTGGAATGATATGCGCCCGTCATCCTCTGTCTTGTATTGGACATTTGTGACAGGCCCTCTTGGTCCATGGATTACTCAAGCAGTGCTGATGGTGGGGATGTACACTCCGGAAACCATCTTCAAAGGTAACTTCTGAAGACCCCATCATTAATAGAAACTAGAGAGCACAAAATGTTAGACATCTCCTCCATACTTGGTTATGACCAAAAATAGATGAAAGAATATAAAACATCTCACCCTAACTTTTTTGACCATGTTTGTTTTTGTTAGACGGTGCACAAAGGGCTTCCCCAAGAACACGGAAGAGGATGGTAACATTTCTTTCACACTAGCTTTATAAACCGGAGTAAGCTTCTTCATCCTCTAAGAAAAAATGCAGAAAGGATAGGACCATCATCTTCATTTTCGATGTCCTGCTCTTCATCTTGGTTGTCCTCATCTTCATCTTGGATGTCCTCATCTTCATCTTGTCTGTCGATGTCATCTTGGTCATCTTGGCCGACGATGTCATCTTCGTCATCATCATCACTATGGACATATAATGTCCTTAACCTATTTACCTCTCCTATTAAGGAAAAAGTTACGAGTTCTCCTCCTTTAAAATTGTTCACTGCAATGTACTGCTCCCATCCATCACCATATATGATGGTTTTATTCTTTCCTTTGCACAGATCCAATTCGGATTCACGCTCCTCATCATCCTCAAAGTACAACACGTTACCATATGAATTGTTGAAGTCCTCCCTTATGTTGCATGGCACACTATGCAGCAGTTAACAACCAACAATAAAGTCAGTAAAATAGCTAAACAAATGATCACAATTCAATACAAATTCAAGTTAAAGATCGTTACCAATGAATTTTGAAATCCCTTTCTCAAAAATACCCCGAACTGCACTGCAGTTCCAAGACTATCCATACATGATTTTGGCAGACCTTGCAGATCTTACGCCTCATGGTCCCTATAATAAGCCCAAGTAGTTTTCAAACGTAAGAAAATACAATTAACACGATAGATCACCATCAACATATGAAAATTTGGTGAACATAAAAAATATAATGCATATGATATCATCGGCGATCGTCAAAAATATAATGAAAATTTTTGTATGTCAAAAAAGTGGTATTTTTTACCTATAGGTTGAAATCTTATAGGCTATGTTTGATAGCATGGTATTGCATGATTAAACCAAAGTATTGAAAAATATAGTATTTTAGTCTATGGGTACAACATACCACAGTTTTGACATACCAAAGTATTCTGAAGTACTATAAATATTGTGACTTGTTTGGCCCGTGCTTGATGCAACAACGTAAAATAGCTAGCTAGCCGATTGATAGACGTTGCAAACACATGTATTCATAACTAATTACAATCACTTGAGCGAGAGCTATTTAGGTATGGAAACTCCTGTGTTGTAACCAATGCCGATGGACAAACATGGCAGGAACAAGAGCTACATCAGCTCATCTTTGCACCCAAACATGGACAAGCATGGAACAAAAATGGCACTAATTAAAAGCACTAAGGTATTTAACGATGGCCGGTGATGGATAGCGTCAGGGGCGATGACGGACGTGGGTGACGACGGTCACCGTGGGGGGAGGGAGGATAGCTAGGAGGAGGAGGGGAACTGCACCGGTGTGGCCGACGGCTCACCTAAGAGGAGAGGAGGAGGCCGGAGCAGGCTTGGGGAGCCGACGACATCGAGGGGTAGCGATGGGTATGGCGATGGGGGTGGCAACGTGGAGCGACCGGGGTTGGGGGAGGCGATGGCATCGAGGAGGCGACTGCAAAAACCGGCAGCCTGGTGGCGTCGCGGTGGTTTTCGGCGCCGTCGGGGGATAGAGATGAAACTGTGGATGGATTTGGAATTTTTTCCAAGACCCGCTTATATAGCCCCCCCCTTTAGTCCAGGTTGGTGGCTCCAATTGGGACTAAAGCCCCCCTTTCGTCCCGGTTGGAGCCACCAACCGGGACCAAAGGTCAATTTTCGGCAACCCAAAGGGGGAAACAGGGACCTTTGGCCCCGGTTGGTGGCACCAACCGGGAATAAAGAGGTGCATTGGTCCCGGTGGTGCCACGAACCGTCACCAAAGGTTGGTGCAGCCCGGGGCCAAATTTTTAGTCCCACCTCGCTAGTTGAGAGAGCTCGGGAGTGGTTTATAAGCGTTGTTGCGCACACCCTCTCAAGCTCCTCTCAACTGCAGCCTTCCGGGCCTAATCTATCACTGCTTGTGGGCCTATTGGGACTTCCACGGACCTGAATCCTGGCCCAACAAGCTGGTTGGGTTTCTAGTCGTATTCAGGCCACGGTGGACCAATAGGTGGCATTTTTTTAAAATCAGTTTTTTTTGTTTTGTTTTGTTTTGCTTTATTTATTTTATTTTGTTCCTACTTACTGTTTTTCACTGATTCTTTTTGCTTTTAGGTCAACAAAATTATAAACTTTCTGTTAGTGTCATTAGTTTTCAAATTTGAATAGTTTAAATTTGAATTTTTTGAAATTTGTGTGAATCATTAGTTTGTGAATAACTTTACTAAAAATATATATTTTGAGTGATTCTTTGTCCTGCTATTTAATATTATTGTGTTTTATCATTATATTCAATTTGGTAAGTTTTAGGTTATTTTAAATGTCTGTTTTAATCAAAATCAGATTTAGTTATTTTGGTTTGCTATTAAAGTTTCTAACAAAAAAATTGTTGATAACACTTTTGTTTGATATTAATGTTTTGAAAAAAATACTTTGATAATTTTAGTTGCATAAATTTATATAATTTTATTTTCAAAAATACTAGAGGACTATAAAAGCTTTTTAGTTGATTCCTTTTGCTATTACAGTTTTATAAAAGCTTTTTAGTTGATTATTTTTGCTATTGAAGAATATTATAGTTTTGTTTTAGTTGACCATAACAGAATATTTTAATTGATTATTTTTAGTTCATTATTTTTTATATTAGAGTTTCATAAAAGTTTTCTAGTTCATTCTTTCGAAGTTGCATAAAATAGACAATCTCTTTCGAAGTATCAGGGTTTCAGATGAAAACTCATCTGTTACAAAGGGATTTGTTTTTTGAACTCATTTAAACTCCAGACTTTTTGCGTGTTCAAAATGCACCATTCAAATCCACATGATCAATTTTCAACCCTTTCTGACTTCATTTGGTATTTTTCATGCATTTACTAAAAACATTTGTGAGCCAAATGACCCTGAAATTTAAAAGCACTACAAATTAACTGTGAGAAGGTTGAAGGTTCGCATAGTATCATCATTTCACCCACATATCATGTGCTACAAAGTTGAGAGGGTTACGGCAAAAAGTAGTTGCACTTCGTGTATAAAATGGACAATCTCTTTCAAAGTATGAGGGTTTCGGACGAAAACTCATCTGTTACAAAGGGATTTCCTTTTTTGGAATTTATTTGAACTCCAGAATTTTTGTGTGTTCAAAATGGACCATTCACAACCTCATCATCAATTTTTAACCCTTTTTAATTTCATTTGTTATTTTTCATGCATTTACCGATTTTTTGAGTTAAATGACCCTAAAATTGAAAAGCACTACAAATGAACTCTAAAAAGGTTGAAAGTTGGCATAGTATCATCATTTCATCCACATAGCATGTGCTAAAAAGTTGAAAGGTTTACGGGATAAACTGGATGCACTTTGTGTACGAAATGGACAATCTCTTTCGAAGTATCAGGGTTTCAGACGAAAACTCATCTGTTATAAAGGGATTTCATTTTTTTGAACTTATTTGAACTCCAGACTTTTTGTGTGTTCAAAACACACCATTCAAAGCAACATCATCAATTTTCAACCATTTCTGACTTCATTTGGTATTTTTAGAGTTGGAGAAAGCCTTCGTATTCTCATAGACAGTACATGGACAATGCATAAAACCATTCTGCTTGTTTGCCTCAACCGCTTCGAGAAAATTATACAGACCCTTAATATACTCGGAGGTGCATCGATCACCGTACATCCATTGCTGGTTCATCTACGTGCGTTATATAATAAAATGTATGAAAAACTATTACAGCATATCATGAATAGAGAAGTCACCAAATTAATAGAAATTCATCATCACATTAAAGTTAAAGTACAGTAGTGACCAAAATAAATACATAATGTTCATGCATAGTTCTCATTATTGAACAACATAATGCTTACTAGAGCATCTAACTAAAACATACATTGAAACTATGTAAAAAATCACACAAAATAGTTATAAAAAATAATATATACCACATACCTCCTAGTTATAAAAGATAATATATACCACATCAGTTGGTCCCGATTCCAGCCAAAAACCGGGACCAATGGGTGTGGGCCAGGAGCGAGGCCCATTGGTCTCGGTTCTTGTATGGAATCGGTATCAAAGAGGTCAGATAAACCGGGACCAATGGCGCACGAGGCCCAACCGGCACTGGCCTCACGAACCGGGACCGATGCCCCCATAGGTCCCAATTCGTGAGTGAACCCGGATTAATAGGATTTCAGGTCTGGACCAAAGCCCTGTTTTCTATTAGTGACATCCCTTTATCTTGTAGGCTTGTTACTTATTTTCCCCCTCTCCTCTTTTGAAAGTTCTATACTCCAAAAAAAGGAAAAAGAGACACAACACAAAGTTGCTTACGTCTATTTATTAGTAATTACCATCCATTCTACCTCATGAATATTTGTTTTTCGAACAAAGATGCGTCTAGGACTAATTTTGAAAATGTCGTCATCAAGCGGTGAAAAGTACACACCATGATAAAAAAACATCAACAAAATATCTCTTTAATCAAATGAGCTTGATCTTTTCTGAGGTGCATCTCTACTGCTTGCCCCTCTCTAACATATATAGAAAGACTCCAACTGTAGTGTATATAGCATGCAATAAAACACGTTCATGCCAAAAAAACACTACTGCATACAGAATCGATAGAAAAATTTAGATGGATGAAAGCTCCGAAAGCAAACGGCCAATATAAACACGTTCAATTGGGTGGAACCATGTTACCTGAAGTAGGACGGACTAACATTCAGATGTCAAGTTATGTGGGCATAGCATTCCCTTCTCTCATTTGATCTAATCATGTTTGTCTTGCCTCGACTCGCCATGTAAACAGACAAAATAAAATTTGAAATCTCCGAAGTTTTAATGTGCGATACACCAACTGACATATTACAAGCAATACAAAATTTTCCTGGTAATTAAATAGAGGCACAAAGGAAATATTGTAATATGACATTCTTGATTTCTCTGGTGTGGAAGACAAATATGGTAAACTAGAGTGGGCGTGTTTGCAAAATTTCATGTTCTAAAATTGTTACTGGGTCCGATTCACATTTTACAATTAAAGTTGCAAATATTGTTTTGTACAACTTCAGGTTTTACATATGTGCAACTTGATTAAGTTAAAACACAATATATTATAAGCATAAAATAATCATGTAAGTCGACCATAACTTGTCATGTTTAGCAAGCACCACTAAATTGTAGCTTGGCTAGAAGTACTTTCATAGAGTTTACCTTATGTCTTATGAGATGTTCATGACGTTGGTTTATTACTGATAATATCGTACATAATGTGGCAGCTCCCAAGGAAAGTGTTAACGAAGTCAAAACTGCGCTCACAATAAATTGTTAGGCTTGCTTAAAAACTTGGGACAAGTTATTCAACAAAACCACATATGCACAACACATGCGTAGCTGACATGAAGGTATAGAAACCATCTAAACGATATGTAGTAGTTCAGAATCCAAACATTGCTTTCGAAGCTCGGCCTTCATGGAGACCTTTAATTCATAATTTAAATCTCTTCAAAAATTATATTTTGACGTCTCAAAAAATTCTGAAAAATACAGATATGCATGAAGGCATAACACACACATGCGTGTAAATTTTTAGGGCAAACTACGTTGAAATGATAGTTGTGAAAAAAAATAAAACAAATCTTGGGATTTTTAAAACATGGTACTATTCATCCTTGTTTACTTGCACGATTATTTTCCCAGACCTTTTTGAAATTGGAGAGTGTGAATTTTGTTTTCGTTTTTAATTTCGAGCTCTAGTGAGCTCGATCACTAAAACGACGTTCTCTTCAGAATCCTACTACATATGACCATGTGAACTGCCACTGGTTAGATAATATAGAATTTTGTAATACTATCTAGGACGATTTATCATTAATAACTCCAATAAGACTATAAAGGGAATTCGGAAAACATGCCATGTTTATATTTAAACATAAAAATAGTGTATTCAGTCTTGCACAAAGCGTAAAAATACAGTTTGCTTACAAACAGAGACATGCGTTTTGACTCATAGGTGCACCTAATCCTGGAGGGAATAGCATAATCTGAAGGAAAAACAGTGCACTTACAACATCAACTATTCCAAAAGAAACATCACTTGTGCGCGTTCGAGTATTTAATATGCCTAGAGTTTTTCATGCAAAGAGAAGACATTTTGTGTTCGAAAAAAAAATACTCTGAAAACGTAATTTCTGGTGCTAAACAATTTTTTTGTAGACGCTAATATGTATATATATATATATATATATATATATATATATATATATATATAGGACAAATGTTTGGTATAACCGGGTGTAGTTACTCTCGTATCTATCATTCTGAAGTGTATGTACACGTAGTATGTAGTATAGAAAAATATTTAGATAGTATATATACAAAAAATTTGATAGTATGTCTCATATTTTGAACATATACTTTTTTACGTACAAATATGTACGTATTTTATAAATATAATAAAAATATGAGTCAACTTGTAATCTTTTCCATAGAATTCACTTTGGAGTATCTTAGATATAGTATATGAGACATGAGAGTAACTACACCCGGTCGTAGGATGTATTTTCCTTATATATATATATATATATATATATATATATATATATATATATATATATATATAAAAGTTTGCATTAAGAGTTACTTGTACTATGAAGGCTTGAATAGTGACTTATATTATATTTCTAAAATGATTAGAGAATGAGGAAAAATATGTTTTTTCATCTAGGAGCATGCCATCGATGCACCTTCGAATTTCTGCTTGTTGAAAGGGAGAGAAGGATTGGTGGAATAGTTGATGTATTGCTTGAGCTTCGTGGGCATATATATAGGAGTGCAATGACCAACTTGGAGTACAAGACATGGCAGGAAAAATCCTAGTCTATCTCATATTTCCTAATAATTAATATACTTAACATCCCTCCACAGTCACAACGGTAGCGACGCAGACGGTGAGACTGAAGAAGAATCCAAAGGTAAGCCGACAGTCATTCCCCCACAGTCGTAACGGTCGATGCATCACGGAAGTCGTGGCTGGAGTAGAACCCGACGAGGTTGCTCAAGCAAGGCGGTAGCCCTTTGTGCGTTTGTCGAGGTAGCCGAGAGCGTAGGATGGTGTAGCCATGGTCGAGGTAGCCGTGTGCAGAACGCCGTGGTCGATGTCGAGTCGGGGTAGCCGATGCTGAGGAAGTCGCCGTGAAGCCGCGGGCGCAAGAAGGCGCCGAGTTAGTCTTGGGTGCAGTGGTGTCGAAGTAGTGGTGCGTCGAGAGGAAGACGTAGTTGACGACGCGTCGTGCCGGGATTGCCAAGCCTGGGGACATATCATGGACGAAGGCACGCATCGGTGTTGCAAGCACCGGGCATACGTAGACGGACGAAGACGATGTTGACGATGCGTCGCTCCAGGGTTGGCAGGCCTGAAAACACATCTAGGAAGACGGCATGCGGCGTTGTTGCCAGCACCGGGCATGCATAGACAGGGACCTGCACAAGTTGTATGCCATGTCAAAGAAGTCGGAGGGGCCAGCAGACAAGAACTCGACAACGGTTCCGGTGTCCATTGGTGTGGTACCAATATCACCAACGGTGGTCGGAGTAGACGAAGTGGTCGGGGTAGATGACGATGATGATGACGACGGGCTGGTGCTGGACGAAAATGAAGAGGGTGGACGGGCGGCACAGCTCGGGTTAGCGAGCAGCAGCGACACTGAAGAAGAGTGGCGACGGCGGCCTGACGGTGGTAGCGGCGGCAGATTAGGAGCGCGGTGGTGATGCTCGAAGTAGGCGAGGAAGAACCCGACAACGTGACGAAGACCGGCGCAAACGATGGCGTTCCCACGCCAATGGAGGCAGCACGACGCATACCACGTAGAGTCGACGCGCGGAGACGACGGATTGGCCCACGAGCCACGGTGCTATGGCCCGAATGGGCAACGCAAGGACAGCAGGCAGGATGGGGTGACGGCGGGAAGACCTCAAGCAGCGGTGGTGACCACGAGCCGCGGTGCTATGGCCAGAAAGGGCGGCACGACGGGGACGCGGGTTGGTGCGACCTCGGGGACGGCCTCGTGCAACGACGGAGACCGCGTGCCACGGTGACGGCTTGGAGGGGACGCCCTCGGGTCGATGGTGTACCGCGGGCCGCGACACTACGGCCTGAAGGGGCGACGCAGCGGCAGCATGCGGGTCGATGCAACCGCGGGGAGAACCACGGGGCGATGGCGCTGCGGCCCGACGGGGCGACGCAGTGGCAGCCTGGTGCTCGATCGGTGGAGGGGTGCACTATACTTGGGACAATCTTGATGGGATCTACAGAGGCGCGCGCAACCGATGGGCCAGGTTGGTAGCTCTACGTAGATGAGTCGGATCGCGGCAGCGACCGGGTGATCAATTTGATCGTGCGCGAAGTCGCGGACGTCGCTTGGTGGAGGCGGGGTGGCGGCCGGAGCCGGCAGCCGACCCGACGCAGCAGGCCCGAAGCAGCCGACGCGACGCAGGCGGCCCGACAGCCGGCTTGAAGCGGCCATCGCGAGGCAGCCGGCGAGGACGCACGCGGCCCGACAGCCGGCTTGAAGCGGCCGTCTCGAGGTTGCCGACGAGGATGGAGTAGGGAGCCGGCCCGAGGCAGCCAGTGGGCGACCAGACGAGGCAATAGTGGAGATCGACGGGCAGGCCGTTGCGCGAACGATGGTTGTGATGGGCCGCCACATGGCGCGATGTCGTCGGGTCAAGGCGAAGCAGGAGTCCCAATCGGAGCAAGGCGATGACGGCCGACATAGATCGACGGGCGTGCCGGCATGCGAATGAAGGCGTTGAGGGGCCGCCGGGTTGCGTGAGGCCACCGGGTCGCGCCGATGTCGGAGTAGAGGCGCGGTGGTCGACGGCGGCGATAAGGCGACGCAAAGCGATCTTAGATCGAAAAACCAAAGAGAAAACGCCGATCAATGCGACCGGCGGAAGAGAGAATACCCGGTTCAAGAGATCGGGGAAAAAAGACTCTCTAGGGCAGCCGATCAACATGACCGGCGGACGAACCATAGGTACGGGCGGCGCGGCCCCCAGCGGCGGTCATGGAGGTAGACGGTCCTGGGCGAGACACGGAGCGGAAGCGGCGGCGGCGGCTAGGGTTGGATCGGTTAGGTTGATACCATGTTGAAAGGGAGAGAATGATTGGTGAAATAGTTGATGTATTGCTTGAGCCTCGTGGACATATATATAGGAGTATAATTACTAACTTGAATTACAAGACAAGGCAAGATAAATCCTAATCTACCTCATATTTTCTAATACTTATTATACTCAACAACTCCACACGTACACGTACATCGAGAAACACTGCACCTTCAAATCTGGGACCAGGTACACATCCTTTTGGGACGAACATTAAATTCTGAAAATAAATAATTACAACTCACCTGTGCACCTTGGAATTTCTGCCCGCGCGAACATACATCCGGATCTATTACCAAATCTGGAAAAAATGCCTACATTTTTTGTGGGAAACTAAGACGTATACTGTTGCATTAACATTTACTTGCACCACGAAGGCATAAATATTCACTTATAGTATAATTTCTAATTATTTGATATTGAAAACATGGTTTCTTGTCACTTCGGAGCATGTGTATGGATGCACCTTCAAATTTCCTTATACATACACATACATCCTGGATGGACGGTAAAACCTGAGAAACACATAATTAAAAAACTCACCGTTGCACCTTCATATTCCTCCGCGTACACATACATCCAGTTACCAGCAAAATTGGAACTTACAAACGTCAGAATATTAATTGGAAAACACATACTTGTTTCCCACATAAGGAATTAGATTCCATCAACGTAATCTATCAATCGGCCGTCGTTGATACAAGCTTGTGGCAATCGCCCAATTTTTCCGCGTGCTTGTGTAGTGTTTCCAGCCGGCGGCAAGAATCAATCAAGCCACGGCTATTGTGTACATGCGTGTGTTGGTGCTAATTTTGTTACAAGGTCCGTGCCATGCATATTTAATTGTGTTTAGCAGCTAGGTTAGGTTGTTAGATGATGGAATTCCCCGCGTCTGGAATTCGGAGTAGTATTGATTAGTGCTGGCTCACCATTCTCGCATACTGGAATTTCCCGCGTCTGCTTTGCTCATCGCCGCCGGCAGGATGGCCGCCGCTGGTGTCGCCCTCCTGCCCATGCCCGACACCACGCTGTCGCGCCCGCTCCCCACCCTCTGCATCTCCCCCTCCGCTATGCCATGGGCGGACCTGGCTGATGAA
The DNA here is from genome assembly GCA_022496015.1 of Hordeum marinum. Taxonomy (NCBI): domain Eukaryota; kingdom Viridiplantae; phylum Streptophyta; class Magnoliopsida; order Poales; family Poaceae; genus Hordeum; species Hordeum marinum. The sequence continues at coordinate 270,629,922 of CM039678.1, forward strand.
GCCGACACCGTCGGCTCGGGTCGAGTGGAGGTCGCCGTTTCCCTCTCCCCTCTGGTCTTCGGCGTCTTCCTCTGCTCCGCCTGGCATGCTCGTCCTCGCCCCTTCCGTGGCCCTTGTTGTGCGCCCTCTGTCGTGGCTCTTGCTCTCTGCTGCCCTCGTCGGTCGGCGTCGCCGCATTTCTCCTCTGCGCGGGCCCCTGCCTCCTTGGTCTCGGTCGCTCTCCGTCCCTCGGGGTCTTTGATGGCTGTTGAGCTCCCTGCCTCGGGTCGGTCTGGGCCGGCGGTCTCCTGGCCGACGGCAGACGCTCGCGCTGCGGCAGTGGCAGCGTCTTCCCATAGGGTTGGCCCCGCGACCTCGGTGGATGCGGCTCCACGTTGCGGGCCGACAGTGGCCTGTGGCGTGGGCCCATCTGCTGGGCCTTGGTCCAGCCTGCTGGCGCGCCGGCATGGTGGCTCGGCCAGTTGGGCCGGCAGGCTCAGTGGGCTGATGTTGCGGCCTGTAAGGCCCGAAAACCGTTGGTCCTGGCCAAGCGCACCTGGTGGCTTGCCCCGAAAGATTCGAACCGTTGGGTCTGGATTCAACGGGGTGCCACCAGTCTCCAATCCGCGTCCCCCGCTTCGAGGGCGGATGTTGCCCGCTAGACAGGCCACGCCCGCTCCTTTCCCCGTCCCACTCAGCCGTCACCCCCGCCCGCCCCTCCCCCCGCTGACCCAGCGCTGGTCGTCCTCCCGTCCTTGCCGCCTGTCCCCTCGCCGTTCCCGCCTCGCCGCTCCTACCGTGATGCCCTCATGGCTCACGAGGCAGGTGATGGTTAGGCTCGCCCCAAGAGGCTTCTCTCCGTCGACTTGGGTGGGGCGCGCCCCGACGCGGCCGGTTCTTCTCGTCGGGGGTCGGACTCCAGCTCGTACGCTGGCACGTCCCTGCGTCGCCCCCCGCTGCCCCGTGACCCTCTGCGTGACCCTCGACTTCCCCTTCCCAACTCTCTTGGAGACCGCCAGCGGCTGGAGGCCAAGTGTCGTGGTGAGGGGGACTGGGCGCGTGAGGCCGAGCTGCACCAGGGGCAGGCGAATCACCTATGAGCTTGAGCCTCCGTAGGTGGAGGGGGTGCCTGCTCCTTGATCCCCGTCCCCTCCCCCTCTGTTGCCCGCTGAAGGGCATCAAGATGGTGATGGAAGATCTTCCGAAGACAGTTCCTTGCGGGATGATGACGACGACCCTGCTGCCCCGGGAGCCGGCCAGCGTAGCCAGGCACCGCAGCCCCTGACCCTCCTACATCGGTGGGGGCCGCCGCTCTTGCTCCCATCGTCCCCGGCTCCTTCGACGTTGACAAGGGGGACTCTCTGACCGTAGGCTTGGATGTGTGTCCCCCTCCTCCCCGCATTCCCTTGGAGTCGTATGCTACTCTCGCTCGCTTGGGACGCCATCTTCACTAACGTTGGGTCCCTGGCCCTGGTCCGTGTGACCCCTCCGCCACCTCTCCTGGACCCGTCCTCGGTGGTTGCCACTTTGGCGCGGGCCAAGCCCCGTGCTAGTGCCTCCCCGTCGATCGTTGTCCGACTGAGTGCCAGGCTCAATCAGTCTCGGTCCTTATTGGACGATCACGTGCCTTCAATCCCTGAGCGGCCCACCCTGCGCGCCACTGCCCGTGACCTCTCCCCGAGCATTGTACCCGCTCCCCCTGTCCCTTCCGTTTCAGATTTGAGTTTTGTGGTCTTGCATTTGGTCCCTCTTGCCCACCTGGCCAATATAGCTGTTGATTCCGACATTGTGTTTCGCGGCAAGAAGGGTCCTCGTATGGAGTAGATCTCCACGATCTGTGCCAAGGAGAATCTTGATGGGGCGCTTTGCGGAAGCCCGTGCTCGAGTTGAGTGCGGTTCTCCAGGCCCCCGGGACCCCAACAACCCTGACCTTAGAGAGGTCAAGGTGGTTGGGTCCCCCCTGTGCGACCGTGGCCGCGCCCGCCCCACAGCGCCCTCCCTCTGTGAGGGTCCTTTGGGTCCGGCCCTCCACACGTCTACACCCCATAGAGCACTGGCTAGAGGTGTGTGGGGCTAGTGCTGAGACTCCTCTGGAGGAGCCCTCGGTTGCTCCGTTGCCCCATTCGCGGGGGAGTCGTGGTTGTCCCATGAAGTCTTCTTCCCACACCGCACTTGGCGGTCGGGATAATTCGGCCCCACACGAGGTTCCTAGGACTTCCCCGGAGGTTCCCAGATGAGGTTACTCTGTTGGAACATCCGTGGCTTTGGCCATCTTGGCCGAAGGCGACAGCTTATTGACTACCTTCACCAAGAGGAGATTGACATAGTTGGGCTCCAGGAAACGATTCGCTAAGACTTCTCCATTTCCAAGTTGTAGAGGATGTCTCGTCATCAATTTGCTTGGCAGTGGCTCCCTGCTAATGGGCAGTAGGGAGGCATTCTGCTGGGTGTTCGGGAAGGTTCCTTCTCCGTCGAAGATGTGGATCATGGGGAATTCTTCCTGAGTATGTCCATCACGGACCGACGTGTTTGCCTCAGCTGGGAGGTCATCATCGTCTATGGGTAGGCAGACCATAGTAGGTCTGTGGACTTCCTGGCTGAGATCAAGGGGAAGGTTGAGCGTTGCCCTTCCCTTGTGGATTTAGCCAGCGACTTCAACCTCATTAGGTGGGCTTGTGAAAAAATCTCCCCTAATGTGGATCACCTCCGTATGCGTTTGTTTAATGGCTGCATTGCGGATTTGGCAATCCGCGAGATTGCCCGTGTTGGGGCTAGGTTAACTTGGACAAATAAGCAGCTGGATCCTATCCGGAGTGTGTTTGATAGGGTCTTTGTCTCGCCCCAGCGGGAGTTTATGTTCCCACTTTGCTCCCTCAAGTCTGTCACGCACATAGGTTACGACCACACCCCCCTCCTACTCTCATCTGGCGACCAATCTCGCCTCGGAACCGCCGCTTTCACTTTGAATCCTTTTGGCTATCACAGCCGGGCTTCACTGAGATGGTTTGGTCCCGCTGGTTGGATGTTGCAGCCTCCCCTCCTCATGTCTTCTGTGCTGTGGACATCTGGCACCATTGTGCGAGGATGGATAGACAGTTCATGCGAGACTAGGGGGCAAACCTGGGTGCTGAGATGAGGGCCCATAAAGGGGCCCTCCTAGATCAAATATAATCCCTTGACGATATCGCGGATGGCCCCGGTCTCTCTCCTGATGATTGGGACAGGCCCTATTCCCTTGAGGCCTCGCTCGTAGAGATCTTCAAGGGTGAGGAGTTGTTTTGGCAGCGCCGGGAGGGCAAAACTACCTCCTGAAAGGTGATGCCAATACCGCCTACTTCCAAATGATCTCCAATGGGCATAGGAGGAAATGCGCCATCCCTTATCTGTGGGATGGTGCTACTCTTTTAGAGAATCCTAATGAAATTTCATCTCGTATCTATGCCTTCTGTAAATCTCTCTTTATGGCTGATCTGCGCGGTGGCATCTCTCTTAGTGAAGACTTCTGGCCCCTGCGAATAGTATCTCTAATGAGGAAAATGCTCAACTCACCCTCCCTTTTACCCCTGAGGAGGTGTGGTTAGCTATTTCCTCTATGAAGGCCAACTCGGCGTCGGGCCCGGATGGCCTTCCGGTTGCGTTCTTTCAGAAATTTTAGGAGGTTCTTCGGCCTGTCATCATGCCTATGTTCCATGAGTTCTATATTGGGACGCTTTATATGTCCCTTATTAACTTTGATGTTATATCCCTCATTCCCAAATTAGCTAGGGCTACGGATATCTGCCATTTTCGTCCGATCACTGTGATTAATGCGCTGGAGCAAATCTTTGCAAAGGTTTGCGCTACTCGCTTATCTCCGATTGCTGCTCGGATTGCTCATACTCTCCAGACTGCGTTCCCGAAGGGCCGTCACATCCACTATGGGATCCTGGCCCTTCAGGAAATTGTGCACGAGGTTGCTTCTCGAGGGCACAAAGGTGTCTTTCTTAAGCTTGACTTCTAGAAAGCCTATGACCGCCTTGATTGGTCCTTCCTTCATATGGTCATGCAGTGTCACGATTTTAATGAGCGATGTTGTTCCTGGATCATGCAGATGGTCATGTCTGGAAACACTGCCATCAGCATCAATGGCGACATTGGACCATATTTTAGGTCCTCTAGAGGAGGGAAGCAAGGAGACCCTGTCTCCTCTCTTCTCTTCAACCTAGCTATCGATGCCCTTGCGGGCATCCTAGATAAAGCCAGGCAAGCCGGCCACCTCAAGGGTGTGGTCAGTCACCTGATTCCCAGTGGAGGCGTCACTCACTTGTAGTATGCCGATGATACCATGATCATGGTGGAAGGCTCTGACCTGGACATTGTTAATCTTGAGTTCCTTCTGCTGTGCTTTGAGGCCATGTCGGGACTTAAAGATTAACTTTGATAAGAGAGAGGTTGTGGTCCTTGGGTACCCCCCCAAAGACTAGCTACGGATCGCAGACAACCTCAACGGCAAGCTTACCTCTTGCCCCATCTCATATCTGGCGATGCATTTATCCGATTCACGGATCCTGGTATCGGGTTATGACCCGCTTATAGGTCGAGTAGCCTCCCGGGCCGAGCCCTGGTGTGGGAGGTTAACTTCTAAGGGTAGTAAAACTATCCTAATCAGCTCTAACCTTGCTAGCCTTCCCATGTATATGATGGGGATGTACATCCTTCCTGAGAGTGTACAAAACTCCTTTGACAAGGAGCTGGCTAGGTTCTTCTGGTAGGCGGCGAACGGTCGCCCCAAGTATCACATGGTGAAACGGGCCAACATTTGCTTCCCTCAGGATCGAGGTGGCGTTGGCATCACCGACTCCATACGCATGAATAAATCTCTCATGTTGCGTTGGGTTTGGAGGATCCTGAGGGGAGAGGTTGGCTTGTGGCTCTGGCTGATTCAAGTGAAATATCTGCGGGGCGGGCCCTTCTTGCTTGCTCCCGCTCCACTGGGTCCTAGTTCTGGAGATCTATTCAGGCCATCAAATAAGAGATTCGACTAGGTGTTTCCTTCTCTATTAGAAACGGTAGCAACACCTAGTTCTGGATCGACCCTTGGCTCGATGGAGATCCTCTCCGCTTTCGTTTCCCTTGTCTCTTTGCTACCTGCTTACGCCCACACCTCCTCGTGGCTGAAGCTAATCTGAAAGACCAATGGAACATCGCGTTCCGTTGGTCCTTTGGACCGGCTGAGGTGCTCGAGTGGGACAGCTTGAGGGAACTAGTACCTCTCCCGACGTCCCAGTCCCCGACACAGTCTCATGGACCCTCTCCCCTACAGGAGGGTTCTCTGTGAGCTCCGCGTATTTGGCGTTCTGTCGGCGTCCGACCATTCCGTGGCTCTCTCCGCTCTAGAAAGTTCTGCCCCACCTCAAGATCAAGATTTTTGTTTGGCAACTCTTGCGTGATTGGCTTCGCTCGGGCACAGAGGTTCTTAAATGACATGGGTAGGGTGATGGCATATGCCCCCTTTGTAGCGTCCCGGAAACAGGAACCCATATTTTGTTCTCATCTGTTGCAGCTCAAGCCCTCTGGCGCTTCGTCTATGAGGCGCTTGGGCCAGATTGGGAAACCCACGATCTGGCGAAGTCCCTTCAAACCAGCGCCCCCAAGTGGGTCGAAAATGACGCCTCTTCTGGCTTATCTTTGCGGCCCTTGCTTGGACTCTTTGGACAACACGCAATAAGATGATGATAGAATGGATCTTCCCATGGCAGCCCTCTGATGTGTTCTTCAATTTTTTTGCTTTCCTCCAGCACTGGCACCCGCTCACTAGGGAGCGAGACCACGCCTGCCTTGACGGATTCCTGGACGCCCTCTTGGCTACTACGCGCTGGATTTCCTCCAGCTCATCTTCGTGTTAGCCTGCCAATAGATGGCCTTTTTCGTTTCTTCTTGTCCTTCTTGGGCGCACATGTGCTGATTGCCGAGCAGGTTCTATGCTTATGTTCTGAGACCAATGTTTGTAACTAGCATGTATGACTGTTTGCTTTATCGATAAAGCAGGGCAAAAGCCTAGTTTCGCGAGGTTAGGTTGTTAGACAACATCACATCCTGGTGGTGCATGTGTTAGTTGCATTTATTTAGTACCTACGTGTACACACATGATGGGTGTGTACGTGCACTTAGAGTCGCTGCATGTAAGTAGAAGTAGTTCGTTAGCCATGGTCAGCAAGTCAATCGTGGGATGACACGATATGGACGGATCATGACGTCAGAGTCGGCCCACTCTTCCTGCTATTATGCATGCTTCGTAATCTCTTTGTTTCTTACGTCAACAGAATAAAAAAGAAGAAAAAACAGAAAAGAGGACGGCAGTTGCACCTTGCAAAATATCAATGTCTTTGTGCTTGTGTTCCTCTCGTTCGCAACCATCGTGATTGCCTATGTTTTCCGGCCTCTGATCCAACAATTGGTATACAGAGCCAGGTGTGGCCGGAGGTGAATCGGCGGCGGTGTTTAGCAGGCGATGGGAGATCAGTCAGTGATGAAGAGTGACGTTGGTGGCGGCGGAAAGTACATGCCTCCGAGCAAGAGGCTTGGAGCCAGCGGCTCCGGCGATGGGACAATCGTCGTGGCTGCGCCGACGAGGAGCATCGGTGTGCCGATCCAATACCCGCAGCTGACAGAAGGTTATTATCAGTTGTGGGCGGCGGAGATGAAGATCATCTTGAAGCCGATGGGCGTGTTTTCGGCAATCACTGGCGAAGATGTCCACGAGGCAAAGGATCAAGATGCTATTGCGGCCATCTCACAGTCGGTTCCCGTCGACGTCATGATGTCGATCGTAGAGTACAATTCGGCAAAACAAACATGGGAGCCTATCTGCACCATGCACATCAGCCATGTAGGCACACATCAGCCATTTGACAAGGCGCTTGGAGTGACTGCCCATGGAAGATGGCGAAGAAGTTTCCTCGTTCGGGCGTCGACTTACCGCGCTCGTTGGAGAAATACAAGTGCTTGGTGAGGACTTGCTGGAGCGTGCCATCGACAAGCGGCGGTTCGCGGAAGTCCTGGATCACTTCCTACCGGTAATTGGAATGATCGAGCAATGGGGCGACGTCAAGAAGACGTCGGTTGCTGAGGCGATCAGGCGGCTACGGGCGTTTGAGGGGAATGAGTCCGGGCGGTGCCAAGACTGTGGTGACGACGGAGATAAGTTGATGTTGGTCTCACACGTGCAGTTGGAGGCATTGGTCCAGGAAGAAAAGAAAAAAGAAGAGGGTTCCAACAGTGGCAGCAAGAATGGCGACGGGCGCGGTGACACGAAAAAGACCTGCGACAAGTTCAACAAGTCAAAAATTACCTGCTTTGAGTGTGAGGAGAAAGGACACTTTAAGTCTTAGTGTGAGGCATGGAAGAAAGAGAAGGCGCTCCTAGCTGCCGCCGATGTCGACGACGAGCCGGCGCTACTGATGGTCGTCGCATGTGAGCTTGCACCCATGGCGGAGGAGCACGTCGCTGACATCATCGAGCCCGAAGATATTAATACGAAGGACGTGCTTCGCCCCTTAGCTGTGGAGGCCGAGTTGGAGGCTGCCATGGCCGGGGCTGAGCGACTACATGGGGAGATGCCCATGGCAAATGCAAATTGCATGCCATGTCCGACGTGTACTGGACACAGGCTGAGGCAGTTGGTGCATGCTAGTGAGGAGAAGGCGAAGTTCTTGGAGGTTCTGCGTCTGATCTTTGATGAGAACTCAGGGCTATAGGATCTGGTGATACATACAGCTGCAACGCCCATTCAAGTCAAGACGACGTCGAGTGCAGGGAGTGCGGCAATGACTCCGAAGACGCTAGCCATGAAGACATCTGTTACGATGCTGTCAGTGGTCGCAACGCCGACGACAGTAGGCGTGAACGAGCCGGGGCGGAAGCTGAAACATGAGATGTGGGTCTAACACTAGTAGAAAACTGGCCTTTAGTCCCGGTCCTGGAACGGGACCTTTAGTCCCGGTTGGTGTTACAAACCGGGACTAAAGGTATTTTTTTAATATATTTTTTATTTTTGTTTTTCAATTTTTTTTCTGATTTTGAAATATGTGAAATAAATCACAATTTAATCTCTAATCATCCCTTCTCACTGCTTTTGAATTATTTGACAATTTAATCTCTAATCACCACTCATTCCAAATCATCAAACTTTCGAGCCGGTCACTCATCCTCTCACTGCTCTAACCCGAGCACGCTTAACTTTCGAGTTCTATCACCCTTTGTTTCCAAGTCTACACTTGTTGTTTTCTTGACAATAGTAAGCTATCATTTCTGTTAACCCTTAAGTCTTGATGTCATATGATTTAATTTTTTGAATTCCAAATAATTATTAAAATAAAAAAAATAAGTAATAATAATATTGAATTTCTATGAAAATAAAATAAGTAATATTATTATTTTATTCATCTTTTTGCCATATATTCAGTTCATATGGCATAATTAATATCTTTAAATGTGTAAATCGAAATTCAACAAATAATAGATCCATTATTATGAGAAAAATGTGAGGAATCCAAATATGACATCATTTATTTTTTTTATTTTTTTTGATTTTGTGGAAAAAATCTTCTTTTTGAAATAACTTTTTTTCTTTTGGAATTTCGAGAATCTAAGAAAACTTCACCGGGTAAACTGGGTGAAATCGAGTCCCAATTTTTCTCTAGTTATTTTTTGATATATTAAACTTTTTTTCGACGTCGTATGCAAAAGTTATGGCCGTTTTACATTTTCTTTATATTTTTTGCAGAAACGGTCAAAATTCATATTTTAAAATTTCTATACCAACTAGACACTAAAACCTAACTACATCTCAAAGGATTTTATTTTTTGAAGATTTTATCATTTTTGTTTATTTTCCGAAAAACTCAAAAAGGCGGTCCACAGGGGGGGTAGAGTTTGAAATTTTTAGAACCCCTTTAGTCCGGGTTGGTGTCCATCCAATCATACCGTCGACTAGATATGCTAGCATTGTCCCAGCTAGAGTCACAACTAAGGTTAACCAAGCCAGAGTTAACCCATTTAAACTTCATTTGCTATTTTTCATGCATTTAATGATTTTTTTGAGCTAAATGACCCTGAAATTGAAAAGCACTACAAATGAACTCTGAAAAGGTTGAAACTTGGCATGGTATCATCATTTCACCCACAAAGCTTATGCTAAAAAGTTGAGAGGGTTACAACAAAAATTGGATGCATTTCGTGTACAAACTGGACCATCTCCTCCGAAGTATCAAGGTTTCGGACGAAAACCCATCTCTTGCAAAGGCATTTCATTTATTTATTTATTTCAGCTCCACACTTTTTGTGCAGTCAATATGCACCATAATACAACATGTTAAAATCTACAGAAAGAACTAACTAAAATAAATAAAAAACAACAATTAAATGACTAAAACAACTATATAAGCAAAACCGTAATGTTTTAATTAAAATCCTAATTTAAATTATTCTAAACATAACCAAATAAATCTTACCGTGACAACAATCTAACACGTGACTAGGATAAAAAAGAATTAAATTAAAAACTTTTTGTAACTCAAGTTATTCACAATATAGTGTTTGAAGCAAATTTGAAAACTAATGGCACAAACATAAATTATACAAAATTTTGAATCTAATGCAAAAAGAATAACTCAAAAACATCAAATATCCTAAAAGATATAAGCAATTTAAAATAGAAACTAAAAAGAGAAAACAAATATAAAAACAGAAAAAAACTTTCAAGGACCCCTTTACTCCCGGTTCGTGTCTCCAACTGGGACTAAAGGTCTAAAGGTCTAACCTTCAGTCCCGGTTGGAGACACCAACCGGGACTAAAGCCTCAACCCCCTTTAGTCCCGGTTGGTGTCTCCAACCGGGACTAAAGGTCCCATTTCAACCGGGACTGATGCCCTAGCCGCTCGAACCAGGACTAATCCTCACATTAGTCCCGGTTCGTAATGCAACCGGGACTAATGTGTACATCGAGCTGTGACGAAAGCCCTGTTTTCTACTAGTGTGATATGCATGTCATGGATATTGTAAGTGAATTGGTGAAGAAGACCAAGGATTTTGTGATGTTGAACGAGGAGAACATCCAACCTCGTGCAAACATGGCTGGGTCAGGCTACACTACTGATGCATGGTGGCTTGATAGTGGTGCTAGCAACAACATGACAGGCTCACAAAGAAAATTCACAGAGCTTGATGAAAGCATCCATGGATGTGTGAAGCTTGGAGATAGGTATACAATTCTGATTGAAGGAAAAGGTTCAGTTTATGTTGAGTGCAAGAGTGGTGAGCAGTTGCATCTGCCCGAGGTATACTTTGTACCAAGTTTGTCTCATAACATAATTAGTCTTGGTAAGCTATCAGAGGATGGCAATCTAGAAGTGTTAGATGGTACATTCATGTGGATTAGAGACAACTTTGGGAAGTTGCGGATGAAGGTTAAGAGATCATCCAACCGGTTGTACAAGGTGCTACTCAAGACATCAACTGGGGTTGTGCACATGTCACCAAGGAAGAGGAGACAAGAAGACATGTCAGTTTAGCAACAACAACAATAGTTTGACATGGGAACACCACCAGGGAGCGATGATGGTGCCAACAGGGGCATCAACTGGTTAGTACTACCTACGGTGGCCAATGTTGAGCCAGCTTGAAGGTTTCTCGGTACACAAAGAAATAAATTGAGTGACAAGATTACGTAGGTGATTGTTGGTGCTAATCTTATTACAAGATTTGTGTCATGCATATACAATTGTTTTTAGCAACTAGGTTAGGTTGTTACACACCATCACATCCTGGTGGTGCATGTGCTAGTTGCATGTATCTAGTACGTACGTGTACACACATGATGGGTGTGTACGTGCACTTAGAGTCGCTGCATGTAAGTAGAAGTAGTTTGTTAGCCATGGTCAGCAAGTCAATCGTGAGATGGCACGATATGGACGAATCGTGGCGTCAGAGTCGGCCCAGTCATCCGTCTATTACGCATGCTTTGTAATCTCTTTGTTTGTTACGTCAACAGAATAAAAGAGAAGAAAAACCAGAAAAGAGGAAGGCAGTTGCGTCTTGCAAAATATCGCTGTCTCTATGCTCGTGTTCTTCTCATTCATAGCCATCATGATCGCCTGTGTTTTCCGGCCTCTGATCCAACAATTGGTATCAGAGCATAGAGGCAGCGATATTTTGCGAGGCACAACTACCGTCCTCTTTTCTGTTTTTTCTTCTCTTTTATTCTATTTACGTAACAAACAAAGAGATTACAAAGCATGCGTAACAGCCTGACGACTAGGCCGACTCTAACGCCATGATCGGTCCATATCGTGCCATCCCACGATTGACTTGCTGACCATGGCTAACAAACTACTTCTACTTACATACATCGACTCTAAGTGCATGTACACACCCATTGTGTGTCTGCACGCACGTACTAAATACATGCAACCTGCACATGCACCACGAGGATGTGATGCTGTCTAACAATCTAACCTAGCTGCTAAAAACAATTGAATATGCATGACGTAGACCTTGTAACAAGATTATCACCAATAGCGTGTCGTGTAATCTCTACAGAAGCTAGTTAGATTTACCAAATAACATGAGTTTCAAGAGTGGATAAATCAGATCTTTGCTTAACCGAGTTAGGTTTGCATCGTACCAAACATGCATGAGGGTTAACATTAGCTGTTATCAACGATTAAACGTAGTCTACCGGCTGTCCGCCATTTAGAGATTGGATGGAGAGCGAGCAAGCATCGACTATCAAGGGAATTGAGTTCCTGTTAACGGCCAATCATACCTCATACCTCCTAATGGCATTGCATGTGTAGACTAGATAGTTTAGGAGAATATAATCGCTGTATTAGAGGCCCCAAAGGGTGCATATATATACTGTTACATTGCCAGCCTATACTTGTCCTCCAAGATCTAATCCTAGTTTAAAAGGAAAGGATAGATACAAAGGTGGAGATACGAAGGTTAGATTACATCACGTATATACGCTAATACATGCAACGTTATTCTTACACCCCCTCGCAGTCGAAGCGTCGTCAGAGGAGATGCCAAGACTGGACCGAAAAGCTTCGAATGAAGAAGTAGGAAGTCCCTTGGTCATGATGTCGGCAAGTTGATGAGTTGTGGGAACATGAACACCACGAAACTGTCCCAAAGACACCTTCTCATGAAAAAAATGAATGTCCAACTCAATATGCTTCGTCCGACAATGATGAACGGGGTTGGCAGAGAGATATACCGCAGAGATATTATCACAAAACACCACGGAGGCCTTGTCAATGACACAATGGAGCTTGACAAGAAGTTGGCAAAGCCAACAACACTCAGCCACGGCATTGGCGACCGCACGGTATTCGGCTTCAGCACTTGAGCGAGAGACAGTAGGTTGTCGTTTGGAGGACCAGGACACCAATGTGTCCCCGTGATAAATGCAATACCCAGAAGTAGACATGTGCGTCTCTAGACAGCCAGCCCAGTCAGCATGAGAATAAGCAGCAATGGCGATGGAGGAACTGCCGGCGATCCGAAGCTCATGTGAAGTAGTACCGCGGAGATAGCGTAGTAAGCGCTTGACCAATCCCCAATGAGCATCACGCGGAGCATGCATACACAAAGAAATTTGCTGGACAACATAGGCTATGTCCGGTCGTGTCAAGGTAAGGTATTGAAGAGCACCTGCAATACTTCGGTAGAAGGTGGAATCCAAAACGAGCTCGCCAGTGACAGCCGAGACCTTGGGCTTAGTGCCAACATGCATGGAGGCTGGCTTGCAATTGGACATGGCAGCACGATCAAGAAGCTCCTCAGTATATCTCTCTTGAGAGAGAAAGAAACCAGAGGTCGTGCGACGAACGGCAACACCTAGAAAAAAATGAAGAGGCCTAGGATCCTTCATCTTGAATTCAGTGCTTAGAGAGGTGATGATCATCCGAAGAAATGATGTCGAGGAAGTTGTTAGCACAATATCATCAACATAAAGAAGCAAATAAGCTATGTCTGAACCACGGCGAAGCACAAAAAGTGAGGTGTCCGAAAGAGTCGAAGCAAATCCGAGGCGCCGAAGAAAATCACCAATGCGTGTGTACCAAGCGCGTAGTGCTTGTTTAAGCCCATAGAGTGACTTGGACAGTAGACAGACATGCTCAGGGTAGGTGGCGTCGATGAAACCCGTCGGTTGAGCACAATAAACACGCTCATGGAGGACTCCATGAAGAAACGCATTGGATACATCCAACTGATGCACTAGCCAATGTCGAGATGCAACAAGAGGCAAGACCATATGAACTGTGGCAGGTTTAACGATGGGACTAAAAGTTTCATCGAAATCAATACCGGCATGTTGAGTGAATCCTCGAATGACCCAACAAGCTTTGTAACGATCCAAAGAACCGTCAGGTTTGAGCTTATGCCGAAACACCCATTTACCGGTGACGATGTTGGCGCCCTGAGGTCGAGGCACAAGAGTCCATGTGTGATTGGCCTGAAGTGCATCATACTCCTCTTGCATGGCAGAATGCCACACAGGATCATGTAGAGCCGCACGGGCAGACGTCGGAAGCAGCGAAGACACAACAGCGGTCGTATGAGCATACTCGAATCGCCGGCTGGGCTGAAGAACGCAATGGCGCGCACGTGTGGCCATCGTGTGGATGGACACATTGGAAGGGCTGAGCCAAGGAGCCGCATGTGGTGGCGGAACCAAAGTTGGAGGCGATGAGGGCGCGGCAAGCTCAACGGCAGTGCTGGAGGACACCACGGGAGATGCCGAGGGGCTGGATGTGGCTGCTGAAGAGTCATAGGAGGCAACAGTAGCAGCCGTGGGAGCAGAAATAGGTGAGCCAGAAGCAGTCCTTGGCGAAGTGGCTGTTGTGGCACCAGAATTCACTGCCATGGCAGCAGAACTGGCTAGCGTAGCAGCTGAACTGGGCGACCATGTAGAAGCAACAGTCGTGGCGACCGGGGAAGGTGATGTAGGGGCGGCCACGGCTGGACTTCCAACGACCCGAGCGGCGGCCGGCGGGCCACATCGATAAGCAACCAGCATCGTGGGAACCACCACATGATCGGGCTGCGAGGGCACAACCGGTGGTGACGGGGAGTCCTACAGCATGGCCCTGAGAGGAAAAACACACTCGTCGAATATGACATGGCGTGATGTTAGCACACGGCGACTAACCAGATCATAGTAGCGGTATCCACGGTGATCGGGAGGATAACCAAACAAGACACAGGCAATGGAACGGGGAGAAAGTTTATGAGGAGTAGTGGAGGTGATGTTGGGGTAGCAGAGACGTCCGAAAACGCAAAGGTGAGAGTAGTCAGGTGGTGAACCGAAGAGAAATTGGTGGGGTGGAAGATTATTGCGTGGGCGACAAGGGCGAAAATTAAGAATGATAGGTCGTGGTATTTAGAGCTTCAACCAAAAACCTAGGAGGCATGTGAGCATGAAATAAAAGAGTGCAGACACTATCATTTAATGTACAAAGGATGCGTTCGGCGCGACCATTCTGTTGCGAGGTGTAGGGGTAGGTAAGCCGAAGATGCATGCCGTGCTGTGCAAATAAGGTGCGCGAAGCATGGTTATCAAATTCACGTCCATTATTAGTTTGAAAAGCTAAGATGTATCATTGAAATTGGGTGGCGACAAAAGCATGAAACGAGAGATGGTAGGAAACACATCCGATTTGCGACGTAATGGAAAAGTCCAAACATAGTGAGAGTAGTCATCGAGCATCACAAGATAATATTGAAATCCCGAAACACTTATGATAGGAGATGTCCAAACATCGCAATGAACAAGAGCAAAAGGAAAAGTAGCTTGACTATCAGATTGTTTGAAAGGAATACGAATGTGCTTCCCCAATCTACACACATGACACGTTGTAGGGGGTGATTTGTTACAAGTAAAATCAAATGAAGCAAGTGTTCTAGAGAGAGCATTATGTCCGGGGTGACCAAGACGTTGGTGCCAAAGATCAGTGGTGCCGGCGAGAAGAGCCTGATGGCTAGCGATGTGTGGATAGAGGTCATCGTCACTGTTACATCGGAGAATCATCGTGCGGGTACGCTGATCCTTTACAGAAAAACCAAGCTCATCAAATTCAACATTAATAGGATCTGTACAAGTTAAAATACGAACAGAAATAAGATTTTTAAGGAGATTAGGAGTGATGACTACATCATGTAAGGAGAGAGGAAAAGAGGAGGTGGGGAGAGAGGCAATGCCGATATGAGTAATGTGAAGGGACACTCCGTTGCCAAAGATGACAGAGGAGAGATTGGTAGGAGAGAAAGAACAGAGGATACCGGGACCGCTGGCCATGTGGGCAGTCGCGCCTGTGTCGAAGAACCAGTTGGAGCCACCACCGCTGGTGCCACCCTGCTGCAATAAGAGGTTGTTGAGGGCGGCGTGGATCTGCATTTGATCCCATCCAGGAGTGTGCTGCTACTGAGGCACTGGAGTATACCCGTTGTAGACTGGAGGAGCACCAAAGCCTGGCTTCCCTAGATGGGCGGTGTACGCCTGGGGTGTGGAGATGCCGGGGCGTGCACCAAGAAGGCCGGCGCCGATAGCACGCCAGTTCGATGGCCAGGTCCGAAACATGCCGGACAGCGGATAGCTTCCGACAGGCCAGAATGGCACGGCGGTGTCCCATACAGCAGGAGCGCCAGGGACGACGATAGGGGCGCCATGGCCCTGCTGTTGCTCTGTCTTCTTGCGGCCCTTGCGACAGCCAAGACCAGCAGCAGGTAGTGTACGCGTGGCGGGGCGAGGTGCCGGGGTAGCCAGCGGTGCAGGCATGGGGGTGCCGGAGAAGCGGTGTGCGATGAGGGTTGTCCCCTATAGGTGTTGCACATGGCGCGTAAGGCGTCGTTCCTCCTACAAAAGAGCGCCACGAGCACGTGCGAAAGTCAGTCTAGCAGGGTTGATGGTGAGGGTGGCGATGAAGTGGCTGAACTCGCCGTTTAGCCCGTTGATGAAGGTGGTGCGCATGTCCTGGTCGGTGACCGGAGTGCCCACGTCGCGAAGCATGTCGGAGATACACTTGAGACGGCTTGCGAAAGCGGTTAAGGAGAGATCTCCTTGGACGAGGTTGAGGAAGTCTCGCTTGGCGAAGCAGGAGCATTGAAGACGATTGTCGCGGAAGAGGTCGATGATGACGGTCCAAGCATTGGCCGCGGTGTTGGAGGGCTGGATGATGATCTCAAGAATATCTTTGGAGACGGTGGTGTATAGCCATGAGACGATACATTGATGTATTTGGGTCCACTCGACGTCACCGAGCGCCATAAGAGCATCAAAGGAGCCATCAATGTGGTGAAGAAGCCCGAGCTTGCGGAAGGTAAGGTTGAAGAAGGTCTGCCAGATGCAAAAGTTGGCGTCATCGAAGTCAAGGATGACAGTGATGTGGTTGTGGATGTTGATCAGCTGGATGACGGTGGCACTAGGAGAACCAGGGTTGACTGAGCTAGCGGCAAAGGGGTTGGTGGGTAGCGACCCAGATGCGAGGGAGGAGTTGGGAGAAGAGGCGAAGTCACCGAAGTCTATGGCAACAGCGACGGCTTGGAAGGGTGGCAGCTGATGCTATGGCTCGGAGGCTAGGGTTGCAGCGGAAGCAAGTCACATGAAAGAAAGAAAAACTGATACCATGTAGACTAGATTGTTTAGGAGAATATAATCGCTGTATTAGAGGCCCCAAAGGGTGCATATATATACTGTTAAATTGCCAGCCTATACTTGTCCTCCAAGATCTAATCCTAGTTTAAAAGGAAAGGATAGATACAGAGGTGGAGATAGGAAGGTTAGATTACATCACGTATATACGCTAATACATGCAACGTTATTCTTATAGCATGGCCACCTAGATAACAGGGTATTACAAGAGCACCCTTTGGGGATCCACCGTGAGATTAATCAGAATGGATGTGTGTAATCCTTTTTGTACTTCTTATTAATTATTTATTCTTGATCCTTGGATAATAGTCCACCTTTGTATTCTTGTATACTTCCTTTTAATATCAATCTAAGCCAACCATCAGTTGGATCTGTAGAAAAATAATCTAGCGACCCATGCATGCTAGGAAAAGACCTGGCCGAATTGCTAGGGATAATAAAAGCATGTGTAAGGGCAGCAAATTGCCATGCCCCTAAAATCCACATTGCTCAAGGGTCCAAATACGGAGACAACCGTGCCCGCTTGCAGAACTATTAAAATGGTTCTTTTCATAACACACATACAACCATCTTTTTCCACAGCAATATCGCTAGTACAAAATATCATGATCTTACATGTTAAACATAGGAATTCCACTACACGATTATCCTCGGCAGCTTACGAGTTGGTTGCCATGGCATCCTACTCACACATTGCTTTGTGTGTACGGCTTCGTATCCAGCACTTGCTTACCACACATCACACACACCCCTGAAATTAGACACCATTATGAACAAATATTTTGGAACTACCACAAAACATGCTAAAAAATAGGCAGCTATACGTTTGATCCTTTTATTAAATACCATGCTAAATACTAAGGGCATCTCTAGCCGGACCATTAAACTTTGGCCGATAGTGTCGCACTGCATACTCATCTAGCCATAGATTCATATCTAGCATTGAGCTGAACACACGCTTTGGATATATCAAAGGCTTCAATTTCGGATTTATCTTCTCCACTTCAGCTATCTGAGGCCTTGGGACAACCAATGGCTCGATATCATACATATGTTCCTCCACTACGACTGCTTAAATCTTCGAGCTCATGTGTCCTCATGTCTATCTGGTATTCCAACAAGCTGAGCTGAAATTCATTAGCCAGACCTTCGCCATCGGAGTCTGTTGAGAATATTGGCAATTTTCCGATCATATTAATCCACGAGATAGTAACTAGCATGGCATTGACTAGACTATTGACATACTGATTACGAAGCAGACTAGCATGCAAAACACATATAGTAGAAACATCTACCCATATAGCTAGTACTGCTAAGAATAAAATACGCAGGAGCGGGTTAAATGGGTTATACCCTCCAATAGGCCAGTTGGCCATAGCCGTGGCGGCAGCGTCCTCGTCTGCCTTCCTATCGGCTTCACACTTCTCAGCGGCATCACGGTCAGCTTCGGTTGGGGATGACATGGTGTAGGACCGAAAGTATGTCTAGAGGGAGGGTGATTAGATTACTTGACCAAATAAAAGTTTTGCCTATACCAATTTTTAGGGTTGACAGTTTTTAGCATTTCATGGCAAGTCGCATACGCCCTACACATGCAAGTCTAAGAGTATATAGCAGTGGAAAGTAACAACAAGCATGTATAGAAGGGATAGGGTAGGAAGATCAAACGCAATTGTAGACACGATAATTTTTCCCATGGTTCCGATAGGTGGCGCTATTGTACATCCACGTTTATGGAGTCTTCAACCCACAGAGGGTAACGGTCGCGAGAGTCCACGGAGGGCTCCACCCAAAAGGGTCCACGAAGTAGCAACCTTGACTATTCCATAACGGCTTCCGTCTATGAAGGACTAGCCTCACTATGGGTAGATCTTCATGAAGTAGGCGATCTCCTTGCCCTTACAAACTTCTTGGTTCACTCCACAACATGAAGTAGGAGGCTCCCAAGCGACACCTAACCAATCTAGGAGGCACCACCCTCCAAAAGGTAATAGGCTCGGTAATGACGATGAACTCCTTGCTCTTGTGCGTCAAGATGATAGACTACTCAGCACCCAATCACTCTCTCACAGATTTTGCATGGTGGAAGAGATGGGATTGGTGGAAAGCTACTTGGGGAGGCTAGAGATCAAGATCCATATGATTGGAGTGGAAGATCTTGACCTCAACACATGGGTAGGTGGTTCTCTCTCAGAAAATCTGATAAGATACGTATGGAATAGTTCTGAGTGCTTATCTCTCGAGTAGGTGGTGGTGAAGGGATATATATAGGCATCCCCAAAAATCCAACCGTTACACACAAAATGACCAACTCGGTGACACCGATGTGTTAATCTCGGTGGTACCGAAGTGACCAAAAGGTGGCAAATTTTGAATCTCGGTGAGACCGATATAGGAAACTTGGTTGCACCGATAAGGTGACCAACTCTCATATTTCCAATCTCGGTGATGCCGATCCAACATTCTCAGTGGGACCGAAAATGTGAATTTGCGTAACAAAAAGTTGGCAACCTAAACTTGGTGGCACCGGTATAGAATCGGTTGCACCTAAGTGGATAGGGCTTGGCTGAGCCTGTCTAGGTTCTGGAATCAGTGGCACCGGTATGGGAAAGTTGGTTGCAGCGATTTTGAGTGTTAGGTAAGAACAAACTTTGGTGGGAGAGTTTGTGGATGTTTTTGGCGACTATCACTTGTGCACGTTTGAGCATATTGTTCACCAACAAAACATTACCCCCTTTTAATAGTATTGGCTTTCCTATGGACTCAAAGTGATTTCTCACAAATATAAAATGTAGAGTCCTTTTCCATGAAGCTTGGCCAACCTATTTCCTTGCATCTTGGGGTATGTCCACACTCTCCTTTTGCCAATCCTACCATTGAACATTTCCTGAAATATACTTGGTGGGAACATTAGTTAAATGACTTATATGTTGTTATTAATTACCAAAACCACCAAGGGAGCAAATGTGCTTTCAATCTCCCCCTTTTTGGTAATTGATGACAACATATAGATCAAAGCTTCGACATATGATAAAATCAATCAATATAATCGTCGCTTTGAGAGGTATGTGATAAGCAAGAGCTCCCCCTAAATTTGTGCATTATTTTGAATTTCCGTTTGAATGCAAATGCACAATTGATTAGGTATGTGGGTCACTTCTTCCTTGTCACATACAATTTGGTGGTGTGCGAGAATGATTAGAATGAATAACAACGCACAACACAATCAAGCAAGGGTGAATGATCATCACACGAGCACTTAAGATGATAGGAAATAGTAGCATCTCATCACATAACAACGTATGATCACACATAAACACAAAAGTATCTCACGTCAAACGAAAAGAACCAAATGTTTTGAAAAGCAACAAACACCAAAACGCTCTCTTGCTCGAAGCCTAAAGATCTATATACACTTCTCCTCCTTTGGCAACAAGTTACCATAAAGTTCAAAGGCATACATCTTAATGTTCTTGGGCTGATCTCCTCCTGTTGTTGATGAAGGAGTCGAGATAACAGCATCGGCGAAGATCTTAGCAGATGTCGTGGATGGAGTTGGAGTGGTAGCTGGAGGAATTGGAACAGATGGAGCAGGAGCTGAGGTGACAGCAGCATTAGCTGATGAAGAGGGCCTCAAGTCTGAAGCTGGCACAGTGGCTGATCTGGCCTGGGTATAAAACCGTGTGCCTGTCCTAAGAGGTGAGTCATCCTCATCATCATCATCATTAGAAGAAGAAGTGGTGTGAGGAAGTGGCACTGAGTCAACTTCCTTCTGGAGCTCTGTGACTGTCTTAGTCAGCCTGTCCACCTTATCAATAAGGGTCCTTATCCTAGTTTAAGCCCATAGAGTGACTTGGACAGTAGACAGACATGCTTAGGGTAGGTGGCATCGATGAAACCCGTCGGTTGAGCACAATAAACACGCTCATGGATCTAGGGACTTGAGCACTAGTGGCTCTAACTGCCTCTGCCTCTGCCTGAGCTGTAGCTGAAGTGGGATGATCAACACCCATCACCACAACACTGTCCTCGAGATCTGGCTGTAGGGGTAAATGTGGATGATCTAGAGCAAAAATGTGCATCTCCAGCTTTGAATTGATAAGCATCTCGATGTAGGGTGCATAACAGCAAGAGCATTTCTCGTCAGCAACAACCCTCTTGATTGTCTCAACAATCAAATCCATGAATCTGATCCTGGTATGTCTGTCAAGGTGGATCAACATATTGATGGAGTGGCCTCGGATCATCTTGTCATCTCCGGACTTGGGCATCAAAGTATGCCTCAGAATGGTGTTCATCGTGCGGAGGCCAGCCTGAAGAAAGTAGATGGATCCTACCCTATGAGACTTCACATTGGCAGCAGGGATCTCCTTGTACATATTAGCCATAGCATTGTGGCTAGCCTTGGATTCTGAGTATACATCCAAGTCACCATCCCGTGCTTCAGGAACTCCTAAGATAGCAGCCCATTCTTCAATAGTTGATTCATACCTTGCTCCTTTAGTGATCCATACAATTCTACCATCTCCATAGAAATGTGCAGTGGAGTTGAATTGCATGATCATTTCATCGTTCCAAGCAGTGAACTCCCTGTCAACAAACCCATCCAATCCTATGTAGTGGAAATTGTCTTGGACACTTGGAAAGTAGTCCTCATTCTCCTTGATGAATTTCTAGTCAACATACCACATATCACTCACAGCTAGACTCTTGTCAAAAAGCACAGTCTCATAGAAATCCTGTTGCTCCTTGGTATAAAATCTGTAGTCCACAACTGTCTTCTTCCTCTAGGCATATGGATCTATAGCCCTCCAAGCTCTCAATCCTGAATCCTTCCTCTTCTTCATATCTTCAGCTAGTGGATAGCTGGCATTGTGTACCGGAAGGTGTGGTGTGAGCTTCATCAAAGTTGTCAAGTCATCATCAACTTCAGCTCTGGAGGCAGGCCCTTTGTTCTTCTCAGAAGATGGAATCTTCCTGGATGTCCTCTTGGGCTTCTAAGCAGCAGGCTTCTTGGATGTGCCAGTCTTTGGCATAGCATCAGTCATAAGCTTCTTGGCTTTCTTCTTGGGAGGAGCTTTTGTAGCTGGCTCATCCTCCTCTTCCTTAGCAGCAACACATGTTGCTTCCTCTGGATCTTCATACATGGAAGTTGGCTTGCGAGTCACATGAATAATCCTCTGTTGGAAATATGCCCTAGAGGCAATAATAAATTGGTTATTATCATATTTCCTTTTTCATGATAATCGTTTATTATCCATGTTATAAGTGTGTTGATCAGAAACTCAGATACATGTGTGGATACATAGACAACACCATGTCCCTAGTATGCCTCTAATAGACTAGCTCGTTGATCAAAGATGGCTATGGTTTCCTAGTCATGGACATGAGATGTCATTTGATAATGGGATAATGTCATTAGGAGAATGATGTGATGGACAAGACCCAAACTACAAACGTAGCATATGATCATGTCAGTTTATTGCTACTGTTTTCTGCATGTCAAGTATTTGTTCCTATGACCATGAGATCATGCGACTCAGTGACACCGGAGGAGTACCTCGTGTGTATCAAACATCGCACCATAACTGGGTGACTATAAAGGTGCTCTACAGGTATATTCGAGGGTGTCTGTTGGGTTGGCATGGATCAAGACTGGGATTTGTTACTCCGTGTGACGGAGAGGTATCTCAAGGCCCACTCGATAATACAACATCACAATAATCCTTGCAAGCAATGTGATTAAGTGTTAGTCACGTGATCTTGTATTATGGAACGAGTAAAGATACTTTCCGATAACGAGGTTGAACCAGGTATGGAGATACCGACAATCGAATCTTGGGCAAGTAACATACCGAAGAACAAAGGGAACATCATACGGGATTAACTGAATCCTTGACATAGAGGTTCGACCGATAAAGATCTTCATAGAATATGTAGGAACCAATATGGGCATCCAGGTCCGCTATTGGTTATTGACCGTAGAGGTGTCTCGTTCATGTCTACATAGTTCTCGAACCCGCTGGGTCTGCACACTTAAGGTTCGGTGATGTTTTGGTAGTATAGAGTTATGTATAGTGGTGACCGAAGGTTGTTCGGAGTCCCGGATGAGATCCCGGATATCACGAGGAGCTCCGGAATGGTCCGGAGGTAAATATTGATATATAGGAAGTCCTGTTTTGGTCGCAGGAAAAGTTTCGGGCTCATCGGTAGTGTATCGGGAGTGCCGGTAGTGTACCGGGGGACCATCGGGAGAGGTATTTCGACCCAAGAGGCTACATGGGCTATGGGAGGAGGTAAACCAGCCCATGGTGGGCTGGCCGAAGCCTCCTCTAAGGACCCATGTGGCTGGAGTGGTTTGAGAAGGAAAAAAAATTCAAAGGTGGAGAGGTGGAAAGAGTTTCCAAGTGGAAAGGAGGAATCCTACTCCTAATAGGATTGGAGTAGGACTCCTTCACCTCCAATTTCGACCAAACCTTGAGGTTTTGAGGCTGCCTCCTCCCCTCCTTCCCTCCTATATATACTAGAGGATTTAGAGGAAAAATCTTACCCTAATAGCCACATGCTACTTGTCCTCTAGATCGCAGTTTCTCCTCTAGATCGGTTTTCAATAGTGCTTAGGTGAAGCCCTGCTGGAATAGCTCCACCACCATCGCCGCAAAGTCGTTGTGCTTCTAGAGGACTCATCTACATCTCTGCTCCCTCTTGCTGGATCAAGAAGGCAAAGATCATCATCGAGCTATACGTGTGCTGAACGCGGACGTGCTGTCCGTTCGGCGCTAGATCGGAAGGACCGTGATCAAGATCGCGAGACGGATCGTGATGAGATCGCAGGACGGATCGTGATGAGTTCGCAGGACGGATCGTGATTGGATCGCGGGATGGATTGTGATGAGATAGTGGGATGCTCGGCGATTTGAATCGCGAAGACGTTCGACTACACCAACCGCGTTTCTTAATGCTTCTCGCTTAGCTATCTACAAGGGTATGTAGATCCACTCTCCCTCTCGTATATGCTCATCACCATGAATAGATCTTGCGTGTGCGTAGGAATTTTTTTGTTTCCGATGCAACGTTCCCCAACAGTGGTATTAGAGCAAGGTCTATGTATAGATGAGATCTCGAGTAGAACACAAAGAGTTTGTGGGTGTTGATGCTTAGATTGCTTCCTCCCTTGGTCGTGTTTTTGTTCAGCGGTATTGTGGGATGAAGCGGCCCGGACCAACGTTACTCGTACGCTTACGAGAGACCGGTTCCATTGACTGACGTGTAACTTCGTTGCACAAAGATGGCTGGCGGGTCTCTATTTATCCTACTTTAGTTGGATCGGATCTGACTAAGGCGGTCCTTGAGAAGGTTGAAAAGCAACTTATGTATCACTGTTGTGGTTTTGCGTAGTTGAGAATTGTTCTTGCTAGGTACCCATAGCAGCCACATAAAACTTGCAACAACAATTAGAGGACGTCTAACTTGTTTTTGCAGGGTATGTTGTGATGTGATATGGCCGATTACATGATGAGATATATGTGATGTATGAGATGATCATGTGTTGTATAGAATATCACGACTTGCATGTCGATGAGTACGGCAACCGGCAGGAGCCATAGGGTTGTCTTTAATTATTGTATGACCTGTGTGTCAATCATTAAGCACTATGTAATTGTTTACTTTATCACTAAACGGTAGCAATAGTAGTAGAAGCATGGTGGGCGCAACAACCCCTATGGCGACACGTTGATGGAGATCAAGATGATGGAGATCATGGTGTCATGCCGATGACGATGGATATCATGTCGGTGCTTTCAAGATGGAGATCAAAAGCACAAGTTCATGGCCATATCATGCCACTTATAATTTGCATGTGATGTTAATCCTTTTATGCACCGTGTTTTTCTTAGGACGATGGTAGCATTATAAGGTGATCCCACACTTAATTTCAAGATAAATTGTGTTCTCCCTGAGTGTGCACCGTTGCGAAAGTTCGTCGTGTCGAGACACCACATGATGATCGGGTGTGATAGACTCTATGTTCACATACAACGGGTGCAAGCCAGTGTAGCACATGAAGAACACTCGGGTTAAACTTGACGAGCCTAGCATGTACAAACATGGCCTCGGAACACAAGAGACCGAAAGGTCGAACATGATTCATATAGTAGATATGATCAACATGATGATGTTCACCATTGAAACCACCTCAACTCATGTGATGATCAGACTTGAGTTGGTGAATTTTGATCATGTATCACTCGAATGACTGGAGGGACGTCAATTTGAATGGGAGTTCTTAAGTAATATGATTAATTGTACTCATTATCATGAACATAGTCAGTAGTGTCTTTGCAAAATTATGTTGTAGATTACTAGCTCACGCTGTAGCTCCCTTGAATTTCTATATGTTCCTAGAGAAATAGAGTTGAAAGATGATGGTAGCAATATTGCGGACTGGGTCCATGATTTGAGGATTGTCCTCATTGCTGCACAGAAGGCTTATGTCCTTAATGCACCGCTCGGTGCACCAACCCCTCTAGCGTCGTCTATAGATGTTGTGAACATCTAACAGGCACGTTCTGATGACTACTTGATAGTTTAGTGCGTCATGCATTACGGCTTAGAATTGAGGCTCCGAAGCATTTTGAACGTCACGGAACATATTTGATGTTCTAACAGCTGAAATTAGGATCTCAGGCTCATGCTCGTGTTGCAAATATGAGATCTCCAACAAGATTCTTTGCCTGCAAGATGAAAGATAATAGCTCAATCGTTGAGCATGTGCTCAGATTGTCTGGGTGCTACAATCGCTTGAATCGAGTGGGAGTTGATCTTCCAGATAAAATAGTGATTGATATAGTTCTCCAAGTCACTATCACTAAGATACTAGAACTTGGTGATGAACTATAAAATGTCAGGGATAGAAATAATTATCCCTAAGCTGTTCGTGATGTTTGACACCGCGAAGGTAGAAATCAAGAAGGAGCGTCAAGTGATGATGCTTAGTAAAATCACTAGTTTCAAGAAGGGCAAGGGCAAGGAGGGAAACTTCATGGATGGAAAGTCACTTGCTGCTCCATTGAAGCAACCCAAAGTTGAACCCAAACCTGAGACTAAGTGCTTTGATTATGAGGAGAGTGGACACTGAAGCGGAACAACCCTAGATACTTGGTAGATAAGAAGGCTGGCAACGTCGACAGAAGTATATTTGATATATGTGTTATTGATGTGTACCTTGCTAGTACTCCTAGTAGCACCTGGGTATTGGATACCGGTTCGGTTGCTAAATGTTAGTAACTCGAAATAAAAGCTACCGAATAAACAGAGAACTAGCTAAGGGTGAGGTGAAGATGTGTGTTGGAAATGTTTCCAAGGTTGATGTGATCAACATCGCACGCTCTCTCTACCTTCGAGATTAGTGACGAACCTAAATAAATGTTATTTGGTGTTTTGCATTGAGCATGAACGTGATTAGATCGTGTTTATTGCAACATGGTTATTCATTTAAGTTAGAGAATAATGGTTATTCTGTTTACATGAATAATACTTTTAATGGTCATGCACCTAGTGAGAATGGTTTGTTGAATCTTGATCGTAGTAATACACATGTTCATAACATTGATGCCAAAAGATACAAAGTTAATAATGATAGTACCGCATACTTGTGGCGCTACCGCTAAATGTCATATTAGTATAAAGCGCATGAAGAAACTCCATGCTGATGGATCTTTGGACTCATTCGAGTTCGAATCGGTTGAGACATGTGAACCATGCCTCTTAGGCAAGATGACTAAGGACCCTGTTTTCCGGATTGATGGAGCGGGCAAGTGATTTATTGGAAATGATACATGTTGATGTATGCAATCCAATGAGTCTTGTAGCGTGCGGTGGATATCGTTATTTTCTTACCTTCACAGATGATTTGAGTAGATATAGTGTATGTTTACTTAATGAAACACAAGTCTGGATCGTTTGAAAAGTTCAAGAAAATTCAGAGTGAAGTTTAAGATCATCGTGAAAATAAGATAAAAATGTCTGCGATATGATCGTGGAGGTGAATATCCGAGTTACGAGTTTGGCATACAACTTTAGACAATTTGAAAGTCGTTTCACAACTCATGACACCTCGAACACCATAGTGTGATGGTGTGTCCGAACGTCATAGTCATGCTCTATTGGATATGGTGCGAGCTATGATGTCTCTTATCATTTTTCTACTATAGTTTTGGGGTTATGCATTAGAGACAACTACATTCACTTTAAATAGCGCACCATCTAAATCCGTTGAGATGACACCATGTGAATTATGGTTTGATAGAAACCTAAACTGACATTTCTTAAAGTTTGGGACTGCAATGCTTGTGTGGAAAAATGTTTTCACCTAATGAGCTCAAAACCAAAGCGGACAAATGCATCTTCATAGATTACCCTAAGAACAGTTGGGTGTACCTTCTATCTCAGATCCAAGCATAAAGTGTTTGTTGCTAAAACGAGTCCTTTCCCGAGAAAAAGTTTCTCTCGAAAGAATTGAGTGGGAGGAAGATAGAACTTGATGAGGTTGTCGAACCTTTGTTTCTGTGGAACCTACGTCAGTTGAAGAGGAAGTAAATGATGATGATCATGAAGCTTTGGATCAAGTTACTATCGAACCTCGTAGGTCGACAAGGATGCGCACTGCTCCTAAGTGGTACGATAACCCTTTCTTGGAGGTCATGTTGTTTGACAATGATGAACCTACGAGATATGAAGAAGCGATGATGGGCTCGGATTCCGACAAATGGTTAGAGGCCATGAAATCGGAGAAAGGATTCCGACAAATGGTTAGAGGCCATGAAATCAGATAAAGGTATAGAATTTGGTAGACTTGCTTGTTGGACGGCAGGTCGTCGAGTACAAATGGACCTTTGAGATGAAGACAGACGCTGTTGGTAAATGTCACCATTTATAAAGCTCGACTTGTCACAAAGAAGTTTCCGAAAAGTTCAAAGAGTTGACTGGGATGAGACTTTCTCACTTGTAGCGATGCTAAAGTCTGTTGGAATTATGTTAGCAGTTGGTGCATTTTTCAATTATGAAATCTCGCAGACGGATGATAAAACATCGTTTCCTTAACATTTTACTGGAGGAAAAGTTGTATGTGATACAACCAAAAGGTTTTGTCAGTCCTAAGGATGCTAAAAGGTGAGCAAGCTTCAGTGATCCTTCTATGGACTGAAGCAAGCATCTCGGAGTTGGAATATACACTTTGATGAGGTGATCAAAGTTTTGAGTCTATACAAAGTTTATGAGAAACTTGTATTTACAATAAAGTGAGTGGGAGCACTATAGAGTTTCTGATAAGCATATGTGGTTGACATATTGTTGAATAGAAATTATGTAAAATTTCTGGAAAGCATAAAGGGTTGTTTGACAGGAGTTTTTCAAAGGAAGACCTCGATAAAGCTACCTAATTGTTGAGCATCAAGATCTATAGAGATAGATCAAGATGCTTGATGAGACTTTGAACGAGTACATACCTTGACAACATTTTGAAAGAGTTCAAAATGGATTAGTCAGAGAGAAGTGTTCTCGCCTGCTTTGTAAGGTGTGAATTTGAGTGAGAGTCAAAGCTCGAACATGGAATAAGAAAGAGAAAGTACGAATGTCATCCCCTATGCCTTAGTAATAGGCTTTGTATAGTATGCCATGCTGTGTACCGCACCTGTGTGTGCCTTGCCATGAGTCTGTCAAGGGGTACAAGAGTGATCCAGGAGTGGATCACTGGACAACGGTCAAGATCATCCTTAGTAACTAAAACACTAAGGAAATGTTTCTCAATTATGGAGGTAAGAAAGATTTCATCGTAAAGAGTTATGTCGATGCAAGCTTTGACACCAATCCGAATGACCCTTAGTAGCAATCCGGATACGTATAGTAGAGCAGCCATTTGGAATAGCTCCAAGTGGAGTGTGGTAGCAGTATTTACAGTTTGACATAGAGATTTGCAAAGTACACACAGATTTAAATGTCGTAGACCCGTTGACTATAAGACCTCACTCACATGCAAAGCATGATCGAGCCCCAGAACTCATTGGGTGTTAGATTCATAACAATGTGAATCACATGGTGATGTGAACTAGATTATTGACTCTAGTGCAAGTGGGAGACTGTTGGAAATATGCTCTAGAGGCAATAATAAATTGATTATTATCATATTTCCTTGTTCATGATAATCGTTTATTATGCATGCTATAATTGTGTTGATCGGAAACTCAGATACATGTGTGGATACATAAACAACATCATGTCCCTAGTATCCCTCTAATAGACTAGCTCGTTGATCAAAGATGGCTATGGTTTCCTAGTCATGGACATGAGATGTCATTTGATAACGGGATCATTTCATTAGGAGAATGATTTGATGGACAAGACCCAAACTACAAACGTAGCATATGATCATGTCAGTTTATTGCTACTGTTTTCTGCATGTCAAGTATTTGTTCATATGACCATGAGATCATGCAACTCACTGACACCGGAGGAGTACCTTGTGTGTATCAAACATCGCACCATAACTGGGTGACAATAAAGGTGCTCTATAGGTATATCCGAGGGTGTCTATTGGGTTGGCATGGATCAAGACTGGGATTTGTTACTCCGTGTGATGGAGAGGTATTTCAGGGCCCACTCGGTAATACAACATCACAATAAGCCTTACAAGCAATGTGACTAAGTGTTAGTCACGTGATCTTGTATTACGGAACGGGTAAAGAGACTTTTCGGTAATGAGGTTGAACTAGGTATGGAGATACCGACGATCGAATCTCGGGCAAGTAACATACCGAAGAACAATGGGAAATCAATCCGGATTAACTGAATCCTTGACATAGAGGTTCAACCGATAAAGATCTTCGTAGAATATGTAGGAACCAATATGGGCATCCAGGTCCCGCTATTGGTTATTGACCGTAGAGGTGTCTCGGTCATGTCTACATAATTCTCGAACCCACAGGGTCTGCACACTTAAGGTTCGGTGACGTTTCAGTAGTATAGAGTTATGTATGGTGGTAAACGAAGGTTGTTCGGAGTCCCGGATGAGATCCCGAACATCACGAGGAGCTCCAGAATGGTCCGGAGGTAAAGGTTGATATAGAGGAAGTCCTGTTTTGGTCACCGGAAAAGTTTCGGGCTCATCGGTAGTGTACCGGCAGTGCCTGTAGTGTACCGGGGGACCATAGGGAGAGGTATTTCGACCCAAGAGGCTACATGGGCTGTGGGAGGAGGTAAACCATCCCCTGGTGGTCTGGCCGAAGCCTCCTCTAAGGGCCCATGTGGCTGGAGTGGTTTGAGAAGGAAAAAATCCAAAGGTGGAGAGGTGGAAAGAGTTTCCAAGTGGAAAGGAGGAATCCCACTCCTAATAGGATTGGAATAGGACTCCTCCACCTCCAATTTCGACAAAACCTTGAGGATTTGAAGCTGCCTCCTCCCCTCCCTCCCTCCTATATATACTATAGGATTTAGAGGAAAAATCTTACCCTAATAGCCACGTGCTACCTCTCCTCTAGATCGTAGTTTCTCCTCTAGATCGGTTTTTAGCACTGCTCAGGTGAAGCCCTGCTGGAATAGCTCCACCACCATCGCCGCAATGTCGTTGCGCTTCCGAAGAACTCATCTACCTCTCTGCTCCCTCTTGCTGGATCAAGAAGGCGGAGATCGTCATCGAGCTATACGTGTGCTGAATGTGGAGGTGTCGTCCATTCGGCGCTAGATCGGAAGGACCGTGATCAAGACAGCGAGACGGATCGTGATGAGATCGCGGGACGGATTGTGATGAGTTCTCAGGATGGATCATGATTGGATCGTGGGATGGATCGTGATGAGATCGTGGGATGCTCAGCAATTTGAATCGTGAAGACGTTCGACTACACCAACTGCGTTTCTTAATGCTTCCCGCCTAGCGATGTACAAGGGTATGTAAATCCACTCTCCCTCTCGTAGATACTCATCACCATGGATAGATCTTGCATGTGTGTAGGAATTTTTTTGTTTCCCATGCAACGTTCCCCAACATCCTCTTGCTGGACTTTTTCTCCCCTACCTTCTTAGGCATAGCCTTCCTGGGGATCTCAACAGATATAGTTGCTCTGACAGTCTCATGAGCCTTGAAGGTTGAAGCAGGTGCATAGATCTTGCTGACAACCCTCCTGGAGGAAGTGGCTTCAGCAGCAGACTTCTTAGCAGCTTTTTCTTGCTTCTTAGCAGGGATCTCCTCAGGGATAAACTTTGAATCCTCTTCATCTGGGTTCAGCTTCTTCCTGGTTCTGGTGGCAGCCTTGGGCAACCCATGAGAGCTAGGGGTGCCTGGATCTGAGAAAGAATTGACTTCTGGGCTTGTTCCAGAACTCATATCAACTCCCTGCTCTGGGAAATTCTGACTGTCTTGTTAGCCTGACATACTGACCCTATGAATAGAGTATAGGAGAGCAGAAGAAGATGAGTCATCACAAAATGAGGCTAGTTTTTGAAATTTGAGCAATGAATTTTCAAAAGTTTTGCAATCTGTCAAATAGATATCGATGCAGCTGAAAAGAAATTTCTGGTGGGGCCGAGACATACTCACTCTTTAACAGGAACTTGGCAGCCTTTTCGGTCGTACCGAAAAGAGCTACTTGGTTCCACCGAGTCAGTTCTCAACCACACTGAAAAGCATATTGGTGAGACCGATATTTTCGTTTTGGTTCCACCGAGATTTATCGGGCGGATGGCAAAACCCTAGAAAATCCATCTAACTTGAGATTTTGGAGTTTTAAGTGGATGGATATATGAGCAATTGGTGCAAAGATGATTAACAAGTATCCAATGCGCAAGAATCGGAAGGGGAGCTCACTAGAGATCGAATCCGTACGCTAGCTTGGCGCGGATCCTCTACGGCGGCGACGAGGGAGCAGATTTCGTCGACAGCGGCGATTCCTAGCGGCGGAGGAGCATAGGAGGACAAGGGCGACGACCAGGGGTCTCGAGGCGGCATCTTAGGGTTCTGAAGCGTGATGTTTGAAGATAGAATTTCAAAGCATTAGGGTCCACAACATATATACCCTTGACTGTCGGTGATACCGATTTTATGTTTTCAGTGTCACCGTGTTCCACAATTGTCAGCTGACAGGGAAACTCAGTGTAACTGAGAATATGAAATCAGCAGTATCGAGATTGAAAATCAGATCAACCCTAGGCATTCGGTGAGACCGAGATTGTGGGGTTGGTTCGACCGAGATGCACTTGGGAGGTTTTAATGGTCAGTCCTTGTCGATGCGGAACTCTGAGTGCTCCACACACAGTGGGATCGAAAAGCACTTGTTCAAATTTTGTGATGCAACATGAATGGAATATGAGGTGAGAAAGCATAGATAGCTAAAGAGTGGTCCTAGGCATTCTTGTCCATCCAATTGGAAAAAGAGAAAATCAATAACCAAATAGCAACATTTGGATGTCCTCGAATGAGAAAATAAATGCAGACCAACATGCTCACATAATAAGATGCCAAAATAAATCATGGCAACCATGCACAAACACTCTAGCATCTGACAAGCACTTGGGCGATGACAAAGTCATCTATATATGAGTATTTGACTTAGGAGCCAAGTAAGAGTACTTGATCATAGGTCATACTCATCGTTTAAGCACAAGTGGGGTTACCACTTTTACGTAAAGCATGTAATGTTTTCACATGCTAAGAGATGCTTTGACTCAAGTCTTAGAGTAAAGCTCCCCCTTGATGTGACATCCCCCATAAGAGGGATAAACTAACCTTGTCTTTTATCGATGAAGACTTCATGTTGGTGAGGTAGTTGTGGATGCTCAATGTTGATGAAGATCACCAAGAGTTGGGATCATCCTTGTTGTTTCCTTACTCCTCTTACCTACATGGGTTAGTCTAAACACACAAGAGACATACACAAGGATATCTATGGACATGGAGTGCAAAGCATATGTTATGATGTCCATTGATTAGTTGATTACCTTGTCCCTTGCTTACCTTTGAGGGAATGTGTGAATCCTTGAACTATTGCATTGAGTTGATGTTGAGTGGAAAAAGTCCTTGCCAATAATGAATGTGAGTGAATTCATTGGCGGAGTCACCCCTCAAGAACTTACTAGTTCTTCTTCTTGGGTGCCCACATCAAGTTGATGGGGATCCTTGGTGTTGAAGTAGCCTTTGTAGTAGTTGATATTGAAGTAGCCTTGGGAACCCACTCCACCAAAGCTAGGGGTTCATCTTCAAATGAGTCAATGTCCTCTTGAAGCTTTTTCTTGCCCTTGAGCTTGTGGTCTTATGGTGGAAGGTCATCTTGAGTGTTTGTCCCCTTGGGAAGAGTATTTTCATACTTCTCCTTTTGAGGAACAAACTTAGTCTTGGGATATTGACCTTCTTCCCACTCAACTCCATTAGCGTTGAAGTAGCCAACACCATGATTCTTTTGGTATCCTCCATGCTTGCATACAATTTCCTCAAATTGCTTACATCCGGCAAGACTCTTGTCGATACCTTTTTCTACAATTACTTTCAAGAAAGCATTTTCTTGCTGAAGTGTAACTTGGCTAAGAGAATCATCATTAGTGGAATCAATAGAACTACTAAAAGCAACATCATTGGGTTTAGCATTTTTGTTGTTGCTACTAGATGAAGAACCTTTCTTGCCTTTGTTACTAGACTGCTTAGTTTTAACTTGAGGCATGAAGGTAGACAAGAGTAGTTGTTTGTCTAGATAAGATGAAGTCTTCTTTCGGAGATCGTCATTGATAGCTTTGAGAAACTCATGCTCTTGCTCCAAATTGAGCTTCTCGAAGCATAGCTTCTCATGAGTTCTCACAAGCTCTCTATGATCTTCGAAAGTAGATTCATGAGCTAACTTAAGAGTGTTTAGTTATTTAGTTAGTTGTTCTATTTTCATCTTACCATCATCAAATGACTCATGTTGACTAGCATGAGAATTATCAAGTTCATTTTGATGAACGTCACTAGTTTTATAAAAAAGCAAGTCATCATCACAAAGCAAATCATCTTCATCACTATCAAAATCAAGATACTCAGGGTGTGATACCTTGGGGCCTTTAGCCATGAAGCAACTTCCACTCCCTTCGTTTGGTGAATCAAATAGATCATAGGAGTTGGTAGTCACTAGAGCAATTTCGGCAACACCATCATCTTGACTATAGTCGGAGTCGAAGTGATAGCTTCTCTTAGAGTTGTTGTCGGAGTCGGATCCAGAAACCCGTTCACCAACATGAGCTTGATGTTTTCTTCTTGTGTAGCTCATGGTGTACTTGTTCTTCTTATCTGAATCTCTACTTCTCCTTGAGTGTCTTCGTTCATAATGACCATCTCTACTCCTTGTCTCTCTTTGTGGTGATCCATTCCTTGTGCTTCGTCTTCGAGGTGACTCTTCTCTTCTTTTGTAGGGAGCCATGCACTCATTTGAGTAGTGTCCGGGCTTCCCACAATTGTAGCAATTGCGGTCACGACTTGACGAATGCTTCTGATCATATCTTGAGTTGGAATTTCTTTCTTTGCCTCTATTCTTGTAGAACTTGTTGAATTTCTTGACCATGAGGCTTATCTCTTCATTGGTGACAAGGTTGTTGCTTGAAGTCGCGGGAGCATCACTTGTGGCTTTGTAAGCACCGCTAGACTTATGATGAAGTTCTTCCTTTTCTTTGAGTGTCATCTCATGAGCAACAATCCTTCCAATGACTTCCGTAGGATTGAGATCTTTGTAGTTTGGCATCATTTGGATCAATGTGCACACAGTGTCGTATCTCTCATCCAAAGCTCTAAGTATCTTCTTGATGATGAATTTGTCGGTCATTTCTTCTCTTCCTAAGCCGGCAATCTCATTTGTGATGAGATCTAGACTAGAGTACATCTCTGTGACTCCTTCACCATCCTTCATCTTGAACTTGTCAAGCTGACCTTGAAGAACATCTAACTTGCATTCTCTCATGGACTCTGTTCCTTCGTGCATATCAACCAAAGTATCCCAAATCTCTTTTGCATTCTCAAGACAGCTGATTTTGTTGAATTCTTCAGGGCATAAGCAATTGAAGAGAATGTCGCATGCTTGAGCATTCAGTTGCAACATCTTCAACTCATCCGCTGTCGCTTCACGATCCGTTTTCCGTCCATCCGCAAAGAACTCACCTTGCAAGCCAACACGAACAACAAGCCCAAACGGCAGGGTTATGACCAAGAATATGCATTTTCATTTTGTGCTTCCAACTAGAAAAATTTGTGCCATCAAAGTATGGACCTCTATGGTGATAACTTCCCTCACTAGATGCCATACTCTCCTAGGTTGTGAGACCTAAGCAATGGAGACCAAATCTCTGATACCACTTGTAGGACCGATAGTATGTCTAGAGGGGGGGTGATTAGACTACTTGACCAAATAAAAGTTTTGCCTATACCAATTTTTAGGGTTGATAGTTTTTAGCATACCATGGCAAATCAAGTACACCCTACACATGCAAGTCTAAGAGTTATAGCAGCGGAAAGTAACAACAAGCATGTATAGAAGGGATAGGGTAGGAAGATCAAACGCAATTGTAGACACGATAATTTCTCCCGTGGTTCCGATAGGTGGCGCTATTGTACATCCACATTTATGGAGTCTTAAACCCACGGAGGGTAACGGTCGCGAGAGTCCACGGAGGGCTCCACCCAAAAGGGTCCACGAAGTAGCAACCTTGACTATTCCATACAGCTTCCGTCCATGAAGGACTAGCCTCACTATGGGTAGATTTTCACGAAGTAGGCAATTCCTTGCCCTTACAAACTTCTTGGTTCACTCCACAACACGAAGTAGGAGGCTCCCAAGCGACACCTAACCAATCTAGGAGGCACCACCCTCCAAAAGGTAATAGGCTCGGTAATGACGATGAACTCCTTGCTCTTGTGCTTCAAGATGATAGACTCCTCAGCACCCAATCACTCTCTCATAGATTTGGCATGGTGGAAGAGATAGGATTTGTGGAAAGCTACTTGGGGAGGCTAGAGATCAAGATCCATATGATTGGAGTGGAAGATCTTGACCTCAACACAAGGGTAGGTGGTTCTCTCTCAGAAAATTTGATAAGATATGTATGGAATAGTTCTGAGTGCTTGTCTCTCGAGTAGGTGGTGGTGAAGGGATATATATATAGGCATCCCCAAAAATCCAACCGTTACACACAAAATGACCAACTCGGTGACACCGATGTGTTAATAACGGTGGTACCGAAGTGACCAAAAGGTGGAAACTTTTGAATCTCGGTGAGACCGATATAGGAAACTCAGTTACACCGATAAGGTGACCAACGGTCAGATTTCCAATCTCGGTGACGCCGATCCAAAATTCTCGGTGCGACCGAAAATGTGAATTTGCGTAACAGAAAGTTGGCAACCTAAACTCGGTGGCACCGGTATAGATTTGGTTGCACCGAATTGGCTAGGGTTTGGCTGAGTCTGTCTAGGTTCTGGAATTGGTGGCATCGGTATGGGAAAGTTGGTTGCACAGATTTTGAGTGTTAGGTATAGAACAGACTTTGGTGGGAGAGTTTGTGGATGTTTTGGGCGACTATCACTTGTGCACGTTGGAGCATATTGTTCACCAACAAAACCTTACCCCCCTTTAATAGTATTGGCTTTCCTACGGACTCAAAGTTATTTCTCACAAATATAAAATGTATATTCCTTTTCCTTGAAGCTTGGCCAACCTATTTGCTTGCATCTTGGGGTATGTCCACACTCTCCTTTTGCCAATCCTATAATTGAACATTTCCTGAAATATACTTGGTGGAAACATTAGTTCAATGACTTATATGTTGTTATTAATCACCCCAATCTCATAGACTATAACCAGCAGTCAGGCTCATATAGGTGTGTTCCTCCAAAGATCGCTCTGTAGGACAACATCTTTCTTACATATAAGCTTTAGAACACATTAAGACAGTAGTCATGCTACCATGCAATATCCGAGATTATTGCATCTCCAACAGAGTGGGTTAGTAAAGTTACTCTCCTCAGTTCACCACCGGCATGTTTTCCCAGGTACTACTTCATAGGATCTCCAATCACATAGGTTGTGTTACTACCATGGCAACTCATGTGGGTCTCATACCCATCTCCCTCGATGCATTATCTATCACAACACGTGATCGCCCTTTAGTAAAGGGATCTGCCAGATTCTTAGCTGTTTGGATGTAATCCAACGCTTTCACTCAAGAGATTCTTAAATGTCTGATAACTTTCAATCTCATTCTTATATGTTGTAGGACTTCATGTTGTCCTTTGAACTCTTCACTTTGACAATGACTGTCTGATTATCGAAGTTCATCAGGATAGCCGGCTTCTCAACCACTGGCAAGTCCATCCAAAGATCTCAAA
The DNA here is from genome assembly GCA_022496015.1 of Hordeum marinum. Taxonomy (NCBI): domain Eukaryota; kingdom Viridiplantae; phylum Streptophyta; class Magnoliopsida; order Poales; family Poaceae; genus Hordeum; species Hordeum marinum. The sequence goes on from CM039678.1 coordinate 270,666,983, forward strand.
GAAATTCTGCTTCAACACCAGATTTGTCTAATGCTATTAATTCTGCTTCCATTGTCGATCTCGTTAAGGTCGTTTGCTTGCAAGACTTCCAGGAAACATCACCACCTCCAAGTGTAAACATATACCCAGTAGTGGCCTTCATCTCATCAGCATTAGAGATCCAATTCGCGTCACTATACCCTGCAAGTAATGACAGGTATCCGGTATAGTGACTTTGTGGTTCATAGTACCTTTTAGATTGCTTATAACTCTTTCAACAACATGCCAATGAAAATCACCCATATTGGCAACAAACCGGCTCAGTTTGCTCACAACACACGCGATGTCAGGCCTTATTGCGCTAGCTAGATACATAAGTGAACCAATGATTTGAGAGTATCTCAATTGATCTTTAGTTGTGCCTGTGAACTTTCGAACCAGCACACTAGGATCATATGGTGTTTGAGAAACTTTGCAGTCCGAATATCCAAAATGACATAAAATCTTCTTAGCATAATGGGATTGCAGAAGTGTAATCCCACCCTCATCATCTCTCAATAGCTTGATGTTGAAGATAACATCAGCCACTCCACGGTTCTTCATCTCAAAGTGCTGAGACATAAAAGACTTAACCTCCTCAATTACTTTGAGATTGGTTCCAAATATCAGTATGTCATCAACATACAAGCACAGTATAAATCCTTCACCACCACCATGGCGATAGTATACACATTTGTTAGCTTCATTAACAATGAAGCCAACAGATGTCGGAGTTGTATTGAACTTCTCATGGCATTGCTTAGGTGATTATCTGAGGCCATATATAGATTTTAGAAACTTACACACATTTCCTTCTTCACCATTTTTCACAAAGCCATCTGGTTGTTGCATATAGATTGCCTCGTCTAACTCTTCGTTTAGGAAAGCCGTCTTGACGTCCAGTTGATGGACAAGAAGACCATACTCTCCTCTGATTCCTGTCTAGAAGTGCTTTGCATATCTATCATGGAGAATATATCCTCAAAGAATGTAGCATCCTTAGACTCCATAATTGTACTGACCTTCATGTCAGGTACCTCAGATTTCACTACTAGAAATCTATAGCCAACGCTGTTCTTAGCCTAGCCCAAATTAACGCAGTCCATGGTCTTTGGTCCACGCTTATGCTTTTTGGGGATCGACACATTAACTTTTGCCAAACATCCCCAAGTACGTAAGTAGGAGAGCCTCGTCCTTATCTTTGACCACTACTCATAGGGAGTGACCTCATTATCTTTTATCGGAACATTATTCAGGACATGACACGAAGTCAATATAGCCCCCCTACCATGCCTTGGATAAACCCGATGTATCTAACATGACGTTAACCAAATTAGTTAGAGTACGGTTTTTCCGCTTGGCAACCCCATTTGACTGGGACAAATAGGAAGGCGTCGTCTCATGAATAATGTCGTGTTCCGAATAGAAAGAATCAAACTCATTTGAGAAGTACTCTCCACCACGATCTGACCAGACTCGTTTAATTTTCATTTCAAGTTGATTCTCAACTTCTTCCTTATAGATTTTAAAGTAGTGTAGAGCCTCATATTTAGTATTTCATAGATACACATAGCAATATCTAGTGGAATCATCTATCAATGTCATGAAGTATTTCTTTCCACATTTAGTCAACACACCATTCATCTCACAGAGATCTGAATGTATGATTTCTAGTGGCGCCAAGTGTCTCTCCTTTGCAACCTTGTGAGGCTTGCAAGATTGCTTTGCTTGCACACACGAATGGCACTTAGAACCTTTGGCTAAAGTGAAACTCGGGATTAAATTTAGTTTTGCTAGCCATGTCATAACACCGAAACTAATGTGACAAAGACGTCAATGCCAAACTTCAGATTCATTAACACTCGAATGAATATTGTTCACGACTTAAGTACAAAAATTTGCAAGGGAAAGGCGGAATAGACCTCCACATTCATAACCTTTTCCAAGAAAAAGTCCATATTTCGTAACAACTACTTTATTAGACTCGAAGACCAACTTAAACCCTTCTCTACATAGAAGGGAGCCACTAACGAGGTTCTTCTTGATGGTGGGTACATGTTACACGTTATTCAGCTGCATGATCCTTTCCGAAGTAAACTTCAGATCGACCGTGCCAACACCAAGAACAGAAGCACTAGCGCCATTCCCCATCAATACAGACCCTCAGCCTATGACCTGATAAGAAGAAAACAATTACATGTTAGCACACACATGAATATTTGCACCTGTGTCCACCCACCAATCGATGGACTGACAAATTGAAAATACAGTAAATAAATTATCATACCCAGAGGCACCACTTCCATTACTGCGCACAATCATATTGCTAGACTTATTGTCCTGCGCTGGCTTCTTGTACCTGTTTGGACATTTGTTGGCCCAATGTATCTCTGAACCACAGTTGAAGCAACTTTTACCCTTCTTATTCCTCTTGAAGGTCTTCTTTCCCTTCTTCTTGAAGTCGGTATTATGTTGGACAGGATTCTTTCCCTTGGGCTTGTGGGAGTTGAAGTTCCTCTAATGTACCATATTGGCAACCCAAGAGCTTTCGACCGCTTTTCCATGCGAGTCCTTTGCTCTCGAGTTCTCCTCAACACTCAGATGGCCGACGATATCCTCTACTAAGATTTCATGCCTCTGATGTTTCAGAGTGGTAGCACAGTTCATCTAGGAATTAGGGAGCTTAGCGATTATACACCCCGCGACAAATTTGCCCGATAAATTGCACTTAAGAACCTCAAGTTTCTTAGCATTGCATATTATCTCATGAGCTTGTTCCAACACAGAAGGGTTGTCAACCATTTTGTAATCATGGAACTGCTCCATAACATACATCTCGCGCCCAGCATCGGTGGCCCCGAAGTTAGATTCGAGCGCCTCCCACAAATCCTTGGAGACCCCCACATGTACATATGCGTCAACCATCTTATCTCCGATCACGCTAAGAACTGCTCCAATAAAATAGACAGTGGCCTCGTTAAATGCCTTCTCCTTTTCAGGAGTGATCATTCCTGTGGGATTAACTCGGCTACCCAGAACACTTTCATAGTCATGATCCATAAGGTGGTTTTAGTCTACCAATGCTTAAAATATGTACAGGTAAACTTGTCTAGTTTTAGTGCAGCAGCAAAACCATTACTCGAAAAATTCCTACACAAATTAGGTTTTTGGATTGTTGAGAATATAGGCAATTTTCTAATCAGATTAATCTAGGAGATAGTAACTAGCATGGCATTGACTAGACTATTGACATACTGATTACGAAGCAGACTAGCATGCAAAACACATATAGTAGAAACATCTACACATATAGCCAGTACCGCTAAGACTAAAATAAGCAGCAACAGGATAAACGGGTTATACCCTCCAAACGGCCAGTTGGCCATAGCCGCGGGGGTAGCGTCCTTGGCCGCCTTCCTGTCGGCTTCACGCTTCTTAGCAATAGCACGATCAGCTTCAGCTGGGGATGACATGGTGATGACGACGAAGGCGATGCGGTCGTAGAGGAAGTAGTCGAATGGAGGCAAGCAGACGCGTAGTCGCTCCCCAGAAACCTAATCACCCCTCTCCCCATACAGAACCCACAGAGGCGTGGTTTTAGAGGCCTGCTCTCCCTTCGACCGTGTATGCGGTGAACAGGACAGAGTCACCGGCGACAGCAGGAGCAAAAGGAATGACGGGGCGATGCGTGCGTTGAGGCAGATGTGATGTTTTTTCATGGTGGCTAGGGTTGGCCGAAGCCCTGCTTATGTAAGTGGCGTTCGGGTGGAGAGACGTGGGATGAACCCACGTCCAAGTCGGTAGCCAACAATCCAACGTCTCAAATCGTGGCGTTACGTATTCTCCGTTCCTGACCGGCAAAAATAATCGCGTAGGTATGAGCTCAGCTCGGCTCAATCCCGCAACCCGTGGTGCGTCATGACGAGGCATGGCGTGGCGAGGTGGGCGGAGGAGGAGGCGTGCGCGAGGGCCTCTTCTCTTCTCATGCTCCAATAGCATGTGGAAGAGAGCACCTCATAATGAGGTGCAACTCCCCCTCCACTAGCAAGGTGGTACTAAACTTCCCACTCCCTTGTCATGCCACCTACATGGTCCCTTAGAGATTTTTCTGAAATTGTCTCATGGGACAAAAGCCCATCTAAGATTTCAACAGAGTCATCTGCCTGTGTCGCTAGGTATTCCAACTCGGCCTCCTCCCCCCTCTTCGGAAGCAGCATAATCAGCACTGTTAAGTTCGTGCGATGCAAAAGTTGTTTATTTTGTGCGTAACTTCATTGAGATTTCTATGAGAGGAAGCTTCGGGTCATAGTTTCCAACAATGGCTCCTCTCACTGTCTTCTCTCCCTTCACATCTGCATCCACCTCTTCCACAACCTCTTCTTCATTCAACTAAGTCCCTTCTAGCGAACCTACATCATTGTCGTCATCTCTACATTTAGGGTCTATCGAATCTTTGTTTACATCAAAATCACAACCCATATCTCTGCCAGCTTCTACCCCATCATGTGTTGGACGGGTGCTACCTTCTATTGTGGGATGACTCCCGATCATGTTATCATAGATTGTAGGACTATCTGCACTATGGTTGCCTACTCTTGACCTATGGTCGTGGCCATCACAGCACCCCGACATGCAATTGAGGTCTATGTCAGAGAAGTTATTACCTGGCTGGACAACTACATGTATAACAAGGATCTTCATGCAAGATTCACTGACCATTGCCTTGTAGTTATCGCAATATTAAGGTACGACAATCTATGGGACCCACGAGGCCCCTTTGCAGTTGATCTATGGGGATCCATGAGACAAAGAGCATCACCAATTCATGCACGCTCGCGGTTTAGATAGGTTCGGGCCGCTCGGAAGCATAAAACCCTACGTCCTGTGTGTTGTGGATTATCTGGGTCCAAAGTACACGAGCACAATAACTCAGAAAGAGTGCTCGAGGGTGTGGATACGCATGCAAATGGACAGGGTTTTGACCTTTGTAAAGCTAGCCATGGAAATCCTTTTATAGGCTAAGGGGTTACCAGAATGGTTAAAATGGTCATTACACGGGGTAAAAAGTAGATACTATAGCTGCCAAAACTACTGACATGAGATAGAGTGGAAAATACCTAACCCTCGCGGATTAGAACAAGCACATTAAATGCGTCATGAGGTGTCACGCTGGCACCGTCTCCCGGCAAGGATCGTCTCTCCATCTATTTCGTTTGTCCAACTACCTTTTATTCTTCCGCCATGCCACGAGACGGGTGTCATTAAAGCTATTGTAAATCTACTGAGCTGCCACGCCTCTCGATAAGCTCTAGCTAACCGCCTGGCCACTCAAAACCTAACTAATGTAGACAATCACCTGATGAAGTGGAGCGGCGGCTTGGCTGCGGGACCTTGTCGGGCGCTTCCTTCGCCAGGTCTTCTCTACTGGCAAATGAGGCTCGCTAGTTGCTTTGGTCTTCACTTGGCGTTATTTGGAGCATAGCATTCGTCCAGTAAGGCTTGTCGGGCCAGAGGGCACGGTCGTCTATGCACATGTCACGGTGCTAAAGGACCCATTCTTTAGTATGCCGACATGCGGGGGCTTTGCTCCTTTACCCTTCTTGGCTCCAGCCATCGTCACCTTCTCCCATCGTCTTCCTTCCTCTTCCATTTCTTACAGGAAAATACCTCTAGAATTGCGAGGGGCACAGGACGAGCCCGAGGCTCCACTTCCGTTTTGAGGGATTCTCCTTTGAGTCAGACGCGCATTCTAGTCCCGACTGTGTGGGCGGCTCTAGCCTCCGCAGAAGGATCACCGCCAGGAGCCGTGGAAGGCTGGGTGTCCTAGGTCAATGTGGTCATGGCGGTGCACCCATCCCACCACCCCTGGTGGACACCCATACAGGGAAGGTGGCAACATGAGTTCATGGTGGTGCTGCACCATTGTCTTTGTAGCTGGTTGCGGCTTCTCGACCCCTTCGCAAGGGTCATGGAGGGCAGCAGACCCTTAGACCCATGGATTCGGGTAGACGACGGTTGCAATAGTCTCGCCTGGGTGGCTTTCATTCTTTCCCCTGGTAGCGCCATGTTCCTGATGCAGGGATGGAAATCGTTTGCCCACTCTCATTGACTAGGGCCGTGGCATCTCCTCCAATTCAGGTTCGACGGAGCCGCCACGCTTTCCATGAACTTCTTCGGGGCTTCTCGAAGCCTGCTAGAGTGTTGCGCAGAAAGCTCGAGCGACGACAACTTTACTTCCTCCAATGAGATCGACCACGACAACATCTCCCCCAACATCAAGGCAATAACTCCAACTATGCGCGCATAGTGCCCTAGCCAAATTTTCAAGATGGACCATCACATAGCTAGGTCCTCTCCTTGTCGGCCACCTGCATGACGAAATGGTTGGAACGAATGCGGTGTACCATCTGTGAGACCTCGTTTCCGGATAAATTGCCACATCATAGTGGTAGATCTCCTTTTGTATCCAACTCGCACCCAATATAACCCTACGAGGACACAAGAACAAAGTGGTTGGGTGTTCTCTACTAAATATTCTAATGTTATCTCATTTGTTTGCTGGAATGGATAGCTAGTTTGCCATATATGAGATTTTATACTTCTATATTCTTGTTCCCTCGCTTGCCGGAACCACTTGCTGGTGCGCACACCCCTGTCGCGAGCACTGTAGGAAGGGATCCTTAGTAGCCTGCTAGCGGTGCCGCTGTCAGCAAAGCCACCTTGTCGTTGTTGCCGCGGCTATTTTTTCATCATGTAGGCTCAGAACAACTTAAGAGTGCAAACAATTTTGACAAGGGTCCTCCGCGTGCAGGTTTTCTCATACAAATGTAAAACATTCAAGGGACAAAAACTCACAACAAAGAAATTTTTCAAAAGCTCTTGTGACTTAGCTTCTGTTTGTTGTGCTTCTTGTCGTAAAATGATCATCTTGAACGCATTTAGGTATACATACCGTCACTCCTCTCCCAGGAGGACTTGCACACGAGAGACCGTTTGAGAAAAAGAAAGAAGATAAAACGAGGAGGTAGGAACCTTGCTGATCCAACAACCATTTTAAGCAAGCTATGGTGGTCACAACATTTCATGCATATACACATAAAATAAGTATATACTTCAATAAAAGGTTGTAGAACACTTATCTTTATCAACTATGCACAGGATCTTCATCTGGCTTCGTACAAAGGATTACATGCCTTGCCGGCTGACTTGTACAAAAGGGGCTGTCGGGGGAGGTCCCGGCACCCGTGCCACACGGGTAGAACTTGTGAATATGCTCGATATTCCACGAGTTTTGCATCGGGGTGCCATCTTCGGTCTCTAGGTGGACTGCGCCAGGCCTAGTGACTCATACCACCTAGTAAGGACCTTACCACTTTGGCGTCAACTTGTTTGATCCCTTCACAGACAGGATCCGACGAAGGACAAGGTCACCTTACTCATAGATCCTCGCGCACACCTTGCGGTTGTGATAGTGGTAGAAGGATTGCCGGTACCGAGCGACACGTAATGCAGCCTAGAGACAATGTTCCTCGAGGAGCATGGCATCATCTTGCCGCAGTTGATCTTGATGGTACACATCAAAGGCCTACAATCGTGGTGACTCGTATGTGAGTTTCGTGGGGAGCACCGCTTTTGCACCATAGACTAGGGAGAAGGGCGTCTCTCCGATGATTTGATTTGTTGTCATCCTGATCAACCAAAGAACCATCGACAGCTCATCAATCCAGCGCCTTTCGTGCTTGCGCAGCTTGTCGAAAGTTCTTGTCTTGTGTCCCCCCAACACTTCAACATTTTCCATCTCCACTTGTTCATTGCTCCTAGTGTGGGCAACTAAGGCAAAGTAGATCTTGCCGTTGGTGTCTTGACAGTACTGCATGAAGTTGTTGCTGGTGAACTGTTTGCCGTTGTCGATGATGATCCTGTTGGGCACTCTGAAACGGCAAACTATTCCTCTGATAAACTTGACTGTTGCTCGCGCCATTACCTTCCTCACTGGCTCCACTTCGTTCCACTTTGTAAACTTGTCTATTACAATGAACAACAATTCAAGCCCCAGTAGGGCGAGGGAAAGGGCCGACGATGTCCAGCCCTGAGAACGCAAATGGCCAGAAGAGTGGTATGTTCTGAAGGGCTTCTGCTGCCTAATGTATATGCTTGGCGTGCAATAGGCATGTTTCATAGGTGGTTACCCTCACCAAGGCATCTTGAAGGGTTGTCGGTTATTAAAACCTTGACGAAATGCCTTGCCGACAAGCGCGTGGGATCCGATGTGGGATCCGTATACCCCTTCATGTATCTCCACCAATAGCTTCTGTCCACCTTCCCGTGAAATGCACTTCAAGTTCACCCCATTTGGTGTCCTCTTTCACAGATTGTTATCCATGAATTGGTAGATACTTGACTATCGGGCTACTCAGAGCGTTCTTGCTCTTCAGAAAGATCTCCTGTCTGGAGGTATTGGACGATCTGCTGCGCTCATGCCAGAGCTTGTGGATTAGGAACAAGAACTAAAGGCGTCTCTTCTGTAGCAGGAGTGCTAGCTTCCACGACAAAGACCATTGGGTCTGCTGGAGCTTGCTGCTCACCGGCAGGCGTCTTGTCATTTTGGGAAACCTTGTTGGTGGCCACTAGTGCCTCTATCGGGAAATAGTTGCCAGAATTGGTCTTTCTCTTTTTTACTTGCCGCATTGATGGCGTGACGAACGGTTGATCCAATCGAAGTACAAAAGTACTTGGTTCCACATGGAACTTTTGAGCAGCTTAGTTTGACAGGTCATCAGCAATACTATTTTCTACATGAGGGATGTGCTCCGTATATAGACCGTCAAAGTGCACCTCCAATTTCCTCACTTTATCTACATATGCTTCCACCAGAGGGCTTTGGTAATCCTTGTTTACTTGACGCACAACAAGTTGTGGATCTCCTCAAACTATTAACTTTTTGATGCCAAGGTCTACTTCTATCCGTAGGCCGACAAGCAGTCCTTCATACTCGGTTCTGTTGTTCCCTGATACCTCCCAGGGAGAGTGCATCTGGATCACAAACTTATGGTGCTCTCCGGTGGGTGCGACAAGCAGCACTCCAGCACCGACACCTTGTAGCAAGAAGGCTCCGTCAAAGTACATAATCCATACCTGCGGTGCTTCCTAGTCGTGGAGAGTTGTCTCTTGAATTTTTTTCGTCTTGCGTTGGCGTCCATTCAGCAATGAACTCAGCCAAGGCTCTGCGTTATATAGTCGTCGTGCTCTCAAAGCTCGAATCAAAGCTAGCGACCTCCAATGCCCACTGAACAATCATGCCGGTTGCTTCTAGATTTCTGAAGATCCGTTGACGCGAGTGATGATGGTGATATGGTGTGCTTGGAAGTAGTGTCACAGCTTTCGGGAGGCCATATGAAGGCCGAAAAGCAACATATGCACTCCAGAATAACTTGATCTAGCCCCCTAGACGAGAGAGATGACGAAGTAAATTGGGTGTTGCACCATCTTCTTCTTTTGCACCACTTGTTGTTCTGCTCCTTGCGTTGTACCTGTGTCGTAGGCTCCTTGGCTTGCCAGAGTTGAGTCATGCTTGCGAGTCGTCAGCTCGGGGGTTATCACTTCCTGTTCCTCAACTTATCTCCCTGCCCCTAGTGCGGCACTAACCACTTGATGTGTTGCTGTCAAATATAGCAACAATGACTCTTGTGGTTTTGGCGTGACTAGAACTAGCATTGAGGACACATATTTCTTCAAGTCTTGCAGCATTGCCTCCACTTCCAGAGTCCAATTCATTGGACCTGCCTTTTTCAAGATTTTGAAAAATGGCAAGGCACGTTCTTCCGACATGGAAATGAACCTGCTAAGGGCGGCGATGCAACCCACCAGGTGCCTCCAAATTCTCGATTACCACAATCTTGGCGGGGTTGGCTTCAATACCACGCTATGACATGAAGAACCCGAGGAGCATGCCGGGTGGGACTCCAAACACGCACTTCTCAGGGTTGACCTTCAAGTTGATCTTGCACATATTTGCAAAGGTTTCTTCTAAGTCTTGAATCAGTGTGTCCTTGTCCTTGGTTTTGACCACTGTGTCATCCATATATGCCTCCACATTTATGTGCGGTTGTAGTTCAAAACCAATTTGGATGGCCCTTGCAAATGTTGAACCAAGACTCTTTAAGCCGAAAGGCATACACTTTAAGTAGTACATGCCACATGGGATAATGAATGCATTCTTCTCTTCTTATTCCTTGACCTTGAAAATATGATTGTAGCCAGAATAGGCGTCAAGAAATGACAACAATCGCATACGGCATTTGAGTCCACTGTTTGATTGATGCGCAACAAGAGGAAAGGATCTTTCGGACAAGCTTTATTGATATTAGTGAAATCAATGCAAAGCATCCACTTCTTGCTTGCTTTCCGCACTACCACTGGATTTGCTAGCCACGTGGGGTGGATCACACCTACGATCAGACCTGCTACCTCTAGCTTGTTGATTTATTCGGCAATAATATATTTCCACTCCAGGGATGCCTTTCGTACCTTCTGCTTCACGGGACATGCGTGGGGACAAATGGTAGGTGGTTCACAATCACCTCCCTGGGAATACTGGGGATGTCAGGTGGTTCCCAGGCAAACACATCGACATTCGCCCGTGTCACACCCTGTGTTGTTATCACCTTTTTATGTTTGGATATATAAAATTTGGAGCCAACTAAAACTTTTTTCAATGCTTGTGCTTGATTGAATTGATGCTTGTTTGCTTGTTGATTGTTGTTTATGGCACTCTTCGATTCTATCCCTCTTCATATTCATCTTCCTTGACCCAAACTTGTTTCCGAATGATCATGCCATGTAAATAGTGCCCAGAACTATTTTTATCAAATTTTATTTTTACCAAAATGGATTTATTGAAATTAGGTTTTCAAAATCCCCTGAAATGAGGTTTGCACTACAAGTCCACAAATTGGGTGGATCCTTCTTCCCACAAGGCTTTATTTCAAAACTACTACATATAAGACTTTTCAAAACCACCAAATATTAATTTTAAGATTATTTTTATATTTTATTTAAAGGCTTTCTCTTAAGACCAGAAATGGTTTTTCATAAGGAAAAATTATTTAAATGCTTTCAAAATATTTGAGAAAATTTTGGGAAACTCAGTGGACATATATTTTCCATATACACGAGTTTCAACACATGGGCGTGTTCAAATCATAGGCAACCCCCCTAAGTCCCTTTCTTTTCAAATCAAGATTTTGGAATATTTCTATAAGAAATATTCTCAATAACTCTAGGAAAATTCCAGCAAGTCTACACTATCATAGGTGATGATCTTGCAAAGTTTCACCTCAATCCAAGTTGGTTTGGTTTATCAAACCATCCCAAAACCATTCCTGTCCAGATTGAAATTTGAACAACTTTATAGTGTGAAGTTTGTCCCCTTGACCTCAAACCTTGTGGACATGTTCTAATCACCAAATAATGATTCTATACTAAGTGGTGCATCAAGGGTAAAAGCTTCGCATGTCTAAATGTAGAGAAACCAGAATCTGTTGATTTCTAGGTTTCCACTAAGTCCCATTGTGAACTTTTATCAAACTCTCCCAAACTTGGTGATGAGCCCTACTTGTGACCACCCTTTGATCCTGTTAATTATCAAGGCATGTAGGATTCATCTACTGGGCCAAATCACCATCAAACACCTTCTAGTGAAATGGTAAGTCTCTGATTTCACCCCCTTTCTCTCTTCCGCTTGCCTCCAAACTTCTACCATACCTTCTGGCAATGCCCAAGAACCCCCAGTAAAAATCCCAAGTCCTCAAGCCACTAGGAGGTGGGGTAAAATCCCCATTTTTACCCCTAGACAGCCCTGGTAGAGGTTCTCTCCCCTCCGCTCTTACTCTATTCCTCTCCTAAAGCATCTAAGGCACTTTTCTCTAGCCTAGGCACCCCTAGATCCCCCTAGAAACTCTTGGACACACACAAGACACCGTTGGTATGCTGTGGCATGCCAAACGTGTGCTTTGCAGCGTGATACAGTGCCGACAGACACTGTAGATGTTCCCCACTACGTGGCCCCGACCACCTCGAGCACCCCCCTCTCGCCAGATGGTCGGCCTCGGCGTCCGCGCCACGCCACCTTGTTGGGTCCCTCCTCTCTCTGCCTCCTCTGGCCCTCCTCACACGCGTCGGGCCGCCCGAGCCGGCTAACCGCGGGGCTACAGGTGCGTGCTTCCCCGCCTCTCTCTCCTCCCACTCGACCTAGACCAGCCCCAGGAATGCCGCAGACTAGCCCTCGCCCCCTTTGATTGACCCTGGCCCCGGCCCCGAGCTCGCCGATGCACCCAAGCTTGGTGGACCACCGGATGCTTATAAAAGAGCCGCCCGGGACCCTCTCTCCCCTCTGGTCTCTCTCTCCACTCCCTAGCAACCTCCCTGTGCCCCCATAGAGCCCTCGACGCCTCTGTGCTAGGGATCAAGCCGAGGACCGCCACGGCCATCTCACCGTCGATCTACGGGTACCTCCCCTCTCCGGCCCCCATTCCTATCCCGTTGGGTTCCCCTCAGCTCTCTGACCCTTTCCGCTCCTTTCTCCCCTTCGTTTGCATAGGGTGACCGACACGTCCTCCTCACGAAGCTCCTCCGCCACGGCCATCTCCCTACCGGCGACTCCGGCCACCTCCGGTCGCCCTTCCACCTCCAAGAGATCGGAGACTCGACGCAGACCCCGTCCCCACCTCCAGCTCCCCTCGCCATGCCTCCTTCCGCCGCCGGTGAGCCTCTCCCCCTCTGCCCCGAGGTGGGAGAAGGATCCGACAAGTGGGACCCACCTATCGGCCTCTCTCTCCCTCTCCCGCGCTCTCTCCCCCCCCTTGCGATCGCTAACGGCTAGGCCCCGCACGTCAGGTTTAAACCTGGCCGCGTGTGAGGCCGACTGGCTAGCTAGCTGGGCTGGCCCAGCCATTGGCCGCGTCTAGCCCAGGGTCCTGTGGCCTTTTTCTTTTTCTTTTTTGTGGGATTTTGCAAAAATCCCACAGAGCTCAATAAAAATTCTATGACAATAATTTTTGCACCTAAATTCTGAGGATATTCCCTAGAATTTAATAGTGCCCTTTTTGTAAAATTTTGAAGACCTTTCACTGTTTTATTTTAAAACCTATATTTAAGCATATTTTGCGTCTGTTAACTAGTTTCCAAAAATGTTTTTCATAACAAAATATTAAACAAACATTTTTAATATAGTCTTTCGTATTTATCAGAGTAGGGTAGCATTTTTATTAGTGGCTTGAGTGCTCTGTTTTTTTGTGTGATGCTTATGTTTATCGCTATTTATCGCGATGATAGATTGCGCTATTAACGAGGGAGTTGGACCCGAAGACTTCGAAGACCCCGAAGACTTTGTTGAGCCAGGCAAGCAGCCCTTTAACCATGTTAAGAAACTTTTTCATGCATGACATATCGCACTTGTTGTTTCGATGATTTATCATGATGCGCAGTTTCCCCTTCGGTGGGTTGCGTATGATACTCTTACTGTTGACACTTTCATCGTGCATGACCGTGCCACCTTATGAAGGTTATGTGGGTGGGTGTAGATAGGATGCTAATAGTTGCTACGCAAGTGGGATGGGATTTATGGATAGTGTTGGGAAGGAAGAAATGATTTAAAAAAACTTTTCAAAAATCCCATATGGTGCCACTAATGCCCGAGGGAGATGATGATGAGTTGGGTGACCACTTGAGAAAGAAGTGGTGTACCGGAGCAAGTGAGTGACTGTGGTTTTCGAAAACGGATTGGTGTAAGTAGTGACCGTTATTCCAACCTTACATGTACGGCCACGATACCCCTTACGGGACGGGGCTTTGTTGATTACCTTGGTGGGTACTAGCTAGGAGCCCGCATTACTAGTGGTGGGAGTGGCGTGGTCACTCTCGATAAGGGGTCGCACCGGTATGTACGATCATGCGCTGTCTTCACAGGCACCAGGCACACCGTTCGTCCCCTCAGGGATGGTATGATTTGGAGCGAGGCTCGTGTGATGTACATCGTGAGGGCTGGGTACCAATCGAGTGGACTCTTTGTTTAGTATCGCTAGGGGAAAGGTATTGTTCGGGTGCTTACCTCGGGTATGTAATGTACCGCGAGTCGTGGATGACATGGAAGTTTCCCGAGTCTTGTGGGTAAAGTGGGCAACCTCTACAGAGTGTAAAAATATTTGAATAGTCATATCCTTGGTCAATGACAGTTGGATGACCGCTCTTGTGCTTCGTCGAATTGTTTTTACAAACTTGTGTGAGTGTGTTGGAGACAAAGATGGTACTTGAACTAAGTCCGATGACTTAGCATGGCAACTGAACTAACACCGATGACTTAGCATGATAAATGAACATGAGATGTTCAACCCCTTCTTATGATGATATCTATAACTTGTTCATGTGGATATCTGCCAAACCGTTGATGCATGCTTACTTACTTACTTGATCATGTCATTGCATTCAAAATTGGCTTTCCACAAATTACCTACTTAGTGCTACATAGTGCATCTTTATTACCTTGTTCCACAACTTGGGTTGCTTGCGAGTACATTCAAAGTACTCATTGGCTTGCTACTGGTTATTTAGTTGGCCAGGCATGGAAGAACAGGAGTATGTTGAAGAGTTTGTTGGAGACGAACATGCGAACTAGGACGCTTTCCAGTCAGAATGCATGTAGGTTACGGCAGATGGCATGGGTTCACGCTTTCGATCAAGATTTCCGCTAATTGTTCTATTTAAGTGTTTGGCCCTTGTGGCCCTATCTATGTAAGACTAGACCTTCGTGGTATTTATTTGTGTAAGACGCTAAATATGGATGTAAGACTCTTGTATTTTAGCTTCTGTGTGTTCACTGAGCATTGATCTCTAGGATCACTGTACACGTGCATTCGGTGCTCACGACTATGAGTCCGGGTCCCCACAGAGCTGGTATGAGAGCCATCCTCACTGTAGGAAGCCCTTAGTTAGCATGGACGTTAGTCAGGATAAAACCAATTTAAAACCTACACCTAGCACCTATACTTAGGGATTCTATACTATTTATATCTTCTATTCTTCACACAACACTTTGCTGACTCTCCTCCCTTCAAACTTTTGTAGATGGCCGTCGTACCTGAAGCCTTCCTGACATGCGGCTTTCCCCTACTCCTTGGGGATAGCCTAGAGAAGTTCCAGTTTCGCCAACCACCAATTTCCCTCTACCACAAGCACTGGGTCGAGGTCGTCACGAGGGAGTACCACATGGATGTGGTCATGAAGGCAAACGACTCTCCGACTAGTTGGTTCTTTGAAGGACCAAAGATGGAGACCATGATACTTGTAGTCGAGACAATTGCATGCATCTGCACGTTCAAGACATCATTCTAGAGATGGTTAATGAGCCGGCTACTCGCTACCTTCCTTTCAGAAAGGATGATCTTGGCGAGAGTTGGACACTGGTTCCAACCCAGGAGGATGGCACACCACTCAGGTTCTAGACCTACTTCAGCCTCTCCACCGATAGTCTGGATCACCACTTGATTAAGGAGTCCGTGAAGCTCCGTGGGGAACTTCACCACACCCGAGGGCTACTCTGGGAAGCCAAGACGAAGCCAGATAGGATCAAGAAGGACGTAGACCCTGACGGGCCACCAACTGTCGCTTATCGAGGAGGAGTACCCCCAGCTAGTGATGCACCTACATGTCGTCATCGCATGAGTGCGAGGGAGTAGCGCGAGCTCTTCACCGACCAGCCAGCGAAGCATCGTGAGGATGGACCTCCTCGTTTCCCGACCCCTTCGACTGGGAATGATGCTTGTTCAGATGATCAACAGGAGGAAGACCAAGAGGAGCATGACTACGAGACCAAGCACTCCACCACCTGAGTCCGAGAACCCGTAGGGTAGGATCAGTCATGTACCCCTCATGTGAAGTCGAGTCCGTGTAGTGGTTCATATGAAACCATGTGTGCTTGTTGATTGTTTTGTTGTTTGTGTTACGATGCAAGTCGCGCTTTTGCCTTAGGCAACATGTAAGCGACCCCATCGTCTATCTTAATATATATGTTGGTCTTTGACCTTTGTTTTAACACACTTGCACTCGACCAACGCCCTTAGGCGCGCTTTACCGTTGTTGCTTTCCCTCTCGTCTGTCTCAGTTGTTTGACTTGGTGCTCCAAACAGGATGGTGACTGCTCTCGCAACAGCTCCTTCGACAACCCTAAAGCTGGCAACTCAAGCCAGCAATAGGGGGCTGGTGGGGCTGCTCACGCTGGAGGACACCAGGAGCAGCCACAAGGCGACATTCCCCTGCTACCACCTCCACAGGAGAACATGAGCATAGCTTAGTTTCTCCAAGTTTTGCAGGAGGAACGCCAAGCCAACAATGCTGCTATCCAACATATGGCTCAGGCGCTTGTGAACAACCAACAACAAGGCAGGAACGGCAATGGCCGCTTCACTCTGTATGAGTTCATGAGGAATTCGCCCCCAACCTTCACCGAGACTGCTGAACCATTGGATCCTGATGATTGGATCCGCACCATCGAGGACCTCCTTGCATTGGTTAATTGCAATGAGGATCGAGAGAAGGTGCTTTATGCCTCTCACTGCCATGTGGGTATCGCCCGAGCTCGGTGAGATGAATTCAACGTCATGCAAGGTGAGCGTGTGATCACTTGGAATGACTTCAAGGAAGGATTCCGCACCGCCCACATTCATTCTGGGATCATGGCTATCAAGAAGAGAGAGTTTCGAGCGATGAAGCAAGGAAGTGGCTCTGTCAAGGAGTACCTGTAGAAGTTCAACCTGATGTCAAGGTATGCACCTGAAGATGTCAACACCAAGGCTGCCAAGAAGGAATGCTTCATGGAAGGACTTCAAGAGACCCTGCAGTATCAGCTCATCGTCTGCGACTGTCGCACCTTCTTTGACCTAGTGGACAAGGCCCTCATGCTGGAGGACAAGCGTCGTGCTATAGATGACACTCGCAAGCACAAGATGATCAACAAGGGTAGCTCAAGCAACCAGAAGCCTCGCCCCTGGCAGCCAGCCCCAGCCAAGCCAACCAATTAGCCACAGTAGGCTAGACCTCTTGCGCCTCGTCTGAGCTACTAGCCTCAGCGGTATGCCAATTCTAGGCCAGCCTACAACAACCCCAATATCAAAAACGGTGGTAGAACCTTCAACAACAACCCTGGGCAAGTCACTTGCTTTGGATGTGGTTAGCAGGACACATCTCTAGGCTATGTCCCAACAAGAAGACAGATGCACCGCACCCCGATGCGCCAAACCAAGGTAAGGCCCGTGGAGCACCTCCAAGGAACCCCGCTCCCCGCAACAAGTCCAACAATGGCAAGGGTCGTGTGAATCACGTCACCGCAGAGGAAGCCCAGGAAGATCCGGATGTCATACTGGGTACGTTCCGCGTCAACTCAACCCCAGCAACAGTATTGTTTGATTGTGGAGCTTCGCATTCTTTTGTCAACCAAAAGTTTGCACTATAGAGTGGCATGAAGCCTACACCCCTGGGTAGTCATATGTTGATACAAACCCCGGGATTAGTTATGAAGTCTTGGATAGGTTGTAAGGGAGTTGAGATTAACATCAACGGGGTAGATTTCCTAGCAGACCTCATCATCCTAAAGTCAGAAGGTTCGGATGTAATCCTTGGCATGGACTGGTTAACCAAGCACCAAGATTTGGTAGACTGTGCGAAAAGGATTGTCACCATGACCAATAGCCAAGGAGTGGAAGTCAAGTATGTTCCCAATCCTGCCTCCACTCAAGCCCCTCAGGCTAACTGTCTATCGGGAATTGAGATGGATCAAGTGCCGGTGGTATGTGAATACACATATGTGTTTCCTGATGAGCTGCCCGGAATGCCTCCTAACCGCGACATTGAGTTCATCATTGAGCTTATGCCTAGATCAAGGCCCATCTATAAGAAGGCCTACATGATGGGATCCGAAGAGTTAGCTGGATTGAAGAAGCAACTGGTAGAGCAGCTCAGAGAAGGATTCATTCTCCCAAGTGCCTCTCCTTGGGGATCACCTGTTCTATTTGTGTCAAAGAGGGACGAAACTAACACACTCTGTTTCGATTACCATTCTCTCAATGAAGTCATGATAAAGAACAAGTACCCACTCCCCAAGATTGAAGACCTATTTGATCAGTTGAATGGAGCCAAGGTGTTTTCCAAGATCGACCTCAGGTCTGGATACTATTAGCTGAAGATTAGACCCCAAGACATTCCGAACACGGCATTTGTAACCTGGTATGGCCTGTATGAATACACGGTCATGTCATTTGGGTTAACCAATGCCCCTGCCTACTTCATGTATCTCATGAATAAAGTCTTCATGGAGTACTTGTACAAGTTCGTCGTCGTCTTAATTGATGACATACTCGTCTTCTCCAAGTCTGAAGAGGAGCATGAGGAACACTTGAGGTTGGTCCTAGAGAAGCTTCGATTGCACCAGCTTTATGCCAAGTTCGACAAGTGTGAATTCTGGCTGCATGAAGTTGGATTGTTGGGTCATGTGCTCACTGTAGAAGGATTATTAGTGGATCATACCAAGATTGAAGCCGTGACTGAGTGGCAAACCCCAACTACCGTGAAGGAAGTCAGGAGCTTCCTCGGACTCGCGGGATATTACCGCAAGTTCATGGAATGGTTCTCGAGCATTGCCCGACCCATGACCCAGCTTTTGAAGAAAGACAAGAAGTTCCAATGGACAGCTAAGTGCGAGGAAAGCTTCTAGGAGCTCAAGAAGAGATTGACCACAACCCCAGTTTTGGCCACCCTCGATATTCACAAAGAGTTTGTGATATATTGTGATGCATGAAGAACCGGGCTTGGAGGTGTTCTGATGCAAGAAGGCAGAGTCGTAGCACATCTATCCAGACAGCTACGTCCTCATGAGGAGAACTACGCAACTCATGATCTCGAATTGGCAGTCGTGGTTCATGCCTTGAAGACATGGCGACATTACCTTCTGGGAAGCGATGTGAGATATTCACAGACCACAAGAGTTTGAAGTATATCTTCACTCAAAGAAAATTTAACATGAGGCAGCAAAGATGGTTGGAGTTGATCAAGGATTATGACCTCAGTGTTCAATACCACCCCGGAAAGGCCAACGTGGTAGTAGACGCTTTAAGCAGAAAGTCTTGTTCCTTGCATGCCATGATTAAGGAAAGGGTACCCGCCCTATATGAAGATCTTGAGAGTTTAGGCTTGGAACTGGTTGCACCAGGATTCCTCGCCAACCTCGAAGCAGAGCCTACCTTGATGGATGATATTAAAGAAGATCAGAAGGGACACAAGAGCATTGAAGGCATCAAAAGGAAGATCAAGGCAGGTAAGGCCCCAAGATTCTCAGTGGATGAACAAGGAGTTGTATGGTTTGGGAATCGCATCTGCGTACCCAACAAAGAGGTGCTCAAGAATTTGATCTTGCAAGAAGCTCATGACACTCCATACTCCATCCATCCTGGAGGAACCAAGATGTATCAAGACCTCAAGGCAAGATTCTAGTGGCATGGCATGAAACGGGAAATAGGCACATTTGTCGCTAAGTGTGACATATGGCAGAGAGTCAAAGCTGAGCACCAGCGACCTGCTGGACTTTTGCAACCTCTCAAAGTGCCTAAATGGAAGTGGGACAAAGTCGGGATGGATTTCATCACCAGTTTACCAAGGTCAAGAAAAGGACATGATTCCATTCTGGTCAGTGTTGATCACCTGACTAAAGTAGCCCACTTCATCCTCGTTAAGACAACCTACAATGGGAACCAATTGGCCAACCTCTACATCAACT
Source organism: Hordeum marinum (assembly GCA_022496015.1). NCBI lineage: Eukaryota > Viridiplantae > Streptophyta > Magnoliopsida > Poales > Poaceae > Hordeum > Hordeum marinum. The sequence continues at coordinate 270,686,820 of CM039678.1, forward strand.
GGATTGTGATCCTCCACGAAGTTCCTAAGGAGATTGTATCAGACCGAGGCACCATTTCACTTCAAGGTTCTGGAATAGGTTCCAAGAATCCTTGGCAACCAAGCTCTCCTTTAGCACTGCTTTTCACCCCAGACCGGTGGGCAAACAGAACGTGTAAATCAGATGCTCGAAGATATGCTCCGTTCTTGTGTCTTGGCTTATGGAGCCAAGTGGGAAGACTGCCTACCGTTCACCGAGTTCTCCTACAACAACAACTATCAGTTGAGTCTTCAGATGGCACCATTTGAGGTGTTGTATGGTCGCAAGTGCCGTACTCCCCTCAACTTGCCAGAAACTGGAGAAGGGTTAGTCTTCGGACTAGATATCCTTCGCGAAGCAGAAGAGCAAGTTCAACTCGTCTGAGAGCGACTCGAGACCGCCAAGACTAGGCAGAAGAGCTACGCCGACTCTCACCATCGGGACATGAGTTTCCGTGTTGGAGACCTTGTATACCTCCATGTCACGCCTCTCAAGGGAACCAAGCGCTTCCATGTCAAGGGAAAACTTGCACCAAGGTTCATCGGCCCCTTCAAGATCACCGAAAGGTGAGGAGAAGTTGCATATCAACAAGATCTACCTTCCGAGCTATCGGATGTGCACAACGTCTTTCATGTGTCATAGCTCCGGAAGTGTCTTCAAGTTCCAAACCAGCCTGACCTCTACAAGGACATCGACCATCAAGCCATCGATCTTCAACCCGACCTCACTTATCGAGAGAGGTCAATTCGCATTTTGGATGAAGTCGAGTTCTGCACCCAAAGCCGCACCATCAAGTACTTCAAGGTCTAGTGGAGCAACCATACTGAAGCTGAAGCAACCTGGGAGCGTGAAGACTATCTTAGATCTGAGTTGCCTTATCTTTTTAGTGCTTAGCCTAGGAATCTCGGGGACGAGATTCTTGTAAGGGGGTAGGTCTATCACACCCTGTGTTTGTATCACCTTGTTATATTTCGATTTATAAAATTTGCAGCCAACTAATTTTTTTTTCAATGCTTGTGCTTGATTGAATTGATGCTTGTTTGCTTGTTGATTGTTGTTTATGGCACTCTTGGATTATATCCCTCTTCATATTAATCTTCCTTGACCCAAACTTCTTGCCCAATGATCATGCCATGTGAATAGTGCCCAAAACTATTTTTATCAAATTTTATTTTTACCAAAAAGGATTTATTCAAATTAGGTTTTCAAAACCCCCTGAAAAATGAGGTTTGCACTACAAGCCCTCAAATTGGGTCGATCCTTCTTCCCCAAAGGATTTATTTCAAAACTACTACATATAAGACTTTTCAAAAACACTAAGTATTAATTTTAAAGATTATTTTTACATTTTTTTTAAAGTCTCTTTCTTAAGACCATAAATGGTTTTTCATAGGGGAAAATTATTTAAATGCTTTCAAAATATTTGAGAAAATTTAGGGAAACTCAGTGGACATATACTTTTCCATATATATGAATTTCAACACACATGGGCATGTTCAAATCATAGGCAAAACCCCGCAAGACCCTTTCTGTTCAAATGAAGCTTTAAGAAATATTCTCAATAAATTCCAGGAAAATTCCAGCAAGTCAACACTATCATAGGTGATGATCTTGCAAAGTTTCACCTCAATCCAAGTTGGTTTGGTTTATCAAACCATCCCAAAACCCTTCATGTCCACATTCAAATTTGAAAAACTTTACATTGTGAAGTTTGTCCCCTTGACCCAACCTTGTGGATATGTTCTAATCACCAAATAATGATGCTACACTAAGTGGTGCATCAAGGGTAAAATCTTAGCATGTCTAAATCTAGAGAAACCATAATCTGTTGATTTCTAGGTTTCCACTAAGTCCCATTGTGAACTTTCATCAAACTTTCCCAAACTTGGTGATAAGCCTACTTGTGACCACCCTTTGATCCTGTTAATTATCAAGGCATTTAGGATTCATCTACTGGGCCAAATCACCATCAAGCACCTTCTGGTGAAATGGTAAATCTCTGATTTCACCCCCTTTCACTCTTCCCCTTGCCTCCAAACTTTTACCACACGTTCTGGCAATGCCCAAGCACCCCAGTAAAAATCCCAAGTCCTCAAGCCACTAGGAGGTGGGGTAGAACCCTCATTTTTACCCCTAGACAGCCCTGGCAGAGCTTTCTCTCCCCTGCCCTCTTACTCTATTCCTCTCCTGAAGCATCCAAGGCACTTTTCTCTAGCCTAGGCACCCCTAGTTCCCCCTAGACACTCTTGGCCACGCACAAGACGTCGTTGGCATCCCATGGCATGCCAAACGCGCGCTCTGCAGCGCTCTAGTGCCGACATGCACTATAGCCGTTGCCCACTACATGGCCCCGACCACCTCGAGCGCCCCCTCTCTCCAGATGGTCAGCCTTTGCGTCTGCGCCATACCACCTTGTCGGGCCCCTCCTCTCTCTCCCTCCTCTAGCACTCCTCGCATGCACCGCGGACGCCAGAGACGGCCAACCGCGGGCTCGCACGCGCACGCTTCTCCGCCTTTCTCTCCTCCCCCTCGGCCTAGACCAGCCCTAGGAACACCGAAGACTCGCCCTCGCACCCTCTAATCGACCTTGGCTCCGGCCCCGATCTCGTCGGTGCACCCGAGCTCGGTGGACCACCAGACGCCTATAAAAGAGCCTCCCGGGCCCCTCTCTCCCCTCTAGTATCTCTCTCCACTCCCCAGCAACCTCCCTGTGCCCCTAGAGATCCCCCGATGGCTCTGTACTCGGGATCAAGGCAAGGACCGCCACGGCCATCTCACGGTCGATCTCCGGGTACCTCCCCTTTCCGCCCCTATTCCTATCTCATTGGGTTCCCCTAAGCTCCCTAACCCATTGCCCTCCTTTCTCCCCTTCATTTGGTGCGCAGGGTGACCGGCACGTCCTCCTCCCGAAGCTCCTCCGCCGCAGCTATCTCCCCGCCAGCGACTCCGACCACCTACGACCGCCCTTCCACCTCCAGGAGACCAGCGGCTCGACGCAGAGCCCGTCCCCGCCTCCAGCTCCCCTCAACGTGCCTCCTTCCACCACCGGTGAGCCTCTCCCCCCTCTGCCACGAGGTGGGAGAAGGATCCGATAGGTGGGACCCACTTGTCAGCCTCTCTCTCCCTCTCCCGCTCTCTCTCTCCCTCTCACGGTCGCTGACGGCCGGACCCCACACGTCAAGTTTAAACCTGGCCGCCTGCGAGGCCTGCTGGTTGGCCAGCTGGGCCGGCTGAGCCACTGGCCGCCTCTGGCCCAGGGTCCCATGCCCTTTTCTTTCTCTTTTCTGTGGGATTCTTTGACAAAAAATTTTGCCCCTAAATTCCTAGGATATTCCCTAGAATTTAATAGTGCCATTTTTGTAAAATTTTGAAAAACTTTTATGGATTGTTTTATTTTAAAACCTATATTTAGGCATCTTTTGCCTCTATTAACTAGTTTCCAAAAATGTTTTTCATAAAAAAATATTAAACAAACATTTTAATATAGTCTTTAGTATTTATCAGAGTAGGGTAGCATTTTTATTAGTGGCTTGAGTGCTCTGGTTTTTTGTGTGATGCTTATTTTTGTCGCTATTTATCGCGACGATAGATTGCGCTGTTGATGAGGGAGTTGGACCCAAAGACTTTGAAGACCCCGAAGACTTTGTTGAGCCAGGCAAGCAACCCTTTGACCATGTTAAGAAACTTTTTCATGCATGACATATAGCACTTGTTGTTTTGATGATTTATTATGATGCGGAGTTTCCCCTTTAGTGGGTTGCCTCCGATGCTCTTACTATTGACACTTGCATCGTGCATGACTCTACCACCTTATGAGGGTTATGCGGGTGGGTGTAGATAGGATGATCATAGTTGCTACGCAAGTGGGATGAGATTTATGCATAGTGTTGGGAAGGAAGAAATGATTTGAAAGACTTTTCGAAAACCCCGTCGGGTGCCACTAATGCCTGAGGGAGATGATGATGAGTTGGGTGACCACTTGAGAAAGAAGTGTTGTACTGGAGCAAGTGAGTGAATGTGGTTTTCAAAAACGGATTGGTGTAAGTTGCGACCGTTAGTGAAGCCTTACATGTACGACCACGATACCCCTTATGGGACGGGGCTTTGTTGATTGCCTTGGTGGGTACTGGCAAGGAGCTCGCATTAGTAGTGGCGGGAGTGGCGTGGTCACTCTCGATACGGGGTCGTACTAGTATGTACGATCATGCGCTGTGTTCACAGGCACCAGGAACACCCTTGGTCCCCTCAGGGATTGTACGATCAGGAGCGAGGCTCGTGTGATGTACATCGTGAGGGCTGGGTACCAATCGAGTGGACTCTTTGTTTAGTATCGCAAGGGGAAAGGCATTGTTCGGGTGCTTACCTCGGGTATGTGGTGTACCGCGAGTCGTGGATGAGACGGAAGTTCACGAGTCTTGTCGGTAAAGTATGCAACCTCTACAGAGTGTAAAACTATTTTAATAACCGTGTCCACGGTCAAGGATAGTTTGATGACCGCTCTTGTGCTACATCCAAATGTTTTTACAAACTGGCGTGAGTGTGTTGGAGACAAAGATGGTACTCGAACTAAGTCCGATGACTTAGCATGGCAATAGAACTAAGTCCGATGACTTAGCATGGCAATAGAACTAAGTCCGATGACTTAGCATGATAAATGAACATGAGATGTTCAACCCCTGCTTATGATGATATCTATAACTTGTTCATATGGATATCTTCCAAACCGTTGATGCATGCTTACTTACTTACTTGATCATGTCATTGCATTCAAAATTGGCTTTCCGCAAATTACCTACTTAGTGCTACATCATGCATCTTTATTACCTTGTTCCACAACTTGGGTTGCTTGCGAGTACATTCAAAGTACTCATTGGCTTGCCACTGGTTATTTAATTAGCCAGGCATAGAAGAATAGGAGTATGTTGAAGAGTTCATTGGAGACGAACATGCGAACTAGGACGCTTCCCAGTCAGAATGCCTGTAGGTTACGGCAGATGACATGGGTTCACACTTTTGATCAAGATTTCCGCTGCTTGTTCTATTTAAGTGTTTGGCGCTTCTGGCCCTATCTATGTAAGACTAGACCTTCATGGTCTTTATTTGTGTAAGATGCTAAATATGGATGTAAGACTCTTGTATTTCAGCTTCTGTGTGTTCAGTGAGCATTGATATCTGGAATCACTATACACATGCATTCGGTGATCACGACTTATGAGTCGGGGTCCCCACAGAGCTGGTATCAGAGCCATCCTGACACTAGGAAGCCCTTAGTTAGCATGACGTTAGTCACGATAAAACCATTTTCAATTCTACACCTAGCACCTATACTTAGGGATTCTATACTATTTATCTCTTCTATTCTTCACAACACTTTGCTGACTCTCCTCCCTTCAAACCTTTGTAGATGTCCGTCGTACCCGAAGCCTTCCTGACATCCGGCTTTCCCCTACTCCTCGGGGATAGCCTGGAGAAGTGCCAGTTTTGCCAACCACCAATTTTTCTCTACCACAAGCACTGGGTCGATGCAGTCATGAGGGAGTATGACGTGGATGTGGTCATGAAGGCAAACGACTCCCTGACTAGTTGGTTCTTTGAAGGACCACGAATGGATACCATGGTACTTGCAGTCGAGACAATTGCACGCAAGGCACTTTTACACCTTCGAGACATCATTCCAGAGATGGTTGATGAGCCGGCTACTCGCTACCTTCCTTTCAGAAAGGATGATCTTGGCGAGAGTTGGACACTGGTTCCAACCCAGGAGGATGGCACACCACTCAGGTTCCAGACCTACTTCAGCCTCTCCGCCGGTAGTCTGGTTCACCACTTGATTAAGGAGTCCGTGAAGATCCACGAAGAACTTCACCACACCCTAGAGAAAGTTCGGCAAGCCAAGAAAAAGCCAGACAGGATCAAGAAGGACAGAGCCCCTGATGGGCGATCAGCTGTCGCTTATCGAGGAGGAGTACCCCAGATAGTGATGCACCTACACGTCGTCATCGCATGAGTGCGAAGGAGTACTGTAAGCTCTTCATCGACCCGCCAATGAGGCGTCGTCGGGATGGACCTCCTCGTTCCCCGACCCCTTTGACCGGGAATGATGCCCGTTTAGATGATGAATAGGAGGAAGACCAAGAGGAGCGTGACTACAAGACCGAGCACTCCACCACCTGAGTCCGAGAATCCCTAGGGTAGCATCAGTCATGTACCCCTCATGTGAAGTAGAGTCCGTGTAATGGTTCATATGAAACCATGTGTGCTTGTTGATTGTTTTGTTGTTTGTGTTACAATACAAGTCTCGCTTTTGCCTTAGGCAACATGTATGCGACTCCATCGTCTATCTTAATATATATGTTGGTCTTTCGACCTTTGTTTTAACACATTTGCACTAGACCAACGCCCTTAGGCACGCTTTATCGTTGTTGCTTTCCCTCTCGTTTGTCCTAGTTGTTTGACTTGGCTGCTCCAAACAGGATGGTGACTGCTACCCGCAACAGCTCCTTTGCCAACCCTGAAGCCGACAACTCAAGCCAGCAACAGGGGGCTGGTGGGGCTGCTCACGATGGAGGACACCAGGAGCAGCCACAAGGCAACATTCCCCCGCCACCACCTCCACCGGAGAACATGACCATAACTCAGTTTCTCCAAGTTCTCCGGGAGGAACACCAAGCCAACAATGTTGTTATCCAGCAGATGGCTCAGGCCCTTGTGAACAACCAGCAGCAAGGTTGGAATGGCAATGGTCGCTCCACTCTGTCTGAGTACATGAGGAATTCGCCCCCAACCTTCACCGACGCTGCTGAACCATTGGATGTTGATGAATGGATCCGCACCATCGAGGACCTCCTTGCACTGGTCAATTGCAATGAGGATCGTGAGAAGTTGCTTTATGCCTCTCACTTCCTCGGGGGTACCGCCGAGCTTGGTGGGATGGATTCAAGGTCATGCAAGGTGAGCATGTGATCATTTGGAATGACTTCGAGGAAGGATTTCGCACCGCCCACATTCCTTCTGGGATCATGGCTATCAAGAAGAGAGTGTTCCGAGCGATGAAGCAAGGAAGTGGCTCTGTCAAGGAGTACCTGCAGAAGTTCAACCTGTTGTCAACGTATGCACCTGAACATGTCAACACGGAGGCTGCAAATAAGGAATGCTTCATGGAAGGACTTCAACAGACCCTGCAGTATCAGCTCATCGCTTACGACTGTCGCACCTTCTTCGACCTGGTGAACAAGGCCCTCATGCTGGAGGACAATCGTCGTGCTATAAACGACACTCACAAGTGCAAGATGGTCAGCAAGGGTAGCTCAAGCAACCAGAAGCCTTGCCCCTGGCAGCCAGCCCCAGCCAAGCCAACCTATCAGCCACAGCAAGCTAGACCTCCGGTGCTTCGTCTGAGGTACCAGCCTTAGCAGTATGCCAATTCCAGGCCAGCCTACAACAATTCCAGGCTTTTGTTTTCGATGTCGTTGCTGATGATACACATCGGTCCTAGCATCTTTAGTGTATTGTAAGCATGGTGAGACGCCGCCATGAACTTCGCTAGTGTCGGCCGACCCAATATTCCATTATTTGGCAGCGACTTCTTGCAACATTGAAGATAACCCTCTTCGTTCTGAAGTTGAGTGATACATCCATTTTTTCATGATTTCCTACTATTATTTGAATGTTTTTATGAATACTAATTCTTCATGGAGTACTTTTAATGCCTTTTCTCTCATAATTAGCAAGGTTTGCACAAAGAGGGGGAATACCGACAGCTGGAAATCTGGACCTAAAAAAGCATACCAAAGATACCTATTCTACACATCTTCAAATGATCTGATACTTCACACGGATTTTTTATGTAATATATAAGAAATATTGGAGCAATTAACTACCGGAGGGGGCCACCCTAGTGAGCACAAGACACGAGGGCACGCAGGCCCCCCTATGCGCGCCTTGGTGGGTTGTGCTCAACACGGCCCAACTCCGGAGCCCATCTTTTGGTATACAAGAGGTTTTGACCTAGAAAAATAAGTTGAGGCCTTTCGGTACGAAACACCTCTGTCTCGAGGCGGGACTTGGGAAGGAGCACTTTTGTCCTCCGGGGGAGCGATTCCGTCGGGGAACTTCCCTACCGGAGGGGGAAATCGAAGCCATCATCATCACTAATAACCCTCTCATCTTTGGGAGGCCATTTTCCACCAACATCTTCGACATCACCATCTCCTCTCAAACCCTAGTTCATCTCTTGTGTTCAATCTTTGTACCGGAACCTCAGATTGGTACATGTGGGTGACTAGTAGTGTTGATTACATTGTGTAGTTCATTACTATATGCTTTATTTGGTGAAATATTATATGTTCAGATCCATTATGCTATTCAATACCCCTCTGACCTTTGTTCTTGGGGTCATGGAAGAAGTCATGTTGCAAGTAATCATGTGAATTTGATATGTGTTCGATATTTTGATGATATGTATGTTGTGATTCCCTTAGTGGTGTCATGTGAACGACGACTACATGAGACTTCACCATCCTCGGGCCTAAGGGAATGCAGTGTCGAGTCATTACTAGATGATGGGTTGCTAGAGTGATAGAAGCTTAAACCCTAGTTTATTCGCTACTTCGTAAGGGGCTAACTTGGATCCACATGTTTAATGCTATGATTGGATGTTATCTTAATACTTTTCTCGTAGTTGCGGATGCTTGAGAGGGGGTTAATCATAAGTGGGAGGTTTGTTCAAGTAAGAATAGCACCCAAGCACCAGTCCACCCACATATCAAATTATCAAAGTAGCGAACACGAATCGAACCAACATGATGAAAGTGACTAGATGAAATCCCTGTGTACCCTCAAGAACACTTTTTGTGGACCGACTACTATAGGGCAAAACACCCCACAACCTTTTCTTTGATTCGATATCACACATTACAATGTACAAGAACTAAGTTAGAAGTTTACAAGGGAGGCTCTATGCACTAACCTTAAGGGTGTAGAAAGGACACCCACTTTAGTAGGTCATCCCTAAAACTAGCCTTAATTCTATGAGCCAATAAGGAAATGTCATGTATAAAATTAGCCTTCCATCTGCTAAAACTAGGGCACTCATTTTTGAAGACTCTTTCATTCCTAGTAGTCCAGATATTCCAGCAAGCAGTGAAAACCACTTTAGTGAAGAAAGGTTGGTGAAAGTCTCTTCTTGCTCCTATTGATATATCCACATGGAGTCCCCTGCCATTGGATTTGAAGAATAAATGGTCCCTGTCTTCTTTAATCCTTGCATGCCATAAAACACACAAGTTAGACTCAGAGACATTCTAGTAACTTCTCTCAATCATATCCTGGGTATTCATTCTTTCCATAATTCACATCCATGCAAATACTTTGATTTTCATGGTACAACAATTCTTATAGATCCAATTGAGTAAAGGGTTGAAGGTTATTAGCTGGTGAACATGCATGTAAAATTTCTTGAGTGAATACCCTTTGCCATCTTCACTTCACAACCAGACATCATTCATGGATTGGTCCCTGTGTAAGTTCTACAGTAGGTGTTGTACAGTTTGTAATTCTTCAAAATCTCTTTCAGATAATGGCAGGTGAAATAATCTGGTCATGTCATTAGCTTCAGAAGCAAGAAATACCTCTTTAGATGTGGAGAAAGTATCAATGGCAAAAGCAAATAATCTTTGAAACCTATGTGCCAAAGGGCTTGGAGTTCCCCACCATCCAAGAGTTTGACCAAAAAAGTGAAGGTGTCTCCTTTGTTTGGCTGTATGTAAGTAACTGCGTTGAAACTATCCAACCTCTTGCAAATATCCTTCCACCAAAAAGATCCACACAAAGTTGTACCTTGTGGCACTCTGTCATGATAGTATGTATTTGATATCAGATTAACCCAAAGCACATCAGCCTTATTGAAGAACTTATCAGCATGCTTGAGTAGCAAAGCATCATTATGCACTGCTAGATTGAGGATTCCAAGTCCACCTTTTCTCTTTGGTCTACACACCAACTTCCAGGCAGCAAGGGCAGGAGCTTGATCTTGACCATTCCTTCTCCAAAGACACCATCTTTGAATTCTCTCTAATGTCTTGAGAATACCTGGGGGTATGTCCAAGCTAGAGAGGAAGAAAATTGGAACTGTAGACAGAGTAGAAGTAAGAAATTGCAATATACCACCCTGAACCAGGAATGAAGAGCTTGCAGAGAGCCTCCTTTCCATATTATCCACTAATGGCAGTAAATCAACATTCCTTGGACTAGTGGTACAAACAGGCAAGCCCAAATAAGTGAAGGGAAAGGTACCAACTTTGCATCCAACAAAATCAACCAGCCTTTGCAAGTCATCTAGGTTCACTTTAATTGGGAGCATAGCAGATTTATGGTAATTGATGTGAAGCCGAGTGGATTGAGAAAACATCAACAACATGCCTTTTAATTCCAATAGTTGTGACTCCACAACAGGCATGATAATAAGGGTGTCATCTCCATATTGCACAATTGGGAAGTCCTTATCATGACAAGGAATTGGGAGCTAAATCTTTCCCTTTAGTAGCATATAATTAACTAAAGTATGTAGGAAATTTGCTGCAATAGCAAATAATAAAGGTGACATAGGATCACCCTGCCTGACACCCTTCTTACATATAAACTTCTTCCTAGGGACTCCATTTAGCAGCATTGAGGAGGTACCTGGGGAAAATAGTTGATTGACCCAAAGAATCCATTTATGATTAAAACCCTTGTGCTTTAAAATTTGGAAAATGAACTCATGCTCAAGAGAGTCAAAAGCTATCTCAAAGTCAGGCTTCAGGATAACAATGGGCCGTTTTGATTGGTGACACTGGTGTAGGTACTCCAAAGTCCAACCAACATAGTCTAGAATTGTTCTGGATTTAATGAAACCATACTGATTTTTATGAATGCACTTCATGATTTGCAACTGAAACATTTTTTGTTGTCATTTTAGAGAGAAATTTCAATCCCATCCTAGTTAATGAAATTGGTCTGAAATCTCCAACCTGCTCGGGGGAGCCCTTTTTAGGGACCAGTGTGATATGTGAGGAATTCATGTTTTCCAGCAGAGAAGATCAAGCATGGAAAACATTTGTAAGTGTGTATAAGTCCTCACAGATGACGTGCCAACACTTCTTAAAAAGCAAACCATTAAAGCCATCAGGGCCTGGAGCCTTGTCTATGGGCATTTCGTTAGCAGTCCTATCAATCTCCTCTTTGGTAAAACGCATTGTAAGATCATCCAGACCATCCACCCTACATAACAGAGAAGGCAGGTCAACAACAAGATTGATTCCTTATGAATGGCCCATCCTGGCTTTGAAAGTTGACCAAAAAGCCCCAGCAATTTGCTCATGATTAGTAGTGACAGTTCCATCCTCAAACTTAAGGGAGGGAATGGAATTCCTTCTATATCTCTTAGTATCCATTGCATGGAAGAATTTGGTATTCTCCTCTCCCACTTTGATGTTCCTGATAGTGGCCCTCTTCTTCAAGTATAAGAAATATAAATGTAGAAGGTGTACTAAATGCAGTTTCATAATCACCCTGAAATTTGCCTCAGGCCTAAAGAGAGGTCTCAACTCTTCAAGATTATCCAATAGCAAAATCACGTGATTGCATTTACCTATTGGAATTTTTGATGTTTGATAAAAAATAATTTCCCATCTCCTGAGAGCCTACCTCAAAGATTTAAATTTATCCATGATTATTGCAGTTATATGGCCTTTCCTAGAGGGGACCATCTAAGACCTCTCAACACACCCCAGGAAACCATCAAGCTCAACCCAATAGTTCTCAAAACAGAAGATATTTCTCTTGGGGATGGTTGTGTTGATAGTCACCACACATGGCACATGATCTTATGTGGTTTTGGCCAAAGGCAACACATGTATATGTGGGTAACACGAAATCCAATTGGTAGAGGTGAAGAACCAATATAATTGCTCCACAAAGTGGGTATCTTGCATGTTAGACCATGTATATTATCTTCCTTTAAGAGATAGCTCAAGGAGACCAAGATGGCCCATGATTTTGTTGAAAATGAAAATATCATTAACATCTGCCCCAGGGAGATTTGTATTTGCAGGGGACATTATAAAATTGAAATCCCCAAGCAGCCAGCAGTTTTCATCAACTGGTATATTCAGGTTGTATAAACAAATTACAAAAAGGTCCCTGGCTTCACCCTGGCAGGGCCCATACACATTGACCAACGTCCATTTCTCATTATTGTGCTTCGAGGTGAAAGAAATGATCATGCCAAAACGTTGAGAGTCCAGTAACACTCCATTCAAAAAGGAGGAATTCCAAAGAATAAATAGACCAACTGAGGGCCCAATCGAAGGGAAGTATGCAAAACAATCAAAGCGTCTAGGGGAAAAAATTGAATACGTCTATGATCGATGTGCTGCATTTTTGTTTCCTAAAGGTAGACAATAGTGGCCATACTTTCATGACCTTTGTTTCTGACAGCTCTTTGATGCCCATCAAAATTAAGCCCTCGCACATTCCAATAGAGGACACGCCAACTTCTAGTAGAACATCTATCCATACCAACTTAAGTCAATCGCAGCAAAAGCACAGTCACATAATGTCGTGGATTTATCACGGCAGATGTCCGGGTGAACGGACTTGGATTCGAGGCCATCGCTAACGTGATGGACTCAACACTACTAGGAAAAGGCCTGCTAGTGGCACACCTGTTTTGGCCACTAATGGCGCACTACAGGTGCGCCACTAGCATCACGCCACTAGTAATTAATACTAATGGCGCACCGCTAGTGCGCCATTAGTATACCAGATACAAATGGCGCACCAGGGAGTGCGCCATTAGTATATCACACGGTGCGCCATTAGTATGCCTCCCAGGGGGGCATATTTACCTTGTGCTCTGGCTTACTAATGGCGCACTTGTAGATGATGCGCCACTAGTGTGCTTACTGCAGTGCGCCACTAAAGTGCAGAGTGGTGCGCCACTAGTATGAATATTAGGTATTTTTTTTCTTTTCTGATATTTGCACAGGTTACAAAATATATTACTGCACACAATATAGACAGCACAACATATAAACAGTAGATTTATCGAATACAATAGAAGATTAGTCTCCGAATACAATTCATCATATTAGTCTCCGAATTTATAATACCGAACAAAGCTAGAACATTACAAGTCTCGAGACCGCGACAAGCGAGTTTGTCTTCACGTTACAAGTTGATATCGATCATCTAAACTACCATCACATAGAAGAGAGCTGCAGTCATCACGATGAGCATCATCACGATGAAACTGGTCTTCATCCGGTTCCTCCAACGCTCCCTCCTCTCTCCCGCTAGATAGCGCGCATATCTAGCTTCCGCCTTCGCCCTAGTGGTGTACCCTTTGTAACTGTTACCGCTGAAACGGTGAACCTGTCTCCGACACTCCTCCCAGTCGTCGTAGACTCTGGGAACCTTACCCTTGTACACGACATACGACGACATCTCTATGCACTAGCCAAACAAAACGTTAGTAGGAATTCATAGACAATACATAAGCAATATATAAGTATGCAACAAAATGATCAAAAGAGAAAAGAAACACATTAATAGCACGATTCATGGTCCTACTAATAAATAGCATCGATTACATATAAGTTGAATGACTGTCCAAACCAAAGAGACATACAAGTTCATTAAAGTTTAATATTACAACATGAGCCAATCGACATTTCAGAACTACATAGCATCACTACTTTCGATTCGACTCAGGGACCAAAGTGTGGATGAAGCCGCCGTCTTTCGTGATGGTCATGAAATCACGGGCGTTGTCAGCCTGCATTTGTAGCGTTGTTTCTATCTCATTGTTGGATGGTTGATATCTGAGGTAGAACTGCCCCGAGGTACGAAGGACATCTTGATGGATGATTTCCGCAAACACCGACTGGATGCGATAGAATTCTTGTCTAATGTCCGCGTCTTGGATTGCCAACAAGCGTGTGGCCCAATCTTTGAGATTATTTGGTAGCAGAAGGTGATGCTGGTCCCGTACGATTGCCCGCATGTGATGGAGGGCGTAGTAGGCATCCTTCTGACTGCCAGGTGGTTGCTTGATGCAGGGGAATGTCGTATTGTGGGTGAACACGTGCTTGCCGTACCTACGAATTGTCCTGCTGAAGGTGCCTCCAGATCTGGCGTAGCCGGGGAGAACATCATCAAGAACTTTCTTGATATTTGTGTAGTCTTTCTTCGACTGACGGTCCGAGTTGAAATACGTGGCCATGGAATATTTCGGGCTTAAGAGGATGAGTGTGCAATGTGTGTCACTGCTCAAAATACAAAATGTTAGAAAAAAAGAATGATTGAAATCTAAGAAATCACATGTTACGGGGGGGGGGGGTGTTGAGGGGATGACTTACTCGGGAAAGTAAGGCACGAGGAAGTTATCCTTATCTGGGTTTGCCAGAATGACGCCTTCGAGGTGTGAACTCGCGACTTGCCGGTCCCCAGCGCTGCCCAAGATCTTGGCATGCATGTAGAAGGGGTCGACTATCACGATGTCCGGGGTCTTGTCTCTAATGATCCGCATCTCCATACTCAGCGAAAATAGCCGAACGAAGGTGTAGTGCAACGGATGAAGGTTAAACATAGCGAAGATGTCATCAATCCGCAGGACGATCGTACCCCCGATGGTGCTATCCACAGAGCCCTTGCCCTCTGGCACCTTGGCCACGAAAACCTGGTATGCCACATCATTCTCGGAGAGACGCCGCTTCTCCAAAGAAAGAACACTGTCATGCAGACTCCGCGTAGCACCGGTTGCAGCATTCAGCAGATTAGTCGGTAGCATCGGCCTACCCGCCACATGCACCCTCCTCGAGATATCCTTAGGTGACGGTGGCCCGTCCTGAGCACGGATCGTACTCGGTGCCGGCTGGCTCGCACCGTCCTTGTTATTCTTTCTTTTCCGTCCCTTCTTCTTCTGCTGTAATGGGATCGAGTTCTACTCACAGACTGCCTTCTTGAGTGTGTTGGGGCTGATAATATTTCGCACCTCGGCTATCTGAGGCTCGGTGAAGGCGGCAGCTGGGGGCGTCTCCTGAGAACTGAACGACAGACGACGCCTGTTGCAATTGGGTTTCTCCGCGGTACCAGCTAGATCACGGTCGTCTTTTGCAAGGTTGGGTTCTTGAGAAGGAGGCCCGAAGAATTCGTCACTGTACCCATGTTCGGCAAAGTACTTATCGACGTTGGTAAATGTACCGTCGTCGTCGTTGTCGTCCAGATCCTGTGCCATATGCATGTCTAGATCCTGTGCCATATGCATGTTCGGCATGTTCGGTAGCGTTGCGGTGGTCTTGCCATGGCTTGGCGCCGGCACGACTGGCGGTGTTGTCTTTGGGGTGGTGTCCCCCACCCCTAAACGAATTTGGCTCTTCGGCCAAAGCAGGGGCCAGCTTACGCAGGCGCTGAGGGTCATCACATCATCTTCGTCGGCTCCAGCGGGTCGAATCGGAGGTAACAAGTCGTCGCAGCCTGGCAGCACCCGAACCAGTTCAACCCTATACACGGTGGGTGGCATTGGATTACCGTGGAACACAGGGTTGCCCGGTTGAACGATTCTGCCCTTGGCGACATCGATCAACTCACCACCCACGAAGTGCAGGAGAGTGCATGGAACATCAGCGGCACCTTGCGAAAACATATAGGGCATCAGGGATGCCTAGTCAAAGGCAAGGAGATGAAGTCATCGGCCAAGAGGCTTAGTTACCGTGATGGCGTCGAGCTCGGCTAATGTCGAGGCACCGCCAACGGCGGGCGTGCAACTGACGGAGGGGCCGCTTGCTGCCGAGGTGCCGGCCAGCGTACACCCGGGTGCATTAAGCTCCAATGCCCGTGCCGGTGCTGGAGACACCAATACCGCCTTCGCCGGAGACACCAATGGCGTCGCCTGCGCATAGTGTGAGTTGCTGGCCATGAAGCTGGGAACCGGGGGCGGCCCCTGTTGGCCGCCCGCAATCCACGTCTGCAGCCCCTGAATCAAGGTAGGTACAATGGCGGTGAGCGTCGTTCCCAGTTTTTGTTGCACTTGCTCTTGGACCATCTCCGGAATCCGTGCCACTTGTGCCTTGAGTTCTCGAACCTCGCACGACTGGCTTTTCGAGCTGCTCTTTCTCTCCTTTCGCACACCAGCGTTATTGTATGATGACCATTTTGTGGACAAGCCTTTGCCGGCCACACGACCAGATGACAACGGCTTACTGAACTTATCCTTGTTTTTCATTACGTTCAACGCCCTATTTAAAGTGTTGTCCCAAGGGGAGCTCTGAGACGACCCCGTGCTACTGCTTTCAGTCTCCTGCGGAAGGAATGTGAACCATTTAGAAATTTGGTTTCATTAATTAGAATGCAACCATATGGAGCTAATTACGCGGGGGTGTATTCCTTACCAGAACACGCTCAAGCGCCTTGGTCTTCGCATCCGTGGTAAGATCCTTTGTTACCGGGTCCACCTTGTACCGGGCCCTGACATAGTTCCTGGTCTGCTTGTCATGGTATTTCTCGAAGCGGGGCGGTAGGTCTTGCTCGACACGCTCCGCGTCCTCCTTGTCCCATATAGGTTCCGCCACTCTGTAACCACCGGGACCGAGTTGGTGGACCCCTAAGTTCAAGTCCCGCATATCTTTCCCCCACTTACTTGATTCCACGGTTGCGCTGCTCTCGCACTTGATCTTGAACTCCTTGTAGTCATCTTCGCTGATCGAAGGATTTTTCGCCTTGATCTTCTCATAACTATCACCTTTGTCAATCATTTTCTTCACCGCGCTTCTCCAAGTAGACAGGGCCGTGCTCATCTTCGTGAGGGTGGCACTGTTCACTTTATTCCCTGAGAGGCGTGTGTTTGCGACGTCACCAGGGAATTTGTATCGTTCGTGCAGCTTCGTGAAGAGGAGGCTGCGCAAATTCCCACGGTCAGGATGCCTTAGGTTCTCGGTGTTGATCGAGACGGTGCTCCGGAGAATGCACCCGAGCTGAACCGAGTACCCCTTGACTAATTCTTTGGGCGCCGTTGGATGCCCCTCGGAGGACACTTCAATAAATTCCTCCTTGACGGTGCTGAGCACATTCGGGCGCCGGTCCTTCCGTTGCCTCTTCGGTTGGCTGCCATCTGTGCGTGCGCCCATCATCAGTGGTGGCATCCTCGGCGGCACCATCAGTGGTGTCATCCCCGACGCCACTAGGGGTTGTGTAGTCGGGATCGGTGTCTTCCGCGACGTCCTCATAGTGGTGAGGTTCTTCCTCCATCTCCTGGGACAACTCCCAGAATGCCTTGCCCGAACCACCGGCCTCATTGTTGTGGGCCATGTTTCACTCTAAATAGGAAAAAAGTTTGGTCAAAAAGTTGGTTATTGTCAAGGGCCTACAAAACTGAATTTTGGAAATCTACAGAATGAACAAGCTAAGGGCTGCAAATGCCCACAAGGCTTCAAGGGTGACGGCATAATGGCTTAGTGTTATTTAAGGGTAGGTTTGTGAGGAATTATCATGGTCTCATCATTTAGGGTTTGTCGACACCGAGGCATCCTCAGATAATCCTGCTCAAGATTCAAGGCCGGAAGGAGGGCACGGTCCAGGTATATATGTATACAATATTTGTTGATAATAAGAAGCTGTTCAGGTGACAATGTGTGTACTAATTTTGTGGTTGTGTTGCGGACGTAGGTGGTCAGAATGATCGAACCACATAATCACCCATTGGAGCTAAGTGGCAAAGCAAATATTTTCAAAAAGTATGAGAATATGATTTGCATAACAAGTGAAAGAAATGTGTGGTTTGTAGGGCGGAGTCGCATTACTTCAATTGCTGGTTTTGGAGGGCAAAGCATTGTTAAATGGTCTAAGAGCCGGAAGAGCAAAAAGAGGGCAAAACAAGGAAGGAATAAGAAGAGGAGGAAGGTTTGGTTCTCAAACATTGTTGAGACAATCTGTCCAATCGAAAGCTCAGAAACTGATGACACAAGCAGTGACAATAGAAACATTGCTAGTGGTGAAACAATGGTGGTCCTGCATGCCCAAGTATGTAAATAACATTTGTCCAATTAATTATAGTGTTTTTATTTCATTGATGGAACTGTCTGACAATTCAAGGGTGTAGTATGACAGCCTTTACAAGTTTAGGTGCATGTGGGCAGAACAGAGTAGGGAGAAAACGACTAGGGGAATTCAAACCCTGGCCCATGCATTAGTCGCAAGTACCCCATATGTCCTATTTTTAGCAAAGTCATGCTAAAATTCACGGAAAATTTCAGCATGACCTTTGCTGAAAATAGGACATATGGAGTACCCGAATTTGCTGGAACGGAAGTTGATCGACATTCCGGCAAACTCAAGGAGCTCAATTTTGGCTCCTGCTGTTGCTATAGACCTACATTTACACTCACAATGACACTTACACCGGACTGTGGGGTTTTAACTCAACAAATGAAATTGTTTCAGTAACTCTATCTCTGTTTTGTACTAAAAGTTTCAACAATGGTGCACCGGGTTTAAACTTTGGTGAGATGGAAATAGATAGGCAGTAACAACACCGAATAGAGAAAACTAAAGGGAAGAAAAACAAGTGTGATGTTGAATCATATGAACCCCACAGGAAACAACTCAAGCCCACTACAGAGAACCAAACTGCATCCACAAACGACAGGGAAAACTCGTGACACATGAATGACCAGTGTGCCTGCCTGCATCCACATGAATGAAACCAGCTCGAGATCGACGACCTCTCGGCATCGGCACCAACTTATATAAAGGATAACATAAGAGTAGCACGGCACACAATCATATAACTAGCTAAATCCAACCGAACCATTTCTCTTGGCAGAGAAGAGAGGCCATCAGGCAAACCAATGGCAAATGCATAAAAGCAGCAACATCGATGTGGTGGTGTGAGCCTTCATGTCCATTAACTTATATACTTATTATCTCCTAAATAAGATAGTACTCCATCACCAAGCTCTAGTGCATGCCACTGACTTTCCCAAATTAATTCTAAGTATTACTACTCCAGTTGTCATCGACTACAAGTAGCATGATGCATAATTTGAACCTACAGGGTTGGTGTTGTTTCGCATATCATATTATCATTAGTAATGCAGTCTGGCTCTGGTAGTAGTTATCTGGTGATCTTTGCAATGGCATGAACAAAAAGAAGTCCAGTCCAATCTAGTGGTGTTCAGAAACACTAGAATCAGATCACTTTTACCTGTAGTAGGCACATAAAAAACACCACCACACCAGTGGAGGTATCGGGGTTCAAATCCATGAGGAGAAGAAGAGTCGAGGCGGGTTAGGGTTCGTCACCGGAGGAGGGGGCCGAGGTCGGGGCGGATCTCCCCCGCTCCCGCGGCCATCCAGTGGAGCATGTCGGGCCGAGCCGCCGGCGCGGTTGGGTGGAAGGGAGGACCGAGGAGGCATGGTTGGCGAGTCGGGGAGGTGGGGATGGGAAGCGGCGGCCGCCAGAGAGTGGGGCGGGTGGGGGAGGGGCGAGACGTGCGGCGGCGGCGAGAGGAGGGTTGCGGGGGCGAGAGGAGGCCGACAGGGCGAGATGGGGAATAGGTATTAGGTAGGGGTGCTAGCAATGGCGAACTGGGAGGGGTGCGCCATACATACAGATAGCAATGGTGCACCTCCCAGGGGTGCGCCATAAGTATATCCATAGCAATGGCGCACCATTGAGGGGTGCGCCATAAGTAACCTTTTTTAGTTGCGTCTAATAATTTTTTATTTGTTATTTGAAAAAATTTATGAATATGAAAGTATTTATGAATATGAAAAAATATCATCAAATTTGTTATTTGAAAATATCATCAAATTTGTTATTTGAAAATATTTGAAAAAAATTCATAAAAAAAAGTATACCAATGGTCGGCGCACCTCCTAGGGATGCACCTTCAATAATTTTTTTTGGAATTTTTGTTGCATTCATTTGTGAATTGGTAAAACATTTATGAATATGAAAACATTTATGAATACAATCGAGAAATGAAGGCTACAATTTAAATACAATCGATCTTAGCTAGCTATATGTTCACAATCTTCTTGCCCTTATTTTTCGCAAATGGAGTTCTTCTTTTGAACGGACGTCCTTTAGGTAGGGTGGTCCTGCTTCTTCTTGTGGTGTATGCTGGTACTTCACCGTTGTCTTCATGTTCCATCTTCGGGTCGCCGTACTTGTCGAAGTCTTGCTCATTGGCGACTCCATCCATTCCGATGATCTTCCTTTTGCCTCTCCTCACGACAACACGACTGGGCTTTAACGGATCGGTAATGAAGAAGCATTGGTCCACTTGGGAAGCCAGTACCCATGGCTCATTTTTCGCGGTGGCGTTTGTGCCCGTGGTCTTGGATTTGGCTTCGGGTATAACCATGGTGGTGAAATACCGGTCTTCTTTTAGGACGCTCTTGGCCCATCTGACACGGAACATCGGGACCTTCTCTCCAGCGTAGCTCAGCTCCGAGATCTCCTCGATCCTTCCGTAGTATCTGTCCTTGTCGTTACCGGTGTAGGATTCCATCGTTACCCCGGAGTTCTGATAGCCATCACTCTTCATGTCCTTTCCCTTGGTGTAGAATGTGTAGCCGTTGATATCGTACGCCTCATACGTCATCAGGTTGTGCTTGGCGCCCTGTGACAAGGCGAATATGAGTTGTTCTTCCGTGGAAGAATCCTCATGTAAAGGGTACGACAGAAGCTTCTTCTTGAACCAACGCGTGAAACATGAGTTGTGCTCTTTGATTATATATCCATCCGTCCTCTGTTGGCCTCGGTCATTGTACGTCTTCTCAATAAAGGTTTTGTGCTCTACCACCCAAGGATCGACCACGTCTATGTGCTGTAGCGCGAGTAGGTTTCCTCTTTCAAAGTCGGCGAGTCAACCCTCGAAGTCGACATGCATTTCGCGGCGACCCTCACGGTGACCCCATCCAGCGAGCCTGCCGAGGTGCCTGTTGACGGGCAGACCAAAGGGGTTCTCGACGCCTAGATAATTCGTGTAGTAGGAGATGCACTCTTTGGTCAGAAAGCCCCTGTCTATGCTTCCCTCTGGACGTGTCATGTTGCGAACGTATCCTTTGATGACACCATTCATCCTTTCGAATGACATCATGCTATGTAGGAACGTCGGCCCGAGTTGGATGATATCCTCCACGATATGACCAGCAGATGCACCATAACGTCGAAGAATGCGGGCGAGAAGTACATCTCAAGCTCGCATAGTGTCACCACGATCTCTTCCTGTAGCCTTCTGAGTTGCCTCACGCCAACCGACTTCTGAGAGATGACGTCGAAAAAGTTGCATAGGCCAAATAGCGTTTCACGGACATGCGCGTCCATGATCCCATGGATTGCAACTGGAAATATCTGCGTCATCAGCACGTGACAGTCGCGAGACTTCATCCTGCTGAACTTCTACTTCGCTGAGTCTAGGTATCTTCTTATCTTCCCCGCGTAACCGCAAGGAAGTTTTACTCCGACGAGGCAGGTGAAAAACTGATCGATCTCCTCCTGACTTAGAGTGAAGCACGCGGGAGGGAAGTCATATCCGGTGTTCTTGGCC
The DNA here is from genome assembly GCA_022496015.1 of Hordeum marinum. Classification (NCBI taxonomy): domain Eukaryota; kingdom Viridiplantae; phylum Streptophyta; class Magnoliopsida; order Poales; family Poaceae; genus Hordeum; species Hordeum marinum. Next base: position 270,708,431 of record CM039678.1, read on the forward strand.
TTTTTGCCTTTGCGACGACTTTCCGTGTCCTGCTTCGCCTCATCATCATCATCATCATCATTAGCGTGAAGCTCCTCCCTGATGCCCATTGATTTCAAGTCTGCCCTTGCTTTCGGCCCACCTTTGGTCCTCTCTGGCATGTTGAGCAGGGTACCACGTAGACTCTCGCACACGTTCTTCATGATATGCATGACATCAAGGCTGTGAGGCACACGGAGGATCTTCCAGTACGGCAAGTCCCGAAAACAGACCTCGTTTTCCATACCTTCAGCAGCGGCTCTGGCACCTTTCTCTTCTTTCCCGGCTCTGGCGCCTTTCCCGGCGGTGGTCACTCTTTCCAATTTTTCAACAACTTGTCTATTTCCTCACCGCTCCTCGTACGCGGGCGTCTTCGGGGTTCGGTTTCACCATCGAACAGATCCTTGCGTTTTCTCTATGAGTCATCGTCGCGGAGCCACCTTCGATGTCCCATGAACACGGTTTTCGAAGACCCGGGATCTCTATCTAGTCGGCGATACATTGTGTCATCCAATCCCCTGACACATCCAGAAAATCCGTGGACCACCGGCCCTGCGACATATCCGTAACCGAGATAGTCGTGCACCGTCGTGAGCAGTGTGGCTCTCATAGGGAAATATTCTTTCTCTGTGGCGTCCCACGTATTGGCTGGCGTTTTCCACAGCGTGTCTAGCTCCTCTTTCAGCAGCCTCAGATAGAGATTGATGTCGTTCCCTGGTTGTTTCGGCCCTTCAATTAGCATACTCATGTGAATGTACTTCCTCTTCATGCACAACCAGGGGGAAAGTTGTACATCCACACAAACACAGGCCAGGTGCTATGTGTGCTTCTCTAGCTGCCAAACAGATTGACTCCATTGGTGCTCGCGCCCAGCATGATTTTCCTTGGATCATTCCCAAATTCTGGGTGTTCGAAGTTCAACGCTTGCCACTGGCTCGCATCCTTAGGGTGACTCAGCATCTTGTCTTTTTTATTTATCTCCGGATCATTTGCGTCATCTTCTCGCTTCTTCTCCTCCCTATCCGCGTGCCAACGCAGGAGCTTTGCTACCTTAGGGTCCGCGAAATACCACTGCAAACGAGGAGTGATCGGAAAGTACCACACCACTTTTCGAGGAGCTTTCTTCCTCTTCTCGTATCGAGTGACGCCGCACACCGGACATATGGTAGACTCCGCGTGCTCGTCCCGATAAATGATGCAATTGTTCATGCACACATGGTATTTCACGTGCGGTAAATCCAGAGGACACACGATTTTCTTCGCCTCCTCGAAACTGGTCAGGCACTTGTTCCCCTTGGGAAGACGTTCGTGCCAGAATGACATGTTCTCGTTGAAGCATGCGTCGGTCATTTTGTGTTTTACCTTCATCTCTAGAGCCATGAGCGTTACTTTCAGGCGGGTATCCTCAGTCCTGCATCCTTCATACAATGGAGTAACCGCGTCTATCTCCAGTTGATCCAGCTTGGCTTTCTCTCGGGCGGCAGCTCTTGCGTTATCCGTCTACTAGAGAAGCAGCTCTTGAATATGAGGGTCCTGCACCCAGCCCATCGATGGTCCATCGTCGTCTGCTCCGGCATCTTCATCCTCATGATCATGCCCTTCGTCTGCTCTGGCATCTTCCTCATCATCATGTCCGGTATCTTCTACATGATGACTGTGTACTGCATCTACTTCGTGATCATGTCCTGGAGATTCTTCGTCTGCTCGCCCGCCCTCGCTGCGGTTGTCTTGCTCATGCCCTTCCTCATTTCTTGCCCGGCACCCATGGACGACTTCATAATCGTCTTCATCACCTTGCCACCGATAGCCATCCATGAAACCATGCAAGAGCAGGTGGTCCCGCACCTATACGGAATCCGGGTCCATAAGGCTCCTTAGCTTGCATCTTCGACACAGACATCTTATCTCCGTCTCGTTCTTTTGAAGCATCTCGGCCTTCGCGGAGCTCAAAAATCTATTCACGATGCCTTCGGTCATCGTGCGGACCATGGTCGCCTACGGGGTAGAGCAAAACGATATTTTAGAACCAAGAAAAAATTTGGCATGACTTTTCCTAAAAATAGGACCAAAAAGAATGCATAGTGCCAAATTCTCGCCGAAGCGAAAATGAATCAACATTCCGGCAAAATATTGGCAACTATCGCATTTCAAATATCGGTACCTGCAAACACAAACATATATGCAACACCACAAACATTTGCAGCACCACAAACATACATAGATCTAGCTAGGCCATAAAAAGTGCATGTGCACGTTGTTGGAGGGAGAAAAAAGTAGATCAACAACATAAAGAAAGCTTTCCCCTTACTTACCTATCAAAAAAGGCAATTTAACCACTTAATTTGGATGAATCTATGGTGCAAATGAGGTGAGGAGGAGGAGGCAGCCGAGACAAGCTTGGAGGAGGAGGTGGAGAGAATGAAGTGGGAAAAGTGAGTGTGGTAGGTGGCTGTCCAAAATATCTAGCTGGTCCTAGGTTACTAATGGCGCACGACCTACAAATGCGCCATTAGTAACCCTGGTTACTAATGACGCACAAGTTAGGTGGTGCGCCATTACTAGTTTTGCAAAAAAAAATGTTAGTAGTGGCGCACCGTGTGTGTGGTGCGCCATTACTAGTTTGAACTAGTTATGGCGCACTATACACTGGTGCGCCATTACTAGTTATGAAAAAAAGTAAAAAAAAATTATTAGTAGTGGCGCATCGGGTGAGTGGTGCGCCATTACTAGTTTTGGAAAAATATAAAAAAAGTTTGTTTTAGTAGTGGCGCACCGTGGGTGTGGTGCGCCATTAGTGTCCATCACACTAATGGCGCACCAACACATGGTGCGCCACTGCTATATAGTAGTGGCGCACCACATGTGTGGTGCGCCATTAATGTCCATATTATCTATAGCCCTTTTCCTAGTAGTGCAAAGGGGTTGATTGGGACGAAGGACATGAGTTTACCTAGGTTCAGCCCCTCAAGTCGAGGTAATAGCCTACGTCCTACTTGTTCTTGTATTGCTTGTTGTATCGATTACAAGGGAGCTAAAGCTTGACCTAGTTCTCGATAACCTGATCTCTAAGTTGCCCTGGGTCTGCCTTTATATAGGAGGTCAAGACCATGAGTCTTTACAATTTTCTAACAGAGTCTCATTGTCTATCCGAGTTTTCCTCTATGTTCTTGTCCAAGCTGTCCCCGAGCGGCTTACACGCCCGGGTCTTCTTCGTCCGGGCCACCTTGCGGCCCACACCTTGAGCCGCTTATCTTCCTAGGCCATAGACTTTACGGCTCACCCTTGGGCCGGCTCAGGAGCCATCAATGTGACCCGGAACCTTAATGGCGGGTCATATTGCGGGGTTATATCCCCAACATTAGGCCCCCAGGTTGAATTGAGCTTGCTCACTTCACCCCTTTCTTCTGATCTTCGGCGAGTCGCCCGGTGATTACCTGGCATGACGTCACATGGTCACTGCAAGAAAGATCCACTGACGTACCCCCGAATCTTTAATTAAATGGTCAACCCAAAAATCGAGGCGTCCGCCTCGGTCAAATGGTTTCCGTCGGCTAGATTTTGGCGCCCGCCTTGTCTTCTCTTTAAATAATACCTGTTGCGGGTGGAAACTTTCCTTCTCCCACTCACCCTTCATCGTCTTCCTCTCGTCGTCTCCGCTCCAGCACTCCCTGCTCCAGCGCCGTCTTCGCCTCGTCATTAACCAGGCCGCTGCATCAACCTGTGTCGATCCAGAGTTTCTTTCATGTCCGCCGCTCCATCATCGGTTAGCCCAAGCTCCTCCTTGGATCCATCGCCGCCATGGTAGGGTTTATGGAAGCTCAGCCACCGCCGCTCGGGCTTCACCAGCACCATCGTCGTTGTACTCCCAACATTGTTGATGCCTTTAACGCGTGTCCCTGCCACGCCACTCCGTATGGGGCGGTCGTACGCAATGTGCGGATCTGCCGCAGCTCTATTTTCTTTCTTCTGCTCCACCTGTTCGTCGCTAGGTCAAAAATAAGAACATTTCTTCCTGCTTTTGTAGATCCATAATTGTAGCGGTAGTTTGCGAAATCTATTTTCAGGACTTAGCCATTTTTGCTCCTCCTTTCCTTGTTGAACCGCCAGGCATCTCCGGCTCTCATCAGCCAGACTATGGCATAGTATTTGTAGAGCCCTTAAAATTGTAAGCCATCACAGATATCTGCTTGCTCTTAACACACTGCGTATTTAATTTTGCACAGTCTTTAAACCACCAGTATGTCTTGCGCCTCCAACTCATGCAACTGGGTTGGGTCTTGCATCACGGAAGAGTACTTAATGGATTTTGGTGGCGCGGTCACTCTTCCTTCCAAGGAGGTCCTTCATTGGCGGATTCTAGGTGACGAAACACGGCCCTCTCCCCAAAAAGGAGAGGTAGTAGTGTTCTCTGACGATATCGAGCGAGGATTTGTGCCACCCGGCTCGAAATTCTTCTGTGATGTTCTTCACCTATACAAGCTTCATCCTCAAGACTTGGCCCCCAACTCCATTTCAAACATATGCCATTTCCAAGTGCTTTGCGAATTCTACCTGCAAATCAAGCCGTTTGTGGGTTTGTTTCGAGAGTTCTTTCATGCCAACCGCCAAACCGAAATGAAAGGCGGTCCGAGTCTGGAGCTTGGCGGTATTTCCATTCAACGACGTAGAGACATCATCTTTCCGGCTGCACAGATGCTGAGTCATCCGAAGGATTGGAAAAAGACTTGGTTCTACTGCAAGGACACCTCTCCTGCGAATGAGCGCCCATTGCCAGGTTATCGTCCCTCCTGGCTCAGGACAAATTTAGAACTTCCTGGTCGGCTCTCAGCTTCGGAACGTGCCAGGTATGAGCCGGCTCATGCCATGATCAAGGCACTCATGGCCAATGGTTTAACTGGATTGGATTTGACCCGCTGCTGGATTTCTTGGCGGATCATGCCCTTAAGCCATAGAAGTCGGCTTATGTGTGAATATGAAGGCAAGTATGACAGCTCCTTATGCTTCAGTCAATCAACCCTGGCAGAGGATGACATCACCACTTTCATCCAGAGCCTTTTCCATGAAGCCTCCGGCTCATGCAGCGCCATTGGCCTGACGCCTTTTAGCGTCAACAATCCGGCTCCCGATGTAAGTCAATTTCTTTCCATCCGTCTCTTGGATTTTTGTTTCTACCTTGCTGATCTATTACTCTTCTCCGGTTTATTTTTGCAGGCTGACTCTGATTTCTGGAAGAAGGAATACGTCCCTCCTCTGAAGAAGCTCAAGAAGAAGGCTCCAGCCAAGAAGCCAAAGAGAGACGCCCCGCGAGAGGAATGGTTTGACCCACCACCGTCATCCAGCTCAGAGGTAAAATTTTAGTTGTCTGTTTGATACTTTGCCTTCCTGTTTTACCAATGCTTGTTTTACTCATAGGATGACGTGGAGACCAGCCGTGCCAACGCCCCTGAGGTAAACTATGTTTCTTCCGGCTCAAAGCATTTTGTCCCCCGAAAACCGCGGTGGGTTATCAGAAAAGTTCCTCTTTCTCATCCTCTTTCTTATCTGGCTCTCGACTTTCTTTTGAAAAAGCAACAATAGGCTGAACGTTGCCAGCCCGGAGTGCCGGCTTCACTGAGCTTATGTCCGGCTTGCCGAACTCGCCGGCTGCAAAGAAATGCCCCGCAGAGGTATGTGCTCCTGTTTGATTCATTTCTCTTTATAACCTTGGTGCTATCTCATCTTTCTTAAATTTCATCTCAGAAATCGCCCTCTTCCGGCGACTCTTCGGCGACCGCTCTGCCGCCTCCCAAGATCAACCCGTTGTAAGTGTTTTTCCACTATAACATCCGGTCCTATGTAGGGTAGTAATATCCTTTGGATTCTGATCTTTCTATCTTGCAGTGCTCAAGCCAAGCGTCGGAAGACCAACAAGCCCTCCCGCGGCCCTGCTGCTCAAGAGCCAGAGCAAGAACAACCGGAGGAGCAAGAACCGGATGTAGATCTGCCAATTGACTCCACTGAGCCGGCTACTGAAGATATCATCCCGGAGAGCCCTCTAAGGGGTCCTTCGAAACTGCCAAGTCCTGCCAAGAACACTTCAACTCCGGATGTCGCGATCACCGGTTCTACTCCTCAGTCTCCTCCGGCTCACGTGCTGATCAGGCACAAAGAGTCGGCCGAGGCCTCCAAGAAGCTAGACTTCAACTCTTCTTTTGAGAAGATGATGGCCGAAGAACTCCACACCGGGTATATGAACCGGCTTTCCACCAGCCAAGATCTAGAACTTCGGCTAGTCAACTTGATGAAGCTAAAATATGAGGTACTCCTTCTCTTGCTATAACCTTACTTAGCGCCCAAGAGCCGTTCAATTCTAGCTTAAGAGTTGAATCGGGTCTTTTTTGATCCTCTATAGAAAATCCAAATCCATTGCCCCCAAGGGCTGACTCAAACTTGATAAAGTTGAGTCGGAGCTTTAATGTAGATATCCTGAAGAACCACTTGTAGCCCCCAAGGGCCGACTCAAATTTGATAACGTTGAGTCGGAGCTTTTAGTATAAGTCAATTTGAAGAACCATATTGTAGCCCCCAAGTTCCGGATTAACTTTGATGAAGATGAGCCGGAACTGTACTGATTTCTCGAAGATCAAATATACATTAGCCCCCAAGTGTCAAACATATTGCTTGCAATCTACTTGAGACTTGTATAACTTTGTCTTTAAGCTTCATCATTTGATACGATTTCCATTCTGGCGACTTATTCTGTTTTTTGATATGTCACAGGAAGCCTTAAATGAAGCCGGGTCGCAGTTGATGGACCTGAAGACCAACCTGGTGGCTCAACAACAAGCCCGCAGCGTCGCCGATGAAAAGTGTCGGCTTCTCTCTGAAGAGATGGCCACAACCAAGGCCGATTTTGCTGCTCTTAAGGAGTCAGCTGAATCTGAGAAGACCGCTTTGACCCAACGGGTGGATGACACCGACCAGCGGCTGATAGCTGTGGTGGATGAACTCCAAGGCTTGAAGTCCCACATAAGCAAGATGTCAGCCGCCCTCTTTGGTAAGCTTTTGACAACTTTGTGTTCCAAATGGCTTCATCTTTACTTAGACTGGCGACTCAACTGCATTGTCCGGTTTATACAGGTCCTAGGAGCCGGCAGTTGGCTTCTGATAGCCTGCTGCCGTTGAAGGCCATCTATAACTTAACTAAGCAGTTGTACTGTGGTGCAATCTGCACTATCAAGGCTGTGCAATATAAGGATAAAGTTCCGGTGACTCTCAGGGGTGTCTTAGAGCTCTTCTCCACCATGCCGAAACAGATCGCCGAACTCAAGAAATCAGCCGCCCGCCAAGGGGCCATTGCGGGCATCAGCCGGGCTTTGGCCTTTGCTCCGGGCCTAATAGCCGCCGAGATGACGGAGGGCTTCCCTTCAAGAAAAGATGACGACTCGGAGTTTACTGACGCTGACTACAACCAGTGCATGAAGGAGTCTCGGGTGTTAGCTTCTGCCTTGGCGGAGGAGGTTGATCTGTCAACTTATAAAGCAACCTATGACCTGGAGCAGAAGAGAGTCCGCAGTCCTTTATACGAGTGGAAAGACTTGACGCCTGCTCAGAGTGAGGACCTCTTTGCTCCAAATCTTGACCTGTCACCTTATTTCGAAGGCTCTTTTGCGGCTCTAACAAACTGCAATTGGGATTTGGACAACCACCAGATCAGGGCCACAGAAGAGCCGGCGCAGGATGACCTGTCAGCTAATTAGCTTCTGCTTTAAGAAACTGTATCAGCATAACCCGCCGTGTGACGGCTGAAAAACTTGTCTGAAATTTTGATCTCCTTTGGGAGTGTAATAGCTAGATGAAACTTGTCTGAAACTTTTCATGATGTTTTTATAAGATGATCCGGTTTTTGGCTGCCATTTGTCTTTATATGCTTTGAATCATTTAGACTTGCCTTGTCATGATAGAAGACACCTGCAGCCAAGATTAGTTAAGCTACACTCGGAGGTGGTGACTCCCTTTTTGGTAATTACGGCTAATCTGGTCAGCCGGAGATGGCGTAAAGCCTGGACGATAGGGCATTTTAGAAGATACACCCGGAGGTAATAATATGGTGTAAAAGCCGACAGATAAGCATTAGAAGCTGTATCCGAAGGTAAGAAGCCGCCCTTGCCGCGGCTAATTTTCCTTAGCCAGATTTTTATAAGAACAGCTAATAGGCGTTAGAAGCTGTACCCGAAGATAAGAAGCCGCCATTCACCGCAGCTAAATTTCCTTAGCTGTGTTTACATGGCCTTACGCCGGCTAATAGGCATTAGAAGCTGTACCCGGAGGTAAGAAGCCTCCGTTCGCGGGTCATGAGATGTTAGCTAACCGTCGGTAAAAAACCTCTCATAACTGCGGCTAAACTGATTAGCCGGAGATGGCATAAAGCCGGCTGATAGGGTGTTAGAAGTGGTACCCGTCGGTAAGAAGCCCCCCTTAGTAATATGGTGTGACCCACCGGAGGATAGGCGTTAGAAGCTGTACCCGGAGGTAAGAAGCCGCCCTCGCCACGATTCGTTTTCTTGAGCCGGTTTTTTGTTTGTAGCATAAAGCCTGGTGCCGCGGCTCATTTTCCTGAGCCAGGATTTTGTGGCATAATGCCTGGTGCCGCGACTCATTTTCCTGAGCCGGGATTTTGTGGCATAACGCCTGGTGCCGCGACTCATTTTCCTGAGCCGGGATTTTGTGGCATAACGCCTGGCCGATGGGCATCTACTGCCGTTTGCCAATCTCAGTTGATGCATCAACCGGAATACTATGTAATCTTTTCCCATATGAGGATGCGTGAAACAACAGAGGCTTCTTTATTTATACATCTATGATATGTACAATGATAGTGTACAATGGTGGGTCTCGATACCCATTAAGTTAAATAGGGCCGGAGATGCGCGATGTTCCATGGCCGACGGGTCTCCTGACCCGCCGTATCTGAGTCATTTCGAATATCAATGAGATAATATGACCCGTTGTTGAGATTTCTTCTGACCACAAAGGGTCCTTCCCATGGAGGTGAAACCTTATGCATATTTGTCTGGTCTTGAATCAACCGGAGCACCAAGTCGGCCTCTTGGAATGTCCGGGTCTTGACCCTGCGGCTATGATAGTGGCACAGGTCTTGTTGATAAATCGCTGATCGGGTCGCTTCTTACTCTCGTGCCTCTTCGAAAGCATCCAATGCGTCTTGGCGTGCCGTCTCGTTGTCTGTCTCAACGTAAGCGGCCACCCTTGGCGAGTCATGCCGGATGTCGCTGGGTAAGACAGCCTCGGCGCCATACACCATAAAGAAGGGCGTGAAACCCGTGGACCTATTAGGGGTGGTTCTGATGCTCCATAAGACGGAGGGTAATTCTTCGACCCAACACCCGGGCGTTCACTGCAAAGGAAACATAAGTCGCGGTTTAATCCCTCTTAGAATTTCCTGATTGGCGCGCTCCGCTTGACCATAGGACTGTGGATGTGCCACGGCTGAAATGTCAAGCCAGATATGCTCTTCGTCACAGAATTTCGTCATAGCCCCCTTGGATAGATTTGTACCATTGTCAGTAATGATGCTGTGCGCGTAACAAAAATGGTAGATCAGCTTCTTAATAAATAGAACCGTTGTAGCTGCATCACATTTTTTGACCGGCTCTGCCTCTAACCACTTGGTAAATTTGTCAACTGCCACTAGGAGGTGCGTTTTCTTGTCCTCGGATCTCTTGAAGGGCCCGACCATGTCCAGCCCCCAGACCGGAAATGGCCAAGTGATTGGTATCATCCTCATTTCTTGAGCCGGAACATGAGCACGCTGGCCAAATTTCTGACAGCCGTCACACTTGCAAACTAAATCCTCTGCATCCTTGTGAGTCGTTAACCAGAAGAACCCGTGTCGGAAAGCCTTGGCCACCAAAGATTTCGAGCCGGCGTGGTGTCCACAATCACCAGCATGAATTTCATTCAAGATCTGCCGGCCCTCCTCTGGTGAAACACAACGTTGAAAAACCCCTGTTACACTGCATTTATGCAACTCACCATTAACTATCTTCATGGACTTAGAGCGCCGGGTGATCTCTCTGGACAGGTCTTCATCCTCAGGTAACTTGCCCTGGGTCAAATAGGCCAAATAAGGAATCGTCCAATCGGGGATAGCGTGCAGAGCCTCCACCTATTCTGCCTCCGGGTCAGGAACAGCCAAATCTTCCTCTGAAGGTATCGTGACAGTCGGATGGTGTAAGACGTCTAGAAAGACATTAGGCGGCACCGGCTTACATTGGGAACCTAGCCGTGATAAAGCATCATCCGCCTCATTCTTGCGACGATTAATGTGATCTACGTGATACCCTTTGAAGTGACCCGCAATAATATCAACCGCCTACCTATAAGCCGCCATCCGCGGGTCTTTGGAGTCCCAAGTGCCAGAAACTTGCTGAGCCACTATATTTGAGTTGCCCAAACACTTGACCCGGCTCGAATTCATCTGCTTGGCTAATCTAAGACCATGAAGCAAAGCCTCGTACTCAGCCGTATTGTTAGTGCAGGGGAACATCAGCCGGAGCACATAACCAAACTTATCACCCTTGGGGGATGTCAGAACAACCCCCGCTCCGGACCCCTCCAACTGCTTGGATCCATCAAAGTGTATAGTCCACTATGTGTTATCCGGCTTTTCTTCGGGAGCTTGACACTCTGTCCAATCATTTATGAAATCCACCAAAGCTTGGGATTTGATCGCCGTGCGAGGAACATACTTTAAATTAAGAGGTCCCAGCTCTAAGGCCCACTTAGCAATCCTCCCAGTGGCTTCTCTATTCTGGATAATATCCCCCAACGGAGCAGAACTGACCATAGTTACTTGATGCCCTAGAAAGTAGTGTTTTAACTTGCGGTTGGCCATGAAAACTCCATATACCAGCTTCTGCCAATGCGGATATCTTTGCTTAGATTCTGCTAGGACCTCACTGATATAATAAACCAGCCTTTGCACGGGATACTCCTTCCCAGCCTCCTTGCGCTCGACCACAATTGCAACGCTGACTGCCCTGTTGTTAGCCGCCACATAAAGGAGCAACGGTTCTTTCTCAGCCGGAGCGGCTAACATTGGCGGCTCAGTCAGCTGTTTCTTAAGCGTCTCAAGTGCTTCACCCGCCGCTTTACTCCAGACAAACTTGTCTGTCTTCTTCATCATCTGATATAAACGAATAGCCTTCTCTCCAAGGAGGCTTATGAACCGGCTCAACGCATCAATCCGCCCTGCCAGGCGCTGAACGTCATTAATGCACGCCGGCTCTCATAGAGAAGTAATAGCCTTGATTTTATCCGGGTTAGCCTCGATGCCATGCTCAGAGACCAAGAAACCCAAAAGCTTTCCTGCTGGAACCCCAAAGACACACTTGGTTGGGTTAAGCATCATCTTGTAGACCCGGAGATTGTCAAAGGTTTGCTTTAGGTCCTTCAAAAGAGTCCCCTTCTTTCTGGATTTGACTACGATGTCGTCCACATAAGCATGAACATTATGGCTAATTTGACTGTGAAGGCAGTTCTGTACGCACCGTTGATAAGTCGCCTGGGCACTCTTGAGCCCGAAAGGCATAGAGACATAACAGAACGCCCCAAAGGGTGTAATGAACATCGTCTTCTCCTGGTCTTTCACTGCCATCTTGATCTGATGATAACCGAAATAAGCATCCAGGAAGCATAAGCTTTCACATCCTGCTATAGCATCAATGATCTGATCAATACGTGGGAGGGCAAAGGGATCAGCTGGACAAGCCTTGTTAAGGTCCGTGTAATCCATACACATACGCCATGTGCCGTTCTTTTTAAGCACCAGCACTGGGTTAGCCAACCATTCCGGGTGAAAAACTTCAACAATAAAACCTGCAGCCAAGAGCCGAGCAACTTCTTCCCCAATAGCCTTGCGTCTCTCCTCATTGAACCGCCACAGAAACTGTTTGATCGGCTTAAACTTTGGATCCATATTAAGGTTGTGCTCAGCGAATTCTCTTGGTACACCTAGCATGTCAGAGGGCTTCCATGCAAAGATGTCCTGATTCTCACGGATGAATTCGATGAGCGCGCTTTCCTATTTGGGATCCATATGAGCTCCAATGATGAACTGCTTAGATGAGTCGAACGGATTGAAATCTACTGCCTTGGTATCATCTGCTGAAAACTTGAGGGGCGGCTCAACCTCCGTGGTTGGCTTTTTCAGGGGGGTCATATCCTCCGGATCAACATTCTCCTTATAAAACTTAAGCTCCTCCTGGGCGCAACTAGACTCTGCGTAAGCCACATCTCCTTCTTCACACTCAATAGCCGTGTTTCGGTTACCATGAACAGTGATGGTACCGTTTAAGCCGGGCATCTTGAGCTGTAAGTAAACATAGTAGGGCGGAGCCATGAACTTAGCATAAGCCGGCCGCCCAAACAAGGCATGATAAGGGCTCTTGATCTTAACAACCTCAAACCATAAGGACTCCACTCTGTAGTTGTATTCATCGCCAAAAGCCACTTCCAAAGAAATCCTGCCCGCCGGATGCGCCGACTTACCCGGCACCACACCATGAAAAACAGTGGACGAAGGTTTTAAGTCCTTGTCGAGCAACTTCATCCGCCGGAAGGTGTCATAATAAAGGATGTTTATGCTGCTGCCACCATCCATGAGCACCTTGTTCAACATATATCCACCCACTTGGGGGGCTACAACCAAAGCCAGCCGCCCCGGGTCATCAACGCGTGGCGGGTGATCTTCACGGCTCCATGTTATGTGATATTCAGACCACTTTAGATACTGTGGAAGAGTCGTCGTAACCGCATTGACCGCCCATTTTCACAACTTCTGGTCTCGTCTATTGAGACTAGTCATGAAGACATCGTACTGCCCGGAGCTGAGCTGCTTCTGGTTACTCTGAAAACTGGACTGATTCCACTGTTGTTGATTATTATTACCAGAGTGCGGCTGCTGTCGCTCGTGAGTATCTTGACCCGGATGACCGGATGCTGAACCGCCAGAACCAAATCCGGCTCCTGAGCCGCCATGTCCTGGGCCGCCTGGCGAGCCGCCACCGCGATGGTTAGGTTCTGTGACATACCGCTTGAACTTCTGCATAAAAGAACAACTCTCCCATGTATGATTTGCCGGCCTATCAGGCAAACTATGAGTCGGACAAGGTCGCTTAAGCAACTTTTCCATGTTCGAGGAAAAATTATCCCTGCCCGAGGGCGGTCCAAACCTCCTGTTGCCCTTGGGATCATTCTGCTGTGCATTTATGTTGGCCACCAGCTCTGATCCCAACACACAACGATCGTCACCAAGTAAGTTTTGAGGTCACCATTACAGGACAACCAAAATAACAACAAACATAATAGAGTTTAAAGTAATAACTAAGATATTTGGGGGGGGGGTAGCAGAGGAACCCCTCTGAGCCAATCAAGGGCGTTCTTCCTAAACATCATTATTATGCTTTGAGGATTCAGCCAGATTTTCCATAAGAAGCTCCATTATTAGCTTTTCTAGAGCAATACCCAAGCTTTGACCAATTGTCTGGATTACTCTGATAGGTGGCAGGCGGGATGTCCTTAGGTTGTTAGTCATCGCTGGATGGATTGTCTTACTTGTGGCTTGCCTTTGTCTCTATCATCGTCTTGGATCGAGGCTTCCTATTCTTGAGTATCAGTAGTGGCAGTTCCTACAAAATTGGCTTCAAGCCATCCTGCTTGACAAAGCTACAGGTGCACCTGCGAACTACAGAGTCCACAATAGGAGTCACCTTCTTCTATTGATCTCGTTTCCTAGCACGCTGAGTGGAGAAGGAGAACTGCTCCTTGGAAGCAACAACTGTATCAGCATGGTGAACTCCTATATCAGTAGCATCATTGAAAACAACTCTGGAGACAGGACACGGCCTAATCACCAGGGAGTAGAATTGCTGTCAACCAGACCGACCATTTTGGAGACCCAATTTATATCATCGAAGGCAATGCACCAGGAGCGCTTGGAAAGCACCAAGGGGTCAACATGCACAAGAGTGAGTGGCCTAGGAATCACCGGGGCAGTGAGGATATGCATCAGCATCTCGAAAGTCCTTCTCCATGCCATGACAGGAGACAAAGGTGGCCCATAGTCCACCCTGACCATGCCAATCATTGGGTTCACACGTTGTATAATAGGCTGCTAACCCCCGGGGGGGGGGTTACCTCTAGACGTGGGTTCTGATCAAGTTGCACATATTTTGGGTTAAGCTGTTGGTTCATCACTCCAACAACTTGAACTGAACCAGAGGATCTTGGCTGGTGAATAACCATGGATTCTTGGTCCTGGAATGGTTCCTCCGGTTGAAAAGCTGGCTTCTCAGCATGTCAGCCCCACCCATTAGCATCATTTTGGTCATGCGGATTCTCATGGTGTTCTGGCATTGGCGGCCGAGGGCATCATTGCACCCGAGAGATAGATAAGGAGGAAGAGCAAACATCAGGTTGTTAGGTACTAGTAGTCCCAGTAGCAGATGTGGATTTCCATTCACGGGAATGGGGTATTCATCTTGGGGCATCTGCTCTGCAAAATTTTCTCCAAGGATATAAACCGATGCCATCCAAGAAACCCTCACCCACCCATGCAACATATTCAGAGAAAACGACAATGCGGGGTACTAAAGCATCATCTGGGAAAGAAGAGAAAACCACTGATCGCACTAGATAGGGGTCATCATTAATCCAATGGTGGAATTTGCCAAATGTGTTGACATCAGCCCTTAAATCTTTTGTGTTATGCAAATCTAGTGGAACTCCAAGAAACATGAGACATCCTTAACGAAAACCAGTAGTAGCACAAAAACCCTCTCCTTCATTATATTTCATAAAATAGACGAATGAGTCGTTCTCTAAGTCTTGTGGAATTATCTTAGTAGCCGCAAATCTCTCCCCACCATCCCTCAACTCAAAAGACCCACACCCGCAAACCATGGCTGCGCTGAGTGGACATGAAAACCCCGATTGTTAAGAAGCTCAAATACTTGTTATTGTACCTGGCGTATCTGATTGACTGGCGGCGCGCGCATAACTTCTGCCACCAAATATTGCTCATGACATCGGGCAATGGGTGCTAGCAGAGTGACGAAGGTCCGAGGAAGGCGATGAGGGCTGTCGTCGATGGTTTTGTGACCAGCAGGGATATAACGTTCCGGGTCGAGCTCGAAGTTGGCCATCGGAGGTGGAGATGCTGGAGGTGGAGGTGTCAATGGCGGTGGCTCCAATGGAGTGCATGGAGAGATTGAATGTGAGGGGACGGGTCAGGGTGGCACTACAACTTGTGCGGTTTCATCGAGGCAAGTAGTAGTTCCCGAAAAATCTTAAACAGGGGTGGGACTCTTCTGTTTCCAAATAAGCCCGTTTTCCGAAGTAAAAGAGGCATACCCAGATTTGGCATGGCCCACCCAGCAGTAGGAGGAGCATGTCTCGAGACTTGGGCAATTACCAGCTAGAAGTCCTTGACGGGAGCAAACAGTATAGGTCAAAACCCGAGTTGATGAGGATATGTACCTAGGGTAGGGTCCTAGGCCTGACCTACATACCCTATCGAAGGACACTATATTGGAGACTTAAAGATTATGAGAGAGTTTTTGACTGAAGTCATCATGGCAGAGAGAGTCACTCGACAATTAATCTTAAAGAAAAGTCACTCTCCGACTTGGCGGTTTCTGCCTCTACTCGACAGTCTTCGCTCACTCAGAAGAACCAACGACCAGTCGACACCAGAAGACCAGAAGTCACCCCAGGGAGGGCAACAGGCAAGCGTTCGACCAGTCACCATTCGTAGCATTTATTATATATGTTATCAATAACATATGCTTTTATTCCCACGATCGAATCCTTTGTTGCCTGGTATTCATGAGGGTCAGCGCACTCTATATAAGTCACCCCTCTCATCCGGCAAAAGGGTTCGCACCCCCTGTAACACATACATTCCACATGACAAGAGCTCCCGAGCACTGAGAATGTAGGGCTATTACCTCCACGAGAGGTGCCTGAACTCATATATCTGTGTGTACATCCTTGCCATAGCTAGCACTATGCCTTCTCCTTATATACCCCTATCTTCTACTATCAAACTCATTCCCACGACGGTAGGCGCCCACCCTAGGGCGGGTGTCTAAGCGACTTCTGGCGAGGTTGCATTTTTTCCCCTTTGTCATGTCTTTCGGTGGTGGTTTATTCCTGGGCCACAAGATCCGTCTCAGAGTGCTCACCTTCATCGCCAACGACTCGACATGGCTCTAGGAGGCGCCTCTAGCTGTTGAGGTGCTCCCGTTCCGTGAGGAGGTGCACTTTCGTGTGAGCTCCTGTGGTGTTCTTCTATGACAGTCGTAGACTCCGTAAATGTTGATCCTCCCTGTTGTTCATCGCTGCAAGCGATCCGATCATTCGTGACTCCAACAATGGGTGAGGCATGCGGCGGCTCGCCAAACGTCGTCCCTGTAGATTGCAGCTATCGAACCCGCCTAATCACTCCATGGCATGTTCGACTCGGCGTCAGATCAGTCCCACGTTCCCTCCGAGTGTGAGAGTTGCGATCTTGCAGCCGAGGTTCTTATGGCTAGTTCGCATCAGAACCCGCCGCCTGGCTTCGGTCACGGAAGGTGCGAGGCTGGTGGAGCATCGAATGAACAGCAGCACCGGGATGAGGAAATCCTCCATACACCCATCGTCAGTGCGACTTCTGAGGCTCTGGCCTTGGAGGCCCCATGCCTTCGGCTCAAAGAGATCCAGAAAGTACTCAACGAGCGTGCTCTCTAGTGTCCACCACTTCCTAGTCGACGTCACCGATAGTTGTTTCCGAGTTGTTCTTAGAAAAATGTTGGGGTATACTGCACTCCGGTTTTAAATATTACAACAACAACTAGGATTGTAGATTCCATTAAGCCATCACATTCAGAGGGTGGTAGAGGTTTGCTACAGATTCGAGTGTTGCTTGATGTAGCGTAGTGGAAGAATTCAGTTGTTTCTCAGTAACGCAATAGATTGCACAAAAATTCACCAAAGGCAGACACAGTTCACTCGGCACATAGTCTAGTATCACCTCTGCGTCACAGGAGCGGAGGTTACCGAGATGATCAGGGGTGAAATCAGTTCGCTCCTCATTCTCATCGTGATGACCACCGACGAGTGCCTACTCCTCCATGCAGTGGTTCGTATGTGCCCCGACACCATGACGAAAGGCGCTCGTTCGATGACGAGCAGAACCCAGGGTTTGATGCGAGAGATTACCTCGCCTGAAGAAGATTAACAGAGGCAGAGCCTATAGGGATGGTTATGACGGAGATTATCCAAGTGGGAGTGGTGCCATTATTTCTAGCCCCGAGTGTTTTAGCAGAACCATTCGTTCTGCAGAAATTCCCACCAACTTCAGGTTGGCGGCTGGCATAAGCAAGTTCTCTGGCGAGTCAAAGCCGGAAATGTGGTTAGACGATTACCGAGTGGATGTACAGATTGGTGGAAGAAATGACAACATAGCCATGAAGCATTTGTCCTTGATGCTAGATGGTTCGACCTGAGCGTGGTTGAATCATTTGGCTCCTTCTAGCATATACTGCTGGAAGGATCTTGCTCGAGTGTTCATCAGAACATTCGAGGGTACTTGCAAGCATCAAGCTTGTTTGATTGATTTGCAGCACTGTGTTTAGAAACCAAATGAGTCCTTGAGAGATTACATTTAGCGTTGGTCCACCTTACATCACACGATGGAGAATGTTTTCGGACACCAAGCTGTTTGTGCTTTCAAGGTTGGTGTGAAGTACAGAGAGCTTTACCTGAAGTTTGGGCAGACAGGTGATATTTCCCTGAGCAAGATGATGGAGATTGCCACTTGGTATGCCAATAGAGAAGAGGAAGACCGCCTCCGCAGCGGCAAAGGAAAAGTATTTGACAATGATGCCGGAGGCAATTCCAGTCGGAAACAGAAGCGTAAGGCTGATGGCCCTGCTCAGGTAGAGGCGGTCGCTCTGGCGGCGCCAGGAAAAAAAAAGGGGATGTCCAAAGAACAGTTTACCCCCCAAAAAGGAAAGAATCAGTCAGGAACTGATGTAATGGATTTACCGTGTGCAATCCACAAGAAGAAAGATAAATAAGGCAATCTAATACTGCCGAAGCATACCACTCGACAGTGTCATTTGCTGATTCAACGGTTCAAGGAGGGCCAGTCGAGTGACAAAACTCCTGAAAAGGAGGATGATGAAGACAAATAAACTTCTCTCGAAGGCAATGCCACCCTCATGATTTTTCTGATGTCGAAAGCAAGAGTCGACTAAAGGTTATGAACAGGGAGGTCAACATGGTTGTTCCTACAACCCCCACATAGCTCAAGTGGTCTCAGACTCCTAGCACATTTGATCAATCGGATCAACCTGCTCATGTTGCTACCCCCGATCAGCAAGCTTTGGTGGTGGATCCTGTTGTGGGAGGCACTCGACTCCGCAAGGTCCCAATGGACGGAGGGAGTGGTTTGAACATTCTGTATGTGGATACTCTCAAAGGGATGGGCATTCTGATGTCTCGACTCAATGAGAGCAACATGCAGTTCCACGGAGTCATCCCTAGGAAGAAGGTCAAATCTCTCAGCCAAATTGCATTGGATGTCGTTTTCGGCACAGATAAAAAAAATCGCTAAGAGAAGTTAACGTTTGAAGTTGTGGACTTCCAGACTGCTTACGACGCCATCCTTGGTAGTCCAGCTATGCACGTTTCATGGACCGCCCATGTTACGTGTACCTCAAACTAAAGATGCCTGGATCCAAGGGCGTGATCACAGTCACTAGCAATCGACAGAGGGCTGAGGTGTGCCTTCACCAGTGCTCCAAAATTGTCGACCACCAAATGGCTGTGATTGAATTGGAGGAATACAAGAAGACTACTGATCCTGCCGATCTGTTGTGTGCCTTGAAGCCCGCTTATGAATCAACTTTCCAGTCAGCAGGTGAAGTAAAGAAAGTGCACATTCACCCGATAGATCCTAATGCTTCCCTGACCAACATCTTTATGACACTCGACAACAAATAGAAGCCGATCTCATCCAGTTCCTCCATGAGAACTGGGATATCTTCGCATGGAAGCCTGCTGACATGTCGGGGGTACCCAGGGAACTAGCTCAGCACGGACTGAGAGTTGACCCAAAGGCTAAGCCTGTGAAGGAGCACTTACATCTGTTGGCAGCAGAGAAGCGAAAGGCAATCGGCGATGAGGTGGCTCGTCTCTTGGCGGCTAAGTTCGTACATGAGATTTACCACTCCGAGTGGCTCTCGAATGTTATCATGGTCCCCAAGAAAGATAAGTCACTCTGCATGTGTATTGACTTCAAACATATCAATCGCGTCTGCCCAAAAGATAAATTTCCGCTCCCCCGCATCGATCAGATTGTCGACTCGATTTCGGGGTGTGAGCGTTTATGTTTTCTTGATGCATACTCTGGTTACCATCAGATTCGTCTGTTTGGTCGGGATGAAATGAAGACAGCCTTCATCACCCCTTCTGGATGTTACTGTTATATCACCATGCCTTTTGGTTTGAATAATGCTGGCGCTACTTTCATGCGCATGATTCAAAAATGCCTACTTGATCAGATCCCTCGGAATGTTGAAGCTTACATGGATGATATTGTCGTCAAGTCTCGCAAAGGTTCCGACCTGCTGACTGACTTGGCTGAGACATTCGCCAATCTAAGGAGGTATGACATCAAGTTGAACCCGACTAAATGCACTTTCAATGTTCCAGGTGGCAAGTTGCTCGGTTTTCTCGTTTTCAAACAAGGAATCAACGTCAATCCCAAGAAGATCAGAGCAATTATTCGAATGAAAAGTCCTGAGTGTGTGCACGATGTCTAGAAGCTCACATGTTGCCTGGCGGCATTGAGTCAATTCATTTCTCGTCTCGACGGTGAGAAGACAATGCCTTTATACCGACTAATGAGGAAGTTTGATACATTCGAGTGGACTCCAAAAGCAAAAGCAGCATTTGTCGAGCTCAAAGCCCTTCTTTCCACCCAGTCGGTGCTTGTTGCTTCGCATAGCAAAGAGCCCTTGCTCCTGTACATCACGGCCACTAATCAGGTCGTCAGTACAGTTCTCACTATCGAGTGGGAAGAGGAAGGCACAACTTACAAAGTCCGACATACAGTCTACTATATTTCTGAAATGTTGACTCCTTCAAAGCAAAGGTACCCACATTACAAGAAGATCCTCTATGGTATATATCTATCAGCAAAGAAGGTGGCACTCTACTTTCAAAATCACTCGATTTCAGTCATCAACGATGCTCCATTATCTAAGATCCTCAACAATCAAGATGTGACTGGTCAAGTGGCCAAGTGGCCAAGTGGGCTATTGAGATCCTCCACTTTGATATCAAGTTTGAAGCGAAAAAGGTGATCAAGTCTCAAGCACTTGCTGATTTCCTGGCCGAGTGGATAGAACAACAACAGCCAATCCAAATCCACTCGACGCACTAGAGCATGTTCTTTGATAACTCAAAGATGCTGAATGGGTGTGGTGGTGGCATAGTGTTGGTATCCCTAAAAGGTGACAAACTCAGTTATGTCTTACAGATTCACTTTGATTCCTCCAATAATGAAGCTGAGTATGAAGCACGCCTGTACGGGTTGTGTATGGCCATCTCACTCGACATCAAGCGCTTGATGGTTTATGGCGACACTGATTTGGTGGTCAATCAGGTGATGAAAGAGTGGGATGTGAGGAACCCCGCCAAGACTAGATACTGCAATGCAGTAAGAAAGCTTGAGGAGAAGTTTGAAGGTTTGGAACTCCACCATGTTCCTCGTGCGAAGAATCAGGCAGCTGATGAGCTGGCAAAGCTTGGATCCACTCGAAAGCCTATCCCCAACAATGTGTTTCTGGAGCACCTATATTCTCCTTCAGTGAAGGAAGATCCCTACACTAAAGAGCCACCGCAAGCTATAAGCGCCTCTAATCCGACTGAAGTGGATGTTTCAGTGTCATAGATCTGGTCATGGAGATTCTAGTCATCACGCCCGATTGGACTGTTCCTTATATTGCATGTATCCCAAGGCAAAAACTCTGAGAGGACGAAGCTAAAACTCGCTAGATTGTTCTCATAACCAAGGCGTTTACCGTGATGGATGATCAACGTTACAGAGAAAGTGTAACTGGCGTGACATAGCGGTGCATCTCTCCTTAAGAATGTAGATAGATCCTAGAGGAAATTTACTCGGGGACCTTTGGTCACCATGCGTCCTCTCGGACGATTGTTGCCAAAGCATACCGAGCTGGTTTCTTCTGGCCATGCGCCAATGAGATGGCTAAGGAGATTGTTGATCATTCTAAAGGGTGCTACTTTTACTCAAACTTGTCACACAAGCCTGCATCCACCTTGAAGACTATTCTACTCGTCTGGCCATTCGATGTCGGGGGTTTTGATATGGTTGGTCCCTTTCGGACGGGCCAAAGTGGATTTACTCATTTGCTTGTTGGAGTCGACAAGTTCACTAAGTGGATTGAGGCCAAGCCTATAAAGAAGCTAAACTCGCGCACTATGATCAAATTCATGAGAGAGATAATCTTCCTATATGGAGTTCCCCATAGTATCATCATAAACAATGGCTCAAACTTCGACTCGGAAGAGTTTAGACACTTCTGCTTCACCCAAGGCACTCGGTTAGACTACGCATCCATTGCCCACCCTCAAACTATTGATCAAGCTAAGAGAGCCAATGGCCTTATCCTTTAAGGGCTGAAACCTCGACTCATGCGATATCTAGAACATGCAGCTGGAGCTTGGGTTACTGAACTGCCATCTGTTCTGTGGAGCTTGAGAACGACTCCCAATCAGTCGACTGGACGCACCCCCTTCTTCCTAGTGTATGAAGCTGAAGCCATTTTGACGAGTGATCTCGTTCACAATTCCCCTCGGGTAGATCTTTACTCTGAGGCTGAAGCAGAACAAGCATGATAGGACGGCGTGGATCACCTGGAAGAGGAGCGCGAGATGGCTCTAATTCGTCGACTATATATCAGCAGGATCTGTGTCGCTTTCATGCAAAACATGTCAAGAGTCGATCGTTTCATGAAGGTGATCCTGGTGCTTTGGGTGGATCAACATCGACCTCACAAGATCGCACTAGCGTGGGAAGGTCCTTTCATCATCACCAAGATATTGAAGAATGGGGCCTACCGCCTCTACAACCTCAGGAAGCAGATTGACGAGCCATGTGCCTAGAATGCAGATCTACTTCAATGCTTCTACACTTGAAGACTGAGTTGTTTTGATGTAATAAAAGTATTTCAGACGACGTCTCTTATGAAAGTTATGACTTCTGCAGTCTTTCGTTGATTCCGATGGAACAATCCTACACTGAAAAACACTCCGAGTGGTGAGTGATCCTGCAACTCGGGGGCTTAGCTGTGAACTAGTTATTGCCCAAGTTAAAAACCCTTCCGAGTGGATAATATTCTGTTCACTCGGAAACTTAGGTGTGAACTAGTCTTCGTCTAAGTTCAAAACTACTCTGAGTGGTGAGCGATCCTCTCAATCGGGGGCTTAGCTACGAACCTATTCTCGCCTAAGTTAAAAACCCGTCTGAGTGGATAGTATTCCGTTCACTCGGAAACTTAGCACCAACCATAGTAATCAACAAATCCCCTTTCCATATAGTGGTAGAGTGGTCGCACATGTAAGTTTGGGATGGTCAATAGACCTTAAATCTAACCCGTTTTCCAAAACACACACACTCACACAACTTGCTCCGGTACACCACTTCTTTCCTAAGTGGTTACCTAACTCAACATCATCTCCCTCGGGCATTAGTGGAACCCGACGGGGTTTTCGAAAAGTCTTTGAAAATACTTTTGTTTCCATCACCATGCATATTCCCGATCCCACTTGCGTAGCATCTACTAGCAGCCTAACTACTCCCACACGCACAACCCTCAAAAGAATGGTAGAGTCATGCACGATGCAAGTATCAACGATAGAGTATCAGAGGCATCCCACCAAAGGGGGAACACCACATCATGATCAATCATCAAAACAACAAGTATTATATGCCATGCGTGAAAAAGTTTCTTAACATGGTCAAAGGTCTGCTTGCCTGGCTTAGCAACCTATTCGAGGTCTTCACACGCTTCTCATCCACTCCGAGCAGTCCGTCTACCTCGTCAACTATTGTCGGAAACAACCGTAATAAGCAACACAACAAGCAGACAATAAAAGTTCTCTATAAATAGGAGTTTTATTATTCTTGGACACGTCTGGTCAAAAGAAAAATAACGAAGGAGGTTTCATAGGATGTGGATCAAGGGAGATTCCTGAACTATTGAAATGAAGGGAATGATGATCCTATAAGATATCCACAGAAAATATTTTTTTGTAAAATTGAGTCGAAGGACCCAAAAGTTAGGGAATCATTTGAGAAGATTTTAGGAAGTGATTTCACTGGATTTGGAGTTGGTGTGGTTTACCTATGATTTTCCAAAGATGAAAAAATGGAAAAAGGGAGCTATTTATTTGGTCAAGCATGATAGGTGCATGATAAAATGTTAAACTTGGCTAGACAAATAGTGCATGACATTTAGAGCCTCTGGGTATTTGAATCACTCCATTTGGAGTTGATATGAGAGCTCTATCTATTTTACAAGTGAGGCATTTCATAGTTCAAATTTGAATTTGAATTCGAACTCTATAGAAAATTCTATGGAAAAAATGTGTGAACCACATTTTTGGATAGATCCTGATTTTAGGAATCAGTAGAAACATGAATTGTCAAATTTGGAGTCTATTTGAATATTCTGTGAATTTCCATATTTTTACTGGAAAACAAAAAGGATGAAAAGAGATTACCCAAATGGGCCTATGCTACGCACTGGGTGTAACTTAGCACCGAGGCGTACTGGGCTGGCCCAACTCCTCGACCATGTGCTTTTGGCCGGCCATGTCGATGGCGCCTTTCCATTGCGGTGCTTTCACTGTGGGATGGCAGGTGCGTGCGGGGGCACCTCCACTTAAACGAGGGGGCCCCACTGCTCGGTCGCTGACAGGTGGGGCCCGCCTGTCGGGTCCGTCTTCTCCCTCCCGCTCGAGCAGAGGCAATAGAGGAGGCGAGGCAGAGCCTCCTCTGGCGCCGTTTTGGCGGGTCGGGCCATCTCTGGCCCAGCTCTGACTACTGGAATGCTCACGGAAGAGGCCCGCATCCATCTGAGGTGCCCATTTCACCGAGGAGCGTCGGGGAAGGCGGGTTCTTGGCAACGGCGGAGACCAGATATGGCGGCCGTGGGGGTGGTCCTTAGGTAACGAGGAGGATGCACAGGGGCACAGGAGGATCTTGCCAGGTTGCTGGGGGCTCTAGTGAGTCTCAAAGGGAGAAGGAGAGGCTGACGTGGCCGAATATGAGAAGAAGTCGGCGGAAGGGCTTCGGCCATGGGGACGGGTGGAGGGCACGGGGACAAGAACGGTTGTGGGTAAGGAGCTCTGAGAGGGGTAGAGAGAGCATAACGCACTACAGGGGCTCGAGGATGGCCTAAATGGCCGAGGCGCGGGTCCTCCATGGACGTGTGCACCGATGAGGACGCATGCATAGCTGGAGAGCATGGGGGTCCGCGAGCATATGTCTACGAGCTTCGTGGACGTGGTCCACGTCTAGGGGAGATGAGAGAGGGAGCGGGCAAGGAACGGGTCATCGCGCATGTGAGCACGCCCATAGGGGCTCTCGGGTGACGGAAGAGTGTGCGAGAGGAGGCAAGAGGAGGGAGAGAGAGGAGGGGGATGGGACGGTTGCGTGTCCCGGATGTCAAGGCCGATCATCTGGCAAGAGGGGGGCGCTCGAGGTGGTCGGGGACATGCATAGGGCGGCTGCTACAGTGTGGTCGGGTACTGTAGCACGCTCTGGAGCGCAGCTATTGCATGCCATGGCATTGCGTTTGGCAGCTTCTGCATGGCCACCTGTCTGTAGGGCATCTAGGAGAGTCTAGACTTGGGGAATCTGACATTGGATGCCCTGGAAGCTGACTAGGATGAGAGGGAGGTGGAGAGAGAGGTGAAATCTTGTTGTCCAGGGGGGTAAATGTTTTTTTGCCACATCAACCTTTGAGAAATGTTCATGCAAACTTTACTAGGGGTGCAGGGTAACTACAAGGGGCTGTGGTAAAAATTGGGGGTGAAGGAGAACTCATATGGTGCTCCACTCATTGATCACAAAATTGCTGCAGAAGGTGTTTGATGGTGATTTGGCCAAGTAGATGAATTCTAGTTGCCCTGATATTTAACAGGACCAAATGGTGGTCGAAAGTAGGGCTTATCACCATGTTTGAGACTATCTGAAGAAAGTTTCCAATGTAAACTTGGTAAACCCTAGAAATGGACAAAAATGGGTTTCTAAAGATCTAATCATGCTAATGCATTATCCTTGATTCTCCACTTGCTATGGTGGCATATTTTGGTGACTTGAGCATGACCAAGAAGTTTGGGACCAAATGGGGAAACTTGGCAATGCAAACATTCCCAATTTTTGAAATCAGCAGGATGGGTTTTGAGGGGATTTGGACAAGTTAACCTATTCTCCTTGATGCACCACTTGGTGTGGATGCATTACTGGAGGATTAGATCATGTCCACAAAGTTTGAGCTGAAGGGGAGATAGTTGGAAATGTAGAGTTGCACAAATTTGGACCTGGACATAGAGGATTTTGGGATATTCTGGTGAACCAAAACAATTGGGATTGAGATGAAACTTTGCAAGATGATCACATATATCATGTGTGACAGTCTAGAATTTTCCTAGAATTATTTGAGAATATTCCTTATAGAAATATTTCAAATGCTTGAAATAGGCAGAAACTCTTGTATATGGACAATATATATCCACTGAGTTTTGCCAAATTTTCTCAAAATATTTTCAACTCGGTTAAATAATTTTCCCTAAGCAAAACCAATTCCGACTTTAAGAAAAGGCCTTTAAATAAAATGATAAAGTAATATTTTAAAATAATATTTTATGGTTTTGGGCATTTATATATATAGTAGGTTCCAAATAAAGCATTTGGGGAAATACAATCCTCGCAATTTGAGGACTTGTAGTACAGACCTCAATTCAGGTTTTTTTGAAAATCCTAGATTCAATAAATCCTTTTTGGCCAAAATAATATTTTGTAAAAATATTTTGAATTCCTATTCACATGGCATGATCATTGGACAAGACTTGGGATCAAGGAAAAGGGTTCTTGAGGGTAGGAGGATGTTTTACGAATTATAGAGCACTAGCAAGCAATCAGACAAGCAAGCAAATAACACACAAGTCAAGCATTCAAATGCACACAAAAAGTTTTAATTGGCCCTAATTTTTTAGTCATGTTAACTTAGTCATGAGGCAAAACATAGGGTGTGACAGACCTACCCCCTTACAAGAATCTCGTCCCCGAGATTCGTAGGCTAGGTGCTGATGCAGTCATTCAGAGGTGAGGTAGTCTTCACGTTCCATGTTGTTTCTGCTCCGGCGTGGTTGTCCTTCTACGCCGGCATACCCCCTTTAGTGCCGGTTCAACATGGCCCGGCACCAAAGGCCCTCCACGTGGCGTTAACGACGCCGTGGGCTGGGGGGACCTTTAGCCCCGGTTGGTAACATCAACCGGGACTAAAAGTGTTTAGTATTTTTAGTTTTGTTTTATTTTTCCTTTTAATTTTTAGGGGGTTATGAATTAATTATGGTTTAATTTTCCTTTTAATTTTGTGTTTTCCATTTAATTAATTTTCATTTCAAACATATATTTTGCTATTACGTACATACTGTACACACGTTGTGCATGCGCATACATATAAATATAAATAGAATTTCTCGTAGAACCGCAATCATATATATATATATATATATATATATATCTCATCGAATTGCTAGTACAACAACTATATATATACAATTTCTCCTACAATTTGAGGATCATTACATATATATATTTATATATATACGCAAGCCCCGTGGAAATCCAGCTAATCGTCGTCCATGTGGATCTTGTAATGGTATTCTCCATTGGGATTTATGACCTGGTCAAGCAGAAATCCAGATAATTCCTCTTGAATTGCTCGTACCCGAGCCTCTGGTATGAGCTGGCCCCGCACCTCCGCCAGCTACAGGATGGAGATCAAGATGAATATATTAGTTTTGTGTATATATATTAGCTAGATAATGATAAAAACTTATGGATAGTGTTCTAGCACATGTACCCAAATATTGTCTTTCATTTCTGCTCCTTTTAGACATGATCATGTGAATGTACTCACAAATATCCGCATAAACTAGTCCCCTACTCTTGCACCATGCACTTTACGAGAATAAAATTCAATCAGCTAATAATTAATTAATCACGCATGATAATGGTATTGAAATTCCCAAAATTTCATTTTGGAATGTTATGAAATATAGCTATGCATCATCATCATCATTGCTTGAATGTTTGAATTGGGTTAAATGCTTCTTCTGACTTTCTGAAAATCCCTTTCAATTTTCCATATGTTGCTTTCACCTATTTGAAAACCTTGAAAAAAGTTCACAATAAGAGGGAGGAACATAACACTCCACACCAGGGACTTCTTGGTGATTTATTTGAGCAATAAAAACCAGGGGTTATTTTTAAAAATATTTGCAGAAAGGTTTTAAGACCAAATAGGCAATTTCTGAAAATATTTTTTTTCAAAGTATTCAAATGACAGAATAAAAATGTTCAATAAATGGAATTTATTCCTCTGTCGATTCTGATATATACTTTCCCTATATTTGGAATTAAATTGAAGGCATTAAATGAATTTTAATGCGATGGTATTTGAAAATAGGAAAAACTTTAAAGCATTTAAGACCCGATCGGCCCATCTGTCTTTATTCCCACCCCGACTTTCCTTTCCATCGGCCACCGACGCTCCCGCACTTCTCTCTCCCTCGCCGACAGTGGACACCACCCCGACCGTTCGCTGCATCAGCGCAGCCGTCTGCCACCTCGCGCCCGCAACCATCGCCGGTGATCCCTCCTCACTAGATCTCTCTCCCTTTCCTTTCCCTCGCTCCACCGCGCCCCTATGTAAAGGCGGCCACCCTCCACACTCCATTCCGCCCATAACCCTTCTCTCTCCCTCGCCGGAACGCTGCCAACGAGCTCGTCGGAGTTTCTGCACCCACCGAACCTCCCACCGCACCTGGCCGTCACCACACTCCACCCCACTACCTCCCGTAGCCACCAATCGATGTCGGACGACCGCCGCCGTTGCCTGAACCTCTCCGACGTCGCCCTCAACCACCGGAACGACCACCCCGACCAGCTTCGACCATCGGCCACCACCATCCTCGTCGGAGATCTCCTTCCCCCCTGTAAGTCGCCGGATCCTCTCTGGATCGTCGGATCTGTAGACAACGACCCAGATTAGATCTAATTTAAACGCGAACCGTTTTTCTCTATGGATCGGCCACCGCTCGTTAGACACCCAGCGCTCACGCTAGCAGCCAATAGGAAGTTGCCACGTAGCCTCGACCGTCCGTTAGTTTTTTTTTCATTTCTGTTTTGTTTTTAGTTAACAGAAGGTTTTCTGATTTTGTTTTGCTTATATCTTTTAAACTATTTAGTGTTTTTAGTTAATTATTTTTGCTTTAGGTCACATATTTCATGTAGTTTCACCCTGTAGTCTTAGATTTTAAATTTGAACTCTAAAATTTGAATGTAATCAAATTTGCTCAAACTACTCAAATCTGAATAACTAGAGTTTAAAAATAGATTTTTGTATGAATCTTTTTGCTACTGCTTGGTATTAGTTAGGACTGTCATCATGCTTAGTTTGCAGATTTTTAAGACAAATTTGTTTAGTGTTTTAGCTATAAACAGAATCTGCCTAGTGGTTAGTATAGTTTAAATAATTTAGTTTTTAGTTAGTTTAAATCTGAGTTAGTCATATTCTGTTTTAGTAGGTTCTCTTGTTTCAACTTTAGGTGATTGACTTGCTGTTAATAAAAATGTAATTTGCTTAGTTTATTTCTATAATATTATAGGAATCTCTACTCTTTTTCAACTAGGTTTAATTTGATTAAAACAAACTAGTTAGTAACAGTTTCCTTTAACAAACTTTTAGATAATTAAATTCTATTTTCTAAGAATTTTTTTAGTAAATTCTTTTCTGTTAGGAGAATTGTTTTATTAATAAAATTATAGTTTATTTCACTCTATGGTTAATAAACTCTAGCCCACTTCATGTAGTAGTGTTTATCAAAACTTTTAAAACCCTACTAAGATTTTTCTTAACAAAACTTTAAATGGATTTAATTCTGTTTCTTAATAAAATATTTCTATTGTTCTTTTTTGTCAACTATTGTTTTGTTAATACCTATAATTATATGTTGTTAGTAGTAGTTTACCCATCAACTTTAGAAAACCCAAACTATGTGTTGATCTTCTTTTCTTTTGATTGTGCCTTGTTTTGTCTTGAGTGATTACTAGTTCATTCCTGATTTTTGTGAGTTACAATATTTTGATGTATGCTTATTGATTGCTCTTGTGTGATTCGTTAGATCATCCGGAGTGCGAGGCTTGTTACCTAGTGTCCCTCGAGTACGAAGATCGTCAATCAGGCAAGTCACTTTGATCATGTTTACCCATGTTTTTATTGCATTAGTTCTACCATACCCCCAATTGCATGCAATGTAGGTTAGTTGGAAATTTGGTTACTTGATGTAGTATCATGTGGTAGGCACCCCTCAACCTTTGACACTTTGGCCCCGGGAAACGTTCAATTAATTTTGCTATGCTATTAGTAGACGGGGTTGGATGTGTGATTCATGAGAGTGTGAGATAATAATTTCAAGTCCTACTATGATCAAGACTTCAAGGTTTCCAAGTTTTCAACATACCTCTGGGTGGATGATGGTTGAACGACACCCTGGAGAAACCAGTGGTTAGCCTAGATGATACTGGAGATGTGCCAGTATTCATGCGGAAAGGTCCACCCAAGCACAAAGAGATGGATGGATGCTTCAAGACCCAAGGCTTACCTGCACAGCCACAAGTCATTATGGGCTCTGGCTTGGTTGGATATCATGGTGACCCTGTACAGGCGGTGCTACGAGATGTAGAAGAATGATAGGAAAGGATGGGCACCGACAGAGTCACAGGGAAACCCTTTGGAAGACCATGTTTTGGTCATCCGTTTCTCAAACACCCTGAAGTGTGAGAAATCAAATGGAGGCGACCAAATCTTGTGGGGAACGTGTGCAAAACTTTGCAGAGTACTCCAACCTAATCGATTAGCCGTGTCCACGGTCATGGACGAATTGAGCCAAAGGAACTGAAACTTCTGGAACCCTGAACACAATTAATATGATGATGTGGGTATTAATAACTTATGTATGAGAATTGGTTGGTGGAACCATCTCATTAATCAACCAACTTAGTAATAATTTTGCATAGCCCTCTCTTGATGTAGGAAAATTGGCTTTACGCAAAAACATACTACCCCACCTGCCATATATGCATGTAGATTAGATCATTATCTTTTCACCCCTCTCTTGTGACTTTGCCGGCATATTCCATATGCTGACCTACGCGGCTGTAACGTATCATGTTGTAGAGTCTTTTTCCGACCAGGAGTGAGGATACGCTCTACGCTCGGTGAGATGCCCTTGGAGTCAGATGGACTTCACTACCCTTGAAGCTTCCGCAAGATTTTGATATTCTTATGAGTTGTCCTTCAGTCACTTTATTGTAATCTTTATTGTAATAAATGACTCTATATGAGATTTACGATTAATAAATGATGTGTGATTTCCCTTTGATATATACATTGATGTATCGTGTGTGTACCAGCATGATCTTGGGATGGTACGGAAACACCGGAGATTCGACCTTTGAGGTCGGGTCACTACAGAAATGGTATCAGAGCACACGCATACTGTAGGACATAACCTCTAGGATTGGAAAGCCTTGGGACTTATTTCCCTTTTGTCTTTAAAATTCTTATACTCTCATCTACTCGTTTCTAACTTCCCTCCGATTATTTCAAAATTTATAGATGTCCACCTTCATCCTAGTGTTGATCACGGAGTTTTGCCAGCCTGACGCAACGATGCCCTTTGGCAAGGAGCTGATGATGATCGTCAAGGACGTGAGGATTGCTTTGCCGAGCATCACCGGGACTCCTATCATGTCCTTTCCACAAGATGGACGCTACAGGATTGAGATGCACATTCCAGGGAAGACCTTTGGGAATCGGAAGGAACCCATCAACTTCAAGTTTGTGGCACCCAGCTAGATACTTGGGAGAGACATGGCCATTCATCATGCCCTTGGACGTATTCAGGAGGAATACATAGGTGGAACCATTTCACCAGGAATCAACATGGTTTGTCCCAGGGATGTCCATGGAAACATCATAACCACTCCCACTGGAGACTCCACCATTTCATATATCCAGACCTTGGAGACTCACGTCAGGACCTTGGAGCTTCGGGTACGTGCCGACACGAAGACGATCAAGAGGATGATGAACCGTGAGATTGACCTCGAAGCTGACTTACGGGAAGCCGAGTACGAGAACGAGTATGAAGTGAAGGATTTCTTAGAGAGGATCTACAAGCTGAATACTCGCATCACAACTCTGGAGGAACAGCTGGACATGGGGGAAAATCTTCACCCCGAGGGAGACTTGGCTCCTTTCATCAGCGACGATGATGACTATGAGGAGAGCACCACTGGAGGAGGCTCAGTCACCATGTACTTTTGAGGAAAACTTTAGTTATGCCCCCCATGTATCTTTTATTTTCAACGTTAAAGCGTAGGTCGATGTTTAGTTTGAATGGAGATTTGTATCTCGATGTGTGACTTTGAGTTGAATAAATGAATGAGTGCTTGATGTGACATGTTTGTGCATTGCATATTGGTAGTGATTTTCTTTCTAGGCCCTTGTTCTATTCTAATTCTCATCCCTCTGAAAACAGCAAGATGCCTCCACGACGTGAGTCCGACTTCACCTTCCCACCGGAACTCACGCAACTCCTTCAGCAGAAGAATGCACTGATGCAGCTATTGATCCAGAATCAGACCAACAACCAAAAAAACAACAACCACCATCCACCTCAGGCTGACAACCTCACCCGTTTTCTGAGGTTGAACCCTCCAACTTTCTCCAGCAGCACTGAGCCCATTGTGGCAGACGACTAGCTCCGTAAGATGGAGAGGGAACTCACCACCGCAGGATGCACTAAGGCTGAAAAAGTGCGCTTTGCCGCACATCAACTCGAAGGACCAGCAGCTTCATGGTGCGAGAACTACACCACCACATATCCTATTGCTGGTGTGACTTGGGAACAATTCAAGCTTGCCTTCCACACCGCTCATGTCTCAGCTGGAGCCATGAGTCTGAAGAAGCGCGAGTTTCGCAACTTGTGCCACTGTAATCGCTCCGTGGCCCAATATGTGGACGAATTCAGCATGTTGGCCCGTTATGCACCAGGAAATGTGGCCGATGATGCGGCCAAGCAGGAGAAGTTTCTGGAAGGACTCAACGATGAGTTGAGCATGCAGATGGTAGTGGCTACCTTCAACAACTACCAAGAGCTGGTGGACAAGGCCCTCATCTTGGAGGGAAAACAACAACAAATTGAGAACCACAAGAGGAAGTATACTCAGGGGAAGTTCAACTCTGGAGCTCATCAGAAGCCCCGCTACTCCCCATACTCAGGGAATACCGGATCAGGGACCGGTAAGTTTGGAAGGCACACTCATGCCGTGCACAACCATGGAGGAAATGGGAATGCCCATCCCAACCATGGCAACTTCAAGACTAACAATGGGAATGGGAACAACAACCAACACCGTCACGCTCCTACTCAGAAGGATCTGAGCCACATCACCTATTTCAAGTGCCAGAAGACAGGGCACTATGCTACTGAGTGTCCCCAGAGCAAGCAGGGAAATGGAAACGGCAACAACAATGGCAACTCAGCAGCTAAGAAGCCCAACCCTTTTCCCCGTGCCCAGGTGAACCACATTGATGTGGAGGAAGTCTATGATCAGCCCGAGACTGTGTTTGGTAAGTTTTTATTGCATTCACGTCCAGTTATAGTACTTTTTGATTCCGGTGCAACTCATTCATTCATATCAAGGGTAGTTGTGGAAAAATATGGTTTGCCAACCAAAACCCTTAGTCAGCCATTTAAGGTCAGTTCCATGATGATGGCAGGGATAGGATACCATGCCTTGAAGCTCAATATAGGAATCCATGTTTTTCCCACCGACCTCATTGTCTTAGAGTCGCAGGGATTGGATGTAGTCCTAGGCATGGATTGGAGGACCAAGTATGAAGGAAATCTTGACTGTCCCAGCAAGTCTATTTCACTCACCACTCCGGAGAACAAGAAGATTAAGTATGTATCCCGACGCACACGTATGAGTGCTCGGTTAAATTCCCTCACAGGAGTTGTTCAGGAGGAAGTACCGGTTGTATGAGACTTTCCAGATGTATTCCCGGAGGAATTACCAGGCATGCCACCAGATAGGGAGATTGAGTTTCTAATTGAGCTAATACTAGGGACAACCCCAATTTCCAAGAGACCCTATCGGATGCCCGCAAATGATCTATTAGAAATCAAGAAGCAAATTAAGGAGTTATTGGACAAAGGGTATATTCGTCCAAGTTCTTCACCTTGGGGAGCCCCAGTACTTTTGGTGGAGAAGAAAGATAAAACCTTGAGGATGGTGGTTGATTATCGAGCATTGAACGAGGTGACTATTAATGACTTGTTTGATCAGCTCGTAGGAGCCAAAGTATTCTCCAAGATCGATCTTCGATCAGGGGATCACCAATTGAAAATTCGTGAACAGGATATACCCAAAACAGCTTTCACCACAAGGTATGGCTTGTATGAGTATACTGTCATGTCTTTTGGTTTGACAAATGCTCCTGCTTACTTCATGAGTTTCATGAACAAAGTATTCATGGAATACCTGGACATGTTTGTCGTGGTGTTCATCGATGACATATTGATATTCTCCAAGAATGAGGAAGAACACAAGGAACATTTGCGATTAGTTCTGGAGAAGCTGAGAGAGCATCAGTCGTATGCCAAGTTCAGCAAATGTGAATTTTGGCTGACGGAAGTCGAATTCCTTGGACATATTATTTCCAGAGAAGGAATAGCAGTAGACCCCACTAAGGTTGAAGCCGTCACCGAGTGGAAGTCACCCACCTCAGTTAAGAAGATCCGTAGTTTCCTCGGACTTGCCAGATATTACCGGAGGTTCATTGAGAATTTCTCAAAGATTGCCAAGCCCATGACGGAGTTGTTGAAGAAAGAGTCTAAGTATATTTGGACTGAGGAATGTGAAGCCAGTTTCCAGGAGTTAAAGAAACATTTGGTCACAGCCCCAATGTTGATTTTGCCAAATATTCGGAAGGTCTTCCAGGTTTATTGTGACGCATCCCGTCAAGGACTTGGAGGAGTACTCATGCAGGAGGGAAAAGTTGTCGCATATGCATCCAGACAGCTACAACCCCATGAGTTGAATTATGCCACCCATGATTTGGAACTAGCAGCCGTAGTGCACGCACTCAAGACCTGGAGGCATTTCCTTGTCGGAAATAGTTGTGATGTTTACACCGATCATAAGAGCCTGAAGTATATCTTCACGCAAAAAGAGTTGAACCTCAGACAGAGGAGATGGTTAGAGTTAATCAAGGACTATGACATGAGATTACACTACCATCCAGGTAAGGCAAATGTGGTAGCAGATGCCTTGAGTCGGAAAACTTATGTAAACACACTCACCGCGGGAGGATTATCCCAAGAGTTAGCCAATGATCTCAGAGAGCTCCGGCTAGAGATAGTTCCAAGAGGATATGTTACCACACTGGAGATCCAG
Organism: Hordeum marinum; assembly: GCA_022496015.1. NCBI lineage: Eukaryota > Viridiplantae > Streptophyta > Magnoliopsida > Poales > Poaceae > Hordeum > Hordeum marinum. The sequence goes on from CM039678.1 coordinate 270,743,346, forward strand.
TCCACCTTGACCGAAAGAATTCGTGAAGCCCAGAAGACGGACAAGCAGACAGCTGAGATTAAGCAAAGAATGAAAGATGGTAAAGCTAAAGGTTTTCGTGAGGATGAACAAGGAACTCTGTGGTTCGAGAACCGAATCTATGTGCCCAATGACCCAGAGCTCGGGAAGTTGATACTTCAGGAAGCCCACGATTCACCTTACTTGATACACCCAGGAAACACCAAGATGTATTTGGTGTCGTGACCCCGATCCTAAGTCATATGATTCCACACTGTAACAAGCCACATCACTTTACGGCCTCACGCACGGTACTCCACGGCTGCAGCCTTACCTTGGCCGGGACTGTTTGCGTCTTTTGGCTCATGTATGTGAACGTGTCGCTGGCAATCACACAACAAAGAACCCGGGACGACATGTCTAGTCATAGAACCCAAGTGGCACATCCATACGGAAACAGGCATACATAACCCAGCAATGCAGGTGTCGGCCTCAAGCGTGTGTAGACGAGTCATAGAAAGCTACAAGGACTCCATTACGTCGCGAGACACGAATGTCATCACTGCACATAGACGAGTCGTAGCAGGCTACAGGGACTCCGTTACACTGCGAGACATTTCCCCAAAGGGACAGACACAGCAGCAAAGATGGATACATGCCGGTCAATCAATGTGTCCGGAGCAGTAGCAAGCTACCATGGCTCGATGGAAGCACAAAGAGACAGTTTCCCGTAAAGAGTACTACTAAAGGCACACGACTAGGTGTCGGATGCCATACATACCATTGCACATGACACGTACGCACGACATGCCCGATATGCATAGATACAACTATGGCATCACAACATAACCATACAACAACATGACTTTTATTTAAGAGGCTCAGACGAGCCTTGCATAATATGTTCTTACAGATAGGGGTCACATGACCCGACACTCAAGTCATACAAACAAAGTCATACAAGCCAGCGGAAACTTAAGCTGTCTGAGTATAGACGGCGAAAATAGAAAAGAGGTGCATGGCCTGACAATCTACAGCCCACCACACGGGCAAGATCGTAGCTGGGACACCAGCTATTCGGCATCGTCAACGTCTAGATAGAATCCACCTGATGGGTCCTAGTTCTCTTCTGCAACATTTATTAAGCAAGGATGAGTACAATCGTACTCAGCAAGACTTTAAAACAGACCTAGTCTATTTATGCTCATGTATCAATAAGGGGGGTGGTGGAGTTCATGCAGGAATGCCAGCTTTGACTCATGGCTAACCTACACTACTCAATTTTTAAACTCTTTGTTACAATTTTAGATATCGCACACGAGTCCACTATCTCCATCACAATACACCACCATGGATTCACCTTCCCCTTCCAGAAGAGTGCCATCCATGGTACTCACACTTGTCTTGATATTTTTAGGAGTATCCATTTGATTATCTATGAACAACATAAGTTCTGCAAGTAGTCCATATCCGAGGATGCGGCTATTCGAATAGTTTCATACCCTGCAGGGGTGTACTTCTTCACACACGCTCTCGCCACTTATCGATGTGTGCCATAAACCATGCACCTCGGCAACCTTCAAGCGGATGCCCAGCGAGGGAGTCGGCCACGACCGTCAATCACATAATACCTCTAGTCTAGGCTACCGCCTATTCGAGACTGAACCCGTACGGAAGTCCGGCCGAAGTTTCTGCTACGGCCCCAAACGATGTGCGCAGGGTTCCCAAGCCCACCATTCGAGTGACCCTTAGTACACCGTGCCACTGCCTACCACGTCGTAACCCACCCCGAGGGTCAGCACTACGCACGGCCTCCAGCATGCTATAAACACCAGAAACTACTTGCAATACCTCGACCAAAGACTAAGCGACTGATAAGTCGAGCGAGGTCATATTTCAGGGCCCGGCATGTGGTAGTAACTAGTCTTGGATCACAAACACGGAACCCAGTTCCTAAGAACGGTCCCAATGAGACAACCCGCTATGTACTCCTACATAGCCTCTCATCGCTACCTTTTACGAAAACGGATTCATCATGAGCTCATCACATCAGAACAACATAGTTTCGCTCCAGTTCATCACCCAGATGAGACAGACCTGACACAACTCTAAGCATAGCAAGCATAGCATGAAAGTAAGCTAAGCACATCATGGCATAAGCATCTACCAGGTATGCTAGGTTGCAAGGTTTAGCTATTTACTGTGACAAGATCAGGTCATGCAGAAGATTAGGTTCATCTACCGTGTATGACTGACATGTGATCGTTTATCCTAATGCAATGAACAAGAGCAGGAGCAAGAGAGAGTGGGATGTTATTGGAATGATCAATGGGGTTACTTGCCTTGCTGGGTTGCGGAGGAGTTCTCTCCTTCGTCGGGATACGGGGTAGTATCTTCCGGATTAGGACCTACCGCAACTCAGATAAAAGCACTCAATACAAGCAAATGCAACAATATGATGCATGATCATGGCGTAGTAATATGCATGGATGAGCTCATGTAACTAGTGATCATGTCAATTTGAAATGAATTTGAATATAGGTTCAAAGTTGTTCTCATTTCAAATTCCATATATTAACCTAATGGTAATTGTCCATGTTCACCTATTTAGGTTGCTCTAACATGCATGAGAGTAGTACCATTGGATTCATTGGATTTTTCTGATAAATTTTCATATATAACTTATTTTCATCTGACTTACAGATTAATTTATATGATTTTTCAAAGTTTTAAATGATTTTTGGAATTAGTTTGATATAAGAAATTGATTTATGACATCAGCCTGTCGTCATCTTGACGTTAGCTGGTCAACAGACCCGCTCCAAGTCAAATCTAACCAGTGGGGCCCATCTGTCATAGACTCAGCACTAATCAGATTTAATTAACTAATTATCCTGACTAATTAACATAGTGGGACCCACTATCAGGGTCACATTTAATTAATCAAAACGGTTAAACTAATTACAGATTATCCTAAATCTAATCAGAGTCGGGGCCCACCTGTCATTGACTCATAGAGTCAAACCAGGGCCCACCCGGGTCAAACCTGCCGGAGTTGGCCGGCGGCTCGACGTCGGATACCATCAGGGACGACGGCGTCCATCGGGTTTCTCCTAGAGGTGATCATTTGGCGCGCTGAGACCACGGGCGTGTAGCCCGTGCACGACCGCATCCATCCGAGGCCACAGGAGGTCACGGGGCCGCCGGAGCTCGCCAGAAACGAGCTCGTGGCGGCGGCCGCAGCTCGGGCTCGGACGCAAACATGACACAGGGCACGGGGCGATGCAACGATGGGCTCTACGGGCTCCTGGGAACTCCAGGAGTTCAACCATGCACGCGCACGTGAGCTTGGAGGGCTCTACGCATGGCGGCGACCATCGACGGCGGCGGGAGGTTCTCGGGTCCGGCGACGCAGCTAGCTAGGGGACGCCAAAGAGAGGGGAAACACAGGGGAAGGAAGAAGGGCTCACGGCGGTTCCAGGGAGCTGGTCAGCGGACTCGGGGAGGCAGCGACGGCGACGAATCGACGTCCGCCGACGGCGGCCTTCGGCAGGGGATCGGGAGAGAGAGCAGAGGAGAGAGGGAGGGGGAGAATGAGCTCGGGGGAGAGGACTCTCGCGTCTCCCAGGCGCGGGTGAAGCAGGGGAGCAGCCTGCTCGGTGGCAAGCAAGAGGTGGAGGCCGGCGATGGCTCGGTCGCCACCTCGACGCCTACTGGCGCGAGGTGGAAGATGACCTTCCCACCCCTGGTGGGCTAGGGTGGGCCTTCCACTTCACAGGTAAGTCTCCTCTCTTTTCTTTTTATTTCTGTTTTCTGATTTCAACTAACATTTGTTTATTTCTTTGCAGGTCCAAATACCCTTTCAAAATAATTCCAAAACTTTTATATATTCAAATTTGAATATTTCAAACTTGTATAAAAAGTTTCAGATTATTTTGAAAACAGTTATAATGATAATATTTTTATTTGTCATTTTTAGAGACTTAAATCAGTATTTTAAATTATTTGAAATTTTCAAATAATTAGAATGGTCCCTGGTATATGCATGTCCTCAATTATCAGACATAGGGAACATTTTTGATGGGCATTTTGGATTTGTTGAAATTTCATTTATCTGGAATTTCTTTAATTCATTAAGTGCTTGGGGTTTCTTTTCTTTCTCCCCATTTCATATTGATGCAATGATGATGATGATGATGCAAACACATTGCTAGCCTAGGACACTTGCTAGGGTTGTGACAACTCACCCCCACTCAAAAGAATCTCGTCTCGAGATTTTGAAGTCGTCGGGAAGAGCGCGGGGTACTCTAGTCGAAGACGATCTTCTCTTTCCCATGTCGCCTCCTTTTCAGAATGATGTGACCACTGAACCTTAAGAAACTTGATGTTCCGACGTCGAGTGGTACGCTTATCTTGATCGAGAATACGAACAGGTTATTCTCGGTACGTAAGGTTATCTTGGAGATCAAGCGCTTCGTGGTCTACTTCGCGGACAGGATCCGAAAAGCAACGCCTAAGTTGTGAGACGTGGAAGATATCATGAACCTTGGAAAGATGCGGTGGAAGTTCCAATTGGTAGGCAACTTCTCCTCGTTTAGTAAGAATGCCAAAATGTCCAATGTAACGAGGAGCCAACTTGCCTGCGATACCGAATCGATGGGTACCCTTGAGAGGTGTAACCCGAAGGTAAGCCTTCTCGTCAACCTCATAGGTCACAGAATTATGATGACGATCATATTGACTCTTTTGACGAGATTGGGCTGTTTTCAACTTTTCACGAATAACGCAAACTTGCTCCTCTGCATCCTGAATCATGTCCGGGCCAAAGAGTTGCCTCTCCGGTTTCTGACCAGTTAAGAGGTGTTCGACATCTTCATCCATAAAGAACTTCAAATGGGGCTTTGCCCAAGCTTGATTGATAACTATTGTTATAAGCAAATTCGGCAAATGGAAGGCAGTTCTCCCAATTCATACCAAAGGATATAACACAAGCTCGGAGCATGTCTTCGAGAATTTGATTGATCTCTCAACTTGACCACTTGACTGAGGGTGGAAAGCAGTGCTAAAGGATAGATGAGTTCCCATAGCGGTTTGAAAACTTTCCCAAAATCGAGAAGTAAAGATACTTCCGCGGTCTGAGTTAATCTCCAAAGGAACACCATGGAGAGAAACTATTCAAGAAACATATAACTCTTCTAGCTGACTAGCAGTAATGCTTTCATGAACAGGAAGAAGATGAGCCACTTTGGAGAGGCGATCAATGACTACGAATATAGCATTGTTCCCTCTCTTGGTCCTGGGAAAACCGGTGATGAAATCCATACCGACCTTATCCCATTTCCATTCAGGAATAGCTAAAGGTTGAAGGGTGCCAGCAGGCCTTTGATGTTCTGTTTTCACACGAGGACAAACGTCACTGTTAACAACATACTGAGCAATTTCTCTCTTCATCCTAGTCCACCAGAACCTCTGACGTAGATCCTGATACATTTTGGTACTACCCGGATGAATTGTGAGAGGAGAATCATGAGCCTCCTTAACAATCAGCTGCCTGAGATGTTGGCTCTTAGGAACCACCAAACGGCCCTAGAAGAGCACTACACCTTGATCATCTATAGAGAATTGCTTAGCAAGACCGCTAACGAGGTTTTCTTTGATCCGGGAAATTTCCTTATCACACCTTTGGCCAGCTATGATTTGATCCTTAACAGTAGGTTTCGCCACCAGGTTGGATAGGAATCCTTGAGGAACAATGTGAAGGTTTAACTTCCGGAATTCCTCATAGAGAAGCGGTTGACCTTGTTGTAACATCAGATTGTTACAATAAGACTTACGACTTAGTGCATCAGCCATGACATTGGCTTTTCCCGGGGTGTAAGATATCCCTAAGTCGTAATCTGTAATCAACTGTACCCACCGTCTTTGCCTGAGATTCAAATACGGCTGGGTGAAAATATATTTCAGACTTTGGTGATCAGTGTAAATCTCGCAACGATTACCCAGAAGGTAATCTCGCCATGTTTTTAGTGCATGGACTGCAGCTACAAGCTCAAGATCATGTGTTGGATAATTATCCTCATGTGGATGCAACTGTCGAGATGCGTATGCAATCACATGACGATCTTGCATGAGAATGCAACCTAATCCTTGTCGCGAGGCGTCGCAGTAGATAATAAAGTCCTTAGAAAAATCTGGTGGCACCAGAACGGGAGCAGAGGTCAGTCGTCGTTTCAACTCCTAAAAACTATGCTCGCATTGTGGGGTCCACTCGAACTTTTTATCTTTCTTGAGGAGTTCAGTCAGAGGTTTCGCAACCTTGGAGAAGTTCTCAACAAAGCGGCGACAATAGCTCGCTAAGCCAAGGAAACTCCGAACTTGCTTAACTGATTCAGGTTGAGTCCAATCAAGGACGGCCTAAACTCTCTCGGGATTGACAGCAATTCCTTTACCAGAGATTACGTGGCCTAGATAGGTAACTACTGGCAACCAAAATTCACACTTGGAGAATTTGGCATATAAGCGGTGCTCTCGAAGTTTCATCAATACCAGCCTTAGATGCTCGGCATGTTCTTGTTCGTTCTTCGAGTAGATGAGTATGTCGTTGAGGTAAACCACAACGAATTTATCCTAATACTCCATGAAGATCGTATTCATCAGACGAGAGAAGGTGGCTGGGGCATTGGTTAAACCGAAGGACATGGCGGTGTACTCGTATTGGCCATAACGAGTGACAAAAGCCGTTTTTGGAATGTCCCCGTTTCTAATTCTGATTTGATGGTATCCCAACCTCAAATCCATTTTGGAAAAGACAGAGGATCCAGCGAGTTGATCATACAAATCGTTGATCCTGGGGAGCGGATACTTGTTCTTGATAGTGACCAAATTCACTGGTCGGTAATCAACAACCATCCGATCCGATCCATCCTTCTTCTTAACAAAGAGGGCGGGGCAAGCCCAAGGAGAAGAGCTAGGACGAATGAAACCTTTTTCAAAGCTTCATCGAGTTGGGTTTTTAGCTCGGCTAGTTCTAAGGGTGCCATCTTATAGGGTCTTCTGGCTATTGGGACTGTCCCTGGAATGAGTTCTATCACAAACTCAACATCTCTGATAGGTGGAATACCTGGCAGTGCTTCTGGGAAGACATCCGAAAAATTACGGACTACCAGAATATCCTCTAACTCAGGAAGAGGGCTAGAATTTAGGGAATAGAGTTGGCGCTTGGTTGTTCGAGTAGAGACATTAACTATCTCACCCGATGAATGTGTAAGTTGAACATTCCTAGAATGAGTATCAATCTTCGCATAGTGGGCTTTCATCCAATCCATACCTAGAATGATATTGATGTCCGAAGACTTAAGAGCTATCAAGGATGCTAGAAATACTAGTCTATCCACCAGAATTTCATTGTCATGACTCACTCTAGAAGTTTGCCATTTTGAACCAGGAGTCTGAACTACTAAGGGAGTGGGCATGTCACGGAAGGACATGTTATGCAACTGTGCATAACTTTCAGAGATGAAAGAATGAGATGCCCCGGTATCAAATAGAACAGATGCTAGGTGGCTATTAACAAGAAGCGTACCTAGAATGACATCAGGATCTTCAAGGGCTTCTTCGGCAGACACATAATTCACTCGCCCACGGGCAGAAGTTCGCTTCACATAGTAAGCTTTTCCTGGTTTCCCATGTCCAGCGGGCTTAGCATTGTTCTGGGGACACTCACGAGAGTAGTGTCCCGGTTCTCCACATTTGTAGCATACCACTGTAGCATGAGGTGTAGCATGAGGTGCAGCATTCGTAGACGGTCCTCCAAATGGTCTGGGTGGAGGGTTGACCTAAACTAGACGAGGTGCCTGGAAGGATGGCCTCACGGTGTATCTTGGCGGCAAAGCTGCATTGGGCACCCACACTCAGCGTTTGTCAGGGCTTGAACCCGATGTAGGGTTGAAGTCATAGTTATGCTTCCTTGAAGCCTCGTAGTTAGTTTGTCCAGACTCAGCATTGATGGCCTTATTAACGAGAGCCTAGAAGGTGGTGCACTCGTGCAGACGAAGATCTCGGCGAAGCTTAGCGTTAAGTCCCTTGCGGAACCTAGCCTGCTTCTTAGCATCAGTTGAGACTTCTTCTGGGGCATAGCGAGCAAGATTACCAAACTCGCGACTGTATGCCTTCACTGACAATCTGCCCTAGGTGAAGGCACAAAATTCCTCTCTTTTGCGATCCATCAGCCCTTCCGGGATGTGATGGATACGGAATGCGGCACTGAAATCTGCCCAGGTTGGTGCAGGTCCCTGGGGACGCGTAGCCTCATAGCTTTCCCACCAAAGGTTGGCAGGTCCCTCCAGAAAGTTTGTCGCAAAGGTCACGTTGTTGGCCTCTCAAACATTTGCAGCTCGGATCTTGCGTGACATACTAGTTAGCCAATCATCCATATCGAGGGGGTCGATCGAATGATGGTACTTAGGCGGACACAGCTTGATAAAATCACCAAGTGATACTCCATCATGGTGATCATTGCGGGGAGCACGAGCTGTGTTTTGTTCAATTCTTTCCAACAACCTATTGGTCTCCCTCTTATTCCTTTCAGCTTCTAGCATCACCTCCGCCAGAGATGGTGCATGTGGTAGCTCCTCTTGCCTTGGCTGGCTACTCTCGCCCTGCTCAGGAGCAGGCACGGGGTTGTTCCTAGTTGCCACCATCCTGGGGAAAACAATCCCCAACTTAGACATAGAGAACATCAACTCTAAGACATGAGATAAGGAATGTACTGGTCAACATGGCATGTAGGATAAACACCAATCAACATGGTAAAGCAACTACCATATGAACATTAGGTTACATACACACCATGACTTAGTTCAGTACAAGCCCAAGCTGATAACAACTATAGAGAGATGACACAACTCATCGGAGGCATTACAAGCTTCCTATACATTATCTATCTACACCTCCGGAACTCAACTCTCGACCTTGGTCATATCCCACAAGACACATAGGACTGTGGCGATACGACTACTACCATACTAGGACTAACATCCACGCACTCAGACTTCACCGTAGAATGCCTCGTAAAGGATAACCCCGTGACCTGGGAGCTGAACCTGAGGATCTGGAAACACTCTAGCCTAGGATCCCTCGAAACCATAAGGACACGGATGTGGCCTTGGTCCCCTTGTTGGCGGCAACAGCGGTCCTCAAAGAGGGGTGATGCCTCCAACATCAGGCCACTCTACGTGTGCTAGCAAATGAGTCCGCGATGGGGTCAGCATCTCCGAATCTCCATAGCCTGTCTGCACGACAGGTGCCAACTGTGTCCAGGCTGTCCAAAGACGGGCACGGGTAGCACAGAGTTCCATGCGAAGAGCACGTGCATCATGATCCCTGTTCTCCAACATCTGAGCGGTCACCTGCAGCCTAGGGTCCTCGTGAGAATGATCAAAGTAGGCTGCACTACGATATCCATCCTCTCCTCCCATGGAAGCAGGAACATAGCAGAACTCCGTGTTCTGTAGCAGACCATGATGAAACCTCATAATAGTCAGCATAGTGTAGGCGTCTTCCTGAACTGCCATATCTATGGTAACTCCCAATCCATGAGTCCAGTGAAGCGGCTCTGCAGCTCCAGGATATGAAGGATATATCCTAACGGTACACAGATACTAACTCTGGTTGAAATCTCGATACTGCTCCTCCACTGTATACTCTGGGTACCAACGGTATCCAACCTCCATCATAACTCTAACCAACATGGCCGTGTGACCCGACACATTGATGCACCTGGTCAAACGGACCACCTGATGGAAAGGACGAGAGGGCATCTGAAACAGAGAATGATGCAAAGACATCACAGATCCTAGCAGAAATTGGACAGCATAACGGATGTAATTGCTCAAGAATTTTTTTGAGACAATTTAAAAATATTGGAAAGGCATAACCACTTGACTATCTAGACTCAAATCTCTTCTCCATCCGTTTGTCACACCAACAACACTTGAATAACTACACTCACTTACAACCAAGCTAGCTATTGGTCCATGGCTAGTAACTCGTCATCCTAAGCAATAGATGAGAATCCTAGTTCCTATCCCCGTAGAAGAGATGAGAATGACCCAACATAGAATAAGTTGGGAAGAGGAGTAAAAAGAGCCTTACGTTCCCTTCCACAATCAATTCCCCTACTTATCTATAGTGTGTCTAGACTCAACTTCGACCGGTTTGGCTTGGTAGTCCTACAGTCAGTCAGGCTTTGATACCAACGCTGTCGGGACCCCGATCCTAAGTCATATGATTCCACACTGTAACAAGCCACATCACTTTGCGGCCTCACGCACGGTACTCCATGGCTGCAGCCTTACCTTGGCCGGGACCGTTTGCGTCTTTTGGCTCACATATGTGAACGTGTTGCTGGCAATCACACAACAAAGAACCCGGGCCGACATGTCTAGTCATAGAACCCAAGTGGCACATCCATACGGAAACAGGCATACATAACCCAGCAATGCAGGTGTCGGCCTCAAGCGTGTGTAGACGAGTCATAGAAAGCTACAAGGACTCCATTACGTCGCGAGACACGAATGTCATCACTGCACATAGACGAGTCGTAGCAGGCTACAGGGACTCCGTTACACTGCGAGACATTTCCCCAAAGGGACAGACACAGCAGCAAAGATGGATACATGCCGGTCAATCAATGTGTCCGGAGCAGTAGCAAGCTACCATGGCTCGGTGGAAGCACAAAGAGACAGTTTCCCGTAAAGAGTACTACTAAAGGCACACGACTAGGTGTCGGATCCCATACATACTGTTGCACATCACACGTACGCACGACATGCCCGATATGCATAGATACAACTATGGCATCACAAAATAACCATACAACAACATGACTTTTATTTAAGAGGCTCAGACGAGCCTTGCATAATATGTTCTTAAAGATAGGGGTCACATGACCCGACATTCAAGTTATACAAACAAAGTCATACAAGCCAGCGGAAACCTAAGTTGTCTGAGTACAGATGGCGAAAATAGAAAAGAGGCGCATGGCCTGACTATCTACAGACCACCACACGGGCAAGATCGTAGCTCGGACACCAGTTATTCGGCATCGTCAACGTCTAGATAGAACCCATCTGATGGGTCCTGGTTCTCTTCTGCAACGTTTATTAAGAAAGGATGAGTACAATCGTACTCAGCAAGACTTTAAAACAGACCTAGTCTATTTATGCTCATGTATCAATAAGGGGGGTGGTGGAGTTCATGCAGGAATGCCTTCTTTGACTCATGGCTAACCTACACTACTCAATTTTTAAACTCTTTGTTACAATTTTAGATATCGCACACGAGTCCACTATCTCCATCACAATACACCACCATGGACTCACCTTCCCCTTCCGGAAGAGTGCCATCCTTGGTACTCACACTTGTCTTGATATTTTTAGGAGTATCCATTTGATTATCTATGAACAACATAAGTTCTCCAAGTAGTCCATATCCGAGGACGCGGCTATTCGAATAGTTTCATACCCTGCAGGGGTGTACTTCTTCACACACGCTCTCGCCACTTATCGTTGTGTGCCATAAACCATGCACCTCGGCAACCTTCAAGCGGATGCCCAGCGAGGGAGTCGGCCACGACCGTCAATCACATAACACCTCTAGTCTAGGCTACCGCATATTTGAGACTGAACCCGTACGGAACTTCGGCCGAAGTTTCCGCTACGGCCCCAAACAATGTGCGCAGGGTTCCCAAGCCCACCATTCGGGTGACCCTTGGTACACCGTGCCACTGCCTACCGCATCGTAACCCACCCCGAGGGTTAGCGCTACGCACGACCTCCAGCATGCTATAAACACCAAAAACTACTTGCAATACCTGGACCAAAGACTAAGCGACTGATAAGTCGAGCGGGGTCATATTTTAGGGCCCAGCATGTGGTAGTAACTAGTCTTGGATCACAAACACGGAACCCAGTTCCTAAGAACGGTCCCAATGAGACAATCCGCTATGTACTCCTACATAGCCTCTCATCGCTACCTTTTACCAAAACGGATTCATCATGAGCTCATCACATCAAAACAACACAGTTTCACTCCGGTTCATCACCCAGATGAAACAAACCTGACACAACTCTAAGCATAGCAAGCATAGCATGAAAGTAAGCTAAGCACATCATGGCACAAGCATCTACCAGGTATGCTAGGTTGCAAGGTTTAGCTATTTACTGTGACAAGATCAGGTCATGCAGAAGATTAGGTTCATCTACCGTGTATGACTGACATGTGATCGTTTATCCTAATGCAATAAACAAGAGCAGGAGCGAGAGAGAGTGGGATTTTATCGGAATGATCAATGGGGTTGCTTTCCTTGCTGGGTTGTGGAGGAGTTCTCTCCTTCGTCGGGATACGGGGTAGTATCTTCTGGATTAGGACCTACCGCAACGCAGATAAAAGCACTCAATACAAGCAAATGCAATAATATGATGCATGATCATGGCATGGTAATATGCATGGATGAGCTAATGTAACTAGTGATCATGTCAATCTAAAATGAATTTGAATATAGGTTCAAAGTTGTTGTCATTTCAAATTCCATATATTAACCTAATGGTAATTGTCCATGTTCACCTATTTAGGTTGCTCTAACATGCATGAGAGTAGTACCATTGGATTCATTGGATTTTTCTCATAAATTTTCATATATAAATTATTTTCATCTGACTTATAGATTAATTATATGATTTTTCAAAGTTTTAAACAATTTTTGGAATTATTTTTATATAAGAAATTGATTTATGACATCAGCCTGTCGTCATCCTGACGTCAGCTGGTCAACAAACCCGCTCCAGGTCAAATCTGACCAGTGGGGCCCATCTGTCATAGACTCAGCACTAATCAGATTTAATTAACTAATTATCCTGACTAATTAACATAGTGGGACCCACTGTAAGGGTCACATTTAATTAATCAAAACGGTTAAACTAATTACAGATTATCCTAAATCTAATCAGAGTCGGGGCCCACCTGTCATTGACTCATAGAGTCAAACCAGGGCCCACCTGGGGTCAAACCTGCCAGAGTTGGCCGGCGGCTCGACGCCGGTGACCATCAGGGACGACGGCGTCCATCAGGTTTCTCCTACAGGCGATCATTTGGCGCGCTGAGACCACGGGCGTGTAGCCCGTGCACGACCGCATCCATGTGAGGCCACAGGAGGTCACGGGGCCGCCGGAGCTCGCCAGAAACGAGCTCGTGGCGGCGGCCGGAGCTCGGGCTCGGACGCAAACATGACACAGGGCACGGGGAGACGCCACGATGGGCTCTACGGGCTCCTGGGAACTCCAGGAGTTCAACCATGCATGCGCACGTGAGCTTGGAGGGCTCTATGCACGACGACGACCATCGACGGCGGCGGGAGGTTCTCGGGTCCGGCGACGCAGCTAGCTAGGGGACGCTAGAGAGAGGGGAAACACAGGGGGAAGGAAGAGGGGCTCACGGTGGTTCCAGGGAGCTGGTCAGCGGGCTCGAGGAGGCAGCGACGGCAATGAATCGACGTCCGCCGACGGCGGCCCTCGGCAGGGGATCGAGAGAGAGAGCAGAGGAGAGAGGGAGGGGGAGAATGAGCTCGGGGGAGAGGACTCTCGCGTCTTCCAAGGGCGGGTGAAGCAGGGGAGCAGCCTGCTTGGTGGCAAGCAGGAAGTGGAGGCCGGCGATGGCTCGGTCGCAACCTCGACGCCTACTGGCGCGAGGTGGAAGATGACCTTCCCACCCCTGGTGGGCTGGGCTGGGCCTTCCACTTCACAGGTAAGTCTCCTCTCTTTTCTTTTTATTTCTGTTTTCTGATTTCAACTAACATTTGTTTATTTCGTTGCAGGTCCAAATACCCTTTCAAAATAATTCCAAAACTTGTATATATTCAAATTTGAATATTTCAAACTTGTATAAAAAGTTTCAGATTATTTTGAAAACAGTTATAATGATAATATTTTTATTTTTCATTTTCAGAGACTTAAATCAGTAATTTAAATTATTTGAAATGTTCAAAGAATTAGAATGGTCCCTGGTATATCCATGTCCTCAATTATCAGACATAGGGAACATTTTTAATGGGCATTTTGGATTTGTTGAAATTTCATTTATCTGGAATTTCTTTAATTCACTAAATGCTTGGGGTTTCTTTTCTTTCTCCCCATTTCATATAGATGCAATGATGATGATGATGATGCAAACACATTGCTAGCCCAGGACACTTGCTAGGGTTGTGACATCTGGACTTGAAAGAAAGTTATTGGTGGACAGGTATGAAGAAGGATATTGCTGAACATGTTGCAATATGTGATGTTTGTCAGCGAGTAAAGGCGGAACATCAGAAACCAGCAGGGTTACTCCAACCTTTGCCGATACCCGAGTGGAAATGGGAAAATCTTGGTATGGACTTCATCACAGGATTACCCAGGACCCGTTCAGGTTATGATTCCATCTGGGTAGTGGTTCACCGCTTGACCAAGGTGGCTCATTTCATCCCAGTGAAGACCACCTATACCAGTGCTAAGTTAGCCAAGATATACATGACCAGGATTGTGTGTCTTTATGGAGTTCCGAGGAGTATCGTGTCAGATAGAGGAACACAATTTACCTCGAATTTTGGCATCGGTTACATGAAACTTTGGGTACGAGGCTGGAGTTCAGTACAGCTTTTCATCCGGAGACCGATGGACAGACTGAGAGAGTCAACTAGATTCTGGAGGACATGTTGAGAGCTTGTGCGCTAGATTATGGATCTAGTTGGGATGACAACTTACCTTACACAGAATTTTCATACAACAACAGTTATCAGACCTGTCTGAAGATGGCCCCTTTTGAGGCTTTATACGGAAGGAGGTGCAGAACACCATTGATGTGGGATGGTGTAGGAGACCGAAAACTTTCTGGTCCTGACCTTATCCGAGATTCTGAAGAGAAAGTCAAGCTGATTCGTGACAGACTCAAGATAGCTCAATTTCGACAGAAGAGTTATGCTGACAACAAACGCAAGGAAGTGATGTATGAACTGGGAGACCGAGCATATCTTCGTGTGTCCTCACTTCGAGGAATCAAGAGGTTTGGTGTTAAAGGAAAGTTAGCACCCTGGTTCATAGGCCCCTACAAAATTCTTGAACGTAGAGGCGAAGTTGCTTACAAGCTGGAATTGCCGGAAGGATTGTCCGGAGTTCATGATGTGTTCCATGTGTCCCACCTGAAGAAATGCCATGCTGAGATGGCTGATATTCCTTTGAGAGACACTGTGCCCCTAGAGGCCATACAGCTTGACAATGATCTGACTTATGAGAAGAAGCCTGTCAGGATCCTCGAGACTGCCAAAAGAGTTACCCGCAGCAGGATCATCAAGTTCTGTAAGGTTTTGTGGAGTCACCACATCGAGGAAGAAGCCACCTGGGAACACGAAGAAGATCTTCGTAGAGACCACCCGCACCTATTTTCTAGCCAACCCTAATCTCGAGGGCAAGATTCATCTTAAGGTGGGTAGGTTTGTAACATCCCAAAATTTCATTTTGGAATCTTATGAAATATAGCTATGCATCATGATCATCATTGCTTGAATGTATGAATTGGTTGAAATGCTTCTTCTGACTTTCTAAAAATCCCTTTCAATTTTCAATATGTTGCTTTCACCTATTTGAAAACCTTGGAAAAAGTTCAAAATAAGAGGGAGGAACATGACACTCCACACCAGGGACTTCTTGGTGATTTATTTGAGCAATAAAAACCAGGGGTTATTTTTAAAAATATTTGCAGAAAGGTTTTCAAACCAAATAGGCAATTTCTGACAATATATTTTTTTAAATTATTCAAATGACAGAATAAAAATGTTCAATAAATGGCATTTATTCTTCTGTCAATTTCGATATATACTTTTCCTATATTTGGTATTAAATTGAAGGCATTAAATGAATTTTACTCCACTGGTATTTGAACATAGGACAAATTTATAGCGTTTAAGACCCGATCGACCCATCTGTCTTTGTTCCCACCCGAACTTTCCTGTCCATCGGCCACCAACGCTCCCACACTTCTCTCTCCCTCGCTGACAGCGGACCCCACCCCGACCGTTCACTGCATCAGCGCGGCCGTCTCCCACCTCGCGTCCGCAACCATCGCTAGTGATCCCTCCTCACCAGATCTCTCTCCCTTTCCTTTCCCTCGCTCCACCGTGCCCCTATATAAAGGCGGCCACCCTCCACACTCCATTCTGCCCGAAACCCCTCTCTCTCCCTCGCCGAAACGCTACCAACGAGCTCGCCGGAGTTCCTGCACCCACCAAACCTCCCACCGCACCTGGCCGTCGCCACACTCCACCCCACTACCTCCCGTAGCCACCAATCGACGCCGGACGACCGCCGTCGTCGCCTGGACCTCTCGGACGTCGCCCTCGACCACCGGAGCGACCTCCCCGACCAGCTTCGACCACCGGCCACCGCCATCCTCGCCGGAGATCTCCTCCCCCCCCCCTGTAAGTCGCCGGATCCTCTCTGGACCGTCGGATCTGTAGACAACGACCCAGATTAGATCTAATTTAAACGCGAACCATTTTTCTCTATGGATCGACCACCGCTCGTTAGACACCCAGCGCTCACGCTAGCAGCCAATAGGAAGTTGCCATGTAGCCTCGACCGTCCGTTAGTTTTTTTTCTGTTTTGTTTTTACTTAACAGAAGGTTTTCTGATTTTGTTTTGCTTATATCTTTTAAAATATTTAGTGTTTTTAGTTAATTATTTTTGCTTTAGGTCACATATTTCATGTAGTTTCACCCTGTAGTCTTAGCTTTTAAATTTGAACTCTAAAATTTGAATGTAATTAAATTTTCTCAAACTACTCAAATCTGAATAACTAGAGTTTAAAAATAGATTTTTGTATGAATCTTTTTGCTACTGCTTGGTATTAGTTAGGACTGTCCTCATGCTTAGGTTGAAGATTTTTAAGATAAATTTGTTTAGTGTTTTATCTATAAACAGAATCTGCCTAGTGGTTAGTATAGTTTAAATAATTTAGTTTTTAGTTAGTTTAAATCTGAGTTAGTCATATTTTGTTTTAGTAGGTTCTGTTGTTTCAACTTTAGGTGATTGACTTGCTGTTAATAAAAATGTAATTTGCTTAGTTTATTTCTATAATATTATAGGAATCTCTACTCTTTTTCAACTAGATTTAATTTGATTAAAAATACTAGTTAGTAATAGTTTCCTTTAACAAAGTTTTAGATAATTAAATTCTGTTTTCTAAGAAAAGTTTTAGTAAATTCTTTTCTGTTAGGAGAATTGTTTTATTAATAAAATTATAGTTTATTTCACTCTATGGTTAATAAACTCTTGCCCACTTCATTTAGTAGTGTTTATCAAAACTTTTAAAACCCTACTAAGATTTTTCTTAACAAAACTTTAAATGGATTTAATTTTGTTTCTTAATAAAATATTTCTATTGTTCTTTTCTGTCAACTATTGTTTTGTTAATACCTATAATTCTATGTTGTTAGTAGTAGTTTACCCATCAACTTTAGAAAACCCAAACTATGTGTTGATCTTCTTTTCTTTTGATTGTGCCTTCTTTTGTCTTGAGTGATTACTAGTTCATTCCTAATTTTTGTGAGTTACAATATTTTGATGTATGCTTATTGAGTGCTCTTGTTTGATTCGTTAGATCATCCGGAGTGCGAGGCTTGTTACCTAGAGTCCCTCGGGTATGAAGATCGTCAATCAGGCAAGTCACTTTGATCATGTTTACCCATGTTTTTATTGCATTAGTTCTACCATCCCCCCCCCAATTGCATGCAAAGTAGGTTAGTTGGAAATTTGGTTACTTGATGTAGTATCATGTGGTAGGCACCCCTCAACCTTTGACACTTTGGCCTCGGGAAACGTTCAATTAATTTTGCTATGCTATTAGTAGACGGGGTTGGATGTGTGATTCATGAGTGTGAGATAATAATTTCAAGACCTACTATGATCAAGACTTCAAGGTTTCCATGTTTTCAACATACCTCTGGGTGGATGATGGTTGAACGGCACCCTGGAGAAACCAGTGGTTAGCCTAGATGATACTAGAGATGTTCCAGTATTCATGCGGAAAGGTCCACCCAGGCACAAAGAGATGGATGGATGCTTCAAGACCCAAGGCTTTCCTGCACAGCCACAAGTCATTATGGGCTCTGGCTTGGTTGGATATCGTGGTGACCCTGGACAGGCGGTGCTACGAGATGTAGAAGAACGGTAGGAAAGGATGGGCACCGACAGAGTCGTAGGGAAACCCTTTGGAAGACCATGTTTTGGTCATCCGTTTCTCAAACACCCTGAAGTGCGAGAAATCAAACGGAGGCGACCAAATCTTGTGGGGAACGTGTGCAAAACTCTGTAGTGTACTCCAACCTAATCGATTAGCCGTGTCCACGGTCATGGACGAATTGAGCCAAAGGAACTGAAACTTCTGGAACCCTCAACACAATTAATATGATGATGTGCATATTGATAACTTGGGTATGAGAATTGGTTGGTGGAACCATCTCATTAATCAACCAATTTAGTAATAATTTTGCTTAGCCCTCTCTTGATGTAGGAAAATTGGCTTTATGCAAAAACTTACTACCCCACCTGCCATATATGCATGTAGATTAGATGATTATCTTTTCACCCCTCTCTTGTGACTTTGCCGGCATATTCCATATGCTGACCTACGCGGCTGTAACGTATCATGTTGCAGAGTCTTTTTCCGACCAGGAGTGAGGATACGCTCTACGCTCGGTGAGATGCCCTTGGAGTCAGATGGACTTCACTACCCTTGAAGCTTCCGCAAGATTTTGATATTCTTATGAGTTGTCCTTCAGTCACTTTATTGTAATCTTTATTGTAATAAAGGAATCGATATGAAATTTCCGATTAATAAATGCTATGTGATTTCCCTTTGATATATACATTGATGTACCGTGTGTGTACCAACATGATCTTGGGATGGTACGGAAACACCGGAGATTCGACCTTTCAGGTCGGGTTGCTACATGAAACTACAATTAAAGAGATGCATGGACGTATCTAGCTAGCTAGTAGTACTTAATTACCTTGGATCGTGTCCATGTCAGTTGTGGTGCCTAGTTGCCTGGGACCTGTTTGATGAACTTGGCCCAAGCCCTGCCCGCCAGCAAAGAAAATGAATAAATGAGTTATTAACTAGTTGATATCAGGAAATGAAGTAATTATAGAGGCTGACATAGTGCGATAATGATTGAAATTACCTGTGAACCAGCCCCCTCACGATTGCGTATTCGGATGCATCCTTTAATAGTGAGTCGAGTACTTCAACTTGTCCCTTGTCAACTTCAATGATTAACAAGATCCAGTGGTAACTGCATAACTCATCAACAACACTTATTAACATCTAGTAAGCAAAAAATAGAATTTGTAGTACAAGATATATATATATATATATATATAGTAACACTCACCCGAAGTTGTAAGGAAGTAGTATTTCTGGTTGGGTGTTTAGAAGGATAAAAAATTCTAGCATTTTTTTCTCTGTGTCTTTTCTCATATATGAAGTTTCCCATTTCTTTCGATTAACCGTATTTGGGTCAATGAACCCAAGGCCATAGCGTCCAACTTGTTTCATTTCTTGCATCTTAGTTCTACACAATACCACATAAACGAATATCGTGAGAATAATTCTAGGTAATGAATGAGAGCACAACTAGCTAGAGACTTTAAATTATATAAAGAAATCACTTACAGACAATAGGAACTGACTAAAGAATTGTTGAGTGTGTCTTGATTGAATAACTGGAACAACTCTAGATAATGAATCCACACATCCATTTTATGGAAGTAATGCCTCTCTTCGACTTTCACCATGAGGGACTTTTCATTGGTATTTGCTATTATTTGCATGTACCACGTATTCAATTCATAAATTCTCGTTGGTAGAAGCTTGACATCTTCAGGCTTGACCAGTGGGTTGCCATGGGCATATTGATAGTTTACTTCTGTCTCCTTAAGCATAGGCATTTCCTCAAGGCCTAGGAGTTGTTCAAAAGTGACACCAGCCTCTTTAGCCATCCTAATATGCTCTTCGGTTACTTCTTTGTCTGGCTGACCGGCGGTACTCATAGGTGTTTGTACAATGAGAGGGGGGATCGATTGCACTACCTGTTCTCCCAGCTGGGGGATAGTTTTCCTGGTTTTCTTCCCAACTCCTTGGCTCGAGCTCGAGCTTGACTACTTTTTTCCTACAAGCAAAGACTTCTTGATAGACCGCACATAGTTGCTGTCCCTCTGAGCCGGTTGAGCCATATCAATGAAGTGTTGTGTGACAAGCTCATTTACTTTCTCCTTTTGCAGCTAGGGCGGTTTTGGTCCAAAATGGGCCTTCAATTTGGCATCCACTGCGTTGTCGAGTTCCTCATCGGTCAGGTGGTAAAGCCAACTTCAGAAGAGGCTTCAGACTGCTTGGACCGTATTTGAATTTCTTGCCCGTTGTACCGCTAGTCCTCGAGGCTACGACCTCTCTCTTCCATTGTTGCTTCGCCGACGTAGCATGCTGAGTCGACGGAGCACGCTCACACCGTGCTGGACCTGGAGGTGGAGTCGGGTGACGCGGTACCGGACTTGGAGGAGGAGGAGTCGGCTGACGCGGTGCCGGACCTGGAGGAGGAGTCTGCTGAGGTGGTGCTGGACTTGGAGGAGGAGTTGGCTGATGTCGTGCCAGACTTGGAGGAGGAGTCGGAGCCGACTGACGTGGTGGCAGACTTGGAGGAGGAGGACTCAGGGGCCTTGGGAAGACGATGCAATCCTTTTTCCATAGAATGATATGATGTATGGCCTCTCCCAGTGATCTCTCCTCATCACCTCCAAGAATGTCAAGTTCTAGCTTGTGATATGCTGACATCACTTCATCAACCCCGACACGAGCATAGCCAGCTGGAATGGGGTTGCAATGGAAGGTTGCTTCTGGGGGATTTGCTAAAGCATAGCCGTCCGCCACCTTCATGGACAAGTTCTTCACTTTCATGTGTAGCTCACAGTTAGTGCTGTCTTGGGTATCATCCACAGGATACCTAGCTAGTAGTGCATCGTCATCGATATCGGCCTGGGCGGAACCCACGCTGCTTCTCGGCATAGATGGCATGGTGGTATCCAATGCTGGATTGATCTGCTCATGCTACCGTTGAGACGCCCTATCCTGGCTGAGTGAGTTGATCTACTCCTGCTGCCGCCTGAGTCTGTCTTCCAACTCCAGGTGCTTTGATTCGAGGCCTTCAAGGCAGAGTGCTTCCTCCTTCTTCTTCCCCTCCTCCTGCATCTTCTTTCTCTCACAGCTTCTGTAGTCATCGTTCCAACCCGCAAACCCCTCAAACTATGGAACAACGCCCATGCCTCGTGTTCTTCCTGGGTGTTCAGGATTCTTCAGGGCGCCCATAAGCTCGTTGTCCTCTCTGTTGGGCATGAACACCCCCGTTCGAGCTTCTTCTATTTTCATCAGAATTTCATTTGTCACTTTTTGAAAACTTGCCTTCACCATAATATCCCCTGTATTTAAGTCTAACTGCCCCCATGCGTGTAAAACCATGTCCTACACCTCGGAGTCTAGGTCACTATATCTGGAGTGATCTCTGCACTAATTATATCTTTTTCGGATTTATCCCACTTAGGCAGGGCCATCCGGTAGCCACCTGCCCCCTGAGTATGGTGCCACTCCTTTTGTGCAGCATTAATCTTGTTCTTTCTCGACCGTTCCTTAGCTACTTCCGATTCCTTGAAGTTCACGAAATTGTCCCAGTGATCTTTTGCTTTCACTAGTGCTCCCTCTAATTTTGGAGTCGTCTTGTTTGCTTTAACATATGCAGCCCATGCATTTTTCTTGAAGGTGTTGAATGCGGCCGCCATCTTTTTAAGAGCATAGATTCTGACTTTATTCGGATCTGCATGTGTCAAGTTTTCTGGTAGTGTGAAATGTGACAGCAACTTGGTCCTAAGCACATATTTTGCTCTTTCATCGACAAAAGTAACTCCTTGTTGATCTCCCTTTGTTGGCTTTTTCCATTCTTGTGTGGAGATCGGGATTATGTCCCTGAAAATAACTCCGCATTCATTCTTGAACCTGGTCACATTTTTCTTAGGTTCAAGTGGTTCGCCAGTTGATGTATTGATGGAATCGACGCTGAACTTAACGCCAGCGTCCAACTTTCTGGTCGGGCCTCGCTTTACCCTGTCGCTTGTAGAAGTTTTGCTCAATCCGGAGGCCTAAAAGAAGAAAGATAGATTCGTTAATACATATACAACTCAGTTAAGACATGTAATGATCACCGGATGGCTTATATAATAAATGTACCTCGTCGGTCTTTGTTATTTGAAGAACATTTTCTTTGTCAACATCGTTGTCGAATTCATCTATTCTTTCATCTACATCAAACATACAACCCTCACCGGAATTGTTTAGATATTGCGAGCCGTCATCATCTTCATGTTCATGCTCTGGGCTCGTGGAGCGTATGATGTTGAACAGAGCCTCTTCTCCTTCTCTACATGTATTGTCCATAGCTTAGATTTAACTAACCCAGAAGAAAGATAAAACAATTTAGTATTCAAATTAGAATGCATGCAATCAATAAGGAAAACTGAATCATAGTACATAATATGCATCATCGAATATAATCTCGAATAAATTGTCTCGAATATTATCGAATATAATCTGGAATACATCTCTAATATTATTACTAATACATGTCGAATATTATTGATTATATAATATCAATACTATAGATCCAGTTGACGTCTTGCGCGGCAGGCGGTCGACACCCAAAGAGAAGGAACTATGACAGGATCATAGCTCGGGTGAGATCCCTAAAGAACCTGCCAGGTATTAGAGAACCTGATGTCCAACGCATCCATGTACCAACGGATGTGATTGTCCTCCTCCCTAACATGATGATGTACCACCTTCGGCAGGGCCGACTGCCTCCGCACGTAAAGTGGCCCACGCGAACGCCACCAAAGAAGCTCCGGGTCGACGACGGGACTCGGGTTCCTCACCAAGCTGTGCGCCCCTGAAAGTAGAAGTTCCCAGTGCCAGCCAGGCGGGGCCTAGTCCCGAACGTTGCCCCTCTGAATCAGGACGTCGTCGCGAACGAGTCGTCGATAAGGATGGGGGACATGCATCGTTGACTCTCAGAAGAAATTCTAAGCAAATTTAAAAAAATGCTTGATTGTGATTTTTGTAATTCTTTTTAACTTGCTTTTGCAAATACATAACAGACTTTTTTATATGCTTTGTCAGAATTCCTCAAATCTTTTCTATACATTATACATACATGTACTAATTGCTATACATATATTGGATCAAATGTCAAATTCCTAAATCCTAAATATCAAAATTTCTACATTGTATAAACCCTAAACCCTAAATTTCTACATTGTATCAAAATGTCAAAATTCCTCAGTATTTCTATACATACATTATACTAATTAATTCCTCAAATGTCAAAAATATCGAAATTCTTCTAAAAATGTCAAAATTCTTCTAAAAATGTCAAAATTCTTTTAAAAATGTCAAAATTCATCTAATTATAAAAATTGTGTGTGTGTGCTCATCAAAATTGGGGGGGTCGGGCCGGGGAGGGGCCGATGGCCGCCATGGCGGCATAGGGGGCGATTGAGAGGGGGGGGAGGGGGCAGCTCATAGCAGGACAACTGGGCGATGGCGAGGCGAGGTGATGTCAGGCCAGGCTCGGGGAGGAACGGGCGCGAGCAGCGTCACAGATCGGCGCGAGGAGGCAACATCGCGGCAAGATGGCGACGGTGCGGGTGGTGTCGGGGAGGCGAGACGGCGACGGTAGCAATGTCGCGAAGAGGAGAAGATGCATAGTAACTGAATTTTTTTGAAGTGTTGCATATATAGATGACCCTTTAGTCGTGCTTGGTTGCTCCAACTGCGACTAAAGACCCCCTTTAGTCGTGGTTGGTGGCTCCAACCTCGACTAAAGGGGGGGGGGTCTTTAGTCACGGTTGGATCCAACAACGGGGACTAAAGGAGGTGATCACGCAGGCGCGGTGCAGGGGAACTTTAGTCCCACCTCGCCAAGCGAGGGGCAGCCGCACTGGTTTATAAGCCCCGGTGCGGCAGCTCCCTCGAGCTCCTCTCAAAGCAGGCCTATGTCGGCCTATCGAACCTGTGCGGCCCTGTCAGGCCTAGTGGGCCTTGTGGGCCTGCATCCTGGCTCTGTTGGGTTTCTAGTCGTATGCAGGCTGTGGAGGCCCACTAGGCGACCTATTTTTGAATTATTTTACATTTTTTTTGTTTTTTGATTTATTTATTTTCTGTTGTTTCTGAGTTTTTTGTGCTTTACTGACAGTTAATGAGTGAATCTTTTGCATTAGGTCATAAAAATTATGAACTTTCTGTTATTGGTAGTAGTTTTCAAATTCGAATAGTTTAAATTTGAATTTTTTGTAATTTGTGTGAATCACTAGTTTGTGAATAACTTCACTTTCAAAATAGTTTTTCCAGTGATTCGTTTTTCTAATTTTTAATATTATGGTGTTTTATCATTATATCGAGTTTGGTAATTCTTAGGTTATTTAAAAAAATGAAATGCCTTTGTAACAGGCGAGTTTTCGTCTGAAACCGTGATACTTCGAAAGAGATTGTCCATTTTGTACACGAAGTGCATCAAATTTTTGTCATAACCCTCTCAACTTTTTATAACATGCTATGTGCGTTAAATGATGATACCATGCCAACTTTCAACCTTTTCAGAGTTCATTTGAAGTGCTTTTCAATTTTAGGCTTATTTTGCTGAAATAAAATCAGTAAGTGCATGAAAAATAGCAAATGAGGTCAGAAAGGGTTGAAAATTGATGATATCGCTTTGAATGCTGCATTTTGAAGGCACAAAAAGTATGGAGTTCAAATAAGTTAAAAAGAATGAAATGCCTTTGTAACAGGCGAGTTTTCGTCCCAAACCTTGATAGTTCGAAAGAGATTGTCCATTTTGTACACGAAGTCCATCCAGTTTTTGCCGTAACCCTCTCAACTTTTTAGCACATGGTATGTGGGTGAAATGATGATACCATGCCAACTTTCAACCTTTTCAGAATTCATTTGAAGTGCTTTTCAATTTCAGGGTTAATTTGCTGAAATAAAATCAGTAAGTGCATGAAAAATAGCAAATGAGGTCAGAAAGGGTTGAAAATTGATGATGTGGCTTTGAATGATAAATTTGAAGGCACAAAAAGTATGGAGTTCAAATAATTTAAAAAGGCTGAAATGCCTTTGTAACAGGCGAGTTTTTGTCCGAAACCCTCATACTTTGAAAGAGATTGTCCATTTTGTACACGAAGTGCATCTAGTTTTTGCCATGGCCCTCTCAACTTTTTAGCACATGCTATGTGGGTGGAATGACGATACCATGCCAACTTTCAACCTTTTCAGAGTTCATTTGAAGTGCTTTTTAATTTTAGGGTTATTTTGCTGAAATAAAATTAGTAAGTGCAGGAAGAATAGCAAATGTGGTCAAAAAGGCTTGAAAATTGATGATGTGGATTTGAATGCTGCATTTTGAAGACACAAAAAGTATGGAGTTCAAATAAGTTAAAAAGAATGAAATGCCTTTGTAGCAGGCGAGTTTTCGTCCAAAACCTTCATACTTCGAAAGAGATTGTCCATATTGTTAACGAAGTGCATCCAGTTTTTGTCATAACCCTCTCAACTTTTTATAACATGATATGTGGGTGAAATGATCATACCATGCCAACTTTCAACAGTTTGAGAGTTCATTTGAAGTGCTTTTCAATTTTAGGGTTATTTTTCTGAAATAAAATCAGTAAGTGCATGAAAAATAGCAAAGAAGTCAGAAAGGGTTGAAAATTGATGATGTGGATTTGAATGCTGCATTTTGAAGGCACAAAAATTATGCAGTTCAAATAAGTTAAAAAGAATGATATGCCTTTGTAACAGGCGAGTTTTCGTCCGTAACCCTGATACTTCGAAAGAGATTGTCCATTTTGTACACGAAGTGCATCCAGTTTTTGCCGTAACCCTCTCAACTCTTTAGCACATGCTATGTGGGTGAAATGATGATACCATGCAAACTTTCAACCTTTTCAGAGTTAAAATATGTTTAAATTTTTTTCAGAGTTAAAATATGTTTAAAAATAGCAAAAATGAACATAGATGTGCTTATGTAGGGAAAATTTGACCTAAAATTAAACTGGAATTCAGTTTGATTTGAGGTCAAATTTCCCCATATAAGGGCATCTATTTTCAATTTGGGAGGAACTGAACAAGGCAGAGAGGGGTGGGCTTATAAACTGGTTCGAGCGCCCCTTGCTTGGCAAGGTGGGACTATACACCCACCACAACCATGACCAACCTTTAGTCTCGGTTGGTGGCTCCAACCGCGACTAACGGTTAGCCTATAGTCATGGTTGGAGCCACCAACCGGGACTAAAGGTTCCCATGGGGCCCCAGGCTGATGCCAGCCTGCCACCACACCTTTAGTGCCGGTTCGAGCTACCAACCAAGACTAAAGGTCCATAACAAACCGGTACTAATGATCCTCATCACGAACTGGCACAAATGATCACATTAGTGCCGGCTCAAAAGCTAACCGGGACTAATGATGCGGACAAAAGGTCAGTTTTCTACTAGTGGTTGTAGTCAAAGTCTTCGATGTCGGTTGCTTGTCGAGGTGCATCCTTGGTGCATCTTGTCTTGCTCATCTTCAGTTGACAATATTGGGGAGACAAAGTAGCATCGAGAGGAGTGCCTAAGGGGGTGGTATAGTGCAAGTGCAATCAAGCAAGTGCCTAAAAGGCCAATCACAAACATCAAGGTAAGGTAGATTATATAGTCACGCACTTGTTGCCTAGGGCAAAAGTGTGACTTACACCAAAGCGCAAACAGGAAAAAAGCAACACACATCATGTTCCATTCGAACCACCATACGGACTCGAATTCGCATAGGGGACACATGACTTATCCTACCCAAGGGGGTCTCAGACTTAGTAGCCGTGCTTGCTTCTTGTCTTGGAGAGGAGTCTGCGTGGTCTTCTGGGTCTTCTTCATGTGTCTCTATGTCTCCGGTTGTTGTTCGTCGAAACGATTCTAGTTGCACCTGAAGAGTACTAGACGACTTCGGGTCTGGTGAGTTGACGACGAAGGTGATTCTTCACAGCTGATGAAGGCAGGGTCTTCTGGTGTCTTCGTAATCGTGACAATGCATCCTTCTCTTCTAAGACGTCGAGGGTTCCAGGGAGAAAATCCTTTATGCGATGTCATTGACAAGGCATGGTAGAGTTGTATCATGTCGATCTTGTTGATGATTTTATCAGCACCAAGAGTGTGGGATGATGAGGACCATTTTCCTGCTCACTATGGTGAGGCGGACCAAATGGCAAGGTTCTCATCCACCAGTGGTTATCGATATAACAACGAAAAGGACAAGGTTGCTCTATTAGTGATGCATATCATGCCATTTCATGTCTTGTGCCCTGGTCATCGAAGGCCAGGGTGGCATCATCCAGGGGCTATGTCGAGGGTGTCACTATCATCTATGTCTTCACATCCTCATCCTTCAAGAAGGTATCTTATGTTGGTAGCTCCTTGTCTAGTGTCGCCAACTTGGGTCTAAGATATGTTGGCAATCGCATGGTAAGGTGGCTCCCTTCTAGGTTACCCATGAGGATTACAAGGAATCCCGTGGTCAGGGGCACAAGGGTAGTAGCAACCATTTGCAAAGTTTTTGAAAAGTAGACGAGGAGAGCTAAGACAAAAGTGGTGGAAGTGCTAAGGCAAAAACCATTGCTTCCCTTGGAATTTTAGGAGAGGCAAGAAATATAGAGGCTTTGTAGGTGATTTTGAAGGGTCTGGAAAAATGGTTTTGTCCTAACTAACGTCCATGCTAACTAAGGGCTTCCTACAATCAGGATGGCTCTGATACCAGCTCTGTGGGGACCCCGACTCATAAGTCGTGATCACCGATTATACGTGCACAGTGATCCCAGAGATCAATGCTCATTGAACACATATAAACTGTGTAACCAGAGTCCTACTATTGGGGAACGTTGCATGGGAAACAAAAATTTTCTTACGTTCACGCAACACCTATCCATGGTGATGAGCATCTACGAGAGGGAGAGTGGATCTACATACCCTTGTAGATCGCTAAGCGGGAAGCGTTAAGAAACGCGGTTGGTGTAGTCGAATGTCTTCGCGATCCAAATCACCGAGCGTCCCACGATCCAATCAGGATCCGTCCCGCGATCCAATCACGATCCGTCCCGCGAACTTGATCACGATCCGTCTCGCGAACTCGATAATGGTCCTTCCGATCTAGCGCCGAACGGACGACACCTTCGCGTTTAGCACACGTATGGCTTGATGACGATCTCCGCCATCTTGATCCAGCAAGAGGGAGCGGAAAGGAATAAGAGTTCTCTGGCAGCGTGATGGCGCTCTGGCGATGGTGGTGGGGCTATTTCGGCAGGGCTTCGCCTAAGCACTACATAAATCCAATCTAGAGGAGAAACTATGCACTGGAGGAACGGGCAACACGTGGCTAAAAATTGTTGTGCAAAAACCCTAAAACCTCCAATATATATAAGAGGGAGGGAGGAGAGGACTTGGCGCAAGGGCCAAGTCTCCTTGGTTCGGCCGAAGTGGGGAGGAGAGGAGGACTCCTCCTCCAATCCTAGTAGGACTAGGCTTCCTCCTTTTTAGCCTTTTTTCCACTTGTTCCCCTTTGGCTTTTCTTCCCTAGCCGCATGGGCCTTGTGTGGGACTTCCACCAGACCACAAAAGGCTGGTATTTATTCTCCCACATCCCATGAAGCCTCTTGGGCCGAATACCCCTCCCGGTAGTCTCCCGGTACACTACCGGCACTCCCGATACACTACCGATTAGCCCAAAACTTTTCCGGCGACCAAAACAGGACTTCCTATATATGAATCTTTACCTTCAGACAATTCCGGTGCTCCTTGTGACATCCGGGATCTCATCCGGGACTCCTAACATCCTTCGGTCACCACCATACATAACTCTATACTACCGTAACGTCACCAAACCTTAAGTGTGCAGACCCTACGGGTTCGAGAACTATGTAGACATGAACGAGACACATCTACGGTCAATAACCAATAGCGGGACCTGGATGCCCATATTGGTTCCTACATATTCTACGAAGATCTTTATCGGTCGAACCTCTATGTCAAGCATTCAGTTAATCCCGTACGATGTTCGCTTTGTTCTTCGGTATGTTACTTACCCGAGATTTGATCGTCGGTATCTCCATACCTAGTTCAACCTCATTACCGGCAAGTCTCTTTACTTGTTCCATAATACAAGATCCCCTAACTAACACTTAGTCACATTGCTTGCAAGGCTTATTGTGATGTTGTATTACCGAGTGGGCCCTGAGATACCTCTCCGTCACACGGAGTAACAAATCCCAGTCTTGATCCATGCCAACTCAACAGACACCCTCGGAGATACCTGTAGAGCACCTTTATAGTCACCCAGTTACCTTGCGATGTTTGATACACACAAAGCACTCCTCCGGTGTCCGTGATTTGCATGATCTCATGGTCATAGGATCTTATACTTGACCTGCAGAAAACAGTACCAATAAACTGGCACGATCATATGCTACGTTTGTAGTTTGGGTCTTGTCCATCACATAATTCTTCTAATGATGTGATCCTGTTATCAAATGACATCATATGTCAATGGCTAGGAAACCTTGACCATCTTTGATCAACGAGCTAGTTCACTAGAGGCATACTAGGGATAAAGTGTTGTCTATTTACCCACACATGTAATGTGTTTCCAATCAATACAATTATAGCATGGGTAATAAACGATTATCATGAACAAGGAAATATAATAATAAACACTTTATTTATTGCCTGTCGGGCATATTTCCAACAGTTACATCCATTACATATCGGTTTACTAAAATATGGCCTTTATGGCCAAGTCTTCATATGATTGCAGCATAAATCTTGAACGATAGCGTGAACCCATGCCATCTGCCTTAACCCTATAGGCATTCTGACTAGGAAGCGTCCTAGCTCGCATGTCCATCACCAAGATAATCTTCATCATAACCTAATCTTTCATGTCTGGCCAATAAAATAACAAGTGGCAAGCCAATGAGTACTTTGAATGTACTCGCAAGCAACCCATGTTTGGAACAAGGCAATAACAATGCATGATATAGCACTAATAGGTAAGTTTTGCACAAAGCTAGTTTTGAGTGCAATGACATGATCAAGTAACTTAACTAAGCATGGATCAACCATAGACAGGTGTTCATAAGATCACGTCACAGTCGTCATCATAAGCAAGGGGTTGGACGTCTCATGTTCAACCATCACACCAAGTCCTCAGACTTGTCTCATGTACCGTCTGAACATCTCATATTCAATCATCATGCCAAATCGTCCGACTTGACTCAAGTATCATCCTTGTCACCACACACACACACACCAAGTTTTGAGGAAACATCTGGATGTAGTTTAAGAAGGACCTCTAGCTGTCCATGACTATGGACACAACTATTCGAATAGTTTTACACTCTGCAGAGGTTGCACGCTTTACCCACAACACTCGGGGAACTTCCGTCTCATCCACGACTCGCGGTATATCACATAACCGAGGTAAGAACCCGACCAATGACTTTCCCATGGTGATACTAAACAAAGATTCCACTCGTTGGTGCCATCCCTCATGATATACATCACATGTATAGGGGTAGAGTGGTCGCACATGTAAGGTTGGGATGATCAGCAGACCTTAAATCTAATCCGTTTTCGAAAACACACATACTCACACAACTTGCTCCGGTACACCACTTCTTTCTCAAGTGGTTACCTAACTCAACATCATCTCCCTTCAGCATTAGTGGCACCCGACGAGGTTTTCAAAAAGTCTTTGAAAATACTTTTGTTTCCATCACCATGCATATTCCCGATCCCAATTGCGTAGCATCTACTAGCAGCCTAACTACTCCCACACACACAGCCCTCTTAAGAATGGTAGAGTCATGCACGATGCAAGTATCAATGGTAGAGTGTCGGTGGCATCCCACCGAAGGGGGAACCCCACATCATGATCAATCATCAAAACATCCAGTGCTATATCTCATGCATCAAAAAGTTTCTTAACACGGTCAAAGGGCTGCTTGCCTATATTATCAACGTCTTCGAGGTCTTCACATGCTTCTCGTCCACTCGGAGCACTCCGTCTACCTCATCAACTATCATCGGAAACAACTATAATAAGCAACACAACAAGCATACAATAAAAGTGCTCTATAAATAAGAAAAATAACGAAGGAGGTTTCATAGGATGTGGATCAAGGGAGATTGTTGAATGGTGGAAACGAAGGGAATGATGATCCTATAAGATATCCACATATTTTTTGTTGTAAAATTGAGTGGAAGGACCCAAAAGTTATGGAATGATTTTAGAAGATTTTAGGAAGTGGTTTCACTGGATTTGGAGTTGGTGTGAGTTACCTATGATTTTGCTAAGATGGAATAACGGAAAAAGGGAGCTATTTATTTGGTCAAGCATGATAGGTGCATGATAAAATGTTAAACTTGGCTAGACAAATAGGGCATGACATTTAGAGCCTCTGGAAATTTGAATCACTCCATTTGGAGTTGTTATGAGAGATCTATCTATTTTACAAGTGATGCATTTCATAGTTCACATTTGAATTCGAATTCGAACTCTGCAAAAAATTCTGTGGGAAAAATGCGTGAACCACATTTTTGGATAGATTCTGAGTTTAGGAATCTGCAGAACTTGAATCGTCAAATTTGGACTCTATTTGAATATTCTACGAATTTCTATATTTTTACTGGAAAAGAAAAAGGATGAAAAGAGATTACCCAAATGGGCCTATGCTACGCACTTGGCATAACTTAGCACCGAGGGGCACTGGGCCGGCCCAACTCCTCGACCATGCGCTTTAGGCCGGCCATGTCGAAGGTGCCTTTTCGGTGGGGCGCTTTCGTTGCGGGATGGTGGGTGCGTATGGAGGTGCCTCCACTTAAACGAGGGGGCCCGACCGCTTGGTCGCTAACAAGCAGGGCCTGCCTGTCGGGTCCGTCTTCTCCCTCCCGCTCGTGCAGAGGCAATAGAGTAGGCAAGGCAGAGCCTCCTCCATCGCCGCTCTAGTGGCTTGGGCCATCTCTGGCCAAGCTCCGGCTGCCGGAACGCTCAGGGAAGAGGCTCGCATCCATCTGAGGGGCCCATTTCGCCAGGGAGCATCGGGGAAGGTGGCGTGTTGGCAACGGTAGAGAATGACTACGGCGGCCATGGGGGCGGTCCTTAGGCGACGAGGAGGATGCACAGGGGTGCCGGAGGATCTTGCGAGGTTGCTGGGGGCTCTGGTGAGGCTCAAAGGGAGAAGGATAGGCCGACGTGGCCGAATTTGAGAAGAAGTCGGCGGAAGGGCTTCGGTCATGGGGAGTGGTGGAGGGCACGGGGGCAAGAATAGCTAGGGGTAGGGAGGTCCAAGAGGGTTAGAGAGAGCATAATGCACTGCAAGGGGGCTCGGGGATGGCCTAAATGGCTGAGGTGCGGGTCCTTCATGGACGTGTGCACCGGCGAGGATGTATGCGTGACTGGAGAGCATGGGGGGCCGCGAGCGCATGTCTACGAGCTTCATGGACGTGGTCCATGTCCAAGGGAGATGAGAGAGGGTGAGGACGAGGGCCAGGTCGTCGTGCATGTGAGCATGCCCATAGGAGCTCTCGGGCGTCCAACGCGCGTGCGAGAGGAGGCCAAAGGAGGGAGAGAGAGGAGGGGGACAGGACGGTTGCATGTCTCGGACGTCAAGGCCGACCATCTAGCGAGAGGGGGGTGCTCGAGGTGGTCGGGGCCATGCATAGGGCGGCGGCTACATTGCGGTCGGGCACTATAGCACGCTCTGGAGTGCGGCTATTGCATGCCATGGCATTGCCTTTGGCAGCTTCTGCGCGGCCACCTGTGTCTAGGGCATCTAGGAGAGTCTAGACTAGGGGAATCTGACATTGGATGCCGTGGAAGCTGTCTAGGATGAGAGGGAGGTGGAGAGAGAGGTGAAATCTTGCTGTCCAGGGGGGTAAATGGTTTTTTTGCCACATCAACCTTTGGGCAATGGCCATGCAAACTTTACTGTGGGTAAAGGGTAACTACTAGGGGTTGTGGTAAAAATTGGGGGTGAAGGAGAACTCATATGGTGTTCCAATCATTGATCACAAAATTGATGTAGAAGGTGTTTGGTGGTGATTTGGCCAACTAGATGAATTCTACTTGCCTTGATATTTAGCAAGATCAAATGGTGGTCAAAAGTGGGGCGTATCATCAAGTTGAGATTGACTGAACAATTTACAAGTGTAAACTTGGTAAACCCTCGAAATGGGCAGAAATGGGTTTCTAAAGATCTGATCATGCTAAGGCATTATCCTTGATTCTCCACTTGTTGTGGTTGCATAATTTTGTGACTAGAGCATGACCAAGAAGTTTGGGACCAAATGGGGGAAACTTGGCAATGCAAACATTCCCAATTTTTGAAATCACCAGGAAGGGGTTCCGGGGTATTTGGACAAGTTAACCTATTCTCCTTGATGCACCACTTGGTGTGGATGCATTATTGGATTATTAGATCATGTCCACAAAGTTTGAGCTTAAGGGGAGATAGTTGGAGTTGTAGAGTTGCACAAATTTGGATCTGGACAAAGAGGATTTTAGGAAATTCTAGTGAACCAAAACAATTGGGATTGAGATGAAACTTGGCAAGATGATCACATATATCATGTGTGACAGTCTAGAATTTCCTGGAATTATTTGAGAATATTCCTTATAGAAATATTTCAAATGCTTGAAATAGGCAAAAATGGTTTTGAAGGGATATGTCCAATATTTTGAACATGACCATGTGTTGAAACTCTTGTATATGGACAATATATGTCCACTGAGTTTTGCCAAATTTTCTCAAAATATTTTCAAATCAGTTAAATAATTTTTCCCTATGAAAAACCATTTGTGGCTTTAATAAAAGACCTGTAAATAAAATAATAAAATAATATTTTAATAAAATATTTGACGGTTTTGGGGAGTTATATATATAGTAGGTTCCAAATAAAGCATTTGGGGAAAAACAATCCTCCCAATTTGAGGACTTGTAGTACAAACCTCAATTCAGGTTTTCTTTTGAAAATCCTAAATTGAATAAATGCTTTTTGGCCAAAATTATATTTTGTAAAAATATTTTTAAGTCCTATTCACATGACATGATCATTGGACAAGAGTTGGGATGAAGGAAAAGAGTTCTTAAGGGTAGGAGGATGTTTTATGAATTATAGAGCACTAGCAAGCAATCAGACAAGCAAGCAAATAACACATAAGTCAAGCATTAAAATTCACACAAAAAGTTTTATTGGCCCTAATTTTTGAGTCATGTTAACTTAGTCATGAGGCAAAACACAGGGTGTGACAGGAGCGCGTTGGTGCACGCGTGGGCGCGCTTGGTCATCGTGGCCAGGCTGTGCCTAGAAATTGGTCTTCGGAATTCGAAGGAGAAGGAGCATGGCATGCGACGGGTCTCGCTCGGGCTCGCCCAGGGCCGAAGGGAGCGGGCCATCAGCGGGATGGGGGACAGGTGCAGTGAACAAGCCCCCAGCAGCCGAAGAAGGGCGAGGAGGCATGACCCTTCGTGCGACAGTGATCAGCTCCGCGACATGGTCGGCCCACACATAGAAGCCCCCATGTGTCGAGTGGGTCAAAGCATCTCGCTTGCCAGCAGTAGTGCATCGTGTGTGTCGAGGTCCCCCACGTAGGAGCGACGTGGCGTCGATGCTGAAGGCGCCTCCCTCTCGCCGTGTGTTTGGGCCGTGCGAGGGACGACGATGGCGGAGGTGATACTAGCAGCTTGATACTGTCCGCCTAGCACTATGCTTCTAGGGCGTGGGTCTCCGACGGCAGTGGTGGGATCCATGGAAGACTATCTGCCGCGTCCGTGGGAAGCTTGTTGGATGCTAGCCATCGGAGCAGTGGAGCGGGAGGAGAGCGAGGATTGAAGAACACTTCGACACGCCCCCTACCTAGCGCGCCAAATGTCGGATTTCGGGCTCCGCAAAACCCTCAAGGTTCGAACACAGGGGCGTGTGCGAAGGTCCCCCATAGCCTCGCCCCACTTAGCATGCTACTCGATGGACACTACGACGAACTCGTCCGATGATGAGGAAGAAGATGAACACGATGGTTTAGCCAAGTTCAGGACGCTGGGAAGCATAATACCCTACTCCTGCTTTGGTGGATTGCCTCTCGAGGAGATGTGGTGGATGAACTAATACAGTGGTTTTGAGCCTCGCGAGGGGGGTCTAGTAGTGTTCTTCGCTCTCCACCTTGCCTTGTGGTTGGTCGAGTGGTTCCGTTCTCGATCCCCTCCTCTACGGTGCGGCCTAGCCAATATATATAGCAGTGTCTCGGGTCCTCTTCCCTTATCACAATGGCGAGAAGGGATCCCACAACAGCGAAATTTAAAGGGGGACGAGAGTACACCCACACCCTGTCCAAAGGTGGTCTTCGCCTGCAAAGTGGTTGCCGATGATCCAGAGGTGGGCTCGGCGATGACATCCATTGTGCGTGGCTTGTGGTCGTGGTATTTTTGTACTGGAATGGAAATATTTGGGTGGCACTTTGGGAACCTGCATACGTCCTTGCTCCCTTTGAAACAAAGGGAAACTACACTGCCTTGAGAGCTGGCGCCTGCCTGTCCTTCCTTGCATCATCTTTGACTCCCGAGGCCGGGCTCTGCATTGAATTATCCGCCGCTCCGGAGGGGTCCTGAGGAGGTCCGTCCTTGCTGGTCTTGGTGTCATTCATCCTCGCGAGCCTGGGGTCCTCGCGATGGCCTTGTCTTGAGTTGAGCCACATGCCGTGTCTGGGTGGCGAGGTGGGCCATGCCCTGGGCCATAGGAAGGCAGGCCTGGGTACCCCCGTTCCCAGAATGGCGATGAAAGCATCATAGTCCGATTGCCTTGTTCCCATCGCACTACCGCCTATGGGCACCGATACTTCGGCTAAGGGTCATAGTGTGAAGGCAGAAACACCTCACGTCGTATCTACGTGAGGGCTGAAGCCGACGACTCGCGACTTTCAGATAAAACGGCCACACGGGAGTCAAAATAAATACTACAACTTAAAAGACATGATAAACCATGCAACCCAATTATAAAGCGTTAACAGTCTTAGGACATATTACAATGTTCTCACTCATAAAAAATCCTTTGAGCACTGGGCTTCTATCGCTCGAGCACCCTCCATCACCGCGGAGAAGTACCGCTCGGGGCGCCTATACTCTTCTATAGGGGGCGGAGGTTCTGTGGCCATATCGGTCGGATCAAGCCTTGGCCAGTGCACCATGGTACTTGCAAAGGCCATCCAAGTTCCCTCGATGCATGTAGAATGCTTTAGCGCGTCAATCAGAGGTGCAACATCGCACAGGCTCCACACCAAGCCGAAGTAGCTTCCCAACAATGGCTCTTTAGGACATAGCCAGATGTAGAGATCCTTCATGGCTGACTCCGCCATCCTGTGCATCTCCATCAATTGCTTCATCTTCTCGATCAGAAGACGAGAGCGCCCGGGGGCTTCAAACTGCGCCCAGAATAGCCGAGCCTTGTCATCCTCATCCCTCGAAGCATAGAAGTTGTTCACATCTGTCGCACTCTTTTGGAGGTCTGAACAGGTGCCTGAGGAATGCCACACCTGGTGAGCAATGCGAACCTCGTGTCACCAAAGGCACATTGTAGTAAATGCGGCTTACCATCCGTGACAGCTTTTACTTGGCAGATCTGTTCATCGAAGAACCGCCTATCCACCTACTCCTTTTGGAGCTCGGATTTCAATGTGGATAGCTCGGTGGCTTGCTCCTTGCCTTTCTGCTCAAGGGCCTCGCCTTCATGCTGGCATCCTTGAGCTCATGCTGCACCTCCTCCACCCAGGCTTCATGCTTAACACTTGCGGTTTTCAATGCAGAGAGTGTGGCTATTGCCTTCTCATTTGTGGCCTCTTGCTTCGTCTTTCTCAGCTCGGCCTTGAGTTTCTCAACCTCCTTATCCGAAGTTGTGTAAGCAATGAACATATAATTACATTGGGTCACTAGTGTGGGTCACTAATTATAGAAATCCCAGATATTACAATTCGGCTTACCTTGGGCAGCAACGAACCTCTTGTTTAGGGCATCAAGCTCCTCTTCGGAGCTCTTGAGCTTAGGATTTAGCTCGGCAAGCTCCACGACATTAACGTCCGCAGCCGATGATGAGACCAACAAACAATAAATATATATCAGACTATCTGAGTTCAGACCTCCGAACTGTCAAGAATATGACCCTATGCTCGGTCCTCTCAAGGGCTTTTAGAACAGTATGGGATGAATAATGTCTTGCACATCGTTGGTTACTCCTGGGTATTTCACCCCCGGGTGAGTTTTTCCAAACTCACCCACGGATTTGGGGCTTCTATACATATAAAGATAGCACAAACCTAATAAATTAAATTTTTAGGAAAAGGGTATTACATGGCTCACCTTGAAGCTCGTCAAGAGACCAGTGAAGGCCACTTTTAGTCCGCTATCAATAGACCCATAAGAGTGTAGTGATCCCCGGAGATGGAGGCGCCTCCTCCATGACCCACCCTTATGTTCCTTTGTGGAACCTCTCAATGTCCTCGGACTCAACATCAGAGTCCGAGCTATCGTCATTCAGGATTAACCTCAGCCGACACGCCCTCTTCAGGGCAGGAGGACGTACATCCTCCACGGTGTCCGGCGATGTCGTCCTCTTTCTTGTAAGGTGGGAATTGCGTTCCCCTTGTCCTCATGCTCTTCCTCATGGGTAGAGGAGGCATGGGTTTCCTCGGACATAGCGTCCAACTTCTCCCTTATGCGGGGACCTTCTCTCTCCTTGTTATTCTTCTTCTCCTTTTTCTCTGGCGCCATGTACGGTGCCACGACGAGTATCGCCGTCAACAAATCCGACCTGGGGCCTTCAGGGTGTGGGGCTGGGTAGTCCATTTTGATAGCCTTGCTTAGCCACTTCTGTAAAGATAAGGGGAAGTTAGTTTAGCTCTTTGTTAAACAACGGGACTGGAGTGTCAAAACAATATTATACCTGGGTAGGAGGGTTATGGGTGCTCAGGCCCGAGTCCTCCTCCTCGGCTGGCCAGCTCTTCCAGGGCTTGAATAATGCCTTCCACAGTTTCTTAGGAGTAGTGTGGAAGAGTTGGTGCACGGTAGGCGCTTCCTCAAGCTGATAAGACCACATGGGGTAGGCCCACTGTTGGCAGGGAAGGAGGCGGCAGGGGAGCATGATATGGACCACATTAACCAACTTGATCTTGGTCTTGATCATCGATAAAATTCGCTTTTGCAACGATTCCACCTCTGTATCCGACCCCCAGTCAAGGCCCTTCCCGAGCTACGAGGTTAATCTCGTAGTGGGTCCATATCTAAACTCGGCAAGTGCCTCCCAGCACTCGTCCCTTGGTTCGGCGATGTAGAACCATTCCTTCTGCTAGATCTTGATTGTGTCGATGAAGGTGCCAGTTGGCCACTCGATGTGGTGGTGCTTCTTGATTACCGCCCCTCCATAGTCTGCATGCTCGCCCGTGATGGTCTTTGGCTTGACGTTGAAGACCTCGAGCCACAGGCCGAAGTGCAGTTCAACCCACAGGAAGAGTTCCCAAACAATAATGAAGGCCGAAATATGCATGAAGGAGTACGGGGTAAGATCATGCAAGTCCAACCCGTAGAACAACATGAGGCCCCTCACGGAGGGGTGAAGCGGGAAGCTCATCCCCTGGATTAAATGGGGATGAACACCACCCTCTCGCCTGGCTTGGGGGTGGGGACCACCTGGTTAGCCTCTACGGAGCGGTGG
Source organism: Hordeum marinum (assembly GCA_022496015.1). NCBI lineage: Eukaryota > Viridiplantae > Streptophyta > Magnoliopsida > Poales > Poaceae > Hordeum > Hordeum marinum. The sequence goes on from CM039678.1 coordinate 270,782,307, forward strand.
AAGACGTTGGCAGGGAGGTAGACGGCGAGCTTTAACTTCCGGGTGTCCTTGTTGGTGACTGTGGAGGCCTCCCACTTGCCCATGGAGCCTGAACATGCCATGGCTAAGCTCGGAGAAGAAGTCGATGAATAACTGGATCTGGGCTATTGAAGCTTGAGGAGATTGAGGAAGTGAGGGGTGCGAATGGGAAGCGTGAATAGGCCTTGGTTGTTTTGCCCTTTTTATGACATGTGACACCGATTAGCCTCCCTTTACTGTGCCACAAATCTCTCCGCTTCCCAAGACGTGCGTGTTGTTATACACGTGTAAAGTAACCTGAGATGTTAATCATATCCTGTGTGAAATGGAGCACGGTCTTTGCATGGATGAGTCGTGCCAATGTAAAAATGGCCTCAAACTGTAAATCGAGTTTTCAGAACTAGTTCAATGGTCGTGGTAGGCCACAAACCTTTGTCGGAAAGATCGCCAGAAAACACTGTTTACACTTTGATGTTTGGCCTTCGGGACTAAGCAACTCATGGTGTCCAAACGATCGTATGATCAGAAAAGTTATGCATCATCATCATTGCATTAACATGAAATGGGGAGAAGGAAAAAGAAACCTCAAGCAATTAATGCATTAAAGAAATTCAAGTTTAATGTAATTTCAACAAATCCAAAATGCCCATAAAAAATGTTCCCTATGTCTGATAATTAAGGACATGGATATACCAGGGTCCATTCTAATTATTTGAACAGTTTAGATAATTTAAATTAATGATTTAAGCCTCTAAAAATGATAAATAAAGCAAATATCATTAATTATGCTATTTAATTATTTTGGAACATTTTCAGAAAAGTTTGAGATAATCAAACTATAGTCTACAAAATACTTGGAGTATTTTTCAACTAGACTTCTATACCTGAAAGAAATAAACAAATGTTAGAAAAGAAAACAGAAAACAGAATAAAAAGAAAAGGAAGAAGAGCACCTGGCCCAAGTGGGAGGCCCAACCCAGCCCGTCAGGGGTGGGGAGGTCATCTCCCACCTCCCGCCAGTAGGCAGCGAGGTGTCGACCGCGCGCTCGCCGGCCTCCACCTCCTGCTTGCCATGGAGCTGGCTCCTCCCTTCTTCCCCGTCTCTCTCTCACGTTTCCCCTGCCGAGAGCCACCACTGCTGGCAGTCGATTCGCCGCCGTCGCTGCCTCCCCGAGCCCGATGACCAGCTCCCCGGAGTCCTCGTGAGCTCCTCTTCCTCCTCCATGTGCTTCCCCTCTCTCTAGTGCTCCCTAGCTAGCTCCGGGCGCCGCCACGAGCTCGTTTCCGGCGAGCTCCGGTGACCCCACAGCCTCCTGTGGCCCCTGTTGGATGCGGGCGAGCACGAGCTGCTCACCAGTGGCCTCAGCTCGTCGAATGGGTGCGTGAGGGCAAAACCTGATGGTCGTCGCCGTCTTTGTTGGTCACCGGCGACGAGCCGTTGGCTAACTCCGGCGGGTTTGACCCCAGTGGGCCCTGGCTTGACCTTTTCGGTCAATGACAGGTGGGCCCCAGTCCTTTTTAGTTTTAGGTTAATCAGTAATTAGTTTAATCATTTTTGTTAGTTAATTGTGTCACTAACAGTGGGCCCTACTAGATTAATTAGTCAGGATAATTAATTAAAACAATATTGTTTAGTAATGAGTCAATGATAGACGGGCCCCACCGGTCAGATTTGACCTGGAGCGGGTCTGTTAACCAGCTGACGTGAGGATGACGTCAGGCTGATGTCATAATCCCATTTTCTTATTTAAAAATAATTCCAGAAAATGTTTAAAACTTTGAAAAATCATATAAAATAATCTGTAAGTCAGATGAAAATAATTTATATATGAAAATTGATAAGAAAAATCCAATGAATCCAATGGTGCTATTCCCTTGCATGTTAGAGCAACCTAAATAGGTGAACATGGACATTTATCATTAGGTTAATATATGGAATTTGAAAGGAGAACAACTTTGAACCTATATTCAAATCTATTTTAAATTGACATGATCACTAGTTACATTAGCTCACCCATGCATATTACTATGCCATGATCATGCATCATATTGTTGCACTTGCTTGTATTGAATGCTCTTATCGGCGTTGCGGTAGGCACTAATCCGGAAGATACTACCCCGTATCCTGACGAAGGAGAGAACTCCTCCACAACTCAGCAAGGCAAGCAACCCCATTGATCATTTTGATAACATCCCACTCTCTCGCTCCTGCTCTTGTTTATTGCATTAGGACAAACGGTCACATGTCAGTCATACACGATAGATGATCCTATTCCTATGCATGACCTCATCTTGTCATAGTAAATAGCTAAACCTTGCAACCTAGCATACCTGGTAGATTCTTGTGCCATGATGTGCTTAGCTTACTTTGCCTGCTATGCTTGCTATGCTTAGAGTTGAGTCAGGTCTGATTCATCTGGGTGATGAACTGAGTGAAACAGTGTTGTTCGATGTGATGAGCTCATACTGAATACGATTTGCCAAAGGTAGCGATGAGAGGCTATGTAGGAGTACATAGTGGGTTGTCTCATTGGGACCGTTCTTAGGAACTGGGTTCCGTGTTTGTGAACCAAGACTAGATACTACCACATGTTGGGCCCTGAAATATGACCCCGCTCGACTCATCGGTCGCTTAGTACTTGGTCGAGGTATTGCAAGTAGTTTCTGGTGTTTATAGCATGCTGGAGGCCGTGCGTAGCGCTGACCCTAGGGGTGGGTTACGACGCGGTAGGCAGTGGCACGGTGTACCAAGGGTCACCCGAATGGTGGGCTTGGGAACCCTACGCACATCATTTGGGACCGTAGCGGAAACTTCGGCCGGATCTCCGTGCGGGTTCAGTCCCAAATAGGCGATAGCCTGGACTAGATGTCTTATGTCATTGACGGTCGTGGCTGACTCCCTCGCTGGGCATCCGCTTGAAGGTTGCCGAGGTGCATGGTTTATGGCACACAGCGATAAGTGGCGAGAGCATGTGTGAAGAAGTACACCTCTGCAGGGTATGAAACTATTCGATTAGCCGCGTCCTCGAATATGGACTACTTGGAGAACTTATGATGTTCATAAATAATCAAGTGGATACTTCTAAAAATATCAAGACAAGTGTGAGTACCGTGGATGGCACTCTTCCGGAAGGGGACGGTGAATCCATGGTAGTGTATTGTGATGGAGATAGTGGACTCGTGTGGGATAACTAAAATTGTAACAAAGAGTTTAAAACTGAGTAGTGTAGGTTAGCCATGAGTCTAAGCTAGCATTGCTGCTTAAACTCCACCACTCCCCCTTGTTGATACATGAGCAGAAATAGACTAGGTCTGTTTTAAAGACTTGCTGAGTACGTTTGTACTCATCCTTGCTTAATTAATGTTGCAGAAGAGAGCCAGGACCCATCAGGTGGGTTCTATCTAGACGTTGACGATGCCGAATAGCTAGTGTCCCAGCTACGATCTTGCCCGTGTGGTGGGCTGTATATAGTCAGGCCACGTGCCTCTTTTCTATTTTCGCCGTCTATACTCAGACAACTTAAGTTTCCGCTGGCTTGCATGACTTTGTTTGTATGACTTGAGTGTCGGGTCATGTGACCCCTATCTGTAAGAACATATTATGCAAGGCTCGTCTGAGCCTCTTAAATAGAAGTCATGTTGTTGTATGGTTATGTTGTGATGCCGTAGTTGTATCTATGCATATCGGGCATGTCGTGCGTACGTGTGACGTGCAACGGTATGTATGGGATCCGACACCTAGTCGTGTGCCTTTAGTAGTACTCTTTACGGGAAACTACCTCTTTGTGCTTCCACCGAGCAATGGTAGCTTGCTATTGCTCCGGGCACATTGATTGACCGACTTGTATCCTTCCTTTCTGCTGTGTCTGTCCCTTCAGGGAAATGTCTCGCGATGTAATGGAGTCCCGGTAGCCTGCTACGACTCGTCTACGTGCAGTGATGGCATTTGTGTCTCGTGACGTAATGGAGTCCGTGTAGCTTGCTATGACTCGTCTACACACGCTTGAGGCCGACACCTGCATTGCTGGGTTATGTATGCCTGTTTCCGTAGGGATGTGCCACTTGGGGTCTATGACTAGTTATGTCGGCCCGGGTTCTTTGCCTTTGTGATTGCCGGCGACATGTTCACATACGTGAGCCAAAAGACGCAAACGGTCCCGGCCAAGGTAAGGCTGCAGCCGTGGAGTACCGTGCGTGAGGTCGCAAAGTGATGTGACTTGTTATAGTACGGAATCATATGACTTAGGATCGGGGTCCCGACAACGTTGGTATCGGAGCCTGACTGACTATAGGACTACCAAGCCAAACCGGTCGAAGTTGAGTCTAGAAACACTATAGATAAGTAGGGGAATTGATTGTGGAAGGGGACGTAGGGCTCTTTTTACTCCTCTTCCCAAGTTATTCTATGTTGGGTCATTCTCATCTCTTCTACGGGGATAGGAACTAGGATTCTCATCTATTGCTTAGGATGATGAGTTACTAGCCATGGACCAATAGCTAGCTTGTTTGTAAGTGAGTGCAGTTATTCAAGTATTGTTGGTGTGACAAACAGATGGAGAAGAGATTTGAGTCTAGATAGTCGAGTGGTTATGCCTTTCCAATCTTTTTCAATTGTCTCAAAAAATTTCTTGAGCAATTACAGCCGTTATGCTGTCCAATTTCTACTAGGATCTCTAATGTCTTTGCATCATTCTCTGTTTCAGATGCCCTCTCGTCCTTTCCGTCAGGTGGTCCGTTTGACCAGGTGCATCGATGTGCCGGGTCACACGGCCATGTTGGTTAGAGTTATGATGGAGGCTGGATACCGCTGGTACCCAGAGTACACAGTGGAGGAGCAGTATCGAGATTTCAACCAGAGTCAGTATCTGTGTATCGTTAGGATATATCCATCATATCCTGGAGCTGCAGAGCCGCTTCACTTGACTAATGGATTGGGAGTTACCATAGATATGGTAGTTCAGGAAGATGCATACACCATGCTGACTATCATGAGGTTTCACCATGGTCTGCTACAAAACACGGAGTTCTGCTATGTTCCTGCTTCCATGGGAGGAGAGGATGGATATCTTAGTGCAGCTCACTTTGATCATCCTCATGAGGACCCTAGGCTGCAGGTGACTGCTCAGATGTTGGAGAACAGGGATCGTGATGCATGTGCTCTTCGCATGGAGCTCTATGCTACCCGTGCCCGTCTTTGGACAGCCTTGACGCAGTTGGCACTTGTCGTGCAGACAGGCTATGGAGATTTGGAGATGCTGACCCCATCGCGGACTCATTTGCCAGCACACGTAGACTGGCCTGATGTTGGAGGCATCACCCCTCTTCGAGGACCGCTATTGCCGCCGACAAGGGGACCAAGGCCACATCCGTGTCCTTATGGTTTCTAGGGATCCCAGGCTAGAGTGTTTCTAGATCCTCAGGTTCAGCTCCCAGGTCACAGGGGTAACCTGTACGAGGCATTCTACGGTGATGTTTGAGTGCGTGGATGTTAGTCCTAGTATGGTTGTAGTCGTATCGCCACAGTCCTGTGTGTCTTGTGGGATATGACCAAGGTTGAGAGTTGAGTTCCGGAGGTGTAGGTAGATAATGTATAGGAAGCTTGTATGCCTCCGATGAGTTGTGTCATCTCTCCGTAGTTGCTTTCAGCTTGGGCTTGTACTGAACTAAGTCATGGTGTGTATGAAACCTAATGTTCATATGGTAGTTGCTTTACCATGTTGATTGGTGTTTATCCTACATGCCATGTTGACCAGTACATTCCTTATCTCATGTCTTAGAGTTGATGTTCTCTATGTCTAAGCTATGGTTTGTTTTCCCAGGATGGTGGCAACTAGGAACAATCCCGTGCCTGCTCCTGAGCAGGGCGAGGGAAGCCAGTCAAGGCAAGAGGAGCTGCCACATGCACCATCCCTGGCGGAGGTGATGCTAGAGGCTGAAAGGAATAAGAGGGAGACCAATAGACTGTTGGAAAGAATTGAGAAAAACACAGCTCGTGCTCCCCGCAATGATCACCACGATGGAGTATCACTTGGTGACTTTATCAAGCTGTGTCCGCCCAAGTACCATCATTCGATCGACCCCCTCGATGCGGATGATTGGCTGCCGAGTATGTTCCGCAAGATACGGGCTGCTAATGTGCCCGAGGCCAACAGGGTGTCTTTTGCCACCTACTTTCTGGAGGGACCTGCCAACCTGTGGTGGCAAAGCTATGAGGCTATGCGTCCCTAGGGACCTGCACCAACCTGGGCAGAGTTTAGTGCCGCATTCCATATCCATCACATCCCGGAAGGGCTGATGGATTGCAAAAGAGAGGAATTTTGTGCCTTCACCCAGGGCAGATTGTCAGTGGATGCATACAGTCGTGAGTTTGGTAATCTTGCTCGCTATGCTCTAGAGGAAGTACCAACTGATGCTAAGAAGCAGGCTAGGTTCCGCAAGGGACTTGATGCTGAGCTTCGCCGAGATCTTCGCTTGCATGAGTGCACCACCTTCCAGGCTCTCGTCAATAAGGCCATCAATGCCGAGTCAGGACAAACTAACTACGAGGCTACGAGGAAGCATAACCGTGACTTCAATCCTGCATCGGGTTCAGGCCCTAACAAACACCGAGTGTGGGTGCCCAATGCAGCTTTGCCGCCAAGATAGACCGCGAGGCCATCCTTCCAGGCACCTCATCCAGTTCAGTCCAACCCTCCACCCAGACCATTTGGAGGACCGCCTACAAATGTTGCACCTCGTGCTACAGTGGTATGCTACAAATGTGGAGAGCCAGGACACTATTCTCATGAGTGTCTCCAGAACAATGCTAAGCCCGCTGGACGTGGAAAACCGGGAAAAGCTTTCTATGTGAAGCCAGCACCTGTCCGTGGGAGAGTGAATTATGTGTTTGTCGAAGAAGCCCTTGAAGATCCTGATGTTATTCTAGGTACGCTTATTGTTAATAGCCATCCAGCATCTGTTCTATTTGATACTGGGGCATCTCATTCTTTCATCTCTGAAAGTTATGCACAGTTGCATAACATGTCCTTTTGTGACATGCCCACTCCTTTAGTAGTTCAGACTCCTGGTTCAAAATGGCAAACTTCTAGAGTGAGTCATGACAATAAAATTTTGGTGGATAGACTAGTATTCCTAGCATCCTTGATAGCTCTTAAGTCTTCAGACATCAATATCATTCTAGGTATGGATTGGATGAAAGCCCACTATGCCAAGATTGATACTCATTCTAGGAATTCAACTTACACATCCATCGGGTGAGATAGTTAATGTCTCTACTCGAACTACCAAGCACCAACTATATTCCCTAAATGCTAGCCCTCTTCTAGAGTTAGAAGATATTCCGGTAGTCTGTGATTTTCCGGATGTCTTCCCAGAAGAACTGCCAGGTATTCCACCTGTCAGAGATGTTGAGTTTGTGATAGAACTTATTCCAGGGACAGTCCCAATAGCCGGAAGACTCTATAAGATGGCACCCTTAGAACTGGTCGAGCTAAAAACCCAAATCGATGAAGCTTTGAAGAAAGGTTTCATCCGTCCTAGCTCTTCTCCCTGGGCTTGCCCCATCCTCTTTGTTAAGAAGAAGGATGGATCGGATCGGATGGTTGTGGATTATCGACCAGTGAATCTGGTCACCATCAAGAACAAGTATCCGCTCCCCAGGATCAACGATTTGTATGATCAACTCGCTGGATCCTCCGTCTTCTCCAAAACGGATTTGAGGTTGGGATACCATCAAATCAGAATTAGAAACGGGGACATTCCAAAAACGGCTTTTGTCACTCGTTCTGGCCAATACGAGTACACCGTCATGTCCTTTGGTTTAACGAATGCCCCAGCCACCTTCTCTCGCCTGATGAATTCGATCTTCATGGAGTATTTGGATAGATTCGTCATGGTTTACCTTGATGACATACTCATCTACTTGAAGAACGAACAAGAACATGCCGAGCATCTAAGGCTGGTATTGATGAAACTTCGAGAGCACCGCTTATATGCCAAATTCTCCTAGTGTGAATTCTGGTTGCCAGAAGTGACCTATCTGGGTCACGTGATCTCTGGTAAAGGTATTGTTGTCAATCCCGAGAGAGTTCAGGTCGTCCTTGATTGGACTCAACCTGAATCGGTTAAGCAAGTTCGGAGTTTCCTTGGCTTAGCGAGCTATTGTCGCCGCTTTATTGAGAACTTCTCCAAGGTTGCGAAACCTCTGACTGAACTCCTCAAGAAAGATAAAAAGTTCGAGTGGACCCGACAATGCGAGCATAGTTTTCAGGAGTTGAAAAGACGACTGACCTCTGCTCCCGTTCTGGTAACACCAGATTTTTCTAAGGACTTTATTATTTACTACGACGCCTCGCGACAAGGATTAGGTTGCATTCTCATGCAAGATCGTCATGTGATTGCATACGCATCTCGACAGTTGCGTCCACATGAGGATAATTACCCGACACATGATCTTGAGCTTGCAGCTATAGTCCATGCACTAAAAACATGGCGACATTACCTTCTGGGTAATCATTGCGAGATATACACTAATCACCAAAGTCTGAAATATATTTTCACCCAGCCGGATTTGAATCTCAGGCAAAGAAGGTGGATAGAGTTGATTACAAATTACGACTTAGGGATAACTTACACCCCGAGGAAAGACAATGTCATGGCTGATGCACTAAGTCGTAAGTCTTATTGTAACAATCTGATGTTACAACAAGGTCAACCGCCTCTCTATGAGGAATTCCGGAAGTTAAACCTTCACATTCTTCCTCAAGGATTCCTATCCAACCTGGTGGCGAAACCTACTCTTAAGGATCCAATCATAGCTGGCCAAAGGCATGATAAGGGAATTTCCCGGATCAAAGAGAACCTCGTTAGCGGTCTCGCTAAGGAATTCTCTATAGATGATCAAGGTGTAGTGCTCTTCCAGGGCCATTTGGTGGTTCCTAAGAGCCAACATCTCAGGCAGCTGATTGTTAAGGATGCTCATGATTCTCCTCTCACAATTCATCCGGGTAGTACCAAAATGAATCAGGATCTACGCCAGAGGTTCTGGTGGACTAGGATGAAGAGAGAAATTGCTCAGTATGTTGTTAACTGTGACGTTTGTCATCGTGTGAAAACAGAACATCAAAGGCCTGCTGGCACCCTTCAACCTTTAGCTATTCCTAAATGGAAATGGGATAAGGTCGGTATGGATTTCATCACCGGTTTTCCCAGGACCAAGAGAGGGAACAATGCTATATTCGTAGTCATTGATCGCCTCTCCAAAGTGGCTCATTTTCTTCCTGTTCATGAAAGCATTACTACTAGTCAGCTAGCGGAGTTATATGTTTCTCGAATAGTTTCTCTTCATGGTGTTCCTTTGGAGATTAACTCAGACCGCGGAAGTATCTTTACTTCTCGATTTTGGGAAAGTTTTCAAACCGCTATGGGGACTCATCTATCCTTTAGCACTGCCTTCCACCCTCAATCAAGTGATCAAGTTGAGCGAGTCAATCAAATTCTCGAAGACATGCTCCGAGCTTGTGTTATATCTTTTGGTATGAATTGGGAGAACTGTCTTCCATTTGCTGAATTCGCATATAACAACAGTTATCAATCAAGCTTGGGCAAAGCCCCTTTTGAAGTTCTCTATGGACGAAGATGTCGAACACCTCTTAACTGGTCACAAACCAGAGAGAGGCAACTCTTTGGTCCGGACATGATCCAGGATGCAGAGGAGCAAGTTCGCATTATTCGTGAAAAGTTGAAAACAGCCCAATCCCGTCAAAAGAGTCAATATGACCGTCAGCATAAGTTTGCGACCTATGAAGTTGATGAGAAGGCTTACCTTCGGGTTACACCTCTGAAGGGTACCCATCGATTCGGTATCAAAGGCAAGTTGGCTCCTCGTTACATTGGACCTTTTCACATTCTTGCTAAACGAGGAGAGGTTGCCTACCAGTTGGAACTTCCACCGCATCTTTCCAAAGTTCATGATGTCTTCCACGTCTCGCAACTCAGCCGTTGCTTTTCGGACCCTGTCCGAGAAGTGGACCACGAAGCGCTTGATCTCCAAAATAACCTTACATACCAAGAATACTCTGTTTGTATTCTCGATCAAGCTGAGCATACCACTCGATGTCGGAACATCAAGTTCCTCAAGGTTCAGTGGTCACATCATTCTGAAAAGGAGGCGACATGGGAAAGAGAAGATCGTCTTCGACTAGAGTACCCCGCGCTCTTCCCGACGACTTCAAAATCTCGGGACGAGATTCTTTTGAGTGGGGGTGAGTTGTCACAACCCTAGCAAGTTGTCCTTGGTTAGCATTGTGTTTGCATCATCATTCATCATCATTGCATTAACTTGAAATGGGGAGAAGGAAAAAGAAAGCTCAACCACTTAATGAATTAAAGAAATTCAAGTTTAATGAAATTTCAACAAATCCAAAATGCCCATAAAAAATGTTCCCTATGTCTGATAATTAAGGACATGGATATACCAGGGACCATTCTAATTATTTGAACAATTTAGATAATTTAAATTAATGATTTAAGCCTCTAAAAATGATAAGTAAAGCAAATATCATTAATTACACTATCAAATTATTTTGGAACATTTTCAGAAAAGTTTGAGATAATCAAACTATAGTCTATAAAATACTTGGAGTATTTTTCAACTAGACTTTTATACCTGAAAGAAATAAACAAATGTTAGAAAATAAAATAGAAAACATAATAAAAAGAAAAGGAAGAAGAGCACCTGGCCCAAGTGGGAGGCCCAACCCAGCCCGTCAGGGGTGGGCAGGTCATCTTCCACCTCCCACCAGTAGGCAGCAAGGTGTCGACCGCGCGCTCACCGGCCTCCACCTCCTGCTTGCCACGGAGCTGGCTGCTCCCCTGCCTTCTCCTGCGCCTGGAAGACGCGTGGAGCCTCCCCCGAGCCCATTCCCTCTGCTCCCTTCCTCCCCATCTCTCTATATCTCGTTTCCCCTGCCGAGAGCCGCCACCGCCGGCCGTCGATTCGCCGCAGTCGCTGCCTCCCCGAGCCCGCTGACCAGCTCCTCGGAGTCCCCGTGAGCTCCTCTTCCTCCTCCCCGTGCTTCCCCTCTCTCTAGCGCTCCCTAGCTAGCTCAGGCCGCCGCCATGAGCTCGTTTCCGGCGAACTCCGGTGACCCCGTAGCCTCCTGTGGCCCCTGTTGGACGCGGGCGAGCAAGAGCTGCTCGCTAGTGGCCTCAGCTCGTCGAATGGGCGCGTGAGGGCAAAACCTGATGGTCGCCGCCGTCTCTGTTGGTCACCGGCGACGAGCTGTTGGCTAACTCCGGCGGGTTTGACCCCAGTGGGCCCTGGCTTGACCCTATGGGTCAATGGCAGGTGGGCCCCGGTCTTGTTTAGTTTTAGGTTAATCAGTAATTAGTTTAATCATTTTTGTTAGTTAATTGTGTCACTGACAGTGGGCCCTACTAGATTAATTAGTGAGGATAATTAATTAAAACAAAATTGTTTAGTAATGAGTCAATGACAGACGGGCCCCACCCGTCAGATTTGACCCGGAGTGGGTCTGTTGACCAGTTGACGTCAGGATGACGTCAGGCTGATGTCATAATCCCATTTTTTTTCTTATTTAAAAATAATTCCAGAAATTTTTTAAAACTTTGATAAATCATATAAAATAATCTGTAAGTCAGATGAAAATAATTTATATATGAAAATTTATCAGAAAAATCCAATGAATCCAATGGTGCTATTCCCCTACATGTTAGAGCAACCTAAATAGGTGAACATGGACATTTATCATTAGGTTAATATATGGAATTTGAAAGGAGAACAACTTTGAACCTATATTCAAATCTATTTTAAATTGACATGATCACTAGTTACATTAGCTCACCCATGCATATTACTATGCCATGATCATGCATCATATTGTTGCACTTTCTTGTATTGAATGCTCTTATCGGCATTGCGGTAGGCACTAATCCGGAAGATACTACCCCGTATCCCGACGAAGGAGAGAACTCCTCCGAAACTCACCAAGGCAAGCAACCCATTGATCATTCCGATAACATCCCACTCTCTCGCTCCTGCTCTCGTTTATTGCATTAGGACAAACAGTCACATGTTAGTCATACACGATAGATGATCCTATTCCTATGCATGACCTCATCTTGTCATAGTAAATAGCTAAACCTTGCAACCTAGCATACCTGGTAGATGCTTGTGCCATGATGTGCTTAGCTTACTTTGCCTACTATGCTTGCTATGATTAGAGTTGAGTCAGGTCTGATTCATCTGGGTGATGAATTGAGTGAAACAGTGTTGTCCGATGTGATGAGCTCATACTGAATACGATTTGGTAAAGCTAGCGATGAGAGGCTATGTAGGAGTACATAGTGGGTTGTCTCATTGGGACCGTTCTTAGGAACTGGGTTCCGTGTTTGTGAACCAAGACTAGATACTACCACATGCGGGGCCCTGAAATATGACCCCGCTCGACTCATCAGTCGCTTAGTCCTTGGTCCAGGTATTGCAAGTAGTTTCTGGTGTTTATAGCATGCTGGAGGCCGTGCGTAGTGCTGACCCTAGGGGTAGGTTACGACGCGGTAGGCAATGGCACGGTGTACCAAGGGTCACCCGAATGGTGGGCTTGGGAATCCTGCGCACATCGTTTGGGACCGTAGCGGAAACTTTGGCCGGATCTCCGTGCGGGTTCGGTCTCAAATAGGCGATAGCCTGGACGAGAGGTCTTATGTGATCGACGGTCGTGGCCGACTCCCTCGCTGGGCATCCGCTTGAAGGTTGCCAAGGTGCATGGTTTATGGCACACAGCGATAAGTGGCGAGAGCGTGTGTGAAGAAGTACACCCCTGCAGGGTATGAAACTATTCGAATAGCCGCGTCCTCGGATATGGACTACTTGGAGAACTTATGTTGTTCATAGATAATCAAATGGATACTTCTAAAAATATCAAGACAAGTGTGAGTACCGTGGATGGCACTCTTCCGGAAGGGGAAGGTGAATCCATGGTAGTGTATTGTGATGGAGATAGTGGACTCGTGTGCGATAACTAAAATTGTAACAAAGAGTTTAAAACTGAGTAGTGTAAGTTAGCCATGAGTCAAAGCTGGCATTGCTGCTTAAACTCCACCACTCCCCCTTGTTGATACATGAGCATAAATAGACTAGGTCTGTTTTAAAGACTTGCCGAGTACGTTTGTACTCATCCTTGCTTAATTAATGTTGCAGAAGAGAGCCAGGACCCATCAGGTGGGTTCTATCTAGACGTTGACGATGCCGAATAGCTGGTGTCCCAACTACGATCTTGCCCGTGTGGTGGGCTGTAGATAGTCAGGCCGTGTGCCTCTTTTCTATTTTCGCCGTCTGTACTTAGACAGCTTAAGTTTCCGCTGGCTTGTATGACTTTGTTTGTATGACTTGAGTGTCGGGTCATGTGACCCCTATCTGTAAGAACATTTATGCAAGGCTCGTCTGAGCCTCTTAAATAGAAGTCATGTTGTTGTATGGTTATGTTGTGATGCCATAGTTGTATCTATGCATATCGGGCATGTCGTGCATACGTGTGACGTGCAACGGTATGTATGGGATCCGACACCTAGTCGTGTGCCTTTAGTAGTACTCTTTACGGGAAACTGCCACTTTGTGCTTCCACTGAGCAATGGTAGCTTGCTACTGCTCCAGGCACATTGATTGACCGGCATGTATCCTTCCTTGCTGCTGTGTCTGTCCCTTCGGGGAAATGTCTCGCGATGTAATGGAGTCCTGGTAGCCTGCTACGACTCGTCTACGTGCAGTGATGGCATTCGTGTCTCGTGACGTAATGGAGTCCGTGTAGCTTGCTATGACTCGTCTACACACGCTTGAGGCTGACACCTACATTGCTGGGTTATGTAAGCCTGTTTCTCTACGGATGTGCCACTTGGGTTCTATGACTAGTTATGTCGGCCCGGGTTCTTTGCCTTTGTGATTGCCGGCGACATGTTCACATACATGAGCCAAAAGACGCAAACGGTCCCGGCCAAGGTAAGGCTGCAGCCGTGGAGTACCGTGCGTGAGGCCGCAAAGTTATGTGACTTGTTACAGTATGGAATCATATGACTTAGGATTGGGGTCCCGACAAAGCTCATTAATGCAAAGAAGAACTCACCCCGCAAGCCAAAGACTCTCATCACCTGGAGCAGCCAGAGCTGAGACCCTTGGCGTTGGGGGCTAGTTCAGGGGATACTGAGGGAGGCTTGGATTAAGGGGTCCTCGGGCCGCTAGCATATCTCCCAATAGGCTGGCTTGATGGGCCGCTCTCTGACTCTCGCAGGAAAGGACAAATACATAGAGACTCCCAGTTCTAGAAGGAAGTACCGAAGGCGTGTCGTCCACTCCAAGTCAAGATGAGGAAATCGACATCTCCATCTCCAGCAGGAGACCTATGTTGTGTAAACCCTAGGTACCCCCCGATGTCTATATAAACCGGGAAGGTTTTGAATTCTAGGGCAGAGAAACTCATCTAGGGTTTTAGCTATCTGATCTCGAGGTAGATCAACTTTATAAACCTTTGTACCATCAATATAATCGAGCAGGACGTAGGGTTTTACGTCCATAGGAGGGCCCGAACCTGGGTAAACATCGTCCCCTTCGTCCCCTTGTTACCATCGATCCTAGACTCACAGCTCGGGACCCCCTACCCGAGATCCTCTCGTTTTGACACCGACACTAGGGATACCAAGGCTATCACCAGGATATCTACTTGTACCTTCTCATCTTTGGTCACGGTCAGCCTGGGAACTTACCAAATGTGCTCCAATGCGTACAAAGGAAGCCCTGGCAGATTCTCTCCCACTGGAATATCTTGGCAGTAGAACCTGGTCTCCTGCCAACCCTTCACAAGGTCGGGAAACGTGATTGTTGGAAAGCAGAACTTGCCTCGCAACTGGATTCCCAACCCCCTGCATAGTTGGGTGACATTGGTTTTATCCTTTGACCGAGTGGGTTTCTTCACGGTCATCACTCGGCAAGTGAAAAGGTGTTTGAACAAGCCCCAATGGGGATGGCAACCTAGAAAGTTTTCAAACAAAGAAACGAAGATGGCCAAATACACTACGGCGTTGGGTGTTATGTGATGGAGTTGAGCATCGAAGAAATCCAAGCATTAACCAGAAGAACGGTTTGGGCAGACGAGAAAACCTCACTCGAGATGGGTCACCAAGAGCACACGCTCATTCCCCTACGGTGAGGGTTCGTCTTCGCCCGCCTACGGCAGACGCCAACTCCCCCCGCACAAGAGGCCCTCGCCCTCCATCTCAAGAAACTGAGGCTTGCTAACCCGTGATGGCATCTAGTCTCCTTGGGTCCACCCCACCGACACGCCAGCGCTCAAGGAGCAACCGCATGAGCCTCTCTTCACTTGCTCGGCTTCCCTAGTCGCTTCACGGTTCATCTCCAACAAAGCAGAGTTCGGCTCATGGTGGAGGGCTCTGTGTGGATTTGTCGCTGACGTTGGAGAAGCCGGAGGGAGGAGGGAGAAGTGAGATTCCTCCCCCCTCAAATAGTGCATCTACCTCTTATAACGGAAACTGGGTGAGATCTTTGGCCGTCAATCCGCAAACGGAGCAAGATCCACGGATCTACTGTTCAGAGACTCGGGGCATGTGACGAGAATTAGAACACGGTTATCGAGGCGTCATTCCCACTACCCCAAATCTCGTGGTGTAACCGTTCCATCGCATATCTGCGCGTGCCCTTTGCAATTTCGAACGTGCGGAGATCTCCTCATTCCTTAAAAAGGTGAGCTTGGCGCTCCAAATTTCCTGAAGATTCATTTATGAGCCGAGTGGTCAAACTGTCTAGAATAGAACACCTGAACGAGCTAACCGAGCTTTCGGATCATTTCTCTATAGAAACGCTACAATTTCAAAGACAATATCACATATAAAAATTAAGTCATTCGAACAAAGAATGATAATCCTAAATCCGTCAAGATTTGGAGCTGAGTGGGAAACGATGTAGGACAATTCTTGAAACACCTCCGAGGTGTCGTCGAAACTCCTGAGTGTCGATCACTTGACCTTTCAAACCTCACGGATTCGGGGACTACTTATGAGGTTGTCCACCATGGGTAGGGTCAAAAGGCTGACTTCTAGGCCCACCTGTGGATCCTCATTAGCATTGAAGCTCCTGATATAAAGGTGCATTCGGACACATTTTAATAGTCACTCGGATGCACCTGAAGTGTCACTCGGGCGGCCATAGCTACACTCGGGCGACCGAAGTTTTAATGGTCCGGAGGCATAGTGCTCGAAGGACCTGAAGAGACGCTGATTGACTAGTTAATTACGCGTTACCAGTAATGCTCTACTTAAAGCGATGGTTCTTGTAACGTAGCTTTAAGTTGCAATGATTATGGTGCTCGGCTGGTGGTGGTGTACTCTAATAAGCTACCACCAGACACCGTAGCAAGGTTCCGACATCCTATATTCGTCTATTCCCCCATAAGCAAACAATCAGGCGCCCGAGCTCCATGCATAGGGCTTTTACCACTTCCAAGTGGGTCCTGAACTCTTTTGGAGGTCTGAACAGGCGCCTGAGGAATGCCACTCCTGGTGAGCAATGCGAACATGGTGTCACCAAAGGCACATTGTAGTAAATGCGGCTTACCATCCGTGACAGCTTTGACTTGGCAGATCTATTCATCCAAGAACCGCCTATCCACCTACTCCTTTTGGAGCTCGGATTTCAATGTGGATAGCTCGGTGGCTTGCTCCTTGCCTTTCTGCTCAAGGGCCCTTCCTTCATGCTGGCATCCTCGAGCTCATGCTGCACCTCCTCCACCCAGGATTCATGCTTAACACTTGTGGTTTTCAATGCAGAGAGTGCGGCTGTTGCCTTCTCATTCGTGGCCTCTTGCTTCGTCTTTCTTAGCTCGGCCTTGAGTTTCTCAATGTCCTGAGCTGAAGCTGTGTAAACAATGAACATATAATTACATTGGGTCACTAGTGTGGGTCACTAATTATAGAAATCCCAGATATTACAATTCGGCTTACCTTGCGCATCATCGAACCTCTTGTTTAGGGCATCAAGCTCCTCTCCGGAGCTCTTGCGCTTCCGATTTAGCTCGGCAAGCTCCATGGCATTAACGGCCATAGCCGATGATGAGACCAACAAACAATAAATTTATATCAGACTATGTGCGTTCAGACCCCTGAACTATCAAGAATACGACCCTATGCTCGGTCCTCTCAAGGGCTTTTAGAATAGTATGGGACGAATAATGTCTTGCACATCGTTGGTTACTCCTGGGTATTACCCCCGGGTGAGTTTTTCCAAACTCGCCCATGGATCTGGGGCTTCTATACATATAAAGATAGCATAAACCTAATAAATTAAAATTTTAGGAAAAGGGTATTACATGGCTCACCTTGAAGCCCATCAAGAGACCAATGAAGGCCACTTTTAGTCCGCTATCAATAGACCCATAAGAGTGCGGTGATCCCCGGAGATGGAGGCGCTTGATAGAGCCTCCTCCATGACCGGCCACCCAGCCATCGGTGGCCCCGGTGGTGACCAGCTAACCCGATCTCTAACCGGGGATTGAGCCGGAAGCTACGAAGGCATAGTGCTCTCTAGAGATGACCTCAGAGGGGACTAGACATTTCTCTGTCCTTTCTCCTTAGCAGCTAGGAGGGGCTCCCCCTAGTCTTTGGCGATCGAGGCATTAACATCGGCCATGACGCCATCACCCCCATCGTCTGTGTTCAGCTCCAAAGGAGCCTGGCGGGATGAAACCTCCGCGGCATCCTTCACGGCCCCCTGAAGGTGTGGGGTGTGATGCAGTCCCACTCTCCGCCAGCTCAACGGGTGGAGACTCCCAATCCGATATTTGGTTAGTGGGGAGAACGCGTGGTGGGCTTCAGATAAAAAGGCGTTCTTACATTTAAAACATTAAAAACATTGCATAAATAATCCAAGGAGTCTTCGGATTCATACCTTCGAGCTGGGGGCTTGACCCTTATGTTCCTTTGGGGAACCTCTCAATGTCCTCGGACTCAACATCAGAGTCCAAGCTGTCATTGGTCAGGATTAACCTCAGCCGACACGCCCTCTTCGGGGCAAGAGGACGTACATCCTCCACGGTGTCCGGCGATGCCGTCCTCTTTCTTGTAAGGTGGGAATCACTTTCCCCTTGTCCTCATGCTCTTCCTCATGGGTAGAGGATGCATGGGTTTCCTCGGACATAGCGTCCAACTTCTCCCTTATGCGGGGATCGTCTCTCTCCTTGTTATTCTTCTTCTCCTTCTTCTCTAGCGCCGTGTACGGCGCCACGACGAGTATCGCCGTCAAAAAATCCGAGCTGGGGCCTTCGAACTATGGGGCCGGGTAGTCCATTTTGATAGCCATTCTTAGCCACTTCTGTAAAGATAAGGGGAAGTTAGTTTTTCTCTTTGTTAAACAACGGGGCTAGAGTGTGAAAACAATATTATACTTGGGTAGGAGGGCTATGGGTGCTCAGGCCCGAGTCCTCCTCCTCGGCTCGCCAGCTCTTCCGGGGCTTGAATAATGCCTTCCATAGTTTCTCAGGAGTAGTGTGGAAGAGTTGGTGCACGGTAGGCGCTTCCTCAAGCTGATAAGACCACATGGGGTAGGCCCAGTGCTGGCAGGGAAGAAGACGGCGAGGGAGCATGATATGGACCACATTAACCAACTTGATCGTGGTCTTGATCATCGATAAAATTCACTTTTTTAGCGATTCGACCTTTGTATCTGACCCCCAGTCAAGGCCCTTCCCGAGCCACGAGGTTAATCTCGTAGGGGGTCCAGATCGGAACTCGGCAAGTGCCTCCCAGCACTCTTCCCTTGGTTCGGAGATGTTGAACCATTCCTTCTGCTAGATCTTGATTGTGTCTATTAAGGTGCTAGTTGGCCACTCGATGTGGTGGAGCTTCTTGATTACCGCCCCTCCACAGTCTGCATGCTCACCCGCGATGGTCTTTGTCTTGACGTTGAAGAGCTTGAGCCACAGGCCGAAGTGCGGTTCGACCCACAGGAAGGCTTCCCAAACAATAATGAAGGGCAAAATATGCATGAAGGAGTACTGGGGAAGATCATGGAAGTCCAACCCGTAGAATAACATGAGGCCCCTCACGGAGGGGTGGAGCGGGAAGGTCATCCCCTGGATTAAATGGGTTACGAACACCACCCTCTCGCCTGTCTTGGGGGTGGGGACCACCTGGTTAGCCTCTACGGAACGATGGAAGACGTTGGCAGGGAGGTAGACGGCAAGCTTTAACTCCCGAGTGTCCTTGTCGGTGACTGTTGAGGCCTCCCACTTTGCCCATGGAGCCTGAACATGCCATGGCTAAGCTCGGAGAAGAAGTCGATGAATAACTGGATCTGGGCTATTGAAGCTTGAGGAGATTGAGGAAGTGAGCGGTGCGAATGGGAAGCATGAATAGGCCTTGTTTTTTTGCCCTTTTTATGAGATGTGACACCGATTAGCCTCCCTCTACTGTGCCACAAATCTCTACGCTTCCCAAGACGTGTGTGTCGTTATACACGTGTAAAGTAACCTGAGATGTTAATCATATCCCATGTGAAATGGAGCAAGATCTTGGCATTGATGAGTCATGCCAATGTAAAAATTGCCTCAAACTGCAAATCGAGTTTTCATAACTAGTTCAACGGTCGTGGTAGGCCATGACCCTTCGTCGGAAAGATCGCCAGAAAACACTGTTTACAGTTTGATGTTTGGCCTTCGGGACTAAGCAACTCATGGTGTCGAGACGATCGTATGATCGGAAAAGTTATGCATCATGGGAAACCGGACTAGTCTCAGCTAATCATTCACGTGAAGAAGAACTCACCCCGCAAGCCGAAGACTCTGATCACCTGGAGCAGCCAGAGCTGAGACCCTTGGCGTTGGGGGCTAGTTCAGGGGATACTAAGGGAGCCTTGGATTAAGGGGTCCGCCGGCCGCTGGCTTATCTCCCAATAGGCTGGCTTGATGGGCTGCTCTCTAACTGTCGCAGGAAAGGACAAAAACATAGAGACTCCTAGTTCTAGAAGGAAGTACCGAAGGCGTGTCGTCCACTCCAAGTCAAGATGAGGAAATCGACATCTCCATCCCCAGCGGGACACCTATGTTGTGTAAACCCTAGGTACCCCCCGGTGTCTATATAAATCGGGAGGGTTTTAAATTGTAGGGCAGAGAAACTCATCTAGGGTTTTAGCTATCTGATCTCAAGGTAGATCAACTTTGTAAACCTTCGTACCATCAATATAATCGAGCAGGACATAGGGTTTTACTTCCATAGGAGGGCCCAAACCTGGGTAAACATTGTCTCCTTTGTCCCCTTGTTACCATCGATCCTAGACTCATAGCTCGGGACCCCTACCCGAGATCCGCTCATTTTGACACTGACACTAGGGATACCAAGGCTATCACCAGGATATCTACTTGTACCTTCTCATCTTTGGTCATGGTCGGCCTGGGAACTTACCAAATGTGCTTCAAAGTGTACAAAGGAAGCCCTGGCAGATTCTCTCCCACTGGAATATCTTGGCAGTAGAACCTGGTCTCCTGCCAACCCTTCACAAAGTCGGGAAACGTGATTGTCGAAAAGCAGACCTTGCCTCGCAACTGGATTCCCAACCCCCTACATAGTTGGGTGACATTGGTTTTATCCTTTGACCGAGTGGGTTTCTTCATGGTCATCACTCGGCAAGTGAAAAGGTGTTTGAACAAGCCCCAATGGGGATGGGAACCCAGAAAGTTTTCACACAAAGAAAAAAACATGGCCAGATACACTAAGGCGTTAGGTGTTATGTGATGGAGTTGAGCACTGAAGAAATCCAAGCATCAACCAGAAGAACGGGTTGGGCGGATGAGAAAAACCTCACTCGAGATGGGTCACCAAGAGCACACGCTCATTCCCCTACGGCGAGGGTTTGTCTTTGCCCTCCTCCGGCAGACGCCAACTCCCCCCGCACAAGAGGTCCTGGCCCTCCATCTCGAGAAACCGAGCCTTGGTGACCCGTGACGGCATCTAGTCACCTTGGGTCCACCCCACCGACATGCCAGCGCTCGAGGAGGAACCACACGAGCCTCCTTTCACTTGCTCGGCTTTCCTGGTCGCTTCATGGTTCATCTCCAACAAAGCAGAGTTCGGCTCGTGGTGAAGGGCTCTGTGTGGATTTGTCGCTGACGTTCATAGACTCGGGGGCACGTGAGATCTCTGGCCGTCAATGCGCAAATGGAGCGAGATCCACGGATCTACTGTTCAGAGACTCGGGGGCACGTGACGAGAACTAGAATGCGGTTATCGAGGCGTCATGCCCACTACCCCCAAATCTCGTGGTGTAACCGTTCCGTCGCGTAACTGCGTGTGGCCTTTGCAATTTCGAACATGCGGAGATCTCCTCATTCCTTAAAAAGGTGAGCTTGGCGCTCCGAATTTCCTGAAGATTCATTTATGAGCCGAGTGGTCGAACTGTCTAGAATAGAACACCCGAACGAGTTAACCGAGCTTTCGGATCATTTCTCCACAGAAACGCTACAATTTTAGAGACAATATCACATATACAAATTAAGTCATTCGGCCAAAGAATGATAATCCTAAATCCGTCAAGATTTGGAGCTGAGTGGGAAACGATGTAGGACATTTCTTGAAACACCTCCGAGGTGTCGTCGATACTCCTGAGT
This sequence comes from Hordeum marinum, assembly GCA_022496015.1. Lineage (NCBI taxonomy): Eukaryota > Viridiplantae > Streptophyta > Magnoliopsida > Poales > Poaceae > Hordeum > Hordeum marinum. The sequence continues at coordinate 270,804,005 of CM039678.1, forward strand.
GTCGATCACTTGACCTTTCAAACCTCACGGATTCGAGGACTACTAATGAGGTTGTCCACCATGGGTAGGGTCAAAGGGCTGACTTGTAGGCCCACCTATGGATCCTCATTAGCATTGAAGCTCCTGATATAAAGGTGCATTCAAACACATTTGAATAGTCACTCGGATGCACCTGAAGTGTCACTCGGGAGGCCATAGCTACACTCGGGCGACCGAAGTTTTAATGGTACGGAGGCATAGTGCTCGAAGGACCTGAAGAGAAACTGATTGACTAGTTAATTACGCGTTACCAGTAATGCTCTACTTAAAGCGATGGTTCGTGTAACGTAGCTTTAAGTTGCAATGATTACGACGCTCGGCTGGTGGTGGTGTACTCTATATAAGCCACCACCGGACACCGTAGCAAGGTTCCGACATCCTGTATTCGTCTATTCCCCCATAAGCAAACAATCAGGCCCCCAGTCGCCATACGTAGGGCTTTTACCACTTCCAAGTGGGTCCTGAACTCATACACATCCAAGTGAACACCTAAGCTGTAGCTAGGCTTCGCCCCTCCATTCGTACCCCTGGTAGTATTGTCAGGCTAGTTCCCTCGACACCCTCGATCCGATCTCATAGCTTGGGCCCACCTACCCAAGGTATTCCGGTTTTGACACTAACATTGTCCAATGGTTTCGTAATTGTGGAATCCGCAAAATACAAGTTGAGGGAAAATTCATGCGTATCGATGAGAACTAGAACGCCACAAAAAAGAATTTGATATAGTAGATACACTAGATACTAGATTATACAAAACATTATATTCATAATATTTAATCTTGATTTTGATTCTAGGTTCCCATTCATCATGTAATTTACTTGGTAATGATTCTTTAGTTCAAGCTTTTCTTCATTAGCCTTAATAACAGTTTCTACGATGTGTCTTGTAAAGGATTTGTTTTGTTTGTAAGGATTAGGTGAAGTGAGCATGGATTGCAACAAGGAAATGCATTCAATAAAATAACAACTATCAAAATTAAAGTCCTTGGGATCCAAAGTAGTTGGCACATCACTAACTAAAGTTTTGACCTCTTCAAACCCACCTTCATTATATTTAGCATCAAGATCACCACTCTCCGAACAGTAGGGATGCCTCTTAATTAAAGTTTACTCATATACAGTCCCTTTATCATCAAGTAATATGTTACTAATAGTGTTAAATAGGTGTCACACCAATCATGTTAATATCTTCATCATTGTTGTCATGAAAACCGGATGCGAACGCCTTTTCTAGAAATTCATGCTTAGCTCTGATCTATTCCGTTCTTTTCCTACTCTCATTTATGGTGACTTGGGTAGCTTTTAGATATTCAGATATATACTTTTTAGGTGACAAAACTTTATTTTTGAGAGTATCCACATCATGCATAGATTTACCCATATTTCTAGACATATCATCAACTCAGGTTAATTTCTCTTCTACCATAGTATTTAAAGTTTTTTGAGAACTCATAAATTCTTTGATATTTTTATCTAATTCAGTATGTATTCTATTATTATTATAACGATTATCGGGATATGGTCAAGGATTGTTGAAATACCCTCCATAAGCATTATTATTGAAATTATTTCTAGAAACAAAATTCACATAAATAGCATCATGATTCTTCTCAGTCAAGGAAGACAATGGAATATTATTTGGATCAACTTGAGCGTTTTACTAATAAGCATATTCATAATAGCACACATTTTATCACTCTAAGTAGAGACTTCTTCGATAGAATTTACCTTCTTACTAGTTGGAGCTCATTCGGTGTGCCATTGTGAGTAATTTGATGTCATGTTATTGAGAAGCTTCGTGGCCTCTCCTAATGTGATCCCCATAAATCACTACAATAGGAACCCCCTTCAACAACGCACAAATGCATTGATGTATGTTCATATAAGTGTTGCTACTGTCTACACCAACAGATTAATATGTGTTGCCGTTGGTGGCGTTGCAAAGGTCAACAATAGCGCATATACATGCGTTGGTAAACAATGTGGAGATGCGTTGCAAGATAGCAACGTCTAGAGTTGAGAGTAACAACGCTTCATATGCATTGCTGGTTACCCTACAAATGAGGATATTCAAATGAACAACAACTGTAGCTTTTTTATATAGTGCCATGCAAAATGTTAAAGGTCAATGTTGATATTTCATAGGAGACACGATATAATAAAGAGAAATATCTCATATATTAAATTTCCTGAGTTACATTATAAAGAACATGATGCATATATTACATGATGTGATCCTTATTCGTAATAGTAGCCAAATTCTAAATGCGACAACCATTCTAAAACATGGTGTTTAAAACACCGACACTAAAAATAACAACCTAAAACATAACATAAGACTATCAAGCAGTAGCATCCCATTATCCACTTTGCAATTAGCATCTAAGTCATCCATCCTCAACCTCTTATCAATCTGCAACAATAAAGATATGAGATCAGTAACTTATAACAGAAAACAAGGTCAATTGAGCAACACATTTAGAGGAACAACAACCAAAGTTTCAAAGCCATGCGATAATTAATCATGTTGCATGGCCCATAATTTAAACCTTTTAGCAGTCGTATCAACTGGTCAAAATTTACTAATATAGCACCAACCAACACTAAATGCACATCTCTACAAAAATAAAACTACAGTTCAATGGTTTGTTAACTACAGATTGTTTGGAAGCATACAACCGACAACCATATTTAGATATCATTGCACAATGCGACATGCATTTAAGTTATTGTTTAAGCATTACAATGCATGCATATCTAATTGGTATTAAATAAACTTATGTGACAGCTCCACAATTGTCACGCCCAAGATGCGCGCCTATCCATTTTAAGGCATGAGGACCTCGCATGGGATAGAGGCGCATCTTGCCATTCCCAAGTATAGAATCATTGCATCATACATTACAGAAGATATGAGTATACAAGTTGGCTTACACTCGCCACATACTAAATTACAATTCCACACAGAGTTCAAATCATCAAGATGAACACAGAGTCCAACTACGGACGAAATCAAACGATAAAACAGATGCAAATGATACTATCTCGCTATCCCAAAGATCACGACCATGGCCCCTACTCATCTGGATAAGTCACGTACATCCTGCATCTTTCCTCATCATATTCCCACTGGAGCTGGGTAAGATCATCCTGCATGTACTCATCTGTACATGTACCTAGAGGGTTGTAGTAATTTGTGAGCCACAAGGACTCAACAATCATGCGCCCAGGTACCGAGACTATTCAAGCTTAAAGGTTGGGATGGGGTATGTGTTTAGTTTGCAGTAGCACTAAGCATTTATGGTGGCTAAACTTACGTAACATGAAGATAAATATGAGTGGCCTACGATGAATGATCAAATCTAGAATGACCTCTATGAGATCCTGAACACTTACTTACGTCAATCATAACCCCACCGTGTTCTCTCTCAGATCATGTTCACGAGCAGAGATGATCACGGTTACTTACACAGTTGGTGTATTTTATTTAGAGTTTACTTCAAGTTTACTATAACCGGGTGTTAAACAAATATCGAAGTTGCCACATAACCACAGGCACGGCTTCTCGAAAAGATTTAACCCTGCAGGGGTGCTCCAACTAGTGCATCACAAATAACCACACTTCGCAGGAATAGCCTCGACCACGGATCTCGTGATCATCATAGATAACTCCAAAGGAATTCCAACACCTCGAGATAACCCGAAGAAAGTCAGACTCCACACGCAAGACACTCGATAAAGGTAAAACAAATCCAGCAAGACCACCCGACGTGTCGACGAACCCGATAAGATCCGCGTATCTCGTCCTCAGGACACGATGGATAAGCTAGTGTACGGTGGCCTGATAGAAATCTCCCAAGTTGCCCTGGGTTGGCCCCGCACAGTGCTCTAGTTTGGACCAACACTCATGAGGAGCACTAGCCTGGGGGTTGATTAATTATCCACGGGGTTGCAAAGCCCTATGAAAATTTTATTAAGTTACTATGAAAATCTAGTACCAATGTTGGGTCTTGCCAGACAAGTTTTAATCTCAACCGAATAAACAAGGGGGTCCCCATAACAACCCCGAGCATGTTAGGAGCGCAAAATATGGAAAACATAACACCAGTAACAAGAACTATGGCGGTAACAGCGGAACAAAACACCTAGCAAAAGGCCAAGCCTTCCACCAATACCAAGATATATATGTGAATTAAATTAAATAACAGATAATATTGTGATATACCAAATCCATGTTATCACATGGAACAACTGCACCTGTAACTAAGAACGCTATAAGAAGGGCTGAGCAACACTAACTTAGCCAATCAAAGGATTGCTAGGATGTGTAAGGTTAGAGGCTTTCATGGCAATTAGGAGGCTGATATTCAAGTGGTAGGTAGAGCAATTGTAACAATAAGAGAGAGAAACTAGCAAGCTAAAATAGTATCGGGATCCGGGTACGATCATCTTGCATGTTGGTTCTTCAGCAAAACAAGTAGCGGTATCCTTGGTACTCTCCTGGGTCCTCGTACTCAGTATCAACACTCGCATCTACCCAAGAGAAATAACAACAATAAACCTCCAACCAAGGTGCAATGCACAACCAAGATGATGCATGATTCATTTACGAAGAATTAAACATGGCAATCCAAAACTATTCATGTTTCACATGCAAGGATTGGTTATTAATGAATCTGGACAGAACCACATGTTATGTTTTTTTATACATGCAAGAACATGGAAAATATGGATGCATCATGCAGGATCAATAAGAATGCATATAAAGAACGCAAGAAACAGAGTTACGGTTCTCACGATAAGCTCATGACAAGGGACGAAGGCAAAATACGAGACAACCAATACCATAGGCTAATTCTTGACATCCCAAGGTAGCCACTAGTTAGGTAATGAAAAACCAACCACAATATACTCAAAGATTAATTAATTCCATGGAGTATAGCTCCCACAAGGCACAAAACAATAAAACAAACAAGCTGCCACAAAACAGCAACATAGCAACTTACACAACCCACAACTCGAGCTACAGGAATCCTACAGCCACAAACAAAGTATTGATAGAAACTACATAACATCACTAAGCATTAAGCTATCAAGTAGGCATGATGAAACAATTTTCTAGGACTTGGTGAAAATAACAGTTTTCTGGAATCTAAGTTAATCTGGTAGGATGTTGACAACATACGTTAAAGGTGCTAGAGACCACCTCTTGGCTTGAAAATTAGCAGGGTGGTAGTAGACAACATCCACTCCAAAATACTAGCAATGAGCATGATCTAATTCACAACACATCACAAGATACCAACCACTCTACATGGCATAAAAATAACAGCAGAATCTCACACTTAGAAATATTTAGCATAACTAGAGGCTCCCACAAATTCATCTAACTAGAATCCTCGAACTCACAATGATACTAAACCATGGTGGTACCCCGGACGCCTCCCCAGTACTGGGTGACTCCGACCTTATCTCTCCACGACAAGTATTGAAGTAATTTCGAACACTCTCCGTCCTGAGATATCAAGGAGGCTGAATGATAACGATGTGCCAACATTCCCTAGAGCTCGACTCCCCGAAAGAAATCAAGTCAGACAGGAGGCACCAAGACAGAACCCTGTCACATCGGCATCATATAGACTCCAAAATACCCGCGTGATCCTAAAAAAAATTTGAGCGAGAAGAGGAGTAGAACCAAATTCCTAAGTCGAATACCTCACCAAAGCATAGAAGAGGAGTAAAAATAATCCATCTCTCCAATATAACTAGACTCAAAATAATTTTTTCTAGACTCGACTCGGCCAAGTTCGATCAAGCAAAGGCTCCTATGGTCGTATGGCTCTGAATAATAACTTGTCACGCCCAAGATGCATGCCTATCCATTTTAAGGCACGAGGACCTCGCAAGGGATACAGGCACATCTTGCTGTTCGCAAGTATAGAATCATTGCATCATACATTACCGAAGAGATGAGTATACAAGTTGGCTTACACTCGCCACATACTAAATTAAAATTCCACATAGAGTTCAAATCATCAAGATGAAGACAAAGTCCAACTACGAACGAAATCAAACGATAAAACAGATGCAAATGATACTATCTCGCTATCCCAAAGATCACAACCATGGGCCCCTACTCATCTGGATAAGTCACGTACATCCTGCCTCTTTCCTCATCATATTCTCACTTGAGCTGGGTAAGATCATCCTGCACATACTCATCTATACCTGTACCTGGAAGGTTGTAGTAATTTGTGAGCCACAAGGACTCAACAATCGTGTGCCTGTGTATCGAGACTATTCAATCTTAAAGGTTGGGATGGGGTATGTGTTTAGTTTGCAGCAACACTAAGCATGTATTGTGGCTAAACTTACGTAACATGAAGATAAATATGAGTGGCCTACGTTGAAAGATCGAATCTAGAATGACCTCAATGAGATCCTGAACACTTACTTACGTCAATCATAACCCCACCATGTTCTCTCTCGGATCATGTTCACGAGCAGAGATGATCACGGTTACTCACATAGTTGGTGTATTTTATTTAGAGTTTACTTCAAGTTTACTATAACCGGGTGTTAAACAAATATCCAAGTTGCCACATAACCACGGGCACGGCTTCTTGAAAAGATTTAACCCAACACGGGTGCTCCAACTGTCCATCACAAATAACCACACTCCACGGATCTCATGATCATTATCGGTAACTCCAAAGGAATTCCAACACCTCGAGATAACCCGAAGAAATTCAGACTCCACACGCAAGACACACGATAAAGGGAAAACAAATAGAGCAAGACCACCCGACGTGTCCACGAACCCGATAAGAGCCGCATATCTCGTTCTCAGGACACGACGGATAAGCTAGTGTACGGTGGCCTGATAGAAATCTCCCAATTTGCCCTGGGTTGGCCCCGCACAGTGCTCTAGTTTGGAACAACACTCATGAGGAGTACTGGCCCGGGGGTTGATTAATTATCCACGGGGTTGCAAAGCCCTATGAAAATTTTATTTAGTTATTAAGAAAATGTAGTACCAATGTTGGGTCTTGCCAGACAAGTTTTAATCTCAACTTAATAAACAAGGGGGTCCCCATAACAACCCCGAGCGTGTTAGCAGCGCAAAATATGGAAAACAGAACACCGGTAACAAGAACTATGGCGGTAACAGCAGAACAAAACACCTAGAAAAAGGCCAAGCCTTCCACCAATACCAAGATATGTATGTGCATTAAATTAAATAACAGATAATATTGTGATATACCAAATCCATGATATCACATGGAACAACTACACCTGCAACTAAGAACTCTATAAGAGGGGCTGAGCAGCGCTAACTTAGCCAATCAAAGGTCTGCTAGGATGTGGAAGGTTAGAGGCTTTCATGGCAATTAGGAGGCTGATATTCAAGTGGTAGGTAGCGCAATTGTAATGATAAGAGCGAGAAACTAGCAAGATAAAATAGTATCGGGATCCGGGTATGATCATCTTGCTTGTTGGTTCTTCAGCGAAAAAAGTAGCGGGATCCTCGTAGTGGTACTCTCCTGGGTCCTCATACTCAGTATCAACACTCGTGTCTACCCAAGAGAAACAGAAAAAATAAACCTCCAACCAAGGTGCAATGCACACCAAGATGATGCATGATTCATTTATGAAGAATTAAACATGGCAATCCAAAACAATTCATGTTTCACATGCAAGGATTGGTTATTAATGAATCTAGACAGAACCTCATGTTAAGTTTTTTTAGACATGCATGGACATGGCAAATATGGATGCATCATGCAGGATCGATAGAAATTCATATAAAGAACGCAAGAAACGGAGTTACGGTTCTCACGATACGCCCACGACAAGGTACGAAGTCAAAAACACAAGACAACCAATACCATGGGCTAATTCTTGGCATCCCAAGGTAGCCACTGGTTAGGTAATTAAAACCCAACCACAATAGACTCAAAGATCAATCAATTCCATGGAGTATAGCTTCCACAAGGCACAAAACAATAGAACAAATAATCTGCCACAAAACAGCAGCATAGCAACTTACACAGCCCACAACTTGAGCTACAGAAATCCTACAGCCATAAACAAGGTATTGACAGAAAATACATAAAATGCTTATCAAATTATCCAAGTACAAAATCTGCAAAGGAGGCACAGATCACTAAGCATGAAACTATCAAGTAGGCATGATGAAACAGTTTTCTCGGACATAGTAAAAATAACAGTTTTCTGGAATCTAAGTTAATCTGGTAGCATGTTGACAACATAAGTTAAAGCTGCTAGAGACCACCTCTTGGCATGAAAATCAACAGGGTGGTAGTAGACAACATCTACTCTAAAATACTAGCATTGTGCATGATCTAATTCACAACACATCACAAGATACCAACCACTCTACATGGCATAAAAATAACAACAGATTCTCAGACTTAGAAATATTTAGCATGTTGAAAACAGAAACATCAAGTTGTCTACTTTGCAGCATGTTTCCCACTTATATGGGTGATTCTGATGTTAAACAAAAATACCATGGCATAATAGACATAAAACACTAGCACTTCCATGTTGGCACATGCCCCAAAGCAAGCATGGATTAACTCATGCAAAAATGACAAGTAGCAACACAGCTGAAAATGACAGTTTTATAAACTTGCTCAAAATTGAAATATGAAAGCACCAATGGATTCATTAGCTCTTTATACCCCAAGAACATGTATCATACACATATGTTCATGTGAAACAACATGGCACAAATTACTAGCAAGCAAACATCATCCACTCTTATAAGTGAAATATTACTCTAAATGGACATGAGCAAATATGATCATAATCGGATTTGGAAATTAGTTTAACATAGAACTGAACTACAAACCAACAAACAAGAATAACCAACAAGGGCATGGCAAGTGGGGGAAAATACCCACTTGTCACACTCACACACACACTCTCTAAACACACACACTACAAAGCAAGCACGCACATGCTCTATATATGCCCAAGGACATTTGAGCACAATACAACCAAGACCATACCACCCATGATGGGGTGTTCATCCACACACACACTCTCATGCCCATATATGCATAATGCATATAGGCACACACACACTCACACTCACAAGTGCACTAGGCACATACACTCACATACACACGAGCACATATGAACTACCACACCACTACACATAAGTGTGTATGCATGAAGCACACACACTCACAAGCACATGCATATGTGCATACTCACATGCACATACACATACAAGAAAACTCACATACACAAGCACATGTGTATGTATGCACTAAGCACACACACACCACACTCTATAAATAGAAAAAAAACAAGCCCCTACACATATATGCTTTGCACACCTACACATACATACATACATATAGCAAGGAAGAAAAACAAAAGAAAAACAAAAGAGAAAATAAAACAAAAAGGGGGGAGGAGTCGGGCTCGAACCCATGACCTCATGGTCATCTCCCCCGAGCACAAACCACTCTTCTACGCGCTCGGCATTTAACACAGAAGGGGCACGAGCACACTAATACACACACATATGCACCTAACTAACGAAACTGAAAACGTCTGCGACAGACAACGCAGTGACGATGATTCCGGCGACTGGGAGGGCTAGCGAAGCGGCAGCAAGGACGTGGGGCACGCGGGGAGTGCAGGGGCTCCATTCCCGCACTCGGACGCGAAGGAGGCACCCGCAATGGAGCACCTCGAGCTCGAGCAGGACCGCGACGGTGATGTGAACGACGGGGGTGGCTCTAGCTAGCAGGGGAGGAGGACTGCGTGTCAATTTCTCACCTTGGGGAGGACGATGACAACCCTGATGCAATGACGGGGAAGAAGAGGCAGAGACGACGTTGGCGACGAAGGGGAAGCAGACCCGATGACGACAACGGAGAGGAGGAAGAAGACGACCCCCGAGCCTCCTAGCTCCGGGAAAGGACCGAGGACGATGGCGCCTTGCTCCACGCCATCTCCACCGATGACGAGGTCCACCAGAGGTGCGAGGCGACAGCAGCCTGAAGATCATCGGCTAAGCTCGGCTCTGAACTCCTCTCTGAATTCTTACCTGGAGGGGGGGAAGAAGAGAGGAAGAAGGAAGAGAAGGGGAAAGAGGGGAGAGGCGATGGTGCTAGGAAGAAGAGGAACCCTAGGGAGGGTGGCACGGACGCCGAGGGAATATATAGGAGAGGACAGACGGCAACGGCGACGAAAAAGGGGGACGGCGGAGCTCCTCTCCTCTCTGAAGCCTGACGGAGGGGAACGGGGCAGTTGGCCGTTGCCTCGAGCGGGCTGGGCCGCGGGAGAGGCAAGGCCCACCTGGCTCTCTCTCTCTCTCAGAAAACAAAACAGGGATGGTTTTTTCCTTTTTAAAACACCACAATACAAGGGAAAACCCCCAGAGAAAAATAAAAGGTTTTTGTGCAGAACAAAATCACTTTTGCAAAGAAAATAAATTGCACTATTTACTAAAAATATTAAGATGAATTTTAGGACAAGTAGTTTAAATATTTTTAAATAGGCAGCCCCCTGTTATTTAAATGCCACAAATACATAAAGCTCAAAACAATAAAAGACAACCACTCTCATGCTGAAAACATATTAGGCTAGCACTTGAACATTTTTAAATAATTTAAATAGCAACTTAATTCTGTTTAACAAATAACATGAAATAAAAGGGGGGGTATTGGAAGGGTTGTGAAAAGAAAAGAGAGGGGAAAAGGAAGGAGGGTTGCATCCCCAATCCCCAAGCACATCACACCACACAAGAACACACCCACAACAAACCACGGATACAAGGTCACTTCATAACTAGGCATGGCATGATGAATGCATGATGCATGATGCATGAATTCAAAACAAAGCATGGCATGACATGGTGCAATTCATTCATAAAGCTCATGACACAAGGTTCATACAAGAGATTACATGTCAAAAAGGTAGGAACATCACTTGGGCTGTCACAGCAATAGTATGAGTAAAGAGGGTATGATATGCTACAACAAAAATCTAGACTAGTTAGTTATTCTCAGCAATATATGTAGCTCTTGAAATAGGCTTTCCTCCCACAATATTTGTAGCTTAAAATAGACATGGTTATTACTAAACTAATGCAACTCATTCCATAATTAAGGTTCAACCTGTTGACTAGTTTATAGGAAGAGTAACGCAATGTGATGCACCCATACAATATTCGATAATTGTTTTATCTAATCTAGGCACAAAGAGTCTTCTTGTCTCGCCGAAGTAGTATGACCCTTTTCGCATGTAAGAAAAGTGTTCTTTATACAAATTAGGTGGGAAGAAAGAGAGGCATATGGTAGATACAAAAAATATATTCAGTATTTCTATCAATAATCCCATTTCCCTTTGAACTGGTGCAAATTCATTGTGGTAATATAGAACTACATTTACAAGTTACCTCCTAGCAATTCTGACTTCGAACTAGTAACCTTCTGGGTTTTAGTGCCAAGAATATTGACCTCGAACCGGTGGTGACACTAGGAGTCATATGTTGTGATGTAAAGGTAATACATTTAGATTAGACGACAAAAACTAATCTTAAACATAGAAAAACAGAAGTGACATCCTGAACCTTGTCTTGTCGTTTGGCATTGCAGCCATCATGTAGCAACGCCACTACCTGGAAAAATCCAGTTTATAAAACCTGCAGATTTGGCATATGTATTGGTTATTTAAAACACCACATACCAATATTTCAAATATTATATATGTACGCTAACATTAAATTTGCTCCATAGGTATACTTGGATCTCCATAAGCCAATACCTCTGGTAAACTAGAGAAGTATAATTCAAGTTCTGCACTTACAAATCATGTGGATCGGCTTCCAATCATAAGAACATAATAACTCAAACAAAGATCTCTAGCCGGAATGGTTCATATATTTGAATGTGAACTCTCTGAAGAGATAATCAAAAATACGAAGAAACTGATGCACGTTAATATTGTCTATTTAATTAACAAGTAAATGGCGGAACGTAGTTAGTTGACGCACACCCCTTCGTTCACGTCGCCTCCAGGGAGGCGACTCGGGCGCCCTAGCCGCCACCGTCCTCAGCCTTCCTCCTCCCCTCCTTCCCCGCCGCCCTCGAAGGAGGTCGGCGAGCGAAGCTTGCCCGACGGACGGCGGACGGCGGGCCTCCCTCCCTTCCTCACGAGGGGACCCTCTGGCTGAGATGCGACGGTGTCCCTGGGCGTACGACATGGAGGCAGAGTTGGCGCGCTCAGGCGGCCCGATGGGACCTAGTGGTGCTGTGGGGGTTGACGGCGGCGGTTCTAGGGTTCCCCACCCCAGATCGGTTCGGAGGTCGAGCTCGGGCGTCGTTCGGCGGCAGCGCGCGCGTTGACTATCCTCCTTCATGGGGCAGCAGAGGCGTTGGCGTGCTGCTGGATCTGAACAAGGTGGGGGTGCCATCCCCATCGTCAGGGATGACGGCTAGGTGGTGGGTCCTTATGGTGTCGCCCGCGGATCTTGGGATCCCGTTCCTGGGGATGTTGCAGGATGAGGTGGCCCATGCAGGAGAGATGGACTCTTCGAACAGATCTGGGTGAAAGCTTGCCTTCGGCTACTGCCAAGACCGGCGATGGCGGCACTGTCTACATCGTTTCCTTCCTGAAGGCATCGCCGAGTAGAAGTTCAAGGCCATTCTCTGTTACCTCCAGGGGAAACCCTAGATTAGTAGATCGGATGACGGTGACGCTCTGGTGTCATTTCCTCCTTGGGGGCGTCATTCATGGAGGTACACATGGGCTCGAGGGATCAGTGCTCGACATCTAAGGTGGAGCGGCATTCCCTGTGACACATCGACGTCGTGGAGTCTCGGCGGCGAGGCGTAGCAAAGTCTTGGTGACGGATGCATGATGATGAGCGCGCGTAGGGTGGAGGCACTGTATGGCGTCGCGGGGGCGTCGACGGCAGGCCTTGCAAGGTGGATGCGTCAGTAACTGTTTTGAAAATGGATTGATGGAAGGCGGTGACGACGACGTATGAGGTTGCGTCGGACCGGATTGTACCCCTGACCCGGTATGTGGCTCGGTCGGGGCCTCTGGCTTTAGATGTTATGCGAGGTGAGAGGTCTGGGTATGTGGCTCACACTTTCTGCACCCCTTCATCATTAGATCGGAATAGCGACAGATGTTACCAAGAGGGCGGCTTCAGACATATTGATGTATTGTTTTGTAAGATCTCTCTGAATAATTAATAAAGTAGCTGCATGCATCTTCCAGATGCAGAGGCCGGAGGTCATCCTCCTTCTAAAAAAATTAACAAGTAAACTTTGTGAGGGTGGTGGTTCAAGATTTCAAGTAACATATTACTCTGCAAATTGGTAAGCTAAGTTTTCCAATTGTAATTATGTATGTTTCAATGAAAAAATTACTACAAAGTTAAGTACTGCTAGTCAGTATCGTACTTGTACATCCATGTAACTTTTCCTCCTTGGCTGATAACTATATAGTAGTAGAAGACGACCTGCTTTAGGATTTCCCATCTTGTTTTTCCTCCTTTTCCCACTAGCAATCGCAATGTGTCTTGCCAGTCCGGATATTTCCTGTACTTCGCTTTATCCTAATCAATGCCAACATTCTAACAAAATAAACGCAACTACATCTAGTAATATCCATAGAACTTATAGTTGTCGCACCTTGCATTATACTGTAGGAATATGGCTAAGTTCCCTCAGAAAATTTAATCAATGCAAATATAAGAAACACAAATCCAGAGAGGGCTGCATATACAAACTATAATAAAATACAAACCATTAATTAGATGAGTCAGTGTGACATTAGAAATATGAACGTATAAACAACCTAGGTGACTAAACTATGGGGGTGGATGGTCAGGATTAGGTTAATGCTAACGGACATGCAGCAATACATACCTTCTCTACAGAGCGTCCCTTCCGCTTCAGTGCCTCTGGGAGCCGCCGCTAGCATCTAGGAGTCTCTGCGCGGACGCGTCGCCGCTCTACATATGGCGGTCAACATAGAAACTTCGCGATTTTGGCCACAACACCCCTATCGGCTGCCGCTGATGGACGCGAAACAGATCACATCTGGAGGTGGCGCGAGGCAATTCGTAAGGGGTGCATGGAACATGCCGTAAGCCGAGGTTTGAGTTGACTAGGCATTGCCACCGCCTCCGGCTGGAGGGACTATTTAGGGCTTAGCACGGTGATAGGAATAAGTGGTCAGTCTATTTCTGAAGGGAGAGGATGAGATATCTACGGAGGAATAAAAGGACTCCTCCAGACGTGGGAATGGTGGGATAATTACATGGGGCTGTTACTAACAAAACGCAAACCATCTTATTTATCGTTGCAGACCATCCGTTGCTATATGGGGTTCTTGTTGTAGTGAATTATCCACCTGCAGCTGTGTCTAGAAGGCTTCTTGAGACAAAGTTCAGTCCCACATAATCTTTTTGCACTAATCCATGAGTGGGACAGTTTTTAATGATTAATTTCATTCTCTCCCAAGAGTGTGCAACATGTTCTTGTTCATGTTGTTTAAAATTCATGATTTGATTTCTATGAGATATTATCTTGGTAGGAATAAAATACGTAGAACAAAAACCATCATTGCATTTATCCCATGAATCAATACTATTGCGATGTAAGGACGAAAACAAAGTTTTAGCTCTATGTCTTAGTGAGAAAGGAAATAATTTCAACTTCACAATATCATTATCCATATTATTTTCTTTTAAATATAGCATAATTCAACGAAGGTATTAAGATGGGATGCAACATGTTCATTACGATTTCCAGCAAATTGTTCTTTCATAACAAGATTTTATAATACAACATTTATTTCATATGACTCCGCACTAGTGGTGGGAGGAACTAGAGTACTAATAAAATCATTGTTATTAGTATTCAACAAACTTCACAACTTAGTATTTTCTTGAGTATACGACCAAGGGGGTTGTCAATCCCCTTGTACTCATTGATTACATGAATTAATTCTGATAGAATAGATGTAAATAAAATTGCAGCAATGGTGAATATATAAAGTGAATGGACTCGGGGGGCCATAGCCTTCATTGGAAGCATCTTTCCCATGAGCATAGTAAGCGTGGGTGAATGAATTACTGTTGAGAAATTGATAGAAAAGAGAAAAATTATGATGATATTCATGGCATGATCAATATATAGGCACTACGTCTATGACAAGTATACCGAAATGATTCTACATCTACTACTATTACTCCACCAATTCACGGCTACCCAGCACGCTTCGATGGTATTAAGTTCATAACAAACTAGAGCATGATGACATACCGTAGACAAAGTAAGACAAAATAATATGTTCGAACTCCGTCATTTACCCTTAGTAGCAACAATAAAAATACATGCCATGCTACTACTCCTGTCACACAACAAGGACACCACAAGATTGAACCTACTACTATGTGTCGCTTCCTCTGAAGATCTAATTATCAACCTGGCCAAAGAAAAGTCGTATATCAAAAAGCATGCATACATATAAAATCACACATAATAAATCTTCCGAAAACAGTCAATTATTATCAACGAATAATTTGATCGTAATCCCACAATTCATCAGATCGCAACATACACATCTCAAATATTACATCGAATAGGTCTTCGAAAATATCGTTGTATTGAAGATCATAAAAGAGAGAGAGAGGGGGGGAGAGAGACATCTAGCTACTCCTATAGACCTGTAAGTCATGTAGGACCTACTCACACATCATTGGGGAGGCAGCATGGTCGATGAAGATGGCCTCCATGATGGATCCCCCCTCCGGTAGAGTACTGAAAAAGGCCTCCAGATGGGATCGCCAAAGAACATAAGCTTTTGGCCACGAAAGAATTGTTTTACATGCCCCCTTGAGGCTTTCTGAATATATTTGAATTCATAGGCCAAGGCTTAGGGAGAAAGGATTCACATGGGGACCATAAGGGAGTAGGGCACGCCTACCCACCCCAGGGCACCCCCTACCTTGTCGTCTTCTCTGAGGCTTCTGATCTCCTCCCAAAGCTACTAGGGCGTCTTTTGATGCAGAAAAAACATCAAAAGTTTCATCTCGTTTGGACTCTGTTTGGTATAGGTTTTCTATAAAACCAAAACCAAGAAGAAAACATCAACTAACACTTGGCACTAGGTTAATAGGTTAGTTCTCAGAAATGATATTAGATGATGCATAAAGCATACAAGATTGATAATATAGTAGAATGAAACAATCAAAACTTATCGATACATTGGAAATGTACACTAGTATAGCCGAGTCCTATACAAATGGATTTTACCCCCTATCTGAGACGTAGTTTTAAACCGGCACCTTGCATGTGTGTGCGATCGGGGGGCACATCACACATGATGCAGATAAATTGTCCGCGAGGCCTTCTCACGTCACACATGCTGGAAAAGTAGAGCACATGTGCGCTTGGGAGGCCCATAATAAACCGGTATACCTAAGGAGTCGTGTGAGATGCACTAGGACTCCCACATAGTGAATTCCAAAGGTACGTTTCCGTTCGTCTGGTACATCACACACAATGTTCTGCAGAGCACCGTCTATGATAGTGGCCGCCATCACACACACTTGATATAATTTTGTTGTTTGTGTTATTCAATATATCGCGCATGGTGCCTACAAAAATCTATTTGGCATAGGTCTGCCATCACACGCGGTCTTTTATGTGGGATCATTTGTGCAAGGTGACCTAATGCCCACAATTGTTGGGAGTAAGTCATGTGTGATTGTTCACTCATCCAACACACCAACTATGTATAAATCGTGTGGGTTTATTGAGGTCATCACCCACGATGGTGCCTGACTAACCATCTGTAACATGAAAACCCAATAAGCAGCCTAATTTCCCTATTATTTAGAATACATTTAGTAACCAAATTCACATTTCGTATCAAGCACACAATATATTTCATATTCGTATTGTGGGAACAAGGATTTCATAATTGAAATCACATCATAGTACAACATCATATAGGAATATACTACCTAGCTACCCAATTACACAACATGACTAAGTTTCACACGCAACATCTAAAACCTTAGGAAAGTAGCATCATAGACGGTAAATAGATAGATGAGTCTCATCAAGAAAACTATTGAAATGGAAGGCGAATATTGAGCCTTCAATGATGGTGAAGGTCCTTGCAACTTTAGTCCAGTGCCTATGTATGATTGCCCGCCCATCCTTCGTCCTCTTAAGGAATACTTCAAGATTATATTGTGGGTGTGGTATGAATACCTTCCTCGCTTCTTGACCATACAGGTGGTTTGAGACGTAATCATCGATGAACTACCTTGAAAACAACTGAAAAATAAAGATATGCATAAATATATTATCTACAATTTTCGATTGCACAATGAGAAAAAGACGAGGTGAAATAGATAGTACAATCCTATACTTGAATGATGTCTTCTTAATTATGCACACACATATCTTGTCGTTTTTGTTGCCAATTTCTTTATCTTAATAATCTTTCTGAGTTTCTTAATTTGACTGATATTCATGGACACCTCATTTCCCCACATGCAAAATGGGTCAAAGAGTGGGTCTAAATCTCTTACAGCGGGACCTACATGTGCAAGAAGAAAATTTTGAAAATCCTATATATTAGAATGGTTACAGCAATTGCACAATAATGTGCTATTAATGAAAGGACCATGCATGTGCAAACCTCGATAGTAAACTTTAGTACCTCCCATCGTTTCCCTACAACATATATAAGATAGATATTTTTCATGGTATAAGTGAGATTTGGCATACTATCAGTAAAATATGTTGATGAAAAAGAAACATTGCATATCTAATAGATTAATTCGAGCCACATGGAAAAGCTAATTATCTAAACCAAGCGTGCTAAGAACTAGGAAATATAGAAATTGTATATGCTTCACAAGGTTCTAGTACATCCAAATTTGGTATACTTATCACATGCATAGAAATACAAAAATCTACCAACAACAATCGAACATCACATTGCACAATTGAACCAAATAGTTAAATGATCACCACAACAAATGAACCAAATAGTTAACTGAGCACCATAACAAATGAACCAAACAGTTAACTGAGCACCACCAAAAATGAACCAAGCAGTTAACTGAGCACCACCACAAATGAACCAAATAATTAACTGAGCACCATATTGCACAATAAACATACTGGAAGATCAGATTACATAGTAGCATTACATTGGACATTTCATTCCAAAGGAAAGGCAGGAGCAGCACATGGAACAAGTAAACAAAAGATGCTTAACCGGTGTAGCTAGTTGTACATAGTTCCTTAGTAATTAAGCTAAAAAAGCTATTCATCATCATCCAAGATATCAATGATGATGGGATCCTTATACTTGGAACAGGGCAAGGCCTCCACATCGTGGGTCCCCTTCTTGTAGTGGTGAGCGACCTGAACATGCCCGGGCACCAACCTGTCGGCTCCGGAGTGGAGGTAAGCACGGGAACTCTAAGAAAGTGCCCCGTACTCTTCGTCGAAGGCATCGATGGTGCCCTCGAGAAAAAACCATGAGCTATCGTTTAAAGCATCCAGCCGTGTGGCGGCATCCATGCGCGAGGCGTCGATAGTGTCCTTGACGGTGAGGTGCTGCTCAAAGATCTATGGGTCGGCATGCATGGCATCCATTACGACCTCATCCACGCGTGCGGCCAAGATTTTCTTCTCCCTAAGATCCTGGATATACTACATGCACCATGGCTTTCGATGGCGATTATTTGGGGGTGGCGTGGTAATTTGGGTGGAAGGTGTCGCATTGGTAGTCGGGGCATTTGGATTGGAGGAGTGGTGGGGGAGGGGGTATGGCGGAGGCGTGGATTACCTGACTAGATGGAGGAGGCCGAGCAGCAGGAAGGACCATCGCCGGGGAGGAGACAACGCTGCAAGCTAGAAGTGAGGGTTTGAACTTAGGAAAGGAAGGGAAGCAGGGGAAATGTTGCTTTTTGTAGGTACGAGGGGCGGGGGAGGTAGATATTTCTGCCGCAGCCCAAAGTTTTCATTTGATGCAACAAAAAACTGGCGCACAAAGTCTCATCGGACATGGTCCCTTACCCAAAACTATGTGCGATATGTAAACATCACAAACAAATCCTATAGTTTACCCTGTGTGTGATGAGCTTGAATGTGAAAATTTTGGTCTCCAAGCTTCCGATGTAAGATATAGGATACTACATTGCACACGATTTTGTGCTAACAATTATGTGTGATGTACTTGCATTTGATTTTCATTTGTAGGAGGAAATGGGGATACAACGACAAACTTTGGTTCGAATTTTCTTGTTAGAGTGGTCATCCACGTCATTGCATAATTTAACATTAGTTGCTAATTTGAGTAGTACACAAAAGAGCCTACAGCACGGCCCATACATACGTAATCGAGAAATTAAACAGGCCTGGTTGACCTAAACATTAGTGTAACAAAAGACAAAAAATACTAATATCGCGCATGGCGCTCATCGATCTTCGGTGGTGTCGCCTCCTCGATGACCAGCTGACGCTCGACGACCTCGGACGGAAGGGGCTCCATGGCATCCATCAAAGTATACTCCGCAAGCATCTCCCAGTCCATGTCTGCCATCTCTTTGGAAAAGGCCGCCATGAGACGAGCGTGGGTGTCCATGTCTGGGCGTTGACAGCCTTCATCTCGACTAGGGAGCCCGCTGACGGACGGACTATTGCTCGAGCGCTAACGCCAATTGCCAACTTTTTGGGCGTGGGTTACTGACTGGTGTCGTAGTAGGCCACTACTATTTGTACGGTGACCGACACGAGCTGTACGTGGGCGGGCCTCGGCATAGGTGTGGGCAGCCACCATCAGGGCTATGGCTGCCACCGAGGAAAGAAAAGCTATTATGCCATTCTCTCCATTGGATATCCCTATGGGGATGTTGCTGCCGCCATCTCAGTTGTAGCAGCTTCCCTTTTGGATGCTGCAACCGCCCTGTCAGATATTGCGGTTGTGCTCAAAGAGCTTGTTAGCACACTCTTGGCCGATGCAACCATGCTCGAGCCAGAGTGGGTGGCTGAAGTTGCCCTATGGATGCAGATCCAAGTCTCCATCTTTCACCAGCGAAGTTTGAACAATATAATGGGCTTGGGGAGCAAGTGTCGTTCACGCGCTGGTTGTGGACTGTAGCTGACTAAGCTTCCGACGTAAGATATATTTGAGGATTGGCCCAAGATAGTTTATACTGCATCACACAGGAATCAGGATCTTGAATAGTTTGTGATATGCCTGATTTTGCTATTGTTTTAAAACAAAATATGATGTTACATCCGCAAAGGAAGGTGTTTGGATTGCAATAATATTTTTCTGTAGTGAACATACAACTATATGAGTGTGGTAGTAAAATAAGGAATTATTCGAGGTTTGCTTAGCCTTTTTATAAATTAATAATGTTTTCTAGGCACTTATGAGCATAATTCAAATGGAACTACAAACACAAGGACTGGTGCACCAAAATGGATCAAAAAAATCATACACGCGTCCCTGACTGCATACTTAGGTCCCATGCAAGAAATGGGAATGAATTTCAAACATCTTGACTTCGTGGCTCAGCCATAGACATCGATAATCTAGGTTTTTAAATTCTAGTAAATCCAAATCCAATGAGAAATTCATGAAACTTGGCATGGTGTGATTGCATGGCACATATGTGTCATGGTAAAAAATTGTCCAGTTTGGAACAAGTTTCGAAACAAGCCTCTTAGAAAGCGGAATGCCTCACAAGAAGCTACGCGGTTCCAATAGGGAACATGTGTCACCCTTTGTGGGCGAAACGACATCCGCTTCCTATCCCCCCTTGGCCTTTTTGTAGAGGTGACATAAACCAATAGGAGTGTCATGCTAAAATATGAAATTATTCAGGGTTAGTTTGGCCTTTGTATACATTAATTGAGTTTTACAGGCATTTAATGACCTAAATAAAATTTGAACTACAATCGAAAGTTCGGTGAACCAAAATGGTTCAAAAAATCATATATGTGTTACTAGCTGCATGTTTTGGTCCCATGCAAGAAATGAGAATTAATATCAAACATCTCAACCTCGTGGCTCCGCCATATATATTGATAATATATGTTTTCCAATTCCAGTAAGTCCAAATGTCGTCAGAAATTAATGGAACTTGGCATGGTGTCAGGGCATGGCACATATGTGTCGTGGTAAAAAACTTATCCAATTTGGTACATTTTTGGCACAAGCCTCATACAAATCAGAGCGTCCCACAAGAAGCTATGTTGTTCCGATAGGGAGCGTGTGTCACCATTTGTGGGCGAAACGACATCCGCTTCCTCTTCTCCCCTTGGCCTTTTGTTCTAGAGGCAACATAGACCAATATGAGCATCATGCTAAAATATGGAGTTATTCAGGGTTCGTTTGGCCTTTTTTATACATTAATTGAGTTTTCCTCGCATTTAATGAGCATAATTCAAATTTGAACTACAATCACAAGGTATGGTGCACCAAAATGGACCGAGGAACTGATATACGTGTATCTAGTTGCATGTATAGGTCCGACGCAAAAAATGAGAATGAATTTCAAACATGTTGGCTTGGTGGCTCAGCCATATAGACATCGATAATCTAAGTCTTTAAATTTCAATAAATCCAAATCTCGTCAAAAATTCATGAAACCTGGCAAGGTTCATGGCATGGCACATATGTTCCATGGTTACAAAAATATCCAATTTGGTACAAGTTTTGGCACCAGCCACTTACAAGCCGGAGCTTCTAACAAGAAGCTATATTGTTCCAATAGGGAACGCGTGTCACCGTTCGTGGGCAACATGACATCCACTGTCTTTTCTGTTGGGGAACGTCGCATGGGAAACAAAAAATTTCCTATGCACACGCAAACCTATCCATGGTGATGAGCATCTACGAGAGGGAGAGTGGATCTACGTACCCTTGTAGATCGCTAAGCGGGAAGCGTTAAGAAACGCGGTTGGTGTAGTCGAACATCTTCGCGATCCAAATCGCCGAGCGTCCCGCGATCCAATCACGAACCGTCCCGCGAACACATCATGATCCATCCCGCGAACTCATCACGATCCGTCTCACGATCTTGATCACGATCTGTCCCGCGAACTCATCACGGTCCGTTCCGTGATTGCATCACGAACCGTCTCGCGATCTCGATCACGGTCCTTCCGATCTAGCGCCGAACGGACGGCACCTCCACGTTCATCACACGTGCAGCTTGATCCCGATCTCCACCGTCTCGATCCAGCAAGAGGAGGTGGAGAGGAGAGAGAGTTCGCCGGCAGCGTGACGGCGCTCCGGTGATAGTGGTGGAGTGATTCCGGCAGGGCTTCGCCTAAGCGCTGCGAAAAACCGATCTAGAGGAGAAACTGTGCGACAGTGAAACAGGTAGCACGTGGCCGGAAATTCTGTCCAAAAACCACCCAATCCACTAGTATATAGGAGGAGAGGAGAGGAGAGGCAGCCAAGGCCTTTGGGTCGGCCGAAATAGGAGGTGGGAAGCAATCCTACTTCACCTCCAATCCTAGTTGGAGTAGGATTGCCTCCTATTGGCTGATTTTCCACTTTTTGCTTTAGGACTTTCTCTCCTACGCCATGGGCCTTTGTGGCTGTTTTCCCAGCCCACTAAGGGCTGGTTAATACTCTCCCACAGCCCATGGACCTCTTGGGGTCGAAGTTCCCCTCCCGGAGGTCTCCCGGTACACTAACGGCACTCCCGGTACACTACCGATGAGCCCGAAACTTTTCCGGAAACCAAACTGGGACTTCCTATATATGAATCTTTACCTCTGGACCATTCTAGAGCTCCTCGTGACGTCCAGGATCTCATCCGGGACTCCGAACAAACTTCGGTCACCACCATACATAACTCTACACTACCGAAACGTCACCGAACCTTAAGTGTGCAGACCCTGCGGGTTCAAGAACTATGTAGACATGACAGAGACACCTCTACGGTCAATAACCAATGGCGGGACCTGGACGTCCACATTGGTTCCTACATATTCTACGAAGATCTTTATCGGTCGAACCTCTATGTCAAAGATTCAGTTAATCCCGTATAACGTTCCCTTTGTTCTTCGGTATGTTACTTGCCCGAGATTCGATCGTCGGTATCTCCATACCTAGTTCAACCTCGTTACTGGCAAGTCTCTTTACTCGTTCTGTAATACAAGATCCCGCAACTAACAATTAGTCATATTGCTTGCAAGGCTTATTGTGATGTTGCATTACCGAGTGGGCCCCGAGATACCTCTCCGTTACACGGAGTAACAAATCCCAGTCTCGATCCATGCCAACTCAACAGACACCATCGGAGATACCTGTAGAGCACCTTTATAGTCACCCAGTTACGTTGCGACGTTTGACACACACAAGGCACTCCTCCGATATCCGTGAGTTGCATGATCTCATGGCTATAGGAACATATACTTGACATGCAGAAAACAGTAGCAATAAACTGACACGATCATATGCTATGTTTGTAGTTTGGGTCTTATCCATCACATCATTCTCCTAATGATGTGATCCCGTTATCAAATGACATCTCATGTCCATGGCTAGGAAACCTTAACCATCCTTTGATCAACGAGTAGTCCATTAGAGGCATACTAGGGACATGATTTTGTCTATGTATCCACACATGCATTTAAGTCTACGATCAATTCAATTATAGCATGGATAATAAACGATTATCATGAACAAGGAAATATGATAATAACTAATTTATTATTGCCTCTAGGGCATATTTCCAACAGTCTCCCACTTGCACTAGAGTCAATAATCTAGTTCACATCACCATGTGATTCGCATTGTTATGAATCTAACACCCAATGAGTTCTGGGGCTCGATCATGCTTTGCATGTGAGAGAGGTCTTATAGTCAACGGGTCTGCGATATTCAGATCCGTGTGTACTTTGCAAATCTCTATGTCAAACCGTAAACACTACTACGACACTCCACTTGGTACTATTTCCAAATGACTGCTCCACTATACGTATCCAGATTGCTACTACTAGTCATCCGGATAGGTGTTAAAGCTTGCATCGATGTAACTCTTTACGACGAACTCTTTATCACCTCCATAATCAAGAAACATTTCCTTAGTCCTCTGGTTACTAAGGATAATTCCGACCGCTGTCCAGTGATCCACTCCTGGACCACTCTTGTACCCCTTGACAGACTCATGGCAAGGCACACACAGGTGCGGTACACAGCATGGCATACTATACAGAGCCTATGGCTAAGGCATAGGGGACGACGTTCGTCCTTTCTCTTCCTTCTGCCGTGGTCGAGCTTTGAGTCTCACTCAACTTCACACCTTACAAATCAGGCAAGAACTCTTTCTCTGACTAATCCAGTTTGAACTCTTTAAAAATCTTTGTCAAGGTATGTACTCATTGAAAGTCTCATCAAGTCATCTTGATCTATCTCTATAGATCTTGATGCTCAACAATTTGGTAGCTTTATCCAGGTCTTCTATTGAAAATCACTTTCCAAACAACCATTTATGCTTTCCAGAAATCCTACATTATTTCCGATCAACAATATGTCATCCACATATACTTATCAGAAATTCTATAGTGCTCCCACTCACTTTGTTGCAAATACAAGTTTCTCGTAAACTTTGTATAAACTCAAAAACTTTGATCAACTCATCAAAGCGTATATTCCAACTCCGAGATGCTTGCTTGAGTCCATGGAAGGATCATCGAAGCTTGCACACCTTTTAGCATCCTTAGTCCTGACAAAACCTTCTGGTTGTATCACATACAACCTTTCCTCAAGTAAACCGTTAAGGAAACAATGTTTTGACATCCATCTGCCAGATTTCATAATTGAAAACACAACAACTGCTAACATAATTCCAACAGACTTTAGCACCACTACGAGTGAGAAAGTCTCATCGTAGTCAACACCTTGAACTTGTCACAAACATCTTTGCAACAGGTTGAGCTTTACAAATAGTGACATTCACCATCAGTGTGTGTCTTCATTTTAAAGATCCATTTGTACTCAACGACCTGCCGTCCAACGAGCAAGTCTACCAAAGTCTACACTTGGTTTTCATACATGGATCCTATCTCGGATTTCATGGCCTCCACCCATTTGTCGGAATCCGGGCCCATCAACGCTTCTCCATAGCTCGTAGATTCATCGTTGTCCAACAACATGATCTCCAAGACAGAGTTGTCGTACCACTTAGGAGCAGTACACATCCTTGTCGACCTACGAAGTTCGATAGTAACTTGATCCTGAAGCTTCATGATCATCATGATTAACTTCCTCTTCAACTAACGTAGGCTTCACAGAAACATCTTTCTGCGCTGCGCTACTCTCTGGTTGAACAAAGGTTTAACAACCTCATCAAGTTCTATCTTCCTCCCACTCAATTCTTTCGCGACAAACATTTCCTCGAGAAAGGATCCGTTTAAGCAACAAACACTTTGCACTAGGATCTGAGATTGAAGGTTCACCCAACTGATCTTAGGGTATTCTATAAATATGCAATTGTCCACCTTGGGTTTGACCTCATTAGGTGAAAACGTTTTCCACACAAGTGTCACAGCCCCAAATATTAAGAAATGACAGCTTAGGTTTCTATCAAACCATAATTCACACGGTGTCATCTCAACGGATTTAGATGATGCCCTATTTAAAGTGAATGTAGTTGTCTCTAATGCATAACCCCAAAATTATAGTAGTAAAACGATAAGAGACATCACAGTATGCACTATATCAATAGGGCATGACTATGATGTTCGGACACACCATCACACTATGGTGTTCCAGGTGGCATTAGTTGTGAAACAAATTTCACATTGTCTTAAGTTGTATGCCAAACTCGTAACTCAGATATTCACCTCCACGATCATATCGCGGTCACTTTTATCTTCTTGTCACGATGATCTTTAAACTTCACTCTAAATTTTCTTGAACCTTTCAAACAATTTAGACTTGTGTTTCATTAAGTAAATATACACTATATCTACTCAAATCATCAGTGAAGGTAAGAAACTAACGATATCCACTGCACGCTACAAGACTCACTAGAGTGTATACATCAACATGTATCATTTCCAATGAATCACTTGCCTGCTCCATCCAACGGGGTCCTTTAGTCATCTTGCCCAAGAGGCATGGTTCGCACGTCTCAACCGATTCGAAATCGAATGAGTCCAAATATCCATCAGCATGGAGTTTCTTCATGCGCTTTATACCAATATGACATTTAGCGGCAGTGCCACAAGTATGTGGTACTATCATTATTAACTTTGTATCTTTTGACATCAATGTTATGAACATGTGTACTACTATGATCAAGATTTCAACTAACCATTCTCACTGGGTGCATGACCATTGAAGGTATTATTCATGTAAACAGAATAACCATTATTATCTATCTTAAATGAATAACCGTATTGCAATAAACATGATCTAATCATGTTCATGCTCAACGCAAAACACCAAATAACATTTATTTAGGTTCGTCACCAATCCTGAAGGTAGAGAGAGCGTGCAATGTTGATCACATCAACCTTGGAAACACTTCCAACACATATCGTCACCTCACCCTTAGCTAGTTCTCCGTTTATTCCGTAGCTTATATTTCGAGTTACTAACATTTAGCAACCGAACCGGTATCCAATACCCAGGTGCTACTAAGAGTACTAGCAAGGTACACATTCATAACTCGTATATCAAATATACTTCTATCAATGTTGCCAGCCTTCTTATCTACCAAGTATCTAGGGTTGTTCCGCTTTAGCGACTACTCACCTCATAACAGAAGCACTGAGTCTCGGGTTTGAGTTCAACTTTGGGTTGCTTCACTAGAGCAGCAACTGACTTGCTATCCATGAAGTTTCCCTCCTTGCTCTTGCCCTTCTCAAAACTAGTGGTTTGATTAACCATCAACACTTGACGCTCCTTCTTGATTTCTACCTCCGCGGTGTCAAACATCACGAACAGCTCAGGAATCATTATTTCTATCCTTGGCAACTTATAGTTCATCACCAAGTTCTAGTAGCTTAGTGATAGTGACTTGGAGAACTATATCAATCACTATCTTATCTGGAAGATCAACTCCCACTTGATTCAAGTGATTGTAGTACCCAGACAATCTGAATACATGCTCAACGGTTGAGCTATTCTCCTTCATCTTACAGGCAACGAATCTTGTTGGAGATCTCATATCTCGCAACACGGGCACGAGCCTAAGATCACAATCTCAGCTCCTAGAACATCTCATATGTTCCATGATGTTCAAAACGTTTCAGAGCCTCAATTCTAAGCTGTAATGCATGACGCACTAAACTATCAAGTAGTCATCAAAACGTGCCTGTCAGATATTCACAACATCTACAGACGATGCTAGAGGGGGTGGCGCACTGAGCGGTGCATTAAGGACATAAGCCTTCTGTGCAGCAAAGAGGACAATCCTCAGATCACAGACCCAGTCCACAATTTTGCTACCAACATCTTTCAATTCTATTTCTCTAGGAACATATAAAAATACAAGGGAGCTACAGCGCGAGCTAGTAATCTACAACATAATTTGCAAAGACACTTTGACTATGTTCATGATAATAAGTTCAATTAATCATATTACTTAAGAACTCCCACTCAAATTGACATCCCTCCGATCATTCGAGTGATACATGATCCAAATTCACCAACTCAAGTCCGATCATCACGTGAGTTGAGGTGGCTGCAATGGTGAACATCATTATGTTGATCATATCTACTATATGACTCATGCTCGACCATTCGGTCTTGTGTTCCGAGGCCATGTCTTTACATGCTAGGCTCGTCAAGTTTAACCCGAGTGTTCTGCGCGTGCAAATCTGGCTTGCACCCATTGTATGTGAACGTAGAGTCTATCACACCCGATCATCACGTGGTGTCTCAACACGACGAACTTTTGCAACGGTGCACACTCGGGGAGAACACAATTTTATCTTGAAATTTAAGTGAGGGATCACCTTATAATGCTACCGTCGTACTAAGCAAAACAAGGTGCATAAAAGGATTAACATCACATGCAATTCATAAGTGACATGATATGGCCATGAACTTGTGTTTAAGATCTCCATCTTCGAAACACCGGCATGATCTCCATCGTCACCGGCACAACACCATGATCTCCATCATCTTGATCTCCATCAATGTGCTGCCATTGGGGTTGTGGCACCAGCCCTACTTCTACTTCTAATGCTACCTCTTAGCGGTAAAGTAAAGCATTACATAGCGCTTAATGATTGACACGCAGGCCATACAATAATTAAAGACAACCCTATGGCTCCTGCCGGTTGCCATACTCATCGACATGCAAGTCGTGAAATTCTATACATCACATGATCATCTCATACATCACATATATCTCATCATGCAATTGGCCATATCATATCACAACATACCCTGCAAAAACAAGTTAGACGTCCTCTAGTTGTTGTTGGAAGTTTTACGTGGCTGCTACGGGTATCTAGCAAGAACGATTCTCACCTACGCATAAACCACAACGGTGATACACTAGTTGCTTTTCAACCTTCTCAAGGACCGCCTTTGTCGAATCCGATCCAACTAAAGTGAGAGAAACTGTCACCTGCAAGCCATCTAGGCAACAAGTTGCGTCGAGGGAACCGGTCTCTCGTAAGCGTATGAGTAATATTGGTCCGGGCCGCTTCATCTCACAATCCCGCTGAACCAAAATCCGACCAAGGGAGGAAGCAATCTAAGCATCAACGCCCACAAACCTTTTGTGTTCTAGTCGAGATCTCATCGAACCATCAACCTAGCTCATGATGCCACTGTTGGGGAACGTCGCATGGGAAACAAAAAATTTCCAACGCACACGCAAACCTATCCATGGTGATGAGCATCTACGAGAGGGAGAGTGGATCTACGTACCCTTGTAGATCGCTAAGCGGGAAGCGTTAAGAAACGCGGTTGGTGTAGTCGAACATCTTCGCGATCCAAATCGCCGAGCGTCCCGCGATCCAATCAAGAACCGTCCCGCGAACACATCATGATCCATCCCACGAACTCATCACGATCCGTCTCACGATCTTGATCACGATCTGTCCCGCGAACTCATCACGATCTGTTCCGTGATCACATCACGAACCGTCTCGCGATCTCGATCAGGTTCCTTCCGATCTAGCGCCGAACGGACGGCACCTCCGCGTTCAGCACACGTGCAGCTTGATGACGATCTCCACCGTCTCGATCCAGCAAGAGGAGGTGGATAGGAGAGAGAGTTCACCGGCAGCGTGACGGCGCTCCGGTGATGGTGGTGGAGTGATTCCGGCACGGCTTCGCCTAAGCGCTGCGGAAAACCGATCTAGAGGAGAAACTGTGCACCGGTGAAACGGGTAGCACGTGGCCGGAAATTCTGTCCAAAAACCACCCAATCCACTAGTATATAGGAGGAGAGGAGAGGAGAGGCAGCCAAGGCCTTTGGGTTGGCCGAAATAGGAGGTGGGAAGCAATCCTACTTCACCTGCAATCCTAGTTGGAGTAGGATTGCCTCCTATTGGCTGATTTTCCACTTTTTGCTTTAGGACTTTCTCTCCTGCGCCATGGGCCTTTGTGGCTGTTTTCCCAGCCCACTAAGGGCTGGTTAATACTCTCACACAGCCCATGGACCTCTTGGGGTCGAAGTACCCCTCCCGGAGGTCTCCCGGTACACTACCGGCACTCCCGGTACACTACCGATGAGCCCGAAACTTTTCCGGAAACCAAACTGGGACTTCCTATATATGAATCTTTACCTCTGGACCATTCTGCAGCTCCTCGTGATGTCCGGGATCTCATCTGGGACTCCGAACAAACTTCGGTCACCACCATACATAACTGTACACTACCGAAACGTCACCGAACCTTAAGTGTGTAGACCTTGCGGGTTCGAGAACTATGTAGACATGACCGAGACACCTCTATGGTCAATAACCAATGGCGGGACCTGGACGTCCACATTGGTTCCTACATATTCTACGAAGATCTTCATCGGTCGAACCTCTATGTCAAGGATTCAGTTAATCCCGTATAACATTCCCTTTGTTCTTCGGTATGTTACTTGCCGGAGATTCGATCGTCGGTATCTCCATACCTAGTTCAACCTCGTTACCGGCAAGTCTCTTTACTCGTTCTGTAATACAAGATCCCGCAACTAACCATTAGTCACATTGCTTGCAAGGCTTATTGTGATGTTGCATTACCGAGTGGGCCCCGAGATACCTCTCCATTACACGGAGTAACAAATCCCAGTCTCGATCCGTGCCAACTCAACAGACACCGTCGGAGATACCTGTAGAGCACCTTTATAGTCACCCAGTTACGTTGCGACGTTTGATACACACAAGGCACTCCTCCGATATCCGTGAGTTGCATGATCTCATGGTCATAGGAACATATACTTGACATGCAGAAAACAGTAGCAATAAACTGACACGATCATATGCTATGTTTGTAGTTTGGGTCTTATCCATCACATCATTCTCCTAATGATGTGATCCCGTTATCAAATGACATCTCATGTCCATGGCTAGGAAACCTTAACCATCCTTTGATCAACGAGCTAGTCCATTAGCGGCATACTAGGGACATGGTTTTGTCTATGTATCCACACATGCATTTAAGTCTCCGATCAATACAATTATAGCATGGATAATAAACGATTATCATGAACAAGGAAATATGATAATAACTAATTTATTATTGCCTCTAGGTCATATTTCCAACATTTTCTCCCATTGGCCTTTTTCATAGAGGAGACATAGACCATAGGAGTGTCGTGCTAAAATACAGAGTCATTCAGGGTTCGTTCGGACTTTTTAATACATTAATTGAATTTTCCAAGCATTTAAGGAGCATAATTCATATTTGAACTACAATCACAAGATACGGTGCACCAAAATAGATCAAAAAAATCATATACGTGTCCTTGGCTACATGTTAAGGTTCCATGCAAGAAATGGGAATGGATTTCAAATGTCTTGGCTTCGTGGATTGGCCATAGACATCGATAATCTAGATTTTTTAATTCCAGTAAATCCAAATCTCGTCAGAAATTTATGCAACTTGGCATGGTGTCATGGCATGACACTAAAGACATTGAGAGATTTGTTTTCCAATTTGAGACCCATTTCATATTGTTTCTCCTAAAACAAAATTTATAATATTGGTTTGAATTATCGTAAATAAAAAACACACAAAAATTTCATGAAATCAGGGAGGGTATCATGATATAGCACAAATATAGTGTGGTATTTTTTGTATCTAATTTTAGATAAAGCGCAATATGATGTGGTATATTTCGTGTCCATTTTCATGGTATTTTGGTGTTATTGTAAATCGTGGGCATTCTACTGGCCATTTAGGTGCTAGCACACATCACATCTTTATTTGCTAGGAGGTGTTGTGCGAACAGTTGTTTGAGTAGATGGGAGGCTTGCAAGTAGTACCCTATGCTGGCTCGGTGGGAAGCGAGCCCTTTGACCCCATCGCCAATGTTTCACATACAACACCCGTGTGTAGAATGAGAGCTATGATTCCTTTGCCACTATGGCAAGTGAAAATTTGGCGCAGACAATAGGTGGATCATGCCATCAGAAATGATTTAGTCTGATGACCCATGCGCTTAGTACAGAGAATTTGGTAAGATTTGCATCTGTCATCTCGGGTAAATTTCCATTTGTCAAATTGGAAACATTGGCATTTGTAAATGCACTAACATTATCATTTGTCAACATTGTAACACTAACATCTGACAAATTTTGTAGGAACAAAATCATTAGTACGATGTAATTTTGCAACTGAAATTGAGTAAACATAGATTTCATTCATAGATTAAGCAGTCACTCTTTATACAAAACAGTTCAACTCGACACCTTAACCGAACAAACTTCTCCCCAGTTGTTGCTAAGCACGTACCAAAACAGCTAGTTCAACTATATACAGTAGCTAATTTAAAGTGCATGGTATAGTTTAACCTTATCTATAGTTAGATGAACCGAACAAAATAGGCCCTAAATACTACTATAGATGGGCTTTGTACTACTTCAAGCAGCCTCTCCTCTGCCAAGCACGCTTAGTAAGAGCCAGAGGAGGAGGAGCCTACCGACGAGCTAGAGGAGTTGAATCCGTCATGCACCGCCGCTGCCCTCCGCCGCTCCTGACGCGCCTCCTCAAAAAAGCATGACTTGGTGTAGATCTCCACATTCTATGCTACTGTGCCAGCCTCTATTGTGTCCACATCGATGGTTAGCTTCATTGCATGGGTGACCTAGCGCTCCTCCTCCTCATCTAGGAAGTTGTTTCAGCGTGCAAGGCCACTGACGCAAAAGCTGAGCAATTCGACTTTGGCGGCCTCCTCCTCCTCCCGCCTTTGGGCCACGCTGGAGAAGCGGGTGATGGCCCTAATGGTTGGTGGTGGGGTGACGTCCAAGGCAGAAGATGGTGTGGTGGCAGCCAAGGCAATCGTTGGCGGAGTGGTGGCAACGATGATTGGAAATGGGGTCGAAGTAACATCGGTCACCGGTAGCAGCTGCCTTTGGGTAGAGGTGGCGGAGCGTGTCGTGGGTGCCATGCACACAGCCAACAGGGTCACCATGCACACCACATGCTTCTGGGAACTACGCCATCGACGCAGTGCAACCTCCAAGTTGGAGTTGTCCGTTGGAGGTGTGGCCAGACGATGATGACAGACCGGTGCCATTGGTGATTTGGGGAGAAGCAAACTAGAGAAACTACATGGAGGGAGGGGATGGATGCTATGTGAAGTCGCTAGCCGTGAGGGTTTATAAAGCAGGACGACAAGCATTGGGGCTTTGGTGGATTTTTCCGAGTTAGGCGGGAACCTGCATGCCTGCGCATGGGAATAGGCTAATTGATGCCTTTTTGGGACGATGCTTGGCCAAACAAAACACATGTTCGGTGCCGAAGCATGCACTGGAATCCTCGGATGGCAACACATGACAAGACGTGACGGAGCAGGGTGCACAGACAATTAATAATAAAAACGTTTGCATTTTATTACATAGCAAATGCTAGTTCTCTACGCACCTTCGCGAACTACTCAATCATGAGGTTGCTCATGGTTTAGGCGATCGAGGTGCGATATGCTCGCACGCTCTGTCGGCATCCATCCATGCGCGAAGGTCCCATATGCATGCTGTTGTGCCGCGGCCGCCGCCACCACGTAGTTACGTGCTCAACGATGCAGTTAATGGCTGCCAAAACTGCCGTGGGGATGTGCCAAAATTCTAGGATGTTCCGGTGCCCACCCACTTATTCCTGTTGACATTTACCTGCATCTCCTTTACCTTACGATCGCTCCACACAACATGAGCAGCACACACCCGACGATAAATACATAGAGGATGCACTCTTCATCTATAAAACCTTCCTTCTCATAACGAATTGCAGCAATCCTAGCGGCTACCGACGTCGAGTGGAAGTTCACCATTATTGTCAAAGTGGACACCCACATCAGGAACACGGACCTCTCGGTGGTGTACACACTAGTGCAGCGACATGCTATACAAACGGTTTTTAACCCCTTTCCGTGACGTACTTTGAAACTGTCGCCTTGCATGTAGGGGTCCATCCCACACGACACAGAATAATCATTGGTGTTGGTGTCCAACAAACACAAACGTTTGGCAAAACTAAGCGTATGGGATGTCCGCATCTATCACAAACGATATTTACTAGTCAACCATTTGAGATATGGTGTACTTCACATACGACCCATCTTTGCAACTCGTGTGAGATCACACTAACATCGCACACATTATTCTGTGGATCACCATTTACGGTGTGCACCAAATCACAAACAGTTCACTATTATGAAGCGTGTATGATAAGGGGTATATCACAAACATATATGATGGACCATTGGCGATATTTAACTAAGACTATAATTTAACCGTCGTACAAGTATCGGATAGGTTTAAGAAACGTCGTACTTGCGCCCGACAGGATAAGTATCGCACGCTCTATTATGTGGTCCAATGCTTGCGATGCATACTACATCACAAATAGTTCATCCTTTTAAACCATGTGCGACAAACATTGTATCACCAATTTTGCATTCGGTTACACCGTTTGTTATGTTATCTGAAATCACACACGGTTCGCAAACGGCAGCTTTGTGCATGATCGCACACGTTTTCTATCTGTGAAACATGTCGGGTCTTGAGGTATATCACGAACATTGAGACTTACAAACCATGTGCGGCGTAATGACCATAGATCATTTTTTTATTATTTTAATCGCTACAATTTAAAACTGTACAAAATTTAAATTTGAATGTAGGGAATAACTTTTTACATATACATAGATAGGTTCATCAGCCAATGCATTATTCCATTCACAGGTACATACGCTCAAGAATTACCTCAATGAAAGAATTACATCATCACCAAATAAAGAATGATGAACGACGGTTGAATACTTGTATTAAATACGACAAAGAAAGAGGCAAAATATATTCTGATTGCTATAGAAGGTGAGGCGGAATGCCCGAAGTGTGCCCTCCTTCATGTCGTATGCACGTATGACTCCAACTCAATCTCTTATGGAGGTCGACCGCCCATCCTTCAATATGTTCATGACTTCCAGATAGTCATTCTAGTCTGGTAGAAATACATGTACATTTGCATGTCCAACAATCATGTAGATTGATAGGTGATCTTTGGTAGACTGCATTGGGAACCACTGCAAATGAAAAAGATACATAGATTTTCATCTAACAACTCATTATGTGCAGTAAAAAGGGTACATAGTTGTGAGTTAATATACTTCATATCACTGTTGTCTTGGACAAACTGTAAATAAATAGTTTAATTGCCACATTTAGACACATTGTACTAGCAATCTTTATTAGTTACCTCACATGATGCTCTCTCCGTCCCACTATATAAGATGTAATTACATACAATGCACAAACATATTTGATGTATT
Organism: Hordeum marinum; assembly: GCA_022496015.1. Classification (NCBI taxonomy): domain Eukaryota; kingdom Viridiplantae; phylum Streptophyta; class Magnoliopsida; order Poales; family Poaceae; genus Hordeum; species Hordeum marinum. Next base: position 270,839,052 of record CM039678.1, read on the forward strand.
AGCGTCTTATATGATGGGGTGGAGGGAGTATAGCATGGGAAACAAATATAGCCATGTTAACCAAACACCATTCAAATAGGCATATGCTCACTACATCAGGCTTAACAACCACCAAATAAAGTCATTCATAATGGTATTGTTGAATTTGCATAGAAAAAAGCTTGTACTTAAACCTAAAATTGTATAACTAAACATCACAGAGTCAAAAACAAGACGGTGTATAACTAAATAAACAAGGCATACTATAGCAACCAAATAGTCATTCATATCGGTATTGTTGAAATTGCATAGAACGTAACATGTGCTTAAACATAAAATTCTATGATTGAACATCATATTGTTAGAAAACCAAAATAAACAGGGACATGTTAACTACACAACCTTTAATAGGAACCAATTTTATGATTGAACAACCAAATCTAGCAATTGAAGATGGACATATGTTCACTACAACTAACAAAAAAGCTAAACAAGGTGTATGCTCACTACGGACAACCAAACATAGGCGTTCATGAAATTGAACTGAAAAATTCATACTCGAGCATAGGTCGCACTTGTCGATGAAAAGTTGTCGTCATGAATGAGACCTGACTTGGTAGCTGACGATGCCAAAACATCGCAATAGAGCACAGATTCCATAAATGACAAAAGGGTCCCATTGGCGAAGAAGGAAAATTCCTGACAGCAAAGCAGAGTAGATCAGATGCATACTACAAACAATTAAATATAGGTATATGCTAACAATAGACAACCAAACATAGGCAGTGAAATTGAACTGAACTTCATACTCAAGCATATCAAATTGCACTTTTAAACATTACTATTCATACTCGAGCATAGCACTCTTGACAGCAAAGCAGAGTAGATCAGAGGCAAACTACAAACAACCAAACATAGCAATTTAAACTAGACAAATCACAACCACAAACCACCAAAAAAGTTTTAAAGGAAGCTTTTGCTCACTACAACAGACTTAACAGCAACCAAACAACCATTCATATCAGTATTGTTGAAATTGCATAGAAGATAGAATGCACCATGTGCTTAACCATCAAATTGTATGATTCAACATAACCATGTGAGGAAATTAAAAGAAACAGGGACGTGTTAAATACACCATCTTTAACAGGAACCAATTGTATGATTGAACAACCAAATATAGCAATGAAACTGGACACATGTTCACTACAAATAACCACATATCACGCTAAACAAGGTATATTCTCACTACATACAACCAAACGCATCAGCACTGAAATTGAACTAAACAATTCATACTCCAGCATATAAAATTGCACTTTTGAACAATTCATGCCCCTTGGAAGAGCCTGGAGTGGGGATGCGCATCGTGCACTCCCTGTTGTGGCAGCTTATCTCGTTGCCTTTTGAAGAGCACGTCCACAGGGTGATGTCCTTGATGTTGTGGATGGGATATTTCCCCTTGGAAGAGACGGATAGGGTGCCTTTTCATCCTCATCGTCAATGAGGTCTGACTTGGCAGTTGACGATGCCGAGTCACAACCATATATGTAGAACGCGACCTTCAATAATGACAAAAGGGTCTCGATGGCGATGAAGGCAAAATCCTAGCAGTCAAGCAGAGTAGATCAACACGGGGGGGCATGGAGGAGATCCAAGGAGGTTAAACCGGAAGGGGCGGAGAGTGATATACTTAACATGTGTCATGGCCCGTGTCGAGCCATTGCTATCGATGATCTCGATGTCGTAGCAGGCTGCTGGGACATACAAACATGTGCGAGCCCACTTATTAGAAGCCCCAGGTCAGTCATCATACTGAGCTTCCCCTGGGGGCCTCGGCGGCCACCTCGCCATCGTCTAGTGGACAGCCTCGATGTACCTCTTTTTGGCCATTTGCTCCTCCACCTCCCTCGGAAGCATAGCCGGGATGAGGCAGCGACGCCCTAGAGTGTGGGTGAGGATGGGGATGAGGATCTGCGGGGAAGAGGGTGCTTCGCAGGTCGACACTACGGGGTGGACCAGAGTTGTGCATGCATTATTCGACATGGAGGAGCACTACTTTTGATTGCATGGATGACTCTAGTCAAAGCCGCTTGTGATGGATCTTCATGGGGACTTCAAGAAAGTCAAGGGATGGCCTGCAAAGGATGACAATGGAGTCGGGCGGTAGTGGGCTAGCTATGGTTCGAGCGAGGGAGAGGAGTGGTGCGAGCGGGAGCGGAGGTTTTCCTTTTTGTACGTTATCTGAGCGGAGGTTTTGTGGTGGGGAGGGGGTAGGTGGTGTTTGAGGAAATGCCGAGCGGCTACTAAAATTTTTACTAGGCCTGAATGCTGGGGCTACTAAAATTTTTGATTACGGGATTGAAGCAGCATGGACATGGCGGGAGCAAAACATTACAAACAGCAGAGTGTGTCCTATAAAATAGGAAAAACTCACGAAACCGCCATTTTTCAAATGGCTGAAGGTGGTAGATATTTTTACGAGGGAAGTCTCGTGGAAGCCAAATATGTCTGGCGCCCTCCAGTGGACCGTGTTGATGTGCCAGCGGCAGATGGAATGGTTTCTATTGACTGTACAATCGCAAACGGTTGTTACATTTGAATCATTTGCTATTTACTCCTGGAATGATAATACAAAGGAGAATTTCATCAAAAAATGCAGGAAAGGGGTCAGAACAGATACACGCCTGCATGTGGAAAAGAATATGTATGCACAGGGTGGTTTGATCGTTTAAAATACCCAATGCGCAACTTTGATGTGGCACATGTCTCCTTTGCCGCCACTTCGTGTGGTGGAGGGGGAATCCTAGCCATGAATACATGCACCCAAACAGGTCTTGCGTATAACTGATGTCATAACACAAAAATGAAACATATACCTGAATCAAGCATGGTCGAATCACCCCATCTCTTTTCCGGTCAAAGGTGGACTATGGCCCATGCGCCTCGAAACACGGACATCTCGACCAAAGAATAAACACTTTTGGTCAAACCTCTCCCGTTGTCGGTCAAAAGGATGGATGTCCACCGAGGCCCATGAATGTGCTTGACGTCGATAATTAACCATGCGGTGGAGTGTCGAAGACAGCCATCACCTGTTGGTCATGCAAACATGTGTATGGAAATGTTGTGTTGTCTTTCAATTCAAAAATATATACCTCATGTGCAACTTTGATGTGTCACACGCATTGGAACGGGAAAGTTCCCCCCCCCCTAGTGAGTGTTCATGACGCGTACAACTAGTATGCCGAGCTTGGATGGGAACGATTCACGCATTCGTAGACGTGTGCTCAGTCCTGGCTTCAGAAACTCAAATGACATATATAATGTATACCATAACACAAAACAATTAAAGATTCCACCATGGTAACCTCTCTCTTGTTGTCAGTCAATGTGATGGACATCCACTCGGGCCCAGGAATGGACTTTCCAACGACAACCACATGAAGGAGTATCCAAAGACAATCACCATCTAAGCGTGGATCAAACATATGCATGGAACTATTGTGTAATGTTTACATACCAAGCACACAAACTTTAGCATGGCACACCTTCCTTGGGATCTTATAGTCCGCACGGAAAGCGAGGTTCATGACATGTAGTATATATACCCCCCATTTGAGCTGATGGGAGAGACATTCATGTGTACACTACACACACTCAAATTATACCATGTAATCTCACACCCATGGACTATCGAAAACATCAATCAAAAAATAAACCACAATAATTAACCTCTCTTGTTGCAGTACAAAAGTACACGAGGCCATAGATGGGAGTGACACTCATAATTGTGCGAGGAAGGAGGTGTCCGAGGACAAACACCGCCTCCATGCTGCCCTAAAATATGTACGAAGGTGTTGTGTGATGTTTTGAATACCCAATGCACACCTTCGCAAATCAGAAAAAATGGAGGTTCACAACTTGTACAATGAGCACGCGCCTGCACACATGTGCCCAAACTTTTGTCCGTAATCTCACCATGATATTCTCGGAAACATGGACTAAGATGAATCCACCTTTGATCAAACAAATTCCATGCTTGCCATCCAAGGTGATACAACACGCGGGGGCAATGAATTAGTGTGTTGGTGGTAACCGCATGAGTGGTGTACGAGGACCACCTCCACATGCATGAGACACAAACATATGCATGAAAAGGTCATGATCAAGATGATTTAAATATATACCCAATGCACGACTTTTGACGTGGCATGTCTGCCTCACCTGAAGATGTCAATAGTTAAAACCGTTACCCGCATGCCCATGGGTGTTTACTATATTAGGGCATGGAAAAGTGCCAGCTTGAATTCCCACGGGGAAGATGGTGGGTCAAATACCTTACCTTGCATGCAGGACGGGGATGGGATGGGATATACATAGCATTACCCGCCTTAACAATGAAGTACTTACATGTGGGCTCTGAAATTAGTAGACCCCACATAATTTGCGACCTCTATCACCTAAATTTCTATAGATCCCACCCATCTGGCCCCAATATCCCTAAGAAATCCCAAACTTAGCCACAACATATTGTTTATTTACGTTGCAATACAGTTCTTTTACTGAAATACTATCGAATGTTGTTCTTAAATGCATGTTGGTTTTCCCAACAGGGATAAAGAAGTGGCGACGGGCATGGGAAACTTTTTATCCCCACACACAGGTACAGAGACGGTGATGGCAATGGGAGGGCAGCGATCGGGGCGGGAATGGGAAACATTTTATCCCCGTGCACGGGTATGGAGACGGTGACGGGAATGGGAGGGCGGTGATGGGGACGGGGATGGGACTCCAATATAGCTGCATGACCAATCATTGTGGTTAGATTGATGCCTAACTAACCGAAGAACCCCACATGGTGGTGCACATACGACGCGTATTGTGTGCCGAACTCCGCACCCACACTCTTCCCACCACACCACCATCACTTTGAGGCACGCATGTCAAACTTTTTTATGTAGTGCACATGTGACAATAGGAGTCTAGTGTTAAAATTCAATTTTTAAAGAATATTAACACATTATATACATCAAATTGATTCCTTAGGTATTAAATTTGTAAAATTAAAATTTGAACTATATGCACACGTGGTTGTGTGCCCAAATGGATTAGAAATTCAATTTTTTGTGTTGGGTGTATGTTTAGTCCCCATGGAAGGATAAACAATAAATTTTGAACATCTGGGGGCGCAAACATTGATAAATTCAACACAGAAACGTCACGTTTACATCGCAAATGGTTTAAATCCAAACTGTTTTTACTTTTTCCGTGTATTAGTGTTGGATAAAGTCAAGATTTGTAAACTTTGACCAAATTTAGAAAAAATATTAATGTTTACAATTAACAACTATTACCATTATATTTTTGTTGAATGTAATTTCACATCATATATATTTTTCATGGTAATTATTTCTATTTCTTTCTTTAAAGTTGGTCAAACTGTATCAAGCATGATCCTTGCACGCAGATATGATTTGATGGGACGCATGCTAGCAGCTGGTCGCCTCACAGGCTAACCGGATGTGTGTGAGAAGGTGTGTGAATTGATGGGAGGCCTTTTCGCTAAGCAGTTTCGCAGGGAGATGTGTCATCGTACGTGTGAATTATGGTGCACATGCCAGCAGTCCGGCATGCAGACGCCTCACCGGGAGGCGAGCCATCCCTTTAAACCATTTCCCGCCCCCTCTCATCTCCCAACTCCCATTTATTAACTGTGCCCGAGCCATTGGTTTTAACATTCCCGCTACAGACATTAATCCTCTCTCACCCCCATCCCCGCATCCTCGCCACTGTTCTCAATCATCATCAGCGACATCCCTGCACCACGGGAGGGATAACCACGTCAATGCCGACGAAGCACCCAAACTCATCGTGAAGGTGGGCACAAAGATTGCCATCGTCGAAGATGATGTATCGCACGAAAAGAAACGCGACTTTGACGTTGTTGCCGTCGCCGTGCTTCCCCAGCTGGAGCTAGTGGTCCACGGCGACTCAGACAAACACTCCAATGATGACAACGACTCAAACAGAGAACTGGTTGGTCATATATACCCATTTTTGGTAAATACATATGATATGCTGATTATTTTTCTACCAAAACATGGCATGGCAACTTTTGGCATCAAATCAATTAGCTTGGATTAAGGGTTCACATTGTTGATGCAATATGAAGATGTGGACAACGAGGATGAAGACGTCCAGGAGAGGTTCAAGAGGAAAATGCTCAGAGAGCTTATGGCTAGAACTTATAACAAGGTGTTAGGAAGAATAGGGGCTATGGTTGCCCGTTCTACAACCATAAGATTATCAACACGTACTCTAGTGTTCTAGCGCATGCAAGAGGATGAGCCGTTGGCTCCTTCAAGCAGAAGTATTTTTGCAGGATAGCGCTCGCCACGTACACCCAGTTTCTACAGAATCATAACCATCAAGCATGAAGATGAGATGTTGGATTGACTGTTTCAGAAAAAATGTTGGATTGAATCTATCTAGTTTGTGTGTATTATATCTATGCGTGTGTGTTATATTTTTCCTGAGAATTAATCTATGCAACGACTTTCACTATGCGGTATCTCCATCACAATGGAGTGCTAGTTTACTTGAGAGTAATATTTATATAGGATTTATCACACACCATTTAAAAAAAACTCAGCACCCACACGTCACAGAACCCTTGCCTGCTCCCCTCCCCCTCCCCCTCCCCACCCAGTAGCACCTACACTAAGACTAGTACTCTGGGACTCTCCATGCATGTCACCGCCTCTCCCCCTAGCAACCACTTAGCTCAACGCATGTCGCCACGCCCAGCTGCCCCAAAATGCCACCGCATATCTCCACTGTCGATTGTCGCGGCCTATCGGCACTGCTTTCTCGACACTACTCACTATCGAGCCAACTCGCCTGATTGGGGAATCTTCAGTATTGGTTTTTTCCCCATGAAGAACCAGGGAAGTAATCAACTAAAATATTTCTGGTCATCTCTTATCCCAGTCTATCGGCCCCTTTTAATCACCCGTCCGAAATCGTTGTGGATTCATGTTTCTTCTAGCTAATTTGTGGATTTTCATTCATAGAGTGTATAGTGACAGGACACATTAGGGCTTTGCGAACTCGGCCAAAAAACAAAGGAGTTCTCACCATACCAGAAGACTTCAGGAGCGCAAAGTATGTTCAATCTCAAACCACCTCGATTGACATGCATGGCCTATTATTTTCCTGAACCTATACTATAGATTGCTACATTTGGATAAAAGGTGCCACATGTAGCACTTATGTCTAATGTGATTTCTTATTCTTATTCTTCTCCTTCTATATTAGGCAAATTAATGATGTATTGTTCTTTCATTTACTCTCATATATATTTGCACGACATCATGGTTACATTATCTATTTACTTGTAATTTTTTGTCCTTTCAAATCAACTAATGTGCATGCTGTTCTTTTAACTACTACTCTCATACTATCATGTTACCCTGTTCTATAACAATCTTATCATTTCCTGCAGTACATCGCTTGCATTGCAACGACAACTGTCATGCTAAATCTTGGCCTTTACATACTCAAGACTCCAGGGATGTCATATTGAGCATAAACCATGTATTTACAATCATTGTTTTTGTAAAAAATGATGAAGATTGTCACTCCTATTTTTAAGAAGGCCTTTGGGGAGAAATTTCTAAGTTTTATGTACTGAAAGATAGCACTAAAATTACGCTGCACCTAAAAGAGACTTACCATATGATAAATGCTAACTTCCCCGACAACATTTTTTGTACATGCTATGTTGGAACGAAGTGTACTTTGTAGTATCTGCATGTTGATATGCATAGCAATATCATTGTAACTATGTAGTATTTCATCAACCAATTGGGATTTCATTTTCTTAATCTGTTAAAACTGCTCCTACCTAGTAAGTAGTAACTTGTAATTACCAACGCACTATTCTTCTACCTTGATCAAGCTAGATAATAAGTATCCTCCCACTACTCCACTCTTGAAAGAAAGATACACTGGCGGTCATTCTCCGGACGTGGATTTCTAGGTTGCTAACAAGCAGAGGCAGGCTGAGCCAGAAACACAAGCACCTTCGATAGGCGTAGACTTTTCAGCACCCTCCCCGATGATATGTTAAGAGTGATCATATTCCTCTTCCCTATCGAAGATGGTGTGCGCACAACCGTCCTCTCTCGGTGCTGGTGCCCCCTATGGCTCTGCGCCCCTCTCGGCATCATCACTGAGCAAATGCTTTAGACTGGCTATAGCAAACGCTTGGATGCATTATCCCAGATCCTTGGCACGAACTATGGCCCAATCAAAGTCCCTACCATGGGCAAGTTTTGTTCCAATGGCAATGACCGAGCCAACCTTGATGTGTGGTTCTTATCGCCAGCCCTAGATCATCTCGAGGAGTTCCATTTTAATGATGGACATATGCGCCGGCTACCACCCTCCGCGCAATGCCTAGCACCAACGCTACGCTTCGCAAGGTTCTTGAACTGCCATTTCCCCCGGATTAACACCAATCCTGCTCTTTTACTACCTCGATAGAAGCACCTTAAGCTCGTAGTGATCTGCATCGCCAATGAAGACATGGAGCGCCTGCTCCACGGCTATACTACGCTCGAGTACCTTCATATTCAGGCGATCAATGGGTTGAGTAACCTCCACATCACCTTCATGAGTCTCTGGGAAATTTGTGTGTATTTTTGGTGTCACAACAGGAGATCGCATAAGGTGAATCACCAAATGCTCATTGTGGACGTGCATTTACTTAATAGATTACTAGTTTTTGCTCAACAAGGTCCAACAAGAATCAAGGTCATTCATGCGCCGAATCCTATATTGTTTGGCTACTGACCCGTCAACTTATCTGAACATGTTTTTGGATCCATAACCGTCCAGGTAGAACAATCGCCGTCTTCTAAATCTAGAATTAACATTTTTTTCTCCATTAAAGATTTATGTTTGTTTGTCATCCAAAAAATCATATCGATAAGCTTGCCCCATATCTACGTACAGTGAAGGTCTTAGCAGTAGAACCTATCAGCATTGACCTCGACCAAGTTGTCCGATTTTTGAGATGCTTTCTGTGCCTGGAGAAGCTATTTGTCGAGGTAATACTCTTTCATGTTAAATTTTAACCACAAGGGAGTTCAATTTTTGAAATCCTGCAGATCGTAAGAGGTCCGTTGTGTGTCCAAGCACTAATACATTCTCTTATTTCGTAGATACGGTTAGGCCCTGTAGTGGATAATGTGATACAGTATAACAATCCCATCAAATGCCTTGATCTCCATCTATCATAAATTACTTTGAACTCCTACCGAGGCACCTTACCGAAGATTATATTCACCAGGTTCTTTATTGTGAGAGCAAGTGTGCTAAAGATAATGAGATTTTCCCTACACTTATCGCGCAAAAATGAATGGTTTGATGATCAGCTCTAGCGACTAGGACAAAATGGAAAACTCTCTTGCGAAGCTCAATTTCATTTTGTAACTTTATTTGACAGACGATTTAGAAGTCCTAATGCCATGCCCAAAAATGACATGTAAGAGGAGGATCAATTTAGAAAAATATTGAAGTTGTGAAACTTGTAGTAATATCTGTATGAACCTATCATATATGTTCATGTTCAGCTGATCAACGCGGGCGTCTAGAGCTACATGAAAAAGTTTTGGCATAAGCTTAATTTCATTTCTATTATCAGTTTGAACCTTGTAATCTTTGAATCTGAGCCTTGCAATGCTGGAATAGGAACCTTTGTACTATTTCAATCATTTTTGATACAACCATGCAAATGACATCTTATGAGGGAGACTCTTATTTTGGTAGTACTATATTTTCCTTAGTATGCAATGGCCGATTAATATATGGACATAAATATGCAATTGACGATTAATATCTGGACCTTAAGAAGCAGAACCACGACCAATGGTATCCTGCCTGACCACAATGGCACTCCTAGTGGCTGCCAACGACGAGTGCCAGTTCACCATGCATGTCATATTGGACATGCCCTGTCCATTCGTGGTGTACACCAAACATCCGATCTAGATGGAGAACTCCAACACCTTGAACCTGTTACTTGACGAGGACAAGTACAGAGTGGTCTGGTTCGACCTCGCATCCTACCACCTGTTCTGCTCTCGTGTCCCTACGTGTGCTCTTCTCTCGCGCCCCTGTCCGTGCTTTGCCCTCGCTCCCCTCCGCGCACACTCTTCTTGTGGTTGGGGATGGCCCACGATCACATTTGGGGCTCGATATGCATGCAATTGTGCCACTCAAGTGGCCCCATGCAGTTACATGCTCCACGACTGAATCACACGCTCCAAAAACTGCCATCTGGACGTGCCGGTTTTCTAGGACGTCTGGACCCCATTTATACCCACAACGATTAACCATAGTCTCTTCATGCTTTCGATCATGCCCCACAGCACAATAAGCACACCTTGGACGATGCATACAAAGAGGATGTCTAGCGGAGGTCCAATGGAGTTTGGCGTGCATCTTGTGGAGACCCACATGAGGAAGATGGACCTAATGGTGGTGTACACCAATGACCCGGGCATGGTTAAGGACTCCATCGACACCATGGAGCGGCTGCTTGATGCGGATGACAAGTCCAAAGTGGTCAGGTTTGACCTCACTTACACGAGTGGTCGTGCCGGGCGAGATCAGAAGGTTGTCGTCGCCCACTTGTGCACGGGTCATCACGTCCTCCTCTACCACTACTTCCTGGCCATTGTGCCATGCGATCATTTCACCAGGTTTGTCAATATCCCTTACTACAGGTTCGCTACAATGGACAACGCTAAAGATCCAAAGGTGCTCAAGACTTCTGGCTTGGCCTGCCAGAAGCTTGTCGACATCCGTGGCCTCCTCCCTATCAAAGATGGTATGCGCACAACCGTCCTCTCTTGGCGGCAGTGCCCGCTATGGGGCTGCACCTCTCTCGGCATCATCAGCGAGAACATGCTTTGCACTCGCTATCGCAAAGGCTTGGATGCATTAGCCCAGATCCTCGGCACGCACTCTGGCCCAATCAAAGGCGTTACCACGGGCAAATTCCGTTCCAATGGCAATGACCGAGCAAGCTTGACGTGTTGTTCTTATCGGCAGCCCTAGATCATCTCGAGGAGCTCCATTTTTATGATGGACATATGCGCCTGCTGCCACCTCCATGCTGAACCTCGCGCCAACGTTGCGCTTCGCAAGGTTCTTGAACTGCCATATCCCCTGGATTAACGCCAATCTTGCTCTTTCACTACCTCGACTGAAGCACCTTGAGCTCGTTGTCATCTACATCCCCAATGACGACATCGAGCGCCTGCTCCACAGTTGTACTGCGCTCGAGTACCATCATATTCAGGCAATCAATGGGTTGAGTAGCCTTCACATCACCTCCATGAGTCTCCGGTCCATTTGTGTGTATTGCTGGTGTTGCAACAGGAGATCGCAAAAGGTGAATCACCAAATGTTCATTGTCGACGTGCCTTTACTTCAGAGATTATTTGTTTTTGATCAACAAGGTCCAACAAGAATCAAGGTCATTCATGCGCCGAAATTGATAGTCTTTGGCTACTCGCCCGTCAACTTATCTGAACTTGTTTTTGGATCCATAACTGTCCAGGTAGAACAATCGCCCTCTTCTCATTCTTGAATTAAGATTTTTATCTCTTTTATAGATGTATGTTCGTCTGTCATCCAGAAAATCATATCGACAAGCTTGACCCCATACCTACACAGAGTGAAGGTCATAGGAGTAGAATCTATTGACCCTGACTTGGAACAAGTTCTCACATTGCTGAGATGCATTCCGTGCCTGCAGAAGCTATATGTTGAGGTGATGCTCTTTCATGTTAAATTTTAACCACAAGGCAGTTCAAATTTTGAAACCCTACAAATTGTAAGAGGTATGTTGTGGGTCCTAGCACTAATAAATTCTCTTCTTTCGCAGATATGGTTAGGCCCAGTCGTGGATAATTTGATAAAGTATAACAATTCCATCGAATGCCTTGATCACCATCTCTCGGAAATAACTTTGAACTCCTAATGCGGCACCTTACCAAAGATTATATTTGCTAGGTTCTTTGTTGTGAGAGCAAGTGTCCTAAAGATTATGAGATTTTCCCTACATTTATCGTGCAAAAAAGAATGGTTTGATGATCAGCTCTGGCCACTATGACAGAATGGAAAACTCTCTTCAAAACCTCAATTTCATTTGGTAACTTCATTTGACACACTATTGGCAAGTCCTAATGCCAAGCCCATAAATGACATGTCAGTGGTGTATCCCTTTGTACAAATATTGATGTAGCTATACTCGTAGTAATATCAGTATGAACCTATCATATATGTTCATGTTCAGCTAATTAGCGGGGTCGTCTAGAGCTGCATGACACAGTTTCTGCATAAGCTTAATTTCATTTCTATTACCGGTTTGAACCTTGTATTCTTTGAATTTGAGCCTTGTAATGCTGGAATTGGAACCTTTGTACTATTTCTGTCATTTGTGATACAACCATGCAAATGACATGTTATGAGGGAGACTCTTATTTTGGTAGTACTATATTTTCCTTAGTATGCAATGGCCGATTAATATCTGGACATCAATATAAAATTGAAAATTAATATCCAGACCTTAAGAAGCAGAACCATGACCGAGAGTATCCTGCGTGGCTCCAATGGCGCTCCTAGTTGCTGCCGATGATGAGCGCCAGTTCGCCATGCATGTCGTAGTGGACACGCCCTGTCGACTCGTGGTGTACACCAAACATCTGATCTCGATGGATAACTCGAACATCATGGGTCTGTTACTTGACGAGGACAAGTATAGAGTGGTCTGGTTCGACCTCGCATCCCATCGCGTGCTTTGCTCCCACGTCCCTACGCGTGCCTTGCTCTCATGCCCCTATGGGCGCTCTACTCTTGCGCCCCTTCGTGTGCGCTCTACCAGCGGTTGGGGATGACCAATAATCTCGTTTGGGGCTCCACATGCATGCGGTTGCACCACGCGCGTATCCCCATGCAGTTACGTGCTCCACGACTGAATCACGCGCTCCAAATACTGCGATCCAAACGTGCCGGTTTCCAGGACGTCCAACCCGCATTTATACCCATGGCTATTAGCCATAGTCTCTTCATGCTTTGAATCACACCCCACAACACAATAAGCACAACCTGGACGACTCATATAGAGAGGATGTCCAGCGGTGCTCCAATGGAGTTTTGCGTGCATCATGTGGAGACCCACATCAGGGGGACGAACCTCAGGATGGTGTACAACAACGACTTGGGCATGGTGCTGGACTCCATCGACACTATGGAGCGGCTGCTTGATGTGGATGACAAGTACAAAGTGGTCGGCTTCGACCTCGCTTACACCGGCGATCGTGTCACGCATGATCAGAAGGTTGTCATCGCCCAGTTGTGCATGGGTCATCAGATCCTCCTCTACCACTACTGCCTGGCCATAGTGCCTTGCGATTGTTTCACCAGGTTTGTCAACTGCCCTGACTATAGGTTTGCTACGGTGGACAGCACCAACGATCCAAAGGTGCTCAAGACTTCTAGCTTGGCCTACCAGAAGCTTGTCGACATCTGCGGCCTCCTCCCTATCAAAGATGGCATGCGCAAAATCGTCCTCTCTCGATGGTGGTGCCCCCTATGGCGTTGCGCCCCTCTCGGCATCATCAACGAGCACATGCTTTGCACTGGCTATCGCAAATGTTTGGATGCATTATCTTAGATACTCGGCACGAACTGTGGCCAAATCGAAGGCCTTACCATGGGAAAGTTCCATTCCAATGGCAATGACTGAGCCAAGCTTGACGTGTGGTTCTTATCGCCATCCCTAGATCATCTCTAGGAGCTCCATTTTAAAGATGGACATATGCGCCCGCTGCCACCCTCCGCGCTACGCCTCATGCCAACGCTGCGCTTCGCAAGGTTCTTGAACTGCCATTTTCCCCCAGATTAATGCCAATACCACTCTTTTACTACCTCGACTGAAGCACCTTGAGCTCGTCATCATCTGCATCCCCAACGACGACATGGAGCGCCTACTCCACAGTTGTACTGCGCTCGAGTACCTTCATATTCAGGCGATCAATGGGTTGAAAAGCCTCCACATCACCTCCATGAATGTTCGGGCAATTTGTGTGTATTGTTGGTGTTGCAACAGGAGATCGCGAGAGGTGAATCACCAATTGATCATTGTGTACGTGCCTTTACTTGAGGTATTACTTGTAGTTGATCAACAAGGTCCAACAAGAATCAAGGTCATTCATGCGCTGAAATTGATAGTGTTTGGCTACACCCGTCACCTTATCTGAACTTGTTTTTGGATCCATAACCGTCATGGTAGAACAATCACCCTCTTCTCATTCTTGAATTTACATTTTTTCTCTATTAAAGATGTATGTTCGTCTATCATCCAGAAAATCATATCGACAAGCTTGACCCCATATCTACGCAGAGTAAAGGTCTTAGCAGTAGATTCTATCGTCCCTGACATGGAACAAGTTGTCAGATTGCTGACATGCCTTGAGTGCGTGGAGAACCTGTATGTCGTGGTGATGCTCTTTCATGTTAAATTTTAACCACAAGGGAGTTCAAAGTTTGAAACCCTGCAAATCGTAAGAGGTCTCTTGTGTGTCCAAGCACTAATACATTCTATTCGGTCGCAGATACGGTTAGGCCCGGTAGTGGACAATGTGATACAATATAACAATCCCATCGAATGCCTTGATCTCCATCTCTGGGAAATTACTTTGAAGTCCTACTGAGGCACCTTACCGGAGATATTATTCGCCAGGTTATTTGTTGTGAGAGCAAGTGTGCTAAAGATAATGAGATTTTCCCTACAATTATCGCAAAAAAAGAATGGTGTGATGATCGGCTCTGGCGACTAGGACAGAATGGAAAACTCTCTTCAGAAGCTAAATTCCATTTTGTAACTTCATTTGAAACACTATTCAGAAGTCCTAATGCCAAGCTCATAAATGACATGTTAGTGGCGGAATTCTTTGAAGAAATAATGAAGTTGAGAAAGTCGTAGTAATATTAGTATGAACCTATCGTATATATTTATGCTTAGGTGATCAGCGCTGGTGTCTACAACTGCATGAAAATGTTTCTCCATAACTTAATTTCATTTCTATTATCAGTTTGAACCTTGTAGTATTTGAATTTGAGCCTTGTAATGCTGGAATTGGAACCTTTGTACTATTTTTTTTATTTGTGATACAACCATGCAAATGACATCTTATGTGGGAGATTCTTATTTTGGTAGACTCCGATTAATATCTGGACATCAATATGCAATTAACGATTAATATTCGAACCTTAAGAAGCAGAACCACCACCGACGGTATCCTGCGCGGCTCTAATGGCGCTCCTAGTGGCTGCCGACGACGAGCATCAGTTCACCATGCATGTCGTAGAGGACACGCCCTGTCGGTTCCTTGTGTAAACCAAACATCCGATCTGGATGGAGAACTCCAACAGCATTGACTTGGAACCTAACAAGGATAAGTACAGAGTGGGCTGGTTCTACTTTGCATCCCACTGCATGGTTTGCTCTTGCGTCCCTGCACGTGCTCTGCTCTCACGCTCCTGTGTGTGCTCTGCTCTCGCGCCCCTTCGCGCGCGCTCTAGCAACGGTTGGGGACGGCCCACGATCACGTTCCGGGCTCCATATGCATGCGTTTGTGCCAAGTGCGTCACCCCATGCAGTTACGTGCTCCATAACTGAATCACGCGCTGCAAAAACTGCCATCAGGACGCGCTAGTTTACCAGGACATCCGACCCCCATTTATACCCATGACCATTAACCATAGTATCTTCATGCTTTCGATCGCGCCCCAGAGAAGAATAAGAACACCTTGGACGCCGCATGCAGTGAGGATGTCCAATGGCAGTCCAATGGAGTTTGGCATGCATCATGTGGAGACCTATATGAGGAAGACAGACCACACGATGGTGTACACCAATGACCCAGGCATGGTGGAGGACTCCATCAACACCATGGTGAGGCTACTTGATGCGGATGACAAGTACAAAGTGGTCAGCTTCGACCTCACTTACATCGGCGGTCGTGATGGGCATGATTAGAAGGTTGTCGTCGCCCAATTATGTGTGCTTCATCGCGTACTCCTCTACCACTACTGCCTGGCCATAATGCCTTGCGATCGTTTTACCAGTCTTGTCAACAACCCCGACTACAGGTTTGCTACTATGGACAGTGCCAAAGATCCAAAGGTGCTCAAGACTTCCGTCTGGGCCTGCCAGAAGCTTGTCGACATCCGCGGCCTCTTGCCTATCAAAGATGGCGGGTGCACAACCACCCTCTCTTGGCGGTGGTGCCCCCTATGGCGTTGCACCCCTCTCAACATCAGCAGCGAGCACATGCTTTGCACTGGCTATCGCAAACGCTTGGATGCATTATCACAGATCCTCGGCACACACTGTGGCCCGATCAAAGGCCTTACTATGTTTATGTTCTATTACAATGGCAATGACCGAGCCAACCTTGATGTGTGGTTCTTATCGCAAGCTCTAGATCATCTCGAGGAACTCCATTTAATGATGGGCAAATGCGCCCACTGCCACCCTCCGCGCTGCAACTCGCGCCAATGCTGCGCTTCGCAAGGTTCTTGAATTTCCATTTCCTCGGATGAATACCAATCCCGCTCTTTTGCTACATCTACTGAAGCACCTTCAGCTCGTCGTCATTTGCGTCCCCAATGACGACATGGAGCGCCTGCTCCACCACTGTCCTACGCTCGAGTACCTTCATATTCAGGCGATCAATGGGTTGAGTAGCCTCCACATCACCTCCATGAATCTCCGAGAAATTAGTGTATATTGATGGTGTTGCAACAGTAGATCACACAAGGTGACTTTACTAGATAGGTTACTTGTTGTTGATCAACCAGGTCCAACAAGAATCAAGGTCATTCATGCGCTGAAATTGGTAGTCTTTGTCTACTTGCCCATCAACTTATCTGAACATGTTTTTGGATCCATAACCGTCTATGTAGAAGAATCGCCCTCTTCTCATTCTTGAATGAACATTTTTTTCTCTATGAAAGATGTATGTGCATCTGTCATCTAGAAAATCATATCAACAAGCTTGACCCAGTATCTACGCAGAGTGAAGTTCTTAGCAGTAGAATCTATAAGCCCTGACCTGAAACAAGTTGTCAAATTGCGGAGATGCTTTCCATGCATTGATAAACTATATGTTGAGGGCATGCTCTTTCATGTTAAATTTTAACCACAAGGGAGTTCAAATATTGAAGCCCAGCAAATCATAAGAGATCCGTTGTATGTCCAAGCACGAATACACTCTCTTCTTTCGTACATATGATTAGGCCCGGTAGTGGATAATGTGATACAATATAACAATCCCATCGAATGCTTGATCTCAATCCATCGGAAATTACTTTGAACTCCTACCGAGGCACCTTACCGGAGATTATATTCGCCAGGTTCTTTGTTGTGAGAGCTAGTGTGCTAAAGATAATGAGATTTTCCCTACATTTGTCGCTCAAAATGGAATGGTTTGATGATCAGCTCTGGCAACTAGGACAGAATGGAGAACTCTCTTCAGAAGCTCAATTTTATTTTGTAACTTAATTTGACAGACTATTCGGAAGTCCTAATGCCAAGCTCATAAATGACATGTCAGTGGAAGATCCCTTTGTATAAATATTGAAGTTGCGAAACTCATAGTAATATCAGTATGAACCTATCATATATATTTATGCTCAGCTGATCAACGCAGACGTCTACGTCTACATGACAATGTTTCTGCATAAGCTTAATTTCATTTCTATTATCAGTTTGACCCTTGTAATATTTGAATTTGAGCCTTGTATTGCTAGAATTGGAACCTTGTACTATTTCTTTCATTTGTGATACAACCATGCAAATGACATCCTATGAGGGAGATTCTTAGTTTGGTAGTACTATATTTTCCTTAGTATGCAATGGCCAATTAATATCTAGACATCAATATGCAATTGACGATTAATATCCGGACCTTAAGAATCAGAACTACCACCGAGGGTACCCTGGGCAGCTCCAATGGCGCTCCTAGTGGCTGCCGACGATCAGCGTTGGTTCACCACGCACGTTGTAGTGGACAAGCCATGTCGGTTCGTGGTGTACACCAAACATCCGATCTAGATGGAGAACTCCAACATCATGGACATGTTACTTGACGAGGACAAGTATAGGATGGTCTGGTGCGAACTCGCATCCTACCGCGTGCTCTGCTCTCGTGTGCCGGCATGTGCTCTGCTCTCGCACCCTTGTGCGTGCTACGCTCTCGTGCCCCTCTGCGCGCTCTCTGCCACCGGTTGGGGACGGCCCACGATCACATTAGGGGCTTCGTATGCATGCGGTTGTGCCACGCTCATCACCCCGTGCAGTTACGTGCTCCATGACTGAAACACTCGTTGCAAAAACTTCCATGCGGCCATGCCAGTTTTCTAGGACGTTTGGCCCCCATTCATACCCACGGCCATTAACCATAGTCTCTTCATGATTTCAATCGCGCCCGACAATATAATAAGCGTACCCTAGACGACTCATACAGAGAGTATGTCCAGCGGCGCTCCAATGGAATTTGGCGTGCATCATCTGGAGACCCACATAAGGAGGGCAGACCTCACGGTTGTGTACACCAATGACTCGGGCATTGTGTAGGACTCCATCGACACCATGGAGCGGTTGGTTGATGCGGATGACAAGTACAAAGTGGTCGGCTTCGACCTCGCTTACGCCGACAGTCGTGACGGGCATGATCAGTAGGTTGTCATTGCCTAGTTGTGTGTCCGTCATCACGTACTCCTCTACCACTAATGCTTGGCCACAATGCCTTGCGATCGTTTCACCAGGTTTGTCAACAGACCCGACTACAAGTTCGCTACAGTGGACAACGCCAACGATCCAAAGGTGCTTAAGACTTCTGGCTCGGCTTGCCAAAAGCTTATACACATCCGCGACCTCCACGCTATCGTAGATGGCGTGCGCACAACCGTCCTCTCTCGGCGGTGGTGCTCCCCTATGACACTGCGCCCCTCTCGGCATCATCAATGAGCACATGCTTTGCACTGGCTATCGCAAACGCTTGGATGCATTATCCCAGATCCTAAGCACAAACTATGGCCCAATCAAAGGCCTTACCATGGGCAAGTTCTGTTCCAATGGCAATGACCGATCCAAGCTTGACATTTGGTTCCTATTGCTAGCCCTGATCATCTCGAGGAGCTCCATTTTAATGATGGACATATGCGCCTGCCGCCACCCTCCGCGCTGCGCCTCGTGCTGTAGGATCAAAAGTAGCTCTAGAGGGGGTTGATTAGACTACTTTACCAAATAAAAAACCACTTTCCCAATTTTAATTCTTGGCAGGTTTTGGCATTCATAGTATGTCAAGTAGAACCTACACATGCATGTCTTAGACTATAGAAGTGGAAAGTAAAGAAAAGCATGTAAGTGAAGAGAGGGTAGGAAGATCAAACATAATTGGTGACACGATGCTTTTCCCCATGGTTCCAATAGGTGCTGCTATTGTATGTCCATGTTCATGGAGTCTTCAACTGACAGAGGGTAACGGTCGCGAGAGTCCATGGAGGGCTCTACCCATAGAGGGTTCCACGAAGAAGCAACCTTGACAATACCATGACGGCCTATGTCCACGGAGGACTAGCCTTACTCGAGGTAGATCTTCACGAAGTAGGCGATCTCCTTGCCCTTACAAACTTCTTGGTGCACTCCACAACATGAAGTAGGAGGCTCCCAAGCGACACCTAACCAATCTTGGAGGCACCACCCTCCAAAAGGTAATAGGCTCGGTAATGTCAATGAACTCCCTTCTCTTGTGCTTCAAGATGATAGACTCCTCAACACACAATCACTCTCTCACAGATATGGCTTGGTAGAAGAGATGGGATTGGTGGAAAGCAACTTGGGGAGGCTAGAAATCAAGATCCATATGGTTGGAGTGGAAGATCTTGACTTCAACACAAGGGTAGGTTGTTTTCTCTCAGAAAACTGATATGATAGGTATGGAATAGTTCTGAGCGCTTATCTTATCGAGTAGGTGGTGGTGAAGGGGTATATATAGGCATCCCCAAAAATCCAACCGTTACACACAGAATGATCAACTTGGTGACACCGGTGTGTTGATCTCGGTGGTACCGAAGTGACCAAAAGGTGGGAACTATGAAATATAGATTCCACTTGCTTGAAGCTTTTCCAACCTATTTCCTTGCATCTTGGGGTGTTCCACAATCTCTTTTTTGCAACTCATCATTGAACTTGTCCTGAAATATACTTGATGGAAACATTAGTTCAATGACTTATATGTTGTTATGAATTACCAAAACCACCAAGGGAGAAAATGTGCTTTCAATCTCCCCCTTTTTGGTAATTGATGACAACATATAGATCAAAGCTTCGACATATGATATAATCAACGAATATAACCGTCGCTTTGAGAAGTATGTGATAAGCAAGAGCTCCCCCTAAATTTGTGCATTATTTTCGATTTGCGTTTGAATGCAAATGCACAATCCATTAGGTACATGGGGCACTTCTTCCATGTCACATACATCTTGGTGGTGTGCGAGAATAATTAGAGTGACCATCATAGAACAACACAATCAAGCAATGAAGAAGGATCATCTCATAAAGCATTAAGATGATAGGAAGTAGTAGCATCAACCAAATAGTGTATCACAAGCAACCAAAATACAAATGTTTTTGAAAAGAAATAAATACCATAACGCTCTCTCACTCGAAGCCTAAAGATCTATATACACTTCTAACCCTTTGGCAAAAAGTTGCCGAAAAGTTCAAAGGCATATGTCTAAGCGTTTTTGGGATGATCTCCTCCGATTGTTGATTAAGGAGTCGAGAGAACATCATTGGTGAAGATCTCTGCAGATGTCGTGGATGAAGTTGGAGTAGCAGCTGGAGGAACTAGAGCTGATGGAGCAGGAGCTGAGGTGACAGCAGCAGGAGCTGATGAAGAGGGCCTCAAGTCTGGAGCTGGCACAATGGCTGATTTGCCGTGAGGGAAACTGCGTGCCTGTCCTGAGAGGTGATTCATCCTCCTCATCATCATCATCGTCATCATCATCATCATCATCATCAGAAGAAGCCTGAGGGATGTGCACCGAGTCAACTTCCTTCTGAAGCTCTATGACTGTCTTAGTCACCCCGTCCACCTTATCATTCAGGGTCTTGATCCTAGTTTCAAAGATCCTGGCAAGACTATTCTGGTTGTCCAGAATCCCCTTAATGTCCTTCTCCATGCCCTGAACTGATGAAATCCATAGATCCATTTACTCATTTTTGGATCCAAGGACTAGAGCACTAGTGACTCGAGCTGCCTCTGCCTCTGCTTGTGATGTACCAGATGTGGGATGATCTAGCTCCATCACCACGATGTTATCCTCAAGCTCTGGCTGTAGGGGTAAATGGGGACTGTCAAGAGCAAATATGTGCTTCTCAACCTGAGAGTTGATAAGCATCTAGATATAGGGTGCATAGCAGCAAGAGTGCTTCTGATCAACAACAACCTTCTTGACTATCTCAACAATCAAGTCCATGACTCTGATCCTGGTGTAGCTGTCAAGGCGGATCAACATGTTGATGGAATATCCTCGGATCATCTTGTCATCTCCTGAATTGGGCATCAAAGTATGTTCAGAATGGTGTTCATGGTGCGGAGGCCAGCTTGAAGATAGTAGATGGATCCAAGCTTGTGAGATTGCACTTTGTCCGCAGGTATAGTAGTATACATATCCTTCATGGCATTGTGACTTGCCTTGGATTCCTTGTAGACATCCAAGTCTCCGTCTTGAACTTCTGGGACTCCTAGAAGTGCAGCCCATTCATCAACAGTGGACTCATATCTTGCTCCTTTTGTTATCCATACAATTCTACCATCTCCATAGAAATGTACAGTGTAGTAGAATTGCATGATCATTTCATCATTCCATGCAGTAAGTTCTCTGCCCACAAATTCATCCAAATCAATGTAGTGGAAATTGTCTTGGATACTTGGAAAATAGTCCTCATTCTCCTAAATGAATTTCTAGTCTACATACCTCATGTCACTCACAGCTGGACTCTTGTCAAAAAGCACACTCTCATAGAAATCATGTTGCTCTTTGGTATAGAATCTGTAGTCCACAATTGTCTTCTTCCTTTGGGCATATGGATCTATAGCTCTCCATGCCCTCAAACCTGAGTCTTTCCTCTTCTTCATATCTTTGGCAAGTGGATAGCTGGCATTATGTACTAGAAGGTGTGGTCTTAGTTTCATCAAGGTTGTCAAGTCATCATCATGCTCAACTTTGGATGCAGTTCCCTTGTTCTTTTCAGAAGCTAGAATCGGCTTGGATGTCCTCTTAGGCTTTTCTGCAGCAGCTTTCTGGGATTTTGTGCTATTGGATGTACCAGACTTGGGCATAGCATCAGCTAGAAGTTTCTTGGCCTTGTTCTTGGGAGGAGCCTTTGCAGCTTGCTCATCCTCCTCTTCAGCAGCAGCTGCCTCCTCTGGATCTTCATACGTTGATGTAGGCCTCCCAATCACATGGATTATCCTCTTTCTGGTTCTCTTCTCCCCTGCCTTCTTAGGCACAGACTTCCTTGGGGGGTCGATGGTCATTGTAGCTCTATCACTCTCAGGTGCTTTGAAAGTTTCATTAGGTGCATAAATTTTGCTGACCACCTTCCTAGAAGAGGTGGTCTCATTTGCTGACTTCTTGGCAACTTTATCTTGCTTCTTGGCAAGAGCCTCTTCTGGCACTAAGTCTGAATCTTCTTCATATGAATTCATCTTCTGCCTGGCCCTAGTGGCAACCTTGGGAAACCCATGAGAGCTGGGGGTACTTGGATCTGAAAAGGAACTAAGCTCAGGGCAAGTGCCTGAACTCAGGTCAACTCCCTACTCTGGCAGATTCTGACTGTCTGACTCTGACATGCTAACCGTGTGAATAGAGTATAGAAGAGTTGAATAGGTTGAGTCATCACAAAATATTCAGCTGGTTTTTGAAAGTTTGAATAGAAAAATGATAGATGTAGTTCACTGCAAAATTGAATTTCGGTGTCACCGAGTCAAACATTTTGGTGTCGCCGAGACTCACAAAACCCTTAACAGAGACTTGGCAACAATTTTGGTCAGATCAGAAACTATCACTCGGTCTCACCAAGTTTTGTTCTTGGTAGCACAAACAGGCAATCAGTGGAACCGATTTTTCTGACTCAGTCTCACCAAGATGCAATTTCGCGGGTAACTAAACCTAAAATTTTCCGATTCGCTAGTCTATAGAGTTAATCTTGTGGATAGAACAATCTCAAATTGTGGCAAGATACTGGTGAAACCCTAATGCGCAAGATTAGGAGTTGGGAGCGCAAAAGGTGGCTGAATCTGTACCCTAGCTTGGTGACGGTTCCGCTATGGTAGTGACGGGGGCGAAGATTTCGTCGGTGGTGGAGATTCCCAGTGACGGAGGAGTGCGGGAAGACAAGGGCGACGATCAAGGGTCCTTCCGCGGTAGCTTAGGGCTTGGGGCGCGATGGTTTGAAGAATGAATTTCCTAAACGTCGGGACCAAAGAATATATACCCGTTGCCATTGGTGACACCGATTCTAAATTTTTGGCTTCACCGAGTTTCTCAACTGGCAGCTGATAGGGAAACTCGGTGTAACCGCGAATATGTGTGACACCCTCGATTTCTGCTACAGTGATCATTGTAATTAAGCTACAGTAATGGCATTGTTAGCAACTAATTATTTTGCTAAGTGGAATATGATCAAGATGGAATTTCAAATTCCAACTCCATATTCCATTCAAATGCTCTATAGGTTCAAGTGGCAAATTTAAATCCTCAAACATCAAAAATAAAATGGTGCATGCTTGTGAAATGTTCCAAAATAAATAATGTTGAGGAAAACAACATCACCAAGATTCTGGTGTGACACCACCATTAATAACAGTAGCTGAAAGTATTTTTAAAATGCAATTAAATTCAAATGGGAGGTGCAAACATATTAAGAAAATTCTCAAACTTGGGGTGGCCATTCAAAATAATGCATGTTATTTTTGGGGCCCTGACACATATTTTTGCTAAGAAAATTGTGTCTAAAAATAATAGGCAAAGAAATTGGAAAAAGGAAAACAAAAACAGAAACGAAAGAAAAAGAAAGAAAAGGTGAAATCCCCCCTTGCCCACTAGGCCGGCCCCCAACCGGCCCAACACAACCAACCCCCCACCGATAGCCCACCACCGGGGCCATAACCTCCCCCTCACCCCACTCCACCGACAGCCCCCCACCTCCCATGACCCCCTCGCTCTCTGCCCGAACTGGATCGGGGCATGGTGCCCCGCCCCCGACGCCTCACGCCGCCGCACTAACCGCCGCCGCCCCGCAGGCCTCCTCGACGCCAATGCCTTAACTGCACCTCCCCGCATCCTCGTCGCCAATCGCGATCGCGCCTCGCCGCCCCTGCCCCCCTTCAACGCCAGTGAGGCCTCCCCTGCCAAGGCCTCCTCCCTCTCCCTTCTCGCGCTGCGCACATGTTTACCACAGCCAGCGCCGCCCGCAAGCCCCCCGCGGCCCTACGCATTGCCGCCGCTGCTGTGGCCCCGCGCTTCCCCCTGTCCCGCGTCCGCGAGCCGATGCCGTGCTCCGGCCCAGCCCCGTCGTGCCCACTCGTCCGCGGCCCCGCGCTCCCCACCGCATGCGCCGCCCGCTCCCCCTGCTGCCCCCACGCCACCGCCGGGCCCTGGGCCCCTCCCCGCCGTCGTTGCCATCGGGGCATCGCCCCCTCCCACCGGTCGCCGCCCTTGGCCGTCGGCAAGTTGTCGACGAGCCCCGGGCCACCCCCTGGCCCCGATCTGGTTAGTGGGGCTAAACCCCCACTAACCCCACCCCCTTGACAATGACAGAAGGGGCCCACCCCCCCTCAAGGTTAAAAAATATATTTAATAAAAATAAAATAGAAATCTAAATAAAACAATAATACTAATTAATTAGTAAAATAATTAAGTAAGTAATTAACTAATTAGGTTAAATTAATGTCTCTCTTATTTAAACAGAGTATGACATGTGGGCCCAGCCCTATTAACACTAATTAAACCTGTTAATTTAAATCTGTTAATTAGTATATTTTAATGTGTCACTGACAGGTGGGTCCCACCCCGTCTAATTAAACTGACTAAGGAGTTTAACCCTTAATTAAAGCTAAGTCAATGACATGTGGGGCCCACTGGTCACTTTGACCAGTCAACAACTCTGTTGACTGCTGATGTTAGCATGACATCATGCTTATGTCATAATTCTATTTTCGAATTAAAATAATATGTTTAATTTCATAATATTGTTTAATCTTTAAAAAATACTATAAAATAAACCATAATCCGGATGAAAAAGTTTTGAACATGAAAGTTGTTAAGAAAAATCCTACGAATCCAAATACACAGTCCGTTCGCCCCCCTAATGCTCCTAGCATAGCAAACTTGGAACTTTTCCAGTTGTTTCATCTGTCCGGTAGTAGCCCGAGACCCAGAAAATATCATCAGATATTCTTTCGACCCGCCCGCGACGCGTAATACTACGTTAGTGCATGCCTAGCCCTGCATATTGCCATGTCATGCATTGTGATCGCATTTGTGCTTTGTATTTATTGTTTCTCCCCCCTCTTCTCTCCGGTAGACCCCGAGACTGACGCTGCTGCCGAGTACGACTACACACCTGGCGATCAGCCTTTTGCCGCAGAGCAGCAAGGCAAGCAACCCCCCTTGAGCATTTCGATATTGCCTATTCTTTTCCCTCTTATTATTGCATTAGATTTTTGCTACTATATTAGTTAGCTCCTATTCTGATGCAGAGCTTGTTTTTGATGAACTACTACTATTCCTTTAATCATACCAACTGCTTAGTATAGGTGGGTTAGTGAATGCCGAGTGACCCCTTAGTCCTAGTTGCCCCTGCTTGTTCATCGATGACCCGGCGACTCGACGACTCGAAGACTCGGTCAACCGACCGACAAGCTAGCCCCCCACATCACCGCACTCCCCTTAATTGTATGACTTTGCAGTGCTACTATCGAGTACCGAGGGTGACACCTCGTGAAGTACTCAGGATGCTAGCCCTGTAGTGTAGCTAGTCGGTCGTGGTTATCGAGGGTTATTCCTCCTTCATCATTCCCGATGATGTCACTGTCGTGGAAGCCCTCAAGTGTGTGACCCTCGAGGGTGATTCCTCTAAGTCCACCTTGGCGGTTACATCGAGCGAGGACCGTTGAGGGTGATTCCTCAGTTCCCGCCTTGATGTTTTATACACACAGTTACTATGACCTGGTTATAGAAACATGTTCGTGATGGGTCGGCCCCAAGGGTACCCGTGTGAGAAAGATTTGGTGGGATGCGCCGTAAGGCATCCGAACACTTGGTGGGGTGCTCCGGTAAGGCACCCGAGAGTTATTGGCGGGGCAACGGACTGCTTTATAGTTTGTGCTTTCCCCACATTAATAAAATGCTAATGGGTTGGGTATTTGATCTGAGTTGGTCATTAACCTTTTACGCACTAAACCTTCACGTGGGAGAAGTTATGGGTGCTCAGCATCGTTGTATCAGCCGAAGCTCTTCAGACATCAACAATGGAGTGGCACGTGCCGGATTGGTCTGGAATGCATCACGCTTGTTACTAAGGGGTGCTAGGACTACTTCCAGCCACAGGCGCATCGTGTAGGAGTGCAAGGGCAATTGGGCCCACGAACCTGCATGCTTATGATTTAGACCGCCGGGCTGGCCTCTTCGTTGAGTCTAGGTGGGGCGACGATGTTTTGGATCCCGAGGCTAGGCATTACCCCGGAAAGTGTGTCCGGCCGGAGGTGATCAACCATGTTGGAAATGCGGTGCACCCCTGCAGGGAAGAAATTATCAATTCAAATAGCCGTGTCCACGGTAACAAGACGACTTGGAGTTGTACCTTGACCTTATACAACTATAATTGTGATTTACTTTAAATGAAATGTGGCTCCGGGATTGCTTCCTCGCAGGGAGTCGAGGAAGAATATCTGGGCATGGTTACTTAATAAAATTGCCACAATAATATGCTTATAAGTGATTGCCTATCTACTCTCTTCTAATGCTGCAAGATGATGAAGATGCTAGTCTTCGATAGGACTAGGCCTTCCCCCCATTCTCGCTTTCTCCAGTCAGTCTAGATATAACCCCACCCCTTGATAATGATGCATGCTTAGCATAATTCTGATATCAGTCTTGCGAGTACTTTGGATGAGTACTCACCGCTGCTTTGTTTTCTCTTTCCCCCTTGATTCAATTCTGCGTTCAAACGATGGAACCCAGGAGATGGAGTACACCGGAGACGACTACTACACCGCCGCAGGAGCCTACTACTACTGGAGGCGGCCCCCGACCAGTAGTAGGATAGGAGGTTCCCGGGCAGGAGGCCTCACCTCTTTCAATCCGTTGATATGTTTGTGTTAGCCTTCTTAAGGTAAAACTTGTTTAACTTATGTTTGTACTCAGATATTATTTGCTTCCGCTGACTCATGCTTGTCGACCTTTGTATTCGAGCCCTCGAGACCCCTGGCTTGTAATATGAAGCTGTATGACTTTAATTTGTGTCTAGAGTTGTGTTGTGATATTGATTAGTGAGTGCTTGATCTTGGCCATACGCATTGCGTGCATGTTTACGTATGGTCGAAATTGGGGGCGTCACAAGTTGGTATCAGAGCCGACTGCCTGTAGGTAGCCCCCTTTCCAACTCCTTGGCCGAAGTTGAGTCTAGTCATTGAAAAACTTTTACTAACACTGATGTTGTGGCTTACGGGCCCACATCTCAATCGGGTGGTATTAGGATCTTTTATTCCTCGTCTGTACTCTGGGATCTGATCTCTCTCCTCTTTCGGGTTAAAGATTTTGCTAGCTCTAACATTAGGTTCTCGTGATCACATCCACTGGAGATTTGTTTCGTTGACAATTGATTTCTTCGAAGTTATAATGCACACATTGTCATTTGTTATATTAAACCTTTCTGTTACAGATGCGTCCCGATAGGCAGATCGCCCGTCTGCCCTCGCGCACGATACAACTGGGTTCCCGGCCATTCTGGTCGACCTCTTGAAGAAGCTGGGATATAGCTGGTACCCCGAGTACACTGTTTACAAGGACTACCGTGAGTTCAATTAGGAACAGTATGAGGTTGTGATGGTTATCTGGGATCGACGGGACCTCTCCATCACTGAGCTGCACAACTTCTGTAGCATTGGAGTGACTGTCGAGATGGCCGTACAGGATGCTGCTTATGCTGCTATTGTTTGACTTCATGCAGCGAACTCTTGTTTGGAGGAGACAGCATATATTTACATTCCGTATGTTCCTGCTAGAGTTGATACTGCCGCCGACGCTAAGGTCTTGACCCCTTTCGTAGGGCAGCGCAACGACCGATCCTACACTATTGTCTGCACCCCCTACGTGAGTCATCGTTATGACCCACAGGTTCTGGTTCTGTACACTGAGGCATTGGATCGCACTGTTAGGGCTCTTAACATCGAGCTGTACGCCACCCGAGATCATCTTTATCGGATTTTGGCGCATTTGTTGCCAGCAGTCACTGCGGGGATACATCCGGAGAACATCCTTTACCTACCTCGGACTGCGTTTCCTCCAATTATTGAGTGGCCTGATGTTCGAGGTCGTGTTCCGGCACGTGGACCTGCGCTCCCGCTTAGTATGTAGTGTAGACATTAGAGTTTGCACGGGATGCAGAACCCTGCCACCAGGTTTAGCATTCAGGGTCATTTGCAGTTTTGTGGGTTCTTTCGTTATCCCCCACATTGATGCAGGTTTTCGCTATGTCCGTTGTTGTATCCCTCTACCGCGTACCTGTGTGCCTCCTAGTTGTTTAGGTTAATTTCATGCCGGACCTTTCGTCTATGTTGTAACAGACTTATGGTTTGTAATAGACCTATGTATGGATCTGTAGGATGAATTCGAACTACTATGTCGTATCTATTGCACTTCCTTCATTGAGCAATTTACTTCATAAATAACTCTTTGTCTTTGCAAATGCCCAATGCTAAAATACCACTGTTAATTTGTTCAACATAATGGTTAGTACAGGTGGTCATGGCCGTGGTGCGGCTGACCACCCACCGCCACCTGAATACATGGCTGGTATGATGTAGTTTGAACTGAATCGCCATTTTATGCAAGGGCTTATGGAGCAGTTCCCAAGGCCGAACATGAATGAAGAGCCAGCCCCAATGACTCTGCAAGACTTCATGTGCCTCAACCCTACGATCTACCACAGCTCAACTCAGCCGTTTCACGCAAATGACTGGCTCCGTTACATCACTTCTGAGCTGGAATCTTCAGGCGCCCCAGAGGTTAGCTATGTCACCTTTGCCTCGTACTTTCTGAAGGGTCCCGCTGCTCAATGGTGGGACAGTCACAGGCGCTCAAAGCCTGTTGGAACAATCATCACCTGGCCAGAATTCCAAGCTGCATTCCATGCCTGTCACATTCCTCAGGGCCTGATGGACAAGACGAACCGTGAATTTCACAATCTCGTCCAGGGCAACAAGACTATGGATGCTTATCAACAGGAATTTCTGGACTTATCTGTATATGTTGAAGAAGACGTTGCAACTGATGCTCGTAGGCAGGAGAAGTTCCGTGAAGGCCACCACTCTGATATGAAACTGGCACTCCTTGTTCAAGATTTCGACAACTTAGCCACCTTGGTGAACAAGTCCATAATGGTGGAAACAGGTCTGCAGGACTACAAGGACAGCAACAAGCACAACTGTGACATGGGCTCATCTTCGGCCTCATCTGCTCAGAAGCGCAAGTTCTGGATTCCCCACAACATGTACCATGCACCTGCTCCTGGTCCGAGGCCGTCCTATGCTGCACCTCGTCTGCCTCCACCTCCACCTAGGCAGCCGAGACTCCCAGCTCCGCCAGCACGAGCTACTGTTCCCCCTTCTCATCCTGAGGATGGGTTATGCTTCAAGTGTAGTTGTCCAGGACACCGTGCCAGAGACTCCAGGCAGAATCAGAATCAACTTGCACTGCCTTCCAACCAACCCCGCAACAACAATGCCAGGCCTGCTCAGGTATGTGTTCAAGTTAACAATATTGATCTGAATGAAGGTCAAGACTAGCCTCCTACTATGATGGGTACCCTTCTCGTCAACTTAGTACCAGCTTCTGTATTGTTTGATACAAGAGCATCGCATTCTTTTATGTCTGAAGATTTTGTATCCATGCATGTCATTAATTACGAGGAGATGAACGTTCCAATAGTGGTAAACAGCCCCGCTGGCCAATGTCAAACCTCCATGGTTAGTCATGATGTCCCCATCGAAATAGAAGGGCTGGAATTCCATGCTTCCCCCATTATATTGAAGTCCTCCAAGATCGACCTTATTTTGCGGATGGATTGGTTGAAAGAGCATACTGCTTCTGTCATTTGTGCCACCAAAACTATCCACCTCTTGCATCCTCCTAATGAGATAGTCAGCTACCATGCTCATCTTGTTCGAGATGCTGAAGCCCGGCTATATCCCATGAATGCATTAGATGAGTCACCTCTTGAAGGGATTGAAAACATTCCAGTTGTCCGGGATTTCCAAGATGTATTTCTAGAAGAACTCCTGGGTATTCCCCCTGCTAGGGCTACCAAGTTTGTCATCGACTTGGTACCTAGTACCACTCCTATAGCCAAGCGTCCGTATAAGATGCCACCACATGAACTCCTTGGACTTAAGCAAGAAATTGACAATTCGCTACGGCTGGGTTTCATTCGTCCAAGTTCCTCTGCTTCGGGAGCACCTTCTCTCTTTGTTAAGAAAAAGGATGGGATAAACCATCTAGTCCAGGATTATCGACCAATCAACCAAGCTACAATTCAGAACAAATACCCAGTTCCTCGGATCAATGATTTGTATGATCAACTTGCTGGTGCATCAATTTTCTCTAAGCTGGACTTGAGATTGGGATACCATCAGATCCGTGTTCGTGAAGAGGATATTCCGAAGACCGCATTTGTTACTCGCTATGGTTCATACGAGTACAACGTCATGTCCTTCGGTCTAACCAATGCTCCAGCAACTTTGTCTCGCTTAATGAATTATATCTTCATGGACTAACCTCGAAAACTTTGTCATGGTTTATCTGGATGATATTCTGGTATTTTCCAAGAATAAAGAAGAACATGTTGAACATCTTCGTCTTGTACTGGAAAGGCTTCGGGAACATCAGCTATATGCCAAGCATTCCAAGTGTGAGTTCTGGATGGACGAAGTCACCTACCTAGGTCATGTGATCTCCAAGGATGGTATTGCGGTCAACCTTGAATGAGTTCAGGCTATTCTTAACTGGACTCCAACGAAGAATGTCAAGCAAGTCAGAAGTTTTCTCGGCCTCGCCAGCTATTGCCGTTGATTTGTCGAGAACTTCTCCAAGATTGCAAAGCCCTTAACCAATCTGCTTCACAAAGGTGTTAAATATGAGTGGACAGAAAAATGTCAGGAGAGCTTTCAGGCACTTAAAGACAAACTGACGTGTGCTCCAATGCTTGCTCCTCCGGATACCCGTAAGGACTTTGTCATTGATTGTGATGCTTCACGTTAGGGAATAGGCTGTGTCCTAATGCAAGAACGCAAAATGGTTGCTTATGCATCTCGTCAATTGCGCCCTCATGAAGAGAACTACCCAGTTCATGACATTGAACTTGTTGTAGTAATACATGCACTAAAGGAGTGGCGACAATACCTTGTAGGTAATCGATGCGAGATCTACACCGATCACCAAAGTCTAAAGTACTTGTTTACTGAGCCAGATTTAAATCTCCGTCAACAGAGACGGATGGAGCACATAGCAGATTACAACATGGGAATTTATTATACACCTAGCAAGGCTAATGTAATGGCTGAAGCATTGAGCCGCAAGTCTTACTGCAACCACCTTTGGGTTCACAAGGTTCACCCCCTTCTTCAAAAAGAATTCCGCAAGCTGAACCTCCATATTGTACCTCAGGGTTATCTCATTCCCCCTCAACCGGAGAACCGCAAGACAAACCTTCGTGTTGTTAACCAGGGATCTGTGAGTAACCTGGTCGTTGAACCAGATCTTATGGGTTGTATCAAAAGAATGCAGGGCTATGACAGTGAAGTCGAAAGGATGAAATACTATCTGTCGGAAGGTAAACCCTCATGTTTCACCGTTGCTGATGATGGTGATGTGTATTTCAAGGGATGTTCATTCGTTCCAACAAAACGCAAAAACCTGAATATGACTGATACAATACTAAAAGAAGCTCATGATACTCTATTGTCTATTCATCCGGATAGTACCAAGATGTACTGAGACATCCGTCAAAGGTTCTGGTGGTCAAATATGAAACAAGACATTTCTCACTATGTTTCAGAATGCGACACTTGTCGTCATATCAAAGCAGAACATCAGAAGCCTGCCGAAACTCTGCAACCAATTTTTATTCCTGAATGGAAATGGGATCATGTTGAAATGGACTTCGTCACTGGGTTTCCCAGGTCGTAGAAGGGTAATAATGCTATTCTTGCCGTCATTGATTGGCTGTCCAAAGTTGCACATTTTCTGGCTATCAAGGAAACTATTACTGCTAGTTAGCTAGCAGATCTTTACATGTCGAGAGTTATTTCCCTCCACGGTATCCCATTGGTGATTAGTTCACACCGTGGCAGTTTATTCACTTCAAGATTCTGGGCATGTTTCCAGGAAGCTATGGGAACTCATGTGTCCTTCAGCACCGCTTTTCACCCTCAATCTGAGGGACAAGTTGGAAGTGTTAATCAAATTCTCGAAGACATGCTTTGAGCTTGTGTCATTTATTTTGGCAAGAAATGGGAGGAATCTCTCCCGTATGTTGAGTTCTCCTACAACAATAGCTATCAGGCTAGTCTGAAGATGGCTCTTTTTGAAGTATTATATGGACGTAGGTGTCGGACTCCTCTGAATTAGTCAGAAACTGGGGAACGTACACTTATCGGTCCGGATATTATCCAATATGCCGAAGATCAAGTCCGCATTATTGATGCAAATTTGAAGGCTGCTCAGTCTCGTGAGAAGAGTCAGTATGACCGTCATCACAAGGATATGGTCTATCAACCTGGCGAAAAGAGTTATCTTCGAGTCACGCCAATGAGAGGTACACACCATTTCGGTATCAAGGGCAAGCTGACTCCTTGTTATATTGGTCCTTTCACTGTTCTTGAAAAGTGTGGTAAAGTGGCATATCAACTAGAACTACCATCAAACCTTTCACAGGTTCATTGTTCCATGTGTCACAGCTTCGTCGCTGCTTCAAGGATCCTATCCGAGCAGTGGACCCTGATATGCTTGAACTGCAACAAGACTTTTCTGACGAAGAACAACCAGTCCGCATTCTTGATGAAACCGAACGTCGGACTCTTCAGAAGGTTACCAAGTTCTTCAAAGTGCAGTGGGAAAATCATTCCGAAGATGAGGCCACTTGGGAATGCGAGGACCATATTCGTGCCGAATACCCTTGGCTCTTTCCATCTACTTCTTAATTCTCGGGACGAGAATTCTTGTTAGTAGGGGAGAATTGTGACACCCTGGATTTCTTCTACAATGATCATTGTAATTAAGCTATAGTAATGGCATGGTGAGCAACTAATATTTTGCTAAGTGGAATATGATCAAGATGGAATTTCAAATTCTAGTTCCCAATTCCATTCAAATGCTCTATAGTTTCAGGTGGCAAATTTAAAACCTCAAACATCAAAGATAAAATGTTGCATGCTTGTGAAATATTCCAAAATAAATAACGTTCAGGAAAACAACTTCAGCAAGATTCTGGTAAGGAACCACCATTAATAACAGTAGCTAAAAGTATTTTTAAAATGCAATTAAATTAAAATGAGAGATGCAAACATATTAAGAAAATGCTCAAACTTGGGGTGGCCATTCAAAATAATGCATGTTATTTTGGGGGCCCTGACACATATTTTAGCTAAGACAATTGTGTCTAAAAATTATAGGGAAAGAAATTGGAAAAAGGAAAACACAAACAGAAAAGAAAGAAAAAGAAAGAAAGAAGAGGGGAAATCCCCCCTTCCCCACTGGGCCGGCCCCCCAACCGGCCCAACACAACCAGCCCCCCACCGACAGCCCACCACCGGGGCCATAACCTCCCCCTCACCCACTCCACCGACAGCCCACCACCTCCCACGACCCCCTCGCTCTCTGCTCGATCTAGATCGGGGCACAGTGCCCCGCCCCCGATGCCTCACACCGCCGCACCAACTGCCGCCGCCCCGCCAGCCTCCTTCATGCCGACGCCTTGACCGCACCTTCCTGCCTCCTCCTCGCCGATCGCCATTGTGCCTCGCCGCCCCTGCCCCCCTTTAACGCCTATGAGGCCTCCCAGGCCAAGGCCTTCCCCTATCCCTTCCCGCACCG
Organism: Hordeum marinum; assembly: GCA_022496015.1. Taxonomy (NCBI): domain Eukaryota; kingdom Viridiplantae; phylum Streptophyta; class Magnoliopsida; order Poales; family Poaceae; genus Hordeum; species Hordeum marinum. The sequence goes on from CM039678.1 coordinate 270,873,564, forward strand.
CGCCCGCGTTTCCCACCGTCAGTGCCGCCCGCGAGCCCCCCGCGGCCCCACGCATCGCCGCCTCTGTTGCGGCCCCGTACTTCCCCCCTGGCTCGCGTCCGCGGGCCGGCCGATGCGCTCCGGCCTGCCCCTGTCGCGACCGCTCGTCCATGGCCCCGCGCTCCCCACCATCGGCACTGCCCGCTCCACCTACTGCCGTCGCACCACCTCCTGGCCTCGAGGCCCTCCCCGCCGCCATAGCCACCGGGGCCTCGCCCCCTCCCACCAGTCACCGCCCCTGGCTACCGGCAAGCCGCGAGCAAGCCCCTGGCCACCCCCCGGCCACGATCTGGTTAGTGGGGCTAAACCCCCACTAACCCCCCTGGCCCGCCCCCACTACTAGCGACAATTTGCCATCTGACAGCTCTTTGTCGTCCGCTGGCGGACGGCAAAGAGAGCCTTTGCCATCAGCTAGCTCGAAGCGGACGGCAAAGAGACGATGGATGGCAAAGAGGTGCTTTGCCATCTGCCAGCTCTTTGCCATCCGCTAGCGGACGGCAAAGAAACTTTGCGTCAGCTAGCGGACGGCAAAGAGCTGGGGTGGGGTCCAGTTGACGGCACAACTGCAACGGCCCACCACCCCACCTCTTTGCCGTCCGCTAGCGGACGACAAAGAGTATACCTAACCTAACGTTAACGGCGCACCCCACGCCCATCGCCCCCATCGTCTCCCCCCCCCCCCCCGCGCCAGCACGCCCGCCCGCCCCTCCACCCGTCGCGCCGCGGCGCCCCTGCTGTCGCCCGCCGGCCTCCCGCGCCCACCCCGCACCACTGGCCACCCGCGAACCCCCTGCCCGCAGGGCGCCCAGCCCCCGCCCGCGCCCCTCCGCCACTGGCCGCCCCGCCCCCGCACCCGCCAACGCCCCTCCGCCGCCGACCGCCCCGCCCTTGCCCCCTCCCCTCCGCCGTCGGCTGCCAACCCCTACCCTCGCCCCCGCTGGCGCCTCTCCGCCCGCCGGCCGCCCCGCCCCTCCCCCGCCAGCGCCCCCTCCGCCCGCCGGCCGCCCCACCCCCGCCCCCGCCAGCGCCCTTCCGCCCCGCCGGCCGCCCGCGCCGACCCGCCCGTAGGCCGGCCCCGCTGCCCGCCCGCCCGCGCCCCCCTACCCCCGACGCCCCATAGCCGGCCTCCACCTACCCCAATCCGGTGAGCCCCCTCCCCTCTCTACTTTTATTTTTTTATTATTCTAGTTAGTAATTTAGTTAGTTATTAGTTGTAGTTAATTACTTTAGTTAGTAATTTAGTTAGTTAGTTGTAGTTAATAGTTTAGTTTAGTTAGTAATTTAGTAATGTAGTTAGGTTAATTAGTTAGTAATTTAGCTTAGTAAGAAGAAGAGGAGGAGAAGGAGATGAAGAAGAAGAAGAAGAGGCAGGAGAAGAAGAAAAAGACGAAGAAAAGGAAGGAGCCTCACCCACAACCGCCATCGACCCTGACACGACACCCCGAAGCCCCGACCCCGACACGGCACCCCGACACCCCGACCCCGACACGACACCCCCTACACCCCGACCCCGACACGACACCTCGACACCCCGACACGGCACCCCCGACCACGACACAGCACCCCAACCCCGACACGACACACCCGACAACAGACCCCAACACGGCACCCCGACACCCGACCCCGACACGGCACCCCTAACACCCCGACGCCGACACGACACCCCCGACACCCCGACCCCGACACGACACCCCCGACACCCCGACCCCGACACGACACCCCGACACCCCCACCCCGACACGACACCCCGACACCCTGATATGGCACCCCCGACCACGACACAACACCCCTACCCCGACACGACACCCCCGACACCCTTACCCCGACACGACACCCCCGACACCCCGACCCCGACACGACACCACGACACCCTGACACTGCACCCCCGACCACGACACAACACCCCTACCCCGACATGACACCCCCGACACCCTGACCCCGACACGACACCCTCGACACCCCGACCCCGACAAGACACCCCGACACCCTGACACGGCATCCCGACCACGACACAAGACCCGTACCCCGACACGACACCCCCGACACCCTAACCCCGACAGGACACCCCCGACACCCCGACCCCGACACGACACCCCGACACACTGACACGGCACCCTTGACCACGACACAACACCCCTACCCCGACACGACACCCCTGACACCCCGACCCCGACACGACACCCCAGACATCTCGACCCCGACACAACACCCCGGACATCCCGACCCCGACACGACACCCCCGATGTCGATGGAACCCTAAATAGCAAGTATCGTCGGTGCGAGATACATGTGGCCGTCGGTGTCGAACACTACATGCATGTCCCACAAGTTACGCCAGCGTCTGGCGTCCCGTAGCAATAGTTCTCCGGGTCGATGCGGTTGAACACCTATGCGAATTTGTGTTGCAGCCTCTGTGATGACAATTAAAAGCCAAGTGTTGAAACTTGAAACACCATAACTGACTCAAGTCGGTTTGGTTGTTTGAAGTTTCAAAACATGACCTTAATCCTCACCGCAGAGGCTGCCAGACAAATTTGCCAAGGTGTTCGACTGTCATTGGCCCCCAGCACTATTGCTGCGCGTGGGACACCGGGCGCCGATGTCACTTGTGGGATGTGGATCTATTGTTCAACGCCAAGCGCCACATGTATCTCGCACCGATGATACTTGCTATTTAGGGTTTCATCGAGGTCAAGGAACCCCCTAACCCGACACAACACCCCTACCCCGACACGACATCACCGACACCTCGACCCCGACATGACACCCCAAAACCCCGACCCCGACATGGCACCCCCGACCATGACACAGTACCCCTACCCCGACACGACATCGCAGACACCCCGACCCCGACACGACAAGGGTCATATATTTGTGAATTATGAGTTAGGTCATATATTTTTCAGTTTTGTTGTACAAAACATCATATTTATGTTGAATAGGTGGATTTAAATGTTGTGCATCGGTATAATGCGTGTGGAACTTTCGGTCTATCGTTGCTCCTTGTGTGACTTTCATGTGTGTTCTTGATGGAGGAATCCCGACTATTGTTGTGGGGGGCGCCTCATCATTCTTCTCTTCTTTGCGATATACTCGTTGATATATTGCGCTAGAAGAGAAGACGTGGTGCGTCCATCACCGCGGTCGAACTATTACTGTGAGAGAGTGCCCACCAACATATATACACCACCATATCAGTGTGAGAGAGAGCGCACCAACACACCATGAGATATGAGAGTTACTTAAGGAAAGCCTCGACGATCCGAAAGTCACACACGCATTATACCGATGTACATCCACCCACGATGTAATACCAATTACTATTATGTACATATATATTACTAATTAGTTCATGTTATTAGTCCACCCTACCGGTCCTTCACCTCCGTGTTGATGGTAAGGTTTCCCAAGTGCTTTCATTAACAAATGCATACTTAGCTTAAGAAATGAACTACTTAGCTCCAAAATGACCTATACTTAGCTTATTTTCATCAAAATGACTTTATATGCTTAGTTAGCTAGAAAATGGTATATTCTACCTAGGATAGCTATAAAATGACCTATACTTAGCACTTTTTCCTCCAAAATGACTTGTTATGCTTAGTTAGCTAGAAAATGGTATATTCTACCTAGGATAGCTATAAAATGATCTATACTTAGCTTATTTTCATCAAAAATGACTTGATATGCTTAGTTAGCTAGAAAATGGCATATTCTACCTAGGATAGCTATAAAATGACCTATACTTAGCATTTTTCCTCCAAAATGACTTGATATACTTAGTTAGCTACAAAATGGCATTAGTAGATAGTATAGCTCAATAATGATCTATAGCTAGCTTAGCTAGTTCATTTATGACATAATTAGCTCACTTAGGTACAAAATGGCATAACTACCTAGGATAGCTCAATAATGATCAATAATTAGCTTAGCTAGTTCATTTATGACATAATATGCTCACTTAGGTAAAAAGTGGTATAATAACCTTGGTTTACCTCCAAAATGACCTATACTTAACTTATTTTCCTCAAAATACATAATAACCTTACTTACCACCAAAATGATATATTCTACCCAGGATAGCTATAAAATGACCTATACTTAGCTTATTTTCATAAAAAATGACTTGATATGCTTAGTTAGCTAGAAAATGGTATATTCTACCTAGGATAGCTATAAAATGACCTATACGTAGCATTTTTTCCTCCAAAATGACTTGATATGCTTAGTTAGCTAGAAAATGGCATTAGTATCAAGTATAGCTCAATACTGATCTATAGCTAGCTTAGCTAGTTCATTTATGACATAATTAGCTCACTCGGGTACAAAATGGCATAACTACCTAGGATAGCTCCATAATGATCTATAATTAGCTTAGCTAGTTCATTTATGACATAATATGCTCACTTAGGTAAAAAATGGCATAATAACCTTGGTTTACCTCCAAAATGACCTATACTTAGCTTATTTTCCTCAAAAATACATAATAACCTTACTTACCTCCAAAATGATATATTCTACCTAGGATAGCTATAAATGACCTATACTTAGCATTTTGTCCTCGGAAATTACTTGATATGATTAGTTAGCTACAAAATGGCATTACTACCTTGGAGAAGAGGAGAGGAGAAAAAGAAATAGAAGATAAATTTTTCTTCTTCTTTTTCTTATTCTTTTTTTTATTATTTTTCTTTTTTTCTTCTAGCTAGGCTTCTTCTTCTTCTAACTATATCTTTCCTACTTTGCAGATTTGCTATAGAGGAGGAAGAGTGCATTGGTGGACTCTACTCTTCTACTTCTGCTACCTTTATGTTTATGGAAAACTTGGTTTGGATACATATGTATGGATATGTTGTTGGAAACCATATTGTGTGTTGTTGGAAACTTGTATATATGTTGGACATGTATGTTGGAACTTAATTATTGGTATATGCTTGTTTCAACTTATTTGGTATGCTTGTTGGAACTTGTTGAATGATATGTATGTTCTGGATATGTATGTTGGATATGTATATGTTGGCTATATATGAATATTCTGTCAAATTGAATGATTTTAAGAAAAACAAAAAAACAGGGGCTATATAGCCACTTTGCCGTCTGCTGGCACACGGCAAAGAGCTTTGTCGTCCGCCAGCAGACGGCAAAGTGGCCACGTGGCAGCTACCTGTGCAAACTAGGGCTGGCCTAGGTGGGTTCTTTGTCGTCCCCCAGTGGACGGCAAAGACATAAGGTCTGTGCCGTCTGCCAGCGGAAGGCAAAGCACGTTGTTAAGTACCCTAACGGAGCTAAGTGCCCATGTGTGTCGTCCAGGCTCTTTGTTGTCTGCTGGAAGACGACAAAGATTCAAAGGTCTTTGTCGTCTGCCAGTAGACGGCAAAGAAGCCTTTACCGTGGCTTATTCAGCCGGACGGTTTGCCGTCTGCTAGCGGACGGCAAAGCCTTTGCCGTCCAGGATGCATGCTACCGTCCGGGATGGCGGACGGCAAAGTATCTGTTTCCTGTAGTGCTCCCCTAAACGTTAAAAAACTATTTAATAAAATTAAAATAGAAAACTGAATAAAACAACAACAATAATTAATTAGTAATATAATTAATTAATTAATTGACTAATTAGTGATTAATCTATTAATCAACCTAATTAAACTGATTAGGTTAAATTAATGTCTCTCTTAGTTAAACAGAGTATGACATGTGGGCCCAGCCCTATTAACACTAATTAAACCTGTTAATTTAAATCTGTTAGTTAATATATTTTAATGTGTCACTGACAGGTGGGTCCCACGCCATCTAATTAAACTGATTAATTAGTTTAACCCTTAATTAAAACTAAGTCAATGACATGTGGGGCCCACTGGTCAGTTTGACGAGTCAACGACTTTGTTCACTGCTGATGTCAGCATGACATCATGCTGATGTCATAATTCTATTTTCGAATTAAAATGATCTATTTAATTTCAGAATATTGTTTAATCTGTAAAAATTACTATAAAATAAATCGTAATCTGGATTAAAAAGTTTTGAACATGAAAGTTGTTCAGAAAAATCCTACGAATCCGAATACGCAGTCCGGTCACCAGCCGCGTGCTCCTAGCATAGCAAACTTGGAACTTCTCCATTCGTTTCATCTCTCCGGTAGTAGGCCGAGACCCGGAAAATATCGTCAGCTATTCTTCCGACCCGCCCGCGACGTGTAATACCGTGTTAGTGCATGCCTAGCCTTGCATATTGCCATGTCGTGCATTGTGATCAAATTTGTGCTTTATATTTATTGTTTCTCCCCCTCTTCTCTCCGGTAGACCCGGAGACTGACGCTGCTACCGAGTACGACTACGCACCTGGCGATCAGCCTTTTGCCACAGAGCAGCAAGGCAAGCAACCCCCCTTGAGCATTCCGATATCGCCTACTCTTTTCCCTCTTATTCTTGCATTAGATTTTTGCTACTATATTAGTTCGCTCCTATTCTGATGCATAGCTTGTTTTTGATGGACTACTACTATTCCTGTAATCATACCAACTGCTTAGTATAGGTGGGTTAGTGAATCCCCAGTGAACCCTTAGTCCTAGTTGCCCCTGCTTGTTCATCGACGACCCAACGACTCGACGACTCGAAGACTCGATCAACCGACCGACAAGCCAGGCCCCTCACTTCACCGCACTCCCCTTAGTTGTATGACTCTGCAGTGCTACTATTGAGTACCAAGGGTGACACCTCATGAAGTACTCATGATGCTAGCCCTATTGTGTAGCTAGTCGGTCGTGGTTATCGTGGGTGATTCATCCTTCACCATTCCCGACGATGCCTCTCTTGTGCAAGGCCTAAAGTGTGTGACCCTTGAGGGTGATTCCTCTAATTCCACCTTGGAGGTTACATCGAGCGGGGACCGTTGAGGGTGATTCCCCAGTTCCTGCCTTGATGTTTTATACACACAGTTACTATGACCTGGTTACAGAAACATGTTGGTGACGGGTCGGCCCCAAGGGTACTTGTGTGAGAAAGATTTGGTGGGATGCGCCATAAGGCAGCCGAAGACTTGGTGGGTTGCGCCGGTAAGGCACTCGAGAGTTATTGGCAGGGCGACGGATTGCGTTATGGTTCTTGCTTGCCCCACATTAGTAAAATGCTAATGGGTTGAGTATTTGATCTAAGTTGGTCGTTAACCTTTTAGGCACTATACGTGGGAGCAGTTATGGGTGCTCAGCGTCGTTGTATCAGCCAAAGCAATGGAGTGGCACACGCCGGATTGGTCAGGAACGCATCGCGCTTGTTACTAAGGGGTTCTAGGGATGCTTCTGGTCGCGTGCGCATCGTGCAGGAGTGCAAGGGCAAGTGGGCCCACGAACCTGCGCACTTAGGATTTAGACCGGCGGGCTGGCCACTTTGTTGAGTCCAGGTTGGGCGACGATGTTTTGGATCTCAAGGCCAGGCATTACCCTAGAAAGTGGGTCCGACCGGAGGTGATCAAGCGTGTTGGAAATGCGGTGCACCCCTGCAGGGAAGAAATTATCTATTTGAATAGATGTGTCCATGGTAACAGGATGACTTGGAGTTATACCTTGACCTTATACAACTATAATTGTGATTTACTTTAAATGAAATGTGGCTCCAGGATTGCTTCCTCACAGGGAGTCGAGGAAGAATCTCTAGGCGTGGTTACTTAATAAAATTGCTACAATAGTATGCTTATAAGAGATTGCCTGTCTACTCTCTTCTAATGGTGCAAGATGCTGAAGATGCTAGTCTTCGATAGGACTACGCCTCCCCCCATTCCCGCTTTCTCCAGCCAGTCCAGATATAACCCCACCCCTTGATAATGATGCATGCTTAGCATAGTTCTGATGTCAGTCTTGCGAGTACTTTGGATGAGTACTCACCACTGCTTTGCTTTCTCTTTTCCCCTCGATTTGATTCTGCGTTCAGACGATGGAGCCCAGGAGATGGAGTACGCCGGAGACAACTACTACACTGCCGTAGGAGCCTACTACTTTGTGGAGGCGGCCCCCGACCAGCAGTAGGATAGGAGGTTTGTGCTAGCCTTCTTAAGGAAAAACTTGTTTAACTTATGTTTGTACTCAGATATTATTTGCTTCTGCTGACTCATGTTTGTCGAGCTTTGTATTCGAGCCCTCGAGGCCCCTGGCTTGTAATATTAAGCTGTATGACTTTAATCTATGTCTAGAGTTGTGTTTTGATATTGATTAGTGAGTCCCTGATCTTGGTCCTATGCATTGCATGTATGTTTAGCGTATGGTCGAAATTGGGGGTGTCACAATATTGAATCGGTTGTATTGAGGCAAGAAATCCAGATGAACCCTAGGCATTCGGTGTGACCGAGATTTTGGTGTTGGTTCCACCGAAATGCTCTTGGGAGGTTTTAATGGTTAGTCCTTGTCGATGCTCCACACACAAAGGGATCAAAAAGCACTTGTTCAAATTTTGTGATCCAGCATGAATGTAGTATGAGGTGAGAAGGCATAGATAGGTAAAGAAGTGGTCCTAGCCATTCTTGTATATCCAATTGGCAAATAAAAATGAAAATCAAAATAGCAACAATTGGGTATCCTCGAATGAGTAAATAAAGGTAAACCAACATGCTCACACAATAAGATGTCACATGAAATCATCGCAAACATGCACAAACACAATAGCATCTAACATGCACTTTGGCGATGACGGAGTCATCTATATATCAGTATATTGATTTAGGAGCCAAGTAAGAATACTTGATCATAGGTCATAGTCATCATTTAAGCACAAGTGGGGTTTCCACTTTCACATAAAGCATTTAATGTTGTCATATTCTTTTGAGATGCTTTAACTCAAGTCTTAGAGTAAAGCTCCCCTAGATGTGGCACCCCCCATAAGAGGGATAAACTAACATTGGGTTTTGTCGATGAAGACTTCATGTTGGTGAGGTAGTGATGGATGCTCAAAGTTGATGAAGATCACCAAGAGTTGGGAGCATCCTTGTTGTTTCATTACTGTTCTCACCTACATGGGTTAGTCCCAACATGCGAGAGACAAATACAAGGATATCTACAGAAATGGAGTGCAAAGCATATGTGATGATGTCCATTGATTTGTTGATTACCTTGTCCCTTGTTTACCTTTTAAGGAATGTGTGACTCCTTGAACTATTGCGTAGAGTTGATGTTGATTTCAAATAGTACTTGCCAATAATGAATATGAGTGAATTTCATTGGCAGAGTCACCCCTCAAGAACTCTCTAGTTCTTCTTCTTGGGGACCCACATCAATTTATAGGGATCCTTGGTGTTGAAGTAGCACTTGAAGAAGTTGAGCTTGTAGTAGACTTGGGAACCCACTTCACCAAAGCTTGGGATTCATCTTCATATGACTCAAAGTCCTCTTGAAGCTTGTTCTTGTCCTTGAGCTTGGTGTCTTGTGGTGGAAGGTCATCTTGAGCTTTTGTTCCCTTGAGGAGAGTATTTTCATACTTCTCCTTTTGAGGAACAACTTGGGATTGGGGTATTGACCTTCCTCCCATTCAACTCCGTTAGCATTGAAGTAGCCAACACCATGATTCTTTCGGTATCCTCCATGCTTGCATACAATCTCCTCAAATTGTTTGCACCCTTCAAGACTCTTGTAGATACCTTTGCCTATAATCCCTTTCAAAAGTTCATTTTCTTGCTCAAGTGTAACTTGGCTAAGAGAAGAGTTAGTGGGATCAAGAGAACTACTAGAAGCAATATCATTGAATTTATCATTTTTATTGCTACTAGTTGAAGAACCTTTCTTTATTTGTTACTAGCTTGCTTAGATTTAACTTGAGGCATGAATGTAGAAAATAGAAGTGGTTTTGCTAGATAAGAGGAAGTCTTCTTTTGAAGATCGTCATTGATAGCTTTAAGGAACTCATGCTCTTGCTCTAAATTGAGCTTCTGAAAGCATAACTTCTCATGTGTCCTTACAAGCTCTCTATGATCTTCTAGAGTTGATTCATGAGCTAACTTAAGAATTGTTAGTTCTTGATTTGGTCATTCTATTTCCAACTTATCATCATCACATGACTTATATTTATTAGAGTGAGTACTAGCAAGTTCATTTTGACTATCATTACTAGTTTTGTCAAATAGCAAGTCATCTTCAATTAACAAGTCATCTTCATCACTTTTGAAATCAAGATAACCGGGTGTGATACCTTGGTGCCTTTAGCCATGAAGCAAATTCCACTCCCTTCATTTGGTGAATTAAAAAGATCACACGAGTTGGAAGTCACTAGAACAATTCCGGAACACCTTCATCTTAACTATAGTCAAAGTTGGAGTGATAGCTTCTCTCGGACTGGTTGTCGGAGTCGGAGCCGGAAACCCATTCACCAACATTAGCTTGATGTTTCCTTCTTGAGTAGCTCTTCGTGCACTTGTCCTTCTTCTCCGAGTCCCTACTTCTCCTTGAGGGTCTTCATTCATTACGATCATCTCTACTCCTTCTCTCTCTTCGAGGTGACTCGTCTCTTGAGCTACATCTTCTTGGTGACTCTTCTCTTCGTTAGTAAGGAGACATGAATTTATTGGAGTAGTGTTCAGGATTCCCAAAATTATAGCAGTTTTGGTCATGACTTGACGAACGCTTCTCTTCATGTCTTGAGATCGTATCTTTGATCTTTGCTTCTATTCTTGTAGAACTTGTTGAATTTCTTGACCATGAGGCCTATCTCTTCACTTGTGATAAGGTTGTTGCTTGAGGTAGCGAGAGCACCGCTTGTGGCTTCGTAAGCATCGCTAGATTTGTGGTGAAGCTCTTCCTTGTCTTTGAGTGTCATCTCATGAGCAACAATTCTGGCAATCAGTTCTGTTGGTTTGAGATCTTTGTAGTTGGGCATCATTTCGATCAATGTGCAAACGGTGTCATATCGATCATCCAAAGCTTGAAGTATCTTATTGATGATGAATTTATCTGTCATTTCTTCGCTTCCTAAGCCGGCAATCTCATTGGTGATGACAGCTAGCCTAGAGTACATCTCAGCGACTCCTTCACCATCCTTCATCTTGATCTTGTGAAGCTAACTTTGAAGAACATCTAACTTGGATTCTCTCATGGACTCAGTTCCTTCACGCATATCAACCAAAGTGTCCCAAATCTCTTTTGCGTGTTGAAGACCGCTAGTTATGTTGAATTCTTTGGGGCATGGGCAGTTGAAGAGAATGTCACATGCTTGAGCATTGAATCGCAACATCTTTAATTCATCTGCAGTCGCTTCATGATCGGGTTCCTTTCCTTCCGCAAATAATTCACCTTGCAAGCCAACATGCAGAACAGCCCAAACGGCAGGATTATGAAAAGCAAATGCATTTTCATTTTGTGCTTCCAACTTGCAAAAATTGTGCCATCAAAGTACGGTCCTCTACGGTGATAATTTCCCTCACTAGATGCCATACTTCTCCTAGGTTGTGAAACCAATGCAATGGAGACCAAAGCTATGATGCCACTTGTAGGATCGAAAGTAGGTCTAGAGGGGGTTAATTAGACTACTTGACCAAATAAAAATCTACTTTTTCCCAATTTTAATTCTTGGCAGATTTTAGCATTCATAGTATGTCAACTAAAACCTACACATGCATGTCTAAGAGTATAGCAGCGGAAAGTAAAGACTTTGCATATGTAAGTAAAGAGAGGGTAAGGAAAGCAAACACAATTGGTGATACGATGATTTTTCCCGTGGTTCTGATAGGTGTTGTTGTCATGCGTCCACATTCATGGAGTATTCAACCCACGAAGGGTAATGGTCGCGAGAGTCCATGGAGGACTCTACCCACGAAGGGTTCCACGAAGAAGCAACCTTGACTATACCATGACGGCCTACGTCCACGGAGGACTAGCCTTACTCGGGGTAGATCGTCATGAAGTAGGCCATCTCCTTGCCCTTACAAACTTCTTGGTTCACTCCACAATAGGAAGTAGGAGGGTCCCAAACGACACCTAACCAATCTAGGAGGCACCACCCTCCAAAAGGTAATAGGCTCGGTAATGTCGATGAACTCCTTGCTCTTATGCTTCAAGATGATAGACTCCTCAACACACAATCACTCTCTCATACATATGGCTTGATACAAGAGATGGGATTGGTGGAAAGCAGCTTGGGGAGGCTAGAAATCAAGATCCATATGGTTGGAGTCGAAGATCTTGACTTCAACACAAGGGTAGGTGGTTCTCTCTCAGAAAACTGATAGGATATGTATGAAATGGTTTTGAGTGCTTCTATTATCGATAAGGTGGTTGTGAAGGGGTATATATAGGTATCCCCAAAAATCTAACTGTTACACACAAAATGACCAACTCGGTGACACCGATGTGTTGATCTGGGTGGTACCAAAGTGACCAAGAGGTGGCAACTTTTGAATCTCGTTGAGACCGACATAGGAATCTCGGTTGCACGGATAAGGTGACCAATGGTCAGAATGCTCATTCTCGGTGACGCTGAATCAACAATCACAGAGGGACCGAAACTGTGAACTTGCGTAACAGAAAGTTGGCATCCCAACTCGATGGCACCAAAAGCAGTATCGGCGGTACCGAAGGGTTAGGGTTTGGCTGACTCTGTCTAGGGTTTGGAATCGGTGGCACCAAATGTGGAATGTTGGTTGCACCGATTTTGAGTGTTTGGCTTAGAATAGACTTTGGTGGGAGAGTTTGTGGGTGTCTTTGGTGACTATTACTTGTGCACATATGAGCATTTTGTTCACCAAAAAAACTTTACCCCCTTTTAAAAGTATTGGCTTTCCTATGAACTCAAGATGATTTCTCACAAATATAAAATGTAGAGTCCTCTTGCTTGAAGCTTTGCCAACCTATTTCCTTGCATCTTGGGGTGTTCCACAATCTATTTTTGCCAAACCATCATTGAACTTTTCCTTAAATATAGTTGATGGAAACATTAGTTCAATGACTTATATGTTGTTATGAATTACCAAAACCACCAAGGGAGCAATTGTGCTTTCATGCGCCAATTTCCCCCCGGATTAACGCCAATCCCTCTCTTTTGTTACCTTGGCTGAAGCACCTTGAGCTCGTCATCATTTGCATCCCCAACGATGACATGGAGCGCTTGATCCGCAGCTATACTGCGCTGGAGTACCTTCATATTCAGGGGATGAATGGGTTGAGTAGCCTCCACATAACCTCCGTGAGTCTCCGGGCAATTTGTGTGTATTGCTGGTGTTGCAACTGAAGATCGCACAAGGTGAATCTCCAACTGGTCATTGTGGACGTCCCTTTTCTTTAGACATTACTTGTTGTTGATCAACAAGGTCCAACAAGAATCTAGATCATTCATGCACCGAAATTGATATTGTTTGGCTACTTGTCGTCAACTTATCTAAACTTGTTTTTGGAACCATAACCGTCCAGGTACAACAAACGCTCTCTTCTCACTCTTGAATTAACAATTTTTTTCTCTATTAACGATGTACATTTCTCTGTCATCCTAAAAATCATATCAACAAGCTTGACCCTGTATCTACGCAGAGTGAAGGTCTTAGCAGTGGAATCTGTCGGCCCTGGCCTGGACCAAGTTGTTATATTGCTAAGATGCTTTTTGTGCTTGGAGAAGCTATATGTCGAGGGGATGCTCTTTCATTGTAAATTTTAACCACAAGGGAGTTCAAATTCTGAAGCCCAGCAAATCATAATAGATCTGTTGTGTGTCCAAGCACTAATACATTCTCTTCTTTTGCATATATGGTTAGGCCCGGTAGTGGATAATGTGATACAATATAATAATCCCATTGAATGCCTTGATTTCCATCTCTCACAAACTATTTTGGACTCCTACCGAGGCACCTTACCGGAGATTATATTCTCCAGGTTCTTTGTTGTGAGAGCAAGTCTGCTAAAGATAATGAGATTTTCCTTACATTTATCACGCAAAAAGAATGGTTTGATGATAAACTATGGCGGACAGGACACAATGGAAAGCTCTCTGCAGAAGCTCAATTTCATTTTGTAACTTCATTTGACTGAATATTCAGAAGTCCTAATGTAAAGACCATAAATGACATGTGAGTGACGGATCCTTTCGCAAAAATTATTGAAGTTGGGAAACTCGTAGTAATATCAGTATGAACCTATCATATATGTTCATGTTCAGTTGATCAGCGCGGGCGTCTAGAGCTACAAGACAAAGTTTCTGCGTAAGGTGAATTTCATTTGTATTATTGGTTTGAATCCTTTAATCTTTGAATTTGAGTCTTGTAATGCAGGAATTTGAACATTTGTACTATTTCTGTCATTTGTGATACAACCATGCAAATGACTTCTTCTAAGGGAGACTCTTATTTTGGTAGGACTATATTTTCCTTAGTATGAAATGGCCAATTAATATCTGGACATGAATATGAAAATGACGATTAATATCCGTACCTTAAGAAGCAGAACCATGCCCGAGGGTATCCTGCGCGGCTCCAATGGCGCTCCCAGTGTTGCCGATGATGAGTGCCAGTTCAGAATGCATGTCGTAGTTGACACGCCCCGTCGGTCCGTGGTGTACACCAAACATCCAATATGGATGGATAACTCCAACGTTATGTACATGTTACATGACGCGGACAAGTATAGAGTGGTCTGGTTCGACCTCACATCGCACCGCGTGCTTTGCTCTCGCATCCCTGCGCGTGCTCTGCTCTCGCGCCCCTATGCTTACTCTGATCTCGCACCCGTCTGCTCTTTCTATGCTCCAGCGGTTGGGGACGGCCCACGATCATGTTCGGAGATCCATATGCATGCGGTGGCGCCATGCATGTCGCCCCATGCAGTTACATGCTCCACGACAAAATCATGCGCTGCAAAAACTGCCATCCCAACATGTCGGTTTTGCCTGATGTCCGACCCCCATTTATACCCACGGCCATTAACCATAGTCTCTTCACCCTTTCAATCGCGCCCCACAATACAATAAGCACACCCTGGATGACACATACAGAGAGGATGTCTAGCGGCGCTCTAATGGACTTCGGCGTGCATCATGTGGAGATGCACATGAGGAAGACGGACCTCATTGTGGTGTACACCAACGACCAGGGCATGGTGGAGGACTCTATCGACACCATGGAGCGGCTGCTTGATGCGGATGACAAGTACAAAGTGGTCGGCTTCGACCTCGCTTACACCGGCGGTCGTCCCAGGCATGATCACATGGTTTTCTTTGCCTAGTTGTGCATGGGCCATCACGTCGTCCTCTACCACTACTGCCTGGCCACAGTGCCTTGGGATCATCTCACCATGTTTGTCAACAGCGTCGACTACAAGTTTGCTATGGTGGACAGTCCAACGATCCAATGGTGCTCAAGACTTCAGGCTTGGCCTGCCAGAAGCTTGTGAACATCCACGGACACTATAGGGTCTGGGGTAGCAATAAGAGCATGGACTCCCGTGTTGACCTGGCCGAGGCTATCGTCGACCCCTACTACGCTGACATGAAGGCCGAGTGCAACAAGAACAAGCATGTCTGGCACAGGGCCTGGGTGAAGAAATTGGATGAATATCACCTCCAGATCGTGGCCAAGGAAGCGTACACATGCTATGAGATGTTTAGGCAGATCGTTGACATGAGGAAGTGCCTCCTACCTTAAGATAACAAGGGATCGAGCCACAAGCAGAGCGCTGGCGGCAAGCGTCAAAAGAAGTAGATGATTTGATGATCGTTTCTCAATTCTCATACTCCCTCTATGTATAAATATTCGTAGTTTTAGAGGGATAAGTTTATTATGCATGTAATTTTTTATTAAGGTGTGCGCCAATGTTATGTCTGTATTGGATGCTTAATTTGGTAATGCAATCATGGTCTTCTAAATAGAGCATAGATGTTTGTGGGCAGATTGAGCAAATCACATCGCATACGGAATAAACAACCAAATCCCTCGGCGATGATTTCATCAGTCCGTGACAGTTCTTTATCCGGAATTGTTTGCCCACAACACATCCGGGTGGCCAGTGTACATCACACACATCTTGATCTGAGAAAACGTTTGTGTTATTTTTGCTTATCGCACATAGTTCATCCCAATGGCATCTATGTTGTCTATCACACACCTCTTGATCTATGCAACCATTTATATTATTTTACCTCATCACAAATAGTTTATTCGAGTGACATGTATGCCATCTAACGCACACATGATCATCTGGACAATTGTTTGTGTTCTGCTTGATCAGCGCAAACAGTTTATCAGGGTAAACTGTATGTCATACATCACACACACTTGTATTTTTATAAGCGTTTGCGTTATATTATCTAATCGCAAATAGTTTATCTAGGCCAACTGTTTGCCAAACATCGCACACACAACTACTTTTAGATTGTATTTGATGGATACGCCATCACACATAGTTTACGTCATTAGAGACAGAGCTATAACTATACCGTTTGCGATTTGGTCATCGCACACAGTTTTGTCGAAGGGCCTCTAATTGATGTGTCGTCTTTGGACCATTCTGTAGTAGTGAAACCAATGACCCGGTCACGATGGAGAACTCCATTGACACTATTGAGCAACTTCTTGCAGATGGTGACAAGTACAAAGTTGTTTGTTTCGACATCGAGTACACCACGGGTCGTCTCAAGTATGATCAGAAGGTTTTTGTCACCCAATTGTGTGCATGCCATCACATCCTTGCCTACCAGTATTGTTTGTCCACAATTCCATGCGAGCATTTCACCAAGTTTGTCAACAACCCCGATTACAGGTTCACAACGATGGACACCACCAATGATCAAAATGTTGTGAAGATTTGGGGATTGGCCTGCCAGAAGCTTGTCAACATCCAAGGGCAATACAGGGTCTGGGGAAGCAATAAGAAGGGGAACTCCTAGGTTGACCTCGCCAAGGCTACCGTCAAACTCCTACTATGGAGACATGGATGCTGAGTGTGACAATGACAAGCCTATATAACACAAGGCATGGGTTAACAAACTGGATGAGGAACACATCAAGTACGCGGCCACGGACGGCTATACAAGCTACGAGATGTATAGGAGGATAGTTGATATGAGGAAGTACCTCCTTCCTGCTGATGGCATGGTATAGCCACAAGCACAGCAGTGGCGGCAACCGTCGCCACAAGAATTACTTGTTTTTATGATCGTCTAGTTTGTTGTATTTTTTATTGAGTAATGTACATGTGTTGTGTAGACACTTTGTAATTGGATGTTCAACTTGGTTATGCAACTATGTTGTTGTTCCATAGACAAAGCATGTATAGATTTTGTGAAGACCGAGCAAATCACATCTCACACGCTTAAACTAAGGAACACGTTGGTGATGATTTCATCAATCGTTGACAATTTTTTACCAACAACCGTTTGCCCACAACACACATAACTTGTCTGAAGAATTTTCTGTGTTATTATATGTCTAGAGGGGGGTGAATAGACTACTAGCAGGAATTTAAAATCTACACAAGGTACAAAGTTATGTGTTGGCAGATTTTAGCAATTATAGCAAGTCTAGCACACCCTACACATGCAAGTCATCAAGTATAGCAGCGGAAAGTAAAGACATTCACATGGAAGTAAGGAGTAAGGATAGGAAGATCAAACGCATGAAGAACATGAAGTTTTTTCCCATGGTTATGATAGGTGGT
Organism: Hordeum marinum; assembly: GCA_022496015.1. Classification (NCBI taxonomy): domain Eukaryota; kingdom Viridiplantae; phylum Streptophyta; class Magnoliopsida; order Poales; family Poaceae; genus Hordeum; species Hordeum marinum. Next base: position 270,891,205 of record CM039678.1, read on the forward strand.
GCTATCTACTTCCACGTTTATGGAGTCTTCAACCCATGGAGGGTAACGGTCGCGAGAATCCACGAAGGGCTCCACCCATAAGGGTACACGAAGTAGCAACCTTGACTATTCCATGAAGGCTTCCATGCACCAAGGACTAGCCTCACTATGGGTAGATCTTCACGAAGTAGGCGATCTCCCTGCCCTTAGAAACTTCTAGATTCACTCCACAACACCAAGTAGGAGGCTCCCAAGCGACACCTAACCAATCTAGGAGGGACCACCCTCCAAACTGTAATAGGCTCGATAATGTCGATGAACTCCTTTCTCTTGTGCTTCAAGATGATAGACTCCTCAACACACAATCTCTCTCTCACAGATTTGGCTTTGGTGTAAGAGATTTATTGGGAGGAAAGCAAGTTGGGAAGGCTAGAGATCAAGATTCATATGGTTGGAATGGAATGGCATGATCTCAACACAAGAGTAGGTGGCTCTCTCTCAGAAAATTAGTCGGTACGAGTGGGATCTGTTCTGAGTGCTTCTCTTGTGAGTGAGTGGTGATGGAGGGGTATATATAAGCATCTCCAAAAATCCAACCTTTACACCTAATAAGTCCAACTCGGTGACACCAATGTGTTAATCTCGGAGGTACCGAGTTGCCTAAAAGATAGCAATATTTGAGTCTCGGTGAGACCAATACATAAAACTCGGTTCAACCGATAAGGTGAGCAACGGTCAGATTGCCAGCCTCGGTGACACCAATTCAACAAACTCAGTGGGACCGATTTTCTGAATTACACGCTTTGTCATCGAAGGCGGATGTGAATAGCGCCGAGCTGGACAAGATGAATCGAAAGCTCAAAAGCTTCGAAGATGAGCTTGATGCCCTCAACAAAAGATTCGGTGAGGTGCAAGGTAAGTCTGAATCAACATCCGGACACCTTTGTCAGAATACTATCAATGGAGTTTTTCATAGTGTTAATGATCAATCAGCCTCGGTGAAGGAGGTGGAAACGCTCAAGGCCGAGCTGCAGCAGGCCTAGGAGGAGGTGGCAGTTTAGAATGCAGCAGCCGGACAAGAGGCCACCGTGCTTTCGGCTTTGAGAGCCACTAGCGACAATCAAGAGGCGTGGGTGCTGGAGATCCAGCAGGAGATCAAGGATGCCAGCCGCAAATGCGAGGTCCATGAGAAAAAGGCAAGGAGCACACGATCGAACTATCCACCCTAAAATCCGATGTCCAAAAGGAGCGGGTGGATAGGCGGTTCTTTGAAGAGCAGGTGCGCCAAGCGAAGGACATAACGGATGGTAAGACGTACTTACTACAGTGTGTCTTCGGGGATAGCAAGTTAAAGCTGCTTACCCTGGTGTGGCGTTCCTCAGGCGCCTGCTCCAACCATGAGAAGAGCGTGGCAGATGTGAAGCAGCTCTATGCTTCGGGGGAAGAAGAAGATGAAGCACGCCTATTCTGGGCACAGTTCGAAGCCCCCGAGCGCTCTCCTCTTCTCGCCGAACAGCTGAAGCATCTGATGGAGCTGCACCGGATGGCGGACCCGGCCATGAAGGACCTCTTCATCCGGTTATGGCCCAATGAGCCATTGCCCGACAGCTACTTCGGTATGGTGACGAGGCTGATCGACGCAGCGCCCCACCTGGACGCTATAAAGCGCTCCTCCTACATCGAGGGAGCTCGGATGGCCCTTGCAAACGCCAAGGTGCATTGGCCGGGGCTGGATCCAATGAAGATAGCTACCGCCCTGCCACGTCCTGGGAAGGAACATATGCGCCCCGAGCTGTACTTCGCCGGAGTGATGGAAGGTGCTCGGGCAATAGTGTCACAATGTTCGAATGATAACATGCTTTAATAAGTTGTAATGTGTCCGAAGACATTTTTTAAATCTTTAATTTTATAATTTGTCATGCTTTCAATGTTTTGCATTCCTTTATAAATCATGTGTGGTTGTTCGAATTTGAAAGATGCGAGTTGTCGGCTTCAGCCCCCATGTAGATACTTCATGGGGTGTCTCTGCCAAGCACTATATCCATTAGTAGAATTATCGGAACCCTAAGACGGTAGAGTGTGGTGGACTAGACAATCAGAGTGCTTAATTTCTTTCACTTAGCCATAGGGGCGCGAAAAGGACTGTGGGGGGCTGATGACTAGCACCCAGAGTGTTGTGATGTTTGGATGAACCGCGGCCAAGGCCAGCATCACATGGTTTGCATGGAGAACAAACCTCTCGCATAACACGGAATATCCACTGACGAAGATTTAAATATAACACTTTAATCTCGGATTCATATACCGGCTATCACATACTATGGCAGTTAGTTTTCGGCTTTCTCCCCTGAGGTGCTTAACCAGACTATCCGGAAACAGAATCACAAGGGTTCTCCCTTTTGCCCTTTTAGCTGAACGAGCAGAACGTAAACCCCTCACATAATAAGTTGTACATAAGGCGATTTGGTTTTAACCTCGAGCCCCCGGTTTATTTCCCAGTTGCTTCGTAACATCCCAAAACATTTCACAAGAAGAGGGAGAAAAGGAAAATATGTGCTGGAAGGAACAACAAGACAAACATGTATAATGATGCTATATTTTTCTCAATAACTCTTTTTACTCGGATTGTTGAAGCAACTGTGTACAGGTATGTGAAAAAAGAAAAAGTTTTATAGGAGTGGATGTACCAGGTGTCTTCAATTTTTGACCTTAAGTCTTCGATGTGCCCAGCCGCTTATGTACTCCTGCATCTTGGTGCACATTAATGGGTCATTTCGGTTGGCGAACGTATCTTGCAAACAAGATCTTGATAAGTCACCAAATTGTGGATGAGCTTTACGCCATTGGCAGGCCTTTCAATTGTACCTGCGTAGTGTTCGAATACATGTTAATGGTGGTGGTTCGGTCCAGCTGGACACCCACCTTTGTTTCCCCACCTCTACCCATGGAATTTTATGTGCAAAGTTGTGCCTCCTTGGCACGTACTTCACTAGTCATAGTGTTGTGCGATGGAGGGCGAGTCCCTATTTAAGGGGAGAGTATGGATCTAAGAGTTCATACTGAAGCCGAGCTCGCTTCCCAATCTTGCACGCCTTTAAAGCAAATGCCTAAGCTTGCCGATCATCTTCGTAGTTAAATTCGGCCGCCAGGGCCAGCACATGTTCCTTGGTTCGTAGAGAGCGCTTCGTGTAGCCGTTAACAGTGATGACCCCCTTTGGGTCAGGAATCTTGAGCTTGAGGTATGCATAATGCAGGACGACATTGAAGCCAGCGAATGTTGTCCGGCCAAGTAGGGCATAATACCGCTACAGAAGGGCACAATGTCGAAGATTAAGTCTTCGCTGCGAAAGTTTTCGGGCAAGCCGAACACAACTTCTAGGGTTACGGAGCCCATGCATCGGGCTTTGACACCTGGAATCAGTCCTTTAAAGGTAGTGTTACTGGGTTTGATCCTTGACGGATCTATGCCCATCTTTTCACCGTGTTTGCGTAAATCAGGTTAAGGCTACTTCCTCCGTCCATTAGGACTTTTGTGAGGTGATACCAATCTATAATGGGGTCTAGGACAAGTGCGGCCAAACCCCCATGACGGATACTGGTCGGGTGATCACGTCGATCAAAGGTGATCGGATATGCCGACCATGGGTTATACTTCGGAGCTACAAGCTCTACAGCGTAGACGTCACGAAGGGCACACTTCCTCTCCTTCTTGGGTATATGGTTGGCGTATATCATGTTTTGGAGGGAATTTCTTTTGTCTGCCACCAATCGGACCCCCAGGCTCATCGTCAGCCTCGCTGCGAGGGCTCTTGCCTTGATCCTCGGGCAGGAGCTTGCCAACCTGTTTAAACACCCAAAATTTACGGTATGTGTGGTTGGTAGGCTTTTCTTGGGCCCCATGGATTTGGCAAGGCCTTTTCATGATATTTTATAGTGGGGTTGGTCCATCGCGATTGCCTTGAGGCGGCTTCTTCCACTGCCCAGGTCGAGAATTGCAGAAGTCGACGTTAATAGCCGTATCATCAACATCATTGTTGTTCTTTCCATCCCGAACTTCAGAGGTTCTGAGGCATTCTAAGTTGTGGCTGCGTCTTGCTAGCCAATTATCTTTGCTAGCGCAAAAGAGGGTCATGAGGGATATAAGGGCGGACATAGTCCAAGGTTTATCCTGGCCGAGCTGGCGAGCCAACCATTCATCCCGAATATTATGCCAGAAAGAGGCTATTGCCTCAGCATCCAGGCAGTCGACAATTTGGTTCTTCTTGGTCAAGAACCGATTCTAGAATTGTCACGCAGATTCTCTGGGTTTTGTATGAAGTTTCTTAGGTCGGAGGAATTCGGCGGCCGAACATAGGTGCCTTGGAAGTTATATCAGAATGCATCCTCTAAGTCTTCCCAGCATCCAATGGAGTTTTTGGGGAGGCTGTTTAACTAGTGCCGAGCTAGCCCCTTTAGTTTTAGGGGGAGATATTTTATGGCGTGGAGACCATCTCCTCGTGCCATATGGATGTGGAGGAGTAATTCCTCAATCCATATGGTTGGATCAGTTGTCCCATCGTACTGTTCGATGTTCACAGGTTTAAAACCCTGTGGGAACAGTTGCTGCATCACCTCATCGGTGAAACATAGAGGGTGAGCGGCACCTCAAACCCGAGCTATGTCGTGCCTGTATTCGGCATCTGTCCTAGCTCAATTATGTTCCCGGCCTCTGTTATTGTTTCGTTCGAGCCATGGTCTGTACCCATCCCGTCTATCGGGTGAGTAGCCTCTGGATCCGGCACCACCTACTCATGTGTTGAGATCAAGATCTTGTACTCCAACCATATGAATCATGATTTCTAGCCTCCCCAAGTTTCTTTCCTCGCAATCAACCTCTTCTACGAAGCCAAATATCTGAGGGAGTGATTGAGTGTTGTGGAGATTATCTTTTGAAGCACAAGTGCAAGGAGTTCATCATACTTCCCACATCTATTATCTTTTGGACAGTGGTGTCTCCTAGATTGGTTAGGTGTTGCTTGGGAGCCTCTGACTTTGTGTGGAGTTGAACCAAGAAGTTTGTAAGGGCAAGGATATCGCCTACTTCATGTAGATCTACCCCGAGTGAGGCTAGTACTTCATGGATGTAAGCCTTGGTGGAATATACAAGGTTGCTACTTTGTGAACACTTATGGGTGGAGCTCTCCATGGACTCTCACGATCGTTACCCTAAGTGGGTTGAAGTCTCCATCAACGTGGATGTACGATAGCACCACCTATCGGAACCACGAGAAAAATCTTAGTGTCTGCAATTGTGTTTGATCTTCCTATCTCTACCCCTTACTTTCATGTGCATGTCTTACTTTAAGCTACCAAACTTGATGACTTGCATGTGTAGGGTGTGTAGACTTGCTAGAATTGCTAAAAATTCTGAACCAATAAAATTGGAAAAAGGTTATGTTTTTATGTTTCCAAATAGTCTATTCCCCTCCCTCCTCTAGAAGCCTATTCTAGTGATCCCACAATTGGTGTTAGAGCTTTGGTATCTTGATACGTCTCCAACGTATCTATAATTTTTGATTGTTCCATGGTGTTACATTATCAATCTTGGATGCTTTACATTCATTTTATAGCAAATTTATATCATTTTTTGGGACTAACCTATTGACATAATTCCAAGTGCCAGTCGCTATATTTTGCTTGTTTTTTACTTTCCTAAATACCAGTACCAAATGAAGCCCAAACACCATGAAACTTTTTGGAGATTTTTTTGGGACAAAAGACACCTGGAGGACGACAGAAGTACAAGTGAAGTGGGCCGAGGAGGCCAGAAGACACCAGGGCGCACCAAAGTCCCCTAGCACGTCTTGGTGGGTTGTGTCCTCGTCGGTACACCTCTCCTCCGCCTATCATCTCTATAAAGACCAAAATATTCCAAAAACCCTAGGGGATTCAAAGAAACACAATTCTAGCCACAACAAGTTCCAAAACCGCAAGATCCAATATAACACCATCATGGAGGGGTGCATCGTCTTCATGGGTGCCTCTCCGATGATGCGTGGGTAGTCCACCATAAACCTACGGTTCTGTAGGCAGTAGCTAGATGGCTTTCTGGGGACCCCAAGTCATATGTCACCATCATCAAATGTACGTGCATAGTGATCCCAGAGATCAATGCTCACTGAACACACAAAAACTGGAATACAAGAGTCTCACATCCTTACATACCGTCTTACACAAATAAGGGCCAAATAGGCCAATTCTTACATAGATAGGGATGCAAGGGCCAAATACTCAATCATAACAATAAACGGAAGTCTTGATCGAAAGCGTGAACCCATGCGTCTCCCTTAAACCTACATGCATTCTGACTAGGAAGCGTCCTAGTTTGCATGTTCATCAGCAATGAACTCTTCACCGTGTTCATGTTCTTCCATGCCTAGCCAATTAAATAACTAGTGGCAAGCCAATGAGTACTTTGAATGTACTCACAAGAAACCCATGTTTTGGAACAAGGTACAACAATGCATGATAAGCACTAAGTAGGTAAGCTTATGCAGAAAGCTAATTTTAGGTGCAATGACATGATCAAGCAACTTAAGTTAGCATGCATGAACTATTGACAAGTATTCATGTGAACAAGTCTGAGTTATCATCATAAGAAGGTTCATCATCATGCCAAGTTATTAGACTTGGCTCAAGTATCATCCTTGTGTCATCCACACGCACACACACACACCGAGTTTGTGAAAACATCGGACGCAGTTTAAGCAGGACCTCCAACTGTCCATGACCATGGACACAACTATTCGAATAGTTCTACACTCTGTAGAGGTTGCATAGTTTACCCACAAGACTTGGGGAACTTCCGTGTCATCCACAGCTCGCGGTAAATTTCATACCCAAGGTAAGCACCCGAACATTGCCTTTCCCCTAGCGATACTAAACAAAGAGTCCACTCGTGGTACCCAGCCCTCACGATGTACATCACACGAGCCTTTCTCTAGATCGTAACATACATGAGGTGACCAACGGTGTGCTCGATGCCTGTGAAGATAGTGCGTGATCGTCCATTCTGTTATGACCCCATATTGAGAGTGACAACTTCACTCCCGCCACTAGTAATGCGGGCTCTATGATAGTACCCACCAAGGTAGTCAACAAAGCCTCGTCCAATAAGGGGTATCTTGGTTGTGCATGTAAGGTTGGGACGGTTAGCAAATCTTAAAACTCGCTGTTTTCGAAACACACACACAACTTGCTCCGATACACCACTTCTTTATCAAGTGGTTACCTAGCTCATTATCATCTCCCTCGGCATTAGTCGCGGCCGACAGGGTTTTCGAAGAGTCTTTGAAATCATCTTGTTTCCAACAACATGCATATTCTCATCCCATTTGCGTAGCATGATCTAAGCATTCTATCTACTCCCACCCGCACAACCCTCATAAGGATGGTAGGGTCATGCATCATGCAAGTATCAACTGTAAAGTGTCAGAGGCATCCCATCGAAGGGGGGGGGGGGTACGATATCAACATGATCATTTCATCAGAATATAAAGTGCTATATGTCATTCATGAAAAAGTTTCTTAACATGGTCAAAGGGCTGCTTGCTTGGCTCAACAAAGTCTTTGGGGTCTTCGAAATCTTCAGGTCCAACCTCTTCGTCAATAGCGTAATCTATCGTCGCGATAAATAACGATAATAATAAGCATCACGGAAAAACAGAGCACAAACTCTACTTCTAAAATGCTACCCTACTCTGATAAATACTACAAACTATTCTAAGAATATTTGTCTAGGGTTTTGTAGTTAAAAATGTTTTCAAAACTATTTATAACAGAGGTTAAGAATGGTTAAAAGAGGTTTTAAAATAAAATAATAGATAAAAGGTTTTCAAAAAATTATACAAATGGCACTATTCAATTGTACACAATATTTCAAGATTTTTAGTAAAAGAATAATTGGATTTTGACACTTATTAAACTCTATGGGATTTTTGGAATCCCACTGATAAAGGAAAAGGAAAAAGGCCTCAGGGCCAGCTGGGCCAGAACAGACCTAGTTGGGCTGGGCTTGGCCCACGCACACTAGCGAGCAGCAAGGGGGCCATGTCGAAGGTGGGGTGGAGGAATATGCCTCCACTTTCCACGTTGCGCCCTGGTCAAACCCGACAGGCGTGTCCTGGGGGCCTTGTGACCAGCGAGAGAGAGGGGGATGAGAGGGTGACACACGGGCCCCACCAGGGTCATCTTCAACTTCCACACAGTGGACGGGGTGAGCTCACCGGCAGCGTTTCCGATAGTGGCTCGAGGCGCTGAGGTCACGAGCATGCTCAGGAGGCTTGAGCGCCTCGAGGGGAGGTGGACTTCGTCACTGGTGCTGACGGTTTCGTCAAGGACGATGGATCCGAGCGGCGGAGCTCCTGTTCAAGTCGAGCTGCTCGCCGTGGGTTGCCATGGGAGGAAAAAGGAGGGGAAATTAGGTCAGGGAAGCTTAGGGTACTCGGATGAAAGGAGAACAGGGGTGCAGGAAGGACATACCGCGCGTATTCCGGCAAGCCGAGGCGGGAAGCACCGTCTTGATTTCGAGTGCTTGGTCCTCGAAATGGAATGGGAGAGGTGGAGCACCATGATTCGGTGAGGGAGGAGAGGTTCAGAATGTAGGGAGAGACGTGGGGAGGCCTCTTTATAGGTGGAAGAGAGTCCATGATGGGCTTGTGCACCAGCAAGGTCGAGGCCAAGGCTATAGGGCACGGGGGCTTGTGAAGATAGGTCAGGGGTGTTCCTGGGTGTCGCCTAGGACCTGTGGAGGGGGGAGAGAGCTGGGGAGGAGCCAGGCATATCGCGCGTGTGACGCCAGCGGTTGGCCAAACCGAGAGGCTGCATCGCACGTGTGGGATGCCATTAGAGAGAGAGGGAGGAAGGGGCCCGCAGAGTGCCGTGGTGTGGACATCGAGGGGGACATGGGGGACATGCTGGGAGGCCTGAGGCTGTCAGGGATGGGGATTGGGCAGCGGCTACGGTGCGGTTGGGCGCTCTAGCACGCTCTGGAGCGCCCGTTTGGCATGTCGTGGCATGCCAATGGCATTTTGCTCGCGGCCACTAGTGTCTCGGGGTACCATAGGGGTTTAGAAAATAGGATAGATGCATTGGATGCTCTTCTAGCTGCCATGGTTCAGAAGAAAAGGTGAGGGGAGGGAGAAAAGGTGTTGTCCAGAGGGTAAAAATGTGGTTTTACCCCTCCATGGTTGATCTCAGGGCAGGAGAATGTTAGTGGGGTAAAATAGGACTAAGTATAGATGTGGTAAAAATTTGGGGTCAAGGAGAACGAGTTAGGAAGGGAGAACATCGCTTTTAGCAATTTTCCAGGAGGTACTTGATGATGTTTTAGTAAGAAAATGGAGTTTGCTTTCCATGAGATTTAACGGGATGAAAATATAGGTAGAAATAGAGGGGATCACCAAGTTTGAGGAGATTAGAAGAAATTTCACAATGTAACTTTGTAAAACCCTAGAAATCAACAGAATAATATTCCTGTAGATCTAGGCATGCATTTCCATTATCCTTCATGCACCACTTTGTGTGGCATCCTTATTTGGGTAATAGAACATTCCTACAAAGTTTGGCTACTGATGCTAGTGCTGCTACTACAGAGGAGGAAGAGGAGGAACCTGCTCCTCAGGCCCCTCCTAAGAAGAAAGCTAAGAAACTTCTGGCTGATGCTATGCCCAACCTAGACCCCTCCAAGAGCACCAAGTAAACTTCAAAGAAAGCTATTGTACAGAAGTCCAAGAGGACTAGCAGAGATATACTTGCTTCTGAGAAGAACAAGAAGTTCATTTTCAGAGAAGTTGATGATGACGATGATGCCATGACTGTTCTGATGAAGCTCACACCTCACCATCCAGTTCATGATGCCACCCACCCAGTAGCTGAGGATATGAAGAAGAGTAAGGATTCAGGCTTGAGGGCATGGAGAGCTATTGATTCATATGCCCAAAGGAGAAAGACTGTTGTAGATAACAGGTTTTATACCAAGGAACAACAAGGCTTCTATGAGACAGTTTTGCTACACAAGAGCCCTGCAGTCAGTGACATGAGGTATGTTTACTGGAAGTACATCAAATATAATGCGGATTACTTTCCATGTGTCCAAGACAACTTCCACTTCATTGGACTTGGTAAATTTGTTGGGAAGGAATTCACTGCTTGGAACAATGTGATGACCATGCAATTCTACTCCGCTGCACATTTCTATGGAGATGGTAGGATTGTATGGATGATTGAAGCAGCAAGATATGAATCTTGTGTTGATTCGTGGGCTACCATCTTAGGAGTCCCAGAGGTTCAAGGATGGAGATTTGGATGTCTACACAGAATCCAAGGAGATCCACAATGCTATGAAGGATATGTATAATCCTATCCCTGCAGATAACATGCATTCTCACAAGCTTGGTTCTATCTAACTTCTCCAGCCAGGCCTCCGTACAATGAACACCATCCTGAGGCATGCCTTGATGCCCAAGTCTGGAGATGAGAAGATGATTCGTGGATACTCCATCAACATGCTCATCCATCTTGATCGTCACACCGGGATTCGAGTGATGGACTTGATAGAAGAGACTGTGAAGAGGGTTGCTACTGATCAGAAGCGCTCATGCTGCTATGCACCCTATATACATATGCTCATCAATTATCAGCTTGAGAAGCACATCTTTGCTCTGGACAGTCCCCATTGGCAACTTTAGCCGGACTTTGAGGACAATGTTGTGGTCATGGACCCAGACCATCCCACATCAGCTGCAGCTGAGGCACATGCACAGGCAGAAGCAGAGGCAGCTCGAGCCACTTGTTCTCAGGTTCCCAGGTCTAGGAACGAGCAGATGGATCTTTTGATCACCACTTTCATGAATATAAAGAAGGACATCAAGACCATTATGGATACTCAAGAGAGCCTTGCAAACATCATTGATGATAGAGTGAAAACTCTAAATGACAAGGTTGATAGGCTGACTAAGATAGTCAATGAGCTCAAGAAGGAGGTTGATGAATCCCCAATCCATCCCCACTCCTCAGAATCTGATTCTTCTAATGATGAGGAAGACAGTGCACCTGCCAGGACGACTACCCAGTTCACGACTAAGGCCAGGACGCCTATAGTACCATCTCTAGAGACGAGGCCTTCATCTTCTACTCCAGCCGTAGTATCTTCAACTCCATCAGCTCCAGCGCCTCCAGTATCTACTCCAACTCCATCCAGGACTTCAGGAGGCGTCTTCGCCGATGCAGTTCTCTTGACTCCGGCATCGACGACCGGAGGAGATCAGCTGTAGAATGATTAGCTATATCTCTTTGAACTTTTTGGTAACTTGTTGCCAAAGGAGGAGAAGTTGTATACAGAGCTTAGGCTTCGAGTGAGAGAGCGTCTGTTTTTATTTGCTAGTTTTACAAAACTTTGGTTTGTTTGGTTTGACGTGAGATACTTTTGTGTTTGTGTGTGATCATATGCTGTTATGTGTGTTGCTACTATTTCCTATCATTTGATGATTATGTGATGATCACTCACTTTGCTTGTTCTGTTGTGCTATGTCGATTAACTCTTATTACTCTCGCACACCACCAAGTTGTTGTGATGATTATATAACAATTATATTCATTGATTATATCATATGTCGAAGCTTTGATCTATATGTTCTCATCAATTAGAAAAAAGGGGAGATTGAAAGCACATTTGCTCCCTTGGTGGTTTTGGTAATTTATAAACAAATATAAGTCATTGAACTAATGATTCCACCAAGTATATTTCAGGAAATGTTCATTGATATGATTGGAAAAAGGATCATGGAGATTGTGGAATCCCCCAAGATGCAAGGGAATAGGTTGGCAAAGCTTCAAGCAAGAGGACACTACATTTTATATTTGTGAGAAACCACTTTGAGTCCATAGGAAAGCCAATACTATTAAAAGGGGGTAAGGTTTTGTTGGTGAACAAAATGCTCATACGTGCACAAGTGGTAGTCACCAAAAACACCCACAAACTCTCCCACCAAAGTCTGTCCAAAGCCAAACACTCAAAATCGATGCAACCAACATTCTACACTCGGTGCCACCGATTCCAAACCCTAGACATACTCATCCAAACCCTAGATTTTTGGTGCAACCGATACTGCATTTGGTACCACCAAGTTGGGTTGCCAACTTTCTGTTACACAAGTTCACAGTTTCGGTCCCTCCGAGATTGTTGGATCGGCGTCATCGAGATTGGACATTCTGATCATTGGTTACCTTATCGGTGCAACCGAGATTCCTATATCGGTCTGGCCGAGATTCAAAAGTTGCTAACTTTAAGCCACTTTGGTATAACCGAGATTCAAACATCGGTTCCACCGAGTCTAATTTATTGTGTGTAACGGTTGGATTTTTGGTGATGCCTATATATACCCCTCCACCACCAACCACTCGAGTGCGAAGCACTCAGAACTGTTCCCCACTCATATCGATCAGTTTTCTCAGAGAGAACCACCTATCCTTGTGTTGAGGTCAAGATCTTCCACTCCAACCATATGGATCTTGATTTATAGCCTCCCCAAGTTGCTTTCCACCCTATCAATCTCTTCTACCAAGCCATATCCGTGAGAGTGTGATTGTGTGTTGAGGAGACTATCATCTTGTAGCACAAGACCAAGGTGGTCATCGTTATTATCGAGCACATTACCTTTTGGAGGGTGGTGACTCCTAGATTGGTTAGGTGTCGCTTGGGAGCCTCCTACTTCGTGTTGTGGAGTGCACCAAGAATTTTGTAAGGGCAAGGAGATCGCCTACTTCGCGAAGATCTACCCCGAGTAAGGTTAGTCCTCCATGGACGTAGGACGTCATGGTATAGTCAAGGTTGCTTCTTCGTGGAACCCTCCGTGCGTAGAGCCCTCCGTGGAATCTCGTGACCGTTACCCTTCGTGGGTTGAAGACTCCATGAACATGGATGTACGATAGCACGACCTATTGGAACCACGGGGAAAATCATCGTGTCACCAATTGCGTTTGATCTTCCTACCCTCTCTTCACTTGCATGCTTTTCTTTACTTTCCACCGCTATAATCTTGGACATTCATGTGTAGGGTGTACTTGACATACTATGAAATCTAAAATCTGCCATGAATTAAAATTGGGAAAAAGGTAGATTCTTATTTGGTCAAGTAGTCTAATCACCCCCCTTTAGCACTACTTTCGATCCTACAGACCCAAGGGGGTCATTACTATCAAAGCCAATACCGAGCGCTCCCTTAGAACTGAGGAACATGTAATGGCCCTAACGGTCGAATTCAGTTACAAAGAAGATCGACAAGTTCCGATACCCGCCGTAAAGGCACAGAAGGCTGGGAAAACAAGTTCAGCTTCAGACCGAAAACGCAGATCCTCCCTCCTCCCCTCTATAGTGACTCGCCCCCCACCGCAAAGTATGTGTTGAGGAGGCACAACTTCGCACTTAAGATTCCATGTGTAGCGGTGGGGAAATTAGGATGGGTGTTCGGCTGCCCCGAACTGTTACCATCAACACATCTTCAGACAAGACGCAGGAGCTCCTAAAAGAGCCTGCCTACTGTGTAAAGCTCGCTTACAATTCGGCGGCCTCTCAAGATCTTGTTAGCAACATCCGCCCGCCAAACACTAACACCCATCAAAGTGCACCTAAGAGCAGGAGTCAACTAGCTAGGGGGCATATCGAGGACGTCAGGTTACCAATTGAAGACCTCTGGTACAACAACTCATGTATGATTTTTTCTTATTTTATTTCACATACCTGTAAACAGATGCTTCGGCAATCAAAGTTATAAGAGTTGTTGAGAAAATGCAAAAATTGTGTGGCGCTAGTTCACCTCATTTGTCCTATTTTCGGTGCATATTTTTCCTTTCTCCCTCTTCTCGCGAACCTGTTTGGTATGGCGCGAGGTCACTGGCTAATAGACAAGGGTCTCGCGTTACAACACAAATCGCCCTATTTATAGTGTGTTTGGCGTCTTGGCGTTCGCTTTATATGCATTGGTTCCGAACTATGTCTTTGGTTAATAAGTTGGGTTGGCCGGCTCCTGTGCTTGCCCCTTTACATTCCGCTCGTTCGGCTAAAAGGTCAAAGGAGCACACCTGCGATTTTGCTTCCGGATAGTCTGGTCAAGCACCTCAGGGTAGAAAGCTGAAAATGGACTGTCATAGTATGCGCGATCCAATCTATGAACCCCAAGCTAGAGGTGTTATACTGTTGGGAGACGTAGTAGTAAATCCAAAAAATTCCTACGACCAGCAAGATCTATCTATGGAGAAACCAGCAACAAGTAAGGGGAGATTACAGCTTCTTACCTTTAAACATTGCTAAGTGGAAGCGTTACAAAAACGCAGTTGGTGGAGTCGTACTCGTAGCGACTCAGATCACGGTGGATTCCAATATTAGCTCCGAAAAACGGCGCCTCCGCGTTCAACACACGTGTAGCCCGGTGACATCTCCTATGCCTTGATCTAGCAAGGAGGAAGGATAAGTTGAGGGAGAGCTCCGACAGCACGACGGTGTGGTGATGGTGGAGCTGCGTGGTCTCCGGCAGGGCTTCGCCAAGCACTACAAAGAACGAGGAAGAGGAAGGGTAGGGCTCTGCCGACAGAGAGAGAAAACTCGTGTGTTTGGCAGCACCAAACCCTCCACTATATATAGTAGGAGGAGGAGGGAGGGCGCAGCCCTAGGGTTCCCACCCTAGGAGCTGCGGCCGGCCCTAGATGGCCTTCTGGCCGACGGCTAGAGAGGGAGAGGGGTGCGGCTGCCCTAGGCTAGGTCTTTGGGCCCATCATCCCTAGGGTTTGCCCCCTCCCACCTTCAGCTATGCCTTGGGCCCTTGTGGGGGCGCACCAGCCCACTTAGGGGCTGGTTCCCTCCCACTTGTGGCCCGTGCAGCCCTCTGGTGCCTGTGGCCCCACTTGGTGGACCCCCGGAACCCTTCCGGTGGTCCCGATACGTTACCGGTGATGCCCGGAACACTTCTGGTGACAAAAACCTCACTTCCTATATATTATTCTTTACCTCTGGACCAGTTCGGAACTCCTCGTGAAGTCCGGGATCTCATCCGGGACTCCGAACAACCTTCAGTAACCACGTACACTATTTCCCTATAACCCTAGCATCATCAAACCTTAAGTGTGTAGACCCTACGGGTTCAGGAGGCACGTAGACATGACCGAGACATTTCTCCAGTCAATAACCAACAGCGGTATGGATACCCATGTTGGCTCCCACATGCTCCACGATGATCTCATCGGATGAACCGTGATGTCGGCGATTCAATCAATCCCGTATACAATTCCCTTTGTCTATCGGTATGATAGTTACTCGAGATTCGATCGTCGGTATCCCTATACCTTTTTCAATCTCACTACCGGCAAGTCTATGTACTCGTTCCGTAACACATCATCACGTGGATAACTCCTTACTCACATTGAGCTCATTATGATGATGTATTATCGAGTGGGCCCAGAGATACCTCTCCGTCACACGGAGTGACAAATCCCAGTCTTGATTCATGCCAACCCAACAAACACTTTCGGAGATACCCGTAGTGTACCTTTATAGACACCCAGTTACGTTGTGACGTTTGGCACACCCAAATTATTTCTTATGGTATCCAGGAGTTGCACAATCTCATGGTCTAAGGAAGCGATACTTGACATTAGAAAAGCTTTAGGAAACGAACTACATGATCTTGTGCTACGCTTAGGATTGCGTCTTGTCCATCACATTATTCTCCTAATGATGTGATCCCGTTATCAACGACATACAATGTCCATGGTCATGAAACTGTGAACATCTAGAGGCTCACCAGGGACATGTTGTGGTCTATGTATTCACACATGCATTATGGTTTCCGGTTAATACAATTACAGCATGAACAATACACAATTATCATAAACAAGGAAATACAATAATAACCATTTTATTATTGCCTCTAGGGCATATTTCCAACAGTCTCCCACTTGCACTAGAGTCAATAATATAGTTACATTGTGATGAATCAAACACACATAGAGTTCTTGTGTTGACCATGTTTTGCTTGTGAGAGAGGTTTAGTCAACGGATCTACAACATTCAGGTCTGTATGTACTTTACAAATATCTATATCTCCCTCCCGAATGTAATCACGGAGGGAGTTGAAGCGGCGCTTGATGTGTCTTGTCTTCTTGTGAAACCTGGGCTCCTTGGAAGGGCAATAGCTCTAGTGTTGTCACAGAATAGATTCATCGGGCCCGACGCATTGGGAATTACTCCTAGGTCGGTGACGAACTCCTTCATCCAGACACCTTCCTTTGCTGCTTCCGAAGCAGCTATATACTCCGCTTCACATGTAGATGCCGCCATGACGCTTTGCTTGTTGCTGCACCAGCTTACTTGCCCCTCTGTTCAAAATATACACGTATCCGGTTTGTGACTTGGAGTCATACGGACCTATGTCGAAGCTAGCATTGACGTAACCCTTTATGATGAGCTCTTCGGCACCTCCATATACAAGAAACATGTCCTTGGTCCTTTTCAAGTACTTTAGGATATTCTTGACCGCTGTCCAGTGTTCCGCTCTGGGATCACTTTGGTACCTCCCTATCATACTTATGGCAAGGTTCACATCAAGTCTGGTACACACATTGGCATACATAATAGAGCCTATGGCTGAAGCATGGGGGATGACTCTCATCTCTTCTATATCTTTGCCATGGTCGGGCATTGAGTCGTACTCAATCTCACACCCTGTAACATAGGCAAGAACCCCTTCTTGGACTGATCCATACTGAACTTCTTCAATATCTTTTCAAGATATGTGCTTTGTGAAAGACCTATGAGGCGTCTCGATCTATCTCTATAGATGTTGATGCCTAATATGTAAGCAGCTTCTCCAAGGTCCTTCATTGAAAAACACTTATTCATTTAGGCCTTTACGCTTTCCAAAAGTTCTATATCATTTCCCATCAACAATATGTCATCCACATATAATATGATAAATGCTACAGAGCTCCCACTCATTTTCTTGTAAATACAGGGTTCTCCATAAACCTATATAAACCCAAACGCTTTAATCACCTCATTAAAACGAATGTTCCAACTCCGAGATGCTTGCACCAGCCCATAGATGGACCGCTGGAGCTTCCATACCTTGTTAGCATATTTAGGATTGACAAAACCTTCCGGCTGCATCATATATAGTTCTTCCTTAAGGAAGCCATTAAGGAATGCTGTTTTGATGTCCATTTGCCAGATGTCATAATCATAAAATGCAGCAATTTCTAACATGATTCAAACGGACTTCAACATCGCTACGGGTGAGAAAGTCTCATCGTAGTCAACTCCTTGAACTTGTCGATAACCCTTAGCGACAAACCGAGCCTTATAGCTGGTCACATTACCATCCGTGTCAGTCTTCTTCTTAAAGATCCATTTATTTTCTATGGCTCGCTTATCATCAGGCAAGTCCACCAAAGTTCATACTTTGTTCTCATACATGGATCCTATCTCGGATTTCATGGCTTCAAGCCATTTGTTGGAATCCGGGCCCGCCATCGCTTCTTCATAGTTCAAAGGTTCACCGTTGTCCAACAACATGATCTCCCGGACAGGGTTGTCATACCACTCTAGTGGACCTTCGACATTCAATACTAACTTGATCTGAAGTTTCATGATCATCATCATTAACTTCCTCTCCAGCCGGTGCAGGCTCCACAGAAAAAACTTCATGTGTTGCACTACTCTCCGGTTTGAGTGGAGGTACAATTACCTCATCAAGTTTTATTTTCCTCCCACTTACTTCTTTTGAGAGAAACTCTTTCTCAAGAAAGGATCCATTATTGGAAACAAAGACTTTGCCTTCGGATCTGAGGTAGAAGGTATACCCAATAGTTTCTTTGGGGTATCCTATGAAGACGCACTTTTCTGCTTTGGGTTCGAGCTTCTCAGATTGAAGTTTCTTCACATAAGCATCACATCCCCAAACTTTCAGAAACGACAGCTTAGGTTTCTTTCCAAACCATAATTCATACGTTGTCGTCTCAACGGATTTTGACGGTGCTTTATTTAAAGTGAATGCGGCAGTATCAAATGCATATCCCCAAAATGATAGCGGTAAGTCGGTAAGAGTCATCATAGATCGCACCATATCCAATAGAGTGAGATTATGATGTTTAGACACACTGTTTCGATGAGGTGTGCCAGGCGGCATGAGTTGTGAAACAATTCCACATTTCCTTAGGTGCGTGCCAAACTCGTGACTTAAATATTCTCCGCCACGATCAGATGATAGGCACTTTCTTTTTCTGTCATGTTGATTCTCTACCTCACTCTGAAAATCCTTGAACTTTTCAAAGGTTTCAGACTTGTGTTTCATTAAGTAGACATACCCATATCTGCTTAAGTCATCAGTGAGGGTGAGAACATAAAGGTAGCCACCTCGAGCCTCAATGCTCATTGGACCGCATACATCGATATGTATTATCTCCAACAAGTCAGTCGCTCGCTCCATTGTTCCAGAGAACGGGGTCTTGGTCATCTTGCCATGAGGCATGGTTCGCACGTGTCAAATGATTCAAAATCAAGAGACTCCAAAATTCCATCGGCATGGAGTTTCTTCATGCGTTTGACACCAATATGACCAAGGCGGAAGTGCCACATGTAAGTGGGACTATCGTTATCAACCTTACACATTTTGGTACTCACACTATGAACATGTGTAACATCACATTCGAGATTCATCAAAATAAACCATTGACCAGCAGGGCATGACCATAAAACATTTCTCTCATATAAATAGAACAACCATTATTCTCAGATTTAAATGAGTAGCCATCTCGCATCAAACGAGATCCAGATACAATGTTCATGCTCAAAGCTGGTACTAAATAACAACTATTGAGGTTTAAAACTAATCCCGAAGGTAGAGGTAGAGGTAGCGTGCCGACGGCGATCACATCGACCTTGGAACCATTCCCAACGCGCATCGTCACCTCGTCCTTTGCCGGTCTCTGCTTATTCCGCATCTCCTGCTTAGAGTTACAAATGTGAGCAACTGCACCGGTATCAAATACCTAGGAGCTACTACGAGTGCTGGTAAGGTACACATCAATAACAAGTATATCACATATACATTTAACGTTGTCGGCCTTCTTATCCGCTCAGTACTTGGGGTAGTTCTGCTTCCAGTAACCGGTACCCTTGCAATAAAAGCACTCAGTCTCAGGCTTAGGTCCATGCTTGTTCTTCTTCCCGACAACTTGCTTACCGGGCGCGGAAACAACTTTGTCATCCTTCTTGAAGTTCTTCTTACCCTTGCCTTTCTTGAAGCTAGTGGTCTTATTCACCATCAACACTTCATGCTCCTTTTTTATCTCGACCTCCGCTGATTTCAGCATTGAGTACAACTCAGGAATGGACTTCTCCATACCCTGCATGTTGTAGTTCATCACAAAGCTCTTGTAGCTAGGTGGAAGTGACTAGAGAATTCTGTCAATGACCGAGTCATCCTGGAGATTAACTCCCAGCTGAGTCAAGCAGTTATGCAATCCAGAAATTTTGAGTGTGTGCTCACTGACAGAACTATTTTCCTCCATCTTACAACTAAAGAACATGTTGGAGACATCATATCTCTCGACTCAGGCATGAGCTTGGAAAACCAGTTTTAGCTCCTGGAACATCTCATATGCTCCGTGTTGCTCAAAATGCTTTTGGAGCCCCGATTCTAAACTGTAAAGCATGCCACACTGAACTAAGGAGTAATCATCATAGCATGTCTGCCAAGCATTCATAAAGTCATGATCCACTGGGAAAATGGGTGCGTCACCTAGCGGTGCATCAAGGACATAAAATCTTTTGGAAGCTATGAGGATGATCCTCAAGCTACGGACCCAGTCCGCATAGTTGCTTGCATCATCTTTCAGCTTGGTTTTCTCTAGGAACGCATTGGAGTTGAGGGTGACATTAGCATCGTCCATTGGATCTACAATATAGATTGTAAAGACAATTTTAGACTAAGTTCATGATAATTAAGTTCACATAATCAAATTATTTAATGAACTCCCACTTAGATAGACATCTCTCTAGTCATCCAAGTGACACATGATCTGCGTCGACTAGCCCGTGTCCGATCATTACGTGAGACGGACTAGTCATTCATGGTGAACATCTCCATGTTGATCGTATCTTCTATACGACTCATGTTCGACCTTTCGTTCTTCCGTGTTCCGAGGCCATGTCTGTACATGCTAGGCTCGTCAAGTCAACCTAAGTGTATCGCGTGTGTAAATCTGGCTTACACCTGTTGTATGCGAACGTTAGAACCTATCACACCAGATCATCACGTGGAGCTTCGGAGCAACGATCCTTAGCAACGGTGCACAGTTAGGGTGAACACATTTCTTGAATTTTTATTGAGAGATCATCTTATTTACTACCGTCATTCTAAGCAAATAAGATGTAAACATGATAAACATCACATGTAATCAATATAGTGACATGATATGGCCAATATCATCTTGCTCCTTTGATCTCCATCTTCGGGGCACCATGATCATCACTGTCACCGGCACGACACCATGATCTCCATCATCGTGTCTTCATGAATTTATCTCGCCGACTATTACTTCTACTACTATGGCTAACGTTTAGCAATAAATTAAAGTAATTACATGGCGATCTTGATTGACACGCACGTCATACAATTAATTAAGACAACTCCTATGGCTCCTGCCGGTTGTCTTACTCATCGACATGCAAGTCGTGAATCCTATTACAAGAACATGATCAATCTCATACATCACAATGCATCACATCACATCCTTTGGCCATATCACATCACATGGCATATGCTGCAAAAACAAGTTAGACGTCCTCTAATTTGTAGTTGCAAGTTTTTACGTGGCTGCTATAGGTTTCTAGCAAGACGTTTCTTACCTACGCCAAAACCCCAACGTGATATGCCAATTGCTATTTTCCCTTCATCAGGACCCTTTTCATCGAATCTGATCCAACTAAGGTGGGAGGGATAGACACCCGCTAGCCACCTTATGCAACAAGTGCATGTCAGGCGGTGGAACCGGTCTCACGTAGGCGTACGTGTAAAGTTGGTCCGGGCCACTTCATCCCACAATACCGCCAAATCAAGATAAGACTAGTAATAGTAAGTAAATTAACAAGATCGACGCCCACAACAACTTGTGTTCTACTCGTGCATAGATTCTACGCATAGACCTAGCTCATGATGCCACTGTTGGGAGACCTAGTAGTAAATCAAAAAAATTCCTATGACCACCAAGATCTATCTATGGAGAAACCAGCAACGAGTAAGTGGAGATTGCATCTTCATACCTTTGAAGATCGCTAAGTGGAAGTGTTACAAGAATGCGGTTTGTGGAGTCATACTCACTACGATTCAGATCGCGGTGGATTCCGATCTTAGAACTGAACAACGGCGCCTCCATGTTCAACACACGTGTAGACCGGTGATATCTCCTATGCCTTGATCCAGCAAGGAGGAAGGAGAGGTTGAGGGAGATCTTCGGCAGCACGACGGCATGGTGACGGTGGAGCTGCATGGTCTTCGGCAGGGCTTCGCCAAGCACTACGGAGAACGAGGAAGAGGAAGGGTAGGGCTGCGCGGAGAGAGAGAGAGAGACAACTCGTGTGTTTGACAGCCCCAAACCCTCCACTATATATAGGAGGAGGGGAGAGAGGGCTTGGTGCTAGGGTTCCCACCCTAGGAGCTCCGATCGACCCTAGATGGCCTTCTGGCCGGTGGCCAGAGAGGGAGAGGGGTGCGACTGCCCTAGGGTGGGCCTTAGGGCCCATTTGCCCTAGGGTTTGCCGCCCTCCCACCTTCAGCTGCGCCTTGGGCCCTTGTGGGTGCGCACCAGCCCACCTAGGGGCTGGTTCCCTCCCACTTGCGGCCCATGCAGCCCTCCGGTGCCTATGGCCCTACTTGGTGGACCCCTGAAACCATTCCGGTCGTCTCAGTACGTTACCGGTGATGTTCGGAACACTTCTGATGACCAAAACCTCACTTCCTATATATTATTCTTTACCTCCGGACCATTTCGGAACTCCTCGTGATGTCCGGGATCTCATCCGAGACTCCGAACAACCTTTCGTAACCATGTACACTATTTCCCTATAACCCTAGCGTCATCGAACCTTAAGTGTGTAGACCCTATGTTGTTCGGGAGGCACGTAGACATGACCGAGACATCTCTCCGGCCAATAACGAACAGCGGGATCTAGATGCCCATGTTGGCTCCCACATGCTCCACGATGATCTCATTGGATGAACCACGATGTCGGGGATTCAATCAATCCCGTATACAATTCCCTTTGTCTATCGGTATGATACTTGCCCGAGATTCGATCGTCGGTATCCCTATACCTTGTTCAATATCGTTACCGGCAAGTATATTTACTCATTCTGTAACACAACATCCCATGGCAAACTCCTTAGTCACATTCAGCTCATTATGATGGTGTCTTACTGAGTGGGCCTAGAGATACCTCTCCGTCACAAGGAGTGACAAATCCCAGTCTCAATTTGTGCCAACCCAACAGACACTTTCGGAGATACCCGTAGTGTACCTTTATAGCCACCCAGTTATGTTGTGACGTTTGGCACACCCAAAGTATTCCTACGGTATCCGGGAGTTGCACAATCTCATGGTCTAAGGAAGTGATATTTGACATTTGAAAAGCTTTAGTGGGCGAACTACACAATCTTGTGCTATGCTTAGGATTGGGTCTTGTCCATCACATCATTCTCCTAATGATGTGATCCCATTATCAATGAAACCCAATGTCCATGGTCATGAAATAGTGACCATCTATTGATGAACGAGCTAGCCCACTAGAGGCTCAATAGGGACATGTTGTGGTCTATGTATTCACACATGCATTACGGTTTCCGGTTAATACAATTATAGCATGAACAATAGACAATTATCATGAACAAGGAAATACAATAATAACCATTCTATTATTGCCTCTAGGACATATTTCCAACATATACTTCAATCCTCGTACGCGATTATTCTGTGTTATACGAGGAACCTGAACTTTGTGCAGATATCGTGATGCCGGCTTCGGCCACGGTTCTTCTGAACATCACAACACTCCGGTGGCTAATCGTACGCTTCTCGTAGTCCTTTTCGTGCCCCTGTGGCTAAGTGAAAGAAATAAAGCACTATAGTCTGATTGCCTAGTCTGCCGCACTATACCGCCTTCGGGTTCTGATAATACGGCCAAGGGACACAGTGCATTGGCATAGACACTCCATGTAGTATCTACGTGAGGGTTGAAGCCGACGACCCGCATCTTTTAGTATTACGCAGCCACATAGGAGTTATAAAGGAATGAAAAACCATATAAGAGCAAATAATAATATCATTAAATGTTAACGCAAGTCTTTGGACATGTTACAAGCTAATTCAAATAATTTTTCACCCGAACACTGCGATGCTATCACCCGAGCACTCTCAATCACTCCATCGAAGTATAGCTCGGGGTGTTGATGCTCCTTCCAGGGTTGCGGTGGGTCGGTAGCGACCATCATCGGAGTTAGCCCCGGCCAGTGCACTTTGGCCTTGGCAAGGTCCATCCGGACTCCTTTAATGCAGGAGGAGCGCTTGATGGTGTCGAGGCGAGGTGTAGCAGCGATCATTCTGTGCACCAGGACAATGTAGATGCCTGGTAGCGGCTCGCCGGGCCTTAAGCGGATGTAGAGGTCCTTCATGGCCGGCTCCGCCATCTGGTGCAGCTCCATTAGATGTTTCAGCTTCTCCACCAGAAGAGGAGGACGCTCGGGGGCTCCAAACTATGCATAGAACATCCGGGCTTCATCTTCCTCTCCCCGTGAGGCGAACAGCTGATTGGCGTCCGCCACGCTCCTTTGGAGATCGGCGGGTGTGCCTGAGGATCGCCATACCCGGGTAAGCAACTCGAATCTGCTATCTCCAAATACGCACTTTAGTGAGTACATCTTATCATCGACTATTTCCTTGGCCTGGCGCACTTGCTCCTCGTAGAACCATTTGTCTACCCGCTCCTTCTAGAGTTAGGTTTGCAATGTGGACAGTTTGTCCGAGCTCTCCTTGTTCTTTTGCTCCAAGGCATCACATCTCTCGCTGGCATCTTTGAGCTCCTGCTGGACCTTTGCCATGTGAGCTTCATGCTTGCCACTAGTGGCCCACATGGCGGAAAGGGCAACAGTCGTTTCCTTAGTAGCCGCCCTCTCGGCGGCCGTCTCGTCCTTGGCATGGTGGAGCTTGGCCTTGAGCTTTTCCACCTCCTTCGCCGAGGCTGCGCATGCCGTATACATTGTGAATAAGTTGCATTGACAGTATTGGGACGATAAAACTCACACGAGGGCATTCAGATTCTGTTTTGACATACCTTGAGCCTCATTGAGGCTTCGTTTAAGTGCCTTAGCTTCGTCTTCGAAGTACTTCAGCTTCGATTTATCTCTTGCATCTTGGCACCATTTATGGCCGCCGCTGATGATGAAGCCTGCATTACACACACACAAGTAATACATTACATTGGCTCTCAATTCGCGAATTATAGACAATCTGATCATATGTCAATTTATTCTAACATGCTAGACACTTAAAGTGCTTCTAGTACGTTATCGGATTCAGATGTGACCCCTAGGTGAGCTTTTTCACCTCACCTCGGGCTCGGGGGCTGCCATGTATACAATACAAATAAAAAAAATCTTTGCAGAATAAACATTGGGTGACTTAATTGAAAGCCCGCAAGGAGACCTTTGAATGCCTCCTTTAGTCCATGGTCAACAGACTGGACGCTTTGTAGTACCGCACCCATAAGTGTGTAGTGATCCTCGGGGATGGAGGCGCTCGATAGAGCCTCCTCCATGAACGACTATCCATTGGTCGGTGGTGCGAGGGATGATCACATTTCTCGATTACCAACCAGGGTTTGGATCGGTGCCTCCAGAGGCATAGTGCGCTCCAGAGATGTTCTTGGAGGCGACTGAGCGTCCGCTCATCCGCCCTCGTCGGTGTCTGGGCAGGGTGGTGCCCCTCGGTCTTTGTTGGCCGAAGCTTTAGCCTCAGCCACGATACGATCTCCCTCGTCCCCTGTGTCCACCTCCATTGGAGTAGGTTGGGACGACACCTCCATGACATCCTTCGTGGTGGGTGCGAGGCATCCCCGCTCTCTGCCAGTTCGCCGGGGGCTATAAGACCAATAACCTGCGTGTTAGCAAACTCTAAATCTACTTGTGATAGATAGGAGGGTCTTCGGATCCTAACCTGGAAGGAGGGCTTGACCCGTAGGCTCCTTCGCGAAACCTCCTCTAGGCCTTCGGACACGGAGCCCGAGTCCGAACTATCGTCGGATAGGAGCACCCGCATGTGCCGCGCCCTCTTCGGGGCAGGAGAGGTGACCTGCTCCGGGGCATCCGAAGACACTGCCCTTTTTTTGGTGCGAGGGGAATTGCCTCCCCCCTTGTCCTCAGCCTTGGCCTCCTCCTCCTCCTCTCCTTCCTATTCCTCCTCCTCAGCTTCCTTCATATTTGAGGAGTCGGGGGTGTCCTCGGATGCAGCATTAGGCTGGTCCCTGATGTGGAGGCCATCCTGGCCTGGTTTCTTCTTCTTCTTCTCTTTCTTAGTGGGAGCCTCGTAAGGCTTCACTACGAGTACCTTGGCTAACAGCCCGGCCCTCTCGTCTTCGGGCTGAGGCGCTGGACTGCTAATGTTGATAGTTTTCTTTAGCCATATCTGCACACACAGATCGGATAAGAGGTTATGAATATCCTATGGAATTAAGCCGACCAAGCCAGGGTGTATCGTACCTCGGAATCAGGCTTGGCGGCGTGCAGATCCTTGTCCACCTCCTCGGCAGGCCAACTCTTCATTTATTTGAAGAGCACCTTCCACAACTTCTCCCGCATAGTGCGGAAGACATTCCGGACTGTGGGCTCGGCTTCGAATACTCGAGCCCACATGGGAGTGTCCCGGCGCTGGCAAGGGAGGATGCATCTTCGGAGCATCATCTTGACCACGTCGGTCAACTTGGTGCCCTCCTCGACTGTAACAACCCAAGTGCTACCCTTGCCATTTATGTCCATGTAACCTATGTGGACCTCTATGTTTATGTGTCTGAATGATATGTTTTGCTCATTGCCATTTTCCATCATACCCATCATATCATTCTCATATCTCTGATTGCCTTGATTGCTTGTGAAGTGTTGTGATGTGAGGTGTGTTTGTAGTGATGGATTTGTGCCTTGGTGGGGTGTTGCTCTATTCCTCCCATTTCAAAAGATCTCCCTTCTCTCCTATTCAATTCAATTGCACTTGTTAAAAATCTTGTGTTGTAAAAATCATGCATTAATGTTCCAACTCTTCTAAATAATCTAAAGTGCATATTTTGTTTTATCTCAAGATTGTTCTTTGAGTTTTTGTTTTTTAAATATAATTAACAAACAACAAATTTCATATTATTGTAACTATGTGTAAATTTACTTGTCCTAAAAATCCTCGCTTTATTTTTATTAAATGGGGCATATTATTTTCATTGTCAAAGTATTTTTGTTTTTACAAAAAATCCTTTTCTTTTCTCTGAGGGCCTTTTCTTGTTTTAATTATATTCTTAAAATAAAAACCCTGTTGTTCCTCCGAGAGAGAGCGCTAGTGGGATTCCTCCTCCCCGCAGTGGCCACGTCGACCTGCTTGTCGATTTGACGGCCGGCGGCGTCCCGAGCCGCCTATTAAGCGTGTCCGCCGTGATCCTACCTTGCCCCCCTCCCTTCCCCTCCTCCTCTTTCCTTGCCACTTCCGCCGGTAAGCCCCCAGTGCCATGCCATCGCAGCGCTCGCCGTGCTCCGACCAAGCTCCTGCTTGTGCCCGGAGGTAGCCTCCATGCCGCTCCCCATCGTGCTGGTGATGCGGGAAGGGCTCCCTTCCTTTACCTCTTCTTCCTCGTCGATCGAGGGAGTGCCAGGTCCTCCTAATCGCTGCGCCCCTGAGTTCTTCCTCCTCTGCTTCGCGTCCAGGGACTTCGCCGCACGTCGTCATCGTTCGCGTCGTCTCCGTCGCGCGCCCGGTGTCACCTTCATGTCCAGTGGGCACTAGGTGAGCCTCCCCTGTCGTCTACCCTTCCCTGCCGTCATTCATGTCATGTAGTCGTCACCACGCACATGTCTCCAGCATGTTACCGCAGCTCCGGCCAAATTCTTGGCTTTTATCTGTGTGTGTGTGTGTCCGGTTAGGCCAGAGTCGTGCCGCCTTCGCCCCGTCACGCGTGCGTCGTGCGCGTGCCTTGAGAACCTACAGCCTAGCAGTTGGTCTCCCTTGCTGAAGATCCCTTGAGCTTGCCCTGTTCGCCGTCGCTAGCGCCGCCGTGTAGGTGACAGATTCAGTTTCATCAGGTTCCTATTTCGGGCTAGTTCTAGTGGTGTTCGGCCCCTCTTTGTATTAGATCCCCCTCCTAGCCCGACTGGTTGCCGCGCGCGTCTCCCACTGGGGACACCTGGGTTCGAAACACCACGGGAACAAAGCCCCCATTTTGTTTTCCCTTTTTCTGATTGGCTGGTATTGGTGTTGTGTGTGTTGGATCCCGTGTGGCCACAACCGGATCTGGTGTGGCGTGCACATAGTGTTTGTGTGCCTGCGTGTGTGCCTGCGTGTGTGGATCGGCTGTGGCAGCATTATCCATTGCTCAGTATGTGTGTGTGTATTGTTGTGTATGTTTGTGTGTTGTGTTGTGTGTATGACAAGTGGGCCCTAGCCCCACTTGTCATCCACTAGGGGGCCCTTGTGACTATGCCAGGTGGGCCCCCTCCTACATGTTGTTTTTCTTTTATGTGTTTTAAAATTTCATGTCATATAAAGAGGATGTTTCTATTTCTAGTAATAATTCCAAATCTGGTATCAGCATATACGAACATAAGCATTTTTAGTAAGTTTCAACATATAGGAATGGTTAGTATCTAGCTAGTGTTTTGCCATGTTGCTCCATACAAACATATGAGTGTGATACATGATTTTGGGGTAGAATCACCCAAGGAATTCATTGGTTTAACTTGTTTGGTCATTGGAGCAAGTTTGACAAAATGTCATTTTGTCTCAAAGTACCATTTTGTCATTTTAGTTATAATTAGTCCAAGCATGCTATGATATTTGTGTCAACATGGAAGTGGTAGTATTTGATGAGTAGAATGCCATGCTATTTTATTTTGACATGATAAAATTGCATATAAGTTGGAACCATGCTCCAAAGTGGCTATTAAAATGTTGCTGTTTTTAACATGCTAAATATTTCCATGTTTGAGAATCTGATAATATTTTTATGCCATTTTGAGTGGATGCTACCAAGTGATATGTTGTGAATTAGCTCAAGCTCAGTGCTAGTGTTTTGAAGTAGATGTTGTCCGATACCATCCTGTTAATTTTCATGCCATGAGGTGGTATCTATAACCATTAGTTTCTGCTGTCAACTTGCTATCAGCTCAACTCAGATTCTAGAAAACTTGTTTCATCATGCCAACTTGTGGGCTTGATGCTTATTGATATGTGCCTCCTTTTGAGTTTGTGTAGTTGGATGATTTGATAAGCCTGCTATGTAGTTTCTGTAAATGCCTTGTGTGTGGTTGGAGACTTCCTGTAGATCTAGTTATTTGCTGTGAAAGTTGCTATGTTGCTGTTTTCTGACAGATTGTTTGTTTTAGTGTTTTGTGACTTGTGGGAGCTATGCTCCACGGAATTGGTTGATATTTGACTCTAATCTGGTTGGTTTTTCATTGCATAACCAGTGGCTACCTTGGAATGCAAAGGAATAGCCCATGGCCTTATTTGTCTTGTATTTGCCTTCGTAACTTGTCGTGAGCGTAGCGTGAGAACCGTAACTCCATTTCCTACATTCCACATATGCATTTGCATTGATTTTGCATGAAGAATCCATATTTTCCATGATCATGCATGTTTGAGCAACTTAACATGAGGTTCTGTCCCGAATCATAAATAACGTATCTATTGCATGTGAAACATGACTAGTTTAGGATTGCCATGCTAAATACCTCAAATGACTCATGCATCGTCTTGGTTGTGCATTGCACCTTGATTGGTTGTTTATTGTTGCTGTTTCTATTGGGTAGACGCGAGTGTTGAACCTGAGTATGAGGATCCAGGAGAGTACCACCACGAGGACCCTGCTCTTTGTCCCTCTAAAGAACCAACATGCAAGATGATCGTACCCGGATCTCGACACTATTTTTGCTTTGCAAGATGTCTCCCTCTTATCGTTACATATGCGTTACCTACCACTTGAATGTCAAGACTCCTACATTGCCATGATAGCCTCTAACCCCTCCACATCCTAGCAAACCTTGTCTGGTTAAGTTACCACGGCTCAGCCCCTCTTATAGCGTTCTTAGTTGCAGGTGCAGGTTGTTTCCATGTGATAACATGGATATCTGGTATATCACAATATTATCTGCTATTTAATTTAATTCACATATATATCTTGGTATGGTGGAAGGCCTGGCCTTTTGCTTGGTGTTTTGTTCCACTTTTACCGCCATAGTTTCTTGTTACCGGTGTTATGTTTCCATATTTTGCGCTCCTAACATGCTCGGGGTTGTTATGGGGACCCCCTTGATTATTCGGTTGAGATAAAAACTTGTCGGCAAGACTCAACATTAGTACCATTTTTCTTAAACAACTTAATAAAATTGCATTGGGATTTGCAACCCCGTGGATAATTAATCAACCCCCGGGCTAGTGCTCCTCATGAGTGTTGGTCCAAACTAGAGCACTATGCGGGGACAACCCGGGGCAACTCAGGAGATTTCAATCAGGCCTCCGTATGCGTCACTTATCCATCGTCTCTTGAGAACAAGATACACGGCTCTAATTGGCTTCATCGACACGTCGGGTGGTCTTGCTGGCCTTGTTTTACCTTTCTCGAGTGGCTTGCGTGTGGAACTCTGATTTTCTTCGGGCTATCTCGAGGTGTCGAATTCCTTTGGATTTGCCTAGGATGATCACGAGATCCAGGGTCGAGGTTATTCCCGTGGAGTGTGGTTAATTTATGATGGACTAGTTGGAGCACCCCTGCAGGGTTAAATCTTTCGGAAAGCCGTGCCCACGGTTATGTGGCAACTTGGATATTTGTTTAGCAATCGGTTATAGTTAACTTGAAGTAAATTCTAATAAAATGCACCAACTGTGTGAGTAACCGTGATCGTCTCAGCTCATGAACATGAACCGAGAGAGAACATGGTGGGGTTATGTTTGACGTAAGTAGGTGTTTAGGATCTCTTAGAGGTCATGCTAGTTCTTGATCGTTTATCATAGACCACATATCTACTTTCATGTTCTCATAATATTAGCCACCATAAATGCTTAGTGCTACTACAAACTAAACACTTATCCCCCATCCAACCTTTAAGCTTGAATAGTCTCGGTACTCGGGCACGAGATTGCTGAGTCCCTGTGGCTCATAGATTACTAAAACAAATACAGGTGCATGTGTAGATGAGATCATGCCATATGATGTGACGTAGCTCCAGTGGGAGTACGACGAGGAGCGTGGCAGGATGTACGTCACATATCCAGACGAGTAGAGTAGTTGTGGTCGTGACCTTCGGGGCTGGCAAGCCAGTGTCATTGCATTTTTATCATTTGTTTCCGTCCATAGCCGGACCCTGTCTTTGGATTGATGTTGAATAAATTGTGCAGAATTGTAATTTAGCATGTGGCGAGTGTAAGCCAACTCATATACTCTTCTCTTCATAAATGTATGTAATGATACTGAACTTGCGAAATGACTAGATGCACCTATATCCCTATCGAGCTCCTGTGCCAAATATGGATAGGCGCTCATCTTGGGCATTACAAGTTGGTATTCAGAGCCATACGATCATACGAGCCCTTTGCTTGATCGAACTTGGCCGAGTCGAGTCTAGTAAAACTATTTTCAGTCTAGTTATATCGGAGAGTAGGTTTCTTTTTGCTCCTCTTCTATACTCTGGCGAGGTATCGACTTAGGAATTTTGATTCTACTCCTCTTCTCGCTCAAATTTTTTTTAGGATCACGCGCGTATTTTGGAAACTATATGATATCGATGTCACGGAGTTCTATCTTGGTGCCTCCTGTCTGACTTGATTTCTTCTGGGGAGTCGAGATCTAAGGAATTGTTGGCACATTGTTATCATTCAGCTTCCTTGGTATCTTAGGATGGAGGGTGTTCGGAATTACTTCAATACTTGTCATGGTGAGATAAGGTCGGAGTCACCCATTACTGGGGAGGCGTCCGGGGTACCACCATGGTTAGTATCATTGTGCTTTCGAGGATTCGTGTTAGATGGATTTGCGAAAGCCTCTGGTTATGTGTTGAAGGATGGATACAATTGGGGTGTAGGTTTGCTAGTTGTGTGAGATATTTCCTCCTTGTATCCCCCACACTGGATTGTTTAATCAGAAAGTTTTCGGAAGTTCTTAGGTGGGAACTCATGTAGTTATCTAGGATCATCTTCTTCAGATGTATGAGGGCATATACATTTGTTCCGAGCAACATTAGCTCAATACTTTTGTGTTATTGCAAGTGGCTTCTAATATCTGATGATGCTATCGCAAAACCAAAGAAGACATTCTTACAAAATTTTCAGTAGGAAGGATGTTATGTTATTCGTTTAATTTCTTTCAAGCATTTGATTCATCTTGTCAATGAGGTGCTGATGTTCTTGTCCATCTCCAGGATGGCTCCACCAACTCGCGGGAATCTGGGTCATGGTGAGGAGCAGCCTGATGTTCCACCACCCCCGCCACTGCTTCCTCCTCCAGAAGCTTGGAAAGTTGTGATGGCTGCAACCAATGCAAATACTCAGACATTGCTCAGGTTGTTGCAAGAAAGAGATCAGGTTCAGCAAGGCTTTCAAGGGAATTTTCAGAATCAACCTCAATTCGCGACGCTCAACCAGTTCCTTGCCAACCAGCCCAAGTCTTTCACCTGTTGTGAGCAGCCTTTCGATGCAGATGATTGGTTCCATGACATGAGTAAGCATTTTTTTAGTGCAACAATGTCAGACTAGAGGACTTTGTCAGATTCATGTCGTTCCAGCTCAAGGGTCAGGTAGCAGATTGGTGGCAGTAGTACAAGGACTCCAGGGGCGATCGTGTTGTTACTTGGGATGATTTCTGTCGTGACTTCAAGGCCCATTACATTCCTACAAGCTTTGTTAAGGAGATGCGTGAGAACTTCAGGCACCAGAAGCAGGGAAGCAAGTCTGTCTATCAGTACAACATCGAGTTCCGGAATCTGGCCCGCTATGTTAAACAAGATGTTACAGATGACAAGTCCATGATCTATCAATTCACAGATATTTCAAAGACCGCTTTCAAGACGAGTTTTGGCTCCTATGAGTACACCATCATGTCGTTTGGTCTTGCCAATGCTCCTCCAACTTTTTCAAGAATTATGAACTTCATATTCTCTCCTTTCAAGAATGCGTTCGTCTTGGTCTATCTGAATGACATCCTTGTGTTCTCAGAGACTGAAGAAGAGCATGCAGAGCATCTTCGTCTTGTGCTTGACCAGCTAAGAGAACATCTATTCTATGCCATGTTTTCCAAGTGTGAGTTTTGGCTCAATGAAGTGGTGTACCTTGGGCATGTGATCTCTGTCGAGGGCATTAAAGTGCACCCTTTGAAAGTTGAGGCAATCTTGAAGTGGGAGCCTCCTAAGAATGTGAAGCAGCTTCGTAGCTTCCTCTGGCTTGCAAGTTATTGCAGAAGATTCATGGAGAACTTCTCTCAAATTGGTAAGCCTCTGTTTAATCTCCTGTAGAAGAATGTCAAGTATGTTTGGCCTCCTGAGTGTGATGTGGCGTTCAATACGCTCAAGCAGAGACTGACTTCAGCTATAGTTCTTGTTCCTCCCAGGAAATCAAAGCCTTTCCAAGTTTTCTGTGAGGCTTCTATCCAAGGTCTTTGTGGTGTTCTCATGCAAGATAAGAAGATAGTTGCTTATACCTCGCGTCAGTTGAAACCTGCAGAGAAGAACTACCCCACTCATGATCTCGAGTTGGCGGGAGTTGTGCATGCTCTGATGACTTGGAGGCATTCGTTGTTGGGTAGACCAGTTGAGGTGTACACCAATCACAAGAGCTTGAAGACATTTTCACTCAACCCAATCTCAATCTTTGCCAGTCTCGTTGGGTGGAAATGCTTGAGGACTTCAATCCAAGCATTGAGTATACTCCTGGAAAAGCAAATGTCATTGTAGACGTGCTCAGCCGAAAGGCATACTGCAAAAGTCTCATCCTGAAGCCTCTTCAACCAGAGCTTTGTGAAGCCTTCCAGAAGCTCAACCTTCATATGATCCCGCAAGGATTTCTTGCCAATCTTCAAATCTCTCTGACTCTGGAAGATCAGGATCACCAAGCCCAACTTCTTGATGCAATGGTGAAGAAAGGGAAGAAAGGTGTGGCCAAGAGCATTCCGAAGTTTAAGTGCTTTCGCGTTGATGAAAAAGATACCTTGTTCTTTGAGGACCGTCTGGTGGTTCCAAAAGGTGATCTCAGGAAGATTATCATGGATGAAGCACACAATTCTCTTCTATCCATTCATCCAGGCAGTTCCAAGATGTATCAGGATCTCAAGCAAACCTTCTGGTGGACTCGCATGAAACGTGAAATTGCTCAGTTCGTGAATGAGTGTGATGTTTGTCGTAGAGTGAAGGCGGAACATCAACGTCCAGCAGGTCTCCTTCAGCCTTTGCCTATTCCAGAGTGGAATTCGATCATGTGGAGATGGATTTCATCACTGGGTTTTCCAAGTCCAAGAGGGGCAATGATGCCATCTTGGTGGTTATCAACAAGATGACCAAAGTTGCTCATTTCCTTCCGGTCAAAGAATCTATCTCGGCAGCTCAGCTAGCAGAGATGTATACGTCAAGGATAGTTTCTTTGCACAATATTCCTCAGCTCATCTCATCTGACCGTGGAAGCCTCTTTACTTCCAAGTTTTGGGAGTCTTTCCAGACTGCTATGGGTACCAAGATCCGTTTCAGCATTGCATTCCATCCGCAGACAAGTGGTCAAGTTGAGAGAGTCAATCAAGTCCTTAAAGACATGCTCTGAGCCAGTGTGATTTCGTTTGGCATGAAATGGGAAGTCTGCCTTCCATACGCTGAATTTTCATACAACAACAGCTTTCAGGCTAGCTCAGGCAAGGCCCCTTTCGAGATTCTCTACAGGAGGAAGTGTCGTACCCTGCTTAACTGGTCTGAAACCGGTGAGCGTCAAATTTTGGGCAATGACATGATCACCGAAGCAGAAGAGATGTGTCGCGTCATTCGTGAGAACTTCAAAGCAGCTCAATCTCGATAGAAGAGTTATTACGATAACAAACATCGGGATGTCTACTTTCAAGTTCATGATCTAGTCTATCTCAGAGTCTCTCCCATGAAGTGCACTCAGCGGCTTAGAATTAAAGGGAAGCTAGCTCCTCTCTTTGTTGGTCCTTTCAGAGTTGTTGGCAAGAGAGGTGAACTTTCATATCAACTAGAGCTTCCTCCAAACTTCGAAAATCTGCACGATGTCTTCCATGTCTCTCAGCTCTAGAGGTGCTTCAAGACCCCCAAGTGTACCATTGACCTCCAAGACATTGATCTCCAAGAAGACCTCTCTTATCGTGAGCATCCTGTGGCTATTCTCGATGAAACTGAGCGTAAGACTCACAACAAATCAATCATGTCAAGTTTCTCAAGGTGAAGTGGTCTCATCATTCTGACAAAGAAGCTACTTGGGAACGTGAGAATCTTCTCTGTTCCGAATATCCAGAGTTCTTTCATTCCTAGATCTCGGGTCGAGATCCTCTTGAAGTGTGGGAGAGTTGTAACAACCCAAGTGCTACCCTTGCCATTTATGGCCATGTAACCTATGTGGACCTCTATGTTGATGTGTCTCAATGATATGTTTTGCTCATTGCCATTTTCCATCTCATGCATCATGTATCATGCCATCATACCCATCATATCATTCTCATATCTCTTATTGCCCTGATTGCTTGTGAAGTGTTGTGATGTGAGGTGTGTTTGTGGTGATGGATTTGTGCCTTGGTGGGGTGTTGCTCTATTCCTCCCATTTCAAAAGATCTCCCTTCTCTCCCTATTCAATTCAATTGCACTCGTTAAAAACCTTGTGTTGTAAAAATCTTGCATTAATGTTCCAACTCTACTAAGTAATCTGAAGTGCATATTTTGTTTTATCTCAAAATTGTTCTTTGATTTTTAAATATAATTAACAAACAAAAGATTTCATATTATTGTAACTATGTGTAAATTTACTTGTCCTAAAAATCCTCTCTTTATTTTTATTAAATGTGGCATATTATTTTCAATGTCAAAGTATTTTTGTTTTTACAAAAAATCATTTCTTTTCTCTAAGGGCCTGTTCTTGTTTTAATTATATTCTGAAAATAAAAACCCTGATGTTCCTGCGAGAGAGAGCGCTAGTGGGCTTCCTCCTCCCCACAGTGGCCCAGTAGCAGCATAGCGCAGCCCAGCCGGCCCCCTCGTGCTCGCACGTTCGTCGTCCTGTACGGCAGGACATCGGCGGGACCACGTCGACCTGCTCGTCGACTTGACGGCCGACGGCGTCCCAAGCCGCCTATTAAGCGTGTCCGCCATGCCCTAGCTCGCCCCCTCTTCCCTTTCCCTCCTCCTATTTCCTTGCTGCCGCCGCAAGTAAGCCCCCAGTGCCATGCCTTCGCCGCGCCCGCCGTGCTCCGACCAAGCTGCTGCTTGTGCCTAGAGGTAGCCTCCGCGCCGCTCCCCACCGTGTTCGTGATGCGGGAAGGGATCCCTTACTCGGCCTCTTATTCCTCATCGACCGAGGGAGCGCTAGGTCCTCTGAATCACTACGCCCCTAAGCTCTTCCTCCTCAGCTTCGCGTCCAGGGGCTTCGCCATGCACCGTTATCGTTCGCGTCGTCTCTGTCGCGCGCTCGGCCTCACCTTCATGTCTAGTGGGCACTAGGTGAGCCTCCCCTGCCGTCTGCGATTCCCTGCCGTCGTCCGCGTCGTGTAGTCGTCGCGGCGCCCATGTCTCCAGCGTGTCCTGCAGCTCCGGCCAAAAGCTCGGCTTTTATGTGTGTGTGTGTGTGTCCGGTTAGGCTAGAGTCATGCCGCCTTCGCCCCGTCATGTGTGGGTCATGCGCGTGCCCTAAGAACCTGCAAACTAGCAGTTGGTCTCCCTCGTCGGAGATCCCTTGAGCTTGCCATGTCCGTCATCGCTAACGCCGCTATGTAGGTGATAGATTTAGTTTCATTAGGTTCCTATTTTGGGCTACTTCTAGTGGTGTGCACCCCCTCTCTGTATCAGATCCTCCTCCTAGCCCGACTGGTTGCCGCGCGTGCCTCCTAATTGGGGGGCCTGGGTTCGAAACCAGTGGGCACAAAGCCACCTTTTGTTTTCCCTTTTTCTTATTGGCTAGTATTGGTGTTGTGTTTATTGGATCCCATGTGGCCACAGACGGATCTGGTGTGGCGTGCACGTATTGTTTGTGTGCCTGCGTGTGTGCCTGCGTGTGTGGATCTGCTGTGGCAGTAGGATCCATTGTTGAGTATGTGTGTGTGTATTGCTGTGTATGTGTGTGTGTGTGTGTGTGGTGTTGTATGTATGACAAGTGGGCCCTGGCCCCACTTGTCATCCACTAGGGGGGCCTGGTGACTATGCCAGGTGGGCCCCCTCCTACATGTTGTTTTTCTTTTATGTGTTTTAATGTTTCATGTGATATAACTAGGATATTTCTATTTCTGGTAATAATTCCAAATCAGGTATGAGCATATATGAACATGAGCATTTTTAGTAAGTTTCAACTTATATGAATGGTTGGTATCTTTCTAGCTAGTGTTTTGCCATGTTGCTCAATAAAAGCATATGAGTGTGATACATGATTTTCGGGTAGAAACACCCAAGGAATTCATTGGTGTAACTTGTTTGGTCATTTGAGCAAGTTTGACAAAATGTCATTTTGTCTCAAAGTGCCATTTTGTCATTTTAGTTATAATTAATCCAAGCATGCTATGATATTTGCGTCAACATGGAAGTGGTAGTATTTGATGAGTAGAATGTCATGGCATTTTCTTTTGACATCATAAACTTTCATATAAGTGGGAACCATGCTCCAAACTGGCTATTAAAATGTTGTTGTTTTTAACATGCTAAATATTTCCAAGTCTGAGAATCTGATAATATTTTTATGCCATCTTGAGTGGATGCTACCAAGTGATATGTTGTGAATTAGGTCAAGCTTAGTGCTAGTGTTTTGAAGTAGATGTTGTCCTCCACCATCCTGTTAATTTTCATGCCATGAGGTGGTCTATATCACCATTAGTTTCTGCTGTCAACTTGCTATCAGCTCAACTCAGATTCCAAAAAACCGTGATCTTCACTAAGTCCCTAAAATCTATTTCATCATGCCAACTGGTGGGCTTCATGCTTATTGATATGTGCCTCCTTTCCAGTTTCTGTAGTTGGATGATTTGATAAGAATGCTATGTAGTTTCTGTAAATGGCTTGTTTGTGGTTGGAGACTTCCTGTAGCTCTAGTTATTTGCTGTGAAAGTTGTTATGTTGTTGTTTTATGACAGATTGTTTATTTCAGTGTTTTATGACAGATATTCCTTGGAATTGGTTGATCTTTGACTCTAATGTGGTTGGTTTTTCATTGCATAACCAGTGACTACCTTGGAATGCCAAGGAATATCCCATGGCCTTATTTGTCTTGTATTTGCCTTCGTAACTTGTCATGAGCGTAACATGAGAACCGTAACTCCATTTCCTATGTTCCACATATGCATTAGCATCGATTTTGTATGAAGCATCTATATTTGCCATGATCATGCATGTTTAAGCAAATTAACATGAGGTTCTGTCCAGAATCATAAATAACTTATCTATTGCATGTGAAACATGACTAGCTTAGGATTGCCTTGCTAAATACTTCAAATGACTCATGCATCATCTTGTTTGTGCATTGCACCTTGATTGGTTGTTTATTGTTGATGTTTCTCTTGGGTAGACACGAGTGTTGATCCTAAGTAAGAGGATCTAGGAGAGTACCACTATGAGGACCGCTGCTCTTTGTCCCTCTGAAGAGCCAACAGGCAAGATGATCGTACCCGGATCCCGACACTATTTTTGCTTTGCTAGATGTATCTCTCTTATCGGTACATATGTGTTACCTACCACTTGAATGTCAAGCCTCCTACATTGACATGATAGCCTCTAACCCCTCCACATCCTAGCATACCTTGTTTGGCTAAGTTACCACGGCTCAGCCCCTCTTATAGCATTCTTAGTTGCAGGTGCAAGTTGTTTCCATGTGATAACATGGATATCTGGCATATCACAATATTATCTGCTATTTAATTTAATGCACATATATATCTTGGTATGGTGGAAGGCTTGGCCTTTTGCTCGGTGTTTTGTTCCACTTTTACCGCCATAGTTTCTTGTTAACGGTGTTATGTTTCCATATTTTGTGCTCCTAACATGCTCGGGGTTGTTATGGGGACCCACTTGATTATTCGGTTGAGATTAAAACTTGTCGGCAAGACCCAACCTTGGTACTATTTGCTTAAACAACTTAATAAAATTACATAGGGCTTTGCAACCCCGTGGATAATTCATCAACCCATGGTCCAGTGATCCTCATGAGTGTTGGTCCAAACTAGAGCATTGTGCGGGGCCAACCGAGGGCAACTTGGGAGATTTCTATCGGGCCTCCGTACACATCGCTTATCCGTCATGTCCTGAGAACGAGATACGCGGCTCTAATCGTCTTTGTCGACACGTCGGGTGG
Source organism: Hordeum marinum (assembly GCA_022496015.1). NCBI lineage: Eukaryota > Viridiplantae > Streptophyta > Magnoliopsida > Poales > Poaceae > Hordeum > Hordeum marinum. The sequence continues at coordinate 270,930,040 of CM039678.1, forward strand.
TCTTGCTGGAATTGTTTTACCTTTCTTGAGTGGCTTGCGTGTGGAACTCTTATTTTCCTCGGGCTATCTCAAGGTGTCGAATTCCTTTGGAGTTGCCTATGATGATTACGAGATCCGTGGTCGAGGTTATTCCCGCAGAGTGTGGTTAATTTATTGTGGACTACTTGGAGCACCCCTATAGGGTTAAATCTTTCGAAAAGTAGTGCACGCGGTTATGTGGCAACTTGGATATTTGTTTAACACCTGTTTATAGTTAACTTGAAGTAAACTCTGATAAAATGCATGAACTGTGTGGGTAACTATGATCGTCTCTGCTCGTGAACATGAACCGAGAGAGAACATGGTGGGGTTATGTTTGACGTAAGTAGGTGTTCAGATCTCTTAGAGGTCATGCTAGTTCTCGATCGTTTATCCTAGACCACATATCTACATTCATGTTCTCATAAGATTAGGCACCATAAATGCTTAGTGCTGCTGCAAACTAAACACTTATGCCCCATCCAACCTATAAGCTTGAATAGTCTCGGTACCCGGGCATGATATTGATGAGTCCCCATGGCTCACAGTTTACTACAACAAATATAGGTGCAGGTGCAGATGAGATCGTGCCAGATGATGTGATGCAGCTCCAGTGGGAGTATGACGAGGAGCGTGGCAGGATGTACGTGACATATCCAAACGAGTAGAGTGGTCGTGGTCGTGATCTTCGGGGCTAGCAAGCTAGTGTCATTTCATCTTTTTTATCGTTTGTTTTCATCCATAGCCGGATCTGTGGATTAATGTTGAATAAATTGTGTGGAATTGTAATTTAGCATGTGGTGAGTGTAAGCCAACTTATATACTCTTCTCTTCATAAATGTATGTAATGATACTGAACTTGCAAAATGACTAGATGCGCCTCTATCCCTATCGAGCCCCCGTGCCAAATATGGATAGGCACGCATCTTGGGCGTTACATCGACCAAGGAGTGGATACGCTTCTGTAGGTCGGTCACCTCCTTGCTTGATCCCCAGACGAGGCCCTTTTCGAGCCATGAAGCCAGTCTGGTTGGGGGACCAGATCTGAATGCGGCGGTGGGGTGCTGACCTTCTTCCTATGCTTCGATGACGTAGAACCACTCCTTTTGCCATCCCTTGATGGTGTCGATGAGGGTGCCCGATGGCCACCCGACGCAGGTGAGCTTGCCGATGACGGCACCGCCGCAATCTGCGTGCTTGCCGCCGATGCACATGGGCTTGATGTTGATGACCTGCAGCCAGAGCCCGAAGTGTGGCTCGCCACGCAGGAAGGCCTCGTAGACGAGGATGAATGCCGAGATATGCATGATGGTGTTCAGAGGGAGGTCGTGGAAGTCGAGGCGGTAGAAGAACATCAGCTCCCTGACGAAGGGATGAAGAGGGAAGCTCAATCCCCTGATGAAGTGGGGGGGTGAACAAAACCCTCTCGCCTGACTCGGGGGTGGGGATCACTTGGCCCTCCTTCGCTACGCGGTGAGGGATGTTGGCCCTCCTTCGCTACGCGGTGAGGGATGTTGGCCGGGAGGTAGCCGGCCTTCTTGAGGTCGACTATGTCTTCGTTGGTGACCGTGGAAGCTTCCCATTGGCCGTTGGAGCCAGCCATTGCTGAAGCTCGAAGGTGGAGTCGGAGAGGACTAGATTGTGCTCCGGAGGCACGAGGGAGTGGGAGATGGAGAAGTCGAATGGAAAGCATAAAAAGCCTTTGGGATTTTCCTTCTATTTTTATGCCTACCAATTTGGGTTCCCCTTGCTACGCGTGAGTCCCTCCACTTCCTGAGACGTGCAGGCCGTTGCGCGCGTGTGATTAAGTATATCCCGTATAAAACTGGACACGATCAATATGTTGATAGATCATGATGATTAAAACGGCCTCGAACCGCGAATCAAGTCTATGCAACTGGCCTAGCAGTCGTGGTGGGATGTAGCCTTTCGTCAGAAAGGTCATCAAAGGGCCATTGTTTACCCCCTCACATTTGGCCTTGAAAGACGATTAATTTGCAGTGTATGGACGTGCCACTATGCAGGAAACTACTTGTCGTCGGAGGCCGAACTATGGTTCGGCATGAAGGAACTAACCTCGCAAGCCGAAGACTCTGTTTGCAAAGCAATGGGAGATGAAGACCCTTGGCATTGGAGGCAAGTTTAGGGGCTATTGAGGGAGTCCTCCATTAGGGGCTCCTCGGATAGCCGACCTATTGTTCATGGGCCGGACTATATGGCCTACTTACCAGACATAGGAGGATTTGAAGGCCAAGTCTCCAAGATGGAAGCTTCGGGAAGCACGGCTTGTGCTCCACATTTTATGTAGTAATTAGGCATGTTTATCTCTTCGGCATGTAACCAACCATGTGTGAACCCTAGGCATCTTCGGCATCTATATAAGACAGGAGGTTTTAGGGTATAGAGGACAACTCGTCTAGGGTTAGCTATTCGAACTCAAGGTTGATCAACTCTGTAACCCCCATACTATCAGTACAACCAAGCATGACGTAGGGTATTACCTCCATAGGAGGGCCCGAACCTGGGTAAACTCGTGTCCCCTTCGTCTCCAATTACCGGCGATTCTAATCTCACAGTCCGGGACCCCCTACCCGAGATCCGCCGGTTTTGACACCGACAAGGGGCGTGACTCGGAGGTATACATGGTCACCGACATAGAAATTCACTTCTCGGTGGTGAGAGTGAGCCCAACTCTTCTGTCTTAACTTGGCAGTTTCAAGGCGCTCTCGAACGATTTGAACTTGCTCTTATGCTTCACGGAGGATGTCTAGTGCAAATACTAATCCTTCTCCGGTTTTTGAAAAGTTGAGGGGAGTACGGCACTTGTGTCCATACAACACCTCAAATGGCGCCATCTGAAGACTTGATTGGTAGTTGTTGTTGTAGGAGAACTCGGCGATTGGTAGGCAATCATCCCACTTGACTACATATGCCAAAATACAAGCACAGAGCATATCTTCGAGTATCTTATTTACTCGTTCTGTTTGTCCACCGGTCTGGGGGTGAAAAGCGGTGCTGAAGGAGAGCTTGATTCCCATTGCTTCTTGAAACTTCTTCCAGAACCTTGAGGTGAACTGAGTACCTCGGTCCGATACAATGTCCTTAGGAACTCCGTGGAGGCTCAGAATATGCTCGATCTAAAGGTTGGCTAGCTTCTTACCATCATAGCTGATCTTGACGGTAATGAAATGGGCTACCTTGGTCAGGTGATCAACAATGACCCAAATAGAATCATCTCCTTTGCTTGACCTTGGTAATCCGGTGATGAAATCCATCCCAAATTTTTCCCACTTCCATTTAGGCACTTTGAGAGATTGCGACAATCCAACGGGTCGCTCATGCTCAGCTTTGACTCTCTGGCATATGTCACACTTAGCAACAAATGTATCTATTTTCCATTTCATGGCGTGCCACCATAATCTTGCTTTGAGGTCTTGGTACATCTTGGTTCCTCCAGGGTGGATGGAATACAGAGTGTCATGAGCTTCTTGCAAGATCCATTTCTTGAGATATTCTTTGTTGGGTACGCATATGCGATTCCCAAACCATACAACCCCTTGTTCATCCACTAAGAATCCTGGGGCCTTTCCTGCCTTGATCTTCCTCTAGATGCCTTAAATGCTTTTGTGTTCCCTCTGAGCTTCCTTAATATCCTCCATCAAGGTAGGCTTCACTTCGAGATTGGCAAGGAATCCAACTGCAACTAGTTCCAAGCCGAAGGTTTGATGCTCTTCATACAAGGTGGGTCGCCTTTCCTTAATAATAGCATTCAAGGAACAAGCCTTTCTGCTTAAGGCGTCTGCTACCACGTTAGCCTTTTCGGGGTGGTATTGAACACTGACGTGATAATCCTTGATCAACTCAAACCATATTCTCTGTCTCATGTTCAATTCCCTTTGGATGAAAATATACTTCAAACTCTTGTGTTCTATGTATATCTCGAATTGCTTCCACTGAAGGTAATGTCGCCATGTCTTCAAGGCGTGAACAACGGCTTCCAATTCAAGATCATGAGTAGCATAGTTCTCTTTGTGAGGACGTAGCTGTCTGGATAGATATGCTAAGACTCTGCCTTCTTGCATCAGAACACCTCCAAGACTGGTTCTCGATGCATCACAATATATCATAAACTCCTTGTGAATATCGAGGGTGGCTAAAACTGGGGCTATGGTCAGTCTCTTCTTGATCTCCTAGAAGCTTTCTTCACACTTCGGTGTCCATTTGAATTTCTTGTCCTTCTTCAAGAGCGGACTCATGGGTCGGGCAATGCTCGAGAACCCTTTGACGAACTTGCGGTAATATCCCGCGAGTCGAGGAAGCTTCACACTTCCTTCACATTAGTGGGGGATTTCCATTTAGTCATGGCTTCAATCTTGGCAGGATCCACTAATAATCCTTCTGCAGTGAACACATGACCCAAGAACCCGACTTCATGCATCCATAATTCACACTTGCTGAACTTGGCATAAAGTTGGTGCTCCCGAAGCTTGTCTAGGACTAATCTCAAATGTTGCTTTTGCTGTCCTTCGGACTTGGAGAAGACTAGTATGTCATCAATGAAGACGAAAACATACTTGTCCAAGTACTTCATGAAGACTTTGTTCATGAGGTACATGAAGTAGGCAAGGGCATTGGTTAACCCAAATGACCTGACCGTGTATTCATACAATCCGTACCAAGTTACAAATGCCATGTTAGGAATGTCTTGGGGTCTGATCTTCAGTTGGTAGTACCCAGACCTGAGGTTGGTCATGGAAAACACCTGTGCTCCATTCAGCTGGTCGAACGGGTCTCCAATCTTGGGGAGTGGGTACTTGTTCTTTATAGTGACCTCATTGAGAGAATGGTAATCGACATAGAGTCAGATAGTTATGTCCCTCTTTGACACAGTTAGAACAGGTGATCCCCAAGGAGAGGCAGTAGGGCAAATGAATCTTTTTCTGAGCTGCTTTGCCAGTTGCTTCTTCACCTCAGCCAACTCTTCGGATCCCATTCTGTAGGTCTTCTTATAGATGGGTCCTACTCCGGGCATTAGCTCAATGATGAACTCAATGTCGTGGTTAGGAGGCATTCCAGGCATCTAATCAGGAAATACATCTGGGTATTCACATACCACTGGCACTTGATCCAACTCAATTCCCGACAGACAATTAACCCAAGGGGCTTAAGTGGAGGCACAGGCGGGGACATACCTGATTTCCACTACTTGGCTATTGGTTATAGTAATGGTCCTATCGGCACAGTCCAAGTAGCCTTGGTTCTTGATTAGCCAGTCCATGCCTAGAATCAAATCCAAGCCTTCCGACTTCAGGATGATAAGGTCTGCTAGGAAGTCTACCCCGTTGATGTTAATATCAACTCCTTTACAACCAATCCTGGACTTCATAACTGATCTTGGGGTTTGTATCAACATACAACTACCCAGTGGTGTAGGTTTCATGCCACTCTCTAGTGCAAACTGTTGAGTGACAAAAGAATTCTAAGCTCCATAACCAAACAGTACTGTTGCTGGGGTTGAGTTGATGAGGAACATACCTAGTATGATGTCCGGGTCTTCCAGGGATTCCTTAGCTGTGATGTGATTAACATGACCCTTTCCATTGTTGGGCTGGTTGCGTGGATCCGGGTTCCTTGGTGGTGCACCACGGCCTTGGCCTTGGTTCGGCGCATTGGGGCGTGGTGCATCTGGCTTCTTGCTGGGACACTGCCTATAGATGTTTTAGGATCGAAAGTAGGTCTAGAGCGGGGGTATTAGACTACTTGACCAAATAAAAGTTTTTCCCTTTTACCAATTTTAATTCTTGGCAAGTTTTAGCATTCATAGCATATCAAGTAATACCCTACACATGCATGTCTAAGAGTGTAGTAGCGGAAAATAAAGACATTGCACATGTAAGTAAAGAGAGGGTTAAGAATGCAAACATAAGTGATGACACGATGATTTTTCCCGTGGTTCCGATAGGTGGTGCTATCATATGTCCACGTTCATGGAGTCTTGAACCCACGGAGGGTAACGGTCGCGAGAGTCCACGAAGGGCTCTACCCACGGAGGGTTCCACGAAGAAGCAACCTTGACTATTCCATGCGGCTTCCGTCCATGAAGGACTAGCCTCACTATGGGTAGATCTTCCTGAAGTAGGTGATATCCTTGCCCTTACAAACTTCTTGGTTCACTCCACAACACAAAGTAGGAGGCTCCCAAGGGACACCTAACCAATCTAGGAGGCACCACCCTCCAAAAGGCAATAGGCTCGGTAATGACGATGAACTCCTTGCTCTTGTGCTTCAAGATGATCGACTCCTCAACACACAATCTCTCTCTCAAAGATTTAGCTTGGTAGAAGAGATGGGATTGGTGGAAAGCAACTTGGGGAGTCTATAAATCAAGATCCATATGGTTGGACTAGAAGATCTTGACCTCAACACAAGGGTAGGTAGTTCTCTCTCAGAAAACTGAGTAGGATAGGTATGGAATAGTTCTGAGTGCTTCTCTTTCGAGTGGGTGGTGGTGAAGGGGTATATATAGGCATCCCCAAAATTCCATCTGTTACACACAATAAGTCAGACTCGATGACACCAAAGTGTAAAACTCGATGGTACCGAAGTGACAAAAAGTGGCAACTTTTGAATCTCAGAGAGACTGATATACAATTCTTGGTTGCACCGACAAGGTGAACACCGGTCAGATTTACCAGTCTAGGTGACGCCAATTCACCATTCTCGGTCGGACTGAAAATGTGAATTTGCGTAACAAAAAGTTGGCAACCCAACTCGGTGGCACCGAGTGCAGTGTCGGCTGCACCGAAGTGTTAGGGTTTGGCTGAGTCTGTCTAGGGTTTGGAACTCGGTGGCACCAGAATATGAAAGTTGGTTGCACCGATTTGACATGTTTGGCTGAGGACAGACTTTGGTGGGAGAGTATGTGGATGTTTTGGTGATTTTCACTTATGCACGTTTGAGCATATTGTTCACCATCAAAACTTTACCCGCTTTTAATTGTATTGGCTTTCCTATAGACTCAAAGTGATTTCTCACAAATGTAAAATGTAGAGTCCTCTTGCTTGAAGCTTGACCAACCTATTTCCTTGCATCTTGGGGAAATTCGACAATCCTTTTGCCATTCCCATCATTGAGGTTTTCCTAAATATACTTGGTGAAAACATTAGTTCAATGACGTATATGTTGTTATTAATTACCAAAACCAGCAAGGGAGCAAATGAGCATTCAGATGTGTCCTAGCTGACCACATCCAAAGCAAGTGACTTGTCCAAGGTTGTTGTTGTAGTAGTAGTAGTTTTTGGGGATGTTGTAAGCTGGCCTGGTATTGGCATACTGCTGAGGCTGGTAGCTCGGACGAGGTGTGGGAAGTCTAGCCTGCTGCGACTGATAGGTTAGCTTGGCTAGGGCTGGCTGCCAGGGGCGAGGCTTCTGGTTGTTGTAACTTCCCTTGCAAATTATCTTGCGCTTGCGAGTGTCGTCTATAGCATGACTCTTGTCTTCCAGCATGAGGGCCTTGTTTACCAGGTCGAAGAAGGTCTGACAGGCACAAACACTGAGCTGATACTACAGGGTCTGCTGAAGTCCTTCCATGAAGCGTTCCATCTTAGCAGCCTCCATGTTGATATATTCAGGTGCATACCTTAATAGTAGGTTGGATGTCTGCATGTACTCCTTGACAGAGCAACTTCCTTGCTTAAGCGCTCGGAATTCTCTCTTCTGGATAGCCATGATCCTAGAAGGAATGTGAGCGGTGCGGAATCCTTCCTTGAAGTTATCCTAGGTGATCACATGGTCTCCTTGCATGACCTTGAACCCATCCCACCAAGGTCTGACGGTACCTCCGAAGCAGTGAGAGGCATACACACCTTCTCATGATCCTCATTGCAATTGACCAGTGCAAGGAGGTCCTTGATGGTGCAGATACAGTCATCGGCGTACAATGGTTTAGCTGTCTCGGTGAAGGTTGGGTGCGAATTCCTCATGAACTCATACAAAGTGGAGTGGCCATTGTCATCCCTGCCTTGCTGCTAGTTGTTTGCGAGGGCTTGAGCCATCTGCTGGATAGCAGTGGTGTTGGCTTGGCGTTCCTCCTAGAGAACTTGCAGAAACTGAGCTATGGTCATGTTCTCCGGTGGAGGTGGTGGCGGGGGAATGTCGCCTTGTGTCTGCTCTTGGTGTCCTTCAGCCTGAGTAGTCCCACCAGCTCCCGGTTGCTGGATGGAGTTGTCGGCTTCAGGGTTGGTGAAGGAGCTGTTGCGGGTTGCAGTCACCATCCTATTTGGAGCAGCCAAGTCAAACAACTGGGATAGATGAGAGGAAAGGCACAATGGAGGAGGCACGCCTAAGGGGGTTGGTATAGTGCAAGTGTGGTAAAACAAAGGTCAAAAGATGAACACATGAATAATATAAGATAGACGATGGAGTCGCTTACATGTTGCGTAAGGATTTAGTGCAACTTGCATAGGAACACAAACAACAAAACAAACAACAAGCACACATGGTTTCGTATGATCCATTACACAGACTTGACTTCACATGAGGGGTACATGACTGGTCCTACCCTAGGGGTTCTTGGACTCAGATGGTGGAGTGCTCTGCTTCCTGCCCAAGAGAAAGGAAGACTTGGTTGCTTTTGGGGACTCCTTCTAACATGATGCCCATGTTCGCCATGCCCAAAATATGTGACGAAAACCTAGAGGTTTGTACTTGGCCTTGGTTCAAGATTTCAGTGGTTTAGCGGAGTAGTTCTCGAATGTGGTGATATTCCTGGTGGAGCTTCATGGATTACTTAATCAAGTTGTGTACTAGACTATCGCAGAGAGGCTAAAGTAGGTCTGAAATCTGAGTGGCATGCCATCCTCCTCAATTCGAGCCAGTGTTTGACTTTCACCGATGTCGTCCTTCTTAAAGGGTAGGTAACGAGTAGCGGGCTTGTCGGCCATTTCTGGAATGATGCCTCGAAGGTTGAAAAGTGCCTTGCGTGCTGCTGTCTTGACTGCGAGTGCTGCTGTCTCGACTGTGTGTTGTTGTCTCGACTGCGAGTGCTAGGGTCTCCATCTATGGTCCTTCAAAGAACCAACTGGTACGGGAGTCGTTTGCCTTCACGAACACTTCAACGTGATACTCCTTCGTTATGGCATTGACCCAGTGCTTGTGGTAGAGGAAAACAGGTGGATGGCAGAACTAGCTCTTCTCTAGGATATCCCCAAGGAGTAGGGGAAAGTCGGATGCTAGGAGGTCTTCGAGTACGAGGGCCATCTACAAGGTTTTGAATGGAGGAGAGTCAGCAAGAGTTTGAAATAGACTAGAAGAAAAGAGAGGTATAGAATTTGTTGCATCTAGCAACTAGGCACAATTTTGAAAAGGTTTTGATCCTAACTAACATCCATGCTAATTAAGGGCTTCCTAAAGTCAGGATGGCTGAGATACCAGCTCTGTGGGGACCCTGACTCACAAGTCGTGATCACCGAATGTACGTGCGTAGTGATCCGAGACATCAAAGCTAACTGAACACACAGAAACTGGAATACAAGAGTCTTACATCCTTACATATCGTCTTACACAAATAAGGTCCAGATAGGCCAAGTCATACATTCATAGGGCCACAAGGGCTAAATTCAATCATAACAAGCAGCATAAGTCCTGATTGAAACCGTGAACCCATGCCATCTGCCTTAAACCTACAAGCATTTTGACTGGGAAGCAACCTAGCTTGCATGTTCGTCACCAACGAACTCTTCACCGTATTCCTATTCTTTCATGCCTGGCGAGTTAAAATAACCTATGGCAAGCCAATGAGTACTTTGAATGTACTCGCAAGCAACCCATGTTTTGGAACAAGGTAGAACAATGCATGCTATAGCACTAAGTAGGTAAGTTTTTGCAGAAAATAATTTTAGGTGCAATGACATGATCAAGCAACTTAAGTAAGCATGCATCAACTATTGACAGGTATTCATGTGAACAAGTCTCAGTTATCATCATAAGTAGGGGTTGAACATCTCATGTTCATCATCATGCCAAGTCATCAGACTTGGCTCAGGTATCATCCTTGTGTCATTCACACACACACACACCAAGTTTGTGAAAACATCAGACGCAGTTTAAGTAGGACCTCCAACTGTCCATGACTGTGGACACGGCTATTCAAATAGTTTACACTCTGTAGAGGTTGCACACATTACCCACAAGACTCGAGGAACTTTCGTGTCATCCATGACTCGCGGTATATTTCATACCCGAGGTAAGCACCCGAACATTGCCTTTCCCCTAGCGATAGTAAATAAAGAGTCCGCTCGATTGGTATGCAGCCCTCACGATATACATCACGAGCCTCACTCCAGATCGTACCATCCATGAGGGGACCAACGATGTGCCAGGTGCCTGTGAAGACAGCGCATGATCATCCATTCCGATACGACCCCATATCGAGGGTGACCACTTCACTCTCGCCACTAGTAATGTGGGCTCGATGCTAGTACCCACCAAGGTAGTCAACAAATCCCCGTCCCATAAGGGGTATCATGGTTGTGCATGTAAGGTTGTGACGGTGAGCAAATCTTAAAACTCTCCTTTTTTAAAACACACACACAACTTGCTCTGGTACACCACTTCTTTATCAAGTGGTTACCTTGCTCATCATCATCTCCCTCGGGCATTAGTGGCACTCGACAGGGTTTGCGAAGAGTCTTTGAAATCATCTTGTTTCCAACACCATGCATATTCTCATCCTATTTGCCTAGCATCATCTAAGAATTCTATCTGCTCCCACCCGCACAACCCTCATAAGGATGGTAGGGTCATGCATGATGCAAGTATCAATGGTAAATTGTCGGAGGCATCCCACTAAAGAGGGGTACCATATCAACATGGTCAGTTCATTAGAATAGAAAGTGCTATATGACATGCATGAAAAAGTTTCATAAGATGGTCAAAGGTCTGCTTGCCTAGCTCAACAAAGTGTTCGGGATCTTCGAAATCTTCAGGTCCAACTTGTTCATCAAATCGCAATCTATCGTCGCTATAAATAACGATAATAATAAGCATCACACAAATGCGGAGCACAACCTCTACTTCAAAAATGCTACACTACTCTGATAAATACTACAAACTATTGTAAGAATATTTGATTAGGGTTTTGAAGTTAAAAAGGTTTTCAAAACTATTTTTAACAAAGGCTAAAAATACATAAAAGAGGTTTTAAAATTAACAATAGATAAAAGGTTTTCAAAAAATTACACAATTGGCACTATTAAATTCTACACAATATTTCAAGATTTTTTGTAAAAGAATAATTGGATTTTGAAAATTATTAAACTTTGTGGGATGTTTGGAATCCCACTGATAATGGAAAAGGAAAAAGCCATCAGACCCAGCCGGGCCAGAATAGACCCAGCTGGGTTGGGCTTCGGCCCATGCACACTAGCAGGCGGCCAGGGGGCCATGTCGACGGCGAGTCCGAGGAATACACCTCCACTTGCCGCATCGCGCCCTTGGTCAAACCCGACAGGCGGGTCCGGGGGGGCCAGTGACCAAAGGGAGAGAGGGGAATGAGAGGGTGATAGACGGGCCCCACCAGGGTCGTCTTGAACCTATAGACAAGGGATGGGGAGAGCTCACCAACGGCGTTTCCGATGGTGGCTCGAGGCACCAAGATCACGGGCATGCTCAGGAGGCTTGAGCGCCTCCAGGGGAGGTGGAGTTCGTCGTTGGTGGCAATGGTTTCATCAAGGACGACAGACCCGAGTGGCAGAGCTCCTATTCGAGGTCAAGCTGGTTGCCCTGGGCTGCCATGGGCGGAAAGAGGAGGGAAAACGGGGTCAGGGAAGCTCTGGGTCCTCAGATCAAAGGAGAACAGGGGGAGAGGAAGGCCATACCACACGTATTCCGGCGAGACGAGGCGGAAAGCTCCGTCTCGATTCCGAGTTCCTGGTCCTCGAAATGGAAGGGGAGAGGTGCGGGGGCACGATTAGGTGAGGGAGGAGAGGTTGAGAATGGAGGGGGAGACGTGGGGACGCCTCTTTATAGGTGGAAGCGAGTCCACCATGGGCTTGTGCACCGGTGAGGTCGAGGCCAAGGCTATAGGCCATGGGGGCTTGCAAAGATGGTCAGGGGTGTTCCTGTGCGTCGCCTAGGACCAGTGGAGGCCGAGAGAGAGCTGGGGAGGAGTCGGGCGCATCGTGCGTGTGACGCCACCAGTTGGCCGAATCGGGCATCCACGCCGTGCGTGTGGGACGTAGCTGGAGAGAGAGGGAGGAAGGGGCCGACAGGGTGTCGTGGTGTGTACATCGAGGGGGACACTGGAGACACGCTGGGAGGCCCGAGGCTATCGGGGATGGGGATTGGGTGGCGGCTACAGTGTTGTCGGGCACCGTAGCACGCTCTTGAGCGCCCATTTGCCATGTCGTGGCATGCCAACTGCATTTTGCTCGCGGACACTTGTGTCTAGGGGTACCATAGGGTTTAGAAAATAGGGTATATGCATTGTATGTTTTTCTGGCTGCCCTGGTTGAGTAGAAAAGCTAAGGGGAGGGAGAAAAGATGCTATCCAGAGGGTAAAAATGGGTTTTTTACCCCTCCATGATTGATCTCAGGGCAGGAGAATGTAACTCGGGGTAAAATAGTACTAGGTAGAGATGTGGTAAAAATTTGGGGTCAAGGAGAGCATGGCTTTTAGCAATTTGCCAGAAGGTGCTTGATGCTGATTTCGGCAAGCAAATGGAGTTTGCTTGCCATGAGATTTAACGGGATGAAAATATAGGTAGAAATAGAGGGGATCACCAAGTTTGAGGAGATTTGAAGAAAGTTCACAATGTAACTTTGTAAAACACTAGAAATGAACAAAATCAAATTCCTGTCGATCTAGGCATGCATTTCCATTATCCTTGATGCACCACTTTGTGTGGCATCCTTCTTTGGGTAATAGAACATTCCTACAAAGTTAGGCATCAAGGGAAGAAACTTCACAATGTAAAGTTGCTCAAATTTGAATCTAGACAGGAATGGTTTTGGAATTTTTTCGCGAATCAATTAAAGGGGGATTGGGATGAAACTTTTCAAGATCGTCACCTATAGCATTAGCGACTTGTTCGAATTTTCTTGGAATTTATTGAGAATATTTCCAATTGAAATATTTCAAAAGCTTGATTTGAGCAGAAAGGATTTTGTGGGGTTTTGCCCATTATTTTGATCATGACCATGTGTTGAAACTCATATATATGGAAAATATATGTCCACTGAGTTTCCCTAGATTTTCGCAAATATTTTTAAAGCATTTAAATATTTTTCTATATAAAAGACCATTTTTGGACTTAAGATAGAGCCTTTCTATAAAATAGGAAATTAATCTTTAAAACTAATATTTTTTGGTGTTGGCAATTCATATATATATAGTAGGTTTCAAATAAATCCTTTGCGGAAAAGGATCCACCCAATTTGAGGACTTGTAGTGCAAAGCTCAACTTAGAGGGTTTTGAAAACCTAATTTGAATAAATCCTTTTTGGTCAAAATAAATTTTGATAAAAATATTTTTGGGTACTATACACATGGTAAGATCATTTGGCAAGATGTTTGGGTCAAGGAAGAGGAGTATATATAGGAGTAGAACCTAAGAGTGCCATACACATTCAACCAAGTAAACAAGCATCAAACGAATCAGACAAAACAAACAAGCCAATGCACTCAAAAAGTTTTAAATGGTTCCAAGCATAGCAAGATGGGGTCTATTCCTACATGAATAGATCTTGCCTACATCATGTCATCATTATTATTGCATTACTCTATTTTACATGAACTTAATACACTAGATGCGTGTTGTATAGCAATCGATGCGTGGAGTAATAGTAGTAGATGCAGAATCATTTCGGTCTACTTATCTTGGATGTGATGCCTATATAATGATCATTGCCTTGGATATCGTCATGATTATTTGATCTTCTATCAACTGGCTAACAGTAGAAAAATTACCCACCGTGTAATATACTCATGAGAGAAGCCACTAGTGAAACCTATGGCCCACGGGACTACTTTTCCAACATATTGCTTTCCAATATATCTTTTTTCCACTTTTTTTTCCAGATATATTAATCTAAAAAACAAAAAACACCTTGCTGCACTTTTTATTTGCCTCTTTTATTTTGTGTTCTTGTGAGATCTATTTATCCAATCTATTACAATCTAATCTATCTTTTTACCATTGAGAGATTGACAACCTCTCTTATGCGTCGGGTTCCAAGTATATGTTTTTTGTGTGCAGGTACCATTTAAATAGAGTTGCGTGGTCTTCCTCCTAGGATCGATACCTTGGTTTCATAACTGAGCGAAATACTTACTATAGTTCTGTTGCATCATCCCTTCCTCTTTGGGTAAATACCGACGCAGTCTAGAGCCATGTCAATGGAATTTATGGCGCCTTTGCCGGGGAGGAGGTGTTGAAGCAGACTCTCTTCACCAGGGCAATCTCGGGCGCCAGGGAGACATCATCAAAATCTATCAGGTTCCTAATCACAAATCTGATCTCATTGCAATTTACATTATATGCCATTTGCCTCTCATTTTCCTCCCCCACTTCAAAAAATTTGCCGTTTTATTTGCCCTCTTTCTCATTTGACAATTTCTCGTTCGATATTTTGCTTACTTGTCATCATGAGTGATTTTGGTATGGCAGAAACAAATGATGGTAGGACTTCTAAAATTGGACGTTCTGGTAATTTGGATTCTAAAACTTTTGTTTTTGCGGCAAGGGAATGTTATAGGAAAAGAAACTATCCAAGAAATCTTCAATTGTGTTGGAAATTTGACTCTTGAGTATGTGGGGTCACTACAAGAGTATGTCTAGAGGGGTGAATAGACTACTAGCAGGAATTTAAAATCTACACAAGGTGCAGAGTTAAGAATTGGAAGATTTTAGCAATTATAGCAAGTCTAGCACACCCTACACATGCAAGTCGTCAAGTATAACAGTGGAATGTAAAGACAATGCACATGAAAGTAAGGGTTGAGATATGGAGATCAAACGGATGAAGGACACGGAGATTTTTCCCATTATTCTCATAGGTGTTGCTATCGTACGTCAACGTTTATGGAGTGTTCAACCCACAAAGGGCAACGGTCGCGAGAGTCGACGGAGGGCTCCACCCATAAGGGTCCACAGAGGAGCAACCTTGAATATTCCATAACGGCTTCCGTCCATGAAGTACTTGCCTCACTCGGGGTAGATCTTCGTGAAGTAGGCGATCTCCTTGCCCTTACAAACTTCTTGGTTCACTCCACAACACGAAGTAGGAGGCTCCTAAGGGACACCTAACAAATCTAGGAGGTACCACCCTCCAAAAGGTAATAGGGTTGATAATGTCGATGAACTCCTTGCTTGTGCATAAAGATGATAGACTCCTCAACACACAATCACTCTCTTACATATTTGGCTTTGGTAGAAGAGATTGGATTGGTGGAAAGCAACTTGGGGAGGCTAGAGATCAAGATTCATATGGTTGGAATGGAATGGCATGATCTCAACACATGAGTAGGTGGCTCTCTCTTAGAAAATCAATTAGTATGCGTGGGGGTCTGTTCTGAGTGCTTCACTTGCGAGTGAGTGGTGGTGAAGGGGTATATATGGGCATCTCCAAAAATCCAACCGTTACACCTAATAAGTCCAAGTCGGTGACACCAATGTGTTAATCTCGGTGGTACGGAGTTGCCTCAAAGGTAGCAAATTTTGAATCTCGATGAGACCGATACATAAAACTCGGTTGCACCAATTAGGTGACCAACGGTAAGATTGCCAAACTCGGTGACACCGATTCCACAAATTCGATGGGACCGATTTTGTGAAATTGGGTGACAGAATGTTGAAAATCCAAACTCGGTGGCACCAAAACAGAATCAGTTGCACCGAAGCATTAGGATTTGGCTAGAGTTTGTCTGAGTCTGGGAATTTGGCTTCGAGTGGGAGTTGTTGATTGCACCGATTTTGAGTGTTTGGCTTTGGACAGACTTTTGTGGAAGATCTTCTGGGTGATTTTGGTGACTATTACTTGTGCACATATGAGCATTTGTTCACCAACAGTACCTTACCCCGATGGACTGAAAGTGATTTCTCACAAAGTAAAATGTCCTCTTGCTTGAAGCTTTGCCAATGCTATATCTTCTCCTTCTTCTTCATGGGGATACTCTCCACGCTCCTTTTGCCAACCCATCTCTCTCAATGGACTTTATCTGAAATACACTAGATAAAAGTATTACTCCATGAATTGTATGTTGTCATGAATTATCAAAACCACCAAGGGAGCATATTGTGCTTTCAGTCTCCCCCTTTTTGGTAATTGATGACAACTTACAATCAAAGCTTCAAATAAAGATATGCATGTATATGATGAAGACTTTGAGAGACACATGACTTATACTTGCTCCCCCTAAATGTGTGCAATCCCTTTAAAGGATAGTTGCATTATAATGCATGGACACAAATATAGTAGAAGGGATATAATAACTCATGTGTATCTTGGCTATATGCATCAAAACTATAAGAAGGAGGTGTATCCTTGTTCAAGACTTAACTCTTGCAAACAATATGTGCATGAAGCAAGAGATCATCTTGATCAAGGATATGATACATATACTTACTTTGAGTTCTTGAGAATTCTAGTAGTGGGAATACACTTGAGAAAACAATGTTAGGAAACACAAGAGTATTCTACCAATCAAAAGCAGTAGAACTCAAAAGTAACAAGATATGGAGAACATATAGAAGATAGTATTCCTTAGGATTGATATGTCTCCAAGAACATTTAGAACTTTATCCCCTAGATAAGAAATGGTATGTCATCCTCTCCCCCCGAATATGAGCATGTAGATATTGGGATTGGATAGGGTGAGAAAAGTCTTAACATGAATAATCAAATGTAATAAACACATATTTCTTACAAACATATTTTCTCCCCCTCTTTGGTATTCTCCCCTTGTCTATATAAGTGTAAACTCTGACATTTTCCTCTCCTCCTAAATTATATCTCCCCCTTTGCATTAGCATGTATCTCCCTCTTTAGATTTCAAGCTTTAGTATCTCTCCCCCTTTGGCATTAATTGCCAAAAAGGTCAAATATAGGGTCAGAACTAGGTCCAATTCATCAATATAATGTAGGCATGTAATCAATATATAGTCATACGTGCTTATGGAAAAGAACTTGCATGGCATCTTTTGTCCTACCCTCTCGTGGCAGCGGGGTCCTAATGGAAACTAAGGGTAATTAAGGCCTCCTTTTAATAGAGAACCGGACCAAAGCATTAGCACTTAGTGAATACATGAACTCCTCAAACTACGGTAATCACCGGAAAGAATCCTAGTTATTGTCACTGTAGGGGATGCGGATCATAACTCGTAATAGGTGTCTACAACTTGCAAGATAGGATCAAGAACACATATATATATATTCATGAAAACATAATAGGTTCAGATCTTAAATCATGGCACTTGAGCCCTAGTGACAAGCATTAAGCATAGCAAAGTCATAGCAACATCAATCTCAGAACATAATGGAACAAGGGATCGAACCCTAAATAACTAACTCGATTACATGATAAATCTCATCGAACACATCACCGTCCAGCAAGCCGACGATGGGATTACTCATGAACGGTGGAGATCATTATGGAATTGGTGATGAAGGATGGTTGGTGATGACGATGTCATCGATTTCTCCTCTCCGGAGCCCAAAACGGACTCTAGATCTTGTCTCCCAAGGAAGAACAAGAGGTGGCGGTAGGTTGGTATCATGAAATGTGATGAACTCTTCTCCATGATTTTCTTCTCCGCGAATAGAAATAAATAGGAGTGGAACAGCAGGGGCCCCACAAGCCTGTTCGACATGGCCAGGAGGGGCGGTCACGCCTGGCAGGGTTGTGGCCTGTGGATGGCCCCCGTCTGGTTGATTCTTTTGCCAGTATTTTTTATTAAATCCAAAAATATTCTCCAGAAATTTTCAGGTCAATCCGAGAACTTTTATTTCTGCACAAAAATAACACCAAGGCAATTCTGCTGAAAACAGCATCAGTCCGGGTTAGTTCCATTCAGATCATGCAAATTAGAGGCCAAAACAAGGGCTAAGGAGTTTGGAAAAGTTGATATGATGGAGATGTATCAGGAGCTTTCTTAAGACCATATAAAGCTTTGCAAAGTTTATATACGTGGTCTGGTTTCTTAGGGTATACAAAACCAGGTGGTTGCTTAACATAGACCTCTTCTTCAATCTCACTATTTAAAAAGACACTTTTAATATCCATTTGATAAAGCGTGATATCATGGTGATTGGCATAAGCAAGACGAATTTGAATGGCTTCTAGTCTAGCAATGGGGGCGTAGGTCTCATCATAGGCTATACCTTCGACTTGTGTATATCCTTGGGCTACAAGGTGAGCCTTGTTGCGTACGACTTGACCGTGTTCATCTTGCTTGTTACGAAACACCCATTTCGTTCCGATGATGTTTTGCTAGTCCTTGGGCTTCTCCACAAGTGTCCAAATTTCATTCCTCTCGAAGTTATGTAGCTCTTCATGCATAGTGTTCGCCCAATCTATGTCCTCAAGAGCTTGTTCATCCTTCAAGGGTTCAACACTAGAGATGAAAGAATAATGCTCACAAAAGTTATCAAAGAGCATTTTAGACCGAGTGATCCTCCCTGTTTGTATATTACCAAATATTTGGTTTAGGGGAGGGTTCTTGGTCACTTGTGCTCGAACTCGGGGTAGCTTTGGCTTGTTAGTTAGTGGAGATTCTTCTTCATCATCTCCTTCATCTCCGTTGTTGTCGAAGTGGTCATATCCTTCAAGTGGTGGTGAAGGAGGTTGTGCTGGATCTTCATGATGTACCTCCTCCTCCCCTTCATCTTGTCGTGTACCATTTATGGATGCTTCCATGTCGTTTTGTCGGTAGCCTTGATCCAAAGTAGGAGCTTACACTTGGGTTGATGAAGGGCTTTCCTTAACCTCCATGGGATGAATCTTGCCGATGGGCAAATCTTGGATAGCTTCCGAAGGATATTTATCACCTTTATTATTTGGCAATTGTTCGACTTGCGAACCATTAGATTCATAAAACTTCACATCTACCATCTCCTCAACTTTTCGAGTGGAGTTTTTGTAGACACGGTAGGTGTTCGAGTTCGATCCGAAACCAAGTAGGAAACCTTCATGAGATTTAGGTGCAAATTTAGCATGGCAGATTATCAAGAATGTAACTCTTGGAGCCGAATACCCGAAAGTATCCAACTTGGGGTTTGATACTGGTGAGGATCTCGTATGCCGTTTTACAGAGAACTTGTGCAAGTAGAGTCGGTTTGTGGCATGACAAGTTGTTTCCACGGCCTATGCCCAAAAGTGTCTTGGCGTCTTGTATTCGTCAAGCATTGTTCTTGTCATCTCAATAAGGGTTTGGTTCTTTCTCTCAACAACTCCATTTTCTTGAGGCGTGTACGTAGCCGAGAACCCATGCGAAATACCCTCTTTGTCAAGAAAGGTATCCACATGGGTGTTCTTGAAGTCCAATCCGTTATCGATTCGAACCTTCTTGATATTCACTTCACATTGATTTTTCTCTTTGCGTGTAAAGTTCTTGAAGATCTTTTTTTAAACCTACAAATTATCATCAATAAAGAATCCTCATGCAAATCTAGAAAAATCATCGACTATAAGTAGACCATAAGAGTTTCCACCGAGACTCTTGTAAGAATTGGGACCAAAAAGATCCATGTGAAGTTACTCGAGTGGTCTCCTAGTGGTCATGATGTTCTTGATTGGATGACTTCCACCTACTTGCTTTCCTTCTTGATAAGTGCTACAAAGCATATCTTTGTTAAAGATACTATCTTTTACACCAAGAATGTGATCGCCCTTGATAAACTTATCTAGACTGCACATGCCTACATGTCCTAGCCTTCTATGCCATAGCCAACCTTTAGATGATTTTGCAATGAGATAAGTACGAGCTTGGGCCTTTTTAGTGAAATCGACAATGTATAGATCACCTATACGAATACCCGTAAAGACAATTTTATGATTATGAAAGAGAAACACTTGGCAATCTACTTTGGTAAATAGCACATTGAAACCGAAGGCTTCTAGTCTAGATACAGAAACGAGATTGTAGCCAAGGGATTCAACAAGCATCACATTTTGAATAGAGCTATCATGAGATCTAGCCACCTTACCAAGGCCAAGTACCTTACCCATAGAGTTGTCTCCAAAGGTCACGTACCTCCAAGACCTTGATTAGGCGTGATCTCTTGAAATACGTCTTTGTCACCAATCATGTGATCCATGCATCCACTCTTTTCCACCGGACATGTAATCCTTGACGTTTGAAATTAGACTTAGATTCTCCATGATCTTTTCATGCTCGATGTCGAACAACTCATCTTCATCATAGTAGCCATGCTCTTGATTGTCATCATTTTGTGGAATCTCCTCGTCATAGAAACCAAGAGAGTCGTTAGAATCGTAACCATGACAATGTGCAAGCTTATGAATGTGAATGGATTGAAGAATAATTGTGTTGATAGTTGTGACATCTCCTTTAGCACACATAAGATCACAAAGCTCATATAGGTACTTATCAAAGTTTGGATCACTAGGCTTCATTTTGTGAAGAACAAAAGTTTTATGAAGAATTTCATCAAGATTACTTAATGTAAGATTTGGATATCGTTTCTCCAAATCATTCCACAAAGTGTAAGCACATGAAAAGTTCTTCAATAAGATTGACTGTTCTAAGGTTACCAAGCATGTTAATTACCTCTTCGTGTGAGGGATGCAATATATGAATGGGGAGCACATACAGATTTTCAATATGTTTTCTCAAATGGAATTTGTGAAATAAATTAATCATGACATTCTTCCATCGACTATAGCACTATCCAACAAGAATGGGCACTCTACAATATAAACTCCCCACACTAGACACATCCATCTTCCTCCACAGTGATGAAACCAAAGCAATGGAGACCAAATCTATGATACCAATTGTGGGATCAATAGAAGAGTATTTCTAGAAGGGGTGAATAGACTACTAGCAGGAATTTAAAATCTACACAAGGTGCAAAGTTAAGAGTTGGCAGATTTTAGCAATTATAGAAGGTCTAGCACACCCTACACATGCAAGTCACCAAGTATAGGAGTAGAATGTAAAGACAGTATACATGAAAGTAAGGGTTGAGGTAGGGAGATCAAACGCATGAAGGACGCGAAGATTTTTTCCCATGGTTCCGATAGGTGGTG
Organism: Hordeum marinum; assembly: GCA_022496015.1. Classification (NCBI taxonomy): domain Eukaryota; kingdom Viridiplantae; phylum Streptophyta; class Magnoliopsida; order Poales; family Poaceae; genus Hordeum; species Hordeum marinum. The sequence continues at coordinate 270,951,326 of CM039678.1, forward strand.
CTGTCGTACGCCCATGTTTATGGAGTCTTCAAGGCACAGAGGGTAACGGTCGCGAGAGTCCACGGAGGGATCCACCCATAAGGTTCCACAAAGGAGCAACCTTGACTATTCAATAACGGCTTCCGTCCACGAAGGACTAGCCTCACTCGAGGTAGATATTCACAAAGTAGGCAATATCCTTGCCCTTGCAAACTTCTTGGTTCACTCCACAACACAAAGTAGGAGACTCCCAAGCGACACCTAACCAATCTAGGAGGCACCACCTTCCAAAAGGTAATAGGCTCAATAATGTCGATGAACTCCTTGCTCTTGTGCTTCTTGAAGATAGACTCTTCAAAACACAATCACTCTCTCATAGAGTCGGCTTTGGTAGAAGAGATTAGAGTGGTGGAAGGCAACTTGGGGAAGCTAGAGATCAAGATTCATATGGTTGGAATGGAATGGCATGATCTCAACACATGAGTAGGTGACTCTTTCTCAGAAAATCATTTGTTATGAGTGGGGGTCTATTCTGAGTGCTTCACTTGCGAGTGAGTGGTGGTGGAGGGGTATATATAGGCATATCCAAAAATCCAACTATTACACCTAATAAGTCCAACTCGATGACACCGATGTGTTAATCTCGACGGTACTGAGTTGCCTCAAAGGTAGCAACTTTTGAATCTCGGTGAGATCGATACATAAATCTAGGTTGCACTGATTAGGTGACAAACGGTTAGATTGCCAAACTTCGTGACACCGATTCCACAAACTAGGTCGGACCAATTTTGTGAAATTGGGTAACAGAATGTTGGCAACCCAAACTCGGTGGCACCGAAACAAAATTGGTTGCACCAAAGGGTTAGGGTTTGGCTAGAGTGTGTCTGAGTCTGGGAATCGGTGTCACCGAGTGGGAGTTGTTGGTTGCACAAAATTTGAGTGTTTGTCTTTGGACAAACTTTTGTGGAAGAGCCTATGGGTGATTTTGGTGACTATCACTTGTGCACGTATGAGCATTTGTTCACCAACAGTACCTTACCCCATTTTAATAGTATTGGCTTCCCTATGGACTCAAAGTGATTTCTCACAAAGTAAAATTTAGAATCCTCTCGCTTGAAGCTTTGCCAATGCTATTTCTTCTCCTTATTCTTCATGGGGATACTCTCCACACTCCTTTTTCCCAGCCATCTCTCTCTGTGGACTTTATCTGAAATACACTAGATAAAAGTATTAGTCCAAGAGACAATGTATGTTGTCATGAATTATCAAAACCACCAAGGGAGCATATTGTGCTTTCAACTTATGCGGAAGCTATTTCAGCACTAGTTCTGAAAGTTGAAAATAGGTTTATCTGCACTCATCCTACGTTGCAAAGATTGTTTTATGAGCTACCGCTATAAAGATCCTAAAGCTAAAACGTAAGCTACCCTTGTTCTTATGAATGAATTTGATCACATAATACGAGAAGCTAGTGAAATTTTTGATTATTTTTGTAAGAGCCATGAAAAACCAGTAATAGATGAGATCCTTTTCCAAAGTGACTACATGTTGAGACATTTGCTTGGAAATAATCAAATCTTTGATGAGAATCTTAAGAAGGAAGTCCCTGTTTTAGATATGATCCAACAAACTTTTGATGACATTAATCAACAATATTCTTGGATTGTAGTCGGAAATCAAAGAGGATATCTAGATGGACAACTTGATAGTGCTAAGACTTCTATGGATAATGTTTTTCAAGTTCTATTTACAAAATGTCTTGACAAAAATATATCTATGAAGAAAAAGAAGAAATATGACCATACTTGAATATATGTCTTATGCCTAGCTAGGGGCGTAAAACGATAGCGCTTGTTGGGAGGCAACCCAATGAATATAATTTATTTTACCTTTTTCTTTCTGTTTTTGTGTGTTGAAAAAATTATTCTACTTTTATGATTGTGTTTTTATGTTTTATTTAGTGTTTGTTTCAAGTAAAGCCTTTAACATGATTCATAAGATGAGTAGAAACAATGCTGAATCTGAAACTCTAACATTGACTCCAGTGCATGAATTTTCATTTTTTTTACTAGAGAGTGATAATGAGCTGAAATTTTAACACAATGTTTCTATAGAAATTATATACATTGTCCGAATGTTTAAGAATTGTTAGAGTTATAGAAGTATGGTTAGAGTACAAATTACTGGAGACTGTTCTATTCTTGACAGATTCTGTTTTGTTGCATTGTGTGCTTATTTTGATGAATCTACGGCTTGTATTGGAGGGTATAAGCCATGATAAAGTTAGAATACAGTAGATATGATGCAATAATAAAATATGAATGGATTGTCAACAGTACTTAGAGTGGTGATTTTCTTTATTATACTAATGGATCTCACGAAGTTTTGGGTGAGATCACGATGGATGAAGGAATAAGGAGTGAAAAGACCCTAAGATTGGGGATTCTACAGCTCCCTAAGATAATATCCAAAGAGTAACAAGCAACTAAGCTTGGGGATGCCCTGAGTGGCAACCCTCTTTATTCTAACTACCATCGGTATTTTACTTGGAGATATATTTTTATTAGTCACATATCTTGAGTTTTGCTTCGAGGGTCTTTGTCATGGGGAACGAACACCTATGGAATCGAAGGGACCCCTTTCGGTTCGGCGAGGGAGCAGGCTCGCGCAAAGAGCCGGTCTGACGAACATCACACGGGGATCTTTACCCAGGTTCGGGCCGCAAAGATTCATAAACCCCACTCTTGCTTGGTTGTATTGAGGGTGTTCTTAAGGTTCTAGCTACACGAGCGCTATGAAAAGTTGCTACTTGTATGAGCTAGAAGGTCCAAAGTCCAGAAGTGCAAAGACCAAAAGCCTACGAGTGCCTAGGTAAAAAAAAGTCCTCTACCATATCGCCCTGGGCCTCCTTTTATACTCGAAAGGGGATCCCAACAGTGGCGTACAGTGTGTACATTGGGTGTACAGAGCTACAGTGCTATCATACCTAACACTGACGGAGTAGGACAGGTGCATTTAATGCACCGTCAGGCATCTCTGACTGTCCACGGGACGGGATAGGTGCCTGTCCCATCGGCACCGCTTAGCCCCTCCATCGCCGACACCGCGACACGTGCCCAGGCGGGGCGACACCTGGCCTCTACACTGGCGGGGCCATGTCGGTGCTTAGCCTTGCCAGGTTTTCGCCTTGTCGGATCTTGTTGGGGCTTTGTTTTGCCTGAGGGTTCGATGGTCATCTCGACAGGGTGTTGCCAGGGGTCTTGATTCTCCTGTGCCTGTACCTAGAAACTCCCTGCCGGGCGTCGTTGCCAGGGTGGCTACTACTGCTCGTGCACAAGTAAGGGGCACTGGAGAGCCCAAAACCCTAGTGCAGCGACAGGAGCCCCCGGTCCTGGGCCACACATGGTGTGACGCGTTGTTGGGCTAGGCCCAAACAGTGCACGAGCACACGTGGCAGGTCCTTGGAGTCGCGATCATTGCGCTTGTTGCGCCTCCCCATGATGCCCATTGAATGCGGGACGTGGGATACGTGCGCTATGCGGCTGTCAACTTTTCAATTACTGCGTCAGGTCGTTTCCAGCTAGCGTATGGCATGCATAGCGGGGAGCCAACAATAGGCACCCGTGACTTAAAGTGCCTAGGAAAGGTAGTAACCGCAGTGCCCTGGATTGGAGCAGCGAGGCGGTTGCTGTTCGCTCCGTGATCGAGGGCGCCACTATTGGAGGAGGTGGGCGGCAACCCTTGGAGCGGGGCGAGCCAGCCCCCGTGCTCCCCCCTGTAAATTGAGGGATAGCGAGGGTAGTGTTGATCCATCCGTCCTCCCTCCTCTGAGTGTGAACCATCATAGCTTGCCCTTCAACGTCTTCCCAACCTTCGAGTGACGCTCGCCCTTAGCCATGAATAGGGTGTGAGGGCGGCCACGGTCCTCCGCTCTGAGGAGAAGCTCTCGTCGGGGTCATGCTACTGCTTCAGCCACAGAAGCAGAGGGCAGCCCGAGCACGCGCGGTGGAAGAGGTGCGAGGGGTCGTGGCTATCGTGAAGGCTGAGGTCGGGGGAGGCGGAGCGCTGGCCCACCTCCTCATCCGACGCCAGGCCTTTTCCTTGAGGAGACCCATGCCGAGGGGACGGCGCTCGAGTTCGTCCTCAAACTGGTCGGTCCCGTTCGGAGCCATCTGTGCCTCCCTCGCCCTTTCACCAGGGTGATGGAGTCCGATGAGCCGCCCGTCCTGTGGTTAGGGGTGCATGGTTGTTTTAATGGCGTGACGCATGTGGACGTCGAGTACCCAACGATCCGCATCATGTTCCTCCGGAGCGGATAGAAGACCTTTGCCCGTGCCCACAACCTCTAGGAAGGGCACATCCTTCGTTTTAAAATGACGGAGGCCAATCTGCTCCCTGTCAAGATTTATGGGCACTCAGGCGTCCGTCTCAGCTGCTGCGAAGAGAGCTCGAGCGGCACCGAAAGCTACTCCTCGAGCAAGAGTGATGAGCAGAACAGCGGCAAAGATGGGAACGATGAGTCTGGTTTTCGGGTCATCAAGTCGGAGCCCAACGACTCGAGCTCGGAATGACCGCCGGCCACACCTTCACCGCCAGCCTCATACCTCTCCCCCTCCCGGTAGGATGACCCTATCAGGGGCCTTTGTCCCTGGCGCTGCCTCATCTTCCAGCTGGATCTTCCGGCAAGCCCGTGGACTTCGGCTTCTGGGGTCCATCCTCCTTTTCACCCGCGCTGACCCTCTCCTTCGTGCAATGCTGTTCCCCGAGGGGCCAGGATCTTGTCTGCCCATCTGGAAGCCCTGCCCCTTCGTGCAATGCTGGTCCAGAGGGGTCAGTATGGGCTTCCGCCGGGGGCCTCTCACCATCTTTTTCTTCATGTAGCATGTCTCCCCTTTCCATCTTTTTCTTCTTGTAATCTCCCCTAGGGGGGAAGTCAAATAAATATGTACATAGAAAAAGGAAACATCTCATGCAAATTTCACCCTATTTTGAATAACTATATATTATCTTCCTTGTTAGACCGTTTCTTTGCATGGACATGTTCCCTACGCCTTCTCGGAAGAATCTTGCCGGCGTGTGTAGCCCTATCGCGAGCTCTTCGAGGAACGGGTGCTTAGAAGCCTGCTGGCGGTGCTACTACCGGCAAGATACCTTTGCATTCTTGGTGCAACTGCTTAAGCTTTTGATCATGCTAGAAACAGAATAAGGGCGCGACCGCAGCGCCTTGAGTCGTTGAGAGGACTCAAAATGGAACAAGAGTGCGGGCGCAGCCACATCAGTCGTTGAGCAGACTCAAAACAGAGTAAGGGCACAGCCAATCATGGCAAGGTTCCCGTGCATGCAGGTTTTCCATAGAAGAATCGAAATTGCCCAAGGAAAATAACACCACAACAAGAATTCTCTTGGGGTTTTGCAAGTTACCTTTTCATTGCCGTACTCCTTCTGGCAAGAGATTTTTTTTGAACGTCGCCTGTAGGAGTCCATACCACCATCCCCTCCGACCAAGCTGCGCGCGAGGTAACCTTCTGTCCTTTGAGAAAAATAAAGAAGATAAAATATGGATGTGGAACCTTGGCGGTCCGTTAGCTCTTACCGGGAGTGAGTGTAATGCAATACCTCACACAAACATGCGTGTAAGTAAACATGAGAATGAATAAGATTTTTAGAACACTTATCTTTATTTAACTACGCACATGGTTTGCTCCTGGCTTTGTACAAAGGATTACATGCTTAAGCGGTAAGACTCGTACAAAAGGTGGTTGCCAGGAGGCCCGATAACCGTGCCACATGGGTAGAACTTACAAAGATGTTTGATATTCTAGGAGTTGCTCACTGGGATGCCATCTTCAGTCTCCAGACGGATTGCGTCGGGCCTAGTGACTCGTACAACCCGATAAGGGCCTTCCCACTTTCGCGTCAACTTGTGGGAATTCTTGGCAGACTGAACTCGCCGAAGAACAAGGTTGCCTTCCACAAGACTTCTGGCATTAACTTTGAGGCTATGGTAGCGGCGCAAAGCTTGCTGGTAGCATGTAGCTATGACAGCATCCTGAAGACGGTCTTCCTCAAGGAGCATCGCGTCATCTTGCCACAACTACTCTTGCTGAAGCTCATCATAAGCGAGCACTCAAGGCGACCCGTATATGAGTTCCGTGGGGAGAACTGCTTCAGTCCCATATATGAGGGAGAAGGGTATCTGGCTTGTAGCTCGATTTGGTGTCGTCCTGATTGACCAAAGAACCACCGACAATTCATCAATCTAGTGCCTTCTGAATTTGTGTAGTCTGTCAAAAGTTCTTGTCTTGAGGCCTCGCAGCACTTCAGCATTAGCCCTTTCCGTTTGTCCATTGCTCCTCCGGTGGGCAATAGAAGCAAAACAGATTTTGGTGCCAAGGTCTTGGACATATTGCATGAAGGTGCGCTCGTGAACTGTGTGCTGTTGTCAGTGATGATCCCGTTGGGAACACCAAAGCGGCAGACTAGTCCTTTGAAGAACTTGATGGCTGACTATGCTGTCAACTTTCTCACCACTTCCACTTCTAGCCACTTTGTGAACTTGTCGATTGGAATGTACAAGTACTCAAATCCCCTGAGACGCAGGGGAAGGAGCCCAAGATGTCGAGCCCCAGACCGAAAATGGCTAGGAGAGGGATTGTTTGAAGGGCTTGAGATGGTTGATGTAATTTCTTTGAATGAAACTGGCATACTTCACACTTTGTTAGTAACGCGGTTGCATCCTGGAGGGCGGTAGGACAAAAGAAACCTTGCCGGAATGCCTTTCTAGCAAGTGCTCTTGATCCTATGTGGGAACCACATATGCCTCCATGTATCTCTGCCAATAGCTCCAGTCCATCCTCCCCAGAAAAGCATTTGAGTTTCACACCATTCGGTCTCTTTCTATACAGGACGTTGTTTGAATTGGTACATATTAGACCGGCGAGCTACTTTCTCTACTTCCTCTTGTTCCTTAGGGAGTTCTCCTATTTGAAGGAAACGGATGATGTGGTGTGCCCATGCTGGAGCCTAGGGCTCGACAACAAGGAGACAACAAGGTCTAAAGGCATATCCTCTGCCAGGAAAGCATTTGTCTCAATGGCAAGGGCCTGAGGCCCCGCCAGAGCCAACCGCTTCCCGGCAGGCCTGGTAGGAGCATTTTCTTCTACGGCGAGAGCCGGAGGCTCTGTTGGAGCACGGCGCTCACCAGCAAGCCTGACATTGTCCCCGACAACCTCCTCGCCTTCGGCTTTTGGGTGCTCTACCGGGAAATACTTGCCGGAACTCAACTTCCTTCTTTTCTCTTGTCCAGTCGATGGTGTCATGGATGGTTGAGTCAGTCGGAGCACAAAAGTTCCTGGTTCCACAGGCAACTTAAGGGAATCACATTTTGACAGGACATCAGCAACGCTATTTTCTACATGTGGAGCGTGCTCCATTTACAGGCTGTCAAACCGTTCTTCCAACTTCCTCACTTCATCAACAGACTCTAATAATCCTTGTTTACTTGCTTGATGACAGGCGGAGAATCACCCTTGAAAATAAGTTTCTTGATTCCCAGGTCTGCCGTGATCCTGAGACCAGCAAGCAGTCCTTCGTACTCAGCAGTATTGTTCATTGATCTCTCCCGGGGAAAGTGCATTTGAACCACATATTTGAGGTGCTCTCTAGTGGGCGCGACAAGCAGCACTCCGGCACCTGCGCTGTACAGCAAGAAAGCCCCATCAAAATACATGATCCACTCTTGATCGGTTTCCTTGCCGAGAAGGGTTGACTCTGGAAATTCTTCATCTGGCGTTGGGGTCCATTCAGTAATGAACTCCGCTAAGGCTCTGCTCTGGATGGTCAAAGTGCTTTCAAACTTGAGACCAAAGCTTGACAGTTCCAAAGCTCACTCTACAATCCTCCTGGTAGCTTCCGGGTTTCGCAAGATCCACTCCAGCGGGAAGCGAGTGACAACGGTGATCTCATGTGCTTGCAAGTAAAGGCGCATCTTCCTCGGGGCCATAAGGAGGCCGAAGAGAAACTTTTGCACGCTAGAATATCTTGACCTAGACCCCTACAAAAGGGAGCTGACAAAATAGACTGTGCGCCACACCACCTTCTTCTTCCGAATTGTCTCTTTTAACTGCACAGATCCTAGCTTGCCGGCACTAGACCCTACCGGGGAACGTCATGGCTTGTCGCTTGGCGGCCTTGTCGCTGCCACTGTTTCTTCATCAACTTCTCTTTCATCCACTAGCGCAACACTTACCACTTGATTTGTTGTCGCTAGATATAGCAGCAACGACTCTTGTGGTTTTGGCGCGACTAGGACTGGCGAAGAGGAAAGGTACTTCTTCAAATCCTGAAGTGTTGCCTCCGCTTATGGAGTCCATTTCATCGGACCTGCCTTCTTCAAGATTTTGAAAAAGGGCAGGGCGCATTCAACAGATTTTCAGATGAACCTACTCAGAGCAGCAACACGACTGGCAAGACAACGCACATCTTTGGGACGTCTTGGTGCTTCAATTTGCTCAGTTGCTTTGATCTCGTCAAGATTCGCTTCAATTCCATGTTGAGATACAAAGAACTCGAGAAGCTTTCTAGATGGGATGTCGAACACACACTTCTCAGGGTTAAGCTTCATGTTGATCTTGCATAGATTTGCAAATGTTTCTTCTAGGTCAGATATGAGCGTAGCCATGTCCTTTGTTTTGACCACTCTGTCATCGATATAAGCCTCCATATTTCTATATAGCTGGGGATCAAAACCAATCTGGACTGCTCGTACAAATGTAGAACCAACACTTCTCAACCCGAAAGGCATATGCAAAAAGCAATACGTACCACATGGGGTGATAAATGTTGTCTTCTCCTCATCTTCCTTGGCCATGAAAATCTGATGATAGCCCGAATAGGCATCAAGGAAAGACAACAAGTCGCAGTTGGCGGTGGAGTCCACAATCTGTTCGATGCGCGGCAAGGGAAAAGGATCTTTGGGGCAGGCTTTGTTCATGTCTTTGAAGTTAATGAACAACGACCATTTTCCATCTGCCTTGCGCACTACAACTGGATTGGCCAACCATGTTGGATGGAATACTCCTCTGTTCAAGCAAGCCACTTCTAATTTCTTGATCTCTTCGGCAATGAAATGTTGCCACTCCAAAGCTTTCTTTCGGACCTTCTGCTTGACGGGCCGCGCATGTGGGCAGATCACAAGGTTGTGCTTAATCACCTTCCTGGGAATAACGGGGATATCGGATGGTTGCCATGCAAACACATTGACATTCGCCCGCGGGAAGGCGACGAGCGCGTTTTCCTATTTGTCATAAAGGGTGGAACTTATGGTGAAAGTTCCTCCCGTACCACCCTTGGCGGGCACCTTCTTGGTCTCTGGTGGAGCTGCCTTGGACTTCTTGCTCTTGCCGGTGGAGCTCTCTGGCACATCGTCGGCGGGAGCGCAGCACCCCGAGGGGGCGCGCTTGCCAGAATGTGTGGTAGAGGCCTTGCTGGTCTTCTTCCCCCCACGTGCTTCAGCAGCAAGAGCAAGTGCCTTGGCAGCAGGTGCTGCAACTGCCTCCCGGTAGAGTTGGTTAGCATAGATAAGTGTGTCTTTCTTGTCGGAGTTGATCATGATGACGCTCATCGGCCCGGGCATCTTCAGCACATTGTAAGCGAAGTGGGTGGCCGCCATGAACTTGGCCAGTGAAGGGCGACCAAGGATGCCTTTGTATGGCAATGAAATCTTGGTGATGTCAAAAACGACCTTCTCTGTTCTGAAATTCATATCGCTGCCAAATGTCACCGGCAGCATGATCTTGCCCTTCGGCTGAGTCCTCCCTGAATTGACCCCTTGAAAAGTGCCTGTTGGCTCGAGATCTTCTTCAGGAATTTGCAGCCTCTAGATGACATCAGGTGAGATCAGGTTCAGACTGGCCCCATTGTTGACTAGCATCTTCGTCACCATGAGGTTGCAAATTATTGGCGAAACCAACAACGACAAGCACCCAACGGCAGTTATGCGATCAGGGTGATCCTCGGCGTCGAAAATGATAGGAGTGTTGGACCACTTCAGAGGTCTCTGGGCACCGATAGAGGGCTCAACCACGTTAACCTCGCATGCCCACTATTTAAGTTGGCGGTGAGAGGAATGCGGCGAGGCACCTCCCTCGATGAACATCATCTCTATAGCCTTCTAGAACTCATGCTCACTGGACTCATCGTCCTCTTTGACGTCATCATCATCACTTTCTTGCTTGTCACGACCGCGAGCGGGTCAGTCTTTTTGTTGCTTGGGCTTCCCGGGGTGACCTCCTCGGCCAACGCGCTTCTTGCCGGACCCCTCCACACCATCTTGGCCCTTCTCCTTGCCCCGCCTCTCGTATTCGGCTTTTTTTTCTCAGCAAGCTGCTCAACTTGCCGGCAGTCTTGGAGATCATGGCCCTTGGTGCGATGGATCTTGCAATACTGCTTGACGGAGCCTTCCGACTTGTCAGCAGCCGCCATGGCCTGGCAGGAGATGCACCCGGCAACATGCTCGCCGGGGTCGCCAACCTTGCCCTTCTTGGTGGTACTGGGGTTGCTAGATCCCTCGACGGCAAGCATGGTCTTTCCCTTGCACTTCTTTTTGCACAGCCGGCCCTACTTTGACGGGGTGGCGGTGTCTTCATCTTCAGAGTCGAACCCTGTGCCAGCGTCTTTGCCGGGGAGCCGCCTGCCTTCTTTAGCACAAGCACATTTGTCTCCCAGAGCATAAAGCTCGATAACATCCCTGACCTTGTTCACCGTCAGCTCTTCCTGCATCCTGTGGTTACGCATGTTCTGATGGAACGCGCCGATAACAGTGGCAGGATGAACGTCTAGTATGTTGTGGTGCACGCGGCTGAACCTTTGGATGTACTTGCGCAAAGTCTCGCCCTCCTTCTGAGGGATGATGTGCAAATCACTTTCATCAGGATTGACCAACACTCATGAGGAGGACTGCCCGGGTTGTTGATTAATTATCCATGGGGTTTATGCATTTTATTAAGTTGTTTAAGTAAATAGTACCAATGTTGGGTCGTGCCAGACATGTTTTAATCTCAACCGAATAATGAAGGGGGTCCCCATAACAACCCTGAGCATGTTAGGAGCGCAAAATATGGAAAACATAACACCAGTAATAAGTAACTATGGCAATAAAAGTGGAACAAAACACTGAGCAAAAGGCCAAGCCTTCCACCATACCAAGATATATATGTGCATTAAATTAAATAGCAATTAATATGGTGATATCTCTAGATATCCATGTTATCACATGGAAACAACCTGCACCTACAACTAAGAACGCTATAAGAGGGGCTGAGCAGCGGTAACTTAGCCAAACAAGGTTTGCTAGGATGTGGAGGTGTTAAAGGCTACAATGGCAATGTAGGAGGCTTGACATTCAAGTGGTAGGTAACGCATATGTAACGATAAGAGCGAGATATCTAGAAAAGCAAAAATAGTGTCAGGATCCGGGTACGGTCATCTTGCCTGTTGGTTCTTCAGAGGGACTAAGAGCGGGGTCCTCGTAGTGGTACTCTCCTGGATCCTTGTACTCAGGCTCAACACTCGCGTCTACCCAAGAGAAACAGCAGCAATAAACAACCAACCAAGGTGGAATGCACAAACAATATGATGCATGATTCATTTGAAGTATTTAGCATGGCAATCGTAAACTAGTCATGTTTCTCATGCAATAGTTAAGTTATCTACAATTCTGGACAGAACCTCGTGTTAAGTTGTTGGAACATGCATGATCATGGCAAATATGTATGCTTCATGCAAAATCGATGCAAATGCATATGTAGAATGTAGGAAACGGAGTAACGAATCTGACGCTACGCTCTCGACAAGGTACGAAGGCAAAATACAAGACAAGGAAGGCCATGGCTATTCCTTGGTATTCCAAGGTAGCCAATAGCTAGGAAATGAAAAACCAAGCACAATAGAGCAAAAGATCAAGAAAAACAATTGAGCATAGCTCCCACAAGTCATAAAACACCAACACACACAATCTGTCCCAAAACAGCAATGTAGCTACTTCCACAACAAATATATAGAGCTACAAGAAGTTTCCACCCTCAAACAAAGCATCTACAGAAACTACATAACATTCTTAACAAATCATCCAACTACAAAAACTAGAAAGGAAGCACATATCAATAAGCATGAAGCTTTGTTTAGGGCTCGGGATCTAGCGAGGATGGACGAGGGGCTCACCGAAATGCGATTGCGTAGCCAATTGAGCTCGAGGGAGATCGAAGATGACGAATTGCTACGGTGGGAGAGCTCGGCAAGAGGGGAAGAAGACGAAGCAAAGGCGCGGCCTTGGCATCCCAGGAGGATGTAGAGGACGTCGGGGAAAGAGATGATGTTGGCGAAGAGATCCCGATGCCCTCTTGTGCGAGGGACGAGCCAAAGAAGCTCCCACGACGAAAAGGTCCTCTTCGAAACCTCTTTGAACTTCTCGGAATTTTACCTTACCCGAGACGAAAGAGGAGGAGAGGTGGAGGGCGACGGTGCGAAGAGGGATAGGGAACCCTAGGGGCGCGGCATGAACGTCGAGGGGGATAAATAGGCGCGGGATGACGGTGTTTCGACGTTTGTGCCAACGATGGAGGCCACAAGCTTTGCTCTCTCTCTCTCTTTGTCAATTGGCGGAGGAGGGAGACGGAGCAGGTCTCTGTCTAGCGCGCAGGCTGGGTTGGCTTCGGCTGGGCTAGCTAGGCCGCGAGGGAGGGTAGGCCCAAGTGGGCAGCTCACACACACAGGAAAAGTAAGACTGGTTTTTCTTTAAAAAATAAAGCCCATAGCAAAATAAAACCACATAGAAAAGTAAGGGGGCTTTACTCAGAACAAAAATATTTTCGAGCTCACAAAAATACAAGTTATTTAAATAAAATAGTTAGGGAATTTTTCGACCAATCAAATATTTAACATAGTATTGAACTATTTATGGTTTTCAAAATTATTATAAAGGTAATAGACCCCAACCATGGCATAGGACTCCTTTAGAATTCTTAGACGAATATTTAGAAGTTGGCCAACATTTAAAACACGGGAAATAAGCAACCAAATATTTAACAAGCAAGAAATTTGAATAGAGTGAGAGAGGAGGAGTTGTTTTGAATTGGGAGGAACTAGAGTAGCACTCCAACACACACAATCTCATTCACCCACATACACACATCACAAGCAAGCAACACTAGTATGCAAATGATATGATGAGCATGATTCATGATGCATGAGATGGAAATGGCTATGAAGCAAAATCATAATCATTCAAACACATGGCAACATAGAGGTTCACAAGAGTTACATGACCATAAATGGCAAGGGTAGCAATTGGGCTGTTATACCCCCCTACCTGGCATGCCAAAGATGTCGTGGGGAGGAACACCTATGGGATCGAAGGGACCCCTTTCGGTTCGGCAGGGGAGCATGCTCGCACAAAGAGCAGGTCTGATGAATAGCACGCGGGGATCTTTTCCCAGGTTTGGGCCGCAAAGATGTGTGAAACCCTACTCCTGCTTGGTTGTATTGAGCATGTTCTTAGGGTTCTAGCTACAGGAGCGCTATGAATAGCTGCTACCTATATGAGCTAGAAGGTCCAAAGTCTAGAAGTGCAAAAGAGCAAAAGCCTATGAGTGCCCAGGTCCAAAATAGTCATCTACCGTATCGCCCTGGGCCTCCTTTTATACTCTAAAGGGGATCCCAACACTGGCGTACAGTGCGTACAGGGGGTGTAAAGAGGTACAGTGCTATCATAACTAACACTAACATAGTAGGATAGGCACATTTAATGCACCTTCATGCATATCTGACTGTCCACGGGACGGGACAAGAGCCCGTCCCATAGGCAGGGCTTAGCCCCTCCATCGCCAACGCCGCGACACGTGCCCACGCAGGGCGACACCTGGCTGGTGCGCTGGCGGGGCCTTGCCTGGTCTTCGCATTGCCAGGTATTGCCGGGGCTTTGCTTTTCTGAGGGTTCGATGGTCATCCCAGCAGGGTCTTGCCAGGGGTCTTGATTTTCCTGTGCCTGTACCTGCAACTCCCTGGCGGGCCTCGTCGCCAGGGTGGCTACTACTGCCCATGCACGTGTAAGGGTCACTGGAGAGGCCAAAACTCTACTGCACCGACAGTCTTGTATTATATGAGTCTTTTCTTGATTTTCTTTTTATTTTGTTACAAGTATCCTTACTCGACACACCTATTTGGGAGAATGAAAATTATGCTATGATTTGTTAGAACTGCTCTATATGTTTCACTAAAATTTTCTGAGCTATGGAATTGCTCTAGTGCTTCACTTATATCTTTTTGTGCACGACGTGCTTTACATGTTTGAAGAAATACTCACATGCTTCACGTAGATTAATTTGAGAGTTAGTATATTTTGAAGAAATACTCTCATGCTTCACTTATACTATTTTGAGAGATGAAACTTTTATGCTCATGTTCTTCACTTAAATCTGTGTGAGCTTGTCAAAAAGCAATCACAATTTATGAAACTAGTCCCAAAGTGATAGGTATTCAAGAGGGATATAATTTTGAGACATAATGATAGTAATACTTTAGTTATGTTGGTGAGTAATTATGCTTAGTATGAATATTGGTGTTAAGGTTTGTGATTCCCTATGCAAGCACGAAAGTCAATAGTTGTGCATTGAATTACATCCCACTTATGGTGCATTATTCGTTGTTAGTTATTCGTAATACAAAGCACATTTGCTCCCTTGGTGGTTTTGGTAATTAATAACAACATATAAGTCATTGAACTAATGTTTCCACTAAGTATATTTCAGGAAAAGTTCAATGATAGGAATGGCAAAAGGATTGTGGAGATTGTGGAATTACCCCAACATGCAAGGAAATAGGTTGGCCAAGTTTCAAGCAAGAGGACTCTACATTTTACATTTGTGAGAATCACTTTGAGTCCATAGGAAAGCCAATGCTATTAAAAGGGGGTAAGGTTTTGTTGGTGAACAAAATGCTCATACGTGCACAAGTGATAGTCACCAAGAACATCGACAAGCTCTCCCACCAAAGTCTATCTATAGCCAAACATTCAAAATTGATGCAACCAACATTCCTATCCGGATGCCATCGATTCCAGAACCTAGACAGACTCAGCCAAACCCTAGCCACTTCGGTGGAACCGATTCCATACTGGTGCCACCGAGTTTACGTTACCAACTTTCTGTTATGCAAATTCACATTTTCGGTCCCATCGAGAATGTTGGGTCAGCGTCACCAAGATTGGAAATCTGACTGTTGGTCACCTTATCGGTGCAACCGAGATTCCTATACCGGTCTCACCGAGATTCAAAAGTTGCCACCTATTGGTCACTTTGGTACCACCGAGATTAACATTTCGGTGTCACCGAGTCTGACTTATTGTGTGTAACGATTGGATTTTTGGGGATGCCTACATATACCCCTCCACCACCACATACTCAACAGAGAAGCACTCAGAACTATTACATACCTATCCTATGAGATTTTCTAAGAGAGAACCACCTACCCTTGTGTTGAGATCAAGATCTTCCACTCCAACCATATGGATCTTGATTTCTAGCCTCCCCAAGTTGCTTTCCACCAATCCCATCTCTTCTACCAAGCTATATATGTGAGAGAGTGATTGTGTGTTGAGGAGTCTTTCATCTTGAAGCACAAGAGCAATGCATTCATCCTCATTACCGAGCCTATTACATTTTGGAGGGTGGTGCCTCCTAGATTGGTTAGGTGTCACTTGGGAGCCTCCTACTTCGTGTTTTGGAGTGACCCAAGAAGTTTTTAAGGGGAAGGAGATCGCCTAATTCATGAAGATCTACCCATATTGAGGCTAGTCTGTCATGGACGAAAGCCATATAGAATAGTCAAGGTTGCTACTTCGTGGACCCTTATGGGTGGAGCCTTGTGGACTCTCGTGACCATTACCCTCCGTGGGTTGCAGACTCCATAAATGTGGATGTACCCTATCAGAACCACAGGAAAAATCATCGTGTCTACAATTGTGTTTGATCTTCCTACCCTATCCCTTTTACTCATGATTGTTGTTACTTTTCGCTGCTATACTCTTAGACTTGCATATGTAAGGTGAAATTGACTTGCCATGAATGCTAAAACTACTAACACTAAAATTTGGGAAAAGGAAAAACTTTTATTTGGTCAAGTAGTCTAATCACCCCCCTCTAGACCTACTTTCGATCCTACAAGTGGTATCAGAGCTTTTGTCTCTATTGTATTGTTTTCACAACCTAGGAGAAGTATGGCATCTAGTGAGGGAAATTATCACCATAGAGGTCTGTACTTTGATGGCACTAATTTTGCTAGTTGGAAGCATAAAATGAAAATGCATTTGCTTGGTCATAATCCTGCCATTTGGACTGTTGTTCGTGTTGGCTTGCAAGGTGAATTCTTTGCGGAAGGAAAGGAACCGGGTCGTGATGCGATCGCGGATTAATTTAAGTTGTTGCAACTCAATGCTCAAGCATGTGACACTCTCTTCAACTGCCTATGCCCCGAAGAATTCAACAATATCAGCCGTCTTGAACACGCAAAAGAGATTTGGGATGCTTTGGTTGATATGCATGAAGGAACTGAGTCCGTGAGAGAATCCAAGTTAGATGTCCTTCAAGGTCAACTTGACAAGTTCAAGATGAAGTATAGTGAAGTAGTCACTGAGATGTACTCTAGGCTAGCTCTCATCACAAATGAGATTGTCGGGTTAGGAAGCAAAGAAATGACAGATAAATTCATCATCAAGAAGATACTTTGAGCTTTGGATGATCGACATGACACCATTTGGACATTGATCGAAATGATGCCCAACGGAAGTGATTGGTAGAATCGTTGCTCATGAGATGACACTCAAAGACAAGTAAGATTTTCAACACAATTCTAGCGGTGCTTACAAAGCCACAAGTGATTCTCCAACTACCTCAAGCGACAACTTGTCACAAATGAAGAGATAAGCCTGATGGTCAAGAAATTCAACAAGTTTACCAGAATACAAGCAAAGATCATAGCTCCAACTCAAGACATGAAGAGAACCGTTCGTCAAGTCGTGACCGAAACTTCTACAATTGTGGGAAGCCCGAATATTACTCCAATGAGCGCATGACACCTTACAAACCAAGAGAAGAGTCAACAAGAAGACGAAGCTCAAGAGGTGAATCACCTTGAAGAGAGAGAACGAGGAGAGATGGTCGTTATGAACGAAGACCCTCAAGGAGAAGTAGAGATTAGGAGAAGAAGGACAAGTATACCAAGATCTACTCAAGAAGGAAACATCAAGCTCATGTTGGTGAACGGGTTTCTGGCTCCGACTCCGACAACCACTCCGAGAGAAGCTATCACTCCAACTTCGACTATAGTCAAGATGAAGGTGTTGCCGGAATTGCACTAGTGACAACAAACTCCTATGATCTATTTGATTCACCAAATGAAGGGAGTGGAAGTTGCTTCAGGGCTAAAGGCCCCAAGGTATCACGCCCCGAATATCTTGATTTTTATGGTGATGAAGATGATTTGCTTTCTGATGATGACTTGGTATGTGATAAAACTAGTGATGTTGATCAAAATGAACTCAATATTTCTAATGCTAGTCAAGATAGGTCAATTGAGGATGATAAGATGAAAATAGAAGAACTAACTAAAGAACATAATACTCTTAAGTTAGCTCATGAATCTACTCTTGAAGATCATAGAGAGCTTGTAAGAACTCATGAGAAGCTATGCCTTGAGAAGCTCAATTTGGAGAAAGAACATGAATTTCTTAAACTATCAATGACGATCTCCAAAATAAGACTTCATCTTATCTTGCCAAATGACTACTCTTGTCTACATTCATGCCACAAGTCAAATCTAAGCAAACTAGTAACAAAGGCAAGAAAGGTTCTTCATCTAGTAACAAAAATAAAAATGCTAAACCCAATGATGTTGCTCCTAGTAGTTCTATTGATTCCACTAATGATGATTCTCTTAGTCAAGTTACACTTGAGCAAGAAAATGCTTTATGGAAAGGAATTCTAGAGAAAGGTATCTACAAGAGTCTTGCCAGGTGCAAACAATTTGAGGAGATTGTATGCAAGCACGGAGGATACCAGAAGAATCATGGTGTTGGCTACTTCAACGCTAATGTTGTTGAATGGGAAGAAGGTCAATATCCCGAGCCCAAGTTTTTTCATCAAAAGGAGAAGTATGAAAATACTCTTCCCAAGGGGACAAACACTCAAGATAACGTTCCACCACAAGACCACAAGCTCAAGGGAAAGAACAAGCTTCAAGAGGACATTGACTCATATGAAGATGAATCCCAAGATTTGGTGAAGTGGGTTCCCAAGGCTACTACAATCTCAACTTCTACAAGTGGTACTTCAACACCGAGGATCCCCATCAACTTGATCTGGGTCCCCAAGAAGAAGAACTAGAAAGTTCTTGAGGGGTGACTCTGCCAATGAAATTCCCTCACATTAATTATTGGCAAGATCTATTTGCAATCAACATCAACTCTATACAATAGTTCAAGGAGTCACACATTCCCTTAAAGGTAAGCAAGGGACAAGGTAATCAACAAATCAATGGACATCATCACACATGCTTTGCACTCCATGTCCATAGATATCCTTGTATTTGTCTCTTTTGTGTTGGGACTAACCCATGTAGCTGAGAAGAGTAAGGAAACAACAAGGATGCTCCCAACTCTTGGTGATCTTCATCAACTTTGAGCATCCACCACTACCTCACCAACATGAAGTCTTAATCGACAAAACCCAAGGTTACTTTATCCCTCTTATGGGGGGATGTCACATCAAGGGGGAGCTTTACTCTAAGACTTGAGTCAAAGCATCTCTTAGTATGTCACAACATTAAATGCTCTATGTAAAAGTGGCAACCCCACTTGTGCTTAAACGATGAGTATGACCTATAATCAAGTATGCTTACTTGGATCCTAAGTCAAATACTCATATATAGATGACTTCGTCATCGCCAAAGTGCTTGTTAGATACTATTATGTTTGTACATGTTTGACATGATTTCATTTGACATCTTATTGTGTGAGCATGTTGGTGTGCATTTATTTTCTCATTCGAGGATATCCAATTGTTGCTATTTGGCTTTTTATTTATCTTTTGCCAACTGGATATACAAGAATTCCTAGGACCACTCTTTAGCTATCTATTCTTTCTCACCTCATACTCTATTTATGTTGCATCACAAAATTTGAACATGTGCTTTTCGATCCCTCTATGTGTGGAGCACTCGGAGTTCCGTATCGACAAGGACTAACCATTAAAACCTCCCAAGTGCATCTCAGTGGAACCAACCACAAAATCTCGGTCTCAACGAATGCCTAGGGTTGATTTGGTTTTCAATCTCAGTACCACCGATTCGATATTCTCGGTTAGACCGAGTTTCCTTCTCAACTGACAGTTGAGGAACTCGGTGACACCGAAAAGTTAGTATCGGTGACACCGACAGTGGTGGGTATAAATACTGTGGACCCCAACGCTTTGAATTTCATCCTGAAACCATTGCGCCTCAGAACCCTAAGATACCGCTTTTGAGACCCCTGGTTGTCGCCCTTGTTTCCCTGCGCTCCTCTGTCGCTGGGAATCGCCACCGTCGACGAAATCCTCTCCATCGTCGCCGTCGTAGCGGATCCGTGCCAAGTTATGGTACGGATTCGACCTCCTTTGCGCTCCTTGTCCGATTCTTGCGCATTGGATTTGATTTTATCTATAAGCCACTCATTGCACGTATTCCTATCCACACAAAATTCCAATAGTCTAGCGAATGTTAGATTTTCTAGGGTTTGCCTTTTGCCCGATGGAACTCGGTGGAACCAAAGCAAACAAATCGGTCTCATCGATTTGACTTTCTGGGTTGCTGAGAACTGTCTCGATGGAACTGAGTACTTCTTTTTGGTCTCAGCGAAAAGAGTGCCAAGTTTCTGTTAAGAGGGACAGTTAGTCTCGGTAGCACCAAAAAAATTGCTTTGGCTATACCGATTTTCCTTTGATAGAATGCAAAAACTTTCAAAACCTATGTTCAATCTTTCAAAAACCAGCCTCATTTTGTGATGACTCATCTTCTTCTTCTCTTCTATACTCTATTCATAGGGTCAGTATGTCAGATGCTGAGGACAGTCAAAATTTGCCAAAGCAGGGTGCTGACATGAGTTTAGGCACAAGCTCAGTGTCTAGTTCATTTTCAGATTGAGGCACCCCCAGCTCCCATGGGTTGCCCAAGGCTGCCACAAGGACCAGAAAGAAGCTTAATTCAGATGAGGAGGATTCAGACTTTCTCCCTGAGGAGACTCTTGCCAAGAAGCAAGAGAAGGCTTGTAAGAAGTCTGCTACTAAAGCCACTTCTTCTAGGAGAGTTGCCAGCAAAGTCTATGCTAGCTCTGAAGCTGATAGCACCTAAGAGTGCTAGGGCCACAATGACTATTGATCCCCCAAGGAAGTCTATGCCTAAGAAGGCAGGGGAGAAGAAAGCCAGAAAGAGGATTATTCATGTGATTGGCAGGCCTACATCCATGTATGAAGATCTAGAGGAGGCTACTGGTGTTGCTGCTGAGGAAGAGGAGGAAGAACATGTTGCAAAGGTCCCTCACAAGAAGAAGGCCAAGAAGCTTATGACTGATGCGATGCCAAAGACTGGCACATCCAAGGGCACCAATTCTGCATCCAAGGAAGCTGCTGCTGAAAAGCCAAAGAGGACATCCAGGCAGATTCTAGCTTCTGAAAAGAACAAGGGAACTGCTTCCAGAGTTGAAGATGATGATGACTTGACAACCTTGATGAAGCTCAGACCACATCTTCCATTACATGATGTCATCCACCTAGTTGTTGAAGATATGAAGAAGAGGAAAGACTCAGGATTGAGGGCATAGAGAGCTATAGATCCATATGCCCAGAGGAAGAAAACTACTGTTGACTATAGATTCTACACCAGAGAGCGGCAAGACTTTTATGAGAAAGTGCTGCTAGACAAGATACCAGCAGTTAGTGATGTGAGATATGTTGATTGGAAATTCATTAAGGAGAGTGAGGACTACTTTCCAAGTGTCCATCATAATTTCCACTCCATTGGTCTGGATGAGTTTGTTGGAAGAGAGCTTACTGCATTAAACGATGAGATGATCATGCAATTCTACTCCACTACACATTTCTATGGAGATGGTAGGATTGTATGGATGACTGGAGGAGCAAGGTATGAATCTACTATTGATGAGTGGGCTGCACTTCTAGGAGTTCCAAAGGTTTAGGATGGTGATTTGGATGTATACTCAGAATCCAAGGTGAGCCACAATGCCATGAAGGATAAGTACATTCCTATCCCTGCAGACAAAGTGCAATCTCACAAGCTAGGATCCATCTATTATCTGCAAGATGGCCTCCGTACCATGAACACTATTCCGAGGCATACTTTGATGCCCAAGTCAGGAGATGAAAAGATGATCCGAGGCTACTCCATCAACATGTTGATCCACCTTGATGGACACACCAAGATTAGAGTTATGGACTTAATAGTTGAGACAATTAAGAGGGTTGCTGGTGATCAAAAGCGCTCTTGCTGCGATGCACCTTATATCTAGATGCTTATCAACTCTCAGTTGGAAAAGCACATTTTTTGCTCTAGATCGTCCATGTTTGCCCCTACAGCCAGAGCTTTAGGACAACATCATGGTGATGGACCCAGATCATCCCACATCTGCTATAGCTCAGGAAGAGGCAGAGGAAGTGCGAGCCACTAGTGCTCAAGTCCCTAGATGCAGAAATGTGCAAATGGATCTTTTGATCTCAGTAGTTCAGGGCATGCAGAAGGATATTAAGGGGATTCTGGACAACCAGAACAATCTTGTGAGGATCTTTGAAACAAGGATCAAGACTCTCAATTATAAGGTGGACAAGGTGACTAAGACAGTCATAGAGCTTCAGAAGGAAGTTGACTCAATGCACATCCCCTGGGTTTCTACTACTTCCTCTTGTGATGATGATATTGATGACGAGGATGGATCACCTCTCAGGCCGAGCACATAGTTCACTACTCAGGCTAGATCAGCCATAGTGCCTGCTCCAGACTTGAGGCCCTCTTCATCAACTCCTACTACTTTCAGCTCAGCTCCTGCTCCATCCGCTCCAGTTCCTCCAGTATCCACTCCAGCTCCATCCACGACATCTGTAGAGTTATTCGTCGACGCTGTTCTCTCGACTCCTTCATCAACAATCGAAGGAGATCAGCCCAAGAACGCTTAGATATATGCCTTTGAACTTTTGTAACTTGTTGCCAAAGGGGGAGAAGTGTATATAGGTCTTTACGCTTCAAGTGAGAGAGCATTTGGTGTTTGTTGCTTTTTCTAAAATAATATCTTTTGGTTGCTTGAACTTTTTGATGATGTTTGATCATACGCTTTAATGTGTGATGCTACTATTCCTATCATCTCAATGCTTATGTGATGATCATTCATCTTTTCTTGATTGTGTTGTGCTATCATGTTCATTCTAATTATTCTCGCACACCACCAAGTGGTATGTGACATGTAAGAAGTGACCCATGTACCTAATCGATTGTGCATTTGCATTCAAACACAAATTTAAAATAATGCACACATTTGGGG
Organism: Hordeum marinum; assembly: GCA_022496015.1. NCBI lineage: Eukaryota > Viridiplantae > Streptophyta > Magnoliopsida > Poales > Poaceae > Hordeum > Hordeum marinum. The sequence continues at coordinate 270,973,935 of CM039678.1, forward strand.
GGCAATCTTGCTTATCACATACTTCTCAAAGCGACGATTATATTCATTGATTATATCTTGTCGAAGCTTTGATCTATATGTTGTCATTAGTTACCAAAAAGGGGGAGATTGAAAGCACATTAGCTCCCTTGGTGGTTTTGGTAATTAATAACAACATATAAGTCATTGAACTAATGTTTCCACTAAGTATATTTCAGGAAAACTTCAATGATATGAGTGGCAAAAGGATTGTGGAGATTGTGGAATTACCACGAGATGCAAGGAAATAGGTTTGCCAAGTTTCAAGGAAGAGGACTCTAAATTTTACATTGGTGAGAAATCACTTTGAGTCCATAGGAAAGCCAATATTATTAAAAGGGGGTAAGGTTTTGTTGGTGAACAAAATGCTCAGACGTGCACAAGTGATAGTCACCAAAAACATCCACAAGCTATCACACCAAAGTCTATCTATAGCCAAACATTAAAAATCGGTGAAACCAACATTCCTATCCCGGTGCCACCAATTCCAGAACCTAGACAGACTCAGCCAAACCCTAGCCACTTCGCTGCAACCGATTCCATACCGGTTCCACCGAGTTTAGGTTGCCAACTTTGTCACGCAAATTCACATTTTCGGTCCCACCAAAAATGTTGGGTCAGCGTCACCGAGATTAGAAATCTCACCGTTGGTCACCTTATCGGTGCAACCGAGATTCCTATACCGGTCTCACCGAGACTCAAAAGTTGCCACCTTTTGGTCACTTTGGTACCACCTAGATTAACACATCAATGTCACCGATTCTGACTTATTAAGTGAAATAGTTGGATTTTTGGGGATGCCTATATATACCCCTCCACCCCCACTTACTCTATAGAGAAGCACTCAGAACTATTCCATACCGATCCTATCAGATTTTTTGAGAGAGAACCACCTAACCTTGTGTTGAGATCAAGATCTTCCACTCCAGCCATATGGATCTTGATTTCTAGCCTCCCCAAGTTGCTTTCCACCAATCCCATCTCTTCTACCAAGCCAAATCTATGAGAGTGTGATTGTGTGTTGAGGACTCTATCATCTTGAAGCACAAGAGCAAGGAGTTCATCTTCATTACCGAGCCTATTACCTTTTGGGGGGTGGTGCCTCCTAGATTGCTTAGGTGTTGCTTGGGAGCCTCCTACTTCGTGTTGTGGAGTGAACCAAGAAGTTTGTAAGGGCAAGGAGATTTCCTACTTCGTGAAGGTCTACCCATAGTGAGGCTAGTCCTTTGTGGATGGAAGCCGTATGGAATAGTCAAGGTTGCTACTTCATGGACCCTTATGGGTGGAGCCCTTCGTGGACTCTCGCGAACGTTACCCTCCGTGGGTTGAAGACTCCATAAACGTGGATGTATGATAGAACCACCTATCGAAACCATGGGAAAAGTCATCGTGTCTACAATTGCATTTGATCTTCCTACCCTATCCCTTTTACTCATGCTTGTTGTTACTTTCTGCTGCTATACTCTTAGACTTGCATGTGTAGGGTGAAATTAACATGCCATGAATGCTAAAATTGCTAACACTTAAATTTGGGAAAAGGCAAAAATTAATTTTGTCAAGTAGTCTAATCACCCCCTCTAGACCTACTTTCGATCCTAGAGTAATGCCGGCTTATGTGAATTTTTCTTTCTTGTTGGTTGCTTCTCGATCTATTTGCTAGCCTTCACTTGTACTAAGTAAAAATACTACTTGTGAATCCAAAATCTTTAAAACTAGTTTTGTCATATCTGTCCACCATACCTACCTATATGAAGTATTTCCTTCTTGTTCCAAGCAAATTCTTAAGTGCCATCTCTAATTTGCAAAATGGATTTCCTATTTGTGTGCTCATGAAGCGGAAGGGGGTGACAGATATTTTTCCATGCTAGATGTGTTATTCTCAAGATGGGTGTTTATTTACTTGTCATTACACGAGAGTATGGCAGTAATAGGGATGTCTAATCCCGAAATGAAAAATAAATTTACTTTTTGTTGTGAAATAACAAATTCCTTGGAAAGTGTTGGTATGGAAGGCAACCGGGGATTCGGCTATCCATGGATTGTGAAAGAATGGTGCAAAATAAATAAAAATGTATTTTCTATGTGGGAACCGTCTATGATATAACTAGCAGGGAAAGGTATTGAAAGCTCTTGGTCATTTTCGTTGATAGGAAAGGCATGCCACTCAAAATATTTTTCTCTATTAATTTAAACCTTGAGCTCTAGCACCTCTACAAATCCCTACTCCCCTTAGCGAACGACCAATCTATTTACTTTATACAAATTTTACTTTTATTTGAGTCTCCATCTCCTCTCATAAAGAACCAACTAGAGGTCATTATGATAGTACTTGAGCATTAGGTGTAGCTAATATTTGAGTGTGTTTCATGAATGGATCAATGATTGAGCATGGTTGGCTACAAATAACTTTATTTAGTGTTAATATTTTGAAAGACATGGTTGCTTATTGGTATGCTTGAGTATTAAAGTTTCAAGTCAAAACTAGACTATTGCTTTGAACCATCTAAAAGTCCAAATGTCCATGTTACGAAAGAAAAGAATATGTGATGAACATGTTAGGCAACATTACAATCCTAAAAATCTCAAAAAAATTATCATTTATCTACTCAAGGACGAGTAGGAATTAAGCTTGGGGATGCTGATACGTCTCCAACGTATCTATAATTTTTGATTGTTCCATGTTGTTATATTACTAATCTTGGATGTTTTACAATCATTTTATAGCAACTTTATATCATTTTTTGGGACTAACCTACTGACATTGTGCCAAGTGGCAGTTGTTTTTTTACTTCATAGAATATAAGTACCAAACGAATCCCAAACACCGTGAAACTGTTTGGAGATTATTTTGGGGCCAGAAGACACCTGGAGGACCAAAGAAGTACCAGAGAGGAGGGATGAGGAGGCCACAAGACACTAGGGCACACCAGAGGCCCCTGGTGCGGCTGGTGGGCTGTTCCCTCCTCGGCACACCTGTCCACCACTTATTGGCTCTATAAATACCCAAATATTCCAAAAACCCTATGGGAGTCGACGAAACACAATTCCAGCTGCCGCAAGTTCTAGAACCGCGAGATCCAATCTAACACCCTCATGGAGGGGTGCATCGTCTTCATGGGTGCCTCCCCTATGATGCGCGAGGAGTCCACCATAAACCTATGGGTCCGTAGGCAGTAGCTAGATGGCTTCCTCTCTCTCTTTTTATTCTCAATACAATGGTCTCTTGGATATCAATTTGATGTAATTGCTTTTTGCGGTGTGTTTGTTGGGATGCAATGAATTTTGAGTTCATGATCATTTTCTATCCATGAATATTATTTGAGTCTTCTTTTATATCTTATATGCGCGATTACTTATAGCCTCATATTTCTTCTTTGAATCTATGGTTTAGTTAGGCCAACTAGATTGATTTTTCTTGCTATGGGAAGAGGTGCTTTGTGATGGGTTCGATCTTCCAGTGTCCTCTACTAGTGGCAGAAGGGACAGCAAGGCACACATTTATCGTTTCTATTAAACATAACAAGATGGAGTCTATTCCTACCTGAATAGATCTTGTCTACATCATGTCATCGTTCTTATTGCATTACTCTATTTTCCATGAACTTAATACATGAGATGCATGATGTATAGCGGTCGATGTGTGGAGTAATAGTAGTTGTCGACGTTCTGGGACCGGGGGTACCTAGACTTGTCTGCTTGTGTGTCAGCATGTGGCCCACCATCATGGCCTTGTATGGCCCAACTACAACTTCCTCGAGTCAAGACCCTCGCGAGGGCCCCCTGCCTCGTCAAGAGGACAACATCAAGACCTCCAGAGAGTGGCATCCCCCCCAGGCTGCCTCCCAAGGAGCAGAGATTCCAATGCAAGTGCCCAACCTCCCGAGGAAGGGATGACGTGGGTTCTGACAACAAAGCCATGCGGGTGCATGCAAGCGCAGGAGGATGATGGTTTCCTATTTGGTGCTAAGGAGACAAGGACATACGCGGGTCCCCAAGGAATCCCCCGAAGGTTTCCTTCCCGGTGCAACGAGACGGAGACCACGAGCTCGGCAAGATAGATGTCATCGTCTTTCCCACCACTGCATCACCCCCGAAGCTTTGCAGGCGAAGACCACCTTTAGTTAGGATAGGATGTACCTCTTGTCCCCTTTCAAATTTGGCCATTGTGGATCCCTTCCCGCTTGTACAATGAGCGAAGAGGACCGTGGCCTCTATAAATAGCCACCCACTCCAATCATGGAAGGCAAGTTGAGTAGAGCTAGTTCATCAGCACCAATGGTCCTCGTGAGCCAACCCCTACATTGTACTAGTTCATCCTTAGCCTCCTCTTGAGGCCAATCCACCACAAAGCAGGAGTAGGGTTTTACACCGCAAGGTGGCCCAAACCTGGGTAAATCTCCGAGTCCACTTTCTTACTCGCTTGCATTTGCTCGTCGTAGCTACGCCGTAGGGTGACAAGCTTGAGACTTTGAGCTGGGTTAGATCCTTACACATGCCCTAGTGTTCGAACCCTATGGGTTTTGCGGATCCCCGTATCTGACATATGTTGCGCCAGGTGAGGGCGTGTCAAAATCTTCTCCGGTTCAACCCCGTCTCCGCTTCGTCGCTCCCATGGCTGACGCTCGCTAAGTTTTTGCTGAGCGCAGGGCCGCTCGTGTTGCCCCGATAGTGCCAGTGGGCCACGACACGCAGCACCACGCCGTTCCTCTGATCGCCAAGGAAGTTACAGTCCGACTGTTCAGGATGAGCGAGGACTCTCCGTGTGCTCGACCGCGGGCCCAGGTACGAAGCATACCCACATGACCAACAGCTCGTGGTGCCAGCATGCGATACCGCCAAGTCGAGCCACCAGATGATGCCGCGGCTACATGATGGCGCCCATGTGCCCCCCATGAAGCTCAAGATGGTGAACAAGTGCACCAGGGCCAAGGCAGGCCGCGCTCTCTAGGAGACGGACTACAAGGACAGGAAGGACAAGGACAAGGAGGCAAAACAAAAGGACCTCATCACGCTAGCAGCCACGCCCGAGGCAAAGTGTGGTCATAGCCTAGAGGAGGCCCCCAGGGGCAGCCGCCCCTTCTATGTCTTCAACCACACCAACACACACAACACCAGTAGATGCCTAAACCTTAGGGAGCTTCGTGATGAGCACTTCGGCTGCCGCCCGGAGCATCGCAACCAAGGCAACGGCCGTTGGGACAACCGCGACCCGCAGCAAAAACAGTGGGACGTCTCTTGAATGCCTTCGGCGAGGCGAGCCTCGTGGCGAACCTTGGCGCGACCATCTTCGAGAGGTCCGCCCTTAGGTCAGGGTCAGCCTTCCCTGCTGCCGCCACCACCAAGAAAGGGCGGCCACCAGCAGGGTAGCGGGGCTGGGGGCTTCCAAGAGCCCGTGCAATCTTCCTAGGCGATGTGTGGGTCCCAACCTCTAGTCGCGCCATCAGGTTGCTCCTGCCTAAGAGTCGTCTGGGGGCTAGAGCCCCCACCGCCGGCGTCTCTGGCCCCTTGCCCACAACTAGGGCGCATCCCTCTTCCACATAAGAGGGCGCGCCCTACGCCTCCCTTTAGAAGGGCTCGGGGGCTGTCACCTGGAAAGCTCACGACCAGTCGACCCGGAGGGGCAGGCGACCTGGCAATGTCCGGAGGCGTGCTACGATGCACGACCTCATGAGAATAAAAGTCCGGTGCTCCCGAGGGCGACGAGCAGCGAAAAACGCAGGCCTCACGAGCCTGCGAGGTACCAGGGCACCGCGGTCCCTCAAATCATGAGGAAGCCATCCGAACTCCGTGCGGCAAAGTGGACCCCTACGGCACGCGCCGGCAAGTGGCCAGCAACTTCAGCAGCGGCATGGTCGCTGGGTGACCTTTGGAGCTGCCCTTGACAAGCAATTCTCTGTATTTTGTATCGCCAGAGCGGGTGCCCTTTGAATACATAACGGATTTGGCTAACCCCCACTCGAGATAATATTGTTGTCTAAGCCTTAGGCTCTAGTACATCACCGCTACCGGGGGCTGGCGCACCCCCATGACCGTCCTGCGATGGTTTCGCATGGGGGCTAGGCACGACGTCTGCGTAGGATCTGTCCTCACAGTGAATCATCAAAAAATATAGGCACCGAGCTCTGACCCACGGGCTGGCCACCCGTGTTGGTTATCTACCTAAGTGCCATGCCCCCTCAGTAAACCATTGTGGGCAGAGGAATGGAAGATGGCCTGCTCGTGAATGACTCGTCCCATGCAAACATGCCCCTACGGATGCGCGGGGCACGACACAGCGCTCATGTTTGGGCCGTAGGGGCACGCAGCCGCTGAACACATAACAGTAAGCAGAGGTTCCCCAGACGTCCCCTTAGGGACTTGCGGAGCACGACACGGCACCCATGTTTGGACCATAAGGGCATGCAATAGCACTCCTGTGACCACGCGGCATGCGACAACGCTCGTACGCAGGACGCTCCCGCACCAAAATGTGTGGGAGCATGTGAAGACCGGAGTATGAGCTCCTGAGCTTCGTGCCAAAGGTATGAACGATAACTCGCCCCATGTAGACGTGCCCTTATTGGCACGCGAGGCATTACACGGTGCTCATGTTTGGGCCGTAGGGGCATGCGGCCGCTGAAAATGTAACTAGTGAACAGCGCCGCCCCTCGCAGTCGTGCCCTTACGGACACGCGGGGCGCAACATGGCGTCCATGTTTGGGCCATAAGGGCACGCAGCAACACCTCTATGGCCACCCAGAGTACAAAGGCGTCTGTATACAAGACACTCCAGCATCTAAACATGCAAAAACATCTGAAGACCGGGTTGGGAACTCCTGAGCCTTGCACCTGGGGTGACCATCCACTTATTGCCGCCGTGACACCCTCATGTGATAATGAGTTAGGGGTTGTACACACTCCAGACCCCCCAAAGTGGAAGCCCACAACGAGTCGCGTCATGACCGTAGAGGGAAGGGATCCCACCCACACCCAGTGGAGGACCCCAAGCTCCTAGCTGGGGAGAAGTCAAATGTGTACGAGGGTCGCACCCCTGGTCAAAGCATGGAATTGGTGCTCGGGTCCATCCCGACGGCACCAGAAGATCAAAGACCGAGCTCTGGCTCGTGGGTATATTACTCGCACACCATCCCTCCAGGGCCCTGAGGCCCGAACTTTTCACGTAATGCCTGGATGCATGCAGGGATGCCAAAATGCAGGTGGACTTGCGCATAACATTGACATAGAATGACTTTCTTGCAAGATCTCCATTGGAGGCCCCATGGAGCAGGCCTCGCGAACAACGTTCCCCCCGACATGGGTGGCTCGTGCATCTGAGACATACACCCAAGCGTCGCACCTCACGATCTCTTGCGACCTCAACTCTTGAGTGTAAAAGGCGTGGTCTTGAGGGACTGGCTTGGACCCTACAGGGAGGAGAAGCAAGACAGAAAAGGGGGCGCTAGGCTCCCACAACGCCGCCCTCATGGATCGGCCACCGGCATGGGCCCAGCTTCATGAATGATACCGTCACAAGGACACCAGACTTTGGAGGATCGGGCAAGCAGCGGGCATCGAGAAGCCAAGCGGCATCTCCGGAGGCCACCCCCCTGAGGAGGGCCCGGGGCGCAACATCCGCCCAGCAAGGATTCGCCGCAGGAGGCGCATCAAGAAAATCAAGAATCATGCAAAGGAAGCAACGATATTCGAGGCGCAACAAACTACTTCTACGCAAAAGTAAGATATCATACAAACGTTTAACACCCCATAGGGGGGCCAAATGGTTCATGATGCAACATGGGTAGAAGAAAAGAAGCTTAGCCGGAAGAAGCATTGTCTCCTTCGCGGATCCTGGAGGACTCATCGCCGAAGCTTCCACCCCCCTCGAACGGTGCCTCCGGGGCAAACCACTCGATCAGGGACTTTACGTGGTCCCGCACCTCATCCCCAAGGGGCCTCCGGAGCACTTCAAGCACCATCTCCATCGCTTGGGACAGGTCGAACGGGGGGCTTGACGGCGTAGGTTGGAGAAGAGGCATGTCAGTGTATTGTCCAGGAGATCACACATGCTGGACTCGACCTCCTCATCCACCTGGGAGACGTCAAACTCCCAGGCAATTAATGCCAAAGGGGTAGAAATACCACAGCTTCAAAGCTAAGGACGGAGATACATGCTTATGCAAAGGGGGGATATAATTTAGGGGGAGAGGAGAATATCAAAGTTTATACTTATATAGACAAGGGGAAATACCAAAGTAGGGGAGAAAATATGTTTTGGAGAAACATGTGTTTAATACACTTGATTATTCATGTTAGACTTTTCTCGCCCTATCCAATCCCAATATCTAGATGCTCAGATTCAGGGGAGAGGATGCCATACCATTTCATATCCAGGGGAGAAAATTCTAAAAGATCTTGGAGACATATCAATCTTAAGGAGTGCTATCTTCTTTATGTTCTCATATCTTGGTACTTTTGAGTTCTATTGCTTTTGATTGGTAGAATACTCTTGTGTTTCCTAACATTGTTTTCTCAAGTGTATCTCTACTACTAGAATGCTCAAGAACTCAAGGTAAGTATATGCATCACATCTTTGATCAAGATGATCTCTTGCGTCTTGCACATATTGTTTGCAAGAGTGAAGTCTAGAACAAGGATGCACCTCATTCATATATATTTCATGCATATAGTCAAGATACACATGACTCATTATTTAAAGGGATTGCACACATTCAGGGGGAGCAAGTCTAACTCATGTGTATCTAAAAGTCTTCATTATATACATGCATATCGTTATTTGAAGCTTTGATTGTATGTTGTCATTAATTGCCAAAAGGGGGGAGACTGAAAGCATAATATGCTCCCTTGGTGGTTTTGATAATTCATGACAACATACATTGTCTCTTGGACTGATACCTTCGTCTAGTGTATTTCAGATAAAGTCCATAGAGAGAGATGGGTTGGAAAGAAAGAGTGTGGAGAGTATCCCCAAGAGGAAGAAGGGAAGGAATGGCATTGGCAAAAGATTCATGCAAGAGGACTCTACATTTTACTTTGTGAGAAATCACTTTGAGTCCATAGGAAAGCTAATACTATTAAAAGGGGGTAAGGTATTGTTGGTGAAAAAAATTCTCAAACGTGCGTAGGTGATAGTCACCAAAAACATCCACAAGATTTTCCACAAAAGTTTGTCCAAATCCAAACACTCAAAATCAGTGCAACCAACAACTCCCACTCGGTGCCACCGATTCCCACACTCAGACAGACTCAAGCCAAACCCTAACCTTTCGGTGCAACCGATTCTACTTTGGTGCCACCAAGTTTGGGTTGTCAACTTCCTGTTCCCCAAATCCACAAAATAAATCCCACCAAGTTTGTTGGATCAGTGCCACCGAGTTGTGCAATCTAACCATTGGTCACCTAATCGCTGCAACCGAGTTTTATGTATCGGTCTCACCGAGATTCAAAAGTTGCTGCCTTTGGTGCAACTCGGTACCACCAAGATTCACACATCGTTGTCATCGAGTTGGTCACTTAAGGTGTAACTATTGGATTTTTGGATATGCCTATATATACCCCTCCACCACCACTCACTCGTAAGAGAAGCACTCAGAACAGATCCCCACTCATCCTATCGGATTTTTCGAGAGAGAGCCACCTACTCATGTGTTGAGATCATGCTATTCCATTCCAACCATATAAATCTTGATCTCTAGCCTCCCTGAGTTGCTTTCCACCCAATCAATCTATTCCACCAAAGCCGAATCTATGAGAGAGTGATTGTGTGTTGAGGAGTCTATCATCTTGAAGGACAAGAGCAAGGAGTTCATCGACATTATCGAGCCTATTAACTTTTGGAGGGTGGTGCCTCCTAGAATGGTTAGGTGTCTCTTAGGAGCCTCCTACTTCGTGTTGTGGAGTGAACCAAGAAGTTTGTAAGGGCAAGTAGATGGCCTACTTCATGAAGATCTACCCAGAGTGAGGCTAGTCCTTCGTGGATGGAAGCCGTTATAGAATAGTCAAGGTTGCTACTTCATGGACCCTTACGGGTGGAGCCTTGTCGGCACCCCTATCCTAAGACATATGAATCCATCCTGTAACATTTCACACGACTTTGCGGCCTCACGCACGGTAACCCAGGGCTGCTGCCTTACCTTGGCAAGGACCGTCTACACCTTTTGGCTCACGGATATGAAGATGTCGCTAGCATTCACACATCAAAGAACCCGGGTCGACATGACTAGTTATAGACCCAAGTGGCACAACCATACAGGGACAGGCATACGTAACCCGGCAATGCAGGTATCGGTCATCAGCGTGTGTAGACGAGTCATAGCAAGCTACAAGGACTCCATTACACCGTGGGACATAAATGTCATCACTACAGGTAGACAAGTCATAGCAGTCTATAGGGACTCCATTATACCCTGAGACATTTGCTCGAAGGGACAGACACAGCACCAAAGAAGGATACATGCCCATCAATCAATGTGTCCGGAGCAGTAACAAGCTACCAAGGCTCGATGGAAGCACAAAGAGGCGTTTCCCGGTAAAGAAGGCTACTAAAGGCACACAACTAGGTGTCGAAGCCCACTCATACCAATGCATTTCAATCATACACGCACTATGCACGATATGCATAGATACAACATGACATGACAACAAACCTCTACAACATAACATTTATTTAGGAGGCTCCGAGGAGCCAACATAGTATAATGTTACAAGCAGAAGGGGTCACATGACCCAACATTCAGAGCATACAAACAACAAGTGGAACTTACATTTCTGAGTATAGACATCTACAAAAGCGGCTGGAAGAGCCTGAAAAGCTACAATGACCCTACCATAGGAGCCAGACCTTTGTCTGGGTTACTAAGCTAATTTTTCAATGTCAACATCAAAAGAAACATAACTGAACAACGTCTATCTCTGCAAAAATGTAAATAAGAAACAGTGAGTATGAAGGTACTCAGCAAGTCTTACATCAGAACTATCTACATATGCATGATGTATCAAAGTACAGTGTTGTGGGGTTTACTGCAGAATGCCAGCTTTGACCTTTGGCTATCCTAGACTACGACAAAGTATCCAATGTATCACTACTCTCTCATCTCCCTACGAGAGAGCACACACGATTCCACATGTTCACCATATCAATACACCACTATGGATCCTCTCTCGCCTTCCTACGAGAAGCCATCCATAGCACTCACACGTGTTTGGTGCATTTTAGAGTATCCACTTAAAGTTGTCTATGGACAATGCAAGTCTCGAAGTAGTCCATATCCGCGGATGCGGGTATTCGAATAGATAAATTACCCTGCAAGGGTGTACTACATCACACATGCTCCTGCCACTTATCGCCATGTGCACGTAAAAAGGCACCTCGGCAACCTTCAAGCGGAAGCTCGGCGAGGTAGTCAGCCACGTACGTTAACCTTCAAAGACTCTAACCTAGGGCAGTCGCCTAACTGAGTTGGTCACCACAATCGAGAATCCGTCCGTGTTTCATGATTCGGACTTAGAAGTTGTGTACAGGGCCCCAAGTCGGTCCCGGTTGGGCTGTTCAATCACTTCGCAGGCTGGCCAGATCCTATCAATATTTCGAACTAGTGCGACTCCTGGGCATAGAACAGGGTAGGTTAATAGGCCGAGAGGGGTCGAGTTACCAGAACCCAATGTGCGGTAGTAGCTAGTCTCGGAATACAAACACAGAACTCAGCTCCTATGAGCGGCTTCAATGAGACAACCCACCATGTACTCCCACATGGCCTCTCATCGCTACCTTTGCCAAAATGGGTTCAACACTTAACCCTCATCATCAGGACACATCCATTTCACTCCGGTTCATCACCGACATGAATTAGACGTGACACAACTCTAAGCATAGCAAGCACAATAGGGTTATAGCACAACATAGCTCAAGCATCTACCAGGTATGCTAGGTTGCTTGGTTTAGCTATTTACTGTGACAATGATAGGTCATGAAAAGGAGTGGGTTCATCTATCGCAACACAAGTAGCAGTTGAATCATGTTCTCCTAATGCATTGAAATCAGAGCAGGAGCGAGAGAGTGGGATTGTATCGAACATGCTCAAGGAGGGGTTGCTTGCCAGTTTATCAGAAGAACTCAGTTGTTCTTTGATGTAGTCGATACCTATGTGTCTCAAGTCTATCGAAAAGATCAAACAAGGTACAAATTAAGCAAGGAAAATGCTTCACAATGATGCATCAGTATGACATGGCAATATGTTGCTGGTTTGAGATAAGGCAAATATCAACAAGTTAAATGAAGATGGTTTGAACCCAAGGTTCAAATTCAACTCCATATGTGAGGTGGCCTATTGTGTTTTGAACAAAATTTCCAAGTTTTCCTATTTATCTTGCTATAACATGTATGAAAATACCATCATTAGATTCATTGGATTTTTTTGATAAATTTTCATATAAAAATTATTTTAATCTGACTTACAGATTATTTTCTATGAATTTTCGAAGTTTATAATAATTTCTGGAATTTTATGAATTATTTTTATTATAGAAATTTAATTACTGTGCCAGCATTGCGATAGGCTGACGTCAGCGAATCAACCGGGCCAGTGCCAGGTCAAACCTGGCCAGTGGGTCAACTAGTCAGTGGCCCAGGGCTAATCCCGCACTGACCGTGGTTTGACCCGCCCCGGGGGCCCACACGTCAGCAGCTGGGGGCCTAATTAAGCGGTGATTAGGCCTAATGGCCATGCCACATCGGCACTCACAGAGTGGGGTAGGCGGCGACCAAAACCGCGGCGGGGCTCATCAGAGTTGGTCGGAAACGCGATGCGGGGTACCATTTCGAGCCCGGTTTGTGGCCACGGCAAGCTGGCGGATCGCCGCATCTAGAAGGGCCAACAGGGGAAGCTGGGTGGTCATGGTCGTCGGCGGCGAGCAAGCTAGCTGCGGCCAGCAGCTCGGTCTGGGGAGAGGAGAGGAGCAGGGAGAGGGAGAGAGCGAAAACGAGAAGATAAAGGGGAGAGGGTCGCGACGTCCACGAGAGCAGGGATAAGGGAGGGGGCATGGCCTCCAGCGCGAAGCAGGAGGTGGAGGCCCCTCCGGCTCGGGCATGCACGGCTTCGCGTCTGCCTACTTGCAGAGGTTGAAGATGACCCCTTCGCTTAGGTGGGCTGGTCCGGTTGTCTCCTTGGCCAGGAAGGTAAGCCAGGTAAGTCCTTTTTCTTTTATTTGTTTTATTTCATTTCTGACATTTGTTTTGGCTCAAAAATAAAATAGCCAGCCATTTCATAAAATCCTACAAATGTCATCTGAACTAGGTATAAATAACTAGTGCCACATGAAAAGTTTGAGGTTTATTGAACTTATATTTTATATATAATAAAGATAAATTCAATGCAACTATTTTTTTATTAATTCAAAGGCCCAATATAAAATATTTATGTGACTACATAATATTGGATGGCATTTTCACATCATGCCAATATTTTATCAGAACACCAGGAACATTTTCTTGGATCTGTTTGAAGCAATTTTTATATTGCCTTTTAGCAAAAATTTGAATGATCAGGCTTGATCACTCCTCATTTCATTTTCCAAGAATTTTAAAATGCATGCATGAATGCATTGGCAAACATAAATAAACTAGGGCTACAGAATTCTCCTCGCGACCGTTACCCTCCATGGGTTGAAGACTCCATAAACATGGACATACGATAGCACCACCTATCGGAACCACGGGAATAATCTTCGTCTCCTTCATGTGTTTGATCTTCCTATCTCTACTCCTTTCTTTCATGTGCAGTGTCTTTACATTCCACTTCCATACTTGATGAGTTGCATGTGTAGGATGTGCTAGACTTGCTATAATTGCAAAAATCTACCAACACATAAATAACTTTGCACCTTGTGTAGATTTTAAATTCCCGCTAGTAGTCTATTCACCCCACTCTAGATATACTCTTCTACTGATCCCACACATTGAAATGATGATTCTTCATATCATGGAAAACTATGCTCCCTTGTATTGGATCTAATCTTTTGTATGTACTTGGATGAACTAAACTTCACAAGATTGCCATCAAATCGCATCAAAATCAACCTTGTCATGACGAAGTATCAACAACTTATATTTGTGATGGAGGAAGAAGACAACACTAATCATATTCTTGACCTCTATTTGTGGAACAATTTTACTCTTGTCATTAGGGTATATCTTGTTCTTCCTTGCATGACTAGCCCATGTAGGTGAGACGAGAACAAAACATCAAGGATTGATACCAACTCAAGATGAACTTCATCAACCTTGAGCATCCACAACAAGTTCACGTACATGATATGTCATCTACTTCATTCAAAGGTATGTAATCATATCCTTGAAAAGCTTTACTCCAAGACATGAGTTAAAGCAGTTCTAATAGATATGAAAACATCAAAATGCTTAAACAAAAAATGACAACCCCATTTTGATCTGAACAATGAGTATGACCTACGAGCAAGTATTCTTACTTGTATCCTAAGTCAATATGATCTAATATAGGTGACCTAGTCGCCGACCATCATCTAGATGAAGTTTCTTATGTGGTTCATATTCTAGTTGTATGTTTTCTTGGAACCGTTCAATCTCCATCTAGTTGAAAAAATTCATTGCAAATATTTTTGAAAATACATTGCAAATTCTTGAGAAAATTCCTTGGAAATATGTTGGAAAAAATTCAAATACATTAATCAAATCTTTCTGGAAGTTTTCAATGTAGATATGGCCAAGAATGATTTTGCCAAGTTTGTGTTTGCAACTCGGTCCCTCCGAAGAAGGAAAATCGGTTCCACCGATATAGCTACTAAGTCTCAAGAGGCTCGTTGGTACAACATATATGAAACTCTTTGGCAACACCAATTTCTCCCAGAGCACTAAGATCATTTTTGGTTCTACCGACTCACTTTGCCTCGGAGCTACCAACTTTTGTCACTACTTGTGATGTGTTTTTATCTTCTTGGCATTTCTTAGTAAAAGTTCTCAATGATCCTTACACTCAAGTAACCCTTACCCTCTGACCCTTTTGGGAAATTAATGCCATAGTGGGGAAATATCAAAGCTTATGCTTGTTAAAGGTGGAGAATATTCCAGCTTATGTCCGAAGGAGGAAATATCTATCAAGGCGGGCTCACCAAAAGGGAGTGTAACACCACATTAAGGGGAGAGAGTAGACCAAATTCATTCTATCATTAAAGGACAGAGAAAATGTGATTTAGATTTGATTGTCTATTGGTGTTAGACTTGGCTCACCCTACCTACTCCCATTATCTACAAGCAAAGATTCAAGGGGGGCCTATAAATCCATACTTAGGGGAGACAGTTCTAAATGTTCTTGGAGACATATCTATCCTAACAAATAGGGGGGATATCAATCATCAAATGTTATTTTCAATAAGTCTTCCTTTTCTTGGTATTATTGAAGCTCTTTGCATCTATATGATAGAAATATTCTCGTGTTATCTAACCTTTTTTCTCAAGTGCATTTATACTGTTAAAATGCTCAAGAACTTCAAGATGATCTCTTGCTTCTTGCACATATTGTTTACAAGAGTAAATCTTGAACATGGAGACACCTCTTTCACATCTGGTTGATGCATAAAGCCCAGATACACATGACTTATCATGTCCTCTCTACCATGTGTGTGTTCACGCATTCCAAGGCAACTATCCTTTAAAAGGATTGCACACATTTAGGGGGAGCATGTCTTAGCCATGTGTCTCTCAAAGCCTTCATACTTTTGCATTTATTAATTTGAAGCTTTGATTGTATGTTGCCATCAATTACGAAAAAGGGGGTGATTAAAAGCACATATGCTCCCTTGGAGGTTTTGATACTTCATGAAAACATACACTGTCTCTTGGACTAATAGCTCTACCTAGTTTATTTTAGACAAAGTCCATAGAGAGGATTGGCTAAGGATTTTTAGGAGAATACCCAAGGAAAGAAGAACAACAAGGAGAAGAATAGGATATGCCAAGCTTCAAGCCTCAAACTTCAAGACTCTGCATTTTGCATTTTGTAAGAAATCACGTTTGAGTCCATAGGAAAGCCAATACTATTAAAAGGGGATGAGGTATATATGATGGTCTGGTTGGTCAAGTGCTTAGAGATTAGATACCAGAAATACTCATGAAATTCTCCCACAAATATTCTGTCCAAACCGTAAAGTCCAAATTCGGTGCCACCAAAATTTTCCATTCGATCATACCAGGTTTTACCTTAGATCAGATCCAAAGCCAAATCGTGGCTTCTCGGTGCTACCCGTCTCATTTTGGTGCAACCAAAATTAGTGGCAAACTTTTTGTTGTCCCATTTGTAAAAATCATAATTTCTAAGTTTTAGGAATCGGTGCCACCGAAAGTTCAAACTGACTAGGTCAGTCAAAATAGGGCCCACCGAGATGTATATATCGGTCTCACCGAAATGCCAAAAGTTGCCACATTTTGCACTAGTCGGTGCAACCTTCTTTTTGCTTTGCTTTTACTGATTTGGGCAATAAACTTGTAACGGTTGGATTTTTGGAGATGCTTATATATACCCATCCACCTACCTCTCGTTCAAAGAGGAAGCACTCAAAAAAGACCAACACTTCCCCCATTCATTTTCTGAGAGAGGACTACCTACTCATGTGTTGAGATCAAGATCTTCCACTCCAACCATATGAATCTTTATTTCTAGCCTCCCCAAGTTGATTTCCACCTAATCAACCTCTTCTACCAAGACAAATATGTGAGCGAGTGATTGACTGTTGAGGAGACTATCTTTTGAAGCACAAGAGCAAGGAGTTCATCATACTTACCACATTTATTACAATTTGGAGAGTGGTGCCTTGTAGATTTGTTAGGTGTCTCTCGGGAGCCTCCAACTTCATGTGGAGTTGAACCAAGAAGTTTGTAAGGGCAAGGAGAACGCCTATTTCCTAAAGATCTACCTCGAGTGTGGCTAGTCCTTCATGGACGTAAGCCATGGTGGAATAGACAAGGTCGCTACTTTGTGGACACTTATGGGTGGAGCCCTTCGTGGACTCTCGCGACCGTTACCCTCCGTGGGTTGAAGTCTCCATCAACGTGGATGTACAATAGCACCACCTATCGGAACCACGGGAAAAAATTCATGTCTCCAATTGTGTTTGATCTTCCAATCTCTACTCGTTACTTTCATGTGCATGTCTTACCTTCCGCTGACATACTTGATGACTTGCATGTGTACGGAGTGCTAGACTTGGTAAAATCACTAAAACCTGCCAACCAATAAAATTGGGAAAAGGTTAGGTTTTTATTTTGCCAAGTAGTCTATTCACCCACCCCCTTTAGGCATCGCTTCTAGTGATCCCACACCTTCTTACACTAGATCGTTTGTGTTCTGTTGGATCAACGGAAATAGTTTATCTGACTATGTTGTGTGTCATGCATAACACACATCTATATCTGGTTAACCATTTGTGTTATTTTTCCTAATAACAAATAGTTTATAAGGACCAAATATATGCCACGTATCGCACACATTTGTATTTTGTTAACCATTTGATTTATGTTGGTCCATCGCAAACAGTTCGTTTGGATCATTTGTTTGTTGTGTATTGCGAATGCACCTATTTTCAAAATAGTATTTGATGTACCCACCATCGCACACAATTCACATTTTTGGGGACGGATCTAGAACTATAATGTTTGCGATCATGCATCGCATATAGTTTGGTCGAAGGGTCTTAGATTGATGTGTCATCTGTGGACCTTCCTGCAGTAGTGGTTTCAGTGGCACGAAAGACAACATGTGAAGGAAGGTTCTCATCCTCCAACATCGCCACCATGGATGGGTCATCCATAGAGAGACGTGGCCACTCACCACCTAGCACCATGGGTTCGCATAGAGGTATAGGAATGAAATCCAGTCGTAGGCAATAGTAGGAGGCGAGAAAAGGAATGAGGAAACTCTCACCTCGAGAAGATATTTATAACTCGGGTTTGAAGGACAAATGACCACGATGTAGGAGTCTCGTATTAATTTAATCAGGAAGGCAAAAAATATCAAATCCAAGAGAGGATCAATACTGAGGGGCTTTGGGAAGAAGGCCTCGTTACACGTAATTATCATTGGTCAACATTCCAACACATCCCACTACAACATGTGGAAACCCATGGGAAGGGACACCTCAATAACTCAATAGCCAGGATAAACCGTGGGCATGCAATCCTGACACTAGAAATAGTGGAATAATATTTACCCCCCACCAACAAGTCAGGAAGGACTTATGGAGGACCGATCCATGGATGGAGCATTTTCATCGCCTCTTTGATAATAAATATCAATGTGTAGGGACAAGGCCTCTCCACCAACACTTGAGCTATCGATACATGAAGAAATCATTCGACATAGAACATTGAAAACAACGTTATGCCTATCGATCGAGTCACCAAAGACATGTCAACCACAAGACATGATGATGAAGGAGAAACTACGACAATTCCCAAGCAAGATAACAAGATGAAGGCGACCACCTATATCTATATCAACATTAGCAACGGGCCTTGGGCCATTACGAGTAGTGATCGGGGGCTTGTCAATGACAACTTAATCGCATATTGGATTGCTTCCCTTCTCTGCCAAGATGCCCCCAAATGCCCGAGACACCACAAAGACACCATAAGGTTCGCCACCACCTCATGGGGAAGAATATCACCATAAAACATATAGGGGGAGGAAGGACTCTATCAGTAAGGGAAAAAATCCTACGTACACTACTGGAATCAGGGACTTTGCCATCTGCCAGCTCTTTGCCGTCTGCTGGCCGATGGCAAACAGGTTGTTTGCCGTCTGCTTTGGCAAGGCAAACGGCAAAGATCTGGCTGATGGTAACGTCACTATTTGCCATCAGCCATCTCTTTGTCATCTGCCAGCGGACGGCAAACTTTCTTTGTCGTCCGCTAGCAGACGGCAAAGAGGTGGGGTGGGCCCTGTGGAGGCCAGTTAACTTCAACGGCCAACCCCGCCTCTTTGCCATCTGCTAGCGGATGGCATTGAAACTTTGTCGTCCGCTGGCAGACGGCAATGAAAATAACCCCCTAACGGCCGTTACCCCCCACCTCCTCTCTCTCTTCTCTCTCTCCCGCGCCCTATCCCCTTTTAATTTTAAACCCCCGCCGCCGCCGTCCGACGCTCCCCCGCCCCTCCCCCTCCGCTGCCCCGCGTCGCCGCCCTGCACCGCTCCCCCGCCCGCCGGAGCCCGTCCCGTTGCCGGCCGCCCCGCCCAGCGGATCCAGGCCGCCGTGGCCGCCATGCCCCGCCCCATCACTAGAGCCGCGCCGCGTCACATTGCCCCGCCCCGCCGCCGGACCCACACCGTCGTCGGCGCCAGCTCCCCCCACCCGCAGCCATCCTCCTCCCCGCAGCCACCTCACCCCCACCCGCAGCCACCGGAAGGTAAGCCCCCTCCTCCCCTATTCTTTTTGTTCCCTATTTATCTTCTTATTTAGGTTTAATTAGATTTGTTCTCTGTTTGTATTAGTTAGATTTAATTTTTAGGCTGAATTAGATTTAGTTTAAGATTTGTTCTCTGTTTGTATTATTTAGGTAATAGGAGTAAGATTTAGGAGAAGAAAAAGGAAATAGAAGAAAGAAAGAAAATGAAAAGAAAGAGAAGAAAAAGATGTAGACGTAAATATAATTAAAGGAAAATGGAAAGGGAAAAGAAAAACAGAATAAGAAGATAAAGAATAGGAAGAGAAGGAGAAGGAGGAGGAGAGGAGGAGGAGGAGGAGATGATGTGGGATTTGGTGCTGCTGGTTAACTCCATACATGTTGTATAGCTACTGTGGCATTGGTCATTGCTCCGTGCTACCTCTGGGTTGCATATAGCCATATACTAGCTGGTGTGTGTAGTTCTGCTCCTAATCAATATATGTGTGTGCTGCTGTTGCTATGATGCTTGTGATACTGCTGTTGGAGTCTACTAAGATGCCATTATGCTGCTGTCCTAGTGCTCTCTTTAGACATGATAGGTACTAGCTATTTATGATATATAGTTACTGTCATACTCACTCCATAGTTACTGAATATTGTTCTCTTACTGTGGTTATTATATATAATTGTTGTTCATATATATATGTTATAGTTTTTGTTATACATGTGCCATTAACTGTTGGTGCTATCTGTTCATGCCTACAAGTGTTCCTGTTTCTTTTAGTTAGTTTTAGATTTGTTCTTTGTTTGTATTATTTAGGTAATAGGAGTAAGATTTAGGAGAAGAAAAAGGAAAGAAGAAGAGAAGAAGAAAAAGGTAAGAAGAAGAACCAGAAGAAAGATAGGAAACAAAAGAAAAGGACACCCCGACACCCCGACCCCGACATGGCACCCCGACCCCGACACCCCTGACACCACGACACCCATACACGACACCCCCGACACACCGACCCGACACCCCGACCCCGACCCGACACCCCGACCCCGACACGGCACCCCGACCCCGACACCCCAACACCCCGACCCCGACATGCCACCCCGACCCCGACACCCCTGACACCCCGACACCATGACACCTAGACACGACACCCCCGACACCCCGACACCCCGACCCCGACACGACACCCCGACACCCCGACTCCGACATGACAAAGAAGACACCACGACACCCAGACACGACACCCCCGACACCCCGACACCCCGACACCCCTGACACCCCGACACCGACACCCCGACACGACACCCCGACACAGCACACTGACCCTGACCCCCGAGACCCCGACACAGCACCCCGACCCCGACACCCCGACCCCGACATGACACCCCCCACACCCCGACCCCGACACGACACCCCCCACACCACTGACTCTCGATGCCACTGATCCCTGACGCCACTGACTCCCGATGCCACTGACCCCTGCCCCCCGACACCTATTCTGCCTCCTGTTGACCGAAAAGCTGCTCTTCGGCCTTCCAGAGGCCAAGGAGGTCATAGTTTTGCAAATTATGAGTTAGGTCACATATTTTCTGATTTTGTTATAAAAACATCATATTTGTTTTGATCGGGTGAATTTTAATGTGCAGTTGTTCGACGACCGCCACGTGCGTTGGACGAGCTCCGCCCGTGCGTTTGTTGGTGAGCACAAATGACTTCTCCTCCTACCCCCTTAATTTGCTCGGTTCCGGTCTTCGTGCCGATGAAACTTGCTAGCTATAGGTTTCTTCAATCATGAGTATGTGTGACCACTATGCGTCTCCCGTTCGAAAGGGCGACATCTATAAATATGCATGTCTTTGCATATTTATAATCGCCATCCTTTCGAATTATCCAACGTTATCCATGGACAGCCTGACTATGTGTAGATTGGGTTCATTTTCCCGTATGCTGTGCTCCGGATCCGATGCGGAATTTCGTCAGTGCCTCCCTGTTGTTCTCCGGGTACACATCCTCTCTGCTTATTGCCGAGACGTGTATTAGGAGAACAGTGGGGAGGTGTTGCCGAAATTCTGCATCACATCTGGAGGAGAGCATGGGAAAATGAACCCAGTCTACACATACTCGGGTGGGATTAGGACCTATCTTTACCTATTAGCGTGTAGGTTGCATGGACGTAATAAAACTAACAATCTTGATTAACGGATGAATATAGGTGATGAATTATATATTTATTTCTTGTGCGCCCGTAGGTATTCAGGAAACATGAGTGATCGTGCTTGGATGTACACTGGTCACCCTAGTTAGAAAGACATGTCCAACGAATGGTTAACAAAAACCAGGGGGTTTGTGAGAGCTGCATTTGCAAATGGCCAGCAAAAAACATGCAGCCCCTGTCCCAACTGCTACAACTGGAAAAAGCAGACAGAGTTTGAAATGGGTAAACACCTGCAGAAGTGGGGTTTTATGCCTAATTATACGGTGTGGACTTTTCATGGTGAGTCTGACCAACTTTAAAGACCTCATTTGCCCACACAACATCGACATGATGCACACTGAAAAGAATATTGCGGAGGCCATTTTTGGTACATTGTTCGGCATAGAGGGGAAGTCAAAAGATAATCCTAAGGCTAGAATCGACCTGGAGGCTCTATGTGATAGACCGTTACAAAACTTGCGACAACGGAAACGAAAGCAAAGCATAGCGAAGCCAAAGGCATGGTTCAATCTTGAAAGGCCAGCTACGAGGGAAACGCTATTGTGGGTGAAAATGCGGTTGATGTTCCCCAATGGGTATGCTGCGAATCTAAAGAGGGGAGCGAGTCTTGAGAAATTGAAAATATTTGGTCTCAAGAGTCATGATTGGCACATATGGATTGAGCGGGTAATGCCGGTGATGTTGCGTGGCTTTATCCCTCAGGATGAATGGCTAGTAGTGGCAGAGCTGAGCTATTTCTTCCGTTCTCTTTGTGCGAAAGAACAATTGCCTGGCGTGCTAGATGAAATGGAAGAGTTGGCTCCGGATTTGATCTGCAAATTAGAAAAGATCTTTCCATCGGGCTTCTTTAATCCAATGCAGCATTTGATTTTGCATCTCCCGACCGAGGCAAGATTGGGGGGGGGGCGTTCAAAATCGATGGTGCTTCTCAACTGAGAGGATGCAAAAGACGCTTCGAGCAAAATAAATGTAGAATCGAAGCATCGATGGCCGAGGCATTGATTATTGAGGAGGCGGCAAACTTCGTGACAACACACTACGAAGCCAAAAATCATCATTTGCATAACCTGAAGCCTCGGTACAATGATGACGATCCAAAAAAAGGTCGATCCAACCTCAACCTATTCAAAGGGAAGCTCACACCATCCGGTGCTTCGAAAGGGAAATCGTTGGATGTCGAAGAATGGCGGACCATTTCATTGTATATCTTCACCAACCGAACAGAAGTGCGGCCGTACATCGAGTAAGTTCTCGGTAAATTATTGTTCTGCAACTTCTAATTCCTTTCAACTACTCTTATTCCCGGATATTTGATATAGTCAATACGTTGCTGAATTATCGAATGGAGCGGTCATCGAAAAGGATTCCGTCGAAGAGTATGAGCTTCTCGCAAAGCATGGAGGCGACTATCCCAGTTTCATCTCTTGGTTCAAACAAAGGGTAAATAATTACCATTAATGGTCCATTTGATTTCTTGGTCTAATTTGCGGCTAATGCATCCATTATTTCGTATTAAACTTGCAAGCTGATGCAGAGTCTATGGACGCCGAGTTGAGACAAGTCGCTAATGGTTTTGACTATAAGGTCCGTTCATTTGACAAATACAACCTCAGCGAGTATCACTTTCATACCTTTGGCAAAGAGCTATCTATGCCCGACCTAAAGACTACAAATTGTTCTGTCTCTGCAATCGGCGAAGGAGGCACCAAGTATTATGGAAGAGTTGAAGCAATTTATGAACTTCTATTCTATGGCGAAAACCCACCGACCGTCATAGTCTTCAAATGTTATTGGTTTGAGCCGAGGGAGACTAGAAGGACTCATGAACATATAGGACTAGTCGAAATCAACCAAACCACCCACTTAGATGTTCCCCATGTCTATATTGCGGCTCAACAGGCGACACAAGTTTTCTATCTACCGTGGGCCTGCCAAACTAATCCAAATCTGAAAGGTTGGGATGTAGTTTATGAAGTGCCACCACATTTTAGACCACCTACCCTCAATGAAGAGGATTACGAACCTCACATTAACCCAGACACATATGAAGGAGAATTCTTCCAAGAAACACGTATGTCCAAGAAATGTTTCAAGAACCGCTCTACTTCACCCCAGAACATTGAAGTAGACAGCAACAGTGAGTCCGTCTAAACCCCTGAGCCCGAACAGGAAGAGCAGGAAGAAGAAGAGGTTACTACTGCGGATGAGCTGTCACTTCTTGACCAATTACATAATGGTGGCCTTCCACATGTTCTTCCTGATAGTGATGATGATGATGCATTTATTGATGATAGTGATGATCATGATGCATTTATTGACCCCAAAGCTTATATAGATGAGCACGATTAGTTCATGTCAGGTATTCAACTATTACTATATATAAATTTTGAGTTCATGTTAGGTATTCAATTTTTATTAGTCATGTTGGTATTTATGACGATGTTACACTTAAATTATATACATTTTATTACTCATGTTGGTATTTATGTTGTACTAATTTCATTTACTCTTTGCCATGACAGGTGTTGAAAGATGGTGGGAAAAGGTCGAAAGCACTCCGCGGCTCCTTCTTCGTCGGCGGGTCGTGGGATGGGTATTTCCATTTCTTACTCGCCTCTTCGGAGAGCGTTGCTATCTACTCTGCATGGAGTGTCCGCTTCTTCGACTCTCGCGGCCCCCGTGAGAGGAGGTCGACCCCCCGCGAAGCCGAGAGGTACTAATAGTATTACTCATGTTGGTATTTATGTTGTACTCATGTTGGTATTTATGTTGTAGTCATGTTGGTATTTATATACATTTTATTACTCATGTTGGTGTTTATGTTGTACTAAAGGTACACGTGGCTGCCAGAGAGGTAGGGCGGTGGCTGCCACGCCTTCCTCGCCGCCACCCCAAGCTGATTCACCTGAGCACAGGACTTCTAGGGTGTATTTGTCTAAGGTGGAGGCTACACGGTCTCCGGTTCATGAGCCTCAGGTCGACGAGCCTCAAGTCGACGAGCCTCAGGTCGATGTGCCTTCGACCCACCAGACTCGTGTCCCAGAGGCTTTGTTCCAGGCAACTCCGGAGCAAAGCAGGGATGAGGGTATGTCCCCAGAGACCCAGTGGGATACCTGGGCTGATCAGGGTCAGCCTGAGCCAAGTATCCATGCAGATAGCGACGAGGAGCTGGGTGAGGGGGCTACCGTCTACCGTCTACCAGCGTGGTAGTTCAGGGCTCCCGCTCATGCCGGGGACCCGCAAGCAAAGGTGGTCGATTAAGCCAAATGGGGAGAAGTAAGTTAATTTATTGTTATTTAACCTTTTGCCTTCACGTTTTCTCAGATATCTAATGTTTTGGCTTTAATTTGTCATATTGCAGGGGTTGGATTGTTGCCAAGGGTGTCCGCAAGCCCAACAGCGTCCTTGGTGTGCTTTGCCGTCAAAACTTCCCGGGGTTTGTTACATTGCCCGTTTGGGAGCGAGAGGTAGGAATGACCTGGGAGCACTACTTGGGTGCCCCGGCCCGGCCGGAGGTGGAGATCGACGGTGTTTTGTGCTACACGAGGGACGACATGGTGATCCGACAGTTCTGGGTAATTTCTCCTTTACACAATTATAAATCAACCATAGCTAGTTATTGTACTAATCGGTGTTGTCTCGTTTGCAGACCTACTATAGGTGTGAGGAGGGATATGAGGAGGACGCGGCAAAGGTTATCGATACCGAATGTCGCCGCCTACTTCAAAACTTTCAGCACGAGGTTCGGGTGCAGGCTGTTCAAGACTACTATGCCTCGCGGCGTATTAGGAAGGACAAGGTGAAGTGTCGCGATTCTAAGATGGGGAAGGAGCATTACATGAAGGTAATTACATATTATTAAGGCTTTGTAGTTAGTTTCCTTGATTTGGTTCTTATGCGCTCAAATTTCTCTTTATTAACTTAGGTGCCCCCAAGATGGTGTGTGGATAAGATGGATTGTTGGGAGGCCTTGGTGGATCAGTGGTTCTCCGAAACGTGGGAGGCCAGCCACAACAATGCCAAGGAGAGGCGTGGCAAAATGGTTGGTGTGCCACACCATCAAGGGAGCGTCAACTTAATCCAATTTGGCGAGAACTGGGTATGTGGTTTGCTTCATGCCTCATGCAATTCATTCTTAATGCTATCTTGAGCCCTTTACTAATACAATTTTCCTCTCTCTCTCTTTTGGGCATATCACAATAAGACAGAGGTGCCATAGATGTATGACCTGTATGCGATGTCCCATACTACCTCATACAAGAAGGTCAAGGCATTCTCTGAGTCTGACCTCGAGCATCCAGAAAACTTCACCAACATCTCCTCCCACCACAAGCTCGTGAAGTACAGAGATCAAGGGAAGGCGAGGAAAGGGGAGGACTTTAACCTGAGCGAGGGGCCTATTGATCCAGAGCTGGTGATGATAGCTAGCAACGGGAGGCCCCATGGCTCGATCGCCATTGGAGACGGCCTTATACGTTGTCCTAGCACTCTCCGGCAGATAAAGGCATGCCAAACAAGCTCTTGTCCTGAGATAACACCTCGTCCATGGCCAGTCGAGCTCGCCATAGAGGTTAGTTTAATGGACTCAATTATCTTTCCGCATTATATTGTGCACGGGAACCAATATGATTACAATGCTAACAATGAGTTCTATTGCAGGCTGCTATTCTGAAAGAGAGAGATGCAATGCAGGCAGCTTTGGCGGAGAAGGATAGGGAGATGAAGGAGCTGGAGGACAGGACGACTGCATTGCTGGAGGCGGAGAGGGCCTGGAATGATGCGTCTAACAGGGCCATGTACGAGCTCTTCGTGGTGAGTTTCTTCTTCATATTATTTCAAATCTTTCTTTTTAATGTTCGTTTCATTAATAACTAAAAAGTTTGACTTGTCGAAACCAAATGTATAGTCTATGTGTGAGAAGACCGGCCAAGTCCCTCCGGCGATGCCAGTCATTAACATGGCGGGGACTGTGAGTTTCATTTAAATGCAATGATCTTAAGAGTGTAATCATGATAACGACACATTGCAAATGATGTTTGGTGCAGAATATCTCCCGAAACGCATCGCATGACCCTTCTACAGTGGAGCCTTCTCCAGGGCAGCCTTCTCTAGGTGAAACAAGCCAGAGCCACCGTGCTTCACCGTCGTGATGACGATAATGGTATGTTTGGTGAGAATAAGGAGAAGAAGAGAAGAAGAAGGAGAAGGAGGAAGAAGAAGGAGAAGAATCTCCTTCTCCTTCTTCTTCTTCTCCTTCTCCTCCTCCTCCTCCTCCTTCTTCTTCTTCTTCTTTTACTTCTCCTTCTTCTTCTCCTTCTCCTTCTTCTTCTCTTCCACCTAAATGACATAATTAGCTTAGTTAGCTCCAAGATGGCCTATTTAATATAAAATGACCTATACTTACCTATTTTTCCTCCCAAATGACATAACTAGCTCCAAAAAGGCATAACTAGCTAATTTAGCCCGAACAAGAGGACAAGACGAGAAGAAAGAGGAAAAATGAAAAGAAGGAAGAAGAAGAAGAAGAAGAGAAGAAGAGAAGAACAAGGAGAAGGAGAAGGAGGAAGAAGAAGGAGAAGAAGGAGGACAGAAGCTCCTTCTCCTTCTTCTCCTCCTTCTCCTTCTTCTTGTCTTTCTTCTTTTCTTCTTCTTCTCCTGTTCCTTCTCCTTCTCCTTCTCCTTCTCCTTCTCCTTCTCCTCCTCCTCCTCCTCCTCCTCCTTCTTCTTTTTTTACTTCTCCTTCTTCTTCTCTTCTTGCTTCTTCTCTTTCTTCTTCTATGTAGCTTACACTCATCCAACAAAGACTAAATTGGCTAATTATCCTACAAAATGACATAATTAGCTTATTTAGGTGAAAACATTGTAATAACCTTGGTTAGCTCATTAAAATGACCAATTTAGGTCGAAAATGAAATAATAAGCTCAAAATGGCATAAGAACCTTGGTTAGCTCATGAATATTATATACTTAGCTTGGCTTCCACCTAAATGACATAATTAGCCAATTTTGCTCCAAAATTCCTTAATAATCATAGTTGGCTCCAAAATGAAATATTTTACCCAAGTTAGCTCTAGAATGGCTTATACTTAGCTTGGCTTCCACCTAAATGACATAATTAGCCAATTTAGCTCCAAAATGCCTTAATAATCATAGTTGGCTCCAAAATGACATATTTTACCCAAGTTAGCTCTAGAATGGCCTATACTTAGCTTTGGCTTCCACCTAAATGACATAATTAGCTTAGTTAGCTCCAAAATGGCCTATTTAATAAAAAATGACCTATACTTACCTAATTATCCTCCAAAATGACATAATTAGCTCCAAAAAGGCATAACTAGCTAATTTCGCCCGAACAAGAGGACAAGAGGAGAAGAAAGAGGAAAAATGAAAAGAAGGATGAAGAAGAAGAGAAGAAGAAGGAGAAGGAGGAACAAGATGGAGAAGAAGGAGAAGAAGGAAGAGAGAAGCTCCTTCTCCTTCTTCTTCTCCTTCTTCTTCTCCTTCTTCTTTTCTTCTTCTTCTCCTCTTCCTTCTCCTTCTCCTTCTTCTCCTCCTCCTCCTCCTCCTCCTCCTTCTTCTTGTTTTTCTTCTCCTTCTTCTTCTCTTCTTTCTTCTTGTCTTTATTCTTCTACGTAGCTTATTTTCCCCAAAAAAGACATAGTTAGCTAATTATCCTCCAAAATGACATAATTAGCTGAGTTAGTTAAACATCATAAGAACCCTGGTTAGCTCATTGAAATGACTACTTTAGATCCAAAATGACATAATAAGCTTAAAATGGATTAATAATCATAGTTCACTACAAAATGACATATTTTATCCAAGTTAGCTCTAGAATGACCTATACTTAGCTAAGTTCTCTCCTAAATGACATAATAATGCTATGTAGCTCCAAGATGACCTATTCCACCTAACTTAGCTATTAAATGGCCTATACTTAGCTAAGTTCTCTCCAAAATAACCTATACTTCTCTTCTTCATGTAGTCTTCTTCTTCTAACTTTCTTATTTGCCATTTTGCAGATTACATTCACTTCACGTGAAGCTTGGATTATATTGATGGAATGCTTGAATATGGTTTCTTCTACCATGGCTTCACTGAAGCTTTGATTGAAACTATTGTAGTATATGGATATATATGAAACTTTGTATGCATGGATGAAATTGGTGTAATATATGGTTTGGTACGGATGCAACTTGCATAGTATGTATGTATTATATATATCCTGATTATTTTAATATGGTTATGAGTACGGAAAAAAAATTTATTTCTATCAAATATATATATATATCCTGATTATTCTGAAAATTGCTGGATATAATAGGAAGTAAAATAAAGGGGGGCTGTTTTGAGTCTTTGTCGTCTGCCCACCGATGTCAAAGGCCCTAGGGCTGACGGCAAAGGCTCAAAACAGCCTGGCTGAACCACGCTGGGAGCGCCCCTTTGTCATCGGCCTAGAACACGGCTGACGGCAAAGGGGGGTGGGCTGACGGCAAAGGTGGTGGGAGAGAGAGGCTGTCAGTGCCCCTTTGCCGTCGGCCCACCCACGGCTGACGGCAAAGGGGGTAGGGCAGATGACAAACATAAGGTGGGCCCAGCAACCTGTCGTTAGCACTTGACGGGAGCGTTTGCGGATCTGCCGTCCCATTTTTTTGCCGTCAGCCCACCCATGGCAAAGATTCTTTGCCGTCCGCCTTACTAAAGCTGACGGCAAATAACCTCTTCACCGGATATTTTTTTGTCGTCTAGTTTGCCGTTAGCTGACGGACGGCAAAGCCTTTGTCGTCCGTTATTCCCCCCTTTGCCGTCAGCCATGGTAGAGGGCAAAGTCTCAGATTCCTGTAGTGGTATATCATAAAATGGTGTAAGCATTACTAGCAAAAGTCTTATAGTTTGCCTAAAATTAGTGTCGGTCATGGCCGAAAACCCATCACTGCTACTTTGGAAAGTAGCAACGTCGTGTAACAAACCGAACCCGACACTAGAATTAGTAGAGCAGAGGCGAGCATATATACATACCTGCCACACGTAAACTCTTCCAAATTTTCCAGCGTGATGGAAGCTACAAGTGGCGGCACACAACACCTACCTACCATTGGTTTACCAGGGAACACTGGTGGGCAAAACTTGAGTCTGGCATAGATAAATTTTAGTAGCCTGCATATTTTCTTGCAAAATATCAAGTAGTTAGATGTGGCAGGTACTAATAGTCACCCGCCACACATAAGTTAGGTCCAGAAAGTTCCTAAGGAAATCATACTTACTAAACCTAGAGGAGTCTGAAATGTTTACTAAACCTATAATAGCTCGTTTGTCTCATACTTGTGGGGAGAGTTTGCAGTTTGTACACAAGCTGCATCAAGTTTTTGCTATAACACTATCAAATTGTTACCACACACTACAAGTGTCAAATGAAGACATTGTGCCTAATTTCATCCCTTTTCAACATTGTTTGCATGCTCAAAGCTTTTTTCCCAAAAGTCAATTAATGTCATGAAAATAACAAACCAACTCAAAAAGTGACAACATTTGAGCATGGGGCTTCTATTAGTGTCGTTTACTCATGGAAAAAGTTTGAAGTTGAAATTATTATAAAAAATTAGTTGTGTCAGCACATTTAGTGGTAGATCTGATAACAAAGATTGCTAAAACGTAGATCGGAAAGCAATATGATGGAAAAGTAGACCCGAGAGCTGTATGGTTCACTAGTGGATTCTCTCATGAGTATAGCGCATGGTGGGTGAACAAATTACTGTTGGGCATTTGATAGAAAATCGAATAGTCATGACGATATCCAAGGCAATGATCATTATATAGGCATCACGTCCAAGATAAGTAGACTGACTCCTGCCTGCATCTACCACTATTACTCCACACATCGACCGCTATCAAGCAATCATCTAGTGTATTAAGTTCACGGAAAAACGTAGTAATGCAATAAGAATGATGACATGATGTAGACAAGATTTATTCATGTAGGAATAGACCTCATCTTGTTATCCTTAATAGCAACGATACATGTGTGTCTTGCTGCCCCTTCTGTCACTGGGAAAGAACACAACAAGATCGAACCCCAGCACCTCTTCCAATGGGAAGAAAAAACGGTCTAGTTGGCCTAACAAAACCAAAGATTCGAAGAAGAAATACGAGGCTATAAGCAATCATGCATATAAGAGATCAAAGAAGACTCAAATAATATTCATGGACGAAGTTGATCATGACTCAAAATTCGTCGGATCCCAAAAAACACACCGCAAAAGTTTACATCAAATAGATCTCCAAGAGACCATTGTATTCAGAATCATAAGAGAGAGAGAGAGAAGAAGGCATCTAGCTACTTCCTACGGACCCATAGGTCTATGGGGGACTACTCACACATCATCGGAGAGGCACCTATGATGAAGATGAATCCCTCCGTGATGGTGTCTAGATTGGGTCTCGGGGTTCTGGAACTTGTGGCGGTTGAAATTGTGTTTCGTCGACTCCCCTTGGGTTTTTGTATTTTCTGGAAATTTATAGGCATGATAGTCGGTTGAGGGGGTACCGGAGGAGCCAAACATCCACCAGGGTGTGCCAGGGGGCCTCTAGCGCCTATGTGGGTGCTGGCCACCCTGGGCCCTCTCTTCTGGTGTTCTTTGGTCCATCTGGTTTCTTTTGGTCGGTAAAAAAACCACAAAAATCCCCATAGTGTTTCATCTCTCTTTGGTACTGATTTCCTGCGAAGTAAAAAACAAACAAAAAGAAGAAATGGCACTTTGGCAGTATGTCAACAGGTTAGTCCCAAAAAATGATATGAAGTGATAATTAAATGATGGTTAAACATCCAAGAATGATAATATAACAGCATGGAACAAGCAAAAATTATAGATACGTAGGAGACATATCATACTGCCACATGGACATCTGTAGGAACGAAAGTATATCTAGAGAGGGGTGATTAGACTACTTGACCAAATAAAGTGTTTCCTATACCAAGTTTTAGGGTTGATAGTTTTTAGCATTTTATGGCAAGTCAAGTACATCCTACACATGCAAGTCTAAGAGTATATAGCAGCGGAAAGTAACAACAAGCATGTATAGAAGGGATAGGGTACGAAGATCAAACGTAGTTGTAGACACGATGATTTTTCCCGTGGTTCCGATAGGTGGCGCAATCGTACATCCACTTTTATGGAGTCCTCAACCCACAAAGGGTAACGGTCGCGAGAGTCCATGAAGGGCTCCACCCAAAAGGGTCCACGAAGTAGCAACCTTGACTATTCCATAACGGCTTCCATCCACGAAGGACTAGCCTCACTATGGGTAGATCTTCATGAAGTAGGCGATATCCTTGCCCTTACAAACTTCCTGGTTCGCTCCACAACACGAAGTAGGAGGCTCCCAAGCGACACCTAACCAATCTAGGAGGCACCACCCTCCAAAAGGGCAAGATGATAGACTCCTCTAGTAGACATGATGAACTCCTTGCTCTTGTGATTCAAGATGATAGACTCCTCAGCACCCAATCTCTCTCTCATAGATTTGGCATGGTGGAAGAGATGGGATTGGTGGAAAGCTACTTGGGGAGGCTAGATATCAAGATCCATATGATTGGAGTGGAAGATCTTGACCTCAACACAAGGGTAGGTGGTTCTCTCTGAGAAAACTGGATGGGGCAAGTGTGGAATAGTTCTGAGTGCTTCTCTTTCGAGTAGGTGGTGGCGAAGGGGTATATATAGGCATCCCCAAAAATCCAACCATTACACACCGATGTGTTAATCTCGGTGGTGCTGAAGTGACCAAAAGGTGGCAACTTTTGAATCTCGGTGAGACCGATATAGGAAACTCGATTGCACCGATAAGGTGACCAATGGTCAGATTTCCAATCTTGGTGACGCCAATCCAACATTCTCGGTGGTATCGATAATGTGAATTTGCGTAACAGAAAGTTGGCAACCTAAACTCGGTGGCACTGGTATGGAATTGGTTGCACCGAAGTTGCTATGGTTTGGCTGAGTCTGTCTAGGTTCTCGAATTGGTGGCACCGGTATGGGAAAGTTGGTTGCACCGATTTTGTGTGTTAGGTATAGAACAAACATTGGTTGTAGAGTTTGTGGATGTTTTTGGCGACTATCACTTGTGCACATTTGAGCATATTGTTCACCAACAAAACCTTACCCCCTTTAATAGTATTGCCTTTCCTATGGACTCAAAGTGATTTCTCACAAATACAAAATGTAGAGTCCTCTTGCTTGAAGCTTGGCCAACCTATTTCCTTGCATCGTGGGGTATCTCCACAATCTCCATTTGCCAATCCTATCATTGAATATTTCCTAAAATATACTTGGTGGAAACATTAGTTCAATGACTTATATGTTGTTATTAATTACCAAAACCACCAAGGGAGCAAATGTGCTGTCAATCTCCCCCTTTTTGGTAATTGATGAAAACATATAGATCAAAGCTTCGACATATGATAAAATCAATGAATATAATCTTCGCTTTGAGAGGTATGTGATAAGCAAGACCTCCCCCTAAATTTGTGCATTATTTTGAATTTGCGTTTGAATGCAAATGCACAATTGATTAGGTATATGGGGCACTTCTTCCATGTCACATACAACTTGGTGGTGTGCAAGAATAATTAGAATGAATAACAAAGCACAACACAATCAAGCAAAGGTGAATGATCATCTCATAAGCATTAAGATGACAAGAAACAGTAGCATCACACATAAAGCATAAAATAGTAGCATAACACACAGGATCATACACTCAACACAAGCAACCAAAAGACCAAATGTTTTGAAAAGAAACAAACACCAAAACGCTCTCTCACTCAAAGCCTAAAGAATTATATACACTTCTCCCCCTTTGGTAACAAGTTACCAAAAAGTTCAAAGGCATACATCTAATCAACCTTGGACTGATCTCCTCCGATTGTTGATGAAGGAGTCAAGAGAACAACATTGGCAAAGATCTCTGCAGATGTCGTGGATGGAGTTGGAGTGACAGCTGGAGGAACTTGAGCAGATGGAGCAGGAGCTGAGGTGACAGTAGTAGGAGCTGATGAAGAGGGCCTCGAGTCTGGAGCTAGCATAGTCGCTGATCTGGCCTGGGTATGAAATAGTGTGCCTGTCCTGAGAGGTGATCCATCCTCATCATCATCTTCATCATCTCAAGAAGTAGTCTGAGGAAGACGCACTGATTCAACTTCCTTCTTGAGCTCATTGACTATCTTAGTCAGCCCATCCACCTTATCATTAAGGGTTTTGATCCTGTTCTCAAAGATCCTGACAAGGCTATTCTGATTTTTCAGAATCCCCTTATCGTCATCCTTCATTCCTTGGATCGATGAAATTAGAAGATCCATTTGCTCATTCCTGGATCTAGGGACCTGAGCAGTAGCGGCTCGAACTGCCTCTACTTCTGCCTGAGCTGCAGCTGAAGTGGGATGATTTGGGTTCATCAGCACAACATTGTCCTTGAGATCTGGCTGTAGGGGTAAATGTGGACGATCTAGAGCAAAAATGTGCTTCTCCAACTTTGAATTGATAAGCATCTGGATGTAGGGTGCATAACAGCAAGAGCGCTTCTGGTCGGCAGCAACCCTCTTAATTGTCTCAACAATCAAATCCATGACTCTATTCGTGGTGTGTCTGTCAAGGTGCATCAACATATTGATGGAGTGGCCTCGGATCATCTTGTCATCTCCTGACTTGGGCATCAAAGTATGCCTCAGAATGGTGTTCATTGTGCAGAGGCCAGCCTGAAGAAAGTAGATAGATCCTAGCTTGTGAGACTTCACATTGGTAGCAAGGATCTCCTTGTACATATTTGCCATAGCATTGTGGCTCTCCTTGGATTTTGAGTATACATCCAAGTCACCATCCTGTGCTTCTGGAACTCCTAAGATAGCAGCACATTCTTCAGCAGTCGATTCATACCTTGCACCTTCAGTCATTCATACAATTCTAACATCTCCATAGAAATGTGTAGTGGAGTAGAATTGCATGATCCTCTCATCATTCCAAGCAGTGAATTCTATGCCAACAAACTCATCCAAACCTATGAAGTGGAAATTTTCTTGAACACTTGGAAAGTAGTCCTCATTCTGCTTAATGAATTTCCAATCAACATATCTCATATCACTAATAGCTGGGCTCTTGTCTAGCAGCACTGTTTCATAAAAGTCTTGTTGCTCTCTCATGTAGAACCTGTAGTCAACAACAGTTTTCTTCCTCTGGGCATATGGATCTATAGCTCTCCAAGCTCTCAATCCTGAGTCTTTCCTTTTCTTCATATCTTCAGCAACTAGGTGGCTGGCATCATGTACTGGAAGATGTGGTCTGAGCTTCATCAAAGTTGTCAAGTCATCATCATCTTCAACTCTGGAAGCAGTCCCTTTTTTTTCTCAGAAGCGGGAATCTGCCTGGATGTCCTCTTAGGCTTCTCAGCAGCAGCCTTCTTTGATGTAGACTTGGTGCTCTTGGATGCGCTAATCTTTGGCATAGCATTAGACATCAGTTTCTTTTGCTTTTTCATGGGAGGGACCTTCTCAACATGATCTTCCTCCTCTTCAACATCAGCACCAGCAGCTTCTTCTGGATCATCAAACATGGAGGTAGGCCTGCCCATAACACGAACAATCCTCTTCCTGGACTTTTTCTCCCCTGCCTTCTTAGGCATAGCTTTCTTGGGGACCTTAACTGAATAATTTCTCTGGCAGTCTCATGTGCTTTGAATGTTGAAGCAGGATCATAGACCTTGCTAACAACTTTACGAGATGAAGTAGCTTCAGTTGCTGACTTCTTGGTAGCTTTTTCTTGCTTCTTGGCAAGAATCTCCTTAGGGATAAAGTCTGAATCTTCTTCATCAGAATTCCACTTCTTTCTGGTCCTTGTAGCAGCTTTGGGCAACCCATGGGAGCTGGGGTGCCTAGATCTGAAAATGAACTGGACTCTAGGCTTGTGCCTGAACACATGTCAGCACCCTGCTCTGGCAAGTTTTGACTGTCCTTAGCATCTGACATACTGACCCTGTGAATAGAGTATAGAAGAGCAGAAGTAGATGAGTCATCAAAAAATTATCAGCTGGTTTTTGAAATTTTTAACAAAAGATTTTCATAGTTTTGCATTCTATCAGAAACAAATAGGTAAGGCCGAAGCAAAAATATCAGTGACACCGAGACTGATTGTCCCTTTTAACAGAAACTTGGCACCCTTTTCGGTGAGACCGAAAAGGAGGGCTCAATTTCACCGAGACAGTTCTCAGCAACACAGAAACGAAAATCGGTGGTACCGATTTTCTTGATTCGATTCTACCGAGTTCTATCGGGCGGAGGGTAAACCCTAGAAAATCGATGGTTCCCTAGCCTATGGGATTTTTCAGGTGGATAGGAAGCAGTGCAATAGGTGGCATAAGAAGAAAAGAAGATCAAATGCGCAAGAATCAGAAGGGAGCACAAAGGAGGTCGAATCCGTACCCTAACTCGGTGCGGATCCGCTACGTCGGCAACGATGGAGCAGATTTCGTTGGCGGTGGCGATTCCCAACGGCGGAGGAGCGTAGGAAGACAAGGGCGATGACCAGGGGTCTCAAAGTGGCAGCTTAGGGTTCTGAGGCGCGACAGTTCTGAGGATGAATTTCAAAACATCAAGATCCACAGTATATATACCCTCCACTGTCGGTGATACCAATTTTATGTTTTCGGTGTCACCGAGTTCCACAACTGTCAGCAGATAGGGAAACTCGGTGTAACCGAGAATATGAAATCGGCAGTACCGAGATTGAAGAGCAGATCAACCCTAGACATTCGGTGAGACCAAGATTGTGGAGTTGGTTCCACTGAGATGCACTTGGGAGGTTTTAATGGTCAGTCCTTGTCGATAGGAACTCCGAGTGCTCCACACACAAAGGGATCGAAAAGCACTTGTTCAAATTTTGTGATGCAGCATGAATGGAGTATGAGGTGAGAAAGCATAGATAGCTAAAGATTGGTCCTAGGCATTGTTGTCCATCCAATTGGGAAAAGAGAAAATCAATAACCAAATAGCAACAATTGGATGTCCTCGAATGAGAAAATAAATGCAGACCAACATCCTCACATAATAAGAAGTCAAAAGAAATCATGACAAACATGCACAAACACACTAGCATCTAACAAGCACTTGGGCGATGACGAAGTCATCTATATTTGAGTATTTGACTTAGGAGCCAAGTAAGAGTACTTGATCATAGGTCATACTCATCGTTTAAGCACAAGTGGGGTCACCACTTTTACATAAAGCATTTAATGTTGTCACATGCTAAGAGATGCTTTGACTCAAGTCTTAGAGTAAAGCTCCCCCTTGATGTGACATCCCTCCATAAGAGGGATAAACTAACCTTTCGTTTTGTTGATGAAGACTTCATGTTGGTGAGGTAGTTGTGGATCCTCAATGTTGATGAATATCACCAAGAGTTGGGAGCATCCTTGTTGCTTCCTTACTCCTCTCACCTACATGGGTTAGTCCCAACACACAATAGACAAATACAAGGATATCTATGGACATGGAGTGCAAAGCATATGTTATGATGTCCATTGATTAGTTGATTACCTTGTCCCTTCCTTACCTTTGAGGGATTGTTTGACTCCTTGAACTATTGCATTGAGTTGATGTTGAGTGCAAAAAGTCCTTGCCAGTAATGAATGTGAGTGAATTTCATTGGGGGATTCACCCCTCAAGAACTTACTAGTTCTTCTTCTTAGGGACCCACATCAAGTTGATGGGTATCTTTGGTGTTAAAGTAGCCTTTGGAACCCACTCCACCAAAGTTAGGTATTCATCTTCATATGAGTCAATGTCCTCTTGAGGCTTGTTCTTGCCCTTGAGCTTGTGGTCTTGTGGTGGAAGGTCATCTTGACTCTTTGTCCCCTTGGGAAGAGTATTTTCATACTTCTCCTTTGGAGGAACAAACTTGGGCTTGGGTTATTGACCTTCTTCCCACTCAACTCCATTAGCGTTGAAGTAGCCAACACCACGATTCTTCCGGTATCCTCCGTGCTTGCGTACAATTTCCTCAAATTGCTTACATCCGGCAAGACTCTTGTAGATACCTTTTTCTATAATTCCTTTCAATAAAGCATTTTCTTGCTCAAGTGTAACTTGGCTAAGAGAATCATCATTAGTGGAATCAATAGAACTACTAGAAGGAACATCATTGGGTTTAGCATTTTTATTGCTGCTACTAGATGAAGAACCTTTCTTGCCTTTGTTACTAGATTGCTTAGTTTTAACTTGAGGCATGAAAGTAGAAAAGAGTAGTCGTTTGGCTAGATAAGATGAAGTCTTCTTTCAGAGATCGTCATTGATAGCTTTGAGAAACTCATGCTCTTGTTCCAAGTTGAGCTTCTCGAAGCGTAGCTTCTCATGAGTTCTCCCAAGATCTCTATGATCTTCGAGAGTAGATTCATGAGCTAACTTAAGAGTGTTTAGTTCTTTAGTTAGTTGTTCTATTTTCATTTTATCATCATCAAATGACTCATCTTTACTAGCATGAGAATTATCAAGTTCATTTTGATCAACATCACTAGTTTTATCACAAAGCAAGTCATCATCACAAAGCAAATCATCTTCATCACTATCAAAATCAAGATACTCGGGGTGTGATACCTTGGGGCCTTTAGCCATGAAGCAACTTCCACACCCTTCGTTTGGTGAATCAAATAGATCGTAGGAGTTAGTAGTCACTAGAGCAATTCCGGCAACAACATCATCTTGACTATAGTCGGAGTCGAAGTGATAGCTTCTCTCAGAGTTTTTGTCGGAGTCGGAGCCGGAAACCCATTCACCAACATGAGCTTGATGTTTTCTTCTCCTGTCGCTCTTGATGTACTTTTCCATCTTCTCCAAATCTCTACTTCTCCTTGAGTGTCTTCGTTCATAATGATCATCTCTACTCCTTCTCTCTCTTTGCAGTGATTCATTCCTTGAGCTTCGTCTTCGAGGTGACTCTTCTCTTCTTTTGTAGGGAGTCGTGCACTCATTTGAGTAGTGTCCGGGCTTCCCACAATTGTAGCAATTGAGGTCACGACTTGACGAACGCTTCTCATCATATCTTGAGTTGGATCTTCTTTCTTTGCCTCTATTCTTGTAGAACTTGTTGAATCTTGACCATGGGGCTTATCTCTTTGTTGGTGACAAGGTTGTTGCTTGAAGTTGCGGGAGCATCACTTGTAGCTTTGTAAGCACCGCTAGACCTGTGATGAAGTTCTTCCTTATCTTTGAGTGTCATCTCATGAGCAACAATGCTTCCAATGACTTCCGTAGGCTTGAGATCTTTGTAGTTTGGCATCATTTGGATCAATGTGCACTCGGTGTCGTATCTCTCATCCAAAGGTCTAAGTATCTTATTGATGATGAATTTGTCAGACATTTCTTCGCTTCCTAAGACGGCAATCTCATTGGTGATGAGAGCTAGCCTAGAGTACATCTCTATGACTCCTTCACCATCCTTCATCTTGAACTTGTCAAGCTGACCTTGAAGAACATCTAACTTGGATTCTCTCAAGGACTTGGTTCCTTCATGCATATCAACCAAAGTATCCCAAATCTCTTTTGCATTATCAAGACGGATGATTTTGTTGAATTCTTCGGGGCATAAGCAGTTGAAGAGAATGTCGCATGCTTGAGCATTGAGTTGCAACATCTTCAACTCATCCGCGGTCGCTTCACGATCCGTTTCATGTCCATCCGCAAAGAACTCACCTTGCAAGCCAACACGAACAACATCCCAAATGGCGGGGTTATGACCAAGAATATGCATTTTAATTTTGTACTTCCAACTAGCAAAATTAGTGCCATCAAAGTACGGACCTCTACGGTGATAACTTCCCTCACTAGACGCCATACCCTCCTAGGTTGTGAGAACTAATCAATGGAGACCAAAGCTCGGATAGCACTCGTAGGACCGAAAGTATGTCTAGAGGGGGGTGATTAGACTACTTGACCAAATAAAAGTTTTGCCTATACCAAGTTTTACGGTTGACAGTTTTTAGCATTTCATGGCAAGTCAAGTACAACCTACACATGCAAGTCTAAGAGTATATAGCAGCGGAAAGTAACAACAAGCGTGTATAGAAGGGATAGGGTAGGAAGATCAAACGCAGTTGTAGACACGATGATTTTTCCCGTGCTTCCAATAGGTGGCGCTATCGTACATCCACATTTATGGAGTCTTCCCACAGAGGGTAACTGTCATGAGAGTCCACGGAGGGCTCCACTCAAAAGGGTCCACAAAGTAGCACCCTTGAATATTCCATAACGGCTCCCGTCCACGAAGGACTAGCCTCACTATTGGTAGGTCTTCACGAAGTAGGCGATCTCCTTTCCCTTACAAACTTCTTGGTTAACTCCACAACATGAAGTAGGAGGCTCCCAAGCGACACCTAACCAATCTAGGAGGCACCACCCCCAAAAGGTAATAGGCTCAGTAATGACGATGAACTCCTTGCTCTTGTGCTTCAAGATGATAGACTCCTCATCACCCAATCACTCTCTCACAGATTTGGCATGGCGGAAGAGATGGGATTGGTGGAAAGCTACTTGGGGAGGCTAGAGATCAACATCCATATGATTGGAGTGGAAGATCTTGACCTCAACACAAGGGTAGGTGGTTCTCTCTGAGAAAACTGGATGGGGCAAGTGTGGAATAGTTCTGAGTGCTTCTCTTTCGAGTAGGTGGTGGTGACGGGGTATATATAGACATACCAAAAAATCCAACCGTTACACACCGATGTGTTAATCTCGGTGGTGCCGAAGTGACCAAAAGGTGGCAACTTTTGAATCTCGGTGAGACCGATATAGGAAACTCGGTTGCGCCGATAAGGTGACCAACGGTTAGATTTCCAATCTCGGTGACGCCGATCCAACATTCTTGGTGGTACCGATAATGTGAATTTGCATAACAGAAAGTTGGCAACCTAAACTCGGTGGCACCGGTATGGAATTGGTTGCACCGAAGTTGCTAGGGTTTTGTTGAGTCTGTCTAGGTTCTCGAATCGGTGGCACCGGTATGGGAAAGTTGGTTGCACCGATTTTGAGTGTTAGGTATAGAACAGACATTGATTGGAGAGTTTTTGGATGTTTTTGGCGAATATCACTTGTGCACGTTTGAGCATATTGTTTACCAGCAAAACCTTACCCCCTTTTAATAGTATTGGCTTTCCTATGGACTCAAAGTGATTTCTCACAAATATAAAATGTAGAGTCCTCTTGTTTGAAGCTTGGCCAACCTATTTCCTTGCATCGTGGGGTATCTCCACAATCTTCTTTTGCCAATCCTATCATTGAATATTTCCTGAAATATACTTGGTGGAAACATTAGTTCAATGAATTATATGTTGTTATTAATTACCAAAACCACCAAGGGAGCAAATGTGCTTTCAACATTAGTTCCCGTCCCCCCTCCCCGTAAAAAAATCACCTCTTGGCATGAAGTTGAAACCAAACGCTGATTCCCAACTCCCCCACTCTCGACTTCGGCATCACCCGCTCACTGCCAAGTCCTTGCTCCGTCGACCCCCCATGTCCGTTGTGACCCCTCCTCTGCTCGCCCTTGTGTAGACGTCATCTTGTGCCATGGCCTCCTTCTCCAACAACCGGGGGTCACACCGCCATTGCCGCCCAACTCCTACTCCACCCTGCCCACTCCCACTCCGTCCTCCAACTCATCATGCTACAGTTGTCCTATAAGCAAGTAACCTAGCGGAAACCATCAAGCGGTAGGTAAGCAATGTTGAGAAAAATTGTTAGAGATGAAACTAGGTATTAAATATATGTCTATTAGATTCACATGTTTATAGATTCTAGAGGAACATTTATATTAGGTTCATATTTATAGAATGTTGATGAACTTTAGATTTGATTCACATATTAATTTGTATATTCTATATGAACATTTATATTAGATTCACATATTTATAGATTGTTGACGAACTTTGGATTCACAACGTGTACTGCTTTTTTAAAGGTTAAAATATGGACTACATACATATCAAAATGAGTGAATATCTTCTTTGTATCGGGTATTCAGATGCATATTTATTTGGAGTTCCCTGGAGTGCACAAACCATGCATGGCTTCAAAAGAGTGTCACAATTATGGCGACATAATTTCCTTTTGGCAACATTTCTGACACTTGACATTTTCATTTTTTCGCACAAGTCATGCCCAACTTTTTTGTCCATCACTACTCCTTAATATTAGTTGATGTTTAATACATGTAAATAATCGGTGGCCTTTTATTCTATTCATGTGTTATCTGTATGGCGTATTCACACACATATTTATTTGGAGTGCTCAAACAATGGAGGGCTTCAGAAGTATCAAAATTATGGTGAAACGATGATTAATTTCTGTTTCGCAACATTTTTGACACTCAATGTTTTCATTTTATTTAGCACACGACATGCCCATTTTTCTGTCCATACATACTCTTCAATACTAGTTGGTGTTTAATATATTTAAATAATCGATAGCCTTTTATTCCAACTACTCATCTCTTATCTGTATTTAGTATTCACGTGCACATTTATTTGGAGTGCTCAAACCATTTAGTGCTTCAAAATTACGGCAAAATGTTGAGAAATTTTCGTTTCACAACACTTTTGATGCTCAATGTTTTAGTTTTTAGCACAAGTCATGCCCAATTGTTTCATCCATCCATGAGTTTTACTGCTTATTTCATACTTTAACTTATTGAACTATTTCATAACATGAACGTAGGCAACGAACCAAGCATGTCATTGGTGTCGTGACACCAGGCTAGGTGTGTGCCACAAGGTTCGCCTCGCTTGGAGTGAAACCTATGTAGATCTTTGGTATGACTTTATGAAGTGGGCGATATGTTTTCTTTCAACTTAGTGCTATGGAATATCATTACATAATGTATATAAAGTTTCGCCCATAATTTTCTACTTTATGTTTTATTTTAATTATGCTTAGCGTATCCTTGTTGGGGAAGGGCTGAGTTCATGCGTGTGTCTAACCTGCCCATCGATGTGGAGGGCACAGTTCTGTTTAACATGACGTTGGTAAAAAATGGCATACCCTTGACCTGTAGTGTCACCAACGAGGCATGGAGAACATATTTGAATGGTCCAAGTTGGATTAGATTACCCTGAAATTAGGGATGTAAGCTCGAAATTCATCTTACTATTTCTTCAGAAAGTTGAGAAGTTCCAGGACGGCAACAAAATCTACCTGTTGTAGTGAAAGCACATATGCTCCCTTGGTTATTTTATAATTCATGACAACATACATTGTCTCTTGGACTAATAGTTCTACCTAGTTTATTTCAGGTTTAGTCCACAAAGAGGATTGGCTAAGGATTATGAGGAGAATTCCAAAGAAGAAGAACAAGAAGAAGAAGAAGAAGAAGAAGGGAAGGAATAGGATTGTCCAAGCTCCAAGCTACAAGACTCTACATTTTATATCTTGTGAGAAATCAGTTTTGAGTCCGTAGGAAAGCCAATACTATCAAAAGGGGATGGGGAATTATGATGATCTGGTTGCTCAAGTGCTTAGAGGTTAGCGACCAAAAATAATCATCCATTCTCCCGCAGAATTCTTTGTCCAAAGCCTAAGGTCCAAATCGATGCCACCAAGATTCTCATTTGGGCCATCCCAATTTTCCCATGAGACGGAACCTAGCCAAATGCCTAGCAACTCGGTACAACTAATACTAGTTTCGGTACGACCGAGAATCAGTAACCATCTCTCTCGTTAGCTAATTGCTAAACTCAGAATTTCCGAGTTTGGTGAATCTGTGTCACTGCTATGAGGAACCATCCTGGTCAGACGAAAAATGATAGGATGAGTTTTGTATATCGATTTCATTGAAAATGCCAAAGTTGCCACATTTTGCACTAGTCGGTTGAGCCGAGTTTTCACTTTGGTTTCACCGAGTTGGGAAATAATGTTGAACGGTTGGATTTTTGGAGATTCCTATATATACACATCCACCACCTCTCACTCGTAGAGGAAGCACTTAGAACATACAAACACTTGCCCTATCCGTTTTTTGAGAGAGAACCACCTACTCATGTGTTGAAGTCAAGATCATCCACTCCAACCACATGGATCTTGATTTCTAGCCTCCCCAAGTTGCTTTCCACGCAATCAACCTGTTCTATCCTTGCAAAATCTATGAGAGAGTGATTGAGTGATTGAGGAGACTATC
Organism: Hordeum marinum; assembly: GCA_022496015.1. Taxonomy (NCBI): domain Eukaryota; kingdom Viridiplantae; phylum Streptophyta; class Magnoliopsida; order Poales; family Poaceae; genus Hordeum; species Hordeum marinum. Next base: position 271,017,774 of record CM039678.1, read on the forward strand.
TTTTCAAGCACAAGAAAAAGGAGTTCATCATACATACCACATTTATTACCTTTTGGAGGGTGGTGCCTCCTAGATTGGTTAGGTGTCGCCTGGGAGCCTCCTACTTCGTATTGTGGAGTTGAACCAAGAAGTTTGTAAGGTCAAGGAGATTGCCTACTTCATGAAGATCTACCCAGAGTAAGGCAATTCCTCTATGGACTAAGGCCATGATGTCATAGACAAGGTTGCTTCTCTACAGAACCCTTGTGGGTGTAGCCCTTCATGGACTCTCGTGGCTGCTACCCTCCATGGGTTGAAGTCTCCATCAATGTGGACGTACGATAGCACCACCAATCGAAACCATTCCAAAAATCTTTGTGTCAACTTTCTATTTGATCTTCCTATCTCAACTCTCTTACATATGCTTGTCCTTACTTTCCGCTGCCATACTTGTTGACTAGCATGTGTAGGGTGCACTAGACTTGTTAGAATTGCTAAAATAATCCAACCAGTTAATTTGGGAAAAGGTTAGGTTTTAATTTCGACTAGTAATCTATTCACCCCTCCCCTAGACGCCTCTTCTACCGATCTCACAATTGGTATCAGAGCTTTGGTCTCCATAGCCTTGGTTTAATCACCATTAACATGGATGTGTCTAGTTTGGGGAGTCTTAATTATAGAGTGCACGTTCTTGATGGGGAATACTATAGTCAATGGAAATATGAGATTCTTGATTTATTCAACGAATTCCATTTGAGCAAGTATGTTAAGAACCCTTATCTACCTCCCATTGATCCCTTAGATCCTTCACACGAAGAAGAAATTGATATGCTTCATAATCTTAGAACTGTTAATCTTATCATTAGAGGATTGCCCATAATTTTTTTTGATCAAATGACAAATTTTTAATGTGCTTACACTGTATGGAATGATTTGGAGAAAACAAATCATAACTACTCTTTGAAAAATCTTGATGTCATTCTCCATAAAAACCATTTCCTTTCTCCAAATGAAGCCTAGTGATCCAAACTTTGATGTATACTTGTTTGAGCTTCATGATCTCCTACGTACTAAAGGAGATGTCATAGATATCAACAACATCAGTGTTGAAGCTAGTCAGATTCATTACTTTGAAAAATTTCATGATCACAGCCCTAACGCATATCTTGTCTCTTATGACGAGGATATTCAAATTGATGATGACAATGTGGAACATGGCCAGTGTGATCAAGATGAGATGTTCGACATCGTATGTGAGAAGACTATGAAGTGTATAAGTCTCATGGCAAACTTCAAAGACTACATGTCCGGAGGAAAAGAGTGGATTCTCGATAGTGGATGCACCGATCACATGAACGGAGATAGAGACATGTTTCAAGAGATCACACCAAACCATGCACCGCGAAAGTATGTGACTTTTGGAGACAACTCCAAGGATAAGGTACTCAGTCTTGGTAAGGTGGCCATATCTCATGATAGTTTTATGCAAAATGTCATGCTTGTTGTGTCCCTTGGCTACAATCTTCTTTTTTTGTATCTAGACTTGCGAACTTCAGTTTTAGTGTGCTATTTACCAAAGTAGATTGCCATGTGTTTCATCAAGATAATCATAGCATGTTATTTATCGGTTTCCGTAGACGTGATCTATACATTGTTGATTTGACTAAAAGATCCAAACCTCGCACTTGTCTCATTGCAAAATCTTCTAAAGTTTGGTTTTGGCATAGAAGGCTAGGACCTGTTGGTATGTGTAATCTAGACAAGCTCATCCAAGGTGTCGGTGTCAAAACCGGCGGATCTCGGGTAGGGGGTCCCGAACCGTGAGACTAGAATCGACGATAACATGAGGCGAAGGGGACAAGGATTTACCCAGGTTTGAGCCCTCCTATGGAGGTAATACCCTACGTCCTGCTTGGTTGTATTGATGATATGGGGGGTTACAGAGTTGATCTACCTCGAGATTGAATAGCTAACCCTAGATGAGTTGTTCTATATCTATACCCTAAAACCCTTCGGCTTATATAGATGCCGAGGATGACTAGGGTTTACACATGGTCGATTACATGCTGAAGATATAAACATGCCTATTTACGACATCAAAATTGGAGCACAAGCCATGCTTCCCGAAGCTTCCATCTTGGAGACTGGGCCTTCAAATCTTCCGGTGTTCGATAAGTAGCCCTCATAGTCCGGCCCATAACAATACGTCGACTATCCAAGGACCCCCTAATCCAGGACTCCCTCAGTAGCCCCATAACTTGCTTCCAGCGCCAAGGGTCTTAAGCTCCAATTTCTTCGTGAACAGAGTCTTCGGCTTGCGAGGTGAGTTCCTTCCTGCCGAACCATAGTTCGGCCTCCGATGACAAGCAATTTTCCGCATTGTGGCATGTCCAAATACTGCAAATTGATTGGCCCTGAAGGCCAAATGTTAGGGGGTAAACGATGTTCTTCTGACGACCTCTCTCACGAAAGGCTATGGCCCACCACGACCGCTAGGCTAGTCGCATAGACTCGATTCGCGGTTCGAGGCAGTTTTAATCATCATGATCTTATCAATATACCGATTGTGCCCCATTTTATACGGGGTACACTTAATCATGTGGATGCAACGGCTCGCATGTCTTGATAAGTGGAGGGATTAACGGCACGGCAAGGGGAGTCCAAATACATAGACTCATAAAAAGAAGAGGAAAACTCCAAAGGCTATTCATGCTCTCCATTCGACTTCTCCGCCTCCCATTCCTTTGTGCCTCCGAAGCATAGATCTAGGTCTCTTCGACCCCATCTTCGAGCTCATCAATGGCCGGCTCCAAGGGCCAATGGGAAGCTGCCACGGTCACCAACCGGGACATTCTCGACCTCAAGAAGGCCGACTACCTCTCTGCCAACATCTCTCAACGCGCAGCAGAGGAGGGCCAAGTGATCCCCACCCCCAAGCCAGGTGAAAGGGTGGTGTTCATCCCCCACTTTATCCGGGGGCTGAGCTTTCCTCTCCACCCCTTCATCAAAGGGATGATGTTCTTATACATCCTCGACTTCCACAACCTCCCATCGAATTCCATCATGCACATCTCGACGTTCATCCTCGTCTATGAGGAGTTTCTTCGGGTCGAGCCACATTTCGGGCTCTAACTCAAAGTGTTCAATGTCAAGCCGAAGTGCATCAGAGGGAAGCACGCAGACTATGACGAGGCTGTTATAGGCAAGCTCACCCATGTCATTTGTCCATCGAGAACCTTCATCGACACCAGCAAGGCATGTCAGAAGGACTGGTTCTACATCACACCACGAGAAGAAGGTCAAATTCCTCCTGCCTAATTGAGATCCGGTCCCCCACCAAGATAGCTTCATGGCTCAACAAAGGCCTTGATTGGGGATCAAGCAAGGAAGTGGGCGACCTACAAAAGTGCATCGGCTCCATGGTCGAGAAGGACATCAAGATGACAGATGTCGTCGGGACACTCGCTTGTGGGTTCGTTAGCTCGACGATGCACCCACAGTCTGGAACCTCTTCCGCACTATGCGGGACAAGCTATGGAAGGCGCTCTTCAAGTCGCACGAGAACAGGCCATCCGAGGAGGAAGACAGAGGCCTGCATGCCTCCAAGCCTACTCCGAGGTACAGTACACTTCTGATTGATCAGCTCTTACTTTTCCTAAAGATGATTCATAATGTTCTCTTCCGATCACTCACTTGTAGAAATGGCTAAAGAAATTCGTCAATATCAATAGTCCGGCGCCTCAGCCCGAGGACGCTAGGTCCGGGATGTTAGTGGTGATGCTCGTGGTGAAGCCGGGCAAGGTCCCCGAGAATAAGGAGGAGAAGAAGAAGAAAGCCAGCCTTAGTGGCCTTTGTATCTAGGACCAGTCGGAGACTGTGTCCGGAGAAACCCGTGCCTCCTCTAATCAAGAGGAGCTGAGGAGGAAGAGGAGGAGGAGGAGCAGGAGGAAGAGGAGGAGGACAAAGCCGGGGGGCAGGCAACCCCCCCACGCAAGAAAGAGGGAAGCGTCATCGGACACCCCAAAGGAGGCCACCCCTCCCGCACAGAAGAGAGCGCGTCAGGCACGGCTGGTCTTGTCCGACGATAGTTCCGATACAAACGCCAAGCCTGATGATGCCGATGAGGTTCCGAGAAGGAACCTTAGGGTCAATCCCCCCTTATTCGTCCTTTATCAGGTTGAGAATTTAGTAATACACAGGTGTTTATGAACCTTGCAGCCCCCTGCGCATCCTCCCCACCGATCAAATATCGGAAGGAGACACCCCACCCACTGAACTAGCGGAGAGCAGGAATACCTTGCGTCCCGCCACTCCACGTGCCGCGAAGGACACCACCGAGGTGTCATCCCAGCATGCTCCTATGGAGCCGGGCACCGGAAGCGGGGGAGACGACATAATGGCCGAGGCTAACTCCTCGGTTACTGAAGACCGGGGGGAAGTGCCCCGCCCGGGCATTGAGGAGGCTGAGCAAGCGGCCGCTCAGTCCCCTTCAAGGTCACCTCCGTAGCGTAGCACGCCTCCGGAGGTTCCGGTTCAAACTCCGGTCAGTGATCAGGTTGTCCGATCACCTTCGACGCCACCGACCAACGGATGGATGGTAATGGAGGAGGATCTAACAAGCACCTTCGTCTCCGAGGAGCACCGCGCCCTCATGGGTGCGGTATTGAAGAGCATCCAGACCATTGACGATGGACTGAAGGAGGCCTATAAGGTCTCCTGACGGGTTTTCAAGTGAGTCATCTGATTCTCTTATTTGTGAAGTTTTTATTTATTTGCGTTATATACATGGCAGCCCCCGAGCCCTAGGTGAGGTAAAAAAGCTTACCTAGGGTCACTCATGTATCCGATATCGAACTAGATAGACTTTAAGTATCTGGCACGTGAGGATAACTCAACATGTGATCGGATTGACTATAATTCAGGAAGTGAGAACCCGTGTAATTATCAACTATATGTGTAATGCAGGCTTCGTCATCGGCAGCGACAATAAAAGGTGTCGGGCTGGATGAGCTAAATAGGAAGCCTAAACACGCCGAATATGAAGGTGATGCCCTTAAATGAAGATTCGACAAGGCTCAAGGTATGTCAAAACAGAAATCGTTCGAATACTGTCAATCCAGATTTTTCACATGATATGATCTATGTGGAGCTTCGGCAAAAGATATGGAGCGGCTCAAGGAGAGCTCCAACGAGTGAAGGAAGAAGCGGCCGCCGAGAGGGCGGCTGCTGAGGAAACGGTTGTCGCCCTTTCCGCCATGCGAGCCACCGGTGACAAGCATGAGGCTTGCGTGGTGGAGGTCCAGCAGGTGCTCAAAGATGCTAGCGACAAATGCGAGGCCTTGGAGCAAAAGAATATAGCAAGCTCGGCCAAATTGTCCACCTTGAAAACCGAACTCCAGAAGGAGTGGGTGGAAAAATGGTTCTACGAGGAGCAGGTGCGCCAAGGCAAAGAGATAACAGATGGTAAGCCATACTCACTAAAGTTCATATTTGAGGATAGAAAATTCGAATTGCTTACCTAGGTGTGGCGATCCTCACGTGCCTTCATCGATCTCCAAAAGAGCGTGGTGGACACTAATCAGTTGTTTGCCTCGCGTGGAGAAGGAGATGAGGCTTGGCTGTTCTGGGCACAGTTTGGAGCCCCTGAGCGTCCTCCTCTTCTAGGGGAGCAGCTGAAACAGCTGATAGAGCTGTACCAGATGGTGGAGCCGGCCATCAAGGACCTATGCATCCACTTATGGCCCGGCGAGCCGCTTCCAGGCAGCTACTTTGGCCTGGTGCAGAGGTTGATTGCTGTTGCGCCCCGCCTTGACACCGTCAAGCGCTCCTCCTGCATAGAAGGAGTCCGGATGGCCCTTGCCAAGGCCAAAGTGCACTGGCCGGGGATAAATCCAAAGAAAATAGCCACCGACCCGCCACCACCTGGGAAGGAGCATCGACGCCCCAAACTATACTTTGATGGAGTGATGGAGAGTGCTCGGGTGATAGGATTGCAGTGTTCGGGTGATAAAATGTTTGAGTGACTTGTAACGTGTCCAAAGACTTGCCCAAACTTTTACTGATATTAATATTTGTTCTTATATGGTTCTGCATTCCTTTATAACTCCTAAGTGCCTGTTGAATACTGAAGGATGCGAGTCATCGGCTTTAGCCCCCACGTAGATGCTACATGGGGTGTCTATGCCAATGCACTATGTCCCTTAGCCGTATTATCAGAACCCGAAGGCGGTACAATGCGGCAGACTAGGTAATCAGACTGTAGTGCTTTATTTCTTTCACTTAGCCGGAGGGGCGTGGAAAGGACTACGGGAAGCACATGATTAGCCATCGGAGTGTTGTGATGTTCAGACGAACCGTGGCCGAAGCCGCTATCACAATGTCTGCACACACGACAAGTTCCTCGTATAACATGGAATAACTGCTTTCGAGGATTGAAGTATAACACTTCTAGCTCAGGGTTCACAGATTGGATCATGCATACTATGACAGTCCGTTTTCGGCTTTCTCTCCTGAGGTGCTTGACCAGATTATCCAGAAGCACAATCGCAGGGGTGCTCCCTTATCCCTTTTCGCCGAACGAGCGGAACATAAAGGGGCAAGCACAAGAGCCGGGCAACCCAACTTATTGACCAAAGACATAGTTCGGAACCGATGCATATAAAGCGAACACCAAGATGCTGAACACATGATAGATAAGGGGATTTTTGTTTGAACTCGAGCCCCTAGTCTATTAGTCGGTTACCTCGCGTCATACCGAACAGGTTCACGAGAAGAGGGAGAATGGAGAAAAAATATGCGCTGAAAAAAAGGACAGATGAAGTGAACTTGCACCACGCAATTTTCCCTTTTCTCAACAACTCTTATAACTCGGATTGCCGAAGCAACTGTTTATAGGTATGTGAAAGAAATAAAAGTATATAGGAGTTGTTGTACTAGGGGTCTTCGATTGGCAACCTGACGTCCTCGATATGCCCCATTGCTAGTTGACTCATGCTCTTAGGTGCACTTTGATGGGTGTTAGTGTTCGGCGCGCGGATTTTTCCAAAAAAATCTTGAGAGGCCGCCAAATTGTAGGTGAGCTTTACGCCATATGCAGGCTCTTTTAGGAGCGCCTGCATTTTTTCCAAGGTCGTGTTGATGGTAGAAGTTCGGGCCAGCCGAAACCCATCTTTATTTCCCCACCGCTACCCATGGAATCTTAAGTGTGAAGTTGTGCCTCCTCGGCACATACTTTGCTGGTGTTGAGGTTGTGCGATGGGGGTGAGTCCCTATAGAGGTGAGGAGGAAGGATCTGAGTTTTTGGTCTAAAGCCGAATTTGCTTCCCAGCATTGTGTGCCTTTATGGCCGATGTTGGAACTTGTCGATCTTCTTTGTAGCTAAATTCGGCCGGTAGGGCCAATGCATGTTCCTCAGTTCTAAGGGAGTGCTCTGTATTGCTGTTGACTGTAATGACCCCCTTAGAGCCCGGCATTTTGAGCTTGAGGTATGCGTAGTGTGGAACCACGTTCAAACGAGCGAACGTTGTCTGACCAAGCGGCGCGTGATAGCCGCTGCGAAAGGGAACAATGTCGAATATCCAATATTCACTGCAAAAGTTATCGAGCGAGCCGAACACAACTTCCAGAGTTATGGAGCTTGTACATCGGGCCTCAACACCTGGGATCACTCCTTTGAAGGTAGTGCTACTGGGTTTTATCCCCGGCGGATCTATGCCTATCTTTTTCACCGTATCTGAGTAAAACATGCTGAGGCTACTTCCTCCGTCCATTAGGACTTTTGTGAGGTGATACCCATCTATAATGGGATCTAGGACGAGGGCTGCCAAACCCCCATGGCGGATACTGGTCGAATGATCACGTCGATCAAAGGTGATCGGGTATGCCGACCATGGGATGTACTTCGGGGCTACGGGTTCCACAGCGTAGACCTCCTAAAGGGCGCACTTCCTCTCCTTATTGGGTATATGGGTGGGGTATATCATGTTCACCATTTTGACTTCGGGAGGGAATTTCTTTTGCCGCCACCAATTGGACCCTGAGGCTCATACTCGTCACCGTTGCGAGAGCTTTTGCCTTGGTCCTCGGGTGGTATCTTGTCGGCCTGTTTAAACACCTAGCAATTGCGGTGTGTCTGGTTGCCAGGCTTTTCTGAAGTCCCAAGGATTTGGCAAGTCCTTTACATGATCTTCTCGAGCTGAGTGGGTTCGTCGCGATTGCCTTTAGTAGGCTTCTTCTGCTGGCCAGGTCGGGAGTTGCAAAATCCGGCGTTTATAGCCATATCATCGGCATCGCTATTATTGTGGCGGCGCCTATTCTTATTGCGCTTTGGTTTTAAGTCGCCATCCCAGGCTTCAGGTGCTACGGGACCTTCGGAATTGTGGTCGTGTCTTGCCATCGCATTGTCTTCACCCATGCAAAAGCGAGACATGAGGGAGGTAAGGGCGGACATGGTCCGAGGCTTGTCCTGGCCTAACTGGTGGGCCAGCCATTCGCCCCGAATATTGTGCCGGAAGGAGGCTATGGCCTCAGCATCCGGACAGTCGCCGATTTGGTTCTTCTTAGTCAAGAACCGATTCCAGAATTGACGAGCAAACTCTCTGGGCTTCTAGACGACGTTGCTGAGATCGGAAGAGTCCGGCGTGCGGACATAGGTTCCCTGGAAGTTAGAGCGGAATGCATCTTCTAGGTCTTCCTAGCATCCAATGGAGTTTTCAGGGAGGCTGTTTAACCAGTGTCGAGCTGGCCCCTTAAGCTTAAGAGGGAGTTATTTGATGGCATGGAGATCATCTCCTCGCGCTTTGTGGATATGGAGGAGGAAGTCCTCGATCCATACAGTTGGGTCAGTGGTCCCGTCATACTGTTCTATATTCACGGGTTTAGACCCTTCAAGGAACTGATGCCGCATTACCTCATCTGTGAAGCACATTGGGTGATCGGCGCCTTTGACCCATGCTATGTCACACCTTTATTCGGTGTCTGTATGGGGCCAGCTACGTTCCAGGACTCTGTTGTTTTGGTTGAACCATGGTCTGTATCCGCCCCGTCTATCGGGCGAGTACTCTTTGGATCCATAGATGGATCTTGTGTGGCCTGCTCTGTGATCCCGATCATCTCACATGCCGAACTAGTCATTGGGCTCTAATGGCTCCTTACACCGTCTTCGGGGCACTACCGGTATATAACCGGTGTCGTTAGTCGTTCTGTCCCGACCGCGAGGGGTGTGGTCCGGCTTGTCATATGGAGTACGGTTTGGACACGTAGTATTAGTGATTTCATCATCGAATTGGGGCAGCAACCTTCTCCGAGGGTAGCTTTTGGGCTGGTTTGACAGACTGGTGTCGTATGCTTCTTTGGCCTAGAGGACCTTCATCCATTGATCATTAAGGTCGTCCTGTTCAGCTTTGAGTTACCGTTTTTTATCCTTTAGGCTGCGAGCCGTTGCTATGAGTCGCTGCCTGATTTCTTCTTGATCTTTGAGGTTATCAAGGATGTACAAGTCATCGACTTCCGGTATATCTTTCTCCGCGATGAGGGGAAGGTAATCATCGCCTTTGGAGTTGTTGATGTTATCAGGGTTGTTTTGGTCCTCAGGCCCTTCTGGACCCTCTAACGGGTTCTCGGGGATATTAGGATTGCCATGATCAGCATGGCTATTACCGTCCCCGTTGCTGATAATAGCTTTTCTTCCCTTTTTCCTTTTGGACCGCTTATGCGATTTCCTGCGCCTTGATGGCGCATCGCCTGATTTGTCACTGTCGTTGTGAGGCGTGTTTTCGCCACTGGTGGAAGGAGTATCTACCATGTAGACGTCGTATGTGGAAGTGGCGGTCCAACTCCTGGTGTTAATGGGGGTGGGAGCACGGTCCTCTTCATCCATATATTCTGCCACCTCGGAGGCATAGTCCAACATGTCGATTAAATCCTCAACAGTGGCTATCAAGTGGGTGGTGGGTGGGTCGAAAAATCCATCTTGGCCCGCACCGTAACTGAACCGAGCGTAGATTGGGGCTAGATCGTCAGTGATCTTCATCGACGAGAGTTGATCTAGGGCCTTGTCGACCGCTAAGGGCCTAATCGGATCCAGTTGTTCGGAACTCGTGGAGTCAACCTCCAAGACTTCCAGACATGGGGAGTGTTCAGCAAGAACACATGTCCAGTTTTCTAGCTTAATGGCTGGACCGGGATAAGAGATCGGCTCATTGCCATGGGTGACTCCATCGGCATGTCCGAACAAGGGGCTCGAGGTTAAAGCCTCAGGGCCCTCGGAGGCTACAGGCGAAGTTGCAAGCCCGATTAATTTCAAGTCACCCCAAGAGTCGATAAAGAACTCTAAGTTTCCAAATCTGACCTCTTGGTCAGGGGCGAAGCTCTTAATGCCGCCAAGATGGATAGCAGAATCAGCGTGCAGCACAACGCTACCGAAGGCGAAGATCTATCCGGGGACAAAGTGTCCATGTTATGGTCCTCTTCGTTGATGACAAGGCGAGGCGTCGATTCCATCTCGCTCACAGAGTAACTCTCAATGAAAGCACCAATGTCAGTGTCAAAACCGGTGGATCTTGGGTAGGGGGTCCTAAACTGTGAGACTAGAATTGACGATAACAGGAGACAAAGGGGACAAGGATTTACCCAGGTTCGGGCCCTCCTATGGAGGTAATACTCTATGCCCTTCTTGGTTGTAATAATGATATGGGGGGTTACAGAGTTGATCTACCTCAAGATCGAATAGCTAACCCTAGATGAGTTGTTCTATATCTATACCGAGGATGCCTAGGGTTTAAACATGGTCAGTTACATGCCGAAGAGATAAACATGCCTATTTACTACGTCAAACGTGGCGCGCAAGCCGTGCTTCCCGAAGCTTCCATCTTGGAGACTAGGCCTTCAAATCTTTCGGTGTTCAGTAAGTAGCCCTCATAGTCCGGCCCATAACAATAGTTTGGCTATCCAAGGACCCCCTAATCTAGGACTCCCTCACAAGGTGATCATATACTTGGTGTTAAAAAATTATCTTTTACAAAGATATACTTTGTAGTGCTTGTGAAGCTGGAAAACAAGTGGGCAGAAGTCATCCCGTAAAGAATATCATGACTATTAGGAGACTGCTCGAGTTGCATCATATGAATCTCCTTGGCCCCAATGCTTACAAGAACCTCAGTGGAAATTCCTTTGGTCTAGTTATAATTGATGATTTTTCCTTATTTACGTGGGTATTCTTTCTTGATGACAAATCATAGGTACAAAAGATCTTCAAGAACTTTGCTCGCAAAGCGCAAATTCAATTTGAAGTGAAGATCAAGAAAGTTCATAGCAACAATGGATCGGAGTTCAAGAACAAAAATGTGGACACCTTTCTTGACGGAGAGGGGATTTCACACGAGTTCTCAGCTATGTACACGTCTCAACAAAATGGAGTTGTTGAGAGGAAGAACTGAACTCTCATAGATATGGCCAGAACGGAACTTGACGAATACAAGACCCAAGATACTTTTGGGCATAAGTCATGGAAACAACTTGTCAAGCAACAAACCAACTCTATCTACACAAGCTTCTCGGCAAACCGACATATGAGCTACTCACCTGTAACAATCCCCAAGTCGGATACTTTCGAGTATTTGGCTCCAAGTTCTATATTCTTGATAAGCATCATCGTTCTTAATTTTCTCCTAAATCGCATGAAGGTTTCCTACTCGGTTATAGATCAAACTCTCACACTTACCATGTCTACAACAACATCACTCGAAAAGTTGACGAGATGGTAGATGTGAAGTTTGATGAATCTAATGGATCTCAAGTCAAACAATTGCCAAATGATGTAGGAAATAAAGAACCTTCGGAAGCCATTCAATACTTGTCCATCGGCAAGATTCGTCCCATGGAGGTGAAGGAAAGTACTTCATCGACCCAAGTGGAAGCTCCTACTTCGCGTCAAGGCGAACTTCAAAACAACATGGAGGCATCCACAAGCTGCACAAAACAAGATGAAGAGGAGGAAGAAGTACATTATGATTGTCCACCTCAAGCTCCTTCGCCACCACCTCAAGGAGATGAAACCTTTAACAACAAAAATGAAGAAGAAGATAATTATGAGGAAGCTCCACCGTCGAACAAGCTAAAGCTACCTCAAGTTTGAGCAAGAGTTAACAAGAATCATCCCTTAGAGCAAATCTTCACTGGCATTCAAACCGGGAGAATCACTCGCTCTAAAACTCGCTTAGCTATCTATTGTGAGCATTAGTCATTCATCTCTAGTATTGATCCTATGAAGGTGGAAGAAGCGCTTGAATACCCGGATTGGGTGAATGCTATGAATGAAGAGCTACACAACTTCGAGAGGAACAAAGTGTGGACACTAGTGGAGAAGCCCAAAGACTAGCAGAACATCATTCGTACAAAATGGGTGTTTCGAAACAAGAAATATGAAGATGGTCAAGTCATACGCAACAAGGCATGTCTCGTGGCTCAAGGCTACACGCAAGTCGGCGGTATGGACTACGGTGAGACTTGGGCCCCCATTGCTAGACTTGAAGCTATTTGTATTTTACTTGCTTATGCCAATCACCATGAAAATAAACTTTACCAAATGGACAATAAAAGTGCATTTCTAAACGGGGAGATTGAGGAAGAAGTCTATGTTAAGAAACCCTCTGGATTTGTGAACCCTAAGAAACCTCATCATGTTTACAAGCTTCGTAAACCTCTTTATGGACTTAAGCAAGCCCCACGAGCTTGGGACAAATCTCTAACAAAGTTTCTTCTTGAAGAGGGTTTTAAAATTGGTAAAATTGACGCAACCTTATTCACTAAGAGAGTTAATAGTGAATTATTTATGTGCCACATTTATGTGGATGATATTATCTTGGGTCTACTAACCCACAATTTAGTGAGAAATTTGGAAGGTTGATGTCTGAGAAATATGATATGTCCATGATGTGTGAGCTGAAATTTTTTCCTTAGTTTCTAAATCAAGCAAATGAGATAAGGAACTTTCTTCTCTCAAACCAAGTACACCAAGGACTTGATCAAGAAGTTCAACAACCAAGAGTGTAAAGGTATGAAAACTCCTATGCCTACTAGTGGACATGTTGACCTCACCAAGGGGGACAAACCGGTTGATCAAAAGGTTTATCGATCAATGACCGGTTCATTGCTATATGTATGTGCCTCCTGTCCCAATATCATGCTTAGTGTGTGCATGTGTTCTAGATATCAAACTGCACCTAAAGAGTGTCATCTTAAGGCCATGAAAATAATTGTGAGATACTTGATATGTACACAAAACTTTGGCATTTGGTGTCCCAAGGGATCTTCTTTTAACCTCGTTTGCTATTCCACCTTGGAGTATGCTGGAGACAAGATTGATAGAAAATCAACCTAGGGTACTTGCGAATTCCTTGGTAGATATCTTGTGTCTTGATCATCCAAGAAACAAAATTCGGTACGTATACTCAAGTTTGACACCATTTCATTCGTGATCATGTTGCCAAAGGAGATATCAATCTGAAGCATGTTCATACTAACAAACAATTGGTCTATATATTTACTAAGGCATGATGACCCAAAAGTGTAGGGGGTCAATCATTTTCCTTTCGATAAGTAATAGTGTCGAACCGAACAAGGAGCAGAAGGAAATGAGAAGCGGTTTTTAGCAAGCTAGTTTCTGCAAGCACTAAAATTGTAGGTAACGGGTAGTTTGATAGCAAGATATTTTGTAATGAGCAAGTAACAGTAACGATAGAAAAGGTGCAGCAAGGTAGCACAATACTTTGGCGGCAAAGGACAGGCCAAAACAATCTCTTATAATAAGCAAAGTGTTTTTGAGGGTACACGGGAATTTCATCTAGTCACTTTCATCATGTTGGTTTTATTCATGTTCGCTACTTCGATAATTTGATATGTGGGTGGACCGGTGCTTGGGTGCTGTTATTACTTGAACAACGTCCCACTTATGATTAACCCCCTCGCAAGCATCCACAACTATGAGAAAGGTATTAAAATGACATCTAACCATATCATTAAACATGTGGATCCAAATCAGCCCCTTACGACATAGTGCATAAACTAGGGTTTAAGATTCTATGACTCTAGTAACCCATCATCCAATAACTAATCCACAATGCATTCCCTTAGGCCCAAGGGTGGTGATGTGTCATGTAGTCGACGTTCACATGACACCTCTAAGGGAATCTGTCAGCGTTATGGGAATGGGGATACCCAGACCTGTCTGCCTGCGGGCCAAGACGTGGCCCACTTTGTCAGCCAGGCATGGCCTGACACGACCCTTGCGAGGGCCCTAGGCTCGCAAGGAAGAATGACACCAAGACCAGAAAGGATGGGCCTCCTCAGACCCCCTCCAGAGCAGCGGAGATCTCCATGCAGAACCCAGCTTCAGGAGTCAAAGATGACGCAGGAAAGGACAGGCGTGCGCCAGTGCGCCAGGCAGTGCAGTTTCCCCTTTGGTGCAAAGGGAGCAAGGAAGTATGCATGTTCCAAAGCGCTGCCCAAAGGTTTCCATTCCTGTGCAACAAGACCATGACCATGAGCCTCACGGGGTGGATGTCATCATCGAGCCCACCACTACATCATTGATGGCCACTTTGCAGGCGAAGACTGCCTCTAGACAGGGCGCGGATGTACTCCTTTCCTCCTTCAAATTTGGTTGTTGTGGGATCCCTTCCCACCATTGTGATAAGGGAAGAGGACCTGAGCCGCTGCTATATATAGATGCTAGGTCACACCATAGATGGGATCAGATCCATTACTTAGCCACTCAAACCACGAGACAAGGAAAGAGCCAAGAACACCACTTCAGCACCCTCATGAGGCTTGAGACCACTGTACTAGTGCATCCACCACACCTCCCCGAGAGGCAATCCACCAAAGAATAAGTAGGGTATTACGCTTCGCAGCGGCCCGAACTTGGGTAAACTGCCATGTTCATCTTCTTCCTTATCATCATGCGGGTTGGCCGTGATATCCATCGAGTAGTGAGCTAGCTAGGGCGAGGCTGCAGGGGATCTTCGCATACGCCCTTGTGTTCAAACCACAAGGGTTTTGCGGAGCCCAAAATCCAACAGAATCACAACATACATATCATCAAAATATCGAACACATATCAAATTCACATGATTATTTGCAACATATCCCGTGACCTCAAGAACAAATGTAAATACTCACAAATAATATGCATGCTAAATATCAGAGGGGTATTGAATAGCATAATGGATCTGAACATATAGTCTTACACCAAATAAGCCATATACTTATCAACTACACAAGGTAATATCAACAATACTAGTCACCCACATGTACCAATCTGAGGTTCCAGTACAAAGATTGAACACAAGGGATGCACTAGGGTTTGAGTGGAGATGGTGATGTTGAAGACTTTCATGAAAAATGGTCTCCCAAAGATGATAGGATTATTGGTGATGACAATGGCTTCGATCTCCCCTTCCGGGAGGGAAGCTCCCCCGGCGGAATCGCTCCGCCGGAGGGTAAAAGTGCTCCTGCCCATGTTCTGCCTCGAGACTACTAGGTCAAAACACATTTTATACCAGAAGATGGGCTCCGAAGGTGGTCCGTGCAGAGCATAACCCACCAGAGAGCGCTTGGGGGGCCTAGCGCGCCTAGGTGTCTTGCGCTCACCAGGGTGGCACCCTCCGGTAGTTATTTGCTCCAATATTTCTTATATATTCCATAAAAAATCCCCGTGAAGTTTCATCTCATTTGAAGATGTGAAGAATAGGTATCTCTGGTATGCTTTTCTAGGTCCAGAATTCCAACTGTCGGTATTCTGCCTCTTAGTGCAAACCTTGCAAATTATGCGAGAAAATGCATTAGAATTACCCCCCCTCACAAAGCATTATTATTCATAAAAACATTATAAGTAAAAGTAGTAAATCATGATGCAAAATGGACGTATTAACTCCCCCAAGCTTAGACCTTGTTTTTCCTCAAGCTAAAGCCGATATCTAAAAACATGTCCATGTGGTTTGAGAGACAGGTGTCGATAAAAACAAAATGCGGACATAATAACATCATGCTTATTATCATAATGACAAGAAACTTTATCATAAAACTCTTTCATATAACTTTTATTTCATAACAACATCATATAGCTTCTTATGAGCAAGTAACAATTCATCACAATGTGGAAGTATAAGGCATAAAAAACTATGTTCTCAATCAACTATGCAACTAAAATTCATCATATTTTCAGGAAGGGTCTCATGTCGGAGCCTTTTGGCAAGTCCACATATTCAACCATCATTTAATGATCTATGATTGCTAACACTCACAACATACCCATGAGCAAAAAGTTTCAACCGGACACGTAGGAAGATAGGGGCATATAGTTCCGCCTCCCAATGTATTCACCTCAAGGGTGATGTCAACAATAATAACTCATGCTCACTCATATCCAACCGGATATATGTGCCTAGATCTTTCCTCACCACATGATGCTTATAAAAACAGAAAAATAAAAAGGATAGAGAAGAATACTTTGACTCTTGCATAAAAGTAACTACATAAAGGTAAAAGATAGGCCCTTCGCAGAGGGAAGTAGAGGTTTTCATGCGCTATTTAGTTTGTATGCCAAATCCCTTAGTGCAAAAGAATGTCACATTGTATTGCCCCTTGTAGTAGCAACCTTTATTATGCATTTCGTCTCTTTTATTACTTTGCCATCCCAAGTTCGTGCAATGCTCAATTTTCTCTTACACTAATTGATCCAACTCTTTTAGAAGCAATTTTTATTGCCTTAGTGCACCGATGACAACTTACTTGAAGGATCTTATTTAATCCATAGGTAGGTATGGGGGACTCTCAAACATGAGTTTGGGTTTGGGATTTTTGGATGCACAAGTAGTATGACTACTTAGTGCGGAATTTTTGGCTAGCAAATATATTGAGAAAGCACCACATGTTGAAGGATCTGTGACAATATAAATTTTATGTGAATATGAACAAACATAAATAATTACGTTGTCTTTCCTGTCAAACGTCAACAATTTTGGCATATAATATTTAATGGGGACTCACAATCATATAAGATATCTGAGATAGTGTATTTGCATGTGAATGTTCTCTTCCCTAATTAATTCTATCATGAGTTGCATCATTGACTAATGCTATGTTTATCAATCTCCAATAAATTTTCCCACTTATACTTATACTTTTGTGATGTCATTACACACCATAAGATTAGCATATGATCCTTTCATTTATTCTGTTTTATTATCATTGCAAGAAGAAAGTAAAGAAGCAAAAGATCAAACTAAACTTTATTATATAACTCTCACTCGATTACATAGATAGAATTGGTCATACTAAACTTTTATTCAACTAAATCATGAAAAGGCTAAGGATCAAAATAAAAAGTAAAGGTGAAAATTGATGGTGATACGATACTAGGTATCTCCCCCATGCTTGGCTCAAGCCAAGGGTAGTGCCCATACCCATGTACTCAAGATGATAAAGGTGGTGGTCATGAAGTATTATTCTTCTTCTCCAATTTACGCTTGAGGGTGAAGTTTTCTTCCCTTAAATCATCATTCTCTTGTTCAAGTTTCAATATCCTCTTGCATAGAGCTGACTTGCTCTCCTGCAGAAAACGAGAAGGGATAAAAGGAGTATTAGGTTTATTCCCACCATTAGGAAGGGTTGAATTCTTGAACTCCACGTGCATATCTCCAACTTGCGGTAGTGGAGCTTCATCTTCATCTGAGCCAGTGTCCGAGTCAGGGTCTTCTATTTTCTCCAAGTCGGTGTCTTCTATCTCCTCCGAGGACCATATATAGGGGTAAATATCTCCAAAGATCTTCGGATCAGAAACATAATGGGATACAAAGCTCTCTACCTCCGAATCTTGAGACAACATATGTTTAGATCTATCGGGAAAACAACACAAAACAACAATAGAGGAAAATCTCGCGATGTGCTGGTCAAAACAATCCGGGGTATATATAGAGAATTTTTATTCTTGCAAAGCAAGCAAACATAAGAAAAACAGAGTATGGAAGGTTCCCGAGGTGGGCACAACCCATTAGGGTGCGCCAGGATGGGCAGGCATGCCCTGGTGTATCGTGGTCACCTTAGTTGCTTTCCTGTTTATTTCTTATTTTCCTAATTTTTCTAATATTCCAAAACTGACAAAAAATATTTTTGTGGATTTTTTGTAGTCTGTTTACTTACCATGTCACGTATCTCTTCTTTTTCACGATTCTGGAGTGTTCCGGATGGTTTCTCTTATGTGTTCCTCTGGTGTCATGGTTTGGATAACATTGCTTTCAACGTTAATAGACGTACCTGAGACATAGTGTTTAATTCCTTGTCCATTGACCACCTTAGGGTTAATACCTTCGGCATTATTAATCTTAATAGCTCCTGAACGATAAACCTCTTTGATAACATATGGTTCTTCCCATTTGGAGAGATGTTTTTTGGCAAAAAATCTGAAACGCGAGTTGTACACATAATCTCCAACTTTGAATTCTCCCTTTTTGATTCTTTTATCCTGCCATCTTTTAACTTTTTATTTAAATAATTAGGCATTCTCATTACCTTGGGTTCTCCATTTATATAGTTGAGTTCTATAACTGCGCAAAATGCTTTGTGTTCTAACTCTAAAGCCAAATGACAAGCTTTCCCATATACCATTTTGTAAGTGACAAATGAAAAGCTTTCCCATAGTTGAGTTCTTTATTTTCCCAAAATGCTTTGTGATGCAATTCTATGGTTAACAACATATTTAGCAAGCATTTTATGGAAACCACCATGCAAAGTGTGAACCACCATCAAACATTAAGTATCTAGGGACTCCAAACCTCAGGAAGATAACTTCTTTAAGAATTTTAATGGAGGTGTTATGATTAGCACTACTAGTTAGAATAGCTTCTACCCACTTAGTGACATAATCAACAGCAACCAAAATATGAGTATACCCATTAGACAAAGGAAAAGGTCCAATATAATCAAAACCCCAAACATCAAATGGTTTGATAATAAGTGAATAATTCATAGGCATTTCCTGACGCTTACCAATATTACCAATTCTTTGACATTCATCACAATACAAGACAAACTTATGAGCATCTTTGAAGAGAGTAGGCCAATAAAAACCATATTGCAATACCTTATGAGCAGTTCTATCTTCCGCCTGATGTCCTCCATAGGCTTCGGAATGACATCTAATAATACCATCTACTCCTTCTTTATAACGATGTGGGTCATCCCAAAATTAATGTCTTAAATCATAGAAAAGTTTTTTCTTTTGTTGGTATGTGAAACTAGGTGGTATATATTTAGCAACAATGTAATTAGCATAATCAGTGTACCATGGAGTGTTTCGAGAAACAATTATTCCAGCTAAATGTTCATCCGGAAAACTATCATCAATAGGTAGTGGGTCATCAAGAAAATTTTCTAACCTACACAAGTTATCCGCTACGGGGTTCTGAGCTCCTTTCCTGTCAGTGATATGTAAATCAAATTCTTGAAGTAAGAGAAACCACCTAATGAGTCTAGATTTAGCATATTTCTTTTCCATAAGGTATTTAATAGTAGCATGATCGGTGTGAACAATAACTTTGGAATCAACAATATACGATCTAAATTTATCACAAGCAAACACAAATTGCTAAAAAATTCTTTTTCAGTAGTGGCATAATTTCTTTGAGCACTATCTAGAGTTTTGCTAGCATAATGGATAACATTTAATTTCTTATCAACTCTTTGTCCTAGAACAATACCAACAGCATAATCACTAGCATCACACATAATTTCAAAAGGCAAGTTCCAATCGGGTGGTTGAACAATAGGTGAAGTAATTAAGGCTTTCTTAAGTGTTTCAATGGCTTACACACAATCATCATCAAAAATAAAGGGAATATCCTTTTATAAAAGATTAGTAAGAGGCCCAGAAATTTTGGAGAAATATTTAATAAACCTCCTATAGAAACTAGAATGACCAAGGAAACTCTGAATACCTGTAACATCTTTAGGACATGGCTTTTTCTCAATTGCATCAACTTTAGCTTGATCCACGTCAATAACTCACTGGGAGATTTTATGCCCCAAGACAATACCTTCATTAACCATAAAGTGGCATTTTTCCCAATTCAAGATGAGATTAGTTTGTTCACATCTCTACAAAACTCGATCAAGGTTTCTTAAGCAATCATCAAAAGAAGTTCTGTAAACAAAAAAATCATCCATGAAAACCTCCACAATCTTTTCACAAAAATAAGAGAATAGAGCAGTCATGCATCTTTGAAAGGTAGAAGGTGCATTGCATAAACTAAAAGTCATACATCTATAAGCATAGGTTGCAAAAGGACAAGTATAGGTGGTTTTCTCTTGATCAGATTATGACACGGGTATTTGCAAGAAACTAGAATATCCATCTAGGAAACTAAATTGTGTGTGCTTAGATAATCTTTCTAGCATTTGATCAATTAAAGGCAGAGGGTAATGATCTTTTCTAGTAGCTTTATTTAGTTTTCTAAAATCAATTACCATTTTATAGACAGTGACAATTATTTGTGGGATGAGTTCATTTTTACCATTAGGAACAACAATAATACATCCCTTCTTAGGGACACCATGAATGGGACTTAACCATCTACTATCAGCTATAGGATAGATTATACCTACTTCTAGAAGCTTTAGTGTCTCAGTTCTTACCACTTCCTTCATCTTAGGATTCAGTCCTCGTTGGTGATCAACAACGGATTTAGCATCAGGTTCCATATTGATCTTGTGTTGACATAGAGTGGGATTAATGCCCTTAAGATCATCAAGAGTATATCCAATAGCAGCCCGGTGCTTCCTTAGAATATTTAATAATATTTCTTCTTCATGTTCTGAAAGGTTATCACTAATAATAACAGGATATATATTTATGTCATCAACATAAGCATACTTCAAAGTGTCATGCTATTGTTTTATTTCAAACAGAGGATCACCTTTAGGTGGAGGAGGACCTCCTAGAGTTTCAATAGGCAAATTGTGTTTTAGTAGAGGTTATTGTTCAAAGAAATTTTTATCTATTTCATTTCTTTCACGCAAGTGCATATCATTTTCATGGTCTAGCAAATATTGTTCTAGTGGATCAGTAGGAGGAATAGCAATACAAGCACGACCAATTATTTCATCATTACTAGATAATTATTTATCACGAGGTTGTCTACTAAACTTGGAAAATGTAAACTCATGAGACACATCACCAAACTTAACACTGACGGTTTCTTTTTGACAATCTATCTTAGCATTAACTGTGTTCAAAAAAGGTCTACCAAAGATAATGGGACAAAAGTTATCATATGGGGAACCAAGAACTAGAAAATCAGTAGGATATTTTATTTCCCACACAAGACTTCAACATCTCTAACAATCACAAGTGGTGTGATGGTGTCTCTATTAGCAAGTTTAGTAGTAACATCAATATCTTCTATTTTAGTAGGTGCTATGTCATTCATAATTTCTTAGTATAAGGTAAAAGGAATAGCACTCACGCAAGCACCGCTACTAGGAGAAACCCTACTAGCAGTGCTTGAAAAACCTATAGCAGTAGCGCTAGGTCCAGCGCTACTGCTAACGCGCTACAGCTAAGTTCTAGCAGTAGCGCTGGCTGGTGCAGCCCTACTGCTAAGTCTTGTTAGCAGTAGCGCTGCACTGACCAGCGCTACTACTAACTATCTATAGCACTGCATAAATGCAACCGCTGCTGCTAATCCAGAGCTGCTGCTAGATGCCTTCCAGCACTGCTGCTAGTAGTCCTGCTTTCACAGATTCATACCCCCTCTACATATTCGTGATGTATTTATATAGTCTCTATACAGTATTTTCATCAGATCACAATAAATATACACTATTATCATCATATCATACACATACAGTAGTCTCATC
Source organism: Hordeum marinum (assembly GCA_022496015.1). Classification (NCBI taxonomy): domain Eukaryota; kingdom Viridiplantae; phylum Streptophyta; class Magnoliopsida; order Poales; family Poaceae; genus Hordeum; species Hordeum marinum. The sequence goes on from CM039678.1 coordinate 271,039,665, forward strand.
ATACCGTCATCATCATCATTCAACACAAATATCATCACATCTCGAAAATAGCGATACACAAGTCATGTCATTTCTCGAATAAGTGCAACTGCATGGTCATGGCACACACACAAGTTTCATCATCTCTATCTAAACGATGATGTAGAAGAGAAGAGCGATCAGCATGAGCAAGACCGCGACTATGTAGTACTTGAGGCACCAGCGGTTCTGCCCCCGCTCTTTCCGTAGCGTCCACCTCAAGTAACTCCTTTCCGCTTCGGCTCTGCTATCGAACCCTGTGTGGCTAGCACCCGGGTACTTGTCCCCCTAGGCCTAAGCGTCTGGACAGTGGTCGTAGACTCCTGGAACCATCCCAACGAACACGGCATAGCATCCCTTTGCCATCTTTGATCTATGTACCTGTATCGTGAATGATAATATGCAACATAATGTACTTAGAACACAAAGAGGCATAATTATCAAAATACAAGCAACCTATAGTAAACATAAATGACGAAGTTCCTCATACCCAAACTAATTAACTAGAGCGATCTATACTAGTTTAGGACCACGGTTTAATTACATCACATAGTTTCGTCTGGACGCTAGTGACACATATACTGTCAACGACAATCGGTCCTCGGTCCAATCTTCATAGTCAGGCAGGAAGCGCTCGAGCTTATTAAAAGGCTTCAGGTCCAGACGTTGAGCGATTAGCAGTGCTCGGACATCATCCCGCGTGATTGGCCCATGGTAGAACATCCCTGTTGGTTCGAGGACCTACTTCATGATCACTTGGGAAAGTTCACACTGCATGAGATAAAACTCAGCTTGGAATCGATGATCTGGTGTCTTTCCTATGCTTCTGGCCCAGTTGACAATCTCGGCATCATTGGTAGTAGCTGACATGCGAAGGCGTTGATTATCCCTTCTGAACTCGAGCAGGTGATGCATGAGGTAGAATCCATCAGCCTTACTGATGTGCGGTTCCTGGATGCAGCAGAAGTCGTCTTATGGATGAAGACCAGCCCATTCCTCCTATACTATTTCACCTTGATATATCCACCAGAAAGGCTGAAGGTTAACATGGCACTATCGAGAACAATCTTTATGTGCTTGTAATCCTTTTTCTTGATGTTCTTCGATGAGTCCAAGTATATAGCATGGGAGTATTCTGGGTACCAAACGATGAGGACGGCGCACCCCCCCCCCCCGATGTGCAAATTAAGTACACCTCAAATTAGCCTCCATGATTGCAAAGGAATGGTTAACACTTACAAAAGGATATGCGCGGATGACTTAAGTGGGATGATAAGGCAGGAAAATCGCTTCCTTGTCCTTATTAGAGATCATGAAGCCGCCGTTGTACTTGCTTGCATAGTCACGGTGCTGTTGCAAAAGTCCAAGAAGCTCTCATGCATATGGTATGGGTCCGCGATGCAGATATATTTTATGTTCTCGATCCTGATGATATAGTTGAGATACAGCGCATACATGCGCATGAACTGGCAATCCAGCTTGGTCATGTGGAACATGTCGTAGATGTAGTCAAATCATAGGATGAACTTATCTACGAGACATCCCTTGACGTACAACCTCCCACCCGACACCTGAGTCGCATAAAGTTGGTATCCTAGTTTTTCCGAGATGAGAAGGCTTTTCTCTCTAGCCAGCACATCATCATGAAGTCTCCTTAGATCATCGTTCAGTATGTCCTCTAACACTTTGTGAGGTAGGATCGGGTCGCCGGCGACATGGAAATGCTCCGCACCTACGACAGGTATTTTGTATACCTCTCGAGGCTTCACAGACGGCTGGCTGCTTGAAGCAGCTCTAGCGCCTTTAGGACCTCTCTTGTCCGATCTCCTCCTTTGCTTCTTGGCGGGTGGCGGTAGTGAGCCCGCCATACCTCCCTAACTGTCACCCCCAGTGTCGTCGGGCTAATCAGTGGACGGCCCTCGGGTTGTTGCTGGGTAGAGGCGGCATCTGGAGGCGTCTCATGCGAGGATCGCTTGAAGAGAGACTTTTTGCATTCCGCCTTAGGACGTTTCGGATCCGTTAAATCAGGCAGCATCAAGTCATCATATCCATGCTCATAGCCTGAGTCTTCATCGTCCTAAGCCATCAATCCTCCATCATCATAGGCGGTATTGAAATACTTGTCTAGGTCATCATCATCCTCCTCCATGTCATCATCAGCATTTGCTTCTTCAACAACAGGGGCGACGTCATCTGGCACTAATGGAGTCTCTCCCTCGCATCGTCCACTATCACCAGCCATGACAGGTGCAGGTAATTTGGTAGGTGAGGTGGTGTTCATACCTTCTTGAGAAGCTGTCGTTGGTGTGACACTGGGCGCCTCAACACGAAGAAGAGTCTTTGGCCAAGGTAAGAACCAGCTCTTGCATGCGCCAATCCATTGAGGGGTCTCCTCGTCATCGACTAGTACCGGAGGAGGCAAATCCTCGAAGCCCGCTAAGACACTGGCCACGTTAACCTTGAAGATGCCATCAAGCATCTCTCGATTGTGGAACATGCGGTCCTTTGGCTTCACAATCGTTACCTTTCCCATGGCCACCTTCTGGCCCTTGATGTCGTACAGTAGGGTGCATGGGGTATCGTTGGCCTACGAAGACATACCTGCGACGTCAAACATCTGAAAGGCAATTGAAACAGAAGACTATATAGACATGCTGGTGAAAAGGGTATGACGCATAATTACCATGAGGGCATCGAGCTCAGCCATAGATGAAGACCCACCGAGTTGGCTAGAGACGGAGGATGGGATGATACGAAGAGGAGCGGGAGCATGTGCGGTGGCGTGAGCAGGTGCTAATGGTGCGGCGTGCGCCAAATTGCTCCCGACATAGCTGGGAAGCGGAAAGTCCACTGGCCCTTTATCTCAATTTTTCTTCGGGCATTCAGAAAATGCCGGAAGCAAGCTAGAAATGGAAGATGTGAAGTCAGCCGTGACACCAGCTACCGCTGCACTGACCCTTGCATCGACTATCTCTTCCAACTCTGATTTGGTCTCAGCTTTGGACTTATTGATCGCAAGCGAGACCTTCTGGTCGATGGTCTGTTGAGTAAGAAACTTTCTCTTGCTTCTTTCCTCTAGCTCCTCATGGTAGCACGTCTTCCAAGAGGCACCATCTCCGACTCCGTGCACACGTCCATAGGATGGCGGTGTGTCCTCCGGGACCTTTTTCAGTATGTTCTAGGCCCGGTTGAAATTGGTGTCCCACTTGGGCCTCGCCGACGACTGTGACGACTCGTCGCTTTTGGCTGCCTTTTGGTGCTGCTCTTTCTGCAAAATGAACGTGGATGGTTTACTAATAACGTGACAAAACTTGTAGTCGAATTGATTGGAAGCTAATATGATAATGTGGTAATATAACAATTACCAGAAATCTCATGAACTCCCTCGTGTTCAGGTCCGTGTAAAAGGTCTTCTTGACGCGGTCCCACTTGTACCGGGCCCTGATCTGGTCATGCTCCAGCGGGTCGGTGAACTCCACCAAGGGGTCTGGGATTCTTTGACTTTCACGTTCGGCATCCTCCTTGGCCCATACGTGCCTTTTCCCCTTGTAACTATGGCTTCTTAGGCGGTGGGGAGGCGTGTTCTTGGCCTGGAGCGCCTTCATTTTCTCTGACTTTTTCTTGGTTTCATCTTTAGCGCAAGTCTCCTTGAATTTTTCAAAGTCCTCTTCTGTAAGTGATGGATTGTCAGCATGAATCTTGGACCACGGTTCATTCTTATCAATCGCTTTTCCCCCAATCTTTCCAGGCAGACATGTCGTTGGTGAATGTCACCATCGCCTTGTTGTTTATCTTTGTCATGGCGTCATCATCCCACGGATCTTTGCTTTCTGTGCGGCCGGGGAACAAGAACCTATTGTGCAACTTCTTTAGGAGCATGTGCTCCATATGTGGTATCTTCTTCAACTTCTCGTCGTTGATGTTGGCGGTTTCCCTGAGGATGCATCCTAGTTGATTGCCCCAGCACGAGCGCGCTTCATCCGGCACTGTTGGCTCTAATTTCTTGGGGTGCATCTCCGTGACCACAATGTGTCTGATGTCGAGCTCGTTTGGTCTTCGTGTCCTCTTCTGCTTCGGTGCTTTACCGGCTATGGCAGCATCGTTACCGGTCTCAGGGGTGGTGTCGGTGCCGGTGCCAGTGCCGGTGTCGGCGTCGGCGTCGGGGTTAGTGCCACTGCCGCCACCATGCACCCCTATCTGGTGTTCATCCAGGTAATCGACATAGTGATTTGCTGCCTCGATGGGGTCTTCTTCCAGGCGAGCAGAACCCCCGTCTGAGGCGTGGCTAGACATGTTTCTTATTAAAAAATTGTAAATAAAAGATATAATGAAGAGAAAAAAGGTCCTATATTTGGTCGGAATGTTGATTCATTCCCCTTCCGGCAAATACCGGGCACTCCATATGTCCTAGTTTCTGGCACAAGTCATGCCGAAAATCGCGGAAATTTTCGGCATGACATTTGCTAAAAAGTGGACATATGGAGCGCCTGAAATTTGCCGAAACGGAAATGAATCAACATTGCGAAAAACATAGGCCACTCGGATATTCTTCGACTTTCAACCAACATTGCAAACATTTTGCAACACTGAGAATGACATAGTATAGGGCGAGCTTCCACATGTACACAACATAGAGAATTTATCATATGCAAGTTCAGAAGTTCTGATAAAAATCAAAATGCCAAAGTATCAAAAACTTATATCACACACGCATAGAAGGAATTCCTATGGCTCTTATAAGGCCCTTGCACGACAGGGAGGGTACCTAGAATGCACATTGTTATAGCCCAAGAGAAGGAAACCATAAGCAAGTATTTCTTCATATCCATGTGTATTTTCATGTTCACTCAAAATCTTGAACCCTGCACCAACCATGGAGGGAAGACAACTGGTCTACCGCTGGTGTTAGCCATGGAGTATGCAAGTCAAGTAGTACTATCGACTAAATAGTGTAGTAGGTAAGTTACCGTGTAAAGTTTTGTGAAGATGTCTTAATTTTTCCCTATAAGTATCATTCAGTTCTAACCTGACTCACCAAATCAATATTCATATCTATTTTCTTGCAGTCAAACATAGATTAGGCTCAGCGCTCATTGCCTAGGTTGTGATCTATTCAATTTAAATTTACGCATCTATGTTTCTCTACTCCGAATTCTAATTTCAAAACATATCTATCGCCAATTTGGTCATGTGGTCCCCTAGAGTTTGGCTTTTAATGGATGTACTAGGACATCGTCTTGATGCTTCCTACAAGTTTCTCCATCCTTGCTTCCAAATGTTGTGAAAATACAATTCTATATATAATCCTATTTTAGCCCTAGATATGAACCCTAGATTTTTTTCCTAATTGAATAGAGAGAGGGGGAGGTGGGGGGGAGGAGGGTACTTGCAGCGGTGCGAACGAGGAGGCCGGAGCGGGTAGGGGCGACGACGGTAGGCAAGGGCGAAGGCGGCAGGCAGGGGCGACAACGGCGTGCGATAGAGAAGAGGAGGAGAGGTGGGAGAGTGGGGGGAATGGGAGGGCCCGGGCGTCCGCAAGGATGAGGAGGAGGTTGGAGCAGCGGGCAGGGGTGATGGCAGCGGGCAAGAGGGCGACGGCGGAGCGCGATAGAGAGGAGGGGGAGAGGTGTGTGGGGGGATGGGAGTTGCAAAATTTGAGCACGCGCGGCGGTTAACTCAAAAATAATAATAGCACTGGGTTAGGACCAGCGCTATTGCTAAATTAGCTATAGCGCTGGTTCATAATCCAGCGCTACTACTAATTGTTTTAATTTTCAGTTTTTTAATTTTAAAATACACATAGTAGTAGCTCTAGCTTAGGATCCAGCGCTATAACTATATGAGCTATAGCACTGGTTCATAATCCAGCGCTACTGATATGTATTAGTTTTTATTATTTCCCATTTGTTTTTTGTTTACTTTTCTTTTTCTTTTGTGTTACTTTCTCCTTTTTTTGTTCTTTCATATTGCTTTCTCCCTGTTGTATTTCTTTTGTATTGCTTTCTTCCTTTCTGTTTACGACGGCGTCTCCCTCCCACACTATGCGAATATCACCGAAACCATGCATGCACATGGTGGTAACATATATATCTGTTGACCAATAACGGTTACTTAAGTGCGTACACTAAATAGATACATATATATAAATGATGGTTTCTCAGCTACGTCGATGATGTTTCACATTGAGCTTCTTCCCTTTCTTGTTCGTTGCTGAATAATTGAGCCCCTTCTTGTGACTTTTTCGGAACCATGGAGTATGATCTTTCTTATGTAATGTAGTATTGATTCTTCTTTTCACGTATGCTTCATCGCAATCGTCATCTTCCCTCATCGGGTTGCCGTATTTGTCGTAGTCTTCCTCATTGGCGACTCCATCCATTCCGATGATGCTCCTTTTGCCTCTCCTCATGACAACACGGTTGGGATTGGCCGTGTCGGTTATAAAGAAGCATTGTGTCATGTGCTTAGCGTGTACCCATAGCTCAGTTTTCATGATGACGTTAGCGTTCACGGTTTCGCTCTCCGCGTCAGCGGGTGGTATAGACATGGTAGTGAAATACTTGTTTTCTCTTACGACGTCCTTATCCCATCTGACATGGAACATCGTCCCATCGTGCAATCTACTATAGTCAAGTTCCTAGATCTCTTAGACCCTTCTGTAGAATCTTTCAGTTGTGCCGTTGGCGTCGGTCACACATTCAATTGTCACCCCAGAGTTTTGGTAATCACTGTCCATGTCTTTGGCCTCCGTGTAGAACGTGTACCCGTTGATATCGTATGACTGATAGGTTGCGAGTTTGGGTGCGGGGCCATGTGCTAAGGTGTGTATGAGCAATTCGTCCGAACCGCCCTCTTTCGGGGGATTTTCAAGAACTTGATACTTGAACCAACACAAGAAAGTGACATTGTGCTCTATAGTAACTTCGTCGTCTGTCTCGAGCATCCCATTATCATGGTACTTATATGTGATGGTTTCTTTATGCCGTGCCACATAATCATCTACCACATCTAGGTGTTGTAGCACTACCAAGTTAGCTCTGTCAAAGTCGTTCCATCGATCCAAGTAGTCCACGTGCAATTCCCTCCGGCCGTTGTTGTGACCTTCTCCTCTGAGCCTCCCATCGTGCTTGTTGACGGGCAAACCAACAACAGGGTCTCCAATGCCTATATAATTCTTGCAAAAGGAGATGCACTCATGCGTCAGATACCCCTGGACGATGCTCCCATCGAGACGTGAAATGTTACGAACGAATCCTTTGATGACCCCATTCATCCTCTCGAATGGCATCATGCTATGAAGGAATGTCGGCCCGAGGTTGATGATGTCATCCACGATGTGGACACATAGATGCACCATGACGTCAAAGAATGCGGGCGGGAAGTACAACTCAAGCTCACATAGTATGACAACGATCTCTTCCTATAGCCTTCGGAGCTGCTTCACACTTATGGACTTTCGAGAGATAACTTTGAAGAAGTTGCAGAGACCAGTAAGCGTGTCACGGACGTTCTTGTCCATTATCCCTCTAATGGCAACCGGGAGTAACTGCGTCATCATCACGTGATAGTCATGAGACTTCACCCCGCTGAACCTTTTATTCTTGGGGTCTAGAAATCTGCTTATCTTCCCATAGTAATCGGAACTCGCTTTGATTCCCATAAGGCACTTGATGAATTGATCAATCTCCTTCGCACTTAAGCTGAAGCAAGAAGGGGGGCAATAATTCTCCTCCTTCTTGTTGACTTTTTTGCCCCTTCTCCCTCCTCCGTCTCTGTCACCGTCTCCTCCGTCGACTTTTTACGGTGGAGATCTTTCCTGATCTTCAAATCTTAAAAGTCTTTCCTTGCCTTTGGCCCGTTCTTGGTCTTCTCTGGCATGTTCATCACTGTGCTAAGAAAGCTCTCGAGGACATTCTTCGTGATATGCATTTGGTCAAGGCAATGAGGCGTGTCGTGATTGGGCCAGTACTCCAAGTCCCATACCTTCAGTAGCGGCTCCGGTGCCTTTTTCATCGTTCCCGGCGTGGGGCACTGTTCCCAATTTTTCAACAGCTCGTTGATTTCGGCGCCGCTCCTCTTACATGGAGGTCCACGATGCTCAGCCAACCCATTGAATAGATCTCCATACTTTCACCACGGGTCAACCTTCTTCAGCCATCTACGATGCCCCGTGTACACGATTTTCCCGGACCCGCCATCTTTTGTTGACGTAAGATGTTGAGACATTGTATCATCCATGCACCTCATGCATCCATAGTATCCATTGTTTCGACCCTTGAATCAGCATGCTCATGTGTATGTACTTTGTCTTCATGTACTTCCATGGGGGAGGTTGTACATCCATACAAAGACGGTCCATGTGTTGTGGTTGGTGTTTTCGTTTCCAAACGGATTCATGCCATCGGTACTCGCACCAAGCACGATGTTCCTTGGATCTTCTGCAGAAAATCCATATACGGTGTTGAATGGTCTCCATTGGCTACCATCTACGAGGTGTCTCAGCTTCAGATCTCTCCATCGTCGGGCTTCTTCCTCTCTACATGCCAGCGCATGAGCTTTGCTTCCTTAGGATCTGCGAAATACCGCTGCAGATGGGGAGTGATAGAAAAGTACCATACAACTTTCTGAGGAACTTTCTTTCCTGCCTTCTTGTATCGAGAAGCATTGCACACTGGACAGCTGGTTTTTTCCGTGTGCTCCCTCCGATAAATGATGCAATCGTTGATGCATGTGTGGTACCTAATGTGCGGAAAATCAAAAGGGCAAACGATTTTCTTGGCCTCATCGACACTAATAGGACATAGGTTCCCCGCGGGAAGAACTTTATTATGTAGATACTTCAAATGCTCATCAAGGGTTTTGTCTGTCCGTTTGTTTTTGGCCTTCGTCTTTAGAAGTTCGAGCGTGAAACTCAAGTGGGTCACCTCAGGATCGCAACTGTCATACAATGGAGTCTTCGAGTATACTTCAAGTTGCGCCAACTTGGCCTCCTCTATAGAAGCAACTCTCTCGCTAGTCGTACTCTTGTGAAGGAGGTCTCGAACATGAGAGTCCTGCATGACTGCACTTGGTAGCGTCGAAGACTGCGGCATGACCGCCGCCTCTACTTCTCCACCATGTCCGGGCTCTTCTTCACCATGTCCAAAATCTTCTCCACCGCCGTCATTTAACTCTTCCCCACAGCCATGTCCGATGCCATCGTCTTCGTGTCAATTGGCCATCTCTTCGTCTAGCCCCAAGTCGTTATTCCCTGCCATTTGGGCGTCCTCATCATCATCATCTTCACTTATCCACCGAGTATAGCCATCCATGAAACCATTCATCAGCAGGTGTGCCTTCAACCTGCCACGATCAAAAGGGTCCAAAAGGACTCCTTCTTTGCATCTTGTACACGGACATCTAATCCTACTCTGATTATTTGCATGCATGTCCATCACTGCAGATTGCATGTATCGCTCCACCTTCCATCCACATAACTTCATGACCAACTGCATGCACAGTATAACAAGTAAAAGGGTTATAAACAAAATGCATGCATGCATCAAAGTCATATAAAATTTGGCATGACCTTGCCTAAAAATAGGACATATCGAGTTTGCTCGAAATTCACCAAAACAGAAATAAATTGACATTTCAGCAAAACATAAGCAAATCAGGGGCATGTCACTCACACAAACCTCTCCATATCCCAAACACACATATTCCCATTCACACACATATTCCCATTCTTGAAATGAACAACTTTTTACTCACCTATATCTAGCTAGAGCTAGTTGTTGGGGACATGTCAATAGCTAGCTAGATCAAGTTGTTGGACAGGAGAGATGAATCTAGGTAACTAATGGAGAGGGAGACAGATGAGCTAGCTAGATCTATATCTAATGGAATAGAGGGAGAGCCAAACAAATGAGGTAGGGGGCATTTATAGAGCTATATAGAAATGAGAAGGCCATTTATGGAGGAGAGTTATGGTGAAGGGGGGCATTATTGGGGAGAGAAAAGAGGTAGGATGTCGGGACCCCGATCCTAAGCCATAAGAATCTAGCAAGTAACACATCACATGACTTTGTGGTCTCACGCACGGTTATCTCCACGGCTGCCACCTTACCTGGGCCGGGACCATTTGCGTCTTTTGACTCACGTATGTGAAAGTGTCGCTAGCATTCAAATGTCAAAGAACCCAGGCCGACATGACTAGTCGTAGAACCCGAGTGGCACATCCGTACAGGGATAGGCATACGTAACCCAACAATGCAGGTGTCGATCTCTAGCGTGTGTAGACGAGTCATAGCAAGCTACAAGGACTCCATTACGCCGTGGGACATAAATGTCATCACTGCACGTAGACGAGTCATAGCAGGCTACAGGGACTCCATTACACTGCGAGACATTTCCCCGAAGGGACAGACACAGCAGCAAAGAAGGATACATGCCGGTTAATCAATGTGTCCGAAGCAGTAGCAAGCTACCAAGCTCGGTGGAAGCACAAAGAGGCAGTTCCCCGTAAAGAGTACTACTAAAGGCACACAACTAGGTGTCGGATCCCATACATACCATTGCATGTCACACGTACGCACGACATGCCCGATATGCATAGATACAACTATGGCATCACAACATAACCATACAACATTACAACATTTATTTAGAAGGCTCGGAAGAGCCATTACAATAGGATGTTACAAGCAGGGGTCACAAGACCCAAAATACATAGCATTCAAACAAGCAAGCGGAAGTTAAACATGTCTGGGTACAGACATCTACAAAAGTGGCTAGAGGAGCCTGAAAAGCTACAACGACCCTAACAAAGGAACCAGACCTCTGTCTGGGATTCCCAAGCTAACCCGGTCAACAGGGAACTTCACGTTGAAACGATCACTAATGAGACCAACGTCTCCTCTGCAAAACATAAATTAAGCAAACGTGAGTACAAGAGTACTCAGCAAGACTTACATCAGAACTAACTACATATGCACAAGTATCAATGAAGGGGGTTGTGGAGTTCATTGCAGCAAGCCAGCTTTGACTCTTGGCTAACCTATACTACGAGTACAAGTGCTTTCTTTGAGGTTGGATAGCGCACACGAGTCCACATATTCACCAATCAATACACCACTATTGATCCACTTCCGTCTCCCTACGAGAAGGCCATCCATAACACTCACGCTTATCTTGCATATTTTAGAGTATCCACTTTCAGTTATCTATGAACCACATAAGTTCTCCAAGTAGTCCATATCCGAGGACGCGGCTATTCGAACAGATTATTTCACCCTGCAGGGGTATACTTCTTCACACATGCTCTCGCCATTTAGCACCATATGCACGTCATGCATCTCGGCAACCTTCAAGCGGAAGCACTGGCGTGGGCGTCGGCCACGACCGTCAACCACACAAGACCTTAGTCCAGGTTTATTGCCTATCCGAGGTTGAACCCGCATGGAAGTCCGGTCGAAGTTTCCGCTACGGCCTCAAACGATGTGCGCAGGGTTCCCAAGCCTACCGTTCGGGTGCCACTTGGTACACCGTGCCACTGTGTCTGTACCGCATCATAGTCCACCCCGTCGGGCAGCACTATACACGGCCACCAACACTTTCCCTACAAACTCCAGAAACTAGTTGCAACTCCTAGACAGAGGTCTAGGCGATTAATAAGTCGAGCGGGGTCGAGTTACCAGAACCCAATGTGTGGTAGTATCTTGTCTTGGATAACATACAAAGAACTCGGTTCTTAAGGACGGTCCCGATGAGACAACCCGCCATGTACTCCTACATGACCTCTCATCGTTACCTTTACCAAATCGTGTTCACACACTTAGCTCTCACACCGTAGGACATGAACATTGCCATTCCGATCCATCACCCAGATGTATCAAACCCGATACCACACGACTCTAAGCATAGCAGGTGCAGTAATTAAGCATGCATGTATGAGTAAGCACAACAAGGCTCAAAAAGTTGCTACTCATGCTAAGTGGTTTCAACTATTTACTGTGGCAAAGACAGGTCATGCAAAGGAATGGGTTCAACTACCGTCGACATGTAATAGTTGAATCGTTGTTGTCCTAACGCAGTAAAAGAGAGCAGGAGCGAGAGAGTGGGTTGATATCAGTATGCTCAAGGGGGGTTTGCTTGCCTGACAATCCTGAAGATATACTTCTCTTCATTAGTGTCAACGTTCACATCGTCGGAATCATCGTCTACCGAGAGGGAATAACCACCAGCAAACAGAAAGAAAGAATATTTTCAATGCAATGCAACAATCATGATGTATGACATGGCATATTGAGGTACTTAACTAACCTAGAGGAGTGGTTAGTCAAATTGGTTGAAGTGGAATTCAAACAAGTTTTAATTTCCAACTCCAAATGATATTTCATATATTGGCCTAATCATAAAATGTCCTACTTGGTGATGTTAACTTGTTCAAACATGCATGATCATGGCATAAACAGGTTCATTGGATTTTCTGATCATTTTTCATATATAAATTATTTTCATCTGAGCTGTAGATTATTTTCTATGATTTTTAGAAGTTTTAAGCATTTTCTGGAATTATTTTATTATGTCATGCCGAGGTCATGCCTTCGTCAGCAGGTCAACTGGACCAAGTCTAGGTCAAACCTGACCAGTGGGACCCACTGGTCAGTGACACAGACACTAATAGGTTTTAATTTATTTCCTAATACTAATTAATGCAGCAGGGCCCACCAGTCAGTGTCTAATTAAATGAATTAAGTAATTTATTTGTTTTTAACCTAATCCAGAGTTAAACAGAGCTGGGCCCCACCTGTCATTGACCCGGGGCTAATCTCCGGTCAAACCAGAGGCTGATGGGGCTCTGACCCCCTGTGGGGCCCTCTGGTCAGTGGCTAGGGGAGGATTAGTGGCTAATTAACCTGGCCACGCTGGCACTCGCCGGAGGAAGGCCACCGGCGGCGAGCCGAGACGGTGGAGGTCGCCAGAAATGGCCCTCCGACGACCATTTGATCGGCGGAGACCACCTACGGGTAGCTAGGGAAGAGCGGCATCCAACTAAGGCAACGGGAGGACACGGGGTCGCCGGAGTCGGTGGCAACGTCGACTTGGCGGCGGCCGGAGCTTCGACAATGGCAAGGCTAGCGGCTAGGGGCGAGGAGGACCACGGGAAGAAGGAGAAAAGGGATGGGGAGCTCACAGGGAGCCAAATGGCACGATCAGCGGGCTCGGGGGGCGCTCTGGACATCGCGAATCGTCGACGGCGATCTTTGGTGGCCGGGGCTTGAGGAAGAGCTCGGGGCGACGACTGGCAATCTCTGGCGTCGCGTGCCTCGGTGAGGAGCAGCAGCAAGACGGGGCGGAGCTTCTAGACTAGCTGGGGAGGCGAGGGGAGGCCGGTGGCCGCGATGGGGCGAGCAATGGCGACGGCGGCCTTCGGGTCCGACGTGGGAGAGGAAGCAGGGGAGAGGGAAGAGAGCGAGGGAGAGAGAGGGGAGGGGTCGTCCCGATCCGGACGTCTCCCGCGAGCTTATCTCGCGCGTTGACGTGGAGGGGAAGCAGGAGGTGGCACGGGCGCGTGTGCGCACGCGGCGAGCACGCGCTCTGCCTACTGTCCTGAGGAGGAAGACGACAGGGGAGAGGGATCTGGGTTGGGCTGGCTCTGGGCCAGGTAAGGGCCAGGTATGCTTTCTTTTCTCTATTTTTATTTCCTATTTTCTTTATTCTGACATTCTTCTTTTATTTGTGAGGCCAAAATACCTAGTACAAAATGCCCAATATTTTATAAAATATAGTCTGATTATTTCAAATTTCCACAAAAAAAATTGGACATTTTTAGACAACTATCACATTTATAATGCTTTATTAATTGATTTCAGTAGCATTAATGGGTATTTTGAAATGCTAAATTTGTTCTGAAAATTAAGATGTCCCCTAATATGTTATTGCCAACATTTATCAGAAACAGTGAACATTTTTGAAGAGTATTTTGAAATCATTGAAAATTCAATTGTTGGAATTTGGATTAATTCATGAGGTGCTAGGGTTTGGCAATCCCCATTTCAAGTTTCATTTAAATTCTAGCATGATGACATGATTCACATGATGCAACTAATGCAATCAACTTCCATGGCTATGACATAGGAGGAAGAGATAAGAAGGGCAACAATGGTGAAGGGGAGGGGAACGGAGGGGGAGAGAGGGCAATGGGGGGTGAAAAGGCGGCACCAGTCATACATCGCAGTAGCGTTGTTTTTCAGCAAGTGTTGCTGCTATGTTACTTAGTAGTAGCGCTTTCCAAAAAGAATTGGGGCCCATTATCAGTAGCGGTTCCACCAAATAAAGTACTACTGCTAAAGTATTAGTAGTAGCATTGTATTCTCGACAGCGCTGCTACTACTAATAGTGTCAGTTGGCTCGTCGGGTCTCGATTAGCAATAGCGATCTTTATGTTTACAGCGCTACTGCTAACTATTTACTTGTAGCGCTTCCTAAATACAGTGCTACTGGTAATTAGCAGCATCGCCTGTTACATTCCAGCGCTACTGATATTGTCATCCCTATAAAGTTTTTCCTAGTAGTGCACTCAACTCACATAAGCCATGATAACAATGATCTCCTAGTTTAACTGAGACAACATGCATGCCAACTACGAGTCAATGTTTATCTTTTTCACCGGGTTTAGTAATTCAAGCAGCCTCATCACAGAAGTAATTAACATGTCCATCAATATTTTCTAACAAGAGATCTTTAAACATAGCAACACTAGGTTCTATATTAATTTATTGAAAGAGTTATGTGCTTTAATATTACTCTTGTGAACCACAATTGATACCTTAGAATGTTCCTTTATCCTAACAGGAAAGGATGGTCTTTCAATATAAGCAGTAGGCACAACTGGATCAACATTATGATAATAGTCTCTTTTTTAGCTATGATCGGTTCTTTGATTTCTTCTTTAATAGGGGGGTGCTATTTAAACCAATTATCTTTAGGGAGATCAACATGAATAGAAAATGATTCAGAAAAAGAGGCTACTATCTCAGAGTCAAGTCCATGTTTATTGCTAAACTTGTGAAAAGCATAGGTATTCATAAAAGATTTAACACAATCAAACTCTCGTCAGTGTTAAGTTTGGTGATGTGTCTTCAAAGTTCCCAATCTTCAGAGTTCCCAATCTTCATAATATAATTAAACGCAACCCTAGTTCATCACCAAACAAAAGCTTCGTTGAGTTCCCAATCTTTAGAGTTGCATTTAATTTGTTCTAAGAGATCCCACTAGAATTCAATGGTCTTCTTCATAAAAGAACCATTACAAGAAGTATAGAGCATGGAACGATTATTACGAGAAAGCCAAGCATAAAAAATTCAATAATAATTTCTCAAAAGAGATCATGATTGCAGCATGAATCTAGCATTGACTTAAGCCTTACCCAAGCTAGACAGATGTTTTATCCTTCACGAGGCCAAAAATTATATATATAATTCTGGTCACGATGAACTAGATGCATAGGATAAAACTTTTGATGGAATTCCAATTTCAAGCGATTCTAGTTCCATGATCCAATATCATCACATAGCCTATACCATGTTAATGTTTTTCCCTTCAAAGATAAAGGGGACACCTTCTCCTTAACTTCATCTCCATATAAACCTGCAAGCTTAAATAAGCCACAAATTTCATCCACATGTATTAGGTGCATATCTGGATGTTCAGTTCCGTCTCCTGCATAAGGATTAGCTAGCAGTTGTTCTATTATACCCGAAGTAATTTCATAACTAATATTTTTAGTAGGTGTAGTAGGTTGAGGGGCAACTAATTGTGATTCTAGTCAAGGTAAAGATACCCTGAATGAACCCCTCAAATGATTGTTCTCCATAGTAACAAGTGACAATAAATTTCAGCACGTAGTATATGTTTTTCCTTACCGATTTCCACTTACCAAGAGCGCTTCACTCCTGGGCAACGACACGAGAAAAGAGTGTTGCTGACCCACGTGTGTAGGGGGTCAATCGTAGTCCTTTCGATAAGTAAGAGTGTCGAACCCAACGAGGAGCAAAAGGAAATGACAATTAGTTTTCAGCAAGGTAATTTTTGCAAGCACTAAAATTGTAGGTAACAGGTAGTTTGATAGCAAGATAATTGGTAACGAGCAAGTAATGGTAATGCTAAATAAAGTGCAGCCAGGTAGCCCAATACTTTTGTGGCAAAGTACATTCCAAAACGGTCTTTTATAATAAGCAAAGTGTTCTTGTGGGTACACGGGAATTTCATCTAGTCACTTTCGTCATGTTGGTTTCATTCGCATTCGCTACTTTGACAATTTGATATGTGGGTGGACCAGTGCTTGGGTGCTATTATTACTTGAACAAACCTCCCACTTTTGATTAACCCCCTCGCAAGCATCTGCAACTATGAGCAAAGTATTAAGATAATATCTAACAACAACATTAAACATGTGGATCCAAATCAGCACCTTACAAAGTAGTGCATAAACTAGAGTTTAAGCTTTTGTCACTCTAGCAGCCCATCATCTAATATCTAATCCACAATGCATTCCCTTAGGCCCACGGATGGTGAAGTTTCATGTAGTTGACGTTCACATGGCACCACTAAGGGAATCACAACATACATATCATCAAAATAACGAAGACATATCAAATTCACATGACTACTTGCAACATGACTTCTCCCGTGACCTCAAGAACGAAGGTAACTACTCACAAATAATATGCATGATTAAGATCATAGGGGTATTGAATAGTATAATTTATCTGAAGATATAATTTTCCACCGAATAAACCATATAGTAATAAACTACACAAGGTAATCAACACTACTAGTCACCCATAAGCACCAGTCTGAGGTTCGGTACAAAGACTCAACACAAGAGATGAACTAGGGTATGAGAGGAGATGGTGTTGATGAACAATAGGCTCCCAAAGTTGATAGGGTTGTTGGTGATGATGATGGCTTCGATTTCCCCCTCTGGGAGGAAAGTTTCCCTGGCGGATTCGCTCCGCCGGAGGGAAAATGTGCTCCTGTCCAAGTTCCACCTCGGGACTATGGCATTCCGTCCCGAAAATCATGTCCTAATTTTTGTAGGTTAAAAAACCTTTTATACCAGAAGATGGGCTCTGGAGATGGGTCGTGCTGAGCACAACCCACCAAGGCGCGCCTGGGGGTCCTGGCATGCCCTGGTGTCTTGTGATCACCAGGATGGCACCCTCCGGTAGTTAGTTGCTCCAATATTTGTTATATATTCCATAAAAATACCCGTGAAGTTTTAGCTCATTTGAAGATGTGCAGAATAGGTATCTCTGCTTTTCTTTTCAAGGTCCAGAATTCAAGTTGTCGGTATTCTCCCTCTTAGTGCAAACCTTGCAAATTATGAGAGAAAAGGCATTAGAATTACCCCACAAAGGATTATTATTCATAAAAACATTGTAAATAACAGTAGGAAATCATGATGCAAAATGTATGTATCAAGCCACTTGATGTGTAAGTGTTTTGCCACTTGAGGAGTGATTTGAACAGCATTGATGCTTCAAACTCGAGCTAGACTCACTAGGATGCATGCAAGGGCATGAGCTTGCATTACTATTCCATTATACACTTGATATGAAATTATCATATACCTTGGAAATATATGCTCCCTTGTATTGCATCTAACCTTTTGTAGGTACTTTGATGAATTACACTCCACAAAATTGCCAGCAACTCATATCACAAGCAATCTTCTGATGGCCAAGTATCCACAACCCTACATTGATGATGGAAGGAACAAGACAATAGAAATTATATCCTTGACTTATGTATGATGAAAAAATCACTATTGTCAATTGGATATATATTGGTCTTCCTTGCATCACTTACTCTTGTAGGAGGACCTAGCTTCAAAGAAAAGATGGAATGCTTCCAACTCAAGATGATCTTCATCGATATCGAGCATCCACAAGAAGTTCACCTACATGCCACGTCACCAACATCACTCAAAGGTATGTGATCATATCCTTGAAATAGTTTTACTCCAATTCATGAGATAAAGCAACTCAAGAGATATGAAAATATTAAAATGCTTAAGCCTAAAATGGCAACCCCATTTTGAGTTTAACGATAAGTATGACCTATGATCAAGTATTTTTACCTGGCTCCTAAGTCAATATTCTCTAATATAGGTGACCTAGTCACAGACCATCCTCTAGATGAAGTATCTTGATTGGTTCATCTTATAGTTGCATGCTCTCTTGGAACCACTCAATCTCCATCTAGCTGAAAATTCCTTGAAAATCCTTCTGAAAATCTCTGTGAAAATTCCTTCCAAATATCTTTAAAATTCACTTTAAATCATTTTCTTTTATTGAGCCTATCTGAAAATTTGTTTTTGACTAACTCTACCAAGCTTCTGTTAAGCTTTTCGGTCCCTCTGGTCCAAGTAACTCGGTTTCACCGATAATGCAGATAGGCTGCACAACCACACTTCGGTTCCATCAATTCACTTTGCCTCGGAGCCACCGATTTCGCTATCTTCTGTGTTCTTTGTGAAAGCTATATTTCTTCAAGGATCCCTATGTCAAAGGGGGAGAAATCTTAAAAGCATCCAGATAACATAAGGGGGAGAAATTGAGCTCAAGGATCCCTTAGTCTCCAATTCTCTCTATGATCTTTACCTTATATGACCCTTATTCTCAAGGAACCCTTACCCTCTAACTCCTTTTGGAAATTAATGCCAAAGGGGGAGAACATCAAAGCTTATGCTTGGTAATAGGGGGAGAATATCAAAACTTATTCTTATCCAAAGGGGGACAAATAGTTAAAGGAGAGCAATGTGAGGGCTTATTCCCCAAAAGGAAATATATATCAAGGGGGAGAAATATCATGACCACTCAAAGTGTTGAAACACTACTTAAGGGGGGAGAGCAGACTAAATTCGTATCATTCATTTTAAGGAAAAAATCCATATCACCTTGTGTTACACTTGTCTCACCCTACCTACTCCCAATATCAACATGCCAAGATTAAGGGGGAGAGGAAGAATTACAATTTCATACTCAGGGGAGAAAGTTCTAAGTGCCTTTGGGTACATATCAATCTTAAGAAACTCTATCTTCTATATGTCTTATATATCTTGGTTCTTTTGAACTCTTTGCCTTTATATGAGTAGAATAATCTTGTGTTTCCTAACATTGTTTTCTCAAGTGTGTTTCTACTATTAGAATGTTCAAGAACTTCAAGGTAAGTATATGCATCATATCCTTGGAAAAGAGGGTCTCTTGCTTCTTGCACATATTATTTGCAAGACTGAAGTCTTGAACATGGAATCACTTCATTCACATATATTTGATGCATATAGCCAAGATACACACGACTCATCATATCCCTTCTACTAAGTATGTGTCCATGCATTCCAAAGCAACTATCCTTTAAAAGTATTGCACACATTTAGGGGGAGCTTTCATTAGTCATGTATCCTTCAAAGTTTTCATCATTTTCTCACGACAGATGCCATGGGTAGGCTTATCAAGTGTGATTGGGGCCGAAAGGACGCGATGGGATCCGAGAGCGGGATTAGGCACAAACGGTGTGGGACACTCAATGTACCCAGGTTCGGGGCCCTCCATGGGAGGTAACACCCCTAGTCCTGCTAGGATGGTTGATGAACCGGTGAGAGCTACAATGGTGCTCCTTGAGCTGTGAGAGTAGAGGAGGAAGAAGGATCTTGCTTGGATCTACTGCCTCTCTATGTGGGTGTGAGTCTAGGGATTGATTGCCCCCTGCATGGGGGGCTCCGGGGGGTTTATAGCCCAACCCCCCAGATTACAATACGAATAGAAGGCTTTAGGAGGGCTCCAACTAGCAGCCTCTCTAGTCGGACGGGGGTGCCCCGACTGAGGGGTCTTGTCACTGGTAGGACCCGCTAGCTGCGGCGACCCGTCAGGAGCCGGAGGGGCCCGTTGGTGGGTCCCTATGCCGGTCACTTCGCGGCACGGGTCGTCCTTCGGCGCGTCGTCTAGAGACAGTCGTTCGTGGTCAGCAGTATGATCGGCAGCGCTGTAGCCATGCCGAGGCAGGTAATGGAATGGTTTAGGGTGTGCCAGCACTATTCCGGCGCTCGGTCGCAGTCGACTAGAGTTAGAGGCATTGTTGCCTCCATTGTGGCCATGCGGGCGCTGACCTACGATGGGATGGGGGCCACGGTTGCCATGCGTACTCTGACCATGGCATCCAATGCGTGGTCGGCTAGGGAGCCGGGAGTCTCCGCTCCTAGCTGGCCGGCTCATCATAGTCGGCAGCGCGGAGCCGGACTACACGGGGAGGTGTCTCGCCGTGCGGTCGTTACAAAAGGTTGGTGTAGAGGGTTGTTTGAGGCTACCCTGGGGTTATCCCCCCGACAAAAGCTATTACATATTTCTACATATCTTAAATTGAAGCTTTGATTGTATGTTTTCATCAATTACCAAAACGGGGGAGACTGAAAGCACATATGCTCCCTTGGTGGTTTTGATAATTCATGACAACATACATTGTCTCTTGGACTAATAGTTATACCTAGTTTATTTTAGGTTTAGTCAACAAAGGGGATTGGCAAAGGATTGTGAGGAGAATTCCCAAGAAGAATAAGAAGGGAAGGAATAGGATTGGCCAAGCTCCAAGCTATAAGACTCTACATTTTATATTTTGTGAGAAATCACATTTGAGTCCATAGGAAAGCCAATACTCTCAGAAGGGGATGGGGAATTATGATGATCTGGCTGCTCAAGTGCTTAGAGGCTAGCCACCAAAAATACTCATCCATTCTCCCACAGAAATCGATGTACAAAGCCTAAAGTCCAAAATCGGTGCCACCAAGATTCTCATTTCATCCATACCTATTTTCCCTATAGGTAGAACCTAGCCAAAACCCTAGTAACTTGGTACAACCAATACTTGTTTCGGTACGACCGAGAATCATTGACCAACTCTCTCATAAGCTAGTTCCTAAACTCGGAATTTCCAAGGTTGGTGAATCAGTGGCATTGAGACGAGGAAGTGCCCTGGTCATACCAAAATTGGTAGGACCGAGTTGTGTATATCAATTTCACCAAAAAGGCCAAAGTTGCCACATTTTGCACAAGTCGATAGAACCAAGTTTTCACTTCAGTTTCACCGAGTTAGGCAATAATGTTGTACTGGTCTGATTTTTGGAGATGCATATATATACCCATCGACCACCTCTCACTCGTAGAGGAAGCACTTAGAACATACAAACACTTGCCCTATCCATTTTTTGAGATACAACCACCTACTCATGTGTTGAGACCAAAGTCATCCACTCCAACCATATGGATCTTGATTTATAGCCTCCCCAAGTTTCTTTCCACCCAATCAACCTCTTCTATACATGCCAAATCTGTGAGAGAGTGATTGAGTGATTGAGGAAACTATCTTTTGAAGGACAAGAGCAAGGAGTTCATCATACTTACCACATGTATTACCTTTTGTAGGGTGGTGCCTCCTAGATTAGTTAGGTGTCGCTTGGGATCCTCCTACTTCGTGTTGTGGAGTTGAACCAAGAAGTTTGTAAGGGCAAGGAGATCGCCTACTTCGTGAAGATCTACCATGAGTAAGGCTAGTACTCCATGGACGAAGGCCATGATGGCATATACAAGGTTGCTTCTCCGTGGAACCCTTGTGGGTGGAGCCCTTAATGGACTCTCACAGCCCCTACCCTCCATGGGTTGAAGTCTCCATCAACGTGGATGTGCGATAGCACCACCTATCGGAACCATGCCAAAAATCTTCGTGTCAACTTTGTGTTTGATCTTCCTATCTCAACTCTCTTATATATGCTTGTCCTTACTTTCCGCTGCCATACTTGTTGACTAGCATGTGTAGGGTGCACTAGACTTGTTAGAATTACTAAAATCTGCCAACCAATTAATTTGGGAAAAGGTTAGGTTATAATTTTTTCCTAGTAGTCTATTCACCCCCCTCCCCCTCTAGACGCCTCTTCTAGTTCCCACATGTATGATGTCCCACAATCACCAAAGTACGTAGTTTTTGGTTGTTGTACGAGTACTTGTTTGGTACTAGCTAACAATTTAGTGAACATATATATATATATATATATTGTATGCAATTATTACATTGTAGTGTGTAAGTATTAAAAGTTGTTAAACTAAAGTGTGTAATTTATGTGTGCTATTTTTGACTTTAGATACTAATATTATTGCTAAACTGAAAAAAGATGAAACGATATCCAAAAATGATGTCATGGAAACATTTTCTTTGTTTTTGGATGTCATAAGATAATTGTGGCGGACGAAAGTGCCCGCTCATCACAGATGACATGTTAGCAATGACGGAAGCTCTATGATGCACCCCTGAGAGCCTAGTCTGCCACTATTGGGCTTTTTCGCATGATACTACTGGGCATTCCTTGCAGTATTGAAGGGCCAGTCTCCTAGATTCTTTGCTTTATATGACCATGCACTGACATGGAAGCCTTTCATATGTTCTGAAATATAAGGGGCACTAGGGGCATCATAGAGTGGGGCCTTGTCTTGCACCATTGTAGTCTAGACCACCTACAAAAGGATTCCAATGCTTATCACCTGAATCTCTACCATCTCATCTTGACGATATCCTCCTCCATCATTGTAATCTTCTGTATTCCCCACAAATATAACAAAAGAGCAAGTCACAAAGCAGGTAGATCCTCTGATTCCCTAACGTGGCATCCCATCGACTACAAATTCCACGTACCCCTCCTTGTAACATTGTTAGGATCGATGAAACATCACTCGATAGATTCCATTCCAACTATTATATTTAGATATGTTACGTAGAAATGAAAGTTATGTATTATGTAAAGTCTTGGTTGTCATAATACAACATTGTGTTCACGCTTAATTTTTTGCTGAAAATCCAACATTGTCCATTTCTAGAGAGAGTACTTTGAGCTTGTTTGCATACCAAACCGCACAAGAGTGTTGAGTGCGGGTTTCACATTATTTTCAAATTTTAATGTTAGACATGATGTTCGTATTACAAAATTTCTATGAAATAGATCAAAAAATTTATGGACACTATCCACGTGTCGTGGAGCTTAAACCACTTCAAGCTTAAGGATCATTCAAAACATGCAAGTGGCACCCACATACATTTTATATTAGTTTTTGGAAAATTACTTTGGTATTACGTTTTTATCCTTCCGTTCATAGATTAGAATTCTAATGAAATTATCATATATTTTTGAAGATAACTCCGTGCATAAAATCCATAATTACATGCATTTTGAGGAGACCATGCATGCATGTGGGATCCACAAATGAGTAATCCAGGAAGTCTATTTAAATCTTTGCTCGGACTAAAAATATTGTTTTGTCATCTTCAGTCTATTCGGATTGGTACTTAAATTTATGATTCGAGTGAAGAGACTATCAATCGTATATTTGTACAAATACACCCTCACTTCACGGGAGCCAACTTTGAAGGGACTATCTCTCTATCTATCTATCTCACACACACATGAAAGGGGTGATATCTCTGGTGCATGTTGACAATCTTCTGAGCAATGCTATGGTTACAAACAGTTTGTTACATAATCAGATTATGGATAGACTAGAGGAAACCATGGGGGAGGTAAACTCAGGGGGATGGCGATACACTTAGAGCATCTTCAATCGAAGATGCAAATTTGAATATGTAAAAGGAGGAGATGTAAAATTTACATCTCTAAAAAGTGTTTTTTACATCTCAAAAAAGGCCAACTCAAATAGATGATGCCAAACAAAGATGTAAAAGTATAACTTCAATAGTTGATGCAAATGGAGATGTCAATTTGGAGACTGACTATTGTATAGCCATCGTGAAACCAATTTACAACCGCACAATTTCAAATAAAAACATTATGAATTGAAATTTAAAAATTTACCATGTCATAATATCAAATTATTACATAATTCAGCAAACCCACCAATCAAATGCAAAGCAAATACAAAAAATTGCACAATACAAAAACAACAAATTATGAAACTAGGTGGTTCCTTCACCATGTCATTTCCAATACTCCTCCATCAAATATTTCTGAAATTGATCATGCGCATCGGAGTCTCTAATTTCATTGTAGACCTTCATCAACCATTTGATTCGCTCTTCTTTTTTCATTGGCATAATGTGTATGCCCTCAGATCACAGTAGGTCGAATCCAAATCCTAGCCATGCTCATTTTCAATTATCACGTTATGCATGAACATGCAAGCAGTCATGATATACCAAAGGTTATTTTGATCCCAGAATCTAGATGGTCTCCTCGCACAATATGAAATTGTGATTGCAAAATCCCAAATGACTTTTCTACATCGTTCCTAGCCGCCGCTTGTGCATTATGAAAGATGGGTTCTTTCTTACCTTGGGGTTTTTGGATAGGCTTGACAAAAGTACTCTGCCTCGGGTAGACCCCATCCGCGAGATAGTACCCATAGTTGTATGTGCACCCATTTGCTTCGAAGGTCACCGTTGGAGCTTCTCCATTGGCTAACTTGGCAAAAAAAGGTGATCGGTCGAGCACATTGATGTCATTGCAAGATTCTGGCATCCCAAAATATGAATGCCAAAACCATGTTTCACGATCGGCCACTGCCTCAAAAATTATAGTGGCATCCTTCCCACGACCATTAAATTGTCCATGCCATGCTTTTTGGACAATTTTCCACTTTCAATGCATGCAATCCACGGACCCTAGCATACATGGGAACCCACGAGCTTTGTTATCCAAATGCCTTTGAGTGTCCTCAGCATTGGGCGCTCGCAACTACTATGGACCAAACACATCTACCATAGTCTTCGTGAATTGTTTGACATAGAAGATAGAAATGCTCTTTGCCATCAACAAATTGTCGTCAATGTAGTCTGCTAGAACACCATAGGTCATCATGCGCAAAGCACCGGTGACCTTCTACTCGGTTCTATGTCCAAGCATCCCGGCACAATTACTCCTCTACTCGAAAGACCGCTCATGCTGCTTCACCGGATATTGAAAATGTGGATCAACAAATCTTTGGACATTTTGAACCGGCATCAAAAGTACCTCTCTGGAAAAACGGGTGGAGTAGAAAAATAGTTGTGCACCAACCTCTCGTGCGCATCAACCCATTCTCTCCGGATGAACGCACGGACAAACACGGAACCGTCGTGTTTTGGCTTCTTTCTCTTGCGCATTGCAACTAGCATAGAAATGTTCTTGTCTTTAGACAAATCAAATTCCTCATCGGATGAGGAATCGTGCACGTAAGAGGAGCCACCCGACCTCATCTACAATACGAAAATCACCGTCAAACTATATCATCACGGCTGAGGAAAAACTCAAGGTTTGCACGGATTTTACCTTGCGGGATTTTTTCAAACACCTTGTTGGTGAGGTGGAAGGAATCAGCCGACGGTGGCATGGGCAGCCATTTGGTGACAGCTTGCCCAGTTGATAGAGGCAGTGGCACAGGAGATTTCCACAACGTTGCAAAAGGCGACCGAGCTCGGTGGTGTGGGGAAGCTTTGTGCGGCCAGAATAATGGCGGAGGAGGGTGGCAAGCCAAACCTTACCTAGCTTCGGCGGTGGTTGGAGGATAGAAACAAGGCCAGCTCTCCCACGCTCGGTCCAATGAAGCCATGGGGGCAGTCGGACCTTTGACTATGTTTGGATTCAAAGCTATGGGGGTGAGACGCCGCATTTCTAGTGAGGCAGGCCACAGGGGACAGGCGGGTGGAGATGTAGTGGGTTCGGACGTGCGTAGGCGCGCATGCGGCGGCGACGATTTTGGCCGGAATCATCCGGTAGCGGGGGATGGACCGGCGACGGGCGAGCGAACTGAAAGGGAATGAAAGCGGTTGGGTGGTTGATGGATTATCGGCTACTTTACATCTACTACATCCGGAGATGTATATTTGCATCTCGAGGTATTGTATAGATCTCCGGGAGGTAAAGTTGTAACTTTTTTCCAACTACATCATCTATTGAAGATAGGTTTTAGGCCTCAAAGATGCAAAAGGTAGTTATTTTTGCATCTACATTTTCTATTGGAGATGCTCTTACTTGGAATCAAGGGGATATATTCGTCCTTTTCGAGAAAAGGGGAGATATTCGTGCATGAGGGAATCCATAAGCTAAATGTTCGTAGGCCAAAAATTCGGGATTTTCTAGCGCGTATGTATGTTCAAAGACAAAAACAAATATCACCAGTCCTTTCAAGAATCCCTACCTTGACCAGCGGCACGCGTCGGGTAGCGATGGCTATGGGCATAGCGGGCGGCCTTGCTTCAGACAGCGGTTGGCTATGTTGCGCCGACGACTGGATGGGTCGATGCCATGAGTGGTCTGGCCTCCGGACAGATTTGATCTAGCGGGTGTGGTCTTCTTGCTACACGGCAACTCGGTTCAGTCGCAACCCATGCACACAAGGCTTGATGGAGGTTCGTCAGGCATATCCGGGTGAAAATTTCATTCTCGGCTTGTTGCCAAGACCGGCGATGGCAGCACTCTTTTCTATCATTACCTTCTTGAAGGCATCACTATAGAGAAGCTCCAGACCTCTATCCTCTACCTCCGAATGGAACCTTGGATCAGTAGATCGGATGACGGTGATGCTCTAGTGTTGTTTCCCCCTTGGGGCATCATTCTTGGAGAAGTACACGGGCTCAAGGGACCAGTGGATGGCTTCTTTGGTGGAGCGGTGCTTCATCATACACATTGCTAACGGTGGATCTTGGCAACATGGCACAGCGGAGACTCGGTGTGTGATGCGCGGAGATGGACTCGCGCAGGAGGAGGACGATGTCTAGCGTCATGGTGGTGTTGATGACTGAGAGTCCCGGCAAGGTCGGTGCGTTAGTTTCTGCTCTGAAGATGGATTGGTGAAAGACTGTGGTGATGACACAAAAAAGTGTGTTGGACCGGTTTGTACCCCAAACCCAGTATGTGGCTTGGTTAGGGCCTCCGGCTTTAGATGTTAGGCTTTGTGCGATGTCAGTTTGGTATTAGGCTCGGACTATTGGCACCCCTTCATCAAGTGGATAGGAGTAGCGACAATTGTTGCTAAGATGATGGCTTCGGACTATCTGATGTACTACTTTATAAAGTTTTTATAAATAATCAATAAAATAATTGCATGAACTGCCCAGATGCAAAGGGTTGATCCTCCTTTTCTAAAAACAAAGTCCATAAAAAAGTTTGTCCATGTATTGAACTCTCCTTTGCACTCCAACAACGATTTGCCAACCATCTTCCTCCCCAATATGACTTTTCAATCAATATGCAGTGAATATATATACTCCCTCCGTCCAAAATTACTTGTGGTAAAAATTGACAAAAATGGATCTATTTAAAATAAAAATACGACTAGATAGATATATTCCCACGACAAGCAATTTAAAACGAAGGGAGTATACAAGACCATTAACCATGTCCTTGTTGCATCAAAACGTGAGATTATTCCAACACCCCATGCATGTGGCCATCATAATAAAGAAGTGGTGGCACGACAATGCCAAGGAAAATGATGGACTCTTGCTTTGTCCTAGAGACAAACAAGAAGGGATTCTCTTGGGACAAGCATGCGTGATCTTCCAACAGTCAGCAGATCAAGTGAGGGCATTGGGGAAAGAGTGAGCCTGATATTGTACTACTAGTAGTGGAAACAAGAGTGAATTCCATGGACCATCAACCTTAGGGAAACTTATAGGGAAACACAGAAACCAAGCTTATAACAGTTTACAGCCTCCTTTGGGCTGAGTATCAACACACAAACCAAATCTCCTTATTAACGATATTGTTAGACTCAGACTAGATACGATCCTGCCAGGCGTACGCGCGACAAAACACGACAAAGCATATGTGCTCCAACATGATTGATCTGGTCATGCTACACCCGCACAAAGCCAGCGAAACTACGGATGTGCTTAGAGCAAATCTAGTAGACCCTTATATCATGCTAGCTCACAAAATAATCATTAGTTTACGGGTTTACGTGAAATAAATTGCCCGAGTAGACCTCTATCAGACACGAAACTGTAAAAAAAATATGGTGCACGGTAAAAGCTCGCCCTAAACCTTTACACTTCCGGGCTGGGAGGACGACCCGAGTTTGACCCCTATCTGCAGCGATTTTTGGTGGGAGGGACATTTCCAAGCGGTTGTTCCCACTTCCTCTTACCCCACCTCCATTGTTCCGCTTTCGCTCGGTCCAGACCACCATCTGCGGCCGCTGTCGCTGCCATGGAAGCCTCCGATCCATCACCCGTCACCGTCGAAGTCATCCACACGCCAACCCCTCCGCCAGATCTCACCGTCGGCCATGTCGTGCCCGTCGTCGTTCAACCCTCGACCGTGCCACCCTATGTTGAGTAAATAGGCAATTTCTCAATTACATTAATCCATGAAATAATGACGATCATGGCATTGACTAGATTACTGACATACTGATTTCGAACCAAACTAGCATGTACTACGCATATAGTAGAAACATGTACGCAAATAGCTAGTACCGCTAAAACTGAAATAAACAGGAATGGGATAAGCGAGTTAAAGCCTCCAATAGGCCAGTTGGCCATAGTCGCAACAATGGTGGCAGCAGCATCTTCGACCACGTTCCTATCATCTTTGAGATTCTCGACGGCGAGACGATGGGCGGCCGTTGGTGGAGCCATGGCGATGACAAAGACGCTGTAGAGGTAGAGGATGTAGTCAAACGGAAGCGAGCAGTCACGTAGTCGCTCCCCAAAAACCTAATCGCCACTTTCCGTATAGGATCTAGAGGGGCGAGGTTTCAGAGACCTACTCTTCCATCAACCGTGTACACGGTGAGTTGGACGGAGTCATCAGCAGCGGCAGTAGCAAGAGGAACAACAGGCGGTGCACGTGGAGCAGATGTGATCTGATCTCAACACGGCTAGGGTTGGCCGAGGCCTCGCATATATATATATATATATATGTATGTATATATATATATATGTGTGTGTGTTCTTCCCTAGGTGGATATACATGGGATGGACCCACGTCCGAGTCGGTAACAGCCCAAGATCTGACGTCTCAGATCATGGTGCATCCATTACGTATTCTCCATTCCTGGTGGACAAAAATAAGAGCGTAGGTATGAGCTCGTCTCGGCTCAATCCCAAAACCCATGGCGCGTCATGATGTGGCGTGGTGTGCCAAGACGGGCGACAAAGAAGGAGTGCGTGAGGGTCTCTTCTCTTCTCAAGCTCCAATAGCATGTGGAAGAGAAACCCATATAAGGAGGTCCAACTCCTTATCCACAAGCAAGGTGGTACTAAACTTGCCACCACTCCTTGTCATGTCACCTACATGGGCCCTTAGAGATTTTTCTGAAATTGTCATATGGGATCTAGGCCCGTCTCACATTTCAACAATCCCCCACAGATCTCAAGGGCCCATTTTGTCCTCTGTTCCAATTACTATTTTCATATACTAGCATTTTAGTGAAGACCTGTTAAGGTTGAGCTTCACCTAGAACATGTAGCTACACTCCTTCACAACTGAACAATGGACTATGCCTTGAATTGTCAGTTTTGCATAAAGAAGTTTCACCACATGTCTTACTAGTACTAGGTTGCCAAAGACTGACCCCTCGGGTGGAGCATATTAGTCACACTCCTAGCCTATTCATGAGCTTACTAGAGATCACCCCAATATCATAGATTGTGACCAATAGTCAGGCTCATATAGGTGTGTTCCTCCAAAGATCGCTCTGTAGGACAACATATTTCTTACATATAATCTTTAAAACACATTATTGTTGGGGAACGTTGCATGGGAAGCAAAAAAACTCCTATGAACACCCAAGATCTCTCCACTGAGATCAACAGCTATGAGAAGGAGAGCGGATCCACAAACTCTTGTAGATCCGTAAGCGAGAAGCGTTAAGAAATGTGGTTGATGTAGGCAAATGTATTAGCTATCTAAATTGCAATCCGTCCTGTGATCCAATCACATCCGTCCTGATCTAGCATTGAACGGACGACACCTCCGTGTTTAGCGCACGTACAGCACGATGACGTCTCCTGCCTCCTTGATCTAGCAAGCAAGAGAAGAGAGGTATATGAGTTCTCCGGAAGCATGACAACATCGTAGCGGTGGTGGTGGAGTTGTTCCGGCAGGGCCTCGCCAAGCGCTACCAAAACCAATCTAGTGGAGAAATTGATCTCAAGGGAGAGAGAGGGTTGTGTCGTGGCCTTAAGGTGCGGCTGCCCTCTCTCCCCTCTAGTACATATAGGGGGAAGGGAGATGGGGCTATGCCCTAGGGTCCCCCCTTGAGGGGGGAAGCGTCCCTAGAGGTGGCTTGCCACATAAGTTATGATGGCCCCACCCCTTAGGGTTGGCCCTCCACTAGCCTAGACACATGGGCCTAGGTGGGGAGGGGCATCCAGCCAACCAGGGGCTGGTGCGCACCCCTCTCATCCCATGTGGCCCCTCTGGGGCTGGTGGCCCCTTCCGATGGACCCCCGGAACCCTTCGACACCATCGAGTAAACTACCGGCAACGCCCGAATTCCTTCCAGTGACCAACACGGAACTTCCCATATATTAGTCTTCACATTCGGACCATTCCGTAACTCCTCGTGATGTCTGGGATCTCATCCAGGACACCGAACAACTTTTGGTCACCAACATACATAACTCAACAATACCAAATCATCACAGAATGTTAAGTGTGCAGACCCTGTGGGTTCGAGAACTAGGTAGACATTACTAAGACACTCTCCGGTCAATAACCAATTGCGGGACCTGGATATCCATATTGGCTCCTACATATTATACGAAGATCTTTATCTATCGAACCACGATGTCAAGGATTCACGCAATCCCATATGCAGTTCCATTTGTCCATTGATATGTTACTTGCCCGAGTTTTGACCGTTGATATCTCCATACCTAGTTCAATCTAGTTATCGACAAGTCTCTTTACTTGTTTTGTAACAAAAGATCACGTGACTAACTCCTTAGTCATATTTCTGGCAAGCTTCTTGTGATGTTGTATTACCTAGTGGGCCCAGAGACACCTCTCCGTTGTACGGAGTGACAAATCCCAGTCTCGATCCATGCCAACCCAACAAACACCCTCGGATATACCTGTAGAGCACCTTTATAGTCACCCAGTTACGTTGTGACATTTGATACACACAAGGCATTCCTACGGTGTCAGGGAGTTGCATGATCTCATGGTCGTAGGAAGAGATACTTGACATGGATAAAGAAGTAGCAATAAACTAACACGATCATATGCTATGCTTACGGTTGGGTCTTGTCCATCACATCATTCTCCTAATGATGTGATCCCGTCATCAAATGACAACTCATGTCTGTGGTCAGGAAATATTGACCATCTTTGATCAACGAGCTAGCCAACTAGAGGCTCACTAGGGACATAGTGTTTGTCTATATATCCACACATGTATCTGAGTTTCCGGTCAATACAATTCTAGCATGTATAATAAACGATTATCATGAACAAGGAAATATAATAATAACCACTTTATTATTGCCTCTAGGGCATATTTCCAACAGTCTCGCACTTGCACTAGAGTCAATAATCTAGCTCACATGACCATGTGATTTACATTGTAATGAATCTAACAGCCATAGAGTTCTGGTGTTGATCATGTTTTGCCCGGGGAAGAGGTTTAGTCAACTGGTCCGCAACATTCAGATATGTGTGTACTTTGCAAATGTTTGTGTCCTCCTCCTTGATGTAATACCGGATGGAATTGAAACGACGATTTATGTGTCTAATCCTTTTGTGAAACATGGGCTATTGGCTAGAGCAATGGCGACAGTGTTGTCACAGAAGAGGGTCATTGGGTCCAATGCGCTCAGCTCAACTCCAAGATCCGTCATGAACTGCTTCATCAAGACACCTTCCTTTGTTGCTTCTGAAGCAGCTGTGTACTCCGCTTCAGATGTAGAATCTTCTACCACGATTTGCTTGGAACTACACCAGCTTATGGCTCCACCATTTAGAACAAATATGTATCCCCTTTGAGACTCAAAGTCATCTGGATCTGTGTCAAAGCTTGCATTGACGTAACCCTTTACGACGAGCTCTTGATCACCTCCATAAACGAGAAACATGTCCTTAGCCCTTTTCAGGTACTTAAGGATATTCCTGACTATTGTCCAGTGTTTCATTCCTAGATCACTCTGAAACCTCCCTGCCATGCTTCTGGCGAAGCTGACAGATGGTCTTGTGCATAACATCGCATACATAATAGAGCCTATGGCTGAAGCATAGGGGATAGCACTCATATTTACTCTATCCTCCGTAGTCGTCAAGCATTGAGTCTTACTCAACTTCGCACCTTGTAATACAGGCAATAACCCCTTCTTGGACTGGTCCATTTTGAACTTCATCAAAACCTTATCAAGACATTTGTTCTGTGAAAGTCATATTAAGTGTCTCGATCTATCTCTAAAGATTTTGATGCCCAATGTGTAAGTAGATTCTCCAAGGTCTTTCATTGAAAAACTCTTATTCAAATATATATTCATGCTTTCTAAAAGTTCTATATTGTTTCCAATCAGCAATATGTCATCCACATGTAATATTAGAAAAGCTATAGAACTCCCACTCACTTTCTTGTAGATACAAGCTTCTCCATAAACTTGTATAAACCAAAACGCTTTGATCGCCTCATCAAAGTGAAGATTCCAACTTCGAGATGCCTGCACCAGTCCATAAATGGATCGCTGGAGCTTGCAAACTTTGTTAGCATTTTTAGGATTGACAAAACCTTCCCGTTACATCATATACAAGTGTTCCTTAAGGAAACCATTAAGGAATGTTGTTTTGACATCCATCTGCCAGATCTCGTAATCGAAAAATGCAACTATTGTTAACATGATCCTAACGGACTTAAGCATCGCTACGGGAGAGAAAGTCTCATCGTAGTCAACTCCTTGAACTTGTGAAAAAACTTTTGCAACAAGTCGAGCTTTATAGACGGTGACATTATCGTCCGCGTTCGTATTTTTTTAAAAGATCCATTTATTCTGTATGGCCTTACGATCAAATGGTAAGTCCTCCAAAGTCCACACTTTTTTCTCATACGTGGATCCTATCTCAGATTTCATGGCCTTTGGCCATCTGTTGGAATCTAGGCCCACCATCGCTTCTTCATAGCTCGTAGGTTCATTATTGTCAAACAACATGACCTCTAAGACAGGAGCCAGTTGCAACTCAGGGGCGGTACGAGTCCTTGTTGACCTACAAGGTTCAGTAGCAACTTGATCTGAAGCTTCATGATCATCATCATTCGCTTCCTATTCACTTGGTGTAGGCGCCTAATACGTCTCCATCGTATCTATATTCTTTGATTGTTTCATGCCAATATTATACAACTTTCACTTATTTTTGGCAAAATTTTATATGATTTATTAGACTAACATATTGATCCAGAGCCTAGTGACAGTTCCTGTTTGTTGCATGTTTTTTGTTTTGCATGATATCCATATGAAATGAAGTCCACACACGATAAAAATTTACAAAGAATTATTTTGGAATGTTTGTGAATTTTTGGAGTTGTAATCAACGCAAACGGAGGCCATAGCCACCACGAGATACCACGACACGCCAGAGGGCCCAAGCACGTGGTGATGTATTGTGCTCACCTTGTAAGTTGGTTGGAGCTCTCCTTCGGGTGCAACGAAGCTTATATCCAGAAACAAGTCATGTTAAAATCTCAGAGCAATCAGAGTTACGCATCTCCGGGAATATAAGAAATGGTTTTTGGAGGGGCTCCTACCACTCCACCGCCATGGAGGCCATGGACCAAAGGGGGAACTCTCCTCCCATCTAGGGGGGAGGCCAAGGAGGAAGAATAAGGAGGGGGGCTCTGTCCCCCTCTCTCCTAGTGGCGCAAGAATGCCGTGGGGGCAAGGATCATGACGGAGATCTACATCAACAATCACCTCTCTTACCCACTGTAATCTCTACTTAATTATGGTGCTCAACACTATATATTATTTCCCAATGATATGTGGCTGTCGTATGATGTTTGAGTAGATCTATTTTGTCATATGGGCTAATCGACGACCGCAGTTGGTTTGAGTGTATATTTGGTTATAATTCTGTCCTATGGTACCCTCCATCTCGCGCAAATGTGAGGGGTGCCCTCTGTAGGGTGTTGCAATACGTTCATAATTTTCTTATGGTGGGTTGCATGAGTGACAAAAGCACATACCCGAGTAGGTGGGTTGTTGTGTATGGGAGTAAAGAGGAGTTGATACTTAAGGCTATGGTTGGTTTTACCTTAATGATCTTTAGTATTTTGGATGCTTTCTAGAGTTCCAATCATAAGTTCATATGATCCAACTAGAGAAAGTATGTTAGATCATGCCTCTCCCTCATATAAAATTGCAAGAATGATTACCGATCTAGTTATCGATTGCCTAGGGACAAATCTTTCTCTTTTGTTACACCAAAAGCTTTCTACTAAAGTATTTACTTTTATTGTTCGTTTATTAAATCAGCACCTAACTTTTATTTCCATGTTCTTTATTATCTTGCAAAGTACTTCTACTTTTATTCTCGCAAAGTAGTTTCATACTTGTTCAAGGTAAACCAAGCATTAGCGTGCGTAGAGTTGTATCGGTGGTCGATATAACTTGAGGTAATATTTGTTCTACCTTTAGCTCCTCATTGGGATCGACACTATTACTTATCAAAAAAGGCTACAAACGATCCCCTACACTTGTGGGTTATCAGCGGGGCAGAAACATCTTTCTGCGTCGTGTTACTATCCAACTGAAGTGACGGTTCAACAATCTCATCAAGTTCTACTTTCCTCCCACTCAATTCTTACGAGAGAAACTCTTTCTCGAGAAAGGAACCGTTTTTAGCAACAAACACTTTGCTCTTGAATCTGAGATAGAAGGTATACCCAACTATTTCCATGGGGTATCCTATGAAGACGCACTTGTCCGCTTTGGGTTCGAGCTTATCGGGTTGAATCCCTTTTACATAAGCTTCGCAACCCCAAACTTTAAGAAACAATAGCTTAGGTTCCTTGTCAAACCATAATTCATATGACATCATCCCAACAGACTTTGATTGTGCCCTATTTAAAGTGAATGTAGTTGTCTCTAATGCATAACCCCAAAATGATAGTGGGAAGTCAATGAGAGACATCATAGATCGCACCATATCCAATAGAGTATGATTAAAACTCTCGGACAAACCATTACACTGTGGTGTTCCACGTGGCGTAAGCTATGAAACGATTCCACACTGTTTCAAATGCATGCCAAACTCATAACTCAGATATTCTCCACCACGATGAGATCATAGAAATTTAATCTTCTTGTTATGATGATTCTCTACTTCACTCTGAAATTGTTTGAATTTTTCAAATGTTTTAGACTTGTGTTGCATTAAGTAAATATATACCAGTATCTACTCAAATCATCAGTGAAGGTAAGAAAATAACGATATCCACCGCATGCCTCCACACTCATGGGACCGCACACATCAATATGTATGATTTCCAAAAAGTCACTTCCCCGCTCCATTGTACCAGAGAACAGGGATCTGGTCATCTTGCCTAAAAGGCATAGTTCGCATGTATCAAGCGATTCAAAATCGAGTGATTCCAAGAGACCATCAACATAGAGCTTCCTCATCCGTTTTACACCAATATGACCTAAGTGGTGGTGCCACAAGAAAGTGGTACTATCATTATTAACTTTGTATCTTTTGGCACCGATGTTATAAATGTCTCTATCATTACTATCGAGATTCAAGAAGAATAAACCATTCACATTATGTGCATGACCATAAAAGATGTTACTCATATAAATAGAACAACCATTATTCCCTGGTTTAAATGAATAACTGTCTCGCAATAAACAAGATGTAGATATAATGTCCATGCTCAAAGCAGGCACCATACAAAAATTATTCAGGTTTACTACTAATCCCGATGGTAATTAAAGAGCGAGCATGCCGACGGTGATCACATCAACCTTGGAACCATTTCTGACGTGCATCATCACTTCATCCCTCGCCAGCCTCTGTTTATTCCGCAGTTCCTATTCGAGTTACAAATACGAGCAACCGAACCGGTATCACATACCCATGCACTACTACAAGAGCTAGTGAGGTACACATCAATAACATGTAAATCAAATATACCTTTGTTGACGTTGCCAGCCTTCTTATCAGCCAGGTACTTGGGGCAATTCCACTTCCACTGGACAGTCCCCTTGCAATAGAAGCACTCAGTCTCAGGCTTGGATCCAGCCTTGGGTTTCTTCATGGGAGCGGCAACTGGCTTGCCACCCTTCTTGAAGGTTACCTTCTTTCCATTGCCTTTCTTGAAACTAGTGGTTTTATTCACCATCAACACTTGATGCTCCTTCTTGATTTCTACTTCCGCGACTTTCAGCATCACGAAAAGCTCGAAGACAGACTTGTTGATCCCTTGCATATTATAGTTCATCACGAAACCTTTGTAGCTAGGTGGTAGTGACTGGAGAATTCTGGCAGTGACCGTCTCTAGCGAAAGTGTAACTCCCAAATCATCAAGTGGTTGTAGTACCCAGACATTCTGAGCAGGTGCTCACTGACAAAACCGTTCTCTTCCATCTTGCAGCTGAAGAACTTATTCGAGGTCTCATACATCTTGATCTGGGCATTTGCTTGATATATTAACGTCAACTCCTGGAATATCTCATATGCTCCATGGTATTCAAAACACTTTTGAAGTCCCGATTCTAAGCATTACAACATGGCACACTATCGAGCAGTCATCAGAACATGCCTGCCAGACGTTCACAACTTCTGTAGGCAACACTGGAGGGGGCAGCGCACCAAGTGGTGCATCAAGGACATAAGCCTTTTGCGAAGCTGTGAGGATAATCCTCAAATTAAGGACCCAGTCCACATAGTTACTTCCATCATCTTTCAGCCTAGCTTTCTCTAGGAATGCATTAAAATTCAGAGGAGCTACAACGCGGGCCATTGAACTACAACATAATTCACAAAGACAACTTAGACTATGTTCATGAAACTGAGTTCAATTAATCATATTACTCAAGAACTCCCACTCAAATCAACATCCCTCAGGTTGTCTAAGTGTGACATGATCCAAATCCACCAACCCGAGTCTGATCATCACGTGAGATGAGGTGGTTTCAATGGTGAACATATCCATGTTGATCATATCTACTGTATGACTCATGTTTGACCTTTCGATCTCCTGTGTTCCGAGGCCATGTTTGTACATGCTAGGCTCATCAGTTTAACCCAAGTGTTCCACATGTGCAAAATTGGCTTAGACCCGTTGTATGCGAACGTAGAGTCTAGCAGTTCTTTGTCGTCTGCCAGTTCTTTGCCGCCAGCTGGCAGACGGCAAAGCAGCTGTTTGCCATCAGTTTCCAGAAAACAAACGGCAAAGAATTAGCTGACGGCAAAGAAGCTCTTTGCCATCAGCCAGTTCTTTGCCGTCCGCCAGCGGACGGCAAAGAGGAAGGGTGGCCCACTAACGAGGACAACCTAACGTCCACTTTCTTTGACGTCTGCTAGCGGACAGCAAAGAAGCTTTCCCGTCCGCTAGCAGATGGTAAAGAAAGTGGCCAACCTAACGGCCGTTAGCTAGGCTCTTTGCCATATGCGAGCTTTGACCTAACAAAAGCCCATGCCTCACCCCTCTCTCTCTATCCCCTCTGTCTCTCTGCCACCGACCTCGTGCCAGAGCTGCGCCGTCCCCGTGCTCGAGCTGCGCCGTCCCCGTGCCCGAGCCGCCCCCGCCGCCGACCACCACCGCCCCCGCCGCCGACCACCATCGCCCCCGCCGCCCAAGCGCCCCGCCCAGGCCTTGCGGCCGCCCCGCCGCCCAATGCCCCGCCCAAGCCTTGTGGCCGCCCTGCCCCTCTCCATCCAGCCACCCCCCCCCCCGCCGCTGCCGCCGCCAGGCGCCGCCCCGCCACCCCGATGCCCCGGCCCCCACCGCCCGGCCCCTCTACGTCCATCCACCCCCCACCGCCCAGCGTCGCTCCGTCCGTCCGCCCTGGTGAGGTTCTTCCTCTTTTTTTCTTACTTTTTTCTTGTTGTTTTTTTATTTAGATTAGTTGCTTTTTAGGTTAGTTGCTTTTTTTAGGTTAGTAGATTGTAGGTTAGTTCTTTTATATTTAGTCATATTTTAGGTTAGTACATTTTAGGTTAGTCATATTTTAGGTTATTAGTACGTTTTGTGAGATGAAAAAAATAAGAAAAGAAGAAACAGTAGAAGTGGAGAGGAAAAAGGAAAATAAGGAAAATGAAGAAGAAAAAGAAGACAAGAAGAAGAAGGAAAAGAAGGAAGAAGAATAAAAAGATGGAGAGGAAAAAGGAAAATAAAGAAGAAGAAGAAGAAGAAGAAGTAGAAGAAGAGGAAAAGGAGGGTCGCCGAGGGAAAAGAGGGTTGCCGAGTGGTCAAGGGGTTAAGGATCGAGGTGAAAAGGAGTCAAGGGTCTAGGGGTCGAGGATCGAGGTGTCGAGGGGTCGAGGGGAAAAGGGGAAAAGGGGTCGAGGTCGCCAAGGGGTTGAGGGGTCGAGGATTTGCCATCCCGACCACGACCCCCTGACCCCGACACCCCGACCATGACACGACACCCCGACACCCCGACACCGACACGACACCCCGACGCCACGACCCCGACACAGCACCCTGACCCCGACACGGCACCCTCGACCCCGACACAGCACCCCGACCCCGACACGACACCACAGACACCCCGACCCCCGAAACAACACCCCGACACCCCGACACGACACCCCCTGCCCTGACACAGCACCCCTACCCCTAACACGACACCCCCAACGCCCCGACACCCCGACCCCGACACGACACCACAGACACCCCGACCCCCGACACAACACCCCAACACCCCGACACGGCACCCTCGACCCCGACACAGCACCCCTACCCCGACACGACACCCCCCACACCCCGATCCCAAAAAAGGTGCTCTTCGGCCTCCAAGAGGTCGACAGGTCATATATTTGTGAATTATGAGTTAGGTCATATATTTTTCGATTTTGTTATACAAAACATCATATTTATGTTGATCAGGTGGATTTAAATATGCAGGTGTTTCGTTGCTACGAGGGTCTGGTGTTCGATGACCTCCTCGTGCGTTCGACGAGCTCCGCCCCTGCATTCGTGGGTGAGCACAAATGACATCTCCTCGTGCCCCCTTCATTTCCTATGTTCCGGTCTTCGTGCCGATGAAACTTGCTAGCTATAGGTGTCTTCAATCAGCAGTATGCGTGACCACTATGCGTCTCCCGTTCGAAAGGGTTACATCTATAAATATGCATTCATTAGCATATTTCTAACCGTGATTCTATCGAATTGTCCAACGTTATCCATGGACAGCCCGAGTATGTGTAGATTGGGTTTGTTTTCCCATATGCTCTGCTCCGGATCCGATGCATAATTTCGTTAGTGCCTCCCTGTTGTTCTTCGGGTACACATCCTCTCTGCTTATTGCCGAGACGTGTATCAGGAGAACAGCGGGGAGGTGCTGCCAAAATTGTGCGTCGGACCCGGAGCGGAGCATGGGAAAACAAACCCAATCTACACATACTCGAGCGGGATTAGGACCTATCTTTACCTACTAGTGTCTAGGTTGCATCGACATAATGAAACTGAGAAACTCTATTAACTGATGAATATGGTTTGCTGAATTATGTATATATTTTGTGCTTGTCTAGTAGCTAGGCAAGATGAGTGATCGTGGGTGGATGTACACCGATCACACTAGTCAGAAAGACAGGACCCGTGAATGGTTAACAAAAACTAAGGAGTTTGTGAGAGTCGCATTTGCAAATGAACAGAAAACAACCTGGTGCCCTTGTGTCGATTGCGACAACTGTAAGAAGAAGTCAGAGTTTGAAATGATCAAACACCTGCAGAAGTGGGGTTTTACGCCTAATTATACAGTCTGGACATTTCATGGTGAGTCTGCCCAATGTGCCAAAGCTGAGGTGGTTCGTCATCGCACCGACGAGCATGGTACCGGGATCGAAGACATGGTGCAAGACTTTGATGATGCTCCAGATTCGGACGATGAGATAGAGGAATCTGCAAAGGCCTTTTATGAAATGTTGGAGTCTTCAAAACAACCTCTCTACGAGCACACTAAGCTTTGTCAGCTGGATGCCATCGCGCAAGTAATGGCTCTAAAGGCTCAGTTCAACTTGGGTAGAGAATGCTACGACGCGATGATGACGATATTTGGAAGCTTTCTACCCAAAGGCCATGTATTGCCACCAAACCTATACTAGTCTGACAAAATCCTATGTGCGCATAAGATGCCCTATGAGAAGATAGATGCATGTGAGAATGGATGTGCCTTATTTAGGCTTGAGTATGCGGGCTTCAACTATTGCCCCATTTGCAATGCTTCCAGGTATGTTCTGGTAGACAACGGTATGGGTGAGAAGAGTCAGACCAAAATCCCCATTAATGTTCTTCGGTATCTGCCAATCATACCAAGACTTCAACATCTTTTCATGGTCAAAGAGACGGCTAGACAAATGATGTGGCATAAATTGGGCAAAAGAACAGAATTGGATGCAGATGGCAAACCGATGTTGGGATACACTTCACACGCTTTTGCGTGGAAGCACTTCGATGCATTACATAAGGATAAAGCGGCAGATCCAAGGCATCCTCGAGTTGCCATCAACACGGATGGGTTCAATGTGTATGCTATGACGGCAGCACAATACAGTTGTTGGCCTGTATTTGTCATTCCACTCAATCACCTCCTAGAGAGATTATGAAAAGAAAGAACATTTTCCGGACGTTGATAATTCCAGGGCCCAAATATCCAGGGAAGAATATGAATGTGTACATGCAACCGCTTAAGGATGAATTGCAAGAAGCCTGGGATAATGGGATCAAGACATACGATGCCGCTACAAAAAAGAACTTCAAAATACATCTGTGGTACATGTACTCGACGCATGACTTGCCGGCGTATGCGCTATTCGTTGGCTGGTGTGTGCATGGAAGGTTTCCGTGCCCCATATGCAAGGCAACTCTTCAGTTCCGTTGGATGGAGGCGGGTCGCAAGTTTTCTTGCTTCGACATGCATAGACAGTTCCTGGATCCTGCCCATAAGTTTCAGAAAAGATAAGAAGAATTTCATCAAAGGTAGAGTTGTCAAAAACACTGTACCACGTGCGTTGACAGGCCAACAGATCCTGGATCAGATAAACGCTCTCGAGCCGGATCCAGATCATCCAGGGTATTTCAAAGGGTATAATATGGAACACGGCTGGACTCACAAGATATGTTTGTGGGATCTGCCTTACTTTAAAGACCTCCTTTGCCCACACAACATCGACGTTTATGATGTGTCGCCACATTTTAGACCACCGCCCCTCAATGAAGATGATTATGAACCTCATATTAACCCAGACACATATGAAGGAGAATTATTCAAGAAACACGTGTTTCCAAAAAACGTTTCAAGAACCGCTCTACTTCATCCCAGAACATTGAGGTCGACAGCAACAGTGAACCCGACTTCATCCTTGAGCAAGAACAAGAAGAGACGGAAGAAGAAGAGGTTACTGCTGCGGATGACCTAACAATGCTTGAGCGATTACATAGAGGCCTTCCACATGTTAATGCATTTATTGATGATGCTAATGAGCACGTCATTACTGGTAGTGATGATGATTATGCATTTATTGATCCCGGAGCATATATAGACGATGAAGATTAATATTAGTAATGTGAGGTATGCAATTATTATTATGTACATATATATTATTAATTAGTTCATGTTATTAGGTATTCAATTTTTTATGTTGAACTAATTTCGTTCACTCTTTGTCATTGCAGGTGTTGACAGATGGTGGGCGGGGGTGGAGAGCGCTCTGAGCCTCCTTCCTCGGCGCGTTCTGGGAGGGGTGCTATTATTTCACCCCAGCAACTCCGGAGAGTGCTGGAATGCTTGGATGTATATTGTTGATATTGTTGATATATATGCGATATTCTGTCAAACTAAATGATTTCAAGAAAAAAACAGAAAAAACAGGGGCAATATAGCCACTTTGTCGTCTGCTGGCAGACGACAAAGAGCTTTGTCGTCAGCCAGCAGACGGCAAAGGTGCCACGTGGCAGCTGCCTATGCAACCTGGGGCTGGCCTAGGTGGGTTCTTTGTCGTCCGCTGGCCGACGGCAAAGACCTAAGGTTCTTTGCCGTCTGCCAGCGAACAGCAAAGAACCCACCTAGGCCAGCAAAAAACAGGTACTTTGTTGTCCGCTCGC
Source organism: Hordeum marinum (assembly GCA_022496015.1). NCBI lineage: Eukaryota > Viridiplantae > Streptophyta > Magnoliopsida > Poales > Poaceae > Hordeum > Hordeum marinum. The sequence goes on from CM039678.1 coordinate 271,081,976, forward strand.
AGACGGCAAAGCACGCCATTAAGCCCTTAACGAAGCTAAGTTTCCACGTGTGCCGTCCAGGCCATTTGCCGTCCGCTGGCGGACGGCAAAGATTTAAAGGTCTTTGACATCCGCCAGCAGACGGCAAAGCACCCTTTACCGTGGCTTATTCAGCCAGACGGTTGGCCGTCTGCAGGCCGACGGCAAAGACTTTGCCGTCCGGGATGCATGCCTTTCCTTCCCGGGATGGCTGACGGCAAAGTGACTGATTCTTGTAGTGTCAATCACACCCGATCATCACATGGTGCTTCGAAACGACGAACCTTCGCAACGGTGCACACTTGGGGAGAACACAATTTTAATCTTGAAATTTTAGTGAGGATCATCTTATAATGCTACCGTCGTCCTAAGCAAAATAATGCATAAAAGGCTTAACATCACATGCAAATCATATAAGTGACATGATATGGCCATCATCATCTTGTGCTTTTGATATCCATCTCCAAAGCACCGACATCATCTCCATCATAACCGGCATGACACCATGATCTCCATCATTGTTTTGTCACGTGGTTGTCGCACCATCTATTGCTTCTACAACTATTGCTAACACATAGCGATAAAGTAAAAGCAATTACATGGCGTTTAGTGATTTACACGCAGGTCATACAAGAAATTTAAGACAACCCAATGGCTCCTGTCGGTTGTTGTACTCATCGACATGCAAGTCGTGATAACTGTTACAAAACATGATCATCTCCTACATCAACATGTATCAAATCATGTCTTTTCCATATCACGTCACAACATGCCTTGCAAAAACAAGTTAGACATCCTCTACTTTGTTGTTGCAAGTTTTACGTGGCTGCTATGGGCAACTAGTAAGAATTGTTCTTACCTACGCAAAGCAACAATGGTGATATTCAAGTTTCCTTTTAACCTTCTACAAGGACCGCCTCGGTCAAATCCTATTTAATTAAAGTGGGAGAGACAGACAGATGTCAGCCATCTTTATGCAACAAGTTACATGTTAGTCGATGGAACCGGTCTCTCGTACATGGACGAGTAAAGTTGGTCCAAGCCTCTTCATCCCACAATACCGCCAAATCAAGATAAGACCAAGGAGGTAAGGAATCTGAACATCAACGCCCACAAACTCTTTTGTGTTCTACTCGTGCATGTTATCTACGCATAAACCTAGCTCATGATGCCACTGTTTTGGAACATTGCATGGGAAACAACAAAATTCCTACGAACACCCAAGATCTATCTATGGAGATCAACAGCTATGAGAAGGAGAGTGGATCCACATACCCTTATAGATCATTAAGCAAGAAGCGTTCAGAAATGCGATTGATGTAGTCGAACGTCTTCGCGATCCAACTCACAATCCGTGTCGCTATCCAATCACAATTCGTCTTGATCTAGCGCGGAACGGACATCACCTCCACGTTCAGCACACGTACAGCTCGATGGCGTCTTTGCCTCCTTCATCCATCAAGCAAGGGCGGAGAGGTAGATGAGTTCTCCGGTTGCACGATGGTGAGGTGGCGGTTGTGGTGGAGCTGTTCCGGCTGGGCTTCACGAAGCACTACCGAAACCAATCTAGTGGAGAAACTGATCTAGAGGGACGGAGAGGGCTGCATCATGGTCTTCAGGTGTGTCTGCCCTCTCTCCCCTCTAGTATATATAGGGGGACGGGAGATTGGGCTGCACCCGAGGGTTCCGCTTGGGGAATGTTGCATGGGAAACAAAAATTTCCTACGCGCATACAAGATCTATCCATGGTGATGAGCATCTACGAGAGCAGAGATCAGATCTACATGCCCTTGTAGATCGCCAAGCAGAAGCATTAAGAAACGCGGTTCATGTAGTCGAGCATCTTCGAGATCCAAATCGCAAGTCGTCCCACGAACTCCCGATCAGGTCAGACACCTCGGCGTTCAACACACGTGCAGCTTGATGACACCTTCACCTCCTCGATCAAGCGAGCGATGGTGAAGTAGTAGCTCGAGTCCTTCCGGCAGCACGACAGCATGGTGGCGCGGTGAAGGGACTGATACGACAGGGCTTCGCCGTGCACAGCCGAATGAATCTAGAGAAGAAGAACGAGCGATGAGGGAGGGAGAGGCTGCAACATGGCTTAAGGTGTCGACAGCCCTCCCTCCCCTCACATATATATAGGGGAGAGGAGGAGGGCGCCGGTGCCTTAGGGTTCCCAACCCTAGTGGCGGGGGCCAACATGGGTGCGGTGGCCGAGGTGGGTGCCTTAGCCCCCAAAGCAAGTGGTGTGGGGCCCCCTTCCTTGTGCCAGACCTAGCCCAAACGCATGGGCCTTGGGTGCCAGGTGCGGCCAGCCCACCAGGGGCTGGTGTGACCCCTCTCACAGCCCATGGGACCCTCCGGGGCAGGTGGACCTCCTCGGTGGACTCCCAAAACCCTTCACGCATTTCTGTCACAAAACCGGGAAGTCTCGGAACCTTTCCGGACTTCGATTCTCTCCATTCTATATATCATTCTTCACCTTCGGACCATTCCGGAGTTCCTCATCATGTCCGGGATCTCATCCGGGACTCCGAACAACCTTTGGTCACCAACATAAAAAAAACTCGAATATACTTATATCATTACCAAGCCTTAAGTGTGTAGATCCTATGGGTTCGAGAACTATGCAGACATGACCGAGACACCTCTACGGTCAATAACCAATAGTAGGACCTGCATGCCCATATTGGTTCATACACATTTTATGAACATATTTATCGGTTGAACCCCTATGTCAAGGATTTAGTTAATCCTGGATGATGTTCCCTTTGTTTCTTTGGTATGTTACTTGCCCGAGATTCGGTAGTGGGTATCTCTATACCTAGTTCAATATCGTTACCGAAAAGTCTATTTACTCATTCCATACTATAATATCTCGTGGCTAACTCTTTAGTCACTTTGCTTGCAAGGCTCTTTGTGATGTTGTTTTACCGAGTGGGCCCTAAGATACCTCTCCCTCACACGGTGTAAAAATCCCCAGTCTTGATCCATGCCCACTCAACAGACACCCATGGAGATACCTGTAGAGCATCTTTGTAGTTACCCAGTTACATTGCAACATTTGATACACACAAGGTAATCCTCCAGTGTCAATGAGTTGCATGATCTCATGGTCATAGGAACAGATACTTGACATGTAGAAAAATATAGCAATAAACTGACACGATCATATGCTACGTTCATTGTTTGGGTCTTGTCCATCATACCATTCTCCTAATTATGTGATCAAGTAATGAAATGACATCTCATGTCTATGGCTAGGAAACCTTGACCATCTTTCATCAACGAACTAGTCTACTAGAGGCATACTAGGAACATAGTGTTGTCTATGTATCCACACATGTATTTATGTTTCCAATCAATACAATTATAGCATGGATAATAAACGATTATCATGAACAAGGAAATATAATAATAACCACTTTATTATTACCTCTAGGGCATATTTCCAATAGTCTCCCACTTGAAGTAGAGTCAATAATCTAGCTCACATCACTATGTGATTTACATTGTAATGAATCTAACACCCATACAATTGTGGTGTTGATCATGTTTAGCCCTTGGAAGAGGTTCAGTCAATGGGTCTGCAACATTTAGATCCGTGTGCACTATGCAAATAATGTCCTCCTCCTTGATATAATCGCAGATGGAATTGTGGGATCCCTTTATGTGTCTGGTCCTCTTGTGAAACCTTGGTTCCTTGGCCAAAGCAATGGCACGAGTGTTGTCACAGAACAGAGTCATCGGGTTCAGTGCACTAGGCACTTCTCCAAGATCTGTCATTAACCCCTTCGTTTAGATACCTTCCTTTTCCGCTTCCGAGGCAGCGATGTACTCCGCTTCGCATGTAGAATCAGCTACCACACTCTGCTTGGAACTGCGCCAGCTTGCTGCTCCCCCATTGAGAATAAATCAGTATCCGTTTTGAGACTTAGAGTCATCTAGATCAGTGTCAAAGCTTGCATCGATGTAACCCTTTACAATGAGCTCTTGATCACCTCCATAAACAAGAAACATTTCCTTAGTCCATTTCAGGTACTTAAGGATATTCTTGACCGCCGTCCAGTGGTCCATTCTTGGATCACTTTGAAATCTTCCGGACATACTTATGGCAAGACTGACATCGGTTCTTGTGCACAGGATTGCATACATGATAGAGCCTATTGCTGAAGCATATGGGATGACACTCATCTTTTCTCTATCTTATGCAGTCACTGAGCATTGAGTCCTACTCAACTTCACACCTTGCAATACAGGCAAGAACCCCTTCTTCGACTAATCCATTTTGAACTCCTTCAAAACTTTGTCAAGGTATATGCTCTTTGCAAATTCTATTAAGCGTCTCGATCTATCCCCATAGGTCTTGATGCCTAATATGAAAGCAGCTTCTCCTAGTTCCTTCATTGAAAAACTCTTTTGTTCCAATATTCCTTCACGCTTTCCAACATTTCTATATTGTTTCCAATCAGCAATATGCCATTCACATATAATATAAGAAATTCTATAGAGCTCCCACTCACTTTCTTGTAAATACAAGCTTCTCCATAAACTTGTATAAACCCAAACGCTTTGATCACCTCATCAAAGCGAATTCTAACTCCAAGATGCTTGCACTAGTCCATAAATGGATCGCTGGAGTTTGCAAACTTTTTCAGCATTCTCTGGATCGACGAAACCTTTTGGTTGTATCATATACAACTCTTCCTTAAGGAAACCGTTAAACAACACTGTTTTGACATCCATCAGCCAAATTTCATAATCAAAAAATGCAGCTATTGCTAACATGATTCTAACGGACTTAAGCATCGCTACGGGTGAGAAGATCTCATCATAGTCAACTCCTTGAACTTGTGAAAAACCCTTTGCCACAAGTCAAGCTTTATAGACAGTGACATTACCGTCAGCGTCCGTCTTCTTCTTAAAGATCCATTTGTTCTGAATGGCCTTTTGCCCTTCAGGTAATACTCACAAAGTCCATACTTTGTTTTCATACATGGATCCCATCTCGGATTTCATGGCCTCTAACCATTGGTCGGAATCTAGGCCCATCATCGCTTCTCCATAGCTCGTAGGTTCATCATTGTCCAACAACATGACCTCTAAGACAGGGTTGACGTACCACTCAGGAGCAGTACGCATCCTTGTCGACCTACGAGGTTCGATTGTAACTTGATTTGAAGCTTCATGGTCATCATTATTAACTTCCTTGATGTGTACTATGCAATATTCTTCTTTTAGACTCATGTTGGGCCTCTAAGCACAGAGTTTTGTAGGACACTAGCAATTTTCCCTCAAGTGGATGACCTAAGGTTTATCAATCCGTGGGAGGCATAGGATGAAGATGGTTTCTCTCGAACAACCCTGCAACCAAATAACAAAGAGTCTCTTGTGTCCCCAACACATCTAATACAATGGTAAATTGTATAGGTGAACTAGTTCGGCGAAGAGATGGTGATACAAGTGTAATATGGATGGTAGATATAGGTTTTTGTAATATGAAAATATGAAAACAGCAAGGGAACTAATGATAAAAGTGAGCACAAACGGTATTGCAATGCTTAGAAACAAGACCTAGGGTTCATACTTTCACTAGTGAAAATTCTCTCAACAATACTGACATACTGGAACCATATGTAAATACCTCACGTGCGACAAAGAGTTCACTCCAAAGTCACAAATAGCGGAGAACTAACGAAGAAATTATTGTAGGGTACGAAACCACCTCAAATTTATCTTTTTTGATCAATCTTATGAGCTATCCCTATAAGTGTCACGAACAGCCCTAGAGTTCGTACTAGAATAACACCTTAAGACACACATCAACCAAAACTCTAATGTCACCTAGATACTCCAATGTCACCACGAGTACCCATGGGCTTGATTATACGATATGTATCACACAATTTCAGATTCATCATGCTCAATCCATCACAAAGAACTTGAAAGAGTGCCCCAAAGTTTCTACCGGAGATTCAAGATGAAAACATGTGCCAACCCCTATGCATAGACTCCCAAGGTCACAAAACCCGCAATTTGATCACCAAAACATACATCAAGTGGATCAATAGAACAACCCATTGTCACCACGGATATCCCATCGCAAGACATACATCAAGTGTTCTCAAATCCTTAAAGACTCAATCCGATAAGAAAACTTCAAAGGGAGAACTCAATTCATCACAAGAAGATAGAGAGGGGAAAACTTCATATGATTCATCTATATCAATAAAGCTCGTGGTACATCAAGATCGTGCCATCTCAAGAACACGAGAGAGAGAGAGAGAGAGATCCAACACATAGCTACCGGTACATACCCTCAGCATCGAGGGTGAACTACTCCCTCCTCATCATGGAGACCGTCGGCATGATGAAGATGGCCTCCGGTGATGGTTTCCCCCTCCGACAGGGTGCCGGAATGGGCTCTCGATTGGTTTTTCGTGGCTACAGAGGCTTGCGATAGTGGAACTCCCGATCTAGGTGTTTTTTGGTATTTATAGGAAATTTTGACATCGGTCTCATGTCAAGGGGGTGCTCGTGGAGCCCACAAGCCACAGGGGCGCGACCTAGGGGGTGGTCACGCCTAGCAAGCTTCTGGCCTCCTCGTCCAGTTCCTGGCCCAACTCTTCGCTCCGGTATTTTTTATATTTTCCAAAAATATTCTTCGTAAATTTTCAGCCCATTCCGATAACTTTTATTTATGCACAAAAACAACACCACGGTAGTTCTGCTGAAAACATCGTTCGTTCGGGTTAGTTCTAATAAAATCATATCAAAATCATATAGAATTATTGTGAACATGGCATGAATACTTCATAAATTATAGATACATTGGAGATGTATCATTCCTCTTCAACTGATGTAGGCTCCACAGAAACATCTTTTTGTGCTGCGCTACTCTCTGGTTGAAACAAAGGTTCAACAACCTCATCAAGTTCTATCTTCCTCCCACTCTTTTCTTTTGAGAGAAACTATATCAAGAGAAATGATGTGTTCTTAGCGACAAACACTTTGCCTTCGGATATAAGATAGAAGGTATACCCAACCGTCTCTTTTGGATATCCTATGAAGACGCATTTCTCCGCTTTGGGTTCTAGCTTTTCGGGCTGAAGCATTTTGACATAAGCATCACATCCCCAAAATTTAAGAATGACAACTTTGGTATCTTGCCATACCACAGTTCATATGGCATTGTCTCAACAGATTTCGATGGTGCCCTATTTAAACTGAATGCAGCTGTCTCTAATTCATAAGCCCAAAACAATAGTGGCAAATCGGCAAGAGACATCATAGAACGCACCATATCCAATAAGGTTCGATTACGACATTCGGACAAACCATTACGCTGTGGTGTTCCAGGTGGTGTCAATTGTGAAACAATTCCACATTTTCTTAAGTGATTGCCAAACTCATAACTCAGATATTCTATTCCTCAATGAGATCGTAGGAATTTCATGTTCTTGTTATGATGATTCTCAGCTTCACTCTAAAATTGCTTGAACTTTTCAAATGTTTCATATTTGTGTTTCATTAAGTAAATATACCCATATCTACTTAAGTCATCAGTGAAGGTGAGGAAGTATGCATATCCACCGCACGCCTCAATGCTCATTGGACTGCACACATCAGTATGTATGATTTCCAACAAATCACTTGCCCGTTCCGTTGTTCCAGAGAATGGGGTTTTAGTCATCTTGCCCATGAGGCATGGTTCATATGTGTCAAGCGATTCAAAATTAAGTGACTCCAAAAGTCCATCAGCATGGAGCTTCTTTGTGCATTTTACACCAATATGACCTAAGAAGTAGTGTCATAAGAAAGTGGTACTATCATCATCAACTCTACATCTTTTGGCATCAATGTTAAGAACATGTGTATCATCCCTATCGAGATTCAATAAGAATAAACCCCTCACATTGGGTGCATGACCATAAAAGATATTACTCACATAAATAGACCAACCATTATTCTCTGATTTAAATGAGTAACCGTCTCGCAATAAACAAGATCCAGATATTGTTGGAAATATGCCCTAGAGGCAATAATAAATTAGTTATTATCATATTTCCTTGTTCATGATAATCGTTTATTATCCATGCTATAATTGTATTGATCGGATACTTAGATGCATGTGTGGATACATAGACAAAACCATGTCCCTAGTATGCCTCTAATAGACTAGCTCGTGGATCAAAGATGGCTATGGTTTCCTAGTCATGGACATGAGATGTCATTTGATAATGGGATCACGTCATTAGGAGAATGATGTGATGGACAAGACCCAAACTACAAACGTAGCATATGATCGTGTCAGTTTATTGCTACTATTTTCTGCATGTCAAGTATTTGTCCTATGACCATGAGATCATGCAACTCACTGACACTGCAGGAGTACCTTGTGTGTATAAAACGTCGCAATGTAACTGGGTGACTATAAAGGTGCTCTATAGGTATCTCCGAGGGTGTCTATTGGGTTGGCATGGATCAAGACTGGGATTTGTTACTCCGTGTGACGGAGATGTATCTCGGGGCCCACACGGTAATACAACATCACAATAAGCCTTGCAAGCAATGTGACTAAGTGTTAGTCATGGGATCTTGTATTATGGAACGAGTAAAGAGACTTGCCGGTAACGAGGTTGAACTAGGTATGGAGATACCGACGATCGAATCTCTGGCAAGTAACATACCGAAGAACAAAGGGAACATCATACGGGATTAACTGAATCCTTGACATAGAGGTTCGACCGATAAAGATCTTCATAGAATATGTAGGAACCAATATGGGCATCCAGGTCCCGCTATTGGTTATTGATCGTAGAGGTGTCTCGGTCATGTCTACATAGTTCTCAAACCCGTAGGGTCTGCACACTTAAGGTTTGGTGATGTTTCCGTAGTATAGAGTTATGTGTGGTGGTTACTGAAGGTTGTTCTGTGTCCCAGATGAGATCTCGGACATAACAAGGAGCTCCGGAATTGTCCGGAGGTAAAGATTGACATATAGGAAGTCCTGTTTTGGTCGTCGGAAAAGTTTCGGGCTCATCGGTAGTGTACCGGGAGTGTCGGCAGTGTACCCGGAGACCATCGGGAGGGGTATTTCGACCCAAGAGGCTACATGGGCTGTGTGAGAGTGAATCCCAACCCTTAGTGGTCTGGTGGAAGTCCCACACAAGGCCCATGTGGCTAGGAGAGTAAACCGAAAAGAGATAAGGTGGAAAAAGGCAAAATAGGGAGGAATCCTAGTCCTACTAGGATTGGAGGAGGATTCCTCCTCTCCCACTTGGTTCAGCCGAACCAAGGGCTGGCCCCTTGAGGGACAAGCCTCCTCCTCTCTTCCTCCTATATATACTGGAGGTTTTAGGGTTTTTGGCACGAGTTTTATTTGCCACGTGCTACCCGTTCCTCTAGTGCATTGTTTCTCCTCTAGATCGGTTTTCTGTAGTGCTTAGGCGAAGCCCTGTCGGAATTGATCGACCACCATCGTCGTGGCCCCATCAAACTGCCGGAGAACTCGTCTACCTCTCCGCTCCCTCTTGCTGGATAAAGAAGGTGGAGATCGTCATCGAGCTGTACGTGTGTTGAACGCGGAGGTGCTGTCTGTTCGGCGCTAGATCGAAAGGACCATAATCACGATCGCGAGACGGATCATGATGAGATCGCGGGATAGATCGTGATGAGTTCGCAGGACAGATCGTGATTGGATCGCGGGATGGATCGTGATGAGATCGAGGGATGCTAGGCGATTTGGATCGCGAAGACGTTCGACTACACCAACTGCGTTTCTTAAAGCTTCCCGCTTAGCGATCTACAAGGGTATGTAGATCGACTCTCCATCTCGTAGATGCTCATCACCATGGATAGATCTTGCGTGAGCATAGGAAAATTTTGTTTCCCATGCAACGTTCCCCAACAGTGGTATCAGAGCTACGTCTATGTGTAGATGAGATCTCGAGTCGAATACAAACAGTTTGTGGGCGTTGATGCTTAGATTGCTTCCTCCCTTGGTCATGTTTTGGTTCAGCGGTATTGTGGGATGAAGCGGCCTGGACCAACATTACCCATACGCTTACGAGAGACCATTTCCCTCAACTACAACTTGTTGCAAAAGATGGCTAACGGGTGGCAGTTTCTCCTACTTTAGTTGGATCGGATTCGACAAAGGCAGTCCTTGAGAAGGTTGAAAAGCAACTTATGTATCACCATTGTGGTTTATGCATAGGTGAGAATTGTTCTTGCTAGATACCTGTAGCAGCCACGTAAAACATGCAAAAACAATTAGAGGACATCTAACTTCTTTTTGCAGGGTATGTTGTGATGTGATATGGCCAATTACAAGATGAGATATATGTGATGTATGAGATGATCATGTGTTGTATAGAATATCACGACTTGCATGTCGATGAGTACGGTAACCGGCAGGAGCCATATGGTTGTCTTTAATTATTGTATGACCTGTGTGTCAATCATTAAGCGCTATGTAATGCTTTACTTAATCGCTAAACGGTAGCAATAGTAGTAGAAGCATGGTGGGCGCAACAACCCCGATGGCGACACGTTGATGGAGATCAAGATGATGGAGATCATGGTGTCATGCCGATGACGATGGAGATCATGTCGGTGCTTTCATGATGGAGATCAAAAGCACAAGTTCCTGGCCATATAATATCACTTATGATTTGCATGTGATGTTAATCCTTTTATGCACCTTGTTTTGCGTAGGACGATGATAGCATTATAAGGTGATCCCTCACTTAATTTCAAGATAAATTGTGTTCTCCCCGAGTGTGCATCGTTGCGAAAGTTTGTCGTGTTGAGACACCACATGATGATTGGGTGTGATAGACTGTACGCTCACATAAAATGGGTAGAAGCTAGTGTTGCACATGTAGAACACTCGGGTTAATCTTGACGAGCCTAGCATGTACAGACATGGCCTCGGAACACAAGAGACCGAAAGGTCGAACATGAATCATATAGTAGATATGATCAACATGATAATGTTCACCATTGAAACCACATCAACTCTCACGTGATGATCGGACTTGAGTTGGTGAATTTGGATCATGTATCACTCGAATGACCGGAGGGATGTCAATTTGAGTGGGAGTTCTTAAGTAATATGATTAATTGAACTCATTATCATGAACATAGTCAGTAGTGTCTTTCCAAAATTATGTTGTAGATTACTAGCTCACGCTGTAGCTCCCTTAAAATTTTATATGTTCCTAGAGAAATAGAGTTGAAAGATGTTGGTAGCAATATTGCGGACTGGGTCCGTGATCTGAGGATTGTCCTCATTGCTGCACAGAAGGCTTATGTCCTTAATGCACTGATCGGTGCGCCACCCCCTCTAGCGTCGTCTATAGATGTTGTGAACATCTGACAGGCACGTTCCGATGACTACTTGATAGTTTAGTGAGTCATACATTACAGCTTAGAATTGAGGCTCCAAAACATTTTGAACGTCACGGAACATATGAGATGTTCTAAGAGCTGAAATTGGGATCTCAGGCTCGTGCCCGTGTTGTGAGATATGAGATCTCCAACAAGATTCTTTGTTTGCAAGATGAAGGAGAATAGCTCAATCGTTGAGCATGTGCTCAGATTGTCTGGGTGCTACAACCGCTTGAATCAAGTGGGAGTTAATCTTCCAGATAAGATAGTGATTGATATAGTTCTCCAAGTCACTGTCACTAAGCTACTAGAACTTGGTGATGAACTATAAAATGCCAGGGATAGAAATAATGATCCCTGAGCTATTCGCGATGTTTAACACCGCGAAAGGTAGAAATCAAGAAGCAGCGTCAAGTGTTGATGGTTAGTAAAAACCACTAGTTTCGAGAAGGGCAAGGAGGGAAACTTCATTGATGGCAAGTCAGTTGCTGCTCCAATGAAGCAACCCAAAGTTGAACCCAAACCCGAGACTAAGTGCTTCGATTATGAGGAGAGCGATCGCTGAAGCGGAACAACCCTAGATACTTGGTGGATAAGAAGGCTGGCAACGTCAACAGAAGTATATTTGATATACGTGTTATTGATGTGTACCTTGCTAGTACTCCTAGTAGCACCTAGGTATTGGATACCGGTTCGGTTGCTAAATATTAGTAACTAGAAATAAAAGCTACGGAATAAACGGAGAACTAGCTAAGGGTGAGGTGACGATGTGTGTTGGAAATGTTTCCAAGGTTGATGTGATCAACATCATACGCTCTCTCTACCTTCGAGATTAGTGACGAACCTAAATAAATGTTATTTGGTGTTTTGCGTTGAGCATGAACGTGATTAGATCGTATTTATTGCAACATGGTTATTCATTTAAGTTAGAGAATAATGGTTATTCTGTTTACATGAATAATACCTTCAATGGTCATGCACCTAGTGAGAATGGTTTGTTGAATTTTGATCGTAGTAATACACATGTTCATAACATTGCCGCCAAAAGATACAAAGTTAATAATGATAGTACCACATACTTGTGGCATTGCCGCTAAATGTCATGATGGTATAAAGCGCATGAAGAAACTCCATGTTGATGGATCTTTGGACTCATTCGATTTCGAATCGGTTGAGACATGCGAACCATGCCTCTTGGGAAAAATGACTAAGGACCCCGTTTTCCGGATTGATGGAGCGGGAAAGTGATTTATTGGAAATGATACATGTTGATGTATGCAATCTAATGAGTCTTGTAGCGTGCGGTGGATATCATTATTTTCTTACCTTCACTGATGATTTGAGTAGATATAGTGTATATTTACATAATGAAACACAAGTCTGAATCATTTGAAAGGTTCAAGCAAATTCAGAGTGAAGTTTAAGATCATTGTGACAAGAAGATAAAAATGTCTGCGATATGATCGTGGAGGTGAATGTCAGAGTTACGAGTTTTGCATACAACTTTAGACAATGTGAAAGTTGTTTCACAACTCACGCCACCTGGAACACCATAGTGTGATGGTGTGTCCGAACATCATAGTCGTGCTCTATTGGATATGGTTCGGGATATGATGTCCCTTATCATTTTGCTACTATAGTTTTGGGGTTATGCGTTAGAGACAACTACATTCACTTTAAATAGGGCACCATCTAAATCCGATGAGATGACACCGTGTGAATTATGGTTTGATAGAAACCTAAGCTGTCATTTCTTGATGTTAGGGGCTGCGACGCTTGTGTGGAAAATGTTTTCACCTAGTGAGCTTGAACCCAAAGCGGACAAATGCATCTTCATAGAATACCCTAAGAACAGTTGGGTGAACCTTCTATCTCAGATCCAAGCATAAAGTGTTTGTTGCTAAAATGGATCCTTTCCCGAGAAAAAGTTTCTCTCGAAAGAATTGAGTGGGAGGAAGATAGAACTTGATGAGGTTGTTGAACCTTTGTTTCAACCAGAGAGTAGCGCAGCACAGAAAGATGTTTCTGTGGAACCTACGTCAGTTGAAGAGGAAGTAAATGATGATGATCATGAATCTTCGGATCAAGTTACTATCGAACCTTGTAGGTCGACAATGATGTGTACTGCTCCTGAGCGGTACGACAACCCTGTCTTGGAGGTCATGTTGTTGGACAACGATGAGCCTACGAGCTGTGGAGAAGCGATGATGGGCCCGGATTCCGACAAATGGTTAGAGGCCATGAAATCCGAGAAATGATCCATGTATGAAAACCAAGTATAGACTTTGGTAGACTTGCTCATTGGACGGCAGGTCGTTGAGTACAAATGGACCTTTAAAATGAAGACGGACGCTGATGGTAAATGTCACCATTTATAAAGCTTGACTTGTCGCAAAGAAGTTTCTGCCAAGTTCAAGGAGTTGAGTGCGATGAGACTTTCTCACTCGTAGAGATGCTAAAGTCTGTTGGAATTATGTTAGCAGTTGATGCATTTTTCAATTATGAAATCTGGCAGATGGATGCCAAAACATCGTTTCCTTCCTTAAGGAAAGGTCGTATGAGATACAACCAGAAAGTTTTTGTCATTCCTAAGGATCCTAAAAAGTGTGCAAGCTTCAGTGATCTTTCTATGAACTGAAGCAAGCATCTCGGAGTTGGAATATACACTTTGATGAGGTAATCAAAGTTTCTGAGTCTATACAAAGTTTATGAGAAACTAGTATTTACAATAAAGTGAGTGGGAGCACTGTAGAGTTTCTGATAAGTATATGTGGATGACATATTGCTATTCGGAAATTATGTCGAATTTCTGGGAAGCATAAACGGTTGTTTGAAAAGTGATTTTCAAAGGAAGACCTAGATAAAGCTACCTAATTGTTGAGCATCAAGATCTATAGAGATAGATCAAGATGTTTGATAAGACTTTCAATGAGTACATACCTTGACAAGATTTTGAAAGAATTCAAAATGGATCAGTCAGAGAAAGAGTTCTCGCCTAATTTGTAAGGTGTGAAGTTGAGTGAGACTCAAGGCTTGACAACGGCAAAAGAAAGAGAAAGGACGAACGTCGTCCCCTATGCCTTATCCATAGGCTCTATATTATGCCATGCTATGTACCGCACCTGGTGTGTGCCTTGCCATGAGTCTGTCAAGGGGTACAAAAGTGATCCAGGAGTGGATCACTAGACAGCAGTCAAGATTATCCTTAGTAACTAAAAGACTAAGGAGATGTTTCTCGATTATGGAGATGATAAAGAGTTCGTCGTAAAGAGTTACGTTAATGCAAGCTTTAACACCAATCCGGATGACTCGCAGTAGCAATCTAGATACATATAGTGGAGCAACCATTTGGAATAGTACCAAGTGGAGTGTGGTAGCAGTGTTTACGGTTTGACACAGAGATTTGCAAAGTACACACGGATCTGAATGTCACAGACCCGTCGACTATAAGACATGTCTCACATGCAAAGCATGATCGAGCCCCAGAACTCATTGGGTGTTAGATTCATAACAATTTGAATCACATGGTGATGTGAACTAGATTATTGACTCTAGTGCAAGTGGGAGACTGTTGGAAATATGCCCTAGAGGCAATAATAAATTAGTTATTATCATATTTCCTTGTTCATGATAATCATTTATTATCCATGCTATAATTGTATTGATCGGAGACTTAGATGCATGTGTGGATACATAGACAAAACCATGTCCCTAGTATGCCTCTAATAGACTAGCTCATTGATCAAAGATGGCTATGATTTCCTAGTCATGGACATGAGATGTCATTTGATAATGGGATCACTTCATTAGGAGAATGATGTGATGGACAAGACCCAAACTACAAACGTAGCTTATGATCGTGTCAGTTTATTGCTATTGTTTTCTACATGTCAAGTATTTGTTCCTATGACCATGAGATCATGCAACTCACTAACATCGGAGGAGTACCTTGTGTGTATCAAACGTCGCAATGTAACTGGGTGACTATAAAGGTTCTCTATAGGTATCTTCGAGGGTGTCTGTTAGGTTGGCATGGATCAAGACTAGGATTTGTTACTCCATGTGATGGAGAGGTATCTCGGGGCCCACTCGGTAATACAACATCACAATAAGCCTTGCAAGCAATGTGACTACGTGTTAGTCACGGGATCTTGTATTACGGAACGAGTAAAGAGACTTGCCGGTAACAAGGTTGAACTAGGTATGGAGATATCGATGATCGAATCTCGGGCAAGTAACATACCGAAGAACAAAGGGAACATCATACAGGATTAATTAAATCCTTGACATAGATTCTCGATCGATGAAGATCTTCGTAGAATATGTAGGAACCAATATGTGCATCCAGGTCCCTCTATTGGTTATTGACCGTAGAGGTCTCTCGGTCATGTCTACAGAGTTCTCGAACCCGCAGGGTCTGCACACTTAAGGTTTCGTGATGTTTCGATAGTATAGAGTTGTGTATGGTGGTTACTAAAGGTTTTTTGGAGTCCCGGATGAGATCTCGGACGTCATGAGGAGCTCCGGAATGGTCCGGAGGTAAAGATTGATATATAGGAAGTCCTGTTTTGGTCACCGGAAAAGTTTCGGGCTCATCGATAGTGTACCGGGATTGCCGGTAGTGTACCGGGAGACCATCGGGAGGGGTATTTCGACCCAAGAGGCTACATGGGATGTGGGAGAGTTAATACCAGCCCTTAATGGTCTGGTTTAAGTCCCACACAAGGCCCATGTGTCTGGGAGAGAAAACCCAAAAGAGATAAGGTGGAAAAAGGCAAAATAGGGAGGAATCCTAGTCCTACTAGGATTGGAGGAGGATTCCTCTTCTCCCACTTGGTTCAGCCGAACCAATGGCTGGTCCCTTGAGGGATAGGTCTCCTCCTCTCTTCCTCCTATATATACTGGAGGTTTTAGGTTTGTTGGCACGAGTTTTTTTTGCCACGTGCTACCCGTTCCTCTAGTGCACAGTTTCTCCTCTAGATCGGTTTTCTCCAATGCTTAGGCGAAGCCCTGCCGAAATTGCTCCACCACCATCGCCGCAGCATCGTCACGCTGCTGGAGAACTCGTCTACCTCTCCGCTCCCTCTTGTTGGATCAAGAAGGTGGAGATCGTCAGCGAGCTGTACATGTGCTGAACGCGGAGGTGCCGTCCATTCGGCGCTAGATCGGAAGGACCGTGATCAAGTTCGCAAGACGGATCGTGATTAGATCGTGGGACGGACCGTGATGAGTTTGTGGGACGGATCGTGATTGGATCGCGAGACGGATCATGATGAGATTGCGGGACGCTAGGCGATTTGGATCGCGAAGACGTTCGACTACACCAACCGCGATTCTTAACGCTTCCCGCTTAGCGATCTACAAGGGTATGTACATCCACTCTCCCTCTCGTAGATTCTCATCACCATGGATAGATCTTGCGTGCACGTAGGAAATTTTTTGTATCCCATGCAACGTTCCCCAACAGATATAATGTTCATGCCCAACGCAGGCACTAAATAACAATTATTCAGGTTCATAACAAATCCCTATGGTAATCAAAGAGCGAGCGTGCCGACGGCGATCACATCAACCTTGGAACCATTTCCCACGTGCATCATCACTTCGTCCTTTTCCAGCCTTCGTCTATTCACTAGCTCTTGCTTTGAGTTGCAAATGTGAGCAACCGAACTGGTATCAAATACAAAGGCACTACAACGAGAGTTGGTAAGGTACACATCAATAACATGTATATCATATATACCTTGTTTGGTGTTGGACGCCTTCTTGTCAGCCAGATACTTGGGCCAGTTCCGCTTCCAGTGACCACTTGCCTTGCAATGAAAGCACTCAGTTTCTGGCTTGGGTCCATCCTTGGGTTTCTTCACGGGAGGGGCAACTACTTTTCCACTCTTCTTGGAGTTACCCTTCTTGCCCTTGCCATTCTTCTTGAAACTAGTGGTTTTATTGACCATCAACACTTGATGCTCCTTCTGGATTTCAGACTTAGCGACTTTCAACATCGCGAACAGCTCGGCGACTAACTTGTTCATCCCTTGCATGTTATAGTCCATCACGAAGCTCTTGTAGCTAGGTGGCTATGATTGAAGAACTATGTCAGTGATTGCCTCTAGCGGAAGGGGCATCCCTAACTCAGCCAAACGGTTCGAGTACCCAGACATTCTAAGTATATGTTCACTGACAGGCATGTTCTCCTCCGTCTTGCAAGCATAGAACTTATCGGAGGTCTCGTACCTCTCGATCCGGGCATTCTTCTCAAAGATAAACTTCACCTCTTGGAACATCTCATATGCTCCAGGACGTTCAAAACGTCTTTGAGGTCCCGGTTCTAAGCCAAACAACATTGCACATTGAACTATTGATTAATCTCCAGAACGTGCCTCCCAGGCGTTCACAACGTCTTCAGATGACGCGGGAGCGGGTGGTTCACCGAGCAATGAATCAAAGACATAAGACTTTTGGGAACCCGTGAGGATAATCCTCAGATTGCGGGCCCAGTCTACAAAGTTACTTCCATCATCTTTCAACTCGGCTTTCTCTAGGAACACATTGAAATTTAGGGGAACTATTGTGCGAGCCATTGATCTACAACATAAATTTTCAAAGGTTACTAAGACTATTATTCAAGATAATGAGTTTAGTTAATCATCTTACTTAAAACTCCCACTCAAATTGACATCCCTTCGGTCATTCTAGTGATACTTGATCCAAATTCACAGACCCAAGTCCGATCATCACATGAGATGAGGTGGTTTCAATGGTGAACATCTCCATGTTGATCAAATCTACTACATGACTCATGTTTGAACTTTTGGTCTCTTGTGTTCTGATGCCATGTATGTACATGCTAGACTCATCAAGTTCAACCCGAGTGTTCTGCACGTGCAACACTGGCTTTCACCCGTTGTATGTGAATGTAGAGTCTATGACACCCGATCATCATGTGGTGCTTCGAAACGATGATCTTTCACAATGGTGAATACTTGGGGAGAACACACTTTTATCTTGAAATTTTAGTGAGGGGTCACCTTATAATGCTACCGTCGTCCTAAGCATAATAAGATGCATAAAAGGATTAACATCAGATGCAAATCATAAGTGACATGATATGGTCATGATCTTGTGCTTTTGATCTTCATCTTTAAAGCATCGGCATAATCTCCATCGTCACCGGCATGACACCATGATCTTCGTAATCTTGATCTCCATCAACGTGTCGCCACCGGGCTTGTTGCACCCACCATGCTTCTACTACTATTGCTATAGCTTAGCGATAAAGTAAATCATTACATAGCGCTTAATGATTGACATGCAGGTCATACAATAATTAAATACAACCCTATGGCTCCTGCCAGTTGTCGTACTCATCAACATGCAAGTTGTGGTATTCTATGCAAAACATGATAATCTCATACATCACATATATCTCATCATGTAATTGGCCATATCATATCACAAAATACCATACAAGAACAAGTTAGGCGTCCTCTAATTGTTGTTGCATGTTTTACGTGGCTGCTACGGGTATCTAGCAAGAACAATTCTTACGTATGCAAAAACCACAACGGTGGTACACAAATTTCTTTTCAACCTTCTCAAGGACCGACTTTGTCGAATCCGATCCAACTAAAGTGGGAGAGATAGACACACGCCAGCCATCTTTATGCAACAAACTCACATGTCAGTCAATGGAATTGGTCTCTCGTACGTGGACGAGTAAGGTTGGTTCGGGCCACTTCATCCCACAATACCGTTTAATCAAGAAAGACCAAGGGAGGAAGCAATCTGAATATCAATGCCCACAAAAAAATCCACGTTTGGTACGTGGGGAACATTGCATGGGAAGCCAAAAAAATCCTACGCGGATACAAGATCTATCCATGGTGATGAGCATCTACGAGAGGAGAGATTGCATCCATGTACCCTTGTAGATCACTAAGCAGAAGCGTTAAGAAACGTGGTTGATGTAGTCAAACGTCTTCGTGATCCAAATTGCAAGTCGTCCCACGAACTCCTGATCAAGTGCCGAACGGACGGCACCTCCACATTCAACACATGTGCAGCTTGATGACGCCTTCACCTCCTCGATCTAGTGATCGATGGTTAAGTAGTATATCAAGTCCTGCCGGCAGCATGATGGTGTGGTGACAATGGTGGAGGGACTGATCCAGCAGGGCTTCGTCGTGCAGAGCCGAATCAATCTAGAGAAGAAGAACGAGCTATGAGGTAGGGAGAGGCTGCACCGTGGCTTAAGGTGTTAGCAGCTCTCCTTCCCCTCACATATATATAGGGGGAGAGGAGGATGGGGTGGCACCCTAGGGTTCCCACCCCTAGTGGCGGTGGCCAAGATGGGTGCGGCGACCAAGGGGTTGACTTGGCCCCCAAGGCAAGTGATGCGGCCCCCCTCCCTTGCGCCAGCCCTAGCCCGGTCGCATGGGCCTTGGGTGGGATGTGTGTCCAGCCCACCAGGGGCTGGTGCAACCCCTCTCACATCCCATGGGGCTCTCCGGGGCAGGTGGACCTCCCCGGTGGACTCCCGGAACCCTTCTGGCATTTCTGTTACAAAACCGGCAAGTCCCGGAACCTTTCCAGACTCCGATTCTCTCCATCCTATATACCATTCTTCACCTCTAGACCATTCCGGAGTTCCTCGTCATCTCCGGGATCTCATTCGGGACTCCGAACAACCTTTGGTCACCAACATAAAAATTCGACTATACTTATATCATCACCAAGTGTTAAGTGTGTAGACCCTGCAGGTTTGAGAACAATGCAGACATGACCGAGACATCTATATGCTCAATAACCAATTGCGGGACCCGCATACCCATATTGGTTCCTACACATTCTACGAAGATCTTTATCGGTTGAACCTCTATGTCAAGGATTCAGTTAATCCCGTATGATGTTCCCTTTGTTTCTTTGGTATGTTACTTGCCCTGGATTCGATCGTCGGTATCTCTATACCTAGTTCAATCTCGTTACCGGCAAGTCTCTTTAATCGTTTCGTAATACAAGATCCCATGTCTAACTCTTTAGTCACTTTTCTTGTAAGGTTCTTTGTGATGTTGTATTACCAAGTGGGCCCTGAGATACCTCTCTGTCACACGGAGTAACAAATCCCAGTCTTGATCCATGACCACTCAACAGACACCCTCGAAGATATGTGTAGAGCATATTTATAGTCACCCAGTTACATTGTGATATTTGATACACACAAGGTATTCCTCCGGTGTCAGCGAGTTGCATGATCTCATTGTCATAGGAACACATACTTGACATGCAGAAAATTGTAGCAACAAACCGACACGATCATATGCTATGTTCATAGTTTGGGTCTTGTCCATCACATCATTCTCCTAATGATGTGATCCTGTTATCAAATGACATCTCATGTCTATGGCTAGGAAACCTTGAAAAACTTTGATCAACGAGCTAGTTTACTAGAGGTATACTAGGAACGCAGTGTTGTCTATATATCCCCACATGTATTTGTGTTTCCAATCAATACAATTATATCATGGATAATAAATGATTATCATGAACAAGGAAATATAATAATAACCACTTTATTATTGCCTCTAGGGCATATTTCCCACCCCCCTTGAGGTGGGCGGCAGCAAAGAGGAAGGGCAGTGGCCCTAGAGGTGGCTTGCCACCCAAGTTAGGGTCGCACCACCCCTTAGAGTTTGCCCTCCACCAGCCCTGCCGCATGGGCCTAGGTGGGGAGGGGCTCCCATCCCACCAGGGGCTGGTGCACACGCCTCTCAACCCATGTGGACCCTCCAGAGCTGGTGGCCCCTTCTGGTGGACCCCCAGAACCCTTTGGCTTCCCCCGTACACTAACAGCGACGCCCGAATTCCTTCTGGTGACCAACATGAAACTTCCCATATATCAATCTTCACCTTCAAACCATTCCGAAACTCCTCGTGACGTCCGGGATCTCATCCGGGACTCCGAACAACTTTTAGTCACCAACATACATAACTCAACAATACCAAAGCGTCACTGAACGTTAAGTGTACCGACCATGTGGGCTCGAGAACTATACACACATGACCGATACACTCTCCGGTCAATAACCAATAGAGGTACCTAGATGCACATATTATCTCCTACATATTATACGAACATCTTTATCAGTCAAACCACGATGTCAACAATTCAGGCAATCCCGTATGCATTTCCCTTTGTCCATTGGTATGTTACTTCTCTGATATTCAATCGTCGGTAACTCCATACCTAGTTCAATCTCGTTGCCAGCAAGTCTATTTACTTGTTACATAACACAAGATCCCCTGAATAACTCCTAGTCATATTGCTTGCAAGCTTCTTGTGATGTTGTATTACCGAGTGGGCCTAGAGGTACCTCTCCGTCGTATGGAGTGACAAATCCCAGTCTTGATCCACGCCAACCCAAGAGACACCCTCCGAGATGCCTTTAGAGCACCTTTATAGTCACCCAGTTATGTTGTGAAGTTTTATACACACAAGGCATTCCTACGGTCTCAGGGAGTTGCATAATCTCATGGTCATAGGAACAGATACTTGAGATGGATAAAGCAGTAGAAATAAACTAACATAATCATATGCTAGGCTTACGGTTGGTTCTTGTCTATCACATCATTCTCCTAATGATGTGATCTCGTTAATAAAAGACAACTCATGTCTATGGTCATGAAATTTTGACCATCTTTGATCAACGAGCTAGCCAACTAGAGGCTCACTCACGACATAGCGTTTGTCTATATATCGATGCATGTATGTGAGTTCCCAGTCAATACAATTCTAGCATGGATACTAAACGATTATGATGAACAAGGAAAATAATAATAACCACTTTACTATTGCCTATAGGGCATATTTCCAAAAATTAAGACAGCAGTCATCCTACCATACAGTATCTGACTGTATTGCATCTTCAATGGAGTGGGTAATTAAAGTTAGTCTCCTAAGTTCACCACTGACTTGTTTTTCCATGTCCTACTTCACGAGATCTCCGATTACATAGGGTGGATTACTACCATGGCAAGTCATGTGGGTCTCATGCCCATCTCCCTCGATGCACTATTGTAGGACCGAAAGTAAGTCTAGAGGGGGGTGATTAGACTACTTGACCAAATAAAAGTTTTTCCTGGGTTAATAGGTTAGTGCTCAAAAATAATATTAATTGGTAAATAAACATCCAAAAGGCATCCCAGAATGATAATATAATATCATGGAACAATCCAAAAATTATAGATACGTTGGAGACGTATCAGCATCCCCAAGCTTAATTCATGCCCATCTCGAGTAGGTAAATGATAAAAGCAGAATTTTTTATGTGGCATGCTACCCAACATGTAATGTTTTGAGGTTCGACCATTGAGAAACGATGAATTAATAAACATCAACATAGTAATACTTATAAACATAAGCAACATAATCATCAAGTTTCAAAGCATACAGTCCATAAAGAATGTTCACCCCATATTCATTTTATCATATAAATATAGCATGGCTCCGTCCTCACCACATAAATACAAATGTTAAGCACCACGGTGTCAAGTCAGGCAATTGGATCGTACTTTTTAACGTGCTTCAGCTTTTTATTACTTGCGCAATATATGAGCGTGAACCATGGGTATAGCATAAAGGTGGAATAGAATATGGTGGTAGGTTTCAAAGGTGTGAAAGTGGACAAGAAAGTCTCGCATCAACTAGGTGTATCAATGGGCTATGGAGATGCCCATCAATAGATATCAATGCGAGGAGTAGGGATTTCCATGCAACGGATGCACTAGAGCTATAAGTGTATGAAAGCTCAACTGAAGCTAAGTGGGTGTGCATCTAACTTGCTTGCTCATGAAGACCTCGGGATTTTGAGGAATCCCATCAAAGGAGTATACAAGCCAAGTTCTATAATGAAAAAAAATTCCTACTAGCATATGGAAGTGACAAAACAAGAGACTCTCTATATGAAGAACATGGTGCCACTTTGAGGCACAAGTGTGGAATAATATGTACATAGTACCACTATCCCTTCTCTCTTTTCTCTCATTTTTTATTTCTCTCCCTTTATTATTTTTTCTTTTTCTTTTTTATTTTTTACTCGGAGTCTCTTCTCGACTTGTATGGGAATCATTGACTCTATCATCCTTTCCTCACTGAGACAGTGCCCTAAATAATGATGATCATCACACTTTTGTTTACTTACAACTCGATATGAAAAACTGATAGTATGATATGACTCTATATGAATGCCTCTAGCAGTGTACTAGGATGTGCAATGATCTAGCATAGCAAAAGATAGTAGAAAACGGACAAGCCATGCAAATATCATGCTAGCTATCTTACGATCATGCAAAGCAATATGACAATGGAAGTATAATTTATATGATGTGACAGTGGAAGTTGCATGAAAATATATCTCGAAATGGCTATGGAAATGCCATGATAGGTAGGTATGGTGGATGTTTTTAGGAAGATATAATGAGGCTTATGTGCAACAAGCCATATCATGTCATGAGGTTTGGATGCGTTGGGAAAGTTGCACCGATCCTTGGGTTGAGAATGGGCAATGCACGGTACCGAAGAGGCTAGCAAATATGCGGAGGTGAGAGTGCATATATTCATGGATTCACATTAGTCATAAAGAACTCACATACTTATTGAAAGATTTTATTAGCTCTCTCCAAGCAAAGAACTACACACATGCCCATAGGGAGGAGGTTATTAGTATTTAACCATCGCGCGCCCCCCGACTTAAACAACACTAAGATTTCAACTAGGAATAAGTCCTCAACATCATCACCATGCCATAAAAATATTTGGATGAACAGAAAGTTAAAAACCTCTGATTCACGATACTCTTATTAACCAATGATCATTCACCCATGCTCTTTCACATTACCACTTTAATATCATTAACCATGATTTCTCTTTTATGTGCTACATGTGGTTTTGATTATCCACTCCTTGAATACCTATTATTTTTGGACTTGTATTATAGCCCATCAAAATTACCATTACTATTTATTCACTCTCAAACAAATATCAATTAATAATGAGAATGCAATTATTTTTATAAAATATATACGCCATCGTGCTCTAGAAGATATAAGTGAAGTACTAGAGCAACTGCCAAGCTCAAAAGATATAAGTGAAGCACATAGAGTATTCTAAAAAATAAGGGTGATAGTGTATATCTTTCAAATAGTTGTGTCCAGAAAACAATGATTGTGGGAAAATAAAAACAAAAATCAACCTAAAGCAAACAACGCTCCAAACAAAACTCATATCATGTGATGAATAAAAATATAGCTCCAAGTGACATACCGATGGATTGAGAAGAAAGAGGGGATGCCTTCCGGGGTATCCCAAAGCTTAGATGCTTGAGTATTTATAGAATATTAACTTGGGGTGCCTTGGGAATCCCCAAGCTTAGGCTCTTTCCCCTCCTTATTCCTTTGTCCATCCTGATAAGACCCAAAACATGAAAACTTCAACACACAAAACTCAATAGAAACTTCATGAGATACGTTAGTATAATAAACATATAAAATACTTTACGTTATAAATTGATTATTATTTTATTAATGCATGAGTTATTGTATTCTAACTTCTCCATGACTTATACCCCTGCCCCGCCCCGATACAATCCATATCCATGACATCATCAAAACAAGCAAACTATGCATGGAAAAACAGAATCTGCCTAAAACAGAATAGCTTGTAATGATCTGTAAAGAAACCATACTTATGTAACTCTAAATACTCTAAAACATTAGGAAAACCTGAAGAATTTTTATAGAAATACTTTGTAAAAAATTATGATCAAAAATACGTTCTAGTAAAATCAGCAAAATTCTTCAGTGGACGCTAAAGTTTCTATTTTTGCACCGTATGAATTCTACTTATCATGCAAGTCATCCCAAAGGCTTTACTTGGAATAAAAACTAACTTAAACACAAAATAAAAAAATTAAATTATAAATAACCATGTTATGAAAAAACAAATAAAAATTAAAAATAAAAATCAAAGATAACTATTGGGTTGCCTCCCAACTAGCGTTATTGTTTTATGCTCTTAGCTAGGCATAATGCATATGATCAAGTGTTGTCATCTTTGATACTCAACCCATAAGTAGCCCTCATTATAAATTAATAATTTGGTTTGATTCTATTTCTAGGTAAGTGTTCCATCCCTTTATTTAATGGAAATTTCAACCTTATGTTTCCCTCTTTCATATCGATAATTGCACCTATGGTCCGTAAAAAGGGTCTTCCATGTACTATTGGACCAGTAGGATTGCATTCAATATCAAGAACAATGAAATCTATAGACATATAATTTATATTTGAAATAATAATCACATCATTAATTCTACCCAAAGGTTTCTTAATGGTAGAATCCGCAAGGTGCAAGTCGAGGGAACAATCTTGAATATTATGAGACCAAGCTCATCGCAAAAAGATTTAGGTATAGTTGAAACACTAGCACCAAGATCACACAAGGAATTGCATTCATATAATTTAAGCTTAATTTTAATAGTAAGTTCCCATTCATCACGCATTTTTTTAGGAATATAAACTTCTAGCTCAAATTTGTCATCATAATCTTTTACCGTCGCTTCTACTATGTGTTGAGTAAAAGCTTTATTTCGTTCATAAGCATTGGGTGAGATAATAATGGATTTCATCAAGGAAATAAATTCTACTAAATAATAATTATCATAATTAAAATCCTTGTGATTGAAGATAGTGGGAACATCACTACATAAAGCTTTGACCTCTCCAAACCCACTTTTTCAGTTTTAGCATTAGAGTCATCACCCTCCAAGAAATTTGGATGCTATCTAGCTAGACTTGACTCATCTCCAGTCCCTTTGTCATTTATTTTCATATTAGTAAACAAATATTCAATAGGAGAAGTACCAAGCATTTTAAGATGTTCATCATGATTCCTGTAAAAAACAAGGTGGAAGAGCCTTTTTAGGAATTCCCGCTTAGCTTTCAACTTGGCGGTCCTCTCCCTAATTTAATTCATAGAAATTTGGATAGATTTAATAGTATCATTAAATTCATGCTTTCGTGGCAAACTTTTATTCTTAAGATTTTCCACATCAAGAGCAATCCTATGCATGTTTCTAGCCAAATCATTAATTTTATGCGACTTTTCCTCTACCATAGTATTGAAAACTTTTGGAGAATTAATAAATTCCTTAATGTTGTTTTCAATATTATAGGATAAATTATTATTATAGGTAGAAGTATGTACATAAGAATTGTCATAAGAGTTACCATAATTATAAGAGGGGTTACCGGGGTACAGTCTAGCATTGAAATTTCCTCTATAGGCATCGTTGTTGAAATTGTTTCATGAGATAAAGTTCACATCAATAGCATCATTATTTTTCTAAATAAAAGTAGACAAATTCATATCATTGGGATCAACATGAGCATTTTTACTAGAAACCATATTCATAAGAGCATCCACTTTTTCACTCAAAGTAGCGATTTCTTCGATAGAGTTTACCTTCTTACCAGTTGGAGCTCTTTCGGTGTGCCCTTGAGAGTAGTTTGTCATGAGGTTGTCCAGAAGTTTGGTGGCCTCTCCTACTGTCACCTCCGTGAAGGTACCACCTGCAGCAGAATCTAGAAGATTTCTAGACACGAAGTTTAGTCCAGCATAGAAATTTTGGATAATCATCCACAAGTTTAAACCATGAGTTGGGAAATTTCTAATCATCAATTTCAACCTATCTAAAGCTTGCTCAAGATGTTCATGATCATGTTGTTTAAAATTCATTATTTTGATTTCTAAGGGAGTTGATCTTAGCAGGAGGAAAATACTTGGCAATAAAAGCATCTTTACACTTATCCCATGTTCCAATACTATTACGTGGTAAAGTTGAAAACCAAGCCTTAGATTTATCTCGTAGTGAAAAAGGAAATACTTTTAATTTGTACACATAATTATAAATATCATTTTCGTTTTGTATATCACATAATTGAACCAGGGTATTAAGATGAGCAATGGGATACTCATTAGGACTTCCCGAAAATTGTTCTTTCGTCACAAGATTCAGCAATGCAGCATTAATAAAATAAAACTCCACAATAATGGCGGGTGATATAGGAGTACTAATAAAATCATTGTTATTAGTATTTGAGAAGTCACACAACTTAATAGTATCTCGAGACATGGTAACCGAGAGAGCAAAGAAACAAGCAGACAAGTAAACTAGCAAGTATGACAAGCAAAGAGGTAAACTAGTAACTATCAAAGGTAAGTAATTTTGTATTTTTGATTATTATGAAGCAAGAAAAATATAACAGAAAATAAAAACAAGAACAGATTAATGATAATTTGTGTGAAGATACTTGATAGTAGGTTGAGGATACTCCTCGACAACGGCGCTAGAAATCCTTCCTCAAACTTATGATCTGTGTTGGGTTTTCCATGAAGAGGAACTGGTGGTGCAACACTATATAGGTAAGTATTTACCTAAGTAGAGAACCAAGGTTTTTCAAACCAATGGGAGTAACAACCAACCACCGTCTTCAGCGGCTACACAGAAAAGAGCAAACACTTGCACCCAACGCGGGCAAGAGGGTTATCAATTCCCTTGGACTCGCTATTTGCAAGCTGGTAAGTAGTGTGGTTGGTAGTAGATAATTGTAATTTGAAAACTAAATAGGTAAATAATTACATCAAGGTATTATAATGTTTGTAAACTTATAAGGGAATAGACCCAGGGGCCATAGTTTTCCCTAGTGGCATCTCTCATGAAAGTAAGCATACGGTGGGTACACAAATTAATGTTGGGCAATTGATAGAAAAGCGGATAGTTGTGTGATATTAACGGCAATGATCATGTGTATATAGGCATCACGTACATAAGAAAATAGGCCGACTCCTGCCTGCACCTATTACTATTACTCCACCCATCGACCGCTCCAGCATGCATCTAGATTATTAAGTAAACCAGAGTAATGCTTGGAGAACGATGACATGATGTAGAAAAATAGAATTTAATTAATATGAACTAACCCCATTGTTTTATCTTTAGTGGAAACAATACAAAGACGTATCGTGTTCCCTTTTGTCACTGGGATATAGAAACCCATCACATTCAACCCACTACAATGCACCCCTGTCACTGAAGATAGATCAATCTACTTGGACAAAGCAAATCAATAGATCGGAGAGATTTACGAAGCTATGATGATCATGCACATAAGAATCATCATAGATTTCAGACAAGACTGAAATATTATTCATGAATAATTTGAACATAAACCCACAATTAGATCCCAACAAACGCACTACACAAAAGGATTACATCGCATAGATCTAAGCGAAGATGCGATGATCATTGTATTGAAGATCAAGAGAGACAGATAGCCATCTAAGTACTAACTGCGGACTGTAGGTTAGTGGGGAACTACTCACACATCACCATGGGAGCAGCAAGGATGATGTACATGCCCTTCATGATCGACCCCCATCCGGCAGGGCACCAAAACAGGGCTCCAGATGGGCACACGGCAAAACGGAGACTGCTACTTCTTGAGCTTGCATTGGTTTTCCCTTGAAGAGTAAAGGGTGATGCAGCAAAGTAGATAAGTATTTCCCCTAGTTGTTAAGAACCAAGGTATCAATCCAGTAAGAGGAACAAGCAAGGCCCCAATTTATGTACCTACACAAACAATCAAACACTTGCACCCAACACTATAAAGGGGTTGTCGATCCCTTCACGGTTACTTGCAAGGATGAGATCTAATAGAGAAATATATAAAAGATTGCTAGAAGTAAAAAAGTAAATAAAATTGCAGCAAGGTATTTTTGGTATTTCTGGTTTATAGATCTGAAAATATAATATGGAGAATAGACCCGGGGGCCATAGGTCTCACTAGAGGCTTCTCTCTTGAAGGAAAATAATGCGGTGGGTGAACAAATACTGTCGAGCAACTGATAGAAAAGTGCATAGTTATGACAATATCCAAGGCAATGATTATACATATAGGTATCAAATCTGTGTCAAGTAGACCGAAATGATTATGCATCTACTACTATTACTCCACACATCGACCGACTCCTGCCTGCATCTAGAGTATTAAGTTCATGAAGAACAGAGTAACGCATTAGGTAAGATGACATGATGTAGAGGGATAAACTCAAGCAATATGATGAAAACCCCATCTTTTTATCCTTGATGGCAACAACACAAATATGTGCCTCGCTACCCCTACTATGTCACTGGGTGAGGACACCGCAAGATTGAACCCAAAACTAAGCACTTCTCCCATTGCAAGAATTACCAATCTTGTTGGCCAAACCAAACCAATAACTCGAAGAGACTTGCAAAGATATGAAATCATGCATATAAGAATTTAGAAAAGACTCAAATAATATTCATAGATAATCTGATCATAAACTCACAATTCATCAGATCTCGACAAACACACTGCAAAAGAGTATTACATCAGATAGATCCCCATGAAGATCATGGAGAACATGGTATTGAAGAACATAGAGAGAAAAGAAGCCATCTACCTACTAGTTATGGACCCATAGGTCTGTGGTGAGCTACTCATGCATCATCGGAAGGGCAATGGAGTTGATGTAGAGGCCCTCCGTGATCGAATCCCCCTCCGGCAGATTACCGGAAAAGGCTCCAAGAAAGGATCTCTCGGGAACGGAGGCTTCCGGCGGCAAAAAAGTATTATCATGGATCTTTTTGGTATTGGGGGAATATTTATGAATTTATAGGCCGAAGATTAGAGTTGGAAGAGCTATGGGGGACACACAAGCCAGCGGTGCGCCCCCCTGTCAGCGCGAGGGTGGCTCGTGGCCCACCCGTGGATCTTCTGGCTCTTCTCCAAGTCTGCTAGGTTTCTTCTGGTCTAAGAAAAATCATCGTAGAATTTTATTCCGTTTGGACTCCGTTTAATACTCCTTTTCTACAATACTTAAAAACAAGGAAAACAAAAATTGGCACTAGGCACTAGGTTAATAGGTTAGTCCTGAAAATAATATAAAATAGCATATTAATGCATATAAAACATCCAAAATAGATAATATAATATCATGGAACAATCAAAAATTATAGATACGTTGGAGACGTATCAGATACTTGCGATGGCAGAAAAAGTGTTTCAGGAGGCTCTCGAGGCTTTTAGGAATATATGTGAATTTATAGGCCAGAGAGGGGCACCAGGATGCAGCCGAGGTGTGCACGAGGCAAGCAGGCACGCCCACCCCCCATGGTCACGTCTGGTTGGCTCGTGTCATGCTCGTGTGTTTTCTGGTCTCCTCCTGAAGCTTCCATGTCTTCTTTTGGTCCCAAAAGAATCATATTAAAGTTTCATGGCAATTGGACTTAATTTGGTACTATAAACCTAAAAAGCCAAAAACATGCAGAAAATATCAACTTGCATTGGGCACTGGGTTCATAGGTTAGTGCTCAAAATAATATCAATTGGTAAATAAACATCCAAAGAGCATCCTAGAATGGTAATACAATAGCATGGAACAATAAAAATTATAGATAAATTGGACACGTATCATTGTCCTTCTCTTCGACCACTGCTCATAGGGAGTGACCTCACTATCTTTTGTCAGAACCTTATTCAGGACATGACATCAAGTCAATATAGCCTCCCCCCACCATGCCTTTGATAAACCCGACGTATCTATCTTGGCTTTAACCAACTTCCGCTCGGCTACCCCGTTTGACTGGGGGTGAATAAGGAGGTGCCCGCTCATGAATAATGTCGTGTTTGGCACAGAAAGAATCAAACTCATAAGAGAAGTTTTATCCACCACGATCCGACTGGACTCGTTTAATTTTGTTTTCAAGTTGGTTCTCAACTTCTGCCTTATAGATTCTAAAGTAGTGTAGAGCCTCATCTTTAGTATTTAATAGATACACATAGAAATATCTAGTGGAATTATCTATCAATATCATGAAATATTTCTTTCCATCTTTAGTCAACACACCATTCATCTCACAGAGATCAGAATGTATGAGTTCTAATGGCGCCAAGTTTCTCTCCTCCGCAGCCTTGTGAGGTTTGCGAGGTTGCTTTGTTTGCACACACGAATGGCAATTAGAACCTTTGGCTGAAGTTAAGCTTGAGATTAAATTCAGTTTCGCTAGCTGCGACATAACAATGAAACTAATGTGACAAAGACGTGAATTCCAAACTTCAGATTCATTATCACTCGAATGAATATTGTTCACAACTTTATTACAAAAATCTATAAGGGAAAGGTGGAACAGACCTCCGCATTCATAACCTTTTCCAACACAAAGTCCATATTTCGTAAGAACTGCTTTATTAGACTCAAAGACCAACTTAAACCCTTATCTACACAGTAGGGAGCCACTAACGAAGTTCTTCTTGATGGAGGGGACATGTTGTACATTCTTTAGCCGCACGATCCTTCCCGAAGTAAACTTCAGATCGACCGTGCCAACACCAAGAACAGAAGCACTCGCGCCATTCCCCATTAATAAGGACCTATGCCATGTGATCTGATAAGAAGAGAACAATGAAACGCCATCACACACATGAATATTTGCACCTGTGTCCGCCCACCAATCGGTGGACAGACAAACTAAAAATACAGTAAATAAATTACAGTACACACATGAAACTTTCATTGTTGCCCACAATCATACTGGCAGACTTGGAGTCCGGCCCTAGCTTCTTGTACCTATTTGGGCACTTGTTCGCCCAATGTTCCTCTGAACCACAATTGAAGCAGTCATCTCCATTTTTATTTTTCTTGAAGTTCTTCTTTCCCTTCTTCTTAAAGTTGGTATTCTATTGGACACCATTCTTTCCCTTGAACTTGTGCGACTTGGAACTCCTCTATACCATATTCGCAGTAGAAGTTCCCTCGGTCCCTTTCAGTGTGAGTCCTTTGCTCTCGAGCTTTGCAACACTCAGATGACCAAAGACATCCTCAACAGAGAATTCTCGTCTCTGATGTTTCAGAGTTGTGGCAAAGTTCCTTTTGGAATTTGGGATCTTAGTGATGATGCAACCCGGGACAAATTTGCCTTGTAAAACACACTTAAGAAGCTCAAGCTCCTCAACTATCCATTGTATCTCATGAGCTTGTTCCAGTACAGAACGGTTCTCGGGCATTTTGTAATCGTGGAATTGGTCGATGGCATACATCTCGCTAATAGCATCTGTTGTGCTGAATTTAGATTCGAGCGCCTCCCATGGATCCTTGGGAACCTGCATATGTAAATATGCATCGACTAGCTTACCTCCGATCACGCTAAGAACAGCTCCGAGAAAATAGACGGTGTCCTCCTTGACGCCTTCTACTTTTCAGGAATAATTGTTCCTATGGGAGTGACACCGGCTACCTAGAACACGTTCATAGCTGTGAGCCATAAGGTGGTTTTGGCCTGCCAATGCTTAAAATATGTATCAGTAAACTTATCCGGCTTCAGTCCAGTAGAAAAAACATTACTCGAAAAGTTCCTACGCATATTAGGTTTTTGGATTGTTGAGTAAATAGGAAATTTCTCAATTAAATTAATCCATTAAATAATGACGATCATGGCATTGACTAGATTACTGACATACTAATTTCGAACCAAACTAGCATGTATTACACATATAGTAGAAACATCTACGCAGATAGCTAGTACTTCTAAAATTGAAATAAATAGGAGCGGAATAAGCGAGTTATACCCTCCAATAGGCCAGTTGGCCGTAGCCGCGGTAGTGGCGGTGGCACCATCTTCAGTCGCCTTCCTGACGGCTTCGATCTTCTCGGCGGTGTGATGGTCGGCATTGGTTCGTGCAGCCATGGCGATGACGAAGACGACGTGGACGTAGAGCATGTAGTCTAACGGAAGCGAGCAGTCACATAGTCGCTCCCCAAAAACCTAATCGCCCCTCTCTCATACACGATCCAAAAAGGCGGGGTTTCGGAGGCCTGATCTCCCGTCGATCGTGTACGCAGTGAGTGGGACGGAGTCGCCCGTGGTAGCAGCAGCAGCAGCAAAATGAATGACAAGCGGTGCACATGGAGCAGATGTGATTTGATCTCCTGACGGCTAGGGTTGGCTGAGACCTCGCATATATGTGTGTGTTCGGGTGGAGAGACGTGGCCTGGACCCACTCCCAAGTCAGTAATAGCCCAAGATCTGACGTCTTAGATCATGGAGCATCATTACGTATTCTCCATTCCTGACCGGCAAAAATATGCATGTAGGTATGAGCTCGGTTCGACCAATCCTGCAACCCACGACACATCGTGATGAGGCATGGTGTGGCGTGGCAAGGCAGACGGTGGAGGAGTAGTTCGCGAGGGCCTCTTATCTTCCCAAGCTCCAATAGCATGTGGAAGAGAAACCCTTATAAGGAGGTTTGACTCCTTCTCCACTAGCAAGGTGGTACTAAACTTCCCACCAATCCATGTCATGCCAGCTACATTGGCCCTTAGAGAGTTTTTTCTGAAATTTTCATATGGGCTCTATGCCCATCTCGCATTTCAACACCCTACAAGCGGCAGGGAAACATCGTCGTCTAGGGCGGCGCTTCGGCAACCCCCGCCAGGAAGGCACGCGCTTCTGCCGCTATCGTCATCGCCACCGCGAATCCAGGAAGGCCGGCGCCGGTCCCGAAAGGCAAGGTGGCGGGTGTGAAATGCAAGAAGGCAGCCGCAAGATATGCTCCCCTGATTGCCCCGACAAGACCTACCCCGATGATGCCCGCCGACTACATTGTTGTTGCCGCCCTGAGCGTGTTCGACGGAATGGGCGCAAGGTATGATACTTTGATTTCTTCTATTTGATTGAATTTTTGCCATTGCGCATGTTCGTGACTTATTGAGAGAAACTGTAGCGTCAGTATATGATACGTCTCCAACGTATCTACTTTTCCAAACACTTTTGCTCTGGTTTTGACCTCTAATTTGCATGATTTCAATGGAACTAAGCCGGACTGATGTTGTTTTCAGCAGAACAACCTTGGTGTTATTTTTGTGCAGAAATAAAAGTTATCGGAACTCGACTAAACTTTTTGTGAATTTTTTTTGATTTATAATGAATCACGGAGCAAAGAACAGCCGGAGTGAGGTTGCTGGGGGCTACAAGCCAACAGGGCACCCCCGTAGGTCACGCCCTGATGGCTTGTGGGGCCCTCATGGCTCCTCCGACCCTAATTCCAATCCTATAAAATCACATCTTCGGAGAAAAAATCAGAGAAGTTCTCATCGCGTTTCACCATACAGAGCCACCGCCACCTCATGTTCTTCCTCCGGAGGGCTGATCTGGAGCCTATTTTGGGCTCTAGAGAGGGGGATTTGTCGTCGTCATCATCACTAACCCTTCTTCATAAACACCTCCATCATGCTCAACACCGGGAGTGAGTAATTCCTTTGTAGGCTTGCTGGACGGTGGTAGGATTGGATGAGATTGACCATGCAGTCGAGTTAAGTTTGATAGGGCTTGATCCCTAGTATCCACTATGTTCTGAGAATGATGTTGCTATGACTTTGCTAGGCTTAATGCTTGTCACTAGGGCTCGAGTGCCATGATTTCAGATCATAACATATTATGTTTTCACTAATATAAGTTTGATTTAGATCCTATCTTGCAAGTTGTATGCACCTATTATGTGTCTTGATCTGCACACCCCAAGGTGACCACAATTGGGATTCTCTTTGGTGATTGTCATAGTTTGAGGAGTTCATGCATTCACCATGTATTAATGCTTTGTTCTGGTTCTCTATTAAAAGGAGGCCTTTATATCCCTTAGTTTCCAATAGGACCCTGCTGCCACAGGGGGGTAGGACAGAAGATGTCATGCAAGTTCATATCGCAAGCATGTATGACTATATACGGAATACATGCCTACATTATATAGATGGATTGGAGCTAGTTCTGTGTCGCCCTAGTGTGTAGCTGTTACATGATCAATGTCATATAAATTATTATCCATCACCAATCCACATGCCTACGCTTTACATATACTGAATCTTGCTAAGTTGCTATTGTTCTTGCTACTGTCACACCTACTACTCATTTGCTACAGTTACTGAAATTGCTGTTGTCACTGTTATTATTAATCCTACTATTTGTCGTGCTACTAAACCTTTGTTGGAGAGAGATATCTTAGCTGCGGTTGAATTGACAACTCAACTGTCAAGGCTAATAAATATTCTTTGGCTCCCTTGTGCTGAATCAAGAAATTAGGGTGAAATACTACCAGTGAAGACTGTCGCGATCCCCTATACTTGTGGGTTGTCAAGACCTTTTTCTTATGCTATTGCAAGGAACATAGCTTTATTTATTGAGTTAACTTGAGGAAATCAAATTTGCCACTATGAGGAATCTGAAAGATAATCGAACTAAGATCATCCCCTCTCGCACAAGAGGTGGTAAAGAACTGCCATCTAGCTCTTCTTTTGATTCACCTACTATTTTGAATCAGCTTGTTACACCACCACCTATTGATCGTCCTGATATGTCGCACGAACTTGATGATGCTACTTCTAAAATTAATCCTGATACTACTGCTACATTCGATCAAACTTAAAATGTGACACTAAGTGTATTACTTGATGCTCATATTTCTAAAGCTATCAAACTTGAAAATGATGAAACTGATGAAGACTTTGAATCACCTGTTACACGTCGCTCACCTAATAGATATGAATTTCCTCATGTACCTGAAGGTTATATTATGGATGGTGAGGTAGCTAGGAATTTTATTGCTTGTGAAAATAGATATGACTTGAAGAAACTACTATGCAAACTAAAAGTAAAAATCTATGATGGAGAAAATGAAACATGATCCTAAATTTGCTACTTCTCATATATTTGTCACTAATAAGGATTATGAATTTGCTATAGACCCTAAGCTGATTCTTGTAGTAGACTCTGATCCATTCCATAACTATGAAAATTAAACGGTTGTTGAACACCTTATGAAACTGAATGATATCGATGCCTTGTTTATCAATGATGAAAAGAAACGCTACTATTATATACATAAGATTTTTCCTTTCTCACTAAATGGCGAGGCCAAGAAATGGTTCCTTTCACTTGCTCCTGGTTGTACGCGTAGTCCCCAGGATATGCTTTACTACTTCTCTAAAAAATATTTTCCTGCTCATAAAAAACAAGCTGCCTCACGGGAAATATTGAACTTTGTGCAAATTGAAGAAGAGAATCTCCCTCGATCATGGGGGAGGCTTCTCTAGTTACTTAGAGCTTTACCTAATTTCCCTCTTAAGAAAAATGAAATTCTTGATATCTTTTATAACGGACTAACAAATGCTTCTAGGGACTTCCTAGATAGTTGTGCTGGTTGTGTTTTTAGGGAAAGAACTATTGTACAAGCTGAAGAATTATTGAATAACTTATTGCAAAATGTCGATGATTGGACACTCCGTGAACCACCACCGGAACCTATTCAAAAGAAGAGAGGTATCAAATTCCTAAGTCCCGGAGATATGCAAGAAGCAAAAAGAACTATGAAAGAGAAAGGTATTGAAACTGAGGATGTTAAGAAATTACCACCTATTGAAGAAATACATAGTCTTGACGCCCTGACATGGGTAGTAGAGGTAAATTATCTCTGTTCCTTTAGTGAAAGTGATATAGCTTATACGAAAACTCCTGGTCAATGCACGGCTGAATTTGATAATTGCATCGATAAGCAAGAACACTTCAATAATTATGTTAAGAATCATTTAAGAAGTAATGCCATGATAATAGATTGTTTTAGTGACTTAATGTTTATAATTGCAAATGATGTGAAAGGTCTATCTAAACATGCTTCCATGGTTCACACCCAACTAGACCAAGTAGCTAAGTCAAAAAAATGATTTGCTTGCTGAAATAAATAATAATATGAATGATCATGCTGATAGAGTAGTGACTACAGGAGGTAGAATGACTCAAGAACCTCTTTATCCCGAAGGTCACCTTAAAAGAATTGAACAAGATTCTCAAAAAATTAATGAAGATGCACGTAGTTCATCTAAGAAGAAAAAGAAAAAGAAAGATGATAAGAACTTGCATGCTTCTAGTGAACCTGTTATAGAAAAACCTGTGGAGAAACATAATGTAGTTTCTATTTCTCATGCTAAACACAATCTGGTAGTGAACATACACCTAGTTATAATGAAAATGATAATAATGATGATGTTCACGTAGATGCTCAACCAGATGATAACAAAGAAAATGATAATGATGTGGAAATTGAACCTGCTAAAAATCTTGATAACCCACAACCTAAAAATAAATGCTATGATAAAAGAGACTTTGTTGCTAGAAAACAAGGAAGGGAAAGAGAACCATGGGTTCAAAAGCCCATGCCATTTCCCCAAAAGACTTCTAAAGTAGGGACGATGAAGATTTTGAATGCTCCACCGAAATGATTAGACCTCTCTTTTTGCGTACTCGCTTGACTGATATATTAAAAATGCCTCTATGTGGTAAGTATATGAATGATATGACTACCAAAAAATAATAATACCTAAAACTGAAATTGCTACCATGCTTGCTAATTATTCCTTTGATGGTGGAGTACCTAAGAAGTTGGGAGATCTAGGTATACCCACAATACCTTGCTCTATTAAAAGAAATTATGTTAAAACTGCTTTATGTGATTTAGGAGTCGGTGTTAGGGTTATGCCTTTCTCCCTTTATAAAATACTTGAATTGAATAAACTTACACGTACTGAGATATCTTTGCAAATGGCTGATAAGTCCATCGCTTTACCTGTTGGAATTTGCGAGGACGTTCCTGTTGTGGTTGAAAATGATACTATCTTAATAGACTTTGTTATTCTCGATATGCCCGAGGACGACAATATGTCGATCATCCTTGGTAGACCCTTTCTAAATGCTGTAGGGGCTGTTATTGATTGCAACAAAAGCAAGGTGACATTTCATGTTAATGGCAAGCAACATACTGTGCATTTTTCGAAGAAGCAAACTTTGGTTAACAATATTAATGTCATTAAGCCTACTCTCATGGTCATCATTGGAGATTTTATAATCCCTCTACCTACTGCCAAGAAAAAGAATTACTATAATCTTATTGTTGGGGAGATGAAAATTCCCATTGAGGTAGCTTAGTGATATACAAAAATTCTTCCGTTTCATGTTAATCGGAAACGGTTATTAATAAGACTTAATCAACCTTATTAGTGAATCCCTTTTGAAAGACATGTGATTGATGAATTGAGTATTCCCAATTCTCTGTATCACAAGTTTGTTCTCTGTTATTATTAGTTATTATGAAATGAAATGCCATGAATTTCCTGTTTTCTATTTTCCCCGTGCATAAAAAACTGACCCAAAAATAAAAGTCTCGGATTGATACAAAATTTTAACATGAATTTTTCTGGAATATATTAGAATTTTTGACATAAAAATAACGGCAAGGAGAAGAACCTGTGGACCACAAGCCAACGGGTTGCCCCCCTTGCATGTGCCGTGATGGCTTGTGGGGCCCACAGAGCCTCCTGCCTTATCCCTTCAACTCACCTCATCTCCTACCTCCAGTAAACATTCTCTAGCTCTCTCTCTCTCTCTCATGTTCTTCCACCTGAAACTGAAATTTTCGATCTCTTTGCTTGGAACTCCGTTTTCGAAACTGTTTTGAGGAATTGTTCCTTGGCATGTAACTCTCGTGTTCCTTCAGTTAGTTTTTGCTTTAGTGGGTTATATTTTGCATATTTTCTGCACTTGGTGCTACGGAAAATAAGCTTGCATGTTGAATTCTTTGAGTTCTAAGTAGTATGAATGCTTGATATAGGCTCTAGGCATCTATATGAGTAGTTGCTATCATTCTTGCAAAGTTTTATTGAC
This sequence comes from Hordeum marinum, assembly GCA_022496015.1. Taxonomy (NCBI): domain Eukaryota; kingdom Viridiplantae; phylum Streptophyta; class Magnoliopsida; order Poales; family Poaceae; genus Hordeum; species Hordeum marinum. Next base: position 271,121,236 of record CM039678.1, read on the forward strand.
ATAAATTTGTGGCTCAAAAATTTGAGAAATTTATGTTTAGGAAAATGAATTATTAAGGAAAGGCTCTTCAAGCCGGAGCCCCAAGGGAGTTGTTGGGAGAACTCAGGATAGCGACATCAACATTTTTCGCAACACGGAGGTTAGGCCCTGTGAATGGACACATACACCCTTCATGAATGAAGCGGGTTTCTATGAAGAATTCATGCAATTCATTGCAAACGCCGGGCTGACCCACTTCCTTGCAGATGAGTGTGACCAATACTACCTCCTCACCAATTTCTTCTTGCAAAACTTTTACTTCACAAATACGCCTGGTGCTCCCACGGTACGCTTTGATCTTTATGCCACTAATTATGAAATGCCCCTACATGAATTTTGTGAAATATGTTTGCTTCCCTCTGATGGGGGGATGCATGAACCTAAACCCAAGGAGGTCGAGGGCTTCCACCTCACCTTAACTGTGGGAGAAACTAGGGCGTATCACACGCCAGAGCCACTAGTTTGCAATTTTTGTATGTGCACTACTTTTCTCTGTTTATAGGAAAATGCATAATTGCTACGGAGCAGGGTGGTGATCTAAGTGCCCCTACCCTGGCTATTCTGTGCCACTCACTTTATGGTGATAATACTTACAACTTAGAAGTTTTTTTCATGCATCGCTTGCATCTTAACCGGACCAAAGGCAAGGTGCATGGTGGTATATATACCACGTGCTTGGCAAAGCATTTTAATGTTGCTATAAGCCCCACTGATTACCTGTTGCCCAAGGTTTATCTAGATCATTAGTCTATGATAGAACACCAATTCATTGAGGAACCTAAGCCATCGCAGCACATTCGTTGCAGCTTAGTATTTAGCGAGAAGAGTTGTGATATTATTACTTTGCATGCGCCCTCTTTGTTTAATTATCATGCCAGGAATGGATACACCATCATGCCAGAAGACATAATTGCATACTGGAACGAGATGGCTGCCAAGGAGGACGAGGTCCAGGCATGGGATGTTCAGGTGCCCCAGCAAGAGCACTTTCCCGAACCTGATGGCTATTATCAGTGGTGATTACAAAGTTAGGTAAAAGCCTAAGCTTGGAGAGTATGTATTTATCACCGATATTACATTCATATTCACATACTTCATATAAATTGTTGGTGTTCATCCTCTTTCATTGTATATCCATGTTAGCTTTACTTTTTGTTTTCTTTTTGTGTGTTTGAAAAACTTTGAAAATCCAAAAACATTTCTCGCTTCTTTTTGGTTTTTCCTTCCCTCATTTAATTAGTTGTAGTACTAAAAGGAAAACCCAAAAGGATTTTCTTTGCATGTTGGGAGCTTTCCCGTGTAAATAGTCTTTCTCGTTCTTGTTTTCCCCTATTTTATTTGCTTACTTGAGAAAAACAAAAAATCTAAAAATATTCCAGTGTGTTTCTCTGAATTTCCTTTCCTTTTTGAGTGAGTCATTGAAAGTAGAAGACCACGATGACAATGTTGAGTGGCTCCTATATGCTTTATTGTTGATCTAACAGAGAGCCAATTTTACCTTGTCTTCTCCTTTGTCTAAACTGCGTTGCAGATCTCAGCTTAGTCCACGACATTCTTGCACTATTATTATTATCATATCATTTTGCCAAGCAAATGAAAGGCAATAATGACAATATTTGATGAAGTGATCATGGCGAAGGAAGCTGCTATGAACTCTTCTTGTTTTTCATTTTTATAAATATGTTTAGCCAGTTCGATCTTGATTCGGCATACCATGAGTAAACATGTTTGTGATGACAAGTAGAGATTATAGATTATCATACCATGCCTAAATATCTAGGAGTGGATAATGGTTTATTTTGTGTGTCAACATGCATTCAAATGGTTATGATATGGTATGGTAGTATGGTATTTCTCTCTGAGTAATTCGAGCAGTTTGACTTGACCCATGTGCAAACATCTAGTTGATTCATAATCAATGCAACCTCCATGATGTTTAAATTCACAGTGTTCATATCCTACTCATGCTATGCCTAATGTTAATTATCCACAATGCATGTTTATGACCTTTTTTGCTCTCTAGTTGGTCGCTTCTCAATCTATTGCTAGCATTCACCTGTACTAAGCAAGAATGCTACTTGTGCATCCAAAATCCTTAAACCAAGTTATTCCACATGAGTCCACCATACCTACCTATTTGCGATATTACCCTACTTTTCCAAGTAAATTTTCATGTGCCACCTCTAAATATTCAAATAAACACCTGATTTGTGCACTCGTCTCGCTCATGGAGCGACAAGGCGGTCGGTATCTTCCATGGTAAGTGAGTTATTCTTAATACGGTCATTTATTCTCCGTCATTGCACGATAGATGCTGGTAAAAACGATGCCCACTCTTTCTTAATAAAAATAATTTAAACAAAACTCCTTCAGACAGTTGTATGTTGGTAGGCATCCGTGGATTTAGTCAGCCATGGTTTGTGTATGGATGGTGTATAGGAGTAAACTTTATTATTCTATTTGGGAACTGCTAATAAAGAGTGTAGCATGGAACATATTGAAAACCTTTTTCGTAACATTGACAAGAAAAGTGCACCACCCAAAAATTACTTCTTCACTCTCGTTTTAAGCTTTGAGCTTTGTCACCTCTGCAAATCAATGCTTCCCTCTGCGAAGGGACTATCTATTTACTTTAATGCTGAGTCATCACCCTCTTACTAACAACACCAGACCGGAGAGCACTATTGTCATTCTTATGAATTGAGTCTAGTTAATGTTGGATATGAGCATGACTGGATCTTTTCTACCCTAAATTATAACGTTTAGTCACTGCTTGAACCTCAGAGGTGCTTTCCATTTATGTTTTGCGGTCTCAGAAAGGGCTAGCGAAATACCATGTCACCATATTACATTATATTGTTTTGACAAATTGTTGGCATGTGAGATATTTTATTATTGCTTTCTAGTTTGTTATGTATTGCCATTAGTTAAATAATGTTTATACGTTGTCATGGATGTGCTTATTGATGATTTATGCTAAAAATTTGAGCACTAGCTAATCATGTGTATAACGATGAGAACAAAAGAGTTTGTAAAAGTTTTCTTTATCACTTTCAGTTTATCAACTGAATTGCTTGAGGACAAGCAAGGTGTTAAGATTGGGGAAGTTGATACGTCTCCAACGTATCTACTTTTCCAAGCACTTTTGCTCTGGTTTTCACCTCTAATTTGCATGATTTGAATGGAACTAACCCAGACTGACGATGTTTTTAGTAGAACTACCTTGGTGTTATTTTTTGCAGAAATAGAAGTTGTCGGAAATGGAAGAAATTTTTTGTGAATTATTTATGCGATTTATAATGACTTATGGAGCAAAGAACTACATGGGCGAGGTTGCCAAGGGGACACAAGCCAACAGGGTCCCCCCCTAGGCCGCTCCTTGATGGCTTGTGGGTCCGTCGTGGCTCCTCCAACCCTAATTCCAGTCCTATAAAATCACATCTTCGGAGAAAAAAATCAAAGAGAAGTTTTCATCACGTTTCACGAGATGAAGTCGCCGCCATCGCCTGTTCTTCCTCCACATGGCTGATTTGGAGCCTGTTTTGGGCTCCGAAGAGGGGGATTCATCGTGTTCGTCATCACCAACCCTTCTTCATCAACACCTCCATGATGATCACCACCAGGAGTTAGTAATTCCTTTGTAGGCTTGCTTAATGGTGGTGGGATTGGATGAGATTAACCATGTAATCTCGTTAAGTTTGATAGGGCTTGATCCCTTGTATCCACTATGTTCTGAGATTGATGTTGCTATGACTTTGATATGCTTAAGGCTTGTCACTAGGCCCGAGTGTGATGATTTCACATATCAACATATTATGTTTTCACGAATATAAGATTTATTTGGATCCTATCTTGCAAGTTGTAGGCACCTATTATGTGTCTTGATCCGCATACCCCAAGGTGACAATAATTGGGATTCTATCCGATGATTGTTATAGTTTGAGGAGTTCATGTATTAACCATGTGTTAATGCTTTGTTCATGTTCTCTATTAAAAGGAGGCATTAATATCCCTTAGTTTCCAATAGGACCCCACTGCCACGGGAGGGTAGGACAAAAGATGTCATGCAAGTTCTTTTCACAAGCACGTATGACTATATACGGAATACATGCCTACATTATATTGAATTGGAGCTTATCCATAACTGATTCACGTGCCTACACTTTACATATACTGAATCTTGCTAAGTTACTACTATTGTTGATACTGTCACACCTGCTACTCATTTTCTACTGTTACTACTGCTACTGAAATTGCTGTTGTCATTATTATTATTACTCATACTATTCGTTGTGCTACTAAACCTTTGCTACAGAGAGATATCCTAGGTGCAGTTGAATTGACAACTCCACTGTCAAGGCCAATAAATATTCTTTGGCTCCCCTTGTGTTGAATCAATAAATTAGGGTGAAATACTACCCGTGAAGACTGTTGTGATCTCCTATACTTGTGGGTTATTTGTATGCATGATGCAACTATCAAATTTGTGCACTTGTTGGACGACAACAACGTCGACATTGATCAAGCTCCGATCGGTGGTTACGGTTACAATGGATGGATGGTGCCATGCACGGTCACGGTAAGGAAGAAGATGAAGTGGACGAGGTTGAGAAGGGGGGTTTCGATAAGATCAAGCAAGATCAAAGAACTACACATCATTTAAAGATCAAATCTTGATCAAGGCTTGGGAAGCGGTGTTGATGCATGCACTAGCACTGACAAAACTGCCAAGCGATATTGGCAAAGGATAGAGGATTGGTTCTTCCGCATGATGGAAAAGTATCCTAATCGGACGCCACACACCTTTAGGTCACTCCAAGGTCGTTGGGGCGTGATCAAGTTGATTTGTAGACATTGGTCTGCTTGCTTGGATCAAGTCCGCAATGCACCTCCGAGTTACACCATTGAATGGCATGATATGGCAAGGAGGGAGAGATCTTGAAGGGAAGAATGATAGCCGCAAGGTTTGATGGATTCGATGCTGGTGCGAGAATGGGTGGCGGTGGTGGGGAGTGATAATGTTGATGATGGTGGTCACCGAGTGACGGTGGCTTTTGAGTGAGGTTATTTTGCTATTGTGGATAGTGATTACAATGACTAAGATGCGGGGTTTGTTCTGCTACGGCCCGCGTGATCCAGCAAAATGTGTTTTGCATGATTGTAAACGAGCAATAAGGATCTGTGATATAAGGAGTCTGCTAGAGTTTCTTAGTCTATCTAGATGAGGTGTGATCGATTGATTCACGATGATAACAGAGCAACACGGACATGGTCAACACACAGGCAGGCATGTCGGAGGCGCCTGAGTTACTGGCGTTCGCGAAGCCCATGAGCTTCCACTAGTGCAGGCCTGTTCAGGTGCAATCGTTGCGGCAGCGAGGACGTTGACCAACATTTCTCCCTGACGACTGTGGAGCCTTGCTTCACCTAGCCACCAATGGCTCACGCTATGGCAGGTTCCTGAATGCCCGCACCAAGCACAACCCATGACACGATCAGGGGCGCGTCTGCAAGGTGGCAGCGGTGCATGGGCGGAGCATAAAGCCGTGTTGGACGCTGGTGATAAGGAGCAAGTTGTTAGGGTAACCCCAACGAGGATCGCCAAATCGTGCCTAAATTTTGGACCGCACAGTTTAGACATTTTTTCGATGAGGATCATCAAAATTTTCTGGACTAGTCTGAAGTCAGAAATTCCACAAATCGGAGCCAACCTAGGGAGGTTTGCGGGCATCCGAATGATGTGCCATGTACGCATCCGACAACGCACACCCACCCAAAACTGAGGTGGAGCCTCACATTTGGTCATTTTTGCCATTGTTTCTAAGCAAAACCCACCACTTCCCACTGCACCCCACCCAGTCACCGTCTTCAACTACATTGTTGCAGTTTCTTCCGCCTCAATGGAGCCAACGTTGGAGGAGGATACGAAGATGTTTGTCATCCAGCCGAAGCTAGAGGACCCGAGTGAGGTGGCCACCCACAAGGCCTGGTCCATGGAGTGCAACGCCCGATGCATGAAGGCGGCAACAAAGAAGACGGAAGAATGAGTGAAGGGACCTTATCTGTTGAAGGGGCCTCACAAGGTGGTGGTGTTCGGGCAACCACCACAGTGGTCGTCCCAGTTCAAGCTGCGCTGCTACTTTGCCTCCTAGCACCTTGGTTCGTCCGACACGCAACAATCGTCATAACAGTCCATGTCCTCCTTCACCTCGTCCATCGTCCCCCTTCATCATCGACCTCAACATCAACTACAACTTCATGGAGTCGAAGTCTACTTGCGGATGCCGGTGTGGATCTCTCATCCTTCGGTGCCAGCTCACTGTTTGCCGAAATGTGTCATGCGAGTGGGAGAACAGAAGCCGGTGAGGTTAAGAGGAACATTAATGACAACAAAGGCTGCCACGAACACATGCAAGTGAAGGACTCCCAAACAAAGGAATAGACGTGGCTAGACCATCAACAAACATGCTCCCAAGAGGAATATTCAGATGATCCAAACAAGAAGAGGGGGCAAAAATTCACCTCAAAGGGGAATGAATTATTTATGTGAGGTGTCGTTGTCTTGTAGTGTCAGTTCGTTCTAAGGCAGGGAGCAAAAAGGCAATGTGTTTTGACAAACTATGCATGGTTGGATTCACGAGAAAATGTGCTACGATCCCAACCACACGGAAGTGATCCATGATCATAATCTAAAGTTTCTAAGCCATCAATGATACACCACTGAAGAGCACGTCAACAAGTATTGCGGCGCATACAAGCAAGTGCAAAATGGTGGCCAAGTGGTGTGACAATCACCAACCTCGTAAGTGTTGTGGTTTGTTGCTCTATGTGTTGGTCATTTCACTAATTTCCTCGATGTTACAACTTGTTGACCCTCCATTGTCTTCCTTTGCAACTCCATACATGTGTGCGCATTATACTACACGATGGGGAACAAACACTTCAATCTTCATGCATTGTTGGATGAAGTTGAATACGCAAAGCAAGTGGCTCGCCACTATTGCCAATACCATCAAGACCACCAGGACCAATTAAGAGGAAAGTGGTGATCGAACTGTTCTAACATAAAAAGGACTTGCTCGGGCCAACAAGGTCATTAGGAACTTCGGGATAAAGTGAGAGGAGGACAAGGAGAAGCTAGGAGGGGCGGTGGCTAAGATGACGGAGAGGTTCGAGAACATCATGACAAAGAAGGAGAAGGCATGTGTCAAGCACCATGAGATGAAGGAAAGAAGTTAGAGAGGTTTAGCAAGTTCATAGAGTTGTAAGATGGGAAACTCAAGCTCCAAGAGAACATCTTGAGATCAAGGTCGCTTCGGAGGACTCCAAGATGTTGCTCATCAATACGTCGGAGTTGGATCTCAAAGCGGCGAGGATTATCCTACTCTGCCATGAGGGGTTGCTGAAGCACTTCCGACAAATGAAGAGTGCCTTAGAGCGAGTCTTTTCCATAGACAATCGGGTTGGGGTGAATAAGGACATCTTTGGCATGGGTTGACAAATTTTGGAATTGTTGGATGTAAAAAATAGCTGAACAACTGATGCTTTTGGTTCTGGTTGCACATGTGTGTGTAAATTGGTGATGATCGAGATATGCATGTCAAACAAACGAGGCCGAACCAGGAACGGACATATGCAACTTTGGTTGGACATGTCCACAGACATTTGGGGTGTCCGTTTTGATGATCTGTGTTGGAATTGAGATTAGTTTGTCTAATAAGGAGATATACGTCGTGGATAGTTATCCCAAGTGTACGGTGCTTTGAAAGCTTTCATAAAAGTAGGATAAATAGGCTTAAGTTCACCTAAAGTGGATGTTCCATGCAATTCTCTCTAAAAACAACCTATCAGAGTGAACTAATCAAATTAGGTAGTATTACTTATAGATCCATTCATAGTCCAAGTCCTTTTTTGGACAAAAAAGCCTTGTATAATGCAAGATGCATCAGAAGGTACATAATATATATAATCATTTTTTCCTAAGCACGCATGCTTACTTATTGAGGACAAACACTTAATTAGGTAATAGATATTAACACTTGCTATTTAAAATAAAATGTTTTACTAAGCAACTTCTTAAGCGCTTTTCATTGTACATGGCCTAATCAGATAAACATAGGCCTTAGTGAAAACAAATAAGTTATTGGCTTACCAAAAGAAAAATAAGCTTATTCGGTAAATCAATAAAAGGTGGGATAGTTAAGACGGATTTCAAGAAATGATGCTTTTAAAAGAATGGAAGGTTGGACAAAGTACTCTGCCTGGCAGAAAATAAACACCATTCTTTAACAAATGGTAGATTTTATATATATATATAAACTTGAAAAAACAACCTAAAATCCCTCAAAACAGTGTAAATTGACCCAAAGGACGCGACTAATAGGCCACATGCCGACAAGTTTAACAAATGTGTTATGCCTGGCCTAGCAGTGTGGCACATGTGCCGACAGGTGTTTCCTATTCGGCATATAAGGCGTTGCCAAGCAACTGCGCGCGTACCCCTCGCCCCCTCGCGCGTTGGGTGTCGTATGAAACGTTTTTTTTCCTTTCGTTTTTTCTTTTATGTTTTATTTTATTTTTTTCTCTTCTTTATTGTTTCACTTTTTTGTGCATTTTCTTTTCAAATTCACCAAAAAAATTCATCGAATTCAAATAATGTTCATCAATATAAAATAAATGTTCATCAAATAAAAAATCATCAAAATTTAAAAAATGTCCATCAAACTTCAAATTTATTCATCAAATTTAAAATGTATTCATTGTTTTCCAAAAATGTTCATCAAATTGGAAAAAAAATCATCCACTTCTCAAAAAAATGTTCCTGAATACAAATTTGTTCATCTATTCAATACAAATTCATCGACTTCAAAATTTGTTCATCAATTACCCAAAGATGTTCATCATTATTAAACAATGGTCATAAAAAATTTTTATTAAAATTCAAAAATTGTTCATTCTTTTGAAATTTGAATTGAAGAACTATTTTCGTATCGAGCGATTTTTTTTAATCTATGAACTTTTTTGGAAGTCAAAATTGTTTCGAAATCTCGAAAAAATAGGGGGTCACTCGTGCCCAACATGGGCTGGCCCACAAGGGCGCACAGGGAACAGGGGAGGGGGTGCGCGCGCGGCAGATCAATCAATTTATAAACGGGCCAGCATGGACCATGGTGTGCCACACACATTTTAATGTGGGACGGCACGGGCTGTCCCGATCCATTTGGCTAGGTCTGCCTCTAATAACTTTTGAGTGTGATTAAAGTCCAGCTGCGTTTCTCGAGATTCATGGAGGCACTCCTTTTTTGACTGTTCAATGTCAGGAGTATTTGGGCTCTAGGTCAGGGCCATCTGGTGGATCAAATCATATCTAACAAAGAGCCAGATCTAAAGCATTGGATCTTCACAATGATGGATATATTATCACATGTCAATTCCATCCATTTGGCAGTGACACAGTGGCCATTCATAAGGGATCTTTTCAGAGTCTGCATGCGACCAACACCTTCATTATTAGATTCATCTCAGAGCTAGAGTTGCTGAACTCAAGTGCTCGGGCATCTCCTCAAGCTCAGCAACAGGTTGGTGCAAGTCAAGCAATCTGAAAAAGGTGCACTGTGCCACCAGTGGGACATGCAAAAATCCATGTGGATGGAGGTGTACTTCGATCAAGGGGCGGCTTTACGATTGAAGTATGCCGAGACGAATTCAGGGACTATCTTGGTAGCTCTTCGTTGGTGGTTGCAGGTGTTCTTGATCCTAACACGTTGGAAGTTTTGACGTGTAGAGAAGCTTTGGCCTTGGCAGAAGATCTTCTACTATAGAATTTTACCATCTCATAAGACTTTAAAAAGGTAGCGGAAGACATTTCTAAGGGGAACCAAGGCTGATATGGGTCTATTATCACGGAGATCAAACTTCGAGCATCAATTTTTAATTGTAGTTTTCTTTTTGAACACCGAAATGTTAACGGTGAAGACATTATTTAGCTAAGTACTCTCGTTCTCTCGGTCCAAGGCGCCATATTTGGTTGGCTCACTCCCATGCTCCGAATTGTATCCCACCCTATGTGGACTATAATTAATAAAGCTTGGCATTACCTAAAAATATGAATAAAAGAAAAGAAAAACGAAAATTCCAGGAAAGAAACTACTCTCTCCGTTTCATAATATAAAAGCGTTGTTTTACACTATACTGGTGTAAAAACGCTCTTATATTATGGGACAGAGCGAGCAGTATACATTGTTATGGAAGAAACTTGTATTATTAAGAGGCCATAGCCATCATATATATGTATAAGAGGATGCCAAAAGTCTAGAATACAAAAGGTACCACACGAAGAAAGGTGGACAAACAATTCTGGATCATGAGCACTGGGCGAAAAACTAGTTGCAGGAACCACAGAGGCAAAACGCTCAAACCAAGCGCGGGGGGCTTGCTTAAGGCCATAGAGAGAGCGACGAAGATGGCAAACCATGCCATCAGGAACTGAATACCTAGGTGGTGGCTGCATATAAACTTCCTCATGCAACTCACCATTAAGAAAAGCATTCTTAACATCAAGCTGAGACATGGACCAATGGCGAAAAGATGCCACGGCAAGAACTGTGCGAACAGTGGTCATATGGGCCACAGGAGCAAAAGTCTCATCGTAATCACGACCATGCTCCTGCTGAAATCCATGGGCCACAAGATGAGCTTTATAGTGCTCAAGAGAACCATCAAAGTGGGTATTAATCTTATAGACCCACTTGCAAGTGATGGGAGAACACGGGGAGGAACAGAAACAGATCCCATGTGCCGGTGCGCTCAAGGGCAGCAATCTCCTCTACCATGGCAAACTACCATTCAGGATGAACAACAGCACCTCTGCAAGAAGTCGGCTCAACAATGGTTGAAAGAGCATAGCGAGAAGGAGAATATCGTTCAGGGGACGGACAAGGCCGAGAACAAAGACCATAAGCCGGTTGAGATGAGGAAGACGACACACCAAATGTAGAGGTCACATTAGTAGACACATCCACAACACGTCGACAACGGGTATAATGGAAAGGGAAGGTTAGCAAAGGTGGAATCATTGGAGGTGGAGATGAGGAATGTATCGGGAATGAAGCAGGCGAAGAGGAAGGTATCGATGATGAAGGTGGAGAAGCGGAAGGTATCGGTGATGAAGGTGGAGAGTCATACAATGAAGGAGGACAAGAAGCCAGAGGATAGGATGGTGTCAGATCTGCAATAGCGGGACCAGGAGTAGGAATATTGGGAACAAAGGGAGGTGTATCTGGAAATGTAAGAAAAGAGATGTCATCCACGGAGAAGGCCGGGGAGGATGGACATGGGTAGAAGGGACGAGACTCATCGAAAGTGACATCCCTGGAAATATGCATCCGGCAACTGACATGATCCCAACACCGATAGCCCTTATGCTCATCACTGTATTCGAGAAAGACACACTCAACAGACTAAGCAGTCAGTTTCGTGCGTTCACGAGGGGCAAGTAAAACATATCAAACGCAACCAAGCAAACGAAGAATCGAATAATCAGGAGAACGACCAGAAAGATGCTCAAGAGGAATACCACCCTGTAGAGCAACAGATGGCTAGATGTTGATGAGATAGGTGGAAGTGGTAGCAGCCTCAGCCCAGAAGTGAGGCGGAAGAGAGGCGGCGATCATCATCGCACGCATCGTCTCAAGAAGGTGACGATGTTTGCGCTCAGCCACACCATTCTAAGCATGAGAACAAAGACAAGAGAACTGAGCAAGAGTACCCTGCTCAGCAAGGAATCCTCGCAACACATGGGAGATATACTCACCAGTTGAATCTACGCGAAAAACACGAATAGGAGTGGAAAACTGGGTATGAACCATGGCAGCGATTTTTTTGTATATAGATAAGACCTCAGTACGAGAAGACATGAAATAGATCCCTGTGTACCGAGAAAAATCGTCTATAAAAATAATATAGTAGTGATGATCCCTTTTCTAAGCGAAGGGAACCAGACCCCAAACATCAGAGTGAACGAGATCAAAAGGGCGCTCGGACACTGACTCACTATGAGGATAGGATAGTTGAATCTGCTTACCAAGCCTACAACCCAGACAATCCAACAAAGCGTTACCGGAGCCAAACCCCAGAACACCACAATGAACCAAATAGGAGAGACGAGAACCACATAAATGACCAAGACGATGATGTCATTGTTGAAAAGAGCTGGTAGATGCAGCAACAGGGGCGGTGAGACTGGCGACGGTGGCAGCGGAGGGAAGACGAATCCAGTTGAGCTCCCAGAGACCATTAGAGCGTCGAGGGCCAGCACCAAGCAGAGCACCCGTGTGACGATCCTGAACAGAACGCGAATCAAAGTCCAGAATGACCCTACAACTAGAGTCAACAATCTGACCACCAGATATGAGCTGCATGGTAAGTCAAGGAACATGAGCTACAGAGGGACCATGAAATGAAGAAGTGCTAAGAGTGCCTCGACTAGCTATAGGGAGGGGAGTGCCATCAGCCCTAAGAACATGAACAGGAGACTCAATAGGTCGAACAGAGGTCAAAGTGGAAGAATCATAAGTCATATGAAAAGACACTCCAGTATAAAGAATCCATGGAGATGTGCCTGAATGGGTAGAAAATGATTTCTCAGTGCCAGAAGAGTCAGTCGCGTAACCTGCAGAACCTCTCGATGAGGAATCCCAAGCAGCAAGAAGGCATTGCAGCTGTGCAATCTCATGGGCACACAGGGACATGGTGGAAGAGGTTGAGGTAGAAACACACGCCAACGACGAGTAGTCGCCACCACCCGTGGAAGCCATGAGAGGAGTCGACGGAGAGCTCCCACCGGCATGCACGAAAGCAGTGAGAGGATTTGTCGGAGAGCGCTCAATGGCATGCGCGGCATCCGCGAGAGGAACCAATGTAGAGTGGTCTTCGTCGTGCTCGGAAGCCGCGAGAGGAGTCGACGAAGAGCGGTCACCGGCACACACGGAAGCCACGAGAGGAGTCAACGGATAGCGGTCATCGGCACACATGGAAGCTGTGAGAGGAGTCGACATAGAGCGATATCCTCTGCACCCAGAAACCGCAAGAGGTCATGACATAGAGCGGTCTCCGCTGCGCCCAGAAGCTGCAATAGGAGTCGACGTAGAACGGACTCCGCCGTGCACGAAAGCCGCTAGAGGAGTCGACGTTGAGTGGTCACCGCCGCGAGCGGAAGCCGCTAGAGAATTCGTTGTAAAATGGTCACCGCCCCGCACGGAAGCCCCTAACGGAGTCATCATATAGTGACCAACACAGTATTTTGAAGACGCCATAGGGGTTAATGTCACAGCCGGTGGAGCATGCTACCTCTTGAGATTGCGTTGGTTTTCCCTTGAAGAGGAAAGGGTGATGCAGCAAAGTAGATAAGTATTTCCCTCAGTTGATGAGAACCAAGGTATCAATCTAGTAGGAGGAACAAGCAAGTCACCAATGGATGCACCTACACAAACAATCAAACTCTTGCACCCAACGCTATAAAGGGGTTGTCAATCCCTTCACGGTTATTCGCAAGGATTAGATCTGATAGAGATAGATGTAAACGAGAACGGAAAGTAAAAGATAAGTAAATTGCAGCAAAGTGTTTTCGGTATTTTTTGTTTATATATCTGAAAATATATTATGGAAAGTAGACCCGTGGGCCATAGATCTCACTAGAGGCTTCGCTCTTGAAGGAAAATATCATGGTGGGTAAACAAATTACTGTCAAGCAATTGATACAAAAGCGAATAATCATGTAGATATCCAAGGCAATGATCATGCATATAGGCATCACATCTGTGTCAAGTAGACCGAAATGATTCTACATCTACTACTATTACTCCACACATCGACCGACTCTTGCCTGCATCTAGAATATTAAGTTCATGAAGAACAGATTAACACATTAAGTAAGATGACATGATGTATAGGGATAAACTCAAGCAATATGATTAAAACCTCATCTTGTTGCCCTTGATGGCAACAATACAATACATGCCTCGCTACCCATACTATGTCACTGGGTGAGGACACCGCAAGATTGAACCCAAAACCAAGCACTTCTCCCATTGCAAGAATTACCAACCTAGTTGGCCAAACCAAACCAATAACTCAAAGAGACATGCAAGGATATGAAATTATGCTTATAAGAATTCAGAGAAGATTCAAAAAATATTCATGGATAATCTGAACATAAACCCACAATTCATCGGATCTTGACAAACACACCACAAAAGAGTATTACATCGGATAGATCTCCATGAAGATCATGAAGAACATTGTATTGAAGATCAAAGAGATAGAAGAAGCCATCTAGCTACTAGCTATGGACCCATAGGTCTGTGGTGGACGACTCACGCATCATCAAAGGCGCACTGGAGTTGTTGTAGATGCCCTCCATGATCGAAACCCCCTTCGGCAGATTACCGGAAAAGGCTCCAAGATTGGATCTCTCGGGAAAGGAGGCTTCTTGCGGCAGAAAAGTAATTGTGTGGTTCCCTTTGGTGTTGGGGGAATATTTGGGTATTTATAGGATAAAGAATAGGGTTAGGAGACCTGCTAGAAGACGGCAAGCCTGCCAGTCGCGGCCATGGGGGTGGCCGCTCCTACCAGGCTTGTGATCTCCTGGTAGATCCCCTGGCGTGCACTCCAAGTCTCATGGATCTCTTTCCTTCCAAAAAAAGTCATTCCGAAGATTTTATTCCGTTTGGACTCCGTTTAAAATTCCATATCTGCAAAACTCAAAAACAAGGAAAAAACAGAAACTGGCACTAGGCTCTAGATTAATAGGTTAGTCCAAAAATTATTATAAAATAGCATATTAATGCATATAAAACATCCAAAACAGATAATATAATAGCATGACATCTTCAAAAATTATAGATATGTTGGAGACGTATCAGCATCCCCAAGCTTAATTCCTGCTTGTCCTCGAGTAGGTAAATGATAAAAACAGAATTTTTGATGTGGAGTGCTACCTAACATATTTATCCATGTAATATTCCCTATTGTGGCATGAATATTCAGATCCATAAGACTCAAAACAAAAGCTTAATATTGATATAAAAACAATAACATTTCAAGCATACTAGCAAAGCAATTGTATCTCTTCAAAATATAATGGCAAAAGAAAGTTATCCCTACAATATCATATGGTCTGGCTATGCTCCATCTTCCCCACACAAAGTATTTATATCATGCACAACCCCGATGACAAGTCAAGCAATTGTTTCACACTTTTATTTTCTCATACTTTTTCAACTCTCACGCAATACGTGAGCGTGAGCCATGGATATAGCACTATAGGTGGAATAGAATATGGTGGAGGTTGTCAAGGAAAGGGAGAAGATAGTCTCACATCAACTAGGCGTATCAACAGGCTATGGAGATGCCCATCAATAGATATTAATGTGAGTGAGTAGGGATTGCCATGTAACAGATGCACTAGAGCCATAAGTGTATGAAAGCTCAAGATTGAACCCAAAACCAAGTATTCTCGCATTGCAAGAATTACCAATCTAGTTGGCCAAACTAAAACAATAACTCAAAGAGACTTGCAAGGATATGAAATCATGCATATAAGAATTCAGAGAAGATTCAAATAAGATTCATGGATAATCTGTACATAAACTCACAATTCATCGGATCTTGACAAACACACCACAAAAGAGTATTACACCAGATAGATCTCCATGAAGATCATGAAGAACATGGTATTCAAGATCAAAGAGAGAGAAGAAGCCATCTAGCTACTAGCCATGGACATGTAGGTCTGTGGTGAACTATTTACGCATCATCGGAGGGGCAATGGAGTTGATGTAGATGCCCTCCATGATCGAAACCCCCTCTGGTAGATTACCGGAAAAGGCTCCAAGATTGGATCTCTCGAGAACGGAGGCTTCGGGCAGCGGAGAAGTATTTGTTTGGCCCCCTCTTGTGTTGGGGGAATATTTGGGTATTTATAGGACAAAGAATAGGGTTAGGAGACCTGCTAGGAGACAGCAAGCCTGCCAAGCCTGCCACGGGGTGGCCGCGCCTACCAGGCTTGTGATCTCCTGGTAGATCCCCTAGCGTGCACTCTAGGTCTCGTGAATATCTTTCCTTCCAGAAAAAATCTTTCTGAAGATTTTATTCCGTTTGGACTCCGTTTAATATTCCATATCTGCAAAACACAAAAACAAGGAAAAAACAGAAACTGGCACTAGGCTCTAGATTAATAGGTTAGTCCAAAAAATAATATAAAATACCATATTAATGCATATAAAACATCCAAAACAGATAATATAATAGCATGGCATCATCAAAAATTATAGATACGTTGGAGACGTATCAGAGCACCAAGCACCGAATGACGATATATGAGTGAAATGGGGTCGATGTAGGGAACGTCGTGGAGAATCATAGGATAGCAAGGGTGAAAGGCCAGCCCTGATGAGAGCATTTTTCTTTTGGGACTGGTACGAGGCGACAGCAGACTTAACAAAAAAACAGCTAAAGCAAGGAGCTGTAGTAGGAGAGCAGAATGCTAGCACAAGCAACATCCAATAGGAAACATGCTAGCAGAAGAGCAGCAAGCACACATGTGCTAGATGGAGGGCAGCATACAAAGAAAGCCACGCTCCTAGGCAGAAGCAGCAGTGGGAGACATCACATGCGTGTGTAGGCACGAGTAGCAGAAGGAGAGCATGGCTACACACACACGTGTAGGGGTAGCACATGGTGCTTCGATGGGCGGACAGATCAAGTAGCAGATGCAGTCAATACACGGAAGACAAGCGCGACTAATTTGAGCACCGGCGGGGTGTCCGAGATATAATCGGGTGGTGCCGTTCCTACTGAACCCATGGGCGGTGGCGGCGTGATCCAAGCTGGGTGGTAGTGGAGGTGAGACGGACGGAGCGGAAGTCAATAGGGGCAGCGGCGATGGCGACGTGGGGAGCAGGAAGTAGCCGGAAAAAATACAGGGCGACGATGGGAGGAAAAATCAGTGCGGGAGTTGCACCGATCTATCTGAGATTGGAAAAAATATTGTCGCAAGATGAGGACTAGTTGCAGCGTTCGAAGAGAAGACCTAAACCTAGGCTCTAATACCATGTTATGGAAGCAACTTGTATTATTAAGAGGCCAAAGCCATTATATATAGGGATTTCTATTCTTGTGACCCTGTCCCCTTAGTTGTACTCATTCATCCCCACACTCTTAACTTTTTCTCACTTTTCCCCACTCCTTAGTCCGAGACCCTCAGAAATGGTCACACGGGGGGATGTCGTCGGGTCAATGGTTTGACCGTTAACTCTAGCATGTGGGGCTGCAGTGGAAGGTGTCGCCCGTTGGACCTGCCAAGTGGGGCCGCGTTGGACTCTATCGCCCTCCTTTGACCATTCTGACGTGTGGGGCCATGATGGACTGTGTTGCCCGTTGGACCTACCAAGTGGGGCCGCGTTGGACTGTGTCACCCTCCTTTGACCATTCTGACGTGTGGCACCGTGCTGGACTATGTCGCCCATTGGACCTGCCAAGTGGGGTCGCGTTGGACGGTGGCGTTGGTTGGACCGTTGAGCCGTGGTTTCATTTGGGTCGTTGCATTAAACGCACGCGTGCATGCGCTGATTTATGCCGCCACGATAAGCCTGCTATGCATGCGTGACATGATCCAACCAGACTGCCTACATGCGTCGATGCGCGCTGCCAAGGACGCAGCCTTCCTGTGAGCCACCATGGACGCATCGTCTGTCGCTGCTACCGGTTCATCCCTTCTCGCACGCGCCTCCTCGATCGATTCATAGTTCATAGTTCACACCGTCTTAGCCTTTGACCTCCGCAGCATCAATTTAGCGTGGCAATTAAAGTCTAAGGCATACCGATTGACATGCAGCGTTTTAACATAGCAAACATGCGGCCGATGCCCTTATTTAAACCGCCCACCCCTCACCTATTCGCCACACATCCATTTGCTCCACTCCCCTTCTCTTCTTCACCCCAATCCAGAGCACTCTCCAAGCTAGGTGAAGATGTAGTACTACGGCCCCATGTTCCAGATGCCACAAGTTAGGCCAGAGAGGCGGTACCCCACCAGCGTCGTCGTCGAGACGATGCTTTGCATGTGGACGATCTGACGCTAGAGGACTGGCTAGGATTTAGCTGAGTGGTTCCTCCGTGTGGGCTTCGCCCACCTCCCGACGGGCTCCCCGGTCATGTTCTGACTGGAGGAACTGCGTCCAAACTCCAGCTCTCCGCTGTCAGGGCTCATCGCCACCTTAAACAACAGGTTCAATGCATTCCACCTGCTTGGGAAGGTGTTTTGGTGTGGGTGCGAGCTCATCACATTCACAACCTACAACATCTTCATGGATGTGGATATGATCTTCTCCAACCACAACGTCATCCATAGCCTCCCCTACCTCCTCGGCAGGAACGACGGGGAGGCGGAGGAGTGAAGAGGAGGCGTGAAGCAGTGAAGAGGAGGCGTGGAGAAACTTGCCTTGCCTGGCTTTATTTCTATGTTATTTTATGTACGTCGTGTAATATAATGTTTTATGTAAGAACTATCTATCTACGTTATGCTTGCTACCCTAAATGACGAACTATCTATCTATGTTATGCTTGCTAGTTTTCTTTGTTATATTGTAGCCCATTCACTGATATTTAGACCTTGGCTTCAAACAATGCATAAAACATGTTCCCTCACCATATCAAAACATCAAGCAGAGGAGTCCTCTTCTTCAAAAATGATAAAACATGTTCCCTCACCATATCAAAACATCACCGTATCAACGCATAAAACCTTTTGGCACGTGTGGCTAATTGGCTGGTTGAAGTGTCAAAAATGGTAAAAATGAGCCATGTCGATGTTGAAAAGAAGAATAAAAAAAGCTAAATTTTTTGAATTGTCACCGGCGGTCTAGGTTTGTAGATCCTGTCGGGGGGTGGAGGGGACAACTACAGGCTGGGTTTTGGAAGGGTGGAAGGTACTCCCTCTGTCCAGTCGTTTGCATACAACCTGTGCATGCGAACGGCAACGCTTAATCCCTTAACGCATGTGTACGTAAACAACAATGCTTTGTGGTTAGCTGCCTACTGGTAGTGAATTGTCCCAAAATAGTTCATTAAGTGCCCGTACAAACACAAGCTAATTAATGTTTTCTGTCCAATCCATACCATACCATTAGGCTATGCACCTAGACGAAGTATTGTCCACGGTTTCCACTCAAAGAAGAACGACGACCCAAACATGGGCGGCTGACTATCGGGGCCCGCCGTGCATGCACATTTACTTTGGGTTGTGGGTGTAGTTGGGAGACCGCCACGCGTCCCCGAGGTGGACGAGGAGAAAGCGCGTGCACACACGAATCAAATCAATAAGCCAAAAAAGATAGAGCCAATGCATGCACTATTTTTTAGGCCTATTTTTTCTTTGGGCCTTAAGCTTTGACATCCAACACCATGCGATGATCCAACCAGAGCTAGAGACAGTGACATAGCTTTAGCAACCCAGAGAGCACATGATCCACAAATTAAGCTTACACCAAACTAATAACATCTCTAACGAGTGATGCCCAACAAGTAAGCAAATCCTAGGGCAACTATACAAAAATAAAATCCTAAAGCTATCGCATTCGCCTGCTTGTTCAATTGAATCAACTACCTCAAGTTCTTGTTCATCATCTTTAATTCTCCCTTCAGATCCACATCCCTAACTGTCGCAGCAGTACTTTTAGAGACCAAAATCCACACAGCTGACGGCAGATTGAGATCTCGGGTTGCGGCCCCATTGAATTAAATCAAGCCCTCCCCTTGAAGCCTTAGAACGTACACTGGTGCGGCGACGTGATATACAAACGGTTTTTAACACCTTTCTGCGATGTAGTTCCAAACCATCGCCTTGTATGTGTGGGCGATAGGAGGGTCTATACCACACGGCAGCACAAACCCATCGGCGATGGTGGCCAACGAATGCAAACGATCTGCAAATATAATCGTGCGGTGTAGGAACAGATTACACACATAATCTTTTGGGCATACGTTTGTGATTTGGGATCAATCACACACGTCAGGGATGAGTGAAACGCGTCTAATTACAGATGGAAAACAAACGAAGTTTGACCTTTGACCATTTGCGAAATGTTACCCAAAAAATGTACATGTATAACGTTATCAGACACGTTTCCTGAAAAATGTATGCGTGGGATGGTATTTGCATTGGGCACGGTTTCCTCTTGGCTGACGTGTGAGATACGGTGCTATCGCAAACGATTGTTGCAAACTGTTCGCGATTTCTTATGTATCACCAACGTTTTAGATTATATCTCGTGCCCTTTTCCTATGTGTCACACGCGGTTGCGCTACGAGTTGTGTGTGCTTTCCGTTCTGCATCGCACACGCTTAGTTGCTTCAACCGTGTGCGCTGAAATAGAAAGAGGTTCCGTATTTGCCCTGCTAGGAACAACCTAACCGGCGTAAGTTGCTTTTTCTATGTAGAGAAATAGAAAGAGGTTTACTTAGAAACTTGAACATCTTACTAGCCTTCTCTAAAAATAACGTATTTCGTTGTCTTACCGTAGAAACGATCACATGTTGCAGAGGTAGTTAGCGGTCGAACCTTAGCCCCCCTGAAGTTATGTACCTTGACAATACACCAAATGAAGATGAATTTTCACACACTCAATTCTGGAACCAGATGTGAACACATTAACATCAAAGAATTCAATACCTATCCATGAAATCCTGAAGATGACTCAAATCCTGAGACGCATTTGACTCTCTGGGAGAATCCATGTAGTAAGTTGTATTGCGTTTTGGAACAATGACCACCAAGATCCAATGACCTCTACAGTTTAAGAAAACCATGAACGCACAAACTATGTCTAAAACTGAAAGACGAACAATGTATGTGTGGTTGTATATTTAACTTACTCTTCATAATATGGCCACATGAAGAATTCTCCTATCTGTAAGTCGAACAAGATCATGGTGACACAATCAATGGAAGCCATGTGTGAGCAATTATTTTTTAAGAAAACGTTGTTAGCTAAATCAGGATCTATGAAATATGCATGCATTCTTGGTTCTCTCTACATCATCAATCCCCTGAGAGGAATACAATATAGTTAGCTTTTTGTGATTTACAACCTTGTATGGAGAAGTTGATCAGAATTTGTGAAGTACTTACAGCATCAAGCATTTGACAAGAGTGGTAGCAAGCTCATCGAAGTTGAAGAAGAGATGAAAGTCCTCGAATTCCACACTTATGGTACCTAAAACATGGTATAAATGATGACGGTCGTACCGTAATTTCACAATGTTATGATCTTCTCCTTTTGACATTATGTCCATGCAATATTTATGTAACTTCCGACAACTGGAACTGCACTCATCAAAGTATTCGCCAACAAGAAATGGCTAGCCATGCTTGTACTTGTGTGCTTCAAATGGGTCTTCATCAGAACCGGGATTACATGGGTCTTCATCGGCAATGCCATGGTTCTACTCGCAGAGTCTTCATAATAGGATGCTCTGGTACTCATCCCTCGTCTATTTCTGTCATGGGTAATAACAAATTGCCAATTTTACCAGGAAGCTAAACATAAATGTAATAGTATTTGTAGTACAAGACGCACATCAGCAGTGTTTGAATGAGAATAAATTACTAGTGACATCTATATACATTCTGATGTCAAACATTCTAGTCTGTTAAAAACTACTATCTTGCACCATGTTTCTTCACTAAGTCTGAGAATCTGTTTATTTCAGATTGCCATGTTGTGTTGATCCTAGCCGTGTTTCAGTGCATAATTAGACCTTGCTTGTGCTGAATGAAATGAAGTGCTTCATGCATACTACCTTTGAGTAAATTTTCATGCAATGATAAGTCATGTCGCATATAGTTTTCTTGCTATCAATATGCCTTTAGGTTAAAACTATGACAGTGTCTTAATCACATCCAAAATCAAATAGCAAACAGGAAGTCTAAATCACAACTAATATAACAAATGATTTCTAACAACAAGAGTTAGGCTTACCTTCTTTGCATGTCGCAGAAACTTCCTCCCACCGTACCCACATTCAAAAGCTCGTAACTTCACGGATTGAAATTGATGTTGACCATGAACACGCAGGTCTTCAGCTACCCCTCTCCATTTGTTGGAAGTGGTTGTCCTAGGGAGCTACAAGAGAAAGAAATGGCGCAAATGGACCTGCCACTTTAAAATCCCCAATTCCAAAAAAAACTAAGCCTAGTTGACCCAGAGAGAAGAGAGACGAATACCTGGCTGGTGAGAGATTCGTCGTCGTCGGAGATACCGCTTGAGGGTTCACTCGAGGAGACCATGGCATATCCACGGCGGTCGGATGCTACAGGGGGATGTGGGCGGCAGTGGTGTGGGGGTGGAGGGGTTGCAGGGGAAATGTGGCCCTTTTGTGAGGGGAGGGGGAGGCAGATATTTCGGCGGTCGGCGGAATTTTTCGCTCGTTGCAAGGAATCTTCACGCGCAAAGATTCATCAAACACGGTCTTTCATCTTTTATCGTATGCGATGATACAAAACATACAAAAATTCTCCCCTCTCCATGTATTCCCTGGTTGTAGTGCACATCCACATCATTGCATAATGTAACATCAACTGCTAACTTGAGTATAGAAAATAATGGACAAACATGGCTCACAGTTACTAAACCGAGCAAGTTCACTAAATAATCAAGCTTCCTGAACTAGACATAGCTCTTACAAAAGACCGGCTCTTTGAACAAAGGCTATTAGTAATACGCATAATTTTAACAAATACGCGGACGAGCAGCCGCCCTTTGCCTCGCCATTATTCGATGGGATGTCGATGACTTGATCAGGTGACATTCCGCCAGTGCTAGACTCCGCATCCCCCAGGATAACTTCGACCGCGGTGACGTGATCATCCTCGGCTTTGTCCTCGTCATCAACATGGCCCTCATCTTCATAGTACTGGTAGTAGTGGCACCGCCATAGCTCGTGTTGGTACTCCACCACCGATTCCTTGATGGACAGGCACTTCTCGACCTCCTCCCGAGCCACGTGCAACTCCTCCCAGCACTCGGCACTCTCGGACGGCTCCCACATCTCCAGCTCTCGCTCGGAGATCTCATGCGGAAGGGGCTCCATGGCCTCCGCCATCGCATCGTCGGCATTCATCTCGGCATCCGCAGTAGCCGCCTCTTTTGACGTGTGGTGCATGCTGGATTCCGGTGAAGCTTGGAGTATCTTGGCGTTGGCATTCTCGATGATATAGGCCTGTATGGCCTCAACCCGGGCCAGGGCGACCTCCACGGCATGGCACGCTGCTCGAGCGCTCTTGGCGTTTGCATCCGCCATCTTAGCAGCTGCGGCTGCCATCTCTGCGACTACAGACGCCCTTTCGGCCACCACAAAAGCCATGTCGGATGTCGTAGAGGCCCTTTCGGCGGATGCAGCCATGCTTAAGGCGGATGCGGTTGCGCTCTCGGCCGAGGCGGCCGCATTCACGGCAGAGGCGGGAGCGCTCGGGGCCGAGGGGGCGGTCGTACGCACCCTTACAAAGCGTTCACATGACATCATTCTTTGCACAGAGGGTTTCTTGGGGAATGGGGGTCGAGGGTGAACGGAATCCGAGCTAGACGAAGCCGATGAAGCTTCCCTCGTAAGACATAAATAGATCCATGAATTTTCATCGCAAATGGTTTCCGTATGGAACCGTGTGTACGCAGTTCATTTTTTGTATTGAATTGTAAAAGTTTTTTTGGGTACAGTGGTAATGGATATTATTTTATTTGTTAGAAAAAGATCCCTACCGTCAAAATCCACTAACGGCATCCTAAAATTAGGAAATATTCGGGGTACAATTGGCATTTCTATACATTAGTAACACACGGTTCCATATTTATGTACAGATTTTACGACCATAATTCAAATTTGTAACGGACGAACATGCAAGATGAAGCAAAAACTGCTTGGAAAATCATATTTATGTACTATGTGCTTCCCCATATATGCCCTTGCAATAAATTTTAAGGAGTTTCAAACGTCTTGGGTAACGTTTTGGACACACGTGCATGCATTGGGGGCCTAGGTTTTAAAATTCTAAAAATAAAAAAATGATCTGAAGTACATGATAATAATCTGCATGATTTCCCGACATGGGGCCAAGATGTCGTGGTCAAAGTAACGACTTGTTTGAGATAAACTTTGAGACATGCCTCTCACAAAACGTAGCATCACACGAAGGTTCGTGGTTCCGAGAGGGGACATGAGCCTTGTTTGATGATGAGCCGCTAGTCGTTGTCTCATTTGTCCTACCTTTTTAAAACTTGTTACAATGCATGAATACGTTTGGCAACCTGAAATTTGGACATTTTCGGGGTTCAATGAGCATTTTTGTACACAAAGTTAATTTCTAGATATCTAGTGGCCATAATTCAAAGCAAAAACACATGGATATGTTCAAGATCAAGCAAAAATTGCAGGAGAAATCATTTTTATATATGTACTAGTGCTTCCGTCTATATGTCGTGTGCAATAAATTTTAAGGAGTTCTAGACAGCTTCCGTCTATATGCCGCGTGCAATAAATTTTAAGGAGTTCCAGACATATTAAGTAATAGTTTGGACACAAGCATTGAGAATATTCTAGGTTTTTAAATACAATAAATAAATAAATATGCTATTAAGTACATGAAAATCAGCATGATTTCCCGACATGGGACCAAGATATCGTGGTCAAAGTGACGGCTTGTTTGAGATAAGCTTTGACACATGCCTCTCACAAACTGGAGCACCACGAGCATGCTCGTATAGTTGCGAGAGGGGACGTGGGGTGTTGTGTGATGACGAAATGGATCGCTGCCTCATTCGTCCTACTTTTTTTCATGGATGCAATGTACGAATACAACCGTCATCCTAAAATCTGAAAAAATTATGACATTCAATTGACATTTTTATACATGAAGTTAGTTTCCAGAAATTTAATGGCCATAGTTCAAAACTGAAACAGTTTAACAAGCAAGATAAAGCACCACTAGAAAATCATATTTTTGTACTACTTGCTTTCGTATATATGCCACATGCAATAAATTTGAAGGAGTATTCCAAACATCTTGAGTGTCGGTTTTGACACAAAATCATTTGGAATCTAGGTTTATAAAGTCAAAAGTTGAAAAATGCTCAGAAGTACATGAAAATATGCATGATTTCCCGACATGGGGCCAAGATGCCATGATCAAAGTAACGGCTTGTTCGAGATAAGCTTTGACACACGTCAAAGCTGGCAATGCATGGTTAACTGTTACATGTGTCCCCATGGGTAATTACTTTATTAGGGCATGGGTGCAAGCTTGAATTCCCACTTGGAAGTTGGTGGGTCAAATACCTTACGTACTGAGCGTGCAGGACGGGCTGAGGATGGGATAGCATTACCTGCCTTACCCATGAATTGAAGTACTCCCTCCGTCTCGGTGTATAAGTCATCTTACGAAAACCAAATAATACCAAAACACTTGGCACAGTGCATTAACTTTTACCTCCTTTCTGTTTTTTGACATGAATAAAAGAATCGACCAATAAGAGACGTGGGGCATGTATTTTTTTGATGACTTGAGACTAACTAGCACGACATGTAGTGGTCAATTCATCGCATGCAATGATATTAATTAGCAAATTAACATTAAATTCTCTCATTTTCTTCTTCATCTTGGTCACGGTGCACAACCTAAGATGACTTATACACCGAGACGGAGGGAGAGTACTTACATGTGTGCGCTCTAAAATTAGTAGACCCCACGTAATTTGGGTCCCTTGGTCACCCAAATTTACACACATCCCACCCCTTTGGCCCAAAATTCCATAAGAAATCCCAAACCTAACCATAACATATTGTTTACTGCGTTGAAATACTATTTTTGTACTGAAATACGCAAAGGTTGTTCTTAAATGAATGTGTGAGTTTCCCCACGGTGATAAAGAACTCAGTGGGGACATGGATGGGAAACTTTTTATCCCCGCGCACGGGTACGTAGACGGGGATGGGGATGGGAAGGCGGTGATGGGGACGGAGATGGGACTCCAATACTCGCCTAAGGAATCCACAGCTTTAGACACAAGCCTCTCACAAAACGGAGCATCACACGAAGGCGTGTGGTTCTAAGGGGGAACGTGGTGCATGTGTGATGACAAACCGCCAAAGTTGTCTCATTCGACCAAAAAAAATTCATCGATACAATGCACCAAAATGACCGGCATCCTATTTTTTAATGGCATTCTATTGGTAATTCTATACATTAAGTTAGTTTATAGAAATTTAATGGTCATATTTCAAAACTGAAACACATGAACAAGCTAGATGAAGCAAAAAATTGCTCGAAAATCATATTTATGTACTACTTGCTTACATATATATGCAATGTGCAATAAATTTGAAGGGGTTCCAAATATCTTGAGTGACGGTTTGGACACAAAAGCATTAAGAATGTAGGTTCTAAATTCAATAATAATAATAATAATAATAAATTCTCTGATTTGTGAAGTACATGAAAATATACATGATTTCCCACCATGGGGTCAAGATGTCGTGGTTACTGCTCTCGGACTTGCTTCCGTAACACAAATGGCAGGCATGCATTACATTTGGATAGAAAATGTAAATATTTGGCAAAACAAACGGCTCCCACACGATTGGCGCTCTATTTCACGTTTCGAGTTTTGAAAGCCAATTTTCGCGGGCTATTAATCACACGTGGTCATGCATTGGGAATCGTCGGTGATGTTAATTCACACACGGTTGTTGAGTAGGAAATCGTGTGCAATCACTGGTGGCGACGATCAAGATTCCAGCTGCCTATACATGCTGCCCCTTGAGACATCATCCCGCCTGCATTCTCTCGTCTCTCTATCCCACCCCTCGCACAAAACTCTACCATGGTGCGGCCAGTCTATGCACAAGCAGAGGAGGAGGCGCCACCCCGCGAGGACATGGAGAAATGCAGCTTTTTGCGCCCCTAGACAAGGTCGCGCCAGACCCCCCAACTGAAGATTGGTTTTGAGGCCAGTACAATCCGGCTTTGTGGAAGGCGCTACCACCGGCTGAGAGGGCCAGGCAGGTGGCGTTCAAGAAGGAGTGTGAGCGCACTAGGAACCTCGCGGCATGGAATGCCCTTAGTGCCACAAGGGAAAAGGAGGAGCTGGAGCTTTGGCGGCGGGCGAGTTGACGAGCAGTCGAGGTGTACGAAGACGGTCGGTACCATGCAATGAAATCCAGAGGCGCTAGGCGCCTCACCGCTGCGTGGGCATGGGCCAGTAAGCTCAAGCATGCCACCACCAAAGAGCTTTAGTGGGCGCCTAGTGAACTGTCCTACATGGTCGCGTGCCTTCTCCAGCAAGAGGATGATCGACACGTCGAGCGCTATGAGGCGGAGGAGGTAGAGAACTCCCTCCGCGTTGGGAAGCCACCGCGCACCAGGAAGCTGATGCCTAGAGGCTGCCTTTTTACTGCTCCCCGCTCAAGGAGGGGTTATTATTAGTTTACTTTTTATTCATTGTATGTATTAGTTAAGTACTATCATCACGTATATGTGATGATATATATTGTATATGTATCATGTCTTCAATGAGCTATTCAACTATTAATATATATTATTAGTTTCACATTTCTATATATCTGTTTTCATACTAACTTTCTGGCTCTAATTGTTAGCCTTAACACATATTGAAACATATCAATAGAACATAAATCATTCACACATCAAAATATATCAATATTGTGATTGTTGTCCAGATATTGGGATCGATATCTAAACAGTTCAACAAAATAAAACGCGTCCATGACTAGTTGACTACACCCTATCCTACGGAAGCTCTTGGTTGTGCTTGAACTTGATCAGGCGTTCGTACATTCAGTTTACATGCTCGCGATATAGCTGGAGCGCGATCTCGAGCTCCAAGCTGGCTATTTCGTTGGAGATTACCATCTCGAGGATGTGACGGCCATTTTCTTCTACCACTCCTTGTTGTACACCTAGGCCAAGGAGGCGCTCGAGCCTACCGACGAGCCCGTCGACATCGAGGGGGCCACGGACAAGGCGAACGGCATGACCCATGCGAACGGCGCGGCCGAGCTCTAGTGCAAGTGTAGCAGAGACGGCTGCTACCCATTCCTGGCAAGAAATAGGGCTATACACGTGCCTTGGACACAGCTACAATGTCATGATGGGTGGGATAGCAGGCAAGCAGGGATGGAACAGCTCTTGCTCTGTCGTGCGCCGCGCCTCTCGATCTACGACCCTCCATCGCTCTTGCTGTGTGGCACGCCTTGGCCTCTCGGTGCGGACGCGCATGTTTTGCTCTATGGAGCACCATGATGATCTTCTTATGCGGCACGCTGTAGCCTCTCGGTGGTGAGGCGGCTATGTTGCTCGGCGACGCTGCTACGCCCTGCTCCAAGGGTCTACTCAACCCTTGTGATGACGCGCAACATAGCATTGTCCGGCGCGTCGTCGGACACGCCATCGGCCTCGACAGGTCGTTGCGCCTACACCGGATCGTTTCCGTCATCGAGGAGGTTGATGGCAAATGCGGAGCTTGGTCGGGTTGGCATGCTTCGTAGATGGGCTAGGCTGCACAACGTGTGCATCCGCGTGTGAATGCGCGCACAGGCTCTTATGCTCATTAGCTTCTGGCGGGAAACCAATGGGGAAGCTTGTGTGGGAACATGCGTGGTTTCACGCAGGAACATGGCCAAAAGAAATGCTAGTGTGGTGTTGTAGTGTGCGCTGGAATCCTTGGGGGGAAACGCGGTGACAAGACGTGAGAGAGGAAGAAGAGGTGATGCACAGTCTGATTGGTAATAATAATAAAACTTCTGCGATATTAATAAGGGAAAACGACACTACCGTACATACCGTCGGTAATGATTTCATCAATTGCTGACAATTGTTTGGCAGCAATCGTCTGCCCACAACATACACAACTTGTCCGGATGAATCGTTTCGGTTATTATTGGTCTTCCCAAATAGTTCTGTTGAATGAACTGATTGTTGCGTCTCACACACACCTTCTTATGCTAACCCATTTGTGTTCTGCTAGATCAACACAAAGAGTTTATCCGAGTGAACTGTATGCCGTACTTCACACGCGTACATAGTTTTGTTAACTCTTTCTGTTATCTTAGCTAATCCCAAACAGTTCATAAGAATAAACTGTCCGCCATGGATCGCACACGCAACTAATTTCTGAACCATATTTGATGGATACGCCATCGCACAAGGTTCGTCATTGTCGACGGAGGTTGAACAATACCGTTTGCGATTGGTGGATTGCACATAGTTTTGTCGAAGGGTCTCTGATTGATGTGTCGCGTTAGCAACATCCTGCATTAGTGGTAGTCATCCAGCCATTCAAAATGTGTACACTTCTTCACGATCTGAAATGAAATCATGAGCCCTAAATCCCAGATCCAACGAAAAAGAATTAAAAGCAAAGAGGAAAACCATGAGATCTAATATGTCCCTCTGGCTTGCTCTCGCATTTCATGAACTCACACCCAAAGTTGTCATTCCTGTCCTCCTTCGAAGTCAACCATTTCAGTGGTGCTGTGTGTGGGAAGTCAGGACATGGCTGCATGGGCAGTTGACCATACTGGGTCCACGCGGGGCGGGAGGCTAAGGTGGAGCTCGACATATCTCGTCACCGGGTAAGATGAAGCAGACGAGGGGCTCCTGTTGTTGCCGCAGAAGAAGAAGCAGAGGAAAAGGGAGGCAATGCCGCATTGGTGGGCGAGTAGAACCAACCTCTCGCCGTCTCGCGGATCGCCCAATGATAAAACGATGCGCAGCAGTCCATGTGATCCAATAGCGTGCAGCCTGCCCTCGGAATTCCTTTTGGAAAGCCATATCTGAGGGCTGACGCTTGGCGCTAGGGTATGATCGGATGGCTGCATTTTGATGCTAGGATTTGGAGAGATTTTGCGGGGTTTTGAGCTGGTCAGCGGGGTTATTTTAGGTTTGACCAACTTTTCAAATGACCTTATCTAAATCAAAAAAATATGAAACCTTCACGGGTCGTCGTTTTATAAGACATATATACCATTAAAAAATATAAACTTGGTTTAGGGTCATTTTTATGAAAAAACTTTTTTTGAGGTGAGCTACCACTTCAATTTCAAATGAGCATAACTACTCCAAAAAAATCAAAACAATGGAAGACCTACGTGCAATGCCATTGTATGTGACATGGTTATGACAAAAAATAATAACATTGGTTTTATGAACATTTTCTTGACAACTCCTTCACAAAAATGAGTTATCACATACGAGGTTGTATAGAGTTCGAGAAGAGAGTGATAGTGGGTTTAGGTTTGCGATATTTTTAAAAACAATCAAGAAAATCACCAAATCTTCGTCTTAGTGATGATAAGAAGGATCTGAACTTATTTTTTCATTATCCAAATTTTGTCACGTGTAATAAGTCAAATTTTACCCGACATCATCATCATCAACAACAACAACAACAAAGCCCTTAGTCCCAAACAATAATTCAAATTTTGCAAACAGCACATCACAAATGGACTTGAAATGTTGTCTCGAATTTCAAATTATTACAAATCCTTAAAATTGAAAGGTTAGTTCAAATTCAAATTTCGCCTCTAATTTTGAAGGGACCCAATTTTGAATTATTACAAAGCCTTAAAGTTCAAAGTTTACAACTTGCATTCAATGTTCAAAGTTCACATCTTTGCCTTGCTCCTTGTGTTCCTAGACGGTTTAATAGACTTTCTCCTGGTTTCCCTAGCTGGGATATCCACCTTTTTCTTCTTCTTCTTCACTTCGGGTGGTGGTTGTCGAGGTGCTCGCCTTTTCTCTCTTACCGAAGTTTTATTCTCTCTTGGACTTTTCTCTCATTTTCCTTTAATTTCACTAGAACTAGATCCAACAGAAAAAAGAGCATAAGCCATTGATAAAAAACAGAAGAAATGCACAAAAAGGGAAGGTTGGTGCACACATACCAAGTTGTCGGCAGTGCTAATTCAATTGCTTCATTCTCCTCTAATGATGCATGATCCTCTGGATTAGCTCCAATCTACTCTATTGCTTCATCCTCCTCTGGATTAGCTGCAGTCTCCTCTAATGCTTGATCCTTCCCTTCATTAGCTGCAATCTGCTCTAATGCTCTGTCCTCCCCTGCATTAGTTACAATCTGCTCTAATACTTTATCCTCCCCTACATTAGCTGCAATCTGCTCTAAGGCTACATCCTCCCCTGCATTAGCAGCAATTGAAAGCACAACATGCTCCCTTGGTGGTTTTGATAATTCATGAAAACATACATTGTCTCTTGGACTAATACTTTTATCTAGTGTATTTCAGATAATAGTCCATGGAGAGTTGGGTTGGCAAAAGGATCATGGAGATACCCCAAGATGCAAGCAAATAGGCTGGCCAAGATTCAAGCAAGAGGACTCTACATTTTATATTTGTGAGAAATCACTTTGAGTCCATAGGAAAGCCAATACTATTAAAAGGGGGTAAGGTTTTGTTGGTGAACAAATTTCTCATACGTGCACAAGTGATAGTCACCAAATACACCCACCAACTCTCCCACCAAAGTCTGTTCCAAGCCAAACACTCAAAATCGGTGCAACCAACATTCTACACTCGGTGCCACCGATTCCAAACCATAGACAGACTCAGCCAAACCCTAGATTTTCGGTGCAACAGATATTGCATTTGGTGCCATCGAGTTGGGATGCCAACTTTCTATTACGCATGTTCACAGTTTCGGTCCCTCTGTGATTGTTGGATCGGCGTCACCGAGATTGGACATTCTGACTGTTGGTCACCTTATCGATGTAACCAAGATTCCTATATCAGTCTCACCGAGATTCAAAAGTTGCTAGCTTTAAGTCACTTCGGTACAACCGAGATTCACACATCGGTTCCACTAAGTCTGACTTATTGTGTGTAATGGTTGGATTTTTGGAGATGCCTATATATACCCCTACATCACCAGCTACTCGAAAGATAAGCACTCGGGACTATTCCATATCTTTCCATACCTATCCAATCAGTTTTCTAAGAGAGAACCACATATCCTTGTGTTGAGGTCAAGATCTTCCACTCCAACCATATGGATCTTGATTTCTAGCCTCCCCAAGTTGCTTTCCACCAATCTCATCTCTTCTACCAAGCCAAATCTATGAGAGAGTGATTGTGTGTTGAGGAGTCTATCATCTTGAAGCATAGGAGCAAGGAGTTCATCGCATTACCGAGCCTATTACCTTTTGGAGGGTGGTGCCTCCTAGATTGGTTAGGTGTCGCTTGGGAGCCTCCTACTTTCTGTTGTGGAGTGAACCAAGAAGTTTGTACGGGCAAGGAGATCGCCTACTTCGTGAAGATCTACCCATAGTGTGGCTAGTCCTTCGTGGACGGAATCCGTTATGGAATAGTCAAGGTTGCTACTTTGTGGACCCTTATGGGTGGAGCCCTTCATGGACTCTCGCGACCGCTAACCTCTGTGGGTTGAAGACTCCATGAACGTGGACGTATGATAACACCACCTATCGGAACCATAGGAAAAATCCTTGCGTCTCAAATTGCGTTTGATCTCCATATCTCAACTCTTTACTTCTTATGCAATGTCTTTACTTTCCGATGCCATATTTGTTGACATGCATGTGTAGGGTATATAGACTTTCTAGTCTTGCTAAAACTGTTAAAATCTGCCAACCAATAAACTTGGGAAAAGGTTAGGTTTTATTTCCTCCTAGTAGTCTATTCACCCCCCCCCTCTAGACACTCTTCTAGTGATCCCTCAATTGGTATCAGAGCTTTGGTCGCCATTGTTTCGGTTTAATCACCGAGGAGGAAGATGGATGTGTCTAGTATAGGGAGTTTGAGTTGTAGAGTGCCTATTCTTGATGAAGAGTACTATAGTTAGTGGAAAACCTCGATGCTTGAGCTGTTTAATGAATTTCAATTGAGCAAATATGTTATGCGCCCCTACGAGCCACCTATCGATCCCTTGCATCCCACACACGAAAAGGAAATTGATATGTTATGCAATCTAGAATTGTTAATCTTATTTTTAGAGCTTTTCCTAGAAATGTGCTCAACCAAATGAAGAATTTTGCATGTGCTTATACTTTGTGGAATTATTTGGACAAACGATATCCAAATTATTCATTGAATAATCTTCATGAAATTCTTCATAAAACTATTGCCTTTCACAAAATGATGCCTAGTGATCCTAAGTTTGATGATTGTCTATTTGAGCTTAGAGACCTCATGCGTGCTTAAGGAGATGTCACAACTATCAACAATATCATTATAGAGGCCCTTCGCATTCATAAACTTGAACATTGTCATGATCACCATCCTAATGAATCTCTTGTTCTTTATGACGAGGATTTCCCACTTGATGATGACAATGTGGAACATGGCTACTATGATGAAGATGAGTTGTTCGACATCGAGTATGAGAAGATCATGAAGAATCTAAGTCTCATGGCAAACTTGAAGGATTACATGTCTAGAGGAAAAGAGTGGATCTCGACAGCGGATGTACCTATCATATGACCGGAGATAGAGAAATGTTTGAAGAGATCACACCAAACCATGGACCGTGAAGGTACATAGCGTTTGGAGACAACTCCAAAGGTAAGGTACTTGGTCTTGGTAAGGTGGCCATATCCCATGATAGCTCTATTCAAAATGTTATGCTTGTTGAATCTCTTGGCTACAATCTTCTTTCCGTATCTAGACTTGCCAACTTCGGTTTCAATGTGTTAATCACGAAAGCAGATTGCCAAGTGTTTCGTCAAGATAATCATAAAATGGTCTTTATGGGTATTCGTAGAGGTGATCTATACATTGTTGATTTCACTAAGATATCCAAGCCTCGCACTTATTTAATTGCTAAATCTTCTAAAGGTTGGTTTTGGCATAGAAGATTAGGACATGTTGGCATGTGTAATTTAGACAAACTTATCAAAGGTGATCATATACTTGGTGTTAAAGATTTATCTTTGACAAAGATTGTGATAGCCTGGCTTATTAGGGATGATAGACTACTCATATCAATAAGGAATTCCTTCTTCTCCGGGAGCCCATTCGAACAGAACTCCCAGGGTAAGCGTGCTTGGCTTGGAGTAGTTCTAGGATGGGTGATCGATCGGGAAGTTGGTCCCGAGTGCGCATGAGTGAGGACAAAGTGCGCATAAAAGACTAGTATTGATCTGTGAGGCCAGTTGATCCCGGGTGCGCATGAGTGAAGACAAAGTGCGCAGAAAAGACTAGTATTTATCTGTGAGGCCAGTCTAGATCCTGCCAGGAGTAAAGACTACCGACGGGTGTGTCCGGGGCGTTTCAAGTTGGTATCAGAGCCGACCCTCGCGGTTACACGGATGTTTGCCGACAGGTGCGCGGTCATGTTGTTCACGAAGTTGGTGACCCATCGTGGCACACGAAATGACACATGTATCGGACTGGAAGCACAAACGTTTGTGCCAAGAGGGAACGTTCCTATGACCCGACGAGGATGTTGGTTCCTCTGAGTGGTGGTGTATGTGATAGTATGGCTTATTAGGGATGATAGACTACTCATATCAATAAGGAATTCCTTCTTTTCCAGGAGCCCATTCGAACAGAACTCCTAGGTTAAGCGTGCTTGGCTTGAGTAGTTCTAGGATGGGTGACCGACCGGGAAGTTGGTCCCGGGTGCGCATGAGTGAGGACAAAGTGCACAGAAAAGACTAGTATTGATCTGTGAGGCCAGTCTAGATCCTGCCAGGAGTAACGACTACCGGCGGGTGTGCCTGGGGCGTTACAAAGATAAACTTTGTAGTGCTTGTCAAGCTGGAAAGGAAGTAGGTGGAAGTCATCTGGTTAAGAATATCATGACTACTAGGAGACCACTCGAGTTACTTCACATGGATCTTTTTGGTCCCAATGCTTACAAGAGTCTTGGTGGAAATTCCTATGGTCTAGTTATAGTTGATGATTTTTCCAGATTTACGTGGGTATTCTTCCTTGATGATAAGTCACGGGTTCAAAAGATCTTCAAGAACTTCATTCGCAACGTGCAAAATCAGTTTAAAGTGAAGATCAAGAAAGTTCAGAGCGATAACGGATTTGAGTTCAAGAACACCCATGTGGATACCTTTCTTGACGAACAAGGTGTCTCACATGAGTTCTCGGCTACGTACACGCCTGTGACACCCTGGAATTCTACTATAGTGATCATTGTAATTAAGCCAAAGTAATGGCATGGTCTGCCTGATTATTTTGCTAAGTGGAATATGATCAAGGTGGAATTTCAAATTTCCAATTCAAATTCTCTTCTAATGCCTTCCCCCTATTCTTGCTTTCTGCAGTCAATCCAGATATAACCCCACCCCTTGATAATGATGCATAGCTAGCATAGTTCTGATGTCAGTCTTGCGAGTACTTTGGATGAGTACTCACCGCTGCTTTGCTTTCTCTTTCTCCCTTGTTGCGATTCTGCGTTCAGACGATGGAGCCCAGGAGATGGAGTATGCCGGAGACGACTACTACAACACCGCAGGAGCCTACTACTACGTGGAGGCGGCCCCCGACCAGCAGTAGGATAGGAGGTTCCCAGGCAGGAGGCCTCACCTCGTTTGATCCGTTGTTATGTTTGTACTAGCCTTCTTAAGGCAAGACTTGTCTAACTTATGTCTGTACTCAGATATTATTTGCTTTCGCTGACTCGTGCTTGTCGAGCTTTGTATTCGAGCCCTCGAGGCCCTTGGCTTGTAATATGAAGCTGTATGACTTTAAATTGTGGCTAGAGTTGTGTTGTGATATTGATTAGTGAGTCCCTAACCTTGGTCGTACGCATTGCGTGTATGTTTAGCATACGGTCGAAATTGGGGGCGTCACAAGTTGGTATCAGAGCCGACTGCCTGTAGGTAGCCCCCTTTCCAACTCCTTGGCCGAAGTTGGGTCTAGTGCTAAAAAGACTTTTACTAACACTGATGTTGAGGCTTACAGGCCCACATCTCAATTGGGTGGTATTAGGTTCTTTTACTCCTCGTCTATACTCTGGGTTCTGGTCTCTCTTCTCCTTCGTGTTAAAGATTTTTCGTAACTCTAACGTTAGGTTCACGTGATCACATCCACCGGAGATTAGTTTTCGCCGACCATTGTTTGCCTTTGAGATTATATCGCACACAGTGTCATTTGACACCTTTAAAATCTTCCTGTTACAGATGCGTCCCGGTAGGCAGATCGTTCTTCTGACCTTCGCACGGGATACGCCTGGGTTCCCGGCCATTTTGGTCGGCCTCTTGAAGAAGCTGGGATATCGCTGGTACCCCGAGTACACTGTTTACGAGGACTACCGCGAGTTCAACCAGGAACAGTATGAGGCTGTGATGGTTATCTGGGATCGACAGGACCTCTCCATCACTGAGCTGCACACCTTCCGTGGCATTGGAGTGACTGTCGAGATGGCCGTACAGGATGCTGCTTATGCTGCTATTGTTCGACTCTGTGCAGCGAACTCTTGTTTGGAGGAGACGGCATACAGATACATTCCGTATGTCCCTGCTGGCGTTGATACGGCCACCGACGCTCGCAGCCTGTTGGGACAATCATCACCTGGCCGGAATTCCAAGCTGCGTTCCACGCTCGGCATATTCCTCAGGGAATGATGGACAAGAAGAAGCGTGAGTTTCGCAATCTCGTCTAGGGCAACAAGACTGTGGCTGCTTATCAGCGGGAATTTCTGGACTTATCTCGCTATGCTGAAGAAGATGTTGCAACGGATGCTCGCAAGCAGGAGAAGTTCCGCGAAGGCCTCCACCCTGATATCAAACTGGAACTCCTTGTTAAAGACTACGACAACTTCGCCACCTTGGTGAACAAGTCCATAATGGTGGAAACGGGTCTACAGGACTACAAGGACAGCAGCAAGCGCAATCGTGACATGGGATCATCTTCGGGCTCAGCAAGTCAGAAGCACAAGATCTGGATTCCCCACAACATGTATCATGCACCTGCTCCTGCTCCAAGGCCATCCTATGTTGCACCTCGCCCGCCTCCACCACCGAGGCAGCCAAGGCTCCCTGCTCCGCCACCACGAGCTCCTGTTCCCCCTTCTCGTCCTGAGGATGGGTTATGCTTCAAGTGTGGTCGTCCAGGGCACCGTGCTAGAGAATGCAGGCAGAATCAGAATCAACTTGCACTGCCTTCCAACCAGCCTCGCAACAGCAATGCCAGGTCTGCTCAGGGACGTGTTCAGGTTAACAATGTTGATCTGAATGAAGCTCAAGACCAGCCTTCTACTGTGATGGGTACCCTTCTCGTCAACTCAGTACCAGCTTCTGTATTGTTTGATACAGGAGCATCGCATTCTTTTATGTCTGAAGAATTCGCATACTTGCATGGCATTAAATACGAAGACATGAACACCCCAATAGTGGTAAACACCCCCGCTGGCCAGTGTCAAACCTCTATGGTTAGTCACGACGTTCCCATCGAAATTGAAGGGCTAGAATTCCATGCTTCCCCCATTATATTGAAGTCCTCCAAGATCGACCTTATTTTGGGGATGGATTGGCTGAAAGCACATACTGCTTCTGTCGTTTGTGCCACAAAAATTGTCCACCTCTTGCATCCTTCAAATGAGATAGTAAGCTACCATGCTCATCTTGTTCAGGATGCTGAAGCCCGGCTATATGCCATGAATGCATTAAATGAGTCACCCCTTGAGGGGATTGAAAACGTTCCAGTTGTCCGGGATTTCCAAGATGTTTTTCCGGAAGAACTCCCAGGGATTCCCCCTGCTAGAGCTGTCGAGTTTGTCAT
This sequence comes from Hordeum marinum, assembly GCA_022496015.1. Classification (NCBI taxonomy): domain Eukaryota; kingdom Viridiplantae; phylum Streptophyta; class Magnoliopsida; order Poales; family Poaceae; genus Hordeum; species Hordeum marinum. The sequence goes on from CM039678.1 coordinate 271,159,108, forward strand.
CGACTTGGTACCTGGTACCACTCCTATAGCCAAGCGTCTGTATAAGATGCCACCCCATGAACTGCTTGAACTTAAGCAAGAAATTGACAATTCGCTACGGCTAGGTTTTATTCGTCCAAGTTCCTCTGCTTGGGGAGCACCTTCTCTCTTTTTCAAGAAGAAGGATGGGACAAACCGTTTGGTCCAGGATTATCGGCCAATTAACCGAGCTACAATTCAAAACAAATATCCGCTACCTCGGATCAATGATTTGTATGATCAAATTCTTGGTGCCTCAATCTTCTCTAAACTCGACATGAGGTTGGGTTACCATCAGATCCGTGTTCGTGAAGAGGATATTCCGAAGACCGCATTTGTTACTCGCTATGGTTCATACGAGTATACCGTCATGTCCTTTGGTCTAACCAATGCTCCAGCAACCTTCTCTCGTTTAATGAATTACATCTTCATGGACTACCTCGACAAATTCGTCGTGGTTTATCTAGATGATATTCTGGTATTTTTCAAAAATAAAGAAAAACATGCTGAACACCTTTGCCTTGTGTTGGAAAGACTTCAGGAACATCGGCTATATGCCAAGTATTCCAAGTGTGAGTTCTGGATGGACGAAGTAACCTACCTTGGTCATGTGATCTCCAAGGATGGTATTGCGGTCAACCCTGAACGAGTTCAGGCTATTCTTGATTGGACTCCCCCGAAGAATATCAAGCAAGTTAGAAGTTTCCTCGGACTCGCCAGCTATTGCCGTCGATTCGTCGAGAACTTCTCCAAGATTGCAAGGCCTTTAACCAATCTGCTTCACAAAGGTGTTAAGTTTGAGTGGACAGAAAAATGTCAGGAGAGCTTTCAGGCACTTAAAGACAAACTGACGTCTGCTCCAGTGCTTGCTCCTCCGGATACTCGTAAGGACTTTATAATTTATTGTGACGCTTCGCGTCAGGGAATAGGTTGTGTCCTAATGCAAGAGCGCAAGGTGGTTGCTTATGCCTCTCGTCAATTGCGTCCTCATGAAGAGAACTACCCAGTTCATGACCTTGAACTTGCTGCAGTAATACACGCACTAAAAGAGTGGTGGCAATACCTTGTTGGTAATCGATGCGAGATCTACACCGATCACCAAAGTCTGAAGTACTTGTTTACTCAGTCAGATTTGAATCTCCGTCAGCAGCGATGGATGGAGCGCATAGCAGATTACAACGTGGGAATTTCTTATACACCTGGCAAGGCTAATGTAATGGCTGATGCGTTGAGCCGCAAGTCTTACTGCAATCACCTTCAGGTTCACAAGGTTCATCCTCTTCTTCAAGAAGAATTCCGCAAGCTGAACCTCCATATTGTTCCTCAGGGTTATCTCGTTCCCCCTCCACCGGAGAACCGCAAGATGAACCTTCGGGTTGTTAACCAGGGATCTTTGCGTAACCTGGTCGTTGAACCAGATATTATGGGTAGTATCAAAAGGATGCAGGGCTATGACAGTGAAGTTGAAAGGATTAAATTCTATCTGTCGAAAGGTCAACCCTCATGTTTCACCGTTGCTAATGATGGTGCCGTGTATTTCAAGGGACGCTTGTTCGTTCCAACAAAAAGGGAAAACTTGAATATGACTGATAGGATATTGAAAGAAGCTCATGATACTCCGATGTCTATTCATCCGGGTAGCACCAAGATGTACCGAGACATCCGTCAAAGGTTCTGGTGGTCGAATATGAAACAAGACATTGCTCGCTATGTTTCCGAGTGTGACATTTGCCGTCGTATCAAAGCAGAACATCAGAAGTCTGCTGGAACTCTGCAACCGATTTCTATTCCTGAATGGAAATGGGATCATGTTGAAATGGACTTCGTCACTGGTTTTCCCAGGTCATAGAAGGGTAATGATGCTATTCTTGTCGTCATTGACCGACTGACCAAAGTTGCACATTTTCTGGCTATCAAGGAAACTATTACTGCTAGTCAGCTGGCAGATCTTTACATGTCCAAGGTTGTTTCGTTCCACGGTATCCCATTGGTGATTAGTTCAGACCATGGCAGTTTATTCACTTCAAGATTCTAGGCAAGTTTCCAGGAAGCTATGGGGACTCATCTGTCCTTCAGCACCGCTTTTCACCCTCAATCCCAGGGGCAAGTTGAAAGAGTCAATCAGATTCTCGAAGACATGCTTCGGGCTTGTGTCATTTCCTTTGGCAAGAAATGGGAGGAATCTCTTCCATATGATGAGTTCTCCTACAACAATAGCTATCAAGCTAGTCTCAAGATGGCTCCTTTTGAGGTATTATATGGACGTAGGTGTCGGACCCCTCTGAATTGGTCAGAAGCTGGGGAGCGTACACTTATCGGTCCGGATATTGTCATGCTGAAGATCAAGTTCGCATTATTCACGCAAATCTGAAGGCTGCTCAGTCTCGTCAGAAAAGTCAGTATGACCGTCATCACAAAGATATGGTCTATCAACCTGGCGAAAAGGTTTATCTTCGAGTCACACCAATGAGAGGTACACACCGTTTCGGGATCAAGGGCAAGCTGGCCCTTGATATATTGGTCCTTTCAAGATTCTCGAAAGGCGTGGAAAAGTGGCATATCAACTGGAATTACCGCCAAACCTTTCTCAGGTTCATGATGTGTTCCATGTGTCACAGCTTCGTCGCTGCTTCAAGGATCCTATCCGAGCAGTGGACCATGATATGCTTGAACTGCAACAAGACCTTTCCTATGAAGAACAACCAGTCCGCATTCTTGATGAAACCGAACGTCGGACTCGCTAGAAGGTTACCAAGTTCTTCAAAGTGCAGTGGGCTAATCATTCTGAAGATGAGGCCACTTGGGAACGCGAAGATCATCTTCGTGAAGAATACCCCGGGCTCTTTCCTTCTACTACTTAATTCTCGGGCCGAGAATTCTTGTTAGTAGGGGAGAGTTGTGACACCCTGGAATTCTACTACAGTGATCATTGTAATTAAGCCACATTAATGGCATGGTCTGCCTGATTATTTTGCTAAGTGGAATATGATCAAGGTGGAATTTCAAATTTCCAATTCAAATTCTCTTCTAATGCTCTATAGGTTCAAGTGACAAAATTATATCTTCAAACGGCAAAACAAAAATGTCCCAAAGTTGAGGAATGTTCCAAATTAAATAACGCTAAGAAGAACAACATCATCTGATGTGTGATGTGGCCCCCACCATTGAAAACGGGAGCTCAAAATGCCTTCAAAATCATTTAAAATCAATTATAAAAATTAAACAATTCCTAAAATGTTCATACTTGACATGGCTTTTCAAAATAGTGCATATTGTTTTATAAACCATGTCCCACATTTTTACTAGTGCAAGTGATGACAAAAATAAATGAAAAAGAAAACAGAAACAAAAAAAGGAAAAGAAAATAAAACAGAAACCCCCTCCCCTTTGGGCCGCAGCCCACCGAACCGGCTGGCCCAGCCTACCTCTTCCCCCCCCCCCCGTCGTCTTCTTCCCACTGCTCACCTGACCGGGGCGACCGCGCGCGCGCGTCCCCGCCCGACCAGGTCGCCGGCGACGACCGTGGGGATAAGAACGGCCCCACGGCCTCACCTGCTCCCTCCCCGCAAACCCTAGAGCCCCCCTGCAGATATCACCTGCCCCCCCCCCCACGCTCTCCCCCCCTTTGCGCCCGAGCACGCCGTCGCCATGGTCGCCGGCTAACCGCGGCCACAGTCCCTCCCGCGCCCAGCTAAGCCACCCAGAAGCTCCGCCTCGCTCCCCTCGACCTCCTCGACCACGAGCTCGAGCTCGGGAGGCCCTGCATCGCCGTCACGGCACTTCTTCCCCCTCGGGTCACCGCCGCTCGCCGTCTTCGATTTCCAGTGCCGTCGAGCCTTCCCCGGGCCTATTTCGAACGGCGACAACCCCCGGTGAGCCTCCACTTCCTTCCCCCATCGCTCTTGCCGCTGTTAGCTGCCACTAGGGCCCTCCCCGACGAGCAACCGAACCCGCCGCCGCTTGAGCTCGTTGCCGGCATGGTTCCGGTGACCTTTTGGTCTGGCCGCCGGTGCCATTCGGCTTTGCGCGGCCCGTAGATCCCATCCCGCGTTATCCCCGTGGTGTTTAGCCCCTAGTACGCACGCGCGCAAAACGGTCGAACGCCACCGCCCGCCGGCGAGCTCGTGGTCGTCGTTACGGGCCACCCCCGGCCGCGCCGCCGCCGCAGATCGACGCGGTTCTCTTCCCCGGTTCGAACGCGCCCTTCGGCGGCCGATTTGGCCCCCTGTGCGCGAAACCAGACCCCCGTTGTGGTTTCGGGTGCTCGCCGGAGCTTCTCCGGTGACGAACGCCGGCCACCTCCGACGTGGCATACCTGGGGTCCACCCCTGGGTCACTGCCAGTGGGGCCCCTGGCCCCAGTTGACTGGGTTGACCCAGTCAACGTGCTGACTGGGCGGCCAGGGCCACTGACTGGTGGGACCCCACACCCCTGTGTCAATGACAGGTGGGCCTCCCTGTCAGCTGGCTAATAAAATGAGTTGTTTATTTGAAAATTAATTAATTAGACTAATGTCTCACTGACATGTGGGGCCCTCACTAATTAACTCTGTTTAGATTTAAAATTAACCCTGGAATCTCCTTGTGCCTATGACATGTGGACCCCACTGTCAGGTTCAAATAGTAACAGCCACTGTCGGTTGCTGATGTCATCCTGATGTCATGATGACATTAGCATTGCACTGTTTTGGATAATGTTGAATTTCATTAATTGAAATAATTTCAGAAAACTATTAAAACTTTAGAAAATCATATCTTTTAAACCGTAACTCAGATAAAAATAATTTATGTATGAAAGTTGATCAGAAAAATCCCACGAATTCAAATATGCCATTCATTCATATGTCACATGCTCCTATCATGTTGAACATGGAACTTTCCCCTCCGGATCAACTGTCCGAAAAATGCAAAGACCCGGGAATTATCGTCAGGTATTCTCCCACTACGTCTGCAACGTGTAGTACTGCGTTAGTGCATACCTAGCTCTGCATATTTCCATGTCATGCATCGTGATGCATATGTTTGCTTTATATTTATTGTTTCTTCCCCCTCTTCTCTCCGGTAGACCCTGAGACTGACGCTGCTGCCGAGTACGACTACGGTCCTGACGATCAGGCCTTTGCCACAGAGCAGCAAGGCAAGCAAACCCCCTTGAGCATTCCAATATCACCCATTCTTCTCTCTCTTATTCTTGCATTAGATTTTGCTACTATTAGTTAGCTCCTATTCTGATGCATAGCCTGCTTTTGATGAACTGCTAATATTCCTACAATAATACCAACTACTTAGTAAAGGATGGTTAGTGAATCCCCAGTGACCCCCTTAGCCCCAGTTGTCCCTGCTTCTTCCTCGACGACCCGACGTCTCGACGACTCGAAGACTCGGTCAACTGACTGACAAGCCAGGCCACTCCCCTCACCGCACTCCCCTAAATTGTATGACTCTGCAGTACTACTATCGAGTACCGAGGGTGACACCTCGTGAAGTACTCCTGATGCTAGTCCTGTAGCGTAGCTTGTCGGTCGTGGTTATCGAGGGTGATTCCTCCTTCCCCATTCCCGACAATGCTTCTGTCATGCAATCCCTCAAGTGTGGGACTTTCGAGGGTGATTCCTTTACAGTCCACCTTGGCGGTTATATCGAGCAGGGACCCCTTGAGGGTGATTCCTCAGTTCCTGTCTTGACATTATATCCACACAGTTACTATTGACTTGGCCCTGGGCTAACATGGCGGGACTGAAGGGACGGGCGATACCACCCTGTTGAGGTGGACCTGAGTTCCCGACAGCCCTGAGACGGGTTGGCCCCAAGGGTACCCGTGTGAGTAAGATTTGGTGGATGCGCCGGTAAGGCACCCAAGTGTTATTGGCGGGGCGACGACCTGCAATATGGTTCGAGCTTGCCCCGCACTGATTAAAATGATAATGGGTTGGGTATTTGATCCGAGTTGGTCGTTGAGCTTTTTACGCACTAAACCTTCACGTGGGAGAAGTTATGGGTGCTCAGCATCGTTGTATCAGCCGAAGCTCTTCGGACGTCAGCAATGGAGCGGCGCGCGCCGGATTGTGCTGGAACGTACAGCTCCCGGACTGAGTGTACTAGGCCTGCTTCCGGTCGCGTTCTCATCATGCAGGAGTGCAAGGGCAAGTGGGCCCACGAACCTGCGCACTTAGGAGTAGACCGGCGGGCTGGCCTCTTTGTTGAGTCTAGGTGGAGCGACGACGTTTTGGATCCCGAGGCCGGGCATTACCCCGGAAAGTGTGCCCGGCCGGAGGTGTTCAAGCATGATGGAAATGCGGTGCACCCCTACAGGGAAGAACCATCTATTCGAATAGTTGTGTCCACGGTAATAGGACGACTTGGAGTTGTACCTTGACCTTATACAACTAAATTTGTGTTTTATTTTAAATGTTTCGTGGCCCCGGGATTGCTTCCTCGCAAGGAGTCGAGGAAGAATCTCTGGACGTGGTTACTTGATAAAATTGCTACAATGATATGGCTATATATGAGATACCAATCTACTCTCTTCTCATGCTGCAAGATGTTGAAGATGCTAGTCTTCGATAGGACGAGGCCTTCCCCCCTATTCTTGCTTTCTGCAGTCAGTCCAGATATAACCCCACCCCTTGATAATGATGCATAGCTAGCATAGTTCTGATGTCAGTCTTGCGAGTACTTTGGATGAGTGCTCACCGCTGCTTTGCTTTCTCTTTCTCCCTCGTTGCGATTCTACGTTCAGACGATGGAGCCCAGGAGATGGAGTATGCCGGAGACGACTACTACAACACCGCAGGAGCCTACTACTACGTGGAGGCGGCCCCCGACCAGCAGTAGGATAGGAGGTTCCCAGGCAGGAGGCCTCGCCTCGTTCGATCCATTGTTATGTTTGTACTAGCCTTCTTAAGGCAAGACTTGTCTAACTTATGTCTTTACTCAGATATTATTTGCTTCCGCTGACTCGTGCTTGTCGAGCTTTGTATTCGAGCCCTCTAGGCCCCTGGCTTGTAATATGAAGCTGTATGACTTTAAATTGTGGCTAGAGTTGTGTTGTGATATTGATTAGTGAGTCCCTAATCTTGGTCGTACGCATTGCGTGTATGTTTAGCGTACGGTCGAAATTGGGGGCGTCACAACGCCTCAACAAAATGGAGTTGTTGAGAGTAAGAACCAAAGGCTTATTGAGATGGCAAGAACGATGCTTGATGAATACAACACGCCAAGACACTTTTAGGCAAAAGCTATGGAAACAGCATGTCATGCCACAAACTGACTTTACTTGCACAAGCTTCTCGGTAAAACGACATACGAGCTACTCACCGGTAACAAAACCCAAGTTGGATACTTTTGAGTATTCGGCTCCAAGTGCTACATTATTAACAAGCATCGTCATACTAAATTTGCTCCTAAATCTCATGAGGGATTCCTACTTGGTTACTGATCGAATTCTCACACTTACCGTGTCTACAACAACTTCACTCGAAAAGTTGAAGAGATGGTAGATGTGAAGTTTGATGAATCTAATGGTTCGCAAGTCGAACAATTGCCAAATGATGTAGGTGATAAGGACCCTTCAGAAGCTATCCTAGATTTACCCATCGGCAAGATTCGTCCCATGGAGGTGAAGGAAAGTACTTCATCAACTCAAGTGGAAGCCCCTACTTCATGACAAGGTGAACCACAACATGACATAGAGGCATCCACAAGCGATACACGACAAGATGATGAAGAGTTGGAAGTACATCATTAAGATCCACCACAACCACCTTCACCACCACCTCAAGGGAACGACACCGTCAACATCAACAAAGATGAAGGAGATGATGCTGAAGAAGAAGAAGCTCCACCATCTAACAAGCCCAAGCTACCCCAAGTTCGAGCATAAGTGACCAAGAACCATCCCCTAAACCAAATCTTTTGTGAAATCCAAACCGGGAGAATCACTCGCTCCAAAACTCATCTAGCTAACTTTGTGAGCATTATTCTTTCATCTCTAGCATTGAGCCCTTGAAGGTAGAACAAGCTCTTGAAGATGCTGATTGGGTGAACGCCATGCATGAAGATCTTCACAACTTCGAAAGGAACGAAGTGTGGACACTCGTGGAGAAGCCCGAGGATGAACACAACATCATCGGAACCAAATGGGTGTTTTAGAACAAGCAAGACGAATATGGTCAAGTCGTATGCAACAAGGCACGTCTCGTGGCCCAAGGATATACTCAAGTCAAAGGTATGGACTATGGTGAGAGTTATGCCCCCGTCGCTAGACTTGAAGCTATTCACATTCTTCTTGCCTATGCTAATCACCATTATATCACGCTTTATCAAATGGACATTAAAAGTGCCTTTTTAAATGGTGAAACTGAAGAATAGGTTTATGTTAAGCAACCACCTGGTTTTGTGAATCCTAAGAAACCTAATCATGTTTACAATCTTCGTAAAGCCCTTTATGGTCTTAAGCAAGCCCCTCGTGCTTGGTACAAATGCTTAACGAAGTTTCTCATTGAAAAAGGTTTTGAAATTGGTCAAATTGATGCAACCTTGTTCACTAAGAGAGTAAATGGTGAATTGTTTGTGTGCCAAATATATGTGGATGATATTATCTTTGGTTCCACTAACCCTCAATTTAGTGAAATATTTGGAAGGTTGATGTCCGAGAAGTATGAGCGTCCATGATGTGTGAGCTGAAATTCTTTCTTGGATTGCAAATCAAGCAATCAAAGGAAGGAACTTTCATCTCTCAAACTAAGTATACCAAGTACTTGATCAAGAAATTCAACATGCAGGAGTGCAAAGGTATGAAAACTCGCATGCCAACTAGTGGACATGTTGATCTTACCAAGGAGGATGAACCGGTTGATCCAAAGGTTTATCAATCTATGATTGGTTCATTGCTATACCTATGTGCATCTCGTCCCGATATTATGCTTAGTGTTTGCATGTGTGCTAGATATCAAGCTACACCTAAGGAGTGTCATCTTTTGGCCGTGAAACGTATTGTGAGATACTTGATACAAACACCAAACTTTGGCATTTGGTATCCCAAGGGATCTTGTTTTAACCTTGTTGGCTATTCCGATTAGACTATGTCGATGACAAGGTTGATATAAAATCCACCTCGGATACTTGTCAATTTTTGGGTAGATCTCTTGTGTCTTGATCCTCCAAGAAACAAAAATCGGTATCTCTATCTACTACCGAAGCTGAGTATATTGCTGTTGGATCTTGTTGTGCGTAATTACTATGGATGACTCAAATGCTTAAGAATTATGGAATCCATGTTAAAAATGTTCCATTACTTTTTGAAAATGAAAGTGCTATTAAAATTGGTCATAATCATGTGCAACATTCTCGAACTAAACATATTCAAGTTCGACATCATTTCATTCGTGATCATGTTGCCCAAGCAGATATTAATCTTAAGCATGTTCGCACTAACAAGCAATTAGTCGATATGTTTACTAAGACACTTGATGAGAAAACCTTTTGTCACTTGAGGAGTGAGTTGAACGTCATTGATGCTTAAAACTTAAGCTAGACTCACTCGGATGCTTGCAAGGGCATGAGCTTTCTTGATACTTCCATGATATTCCTAACATGTTATCTTATGCCATGGAATTCTATGCTCCCTTGTATTGCATCTAACTGATTATAGGTACTTGGAAGAACTTCATTCCACGAGATTGCAACCAACACCAATCATAAGCAATCGTGTCTTGACCAAGTATCCACAACCCCTCTTGATGATGGAAGGAAGAAAAGACAACAAAAACATATCCTTGACATATACTTGATCATTATTACAAAATCTCAATTGGTATCATGTCAAATGGATATACCCATTGTTCTTCCTTGCATGACTAACCTTTGTAGGTAACAAGTGTACTAGAATGAGAAGGATTTCCCCCAACGCAAGATGTTCATCATCAAACTCGAGCATCCTCAACAAGTTCACCTACAAGCAATGTCATCAACATCACTCAAAGGTATGCACTCATATCCTTGAAAAGCATTTACTCCAAGTCATGAGCTAAAGCAACTCAAGCGATATAAAGACATTAAAAATGATTAGTCCAAAAATGGTAACCCCATTTTGAGCTTAACTTAGAGTATGGCCTATGATCAAGTATTCTTGCTTGGCTCCTAAGTCAATATACTCTAATATAGGTGACCTAGTCACTGCCCATCATCTAGTCAAGAATCTTGTGTGGTTTGTTCTCTATTTGCATGATCTCTTGTAACCACTCAAATCTTCTCTAGATGATGTCCTTCTCTTTCCTTTGAAAATATTTTCTTTTGACTCTTTGAAAACAGAAACTTGGACCCTTATTCCCTTCTTTCTATTTTTGCCTCGAAGCCGCCGACTCAAATATCTCGATTCTACCAAAATTGTAGACAAGATGCACTACAAAATCTCGGTACCACCAATCTATCTGTCTCGGAGTCACCGCTTTGTTTTTCTCTTATCTGTCTATCTTCTGTTACTTCGATGATCCATTCTTAAAAAAACTTCAGGGGAGAATAACAAGCAAAACTTAGGGGAAGAAATTCTTTATTCAAGGATCCCTAGCCCAGAGGAGAAGACTTAACAAGATCTCACTACTATTTGCCTCAGGGAGAGAAGTTACATTCAATGATTCCCTCGGTTATTTTCTATGAACCCTACTTTCAATGACCCTTGTTCTCAAGGATCCCTTCCTTGTCAATGATCCCTGTACCTACTCCTAAATTTAACCTTTTTGGAAATTAATGCCAAAGGGGGAGAATAACAAAGCTTCATGCTAAAGGGAGAGTTACATGCTTATGCAAAGGGGGGAGATATGATTAAAGGGTAGATCAGATATCAAATTTATGCTAAACAATGTAAAGGGGGAGAATAACGAAGATTCATGCTAAACAAGGTGAGAATGCCAAAGCAGGGGAGAAAAACATGTTTGGAGAATATTATTGATCTTGTCTTATTTGACTGTTCACTTTAGAATTTTTCTCACCCTATCCAATCCCGATATCTACATGCTGAGATTCAGGGGGAGAGGATGAACTACTACTTTCATATCTAAGGGGAGAAAGTTCTAAATGATCTTGGAGGCGTACTAATCTTAAGGATTATCATCTTTTATATGTTCTCCATATCTTGGTATCTTTGAGTTCTATTGCTTTTGATTGGTAGAATACTCTTGTGTTTCCTAACATTGTTTTCTCAAGTGTGTTTCTACTACTAGAATGCTCAAGAACTCAAGGTAAGTATATGCATCATATCTTTGATCAATATGATCTCTTGATTCTTGCACATATTGTTCGCAAGAGTGAAGTCTTGAACAAGGACACATCTCATTCATATATATTTTGATGCAAATAGACAAGATACACATGACTCCTTATATCCTTGCATCCATATGTGTGTCCATGCATTCCAAAGCAACTATCCTTAAAGGACTGCACACATTTAGGGGGAGAAAATCTAAGTCATGTGTCTCTCAAAGTCTTCATTATATCCATGCATATCTTTACTTGAAGCTTTGATTGTATGTTGTCATCAATTACCAAAAAGGGGGAGATTGAAAGCACAACATGCTCCCTTGGTAGTTTTAATAATTCATGACAACATACATTGTCTCTTGGACTAATACTTTTATCTAGTGTATTTCAGATAATAGTCCATGGAGAGTTGGGTTGGCAAAAGGATCGTGGAGATACCCCAAGATGCAAGCAAATAGGTTGGCCAAGCTTCAAGCAAGAGGACTCTACATTTTATATTTGTGATAAATCACTTTGAGTCCATAGGAAAGCCAATACTATTAAGGGGGTAAGGTTTTGTTGGTGAACAAAATGCTCATATGTGCACAAGTGATAGTCACCAAAGACACCCACAAACTCTCCCACAAAAGTCTGTTCCAAGCCAAACACTCAAAATTGGTGCAACCAACATTCTACACTCGGTGCCACCGATTCCAAAGCCTAGACACACTCAAAGAAACCCTAGATTTTTGGTGCAGCCAATATTGCATTCGGTGCCACCGAGTTGGGATGCCAACTTTCTATTACGCAAGTTCACGGTTTCGGTCCCTCTGATATTGTTGGATTGGCGTCACCGAGATTGGACATTCTGACCGTTGGTCAACTTATTGGTGCAACCGAAATTCCTATATCGGTCTCACCGAGATTCAAAAGTTGCTAACTTTAAGTCACTTCAGTACGATCGAGATTCACACATCGGTTCCATCGAGTCTGACTTATTGTGTGTAACGATTGGATTTTTGGAGATGCCTATATATACCCTCCACCACCAGCTACTCGAAAGAGAAGCACTCAGGACTATTCCATACCTATCCTATCAGTTTTCTGAGAGAGAACCACCTATCCTTGTGTTGAGGTCAAGATCTTCCACTCCAACCATATGGATCTTGATTTCTAGCCTCCCCAAGTTGGTTTCCACCAATCCCATCTCTTCTACCAAGCCAAATCTGTGAGAGAGTGATTGTGTGTTGAGGAGTCTGTCATCTTGAAGCACAAGAGCAAGGAGTTCATCGCATTACCGAGCCTATTACCTTTTGGAGGGTGGTGCATCCTAGATTGGTTAGGTGTCGCTTGGGAGCCTCCTACTTCGTGTTGTGGAGTGAACCATGAAGTTTGTACGGGCAAGGAGATCGCCTACTTTGTGAAGATGTACCCATAGTGAGGATAGTCCTTTGTGTACGGAAGCCGTTATGGAATAGTCAAGGTTGCTACTTTGTGGACCCTTATAGGTGGAGCCCTTCGTGGACTCTCGCGACCGCTACCCTCCGTGGGTTGAAGACTCCATAAACGTGGACGTACAATAGCACCACCTATCGGAACCATGGGAAAAATCCTTGCATCTCAAATTGCGTTGATCTCCATATCTCAACTCTTTACTTCTTGTGCAATGTCCTTACTTTCCGCTGCCATATTTGTTGACATTCATGTGTAGGGTATATAGACTTGCTAGTCTTGCTAAAACTGTTAAAATCTGCCAACCAATAAACTTGGGAAAAGGTTAGGTTTTAATTTCCTACTAGTAGTCTATTCACCCCCCCCCCCCTCTAGACACTCTTCTAGTGATCCCTCAGCAATCTGCTCTAATGCTGCATCCCCCTGCATTAGCTGTAATCTGCTCTAATGTTGCACTATCCTCTGCATTTTTTGATGCCCATTGTTCCTCTTCTCCAGATGAAGCATCCACTGGATTGGTACATTTCCTAGCAATGTGCCCTAGGGTTCTACATTTTTTGCACTAGCGCTGTCTTTTTACACGACCCTCTTCACCTCTTCTGATACTATTCTTCCTTGGTCTTCCTGGTGTCCTAGTCAGTACATGAGAATGTAGTTTGAATCCTGGATCTACTATGCTCCATTGGTCTTTCCCAAGAGTGCATGCACATTGGAAGCATAAGCAGCCCTGAATCTGGGAACAGAAAAATATTCAGAGATGTATTGATCAACTTCACCATCTTCACCACCGATAACAGTCATCAGATGTAGGGCATGCATGCATGGCTTCCCACGGAGCTGTCGTTGCCTACAACTGCATTCCTAGTTGCTAGGTTAACTGGATACCTCCATTCCCTATTTTTACTGTCAGTATATGTCACCTCAGCCTCGTGTGTCGCCGCTCGAATGCATTTCATTCTGCCTAGTCCTCTTGCCTTGGCATACAATGCCTTAATAAGAGATGGGAGCATGAGATGGCCAACATATTCTGATTCTATGATTCTTTTGCGAAGAGCCATCTTTATCATGATCATCTGCAGAATCTTATCAAACATTTGCCATATCAGAAGCCCTTTTAATGACTTAATCTTTGCATTGAAGCACTGTGCCAGATTGCTGGTCACATAGTCCACTTTGTATATTGTATTGAATTTGCTTCTCGACCACAACTTTCCATGATGTGCATCTAGGTACTCCTTCACCAGAGGAATGTAAGCGTACAACACTCTCAAATGATGCTCATGCTTCCTCTCACTGCATGTGTATGATGCTGGCCATAAGTTCTCATCATAAACTTTACCTTCGAATTTGCTTCTAAAATTCTACGCTGGGTGTCGCATACATTTCCTATGTTCCATTCTAGGGAATACAATTTCCACTGCACTCTCCAAACCCTTGCAAGCATCTGTGTGTATAGCTAAACCTGGGGTGTACCTATAAGCTTGCGCAAATGCTACAGAAACCAGACCCAACTCTCCTCAGACTCTGCCTCTACCACACCAAATGCAACTCGAAATAGCCAGTTGTGTCCATCAACTGCAGAAGCTGACAGCAGTTGTCCTCTCCACCTTCCATTTAAAGTAGTTGCATCAATAGCCAAATAGGGCCTGCAACCATCCAGAAACCCCTGCCAACAAGCCTTATAACAAACCAAAGCCCTCCTAAAGCACTCCTTCTCAAGTGACTTCCCTTTTATTTTGTATGGAATTGTATGCTTCTCAATCTCTACAACACTCCCTAGACTAGCAGCTTCCACTTCAACTTTAAATGTGTAGAGCAACTGAAAGCTCTCATTCCAAGGACCATTAATCCTTTCAAGAGCTATTTCCTTACCATAAAAAATCTTCATGTAATGTAAAACAATCTTGTACTTAATCAAATAACTTCCCTTGGAGTTCTGTTGGACCAAGTGCTGGGTTTTCTCTCAACCAATCCAAAATTGCATCTGCCACCCATCTACTTTTGCTAGCTTTGTTTTAGCCTTCCCCCTCCCCCTCCAGGTGGACAAGTGTGCTGGTGTGGGTTCCTTTTTATCTGAAAAATATGATCTGAAAATATTACACAATGATTTGAATATAGAATCTGTATATACTGAAATACACAAATCTGAATGAACTTGCTCCTCAACATACGTGATGCATGCAACCTCCATCTACACCTATCATATGGGCAACGAACAGTGAACCTTGATGGATCACTCCTTTCAATCACATGTGTGAGAATGGAGTATGTAGTCACGGCATTACGACAGTCCACCATCGACTCGAATATGGTGCCGACACCAAGCTGAGGATCTTCCCCGTTCCACTCAATTGTTGCCATGTCCTCACCATCACATTCATCTGCAACTAAGTTGTTGATGTTCTCCTCCCTCTCTTCATCCTCGGTGTCATCAAATCTAGCACGGCTGATAGGTTGCTCCTGAAATTCATCTTCCATTGCTTGTTTACTGGCAATATCTACAAGGTTAGGGAACATATCCTCATCCTCGTCATCATGTCGAGGCACCTCTTCATCTGGCTCTCCATCCTGTACTATATCGGGTGCGACAGCGGCAGGAGAAACGACACAAGAAACGATAGCATATATATTTTGACTTTTAGAACCACTAGCTCTGCTTGGTTTCGACCTACAAGGAGTGCCGGGGCGCTCTCCGCTAGCAGAGGCAGAAGATTCCTGAACACTCTTCCTCTTCCCATGTTCATTGCGTGGCTGAAGCACCTCAATATGGATTTTATCGAAGCGGCTTTCAACATTCAAAGAAAAGAGAATCACATATGCTCATCGCAAGTTAGTGGTATAAATTTTTGCTCGGTACTGCTGAAATATTTCAGTTCAACAGCATCGACAGGGCTCCATCCATATGAAGAATTTTGGAGTGTCGCGAGCAAATCTTTGAACGACATACTGGTTTCTACCACCTTCGGATAGAAAAATCCAGTAAGCAATTGCGGTTTTATACCGCGCAACACACTAACTTCTATCCAAAGCAATAGCCGGAAAGCAAGCGCGGGATCAATCCTATTCGATTCAAATAAGGGGTGTTGTTAGGCCGGGAACAATTCAGCAAAATTTGAACGATTCAACCGACTAGCGGTCAAAAAGGGCTGAATTTACGAATCAGCAAATCAGTTAGAGGGGGGAAACGATGCTTACCCAGGTGTAATCCATGAATTATCCGCCGCCGATTCCACCCAATCCTCTCCACGGTCCACATGCTTGAGAGCCTGCTCCCCCGACATCGCTGCTTGATCCAGATGGGGATGTGGGGATATATCTGGTGGAGGGCACGACAACGGCGGAGGCGAAATGGGGTTAGAGGTTGGAGGGCACGACGATGGGGAAGGGGGTGAAGCACGGCGGCGGAGGGGGCGGAGCGACGCGGTGTTGTAGGGCTCGAACTCGAGGTTCACACAAGCCCATCCGATGTGTCTCAATGCGGCCCCACACGTCAGAATGGGCAAAGAAGGAGCCGTTCCGACACGACCCAACTCGCCAGAGTTAACGGTCAAACCATTGATCCGACAACATCCTTCGCTGTGACCATTTATGAGGATTTCGGACAAGGGAATAGAAATAAGTGAACAAAAGTTAAGAACGTGGAGATGAATGAGTACAACTAAGAAACCAAGGACACGATGTAAAAATCCCCACTTGTGTGTATGTGTGTATATATACATATACATATACATATATGTACATACATACACATATATAACTCCAGACACACAAGAAGATGCCAAAAGTCCAGAATACAAAAGACCAAAAGTCATCATCAATATAACTCCAGCATACATTTCCTCCCAAACTCACCCGACCTGCATGCCCTTCCTCCCTTCATCACCCATGGCGACCGCAACGAGGAGGCTGCTCCCGACGCTCCTTAGAACCCTAACCGGCACCCCCCACGCTGGCGCGGCGCGGGGCCTCGCCACGGAGAAGGCAGTGGGCGCTGCGGCCGTCGTTGGAAGCCACACCGCCAAGTGGATGCAGGTACCCATCACCTAGTCTCCGCTCTCTAGATTCCGATCCGGTTGGATCAAATTCCTAGGCCTCTAGATGTTACCGCATTTCTCGTACGATCCACCCAATCCGGTGTGAAAGTTCGCGTCTTTGCGTGACCAGTGTGCGATTTTTGCGATTGGTATAGCGTGTGGCCCTTGTTTAGGTGCGTAGTTGCATGATTAATTTTAGATTCCCCACTCAGATCTGGATGTCTCAGATAACTCTCATCTTTCGGCTTGCTATGATAAGTGTAAGCTCGTTGATCGCACATGTCATGAGTGGATGTAGCTATTTGGTCCATTTCATTTTCAGGTACTAATCATGTGATCAGTTTGGAACTCCCGGCTCTTGTCATAAATTTTCTGACAGTGGTAGGAACGGTGATGCATCATGCATCTATGAATTCTTACAACTAACAGCTATGAATCTGCACGTTCAACTGTACGAATACCTTTGGTTGACCCATCCTTCAGCTATGAGCTAGCAGAGTCATGTTAAACAATCTCTAGCTACAGCTAAACACATGAGCAAGTTGATGAGACCAACATTTTGTGAGAGTAGCTTCAATATATCTGATTATCCTGTGAAATCGACACGAAGTTTTAAATGAATGAAGGTTCGATGGGTTTATTGTTTGTGGACTTCAATTATCCCTGGCTAAGATTTTTTATCATTTGCTTGATGATATCTTCTGATCCGTTTGCGTATTTCGTATCATGTTGTATTTTACTATTTCTTTACATTGTTATCTTGATCTAATGTGTATCTTTCTAGTTTGTGTCCGTAGCTTTGGCTGAAGCATGGCAAACCATTCATAGGTTCTTTCCAAGAGATGTGTACACAAAATTATGGCAACATTAGTTTTTAGTCTGTTCATCTCCCTATTGCTTGTTTTCGTGTCATGACTTACACATGTTTAACTGTCACATTCTACTATGTTGATTGAATGAAACTGTTCTCCCTCGCATTAAAAGATGGATCTTAGATACTCCCTCCTTTCCAAGATAATTGAAGTTCTAGGTTTGTCCTAAGTCAAAATTTCATTAAGTTTGATAAAGTCTATACAAAAATCAATCAACATCTACAACACCAAATTTGCTTCATTAGATTTATTATGAAATATATTATCGTATTATATATATTTGATATTGTACATTTTCTATAGACTTGGTCAATTTTAAAAGGTTTGACTTAGGGAAATCCTAGAACTTCAATTATTTTGGAACGGCGGGAGTAGCTTATAATGGTTGCAAGTGCTTAAGATGTATGAGATGATGAACCATTCTTCCTATTGAACTTTTTCTATAATAATGCCACTGGCATCAGTTGAACACTATCCTACCATACTTTGATAGTATGACTTTTAGTTTCTCCCATTTTCCAAGTAAAAATCAAATGATCAGTACTATTTTGAGTCTTTTCTGGCTATTGGGCCGTAGGGAGATAAACAGACTAAAAACTAATGTTGCTTTAACTGTGGGATAGGCATCATTGAAAGTAAATTATCGAACTCTTGAATCTGCAATATCCTTGAAGATACTAAAATTTGTGTTTATACCGTTGTACCAGTTAGTCAGGAGAAGTTTCAGGCCATGATAGAGCACTTTAGGAGTTTGTCATGTGATATTCACACCTTAAGTAGCATAATTAGTTAACATATGAGGTATGAGGTCTATTGGTTGCAGAGGGTGATTTTTTCTGACTTGTTGCATCACTATTTGTAAAAAAAACTTCCATTTTATTTATTGCAGGACACAAGCAAGAAATCTCCAATGGAACTGATCAATGAGGTGCCACCGATCAAGGTTGAAGGGCGAATTGCCGCGTGTGAAGGGGGTAAATCAATCAAACACTAATCACCTTCACACATTGTCATTACCATGCTTTGGCCACACTGTTGCTAGCGACTTATGTTGATATGCTCATGATCATGCATTTTCTGCAAAGCTGACCGTTTCCATTTGAATTGCAGATAAAAACCCTGCCCTTGGCCATCCAATTGAGTACATCTGCCTTGATCTGGATGCACCTGCTGTGTGCAAATACTGCGGCCTTCGCTATGTTCAAGACCACCATCACTAAGTAGAGAAGATACCATCCTTTACCACAGCAGAATTTGGAGTTGCTGCATGTTTGTTGGATTCACTATAAATGCCAATGTACTGTGTATTTCGCTTGATGGCGAAATGTTGCCTATTACTGTCATCCTACTTCCTGTGACATAATAATGTTGCGTTAACTTCAAATGTATTTTCTATAGTTGACATTTTGTCTCATTTCCTGAATCAATCCACTTTCTGTATCAAACTCCCTGCACTCTGGATAAAAGGGTGAAATTGATTTAAAAGCTGCTTCGTGAACATTTGGCCATCGGAATCATCCCCCTTGCTCCGTATGATCTTCTCTGTTGTCCTGACCAATGTTTATGGAAAATCATATGTTGGTTGCGGATATAGCAAGAACAAAAAGCTTTTAATAACCCATGTTATCTGTGACGTGCATGCCATAAATTGCTTAAAAGGACAAAACCAACCACCCATCTGGAATTGGAATGCAGGATTATCTTGAATTCTTTGCAAATTAGTTTCTTTGAAGTTCATGCATTTGCCACATTAAGGGGAAAAGAAGGAAAATATGCGAACCACACCAGAACAAGGGCCAAGATTGGAAAGTATTGACCGGTACCAAGGTGCCAACGGCCACCATTAACTGAAAGTAACCTTTCATTGCATGCACAACTTAGAATAGATTCTGGGCCATCCCAAAGGCAGACAACGCAGGGATTTATTCATGCCTAGGGATCTTCTCAATGTCTCCTAGCACCTATCCGCTCGAAGGCGAGAATGTCAATCCTACCGCGGTATTCCCGACTTCCATGTTTCTTGGTGTTGTTCGGGTTTTGATGAGACATTTCCATCGCAAACATCTGAGTTTTCATGTCCAGATCAACTTTGGTTCAGAAAATCCATGCCCTTTCCAATGATCCTGTATTTTGGCTCTCACAATTTTTTTTAATACAAGCCTCTGAATTGTATGCGCGGATCAAGAACTTGCTCCCCAAATCAAGAACTTGCTCTAGATCAAAATGCCGTAGTTAGGAAGATTATCCTCTCTCTCTCTCTCTCTCACACACACACGAAGATTCATCCTGTGATTTATGATGACAAGTTTTGCTTATGGTCTATTTTCAGTTTTTTTAGATAGATTGGTTGAAATTTAGTCGCAAGATTCAACTCTTATATCTTGAGTTTCCATTGATAGTATCTTGGGTCTCGTAACCCTCTCGCGCCGCCTCCCCTGCAGGCGGCTCGGGAGGGCTCAGCCGCCGCCGCCGCCTAGCAACCCTCCAACGCCCTTCTCCCCTCTGCCGCTGTCGATGGTCGGCGCCGGGCAAAGCCCGTGTGTGCGACGGCGGCGGCGGAGGGTCTCTCCTCCCTCTCCCGGATCCGCGGCGGTGCGGGCGTCCTGATCCGTGGGGTGCGGTCCTCTTGCCGGTGTGGCGGATCCCGGAGGCGGCGGGCTCGCGGCGGTGCTCGGGCGCCCAGGTGTGGGATTCCCGGCGGCGGCGGGATCGGTCGACGGAGGGCTTGGGCGCTGGCGTCGGCCGCGTGGTGCCAGATCTCGTCGCTCGTGGCAGATCTCGACACTCCAGCCATCGTGGAGGCACCTGGACCTGGGGCGGCGGCCCCGTTAGGCATGGCGACGGCGCCCTCAGCTAGCGACGCTCGCGGGGGGTGGATGGACGGTGTCTTGACCGCGTGGGCGGTGAGTTGCCGGTGGATCTCCTTACGATCGCGATCGTCGGCCTCGGTGCGTTCGCGGGGGCTGGTAGAGGTGACATCGGACCGTAGGAAACTTTGGATGACTAGTTCATCCCGACGGTGGCAACGACCAGGGTTGCCGTTATCCTCCTTGTAGGCGCCGTCGAGGTCTCTGCCCTCCACCCCGACCCCATGCCCGGGTGAAGACCCAAAATCTCCTTAGATTGGGCGGCGGCGACATTGCGTGTGTCGTACCCTTCTTGGAGGCGCCGTCTGGGGCGTTTGGGTGCTCGGTTAGAGGACCCGCGGACGGAGGGGATGGGACCAGTGGCAGCAGGTGGTGTTCGTGAAGGAGGAGCGGCGTGGCATCTGGCACGTCGACAACGGCGTGTCTCAGCGGCATGGAGCAGCGGGGTCTCGCCTTGGGCGTGTGATGATGGACGAGCGCAGGATGGTGGCACTGTCTGGCGTCGTGGTGGCGTCGACGGCAGTTAGACCGGGCAGGGTCGATGCGTCAGTATAGCTTTGAAGATGGATCGGTGAAAGACGGCGAAGGCAGCCTCGATGAGTGCGCCGGACCGGTGTGTGACCCAGTCCAGGTATGTGGCCGGGATGGGGCATCCGGCACTAGATGTTAGGATTTGGTGCGATGTCTGTTTGGTATTAGGCTCGGACATTCGGTACCACTATATTAAAGGGATGGGAGTAGCGACAGGAGTTGCCTAGAGGTGGCTTCAGGCTTACTGATGTACTTTCTTGTCAGGTTTTTTGTGAATAATCAATAAAGTGGCTGCATGCATCGTCGAGATGCAGAGGCCGGGGATGCATCCTCCTTTTCTAAAAGAAATTTCTTGTTATGTGTATTAAGTTGTTTATTTTACCCAAAGTAGTGTACGTTAGTTTAGTATGCAGCCTGAATCTAAGCAGGGTGTTATTTCAGTATATAACTTCCTAAGAACTTATTCAAGTATCAAGATGATATCAGATGCTGCTTGTTATTTAGGACAATATCATTTGCTCATTTGCGGCGTTTTTTAGAATGGAGAAGCATCAGCACCAGCTCCGGCAAAGAAATCATGGATCCCAGCTGGCTTTGGAGGCAGCACCAAGCATGACGCCACCATCGACATCCCATTATATGTGCATATATACTATGAGTCGTTGTCCATATAACATGATAATATTAGGCTTTTTGGTACAGTTGATGATAAGTTCAATTCACGCAGGATCTGAAGAAGCGGGAGAAAGAGCTCTTATCATGGGAGGAGGATTTGAAGAGGAGGGAGCGGGTTCGATCACCTTTTTCACTGATACAAATCCTATAGTGTCACCTCCACCATTAGACTGTAATCTTGAAGTGTTATGTGTTCATTTCTATAGACGAATATTTTAGAAAGAAACTATCATGTGAAATTGACCAATTTGCTCAAAAGTGAGTCTTAGAAATTTTCTCAGAAGTGTAGCATTCTTTGCAGGATATCATACAGAGGGAGAATGCAATGAACAGAGGTAGTTCTACTACTCCCTCCATTGCTAAATCTAAGTCTTTCTACAGATTCCACTATGGATTACATACGGATGTATATAGACATACTTTAGAGTGTAGATTCACTCATTTTGTTTCGTATGTAGTCCGTAGTGGAATTTCTACAAGGACTTGTATTTATGAACGGAGGGAGTAGATCATTATCACATCTCCATCATGGTTTAAAATTTTGACCACATTTTGAAAGATGCATCTGTTTGTGCAGCTGCCGTCACAATCGAAGTGAAAAATTGGCCACCATTCTTCCCCGTCATACATCATGACATAGCCAATGAAATACCAGCCCATGCTCAGCAGTTGCAGTATTCAGCATTTGCTAGCTGGCTAGGTACTTCACCTCCCAACCGTTTTCTCCAATTACTTGAGATTTATTGCTGATAGTTTTCATGCTTGTTCATCGGCTTCTCTTTTTGCAGGAATTGTTGTATGTCTCAGTTGGAATGTATTTGCTGTCTTCGTTGAATCTATTCAGGGGGAAGGTGCTAAATATTTTACCTCACGAACAAATTTTTTCAGTGTGCATCTTTTTTCTCATCTTTTTTATGGCAGACATTGTTCTTTTTCTCCTCGCCATCATCTATGCGGCATTTGGATGTCCTCTTTCATACGTCCTATGGTACAGACCTCTGTACCAGGCCATGAGGTTTCTTTTTTAACTACCAGCTCCAAGTAAATAATTGCTCAGACAATGCTCTGTGCAAATGTAAATTTGCTAACTGGATTCTCTTGTTTTGTAAGCCAGAACTGATAGCGTGGTGACATTTGCCCAGTTCTTCGTCTTCTACTCGGTAGTTTTGTCCACTTAGCTGAGTTCCGTATGCTAATAATCTAAACATCTGATTCTATTGCATTTTTTCCGATATTTATCTTCATTCTAATGTGAGCTGAGCATAATGACGACTCGATATGTGCCAGGTGCATGTTGGATTTTGTGTTATTGCTGCAATTGCTCCACCGATAATATTTATGGGGAAAACTCTTACGGAAGTCCAATAACTACAGTGCTGTTTTCTTGCTAAGTTTTCAACTGCAATAATTCAGTACTGTTTCTTTACCTGAAATCAGGGGAATTCTTGTGGCTATCGAGGTTTTGAACACGGATATGTTTGTCGGGGTACGTTCGTCTGCATTACATTATTATGGTTAACTATGAACATAAATTGAGTGATGTAACTTGCAGCGGGCCTTAATTCTTGTCTGTTTTGGAGCAATGCAGGTACTTTATCTAATTGGATTTGTATTGTTCACGGCGGAATCTCTTATAAGCATTTGGGTGCTTGAGGTTGATGCCCATGTCATCTCCTCATTTCTTTTCAACATTTCTGTTGCCATAAAATATTTTTGACCTGGTTGTTACAACTACCGCTCTTATGAACTTGCTTGGTTGTGACGAAGCTCCAAATTCGGGGTCTAGTTTGCATGATTTAATTCTTTGTCCCCTTGCATTTATTCGTGTTAGTGACATCGTGATAGAAGGAAGAAAAATAAGATAAAATTATATCTGGATGCTTCCTTACTTCCTAATCTTGTGCAACTACTAGAATGATCAGCTTTTGCTGTGTTTTTTCTGGAACTATTACACACACAATTATTGAATCCACGCAACTTTCCCGCATGGCTTGGTGACATCCTTAAAATTTACTCCTACGATTTTGCAGAGAGTATACATGTATTTCCGAGGCCACAGGTGAAGCCTAGCAATGAGAGGATGAAATCATTCCAGACAACTGTCTCCTCAACAGCAAGCATTCTGATGTAAAACACAAAGTTGACGGTGAATGTTGATGAACTGCTTCTGCCAAATTCTTGCATATTCAGACATACAGTGGAAAATGATATAATCTCATAGTAGAAATGTGAATCAAGATAACAAGTACTATTTGATTCAACATCTCCGAAACAGAATGATGATACCAGATACCATGCCTGCAAAACTCGCGGCGTGTCTCCGGCCAATGTGCCAACTGTGAAGCGTCTTAGACAGTTCAGGCTTATGCAGGTTCTCCGGTCAAAGATGAAAGCATTTAGGATCTCGTTTGTTTTTCATTTGTACTATCTGATAAATCTGTATTGTTTTCTATAAATATTAATATCATATTTATTTCGTGAAAGAACATCTCTTTAAAAACAGATTTCTCAACCGTCATGTTTGAAATTAAGTTCTTTATTCTTGCACCTGGTGCATCGACTTTAATCTTCAGATAGAGATATGTTATCATGGATTCAGCAAGTCGGCTAGTTCTAGCTAATCTAAATCTGACAAAACATATCCATAAGATGAAGAACATGTCGTGCAAATCCAAGTTTATCCGAGCAATTCATTTAGTATGTAAGGTTCAGCTGCTATCGAACAAGATGAATCAATCAGCTGAAATGGAATAGTATTGTTCTAAATAGTACACTATCCCCTATTATAAACCAAAACCACGGTCACTTAAATGTCAGACAAGACTATGACAGCATTTTAATCTCATTGTACTATACATTTACTACAGGAATACAAAACATCTTCATGAATCTGAGTCTGATTCAGAAAGGTCCGACTCTGACTTGGCTTGTCTCTGGAGCCCCTCCCCAATTCTATCTTTAATCGCGGTTTCCTGTGAAACGAACATACCAAACACATTTCATGATCACAAAGTACTACTACGCTGACAAACTGCGGATAAGTTACTCGAGGGTTGATTACCATCATGTGGCAACCTTCCTCAAACTTCTCAAGAAACCCGACGATCCAGCGGTCGGCATTTTCCACCCACTCCACAGGATTGCTTCCAGCTATCTTTGCGGCGCTGTGAAACTGCATATGTAATAAATTTATTTTGTAAAATCACGTAAAGACTAGTGTTCCTGATTGGGTGTGCTTTGTCAAGTAAGTTGGATTGGATCGATCACCTTCTCTAGATGCTCCTTGACCTTCTCTTGATGCTCCTTGACCTTCTCTTTAAGCTTGGTAATGCCCATGTTCACTCTCAATTGCTTCTCCTGATCACATTTTTTCTAGGACAAGACACAACATGAACCAAAAATACACAATTCATAGGTTACGACCTCAAAAAGAAATTGCCGCACGTGCGTCGATGATGGCAAGTCCACCACAAGGTTGAACTCCGGATTCTCATCCCCAAAGCCAAGCTTCAATCCACCACCTTTAGCAAGGACATGACATAGGCGCGCGATAACATAGTCTGATCAAAGATCTTATGTTTTCATCGGAGTGCATAAACTCGTCGCTGAAGCCGTCTGTACCATCCGCCCTTATCCTTCTCCCGACACCTTGTTAGTCGGATACCTCTGGAGGACACAATGAAAGACAAAGACGTCCCATATCGCATGCCTCCCGCTACTGTCGCACCAACTTTGATCCGACAACAATAGGCTAAACATGACACCTTTGCTAGAGCCAGCGTGCATCACATTCCAATAGCAAACATGACTTGACGTCCCCATATAAGACCTCGTGCGTAGCATCCGCCGATAGCACATCCATCGGTGGCTTCATCTGTCGGCGACAGGCACCACCCGACAACTCCGAATGAGGCACATGTGTCACCTGCCGAGCCGCATCGAACCCGATCTGTTGATGGAAGGGACGTCCCATACCGCCACCAGCCTCAGAAGGCCATTACCATCTCGAGATCCAGACTCTGAATCGCCCACATGATCCCAGAGTTCGCCACCACTGATGAAGAGGGTCCGTCGTCCCGATTCCAGGCTCTACAAGGAGCACCCACCGTCGCGCTAGCCGTTGTCTTCGCCCATGCAACAACAACCGTCGCCCATACCTACAGGAAGCTCCAGCCGTCACGCGCGTCTTGCGACGTCCCCGGACACGGAATCCCAAGATCCGCCGTCACCGACGCCGCCATGAGGACTCACCATCTGGTCTGTCATATCCGATGGAGGGACGCCGCCACCGCCATGTTTGGATCTAGGCCGGAGTCACCGTCGCGTCCGCCAAGGCCGGATCAGGGCCAAACGCCGCCATAGTCACCGGCCACGCCCAGCCCCACCTCTATCCTTTGACCATCTCACCCTGCATCACCACAAACGCCTCCAGTAAAAGCCACCGCGGCGTCATGGATCTAGGAAGAGACCGCACCTCCGCGGATCTAGCGCCCTCGCCGCCGTACAGTCCGGGAAGAAGGAGAAGCCCTCCGCCATCGCCAGAAGGGACGTCAAAAAAGGTGAGATACATGCTTGCAATGGCGAAGCGATTCGTAGCGCTCCTCCTCGGTCATGACGGTCTTGCCTTTGTACCACTGCGTCACCTCGTCGCTGCAGCAGCCCAGCAGCAAATACGTGTTGGGGAATCTTAGGACACAGAGAAGAGTTGCAAAGAAGGATATCAAAATTCAGAACCCAAGGAGGTTTGCAATTGCGAAAGAAAGCAGGAAGGGGAGGAGCTGACGATTTCTTGGCCTGTTCGAGCCCGCGAGCATGGCCGAAGTGGAAGAGATTGTAGATGCCGTCGGCGTACACCCTGATAGCGACAGGCCGCTGTGTCCCCGGGGACGACGGCATCGGGTCGTACCACACCTTCGCCGGCGGCTCCTGGCCTTCCTCCGATGGCTTCATCACCACCGTTCCCACGTGGAAACGGAGCCGCAAAATGCAACGGTTTCCTTTTCAGAGCGATGAGGCTACAGTTCAAGCACGGCCGTTGCTATTTACGGATACAGATACGGAGTACCACCGTTTTTTCTTCTTCTTTTGAGTTAAAAATCAACTTTGCACTTTTGTTATTCCTACAGAATACAACTTGATTGCTGATGGTGATCCTTTTAGGCATCAAAATGAGCCACTGCATCTTTTGTGAATTGCTTGTCGTTATCATGCTCATATTATTAGGTCACGGGTAGGTTAGAACTGGAAAATGCTTTCACTCTTTACTTGCAACACATGATAATTCACAAAGGAAGGAGAAAACTGGAATTTGTACAATTTTCAAGGACTATTGAAATACGAAAATGCCTTGCGTACGATGGTTTTACGTATGATTTTTGTACGACAAGAGATAGGCACGCTTCCCAATATTTGAACCCACCATGTCAGGTCAGTCTGATCATACAAAGTTCGTATGAAATTTCATCGTACGTGTAGCAGCTCTCATTGAAATATGTAACTGAACAAGTGAACAAATTAACATTACACCGTGGCAATCTGTATGGAGTAGTCAACAATTACTATCGCTATTTCTTCAACAAAGGATCAGATCAGGAACAAGTACACGCAAACCAAAAATAACTAGACATACAAGCCAACCAAAGAAGAAGAACATCTGAATTAGTCTGCATTTCATGGACAACCATGGGAGAACTGAATTTGCTTCCAGAACGACATCATTACTGTTGAGGCTGCCCTCCCCCTCCAAGAACCTTCCTAATATTCTGCCGCTGCTCCGATGACAGCCTCTTCGGGAAATCAACATCAAACCTGATTCTCAGATTGCCTCTCCTCCCATTTTCTTTCACAATAGGCATCCCCTCCTTGGCAATTGCAAGCTCATACCCCGGTGTTACCACGTCTGTCAGCTTGATCACCAGGTCACGCCCGTCGAGGGTCTTCAGATTGACTGTGGTTCCTGCCAATGCATCCACCAGATCGATCTTCTGGTAGATCAGCAGGTCGTTGCCTTCCCTCGTGTACTCATCATGAGGCTTCTCGTCGATGACGAAGACGAGATCGGCGGCGAGCTGGTTCGGCTGCTCATTGCCCTTGTCTGGAAATGTGATTTTGGTCCCTTTCTTCCATCCGGGTTTTATATCGATAGTCAGAATCTCTGATTCAGTGCCCAGTTGCCTGTTCAAAATTGAGCAGGTAAGGAAAAGGTAACATGGGAAGAAAATGAAATATCGCAGTACGGGCGAGTTTGACATGTCCATCTAACTCCAGTATGGGCCAGTTTGGAATGCAGGATAGAAATTCATGGAAATATCGCAGGGAACCAGTCCAATTACCCATTAGGCTTGACAATGTTCCTGGATATCTTCATTTTGCGTGTCGAACCAGAGTATAGCTCTTGAAGCGTGCAGGGAAGCTTCGTCTCCATGGGCGGTGGCTTCCGGGGCTGGCTAGAGCTGGCGCCGACAGGATCATTGTATGATCTGAATTTGCTCTCCTTGCAACCACCGAACCCACCAAAGGTGCCGGCGCCCTCTGTCTGGAACCTCATCGACTTGGCACGCCCCATCCCGTCAAAAGGCTTGCTGCTGCCGAAGAACTCAGCAAAGACGTCCTCGGCATTCCGAGGATTGAAACGGTGGTTGGTGGAGCCATTCATAGATGACGACGAGCTACCGGCGTCTGCGGAGGCCTTCAGGCCCTCCTCCCCATATTGATCATATATTGTCCTCTTCTGTGGATCACTCAGAACCTAAAAGGCAGTAGACGTTGGTCATAAAAGAAATCCAGCAATTTGCGCAAGCAATACCTTGAAGCATCACTGTAAAACTTGAAAACATTTTAATCATACAAATTCTTGCAAACAGATTAGCAGGCAGGCATAATATCTAGTATTATGTTTGTGTGTGCAAAAATCAGGATTGATATTGGCCATAAAATTCAGCAATTTGAGCAGAGTTATCTTGACACATTAGCATTTTTATTATCGTATGATTCTTGCAATCAGATTCGAATTTATTTTTTTGTGTGAAAAGGTCAAGATTGACATAACAAACGACACTCAATGCCCATAAAAACTGACATGATTGCAACGCTTTGAGATCGCAATCGAAACAGATAGTAGTATGATGGTTGTAAGCGGCATTTGTAAGAAGAATGAAAATGCGAGAGGGGTTTGATTAGAATAGCAGTACCTCGTAGGCCTCAGAGATCTTCTTGAACTTGGCCTCGGCCTCGGCCTTGTTGTCGCCGGGGTTTTTGTCGGGGTGCCACTTCATGGCCAGCCGGCGGTACGACTTCTTGAGGTCGTCCTCCGTAGCGCTCCGGTTGACCTTGAGCACGTTGTAGTAATCCAGCCCCATCTTCCCCAACGCTCATGCCAAGAAGAACAAGGACGTCGACGATCCACTCGCCTCCCGTACCGGATCCGCACGGCACCAAAAGCTGCCCAACCAACTCCGATCCGCCCAGAACAAATGCGTGGAATTGGACACGAAAGTTCTACTCAGAGCAGGAGAGGCAATGGGAGGCGTCCCGCTTTCCCTTCCGGCGTGGGGAGGTATTTGTTTTATCCAATCCGATGGAAGCAGCCAAGATATACCCGGCCAAAGTAGCAGCGCGAAACGGATCGAATTGGAAGGGGTCAAGGGGAGTTTGCGGGAAGGGAGAAGAAGAGACAAAGTGGTGTAGGAGATCTTGGAAGGAGGAGGAAGAGGAGGTGGTGGCGGGGATGGAAGGGACGACGACGACAGCGAGAGAGAGGGGATGAAAGAGACAGGGGGAGACGACGACGTTGCGGCATTATTGGCCGTGATGCTCTCCGCCCAAATCTTCCTTTCCGTGCTTTTTTTGCGCCTTGCGGGAAATAGCTACGCGTCATCCTCGGGCGGCGTATCACGTGGGGCCGTCATGTGGGCCCAACCAACCCACCTGGCCCCGTTTACTTGTTGGGTATCAGACTAGTCACAATAAGAGTAACAATAGGAGTAACACGGATAATAATATAGATGTCATCTAAGAAAAATGTATAATGTGATATCTAATTAATAATAAAAGAGAGAAATTGAGTAACTTAGCATGTTATTATCTCTATGAGTAACATAAATCATACCAATGCAAAATGAGTCTATAAGCTAATAAATGAAAGACTCAATGTTACTATCCATTATGGAGGCAGTAACTTAGACTATTAACATATACATGTTACTACTCTATGTTACTCCCCATTGTGAGTAGTTTTAGGTCAAACCATCACAGTGGTATTCTTAGCCTAGCAGGGTTCAAATCCTGATGCTTGCATTATTTCTGTATTTATTTTAAAATTTTCGGCGATGCGCATTTAGTGGGAGAAGACGTTCTTGCCAACGACGAGGCAATTGTGATGACTTCGTAAATCTCAAGATGATATGTCGGCTTAGTCTTTCGGTGATGCTTATAGGGGTAGGGTGTGAGTGTATGCGTTCATAGGATGAGTGTATGCGCGTATATATGAGCGCTTGCGTCTGTACTATACTAAAAAACTCACCACATTTGCTATGTTCATGTGTTTTAAACGGACGCAAATCGCCACTTAAATGTCTTTTCTTTTCCGTTCTCGATCCATTTCGTTCTAAATTTATGCATAGTTTGCATCTAAGCGGACACACACGGGAGTCCTATTTGTCCTTCGCTGGCTTGTCTGTCGAAGAAACGAACACCCTTTCCCCCTCCCACTCCCTCTACGACCTACACCCTCCCACTTCGCTGCCCTGCCGCATCCAGGCAACACCCCCTTCCTCCATCCACCATTTTCGGAGGAGTTCAAGCCGACGTTTCTGGCGTTCTTTGCACCGCCGTCCGTGCTAAAGACACCACGGCCGGTGCCGCCCATCGCCTTCAAGCCCGTCCTCCTCATGCTCCAAGGTCGTCGGCTGTCCTCGTCTCGTCTTTTGCGGGTCTTTTACGTATACAAGGAGGTCGGCGTACTCTTCACGGTGCACGTCTACACCACGGGCGCAGCGTGTTTGACACTTTACTCGCAAGGTACATGAATTGTCACATCCCAGATTTTTTTCCAAATCTGGTATGTTAAAAAATTCACAGGGATTTTTTTTCAAACAAAACCCTTTGATTGATTGATTGCTAGTTGATATTGCTTGACTGATTAATTGTTAGGTTGAAATCCAAATGCAACTAGTGGAAATGTAGCAAACCAATAGGTGGAACCCGAACCCTTTGAAATATTGTTGGGCAAAAGCAATTAAATAAGTCCCATAAATATTCAAGCCAAATAAATGATTTCCCTAAAATAAATTGATTGTTTATTTGAAAATAAAATTGAAATCAATAGGGAGTTATCAATTATGGTTTTGTAACATATTTGGCAGGAAATAAAATTCCACAAGACCAAATGATGACCTTGTTGGAAATATGCCCTAGAGGCAATAATAAATTAGTTGTTATCATATTTCCTTGTTCATGATAATCGTTTATTATCCATGCTATAATTGTATTGATCGGAGACTTAAATGCATGTGTGGATACATAGACAAAACCATGTCCCTAGTATGTCTCTAATGGACTAGCTCGTTGATCAAAGGATGGTTAAGGTTTCCTAGCCATGGACATGAGATGTCATTTGATAATGGGATCACATCATTAGGAGAATGATGTGATGGATAAGACCCAAACTACAAACATAGCATATGATCGTGTCAGTTTATTGCTACTGTTTTCTGCATGTCAAGTATATGTTCCTATGACCATGAGATCATGCAACTCACGGATATCGGAGGAGTGCCTTGTGTGTATCAAACGTCGCAACGTAACTGGGTGACTATAAAGGTGCTCTACAGGTATCACCGATGGTGTCTGTTGAGTTGGCATGGATCGAGACTGGGATTTGTTACTCCGTGTAACGGAGAGGTATCTCGGGGCCCACTCGGTAATGCAACATCACAATAAGCCTTGCAAGCGATGTGACTAATTGTTAGTTGCGGGATCTTGTATTACGGAACGAGTAAAGAGGCTTTTCGGTAACGAGGTTGAACTAGGTATGGAGATACCGACGATCGAATCTCGGGCAAGTAACATACCGAAGAACAAAGGGAACGTTATACGGGATTAATTGAATCCTTGACATAGAGGTTCGACCGATAAAGATCTTCATAGAATATGTAGGAACCAATGTGGACGTCCAGGTCCCGCCATTGGTTATTGACCGTAGAGGTGTCTCGATCATGTCTACATAGTTCTCGAACCCGCAGGGTCTGCACACTTAAGGTTCGGTGACGTTTCGGTAGTGTAGAGTTATGTATGGTGGTGACCGAAGTTTGTTCGGAGTCCCAGATGAGATCCCGGACGTCATGAGGAGCTCCGGAATGGTCCGGAGGTAAAGATTCATATATAAGAAGTCCCAGTTTGGTTTTCGGAAAAGTTTCGGGCTCATCGGTAGTGTACCGGGAGTGCCGGTAGTGTACCGGGAGTGCCTGTAGTGTACCGGGAGACCTCCGGGAGGGGTACTTAGACCCCAAGAGGTCCATGGGCTGTGGGAGAGTATTAACCAGCCCTTAGTGGGCTGGGAAAACAGCCACAAAGGCCCATGGCGCAGGAGAGAAAGTCCTAAAGCAAAAAGTGAAAAATCAACCAATAGGAGGCAATCCTACTCCAACTAGGATTGGAGGTGAAGTAGGATTGCCTCCCACCTCCTATTTCGGCCGACCCAAAGGCCTTGGCTGCCTCTCCTCTCCTCTCCTCCTATATATACTAGTGGATTGGGTGGTTTTTGGACAGAATTTCCGGCCACGTGCTACCCGTTTCACCGGTGCACAGTTTCTCCTCTAGATCGGTTTTCCGCAACGCTTAGGCGAAGCCCTGCCGGAATCACTCCACCACCATCACTGGAGCGCCGTCACGCTGCCGGTGAACTCTCTCTCCTCTCCACCTCCTCTTGCTGGATCAAGATGGTGGAGATCGTCATCAAGCTGCACGTGTGCTGAACGCGGAGGTGCCGTCCGTTCGGCGCTAGATCGGAAGGACCGTGATCGAGATCGCGAGACGGTTCGTGATGAGATCGCGGAACAGATCGTGATGAGTTTGTGGGACAGATCGTGATGAGTTCACGGGACGGATCGTGATTGGATCGCGGGACGGATCGTGATTGGATCGCGGGATAGATCGTGATGAGATCGCGGGACGCTCGGCGATTTGGATCGCGAAGATGTTCGACTACACCAACCGCGTTTCTTAAACGCTTCCCGCTTAGCGATCTACAAGGGTACGTAGATCCACTCTCCCTCGCGTAGATGCTCATCACCATGGATAGGTTTGTGTGTGCGTAGGAAATTTTTTGTTTCCCATGCGACGTTCCCCAACAGACCTAGACCCCCTACCTATTTTTAAATGAGATTTAAAACAACTTTGGTAGTGAAGCCAAATTCGAATTTCAGTTAAAAGTAAAAGTGCAGAATTTATCTGCCCAAAGTGGCCAGAAGAAATGTCCAAACATTTCTAAATATTTCATTTGGAATTTAGAATTCCACTGTTGAAAGTTAATTCAAATTCAAAATAGTTTTGAGTTTACAATCAGACAAAAACAAAAGAAATAAAACAGAAATAGAAAACAAAAGAAAAAAGGGCCTAGACAGCTAGGCCAGCCCACCCGCGCACTCCCCTCGCCCCTGAGCCACTGACCAGTGGACCCCACTGCCCAGGTCGGCCCCCACCTTGCGCCAACCACTCGCCGATGACCTCGTGCACTCCGCACTCCCGGGCCAACGATCGCGTGAACCCCACGACAACTGTGCACCCGCGCCCACGCCAGCCTGTCCTATAAATACCCCGGCCACCCTCGACCGATTGCCTCAGTAGATTCAACCGGAGGCCGTCAGGCTGTCGCGAGCGAGATCCTTGAACTCCGCCGCTAACCTAAACCCCCCGACAACGATTCCGACAGAGCTAGCCACCCCCGTGACCCACCACCTATACCACTGCCCCCTAGACGCCCACGAGAACGTCGACCGGGACTCCACCAAAGAGCTTCACCGTCGCGCGCACCTCCGACGAGCCCCCTGCACGTAAACACCGTCGACCCCGATGATCGTTGAGGCCACCTGTAACAACCCGGGACCGACGCTCCAGAAAATCCCCCTTTCATTCCATTGTCGTCTTGTGTTTTGTCTGGTTGTTGCATTCATCATTGCATCATTCGCATCATCTGCATAGCATCGTCACTCGTTTTCGAAAACTAGCATCCGTTCGTAGTCGCCAGTTCTCTCCGTTCTTGCTGTCGCCCATTTCGAGACCAACCACACGTGCACGTGCCCGCGACATCGTTTAAAAAATGTTTTAAAAGGCACGCTAAAAATATTCCCGGATTGGGTCGAAACTTGGCGTGCGGTCTTATTATAGTGTAGGTAGACCGCCTGCCAAATTTCGTCGCATTCCGAGTTTGTTTGATACCCGAACGGACGACTTTAGCAGTGCAGTCACCGGTTTATTCGTCGGACGTTTTTTCGGTGTTTTAAACTCTGTCACGGGCCGCAAACCTCCCTCTCTTCTTGGCCTAACCCCCTCTATACAGCCACCACAGCCTAACCCAGACCCCCCTCCACTTCCGGGCCGTCCGATCAAGATCGAACGGTCCGAAAACGAACAAAAACTACTAAACCTAGTCCCTCTTTGCCTATTTAAACAGCCCCCCTTCCTAATTTGGAAATCCTAGCTCCCCACCTCGTATCCACGCCAGCCGTCGCCTTGTCTCCCTCCTCCCGCCGTTGGGCCCGCCCGAGCCCGCGTGAAGCCCATCTGGGCCCGGATCCCGCTGCCACTCTAGGGAGGGAGTTTCCCTGCGCCCGAGCCAGATCAAGGGGAGGAGCCCCTCGATCCAGAGCCGTGAGTCATCTCCAGCCCGCGTCCCGCCGCCCGATGGCCTTCCCTGCCGCTGCTCCGATCGCCGGAACCCCGTCGCTGGCAAGCGCCAGGACAAACCCCGCCGCCGCTCGCCCCGCAAGCTCCGTCGGCCGCCGCCCTCGCGTCGCCGGTCGCCGACGCCACCGAGAACGGGTTCCTCCGCCCTGGATCTGACCATCCCCGTCGCCTCCGTTCCAGCCTCATCACCGGAGTGCCCGTCATCGCCGCCCCTTGCTAGAGCCACCGCCTCCCTACTCGGCCTCGAGCACGGGAGGACGGGGGCGAGCCCCGTTGACCACGTCGCCCCCGCGTGGGCCTCGCCTCGCCCGCAGCCCAGCCGCCCCAGCCGGCCCAACCTCCTCTGCTCCATGGGCCAAAGCCCATGAGGTGAGGCTCCAGCTCCCCTCCCGCTAGGTTTCTCTTCACGCACTATTGCTATCTGCCGCCCAACGGATTCTGCCCAATTCATTTTTTCTGTCTAGCGAATTTCGTAATTATCCCAAGAATTACTGTTTTGCAGAAAACCCCCTAAACATCATGCATATAATAACTTCATAACCGTGCATCATATGAGAAAACTTTATATATGAAACTTGACTAGAACTTTGTGTAGATTCACAATATCCAACTTTCACATATGATAAAAAAAATGCTTAAACTTGTTGTCTGCATTGATTTGAGTAAATGCCATGTTAAAATGATTTATTTCATAAGTACAAAACCATAGCTCCGATAAAAATGTTCCACATACGTAACTTGGCTAGAAAAATGTGTAGAATCACATGGTGACATTTATTTTGCTATTTAACAACTCGAAAATTGTGTTGGGACAGATCTGGACCTAAATCATAATATGCTTATGGGGATGTTTTGGGAATGCTATATGTTGCTTCCGGCCCCATTTAAAATGCCTAGATGATATAGATATGCATGCTTCACCTCTTGCAATGTTAAAAACATTTAATATTGATGAGTACCTAACGAGAGTGAACTAAGTAATTCAAATGCGGAGTTTCGTCAATATGCAACTCGTTGCATATTGAACTTCACTTAATATGTAGTAGTTGTTTGTTGTTCTTGCCATGTCGTGCCATGCCTTGCATATTAAACCGGACATGCATCATATTTGATTGCGTGTCATGTCATGCATATATTGTGGTGTTCTCGTGTGTGATTGTTGTTTCTGGTTTGCTTCTTCTCGATAGAGTTCTGAAAGCGTTCGGAGTGTGAGGATTCATTCGACTACGTTGGCTTGACTTCTTCATAGACTCGTTCTTCTTCCATGCGGGATCTCAGGCAAGATGACACATTTCCCTGGATACCACTGCTATCATTGCTATGCTAGTTGTCCCGCTTTTATCATTATGTCTCGTTACCTACCACTTGTTTGTCAAGCCTCCCAACATTGCCATGAAAATCCTCTAACCCTACACCTTCCTAGCAAACCTTTGTTTGGCTATGTTACCACTTACTCATCCCTTCTTATAGCGTTTCTAGCTGCAGGTGCAATTGCTTCCATGTGACAACATGGACATTCTTTTGTTATCACAATATCATTGCTATTCAATTTAATGCACTTATACACTTGGTAAAGGGTGAAAGGCTTGGCCTTTTGCTCGGTATTTTGTTCCACTCTTGCCGCCCTAGTTACTTGTGAACCGGTGTTATGTTCCATAATTGAGCGCTCCTAACGTGCTAGGGGTTGTTATGGGGACCCCCTTGATCTTCGTTTTAGGATAAAGCTTGTATGGCAAGGCCCAACATTGGTACTATTTGCTTAATAACAACTAAAATTTGCATAGGGCATGATCACCCCGTGGATAATTTAATCAACCCCCGGGCCAGTGCTCCTCATGAGTGTTGGTCCAAACTAGAGTCATGTGCGGGTCCAACCCGGGGCAACTCGGGTGATTTCTATCAGGCCACTGTACGCTGCGCTCATCTGGTCATGTCCTGAGAACGAGATACACGGCTCCTATCGGGTTCGTCGACACGCCGGGCAGCCTTGCTGGACTTGTTTTACCTTTTCGAATGTCTTGCGTGAGGAACTCTGATCTCTTCGGGCTATCTCGAGGTGTCGGATTTCCTTTGGAATTGCCTAGGATAATCACGAGATCCGTGGTCGAGGTTATTCCCACGCCATGTGGTTAATTTGTGATGGATGAGTTGGAGCATCCCTATAGGGTTAAATCTTTCGGAAATCCGTGCCCGCGGTTATGTGGCAAACTTGGATATTTTGTTTAACACCCGATCATAGCAAACTTGAAGTAAACTCTAATAAAATACACCAACCGTGTGCATAACCGTGACTGTCTCTTCTCGTGAGTCCTTATCCGAGAGAGAACACGGTGGGGTTATGTTTGATGTAAGTAGGTGTTCAAGATCAGTTAGTGATCATTTCTAGTCCACGTCCGTTATGCGTAGAGCACCATACTTTGCTTTCTGTATTCGTAAGTTAGCCACTCAAATAAATGCTTAGTCGCTGTTGCAGCCTCACCACTTAACCATACCTCACCCATTAAGCTTTAGTAGTCTTGATACCCTTGGAAATGAGATTGTTGAGTCCCTGTGGCTCACAGATTACTACAACAACAGTTGCAGGTACAAGTAATGCGATGATTTGAGGTGACAGCGATGCTTGTTTGATTTGGAGTTCTTCTTCTTCATCAATCTAGGATGGGTTCTAGGCGGCAGCCTGGGATAGCAAGGGTGGATGTCATTTATGTTTTGATTTCGTCCGTAGTCAGACCCTGCTCTTCTGTATGATGTTTGAGTATGTTGTTGTATTGATGTGATATTGGTGTAGCTTGTGTCGAGTGTAAGCCAATTCCATATACTCATCTCTTCTGTAAATGTACTTGTAATGATATCCATTCTTGCAACACGACGAGATGCGCTTCTATCCCTACCAAGGCCCGCATGCAAAAATAAGGATAGGATCGCATATTGGGCATGACAACTTGGTATCAGAGCCTGTACCGACCTAGGATCCCCCTTGATTGATCGAACTTGGCCGAGTCGAGTCTAGTGAAAAACTATTTTGAGTCTAGTTATATATCGGAGAGTAGGTTTATTTTACTCCTCTTCTATACTCTGGGAGGAATTACGACTTAGGAATTTTGATTCTACCCTCTTCTCACTCAAATTTTTTTAGGATCACGCGGATATTTTGAAAACTATATGATACCGATGTGACGGAGTTCTGTCTTGGTGCCTCCTGTCTGACTTGATTTCTTCTGGGGAGTTGAGCTCCAGGGGATTCTTGACACATCATTATCGTTCAGTTTCCTTAGTATCTTAGGACGGAGGATGTTCGAAATTGCTTCAATACTAGTAGTGGCGAGAGGAGTCCGGCATCCCAGTACTGGTGGAGAGAGTTCGGATGTATTGCCATTCTTAGTATCGTTGTGTTTTCGAGGGTCCGAGATAGTTGAGTTTTCGAAGCCTCTAGTTATGTGTTGAAGGATGGATACCCAACACCGGATTGCATAACTAGAAAGTTGTGTGAGATATTTCCTCCTTGTATCCCCAACACCGGATTGCATAACTAGAAAGTTTTTGAAAGTTCTTAGGTGGGAATTCAAGTAGTTACCTAGGTTATTGTGACAGCCCAAGTGGTGTCCCTACCTTTATTGGCATGTAATCTCTTGTATGAACCTTGTGTCATGAGCTTTATGAATGAGTTTGCAACTTGTCATCCATGTGTTGTTTTGCATTCATGCATCATGCATCATAGCATTCATCATGCCATGCTTGATTTCCATGTGACCTTGTATGTGAATGTTGTGATGTGGTTTGAGTATTGGTGGAGTTCATGTGTGCAATCTCCTTCTTCTTCCCCTCTCTTTTTATTTTCAACAAAACCCCAACCTAATGCCTTTATTTCCCATGTTATTTTATAAACATAATTAAGTTGCTATTTAAATTATTTAAAAATGTTCAGGAGGTAGCCCTATATATATTATTATTTTAGAGTGTGGTTCTTTTGATGTTTGTGGTTTGTATGCTTTTGTGTTTTAAATAACTGGGGGCTTCCTATTTTAAAATATTTAAAATTACTTGCCCTAAAAATCAACTTAATATTTTTGTTAAATAGTGCATATTATTTTCTTTACAAAAATATTTTTGTTTGCACCAAAATCCTTTTATTTTACTCTGGGGATTTTATCTAGTGTTGCTGTGTTTTGAAAAGGTTTAAAACCTTCTCTGATGTTTGAGAGAGAGTCAGAGTGGGCTTGCCTTCCCCGCGGCCCAGCCCGCTCGGGGAACGGCTACCTGCTCCGTCTGTCACCTCCATCAGGCTTCAGTGAGAGAGAGAGCCGCTTCACCGTCACCTTTTCCATCGCCCGTCGCCGTCAGCCCGTGGCTATTTAGCCCCCCTCGGCATGCGTGCCCCCTCGGCTAGGTTTCCTCTCCTCCCCACCGCCGCCACAGCTCCCATCTCCCCCCATCTCTCTCCCTCCTCTCTTCTTCCTCTCTGCCAGGTAAGAAAATTCAGAGAGTTCAGAGAGTGCGCCGGTAGTCTTCGCCGCCGTCGCCGCATCTCCGGTGGGTCTCATCCCCGATGGTGATGGCGTGGAGCTCGGGGATCCTCCCCGCGTTCCATTTTCGCCGCTAGGAGGTGAGGAGCACCTCCCGCGGTGCGAATTGCCGGCCTTCTTCCTCCTCATCACCGTCACGTCCCCGCCTCTCCTTCCTCTTCGCGGGTCAGGGTCATCGTCGTCCTCCCCTAGGTGAGCAGTCAACACGTTGTCCTCCTCCCCTTTTGGCCTGAGCATCGCCGTCGTGTTCGTTGCTGCCGCTCCCCTGTTCGAGCTCGGGGTGCTCTGTTGCCGGGGTCTTCTCCGTGTCTGAGTGCGGGTATGGAGTCCCCGTACTCCTCGCGAGCCCCGCGTCCTTCCTATCGCGCCGCTAGTGCCGTAGATTGCCGGAGCCGCTCGCCGCCGTTGCTCTGTCGTCACAGCTGTTCGGGTTCAGTTTCGTCAGATTCGTAGCGCGTGTGTGTATATGAGAGGCAGTGCCCCTCTTTTGTTAACGAACGTGCGCGTAGCAGAGTGGTTGGCCTAGGGGAAAATGACCAGGAGGTCATGGGCTCGAGCCCGAGCCACCCCATTTTTTTTTCTTTTTTTTTCTTTTGATTTTTTTCCCTCTTGATAATGTATGTATGTATGTATGTGTAGGGGCTTGTTTTTTTAATAGATTTTGGTGTGTGTGTGTGTGCTTAGTGCATACATACACATGTGCTTGTGTATGTGAGTTTGCAAGTGTGTGTATGTGTATGTGCATGTGAGTATGCACATATGCATGAGCTTGTGAGTGTGTGTGCTTCATGCATACACACTTGTGTAGTGGTGTGGTGGTTCATATGAGCTTGTGTAGGTGAGGTGTGTGTAGGTGCATGTATGTGTGTTGAGTAGTGTATGTGTGTATACATAGATGTATATATGCATGTGAGTGTATGTGCCTAGTGCACTTATGAGTGAGTGTGTGTGTGCCTATGTGCATTATGCATATATGAGCATGTGAGTGAGTGTGTGTGTGGATGAACACCCCCTCATGGGTGGTATTTTCATGGTGGTGTTTGTGCTCATATGCCCTTGTGCATATATAGAGCATGTGTGTGCTTGCTTTGTAGTGTGTGTGTGTGAGTGGATGTTTGCTTGCTAGTAACTGTGCCTTGTTGTTTCACATGAACATATGAGTATGACACATGCTTTTGGGGTATAAAGAGCCAATGAATCCATTGGTGCTATCAGATTTCACTTTTGAGCAAGTTCATAAAACTGTCATTTTCAACTGTGATGCTACTTTGTCATTTTTGCATGATTTAATCCATGCATGCTTTGGGGCATGTGCCAACTAGGAAGTGCTAGTGTTTAATATCTATTATGGCATGGTATTTTTGTTTAACATGAGAATCAGCCATATAAGTGGGAAACATGCTGCTAAGTAGCTATCTTGATGTTTCTGTTTTCAACATGCTAAATATTTCTAAGTCTGGGAATCTGCTGTTATTTTTATGCCATGTAGAGTGGTTGGTATCTTGCAATGTGTTGAGAACTAGATCATGCTCATTGTCTTCTACCATCCTGTTAATTTTCATGCCAAGAGGTGCTCTCTAACATATTTAACTACTACTATCAACTGGCTACTTCATTAACTCAGATTCCAGAAAACTGTAATTTTCACTAAGTCCCAGAAAACTGTTTCATCATGTCAACTTGATAGCTTCATGCTTATTGCTGTGTGCCTCCTATGCAGATTGTGTAGTTGGATAAGTTGATGTATATGTTATGTAGTTTTTGTCAATATCTTGTTTGTGGCTATAGGATTCCTGTAGCTCAAGTTGTGGGCTGTGTAAGTTGCTATGTTGCTGTTATGTGGCAGATTGTTTGTTTTATAGTGTTGTGACTTGTGGGAGCTATACTCTATGGAATTGATTGATCCTTGAGTCTATTGTGGTTGGTTTTTAATTGCCTAACCAGTGGCTGCCTTGGAATGCCAAGAATTGTCCCATGGTATTGGTTGTCTTGTGTTTTGCCTTTGTACCTTGTCGTGAGCGTATCGTGAGAACCGTAACTCCGTTTCTTGCGTTCTTCATATGAATTTCTATCGATTTTGCATGTTGCATCCATATTTGTCATGTTCGTGCATGTTTAAATAACTTAACATGAGGTTTTGTCCATACTCATTAATAAACAAACTTTGCATGTGAAACATGACTAGTTTTGGATTGCCATGTTAAATTCTTCATAAATGAATCATGCATCATCTTGGTTGTGCATTTCACCTTGGTTATATGTTTATTGTTGCTGTTTCTCTTGGGTAGACGCGAGTGTTGATACTGAGTAAGAGGACCCAGGAGAGAACCACTACGAGGATCCCGCTACTTGTTTCGCTGAAGAACCAACAGGCAAGATGATCGTATCCGGATCCCGATACTATTTTCGCTTGCTAGTTTCTAGATCTTATCGTTACAATTGCGCTACCTACCACTTGAATATCAGCCTCCTAATTGCCATGAAAGCCTCTAACCCTCCACATCCTAGCAAACCTTGATTGGCTAAGTTACCGCTGCTCAACCCCTCTTATAGCGTTCTTAGTTGCAGGTGCAGGTTGTTCCATGTGATAACATGGATTTGGATATCACAATATTATATATTATTTAATTTAATGCACATATATATCTTGGTATTGGTGGAAGGCTTGGCCTTTTGCTAGGTGTTTTGTTCCGCTGTTACCGCCATAGTTCTTGTTACCGGTGTTATGTTTTCCATATTTTGCGCTCCTAACACGCTCGGGGTTGTTATGGGGACCCCCTTGTTTATTCGGTTGAGATTAAAACTTGTCTGGCAAGACCCAACATTGGTACTACATTTGCTTAATAACTTGATAAAATTTGCATAGGGCTTTGCAAACCCGTGGATAATTAATCAACCCCCGGGCCAGTGCTCCTCATGAGTGTTGGTCCAAACTAGAGCACTGTGCGGGGCCAACCTAGGGGATCTTGGGAGATTTCTATCAGGCCTCCAAATGCGTCGCTTATCCATCGTGTCTTGAGAACGAGATATGCAGCTCTTATCGGGTTTGTTGACACGTCGGGTGGTCTTGCTGGATTTGTTTTACCTTTATCGAGTGTCTTGCGTGTGGACTCTGACTTTCTTTGGGTCTTCTCGAGGTGTTGGAATTCCTTTGGAATTACCTATGATGACCACGAGATCCGTAGTCGAGGCTATTCCCGCGGAGTGTGGTTAATTTGTGATGGACTAGTTGGAGCACCCCTGCAGGGTTAAATCTTTTCGAGAAGCCGTGCCCGCGGTTATGTGTCAGCTTGGATATTTGTTTAACACCCGGTTATAGTAAACTTGAAGTAAACTCTAAATAAAATACGCCAACTGTGTGAGTAACCGTGATCGTCTCTGCTCGTGAACATGATCCGAGAGAGAACACGGTGGGGTTATGATTGATGTAAGTAAGTGTTCAGGATCTCATAGAGATCATACTAGATTCGATCGTTCATCATAGGCCACTCATATTTATTTTCATGTTACGTAAGTTAGCCACCATAAATGCTTAGTGCTACTGCAAACTAAACACATACCCATCCCAACCTTTAAAGATTAAATAGTCTTGGTACCCGGGCGCTTGATTGCTGAGTCCTTGTGGCTCACAGATTACTACAACCCTCCAGGTATAGGTTCAGATGAGTACGTGCAGGATGATCTTACCCAGCTCCAGTGGGAATATGATGAGGAAAGAGGCAGGATGTACGTGACTTACCTGGATGAGTAGAGGACCATGGTCGTGATCTTTGGGATAGAGAGATAGTATCATTTGCATATGTTTTTATCGTTTGATTTCATTCGTAGTCGGACCCTATCTTCATCTTAATGATTTGAACTCTGTGTGGAATTGTAATTTAGCATGTGGCGAGTGTAAGCCAACTTGTATACTCATCTCTTTTGTAATGTATGATGCAATGATTCTATACTTGCGAACGACAAGATGCGCCTCTATCCCTTGTGAGTCCCTCGTGTCTTAAAATGGATAGGCGCGCATCTTGGGCGTGACAGTTATCTTCCAACAGATCATGATGTGAGGTTGGGGTTTGACATCTAGTGGATTCGTTTGCTCACGGTCTTTCTTACAGAGGACAGTCTCGATTTATGCTTCGTCAAGCCTTGTAGTTCGCTATGCCTAGGGAGCATATTGGAGCGCCATTTTAATATGACAATCCAATGTACGATCGAGCCCATGCGAACCTTACCACGAAAATATCGAGCGAAATCTCTGTTATGCATTTGTTCTAGATTGTTTCATAAGCCTCATCTATTGTTTTGTTTTGAATATGGTAAATTCGAGTTGCTTTGATGTCAAGTGGTGATTTCATATCTTTCCTAAGTGTTCTCATATGTCTGTGGGATTGCTAATTCTTTTGCTCAATCGGAGTTGTCATATCAATTCTTTTTATCCGGTGTGCTTCTCTTCAAGTGAATTCTATCCTCTTCAATATTTGCAAGACCAATCCTCATATTTCGTTCCGGAGTTTGTCTCATCCTTCCTAAGTTTTCTTTGTTTTCCCACCCTCCCGCCCTTTTTATTCAATGATTAAATTCTCTTCCAAGTGCCTTTCTATTCATCAATGCTTTCGCTATCATTTCTTCATATTGTATCCGGTGATTTCTTGTGGAGATTCTCAAGAGTTTCAATTTCAAGGTCTATCCTCGTATTCTTTGTTCTTTTTGTTATTCTTCTCTGGGGGATTCAATTCAAGCTTCGGTGCTCATATTATCCTTTCTCATTCGTTTAATGGTTTCCATGTTGGAATTTCTTTTCCAAGCATGTCTTGTTTATTCGCCTCTCTCTGTTCTATTCGGAGGCTGAAGATATCTCAGAGATTCGTGTTTTCTTTCATTCCTTCCAAATTATTTCGAGGTTGTCACTTCATCAAGTTCTTAATTTGTACCGGTGCAATCTCTCCTTTAATCAATTGCTTCAACGGTGGTTTCTTTTGAGTGGGCCCATAACCCACAGGTTTTGCCCCAGGATCCTACCTGACTCTTCTATTCTTTCCGGAGATGTCCTCAAGTTCTTTTCAATATGATGTAAAAATGATTTTCATCAGTCATATTCCATCTTCATGATCGCTTCGAATCATTTTCATCATTGGCTCAACCTTTCCTTATTTATTATTCCGGAGTGTCTCAGTAATTAATGATGTTGTTTCTCATCATCGTTCTCTGCATTGAAGACCGAAGGAGTGGTTCTCTTAAATCTTTGCACATTCTCTTGAAGATTCGTCATCTCAGCTTCGTGTTATCTTCTCGATTGTTGTCAATCATGAGTAATTCTTTCCTTATCTATCCGGTGCATTCAGAGTTGTTTTCATTTCTCGATCCTCCCATAGGCCATCTTTTTAGAAGATTTCTTCGTTCTGAGCTTGCAGCTTTCGTTCTCGAATTCTTCTCAATTGTTGTTCCTTCATTCGTATCTCAATTATTCTAGTGCCTTGTTCAGTTTCTATTAGGCAAATATTGATCTCTTCATTCTCATGTGTCCTCTTTAGTTTCTAATTCTTTCCGGTGTATTGTTCAAGACCTCTTCAAGTTTGAACTCTATCTATCTTTCCTATCTT
This sequence comes from Hordeum marinum, assembly GCA_022496015.1. Classification (NCBI taxonomy): domain Eukaryota; kingdom Viridiplantae; phylum Streptophyta; class Magnoliopsida; order Poales; family Poaceae; genus Hordeum; species Hordeum marinum. The sequence goes on from CM039678.1 coordinate 271,203,811, forward strand.
TTCCAAAAGGATAAGTGGTCTGCCAAATCCGTTGTTTGTCATCAATTTAACTTGATGAAGGATAGGAATATCATAATTCTTATTCTTGTTTCATCCAAGTGAATTCAATCCTTCTTTCGGAGTTGTTCATGATATCAAATTCCTTATCCCAAGTGGTCATGTTTGTTTTCCAGAGTTCCTAGTTTTGCTCAAGTATCTTGTCCCGAAGCATCATCTAAATTATTGGAAGGCCTCAATCTCGTCTTTTCACAACCTTCAATTCTTTTCTATCATCCTTTCATTCCGGAGTTCATCCCGATGGTTTTTATGGTGGCTGTTAAAGATGTAATTCTTCTCGGATTGTTCTTCAAGATTCTTGTTGGAGGTGCTCATGTGTTCTTATCTTGCATTTCTAAGTTCAATTCCTTCTCCATTGTCTTTTGAGATGGTGTTATTAAATTCTTGATTATGAGGAGTCTCAAAGGAAAAATTGTCAAGAACAAGATAAGTAAACCCATCTTCTTTTCTCGAAGTTATATTGGGTTGGATTTCACCTAAAGAATTTCCTAAGGATTGTTGCTATCATGGTGTCTTACATGATCCAAGTTTTCTTCTCCTCCTCTTTGTGAAAGAAGTTTTGCGTATCTTGTTGCCCTCAAGCGATCAATTGTTTCTGTTGTGGCAGGTTGTGACCTCATAATTTTGAGATGTTGTCCATAAGCCCATAACAAGCTATAATTTTTGTTGTTGATTCTCCATCAAATGCGTTCAAACAATCTTTTGAATTCAATGGTGGTAGAATTGGTCATGTTCTTCTCCATTCCTTACTTTCCAATTATCTAGTTTCTATTCTTTTCTTCCGGAGGCGTTGTCATGTTGCTCTCTTTCAACCATCGTCTTGTTTTATCAAGATCATGTTATTTCTTGCTTATTCATGTAACCGGAGTGTTGTGAAATCTTTTCATGACCCTTCCATCTTATGAAGTTTTGATTCTAATCCAACTGAAGTTTGGTGTCTCTCTTTCAATTTCCTTCCTTCATATCAATTTTGCCCCTCTATCCTACCGAAGTGCTGCCAAAATTTCTTGTGAGTTCTTGCTTGTTCCCATGTCATTCTTCATCTCGCTGTAACCTTCATGTTTCATGGTTTTCACTCGTTTGTCAGAGAAGCCACTAAGTTTTACCTCTTGCTCTTTCTCTTCCCCTTCTCATTCTAGATCTCGGGACGAGATCCTCGTGTAGTGCAGGAGAGTTGTAATAGCCCAGGACCGATGCTCTAGAAGTTTCCCCTTTCATTCCATTGCCGTCTTGTATTTCGTCTGGTTGTTGCATTCATCATTGCATCATTCGCATCATGTGCATAGCATCATCACTCGTTTTCGAAAACTTGCATCCGTTTGTAGTCGCCGGTTCTCTCTGTTCTTGTCGTCGCCCGTTTCGAGACCAACCACACGTGAACGCGCCAGCGGTATTGTTTACAAATGTTTTAAAAGGCGCGCTAAAATATTCCGGATTGGGTCGAAACTTAGCGTGCGGTCTTATTATAGTGTAGGTAGACCACTTGCCAAATTTCGCCGCATTCCGAGTTCGTTTGATACCCGAACGGATGACTTTAGCAGTGCGGTCACCGGTTTATTTGCCGGACGTTTTTCGGTGTTTTAAACTCTGTCACGGGCCGCAAACCTCCCTTTCTTCTTGGCCTAACCCCCTCTACACAGCCACCGTAGCCTAACCTAGCCCCCCCTCTGCTTCCGGGCCGTCCGATCGAGATCGAACGGTCCGAAAACAGACAAAAACTTCTAAATCTAGCCCCCCTTTGCCTATTCAAACAACCCCCCTTCCTAATTAGGAAACCCCTAGCTCCCCACCTCGTATCCGTACCAGTCGTCGCCTTGTCTCCCTCCTCCCACCGCTGGGCCCGCCCGAGCCCACGCGAAGCCCATCTAGGCCCGGATCCCACTGCCGCTCCAGGGAGGGAGTTCCCCTGCGCTCGAGCCAGATCGAGGGGAGCCCCTCGATCCAGTGCCGCCAGTCGTCGCCAGCCCGCGTCCTGCCGCCCGATGGCCTTCCCCTCCACTGCTCCGGTCACCGGAACCCCGTCGCTGGCAAGCGCTAGGCTTAACCCCACTGCCGCTCACCCCGCAAGCTCCGCCGGCCACCGCCCTCGCGTTGCCGGTCGCCGACGCCGCCGGGAATGGGTCCCCCCGCCTCGGATCTGACCATCCCCGTCGCATTCGTTCCAGCCTCGTTGCCAGAGTGCCCGTCGTCGCTGCCCCTTGCCGGATCCGCCACCTCCCTCCTCAGCCTCGAGCACGGGAGGACGGGGTCGAGCACCGTTGACCGCGTTGCCCCCGCGTGGGCCACGACTCGCCCGTGGCCCAGCCGGCCCAGCCTCCTCTGCTCCATGGGCCGAAGCCCATGAGGTGAGGCTCCAGCTCCCCTCCCGCTAGGTTTCGCCGCGCGCACTATTGATATCTGCCGCCCAACGGATTCGGCCCAATTCATTTTTTTCTGTTTAGCAAATTTCGTAATTATCCCGAGAATTACTGTTTTGCAGAAAACCCCCTAAACATCATGCATATAATAACTTCATAACCGTGCATCATATGAGAAAACTTTATATATGAAACTTGACTAGAATTTCATGTAGATTCACAATATCCGACTTTCACATATGATAAAAAATGCTTAAACTTGCTGTTTGCATTGATTTGCGTAAATGCTATGTTAAAATGATTTATTTCATAACTACAAAACCGTAGCTCCAATAAAAATGTTCCACATATGTAACTTGGCTAGAAAAACGTGTATAATCACATGGTGACATTTATTTTGCTGTTTAACAAATCTAAAATTGTGTTGGGACAGATCTGGACCTAAATCATAATATGCTTATGGGGATGTTTCGGGAATGCTATATGTTGCTTTCGGCCCCATTTAAAATTCCTAGATGATATAGATGTGTATGCTTCACCTCTTGCCATGTTAAAAATATTTAATATTGATGAGTACCTAACAAGAGTAAACTAAATAATTCAAACGTGGAGTTTCGTCAATATGCAACTTGTTGCATATTGAACTTCACTTAATATGTAGTAGTTGTTTGTTGTTCTTGCCATGCCATGCCATGCGTTGCATATTAAACCGGACATGCATCATATTTGATTGCGCATCATGTCATGCATATATTGTGGTGTTATCGTGTGTTATCATGTCATGCATATATTAAACCGGACATTCTTTTGTTATCACAATATTATTGCTATTCAATTTAATGCACTTATACACTTGGTAAAGGGTGGAAGGCTTGGCCTTTTGCTCGATGTTTTGTTCCACTCTTGCCGCCCTAGTTACTTGTGAACCGGTGTTATGTTCCATAATTGAGCACTCCTAACATGCTCGGTGTTGTTATGGGGACCCCCTCGATCTTCATTTTAGGATAAAGCTTGTCTGGCAAGGTCCAACATTGGTACTATTTTCTTAATAACAACTAAAATTTGCATAGGGCATGATCACCCCGTGGATAATTTAATCAACCACCGGGCAAGTGCTCCTCATGAGGGTTGGTTCAAACTAGAGTCGTGTGCAGGGCCAACCCGGGGCAACTCGGGAGATTTCTGTCAGACCACTGTATGCTGCGCTCATCTGGTCGTGTCCTGAGAATGAGATACGCGGCTCCTATCGGGTTTGTCGACACGCTGGGCGCACTTGCTGGACTTGTTCTACTTTTCTCGAATGTCTTGCGTGAGGAACTCTGATCTTCTTCGGGCTATCTTGAGGTGTCGGATTTCCTTTGGAATTGACTAGGATGATCACAAGTTCCGTGGTCGAGGTTATTCCCGCGGCGTGTGGTTAATTTGTGATGGATGAGTTGGAGCACCACTGTAGGGTTAAATCTTTCGGAAAGCCGTGCCCGCAGTTATGTGGCAAACTTGGATATTTTGTTTTGTTGGAAATATGCCCTAGAGGCAATAATAAATTAGTTATTATCATATTTCCTTGTTCATGATAATCGTTTATTATCCATGCTATAATTCTATTGATCGGAGACTTAGATGCATGTGTGGATACATAGACAAAACCATGTCCCTAGTATGCCTCTAATAGACTAGCTCGTTGATCAAAGATGGTTAAGGTTTCCTAGCCATGGACATGAGATGTCATTTGATAACGGGATCACATCATTGGAAGAATGGTGTGATGGACAAGACAAAAATTACAAACGTGGCATATAATTGTGTCAGTTTAATGATACTGTTTTCTGAATGTCAAGTATCTGTTCCTATGACCATGAGATCATGCAACTCACTAACACCAGAGGAGTGCCTTGTGTGTATCAAACGTCGCAACATAACTGGGTGACTATAAAGGTACTCTATGGGTATCTCCGAGGGTGTCTATTGGGTTGGCATGGATCAAGACTGGGATTTGTTATTCCGTGTGACAGAGAGGTATCTCAGGGCCCACTCGGTAATACAACATCGCAACAAGCCTTGCAAGCAATGTGACTAAGTGTTAGTCACGGGATCTTGTATTACGGAACAAGTAAAGAGACTTGCCGGTAACGAGGTTGAACTAGGTATGGAGATACCGACGATCGAATCTCGGGCAAGTAACATACCAAAGAACAAAGGGAACATCATACGGGATTAACTGAATCCTTGACATAGAGGTTCGACCGGTAAAGATCTTCGTAGAATATGTAGGAACCAATATGGGCATCTAGGTCTCGCTATTGGTTATTGACCGTAGAGATGTGTCGGTCATGTCTACATAGTTCTCGAACCCGCAGGGTCTGCACACTTAAGGTTTGGTGACTTTTCGGTAGTATAGAGTTATGTATGGTGGTGACTGAAGGTTGTTCGGAGTCCCGGATGAGATCCCGGACGTCACGAGGAGCTCCGGAATGGTCCGGAGGTAAAGTTTCGGGCTCATCGGTAGTGTACCGAGAGTGCCGGTAGTGTACCGAGAGACCATCGGGAGGGGTATTTCGACCCAAGAGGCTACATGGGCTGTGGGAGAGTGAATACCAGCCCCTAGTGGGCTGGTGGAAGTCCCACACAAGGCCCATGTGGCTGGGAGAGAAAACCCAAAGAGATAAGGTGGAAAAAGGCAAAATAGGGAGGAATCCTAGTCCTACTAGGATTGGAGGAGGAGTCCTCCTCTCCTCCTTGATTCGGCCGAACCAAGGGCTGGTCCCTTGAGGGCCAAGCCTCCTCCTCTCTTCCTCCTATATATACTAGAGGTTTTAGGGGTTTTGCCACTAGATTTTCAGCCATGTGCTACCCGTTCCTCCAGTGCATAGTTTCTCCTTTAGATCGGATTTCTGCAGTGCTTAGGCGAAGCCCTGCCGGAATAGCTCCACCACCATCGCCGGAGCGCCATCACACTGCCGGAGAACTCTTCTACCTCTCCGCTCCCTCTTGCTGGATCAAGAAGGCGGAGATCGTCATTGAGCTATACGTGTGCTGAACGTGGAGGTGCCGTCCGTTCGGCGCTAGATCGGAAGGACCGTGATCAAGATTGCTAGACAGATCATGATGAGTTCGCGGGATGGAACGTGATTGGATCGCGGGACGGATCATGATGAGATCGCGGGACGCTCAGCGATTTGGATCGCAAAGACATTCGACTACACCAACCACGTTTCTTAACGCTTCCCGCTTAGCGATCTACAAGGGTATGTAGATCCATTCTCCCTCTCGTAGAAGCTCATCACCATGGATAGATGTTGTGTGTGTGTAGGTTTTTTTTGTTTCCCATGCAACGTTCCCCAACAGTGGCATCATGAGCTAGGTCTATGTGTAGATGAGATCTTGAGTAGAACACAAAGAGTTTGTGGACGTTGATGCTTATATTGCTTCCTCCCTTGGTCGTGTTTTGGTTCAGCGGTATTGTGGGATGAAGCGGCCCAGACCAACATTACTCGTACGTTTATGAGAGACCGGTTCCCTCAACTGCAACTTGTTGCAAAAGATGGCTGGCGGGTGGCAGTTTCTCCTACTTTAGTTGGATCGGATTTGACAAAGGCGGTCCTTGAGATGGTTGAAAATCAACTTATGTATCACCGTTGTGGTTTATGCATAGGTGAGAATTGTTCTTGCTAGATACCCGTAACAGCCACGTAAAACATGCAACAACAATTAGAGGACGTCTAACTTGTTTTTGCAGGGTATGTTGTGATGTGATATGACTAATTACATGATGTGATATATGTGATGTATGAGATGATCATGTGTTGTATAGAATATCACGACTTGCATGTCGATGAGTATGACAACCGGCAAGAGCCATAGTGTTGTCTTTAATTATTGTATGACCTGCGTGTCAATCATTAAGCGCTATGTGATGCTTTACTTTATCGCTAAACGGTAGCAATAGTAGTACAAGCATGATGGGCACGACAACCCCAATGGCGACACGTTGATGGAGATCAAGATGATGGAGATCATGGTGTCGTGCTGGTGACGATGGAGATCATACCGGTGCTTTCAAGATGGAGATCAAAACCACAAGTTCATGGCCATATCATGTCACTTATGATTTGCATGTGATGTTAATCCTTTTATGCATCTTGTTTTGCTTAGGACGATGGTAGCATTATAAGGTGATCCCTCACTTAATTTCAAGATAAATTGTGTTCTCCCCGAGTGTGCACCATTGCGAAAGTTTGTCATGTCGAGACACCACGTGATGATCGCGTGTGATAGGCTCTACGTTCACATACAACGGGTGCAAGACAGTGTTGCACATGCGGAACACTCGGGTTAAACTTGACGAGCCTAGCATGTACAGACATGGCCTCGGAATACAAGAGACCGAAAGGTCGAACATGAGTCATATAGTAGTTATGATCGACATGATGATGTTCACCATTGAAACCAACTCAACTCACGTGATGATCGGACTTGTGTTGGTGAAGTTGGATCATTTATCGCTTGAATGACCGGAGGGATGTCATCTTGAGTGGGAGTTCTTCAGTAATATGATTAAATGAACTTATTATCATGAACATAGTCAATAGTGTCTTTGCAAATTATGTTTAGATTATTTGCTCGCGCTGTAGCCCCCTTGAATTTTTATATGTTCATAGAGAAATAGAGTTGAAAGATGATGGTAGCAATATTGCGGACTGGGTCCGTGATCTGAGGATTGTCCTCATTGCTGCATAGAAGGCTTATGTCCTTAATGCACCGCTCGGTGCGCCACCCCCTCTAGCATCGTCTGTAGATGTTGTGAACATCTAACAGGCGCGTTTCGATGACTACTTGATAGTTTAGTGTGTCATGCATTACGACTTAGAATTGAGGCTCTGAAACGTTTTGAACGTCATGGAACATATGAGATGTTCTAAGAGCTGAAATTAGGATCTCAGGCTCATGCACGTGTTGTGAAATATGAGATCTCCAACAAGATTCTTTGCCTGCAAGATAAAAGAGAATAGCTCAATCGTTGAGCATGTGCTCAGATTGTCTGGGTGCTACAATTGCTTGAATCGAGTGGGAGTTGATCTTCCAGATAAGATAGTGATTGATATAGTTCTCCAAGTCACTATCACTAAGCTACTAGAACTTGGTGATGAACTATAAAATGCCAAGGATAGAAATAATGACCCCTGAGCTGTTCGCGATGTTTGACACCATGAAGGTAGAAATCAAGAAGGAGCGTCAAGTGTTGATGGTTAGTAAAACTACTAGTTTCGAGAAGGGCAAGGGCAAGGAGGGAAACTTCATGGATGACAAGTCGGTTGCTGCTCCAATGAAGCAACCCAAAGTTGAACCCAAACACGAGACTAAGTGCTTCGATTATGAGGAGAGTCGTCGCTGAAGCGAAACAACCCTAGATACTTGGTAGATAAGAAGGCTGGCAACATCGATAGAAGTATATTTGATATACGTGTTATTAATGTGTACCTTGCGAGTACTCCTAGTAGCACCTGGGTATTGGATACTGGTTCGGTTGCTAAATGTTAGTAAGTCGAAATAAAAGCTACGGAATAAACGGAGAACTAGCTAAGGGTGAGGTGATGATGTGTGTTGGAAATGTTTCCAAGGTTGATGTGATCAACATCGCACACTCTCTCTATCTTCGGGATTAGTGACGAACCTAAATAAATGTTATTTGGTGTTTTGCGTTGAGTATGAACGTGATTAGATCATGTTTATTGCAACACGGTTATTCATTTAAGTTAGAGAATAACTGTTATTCTGTTTACATGAATAGTACCTTCAATGGTCATGCACCCAGTGAGAATGGTTTTTTGAATCTTGATCGCAGTAATACACATGTTCATAACATTGATGCCAAAAGATACAAAGTTAATAATGATAGTACCACATACTTGTGGCACTGCCGCTAAATGTCATATTGGTATAAAGCGCCTGAAGAAAACTCCATGCTGATGGATCTTTGGACTCATTCGATTTTGAATCGGTTGAGACATGCGAACCATGCCTCTCGGGTAAGATGACTAAGGACCCCATTTTCCGGATGGATGGAGCGGGCACCTAATTTATTGGAAATGATACATGTTGATGTATGCAATCCAATGAGTCTTGTAGCATGCGGTGGATGTCGTTATTTTCTTACCTTCACTGATGATTTGAGTAGATATAGTGTATATTTACTTAATGAAACACAAGTCTGAATCGTTTGAAAGGTTCAAAGCAAATTTAGAGTGAAGTTTAAGATCATCGCGACAAGAAGAAATGTCTGCAATATGATCGTGGAGGTGAATATCCGAGTTACGAGTTTGGCATACAACTTTAGACAATGTGAAAGTTGTTTCACAACACACGTCACCTGGAACACCATAGCGTGATGGTGTGTCCGAACGTCATAGTCGTGCTCTATTGGATATGGTGCGTGCTATGATGTCTCTTATCGTTTTGCTACTATAATTTTGGGGTTATGCATTAGAGACAACTACATTCACTTTAAATAGGGCACCATCTAAATCCGTTGAGATGACACCGTGTGAATTATGGTTTGATAGAAACCTAAGCTGTAATTTCTTGATGTTAGGGGCTGCGACACTTGTGTGGAAAATGTTTTCACCTAATGAGCTCGAACCCAAAGCAGACAAATGCATCTTCATAGAATACCCTAAGAACAGTTGGGTGAACCTTCTATCTCAGATCCAAGCATAAAGTGTTTGTTGCTAAAACGGTTCCTTTCCTGAGAAAAAGTTTCTCTCGAAAGAATTGAGTGGGAGGAAGATAGAACTTGATGAGGTTGTTGAACCTTTGTTTCAACCAGAGAGTAGCGCAGCGTAGAAAGATGTTTTTGTGGAACCTACGCCAGTTGAAGAGGAAGTAAATGATGATGATCATGAAGCTTCAGATCAAGTTACTATCAAACCTCGTAGGTCGACAAGGATGTGTACTGCTCCTGAGCGGTACGACAACCCTGTCTTGGAGCTCATGTTGTTGGACAATGATGAACCTACGAGCTGTGGAGAAGCGATGATCGGCCCGGATTCCGCCAAATGGTTAGAGGCCATGAAATCCGAGAAAGGATGTATGAAAACCAAGTATAGACTTTGGTAGACTTGCTCGTTGGACGGCAGGTCATTGAGTACAAATGGACCTTTAAAATGAAGACAGACGATGATGGTAAATGTCACCATTTATAAAGCGTGACTTGTCGCAAAGAAGTTTCCTCCAAGTTCAAGAAGTTGACTGCGATGAGACTTTCTCACTCATAGCGATGCTAAAGTCTATTGGAATTATGTTAGTAATTGCTGCATTTTTCAATTATGAAATCTAGCAGATGGATGGCAAAACATTGTTTCCTTCCTTAAGGAAAGGTTGTATGAGATACAACCAGAAGGTTTTGTTAGTCCTAAGGATGCTAAAAGGTGTGCAAGCTTCAGTGATCCTTCTATGAACTAAAGCAAGCATCTCGCAGTTGGAATATACACTTTGATGAGGTGATCAAAGTTTTCGAGTCTATACAAAGTTTATGAGAAACTTGTATTTGCAATAAAGTGAGTGGGAGCACTATAGAGTTTCTGATAAGTATATGTGGATGACATATTGCTATTCGGAAATAATGTGGAATTTCTGGAAAGCATAAACGGTTGTTTGAAAAGTGATTTTCAAAGGAAGACCTGGATAAAGCTACCTAATTGTTGAGCATCAAGATCTATAGAGATACATCAAGATGTTTGATAGGACTTTCAATGAGTACATACCTTGACAACATTTTGAAAGAGTTCAAAATGGATCAGTCAGAGAAAGAATTCTCGCCTGATTTGTAAGCTGTGAAGTTGAGTGAGACTCAAAGCTCGACAACCGCAGAAGAAAGAGAAAGGACGAACGTCATCCCCTATGCCTTAGCCATAGGCTCTATATTATGCCATGTTGTGTACCGCACCTGGTGTGTGCCTTTCCATGAGTCTGTCAAGGGGTACAAAAGTGATCTAGGAGTGGATCACTGGACAACGGTCAAAATTATCCTTAGTAACTAAAAGACTAAGGAGATGTTTCTCGATTATGGAGGTGATAAAGAGTTCGTCATAAAGAGTTACGTCGATGCAAACTTTAACACCAATCCGGATGACTCGTAGTAGCAATCTGGATACGTATAGTGGAGCAGCCATTTGGAATAGTACCAAGTGGAGTGTGGTAGCGGTGTTTATGGTTTGACATAGAGATTTGCAAAGTACACACGGATTTGAATGTCGCAGACCCGTTGACTATAAGACCTCTCTCACATGCAAAGCATGATCGAGCCCCAGAACTCATTGGGTGTTAGATTCATAACAATGCGAATCACATGGTGATGTGAACTAGATTATTGACTCTAGTGCAAGTGGGAGACTGTTGGAAATATGCCCTAGAGGCAATAATAAATTAGTTATTATCATATTTCCTTGTTAATGATAATCGTTAATTATCCATGCTATAATTGTATTGATCGGAGACTTAGATGCTTGTGTGGATACATAGACAAAACCATGTCCCTAGTATGCCTCTAATAGACTAGCTCGTTGATCAAAGATGGTTAAGGTTTCCTAGCCATGGACATGAGATGTCATTTGATAATGGGATCACATCATTGGGAGAATGGTGTGATGGACAAGACAAAAACTACAAACGTAGCATATGATCGTGTCAGTTTAATGCTACTGTTTTCTGCATGTCAAGTATTTGTTCCTATGACCATGAGATCATGCAACTCACTGACACCGGAGGAGTGCCTTGTGTGTATCAAACATCGCAACGTAACTGGGTGACTATAAAGGTACTCTACAGGTATCTCCGAGGGTGTCTGTTGGGTTGGCATGGATCAAGACTGGGATTTGTTACTCCGTGTGACGGAGAGGTATCTCAGGGTCCACTCGATAATACAACATCACAACAAGCCTTGCAAGCAATGTGACTAAGTGTTAGTCACGGGATCTTGTATTACGAAATAAGTAAAGAGACTTTCCGGTAATGAGGTTGAACTAGGTATGGAGATACCGAGGATTGAATCTCAGGCAAGTAACATACCAAAGAACAAAGGGAACATCATACGGGATTAACTGAATCCTTGACACAGAGGTTCGACCGATAAAGATCTTCATATAATATGTAGGAACCAATATGGGCATCCATGTCCCGCTATTGGTTATTGACCGTAGAGGTGTCTCGGTCATGTCTACATAGTTCTCAAATCCGCAGGGTCTACACACTTAAGGTTCTATGACGTTTCGATAGTATAGAGTTATGTATGGTGGTGACCGAAGGTTGTTCGGAGTCCCGGATGAGATCCCGAACATCACGAGAAGCTCCAGAATGGTCTAGAGGTAAAGATTGATATATAGGAAGTCCTATTTTGGTCGCCGGAAAAGTTTTGGGCTCATCGGTAGTGTACCGAGAGTGCCGGTAGTGTACCGGGAGACCATCAGGAGGGGTATTTCGACCCAAGAGGCTACATGGGCTGTGGGAGAGTGAATACCAGCCCTTAGTGGTCTGGTGGAAGTCTTACACAAGGCCCATGCGGCTGGGAGAGAAAACCCAAAGAGATAAGGTGGAAAAAGGCAAAATAGGGAGGAATCCTAGCCCTACTAGGATTGGAGGAGGAGTCCTCCTCTCCTCCTTGATTCGGCCGAACCAAGGGCTGGTACCTTGAGGGACAAGCCTCCTCCTATCTTCCTCCTATATATACTGGAGGTTTTAGGGTTTTTGGCACTAGATTTTTAGCCACGTGCTACCCGTTCCTCCAATGCATAGTTTCTGTCTAGATCGGATTTCTGCAGTGCTTAGGCGAAGCCCTGCCAGAATAGTTCCACCACCATTGCCGGAGCGCCGTCACGCTGCCGGAGAAATCTTCTACCTCTCCGCTCCCTCTTCCTGTATCAAGAAGGCAGAGATCGTCATCGAGCTGTACGTGTGCTGAACGCGGAGATGCCGTTCGTTTGGCGCTAGATCGGAAGGACCGTGATCAAGATTGCGAGACGGATCGTGATGAGATTGCGGGACGGATCGTGATGAGTTCGCGGGACAGATCGTGATTGGATCATGGGACGGATCATGATGAGATCGCGGGACGCTCGGTAATTTGGATCGTGAAGACATTCGACTACACCAACTGCGTTTCTTAACGCTTCCCGCTCAGCGATCTACAAGGGTATGTAGATCCACTCTCCCTCTCGTAGATGCTCATCACCATGGATAGATCTTGTGTGTGTGTAGGGAAATTTTTGTTTCCCATGCAATGTTCCCCAACATGTTTAACACCCGGTCATAGCAAACTTGAAGTAAACTCTAATAAAAAACACCAACCGTGTGCGTAACCGTGACTGTCTCTTCTCGTGAGTCCTTATCCGAGAGAGAACACAATGGGGTTATGTTTGACGTAAGTAGGTGTTCAGGATCAGTTAGTGATCATTTCTAGTCCACGTCCATTATGCCTAGACCACCTTACTTTACTTTCTGTATTCGTAAGTTAGCCACTCAAATAAATGCTTAGTCGCTGCTGCAGCCTCACCACTTAACCATACAATGAGATTGTTGGGTCCCTGTGGCTCACAGATTACTACAATAACAGTTGCATGTACAGGTAATGTGATGATTTGACGTGAGAGAGATGCTTGTTGATTTGGAGTTCTTCTTCTTCATCAATCTAGGATGGGTTCTAGGCGGCGGCCTGGGATAGCAAGGGTGGATGTCATTTTATCGTTTAATTTCGTCCGTAGTCGGACCGTGCTCTTCTGTATGATGTTTGAGTATGTTGTTGTATTGATGTGATATTGATGTAGCTTGTGGCGAGTGTAAGCCAATTCCATATACTCATCTCTTCTGTAAATGTACTTGTAATGATATCCATTCTTGCAACACGACGAGATGCGCTTCTATCCCTACCGAGGCCCCCGTGCCAAAATAAGGATAGGATCACATCTTGGGCGTGACACCACTAGAGGACCCATCTCGTTGAGCCACGTCCTCTCGTGCCTTCCATGCCATCGGAAGACCACCTGAGTGCCATCCCCGACGACCCCGGGCCACACCGCCGCCGTCAAGCTTAACATCGATGCAAAACCCAGTGAGCCTCGCCTAACCCTAGCCTCGGATCTATTCCTAGTCGTAGGATCTAGATCCAACGTCCCTCATTAGATTACTTAAGTGGCGAACCATTTTTCCCTAGCATTCGGTCGTCCGCTCATAATGCCCTAGTGCATATCCCCTTAGCCAACCAGAGAGTGCCACGTTGTAACAGCTCGAGACCGACGCTCTAAATGCCTTCCATTTATTTCGAGCTCTGTCATGTGTTCCATTTGGTTGTCGCATTCATCATTGCATCATTAGCATCATCATCATAGCATCGACACTCTGTTGTGGTATTTTTTTCAAAACTTGCATCCGTTTATATAGCCAGTTCTCTCCATTCTTGTTGTCGACCTTTTTGAGACGAACCGCACATGCACGCGGTAACAGCCCAAGTGCTACCCTTGCCATTTATGGTCTTGTACTCTTGTGAACCTATGCTGCCATGTGTTTGAATGATTATGATTTTGCTCCATTGCCATTTCCATCTCATGCATCATGCATCATGCATCATGTTCATATCATTTGCATACTAGTGTTGCTTGCTTGTGATGTGTGTATGTGGGTGAATGAGATTGTGGGTGTTGGAGTGCTACTCTAGTTCCTCCCAATTCAAAACTACTCCTTCTCTCACTCTATTCAAATTTATTGCTTGTTAAATATTTGCTTGCTGAGTACCCTTGTTTTAAATGTTGGTCATATTCTAAATATTCTTCTAAGATTTCTAAAGTAGTCCTATGCCATGGTTGGGGTTTATTTACCTTTCTAATAATTTTGTAACAATGCATAGTTATTACTAGGTTAAATATTTGTTTGGTCTAAAAATGCCCTAACCATTTTATTTAAATAACTTGTATTTTTGTGAGATCAAAAGTATTTATGTTCTGGGTGAAGCCCCCTTCCTCTTCTTTGTGGTTTTATTTTGCTGTGGGATTTAATTTAAAACAAAACCCTTTCCTTTGTTTTCCTGTGCGGGAGAGAGATAACTAGGCCCTCCTCCTCCCGCGGCGCAGCAAGAGCGCCCGCAGCCCAGCCGGCCTCCCGTAGCGTCAGTCTTCGTCCTTCTCCTGTACGGCAGGGCATCCAGCCATGCCACGTACCTGCCCGGCTGATTTGACGGCCGATGGCGCCCCCCTTGCTTCTATAAGTTTGTCCCTCGTGCCCTAGGATCTCCCCTCATTTCATTCCCTCCTTATCTTCCCTCGCCGCCACCGCAGGTAAGTCTCCAAGCGCCATGCCGTCTCCGCGCCCGCCGTGCTCAGACCAAGCTTCAGCTTGTGCCCGGAGATAGCTTCCTCACCGCTCTCCGTCGTGCTGCTGATGGGAGAAGGACCCCCTGCTTCGGCCTCTTCTTCCTCGTCGACCGAGGGAGCGCCAGGACCTGTGGTTCGGCACGTCCCTGAGCTCCTCTTCCTCGGCTTCGCGTCCAAGAGCATCGCCGCGCTCCATCGTCGTTCGCATCCTCTCCATCACGCGTTCGGCCACATCGTCATGTCCAGTGGACACTAGGTGAGCCTCCCCTGCCCTCTGCCCTTCCTTGCGCCCGTTCGCTTCGCGTAGTCATTGTCGTGTCCGTGCCATCGCCGTGTTCCCGCAGCTCCGGTCAAGGCATGGCCTTTAGATGTGTGTGTGTGTCCTGTTGTGCTCAAGCCATGCCCAGCCGTCGCTCCATCGCGCGTGCGCCCATGCACCCGTGCCCTGAGATCCCGCAGCCTCGTCATTGGCCTCCCTCGCGGGAGACCCCCCGTGTGCTCGCCTCTATCCGCCGTCGCCAGCGCCACCGCGTAGTGTTCAGATTTTAGTTTCGTCGGTTATTTATCGGGCTAGTACTAGTTGTGTGCAACCCCTTCCCTGTCAGTACCCGCTCGCTAGCCCGACTGGTCAACGCCCCCGATCCTGAGAGGGAGGTCGTGGGTTCGAATCCCCGACGCACCCTTTTTTCTTCCTTTTTTTCATTGGTGTGTTTGGTGTGTGGTGCGCCAGGATCGCTATGGCCACATGGGATCCTATGTGAGTGTGTAGTTCATGTGTGTGAGCCTGTGTGTGTGCATATGTGTGGGATCCCCTATGGATCTGGTGGGCAGATGTGTGTGTGTATGTGTGTTAGTGTGTGCATGATAAGTGGGCCCTGGCCCCACTTGTCATCCACTAGAGGGGCCCTGGTGTCTATGCCAGGTGGGCCCCTCTTATCTATTTTTTCATTTTTTATTGTTTATTGTGATATAAATAGTCCATTTCTCTTATTTTTCTAAATCTGTACATGAGCATATTTAGACATGAACATTTTTAGTAAGTTTTAACTTATGGGAATGTTAGGTTATTTTTTCGAGCATGATTTTGTGAGTTTTGCAAAAGCTTACATATGAGTATGATATATGGAATTGGGGTAGAATTTCCCAATGAATCCATTGGTGCAATTTGTTTTGTCATTTGAGCAAGTTTTACAAAATGTCATTTTGTCCCAAAGTGCCATTTTGTCATTTTAATTAGAATTGATCCATGCTTGCTATGATCTTTGTGTCAACATGGAAGTGGTAGTATTTCATGAGTAGAATGCCATGGTATTTTCTTTTGACATGATAATCTTGCATATAAGTGGGAACCATGCTCCAAAGTGGCTATTTAAATGTTGTTGTTTTCAACATGCTAAATATTCTAAGTCCGAGAATCTGTTAATATTTTTATGCCATGATAAGTGGATGCTACCAAGTGATATGTTATGTTTTAGCTCAAGCTGAGTGCTAGTGTTTTTAAGTAGAGGTTGCCCTCTACCATCCTGTTAATTTTCATGCCATAAGGTAGTCTCTAGAACCATAATTTATTGCTGTCATCTTGCTATCAGCTTAACTCAGATTCCCAAAAAATGTGATTTTCACTAAGTCCCTAGAATCTGTTTCATCATGCCATCTTGTTAGCTTCATGCTTATTGATATGTGCTTCCTTTCCAGTTTGTGTAGTTGGATGATTTGATAAGCATGTTATGTAGTTTCTGTACATATTTTGTTTGAGGTTGGAAACTTTCTGTAGCTCTATATATTTGTTGTGGAAGTTGCTATGTTGCTATTTTGAGGCAGATTGTGTGTGTTAGTGTTTTGTGACTTGTGGGAGCTATGCTCCATTGTTTTGCTTGATATTTGGCTCTATTGTGGTTGGTTTTTAATTTCCTAACCAGTGGCTACCTTGGAATACCAAGGAATAGCCCATGGCCTTCATTGTCTTGTATTTTGCCTTCGTAACTTGCCGTGAGCGTAGCGTGAAGAACCATAACTCCGTTTCCTACATTCCACATATGCATTTGCATCGATTTTGCATGAAGCATCCATATTTACCATGATAATGCATGTAAAAACAACTTAACATGAGGTTATATCCAGAATTATAAATAACTTAACTATTGCATGTGAAACATGACTAGTTTAGGATTACCATGCTAAATACTTCAAATGAATCATGCATCATCTTGTTTGTGCATTGCACCTTGGTTGGTTGTTTATTGTTGCTATTTCTATTGGGTAGACGCGAGTGTTGAACCTGAGTATGAGGATGCAGGAGAGTACCACTACGAGGACCCCGCTCTTTGTCCCTCTGAAGAACCAACAGGCAAGATGATCGTACCCGGATCCCGACACTATTTTTGCTTTGCTAGATGTCTTGATCTTATCGTTACATATGAGTTACCTACCATGTGAATCTTAAGCCTCCTACATTGCCATGATAGCCTCTAACCCCTTCACATCCTAGCAAACCTTGTTTGGCTAAGTTACCGCTGCTCAGCTCCTCTTATAGCGTTCTTAGTTGCAGGTGCAGGTTGTTTCCATGTGATAACATGGATATCTGGAGATATCACAATATTTTTTGCTATTTAATTTAATACACATATATATCTTGGTATGGTGGAAGGCTTGGCCTTTTGCTCGGTGTTTTGTTCCACTTTTACCGCCATAGTTACTTGTTACCTTTGTTATGTTTCCATAATTTGCGCTCCTAACATGCTCGGGGTTGTTATGGGGACCCCCTTGATTATTCGGTTGAGATTAAAACTTGTCTGGCAAGACACAACATAGGTACTATTTGATTAAACAACTTAATAAAATTTTCATAGGGCTTTGCAACCTCGTGGATAATTAATCAACCCCCGTGCAGTGCTTCGCATGAGTGTTGGTCCACCTACCTAGCAGTCGGCGGTGCCACCTCAGGGCAACTCGAGGCATTTTCAGGCAAGCGTCCACTTCGCATAGACGGATGATGCCCGTTGATAGAGAGCGCACGGCTCTAGAAGCGGATCTGGCTCACCAGGAGGTCTTGCTGGACTTGTTTTACCTTTTTCAAATGGCTTGTGTTAGGGACTCTGATTTTCTTCGGGCTATCTCGAGGTGTCAGATTCCCTTTGGAGTTGCCTAGGATGATCACGAGATCCGTGGTCGAGGTTATTCCCGCGGAGTGTGGTTAATTTATGATGGACTAGTTGGAGCACCCCTCTAGGGTTTAAACATTTGGAAAGCCGTGCATGCGGTTATGTGGCAACTTGGATATTTGTTTAACACCCGGTTATAGTTAACTTGAAGTAAACTTCAATAAAATACACCAACTGTGTGAGTAACCGTGATCGTCTCTGCTTGTGAACATGATCTGAGAGAGAACACAGTGGGGTTATGTTTGACGTAAGTAGGTGTTCAGGATCTCTTAGAGATCATGGTAGAACTCGATCGTTTTACGTAGTCCACCATATTTACATTCATGTTCTCGCAAGATAGCCACCATACAATGCTTAGTGCTACTGCAAACTCACCACTTATCCCCATCCAACCCAAACAAGCTTGAATAGTCTCGGTACCCAGTTGCGAGATTGCTAAGTCCTCGTGGCTCATAGATTACTACAACAAATACAGGTGCAGGTGTAGATGAGACCGTGCCAGATGATGTGACGCAGATCCAGTGAGAGTATGAGGAGGAACGTGGCAGGATGTATGTCACATATACAGACGAGTAGAGAGGCCTTGGTCGTGATCTTCGGGGCTAGCAAGACAGTATCATTGCATCTCTTTTTCTCATTTGTTTTTGTCTGTAGATGGACCCTATCTTTGGATTGATGTTTGATTAAACCGTGTGGATTGTAATTTAGCATGTGGCGAGTGTAAGCCAACTCATATACTCCTCTCTTCATAAATGTATGTGGTGATACTATACTTGCGAAATGACTAGATGCGCATCTATCCCTGTCGAGGCTCCCGTGCCTAAATATGGATAGACGCGCATCTTGGGCATTACACACGCACTCGCGACATCACTAAAATATTGTTTATAAAAGTGCGTATAAAAATTTCTCGGAATGGGTTGAAAGTTGGCGTGCAGTCTTAATTTAGTGTAGGTGGATCGCTTGCCAAATTTTGTCGCATTCGGAGGTCATTTGATACCCCCAATGTTCAACTGTAGCGACACCGTTATCGGTTAAATGAGCAGACATTTCGATATTTTAAAACTGTGTCACGGGCCTCACACTTCCCTCTCGTCTTGGTTAACCCCCTCTACACAACCCACCAAGCATGGCCTCACCCACGACCGGAGTCGTCCGATCGCGATTAGAGGGTCCGAAAACGCTCAAAACTCCTAACCCTAGCCTACCTGCTATAAATGGCGCACCCTCCCTGTCTAAAATGGCCTTCCTAGCCCCACACATCGTTTTCTGTGCCCTCCCATTCGAGCGTCGACACCTGTAGCCACCCATCCGCCGTCACCTTGCCCACCTCCTCCCACCTCCCGCCAGGCCTGAGGGAGGCCCGCACGAGCCCTTCGGGCCCCCGGGCAACCCGAAGCACAGCCGCTGCCCGCGCTCCTCGCCCCCGTAGGGAACCACGCTGCCGCATCGGTCGGCCATCGTGCTGTCGCACTAGAGCCCCTCCTTCGTCGGCGATCACCCTGCCTACAGACGCCATCGCCCTCACGCCGCGTCGCGTAGCCGCCACCTTCATCCACGGCCACGAGCTTCCCCGCTGTCGTAGGCTCCGCCAGTTGCCGCCACGGGCCGTCTGTGCTCGAGTCCGACGAGATTCGGCCACCGACGACCCGTCCTATGCCCCCTGGCCTTCTTCGGCCACCTCTGCCACAGCCACCGTCGGGTGGGCCGCGTCGCCGCCCCCCTGCTCGCTAGTTCGAGCGAGGAGGATGACGAGCGCCCTCGCTCAGCCTGCCTCGTGGGCTCCACCAGCGCGGCCCAGCCTCCCTGCGTCCCGGCCTGCCACCGAGCTAGCCCAAGGCCCATCGTGAGAGAGACCCCAGCCCACCCCTGACTTAGAAATTTTTCTCTAAGTTAGTTTGTGTGTGTTTAAACGCCATCATAACATTTTAAAACGCTCGGAGGTTTTGAACCATGCATCCGATTGAAACGAATATTACATGAAAAATCATCTACTCATTGTGATCTTCGTCATGGTGGTATTTGCATACATATATGATTCATCTAGCTGCTAATATATCCTTTTGCAAAAGTGCTTCGTGTCGTAATCGTCAAAACTTTTATTTTTTTTCAAATTTGTGTGGATGATTGCATCTAACCCGTAGGGATTTTGCATATGATTCCTTCATGAAATTTGTTCTATGTTATGTCTACTTGGATGTCATGCCATTGCTTGCCATGTAGAACTTCAGTAGCATGTTGATTTCTTGCTCTCAAGTGGCCTTCGTGTTAAAACTACTAATCTATTAACGATAAGTTCCGTCTTGTGAGCATCATATTAAGCATTCCATGCCTCCTTTGAATTTCTGCCAATGGAGTAATGTAACACCCCCGGATTCTTGCTAGTGACCATGAGGATTAATTTGATGTTTTTCTAAACCATGTTTGATCACATTGGAATCAAACGTCACTCGAATTTCCTAATGATTTTCAAAACTCATTTGAAAAGTAGATTTGGTAATTTTGTAAACCAGAAAAATAAAATCATGTTGAGGTTGCAAATAATCCCCTACTATTTATAAAATCTGATCCAACTTTTTAGAAAGTATTTTAGTGCCTCAAAAAAATTAAATCAGAAGACAAAAGAATAATTTGAATGACTTTGGATTTATGAAAAATTCCAAATCAATTCAAACTCCTCCCAAACTTTTTGTGGAACTGAAAAATATTGCAAGGTAATTAAGTGGCTATGTTCTATAATTTACAAACTCATTTGCTCCTAAAATAAATGCAAAACTATAGCTTTTTGAATTATAGAAAAATATAAATAGAAACAAGAAAAAAAGCCAGAGCCACACTGTGCACTGGGCCTCAAGTGCACAGTTAGGCCTAGCCCACTAGCCACCCCCGTCTCCCTCCTCTGTTCACCAGAGGAGGCGTGGCCGGCTTGGATGCTCGCCACGGCCTCAGCCAGTCGCCGTGGCGGCCATCCCCGACCTCCCCGACGAGTCCCGTGGTGCATAAGACTCCCCCTTTCTCCCCGAAACCATAGCTATATTCTCCCCTCTCCCCTCGCCTCCGCCCATTCCCGAGCGCCTCCGTCGCCGTCGCCGCGTCGATCCTGCAGCCACCGAGCTCTCCTCGTCGCACCAAGACGTCCAGGAGATCCGCCGCGGCCGGCTTCGTCCGTCCCGGTGGCCAGCTCAAGCCGGGACGCCCTCGAGCCGACGCCATCTTCGTCTTCTTCGTCCGGCCGCTGCATCTCGTCGCCGGTCCCCGCTGCTCCGGGTCGTCCCCGGCCTCCCCAAGCGCGCCACCCGCCCCGTGGTGAGCTCCTCTACCTATTTTCCCCTAGCCCCCTTTGATTCGTGGCCGTTTGCCGCCGTTCCCGAGTTCGTCCGAGCGTATGTGTACCCGTACGTGCGTGCGCGCGTGACCTCGCCCGCGAGCCCCTGCTGCGCCTGGGGCACGCCCTGGATGCCCCCTGGCCGCGCCTACGCAGCCATCCGCGGCCGCCTGCTACTCGTCGCGCCTCGCCCGCTGGCCTGCCGCTGCTATGCGTTGCTGCTGTTGCTGCCCATACCGCAGCTGCTGCCACCTACCGCTGCTAGCCGCTGCCGCCGTTGACTGTGAGCTGCTGCTGCTCTTGCTAGCTGCCGCTATTGCTCCTGCTAGCTGCCGCCGCTACTACTACTCCGCTGATACTGCTAATTTCCGCTGCTGCTTGCTGTTTCTGCTACCTGTTGGTTGCCGCTGCTGTTGGCGCTGGCTGTTGCCCTCTGATGCTGCTGCTCCCCACTGCTACTGCTGTCTACTGCTGTTGCGCCTAGCTGCAACTACTGAAGCTTGCTGCCGCTGCCGTTGCTATGATGCTGTTTGCAGCTGGCCATGGCAAGGCCATGGCCGGATGTGCCTCTGTGTGTGTACGTGAGTGTGTGTCTGTGTGTAGTGTGTGCGTAGGTGTGTGTATGAGCCGGCCCTTGTTTAGTCTAGCTTAGGATTAAATTAGTGCTAAGTTAGTCTAGTAGTAGATGACATATGGGACCCACTTGTTATTTATCATTTAATTAAACCATAGACAATGACATGTGGGACCCCATACACTATTCACCCCTTTGACCAGTCAAATATTGACCGGATCAACCCAGCCCCTTCGCGCCCACTGTCATACACTGTGTCTAGAATAGCACTAGGTGAGAATAGTACTTTCTGTTTTAATTCGAGTTAATATTAATTTCAGAAAATGTATAAAATTTTAAAAATTAATATAAAATAAATTGTAGCTCGGATGAAAAGGTTTTGAAGATGAAAGTTGCTCAGAATAGTCCTATGGTTCAGGATACGCATTCCGTTAGTCTGTCACGTGCTCCTAGCATAGCAAACATGGAACTTTCCCATCGGTTTCGCTTGTCCGGTAGTAGCCCGAGACCTGAAAAATATCGTCATATATTCTTCTGACCCGCCTACGACGTGTAATACAACGTTAGTGCATGCGTAGCCTTGCATTTACCATGTCATGCATTGGGATTGTATCTATGATTTATATTTATTGTTTCTTCCCCCTTCTTCTTACCGATAGACCCCGGAACTGACCCTGCTGCCGGTTACGACTACGCCGCTGACGATCGGCCTTTTGCCGCAGAGCAGCAAGGCAAGCAACCCCCCTTGAGCATTCCAATATCGCCCATTTCTTTTCCTCTCATTCTCACATTAGATTTTGCTATTGTATTAGTTAGCTTCTATTCTGATGCATAGCCTGTTTTTGATAAACTGCTACTATACCTCCAATCATATCAACTGCTTAGTATAGGTTGGACAGTGATACCCCCAGAGACCCCAACGTTGTCCCAATTGCCTCTGCTTTCACCTTCGACGCCATCGAGGACCTGAACACAAAAGACTCGGTCATCATGACCGACTAACAAACCCTTACTAACTCATCACCTCACACCCCTTAAGTATGGCACTACAGAGCTACTATCGAGTGCCGAAGGTGATACCTCAGTTAGCACTCCTGATGTTAATTTTGTAGCGTAGCTATTCGATCGTGGGTATCGAGGGTGATTCCTCCTTTCCAACTATCGATAACGACTCTTGTCATACCCATACCTCGAGTGGGATTCATTGAGGACGATTCCTCGGATATCCACTTGGTGTATAACCACACAGCTACTATTGACTTACACTATACTAACATGACGGGACTGAAGGGACAGGCGGTATCACTCTGTTAAGGTGGACCTGAGTTTCCGACAGTCTTGAGACGGGTCGGCCCCAAGGAGACCCGTGTGTGAGAGATAGAGTGGGATGCACCGTAAGGCATCCAAAGGGTTAAGATGAGACGTGGACGGGCATGAGAGGCCCTTGCCACACATCCTCGAGACGGGGCGACGGGACCGCACGTCATGGGTCACTCTTGCACCACATTAATAAAATGCTAACGGGTTGGGTATTTGATCTGAGTTGGTCGTTTGGCCTAATATGCACTAACCTTCACGTGGGAGAAGTTATGGGTACTTAGCGTCGTGGTATCAACCAAAGCTCTTCGGACGTCAGTAATGGAGCGGCACGCGCCCGAGTTGTCTGCAACGGCATCGCGCTTGTTATGAGGGGTGCTAGGACTGACCACGACCGCCTTCGCATCGTATAGGAATACAAAGGGCGATTGGCCCATGACCCCTGCGCGCTTAGGATTTAGACCGGCGGGCTGGCCTTTTCGTTGAGCCTAGATAGGGCTACGATGTTTTGATGTCCCGAGGCCGGGCATGACCCAGAAAAGTGTGTCCGGCCAAAGGTATCAAGCGTGTTGGGGAATGTGGTGCACCTCTGCAGGGAAGAACTTATCTATTCGAATAGCCGTGTGATGACCCACAAGCATAGGGGATCTATCGTAGTCCTTTCGATAAGTAAGAGTGTCGAACCCAACAAGGAGTAGAAGGAAATGACAAGTGGTTCTCAGTAAGGTATTTTCTGCAAGCACTGAACTTATCGGTACCAGATAGTTTTGTGATAAGATAATTCATAACGGGTAGCAAGTAACAATTGTAACAAAGGTGTAGCAAGGTGGCCCAATACTTTTTATAGCAAAGGACAAGCCTGGAAAAACTCTTATATAAAGCAAAACGCTCTCGAGGACATATGGGAATATCTGTCAAGCTAGTTTTCATCATGCATACATGATTTGCGTTCGTTACTTTGATAATTTGATATGTGGATGGATCGGTGCTTGGGTGCTGCCCTTACTTGGACAAGCCTCCTACTTATGCTTACCTCCCCCACAAGCATCCGCAACTACGAAAGTGTATGAGATATGCCCTAGAGGCAATAATAAATGTTATTGATTATCTCCCTGTTCATAATTAGGTTTATGTTCCATGCTATAACTGCTATGGTTCTCGAGTCTACAATAACCACGAGGCTTGAAGGAAGACTCATATGCACGTGTGGAATAATAAACGGTAAATTGTATTCCTAGTCTGGCCTCTAAGACTGGCTCAAGTATTGCATGATGATCCTGTTTTCCTGATCATGGGCATGGCTATGCCGGCAATTTTGAGGGCACAATGTTAGAAGAACATTTGTGTTTAATCAACCCGAATTGATGTTATGCTATGAGATACATTCGTCATAAGTTAATGGTTAATAACACAGAGAAGTTAATATTTGCATAATTCCTTAGACCATGAGAGTATCGAGTTTTTTCATGCTTGCTTCATGAACTTTGGGGTTTGTTAAACGTCATCCGTAAATGGGTGGCTATTACGGCGGCTTACGGGTTCATGGAAAAGTATGTCAAGTAACTTGATAGCTCAAGATTGGGATTTGCTCCTCCGACGATGGAGAGATATCTCTGGGCCCTCTCGGTGTTACGGCATATATCATCGTCTGGCCAGACACTTTGTGATTTGATCACGGGGATGCCTGAACACGGGAACAAGAAAAGAGAACAATACCGGTAACGAGGTAACTGGCATAGTGGTCAAGTTGTTGATCCATGGGGATGCCAATATGTCTCACCTCAGGTATTTGTAACATATCGCGAAGCAACAGGAATAGCACACGGCAACTGGAGGTTCACTCGAATATTCATTCGTGTGGGTATAGGGGTCAATATGGGTGTCCACGGCTCCAATGTTGATCATTGATCGGAAGGGGTTCCGGGTCATGTCTATGCTTCACCGAACCTATAGGGTCACACGCTTAAGGGTCATCTATCTGCTGAATACTAGACAGGGAGTCTGAGAGAAAATCACCTAAAAAGTTTCGAACACCAGAAAAGTTTCGGACAGCGGAAAAGTTCTGCACAGAGAACACCGGAACAGTTTTGGTAAAACTGAAAAGTTGTTTCAGGGGATACCATTATGTCAAATTGGTTTCGGCACATGCCTGATAATTCTTGGAGGGTGCCAGAATCATTCTGGAAACTTCTGAGAATTTTTCGGAAGTAAAACCGGAAATGTTCGGGAGCTGCCGGAACCGCTTCAAATGCTTTTCGCAGATGAAAATCATTAATCCGGAATTGTTCCGGATCGCATTGAAAATTATTTTAGTGGGGTACTGGAAATGTTCTAAGCCCACATAAATATTTTCAGTTCGACCGGATGCTAAAAAATGTCATCATGAATAGTGAAAGTGCTTTTTGGGAGAAAATATCTCGTGAATAGTGGAAACACTATTATGAATAGTGGGAAACAATATTGGGAGAAAATATCTCATGACTAGTGGAAACACTGTTATGAAATAGTGGAAAACACTATTGTGAATAGTGGGAAACACTATTTATGAATAGTGGAACCGCTATTATGAATAGTGAAAATATCTGAGGGCATTTTGGTATTTTTACCATAGTCTCTCACCATATAAATAGGGGTGAGGAGGCAGCCCAAAAACTGACTCCTTCTCACATACAAGTGCCATTGCCATGATCTGGCTTCTTCTCTCCCTCCCAGCGAAATAGTTTCGTAGAGCCGAAAGGTTGTCTGGGTTCCGGCAGGAACTAGTTCTGGACTGCAAAGCCCTGCCGGATAGATGACACCGTATGTGTGCAACTCTGTAGAGAGATCGTAGTTTCGGTCTTAGTGCGAGAGTGCCTCCCGAAGGGCTGTCCGTGTGACTGCCCGAGTTTCGAAGGTCCTCCCGAAGGGCTGTCCGAGTGACAGTCCAAGTTTTGGAGGTACTCCTGAAGGGCTGTCCGCGACACCGTCCGGGGGACTGTCTGACCGCCTCCCGGAGGGCTGTTCGAGGGGCAGATGAGGGTATACATCCTCGCGATTGGGAGGTTGTAAATCCTATCTGTGGGGATTTGCACCGCCGATCGTCGTTGACTCTACTTCTGCTGCGCTACGAGTCGGTAACGGAAAGATCAAACCTTGTATGCAGTCTTCATAGTGGTCCTGGGCTGGTGCATAGGTCGATTTTTTTTGTTTTCTACTGCGTTACCCTTCAGTGGCATCAAGAGCCATGGTATGCGTAGATGCAGGTTGCGATCTAGAATACATAGAGATGTATGGGTGTTGCACAATATAATTAGGTAGTAGATGAGATCTATTACTGAAAATTATTTGTGCGGGTAGCAGATGAAATCTGTAACCCGATGTTCTTGTTGCTTCCCTGGAATTTGCATAGTCCTGATCTTAACGGCATGGTGGAATCTCACAAAGTTTTGGCAATCCACAATCTTTTCATGCTGCTCCTGAGTATGCTGATTGACAGATCAACGAAGTGCTAACAGTTCTTTGGGTTCCACCATAGTTGAGAAAGATGGATGTTTCGCAGACAAAAGGGCAATGCAGATGCGATCTGCACGGGGGTCATGCGTATGGCGAAGTTTAGTATGGGGCTCAAGATTTTATTATCTCGTGTTTCATACACCTCGCAATGTTAATCTAGCGACTTGGATTATCATGCTTGATGATGGACGTTGGTAGCTTCGGTTTGTTTCGAAACCTTAGAAGCCACGTAAAACAAGTTTTTGCATGAACCGATTAGAGGCATCTAACTTGGTTTTGCAGGATGGTTTGCATGTGCATGTGATGTGGTATAGCAGTGCTCATATAAATTTGATTATGTATGAGATGACTATACGATGTAATTTGATTAACATGACCTGCGTGTCATGATTCGGCATGATGGCTAGAGCCATATGATTGCACTTTAATGACCTGCGTGTCAACCTTATGTAATGCACTTATTTTATTTGCTATAGGGATAGCAATATTATCTGGTGCATCGACAAGGTGGTGGCAATCTTCGCGAAGGTGAACACCGACGCGAATGCCGAAGACGAAGAAATACGATACTTCTCCGTCAGAAAGGGCTATACCATATCATGCTATTATGAATTGCCTGAGATGTTTATCCCTTATGATGCACCCTTTTGATTGCGCGGTAGTCGCTTTTATTAGGATGATCTCTCATAAAATATCAAGTAGTTAGTGTTCTCCCAAGTGTCGCACCGTCACGTCATCTTTCCTTTTGGGGTATCACATGGATACATGGGTACGAACGATTGTACGGGTGTGAGGCGGGTGAGTTGAGACCTCGCAACGTGATCACTTGGTTGTCTTGACGTTTAGGCATGAAAGTCATGAGCTTGGAACACACGCATCGAAAGATGAACAAGAGTCACATAGAGATGTGATTCGCAAGTTGGCCTATCAATTACAATTCTCGTCACTTGAGATGGATACATCCTTGGCATTGAATTGTAATATGGATCTTCAATCACTCACCATCAATTATGAGAGATATTGATTTGAGTGGGAGCGCACTGTAGAATTGAATTCTTTTAATTCTCAGTGCAATTAATTTTGAACAATGTCTAAGTGTGATTTGCATAATAGTTATAGAATAATGGCTCGCGTTTTCACCTTCCCTATTAAAATTGAATAGCTGTTAAATATCTGGTTAAAACTTTACGGTTGGTAACGTAATGTGAGGATTGTCCTCAGGAGTGCCGAGAAGGACTTTGTCCTATCGCATGCTTTTGGTATTCTCCCGCTAATGCTATAGATCATGTGACTCTCGTCCTTCGATCCAAAAGCTAGAAACCTTTTTAGTCAAAGTGCAATATGTTTGCTTCCATGAAACCCGAACTTCGAAAGTTTGGATAGTTATGTGATATTCATGGAATCTGAAAATCATTTTTAGAGACAAACAAAGTCTAAAAGATATGAGATATCCAAAGCAATGTTTGTTTGCAAACTACTAGTAAAGAAGTTTACTATGCATTAGACTGATAAGAGAGGGATCCAGGAGAATGCCTGTCATATGATGAAAGGTGAATAAAACAACAACTTAAAGAGAAAGGAAGTGTCCGAAGGGTGTTAGTGAGACTTTCACGCCTAGGAAGTCCAGGGCTAACGCCACTCTTAAGTTGGATGCTTCTTCTGAGAGTAGGAGAAATACTGAAAAGTTAAACTGTTAGAAGTATAATGGCAAAAGGAAAGAAGACTGGAATATCCAGCTCATGTATGAATGTCATACAAGTTTTTGATGTATAGAAGGCTGGTCAAAGATATAGTTCTTGGGAATTATGGTTAAACATGTTAATCACTAATTCTTGGGTATTGTGAGTTGGTCACAAAGATACCCGCTTGATTGCATTCTGTTGCAACTCGATGTAAGAACTACTATGGCCTGAAAGACTAACCAGGGATGAGGTTTAGATACACGCAGGGAACATAGTAAATGTTACTATGCCTTCCATGTATTCCCTATGTATTAAGTTTCATAATTCATTTTAGAGTTTCACACTCTAGCCCTTTGCATAAGGTATCTTGCAAGAAGTTTGTTCATAAGAGAACTTTTCATGTTCGATGTTATGAATAACATAAGGGCCATACTTTCATTATGAATGAGACGTATGTTATGAATATTGATAATAATACATTACCTCTGGGTTTACTTTTATAATTCATTTTAAAGTTTCATACACTCTAGCCCATTGCACAATGCTTGTTGCAAAAGAGTTGTTCATAAAAACAACAATTGTTGTTTAGTATTATGAATAAACATGAAGGACCATGCTTCCATCCTAGATGGGATGTATGTTATGAATATTGATGGAAATATGATACATCCATAGCACTGACGCTAAATGTCGCAAGACTAAAAGAATACCACATATGTGTGGCACTGCATTTGGTCACATTGGAGAAACTCGCATGGAAAATTTCATTATGATGGATTTTGAAGTCGTTTGGTTTTGAATCATCTGACACTTGCAACTTTCCTCCAAAAGGTGAACTAACTAAAATACCGTTCACAGGCCATAAGGAACGAGCAAAGAACTTATTGGTGATCATACATTTGATGTATGTAGTCCGATAAATGTTGTTGCAAACAGTGGATTTGTCTACCTTCAAAAATGACTCAAGTAGATATATGGATATTTACTTGATGAGACGTATGTCTGGATCTTTTGAAATCATTCGAAAGGTTTTCAAAAATGAAGTAGAAGTTATTGTACCAAGAAAATTATGTTTCTGCAATTTGATTGCGGAAAGGAATATTTGAGTTACAAGTTTAGCGAAGGTCTGATGAGTTGTGAAAAGAGTTTCATAACTTGCACCTCCCGGAACACCACTGCAAGTGAAAAGTCCGTGAAGTTGTAATCAAACCATTTATGACATGGTAAGATAAAAGATGACATAAATAGATTTGCCATTACCCCTTTTATAGAGTGATGCTTTAGAGACTGCGGCTTTTACACTGAAAAGAGATCCATCAGGTCTGTTGAAATGACGCCATGGTATGGTACGCCCAACCATGTTATATCTTTTCTTAACATTTGGAATATGGGGCTGGTGTAAAAGGTTACAAACCTATTCCAAATCAGACAAGTGCTACTTTGTATGGTTATCCCAAGTCATTGGGTATTCCCCCACCACTATACCGAGGCAAAGGGTTTTGCCACAAAACGGTATGCTTTTAAAGAGAATAGTTCTTACAAAAGGTGAGTGGGAGGACAGTGCAACTCGACGAGATAACCAGTATCTTCATCATCAGTTCAAAGGAAAGAAACCCTGGAAGTGATTCCGTTGTTTCATACTACGACTGATACAGAAGTCTCTACAATAAAATGTATGGACTTCGGTCGAACGTGGAGCTGAACCACGTAGGCAAAGCTCGTGCAAACCTATCAGGTGCGCAAACGAGATATTGTTGTTAGAAAACAGTATACCTACAATACATAAGGAAGCGTTGATGGGCCCTGACTCCGGGATTGGCTAAATGCCAATACAATCCGAGATAGTTTCCATATAAGTGATTCAAGATTAAAACCTTGATACACCTTTCAGAGGACTTAGAGTCTAACGAATATTTATGGAACTAAAAACTGATACGGATAAAAATTGTTTTATCCATAAAGCCCGACTTGTTGAAATAACAAGTTCAAGGAGTTGACTACGATGAGGTTGTTTCACCGTAGCGATGCTTAAGGTCGGTTCGGGTTGAACTAGCAATTAATACATATATCAATCATGAGATATGAAACATGGATGACAAAAGGATTTCCATCTGATGGAAATGAAACCTAGGACTTGTATGTGATACAGTCCAAAGTAATTTGTCGATCTAGAAGATGCTAGTAAGTATGCAAACTTCAGAGTTCCGGCAATGGACAGAAGAGAGCAAAATGGAGTTGGAATCTTCGTGGTTTGATGAAATGGTCAAAAGTTTGTTTTTTGATTTCATCAATGGGTAACGAAGATGCTTTTGATTCAAGAAAGTAAGTGGGAGCATAATAATATTTATAAAAACGTTGTGTGCTTGACACATTGTTAATTGGAAATAAATTTCTTGACACCAATTAGGACTTCATTTGAAAATAGTTTTGCAATGAAGTGCTTAGGCTAAATAGCCTCAATATTAGGCATGATGATCTATGAAGATAGATTTACCTAATGGGGCTAAGCAATGAATACATATTGACAAGGTGCTAAAACCTTTTAGCATTTAAAAACGCCAAGGAGTGATTCTTGCCGAAGTTACATGGAAAGAGTTTTTGCAAGACTCAGTGTCCCAAAACACTAACGAGTAAAATACATGATGGAGATTCCACACACTCTAGTGTTTGGATTAAATCATGTATTCCATGGTATGTAAAAACAACCAGATATGTCCGATACTCCCAAGTTGTTGCGAGTATAGATACCAAAGTGATCAAAGCATTGATAATGGGACACCAGTGAAAGATGTCATTAAGTACTAGAGTAGTGTTGATGACATGTTTTCTCGCAAGCAGAGCTTATGAAGTGCTCGTTGTAAGTAATTACATCGATGCAGTCTCAATCAATGCTCCATGCAATTTTCGATTTAAGTTAAGGGTTTTGGGTAATACACAATATGGTGGCATGGTAGTTGGAAATTGTTCCAAACAAGATACTGTGGCGAATTCTGTAACAAAGGCTAAGTATGTTGACGCTTTGGAAGCGACAAAGAAGTTGTTGAATCATGTAGTTCATTCATGAACTTAGTATGGTTCCAAGATGGCTTTGGTCTATGAGACACTATTGCAGATCGTTTCCTTAACGGTTTACTTAAGGAAAGGTTGTATGTGATACAACCAGAAGGTTTTGTCAGTCCTAAGGATGCTAAAAGATGAGCAAGCTTCAGTGATCCTTCTATGGACTGAAGCAAGCATCTCGGAGTTGGAACATACACTTTGATGAGGTGATCAAAGTTTCTGTAGTTTATACAAAGTTTACGAGAAACTTGTATTTGCAATAAAGTGAGTGGGAGCACTGTAGAGTTTCTGATAAGTATATGTGGTTGACATATTGTTGATCGGAAATAATGTAGAATTTCTGGAAGGCATAAAAGGTTGTTTGAAAAGTGTTTTTCAAAGGAAGACCTGGATAAAGCTACCTAATTGTTGAGCATCAAAATCTATAGAGATAGATCAAGATGCTTGATGAGACTTTCAATGAGTGCATACCTTGACAAGATTTTGAAAGAGTTTAAAATGGATCAGCCAGAGAAATAGTTCTCGTCTGATTTGTAAGGTGTGAAGTTGAGTGAGACTCAAAGCTCGACAATGGCAGAAGAAAGAGAAAGGACGAATGTCGTCCCCTATGCCTTAGCCATAGGCTCTATATTATGCCATGCTGTGTACCGCACCTATGTGTGCCTTGCCATGAGTCTGTCAAGGGGTACAAGAGTGGTCCAGGAGTGGATCACTGGACAGCGGTCGGAATTATCCTTAGTAACCAGAGGACTAAGGAAATGTTTCTTGATTATGGAGGTGATAAAGAGTTCATTGTAAAGAGTTACGTCGATGCAAGCTTTAACACCTATCCGGATGACTAGTAGTAGCAATCTGGATACGTATAGTGGAGCAGCCATTTGGAAATAGTACCAAGTGGAGTGTGGTAGCAGTGTTTACGGTTTAACATAGATATTTGCAAAGTACACACGGATCTGAATATCGCAGACCCGTTGACTATAAGACCTCTCTCACATGCAAAGCATGATCGAGCCCCAAAACTCATTGGGTGTTAGCTTCATAACAATGCGAATCACATGGTGATGTGAACTAGATTATTGACTCTAATGCAAGTGGGAGACTGTTGGAAATATGCCCTAGAGGCAATAATAAATTAGTTATTATCATATTTCTTTGTTCATGATAATCGTTTATTATCCATGCTATAATTGTATTGATCGGAGACTTAAATGCATGTGTGGATACATAGACAAAACCATGTCCCTAGTATGCCTCTAATGGACTAGCTCGTTGATCAAAGGATGGTTAAGGTTTCCTAGCCATGGACATGAGATGTCATTTGATAACGGGATCACATCATTAGGAGAATGATGTGATGGATAAGACCCAAACTACAAACATAGCATATGATCGTGTCAGTTTATTGCTACTGGTTTCTGCTTGTCAAGTATATGTTCCTATGACCATGAGATCATGCAACTCACGGATATCGGAGGAGTGCCTTGTGTGTATTAAACGTCGCAACGTAACTGGGTGACTATAAAGGTGCTCTATAGGTATCACCGATGGTGTCTGTTGAGTTGGCATGGATCGAGACTGGGATTTGTTACTCCGTGTGACGGAGAGGTATCTCGAGGCCCACTCGGTAATGCAACATCACAATAACCCTTGCAAGCAATGTGACTAATTGTTAGTTGCGGGATCTTGTATTACGGAATGAGTAAAGAGACTTGCCAGTAACGAGGTTGAATTAGGTATGGAGATACTGACGATCAAATCTCGGGCAAGTAACATACCGAAGAACAAAGGGAACGTTATACGGGATTAACTGAATCCTTGACATAGAGGTTCGACCGATAAAGATCTTCGTAGAATATGTAGGAACCAATGTGGACGTCCAAGTCCCGCCATTTGTTATTGACCGTAGAGGTGTCTCGGTCATGTCTACATAGTTCTCGAACCCGCAGGGTCTGCACACTTAAGGTTCGGTGACGTTTCGGTAGTGTAGAGATATGTATGGTGGTGACCAAAGGTTGTTCAGAGTCCCGGATGAGATCCCGGACGTCACGAGGAGCTCCGGAATGGTCCGGAGGTAAAGATTCATATATAGGATGTCCCAGTTTGGTCGCCGGAAAAGTTTCGGGCTCATCGGTAGTGTACCGGGAGTATCGGTAGTGTACCGGGAGTGCCGGTAGTGTACCGGGGGACCTCCGGGAGGGGTATTTCGACCCCAAGAGGTCCATGGGCTGTGGGAGAATAATAACCAGCCCTTAGTGGGCTGGGAAAACAGCCACAAAGGCCCATGGCGCAGGAGAGAAAGTCCTAAAGCAAAAAGTGGAAAATCAGCCAATAGGAGGCAATCCTACTCCAACTAGGATTGGAGGTGAAGTAGGATTGCTCCCACCTCCTATTTCGGCCGACCCAAAGGCCTTGGCTGCCTCTCCTCTCCTATCCTCCTATATATACTAGTGGATTGGGTGGTTTTTGGACAGAATTTCCGGCCACGTGCTACCCGTTTCACCGGTGCACAGTTTCTCCTCTAGATCGGTTTTCCGCAGCGCTTAGGCGAAGCCCTACCGGAATCACTCCACCACCATCACCGGAGCGCCGTCACGCTGCCGGTGAACTCTCTCTCCTCTCCACCTCCTCTTGCTGGATCAAGACAGTGGAGATCGTCATCAAGCTGCACGTGTGCTGAACGCGGAGGTGCCGTCCGTTCGGCGGTAGATCGGAAGGACCGTGATCGAGATCGCGAGACGGTTCGTGATGAGATCGCGGAACGGATCGTGATGAGTTCACGGGATAGATCATGATCAAGATCGTGAGACGGATCGTGATGAGATCGCGGGACGGATCGTGATGAGTTCACGGGACGGATCGTGATTGGATCGCGGGACGGATCATGATGAGATCGCGGGACGCTCGGCGATTTGGATCGCGAAGATGTTCGACTACACCAATCACGTTTCTTAATGCTTCCCGTTTAGCGATCTACAAGGGTATGTAGATCCACTCTCCCTCTTGTAGATGCTCATCACCATGGATAGGTTTGCGTGTGCGTAGGAAATTTTTTGTTTCCCATGCGAAGTTCCCCAACAGTGGCATCATGAGCTAGGTTGATGGTTCGATGAGATCTCGAGTAGAACACAAAAGGTTTGTGGGCGTTGATGCTTAGATTGCTTCCTCGCTTGGTCGTATTTTGGTTCAGCGGGATTGTGAGATGAAGCGGCCCGGACCAACATTACTCGTACGCTTACGAGAGACCGGTTCCCTCGACGCAACTTGTTGCCTAGATTGCTTGCGGGTGACAGTTTCTCTCACTTTAGTTGGATCGGATTCGACAAAGGCGGTCCTTGAGAAGGTTGAAAAGCAATATATGTATCACCGTTGTGGTTTATGCGTAGGTGAGAATCGTTCTTGCTAGATACCCGTAGCAGCCACGTAAAACATGTAACAACAATTAGAGGACGTCTAACTTGTTTTTGCAGGGTATGTTGTGATGTGATATGGCCAATTACATGATGATATATATGTGATGTTTGAGATGATCATGTGATGTATAGAATTTCACGACTTGCATGTCGTTGAATACGGCAACCGGAAGGAGCCATAGGGTTGTCTTTAATTATTGTATGACCTGCGTGTCAATCATTAAGCGCTATGTAATGCTTTACTTTATCGCTACGGTAGCAATAGTAGTAGAAGCATGTAGGGCGTGACAACCCCGATGGCGACACGTTGATGGAGATCAAGATGATGGAGATCATGGTGTCGTGCCGGTGACGATGGAGATCATGCCGGTGCTTTCTAGATGGAGATCAAAAGCACAAGTTCATGGCCATATCATGTCACTTATGATTTGCATGTGATGTTAATCCTTTTTATGCACCTTGTTTTGCTTAGGACGGCGGTAGCATTATAAGGTGATCCCTCACTTAATTTAAAGATAAATTGTGTTCTCCCCGGGTGTGCACCGTTGCGAAAGTTTGTCGTGTTGAGACACCACGTGATGATCGGGTGTGATAGACTCTACGTTCACATACAACGGGTGCAAGCCAGTGTTGCACATGCAGAACACTCGGGTTAAACTTGACGAGCCTAGCATGTACAGACATGGCCTCGGAACACAAGAGACCGAAAGGTCGAATATGAGTCATATAGTAGATATGATCAACATGATGATGTTCACCATTGCAGCCACCTCAACTCACGTGATGATCAGACTTGAGTTGGTGAATTTGGATCATGTATCACTCGAATGATCGGAAGGATGTCAATTTGAGTGGGAGTTCTCTAGTAATATGATTAATTGAACTCATTATCATGAACATAGTCAAAGTGTCTTTGCAAATTATGTTGTAGATTACTAGCTCGCGTTGTGGCTCCCTTGTATTTTTATATGTTCCTAGAGAAATAGAATTGAAAGATGTTGGTAGCAAAATTGCGGACTGGGTCCGTGATCTGAGGATTGTCCTCATTGCTGCACAGAAGGCTTATGTCCTTAATGCACCGCTCGGTGTGCCACCCCCTCTTGCGTCGTCTATAGATGTTGTGAACATCTGACAGGCACGTTTCGATGACTACTTGATAGTTTAGTGCGTCATGCATTACGGCTTAGAATTGAGGCTCCGAAACGTTTTGAACGTCACGGAACATATGAGATGTTCTAGGAGCAGAGATTGTGATCTCAGGCTCGTGCCTGTGTTGCGAGATATGAGATCTCCAACAAGATTCTTTGCCTGTAAGATGAAGGAGAATAGCTCAATCGTTGAGCATGTACTCAGATTGTCTGGGTACTACAATCGCTTGAATCAAGTGGGAGTTGATCTTCCAGATAAGATAGTGATTGATATAGTTCTCCAAGTCACTGTCACTAAAGCTACTAGAACTTAGTGATGAACTATAATACACCAGGGATAGAAGTATTGATCCCTGAGCTGTTCGTGATGTTTGACACCGCGAAGGTAGAAATCAAGAAGGAGCGTCAAGTGTTGATGGTTAATCAAACCAGTAGTTTCGAAAAGGGCAAGAGCAAGGAGGGAAACTTCATGGATAGCAAGTCAGTTGCTGCTCCAGTGAAGCAACCCAAAGTTGAACTCAAACCCGAGACTAAGTGCTTCTATTATGAGGTGAGAGGTCGCTGAAGCGGAACAACCCTAGATACTTGGTAGATAAGAAGGCTGGCAACATCGACAGAAGTATATTTGATATACGAGTTATTGATGTGTACCTTGCTAGTACTCCTAGTAGCACCTGGGTATTGGATACCGGTTTGGTTGCTAAATGTTAGTAACTCGAAATAAATGCTACGGAATAAACGGAGAACTAGCTAAGGGTGAGGTGACGATGTGTGTTGGAAATGTTTCCAAGGTTGATGTGATCAACATCGCACGCTCTCTCTACCTTCAGGATTAGTGACGAACCTAAATAAATGTTATTTGGTGTTTTGCGTTGAGCATGAACATGATTAGATCATGTTTGTTGCAACACGGTTATTCTTTGAAGTCAGAGAATAATAGTTATTCTGTTTACATGAATAATACTTTCAATGGGCATGCACCCAGTGAGAATGGTTTGTTGAAATCTTGATCGTAGTAATACACATGTTCATAACATTGATGTCAAAAGATACAAAGTTAAATAATGATAGTACCACATACTTGTGGCACTGCCGCAAAATGTCATATTGGTATAAAGCGCATGAAGAAACTCCATGGTGATGGATATTTGGACTCATTCGATTTCGAATCGGTTGAGACATGCGAACCATGCCTCTTGGGCAAGATGACTAAAGGACCCCGTTGGATGGAGCAGGCAAGTGATTCATTGGAAATGATACATGTTGATGTATGCAACCTAGTGAGTCTTGTAGCGTGCAGTGGATATCGTTATTTTCTTACCTTCACTGATGATTTGAGTAGATATAGTGTATATTTACTTAATGAAACACAAGTCTGAATCGTTTGAAAGGTTCAAGCAAATTCAGAGTGAAGTTTAAAGATCATCGTGACAAGAAGATAAAAATGTTTGCGATATGATCATGGAGGTGAATATCTAAGTTACGAGTTTGGCATACAACTTTAGACAATGTTAGAATTGTTTCACAACTAAACGCCACCTGGAACACCATAGTGTGATGGTGTGTCCGAACATCATAGTTATGCTCTATTGGACATGGTGCGTGCTATGATGTCTCTTGTCGTTTTACTACTATAATTTTGGGGTTATGCATTAGAGACAACTACATTCACTTTAAAAAGGGCACCATCTAAATCCGTTGAGATGACACCGTGTGAATTATGGTTTGATAGAAACCTAACCTGTCATTTCTTAATGTTTGGGGCTGCGACGCTTGTGTGGAAAATGTTTTCACCTAATGAGGTCGAACCCAAGGCGGACAAATGCATCTTCATAGAATACCCTAAGATCAGCTGGGTGAACCTTCTATCTCAGATCCAAGTGCAAAGTGTTTGTTGCTTAAACGGATCCTTGCTCGAGGAAATGTTTCTGTCGAAAGAATTGAGTGGGAGGAAGATAGAACTTGATGAGGTTGTTAAACCTTTGTTCAACCAGAGAGTAGCGCAACGCAGAAAGATGTTTCTGTGAAGCCTACGTTAGTTGAAAAGGAAGTTAATGATGATGATCATGAAGCTTCAGGATCAAGTTACTATCGAACTTCGTAGGTCGACAAGGATGTGTACTGCTCCTAAGTGGTACGACAACTCTGTCTTGAAGATCATGTTGTTGGACAACGATGAACCTACGAGCTATGGAGAAGCGATGATGGGCCCGGATTCCGACGAATGGTTAGAGGCCATGAAATCCGAGATAGGATCCATGTATGAAAACCAAGTATAGACTTTGGTAGACTTGCTCGTTAGACGGTAGGTCGTTGAGTACAAATGGACCTTTAGAATGAAGACATACACTGATGGTGAATGTCACCATTTGTAAAGCTCGACTTGTTGCAAAGTTGTTTGTGACAAGTTCAAGGAGTTGACTGCGATGAGGCTTTCTCACTCGTAGCGATGCTAAAAGTCTGTTGGAATTATGTTAGCAGTTGCTGCATTTTCAATTATGAAATCTGGCAGATGGATGTCAAAACATCGTTTCCTTAACGGTTTACTTAAGGAAAGGTTGTATGTGATACAACCAGAAGGTTTTGTCAGTCCTAAGGATGCTAAAAGATGAGCAAGCTTCAGTGATCCTTCTATGGACTGAAGCAAGCATCTCGGAGTTGGAATATACACTTTGATGAGGTGATCAAAGTTTCTGTAGTTTATACAAAGTTTACGAGAAACTTGTATTTGCAATAAAGTGAGTGGGAGCACTGTAGAGTTTCTGATAAGTATATGTGGTTGACATATTGTTGATCGGAAATAATGTAGAATTTCTGGAAGGCATAAAAGGTTGTTTGAAAAGTGTTTTTCAAAGGAAGACCTGGATAAAGCTACCTAATTGTTGAGCATCAAAATCTATAGAGATAGATCAAGATGCTTGATGAGACTTTCAATGAGTGCATACCTTGACAAGATTTTGAAAGAGTTTAAAATGGATCAGCCAGAGAAATAGTTCTCGTCTGATTTGTAAGGTGTGAAGTTGAGTGAGACTCAAAGCTCGACAACGGCAGAAGAAAGAGAAAGGACGAATGTCGTCCCCTATGCCTTAGCCATAGGCTCTATATTATGCCATGCTGTGTACCGCACCTATGTGTGCCTTGCCATGAGTCTGTCAAGGGGTACAAGAGTGGTCCAGGAGTGGATCACTGGACAGCGGTCGGAATTATCCTTAGTAACCAGAGGACTAAGGAAATGTTTCTTTATTATGGAGGTGATAAAGAGTTCGTCGTAAAGAGTTACGTCGATGCAAGCTTTAACACCTATCCGGATGACTAGTAGTAGCAATCTGGATACGTATAGTGGAGCAGCCATTTGGAAATAGTACCAAGTGGAGTGTGGTAGCAGTGTTTACGGTTTGACATAGAGATTTGCAAAGTACACACGGATCTGAATATCGCAGACCCGTTGACTATAAGACCTCTCTCACATGCAAAGCATGATCGAGCCCCAAAACTCATTGGGTGTTAGATTCATAACAATGCGAATCACATGGTGATGTGAACTAGATTATTAACTCTAGTGCAAGTGGGAGACTGTTGGAAATATGCCCTAGAGGCAATAATAAATTAGTTATTATCATATTTCCTTGTTCATGATAATCGTTTATTATCCATGCTATAATTGTATTGATCGGAGACTTAAATGCATGTGTGGATACATAGACAAAACCATGTCCCTAGTATGCCTCTAATGGACTAGCTCGTTGATCAAAGGATGGTTAAGGTTTCCTAGCCATGGACATGAGATGTCATTTGATAACGGGATCACATCATTAGGAGAATGATGTGATGGATAAGACCCAAACTACAAACATAGCATATGATCGTGTCAGTTTATTGCTACTGTTTTCTGCTTGTCAAGTATATGTTCCTATGACCATGAGATCATGCAACTCACGGATATGGGAGGAGTGCCTTGTGTGTATCAAACGTCGCAACGTAACTGGGTGACTATAAAGGTGCTCTATAGGTATCACCGATGGTGTTTGTTGAGTTGGCATGGATCGAGACTGGGATTTGTTACTCCGTGTGACGGAGAGGTATCTCGGGGCCCACTCGGTAATGCAACATCACAATAACCCTTGCAAGCAATGTGACTAATTGTTAGTTGCGGGATCTTGTATTACGGAACGAGTAAAGAGACTTGCCAGTAACGAGGTTGAATTAGGTATGGAGATACTAACGATCAAATCTCGGGCAAGTAACATACCGAAGAACAAAGGGAACGTTATACGGGATTAACTGAATCCTTGACATAGAGGTTCGACCGATAAAGATCTTCGTAGAATATGTAGGAACCAATGTGGACGTCCAGGTCCCGCCATTTGTTATTGACCGTAGAGGTGTCTCGGTCATGTCTACATAGTTCTCGAACCCGCAGGGTCTGCACACTTAAGGTTCGGTGATGTTTCGGTAGTGTAGAGATATGTATGGTGGTGACCAAAGGTTGTTCGGAGTCCCGGATGAGATCCCGGACGTCACGAGGAGCTCCGGAATGGTCCGTAGGTAAAGATTCATATATAGGATGTCCCAGTTTGGTCACCGGAAAAGTTTCGGGCTCATCGGTAGTGTACCGGGAGTATCGGTAGTGTACCGGGAGTGCCGGTAGTGTACCGGGGGACCTCCGGGAGGGGTATTTCGACCCCAAGAGGTCCATGGGCTGTGGGAGAATAATAACCAGCCCTTAGTGGGCTGGGAAAACAGCCACAAAGGCCCATGGCGCAGGAGAGAAAGTCCTAAAGCAAAAAGTGGAAAATCAGCCAATAGGAGGCAATCCTACTCCAACTAGGATTGGAGGTGAAGTAGGATTGCTCCCACCTCCTATTTCGGCCGACCCAAAGGCCTTGGCTGCCTCTCCTCTCCTATCCTCCTATATATACTAGTGGATTGGGTGGTTTTTGGACAGAATTTCCGGCCACGTGCTACCCGTTTCACCGGTGCACAGTTTCTCCTCTAGATCGGTTTTCCGCAGCGCTTAGGCGAAGCCCTGCCGGAATCACTCCACCACCATCACCGGAGCGCCGTCACGCTGCCGGTGAACTCTCTCTCCTCTCCACCTCCTCTTGCTGGATCAAGACGGTGGAGATCGTCATCAAGCTGCACGTGTGCTGAACGCGGAGGTGCCGTCCGTTCGGCGGTAGATCGGAAGGACGGTGATCGAGATCGCGAGACGGTTCGTGATGAGATCGCGGAACGGATCGTGATGAGTTCACGGGATAGATCATGATCAAGATCTTGAGACGGATCGTGATGAGATCGCGGGACGGATCGTGATGAGTTCACGGGATGGATCGTGATTGGATCGCGGGACGGATCGTGATGAGATCGCGGGACGCTCGGCGATTTGGATCGCGAAGATGTTCGACTACACCAACCGCGTTTCTTAACGCTTCCCGCTTATCAATCTACAAGGGTATGTAGATCCACTCTCCCTCTCGTAGATGCTCATCACCATGGATAGGTTTGCGTGTGCGTAGGTAATTTTTTGTTTCCCATGCGACGTTCCCCAACAGTGATTTGATCACGGGGATGCCTGAACACGGGAACGAGAAAAGAGAACAATACCGGTAACGAGGTAACTGGCATAGTGGAAAAGTTGTTGATCGACGGGGATGCCAACATGTCTCACCTCAGGTATTTGTAACATGTCGCGAAGCAACAGGAATAGCACACGGCAACTGGAGGTTCACTCGAATATTCATTCGTGTGGGTATAGGGGTCAATATGGGTGTCCACGACTCCGATGTTGATCATTGATTGTAAGGGGTTCCGGGTCATGTCTATGCTTCACCGAACCTATAGGGTCACACGCTTAAGGGTCATCTATGTGCTGAATACTAGAGAGGGAGTCTGAGAGAAAATCACCTAAAAAGTTTCGGACACCGGAAAAGTTTCGGATAGCAGAAAAGTTCCGTAGAGAGAACACCGGAACAGTTTCAGTAAAATTGAAAAGTTGTTTCAGGGGATACCTTTAAGTCAAATTGGTTTCGGCACATGCCTGATAATTCTTGGAGGGTGCCAGAATCATTGTGGAAACTTCTGGGAATTTTTCGGAAGAAAAACCGGAAATGTTCCGGAGCTGCGGGAACCGCTTCAGATGCTTTTCGCAGATGAAAATCACTAATCGGGGATTGTTCCAGATCGCATTGAAAATTATTTTAGTGGGGTACTGGGAATGTTCTAAGCCCACATAAATATTTTTAGTTCGACCGAACGCTGAAAAATGTCGTCGTGAATAGTGAAAGTGCTTTTTGGGAGAAAATATCTCGTGAATAGTGGAAACTCTATTATGAATAGTGGGAAACACTATTGGGTGAAAATATCTCATGACTAGTGAAAAGACTATTACAAAATAGTAGAAAACACTATTGTGAATAGTGGGAAACACTATTTATGAAATAGTGGAATCACTATTATGAATAGTGAAAATATCTGAGGGCATTTTGGTATTTTTACCATAGTCTCTCACCCTATAAATAAGGGTGAGGAGGCAGCCCAAAAATTGACTCCTTCTCACATACAAGTGCCATTGCCATGATCTGACTTCTTCTCTCCCTCCCAGCAAAATAGTTTTGTAGAGTCGAAAGGTTGTCTGGGTTCCGGCAGGAACTAGTTCTAGATGGCGAGGCCCTGCCGGATAGATGACACCGTATGTGTGCAACTCTATAGAGAGATCATAGTTTCGGTCTTAGTTCGAGAGTGCCCCCGAAGGGCTGTCCGTGTGACCGTCCGAGTTTCGAAGGTCCTCCCGAAGGGCTGTCCGAGTGACAGTCCATGTTTTGGAGGTCCTCCCGAAGGGCTGTCCGCGACACCGTCAGGGGGACTGTCTGACCGCCTCCCGGAGGGCTGTCCGAGGGGCAGATGAGGGTATACATCCTCGCGGTTGGGAGGTTGTAAATCCTAGTTGCGGGTATCTGCACCGCCGATCGTCATCGACTCTACTTTCGCTGCGCTACGAGTCGGTAACGAAATGATCAAACCTTGTATGCAGTCTTCAAGTGGTCCTGGGCTGGTGCGTAGGTCGGAATTTTTTTGTTTTCTGCTGCATTACCCTTCAGAAAGAAGAATTATGATAAATCTAACCATAGCATGAAACATGTGGATCCAAATCAGCCACTTACGAAGCAACACATAAACTAGGGTTTAAGCTTCTGTCACTCTAGCAACGCATCATCTACTTACTACTTTCCAATGCCTTCCTCTAGGTCCAAACAATGGTGAAGTGTTATGTAGTCGACGTTCACATAACACCACTAGAGGAGATACAACATACATCTCATCAAAATATCGAACGAATACCAAATTCACATGATTACTTATAACAAGACTTATCCCATGTCCTCGGGAACAAACGTAACTACTCACGAAGCATATTCATCTTCATAATTAGAGGAGTATTAATGATGATCAAGGAACTGAACATATGATCTTCCACCAAGTAAACCAATTAGCATCAACTACAAAGAGTAATCAACACTACTAGCAACCCACAAGTATCAATCCGAGGTTTTGAGACAAAGATCGGATACAAGAGATAAACTAGGGTTTGGAGAGGAGATGATGCTGATGAAG
Organism: Hordeum marinum; assembly: GCA_022496015.1. Lineage (NCBI taxonomy): Eukaryota > Viridiplantae > Streptophyta > Magnoliopsida > Poales > Poaceae > Hordeum > Hordeum marinum. The sequence continues at coordinate 271,247,358 of CM039678.1, forward strand.
ATGTTTATGGAGATTGACCCCCTCTCGATGAGAGGATCGTTGGTGACGATGATTGCTTCGATTTCCCCCTTCGGGAGGGAAGTTTCCTCGGCAGGATCGCCTTGGCAGAGCTCGAGATTGGTTCTACCCAAGTTCCGCCTCGAGATGGCGGCGCTTCGTCCTGAAAGCTTTGTTATGATTTTTTCCAGGACGAAACCCTCAGTATAGCAGAAGATGGGCATCGGAGGGCTGCCAGGTGGGCCTCAAGCCCCTGGGACGCGCCCAGGGGGGTAGGGCATGCCCTGCAGGCTTGTGGCTACCTGGTGGGCCCCTGATGTATTTCTTTCGCCCAATATTTTTTATATATTCAAAAATAATTCTCCGCAGATTTTCAGGACTTTTGGAGTTCCGCAGAATAGGTATCTCAGATTTGCTCCTTTTCTCGTCCAGAACTCCAACTGCCAACATTCTCCCTCTTTATGTAAACCTTGTAAAATAAGAGAGAAAAGGCATAAATGTTGTACCAAAATATGTAATAATAGCCCATAATGCAATAAATATCAATATAAAATCATGATGCAAAATGGACGTATCAACTCCCCCTAGCTTAGACGTCGATTGTCCTCAAGCGAAAGCCGAAATCGATAATTATGCCCACATGTTTAGAGATAGAGGTGTCAATAAAATAAAATACGGACATGAAGGCATCATGATCATCTTTAGAACAACAACATATATTGACATATAATTTATTATGCTAAAGTAATAATTCTAGCAAAGTATGAATCAAGAACTCTTTTGAGAACCAACAAACTATGATCTCGGTCATTGAAACAATTCCAATTTATCATAACGTAGGAAAGAGTCAATATAAGAGCTTGTAAAGCAAACCCACATAGTCAATCATCTTTTACTCTTTCACAATTGCTAACACTAACGAGGTACCTATGAATTCAAAGTTTCAATCGGACACAGAGAAAGATAGGGGCTTATAGTGTTGCCTCCCAACTATTTACCTCAAGGGTAATGTCAACGGTAATGACTCATGCTCGTCCACTTCCGAGTGGATATATGTGCCTAGATCATTCCCCAACACGTGACACTTGCCAGAAAATAAAGGCGAAAATAGAGAAGGTGATGGAAATCACCACGACTCTTGCATAAAGGTAAGAACTAGAAAATAAAAGTAAAAGATAGGCCCTTCGCAAAGGGAAGCAGAGGTTGTCATGCGCTTTTATAGTTGGATGCACAATCTCTTAATGCAAAAGAACGTCACTTTATATTGCCCCTTGTGATAGAGAACTTTATTATGCAGTCCGTCGCTTTTATTTCTTCCCTATCACAAGTTCGTATAAATTTTATTTTCCTCACATTAATAGATCACACATATTTAGAGAGCAATTTTTATTGCTTGCACCAATGACAACTTACTTGAAGGATCTTATTCTATCCTTAGGTAGGTATGGTGGACTCTCATGGCAAACTGGGTTAAGGGTGTTTGGATGTACAAGTAGTATCTCTACTTGGTACGGAGGTTTTGGCTGATATTAGGTGGAAGCAAGCGACACATGTTGAGGGATCCATAACAATATAACTTCTATTCGGAAATAAGCAAACGTAAACCATTATGTTGTCTTCCTTGTCCGACATCAACTTCTTAACATATAATATTTTAATGAGTGCTCACAATCACAGAAGATGTCCAACATAATATATGTATATGTGAACTTCTCTTTCTTTATTACTTCCTTTTAATTGCCCCAATGACTAACAGCTATGTTTGTCAACCCCCAACAAGTTTCAATCGACATACTTATTGTATGTGAAGTCATCACTCCCCATAAGATTGTCATATGTACTCTTTGCTTTTATTCTATACATCTTTCTACTTCATCTTTCTCAAGATCAAGATCATGCCAAACAAGAAAAAGCCCTCAACTCAAAAGAAATTTTTATTAGATAACTCACGGACTTGCTTAAACAAGAGGAATCATAAAGCAAAGACTCAAAACTAGATCACACGAAAACTTTATTCTACTTGATCAAGATATAACCAAAAGGATCGAACTCAGGAAAGATGATAAAAATAAAAGTAAAAGTAAAAATAAAATATGTGATGGTGATACGATACCGGGGCATCTCCCCTAAGTTTGGCACAAGCCAAGGGGAGTACCCATACCCATGTGTTTAGTTGTCTTGCTTCTGAGGTAGCGATGCTATATACTTGGCGATGAGGCCCTTCAGAATGCGATTCTCCTCCTCAAGCTTGTTATTTTCCTGTCTGAGGTCCATTATTTCCTTGTGAAGTTTCTCAGCGATGGTTAGAGCACCCTTAACCCATGGATGTTCCATCGCTGCGAGGGAAGAAGCAACACCCCGTTTCATATTTTTAAAAGTAAGAAATTTAGCATTGGAAGGGATAACCGAATTCGGAATTGCTGAGTTCTGAAGTTATCTTAGCATGGCTCCCGGTTGTGGATGAGAGGTAACTTCCTGGTTTTCCTCCATGGAATCTATCCTTTTCAAGTAGGTCTCCATCTCTTCCTTTGTAGCCTGCCCGAAGTAGTTCTCCCCGACCGACTCTTGCGATGACATCTTGCTCTAAATCTGCTACAGAAACAACTCAAAACAAAAACATGAGGTATTGTCGTGATACGAGAGTCAAAACCTTCGGGAGATTATATAATGAATTTTTGCCAACCCGAAGGAGTATGCAACAAGAAAACGGAGTCCGGAAGGTGCACAGGGTGGCCACAAGCCCCAGGGGCGCGCCTAGGGGTAGGGCGCGCCCTGCAGGCTTGTTGCCTCCTCGTGCACTATTCGGAGTACTTTAAATTTTCCTAATTTTTTAAATATTCCAAAACAGATAAAAATTGCCATTGAAAAAGTTTTGGATTCTTTTTTACTTACCGTACCACATACCTGTTCCTTTTCGGAGTCTGAAACGTTCTGGTAAGTCTCCCTAATGTACTCCTCCAGAGTTATGGTGTTGATGACATTGGTTTCAATATTTATGGGAGTACATGATATATAATGTTTGATTCTTTGACCGTTCACCACCTTCGGGTTTGTGCCTTCGGCGTTGTTAATCTTGATGGCACCGGAACGGTATACCTCCTCGATAACATAAGGACCTTCCCACTTAGAGAGAAGTTTTCCTGCAAAAAATCTTAAACAAGAATTGTATAGCAAGACATGATCATCTACATTAAATTCATGTTTTTGTATCCTTCTATCATGCCATATCTTAACCTTTTCCTTAAACAACTTGGCATTCTCATAGGCTTGGGTTCTCCATTCGTCAAGTGAGCTAATGTCAAATAACCTCTTCTCACCAGCAAGTTTGAAATCATAATTTAGCTCTTTGATTGCCCAATAAGCTTTATGTTCTAGTTCTAGAGGTAAGCGACATGCTTTATCATAAACCATCTTATACGGAGACATACCCATAAGATTTTTGTAAGCAGTTCTATAAGCCCACAATGCATCGTCAGGTTTCTTAGACCAATTCTTCCTAGATCTATTAACAGTCTTCTGCAAAATCAATTTAATTTCTGTTTTACTCAATTCTACTTGACCACTAGACTGAGGATGATAAGGAGATGCAATTCTATGATTAACATCGTATTTAGCGAGCAATTTACGGAAAGCACCATGAATAAAGTGTGAACCACCATGAGTCATCAAATATCTAGGGACTCCAAATCTAGGGAAAATAACTTCTTTAAGCATTCTAATAGAAGTGTTATGATCAGTGCTACTAGTTGGAATAGCTTCTACGCACTTAGTAACATAATCAACCACAACTAGAATATGAGTATACCCGTTAGATTGTGGAAAAGGCCCCATATAATCAAAACCCCAAACATCAAATGGTTTGATAACAAGAGAGTAATTCATAGGCATTTCCTGACGTCTACTAATATTACCAACTCTTTGACATTCATCACAAGACAAGACAAACTTACGAGCATCCTTGAAGAGAGTGGGCCAATAAAACCCAGATTGTAATACCTTATGTGCAGTTCTAACTCCAGCGTGGTGGCCTCCGTAGGCTTCGGGGTGACACTTGCGTAAGATCTGTTCCTATTCATGCTCAGGTACACACCATCTAATAATACCATCTACTCCTTTATAAAGGTGTGGGTCATCCCAAAAGTAATGCGTTAAATCATATAAGAACTTTTTCTTTTGTTGGTATGTGAAACTAGGAGGTATAAACTTAGCAACAATGTAATTGGCATAGTTAGCATACCAAGGAGCATTATGTGAAGCATTCACGACAGCTAATTGTTCATCAGGAAAGCTATCATCAATAGGTAGTGGGTCATCAAGAACATTTTCTAAACTAGACAAGTTATCTGCCACAGGGTTATCAGCATCCTTTCTATCCATGATATGCAAATCAAATTTTTGTAGCAGAAGGACCCACCTAATAAGTATAGGTTTGGTATCTTTCTTTTCTATAAGGTACTTAATAGCAGCATGATCAGTGTGAACAGTTACTTTGTAATTAACAGTATAAGGTCTAAACTTATCACAAGCAAACACGACTGCTAAAAATTCTTTTTCATTAGTAGCATAGTTTCTTTGAGCACTGTCTAGAGTTTTACTAGCATAATGGATAACATTTAATTTCTTATCGACTCTTTGTCCTAGAATAGCACCAACAGCCTAGTCACTAGCATCACACATAATTTCAAAGGGTAGGTTCCAGTCGGGTGGTTGAACAACAGGTGCAGTAATCAGGGCATTATTTAGAATCTCAAATGCTTCCACACAATCGTCATCAAAAATGAAACGGACATATTTTTGCAAAATATTTGTGAGAGGCCTAGAAATCTTAGAGAAATCTTTGATAAACCTCCTATAGAAACCAACATGACCAAGGAAACTTCTTATACCTTTGATATCCGTAGGACACGAGATTTTTTCAATGGCATGAACTTTAGCTTTATCAACTTCAATACCTCTTTCGGAGATCTTGTGTCCCAAGACAATACCTTCATTAACCATAAAGTGACACTTTTCCCAGTTCAAGACAATATTAGTTTCTTCACATCTCTGCAAAATTCAATCAAGGTTGCTCAAACAATCATCAAATGAAGTTCCGTAAATGGAAAAATCATCCATGAAAACCTCGAGAATCTTTTCACAAAAGTCAGAGAATATAACCATCATACATCTTTGAAAGGTAGCAGGTGCATTGCATAAACAAAAAGGCATACGCCTATAAGCAAAGGTAATGTTGTGGGAATGAGCCTGACAGTAGATGGTAGGGGTACGTAAGGAGAGGGCAGAGTCCTAGCTACGGCGAGGGTGTACACACGAATGTATGAGTTCAGGCCCCTCTCGTGGAGCTAACAGCCCTACATCTCAGCGCTCAGGAGCTTATGTCGTGTGGAATATATAGATTACAATGGTTGATAACCCTTGTGCAAGAGGGGAGGGGCGGCTCATATAAAGTTCGCTACCCCTCATAATTACCCAACATCTAAGGGTCCGATCGTGAGGTTAAAGTCCGTCGTTACTGGTAACGTACGTAATAAAAGATATTAATGACGATTGAACCAACGTCTGCCCATTGGGCTCTTGATGATGGCTCCTGGTCTTCTGGCGTCGAGTGAGAACGAGGTCTTCCAAGTGACACACGGCTGCCGAGTGAAGGAAGGAGTCTCCGAGTGGATAGCCTGTCGAGTGACTTTGAACGTCTCCTGGAATCCAATCGGAAGTTTATGCTTGATCTTCAAGTCCTCCAATGTAGTGTCCTTAGGTAGGGTATGTAGGCCTTGCCTAGGACCCTACCCTAGGTACATATCTTCTTCATTAGCCCCCGAATGGATCGGGGTTCAAGTGGTGAAATGGGGGTATCAATGCCAATCTTGAATTAGGGCATCAAATCTTCCGAATGATATTCGAGGTTTCAATGAAACTTGCATCGACTGAACTCTGAGAATTGATGTCAATTCAGGATCAACATGCCAAATCTTCGGAATGATATTCGGGGCTTCAACGAAACTTGCGTCAATTGAATTCTTCTCCATTCGCCCGGATCCATTCAGCCTTAAAAGTGCTCGAGTGGATGTTCAATGCCTATATGGCTCCGAGTGAACCGAAAGCATCTTTGGAGGTGACGGGTCGGTCTGTCAGACCCGGATTTTGCGGGATACGAAAATTTGGGAAGCGCGTGCGTGCGATGATAACGCCACGATCAGGGCAAGTGGAGGCACGATGCCTCGATTCTCACGTCGGTCATATCGCCACGTACCGGGCACTCGGCGGAGTATAAAGCTCCACGCGCCGCGATTTGCACAGTACCTTCGCCCATTCTTTCTCCTTTCCTCCGCCTCCTTTGCCTCTAGCGCCCCACTCCATTCCTCCCCGACGAGCGCCGCCGCGCCAATGACGAAGAACGCGACGGAGAAGCTGGAGCGAGCCAAGAAGGGGGCGACGAAGGCCAAGGGCAAAAAGGCCTCGACCGTCCGATTCACCGCGCAGCAGGATGGATGCAGGGTGACTTCCTCCCTTCGATGTTCACCTGCGAGGACATCGACGGCTTGGTTTCTAACAGGCTCGTGGCAGAAGGAGCTCGGAGGCTGCCGGGGGGAGAGCGCGAGCCGGAGCCACGCGACGGGGAGCGGGTCCTCCTCCTCTCCCATGTCGAAAGAGGTTTCTCCATGCCCCCTCATCCGTTCTTTAGAGGGTTCTTGAATTTCTTTGGCGCTCAACTGCATCATTTCCCACCAAATACCATCGCGTACTTGTCGTCGTTAGTAACTTTGTGCGAGTGCTTACTGGGGTGTCCTCCCAACTGGGACTCTTTAAGCACATTTTTACGGTTAGATCTCAAACGGTGAAGAAAGCGGACCCGTCGGATGGAAAAACCCATGTGCTGCAGCTGTGTGGGGGTTTGGGGCTTCAGAAGAGAGCGCAACGTTCTTTCCCTGCCATGACTTTCCCTGAATCCGTTAGAGGCTGGCAGTCGACTTGGTTCTATTGCAAGGACGCAGCTTCACCCAACATGTCGACTGGCCTTCCCCCTACACCTCTAACCGCCCAACTACCCCCAAGTCCTTAAAGGTGACTGAAGAGGAATAGATTCAGGTGACGACCTTGGTGGACGCCATGGTGAAATTGGTCCGGGGTGGAGTGACTGGCCTGGATCTGTTGGAGACTTTTCTCAGTCGACGAATTCAGCCTCTCCAAGCCAAAGATCACACCATGTGGCATTATGCGGGCCCAGAGGACTCGACCAGGAAGCATCCAGAGGAGGTTCCGCAAAAGACTGTTGAGCAATGGCTTCGCATTATCACCGGGGCGTGCGACAACCCCGTGGGAGCCAAGAGGATCCTCCCTTACTCAGCCGAGAACCCACCGAAGAATCTTGTAAGATGTACTTTGTCGAATGAAGTACTTGTATTGTCGAGTGATATACATTGATTTTTAGACCGACTTCCTTGTTGGAATTATGCAGGAATGGACGAACTTGCACTCGCCAGTTCCCAATGGGAACCAACCTGAAGATGGCGTAGTGAACAAAGGTGGCAGTGTGGACGGCGACGATCCCTCTGTCTCTGAGGACGAATATGAAGACTCCGATGAAGAAGAAGAAGTCGAGTCACCTCCCTAGCGCGAAGGCCGCACCAAGTCCTGCCAGGATCCGACAGCTATTGAGGACAGGGCTCCGGGCCCTAGTGAGAAGAACCTGAAGCAGAGTCGCCCTTCAACTGTTGAGTCGAGTGAGAGACTGGCCAAGCAGCCGAAGCAAATCACGACCAAACCTCACGAGTCTCTACCTCGCATGAGGATGGTCGTACCTGTCATCTCCACATAAGTATTTATTTTTGAATTCTTTCTGTCGACTATGACCTTGAGTTGTAGCTAACTGAGTGTTGTTCGATCCGTCAGAGCCGCTACGTTTGTAACCTTGCCTCATCGAGACGGAGGGGAGGCGATAGACATTGACACTGCTGATGCTGCCACTTCTCATAGAGGTTAATAAGTTCTTGATACATCCGGATGGGATTCGTCACTTGCAAAATTTAACACTGTCGGTTGATGTTGCAAAGATCATATAGCTGGAAGACGACGAGGAACACCTAGACACTTCGCGCACTCGCACCAGAAGAGCTTCATCAGCGCAGACACTTCAGCGTTTGACTGCAGAGTCCTCCCAGGGGATAGGTGACTTGACACAAATCAGAGCTGAACCTGCAGTACCTCTGTCGAATGCCCCTCCAGCTGTCTCGACCATCGTGACATCGACTCCAACCGGACCTGCTCAGACTGCTTCAGCTACCCCAGCAACTATGCCAATCCCGCCTATGACGACTTTCTCTCTCCATCGCATCCCGGAAGATTAGACCGGAGCTGCGAAGGAGGCTATGATCCAAGCAGAGCAGATAATGCTGCGAACCAAGGAGGCGTACGAGGCCAGCAAGCTGGCTTACGATGTCAGCGCAGCCCTCCGCACCAATGTCCGAGTAAGTTCGATCGTAAGTACATTTCGGATTGAATTCTTGTCTTTTCTTGACTGTACACCTAGTGGGTGATTATTTTGCACTTGTAGAATGTTTGAAATTTCTCCACTCGAATAGGTCGGGTCGTAGTCGAGTAGGATTTGGATCGATAGTACACGTGGTACTAGAGTCACTCGACATGTCGAGTGCATTTTTTCTGACGAGTTACTCGACGGATCGAGAGTTAACCATTTCAGTGGGGGCACTCTGAGTGCACCCATTGGGTGTAGTCCCCGAGACCACTGTCAAGTGCTTGCATCGGCAGGGGTCTTAGAGCTTGTCGTATCCACCACTCTGCAGTTATGTTGTAGGTTTCATGGACATCATTGATAAACCATGATATGATGCTACATAAGGATAGAATGCACTTCTCAGAGTGATGGACATTCCAATGATGGATGTTTCTATTGCTCAACTAATCGAGAGTTGGCAGATCCAGTGGGGGCACGCTAAGTGCACCCACTGGGTGTAGTCCCCGAGACCGCTGTCGAGTGCTTGCATCGGCAGGGGTCTTAGGGTTTATTGTATACGGGATACATTTCGCCTTGGATCACACCACTCCGAAGCTACCTTGTAGGTTTCATGGATATTATTGACAAACCATGATATGACGCTACATAAGGATAGATTGAACTTCACAGAGTAGGGAGGCGCGTCACTCGACGGGTCGAGTGACGGGTGAATGTTCTGACAGGGCTGACCTTGTCGAATGTTTTAATAACCAGTGGGGACACGCTAAGTGCACCCACTAGGTGTAGTCCCCGAGGCTACTATTAATTGCAGACGATAAGCAGTAGTCTTGAAAACTTGTCGTACGCGGAGTACTGGAGTCACTCGACATGTCGAGTGCATTTTTTTTGACGAGTTACTCGATAGGTCGAGAGTTAACCGTCTCAGTGGGGGCACTCTAAGTGCACCCACTGGGTGTAGTCCCCGAGACCGCTGTCGAGTGCTTGCACTGGCAGGGGTCTTAATAAAGACAACCCTGAATTTGTTTACGGCGCACGGAGCGCTAGGGCTACTCGACATGTCGAGTGAATTTTTTTGCTTGAATTCTTCTTCCCCTAGACATGGGCTTCATGGACATCATAGGTCAACCAATATATGACATTGTTCCTAGGTTGTAAGACAGTCATTCGACGGTATTCATAGCCCAGTCGACCATCCTTGGCATTACTTGCCGATTGAATTTCTTTCTTTTGTTGATTTCAGAGGGCTTGCGAACTTGGGACGTGGTACAAGGATCTGGAGGATGAAAGGAACTAGCTGCGTGTGGATCTGGAAGCCTCCAACAATGCTTTGGAGCGAGCGCGTGCTGAGCCGAAGTCTCTGGGAGGTAATTACTGTTGACTTTCTGCATTCCCATCTTCACTCTTCGTGTTTTGAACCGAGTGCTCTCACTCGAACAGACGTGCGCAATGAAAATCATCGACTCCAAGCGCGACTCAACAATGTTGTTTCTTTAGATTCCATGAAGAAGGCGTGGAGGAAAAGGACAAAAACCTTGCCGACGCCCAATGAGTGGCCAGGGACAAGACCGAAGCTGCAGATCGGAAGCTGGCGGCCGCCAAGAAGTTGGAGGAGGAGAACGCAAAGCTGAAGCAAGAGCGAGTGGACCTCGTCAAAAGGGCTGAGCAGCTGAACAAAAGGAGCAATGGCCTGGAGAAGCACTTGGGCGAATTCTCAAGGAAGATGTATATCCTACTCGACGGTGAGTGTTTCTTGTCGACTGAAGTTTGTAAAATCTTTGAGGGTCGTAGCTCACCGATTCTCCTCCCATTCCAACTCTTCAACAGAATTCTGCCAAGACTTCGAGAAGGAGACAGAGGAAGTTGAGCCCAATCTGGATCCCACTAAGTCACCTATCGCAGACGCAGTGCACATGAACATGCTCAGACTCAATTTCCGGCTCCAGGGCATCCAGGCATATCTTGTCTAACTGAAATCTTCAATGGAGAGAATTGACAAGGAGCTATGGCCTAAGGACACCCTTCAGCTCGACCTCAACTTGATGATGTCTCGCCTGAACGAACTTCCAAGTCGAGTGCAGGCCTGGAAGAAATCCGCTGCTCGCTGCGGGGCCGATGTGGCATTATCACTCGTCAGGGTCCATTGCAGGGACGTGAGGGAAGAGAAGCTGAAGGAGCTCCGGGTGGTTAACACGAAGAAACTCCAGTTTGAGGACTTCATGGAAACCATAATTGAAGCAGCCACCAGAATCGCTGACGGCATCGACTTGGACACTTTTGTCGAGCCAGCCAGCCCGTCAAATGCTTTTAAAACTTGGTCTTTGGAAGAAAAACTTTTATTCGCCTCGGTATGCCGAGTGGAATTTGTGAGAGCCTGGCTTAATAGGAATGATAGACTACTCATATCAACAAGGAATTCCTTCTTTTCCGGGAGCCCACTCGAAAAGAACTCCAAAGTTAAGCATGCTTGGCTTGGAGCGATTCTAGGATGGGTGACCGACTGGGAAGTTGGTCCCGGGTGCGCACGAGTGAGGACAAAGTGCACAGGAAAGACTAGTGTTTGTCTGTGGGGCCAGTCTAGATCCCGCCAGGCATAACGGGGTGTTACAATTGGTATCAGAGCCGACCCTTGCGGTTACACGGGCATGCGCGGGTCAGGTGCACGGGCATGTGGCGCATGGCGTGTGTGGCCCATCGTGGCACACAACATGGCATATGTGCCAGACTGGATGCGCATACGTGTGCCAAAAGGGAACGTTCCTGATGGGCCGACGAGGACGTCGGTGCCTTTGAGTGGGGGTGTATGTGAGATCCTGGCTTAATAGGAATGAGACTACTCATATCAACAAGGAATTCCTTCTTTTCCGGGAGCCCACTTGAATAGAACTCCAAAGTTAAGCGTGCTTGGCTTGGAGCGATTCTAGGATTGGTGACGGAGTGGAAAGTTGGTCCCGGGTGCACACGAGTGAGGACGAAGTGCGTAGGAAAGACTAGTGTTGGTCTGTGAGGCCAGTCTAGATCCCGCCAGGCGTAACGGGGTGTTACAGAATTGTATCCCTTAAAACTTCATTCGAGCCTTAGTCCTGAGCACGCTTGCTTCTTTACGAAACGTTTATCCGCGATTTACCCTTTGGATTCTATTCGCATTTGGCTTTCAATCGTTTGTTCGACTGAGTATGTTTTTAGTATTAGGCGAAAACATGTACGCAACTAAGCCCCCGAGTGTAAGGATTGCTCATCACTCGGAGTAGTTTAAAACTTAGGCGAATGTTGATTCGCAGCTAAGCTGTCGAGTGAATGGATTGCTATCCACCCGACGTTTTTTTTAACTTAGGCGAAACGTGTTTGCAGCTAAGCCCCCGAGTGTGAGGATTGCTCATCACTCGGAGTAGTTTAAAACTTAGGCGAATGTCGGTTCGCAGCTAAGCTGTCGAGTGAATGGATTGCTATCCATCCGACGTTTTTTTTAACTTAGGCGAAACGTGTTCGCAGCTGAGCCCCCGAGTGTGAGGATTGATCATCACTCGGAGTAGTTTAAAACTTAGGCAAATGTCGATTCGCAGCTAAGATGTCGAGTGAATGGATTGCTATCCACCCGACGTTTTTTTAACTTAGGTGAAACGTGTTCGCAGCTAAGCCCCCGAGTGTGAGGATTGCTCATCACTCGAAGTTATTTTTGAACTTAGGCGAATATCGATTCGCAGCTAAGCTGTCGAGTGAATGGACTGCTATTCACCAGACAAGGTTTTTAACTTAGGCGAAACATGTTCGCAGCTAAGCCCCCGAGGGTGAGGATTGCTCATCACTCGGGGTATCTTTGAACCTAAGTGAAGACGGATTCGCGAATAGGCTGTCGAGTGAATGGATTGCTATCCACATGACAGGGTTTTTAACTTAGGCGAAAGCATGTTCGCAGCTAAGCCCCCCAGTGTGAGGATTGTTCATCACTCGAAGTATTCCCAAGAATGAAACTGTACGATTGGAATCGAATAAAATATATTGCCAAAATGTGAATTGCATTGATGAAGTATTCTTATTACATCAGAGGATTCTTCTGTCTCAAGTATAAAAACACCGGAGCAGATCTGCATTCCAGGCTCGTGGCTCATCTATCCGCTTCATGAGATTGTACAAATGATAGGCTCCGTTGTTTAGCACCTTAGTGATGAAAAAAGGACCTTCCCATGCAGGAGCAAGCTTGTGAGGTCGGTGTTGATTCACTCGAAGCACCAAGTCTCCCTCATGAAACGGCCGACTCTTGACATACTTCGCATGGAAACACCGCAGGTCCTGCTGATAGGCAGTAGTTCGGATCAGAGCCATCTCTTGTTCCTCCTCTAGAAGATCTACGCCGTCCTGTCTGGCTTGTTTAGCTTCAGCCTTAGAATACAGCTCCACTCGAGGAGAATTGTGGAACAAGTCACTCGGCAATACGACTTCAGCACCATAGGCCAGGAAGAAAGGAGTCCGTCCAGTCGACCGATTTGGAGTAGTTCTCAGGCCCCATAACACAAACGGCAGCTCAGTTACCCAGGCACCAACAGCATGATCCAGGTCACACATGAGACGAGGCTTAAGACCTTGCAAGATGAGGCCATTGGCTTGCTTGACTTGCCCATTGGTTTGCAGGTGAGCGACAGATGGATAATCTACCCGAGTGCCCTGAGAGTTGTAGAAGTTCCTGAATTTTTCCGAGTCAAAATTAGTGTTGTTGTCTGTGATGATGCTGTGTGGAATACCGTATCGATAAATTATCTCTCTCATGAATGTGACCGCCGTGCGGGGGTTCATCTTCTTGATTGGCTTGGCTTCTATCCACTTGGTGAATTTGTCGACTGTTACCAGCAAGTGAGTGAATCCTCCTTTTCCGGGTCGAAAGGGGCCAACCATGTCGAGTACCCAAACAGCAAATGACCATGCAAAAGGAATTGTCTTCAGAGTAGATGCCGGCTTGTGTGACAAGTTTGCATAGACTGGCAACCATCACAAAGATTAACGATGTCTTTAGCCATCTCATTAGCTCATGGCCAGTAAAAACCAGCTCGGTATGATTTAGCGACAATCGTCCTTGAGGATGCATGGTGGTCGCGTGTTCTCGAGTGAATCTCGTCTAGAATCATTCGACCTTCCTCGGGGGAAATGCAGCGCTGTGTAACACCAGTCACACTCTCTCTGAACAGCTGATCTCCCATAACAGTGAAAGCCTTGGACCTGTGCACAATCTGTCGAGCCTCTGTTTCATCTTCAGGGAGCTCTTGTATGAGGATATAGGCAATGTAAGGCACAGTCCAATCGGGAGTGATAACCAGAATCTCCATGACTAGGTCAATCACTGTAGGGACATCGACTTCTGTCGGGTCAGTGGGACTCAAAGCTTGTGGGGGCTCTTCGGTGAAAGGATCTTCTTGAACCAAAGGAGTGTGCAAGTGCTCCAAGGAACACCGCTAGGGACAGGCCGTCGAGTGGAACCAATCTTGGATAGCTCATCGGCCGCCTAATATTTCAGTCGGGGAACATGATGAAGTTCCAGGCCTTCGAATTTCTTCTCCAACTTTTGGACTGCATTGCAGTATCCAGTCATAGCAGGGTTTTGAACATCCCACTCTTTCATCACTTGATTCACCAACAGATCTGAGTCGCCATAAACCATCAGGCGCTTGACGTCGAGTGAGATAGCCATGCGCAATCCATACAAAAGTGCTTCATACTCTGCCTCATTGTTGGAGGAATCGAAGTGAATTTGCAAGACATAGCTGAGCTTGTCGCCCCTGGGAGATATCAAGACAACACCAGCACCGGACCCATTCAACATTTTGGAGCCGTCAAAGAACATTGTCCAATGTGTCAAGTGAACTTGGATAGGCTGTTGCTGTTCAATCCACTCGGGCATGAAATCTGCCAATGCTTGGGACTTGATTGCTTTTTTGGCTTCGAATATGATGTCAAAGTGTCCAAGCTCGATCGCCCATTTAGCCACTCGACCTGATACGTCTTGATTATTGAAAATCTTAGACAAAGGAGCATCACCGGTGACTGAAATCGAGTGGTCTTGGAAATAATGAGCCACCTTCTTTGTTGATAGGTAAATACCATAAACCAACTTCTGATAGTGTGGATATTTTTGCTTTGAGGGGGACAAAACTTCTGAGACATAATAGACAGGTCGCTAGACTTTATAAGCTTTACCCTCCTTTTCCCGCTCGATAGTTAGGACTGTACCGACGACCTGATTTGTGGCCGCAATGTACAGGAGCAAGGGCTCTTTGCTTACAGGAGCGGCAAGCACCGGCTGGGTGGAGAGCAGGGCTTTGAGCTCGGCAAAGGCTGCTTCGGCTTCGGGAGTCCACTCGAACGTGTCGGACTTCTTCATCAATTGATATAAAGACAGAGCCTTCTCACCAAGACGAGAAATGAATCAACTCAATGCTGCCAGGCAACTTATGAGCTTCTGAACGTCGTGCTCGCACGGGAGTCTTCATACGGGTAATGGCGCTGATTTACTCAGGGTTGACATCAATTCCTCGCTCAGAAACGAGAAAACAGAGTAACTTGCCACCAGGGACGCCGAAAGTACATTTGGCCGGATTCAGCTTTATGTCGAATCGCCTCAGATTGGCGAATCTCTCGGCCAAGTTAGCCAGCAGTTCGGAACCTTTGCGAGACTTGACCACTATATCGTCCATGTACCCCTCGACATTTCGAGGTATCTGGTCAAGTAAACATTTCTGAATCATGCGCATAAAAGTAGCTCCAGCATTCTTGAGACCAAAAGGCATAGTGATGTAACAAAACACCCGAATGGGGTGATGAAGGTTGTCTTTATTTAGTCTGGGCCATACAAACGGATCTAATGGTACCCAGAGTAAGCATCCAAAAACTATAAACGCTCACACCCCGCGGTCGAGTCAACAATTTGATCTATGCGGATGAGCAGAAAATGATCTTTTGGGCACACCTTATTGAGATGTTTGAAGTCAATGCACATGCGCAACGACTTATCTTTCTTTGGTACCATCACAACATTCGAGAGCCACTCAGAGTGGTAAATCTCCCGAATGAACTTGGCTTGCAAGAGACGGGCCACTTCTTCTCCGATTGCCTTGCGCTTCTCCGCCGCTGAGCGACGCAAATGCTCCATGACGGGTTAGGCTTTCGGATCCACTCGCAAACGGTGCTCAGCCAGCTCCTTGGGAATCGCCGGCATATCAGCAGGCTTCCATGCGAAGATATCCCAGTTCTCACGGAGGAACTAGATGAGATCGGCTTCCTATTTACTGTCAAGTGTTGATGAGATATTCGTCGGGGCAACAGTAAGATCCGTCGGGTGGATATGTACCTTCTTCGCTTCCCTTGCCTACTGAATTGCCGACTCGGAAGCCGGCTTCTTTGCGCGGAGCAAATCAGCAAGGTGAGTGGTTTTCTTGTACTCCTCCAACTCAACCATGACCATCTGGTGATCGGCGATCTTGGAGCCTTACTAGAGGCATTCCTCGGCCCGCTGTCGATTGCCAGTGACCGTGATCACGCCCTTAGGGCCTGGCATCTTCAACTTGAGATACACGTAACATGGTTAGGCCATGAAATGTGCATACGCGGGTCGACCCAAAATGGCATGGTAGGCACTCTAAAAATCCACGACTTCAAACGTCAACTTTTCTTTTTGGAAACTTTTGTCATTCCCGAATGTCACATCCAATGCTATCTGCCGAGTGACTTGGCCTTTTTTCCTGGGATGACCCCGTGAAATTGTATGTTGCTTTCACTCAGACGGGACATTGGAATGCCCATCCCTTTCAGGGTATCCGCATAGAGAATGTTCAGGCCGCTGCCACCGTCCATGAGGACCTTTCTAAGTTGATACCCCACCCCTACCAGATCAACTACTAGACAAATACTAGAGCCTGTCGACCGGGAGTGGCCACATGAGCAGGAAAGACTAGTGTTTATCTATGGGGCTAGTCTAGATCCCGCCAGGCGTAACGGGGTGTTGCAATTGGTATCAGAGCCGACCCTTGCAGTTACACGGGCATGCGCGGGTTAGGTGCACGGGCATGTGGTGCATGGCGTGTGTGGCCCATCATGGCACACAACATGGCATATGTGCCGGACTGGATGCGCATACGTGTGCCAAAAGGGAACGTTCCTGATGGGCCGACGAGGACGTCGGTGCCTTTGAGTGGGGGTGTATGTGAGATCCTGGCTTAATAGGAATGAGACTACTCATATCAACAAGGAATTCCTTCTTTTCCGGGAGCCCACTTGAATAGAACTCCAAAGTTAAGCGTGCTTGGCTTGGAGCGATTCTAGGATTGGTGACGGAGTGGAAAGTTGGTCCCGGGTGCACACGAGTGAGGACGAAGTGCGTAGGAAAGACTAGTGTTGGTCTGTGAGGCCAGTCTAGATCCCGCCAGGCGTAACGGGGTGTTACATAATTGTATCCCTTAAAACTTCATTCGAGCCTTAGTCCTGAGCACGCTTGCTTCTTTACGAAACGTTTATCCGCGATTTACCCTTTGGATTCTATTCGCATTTGGCTTTCAATCGTTTGTTCGACTGAGTATGTTTTTAGTATTAGGCGAAAACATGTACGCAACTAAGCCCCCGAGTGTAAGGATTGCTCATCACTCGGAGTAGTTTAAAACTTAGGCGAATGTTGATTCGCAGCTAAGCTGTCAAGTGAATGGATTGCTATCCACCTGACTTTTTTTAACTTAGGCGAAACGTGTTCGCAGCTAAGCCCCCGAGTGTGAGGATTGCTCATCACTCGGAGTAGTTTAAAACTTAGGCGAATGTCGATTCGCAGCTAAGCTGTCGAGTGAATGGATTGCTATCCACCCGACATTTTTTTTAACTTAGGCGAAACGTGTTCGCAGCTGAGCCCCCGAGTGTGAGGATTGCTCATCACTCGGAGTAGTTTAAAACTTAGGCGAATGTTGATTCGCAGCTAAGATGTCGAGTGAATGGATTGCTATCCACCCGACGTTTTTTTAACTTGGGTGAAACGTGTTCGCAGCTAAGCCCCCGAGTGTGAGGATTGCTCATCACTCGGAGTTATTTTTGAACTTAGGCGAATGTCGATTCGCAGCTAAGCTGTCGAGTGAATGGACTGCTATTCACCCAACAAGGTTTTTAACTTAGGAGAAACATGTTCGCAGCTAAGCCCCCGAGTGTGAGGATTGCTCATCACTCGGAGTATCTTTGAACCTAAGCAAAGACGGATTCACGAGTAGGCCATCGAGTGAATGGATTGCTATCCACCTGACAGGGTTTTTAACTTAGGCGAAAGCATGTCCGCAGCTAAGCCCCCGAGTGTGAGGATTGTCCATCACTCGAAATATTCCCAAGAATGAAACTGTACGATTGGAATCGACAAAATATATTGCCAAAATGTGAATTGCATTGATGAAGTATTCTTATTACATCAGAGGATTCTTCTGTCTCAAGTATAAAAACGCCGGAGCAGATCTGCATTCCAGGCTCGTGGCTCATCTATCCGCTTCATGAGATTGTACAGATGATAGGCTCCGTTGTTTAGCACCTTAGTGACGACAAAAGGACCTTCCCATGCAGGAGCAAGCTTGTGAGGTCAGTGTTGATTCACTCGAAGCACCAAGTCTCCCTCATGAAACGGCCGACTCTTGACATTCTTCGCATGGAAGCACCGCAGGTCCTGCTGATAGGCAGTAGTTCGGATCAGAGCCATCTCTCGTTCCTCCTCCAGAAGATCTACGCCGTCCTGTCTGGCTTGTTCATCTTCAGCCTCAGAATATAGATCCACTCGAGGAGAATTGTGGAACAAGTCACTCGACAATTCGGCTTCAGCACAATAGACCAGGAAGAAAGGAGTTCGTCTAGTTGGCCGATTTGGAGTAGTTCTCAGCCCCATAACACAGACGGCAGCTCAGTTACCCAGGCACCAGCGGCATGATCCAAGTCGTGCATGAGACGAGGCTTAAGACCTTGCAAGATGAGGCCATTGGCTCGCTTGACTTGCCCATTGGTTTGCGGGTGAGCGACAGATGCTTAATCTACCCAAGTGCCCTTGGAGTTGCAGAAGTTCCTGAATTTTTCCGAGTCAAAATTAGTGCCGTTGTCTGTGATGATGCTGTGTGGAATTCCGTATCGATAAATTATCTCTCTTGAATGTGACCGCCGTGCGGGAGTTCAGTTTCTTGATTGGCTTGGCTTCTATCCACTTGGTGAATTTGTCGACTGTTACCAGGAAGTGAGTGAATCCTCCTTTTCCGGGTCGAAAGGGGCCAACCATGTCGAGTCCCCAAACAAAAAACGTCCATGCAAGAGGAATTGTCTTCACAACAGATGCCGGCTTGTGTGACAAGTTTGCATAGAACTGGCAACCATCACAATGATTAACGATGTCTTTAGCCATCTCATTAGCTCGTGGCCAGTAAAAACCAGCTCGGTATGCTTTAGCGACAATCGTCCTTGAGGACGCATGGTGGCCGCAAGTTCTCGAGTGAATCTCCTCTAGAATCATTCGACCTTCCTCAGGGGAAATGCAGCGCTATGTAACACCAGTCACACTCTCTCATAACAGCTGATCTCCCATAACAGTGAAAGCCTTGGACATGTGCACAATCTGTCGAGCCTCTGTTTCATCTTCAGGGAGCTCTTGTCTGGGGATATAGGCAATGTAAGGTACAGTCCAATCGGGAGTGATAACCAGAATCTCCATGACTAGGTCAATCACTATAGGGACATCAACTTCTATCGGGTCAGTGGGACTCAAAGCTTGTGGGGGCTCTTTAGTGAAAGGATCTTCTCAAACCGAAGGAGTGTGCAAGTGCTCCAAGAACACACCGTTGGGGACAGGCCGTCGAGTGGAACCAATCTTGGATAGCTCATCGGCTGCCTGCTTTTTCAGTCGGGGAACATAATGAAGTTCCAGGCCTTCGAATTTCTTCTCCAACTTTCGGACTGCATTGCAGTATCCAGTCATAGCGGGGTTTCGAACATCCCACTCTTTCATCACTTGATTCACCAACAGATCGAGTCGCCATAAACCATCAGGCGCTTTACGCCGAGTGAGATAGCCATGCGCAACCCATACAAAAGTGCTTCATACTCTGCCTCATTGTTGGAGGAATCGAAGTGAATTTGCAAGACATTGCTGAGCTTGTTGCCCCTAGGAGGTATCAAGACAACACCAGCACCGGACCCATTCAACATTTTGGAGCCATCAAAGAACATTGTCCAATGTGCCGAGTGAACTTGGATAGGCTGCTGCTGTTCAATCCACTCGGCCATCAAATCTGCTAATGCTCGGGACTTGATTGCTTTTTTGGCTTCAAATCTGATGTCAAAGTGTCCAAGCTCGATCGCCCATTTAGCCAGTCGACCTGATGCATCTCGATTATTGAAAATCTTGGACAAAGGAGCATCATTGATGACTGAAATCGAGTGGTCTTGGAAATAATGAGCCACCTTCTTTGCTGATAGGTAAATACCATAAGCCAACTTTTGATGGTGTGGATATTTTTGGTTTGAGGGGGACAAAACTTCCGAGACATAATAGACAGGTCGCTGGACTTTATAAGCTTTACCCTCCTTTTCCCACTCGACAATTAGGACTATACTGATGACCTGATTTGTGGCCGCGATGTACAGGAGCAAGGGCTCTTTGCTGGCAGGAGTGGCAAGCACCGGCTGGGTGGAGAGCAGGGCTTTGAGCTCGGCAAAGGCTGCTTCGGCTTCGGGAGTCCACTCGAACGTGTCAGACTTCTTCATCAATTAATATAAAGGCAGAGCCTTCTCACCAAGACGAGAAATGAATCGACTCAATGCTGCTAGGCAACCTATGAGCTTCTGAACGTCATGCACTCGCACGGGAGTCTTCATACGGGTAATGGCGCTGATTTTCTCAGGGTTGACATCAATTCCTCGCTCGGAAACGAGAAAACCGAGTAACTTGCCACTAGGGACGCCGAAAGTACATTTGGCCGGATTCAGCTTTATGTCGAATCGCCTCAGATTGGCGAATGTCTCGGCCAAGTCAGCGAGCAGGTCGGAACCTTTGCGAGACTTGACCACTATATCGTCCATGTACGCCTCGACATTCTGAGGGATCTGGTCGAGTAAACATTTTTGAATCATGCGCATAAAAGTAGCGCCAGCATTCTTGAGACCAAAAGGCATTGTGATGTAACAAAACACCCGAATGGGGTGATAAAGGCTGTCTTTATTTCGTCTGGGCCATGCAGACGGATCTGATGGTAACCAGAGTAAGCATCCAAAAATGATAAACGCTCACACCCCGTGGTCGAGTCAACAATTTGATCTATGCGGATGAGCGGAAAATGATCTTTTGGGCACACCTTATTGAGATGTTTGAAGTCAATCCATATGCGCAATGACTTATCTTTCTTTGGCACCATCACAACATTCGAGAGCCACTCGGAGTGGTAAATCTCCCGAATGAACTTGGCTTGCAAGAGACGGGCAACTTCTTCTCCGATTGCCTTGCGCTTCTCCGCCGCTGAGCGACGCAAATGCTCCATGATGGGTTTGGCTTTCGGATCCACTCGCAAACGGTGCTCAACCAGCTCCCTGGGAATCCCCGGCATATCAGCAGGCTTCCATGCGAAGATATACCAGTTCTCACGGTGGAACTGGATGAGATCGACTTCCCTATTTATTGTCGAGTGTTGAGGAGATATTCGTCGGGGCAGCAGTAGGATCCGTCGGGTGGATGTGTACCTTCTTCACTTCCCTTGCCTATTGAAATAGCGACTCGAAAGTCGGCTTCTTTGCACGGAGCAAATCAGCAGGGTCAGCGGCTTTCTTGTACTCCTCCAACTCAACCATGGCCATCTGGTGATCAGCGATCTTGGAGCCTTACTGGAGGCATTCCTCGGCCCACTGTCGATTGCCAGTGACCATGATCACGCCCTTAGGGCCTGGCATCTTCAACTTGAGATACACGTAACATGGTCGGGCCATGAAACGTGCATACGCGGGTCGACCCAAAATGGCGTGATAGGCACTCTGAAAATCCATGACTTCAAATGTCAACTTTTCTTTTCGGAAATTTTTGTCATTCTCGAATGTCACATCCAATGCTATCTGGCCGAGTGACTTGGCCTTCTTTCCTGGATGACCTCGTGAAACTGCATGTTGCGTTCACTCAGACGGGACATCGGAATGCCCATCCCTTTCAGGGTATCCGCATAGAGAATGTTCAGGCCGCTGCCAAGATCCATGAGGACCTTTCTAAGTTGAGCCCCCCATCGGATCAACTACCAGAGCTTGTCGATCGGGAGTGTCCACATGAGTAGGATGGTCTGTCTGGTCGAGTGTGATAGCATATTGGGACCACTTGAGGTAGGCGGGGGTATCTGGTACAACCATGTTGATTTCTCTGTTGATGACTTTCAGACAGCTCTTGCTCTCGACATCAGCAAACATCACCAATGTAGCAGTGACATCCGGGAATGTTTCTTTATATTCATCTTCATCTCCCTTCTCAGGAGATTTATCACTCGGCGGGTCCCCCTTGAATTGCTGGATAAGGGTCCGACACTGGCGAGTGGTGTGTTTGGGCAAAATCAGATTGCCTTCCGCATCTTTCCTCGTGTGAATTACACATGGTTGATCCATGATATCAGTTCCTGACTGATTTTCCCCTTTCTTGGGGGCATACTGTGCTTTAGTTTTGCCCTTATTCTTTGTCCGAGTCGCCAGTGCTGCCGCTTCTGCTTGAAG
The DNA here is from genome assembly GCA_022496015.1 of Hordeum marinum. NCBI lineage: Eukaryota > Viridiplantae > Streptophyta > Magnoliopsida > Poales > Poaceae > Hordeum > Hordeum marinum. The sequence goes on from CM039678.1 coordinate 271,269,547, forward strand.
CGGATCTTCAGCTTTTCGCTTCTGTTTCCGATTGTTACTGTCGCCAGCCTCATTGACGACTGTCTTTCCTTTGCCGCTACGGAGGCAGTTTTCTTCCTCGCCATTAGTATACCGAGTGACGATTTCCACCTTCTTGCCGAGTGAAATATCACCCGTTCGCCCAAACTTCAGATATAGCTCTCTGTATCTCACACCGGCCTTGAACGCACAAACAGCCTGGTGTTTTGACACATTCTCCACTGTATGATGCAGAGTGGACCATTGCTGAATATAATCTCTCAAAGTTTCATTGGGCTTCTAGACACAATGTTGTAAGTCGACCAGACCTGCAGGACACTTGCAGGTGCCCTCAAAGGTTCGGACAAACACTCGGGCAAGATCCTCCCAGCAATGTATACTGGAAGGAGCCAAACGATTCAGCCAAGCTCGAGCTGAACCATCTAACATTAGGGACACGTGCTTCATTGGAACATTGTCATTTCCGCCACCAATTTGCATAGCCACTCGGTAATCATCTAACCAAGTATCTGGCTTTGTTTCACCAAAAAACTTCTCGATCCCCACCGCCAACCTGAAGTTAGGGGGAATCTCTGCAGAACGTATGGCTCTGCTGAAACACTCAGGACCAGAAACCATGGTTGAGCTACCTCTCAGAAAATCTCTGTCGTGTCCTTCCCTGTGGGCTCTGCCCCTGTCAATCCGCTTTTGAACGAGGAGGTCGCGAGCGTCAAAACCCACATTCCACTCATCACTGAAGGAGCGCCTATCCTCCTGGCGCTAGGGCGCGTACGGACCACTTCGCGGAGGAGTGGGCACTCGATGGTGGTCTTCATGGTGAAACTGATCTCTGACCTGCTCTTCACGGAAGCCTTCGCCCCGACGGCGCAAGGGCGATCCAGGGATGTGTGCCGACTAAACGGTCTCTGCCTGGGTGAATTGTTGTGTATCGTGTTGCGGGATTCAGAAACTACTGAATTCTGACGCTGTGCTGCATCTAACTATGCTCTGATCTGCATCAACCCTCTTCCAGCCTCTGACCAGGACGGCTGAATGGAATCTACTATCCTAGCAGCAGCAACAACATTTAACACAGGAGTTCGATATACCTCAACGTCGTTGTGAGATCCAGTCGGAAACAGCTATCGCTGATGTCGACTAGGGCGTGGTGGACGCTAGTGAGTGCGCTCGTCAAGTTCCGCCTCGAGTTCTTCCAAACGAATCCGCGTGGCCTCCAAAGATTGAGCCTCGGCAATCGCCCCGACGATGGGAGTATGAAGAACCTCCTCCTCGCGGCGTGGCTGCTCATTCGACGGACCACCAGCCTCGCGCCTGCCACGGCCAAAGCCAGACGATGAACTCTGATGAGAGCCCGCCATCAAGACCTCCGTTGCGGGATTGCAGCTTTCGCACTTGGAAGGCACGTCAGACGGATTAGAATCCGACTCGAACAAGCCGTGAAGGGACTCGGCGGGCTCGAGTGCTGCAATCTGCGGAAAATTTTGACGCGCCACTGCGTGTTTGATCCAGCGCTGAAGTCGTGAGCGGTCGGACCACTTGTGACCGCGAACAGCGAGGGAAGCCGACGTGTAAGGAGTCGAAGGCTGATGCAGCAACACGCTGCGGGAACTCGTGTGGAAGTGCGTGGCCCTGCTGACCGGGAGCGCCTCGACATCGAGAGGCGCTTCCTAGAGCCATGCCGAACCGTCGGTGATGAAAGTGAGCGCTTCGAAACGGATCTTGTGGCCCAGAGCGAAAACACCGCCGAAAGACATGTCGAAGGATGGAAAATGCAACCTCGCCGGAAGTCGCTTAGACGCCTGCCCCATGGTGCGCGCCAACTGTCGTGGGAATGAGCCTGAGAGTAGATGGTAGGGGTACGTAAGGAGAGGGCAGATTCCTAGCTACGGCGAGGGTGTACACACGAATGTATGAGTTCAGGCCCCTCTCATGGAGGTAACAGCCGTATGTCTCAGCGCTCAGGAGCTTATGTCGTGTGGAATATAGAGATTACAATGGTTGCGAACCCTTGTGCAGGAGGGGAGGGGCATCTTATATAGAGTTCGCTGCCCCTCATAATTACCCAGCATCTAAGGATCCGATCGTGAGGTTAAAGTCTGCCGTTACTGGTAACGTACGTAATAAAAGCTATTAATGACGATTGAACCAACGTCTGCCCATTGGGCTCTTGATGATGGCTCCTGGTCTTTTGGCGTCGAGTGAGAACGAGGTCTTCCAAGTGACACGCGACTGCCGAGTGAAGGAAGGAGTCTCCGAGTGGATAGCCTGTCGAGTGACTTTGAACGTCTCCTGGAATCCAGTCAGAAGTTTATGCTTGATCTTCAAGTCCTCCAATGTAGTGTCCTTAGGTAGGCTATGTAGGCCTTGCCTAGGACCCTACCCTAGGTACATATCCTCGTCAGGTACCGAAAGGGCAAGTAAAAGTGGTTTTTTCTTGATCCTGGCTTGATACAGGTATTTGAGAGAAAATGAGAGTAACCATCTAAAAAGGAAAAATTAGTATGTTTGGATAATCTTTCTAGCATTTGGTCAATAAAAGGTAAAGGGTAATGATCTTTCTTAGTACCTTTATTTAATTTTCTAAAATCAATTACCATTCTATAACCCGTAATAATTCTTTAAGGGATCAATTCATTTTTATCATTAGGAACAATGGTAATACCTCCCTTCTTAGGGAACCAATGGATGGGACTAACCCATCTACTATCAGCAATAGGATAAATTATACGTGCCTCTAGAAGCTTTAGTATTTCTTTTCTTACCACTTCTTTCATTTTAGGGTTCAATCGTCATTGATGATCAATAACTGGTTTGGCATCAGGCTTCATATTAATTTTATGCTGACATAGAGAGGGACTAATGCCCTTAAGATCACCAAGAGTATAACCAATAGCAGCATGGTGCTTCCTCAGAGTTTTCAATAATCTATTTTCTTCATGCTCTGAAAGGTTAGCACTAATAATAACAGGATATATCTCCTTTTCATCAAGATAAGCATATTTCAACGCATCAGGTAACTGCTTGAGCTCAAACACGGGATCACCCTTGTGTGGAGGAGGATCCCCAAGTATTTCAATAGGTAAGTTTTGTTTCAAAATAGGCTGCTGATCAAAGAAAATTTCATCTATTTCATTCCTCTCATTCATATGCATATCATTTTCATGGTCTAGCAAATATTGTTCTAAAGGATCAGTCGGAGGCACATCAATAGAAGCGAGACCAATAATTTCATCTTTAGTAGGCAATTCTTTGTCATGGGGTTGTCTACGAAATTTAGAGAAATTAAACTCACGAGACACATCCCCAAAACTCACAGTAACTATTTCTTTCTCACAATCAATCCTAGCATTAACACTATTCAAGAAGGGTCTGCCAAAATGGGACAAAAATTATCTTGTGGGGAACCACGAACAAGAAAATCAGTAGGATATTTAATTTTCCCACACAAGACTTCAACATCTCTAACAATCCCCATCGGTGCAATAGTGTCTCTATTAGCAAGCTTAATAGTAACATCAATTTCCTCTAGTTCAATTGGTGCAATATGATGCATGATTTCTTTGTATAAGGAATAGGGGATTGCACTTACGCTAGCACCCATATCACACAAGACATGATAACAATGATCTCCTATTTTAACAGAAACAACGGGCATGCCAACAACTGGTCTATGTTTATGCTTAGTATCAGGTCTAGCAATTCTAGCTATTTCATTGCAGAAATGAATAACATGCCCATCAATATTATCAACCAAGAGATCTTTAACCATAGGAATACTAGGTTCAACTTTAATTTGTTTAGGGGGTGTATGTGTTCTAATACAACTCTTACGTACCACAGTCGAAGATTTAGCATGTTCCTTTATCCTAACAAGAAAGGGTGGTTTCTCAATGTAAGCAGTAGGGATAACAGGATCAACATTATAAGTAATAATTTCCTCTTCAAGTTTAATAGGTTCAACTACTTTCACTTCAATAGGAGGAGGATATTTAAACCACTTATCCTTAGGGAGATCAACATGAGTAGAAAAAGATTCACAGAAAGAAGCTAGAGTCAAGTCCATATTTAGTGCTAAATTCACGAAAAGCATTGGTGTCTATGAAGGATTTAACACAATCAAACTTAAGGTTCATACCTGACTCCATATCTTTGTCGAGTTCCCAATCTTCAGAGTTGGGTTTAATTATTTCCAATAAATTCCATTTGAATTCAATATCTTTCTTCATAAAAGAACCAGCACAAGAAGTATCGAGCATGGATTGATCATTACGAGAAAGCCGAGCATAAAAATTCTGAATAATAATTTTTCTCGAGAGCTCATGATTGGGGCATGAATATACCATTGACTTAAGCCTCCCCCAAGCGATTATTTCTCCTTCACAAGGCCAAAAATTGTAAATATAATTCCGATCACGATGAACCAGATGCATAGGATAGAACTTCTGATGAAATTCCATTTTCAGTCGGTTGTAGTACCATGATCCAATATCATCACATAGCCTGTACCTTGCCAATGGATTTTCCTTCAAAGATAAAGAAAATACCTTATTCTTTACAACATCCTCGGGCAAACCTGCAATCTTAAATAATCCACAAACTTCATCCGCATAGATTAGATGCAAATCCGGATGTAGTGTTTCATCTCCTACATAAGGATTAGCTAGCAGTTTCTCTATCATACCCGAAGAAATTTCATAATAAATATTTTCAGTAGTCTTAGTAGGTTGAGGGACAACTCTTTGTGTTTCCGGTCGAGGTGAAGATACCCTGAACAAACCCCTCAAAGGATTACTTTCCATAGTAACAAGTAACAGTAAATTTCAGCACACTATATAAATTTTTCCTTACCAAGTTCCACTCACCAAAGGCTCTTCACTCCCCGGCAACGGCGCCAGAAAAGAGTCTTGATGACCCACAAGTATAGGGGATCTATTGTAGTCCTTTCGATAAGTAAGAGTGTCGAACCCAATGAGGAGCAGAAGGAAATGACAGTTCTTAGTAAGGTATTCTCTACAAGCACTGGAATTATCGGTAACAGATAGTTTTTTGATAAGATAATTCGTCATGGGTAGCAAGTAAAAATTGTAACAAAGGTGCATCAAGGTGGACCAATCCTTTTTATAGCAAAGGACAAGCCTGGACAAACTCTTATATAAAGCAAAACGCTCCCGAGGACACATGGGAATTTCTGTCAAGCTAGTTTTCATCATGCATATATGATTCGCGTTCGTTACTTTGATAATTTGATATGTGGATGGACCAATGCTTGGGTGCTTCCCTTACTTGGACAAGCCTCCCATTTATGATTAACCCCTCCTGGAAGCATCCACAACTACGAAATAAGAATTAAGATAGATCTAACCATAGCATGAAACATGTGGATCCAAATCAGCCCCTTACGAAGCAACACATAAACTAGGGTTTAAGCTTTTGTCACTCTAGCAACCCATCATATACTTATTACTTACCAATGCCTTCCTCTAGGCCTAAACAATGGTGAAGTGTTATGTAGTCAGCATTCACGTAACGCCACTAGAGGAGAGACAACATACATCTCATCAAAATATCGAACTAATACCAAATTCACATGATTACTTATAACAAGGCTTATCTCATGTGCTCGGGAACAAACGTAACTACTCACAAAGCATATTCATGTTCATAATCAGAGGAGTATTAATGATGATCAAGGATCTGAACATATGATCTTCCACCAAGTAAATCAACTAGCATCAACTACAAGGAGTAATCAACACTACTAGCAACCCATAGGTACCAATCCGAGGTTTTCACACAAAGATCGGATACAAGAGATGAACTAGGGTTTGGAGAGGAGATGGTGCTGATGAAGATGTTGATGGAGATTGACCCCATCTCGATGAGAGGATCGTTAGTGATGACGATGGCTTCAATTTCCCCTTCCGGGAGGGAAGTTTCCCTGACCGGATCGCCCTACCGGAGCTCTAGATTGGTTCTACCCAAGTTCCGCCTCGAGACGGCGGCGCTTCGTCTCGAAAGCTCTGTTATGACTTTTTCCAGGGCGAAACCCTCAATATAGCAGAATATGGGCATCGGAGGGCTGCCAGGTGTGCCACAAGCCCTAGGGGCGTGCATAGGGCGCTAGGGCGCGCCCTGTAGGCACGCCCTGTATTTCTTTCGCCCAATATTTTTTATATATTCCAAAATAATTCTCCATATATTTTCAAGACTTTTGGAGTTGCGCGGAATAGGTATCTCAGATTTGCTCCTTTTCCAATCCAGAACTCCAGCTGCGGCATTCTCCCTCTTCATGTAAACCTTGTAAAACAAGAGAGAAAAGGCATAAGTGTTGTACGAAAATGTGTAATAACATCCCATAATGCAATAAATATCAATATAAAATCATGATGTAAATGGACGTATCATCGTGTCCACGGTAACAGGACAACTTGGAGTTGTACCTTGACCTACTACAACTAAAATTGTGACTTTAATTGAAATGAATGTTGGCTGCAAGATTGCTTCCTTGCAAGGAGTCGAGGAAGAATCTCTGGGCATGGTTACTTAATAAAATTGCTACAATAATATGACTTTATATGAGTTACCAGTCTACTCTCTCCTAATGCTGCAAGGTGCTAAAGATGCTAGTCTTTGATAGGACTAGGCCTTCCTCCTATTCTTGCTTTCTGCAGTCAGTCCAGATATACCCCATTTCTTGATAATGATGCATACTTAGCATAGTTCTGATGTCAGTCTTGCGAGTACTTTGGATGAGTACTCACTGCTGCTTTGCTTGCTCTTCCCCCCTCGATACGATTCTGCATTCAGACGATGGAGCCAAGAAGATAGAGTATACCGGAGACGACTACTACACCACCGATGGAGCATACTACTATGTGGAAAGTGCTGACGCTCAGGAGTAGTTAGGAGGTTCCTAGGCAGGAGGCCTCTACTCTTTTGATTCGTTGCTTATGCTTGTGCTAGCCTTCTTAAGGCAAAACTTGTTTAACTTGTGTCTGTAGTCAGATATTATTCGATCCCTAGAGGCCCCTGGCTTGTAATATGAAGATGTATGACTTTAATTTGTGTCTAGAGTTGTGTTGTGATATTGAATAGTGAGTCCCTAATCTTGGTTGTACACATTGCGTGTATGTTTAGCGTACGGTCGAAATTGGGGGCGTCACAAGTTGGTATCAGAGCCGACTGCCTGTAGGTAGCCCCCTTTCCAACTCCTTGGCCTAAGTTGAGTCTAGTCATTGAAAAACTTTTGCTAACATTGTTGTGTGGCTTACGGGCCCACATCTCAATCGGGTGGTATTAGGATGTTTTATTCCTCGTCTATACTCTGGGTTCTGAGCTCTCTTCTCTTTCGGGTTAAATATTTTACTAAGCTCTAACTCTAGGTTCTCGTACCTACTTCCTCTCGGAGAGCCCCTCATTCCAGATGATGCCTTGATTCACGAGAAGACTCCGAAGATACTCTCCGATGTTCTCTCGAGAACCTGTGTTTATCGCTCTTGCAATTCCCTTCTACCAACAATGCCCCTATGCTTAATGGGGATTCGTTCGTCCTCAGTTGTCGTGGGTTTCACGAAATCCTCCGGATGCCATTCCATCTTCCAAAATCCTTAGTAGCGTTTTGATCTTGACCTTTCTCACATGCTTGCATTATGGTTAATTCCACATGTCTAGCCATGTGGTCGACCTGGTGCGTATCGTGGTGGTTGCCCCTGAGGCTGATCTGGAGCAACCTCTCCCTCATCATCGTAATCACCATCATAATCTTCAACCTGCTCAATGACAGTAGTAGCAGTATGAACAGTACTAGTATGTTGGGCTTGGCCAAGAGGCACACGTCACGCTCGTCATTCGAAAGGGATAGGAGCTGCAGCTGGTGGTGGTAGATGGGCAAGCACCTCATTGAACTTGGCATCCATTTTGGTGTCGAATGTCTTCTCCAAACCATCTAGCTTCTCCATGGCCTCTCCAAAGTTGGACACGAAGTCTTGTACCTGGTCAGCCATCATTTGCTGAAATTTATCATAGAGCGCTTTGTTGGTCATGCTCTCCTAGTCGATCGCGTTGTCGTGTGATCTTGACATGGTTAGCAGAAATAGGAAACACACAAGAATATGAAACCTACAGACTACTGGGACGTGGTGGTGGTGGTGTGCCACAAATCCTTTAGGCGAATCTCAAATTCTTACTAGTTCTTACCCAGCAGCAGGCGGTGATCGGCAACCATTGTAGTCAAAACTCTCAAAGCTTGGATAGAGCGATTGCCAGGTGGTGTCAAACACACGACATAAATGTATGTGTAGCTGGGATGGCTTATAATATGGTAGCAAAAAGGGTTAACAATAATCAATTCAGAGATGCAAGGTTGAATAAATGCTCAACAACGGTACTGTGCTAGTCCTAGGCTAGACCGTACTAGAGACGCGAGCCTAAAACACCAACAAAAACACGACGCTACACGTAATCAAGGGAAGAGCACACTCTAAATTTTTTTCCGTTTTTTCTCCTTTTTTTTCGGCGCCTCTTTTTTTTGCGCTCTTTTTTTTGGCTCAAAAAATCACTACAATGGCGAGTGTCTCAAAACTCTTCCCAAGTCATATAAGCAAGATGGGCATGACATTTGTTGGACTATTTTTTTTCTAGAGCAATTCGGGGGCTGCGATGACCAAAAATTTCGACAAAAATCACTATGATGGCAAGTGTCTCAAAACGCTCCGAAGAACCTAAAATCAAGATAGGGAAAAAATATTTTCGGCCGATTTTTTTTGGGCCAAAACGTGCTCTGCAAAGCATGCCCGACTTTTTTTCACGACACCTACGCAGGTAGCAAAACACAAATCCGAAATCAAAAGGATCTCAAAACTAAACCTAAAACAAGCTGGACTCGGATTGGTGGCGGATTTGTGGTGGTATATATGGACACCAATGGATAGTGATGGTGGGTGGTGATATATGGCAGCGGTGATGATGGTGGTGGTATATGGCAACTATGAAGACGATGCGGTGGCGGCGTGACAACCTGTGAATAGAACTCGAAACTCTAAAGGACTAGACACTAACACCAGCAACTCAACACGACGATGTAACCGCAAATTCAACAAAGCAAACTACTGAAAAGACTATGCAAAGGCTCAAATTGGTTCGGATATGATGATCTAACCCTATTTTTTGTGGCTTTTTCGTGGACTAAAGGTATGAAGAGCAGATGCGATCTAAACTACGAAAACTGGTAAAACCTCACCGAGCAACCTGGAAATCTGATACCACTTGATAGAGGCGAGGGTCCCGATCTTTCGATGAGATGGTGGCTATCGTTTTTGGTGGAGTAGACTTTGACGATCCGACTATGAACGTGTGATGACGCCGCGCCTTAGCAATCGCTAAACCAACTCCGAGAGGTTATTGACCAAGTCGGAGCACGATCAACCTGACCACGAGGGTCTATTTCCTGCAGGCAAACGAAGAAAAAGCAAGAAACTAAGATTGCAATCTGGATATTGCGAATATAAGAGGAAAGCTTTATTGATGAAGTGGGGTTCTATGACGCCTTTGTCTGGTCGTGGAACACAAATGAAGAACGTGAAGTTGCAGCTATGGCGAACTTGTAATCTAAAGAAAACCCAATCATAAAACGACACCCTAAGGGCTATATATATGGGGGAATAGAGGGGAATTTCGTGGCCCCTTGGAGGAGGGGTCCGAAACCGGCCTTAACCCAGTTTCCCCATACATACGGACTCTAAAAAACAGCCTATAATATGGTATTTTGAAATTACATGGGCCTGGCCCAACAATAAGGTGGCGCAGCACCTATATTAGCCTAGGGGCGAATTTTATAAAGTAGCATCATGCATATTTCGTCCAAGGCTTCTTGCTCCCATTATGGTGGCTTCAAAGTGCGAAAATCATCACTGGAAGCTCCATTGTTCTATCCCGCGTGCACACCTTCTTCTCCATGCTTGATCCCGCTCCAATGGTCATCCTTCTTGTCCATGCAAGGTCCTTCATTCATAAGTAAAACAAAAGTATCTAATTTAGGCAGCATCATATGTTCATGAACATTAGAAGGATTTGCAAGAAACGAAAGTACCTGGTAATTCAATTGACGTGCGCGAGCTCTAGTAATTGGTCCTGTATGTATAGCAGTCGGAGTTGTGGGTGTAGCATTAGCAGGGATGTCCTCATCAGAGCGACGCGCGCCCGAGTGGTCCGCAACGGCACCGTGCTTGTTATAAGGTGTGCTAGGACTGACCTCGGCCGCCTTCGCATCGTGCAGGAGTGCAAAGGGCAATTGGCCCATGACCCCTGCAAGCTTAGGATTTAGACCGGCGGGTTGGACTCTTCGTTGAGCCTAGGTAGGGCTACGACGTTTTGATGTCCCGAGGCCGTGCATGACCCAGAAAAATGTGTTCGGCCAGAGGTATCAAGCGTGTTGGGGAATGTGGTGCACCCCTGCAGGGAAGAACTTATATATTCGAATAGCCGTGTCCATGGTAACATGACGATTTGGAGTTGTACCTTGACCTACTACAACTAAAATTGTGACTTTAATAGAAACGAATGTTGGCTCCGAGATTGCTTCCTTGCAGGGAGTCAAGGAAGAATCTCTGGGCGTGCTTACTTAATAAAATTGCTACAATAATATGACTTTATATGAGTTACCAGTCTACTCTCTTCTAATCCTGCAAGATGCTGAAGATGCTAATCTTCGATAGGACTAGGCCTTCGTCCTATTCTTGCTTTCTGGAGTCAGTCCAGATATACCCCATTTCTTGATAATGATGCATACTTGGCATAGTTCTGATGTCAGTCTTGCTAGTACTTTGGATGAGTACTCACCGCTGCTTTGCTTGCTCTTTCCCCTTCGATACGATTTTGCGTTCAGATGATGGAGCCCAGGAGATGGAGTATGCCGGAGACGATCACTATACCACCGCTGGAGCCTACTACTACATGCAGAGTGCCGACGCTTAGGAGTAGTTAGGAGGTTCCTAGGCAGGAGGCCTTGCCTCTTTCGATCTGCTTCTTGTGTTTGTGCTAGCCTTCTTAAGGAAAAACTTCTTTAACTTGTGTCTGTACTCAGATATTATTTGCTTCCGCTAACTTGTGATTGTCGAGCTTTGTATCTGAGCCCTCGAGGTCCCTGGCTTGTAATATGAAGTTGTATGACTTTAATTTGTGTCTAGAGCTGTGTTGTGATATTGATTAGTGAGTCCCTAATCTTGGTCGTATGCATTGCGCGTATGTTTAGCGTACGGTCGAAACTGAGGGCGTCACAAGTAATTTGTAGTATGCCATGTCTACTTGCTGCTACTATCTGAGACATGCCCATAAATGATCGTCATTCTACTTTTGTTGCCATGTAAACATGCCTAGTCAAACTATTATTTTGGAAGAGAGTCAAATTTCACTAAGTCTGGAATCTGGATTGGAACTTAGATTTTTGCCTTGATGATTTCCATGGATTCGTATTTCTTTTGCAAATGCCCATGTGGGGTGAATTGAAGTGCATGTTGTGGCGTATTTAGATGTGCAATTGATTCCATGAAAGAGCCTTGCTACATACTTGGTTATTGCTGTCAACATGCATACCTGATAAAAACTGCTGCTTATGTCTACCCTAATTTTCACTAAGTCTGAGAGTGTGCTTATTTCAGATTACCATGTTGAGTTGATGCTAGGCATGTCCCTGTGCATATTTTAATGATGCTCCTATGGAGTTATTTGTAGTGCATCATGTCCTCTATCATGCTGTAGATTTTCATGCCATTATATGTCTTGTAGAATATAGTTTTCTTGTTGTCAATATGCCTTCGAATCAACCCTGCTCTGCTAAAAACTGTTATTTTCATCAAGTCCTAAATGTTGTTCCAATAGCCATCTTGTGAGGTCCTTGCTATTGATAGATGCTTCTATTCAATTTGTTGTTATGAGATGAATTATTGTGCATCATCTAAGCTACTACCCCATGTCTTGTTTGTGCATTTTAGGTTCATGTAGCCTATTGTTTTGATATGTGCGAAATGCGATGTTGCTGTTTTGGACATATTATGACTAGAACTTGTGTTGGTTGTTATTGTTGATCTGTTGCTCCGTTTTGAACATGTCGTATATGAAACTTGCTTAGAATTCCATGCAGTTATATAATATCTTGTTGCATCCATGATTTGTAATGTTTGTGGGTGTTGTTTGCATGCATTTTGTAGTCATAACATTTTCATATTATGTTTCTTATATCTTTTAGGCCGTAGCTCCATTTTCATTGATCTTTATATGTAAATGGCCTAGAATGATGTGTAGAATCACATGGTGCACTAAATTTTCCTATTTAATAAATATAAAACATTGTCAGTTCAGATCTGGACCAATTTCAAAATTAACATATGGGGTCATTTCGGAAATATTATATGTTGTTTCCGACCTCATTTAAAATGCCTAGATAAATAGTTTACATATGCTTCACCTCTTGTCATGCTTAAAACATTTAAACTTGTCATGTAAATAAACAAGGATAAACTAAATGATTTGAATGTGGAGTTTTGTCAATATGCAATCCCTTGCATATTGAACTTCACTTAATGTGTAGAAATTGATTGTTGTGCTTTGTCATTGTTGGGGAACATTGCATGGGAAACAAAAAAAATTCCTACGCATATGCAAGATCTATCCATGGTGATGAGCATCTACGAGAGGGAGAGTGAATCTACATACCCTTGTAGATCGCTAAGTGGGAAGCATTAAGAAACACAATTGCTGTAGTCGAATGTCTTTGCGATCCAAATCCCCGAGCGTCCTACGATCAATCACGATCCATCCCGATCTAGCGCCGAACGGATGGCACCTTCGCGTTCAGCACACGTACAACTCCATGATGATCTCTGCCCTCTTGATCAAGAAAGTGGGAGCGGAGAGGTAGATTAGTTCTCCGGCAGCACGACGGCGGTGGTGGAACTATTCCGGCAGGGTTTTGCCTAAGCACTGCCGAAACTAGAAGGAACGATCTATCAAGGAGTTAGGGTTGTATCGTGGCTTAGGGTTTTCTGGTGTGGCTGCCCTCTCCCCCTCCAGTATATATAGGAGGAAGGGGATGGACGAATGCGCCCTAGGGTTGCCCCTTGGGCTTCGGCCAAAGTGGAGGAGGGAGGAGTCCTACTCCAATCCTACTAGGAGTAGGATTCCTTCCCTCATTTGGAAACCTTTTTCACCTTTGGGTTTCTCCACCCCAGCCGCATGGGCCTTAATGGGTGCTTTGGCCAGCCCACCAGGGGCTGGTTTGCCTCCTCCCACAGCCCATGAGTCCCTTTGGGGCAAGAGGCCCCTCCCGATGGTCCCCCGGTACCCTCCTGGCACTCCCGGTACACTATAGAAGTTCCCGAAACTTTTCCGGCGACCAAAACAGGACTTCCTATAAATCAATCTTTACCTCTAGACCATTTCGGAGCTTCGTGTGATGTCTAGGATCTCATCCGAGACTCCAAACAACCTTCGCTCACTACCATACATAACTCAATACTACCGAAACATCACCGAACCTTAAGTGTGTAGACCATGCAGGTTAGACAAAGATGTAGACACTGCTAGGGAAAACCCTAGCAGTAGTGCTGGTTTTTGATGTATTAGTGTAGGACTGAAAGTAAGTCTAGAGGGGGGGTGATTAGACTACTTGACAAAATAAAAGTTTTGCCTTTTCCCAAATTTTAGTGTTTGTAGTTTTAGCATTCATGGCAAGTCAATTTCACCCTACACATGCAAGTCTAAGAGTATAGCAGCGGAAAGTAACAACAAGGATGAGTAAAAGGGATAGGGTAGGAAGATCAAACACAATTGTAGACATGATGATTTTTTTCCGTGGTTCTGTTAGTTGGCGCTATCGTACATCCACGTTTATGGAGTCTTCAACCCACGGAGGGTAACGGTCCTGAGAGTCCACAGAGGGCTCCACCCATAAGGGTCCACGAAGTAGCAACCTTGACTATTCCATATGGCTTCCGTCCACGAAGGACTAGCCTCACTATGGGTAGATCTTCACGAAGTAGGCGATCTCCTTGCCCTTACAAGCTTCTTGGTTCACTCCACAACACGAAGTAGGAGGCTCCCAAGCGACACCTAACCAATCTAGGAGGCACCACCCTACAAAAGGTAATAGGCTCGGCAATGATGATGAACTCCTTGCTCTTGTGCTTCAAGATGATAGACTCCTCAACACACAATCACTCTCTCGCAGATTTGGCTTGGTAGAAGAGATGTGATTGGTGGAAAGCAACTTGGGGAGGCTAGAAATTAAGATCCATATGGTTAGAGTGGAAGATCTTGATCTCAACACAAGGGTAGGTGGTTCTCTCTCAGAAAATCTGATAGGATAGGTGTGGAATAGTTCCGAGTGCTTCTGTTTCGAGTAGGTGGTGGTGGAGAGGTATATATAGGCATCCCCAAAAATCCAACTCTACACACAAAATGACCAACTCAGTGACACCGATGTGTTAATCTCGGTGGTACCAAAGTGATCAAAAGGTGGAAAATTTGAATCTTGGTGAGACCGATATGTGAATCTCGATTGCACCGATAAGGTGACCAACGGTCAGATTTCCAATCTCAATGACGCCGATCCAACAATCTCGGTGGTACTAAAAATGTGAATTTGCGTAACAGAAAGTTGGCAACCTAAACTCGGTGGCACCGGTATTCAATTGGTTGCATCAAAGTGGCTAGGGTTTGGCTGAGTCTGTCTAGGTTCTGGAATCGGTGGCACCGGAATAGGAATGTTGGTTGCATCAATTTTGAAAGTTTGGCTATAGACAGACTTCAGTGGGAGAGCTTGTGGATGTTTTTGGTGACTATCACTTGTGCACGTATGAGCATTTGGTTCACCAACAAAACCTTACCCCCTTTTAATAGTATTGGCTTTCCTATATACTCAAAGTGATTTCTCACAAATGTAAAATATAGAGTCCTCTTGCTTGAAGCTTGGCCTACCTATTTCCTTGCATCTTGGGGTGATTCCACAATCTCCACAATCCTTTTGCCATCCCTATCATTGAATTTTTCCTAAAATATACTTGGTGGAAACATTAGTTCAATGACCTATATGTTATTATTAATTACCAAAACCACCAAGGGAGCAAATGTGCTTTAAATCTGCCCCTTTTTGGTAATTGATGACAACATATAGATCAAAGCTTCGACAAAGATATAATCAATGAATATAATCGTCGCTTTGGGAAGTATGTGATAAGTGTCGGGACCCCGATCCTAAGTCATATGACTCCATACTGTAACAAGCCACATCACCTTGCGGCCTCACGCACGGTACTCCACGGCTGCCACCTTACCTTGGCCGAGACCGTTTGCGTCTTTTGGCTCACGTACGTGAACATGTCGCTGGCAATCACACAACAAAGAACCCGGGCCGACATAACTAGTCATAGAACCCAAGTGGCATATCCGTACGCAAACAGGCATACATAACCCAGCAATGCAGGTGTCGGCCTCAAGCGTGTGTAGACGAGTCGTAGCAAGTTACAAGGACTCCATTACGTTGCGAGACATGAATGTCATCACTGCACGTAGACGAGTCGTAATAGGCTACAGGGACTCCATTACACTGCGAGACATTTCCCCGAAGGGACAGACACAACAGCAAAGAAGGATACATGCCGGTCAATCAATGTGTCCGCAGCAGTAGCAAGCTACCATGGCTCGGTGGAAGCATAAAGAGGCAGTTTCCCATAAAGAGTACTACTAAAGGCACAAGACTAGGTGTCGGATCCCATACATACCGTTGCACATCATACGTATGCACGACATGCTCGATATGCATAGATACAACCATGGCATCACAACATAACCATATAATAACATGACTTTTATTTAAGAGGCTCAGACGAGCCTTGCATAATATGTTGATACAGACAGGGGTCACATGACCCGGCACTCAAGTCATACAAACATAGTCATACAAGCCAGCGGAAACTAAAGCTGTCTGGGTACAGACGGCAAAATATAAAAGGGGCACATGGCCTGACTATCTACAGCCCACCACATGGGCAAGATCGTAGCTGGGACACCATCTATTCGGCATCGTCAACGTCTAGATAAAACCCGCCTGATGGGTCCTGGTTCTCTTCTGCAACATTAATTAAGCAAGGATGAGTACAATCGTACTCAACAAGTCTTTAAAACAGACCTAGTCTATTTATGCTCATGTATCAACAAGGGGGTGGTGGAGTTTATGGAGAAAGCCAGCTTTGACTCATGGTTAACCTACACTACTCAATTTTAACTCCTTGTTACAATCTTAGTTATCGCACACAAGTCCACTACCTCCATCACAATACACTACCATGGATTCACCTTCCCCTTCCGGAAGAGTGCCATTCACGGTACTCACACTTGTCTTGAGATTTTTAGAAGTATCCATTTGATTATGTATGAACAACATAAGTTCTCCAAGTAGTCCATATCCGAGGACGCGGCTATTCGAATAGTTTCATAACCCTACAGGGGTGTACTTCTTCACACACGCTCTCGCCACTTATCGCTGTGTGCTTATAAAACCATGCACCTTGGCAACCTTCAAGCGGATGCCCAACAAGGGAGTCGGCCACGACCGTCAATCACATAAGACCTCTAGTCCAGGCTACCGCCTATTTGAGACTGACCCGCACGGAAGTCCGGCCGAAGTTTCCGCTACGGTCCCAAACGATGTGCGCAGGGTTCCCAAGCCCACCATTCGGGTGACCCTTGGTACACCGTGCCACTGCCTACCACGTCGTAACCCACCCCGAGGGTTAGCGCTACGCACGGCCTCCAGCATGCTATAAACACCAGAAACTACTTGCAATACCTGGACCAAAGACTAAGCGACTGATAAGTCGAGAGGGGTCGAGTTACCGGAACCCAATGCGTGGTAGTAACTAGTCTTGGATCACAAACACGGAACCCAGTTCCTAAGAACGGTCCCAATGAGACAACCCACTATGTACTCCTACATAGCCTCTCATCGCTACGTTTACCAAATCGTATTCATTATATGCTCATCACATCGGACAACACCGTTTCACTCAGTTCATCACCCAGATGAAACTTACCTGACATACTCTAAGCTTAGCAAACATAGCAGGCAAGGTAAGCTAAGCACATCATGGCACAAGCATCTACCAGGTATGCTAGGTTGCAAGGTTTAGCTATTTACTGTGACAAGATCAGGTCATGCATAAGAATGGGATCATCTACCGTGTATGACTGACATGTGATCATTTGTCCTAATGCAATAAATGAGAGCAGGAGCGAGGGAATGGGATGTTATCGGAATGATCAATGGGGTTGCTTGACTTGCTGGGTTGCGGAAGAGTTCTCTCCTTCGCTAGGGTACGGAGTAGTATCCTCCGGATTAGGGCCTACCGCAACGCAGATGAAGCATTCAATACAAGCAGATGCAACAATATGATGCATGATCAAGGCATGATAGTATGCATGGATGAGCTAATGTAACTAGTGATCATGTCAATTTGAAATGCATTTGAATATAGGTTCAAAGTTCTCATTTCAAATTCTATATATTGACCTAATGCTAAAATGTCCATGTTCACCTATTTAGGTTGCTTTAACATGCATGAGAATAGCACCATTGGATTCATTGGATTTTTCTGATAAATTTTCATATATAAATTATTTTGATCTGAGTTACAGATTAATTTATATGATTTTTCAAAGTTTTAAATAATTTCTGGAATTATTTTTAAATAGGAAATTGACTTATTGCATCAGCATGATGTCATGATGACATCAGCTGGTGAGCTGACCCGGCCCAGAGTCAAACCTGACATGTGGGGTCCACATGTCATTGACTCATTTACTTAACTATTAAAATTAACACTAATCCTAACTAATTATCAGGCCTGGGCCCACATGTCATTGTCTAATTAACTTAATTAATTAAAATAATTAACTTTTTACGAATCAGAGGTTAACCAGAGGATGGCCCCACCTGCCACGGGTCAACCCCCGTGGTAAACCGACCAGGGTCACCGGCGTTGAGCCGCCGGCGGCTCCAGGAACAGCGAAGGGGCTCGGAAGTCCTCCTTCGGTGACCAAAACCACGGCGGATGGGCTCAAACTGCTGCCCATGCACGCGCACCTCCATCTGGGCACGACCCCGAGGCTGGGGAGGCCTGGAACGTCGCCGGCGACGACCTTGGCGGACGGCGGCGCTCGGGCTCCGACGGAACCACGGCTACAGACCACAACAGCACACACTCTAAGCACCTACGGCTCCTACAGGACTCTACGAACTCGATGACATCCTCAGAATGACCTACTGGTCACCGGAGTTGTCATCGGCGACGAGAACGGCGGCGACCGGAGCTTGGGCTCGAGCCAGAGCTTAGCTACGGGCCTCAAAATCGAACAGAAAGAGAGGGGAAATGCTCGGGGGGCTCACTATGGGTGCTGAGGCGACGAACTGGAGCTCGGGGACGGCTTGATGGCGAGGAATCGACGACGGCGACCTTCTGACCCGAGGAGGAAGAAGAGGTCAGGGTTCCCTCAATGGAGCTCCGGGCGGCGATTCCTTCGGCGAGGAGGACCAGGGGGTCGAGGCGGAGCTCCTTCCTCCTCTACAGCACGGGGGATGGACGGAGGTGAGCAAACGGCGGCGAACTATGGGGCGGCCATGGTGAAGCAGAGAGGAGAAGAGGAGAGAGCAGGGGAACAGAGGGAGAGAGCGGCGGGGAGGCGCGTCGATGCTTATCCCCGGCGTCGCATTGGCGAGGGAGGGGCTAGGCAGGCAGGTGGCGTGGCGCCACCGGCGTGAGCGCGCGGTGACCACGCGCCATGCCGACTGGACGCCAGGAGGACGAAGACCCTCCTGGGCCAGATGGGCCACCAGGTAACTCCCTCTCTCTCTTTTCTTTTTTCCTTTATTTCTGTTTTCTGATTTCCTCTGACATTTGTTTATTTCTTGCAGGTCCGAAATACCCCTTCAAATAATTCTAAAAACTTTTATAATTCAAGTTTGAATATTTCTAACTTGTATCAAAAGTTTCAGATTATTTTGAAAGCAGTGATAATGATAATATTTTTATTTGTCATTTTCAGAGACTTAATTCAATAATTTAAAATATTTCAAATGTTCAAATAATTGAAATGGTCCCTGGTATATCCATGCCCTTAATTATCAGACATAGGGAACATTTTTGATGGGCATTTTGGATTTGTTGAAATTTCATTTGTTTGGAATTCCTTTAATTCATAAAATGCTTAGGGTTTCTTTCTTTCTCCCCATTTCATATTGATGCAATGATGATGATGATGATGCAAACACAATGCTAGCCTAGACACTTGCTAGGGTTGTGACAACTCACCCCCACTCAAAAGAATCTTGTCCCGAGATTTTGAAGTTGTTAGGAAGAGCGCGGGGTATTCTAGTCGAAGACAATCTTCTCTTTCCCATGTCGCCTCCTTTTCAGAATGATGCGACCACTGAACCTTAAGAAACTTGATGTTCCGACGCCGAGTGGTACGCTCAGCTTGGTCGAGAATACAAATGGGGTATTCTCGGTATGAAAGGTTATCTTGGAGATCAAGCGTTTCATGGTTCACTTCTCGGACAGGGTCCGAAAAGCAACGTCTGAGTTGAGAGACGTGGAAGACATCATGAACTTTGGAAAGATGCGAAGCAAGTTCCAATTGGTAGGCAACCTCTCCTCATTTAGCAAGAATGCGAAAAGGTCCAATGTAATGAGGAGCCAACTTTCCTTTGATACCGAATCGATGGGTACCCTTCAGAGGTGTAACCCGAAGGTAAGCCTTCTCGTCAACTTCATAAGTCACAGACTTATGATGACGATCATATTGACTCTTTTGACGGGATTGGGCTGTTTTCAACTTTTCACGAATAATGCGAACTTGCTCCTCTGTATCCTGGATCATTTCTGGACCAAAGAGTTGCCTCTCTCCGGTTTCTGACCAGTTAAGAGGTGTTCGGCATTTTCGTCCATAGAGAACTTCAAAAGGGGCTTTGCCCAAGCTTGATTGATAACTGTTGTTATATGCGAATTCAGCAAATGGAAGGCAGTTCTCCCAATTCATACTGAAATATATAACACAAGCTCGGAGCATGTCTTCAAGAATTTGATTGACTCGCTCAACTTGACCACTTGATTGAGGGTGGAAAGCAGTGCTAAAGGATAGATGAGTCCCCATGGCAGTTTGAAAACTTTCCCAAAATCGAGAAGTAAAGATACTTCCACGGTCTGAGTTAATCTCCAGAGGAACACCATGAAGAGAAACTATTCGAGAAACATATAACTCCGCTAGCTGACTAGCAGTAATGCTTTCACGAACAGGAAGGAAATGAGCCACTTTAGAGAGGCGATCAATGACTACGAATATAGCATTGTTCCCTCTCTTGGTCCTGGGAAAACCGGTGATGAAATCCATACCGATCTTATCCCATTTCTATTCAGGAATGGCTAAGGGTTGAAGGGTGCCAGCAGGCCTTTGATGTTCTTCTTTCACACGATGGCAAACGTCGCAGTTAGCAACATACTGAGCAATTTCTCTCTTCATCCTAGTCCACCAGAATCTGTGGCGTAGGTCCTGATACATTTTGGTACTACCCGGATGAATTGTAAGAGAAGAGTCATGAGCCTCCTTAAGGATCAATTGTCGCAGATGTTGTTTCTTTGGGATCACCAAGCGATTCTCAAAGAAGACAACCCCCCGATCATCTTCCAAGAAGCATCTAACATTACCCTTCTTAATGTTTTTCTTGATCCGAGATATCCCGGCATCATGCTTCTGGGCTTCTATAATTTGATCCAAAAGAGTAGGTTTCGCCACCAAGTTGGACAGGAATCCTTGAGGAACAATGTGAAGATTTAACTTCCTGAATTCCTCATGGAGAAACGGTTGACCTTGTTGTAACATCAAATTGTTACAATAAGATTTACGACTTAGTGCATCAGCCATGACATTGGCTTTCCCCGGGGTGTAAGTTATCCCTAAGTCGTAATCTGTAATCAACTCTACCCATCGTCTTTGCCTGAGATTCAAATCCGGCTGGGTGAAAATATATTTCAGACTTTGGTGATTAGTGAATATCTCGCAACGATTGCCCAGAAGGTAATGTTGCCATGTCTTTAGTGCATGGACTACAGCTGCAAGCTCAAGATCATGTGTTGGATAATTATCCTCATGTGGACGCAACTGTCGAGATGCGTAAGCAATCACATGACAATCTTGCATGAGAATGCAACCTAATCCTTGTTGCGAGGCGTCGCAATAGATAATAAAGTCCTTAGAAAAATCTGGTGGCACCAGAACGGGAGCAGAGGTCAGTCGTCTTTTCAACTCCTGAAAACTATGCTCGCATTGTGGGGTCCACTCGAACTTCTTATCTTTCTTAAGGAGTTCAGTCAGAGGTTTCGCAACCTTGGAGAAGTTCTCAACAAAGAGGCGACAATAGCTCGCTAAGCCAAGGAAACTCCGAACTTGCTTAACCGATTCAGGTTGAGTCCAATCAAGGACGGCCTGAACTCTCTCGGGATTGACAGCAATACCTTTGCCAGAGATCATGTGGCCCAGATAGGTCACTTCCGGCAACCAGAATTCACACTTAGAGAATTTGGCATACACGCGGTGCTCTCGAAGTTTCATCAATACCAACCTCAGATGCTCGGCATGTTCTTGTTCGTTCTGCGAGTAAATGAGTATGTCATCGAGGTAAACCACGACGAACTTATCCAAATACTCCATGAAGATCGAATTCATCAGACGAGAGAAGGTAGCTGGGGCATTGGTTAAACCGAAGGACATGACGGTGTACTCGTATTGGCCATAACGAGTGACAAAAGCCGTTTTTGGAATGTCCCCATTTCTAATTCTGATTTGATGGTATCCCAACCTCAAATCCATTTTGGAAAAAACAAAGGATCCAGCGAGTTGATCATACAAATCATTGATCCTGGGGAGCGGATACTTGTTTTTGATAGTGACCAAGTTCACTGGTCGGTAATCCACAACCATCCGATCCGATCCATCCTTCTTCTTGACGAAGAGGACGGGGCAAGCCCAAGGAGAAGAACTAGGACGAATGAAACCTTTCTTCAAAGCTTCATCGAGTTGGGTTTTTAGCTCGGCTAGTTCTAGGGGTGCCATCTTATAAGGTCTTCTGGCTATTGGGACTGTCCCTGGAATAAGTTCTATCACGAACTCAACATCTCTGACAGGTGGAACACCTGGCAGTTCTTCTGGAAAGACATCCGGAAAATCACGGACTACCGGAATATCTTCTAGCTCAGGGAGAGGGCTAGCATTTAAGGAATAGAGTTGGCGCTTGGGTGTTCGAGTAGAGACATTAACTATCTCTCCCGAGGGATGTGTAAGTTGAACATTCCTAGAATGAGTATCAATCTTGGCATAGTGGGCTTTCATCCAATCCATACCTAGAATGATATTGATGTCCGAAGACTTAAGAGCTATCAAGGATGCTAGGAATACTAGTCTATCCACCAGAATTTCATTGTCATGGCTCACTCTAGAAGTTTGCCATTTTGATCTAGGAGTCTGAACAACTAAAGGAGTGGGCATGTCACAGAAAGACATGTTATGCAACCATGCATAACTTTTTGAGATGAATGAATGAGATGCCCCAGTATCAAATAGAACAAATGCTGGATGGCTATTAACAAGAAGCGTACCTAGAATGACATCAGGGTCTTCAAGAGCTTCTTCAGCAGACACATAATTAACTCGCCCACGGGCAGGAGTTGGCTTCACATAGAAGGCTTTCCCTGGTTTTCCGCGTCCAGCGGGCTTGGCATTGTTCTGGGGACATTCACGAGAATCATGTCCCGGTTCTCCACACTTGTAGCATACCACTGTAGCACGAGGGGCAACATTTACTTGTGGTCCTCCAAATGGTCTGGGTGGAGGGTTGGACTGAACTGGACGAGGTGCCTGGAAGGATGGCCTCGCAGTGTACCTTGCCGGCATAGCTGCATTGGGTACCCATATTCGGCGCTTGTTGGGTCCTGAACCCGATGCAGGGTTGAAGTCACGGTTATGTCTCCTTGTGGCCTCATAGTCAGTCTGTCCGGACTCAGCATTGATAGCTTTATTGACAAGAGCTTGGAAGGTGGTGCACTCGTGTAGATGAAGATCTCGACGAAGCTCAGCATTTAGTCCCTTGCGGAACCTAGCCTGCTTCTTGGCATAGGTTGAGACTTCCTCTGGAGCATAGCGAGCAAGGTTTCCAAACTCGCGGCTATATGCATCCACTGACAATCTGCCCTGGGTGAAGGCGCAGAATTCCTCTCTCTTGCGGTCCGTTAGCCCTTCCGGGATGTGATGGAGACGAAATGCGGCGCTAAACTCTGCCCAGGTTGGCGCAGGTCCTTGGGGACGCATAGCTTCATAGCTTTCCCACCACAGGTTGGCAGGTCCCTCCAGAAAGTATGTCGCAAAGGTCACCTTGTTGGCCTCTGAAACATTTGCAGCTCGAATCTTGCGTGACATACTGGTCAGCCAATCATCCGCATCGAGGGGATCAATCGAGTGATGGTACTTAGGCGGACACAGTTTAATGAAGTCACCAAGTGACACTCCATCATGGTGATCATTGTGGGGAGCACGAGCGGTGTTCTGTTCAATCCTCTCCAACAGCCTGTTGGTCTCCCTCTTATTCCTTTCAGCTTCTAGCATCACCTCCGCTAGAGATGGTGCTCGTGGCAGCTCTTCTTGCCTTGGCTGGCTACTCTCGCCTTGCTCATGAGCATGCACGGGGTTGTTCCTGGTAGACACCATCCTGAGGAAAAGAATCCATAGCTTAGACATGGGGAACAACAACTCTAGGGCATGAATTAAGGGATGCACTGATCAACATGGCATGTAAGATAAACACCAATCAACATGGTAAAGCAACTACCATATGAACATTAGGTTTCATACGCACCATGGCTTAGTTCAGTACAAACCCAAGCTGAAAACAACTACGGAGAGATGACACAACTCATCGGAGGCATTACAAGCTTCCTATACATTATCTATCTACACCTCTGGAACTCAACTCTCGACCTTAATCATATCCCACAAGACACGCAGGACTGTGGCGATACAACTACTACCATACTAGGTCTAACATCCATGCACTCAAACATCATCGTAGAATGCCTCGTACAGGTTACCCCTGTGACCTGGGAGCTGAACCTAAGGATCTGGAAACACTCTAGCCTGGAATCCTTGGAAACCATAAGGACACGGGTGTGACCTTGGTCCCCTTGTCGGTGGCAACAGCGGTCCTCGAAGAGGGGTGATGCCTCCAACATCAGGCCAGTCTACGTGTGCTGGCAAATGAGTCCGCGATGGGGTCAACATCTCCAAGTCTCCATAGCCTGTCTGCACGACAGGTGCCAACTACGTCAAGGCTGTCCAAAGGCGTGCACAGGTAGCATAGAGCTCCATGCGAAGGGCAGGTGCATCACGATCCCTGTTCTCCAACATCTGAGCAGTCACCTGCAGCCTAGGGTCTTCATGAGAATGATCAGAGTAGGCTGCACTGAGATATCCATCCTCTCCTCCCATGGAAGTAGGAACATAGCAGAACTCCGTGTTTTGAAGCAGACCATGGTGAAACCTCATAATAGTCAGCATAGTGAAAGCGGCTTCCTGAACTGCCATATCTATGGTAACTCCCAATCCATGAGTCCAGTGAAGCGGCTCTGCAGCTCCAGGATATGAAGGGTATATCCTAACAGTACACAGATACTGACTCTGGTTGAAATCTCGGTACTGCTCCTCCACTGTGTACTCCGGGTACCAACGATATCCAGCCTCCATCATCACTCTAACCAACATGGCCGTGTGACCTGGCACATCGATGCACCTGGTCAGACGGACCACCTGGCAGAAAGGACGGGATGGCATCTGAAACAGAGGATGATGCAAAGACATTAGAGATCCTAGAAGAAATTGGACAGCATAACGGCTGTAATTGCTCAACAAATTTTTTGAGACAATTGAAAAGAGATTGGAAAGGCATAACCACTCGACTATCTAGACTAAAATCTCTTCTCCATCTGTTTGTCACACCAACAACACTAAAATAACTGCACTTATTCACAAGCAAGCTAGCTATTGGTCCATGGCTAGTAACTCGTCATCCTAAGCAATAGATGAGAATCCTAGTTCCTATCCCCGTAGAAAAGATGAGAATGACCCAACATAGAATAACTTGGGAAGAGGAGTAAAAAGAGGCTTACGTTCCCTTCCACAATCAATTCCCCTACTTATCTATAGTGTTTCTAGACTCAACTTCGACCGGTTTGGCTTGGTAGTCCTATAGTCAGCCAGGCTCTGATACCAACGCTGTCGGGACCCCGATCCTAAGTCATATGATTCCATACTGTAACAAGCCACATCACCTTGCGGCCTCACGCACGGTACTCCAAGGCTGTCACCTTACCTTGGCCGGGACCGTTTGCGTCTTTTGGCTCACGTATGTGAACATGTCGCTGGCAATCACACAACAAATAACCCGGGCCGACATAACTAGTCATAGAACCCAAGTGGCAGATCCGTACGGAAACATGCATACATAACCCAGCAATGAAGGTGTCGGCCTCAAGCGTGTGTAGACGAGTCGTAGCAAGTTACAAGGACTCCATTACGTTGCGAGACATGAATGTCATCACTGCACGTAGACGAGTCGTAACAGGCTACAGGGACTCCATTACACTGCGAGACATTTCCCCGAAGGGACAGACACAACAACAAAGAAGGATACATGGTGGTCAATCAATGTGTCGGGAGCAGTAGCAAGCTACCATGGCTCGGTGGAAGCACAAAGAGGCAGTTTCCCGTAAAGAGTACTACTAAAGGCACAAGACTAGGTGTCGGATCCCATACATACCGTTGCACGTCACACGTACGCAACACATGCCCGATATGCATAGATACAACCATGGCATCACAACATAACCATATAATAACATGACTTTTATTTAAGAGGCTCGGACGAGCCTTGCATAATATGTTCATACAGACAGGGGTCACATGACCCGGCACTCAAGTCATACAAACATAGTCATACAAGCCAGCGGAAACTGAAGCTGTCTGGGTACAGACGGCAAAATATAAAAGGGGCACATGGCCTGACTATCTACAGCCCACCACACGGGCAAGATCATAGCTGGGACACCAGCTATTCGGCATCGTCAACGTCTAGATAAAACCCACCTGATGGGTCCTGGTTCTCTTCTGCAACATTAATTAAGCAAGGATGAGTACAATCGTACTCAACAAGTCTTTAAAATAGACCTAGTCTATTTATGCTCATGTATCAACAAGGGGGTGGTGGAGTTTATGCAGAAAGCCAGCTTTGACTCATGGCTAACCTACACTACTCAATTTTAACTCCTTGTTACAATCTTAGTTATCGCACACAAGTCCACTACCTCCATCACAATACACTACCATGGATTCACCTTCCCCTTCCGGAAGAGTGCCATTCGCGGTACTCACACTTGTCTTGAGATTTTTAGAAGTATCCATTTGATTATCTATGAATAGCATAAGTTCTCCAAGTAGTCCATATCCGAGGACGCGGCTATTCGAATAGTTTCATAACCCTACAGGGGTGTACTTCTTCACACACGCTCTCGCCACTTATCGTTGTGTGCTTATAAAACCATGCACCTCGGCAACCTTCAAGCGGATGCCCAGCTAGGGAGTCGGCCACGACCGTCAATCACATAAGACCTCGAGTCCAGGCTACCGCCTATTTGAGACTGACCCGCACGGAAGTCCGGCCGAAGTTTCCGCTACGGTCCCAAACGATGTGCGCAGGGTTCCCAAGCCCACCATTCGGGTGACCCTTGGTACACCGTGCCACTGCCTACCGCGTCGTAACCCACCCCGAGGGTTAGCACTACGCACGGCCTCTAGCATGCTATAAACACCAGAAACTACTTGCAATACCTGGACCAAAGACTAAGCGACTGATAAGTCGAGAGGGGTCGAGTTACCGGAACCCAATGCGTGGTAGTAACTAGTCTTGGATCACAAACACGGAACCCAGTTCCTAAGAACGGTCCCAATGAGACAACCCACTATGTACTCCTACATAGCCTCTCATCGCTACGTTTACCAAATCGTATTCATTATATGCTCATCACATCGGACAACACCGTTTCACTCAGTTCATCACCCAGATGAAACAGACCTGACATACTCTAAGCTTAGCAAACATAGCAGGCAAGGTAAGCTAAGCACATCATGGCACAAGCATCTACCAGGTATGCTAGGTTGCAAGGTTTAGCTATTTATTGTGACAAGATCAGGTCATGCATAAGAATGGGATCATCTACCGTGTATGACTGACATGTGATCGTTTGTCCTAATGCAATAAATGAGAGCAGGAGCGAGGGAATGGTATGTTATCGGAATGATCAATGGGGTTGCTTGCCTTGCTGGGTTGCGGAAGAGTTCTCTCCTTCGTCAGGGTACGGAGTAGTATCCTCCGGATTAGGGCCTACCACAACGCAGATGAAACATTCAATACAAGCATATGCAACAATATGATGCATGATCATGGCATGATAGTATGCATGGATGAGCTAATGTAACTAGTGATCATGTCAATTTGAAATGCATTTGAATATCGGTTCAAAGTTGTTCTCATTTCAAATTCTATATATTGACCTAATGCTAAAATGTCCATGTTCACCTATTTAGGTTGCTCTAACATGCATGAGAATAGCACCATTGGATTCATTGGATTTTTCTGATAAATTTTCATATATAAATTATTTTCATCTGAGTTACAGATTAATTTATATGATTTTTCAAAGTTTTAAATAATTTCTGGAATTATTTTTAAATAGGAAATTGACTTATTGCATCAGCATGATGTCATGATGACATCAGCTGGTGAGCTGACCCGGCCCAGAGTCAAACCTGACATGTGGGGTCCACATGTCATTGACTCATTTACTTA
This sequence comes from Hordeum marinum, assembly GCA_022496015.1. Classification (NCBI taxonomy): domain Eukaryota; kingdom Viridiplantae; phylum Streptophyta; class Magnoliopsida; order Poales; family Poaceae; genus Hordeum; species Hordeum marinum. The sequence continues at coordinate 271,297,556 of CM039678.1, forward strand.
ACTATTAAAATTAACACTAATCCTAACTAATTATAAGGCCTGGGCCCACATGTCATTGTCTAATTAACTTAATTAATTAAAATAATTAACTTTTTACTAATCAGAGGTTAACCAGAGGATGGCCCCACCTCCAGGGGTCAACCCCCGTGGTCAACCGACCAGGGTCATCGACGTTGAGCCGCCGGCGGCTCCAGGAACGGCGGAGGGGCTCGGAAGTCCTCCTCCGGCGACCAAAAGCACGACGGATGGGCTCAAACTGTTGCCCATGCACGCGCACGGCCCCGAGGCTGGGGAGGCCTGGAACGTCGCCGGCGACGACCTTGGCGGACGGCGGCTCTCGGGCTCCGACGGAACCACGGCTACAGACCACAACAGCACACGCTCTAAGCACCTACGGCTCCTACAGGACTCTACGAACTTGATGACATCCTCAGAATGACCTACTGGTCACCGAAGTTGTCATCGGCGACGAGAACGGCGGCGACCGGAGCTCGGGCTCGAGCCAGAGCTTAGCTACAGGCCTCGAAATCGAACAAAAAGAGAGGGGAAATGCTCGGGGGGCTCACTACGGGTGCTGAGGCGACGAACTAGAGCTCGGGGACGGCTTGATGGCGAGGAATCAACGACGGCGACCTTCTGACCCGAGGAGGAAGAAGAGGTCAGGGTTCCCTCGATGGAGCTCCGGGCGGCGATTCCTTCGGCGAGGAGGACCAGGGGGTCGAGGCGGAGCTCCTTCCTCCTCTACAGCACGGGGGATGGACGGAGGTGTGCAAACGGCGGCGAACTATGGGGCGGCCATGGCGAAGCAGAGAGGAGAAGAGGAGAGAGCAGGGGAACGGAGGGAGAGAGCGGCGGGGAGGCGCGTCGATGCTTATCCCCGGCGTCGCGTTGGCGAGGGAGGGGCCAGGCAGGCAGGTGGCGTGGCGCCACCGGCGTGAGCGCGCGGCGACCACGCGCCATGCCGACTGGACGCCAGGAGGACGAAGACCCTCCTGGGCCAGATGGGACACCAGGTAACTCCCTCTCTCTCTTTTCTTTTTCCTTTATTTCTTTTTTCTGATTTCCTCTGACATTTGTTTATTTCTTGCAGGTCCGAAATACCCCGTCAAATAATTCTAAAAACTTTTATAATTCAAGTTTGAATATTTCTAACTTGTATCAAAAGTTTCAGATTATTTTGAAAGCAGTGATAATGATAATATTTTTATTTTTCATTTTCAGAGACTTAATTTAATAATTTAAAATATTTCAAGTGTTCAAATAATTGAAATGGTCCCTGGTATATCCATGCCCTTAATTATCAGACATAGGGAACATTTTTGATGGGCATTTTGGATTTGTTGAAATTTCATTTGTTTGGAATTCCTTTAATTCATAAAATGCTTAGGGTTTCTTTCTTTCTCCCCATTTCATATTGATGCAATGATGATGATGATGATGCAAACACAATGCTAGCCTAGACACTTGCTAGGGTTGTGACAATAAGCAAGAGCTCCCCCTAAATTTGTGGATTATTTTAAATTTGCATTTGAATGCAAATGCACAATCGATTAGGTACATGGGTAACTTCTTACATGTCACATACAACTTGGTGGTGTGACAGAATATTTAGAATGAACATCATAGCACAACACAATCAAGCAAAGATGAATGATCATCACATAAGCATTATGATGATAGGAAATAGTAGCATCACACATTAAAGCGCATGATCAAACATCATCAAACATGTATCACAAAACCAAAAAAGTATCACATCAACCATGAGACAATTTTTTTTGTAAAAGCAATAAACATCAAAATGCTCTCTCACTCAAAGCCTAAAGATATATATACACTTCTTTCCCTTTGGCAACAAGATACCAAAAAGTTCAAAGGCATATATCTAAGCGTTCTTGGGCTGATCTCCTCCGGTTGTTGATGAAGGAGTTGAGAGAACAGCGTTGGCGAAGATCTCTGCAGATGTCGTGGATGGAGTTGGAGTGGCATCTGGAGGAACTGGAGCTGATAGAGCAGGAGCTGAGGTAACAACAGCAGGCGCTGATGAAGAGGGCCTCAAGTCTGGAGCAGGCACAATGGCTGATCTGGCCTAAGTAGTGAACTGATTTCTCAGCCTGAGAGGTGATCCATCCTCCTCCTCCTCATCATCATCATCTTAAGAAGTGGAAGAAACCCGAGGGATGTGCACTGAGCCAACTTCCTTCTGAAGCTCTATGACTGCCTTAGTCTCCTTGTCCACTTTATCATTAAGAGTCTTGATGCTTGTTTCAAATATCCTCACAAGACTGTTCTGGTTATCCAGAATCCCCTTAATGTCCTTATGCATGCCCTAATGAGATCAAAAGATCCATTTGCTCATTTCTGGATCTAGGGACTTGAGCACTAGTGGCTGGAGCTGCGTCTGCCTATGCATGAGCTGTAGTAGATGTGGGATGATCTGGATCCATCACCACGATGTTATCCTCAAGCTATGGCTGTAGGGGCAAATGAGGACTGTCAAGAGAAAATATGTGCTTCTCAATCTGAGAGTTGATAAGCATCTGGATATAGGGTGCATAGTAGCAAGAACGCTTCTGATCAGCAGCAACCCTCTTGATTGTGTCAACAATCAAGTCCATGACTCTGATCTTGGTGTGACTATCAAGGTGGATCGACATGTTGATGGAGTAGCCTCAGATCATCTTGTCATCTCCTGACTTGGGCATCAAGGTGTGCCTCAGCATGGTGTTCATAGTACGGAGGCCATCTTGAAGATAGTAGATGGATCCCAGCTTGTGAGATTGCACTTTGTCTGCAGGGATAGGAGTATACATATCCTTCATGGCATTGTGGCTCGCCTTGGATTCCGTGTAGATATCCAAGTCTCCATCCTGAACCTTAGGGACTCCTAGAAGTGCAGCCCATTAATCAATAGTGGACTCATATCTTGATTCTTTAGTCATCCATACAATCCTACCATCTCCATAGAAATGTGCAGTGGAGTATAATTGCATGATCATCTCATCATTCCATGCAGTAAGTTCTCTGCCAACAAACTCATCCAATCCAATGCAGTGGAAATTGTCTTAGACACTTGGAAAATAGTCCTCATTCTCCTTAATGAATTTCCAGTCTACATACCTCATGTCACTCACAGCCGGACTCTTGTCAAATAGCACAGTCTCATAGAAATCATGTTGCTCTTTGGTATAGAATCTGTAGTTCACGACCGTCTTCTTCCTTTGGGCATATGGATCTATAGCTCTCCATGCCCTCAAACCCGAGTCTTTCCTCTTCTTCATATCTTCAGCAAGTGGATAGCTGGCATTATGTACTAGAAGGTGTGGTCTGAGTTTCATCAAGGTTATCAAGTCATCATCATGCTCAGCACTAGAAGCAGTTCCTTTGTTTTTTCAGAAGCTAGAATCTGCCTGGATGTCCTCTTAGGGTTTTTAGCAGTAGCCTTCTTGGATTTGGTGCTCTTGGATGTACCAGACTTGGGCATAACATCAGATAGAAGTTTCTTGGCCTTCTTCTTGGGAGGAGCCTTTGCAACTGGCTCATCCTCCTCTTCAGCAGCAGCTGCCTCCACTGGATCTTCATACATAGATGTAGGCCTCCCAGTCACATGGATTATCCTCTTTCTGGCTTTCTTCTCCCCTACCTTCTTAGGCATAGACTTCCTTGGGGGATCAATGGTCATTGTGGCCCTAGCACTCTCAGGTGCTCTCATAGCTTCAGAGCTAGCATAGACTGTGCTAACAACTCTCCTGGAAGAAGTGGCTTTAGTAGCAGACTTCTTAGCAGCCTTCTCTTGCTTCCTGGCAAGAATCTCCTTAGGGACAAAGTCGAGATCCTCCTCATCTGAATTCAGCTTCCTCCTAGACCTAGTAGCAGCTTTGGGCAACCCATGGGAGCTAGGGGTGCCCGGATCCGAAGATGTACTAGGCTCAGGGCTAGTGCCTGAACTCATGTCAAAACCCTACTCTGGCATATTCTGACTGTCCTCAGCATCTGACATACTGACCCTGTGAATAGAGTATAGAAGAGAAGAATAAGATGAGTCATCACAAAATGAGGCTAATTTTTGAAAGTTTGAAACAAAGATTTCCAAGGTTTTGTATTCTGTCACATGAAAATTCGTACAACCGAAGCAAAGTTTTTCGGTGCTATCGAGACTGACTATCCCATTAACAGAAACTTGGCACTCTTTTCAGTGAGACCGAAAAGAAGTACTCGGATTCACCGAGAAAGTTCCCAGCAACATATAAATACAAATCGGTGGCATCGATTTGTTTGCTTCGGTTCCACCGAGTTCCATCAGGCGGAAGGCAAACCCTAGTAAATCGATCATTTGCTAGACTATGGGAATTTCTTGTGGATAGGAAGACGTGCAATAGGTGGCTCATAGAGAAAATCAAATCCAATGCGCGAGAATCAGATGGGGAGCACAAAGGAGGTCGAATCCGTACCCTATCTCGGCGACGATGATGGAGAAGATTTTGTCGATGACGGCGATTCCCAGTGGCGGAGGAACACAGGGGGACAACGGCGATGACCAGGGGTCTCAAAATCGGCACCTTAGGGTTTTGAGGTGCGACAGTTTGAGGATGAATTTCAGAGCGTCGGGGTCCACAGTATATATACCCACCAGTGTCGGTGACGCCAATTCTATATTGTCGGTGTCACCGAGTTCCTCAACTGTTAGTTGACAGGGAAACTCTATGTAACCGAGAATAAGGAATTGGTGTTACCGAGATTGAAAAACCAGATCAACCCTAGGCATTCGGTGAGACTGAGATGTTGGGGTTGGTTCCACCGAGATGCACTTGGGAGGTTTTAATGGCCAGTCCTTGTTGATAAAGAAGTCAGAGTGCTCCACACACAACGAAATCGAAAAGCACTTGTTCAAATTTTGTGATGCAACATGAATAGAGTATGAGGTGAGAAAGCATAGATAGCTAAAGAGTGGTCATAGGTATTCTTGTCCATCCAATTGGCAAAAGATAAATCAAAGACCAATAGCAATAATTGGATGTCCTCGAATGAGAAAATAAATGCAGACCAACATGCTCACACAATAAGATGTCAAATGAAATCATGACAAACATGCACAAACACTCTAGCATCTAACAAGCACTTGGGTGATGACAAAGCCATCTATATATGAGTATTTTACTTAGGAGCCAAGTAATAATACTTGATCATAGGTCATACTCATCGTTTCAGCACAAGTGGGGTTACCACTTTTACATAAAGCATTTAATGTTGTCACATACTAAGAGATGCTTTGACTCAATTCTTAGAGTAAAGCTCCCCCTTGATGTGACATTCCCCCATAAGAGGGATAAACTAACCTTGGGTTTTGTTGATGAAGACTTCATTTTGGTGAGGTAGTGGTGGATGCTCGAGGTTGATGAAGATCACCAAGAGTTTGGAGCATCCTTGTTGTTTCTTTACTCTTCTCACCTACATGGGTTAGTCCCAACACACAAGAGACAAATACAAGGATATCTATGGACATGGAGTGCAAAGCATGTGTGATGATGTCCATTGATTTATTGATTACCTTGTCCCTTGCTTACCTTTGAGGGAATGTGTGACTCCCTGAACTATTGCATAGGGTTGATGTTGATTGCAAATAGATCTTGCCAATAATGAATGTGAGTGAATTTCATTGGCAGAGTCACCCCTCAAGAACTTTCTAGGTCTTCTTCTTGGGACCCCAAATCAAGTTGATGGGGATCCTTGGTGTTGTAGTAGCCTTTTTAGATGTTGAGCTTGAATTAGCCTTGGGAACCCACTCCACGATAGCTAGGGATTCATCTTCATATGAGTCAATGTCCTCTTGAAGCTTGTTCTTGTCCTTGAGCTTGTGGTATTGTGGTGGAAGGTCATCTTGAGTGTTTGTCCCCTTGGTAAGAGTATTTTCATACTTCTCCTTTTTAGGAACAAACTTGGGCTTGGGATATTGACCTTCTTCCCATTCAACTCCATTAGCGTTGAAGTAGCCAACACCACGATTCTTTCGGTATCCTCCGTGCTTGCGTACAATTTCCTCAAATTGCTTACACCCGGCAAGACTCTTGTAGATACCTTTATTTATAATTCCTTCCATTAAAGCATTTTCTTGCTCAAGTGTAACTTGGCTAAGAGAATCATCATTAGTGGAATCAATATAACTACTAGGAGCAACATCATTGGGTTTAGCATTTTTATTGTTGCTACTAGATGAAGAACCTTTCTTGCCTTTTGTTACTAGTTTGCTTAGATTCAACGTGTGGCATGAATGTAGACAAGAGTAGACGTTTGGCAAGATAAGATGAAGTCTTCTTTCAGAGATCATCATTGATAGATTTAAGAAATTCATGTTCTTGCTCCAAATTGAGCTTCTTGAAGCATAGCTTCTCATGAGTTTTTACAAGCTCTCTATGATCTTCAAGTGTAGATTCATGGGCTAACTTAAGAGTGTTAAGTTCTTTAGTTATTTCTTATATTTTTCATCTTATCATCGTCAATCGATCTATCTTGACTAGCATGAGAATTATCAAGTTCATTTTGATCAACATCACTAGTTTTGTCACATAGCAAGTCATCATCACAAAGCAAATCATCTTCATCACTATCGAAATCAAGATATTCGGGGTGTGATACCTTGGGGCCTTTAGCCTTGAAGAAACTTTCCACTCCCTCGTTTGGTGAATCAAATAGATCATAGGAGTTGGTAGTCACTAGTGCAATTCCGGCAACACCTTCATCTTGACTATAGTTGGAGTTGGAGTGATAGCTTCTCTCGGAGTGGTTGTCAGAGTCGGAGCCGAAAACCCATTCACCAACATGAGCTTGATGTTTCCTTCTTGAGTAGATCTTGGTGTACTTTACCTTCTTCTCCGAATCTCTACTTCTCCTTGAGGGTCTTCGTTCATAACGATCATCTCTACTCCTTCTCTCTCTTCGAGGTGATTCATTCCTTGAGCTTTGTCTTCTAGGTGACTTTTCTCTTCCTTTGTAGGGAGTCGTGAACTCATTGGAGTAGTGTCTAGGCTTCTCACAATTTTAGCAGTTTCGGTCACGACTTGACGAACGCTTCTCTTCATATCTTGAGTTGGAGTTTCGGTCTTTGCTTCTATTTTTGTAGAACTTGTTGAATTTCTTGACCATGAGGCTTATCTCTTAATTTGTAACAAGGTTGTCACTTGAGGTAGCGGGAGCATCGATTGTGGCTTTGTAAGCACCGCTAGACTTGTGGTGAAGCTCTTCCTTGTCTTTGAGTGTCATCTCATGAGCAATAATTCTACCAATCACTTCTGTTGACTTGAGATCTTTTTAGTTGGGCATCATTTGGATCCATGTGCAAACGGTGTCATATCGATCATCCAAAGCTCAAAGTATCTTATTGATGATGAATTTTTCAGTCATTTCTTCGCTTCCTAAGCCGGCAATCTCATTGGTGATGAGAGCTAGCCTAGAGTACATCTCAGCGACTCCTTCACCATCCTTCATCTTGAACTTGTCAAGTTGACTTTGAAGAACATCCAACTTGGATTCTCTCACAGATTTTGTACCGTCATGCATATCAATCAAAGTATCCCAAATCTCTTTTGCATTCTCAGGATGGCTAATCTTGTTGAATTCTTTGGGGGCATAAACAGTTGAAGAGAATGTTACATGATTGAGCATTGAGTTGCAACATCTTCAACTCACCTGCGATCGCTTTACGATCAGGTTCCTTTCCTTCCGCAAAGAATTCACCTTGCATGCCAACATGAACAACAGCCCAAAGGGAGGGGTTATGACCAAGCAAATGCATTTTCATTTTGTGCTTCCAACTAGTAAAATTTGTGCCATCAAAGTACGGACCTCTACGGTGATAATTTCCCTCACTAGGTGCCATACTTCTCCTAGGTTGTGAGACCAATGCAATGGAGACCAAAGCTCTCATACCACTTGTAGGACCGAAAGTAAGTCTAGAGGGGGGGGTTAGACTACATGACCAAATAAAAGTTTTGCCTTTTCCCAAATTTTAGTGTTTGCAGTTTTAGCATTCATGGCAAGTGAATTTCACCCTACACATGCAAGTCTAATAGTATAGCAGTGGAAAATAACAACAAACATGAGTAAAAGGGATAGGGTAGGAAGATCATACACAATTGTAGACACGATGATTTTTTCTGTGGTTTCGATAGGTGGCGCTATCGTACATCCACGTTTATGGAGTCTTCAACCCACGGAGGGTAACAGTCACGAGATTCCACGGAGGGCTCCACCCATAAGGGTCGACAAAGTAGCAACCTTGACTATTCCATATGGCTTCCATCCACGAATGACTAGCCTCACTATGAGTAGATCTTCACGAAGTAGGGGATCTCCTTGCCCTTACAAACTTCTTGGTTTACTCTACAACATGAAGTAGGAGGCTTCGAAGCAACACCTAACCACTCTAGGAGGCACCACCCTCCAAAAGTTAATAGGCTCGGTAATGACGATGAACTCCTTGATCTTGTGCTTCAAGATGATACACTCCTCAAAACACAATCACTCTCTCACAGGTTTGGTTTGGTAGAAGATATGGGATTGGTGGAAAGCAACTTGGGGAGGCTAGAAATCAAGATCCATATGGTTGGAGTGGAAGATCTTGATCTCAACACAAGGGTAGGTGGTTCTCTCTCAGAAAATCTGATAGGATAGGTATGGAATAGTTCTGAGTTGTTCTCTTTCGAGTAGGTGGTGGTGGAGGGGTATATATAGGCATACCCAAAAATCCAACTGTTACACACAAAATGACCAACTCAGTGACACCGATGTGTTAATCTCGGTGGTACCGAAGTGATCAAAAGGTGGCAACCTTTGAATATCAGTGAGACCAATATGTGAATCTCGGTTGCATCGATAAGGTGACCAACGGTCACATTTCCAATCTCGGTGACGCCGACCCAACAATCTCGGTGGTACCAAAAATGTGAATTTGCGTAACAGAAAGTTGGCAACCTAAACTCGGTGGCACCGGTGTGGAATCAGTTGCATCGAAGTGGCTAGGGTATGGCTGAGTCTGTCTAGGTTCTGGAATCGGTGGCACCAGAATAGGAATGTTGGTTGCACCGATTTTGAATGTTTGGCTATAGACAGACTTTGGTGGGAGAGCTTGTGGATGTTTTTGGTGACTATCACTTGTGCACGTATGAACATTTTGTTCACCAACAAAACCTTACCCCCTTTTAATAGTATTGGCTTTCCTATAGACTCAAAGTGATTTCTCACAAATGTAAAATGTAGAGACCTTTTTCTTGAAGCTTGGCCAACCTATTTCCTTGCATCTTGGGGGTAATTCCACAATCTCCACAATCCTTTTGCCATCCCTATCATTGAACTTTTCCTAAATATACTTGGTGGAAACATTAGTTCAATGACTTATATGTTGTTATTAATTACCAAAACCACCAAGGAAGCAAATGTGCTTTCAATCAGTAGCGCGGGAACCCACGCTACTGATACGGCACTAGAGCTAATGTTTATCAGTAGCGCGTTTTGACACGCGCTACTGCTATACCTACTTAGTAGTAGCGCTTTCCGTACCAACGCTACTGCTAAGTCCTTTAGCAGCAGTGTTTTCCTGTCTAGCACTAAAGAGCGCTACTACTATATTTTCTCATATCATTTTTTGCTACGTATTTGCGATGTTTCTATACAGGTTTCATACAGTATTCTAATCATTTCATAAACATGCAATATGCTCATCATATCATACACATAATAGTCTCATCATATCATCCAACACAAATCATGTCATCACGTCATAATCACGATATAGCTATACAAGTTACATGACATGTCTCATCATACATAATGTAGTACTTCTTGAGGTGTCGGTTCGCATCCCTCTCTTGCACTAGCGTGAACCTAAACTACCTATTGGCTGTCGCTCGGAAATCGGAAACTGGTACACCTGGGCCTGACACTCCGGCCACTCGTCGTATACTCCTGGCATAGTACTTCTTCGCCATCGATGATCTATGCACCTGCATCTTCACATGAGTTGATGATATGCAACATATATAGTTGAGCAACAGAAAGAGACAGACTTGGCAAAATAGAAGCAACATATCATAAGCATACAAAGTTCATTGTACCCAAAATGCCCTAACTAGAGTGATCTTCGCTAGTTGAGGAGGACGGTGTAGTTACATCACAAATAAAGTTTCATCATGCATAACTCAAAGTTTCGTCATACAGAAAGTATGGACTAAACGGACACATTGTCATATATTGTCAATCACTCCAACATGTCGTGCCATCCATGCAAGTCTAGGAGATAGTCGCCGAGCACAGTGAAAGGTTTCAGGTCGAGATGCTGAGCGGCTATGCGTGTTCGGAAGTCTTCTCGTGACATTTACCCTTCTTCGTAGAACATCCCTGTTTTTTCATGGAACTCCTTCATGACGATTTGGGAAAGTTCACGCTAGATGTGATAGAACTCAGCTCGGAGTCGATGATCCGGGATATCTCCTAGGTTCTTTACCCATTGCAGAATATGGGCATCGCCGGATCTAGGTGACATGCAAATGTTCTGCTGATCCCGTCTGAACTCCTGCATGTGGTGGAGGACTAGAATTGATCACAGATAGTACCACTCGGTTGCTGGATGCAGCAGAAGTCAGTCTTATGGCCGAAGCAGGGCGCGCGGTTCCTTGTCTTCCCAAGCGTGATCTCTTCACCCCGTATGCCGTACGTAAAGATAGCACCGTCGATAATAGACTTGATGTGGGTGTAATCCTTTTTCCTCATGTTCTTCGACGAGTCCAAGTAAAGTGCATGGGAGACTAGAGGGTAAAGGATGATGAGGATGGCGCGCCTGTCGCTGCGCAAAATAAGTACACCTCAAATTAGCCTCCACGCATGCAAATGAAATGATTGAAATCGAAGGAAGGATATCCACATGGATGACTTACATGGGATGATAAGGCACGAGAATCATCTCCTTGTCCTTATTGCCGACTATGAAATCGGCGATGCAGTTACTCGCATATTCACGGTTCTTTTGGCAGACTGCCAAGAAGCTCTCGTGCATGAAGTACGGGTCAGCGACACATATATAAGGTATCTTCTCAATCCTGATGATGTAGTTCATGTACAAGGCAAAAAGGCGGACAAAGGTAAAATCCAGCTTTTTCAAATGTATAAGGTATCTGCTCATACCTTGCTGAGGCTGCGTGGTCGTGGGTGTGCTCCCCGCCGCCTCCAGACAAAGCAAACTCTTTGGCCACAACAGGACCCACCTCTTGGAATCACCAAGCTGCCACGGGGTCTCGTCGTCGTTTCCCCCTAGTACCGGAGGAGCCAAATTCTCGTGGCCCGGTTTAACACTGGCCACGGAAACCTTGAAGACGTCGGGGGGGATTGGTCGGCTATGGAACAATTGTTCCTTTAGCTTCACTATTGTCGCCTTCCCCACGTCCACCTTCTGGCCGCTGATGGTGTGTACAATATGGTGCACGGGGTTACGTCGACCTGCAAAGACATGTCTGTGACGTGAGACATCCAAACGGCAACAGAAATAGGAGATTACATATTTATTGAAGAGGGCCAGTGTGACAGGTACACATGAGGTCATCGAGCTCAGCCAAAGACGAAGCACCACCGAGCACGTCCGAGACGGAGGACGGGCTGCTATGAGCAAGTGCGGAAGCCGGTGCAGGAGCTGGTGCAGGAGCAGGTGCGGGAGCCGGTAGAGGAGCTAGTGCAGGAGCTTGTGCAGGAGCTGCTGCACGAGCAGGTGCGGGAGCCGGTGCAGGGGGTGGTGCAGGAGCAGGTCCTGGTGCAACGCTAGTCGAGCTGCTCACGAAGAAGTTGGAAAGGGGAAATTCTGCTGCCTCTTTATTTGGATTTTGCCTGCCCCAACTGATGATATCCGGAACCAAGACACCATACGAAGCTGCAATCTCCTGTTTTGCAGCAGCTACCACTACTGTGACCGCAATCGCAACCTTCTTGTTGATGTTTTCTTCATTTAACCTCCATCTTTCCATTCTCTCCTCTATGGTCTCACGGTAGTACTTCTTCCACGTGGCGCCATCTCCGACACTGTGCACACGTCCATACGATGGCTAAGTGTCCACCGGGAGTCCTTTCAGTATGTTGAAGGCCCGGTTGAATGGGGTGTCCCACTTGGGCCTTGCTAACGCCTCAGACGGCGAGTCGCGACCGCGATCCTGTGTTGCTCTCACTGTAGAAGGAACAAGGATCATTTACAAATATGACTAAACATGTTGTAGAATTGATCATAAGCTACAATTAGGGGGTAAATTAAAAATTACTAGCAGTCTCATGAACTCCGTCTTGACCGCGTCCATCTCGAAAACCTTCTTGACTGGGTCCCAATGGTATCGGGCCCTGAGGATGTCACGCTCCTGCAGGACAGTGAACTCCTCCAAGGGGTCTTGGATGCCTAGACTTTCACGTTCCGCATCCTCCTTGGCCCATATGGACCTATTCCCTGTGTAACCACGACTTCCGAGGTGGTGGCACCCCATGTTCCTCTCTTGAAGCCCTTTCATGTACTCTGACTTTTCTTCGGCAGCTTCGGCAACGCAAGCCGCCTTGAATATTTCAAACTGCTCTTCCGTAATTGTCAAATTATCCTTTACAATCTCAGAGTAGGGTTCCTTTTTGTCGATGACCCTTGCTTTCACCCTTACTTTCCAGGTAGACAACACGCCACTAAACTTGCCCATGGCGCGTTTGTTTATCTTCTTCATTGTCGAGTCTTTATGTGGATTTTTATATTTGCTTTCATCCCAGCCCGGGAACAAGAACACCTGGTGCAGCTTCGTTAGGAGGGACTGCTTCATATCTGGTATCTTCCTTATTTTCACATCGTTGATGGTGGCGGTTACCCGTAGGATGCAACCTATTTGATTGTCGTAGCACGCACGCACTTCCGCAGGCTCTTTTTGCTCAAAATTGCCGTCGCCCACCTCCGTGACCACCAGTCTAGTAGTGATGAGCTGGTTTGGGTGCCGTTTCTTCTTTGGTTTCGGTTCTATACCGGCTTCGCCAGTCTTGGTGCTAGTCTCAGCGTCGGTGTCAGTCTCAGCGCTGGTGTCAGTCTCAGCACCGGTCTCGATGTCAGTCTCAGTTTCGGATGTGACAAGTGGGCCTTGCAACAACCGTTGCTCATCGAGAAGGTTCAAATAGGCGTCTGCCGCTGCGTAGATGTTGCAATCACCAGAACCCTGTCCTTCATCGTTGCTAGCCGTGTTTCCTACGATTAAATCTAGTCAATTAATTCTAGACCTAATAAAATGAATAATGACATAAAAGGCCAATGTTTTGTAGGAATTTTGATTCATTCCCGTTGTGGCAAATCCCAGGCACTTGATATGTCCTTGTTTGTAGCACAAGTCATGCCAAAATTCACGGAAAATCTCGGCATGACCTTTGCTACAAACTAGACAAATAGAGCGCCTGAAATTTGCCAGAATGGAAATGAATCAAGATTCCAGCAAAACATAGGCCACACGGAATCATTCCTTGCAAACTATTTTCAAATATCCATCTTCGACACCACAACACATGTCCAAATATACACGAGCAACCACATGTCCAAATATACTGCCCTAGAATAATATTTCTATCCTAATTTGATATGTAGCTAAATTCATATATATCATAATAGCTACCTAGGGTTTATACCAAAACCTAGCTACCTAGGGTTCATACGAAAACCTAGGGTTCATACTTAAACGTAGGGTTCATACCTAAATTCACCTAAGTAAATTAACCTACTTCCCTCTTGCAAAGTATTCACCTACTGTACCACTACTACTATGCTTAAACCTAGCTAGGGTTCATAACTAAATTCACCTATGTAAATTAACCTGGAGAGGAGGGGCGGGGACTTACAGAGAGGGTGCTCGGGGGAGGTGCTTAGGGGGGGGGGTCGGTGGCGAGGAGGGCGTCGAGGGTGGCAGGGCCGTGGAGGGAGGCAGGGCGGCCCGGTGACAGCGAGGGACGCAGTGACGTGAAGGGAAGTAGGGCGGCGAGGAGGAGACGAGGGTGGCTCTCGGGGGCGCGTGGCTCCAGTGGCGGCGCTGGCTCGCTGCTCCGGTGGTGGTCCCGGTGACGGCAACGGAGGCAGTGGCGGCGAGGGAGTAGGGGCGGCAAGAGGTAGCAGGGGCGGCGAGGGGAGAGGGACGCCAGAAGAATGGGGAATTGGGGAAGGAGGGATAACTGCAAAGGGGCAAGTCAAACTTAGCGGTAGCGCTTTTAAGGAAAACGCGCTGCTACTATTTTCTTAGCAGTAGCGCTTGTCAAAATAGGGCGCTACTGCTATACCTAGCCTGTTGGCAACGGTGTGGCAGTTATAGTAGTAGTGCATTTCGTCTGGGACGCGCTACTACTACTTACATAGCAGTAGCGATGTTCGTCTCCCAGCGCTACTATTAGATAGTAATAGCGCCCTCTTTTGACCAGCGCTACTGATAATCCTCTGGGTATAAGGTTTTCCCTAGTAGTGAGTCATGACCAAGACACCTCTACGGTCAATAACCAATAGGAGGACCTGGATGCCCATATTGGTTTCTACATATTCTATGAAGATCTTTATCGGTTTGAACCTTATGTCAAGGATTCAGTTAATCCCGTATGCTGTTCCCTTTGTTCTTCGACATGTTACTTGCCCGAGATTCGATCGTCGGTATCTCTATACCTAGTTCAATCTCATTACCGGCAAGTCTCTTTACTCTTTCCGTAATACAGGATCCCGTGACTAACACTTTAGTCACATTGCTTGCAAGGCTTGTTGTGATGTTGTATTGCCGAGTGGGCCTTGAGATACCTCTCTGTCACACGGAGTAACAAATCCTAGTCTTGGTCCATGCCCACTCAACAGACACCCTCAGAGATACCTGTAGAGCATCTTTATAGTCACCTAGTTACATTGTGACGTTTGACAAAGACAAGGTACTCCTACGGTGTCGGTGAGTTGCATGATCTCTTGGTCATAGGAACAAATACTTGACATGTAGAAAACTATAGGAACAAACTGACACGATCATATGCTATGTTCATAGTTTGGGTCTTGTCCATCACATCATTCTCCCAATGATGTGATCCCATTATAAAATGACATCTTATGTCTATGGCTAGGAAACCTTGACCATCTTTGATCAATGAGCTAGTCTACTAGATGCATACTACGGGTACAATGTTGTCTATGTATCCACACATGAAATGTGTTTCGAATCAATACAATTATAGCATGGATAATAAACGATTATCATGAACAAGGAAATATAATAATAACCATATATTATTGCCTCTAGAGCATATTTCCAACAGTCTCCCACTTGCACTAGAGTCAATAATCCAGCTCAAATCACTATGTGATTTACGTTGTAATGAATTTAGCAGTTCTTGGAAGAGGTTTAGTCAATGGGTCTGCAACATTCAGATCGGTGTGCACTTTGCAAATATTTATGTCCACCTCCTTGATGTATTCGTTATGGAATTGAAGCGCCACTTTATGTGTGTGGTCCTCTTGTGAAACCTTGGTTCCTTGGCCAGAGCAATGGCACTAGTGTTGTCACAGAACAGATCCATTGGATTCAGTGCACTGGGCACTACTCCTAGATCTGTCATGAACTCCTTCATCCAGACACCTGCCTTTGCTGCCTTCGAGGCTGCGATGTACTCTGCTTCGCATGTAGAATTGGCTACCACGCTTTTCTTGGGACTGCACCAACTTACTGCTCCCCCATAAATACATATCCGGTTTGCAACTTAGAGTCATCCATATCAGTGTCAAAGCTTGCATTGACGTAACCCTTTACGACGGGCTCTTGATCACCTCCATAAATGAGAAACATTTCCTTAGAACTTTTCAGGTACTTAAGGATATTCTTGACCGCCGTCCAGTGCTCCATTCCTGGATTACTTTGAAACTTCCGGCCATACTTAGGGCAAGGCTGACATCGGGTCTTGTGCATAGCATAGCATACATAATAGATCCTATGGCTGAAGCATAAGGGATGGCACTCATCTTTCTCTATATTCTGCATTCACTGGGCATTGAGTCTTACTCAACTTCACACCTTGCAACATAGGCAAGAACCCCTTCTTGGACTGATCCATTTTGAACTTCTTCACAACTTTGTCAAGGTATGTGCTGTGTGAAAGTCCTATTAACCATCTCAATCTATCTCTATAGATTTTCATGGTTAATATGAAAGCAACTTCTCCTAGCTCCTTCATTGAACTCTTGTTCAAATATTCCTTCAAGCTTTCCAGTATTTCTATATTGTTTCCAATCAGCAATATGTCATCCACATATAATATTAGAAACGCTATAGAGCTCCCACTCACTTTCTTGTAAATACAAGCTTCTCCGTAAACTTGTATAAACCCGAATGCTTTGATCCCCTCATCAAATCGCAGACAATTTCGAGATGCTTGCACCAGTCCATAAATGGATCAGTGGAGTTTGCAAACTTTGTTAGCATTCTCTCGATCGACAAAACCTTCCGATTGTATCATATACAACTCTTCCTTAAGGAAACCGTTAAGGGACGCTATTTTTGTTGGAAATATGCCCTAGAGGCAATAATAAACTGGTTATTATCATATTTCCTTGTTCATGATAATCGTTTATTATCCATGCTATAATTGTATTGATCGGAAACTCAGATACATGTGTGGATACATAGACAACGCCATGTCCCTAGTATGCCTCTAATAGACTAGCTCGTTGATCAAAGATGGCTATGGTTTCCTAGTCATGGACATGAGATGTCATTTGATAACGGGATAACATCATTAGGAGAATGATGTGATGGACAAGACCCAAACTACAAACGTAGCATATGATCGTGTCAGTTTATTGCTACTGTTTTCTGCATGTCAAGTATCTGTTCCTATGACCATGAGATCATGCAACTCACTAACACCGGAGGAGTACCTTGTGTGTATGAAATGTCGCAACGTAACTAGGTGACTATAAAGGTTCTCTCCAGGTATCTCCTAGGGTGTCTGTTGGGTTGGCATGGATCAAGACTGGGATTTGTTACTCCGTGTGATGGAGAGGTATCTTAGGGCCCACTCGGTAATACAACATGACAATAAGCCTTGCAAGCAATCTGACTAAGTGTTAGCCATGGGATCTTGTATTATGGAACGAGTAAAGGGACTTGTCGGTAACGAGGTTGAACTAGGTATGGAGATGCCGACAATCGAATCTCGGGCAAGTAACATATCGAAGAACAAAGGGAACAACATACAGGATTAACTGAATCCTTGACATAGAGGTTCGACCGATAAAGATCTTCGTAGAATATGTAGGAACCAATATGGGCATCTAGGTCCCGCTATTGGTTATTGACCGTAGAGGTGTCTCGGTCATGTCTACATAATTCTCAAACCCGCATGGTCTGCACACTTAAGGTTTGGTGACGTTTCGGTAGTATAGAGTTATGTATGGTGGTGACCGAAGGTTGTTCGGAGTCCTGGATGAGATCCAGGACATCACGACGAGCTCCGGAATGGTCCAGAGATAAAGATTGATATATAGGAAGTCTTGTTTTGTTCACCGGAAAAGTTTCGGGCTCATCGGTAGTGTATCGGGGGTGTCGGGAGGCTGCCGGGGGACCATCACGAGGGGTGTCTCGACCCAAAGGACCTCATGGGCTGTGGGAGGAGTCAAACCAGTCCCTGGTGGGCTGGACTAAGCCCCCACTAAGGCCCATGCGGCTATGGGTGGGAAAAACCCAAAAGGTGGAGAGGTGGAAACAGTTTCCAAGTGGAAAGGAGGAACCTACTCCTAATAGGATTGGAGTAGGATTCCTCCATCCACAATTTCGACCAAACCTTGACGGTTTGAGGCTCCCTCCTCCCCTCCCTCCCTACTATATATACTAGAGGATTTAGAGGGGAAAGCTAACCCTAATTGCCATGTGCTGCCCTCTTCTTCCTCTAGATCTGTTTCTCCTCTAGATTAGTTCTGCGGTGCTTAGGCGAAGCCCTGTAGGATTAGTTCACCACCACCGCCACCATGCCGTTGTTCTGCCGGAGAACTCATCTACCTCTCCGCTCCCTCTTGCTGGATCAAGAAGTCGAAGATCATCATCGAGTTGTACGTGTGTTGAACACGGAGGTGCCGTCCGTTCAGCGCTAGATCGGAAGGACCGTGATCAAGATCGCGAGATGACTCATGATTGGATCGTGGGACGGATCATGATGAGACCGCGAAACTAATCGTCATTGGATCACAGGACAGATCGTGACGGGATCGCGGGACGCTCGGCGATTTGGATCGCGAAGACGTTTGACTACATCAACCGCGTTTCTTAACGCTTCCCACTTAGCGATTTACAAGGGTATGTAGATCCACTCTCCCTCTCGTAGATGCTCATCACCATGGATAGATCTTGTGTGTGCGTAGGAAATTTTTGGTTTCCCATGCAACGTTCCCCAACAGTGGTATCAGAGCTAGGTTATGTGTGGATGAGATCTCGAGTAGAACACAAAGGAGTTTGTGGGCGTTGATGCTTAGATTGCTTACTCCCTTGGTCGTGTTTTGGTTCAACGACATTGTGGGATGAAGCATCCCGGACCAACCTTACTCGTACTCTTACGAGAGACCGGTTCCATTGACTGACGTGTAACTTTGTTGCACAAAGATGGTTGGCAGGTGTCTGTTTCTCCTACTTTAGTTGGATCGGATTCGACAAAGGCGGTCCTTGAGAAGGTTGAAAAGCAACTTATGTATCACCATTTTGGTTTTGCGTAGGTGAGAATTGTTCTTGCTAGATACCCTTAGCAGCCACGTAAAACTTGCAACAACAATTAGAGGACGTCTAACTTGTTTTTGCAGGGTATGTTGTGATGTGATATGGCCAATTACAAGATGAGATATATGTGATGTATGAGATGATCATGTGTTGTATAGAATATCACGACTTGAATGTTGATGAGTACGGCAACCGGCAGGAGCCATAGGGTTGTCTTTAATTATTCTATGACCTATGTGTCACTCATTAAGCGCTATGTAATGCTTTACTTTATCGCTAAGCGGTAGCAATAGTAGTAGAAGCATGGTGGGTGCGACAACCCCGATGGCGACACGTTGATGGATATTATGTTTACATGAATAATACTTTCAATGGCCATGCACCCAATGAGAATGGTTTGTTGAATCTTTTTCGTAGTAATACACATGTTCATAACATTGATGCCAAAAGATACAAAGTTAATAATGATAGTACCACATACTTGTGGCACTGTCGCTAAATGCCATATTGGTCTAAAGCGCATGAAGAAAGTCCATGTTGATGGATCTTTGTACTCATTCGATTTGAAATCGGTTGAGACATGCGACCATGCCTCTTAGGCAAGATGACTAAGGACCCTGTTTTCCGGTTTGATGGAACGGGCAAGTGACTTACTGGAAATGATACATGTTGATGTATGCAATCCAATGAGTGTTGTAGCGTGCGGTGGATATCGTCATTTTCTTACCTCCATTGGTAATTTGAGTAGATATAGTGTATATTTACTTAATGAAACACAAGTCTGAATCGTTTGAAATGTTCAAGCCAAATCAGAGTGAAGTATGAGATCATCGTGACAAGAACATAAAATGTCTACGATATGATCTTGGAGGTGAATATCTGAGTTACGAGTTTGGTATACAATTTAAGAAAAAGTGAAATATGTTTCACAACTCATGCCACCTGGAACACCATAGTGTGATGGTGTGTCCGAACGTCATAGTCGTGCTTTATTGGATATGGTTAGAACTATATTGTCTCTTATCGATTTGCCACTGTCGTTCTGGGGTTATGCATTAGATACAACTACATTCAACTTTAAAAGGGGCACCATCTAAGTCCGTTGAGATGACACCGTATGAATTTTGGTTTGGCGGAAACCTAAGCTGTCGTTTCTTAATGTTTGGGGCTGCGACGCTTATGTGAAAAAGGGTTTTCACCTAGTGAGCTCAAACCCAAAGCAGACAAATGCATCTTCATAGAATACCCTAACTTAACAGTTGGGTAAACCTTCTATCTTAGATCCAAGCACAAAGTGTTTGTTGCTAACACGGGTCCTTTCTCGAGAAAGAGTTTCTCTCGATAGAATTGAGTGGGAGGAAGATAGAACTTGATGAGGTTGTTGAACCTTTGTTTCAACCAGAGAGTAGCGCAGCGTAGAAAGATGTTTCTGTGGAGCCTACGTTAGTTGAAGAAGAAGTTAATGATGATGATCATGAAGCTTTAGATCAAGTTACTATCGAACCTCGTAGGTCGACAAGGACACATACTGCTCCTGAGTGGTACGACAACCCTGTCTTAGAGGTCATGTTGTTAGACAACGGTGAACCTACGAGCTATGGAGAAGTGATGATGGGCCCAAATTCCGATAAATGGTTAGAGGCCATGAAATCCGAGAAAGGATCCATGTACGAAAACCAAATATGGACTTTAGTAGACTTGCCCGTTGAACGACAGGTCATTGAGTGCAAATGGACCTTTAAGATGAAGACATACGCTGATCGTAAATGTCACCATTTATAAAGCTCGACTTGTCGCAAAGAAGTTTCCAACAAGTTCAAGGAGTTGACCGCGATGAGACTTTCTCACTCGTAGAGATGCTAAAGTCTATTGGAATTATGTTAGCAATTGCTGCATTTTTCAATTTTGAAATCTGGCAGATGGATGTCAAAACATCGATTCCTTAACGGTTTACTTGAGGAAAGGTTGTATGTGATACAACTAGAAGGTTTTGTCAGTCCTAAGGATGCTAAAAGGTGTGCGACCTCCAACAATCCTTCTATGGGCTCGAGCAAGCATCTTGGAGTTGGAATATATGTGTTGATGAGGTGATCAAAGTTTGTGAGTCTATACAAAGTTTATGAGAAACTTGTATTTACAATAAAGTGAGTGGGAGCACTATAGAATTTTTGATAAGCATATGTGGTTGACATATTATTGATTGAAAATGATGTAGAATTTCTGGAAAGCATAAACGGTTGTTTGAAAAGATTTTTTCAAAGGAAGACCTGGATAAAGCTACCTAATTGTTGAGTATCAAGATCAATAGAGATAGACCAAGATGCTTGATGAGACTTTCAATGAGTACGTACCTTGACAAGATTTTCAAAGAGCTCAAAATGGATCAGTCAGAGAAGGAGTTCTTGCCTGATTTGTAAGGTGTGAAGTTGAGTAAGACTCAAAGCTCGACCACGGGAGAAGAAAGAGAAAGGACGAAGGTCGTCCCCTATGCTTTAGCCATAGGCTCTATATAGTATGCCATGCTGTGTACCGCACCTGTGTGTGCCTTGCCATGAGTCCGTCAAGGGGTACAAGAGTGATCCTGAAGTGAATCACTAGACAGCGGTCAAGATTATCCTTTGTAACTAAAATACTAAGGAAATGTTTCTTGATTATGGAGGTGATAAAGAGTTCATCGTAAAGATTTACGTGCAATCTTTAACACCAATCCAGATGACTCTTAGTATCAATCCGGATACGTATAGTGGAGCAGCCATTTGGAATAGCTCCAAGTGGAGTGTGGTAGCAGTGTCTACAGTATGACATAGAGATTTGCAAAGTACACATGGATCTGAATGTCGCAAACCCGTTGACTAAAAGACCTCTCTCACATGACAACATGATCGAACCCCAGAACTCATTGGATGTGAGATTCCTAACAAATCACATAGCGATATGAGCTAGATTATTGACTCTAGTGCAAGTGGAAGACTGTTGGAAATATGCCCTAGAGGCAATAATAAACTGGTTATTATCATATTTCCTTGTTCATGACAATCATTTATTATCCATGCTATAATTGTATTGACCGGAAACTCAGATACATAGACAACACCATGTCCCTAGTATGCCTCTAATGGACTAGCTTGTTGATCAAAGATGGCTATGGTTTCCTAGTCATGGACATGAGATGTCATTTGATAACGGGATCACATCATTAGGAGAATGATGTGATGGACAAGACCCAAACTGCAAACATGGCATATGATCATGTCAGTTTATTGCTATTGTATTCTGCATGTCAAGTATCTGTTCCTATGACCATGAGATCATGCAACTCACTCACAACAGAGGAGTACCTTGTGTGTATGAAACGTTGCAACGTAACTGGGTGAATATAAAGGTGCTCTACAGGTATCTCCGAGGGTCTCTGTTGGGTTGGCATGGATCAAGACTGGGATTTGTTACTCCGTGTGACGGAGAGGTATCTCAGGGCCCACTCGACAATACAACATCACAATAAGCCTTGCAAGCAATGTGACTAAGTGTTAGCCACGGGATCTTGTATTACGGAAGGAGTAAAGAGACTTGTCGATAAGAAGGTTGAACTAGGTATGGAGATGCCGACGATCGAATCTCGGGCAAGTAACATACCGAAGAACAAAGGGAACAACATACGGGATTAACTAAATCCTTGACATAGAGGTTCGACCGATAAAGATCTTTGTAGAATATGTAGGAACCAGTATGGGCATCCAGGTCCTGCTATTGGTTATTGACCATAGAGGTGTCTCGGTCATGTCTACATAGTTCTCGAACCCGCAGGGTTTGCACACTTAAGGTTCAGTGATGTTTCGGTAGTATACAGTTATGTATGGTGGTGACCAAAGGTTGTTTGGAGTCCCGTATGAGATCCTGAACATCACGAGGAGCTCCGGAATGGTCCGCAGGTAAAGATTGATATATAGGAGGTCCTATTTTGGTCACCGAAAAAGTTTCGGGCTCATCGATAGTGTATCGGGAGTGCCGGGAGGGTGCCGGGGGACCATTGGGAGGGGTGTCTCGACCCAAAGGACCTCATGGGCTGTGGGAGGAGTCAAACCAGACCCTGGTGGGATGGACTAAGCCCCCACTAAGGCCCATGCAGCTAGGGGTGGTAAAAACCCAAAAGGTGGAGAGGTGGAAAGAGTTTCCAAGTGGAAAGGAGGAATCCTACTCCAAATAGGATTGGAGTAGGATTTCTCCTCCTCCAATTTTGACCAAACCTTGATGGTTTGAGGCTGCCTCCTCCCCTCCCTTCCTCCTATATATACTAGAGGATTTCGAGGGGAAATCTAACCCTAATTGCCACGTGTTGCCCTCTTCTTCCTCTAGATCTGTTTCTCCTCTAGATTAGTTTTGCGGTGCTTAGGCGAAGCCCTGCAGGATTAGTTCACCACCGCCGCCACTATGCCGTTGTGTTGCTGGCAAACTCATCTATCTCTCCGCTCCCTCTTGCTGATCAACAAGGCGGAGATCGTCATCGAGCTGTACATGTGCTGAACACGGAGGTGTCGTCCGTTCGACGCTAGACCGGAAGGACCATGATCAAGATCGCGAGATGACTCGTGATTGGATAGCGGGACAGATCGTGATGAGACCACAGGACGGATCGTGATTGGATCACGGGACGGATCATGATGGGATCGCGGGACGCTCGGTGATTTGGATCGCGAAGACGTTCGACTACATCAACCGCGTTTCTTATCGCTTCCCGCTTAGCGATCTACATGGGTATGTAGATCCACTCTCCCTCTCGTAGATGCTCATCACCATGGATAGATCTTGCGTGTGCGTAGGATTTTTTTTCCCATGCAATGTTCCCCAACAATTTGACATCTATCTACCAAATTTCATAGTCGAAATATGCAGCTATTGCTAACATGAGTCTGACGGACTTGAGCACCACCGTGGGTAAGATGGTCTCATCGTACTCAACTCCTTGAACTTGTGAAAAACCGTTTGCCACAAGTCGAGCTTTATCTTATGGTGACATTACCGTCCGCATACGTCTTCCTCTTAAAGATCTGTTTGTTTTGAATGGCGTTTCGCCCTTCAGGTAATACTTCCAAAGTCCATACTTTGTTTTCATACATGGATCCCATCTCAGATTTCATGGCCCCTACCCATTTCTCGGAATCTGGGTTCACCATCGCTTCTCCATAGCTCGTAGGTTCATAGTTATCCAACAACATGACCCCTAAGAAAGGGTTGACGGACCACTCAGGAGCAGCACGTGCCCTAGTCGACCTACGAGGTTTGATAATAACTTGATCTGAAGCTTCATGATCATCATCATTAAATTCCTGTTCAATCGATGCAAGCCTACAGAAACATCTTTCTGCGCTGCGCTACTCTCTGGTTGAAAAGGTTCAATAACCTCATCAAGTTCTATATTCCTCCCACTCAATTCTTTCAAGAGAAACTCTTTCTTGAGAAATGTTCTGTTCTTAGTGACAAACACTTTGCCTTCAGATCTGAGATAGAAGGTATACCCAACTGTCTCTTTTGGGTATCCTATGAAGATGCAATTCTCCGCTTTGGGTTCCAGCTTTTCAGGCTGAAGCTTTTTGACATAAGCATCCCATCCCCAAACTTGAAGAAATGACAACTTTGGCTTCTTGCCAAACCACAGTTCATATGGCGTTGTCTCAACGGATTTCGATGGTGCCCTATTTAAAGTGAATGCAGCTGTCTCTAATGCATAACCCCAAAACGATAGTGGCAAATTGGCAAGAGACATCATAGAATGCACCATATCTAATAAGGTTCGATTACGACATTCGGACACACCATTACACTGTGGTGTTCTAGGCGGTGTCAGTTGTGAAATAATTCCACACTGTCTTAAGTGATTGCCAAACTCATAACTCAGATATTCTCCTCCTCGATTAGATCATAGGAATTTAATCTTCTTGTTATGATGATTCTCAACTTCACTCTGAAATTTCTTGAACTTTTCAAATGTTTTTGATTTGTGGTTTATTAAGTAAATATTCCCATATCTACTTAAGTCATCATTGAAGGTGAGAAAATAACGATATCCACCACGTGCCTCAATGCTCATTGGACCACACACATCAGTATGTATGATTTCCAACAAGTCACTTGCCCGTTCCATTGTTCCAGAGAACGAGGTTTTACTCATCTTTCTCATAAGGCATGGTTCACATGTGTCAAGTGATTCAAAATCAAGTCACTCCAAAAGTCCATCAACATGGAGCTTCTTCATGCGTTTTACACTAATATGACCTAAACGGCAGTGTCGCAAGAAAGTGGTACTATCATTATCAACTCTACATCTTTTGGCATCAATGTTATGAACATGTGTATCATCACTATCGAGATTCAATATGAATAAACCCCTTACATTGGGTGCATAAACATAAATTATATTACTCATATAAATATAACAACCATTATTCTCTGATTTAAATGAGTAACCGTCTCGCAATAAACAAGATCCAGATATAATGTTCATGCTTAACGTTGGCACCAAATAACAATTATTTAGGTTCATAATTAATCCCGATGGTAATTGAAGAGCGAGCATGCCGACGGCGATCACATCTACCTTGGAACCATTTCCCATGTGCATCGCCACTTCGTCCTTTGCCAGCCTTCGTCTATTCCGTAGCTCCTATTTTGAGTTGCAAATGAGAGCAACTGAACTGGTATCAAATACCCACGCACTACAACGAGATCTAGTAAGCTACACATCAATAACATGTATATCATATATACCTTGTTTGGTGTTGGCCGCCTTCTTGTCAGCCAGATACTTGGGGAAGTTCCGCTTCCAGTGACTAGTTCCCTTGCAATGGAAGCACTAAGTTTCTGGCTTGGGTCCTTTCATAGGAACGAGTCTGACAGTAGAAGATAGGGGTACGAAAGGAGAGGGCTGATTCCTAGCTACAGCGAGGGTGTACACACGTATGTATGAGTTTAGGCCCCTCTCGTGGAGGTAATAGCCCTACGTCTTAGTGCTTGGGAGCTCTTGTCGTGTGGATAGTATGAGTTACAGGAGGTGCGAACCCTTGTGCCAGAGGGGAGGGGCAGCTTATATAGAGTACGCTACCCCTCATAAGTGCCAGGCATCCAAGGGTTCGATCGTGGTAATAAAGACGTGCATTACTGGTAATGTGCATAATAAATGCTAGTAATGACGATTGGACAAACGCTTGCCTGTTAGCTTCCCTGGGGTGGCTTCTGGTCTTCTAGCGTCGACTAGTAGCGAGGCCTTCCGAGTGACAGGAGACTGTCGAGTGGTGGGAGAAGCCTCCGAGTGGATTTATTGTCGAGTGACTTGAGCGCCATGGTGAATCCAATCGGAATCTCTCTTGTAATCTTCAAGTCCTCCAATATAGCGTCCTTAGGTAGGGTATATAGGTCACGCGTGGGACCCTACCATAGGTACATATGCTCATCATTAGCCCCCGAATGGATCAGGGTTCGAGTGAGAAAGGGAATTGATGCTAGCTCTGATAAGGCACCGAAATTCTGAATGTACTTCGGGGCTTCAAGGAAATTTGTGTCGATTGAAATCTTTGTCATTCGCCCTGATCGATTCTACCTTGATAAATGTTCGAATGATTTTAAACTTCAAATATGCTTTGAGTGAACCATCAGGATCTTTCGATGTGATGGGTCGCTCTACCAGGCCCAGATTTCATGGGATTCAAAAAAATTGGGAAGCACGTGCCACGCGGAGATATCGCAACGACTGGGGCAAGTGGCGGCGCGATGACTCGATTACCGCACCGCCCATTACACCACGTACAACACGAGTTCTACGGCAGAGATACTCGGAGATTTAGCTAGCCCGCAGGTCAGTGACTCACTTGGCTGATATATATTTTGTTGCTCTGCGAACAACACATTACTCTTCCCCCAAATCCACTCTTCTCCTTCGCCTCTGCTTCTCCACATGCGCCGCTCGGATCTGTATTGATGGCCACCACCTCGATGACGAAGAACAAGACTGAGAAGCTCGAGCGTGCCGAGAAGGGAGCCGGCAAGGGCAAGGGCAAGAAACCATTCGACACCCGGTTCACAGCGTCGGCGGGGTGGATCCAGGGGGATTTCCTCCCGTTGACGGTCATAGGGGCGGACGTCGAGAACCTCGTCATCGACAGGCTCGTGGCCAAAGGCTCGTGGTGGCTGTCAGAGGGGGAGATCGAGCCGGAGCCGCACAAGGGTGAGCGGGTCCTTCTCCTCACCCACGTCGAGCGAGGTTTCTCAATGCCCCCACCCTTTATTCCGAGGGTTCCTGGATTTCTTTGGAGCTCAACTCCATCATTTTCCTTCTAATGCCATCTGTTATCTCACTGCTTTCATCACTATGTGTGAATGTTTCTTGGGTTGTCCTCCCCATTGGAGCCTGTTCAAGCATATCTTCACCATTAGATCCCAGTCGGTCAAAAAGGCCAACCTTGAGGATGATTATACCCATGTCATCAAATTATGTGGTGGCTTGGGGATCCAAAAGAGGTCTAGGAGCACCTTTCCATCTATGACCTTTATAGAATCTATTAGGGGTTGGCAGTCGACTTGGTTCTACTGCAAAGATGTAGCATCTCCCAACATGTCGATTGGTCTTTCTTCTTTCACGCTAGATCGACCCACCACTCCCAAATCTTTATCAGTGTTAGAAGGGAAAAAAGTCCAAGTGGGGATCTTAGTAGATGCCGTAGTGGGTCTTGTTCATAGCGGAGTGACTCGGAAGGATCTACTAGAGACATTCCTAAGTGGACAGATCCAGCGCCTCCAAGCTAGGGACCATGCCATGTGGCACTACTCAGGCCCCGAGGACACGACTCGGACGCACCCAGAGGAAGTCCTAGAGAAAACTTTGAGCAGTGGCTTCAGAGCATCACTAGAGCCTATGACAATCCCTTGGGAGCCAAGCAGATCAAGCCCTTCTCTGCTGAGAATTCACCAACGAATCTGGTAAATTATATCTTTGTCGACTATCATACTGTTCCGTCGAGTGACTGAGTATTTGGTTGACTGACTTTATTGTTTGAATTTTGAAGGAATGGACAAACATGTATTCGCCTATGCTGAATGGAAATCAGCCCGAAGACGGAGGGGAGAGCGAGGGCCACAACGTGGATTTTGATTACGCCGATCACATCGAGGACGAATATGAGGGCTCGGACGAGGACGAAGAAGAAGTCGAGTATCCTCTGGGCACTGAGCATTGCTCCAAGCAGCGTCAGGACCCTATGACTGCCCCAAGCAGGACCTTGGCGTCGAGTGGCAGGAACCCTAAGTAGGACAGGATGTTGACAGTTGAGTCAAGTGAACGGGCCGCAAAGCATCCCAGGTCAGACATGCTGAAACCTCAGAAGGCTATGCCTCGAATGAAGATCGTTGTACCAGTTGTCTCAACGTAAGTGTTCGTTTTCTTCTTTCGCTGTTGTATGGGACTTCAACTTCTTGCTGACCGAGTGGAATTTGGTCTACTAGAGCCGCTACCTCAGTAACATCGCCTCCACGGGACGGAGAGGAGCAAATGGATGTGGATACTGCTGATGTGGTCACTTCCCAACGAGGTATAACAAATCTTCACTCAGCTCAGTTTGTGGAAAATGATTTGCCGATTGAATAAGCTAATGTTGTTGATTGGTGTTTGCAGAGATCAATCAACTGGAGGACGATGAAGAGCCACCTCGGGGTACGGGGGGTGAAGGTGTGACCTTAGGCACCCCACGCGTACGCGCCCGAAGAACGTCATCAGCGCAAACACCTCAAAGGTTGACTGCTGGATCGTCTCAAGGGATAGGTGACTCGTCCCGAGCTAGAACCGAGATCGCGGCTCCATTATCGAGTGCCCACTAGCTACTTCAACCATTGTGGCCTCGACACCAATCAGACAACTCCAGGCCACCTCAGCTACTCCAGCCGCAACATCGATTCAGCCAGCGGCTGTCTTTCCTCTGCATCACATCCCGGAAGACCAAACTAGAGCTGCCAGGAGGCCATGATTCAAGAAGAGCAGATGATGTTGCGCACAAAGGAGGCGTATGAAGCAAGCAAGCTGGCTTATGATGCTAGCACGACACTTCGCACCAACGTCCGAGTAAGTGCGATTGTAAGTGCATTTCCAATTGAATTCCTATCTTTCTTGATTGTACACCCACTGGGTGTTTTCCTTTTGTAGAATACTTGTATGTTCTCCTCTCGAATAGATCAGGTCTTAGTCGAGTGGGTTTCGATCCAGTGGGGGCACGCTAAGTGCACCCACTGGGTGTAGTCTCCGAGACCGTTGTCGAATGGTGATGACATCGGCAGGAGTCTTAGAATTGTTTTGGTAACCGCTCGACAAATCAAGTGATAGAAGGTACAGTGAGGGCACGCTGAAAGCACCCACTAGGTGTAGTCCTTGAGACCACGATCGAGTTCTTGCACTGGCGAGGGTCTTAATAGAGACGATGTTCACATGCATGCGCACATTTTTTTATTTGCTTCCCACTCGACAGGTTGAGTGTTATTAGATCTAGTGGGGGCACGCTAAGTGCACCCACTTGGTGTAATCCCCGAGACAGCCATCGAGTGTTTGCATCGATGAGGTCTGATAGAGATCATTTTCTGCTTGGACAGGGCAGACCAGGTCGAGTGATATCGAAACCAGTGGGAGCGCGCTGAGTGCACCCACTGGGTGTAGTCCCCGAGACTACTGTTGATCGTTGACGATGAGCAGTAGTCTGAAGAACTTGGACTCAGGGTCCTTTGTCATACACGGTGTACGCTTGCGACTCGATGTGTCGAGTGAACTCTTTGCCTTTGTGTTTCCACTCCTGAATGTTTTCCTGAGGAACAAAAAGGTCCGAAGCTACCTTGTAGGTTTCATGGATATCATTTCCATCAACCATGATATGATGCAGGTTTCATGGACATCATTTCCATCAACCATGATATGACGCTATTTCACAGGTGTGGAGTGGGGCGGCGGGCCGCCAGCCATTCGACTGTTCTTGATCCTTTCCACTTGAGAGTGGAGAAACTTTCATGTCGACTGATCTGTTTTATTGTCACATCCCTAGCTAGATGTCATAGGATAGCATGGGTGTTGCATCATGTTTCAATTTTGCATCAACATAAAATGGGGACTAAAAGAAACCCCAAGCTCACATTGAATCAAAATATTTCAAAGTTGGTGAAAATTCAACAAATCCAAAATGCCCTTTAAAAATGTTCCCTGTGTCTGATAAATATGGACATGGTTATAACAGGGGTCATTTTGAATATTTGAACAACTAAAGCAATTTAATGCATTATCATTAGTTTAGTTTTCAAAATATCCTGAAACTTTTTGGATAAGTTTGAAATATTCAAACTTGAAAATATAAAATATATGGGGATATTTTAAAATAGCATATGTGCCTGAAATTAAAATAAAACAAATGTTAGAAGTTAGAAAATAATTGAAATAAAAAAGGGGAAGAAAGCCCACCTGGGCTTACCTAAAGAAGTGGCCCAGCCCATAGGGGCAGTAGCGTCTTCTTCCTCCTGCCAGGAGGAGAAGAAGTTGCGTGTTGTCCCTGTAGCCGGCGGTGGCCACGCGCTGGCCACCTCCTCCTTGCCTGCCTAGCCGCCTCCTCGTTGCGCTGGCGAGAGGATAGGCTCAGCCGCTGCCGAGCCAGTTTCCCCCCTCGCCATTTCCCGCTCTCCCTCTCCTTTGCTCCCCCTCTCACCGGACTGAAGACGCCGGTGATTCATCGCCCTCACTGCGTCCCCGACCATGCTACGATGCCAGAAGCCCCTCCGGTGAGGCCCCGGACCATTTCCCCCTAGTCTCGATGACGTTCCCCTTCTCTAGCCCTGTTGGTAGCCAGAGCCGAGCGGAGCTCGCCGCCGGCCATGGCGTAGCCGTGGCAACAACGGCCAAAGCTCGCTCCTGGCCACGGGCTCGTGCTCGTAGCGCCTCCAGGAGCTCGTAGCCGCCCTCAGCTCCTCCTCCCGCGGCCTGTAGCGCAGTAGCCATTCCTGTCCGAGCCATCGCTGTCGCTCAGCTCGATGTGGCTCTCGTCTCCAGCGGCCCCGAGCCCTCCCCGCTGCCCTGCTAGACGTGCGCGTGCACGGGCTATCTCCCGTGCCCTCCGCGCGCCAAATGGTCATCGAAGGCGCGATTCTGGTGAGTCACTGACCAGTGGGGCCTAGGGTGGGTCAAACCCCTGGTCAACATGGAGTTTAGGCCCCTGTCAATGACGTGCGGGCCCCGCACGTCAGGTTTGACCTGGCCTGGTCAGCCGAGCAGCTGACATCGTGGTGACGTCAGGCTGACGCCATTAATCCTTTTCCAGTTTAAAAGTAATTCCAGAAATTATTTAAAACTTCAAAAATTCATATAAATTAATTTGTAAATATGATGAAAATAATTTATATATGAAAATTTATCAGAAAAATCCAATGAATCTAATGGTGCTATTATCATGCATGTTAGAGAAACCTATGTAGAAGAACATTGACATTTGCTAATATGTTAAAATATGGAATTTGAAAGGAAGATCTATTTTGAATCTATGTTCAAACTCATTTCAACTTAACTTGAACATTAGTTGCATCAACTCATCCACACATGCTACCATGCCATGATCATGCATCATATTGTTGCACTTGCGTGTATTGATTGCTTCTTATCTGCATTGCGGTAGGCCCTTTTTCTGAGGGTACCCCAGAGTATTCCAACGAAGGAGAGAACCTTTCCGCTACCCAAAAAGGCAAGCAACCCCCTTGATCATTCCGATAACATCCCACTCTCTCGGTCTTGCTCTTGTTCATTGCATTAGGACAAATGATCACATGTCTGTCATACACGGTAGGTGAACCTATTCTTTTCCATGACCTGTGATTGTCACAGTAAATAGCTAAACCTTACAACCTAGCATACCTGGTAGATGCTTGTGCCATGATGTGCTTAGCTTACCTTGCCTGCTATGCTTGCTATGCTTAGATTTGTGTCAGGCCTGATTCATCTGGGTGATGAACTGAGTGAAACAATGTTGTTCTGATGTGATGAACTTATGATGAACCCGATTTGGTAAAGGTAGCGATGAGAGGCTATGTAGGAGTACATAGCGGGTTGTCTCATTGGGACCATTCTTAGGAATTGAGTTCCGTGTTTGTGATCCAAGACTATTTACTACCACGCATTGGGTTCCGGTAACTCAACCCCTCTCGACTTATCAGTCGCTTAGTCCTTAGTCAAGGAGTTGCAAGTAGTTTATGGTGTTTATAGTATGCTGGAGGCCGTGCGTAGTGCAGACCCTAGGGGTGGGTTACGACGCGGTAGGCAGTGGCACGGTGTACCAAGGGTCACCTGAATGGTGGGCTTAGGAACCCTACGCACATCGTTTGGGGCCGTAGCGGAAATTTCGGCCGGACTTCCGTGCGGGTTCAGTCTCAAATAGGGGATAGCCTGGACTAGAGGTCTTATGTGATTGACGGTCGTGGCCGACTCCCTCGCTAGGCTTCCGCTTGAAGGTTGCCGAGGTGCATGGTTTTCTGAGCACACAACGATAAGTGGCGAGAGCGTGTGTGAAGAAGTACACCCCTGCAGGGTATGAAACTATTCGAATAGCCGTGTCCTCGGATATGGACTACTTGGAAAACTTATGTTGTTCATAGATAATCAAATGGATGCTCATAAAAATATCAAGACAAGTGTGAGTATCGTGGATGGCACTCTCCCAGGAGAGGGAAGTGAATCCATGGTGGTGTATTGTCATGGAGTTAGTGGACTCGTGTGCGGTATCTAAAATTTAAACAAAGAGTTAAAATTGTGTAGTGTAGGTTATCCATGAGTCAAAGCTGGCATTGCTGCATAAACTCCACCACCCCCTTGTTGACACATGAGCATGAATAGTCTAGGTCTGCTTTAAAGACTTGCTGAGTACGTTTGTACTCATGTTTGCTTAATAAATGTTGCAGATGAGACCCAGGACCCATCAGGTAGGTTCTTTCTAGATGTCTACGATGCCGAATAGCTTGTGTCCCAGCTACGACCCTATGCCCTGTGGCGGGCTGTAGATAGTCAGGCCATGTGCCTTTTTATCCTTTCATCTGTCTGTACTCAGAAAGCTTATGCTTCCGCTTGGTTTGTATGAACTTGTTTGTATGACTTGAGTGTCGGGTCACGTGACCCCTATCTGTAAGAACATATTATGCAAGGCTCGTCTGAGCCTCTTAAATAAAAGTTGTTGAATGGTTATGTTGTGATGCCATGGTTGTATCTATGCATATCGGGCATGTCGTGCGTACGTGTGACATGCAACGTATGTATGGGATCCGACACCTAGTTCTGTGCCTTTAGTAGTACTCTTTACGAGAAACTGCCTCTTTGTGCTTCCACTGAGCCATGGTAGCTTGCTACTGCTCCGGACACATTGATTGACTGGCGTGTATCCTTCTTTGCTGCTGTGTCTGTCCCTTCGGGGGAATGTCTCGCAGTGTAATGGAGTCCCTGTAGCCTGCTATGACTCGTCTACGTGCAGTGATGGCATTTATGTCTCACGACGTAATGGAGTCCTTGTAGCTTGCTATGACTCATCTATACACGCTTGAGGCCGACACCTACATTGTTGGGTTACGTATGTCTATTTTCGTATGGATGTGCCACTTAGGTTCTATGACTAGTCATGTCGGCCCGGGTTCTCTATCGTTTGATTGCCAGCGACATGTTCACATACGTGAGCCAAAAGACACAAATGGTCCCGGCTAAGGTAAGATTGTAGCCGTGGAGCTTACCGTGTGTGAGACCGCAAAGTGATGTGATATGTTATAGTCTGGATTCACATGACTTAGGATCAGGTCCCAACATTTATGTTGATTTCAGCGAGCTTGCGAACTTTGCACCCGGTACAAATACCTAGAGAAGGAGAAGAATGAGCTGCATTGGATCTAGAAGTCTCTAAGAACAACCTGGAACATGCACAGACTGAGTTGAAGACTGTGGGAGGTAATTCTTGTTGACCCAATGCACTCTTACTTTCACCTTCTATCCTTTGAACCGAGTGCTATCACTCGAACAGACGTGCGTGATGAAAATTGCCAACTCCAAGCGCAACTCAACAATGCTATTTCTTTAGATACCATGAAGAAAGCGTTGGAGGATAAGGACGAGGCGCTCGCTGATGCTCAAAAGGTGGCGAGGGAGAAGACTAAAGCCATCGAGAAGAAGCTTGCCGCAGTCAAGAAGATAGAGGAAGAAAACTCCAAGCTAAAACTGGAACGGACTGAAATTATCAAGAATATTGAACAACTAACCAGGAGGAGCAATGGTCTGGAGAAACATTTGGGAGATTTCACGAAGAAGATGTTCATCATGCTTGACGGTAACTTTCCTTGTCGAGTTAACTTCCTTAATTCCCATAGGCTAGTAATGTAACCATCTTTCCATTCCTTCCTCCATATAGAATTCTGCCAGAACTTTGAGAAAGAGACCGAAGAGATTGAGCCCAATCTGGATCCCACTGAGTCGCCCGTTGGAGATGCTATGGCCATGAACATGTTCCGCCTCAATGTCCGTCTCCAGGGTGTTCAAGCATACATCATTCGACTGAAGGCTGCACTGGAGAAGACTGTCAAGGAACTATGGCCCGAACACACCCTCTAGACTGACCTCGCATCCATGATGACTCGCCTCAGTGAGATCCCCAGTCGAGTGCAAGCTTGGAAGAAATCAGCTGGTCGCTACGGAGCCGACGTGGCGCTCTCGCTCATTAGGGTCCAATGGAAGGAGGCGATAGAGGACATGTTGAAGGATCTCCAGGTGATTAACACGAAGAAACTTCAGTTCGAAGACTTCATGGAGACCTTCATCGATGCAGCCACTTAGATCATAGACGGGGTCGACTTGGACACCTTTGTCGAACCAGCAAGTCCGTCGGGTGCTTGAAAAACTTTATTTGCAGTGAAAACTTTATTCGCCTCGGAATGCCGAGTGGAGATGTAATTGCTGTAAAACTTCATTCAAGCCTTAAGCCTGAGTACCTTTGCTTGCAGGTATCACTTTTATTCGCACCGGAACCTTTGGATTTATCTACATTTTGCTTTCAATCATTTTTTTGAATGAATTTGTTTTGCCGAGTCCTCGAGTGAGAAGTATATTCATCACTTGGGTAGAGTTTTTAACTTAGGCGAAAACTGGTTTGCAGCTAAGTTTCCGAGTGAACATGATGTTATCCACTCGGAAGGGTTTTTAACTTAGGCGAAAACTGGTTCGCAGCTAAGCCCTCGAGTGTGAGGATTTCTCGACACTCACAGAAGTTTTAAACTTAGACGAATACTAGTTCGTAGCTAAGTTTCCGTGTGAACATGATGTTATCCACTCAGAAGAGTTTTTAACTTAGGCGAAAACTAGTTCGCAGCTAAGCCCCAGAGTATGAGGATCGCTCGACACTTGGAGAAGTTTTGAACTTAGATGAAGACTGGTTCGTAGCTAAGTTTCCGAGTGAACATGATGTTATCCGCACGGAAGGGTTTTTAACTTAGGCGAAAACTGGTTCACAGCTAAGCCCCCGAGTGTGAGGATCACTCGACACTCGAAGAAGTTTGGAACTTAGATGAAGACTGGTTCGTAGCTAAGTTTCCGAGTGAATGGACTGCTATCCACTCGGAAAGGTTTTAACTTAGGCGAAAACTGGTTCGCAGCTAAGCCCCCAAGTGAGAGGGTTACTCGACACTCAGAGAAGTTTGGAACTTAGATGAAGACTGGTTCGTAGCTAAGTTTCCGAGTGAATGGACTGCTATCCACTCGGAAAGGTTTTAACTTAGGCGAAAACTGGTTCGCAGCTAAGCCAAGTGAGAGGGTTGCTCGTCACTTGGAGTATACCCAAACGTAGGATTGTGCGATCGAAATCGACAAAAGACCGCGAAAGTCAAAACTTGCATAAACGACATTGTCTGGAATACTTTTATTACATCAAAACAACTCAACCTTCAGGTATAGAAGCTTCTAAGTAGATCTGCGTTCCAGGATCGAGGCTCGTCAATTTTCTTCTGGAGGTTGTAGAGGTGGTAGGCTCTGTTCTTCAGTACTTTGGTGACGACGAAGGGACCTTCCCATGTAGGTGTGAGCTTGTGAGGTTGTTGTTGATCCACTCGGAGCACCAAATCTCCCTCATGAAATGACCGACTCTTGACATGTTTTGCATGAAAACAACCCAAGTCTTGCTAATATATAGTCGACCAAATCAAAGCCATATCACGCTCCTCTTCCAAGAGATCCATGCCGTCCTGACGTGCTTGTTCCGCTTCATCCTTGGAGTAAAGATCTACACGAGGGGAATTGTGAAGGAGATCACTTGGAAAAATGGCTTCCGCTCCATACACCAAGAAGAAGGGAGTGCATCTAGTCGACCGATTGCGAGTTGTTCTCAGGCCCCACAGAACAAATGCAACTCAGACACCCAGGCTCCGGCTGCATGTTCCAAATCTCCCATGAGTCGAGGCTTCAGACCCTGAAGATTGAGGCCGTTGGCTTGCTCAGCTTGGCCATTAGTTTGAGAGTGTACAACATATGCATAATCCACACGAGTGCCTTGGGAAAAGCAGAAGTGTCTGAATTCTTCCGAGTCAAAGTTTGAGCCATTGTCTGTGATAATACTGTGGGGAACTCCATATCGGTCGATTATCTCTCGCATGAATTTGATCACAGTGCGAGAGTTCATTTTGTTTATAGGCTTGGCCTTAATCCACTTTGTAAACTTGCCGACTGCAGCAAGCAAATGAGTAAATCCACTCTGTCCTGTCCAATAAAGGACCAACCATATCCAAATCCCAGATAGAAAATGGCCAGATGAGTGGAATAGTCTTCAAGGCAGAAGTAGGCTTGTGTGACAAGTTTGCATAGAACTGGCACCCTTCGCAGTCATCAACAATGTCCTTGGCCATCTCATTGGCACACGGCCATAAGAAACCATCTCGGTATGCTTTAGCGACAATTGTTTGAGAGGACGCATGATGACTGCAAGTCCCTGAGTGATCTCTTCCAGGATCATTCGACCTTCTTTAGGGGAGATGCACCATTGTGTCACACCAGTTACACTTTCTCTGTAGAGCTGATCGTCCATCACAGTAAAAGCCTTGGATCTACGAACAATCTGTCGAGCTTTAGCTTCATCCTCCGGGAGTTCTTGCCTCAGGATGTACGCAATATAAGACATAGTCCAGTTGGGCGTGATAACCAGAATCTCCATGACAAGATCTATGACTGCAGGGACATCAACTTTAGTCGGATTAGTGGCGCTTATAGCTTGTGGGGGATCTTCAGTGAAGGGGTACTCCTGCACCGAAGGGGCGTGAAGGTGTTCGAGAAACATGTTGCTGGGGACAGGCCTCCGAGTGGATCCAATCTTTGCAAGCTCATTAGCTGCCTGATTCTTCACTCGGGGAACATGATGGAGTTCCAAACCTTCAAACTTCTTCTCAAGCTTTCTCACAGCATTGCAGTATCCGATCATAGCAGGGTTCCTAACATCCCGTTCTTTCATCACTTGATTGACCACCAAATCAGAGTCACCGTAAACCATCAAGTGCTTAACACAGAGTGAGATGGCCATACGCAACCTGTACAAGAGTGCTTCGTATTCAGCTTCCTTTTTGGAGGAATCAAAGTGAATCTACAACACATAACTGAGCTTGTCACCTTTTGGGGATACCAAAACTATGCCAGCACTAGACCAATTTAGCATTTTCGAGCCATCAAAGAACATGGTCTAGTGCGCCAAGTGGATTTGGATTGGATGCTGCTGTTCAACCCACTCGGCCAAGAAATTAGGAAGCGCCTGATACTTGATCGCTTTTTTAGCTTCAAACTTGATGTCAAAATAGAGGATCTCAATAGCCCATTTGGCCACTTGACCAGTCGCATCTTGATTGTTGAGAATCTTAGATAATGGCGCATCGTTGACGACTGAAATCGAGTGATCTTGAAAATAGTGTGCTACCTTCTTTGCTGACAGATAAATACCATAGACGAGCTTCTGGTAATGTGGATACCTTCGCTTCAAAGGGTTCAATACTTCAGAAATGTAGTAGACTGGGCGTTGGACCTTGTAAGCCTTGCCTTCTTCTTCCCTCGTGACAGTGAGAACTGTACTGATGACCTGATTAGTGGCCGCAATGTACAGGAGCAAGGGCTCTTTGTTGTGCGGAGCAGCAAGCACCGGCTGTGTGAAAAGCAGGGCTTTGAGCTGGACAAACACTGCTTCAGCTTCTGGAGTCCACTCGAACAAATCGGACTTGTTCATCGGTCGGTACAGAGGCAATGCCTTCTCCCCGAGATGAGAAATGAATCGACTCAATGCCGCCAGGCAACCTGTAAGCTTCTGAACAACATGCACTCGCACAGGGCTTTTCATTTTGGTAATGGCAATGATCTTCTTAGGATTGACGTCGATTCCTCGTTTGGAAACGAAAAAACTGAGTAACTTGCCACCCGGAACACCAAAAGTGCACTTAGCCAGATTCAACTTGATATCATACTTCCTCAGATTTGCGAATGTCTCAGCCAGGTCAGCCAGCAGGTCGAAACCTTTGAGGGACTTGACGACAATATCGTCCATGTAATCCTTGACATTCCGAGGGATCTGGTCAAGTAAACACTTCTAAATCATGTGCAAACCCAATTGCGAGGGAGTGGGAAATGATCTTTCGGGCAAACCCAATTGATATGTTTGAAGTCAATACACATGCAGAGTGACTTGTCCTTCTTGGGGACCATGACGACATTCGAGAGCCACTCGGAGTGCTAAATCTCTTGAATGAACTTAGCTGCCAAGAGACAAGCCACCTCTTCGCCGATTGCTTTCCGCTTTTTTGCTGCCGACCGACACAAGTGCTCTTTGAATGGCTTGGCCTTCGGATCGTCTCTCAATCAGTGCTCAGCCAGTTCCCTGGGAACCACCGGCATGTCAGCTGGCTTCCATGCGAAGACGTCACAGTTCTCACGGAGGAACTGGATGAGCTCGGCTTCCTATTTGTCATCGAGTGTTGTTGAGATGTTTGTCGGGGCAACATTGGGGTCTGTCGGGTGAATGTGTACTTTCTTCACTTCTCCTGCCGATTGGAAAGCTGACTCTGAAGCAGGCTTCTTAGCATGTAGCAACTCAGGAGGATCAACACTTTTCTTGTACTCTTCCAACTCGACCATAGCCATCTGATGATCAGCAATTTTGGAGCACTACTCGAGGCACTCCTCAGCTCTCTGTCGATTGCTAGTGACCGTGATCACACCCCTGGGGCCAGGCACCTACAACTTGAGATACACGTAACATGGATGGACCATGAAACGAGCATAAGCTGGCCAACCAAGGATGGCATGGTATGCGCTCTAGAAGTCCATGACTTCAAACATCAATTTCTCCTTAGGAAAATTCTAATCGGTGCCAAACACCACCTCCAATGCAATCTGGCCGAGTGATTCGGACTTTTCCCTGGTATGACTCCGTGGAACTGCATATTGCTCTCACTGAGCTGGGACATTGGGATGCTCATTCCCTTGAGGGTATCAGCATACAAAATGTTCAATCCACTCCCTCCATCCATTAGGACCTTGTGGAGTCGAGTGCCCCCCACAATGGGATCCACAACCAAAGCCTGCCGACCAGGGGTAGCAGCATGAGTAGGGTGACCTGACTGATCAAACGTGATAGCGGTCTGAGACCACTTGAGGTATCTGGGGGTTGTAGGAACAGCCATGTTGACTTCTCTCTTGATGACTTTCAATCGACTCTTGCTTTCAATGTTAGCAAAAATCACCAAAGTGGCGTTGACATCGGGAAAAGTTTCTTTGTCTTCATCATCCTCTTTCTCAGGAGTTTTCTCACTCGACTGACCTTCCTTGAACTGCTGGATTAGCAGACGACACTATCGAGTGGTATGTTTGGTAATATCATATTACCATCTTCGTCTTTCCTCGTGTGGATTGCACACGGCAAATCTAGAACATTAGTTCCCGAATGATTTTTTCCTTTCTTGGGGGCGAACTGTCCCTTGGACTTCCCCTTATTTTTTCCTTGTGCCGCTAGAGTGGCTGCCTTTGCCTGAACAGGGCCATCAGTATTCCGCTTCTGCCTCCGACTAGAATCGCCACCGACATCATTATCGACTGCTTTTCCTTTGCCGCTACGGAGGCAGTCTTCTTCTTCGCTGTTGGCGTATCGAGTGGCAGTTTCCATCATCTTACTCAGTGAAATATCAACTGTTCACCCAAACTTCAGGTAAAGCTCTCTGTACTTCACTCCTTCCTTGAAAGCACAAACAACCTGATTCTCAAAATCATTCTCCACTGTATGATGCAAAGTGGACCATTGCTGAATGTAATCTCTCAATGACTTGTTGGGCTTCTGAACACAATGCTATAAATCAATCAGACCAGCAGGACGCTTGCAAGTGCCCTCGAAAGTTCTGATGAACACTCGGGTAAGATCCTCCCAGTAGTGGATGCTAGAAGGAGCCAAATGATTTAGCCATGCTCAGGCCGAACCATCCAACATCAAGGACAAATGCTTCATTGCTATGTTGTCATTGCCCCCACCGATCTGAACGGCCACTCGGTAATCATTTAACCACATTTCCGACTTTGACTTGCAGAAAACTTACTTATCCCTGCCGCCAACCTGAAGTTTGGGGGAATCTCTAAAGAACGAATGACTCTGCTAAAACACTCGGGACCAGAAATAACGGCACTGCTGCCACTCGGGTAATCTCTGTCATAACCATCTCTGTGGGCTCTGCCTCTGTAAATCCGCCTCTGAGTGAGGACGTCTCTTGCATCAAACCCTGGGTTCCCCTCCTCACCAAACGGGCGTGTATCATCCTGGTGCCAGGGCACATACGGACCACTCCACGGAGGAGTGGGCACTCGACGGTGGTCATCGCAATGAAACTGATCTCATCCCTCATCCCGTTACTGATCCTCACGGAAACCTCCCCCCTACGACGCAGAGGCGAACCTGGACTGTGAGCCGACTAAACTGTGTCGGCCTTTGGTGAATTGCTGTGTATTCTATTGTGCGACTGAGAAACAACTTAGTTGTGGCACTGCGCTGCATCAAGCAACGCACGAATCTGAAGCAAACCTCTACCAGCCTCTGAACGTGACGGCTGAATGGAATCTGCGATCCTAGCCGCTGGTGCAACATTTAAGACTGGAGTGCGGTATACCTCAATGATGTTCCGAGAATCACTCGGAAACAGCTGTCACTGACGTCATATGGGAGGTGGTGGACTCTGGCGAGCGCGCTCGTCGAGTTCCTTCTGGAGCTCCTCGAGCCGAATGC
The DNA here is from genome assembly GCA_022496015.1 of Hordeum marinum. Lineage (NCBI taxonomy): Eukaryota > Viridiplantae > Streptophyta > Magnoliopsida > Poales > Poaceae > Hordeum > Hordeum marinum. Next base: position 271,338,621 of record CM039678.1, read on the forward strand.
GCGTGGGCTCCAAGGTCCGGGCCTCAGCAGTCGCACCAACGATGGGCGTGTGGAGGACCTCCTCATCTCGGTGCCACTGCTCATTCGACACCTCACCAACCTCTCGCCTGCCGTGACTGAGGCCATGCAGCGGGCTCTGATGTGAACCATCCATAAGAACCTCCGCTGCGGGATCGCAACTCTCGCACTCGGTGGGAACGTCAGACTGATCTAACTCCGAGTCGAACATGCCGTGAAGTGACTCGGCGGGCTCAATTGCCGCAATATGCAGAGACGAAACTTGGCGATCCACCGCATGCCTCACCCTGCGCTGGAGCCATGAGCGACCGGATCGCTTGCGGCAGGGAACAGCGGGAGGGCCATAGATTATGGAGTCAACAGCTGCCGCAGAAGAACACCATAGGAGCTCGCACGGTGCGCCGCCCCATGGATCGGGAGCGCATCAACATCTAGAGGCGCCTCCAGAAGCCATGCTGAATCGTCAGAAATGAAGGTGAGCGCTCTGAGACAGATCTCGTGACCCAGGAACAAACCACCACCGGAAGACATGACAAAGGGGAAAATGCAAGAGCACCAGAAGTCGCTTAGACGCCTGCCCCACGGTGGGCACCAACTGTCGTGGGAACGAGTCTGACAATAGAAGATACGGGTACGAAAGGAGAGGATAGAGTCCTAGCTACGGCGAGGGTGTACACACGTATGTATGAGTTCAGGCCCCTCTCGTGGAGGTAACAACCCTACGTCATAGTGCTCGGGAGCTCTTGTCATGTGGATAGTATGAGTTATAGGAGGTACGAACCCTTGTGCCAGAGGGGAGGGGTGGCTTATATAGAGTATGCTGCCCCTCATAAGTGCCAGACATCCAAGGGTTCGGTCGTGGGAATAAAGATGTGTGTTACTGGTAGCATGCACAATAAATGCTACTAATGACGACTGGCCGAATGCCTGCCTGTTGGCCTCCCTAGGGTGGCTTATGGTCTTCTAGCGTCAACTCGTAGCAAGGCCTTCCGGGTGACAGGAGACCGTCGAGTGGTGGGAGAATCCTCCAAATGGATTTATTGTCGAGTGACTTGAGCGCCATGGTGAATGCAGTCGGAATCTCTCTTGTATTCTTCAAGTCCTCCAATACAGCATCCTTAGGTAGGGTATGTAGGTCAGGCCTAGGACCCTACCCTAGGTACATATCCTCGCCAGGTCCAGCCTTAGGTTTCTTCATGGGAGGGGCATCTGCTTTGCCACTCTTCTTGGAGTTACCCGTCTTGCCTTTGCCATTCTTCTTGAAACTAGTGATTTTATTGACCATCAACACTTTATGTTCTTTCTGGAATTCAGTCTCATCGACTTTTAGCATCGCAAACAGCTCGGTAACTAACTTGGCCATCCCGTGCATGTTATAGTTCAACACAAAGCTCTTGTAGCTAGGTGGAAATGATTGAAGAACTCTGTGAGTGATCGCCTTCGGTGGAAGGGGCATCCCTAACTCAGCCAGACGGTTCGAATACCCAGACATTCTGAGTATATGTTCACTGACAGACCCATTCTCCTCCATCTTGCAAGCATAGAACTTATCGAAGGTCTCATACCTCTCGATCCGTGCATTCTTCTCAAAGATAAACTTCAACTCCTGGAACTTCTCATATCCTCCATGACGTTCAAAACGTCTTTGAAGTCCCGGTTCTAAGCCAGACAACATTGCACACTGAACCATTGAGTAATCTTCAAAACGTGCCTCACAAGCACTCTTAACATCTTCGGATGACACGGGAGCGGGTGGGTCACCTAGCGGTGCATCAAGGACATAAGCCTTCTGGGAAGCCGTGAGGATAATCCTCAAATTACGGGCTCTGTCCACAAATTTACTTCCATCATCTTTCAACTTGGCTTTCTCTAGGAACACATTAAAATTCAGGGGAACTACTGTGCGAGCCGTTGATGTACAACATAAATATGCAAACGTTACTTAGACTATTGTTCAAGATAATGAGTTTAGTTAATCAAATTACTAAAGCTCCCACTCAAATTGACATCCCTCTGGTCATCTGAGTGATACATGATCCAAATTCACCAACTTAAGTCCGGTTATCATGTGATTTGAGGTGGTTTCAACGGTGAACATCATCATGTCGATCATATCTACTATATGACTCATGTTCGACCTTTCGGTCTCTTGTGTTACGAGGCCATGTCTGTACATGCTAGGCTCGTCAAGTTTAACCCGAGTGTTCTGCACGTGCAACACTGGCTTGCACCCGTTGTATGTGAATGCAGAGTCTATCACACCCGATCATGTGTCTCGACGCAACGAGCTTTCGCAATGGTGCACACTCGGGTAGAACACAATTTTATCTTGAAATTTAAGTGAGGGATCACCTTATAATGCTACCATCGTCCTAAGCAAAATAAGATGCATAAAAGGATTAACATCACATGCAAATCATAAGTGACATGATATGGACATGATCTTGTGCTTTGGATCTCCATCTTTAAAGCACCGGCATGAACTCCATCATCATCGGCATGATACCATGATCTCCATCATCTTGATCTCCATCAAAGTGTGTCCATCGGGGTTGTCGCGCCCACCATGCTTCTGCTACTATTGCTACCGGTTAGTGATAAAGTAAAGCATTACATAGCTCTTAATGATTAACAATTAGGTCATGCAATAATTAAAGACAACCCTATGGCTCCTACAGGTTGCCGTACTCATCGACATGCAAGTTGTTATATTCTATACAAAACATGATCATCTCATACATCACATATATCACATCATGTAATTGGCCATATCACATCACAACGTAATCTACAAAAACAAGTTAGATGACCTCTAATTGTTGTTGCATGTTTTACGTGGCTGCTATGGGTATCTAGCAAGAACAATTCTCACCTACGCAAAAACCACAACGACGATACACAAATTGCTATTCAACCTTCTCAAGGACTACCTTGGTCGAATCCGATCCAAGTAGAGTAGCAGAGATAGACACCCGCAGCCATCTTTATGTAACAAAGTGTGGGATCACTAGAAGAGTATGTCTAGAGGGGGAATAGACTACTAGCAGGAATTTAAAATCTACACAAGGTGCAAAGTTAACTGTTGGCAGATTTTAGCAATTATAGCAAGTCTAGCACACCCTACACATGCAAGTCATCAAGTATAGCAGCGGAATGTAAAGACATTGCACATTAAAGTAAGGAGTAGAGATAGGAAGATCAAACGCATGAAGGACACGAATATTTTTCTCGTGGTTCCGATTGGTGGTGCTATCGTACGTCCACGTTTATGGAGTCTTCAACCAACGGAGGGTAACGGTCGTGAGAGTCCATGAAGGGCTCCACCCATAAGGGTCCACGAAGGAGAAACCTTGACTATTCCATAATGGCTTCCGTCCACGAAGGAGTAGCCTCATTCGGGGTAGATCTTCATGAATTAGGCGATCTCCTACCCTTACAAACATCTTGGTTAACTCCACAACACGAAGTAGGAGGCTCCCAAGCGACACCTAACCAATCTAGGAGGCACCACCCTCCAAAAGGTAATAGGCTCGATAATGTCGATGAACTCCTTGCTCTTGTGCTTCAAGATGATAGACTCCTCAACACACAATCACTCTCTCATAGATTTGGCTTTGGTGGAAGAGATTGACTGGGTGGAAAGCAACTTGGGCAGGCTAGAGATCAAGATTCATATGGTTGGAATGGAATGGTATGATCTCAACACATGAGTAGGTGGCTCTTTGTCAGAAAATCAGTTGGTATGAGTGGGGATCTGTTCTGAGTGCTTCTCCTATGAGTGAGTTGTGGTGGAGGGGTATATATATGCATCTCCAAAAATCCAACCGTTAGACCTTAAGTGACCAACTCGATGACACCAATGTGTGAATCTCGATGGTACTGAGTTGCTCCAAAGGTAGCAACTTTTGAATCTCGGTGAGATCGATACATAAATCTCGGTTGCACTGATTAGGTGACCAACGATCAGATTGCACAACTCGGTGACGGCGATCCAACAAACTCGGTGGGACCGATTTTGTGAATTGGGTAACAAGAAGTTGGCAACCCAAACTCGGTGGCACCGAACCAGAATCGGTTGCACCCAAATGTTAGAGTTTTGCTTGGGTCTGTCTGAGTCTGGGAATCGCTGGCACTGAGTGGGAGTTGTTGGTTGCACCGATTTTGAGTATTTGCCTTTGGGTAGACTTTTGTGGATGAGCTTGTGGATGTAATTGGTGACTATCACTCGTGCACGTATGAGCATTTTGTTCACCAACAGTACCTTACCCCCTTTTAATAGTATTGGCTTTCCTATGGACTCAAAGTGATTTCTCACAAAGTAAAATGTAGAGTCCTCTTGCTTGAAGCTTTGCCAATGCTATTCCCTTGCATCTTGGGGTTTTCTACAATCCTTTTTGCCAACCCATCTCTCTCTATGGACTTTATCTGAAATACACTAGATGAAAGTATTAGTCCAAGAGACAATGTATGTTGTCATGAATTATCAAAACCACCAAGGGAGCATATTGTGCTTTCAATCTCCCCCCTTTTGGTAATTGATGACAACACATAATCAAAGCTTCAAATAAAGATATGCATGTATATAATAAAGACATTAATAGACACATGACTTAGACTTGCTCCCCCTAAATGTGTGCAATCCCTTTAAAGGATAGTTGCTTTGGAATGCATGGACACACATATAGTAGAAGGGATAACATGAGTCATGCATATCTTGGCTATATGCATCAAATGTATATGAATGAGGTGTATCCTTGTTCAAGACTTCACTCTTGCAAAAAAATATGTGCAAGAAGCAAGAGATCATCTTGATCAAAGATATGATGCATATACTTACCTTGAGTTCTTGAGCAGAAACACACTTGAGAAAACAATGTTAGAAAACACAAGAGTATTCTGCCAATCAAAAGCAATAGAACTCAAAAGTACCAAGATATGGAGAACATATAGAAGATAGTATTCCTTAGGATTGACATCTCTCCAAGATCATTTAGAACTTTCTCCGCTAGATATGAAATAGTATGCCATCCTCTCCCCCTGAATCTTAGCATGTAGATATTGGGATTGAATAGGGTGAGAAAAGTCTAACATGAGTAGTCAAATGAAATAAACACATCTTTCTCCCAAACATAGTTTTATCCCCTACTTTGGTATTCTCCCCTTGTCTATATAAGTATAAACTTCTCTCCCCGTAAATTATATCTCGCCTGTTGCATAAGCATGTATCTCCCCTTTTAGCTTTGAAGCTTTGGTATTTCTCCCCCTTTGGCATTAATTTCAAAAAAGGTCGGATATAGGGTCAGTTACAGGGATCATCGATTTAGAAGGGATCCTTGAGAACAAGGGTCATAGAATGTTGGATTCATTGAATATGAAAATTATATATAGTATGAGAAGAAATGAGGGAATCTTTGAAAATTATTTCTCTCCCTTTGGCTAAACTTAGAGTTTGCAGATCTTCTCCTCCTTTGAGTTAGAGATCCTTGAATTTATTTCTATCCCCCCTTTTTTAAATAAAGGGATCATCGAAGAATTGAAAATATCACAGTAGCATCAAAAATATTTACAGACATGAACACAGACTGAAAAACAATATCAAATCGGTGGCTTCAAGACAAACTAGTTGGTGGTACCGATATGTTGTTATGCAGCTCATCTGCTGAATCGGTAGAACCGAGTCATTTGTATCGGAGGCTCCGAGGCTAAAACAGAAACTTGGAAATGTTCCATAAACATGCAAAGTTATTGAAATTTTTTAACAAGGCAAAAAAATATTTGTAAAGAAAATGCAAAATGAATTTAAAAAGAGATATCAACTAGAGAAGATTTGAGTGGTTCCATGAAATCTTGCAACATAGAGAATGAACCAAACAAGATTCTTAACTAGATGACGGGCGGTGACTAGGTCACCTATATTAGAATATACTGACTTAGGAGCCAGGCAAGAATACTTGATCATAGTTTATACTCATCGTTAAGCTCAAAATGGGGTTACCATTTTTCGATTAATCATTTTAATGTCTTCGTATCACTTGAGTTGCTTTATCTCATGTCTTGGAGAAAAGCCTTTTTCAAGGATATGAGTACATACCTTTGAGTGATGTTGATGACGTAGCTTGTAGGTGAACTTGATGAGGATGCTTGAGGTTCACGAAGATCATATTGAGTTGGGAGCAATCCTTGTTGTTTTCGTTCAATTTTCACCTACATATGTTAGTCACGCAAGGAAGAACATGATGTATCCAAATGAAAAGATAGCAATTGTGAGTTGGTACTAGTTGAGAAATATATGTCAAGGATATGTTTTGTTGTCTTCTTCCTTTCATCATCAAAGAGAGGTTGTGGATAAGTGGTATTGCTTAAGATATGAGTTGATGGCAATCTTGTGGAGTGTTGTTCTTCCAAGTACCTACAGAAGGGTTAGATGCAAGATAAGGGAGCATAGAATTCTAAGATATATGATATTCAAGATATTAATAGCATGGAATAGACAATAAGGCTCATCCCCTTGCATGCATCCGAGTGAGCTTAGCTCAAGTTTGAAGGATCAATGATGTTCAACTCACTCCTCAAGTGACAAAACATTTTTTCATCAAGTGGCTTAGTAAAGATATCGACCAAATGCTTGTTAGTACGAACATGCTTAATATTAATATCTCCTTTGGCAACATGATCAAAAATGAAATGATGTCGAACTTGAATATGCTTGGTTCGAGAATGTTGCACAGGATTATGACCAATCTTAATAGCACTCTCATTGTCACATAGTAATGGCACATTTTTCACATAGATTCCATAATCTTTAAGCGTTTGTGTCATCCATAATAATTGCGCACAACATGATCCCGCATCAATATATTCAGCTTTGGCGGTAAATAGAGATACCGAGTTTTGTTTCTTGGAGGACCAAGACACAAGAGATATACCAAGAAATTGACATGTACCCGAGGTGGATTTTCTATCAACCTTGTCATCGGCATAGTCCGAGTCGGAGTAGCCAACAATATTAAAAGAAGATCCCTTGGGATACCAAATGCCAAAGTTTGGTGTATGTATCAAGTACCTCACAATGCGTTTCACAGCCTTAAGATGACATTCTTTAGGTGCAGCTTGATATTGAACACACATGGACACGCTAAGGATAATATCGGGCGGGAGGCACATAAATATAGTAATGAACCAATCATTCATCGATAAACCTTTTGATCAACCGGTTCACCCTCCTTAGTGAGATCATCATGTCTGCTAGTGGGCATGGGAGTTTTCATACCTTTGTGCTCTTTCATGTTGAACTTCTTGATCAAGTCCTTGGTATAGTTGGTTTGAGAGATGAATGTTGCTTCTCTCGTTTGCTTGATTTGTAGACCAAGAAAGAATTTCAGCTCACACATCATAGACATCTCGCACTTCTCTGACATCAACCTTCCAAATTTCTCACTAAATTGTGGGTTAGTGGATCCAAAGATAATATCATCCACATAAATTTGGCACACAAATAGTTCACCATTAACTCTCTTTGTGAATAAGGTTGTGACAATTTTACCAATTTCAAAAACTTTTTAATGAGAAACTTTGTTAGGCATTTATACCAAGCATGAGGAGCTTGCTTAAGATCATATAAAGCTTTTCGAAGTTTGTAAATATGGTCAGGTTTCTTAGGATTGACAAAACCAGGTGGCTGCTTAACATAGACCTTTTCTACAATCTCAGCATTTAAAAATGCACTTTAATGTCCACTTGATAAAGCGTGATATCATGGTGATTGGCATAAGCAAGAAGAATTCGAATGGCTTCTATTCTAGCAATAGGGGTGTATGTATCACCATAGTCCATACCTTAGACTTGCGTATATCCCTGGGCTACGAGGCGAGCATGTGTATGATTTGACCGGCTTCATCTGGCTTGTTTCGAAATACCCATTTTGTGTTAATGATGTTTTGCTCGTCATTGGGCTTCTCCACGAGTGTCCACACTTCGTTCCTCTAGAAGTTGTGAAGCTCATCATGCATAGCATTCACCCAATCCGCGTCCTCAAGAGCATATTCAACCTTCAAGGGTTCAATGCTAGAGATAAAAGAATAATGCTCAGAAAAGTTAGTTAAGTGAGTTTAGAGCGAGTGATCCTCCATGTTTGTATATCACCAAAGCTTTGGTTTAGGGAATGGTTCTTGGTCACTTGTGCTCGAACTCGGGGTAGCTTCGGCTTGTTGGTTGGTGGATCTTCTTATTCATCATCTCTTTCATCTCTGTTGTTGTCAAACTGGTCATCTACTTAAGGTGGTGGTGAAGGAGGTTGTGGTGGATCTTCATGATGTATTTCCTCCTCCCCTTCATCTTGTCGTGTACCACTTGTGGATGCTTCGATGTCGTTTTGTTGGTAGCCTTGATCTGAAGTAGGATCTTCCACTTGAGTTGATGAAGTACTTTCCGATTAGCAAATCTTGGATAGCTTCCGAAGGGTCTGTATCACCTACTTCATTTGGCAATTGTTTGACTTGTGAACCATTAGACTCATCAAACTTCACATCTACCATCTCTTCAACTTTTCGAGTGAAGTTGTTGTAGACACGGTAGGTGTGAGAGTTAGATTCATAACCAAGTAGGAAACCTTCATGAGATTTGGGAGCAAATTTAGCACGGCGATGCTTATCAAGAATGTAACACTTGGATCCGAATACCCGAAAGTATCCAACTTGGGGTTTGTTACCGATGAGAAGCTCATATGCCATTTTACCGATAGGCTTGTGCAAGTAGAGTCGGTTTGTGGCATGACATGTTGTTTCCACGGCCTCTGCCCAAAAGTGTCTTGGCGTCTTGTATTCGTCAAGCATCGTTCTTGCCATCTCAATGAGGGTTCGGTTCTTTCTCTCAACAACTCCATTTTCTTGAGGCGTGTACGTAGCCGAGAGCTCACGTGAAATATCCTCTTCGTCAACAAAGGTATCCAAATGGGTGTTCTTGAACTCCAATCTATTATCGCTTCGAACCTTCTTGATCTTCACTTCAAATTGATTTTGCACCTTGCATGCAAAGTTCTTGAAGATCTTTTGTACCTGCGACTTATCATCATAAAAGAATACCCACGTAAATCTAGAAAAATCATCAACTATAACTAGACCATAAGAGTTTCCACCCAGACTCTTGTAAGCATTGGGACAAAAAGATCCATATGAAGTAACTCGAGTGGTCTCCTAGTGGTCGTGATGTTCTTGACTGGATGACTTCCACCTACTTGCATCCCTCTGGTCATCTGAGTGATACATGATCCAAATTCACCAACTCAAGTCCGATCAGCCCGTGATTTGAGGTGGTTTCAATGGTGAACATCATCATGTTGATCATATCTACTATATGACTCATGTTCGACATTGCGGTCTCTTGTGTTCCGAGGCCATGTGCGTACATGCTAGGCATGTCAAGTCTTGACACAACGAACTTACGCAACAGTGCACACTCAGGGAGAACACAATTTTATGTTGAAATTTAAGTGAGGGATCACCTTATAATTCTACCTTCGTCCAAAGAAAAATAAGATGCATAAAAGGATTAAAATCACATGCAAATCATAAGTGACATGATATGACCATATTCTTGTGCTTTTGATCTCCATCTTTAAAGCACTGACATGAACTCCGTCGTCACCGGCATGACACCATGATCTCCATCATCTTGATCTCCATGAATGTGTCGCCATCGGGGTTGTCGCGCCCACCATGCTTCTACTACTATTGCTGCCGCTTAGCGATAAAGTAAAGCATTACATAGTGCTTAATGATTAACACGCAGGTCATACAATAATTGAAGACACCCCTATGGCTCCTGTCGGTTGTCGTACTCATCAACATGCAAGTCGTAATATTCTATACAAAACATGATCATCTCATACATCACATATATCACATCATGTAGTTGGCCATATCACATCACAACATACCCGCAAAACCATTTAGACGATCTCTAATTGTTATTGCACGTTTTACATGGCTTCTATGGGTATCTAGCAAGAACAATTCTCACCTACGCAAAAACCACAATGGTGATACACAAATTTCTATTCAACCTTCTCAAAGACCGCCTTTGTCGAATCCAATCCAACTAGAGTAGGAGAGATAGACACCCGCCAGCAATCTTTATGCAACAAAGTGTGGGATCACTAGAAGAGTATGTCTAGATGGGGGGGTAGACTACTAGTATAAATTTAAAATCTACACAACATGCAAAGTTAAGTGTTGACAGATTTTAGCAATTACAGAAAGTCTAGCACACGCTACACATCCAAGTCATCAAGTATAGCAGCAGAATGTGAAGACATTGCACATGAAATTAAGGAGTAGAGATAGGAAGATCAAACGCATGAAGGACACAGAGATTTTTCCCGTGATTCCGATAGGTGGTGCTATAGTACATCCACGTTTATGGAGTCTTCAACCCACGGAGGGTAACGGTCGCAAGAGTCCACGGATGGCTCCACCCATAAGGGTCCACTAAGGAGCAACCTTGACTATTCAATAATGGGTGCCATCCACGAAGGACTAGCCTCACTCGGGGCAGATCTTCATGAAGTAGGTGATCTCCTGCCCTTACGAACTTCTTGGTTCACTACACAACACGAAGTAGGAGGCACCCAAGCGACACCTAACCATTCCAGGAGGCACCACCCTCCAAAAGGTAATAGGCTCGATAATGTCAATGAACTCCTTGCTCTTGTGCTTCAAGATGATAGACTCCTCAACACACAATCACTCTCTCACAGATTTGGCTTTGATGGAAGAGATTGATTGGGTGGAAAGCATCTTGGGGAGCCTAGAGATCAAGAGTCATATGGTTGGAGTGGAATGGCATGATCTCAACACATGAGTAGGTGGCCCTCTCTTAGAAAATCAATTAGTATAAGTGGGGATCTGTTCTGAGTGCTTCTCTTGCAACTGAGTGGTGGTGGAGGGGTATCTATTAACACCAAAGATGCGATCCTATCCTTATTTTTGGCACGAGGGCCTCGACAGGGATAGAAGCGCATCTCGTCGTTTCGCAAGTGAAGTAAACATTGCATACATGTAGGAAGGGATGAGTTTATGAGTTGGATTACACTCGCCACAAGCTATCTTACAAGTTCACACAAATTATTCATACATCATCCAAAAGACAGGGTCCGACTACGGACAAAATCAAATGATAAAAAAGAAGCAATGTAAAACTGCCTTGCTATCCCAGGAATCATGACCATGTTGCATGTCTACTCATTAGGGTATGTAACATACATACGCCAACTTTCTTCATCGTACTCCCATTGGAGCTGAGTCACATCTTCTGGCATGTTCTCATCAGCACCTGCACCTCTATTGTTGTAATCTGTGAGCCGCAGGGACTCAGCAATCTTATAACCCGGGTGTTGGTGTCAAAACCGGCGGATCTCGGGTTAGGGGTCCCGAACTGTGAGACTAGAATTAATGGTAACAGGAGACGAAGGGGACACGGATTTACCCAGGTTCGAGCCCTCCTATGGAGGTAATACCCTACGTCTTGCTTGGTTGTATTGATGATATTGGGGTTACAGAGTTGATCTACCTCGAGATCGAATAGCTAACCCTAGATGAGTTGTTCTGTCTATACCCTAAAACCCTCCGACTTATATAGACACTGAGGATGCCTAGGGTTTACACATGGTCGGTTACATGCCGAAGAGATAAGCATGCCTATTTACTACATCAAACATGGAGCACAAGCCATGCTTCCCGAAGCATCCATCTTGGAGACCGGGCCTTCAAATCTTCAAGTGTTCGGTAAGTAGCCCATATAGTCCGGCCCATATTCAATAGGTCGGCTATCCGAGGACCCCCTAATCCAGGACTCCCTTAGTAGCCCCCGAACTTGCTCCAATGCCATAGGGTCTTTAGCTCCAATTGCTTCACGACCAGAGTCTTCGGCTTGCGAGGTGACTACCTTCCCGCCTAACCATAGTTCAACCTCTGATGATAAGTAGTTTTTTGCATAGGGGCACGTCTGAATACTGCAAATTAGTTGGCTTTGAGGGCCAAACGTCAGGGGGTACACAACATTCCTCTGACGACCTTTCTGATGAAAGGCTACGGCCCACCACGACCGCTAGGCTAGTCGCATAGACTCGATTCACAGTTTGAGGCCGTCTTAATCATCATGATCTATCAATATACCAATTGTGTCCTGTTTTATATGGGATATACTTAATCACGCACACGCAATGGCTCGCACGTCTCGAGAGGTGGAGGGATTCATAGCGCAACAAGGGGAGTCCAAATCGATAGGCCTCATAAAAATAGGAAGAAAACCCCGAAGGCTATTCACGCTCTCCATTCGACTTCTCCGCCTCCCATTCATTTGCGCCCCCGAAGCACAGATCTAGGTCTTTTCGACCCCACCTCCGAGCTCATCAATGACGGGCTCCAACAGCCAGTGGGAGGCCTCCACTGTCCCCAATAAGGACCCCCTAGACCTCAAGAAGTCTAGATACCTCCCCGCCGACGTCCCTCACCATGCACCGGAGGAGGGCCAAGTGATCCCCACCCCCAGGCCAGGCGAGAGGGTGGTGTTCATCCCCCACTTCATCAGGGGGTTGAGCTTCCCACTCCACCCATTCGTTAGGGGGTTGATGTTCTTCTACGGCCTCGACTTCCATGACCTCCCGCCAAAATCTATCATGCACCTCTCGGCATTCATACTCGTCTGTGAGGCGTTTCTTCAGGTCGAGCCACACTTTAGGCTCTGGCTCAAAGTGTTCAACGTCAAGCCGAAGTGTGTCGCCGGGAAGCACGCAGACTGTGGCGAGGCTGTTATCAGCAAGCTCACCCATGTCGTGTGGCCATCAGGCACCTTCATCAACACAATGAAGGCGTGGCAGAAGGAGTGGTTCTACATCACAGAACCACGAGAAGAAGGTCAAATTCCTCCTGCCGAATTCAGATCCAGTCCCCCACCAGGCTAGCTTCATGGCTCAACAAAGGCCTTGAATGGGGATCGAGCAAGGAAGTGGGTGACCTACAGAAATGCATCGGTTCCACGGTCGAGAAGGACATCAAGCTGACCAGTGTGGTCAGGTGATGCTACGGAGACACATCCTCCCCTGCCAGCGCCGGGACACCCCTTGTGGGCTCGTCAGCTCGACGATGTACCCACAGTCCGGAATCTCTTCCGCACTACGCGGGAGAAGCTATGGAAGGCATTCTTCAAGTCGCAGGAGAACTCGCCATCCGAAGAGTAAGACAGAGGCATGCAGGCCTCCAAGCCTACTACCGAGGTACGATACACTTCTGCTTGACTGGCTCTTACTTTTCCCCAAGAGGATTCATAACGTTCTCTTCCGATCACTCCCTTGCAGAAATGGCTAAAGAAAGCCATCAATATCAGCATTCCGGCACCTCAGCCCGAGGATGCTAAGTCCGGGCTGTTAGTGGCAATGCTCGTGGTGAAGCCGTAGAAGGCCCCCAACAAGAAGGAGGAGGAGAAGAAGAAACAAGGCCGAGGCGGCCTTCGTATCCGGGACCAGTCAGAGACTGTGTTCAGAGAAACTCATGCCTCCTCAAATCAAGAGGAGCATGAGGAGGAAGAGGAGGAGGACGAAGCCGGGGGGCAGGCAATTCCCCCTCGCAAGAAAGAGGGCGGCATCATCGGACGCCCCAAAGGAGGCAACCCCTCCCGCGCAGAAGAGAGCGCATCAGTCGCAAGTGGTCTTGTATGATGACAGCTTAGATTCAGACGTCGAGTCTGATGACGCCGAGGAGGTTTCCAGAAGGAACCTTAGGGTCAACCCCCCGCCCGAAGGTTAGGATCCATAGTCCTCTTATTCGTCCTTTAACAGGCTGATAATTTACTAATACACAGGTGTTTATGGACTTTCCAGCCCCCTGGGCGTCCTCCCCACCGAGCAAATATCATATTGGGAGACCCTGCCCGCTGAACTAGCGGAGAGCGGGAATGCCTTGCATCCCGCCACTCCGCATGCCGTGAAGGACATCGCCGAGGTGTCATCCCAGCATGCTCCTATAGAGCCGGGCACCGGCGGAGGGGGAGACGACATAATGGCCGAGGTTAACACCTCAGTTACCAAAGACCAGGGGGAAGTGCCCCGCCCGGGCACTGAGGAGGCCGAGCGAGCGGCCGCTCAGTCCCCTCCAAGGGCATCTCTGGAGCGTAGCTCGCCTCCGGAGGTTCCGACTCAAACTCTAGTCGGTGATCGGGTTGTTCGATCACCTCCAGCGCCACCGACCAACGGATGGTCGGTAATGGAGGAGGCTCTAACGAGCGCCTCCGTCTCCGAGGAGCACTGCACTGAAGGAGGCCTTCAAAGGTCTCCTGACGGGTTTTCAAGTAAGTCACCTGATACTATTGTTTGTGAAGTTTTTTATTTATTTGCATTATATACATGGCAGCCCCGGAGCCAAAGGTGAGGTGAAAAAACTCACCTAGGTGTCACTCCTGTATCCGATATCGGACTAGATACACTTTAAGTATCCAGCGTGTGAGGATAACTCAACATGAGATTTGATTGACTATAGTTCGGGAAGTGAGAACCCATGCAATATATCAATTGTGTGTGTAATGCAGGCTTCGTCATCGGCAGCGGCAATGAATGGCACCGAGCTGGACGAGCTAAATCGGAAGCTTAACCGCTGAGAAGACGAAGCTGAGGCCCTTAAACAAAGATTTGACAAGGCTCAAGGTATGTCAAAACAGAAATCGAATAGCCTTGTCTAGACTCCATCGTCTGAATACTGTCAATGCAGCTTTTTCACATGATATGATGTATGCGTAGCTTTGGCGAAAGAGATGGGCCGGCTCAAGGTCGAGCTCCAACGCGCGAAGGACAAAGTGGCCGCTGAGAGGGCGTCTGCTGAGGAAATGGTTGTCGCCCGTTCTTCCATGCGAGCCACTAGTGACAAGCATGAGGCTCGCGTGGCGGAGGTCCAGCACGATCTCAAGGACGCCAGCGAAAAATGCGAGGCCTTGGAGCAGAAGAGTAAAGCATGCTCGGCCGAACTATCCACCTTGACAACCGAACTCCAGAAGGAGCGGGTGGACAGACGATTCTGTGAGGAGCAAGCGTGTTAAGGCAAAGACATAACAGATGGTAAGCCATACTCACTAAAGTGCGTATTTGGGGATAGCAAATTCAAATTGCTTACCCAGGTGTGGCGATCCTCAGGCGCCTCCATCGATCTTAAGAAGAGCGTGGTGGATGCCAATCAGCTGTTCGCCTCGCGGGGAGAAGGGGATGAGGCTCGGCTATTCTAGGCACAGTTCGGAGCCCTTGAGCGTCCTCCTCTTCTGGTGGAGCAACTCAAACAGCGGATGGAGCTGCACCAGATGGCGGACCTAGCCATGAAGGACCTCTGCATCCGCTTATGGCCCGGCGAGCCGCTGCCAGGCAGCTACTTTGGCCTGGTGCAGAGATTGATTGCTGATGCGCCCCACCTCAACATCGTCAAGCACTCCTCCTACATCGAAGGAGTCCGGATGGCCCTTCGCCAAAGTGCACTGGCTGGGGCTAAATCCGATGAAGGTAGCCACAAACCCGCTGCCACCCGGGAAGGAGCATCGACACCCCGAGCTATATTTTGATGGAGTGATGGAGAGTGCTCGGGTGATAGCGTCGCAATGTTTGGGTGATAAAATGTTTAAATGAGATGTAACGCTTCTGAAGACTTGCGCAAACTTTTAATGATATTAGTATTTGCTCTTATATGGTTTTGCATTCCTTCATAACTCCTCTCTGGCTGTTTAATACTGAAACATGCGAGTCGTCGGCTTCAGCCCCCACGTAGATACTACATGGGGTGTCTATGCCAATGCACTATGTCCCTTAGCTGTATTATCGGAAGCCGAAGGCAGTACAGTGCGGAAGACTAGGCAATCAGACTATATTGCTTTATTTCTTTCACTTAGCCATAGGGGCGCGAAAAGGACTGCGGGGAGCATACGATTAGCTACCGAAGTGTTGTGATGTTCGGACGAACCGTGGCCGAAGCCGGTATCACAATGTCTGCACAAAGGGCAAGTTCCTCGTATAACACAGAATCAGCGCTTACGAGGATTGAAGTATAACACTTCCCACTCGGGGTTCACAGAACGGATCGCGCATACTATGACAGTCCGTTTTTTGGCTTTCTCCCCTAAGGTGCTTGACCAGACTATCCGGAAGCATAATCATAGGGGTGCTCCCTTTGCCCTTTTAGCCGAATGAGCAGAATGTAAAGGGGCAAGCACAGGAGCCGGGCAACCCAACTTATTGACTAAAGATATAGTTAGGAACCGATGCATATAAAGCGAACGCCAAGATGTCGAACACATGATAGATAGGGAGATTTGTGTTTGAACTTGAGGCCCCAGTCTATTACTCGGTTACCTCATGTCATACCGAACAGGTTCATGAGAAGTGGGAGTGAAGAGGAAAAATATGCACAAAAAAGGACAGATGAGGCGGACTTGCGCCGTGCAATTTTGCATTCTCTCAACAACTCTTATAACTCAGTTTGCCGAAGCAACTGTTTACAGGTATGTAACAGAAATAAAAATATACAGGAGTTGTTGTACCAAGGGTCTTCGATTGGTAACCTGACGTCCTCGATATGCCCCCTTTCTAGTTGACTCCTGCTCTTAGATTCACCTTGATGGGTGTTAGTGGTCGGCGGGCAGATTTTGTCAACAAAATCTTGAGAGGTCGCCGAATTGTAGGTGTGCTTTACGCTGTAGGCAAGCTCTTTTAGGAGCGCCTGCATTTTGTTCGAAGACGTGTTGATGGTAGAAGTTCAGGCCAGCCAAAAACCCACCTTTATTTCAACACCGCTACCCATGGAATCTGAAGTGCGAAGTTGTGCCTCCTAGGCACATACTTTGATGGTCTTGAGGCTATGCGGTGGGGGGCGAGTCCCTATAGAGGGGAGGGGGAAGGATCTGAGTTTTCGTTCTAAAGCCAAACTCGCTTCCCAGCCTTGTGTGCCTTTATGGCAGATGTCGAAACTTGCCGATCTTCTTTGTAGCTAAATTCGGCCGCTAGGGCCAATGCATGTTACTCAGTTCTAAGGGTGCTCTCTGTATTGCCGTTGACAGTTATGACCCCCTTGGGGCCCGGCAACTTGAGTTGAGGTATGCGTAGTGTGGGACCGCGTACAAACGAGCGAACGCTGTCTGACCAAGCAGCGCGTAATAGCCGCTACGGAAGGGCACAATGTCGAAGACTACACTACGAAAGTTATTGGGTGAGCCGAGCACAACTTTCAGAGTTACGGAACCCGTACATCGGGCCTCGACGCATGGGATCACTCCTTTGAAGCTAGTGATGTTGGGTTTGATCCTTTACGGGTCAATGCCAATCTTTTTCACCGTATCAGAGTAAATCAGGTTGAAGCTACTTCCTCCATCCATTAGGACTAAATCAGGTAGGATCTGCGCAGTTGAATGCGGCAATCCAGAAGAAGAAGGTGGTGCAGCGCCTAGTCTATTTTGTTAGCTCCCTGTTGCAGGGGGCGAGGTCGAGATATTCTGGCATGCAAACGTTGCTCTTCAGCCTTCTTATGGCCTCGAGCAGGCTACGCCACTACTTCCAAGCACATGAGATCACCGGTGTCACTTGCTTCCTGCTATAGCAGATCTTGCGAAACCCAAAAGCTACCGGCAGGATTGTAGAGTGGGCTTTGGAAATGTCAAGCTTTGGTCTTAAGTTTGAAAGCACTTCGACCATTCAGAGCAGGGCCTTGGCGGAGTTCATTGCAGAGTGGACCCAACACCCATTGAAGAAGTTCCAAAGTCAACCCTCCCCGGTAAGGAAACCGATCAAGAATGGATCATGTATTTTGATGGAGCTTCTCGCTGCAAGGCGCCGGTGCCAGAGTGCTGCTTGTCGCACCCACCGGAGATCACCTCAAATATGTGTTTCAGATGCACTTTCCCCGGGAGAGATCAACGAACAACACTATCGAATACGAAGGGCTGCTTGCCGGTCTCGGGGTTGCTTCAAACCTTGGGATCAAGAAACTTATTTTTAGGGGTGATTCTCAGCTTTGTCGTCATGAAAGTGAACAAAGATTACCAGAGTCCATTGATGGAAGCTTATGTAGATGAAGTGAGGAAGTTGGAAGAACGTTTTGACGGCCTGCAAATGGAGCATGTTCCACGTGCAGAGAACGGCATTGCTGATGGCCTGTCAAAGTGTGTTACTATGGAACTAGGACCTTTTGTGCTCCGGTTGACTCAACCCTCCGATTCCATAGGTGCTCGTCCCCAACGACATATTGCGTTACACTTAATACCGGCAAGAGCTAATGGACCGCCAAGGTTCTATGTCCATATTTTCTCTTCTTTCTTTTTCTCAAAGGACAGAAGGTTACCTCGCATGAAGCTTTGCCAGGGGGATGGAATGGATACCTATGAGTGACGTCCCAAAAAAATCTTGCCGGAAGGAGTATGACAATGAAAAGATAAGTTGCAAAACCCCAAGAGAATTTTTACTGTAGAATTATTTTCCTTGGACGATTCCGACCTCTGTATGGAAAACCTGCATGCACAAGAACCATGTCGCGATTGGCTACGCCCTCACTGTGTTTCGGGACCGCTCAATGGCTTAAGTGGTCGCGCCCGCGCTCCTTGTTTCATTCCGAGTCCGCTCAATGACTCAAGTGACAGCACTCATGCCCTTATTCTGTTTCGAGCGCGGCCAACACCTTGAACGGCCGCGCCAAGGACACCAAGGTACCTTGCCAGAAGTGGCACCGCCAGCAGGCAGCCAAGGACCCGTTCCTCAAAGTGCTCTCAGTAGGCCTACACACGCCGGCCAGATACTCCCGAGAGGGTGTAGGGAAAGTTCCATGCAGAGAAATAGTCCAACAAGGAAGATAACATGCAGTTATTCAAAATAGGGTGAAATTTACATCAGACATCGCCTTTTCCTAAGTACAACTTTATTTGATTTTCTCCCATAGGGGAGATTACAAGAAGAAAAAGATGGAAAGGGGAGGCAGATTACAAGAAGAAAAAGATGGCGAGAAGCTCCCGGCAGAAGCCCAACCCGACCCCTCCAGACCAGCACTTCACGGAGGGGCAGAGCGTTCAGATGGGCAGGCAAGAACCTGGCCCCTCCTGGACCAGCATTGCACGGAGGAGAGGGCCAGTGCAGGCGAAAAGGGGGATGGACCCTAGAAGCCGAAGGTCCACACGCATGCCGGGAGATCTAGCTAGAAGATGAGGCAGCGCCCGGGAGAAAGGCCGTTGGCAAGGTCGTCCTGCCGGGAGGGGGAGAGGCGTGAGGCTAGCGGTGATGGTGCGGTCGGCGGTCAGTCCAAGGTCGAGTCGTCGGGCTCCGACTTGACCGCCCGAAGAGCGGGCTCATCGCCGCTGTCTTTGCCATTGTACTCCTCATCACTCTCGCTCGAGGAGGAGCTTCCGAAGCCGCTCGATCTCTCTTCGCAACAGCTGAGACGGACGCTTGAGCGCCCATAAATCTTGACGGAGAGCATATTGGCCTCTCTCATTTTAAAACGAAGGACATGCCCTTCCTGGAGGTTGTGGGCGCGGGCAAAGGTCTTCCAGCCGCGCCTGTGGAACATGATGCGACTTGCTGCGTACTCGACGTCTACCCGTGTCACACCATTACAACAACAATGCGCTCGTAACCACAGGATTGGCGGCTCGTCGGCCTCCATCGCCCTGGCGAAAGGGCGAGGGAGGCGCAGATTGGTCCGGACGGGATCGGCCAGCTCGAGGATGAACTCCAGCGCCGTCCCTTTGGCGTGGGTCTCCTCAAGGGAAAGTCCCAGTACCGGAGGAGGAGGTGGAGCAGCGCTCCTCCTCCCCCGACCTCGGTCTCCATGACGGCCACGGTCCCTCGTGCCTCTTCCACCGCTCGCGCTCGGGCCGCCCTCCGCCTCCTTGGCTGAAGCGGTGGCATGATCCCGATGAGAGCTCCTCCTTGGAGCTGAGGACGGTGGCCACCCTCGCCCCCTGTTCATGGCTGAGGGCGAGCACCACTCAAAGGTTGAGAGGACGTGGAGGGCAATCTATCGAGGTTCTCACTCGGAAAAGGGAGGAAGGATGGATGAGCATCACCCTCTCTATCCCCCAAATTATAGGGGGAAGCGCGGGGGCTGGCTCTCCCCTATTCCAAGTGACGCTACCCACCTCCTCCAATAATTGTGCCCTCGATCATGAGGCGAATAGCAACTGCCCTGTTGCCCCAATCCATGGTGATGTATTGCTACTTTTCCCAGGGACTTTAAGTCAGGGCGCCCGTTGCTGGCTCCCCGCTATGCATGCGGCGCGCGTGGCAGAAATGACCTGACGTAGTAATTAAAATTTGATGGTCACGCTGCGCACCTATCCCACGTCCCGCATTCAATGGGCGTTGTGGGAAAGCGCAGTAAGTGCAATGATCACAACCGCAAGCTCCTGCCACGCGTGCCCGTGCACTGTTTGGGCCTAGCCCAACAACGCATCGCACCTTGTGTGGCCCAGGCCCGGGGGCTCCTGTCGGTGCACTAGAGTTTTGGGCTTCCTAGTGCCCCTTTACTCATGCACGGGCAGTAGTAGCCACCCTGGCGACGAGGCCTAGCAGGGACTTGCCAGGTACCAGCACAGAAGATCGAGACCCCCGGCAAGACCTTGCCGGGATGACCATCAAACCCTCAGACAAAGACAAAGCCCCAGCAAGCTCGACAAGGCGAAGCCCCAACAAGGCCCCCCAGCACATGGGCCAGGTGTCGTTCCGCCTGGATATGTGTCGCGGCATCAGTGCTGGAGGGGGCTAAGCGGTGTCGATGGGACGGGCTCGTGTCCCATCCCACAAACGGACAAAGATGCCCGACAGTGCATTAAATGCACCTGTCCTACTCGGTCAGTGTTAGGTATGATAGCACTGTAGCTCTATACACCCAGTGTACACACTGTACACCACTATTGGGATCCCCTTCAGAGTATAAAAGGAGGCCTAGGGTGATACAGTACGGGACTTTTTTGGATCTTCGGACTTTTGGACTTTTTAGTCTTGAGACCTTCTAGCTCACACGCGTGGCAGTTGCTCATAGCGCTCCTGTAGCTAGAACCCTAAGAACACTCTCAATACAACCAAGCAGGAGTAGGGTTTTACGCATCTTTGGGCCCGGACCTGGGTAAAATCCCCGTGTTCTGTTCATTAGACCTGCTCTTTGTGCGAGCCGTCTCCCTGCCGAACCAAAAGGGGTCCCTCCAATCCCATAGGTTCTCGTTCCCACGACACAAATCACACAAAGCATGGCACTCATAATCTTTGATTTTAATCTTTATAGTAGGTTCCCACTCATCATGAAGCTTTCTAGGAATAGAAACTTCTAACTCAAGTTTTACTTCAAAAGATTTCATCACAGCATCAACTATATGTTTAGTAAAAGCCTTATTTTGACTATAAGCATCAGGAGAATTCATCATGGATTGTAACAAGGAAATACAATCAATCAAAGATCAACTATCATAATTAAATCCCTTGAAATCCAAAAGAGTGGGTTCATTGCTATTTAAAGTTTTGACCTCTTCAATCCCACTTTTATCAATCTTAGCATTAAGATCTATAAACTCTGAATTATTGGGGCGCTCTTTAACTAAAGTTGACTTATCTCCAGACCCATCTTTATCAAGATTTGTATTGGAAAACAAAAATTCAATAGGAGTCACATCAATCACTTTAAGATCTTCATCATTGTTATCACGAGAACACACTTTTTCAAGCCATTCACGCTTAGCACGTATTATGGTGGTTCTTTCTTTACTTTCATACATAGAAATTCTCATAGCTTTTAGAGACTCATTAATATCATGCTTAGGTGGAGTAGATCTAACTTTCGAAGAATCAATTTCAAGCGAAATTCTATCGACGATCCTAGCCAAATCATCAATCTTGAGCACTTTTTCTTCAATCGTAACATTGAAAACCTTTTGTGAACCAATAGATTGTTTAACAATATTCTCAAGATCAGAGGGCATCTTATTATAATTTCCATAAGAATTGTTGTAGGAATTACCATAATTATTAGAGGAATTACCAGGAAACGGTCTAGGGTTGAAATTACCTCTATACGCGTTATTACCAAAATTGTTCCTACCAATAAAATTCATATCCATAGATTCATTATTATTTCCAATCAAAGAAGACAAAGGCATATCGTTAGGATCAATAGGACCAATCTTACTAGCAACATATTTCATCAATTCATCCATCCTTTCACTCAAAGTATTTATTTTTTCAATAGCATGCACCTTTTTACTAGTAGGAGATCTTTCGATATGCCATTGAGAGTAGTTTGTCATAATATTATTTAGGAGTTTATTAGCTTCTCCTAACGTGATTTCCATAAAAGTACCACCTGCGGCGGAATCTAAAAGATTCCTAGATGCAAAATTCAGTCCCGCATAGAAAATTTGTATAATCGTCCATAAACTCAAACCATGTGCAGGACAATTCCTAATCATTAATTTCATCCTTTCTCTGGATTGTGCAACATGATCAGGATCAAGTTACTTAAAATTCATTCTATCGTTCCTAAGGGAGATGATCTTAGCAGGCGGAAAGTACTTGGAAATAAAAGCATCTATACACTTATTCCAAGAATCAATACTATTTTTAGGCAAAGATGAAAACCAAGTTTTAGCACGATCTCGAAGTGAGAACGGAAATAGATTCAATTTTACAATATCATTATCCACATGTTTTTTCTTTTGCATATCACACAACTCAATGAAATTATTTAGATGGGACGCGGCATCTTCACTAGGAAGGCCAGAAAATTGTTCTTTCATAACAAGATTAAGCAAGGCATCATTAATTTCATAAGATTCCGCACTAGTGGTGGGAGCAATCGGATTACTAAAAAAATCATTATTATTAGTATTGGAAAATTCACACAATTTGGTATTTACAGACATCGTGACAAAGCAAGCAATCAAGAAAACAAGCAAACGAAAGGCAAACGAAAGAAGGGCGAATAAAAAGGTAAATCTTTTTGGTATTTTTTGAAAATCATTTTAGAAGTGGGGGAGAGGAAAATGAGAGGACAATGGCAAATAATGTAAATGCAAGAGATGAGTTTGTGATGAGTACTTGGTAGGCTTGATGTGTATCCTCCCCGACAACGGCGCCAGAAATCCTTCTTGCTACCTCTTGAGCGTGCGTTGGTTTTCCCTTGAAGAGGAAAGGGTGATGCAGCGAAGTACATAAGTATTTACCTCAGTTCTTGAGAACCAAGGTATCAATCCAGTAGGAGCAACAAGCAAGTCACCAATGGATGCTCCTACACAAACAATCAAACTCTTGCACCCAATGCTATAAAGGGGTTGTCAATCCCTTCACGATTATTTGCAAGGATTAGATCCAATAGAGATAGATGTAAATGAGAACGGAAAGTAAAAGGTAAAGAAATTGCGGCAAAGTATTTTTGGTATTTTTGATTTATAGATCTAAAAGTGTATTGTGGAAAGTAGACCCGGGGGTCATACGTTTCACTAGAGGCTTCTCTCTCGAAGGAAAATATCATGCTGGGTAAACAAATCACTATCAAGAAATTGATAGTGAATAATCATGTAGTTATCCAAGGCAATGATCATTCATATAGGCATCACGTCTGTATAAAGTAGACCGAAACGATTATGCATCTACTACTATTGCTCCACACATCAACCGACTCATGCCTGCATCTAGAGTATTAAGTTCATGAAGAACAGAGTAACACATTTAGAAAGATGACATGATGTAGAGGGATAAACTCAAGCAATATGATGAAAACCCCATCTTGTTACTGTCACGCCCAAGATGCGATCCTATCCTTATTTGACACGAGGGCCTCAACAGGGATAGAAGCGCATCTCGATGCGTTCGCAAGAGTGGATATCATTACAAGTACATGTACAGAAGAGATGAGTATATGGAATTGGCTTACACTCGCTACAAGCTACATCAGAGTCACATCAATACAATAACATCTCAAACATCATACATAAGAGCAGGGTCCGACTATGGACAAAATCAAACGATAAAATGACATCCACCCTTGCTATCCCAGGCTGCCGCCTGGAACCCATCCAAGATTGAAGAAGAAGAAGAACTCCGAATCAAATCAAGCAACGCGCTCACAGCAAATCATCACATTACCTGTACCTGCAACTGGTGTTGTAGTAATCTGTGAGCCATAGGGACTCAACAATCTCATTTCCAAGGGTATCAAGACTATTAAAGCTTAATGGGTGAGGTATGGTTAAGTGGTGAGGCTGCAGCAAGCGACTAAGCATTTATTTGAGTGGCTAACTTACGAGTACAGAAAGTAAAGTATGGTGGTCTACGCATAACGGGCGTGAACTAGTAATGATCACTAACTGATCCTGAACACCTACTTGCTTCAAACATAACCCCACCGTGTTCTCTTCCGGATAAGGACTCACGAGAAGAGACAGTCATGGTTACTCACACGGTTGGTGTATTTTATTAGAGTTTACTTCAAGTTTGCTATGACTGGGTGTTAAACAAAGTATCCAAGTTTGCCACATAACTGCGGACACGGCTTCTCGAAAAGATTTAACCCTACAGGGGTGCTCCAACTTATCCATCACAAATTAACCACACGCGGCGGGAATAACCTCAACCACGAATCTCGTGATCTTCCTAGGCAATTCCAAAGGAAGTCCAACACCTCGAGATAGCCCGAAGAATAATCGGAATTCCTCACTCAAGACGTTCGAGTAAGGTAAAACAAATCCAGCAAGGCCTCCCGACGTGTCGACAATCCCGATAGGAGCCGCGTATCTCGTTCTCAGGACACGGCGGATAAGCTACGCGTACGGACGCCTGATGGAAATCTCCCAAGTTGCCCTGGGTTTGCCCCACATAGTGCTCTAGTTTGGACCAGCACCAGCAGCACTGGCCCCCCTGTATTATGTTAAATTAATCCACGAGGGGGCGACCCTCTATGCATTTAAAAGGTGATCAGTTTTATTATGATGGGCAAATGTAGTACCAAAGTTGGGCCTTGCCAGAAAAGTTTTAATCTAACCCGAAAATCAAGGGGGTCCCCATAACAACCCCGAGCATGTTAGGAGCGCTCATTTCTGGAGCCTAACACCGGTTCACAAGTAACTAAGGGCGGCAAGAGTGGAACAAAACACCAAGCAAAAGGCCAAGCCTTCCACCCTTAACCAAGTGTATAGGTGCATTAAATTAAATAGCAGCAATATTGTGATATAACCAAAAGAATGTCCATGTTGACACATGGAAGCAATTGCACCTGTAGCTAGAAACGCTATAAGAAGGGCTGAGCAAGCGGTAACATAGCCAAACAAAGGTTTGCTAGGATTGGGAGGGATTAGAGGCTTTTCATGGCAATGTTGGGAGGCTTATCAAACAAGTGATAGATAGCGCGACATAGCGATATAAAGATGAGACAACTAGCATGACAATGATAGTAATGGTATCCAAGGAAATGAGTCATCTTGCTGAGATCCCGCTCGGAAGAAGAACGAATCCATGAAAAGAACCAACGTAGTCGAACGAATCCTCACACTGAATGGTTCAGAAACTCTATCGAGAAGAAACAAGCCGAAGAAACAACAATCAACACAAGATACACCACAACATATGCAAGACACGATGCACAAACAAATATGATGCATGTCGTCAATATTAAATGTTGTTAAACATGGGTGGTCATGGCATAAGTCGAAGATGGAATTAAGCAATTTAAATGGAGAGGGACAACATACATATAACAAAATAATAACTCTCCATATTATGAGAAAGTGGGTAATGTTGTTTAACATGGCAAATGGTGAAGCACAAACAACTACAACGTCTAGGCATTTTAAATGAGGTTGGAAGCATCATATAGCATTTCCGAAATGATCCCACATGCATATTATGAATTTGGTCCAGATCTGTCCTAACACAATTTTAGAGTTGTCAAACACTAAAATAAATGTTACCATGAGATTCTACGCGTTTTTCTAATCAAGTTACATATGTAGATCATTTAAATTGGAGCTACGGTTAACTAGATATGAGACAAACCGATTCAATAAGGCATATGAGCACAATACAAATGGCAGTTTAAACATTTTTTAAACGTGGATGAAAGTGTGTTTAAGTGAAACTACATAAACTTCTACCCATTTTTCATATATGACTTGTTATATTTGGATGCATGGATATCTAGTTATTAACAATTGAAATCAATGCCAAATCTGTAATTTACATATGAAGTAGAAAAATAGCTACATCACAATGGACAGAAAAAAAATGGGCCAGAAGCAACGTCCAAGGAGTAGCATCGGCCCAAGCAGCCGTCTGTGTGTGGCCAAAACAAAACAAACATGAGACTCCCTGGGATTCGAACCCAGTACCGCATGGGTGGAGCCTGAGTGCACTAACCAGCTCTGCTAGGACTCTCACTATGCTATAACATAGTGGCAAACCAAATGACATGGATGTGGCAAAACGGATCTAACAAAAAATGACAGAGCTTCAGACGAGGGACTTTCTCACATCGGGGAAATAGCGAGCCAGGCGTCCATGGCGAGAGGATGGCGGAGAACGGCGGGGAAACGGGGGATCCGGTCGAGGGCAGATGGGTATGGACGTATACGGCCCTCCGGGCACCGAATCCGGCCGGTGGCGGAGCTCCATGGTCGTCGGGTTCCTGATGTCGCGGGGCTGCTGCTCCGACGGCTCGCCGGTCAGCCAGATGCGAGGAGAGGGCTCGAGGTCGGGGCGCCAGCAAGGAGGCAGCGGGGAAGGGCTTGAGCAGCTCGATGCGGCGGAGCTGGTTGCCTCCGGGACGAGCTCTTGGGCGCCAAGCGGGAGCTTGCATGGCTGCAGGAGCTTTGCTCCTGTGGTCATGCGGACGAAGTGATCTGCGGGCGGCTGGACTTGTCCCGGAGACTGGGAAGGAGGTGCTCAGGCGATGGGGGAATCTCTGGTTGGCTCAGGTTGGGTGGCTGGGGAAAACGAGGAGGAGACCAGATGGGGATCGGGAGGGATCCCGAGAGAGAGAGTGGCAGCGGGGACGGGAAATTGCACCTAGATTTTAGGGTTGAAACACACATATATATAGCGGGTTAGAAAGAAAAGACTTAGACAAAATTTCAACGTTGGATTGCGATCGGACAGCTCCGGACAAATGAGGAGGGGTTAGCTAGACCTAGGTGGGCTAGTGGGATGAGAGGGAATGGATGGCAGCCCATGACAAGAGTTTTCAAACACCGAAAATGCCCGATAATAACCCGATGACCACACTGCTAAGACTGACCGATGGGATATCAAACGACCTCGGAATGCGACGAAATTCGACGGGCGGTCTACCTACAACATAACAAGACCGCACGCCAAGTTTCAACTCGATCCGAGAATATTTTTGCGCGCACTTAAAAACAGTTTTATTTTAAACGGTGTCGCGGGCGCGGGCGTGTGTGGTTGGTCTCGAACGGCAACGGCAAGAACGCAGAGAACCGGCGACTACGAACGGATGCAAGTTTTTGAAAACGGGTGACGATGCAATGCAGATGCGATGATGAATACAACACACAAACAAACACATGATGAGAATGGAAAGAAAGGGGAATCTTCTGGAACGTCGGTCTCGGGCTGTCATAACTCTCCTCCACTACACGAGGATCTCGTCCCGAGATCTAGAATGAAAAGGGGGAGAGAAAGAGCAAAAGGTAAAACTTAGTTGCTTCTTTGACAAACGAGTGAAACCAATGATCATTGAAGGTTGGAAAGATGAGGAATGACAGGAGGAACAAGCAAGAATTCACAGAAAATTCCGGCAGCACTTCGGTAGGAAAAGGATGAAAAATTAATTATGATGGCTAGAATTGAAAGGAAAAACACAAAACTCCGGTTGACTTGAACCCAAAACTTCATGAGATGGAAGGAACATGAAGATTTGACAGCACTCCGGTTAAATTAAAAAGCAAGACAGAACATGATCTTGATAAACAAGACGATGGATTGAAGAGAGCAACATCACAACGCCCCCAGAAAAAAAGAATAGAAACTAGATCTTCGAAGAGAAGATAACTAAGAAGAAAAGACAACTCTAGCACCAATGAATTGAAAGCATATTTGAACAGAGTTGTTGGAACACCAACAACGAAAAGGAACAAGGCTTATTGTGGGCTTATGAAAAACATCTCAAAATTATGAGGTGCAACCTGCCACAACAGAAACAATTGACTGAATGAGACCAACAAGATATGCAAGGCTTCTTTCACCAAGAAGAGAAGGAGAAAACTTGGATGACTTATAACACCATGATAAGGATTGTTTATGACACCATGATAACAACAATCCTTAGGAAAAGCTTAAGGTGAAATACAACCCAAGATAACTCCGAGAAAACAAGATTGGGTTTACTTATCTTTTTCTTGACAATCTTCCTTTGAGACTCCTTAATCAAGAATTTAATAACACCATCTTAAAAGACAATGGAGAAGGAATTGAACTTAGAAATCCAAGATAAGGAACACTTGAGCACCTCCAACAAGAATCTTGATGAACACTTGAAAAAGAAAGAAATCTTGATTAACCACCATGAAGAACCTAACTCTGAAACGAAAGGATGATAGAAGAATTGAAGGATGCAAAAAGAACAAGATTGAGGCCTTCCAATGATTAAGATGATGCTTCAGGACAAGATAGTTGATCAAAACTAGGAACTCCGGAAAAGAAAGATGACCACTTGGGATAAGGAATTGATATCATGAACACTCCGGAAGAAGGATTGAAATCACTTGATGCACAAGAATAAGAATTATGATACGAATATCCTTCATCAAGTTAAATTGATGACAAGCAACGGATTTTGCATACCACTTATTCTTCTTGACAAGATTGAAGAGAGAGAGATAGATCACACACTTGGAGAGGTCTTGCATGAGAACACCGGTTAGAATTCAAAATGAAAGAGGATAATGCAAATGGATGATATATCACGAGAACGAAGAGAGCATGGACCACCTGATAGAAAACTGAACAAGGCACCAGAAAGAATTAGAGACTAAAGAGGACACCTGAGAATGAAGAGAACAAGATCTGCTTAATAGAAACTGAACAAGGCACCAGAATAATTAAGATACGAACGAAGGAATAACAATTGAGAAAAATTTGAGAACGAAAGCTGAAAGTTGAGAACGAAGAAATCTTCTGAAATGATGGCCTTCGGAGGATCAAAAAATGAAAAGAATTATGAAATGCACCGGACAGATAAGGATGGAATTACTCATGATCAAAACAATTTGAGAGGAAAGCATGAAGCTGAGACCACACTCTTGAAAAGAATAGACAAAGATTTAAGAGAAACTCTCCTTCGGACTTGAAGCTAGGAATGATCATGAGAAACAACACCATGAATTACTGAGACACTCCGGAACAATGAATAAACGAAAGATTGATCCAATGATGAAAATGATTTAGAAGCGATCATGGAAAAGGAAACTGATGAAATCATTCTTACATCATATTTGAAAAGAACTTGAGAACATCTCCAGAAAGATTAGAAGAGTCAGGTATGATCCTGGGAAAAGACCTGTGGGTTATGGGCCCACTGAAAAGAAACCACCGTTGAAGCAATTGATTAAAAGAGAGATTGCACCGGTACAAATTAAGAACTTGATGATATGAGACCCTTGAAAATCATTTAAGAGGACAAGAATAATAATGAATGTCTTCTGAGATATCTTCAACACTCTAGATAGAATAGAGATAAAAATAAGCAAGAGAGGCTTGATAAGAATTCCAACACGAGAAAGCAAAACAGAATGAAATGATATGATGAACACCAAGAACTAGAATTGAATCCACCGGAAAAGAAACAAAGATGAATACTAATAAATGATAACTTGAGCACGGGGCATCTTCATAAAGAATCACTGGAGAAGAATAACAAAAAGAACAAGGAATATAAGGATAGATTTTGAAATTGAAACTCTTGAAAATCTCCACAAGAATTCACCGGATACAAGATAGAAGAAAGATAGCGGAAGCATTACATGAATAGAAAAGACACTTGGATGAGAATTAATCATTGAATACAAAGGGCGGGAGGGCGGGAAAAACAAAGAAAACTTGGAACAAATGAGACAACTCCGGGAAGAATAAGAGGATTGATCTTGCAATATTGAAGAGGATAGAATATCTTGAAGAGAAGCACACCGGTAGGAAAAGAATAGATATGATAACTTGATTGGGCAAGAATTAGCATTCCCATAGAAATATGAGAACACTACTAGCAAGATATGAAATCACCACTTGACATCGAAGCAACTCGAATTACCATATTCGAAACAAAACAAAGGATCAGGCTTACGAAACAAGCCAGAAACAAATACATACCCACTATGCACTTGTTGGAAGGATAATTCTAGGTAACTACTTGAATTCCCACCTAAGAACTTCCGAAAGCTTTCTTGTTTATGCGATTCGGGTTGCGGAATCAGGAACCTGCCCTAGGCAATCAGCTGCAACTGCATCCGCAACCTTCCACACCATAATTCAAGAAATTCCGCAAACTCGTCTAATCTCGAATCCTCGAACTCACAACGATACTAAACCATGGTGGTACCCCGGACGCCTCCCCAGTACTGGGTGACTCCGACCTTATCTCACCACGATAAGTATTGAAGCAATTTCGAACATTCTCCATCCTGAGATACTAAGTAAACTGAATGATAACAATGTGTCAAGAATCCCTCAGAGCTCAACTCCCCGGAAGAAATCAAGTTAGACAGGAGGCACCAAGACAGAACTCCGTCACATCGGCATCTTATAGTTTCCAAAATACCCGCATGATCCTAAAAAAAATTTGAGCGAGAAGAGGAGTAGAATCACAATTCCTAAGTCGAATACCTCACCAGAGCATAGAAGAGGAGTAAAAAGAAACCTACTCTCCGATATAACTAGACTCGAAACAGTTTTTCACTAGACTCGACTCGTCCAAGTTCGGTCAATCAAGGGGGCTCCTAGGTCGGTACAGGCTCTGATACCAACTTGTCACGCCCAAGATGCGATCCTATCCTTATTTGGCACGAGGGCCTCAACAGGGATAGAAGCGCATCTCAATGCGTTCGCCAGAATGGATATCATTACAAGTACATGTACAGAAGAGATGAGTATATGGAATTGGCTTACACTCGCTACAAGCTACATCAGAGTCACATCAATACAATAACATCTCAAACATCATACATAAGAGCAGGGTCCGACTACGGATAAAATCAAACGATAAAATGACATCCACCCTTGCTATCCCAGGCTGCCGCTTGGAACCCATCCAAGATTGAAGAAGAAGAAGAACTCTGAATCAAATCAAGCAACGCGCTCACGTCAAATCATCACATTACATGTACCTGCAACTGGTGTTGTAGTAATCTGTGAGCCATAGGGACTCAGCAATCTCATTTCCAAGGGTATCAAGACTATTAAAGCTTAATGGGTGAGGTATGGTTAAGTGGTGAGGCTGCAGCAAGCGACTAAGCATTTATTTGAGTGGATAACTTACGAGTACAGAAAGTAAGTATGGTGGCATACGCATAACGGACGTGAACTAGTAATGATCACTAACTGATCCTGAACACCTACTTGCGTCAAACATAACCCCACCGTGTTCTCTTCCGGATAAGGACTCACGAGAAGAGACAGTCACGGTTACTCACACGGTTGGTGTATTTTATTAGAGTTTACTTCAAGTTTGCTATGACTGGGTGTTAAACAAAGTATCCAAGTTTGCCACATAACTGCGGACACGGCTTCTCGAAAAGATTTAACCCTACAGGGGTGCTCCAACTTATCCATCACAAATTAACCACACGCGGCGGGAATAACCTCAACCACGAATCTCGTGATCTTCCTAGGCAATTCCAAAGGAAGTCCAACACCTCGAGATAGCCCGAAGAATAATCGGAATTCCTCACTCAAGACGTTCGAGAAAGGTAAAACAAATCCAGCAAGGCCTCCCGACGTGTTGACAATCCCGATAGGAGCTGCGTATCTCGTCTCAGGACACGACAGATAAGCTACGCGTACGGAGGCCTGATAGAAATCTCCCAAGTTGCCCTGGGTTGGCCCCGCACAGTGCTCTAGTTTGGAACAGCACCAGCAGCACTGGCCCCCCTGTATTATGTTAAATTAATCCACGAGGGGGCGACCCTCTATGCATTTAAAAGGTGATCAGTTTTATTATGATGGGCAAATGTAGTACCAAAGTTGGGCCTTGCCAGAAAAGTTTTAATCTAACCCGAAAATCAAGGGGGTCCCCATAACAACCCCGAGCATGTTAGGAGCGCTCATTTCTGGAGCCTAACACCGGTTCACAAGTAACTAAGGGCGGCAAGAGTGGAACAAAACATCAAGCAAAAGGCCAAGCCTTCCACCCTTAACCAAGTGTATAGGTGCATTAATTAAATAGCAGCAATATTGTGATATAACCAAAAGAATGTCCATGTTGACACATGGAAGCAATTGCACCTACAGCTAGAAACGCTATAAGAAGGGTTGAGCAAGCGGTAACATAGCCAAACAAAGGTTTGCTAGGATTGGGAGGGATTAGAGGCTTTTCATGGCAATGTTAGGAGGCTTATCAAACAAGTGATAGATAGCGCGACATAGCGATATAAAGATGAGACAACTAGCATGGCAATGATAGTAATGGTATCCAAGGAAATGAGTCATCTTGCCTGAGATCCCGCTCGGAAGAAGAACGAATCCATGAAAAGAACCAACGTAGTCGAACGAATCCTCACACTCTGAATGGTTCAGAAACTCTATCGAGAAGAAACAAGCCGAAGAAACAACAATCAACACAAGATACACCACAACATATGCAAGACACGATGCACAAACAAATATGATTCATGTCCGGATTAATTATGCAAGGCATGACAATTCACATCAAACAACTACTACACATTAAAGTGAAGCTCAATATGCAACGAGTTGCATATTGACGAAACTCCACGTTCGAATTATTTAGTTCACTCCCGTTAGGTACTCATCAATATTAAATGTTGTTAAACATGGGTGGTCATGGCATAAGGCGAAGATGGAATTAAGCAATTTAAATGGAGAGGGACAACATACATATAACAAAATAATAACTCTCCATATTATGAGAAAGTGGTTAATGTTGTTTAACATGGCAAATGTTGAAGCACAAACAACTACAACGTCTAGGCATTTTAAATGAGGTTGGAAGCATCATATAGCATTTCCGAAATGATCCCACATGCATATTATGAATTTGGTCCAGATCTGTCCTAACACAATTTTAGAGTTGTCAAACACTAAAATAAATGTCACCATGAGATTCTACGCGTTTTTCTAATCAAGTTACATATGTAGATCATTTAATTTAGAGCTACGGTTAACTAGATATGAGACAACCCGTTTCAATAAGACATATGAGCACAATACAAATGGCAGTTTAAACATTTTTAAACATGGATGAAAGTGTGATTAAGTGAAACTACATAAACTTCTACCCATTTTTCATATATGACTTGTTATATTTGGATGCATGGATATCTAGTTATTAACAATTGAAATCAATGCCAAATCTGTAATTTACATATGAAGTAGAAAAATAGCTACATCACAATGGACAGAAAAAATGGGCCAGAAGCAATGTCCAAGGAGTAGCATCAGCCCAAGCAGCCATCTGTGTGTGGGAAAAACAAAACAAACATGAGACTCCCTGGGATTCGAACCCAGTACCTCATGGGTGGAGCCTGTGTGCACTAACCAGCTCTGCTAGGACTCTCATTGTGCTATAACATAGTGGCAAACCAAATGACATGGATGTGGCAAAACGGATCTAACAAAAAATGACAGAGCTTCAGACGAGGGACTTTCTCACTTACAGGGATATGAAACCATGCATATAAGAATTCAGAGGATATTCAAATAGGATTCATGGATAATCTGGACATAAACTCCCAATTCATCGGATCTTAACAAACACACCACAAAAGAGGATTACATCAAATAGATCTCCATGAAGATCATGAAGAACATGGTATTGAAGATCAAAGAGAGAGAAGAAGTCATCTAGCTACTAGCTATGGACCAGTAGGTCTGTGGTGGACTACTCACACATCATTGGAGGGGCAATGGAGTTGATGTAGATGCCCTCCGTGATCGAAACCCCCTCCGGCAGATTATCGGAAAAGGCTCCAAGATTGGATCTCTAGAGAACCGAAGCTTTCGGAGGCGGAAAAGTATTTGTGTGGATCTTTCTGATGTTGGGGGAATATTTGGGAATTTATAGGCTAAAGATTAGGGTTAGGAGACCTGCCAGGAGGCGACAAGCCTGCTAGCCGCGGCCAAGGGGCCCTGCGCCTAGCAGGCTTGCGGCTCCCTGGCAGGGTTCTTGTCGTGCACTCCAAGCCTGGTTGATTTGTTTCCTTCCAAGAAAATTCCTTCTGAAGGTTTTATTCCGTTTGGACTCCATTCAATATTCCATATCTGCAAAACTCAAAAACAAGGAAAAAACATAAACTGGCACGAGGCTCTAGATTAATAGGTTAGTCCCAAAAATAATATAAAATAGCATGTTAATGCATATAAAACATCCAAAACAGATAATATAATAGCGTGCCATCATAAAAAATTATTGATACGTTGGAGAAGTATCAGCGGCACGGACAAGGACCGATCGTGCGCAAGAGGGCAAGCAGTCAACTCTAGATCGGGTGAGCGATCCTGGCACTGATCGTCTCCACAAAGAGAGGAGACCAAGGCACACTACAGGTCAACGGGGGCGATGGCCGGAGCTACCGTGGCGTATTCGAGGCAAGGCAGACCAGATCCAGAGTGGGGATGGGTAGATCCGGCAATGGGGAGTCCATTCCCAGGCATGCCACGGTGCATGGTCACCGGCCAGAGTAGATCGACGATGGTAGCTGTGCCATGGGCTCAGGCGAGCTCCTGCTGGAAAAATCACATGATTCGGGGGTGAGGGAGAGAGATGGAACCGGGGGGTGAAGGGAGAGGGCGTAAGGGGCTGGCCTGGGTCCAACGGGGCTGCTTCGGCGTGAGGTCTCAGGTAGTCGCCGGGGTTCAGCAGGGCGGCTAGGTCGGGCAGAGGAGATTGAGATCCAGGCTCCTACTACGGATGCAGGGAGATGCGGGGTCAGGCATGGCTTGCGCAGGCGACGACGGGGCTGGTTCGGGCCTGGTGGGCAGGCCATATCTGGGTTTTCGGCGGGCCTGCTGGTGGTGGGTAGGCTAGCTAATGGCAAGGGCGACGCTATGTGGCGGCCAGCGGCTGGGAAGTCATGGATTTCAAGGAGGGGAGAGGTGGAGACCAAAAATGGAAGGGGAGGTCTTCTATTTATAGCAGGGGCTAGGGTTCGAGAGTTTTTGGGGTGTTTTCAACCCTCCGATCACGATCGGGCGGCTCCGGCGATGGATAGCAGGTAGTGGGGTAGGTGGCGGTGATAGATGTTCATGGGCTTGAGAAGACAGGGTAAATCGTGGCCCGACGACAGAGTTTTAGAACCGAGAAAATGTCGTGATGATTACACAGACGACGTCGCTTCTACGGTTGATCGTTGGGGGTATCAAACGACCTTCGATTGCAACAAAATTTGGCAGGCGGTGTATCTACAACATAACAAGAACACACGCCAACTTTCTACCCATTTATGGAATATTTTTTGCACACTTTTAAAAACAATTTTCTTAATCATGTTGCGGGCGCGTGCAAGTGTGGTTGGTCTCGAAACGGCCATCGACAAGAATGGAGAGAACCGGCGACTACGAACGGATGCAAGTTTTCAAAAACATCGTCAATGGAGTGCCAATGCGGTGCAGATGATGTGAATGATGTGATGACAATTGTGAAAAACAAATAAAACACACATTGACAACAAAAAATGGAAAAGCTTGTGGAGCATCAATTCTAGGCTGTTACAATCTCCTTTGCGCTCTTCTTCACTGCATATTGAAGTAGTATCATCTTGTTGGTGTCTAAGAGTTTGTCATATCTCGCAAACTTTGTCACTAATGGGTCTAACAATTGATGATCGACCTTGAGGTTCTACTTCTCCTCAGTCCTACTGCAAAAATTTATGTTCTCCAACACAAGGAACTATGCGTACTCACAACAATCAGGGAAGTTTAGAATCGCTTTTTCCTTGTGTTACTCAACTGCCTTTGCATGTAAGCGTGTGCCACTAACTCTGGGGTGTCCCAGTGGCCAAGCTGGTGGACAGCAGTATCCTTCGTGATGGTTGTGTAGTACTTAGTACCCTTTAGTCGCGCACCACGAAACTTTGGAGCCATGTGATAGTAGCTGCAACACCTATATATACAGGCAATGTAATTAAACTACAAAAGTACACTAAAATCTGAAACTAGACAAGTACACTAAAAATCCAAAACTACACAACTACACTAAAAATCTGAAACTACACAACTACACTAAAAATCTGAAACTACACGAACTACACTAAAAATCTGAAACTACACAACTACACTAAAAATATGAAACTGCACAAACTACAGTAAAACTATGAAACTACACAACAACAACAACAACAACAACAACAACAACAACAAGAACCAAGCCTTTAGTCCCAAACAAGTTGGGGTAGGCTAGACATGAAACCCATAAGATCTCGTGACCTCATGGTTCTGGCACATGGATAGAAAGCTTCCACGCACCCCTGTCCATGGGTAGTTCTTTGGTGATGCTCCAATACTTCAGATCTCTATTTACAGACTCTTCCCATGTCAAGTTCGGTCTACCCCGGCCTCTTTTGATATTATCAGCATGCTTTAGCCGTCCGCTATGCACTGGGGCTTCTGGAGGCATGCGCTGAATATGCTGAAACCATCTTAGACGATGTTGGACAAGCTTCTCTTCAATTGGCGCTACCCCAACTCTCTCTCGTATGTCATGATTTCGGATTCGGTCCTTCCTTGTGTGGCCACACATCCATATCAACATGCGCATCTCTGCCACACCTAACTGTTGCACATGTTGCCTTTTAATCGACCAACACTCAACGCCATACAACATTGCAGGTCGAACCGCCGTCCTATAGAACTTGCCTTTTAGCTTTTGTGGCACCCGCTTTTCACAAAGAATGCCAGAAGTTTGGTGCCACTTCATCCATCCGTCTTTAATTCGATGGTTCACATCTTCATCGATATCCCCATCCTTCTGCAACATTGACCCCAAATATCGAAACGTGGCCTTCTGAGGCACCACCTGCCCATCAAGGCTAACATCCTCCTCCTCCTCGTTCCTAGTAGTACTGAAAGCGCACCTCATGTACTCGGTTTTAGACCTACTAAGTCTAAAACCTTTCAATTCCAAGGTTTTCCTCCATAACTCCAACTTCCTATTGACCCCCCCCCCTCGACTATCATCAACTAGCACCACATCATTTGCAAAGAGCCTACAACATGGGATATATCCTTGTATATCCCTTGTGACCTACACCATCACCAACGAAAAAAGATAAGGGCTCAAAGTAGACCCCTGATGCAGTCCTATCTTTATCGGGAAACTACACAACTACACAAAAATCTTAAACGAAACAAAATACTCTAAAAAACTGAAAGTACAAAACTACACTAAAAATCTGAAACTATGCAAACTATACTAAAAATCTGAAACTACACAATTACACTAAAATCTAAAACTACAAAACTCTAGCACGAATCTGCACTACACAACTACAGTAAAATCTAAAACTACAATTACTCACCCACGATGGAGGCGACGAGACGACGATGGAGAACACTGTGACGGTGCTGGAGATGCGGAGATGGCGATGGCGGTGGAGGCGCGAAGATGGCGACGACGGTGATTGCGCGGAAACGATGACAGCGGAGGTGGAGATGGAGAGGGAGATGGCGGCGACGTGGAGTCAGAATTGGCGACGGCGGTGGCGGGTTGGGATTGATTTAGGGGCGTTTGTTTGGGGATTAGGCTTGGGTGTGTATATAAGAGTGGTTGGATTTGATGGGTGGTGTGGTGTCTTTGATAGTGTTGGCCCATGTGGCCAACGCCATTTCAGTTTATTATTATTTTATTTCCATCATTTGTGAATATATATATAATTAAAATACTAGTTCAAAATATAATTCATATAGATGAACAATATAGATTTCATTAATTAATCTGGCGTGCTTACGTACATTACAGAAGGATAATTAAAAAATAAGAATTATAGTTTACTACTACTAGATCTAGACTAAGAATATCATCAATGTGTTGATAGCCACTAGAAGAAATGGTGTCATCTAAGGATGGCAATTTTACCCATGGGTACGGGTACCCACGGGTACTGTACCCGCATGGGCCGGGTATGGGCACACTTTGATACCCATGGGTAGTACCCATACCCTACATGTTAAGTCATGGGTAGGGTACGGGTATAACCTTGTACCCACGGGTATACCCATGCCCTGCCCGCTTGTGAAATAATGTTAAATTGTCATCAATTATTCATTATTTTTCATGTGACTCATCTACTCCTACTCTCTAATGAGTATGTTATGATTTCCAAATTTTGGTGGTGGTTATGTACTTATCTACCTGTTATGTAGTTGAGATAATTGATTTTTTGTCAAATGTGCTATCATTGAGTGTAAACTTATAAACAACTTGTGTATTATTTGTTCTACCCGTCGGGTACCCAATGGGTATGGATACCCATCGGGTATGGGTATGGGTAAAATTTCATACCCATGGGTATGGGTATGGGTAGAATTTTGTACCCACTAACCATTCGGGTATGGGTATGGTATTGCTCCACCCTACCCATACCCTACCCATCGCCATCCTTAGTGTCATCAATCCAGCTGGGAGAAATAGGCCAAGTAGGCAACCGGCTAAAAGAGCATATCGAAGCATCTTGATTTTTTATTTGGCCTCGCATCACATCATTTTGGAGTTGCATCTCATCTATCTGTCATCTCAAAGGTCCAATGGAGTAGTCGAGCAACTCACTTACGTACTTCTAGACGAGATCAACCCATATCCATGTGAAGCAATATTTCCCCCTATTTTCTGTGGATCACAATACACACACACGCATGCGCGTGCACACACACACACATTGATGTGAGTGACGCTAGAGGAGTTGAATTGTGCAAATTAGTTGAAAGCCAATCAATATATACATATGTACCTTTCCACGATTGTCGCATATGTAGAACTCTCGCTCTGGATTCCATTTTGTGTGGGACATATGCTTATCAGGAGGGTCAAGATAGTAGCAAAGCAGCACATGGACTGTATCTTCGACATTGTTGTCGTAGCTTCGGATTGAATAGAAGTCGTGTTGCTACAGCGGGATGATTCATCGGACTGCATTGGCCGTGGTGAGCTCATGGTGTAGCCAACAGGATCATATGGGAGCCTGGCCAGGGTGGCGGAGTCCCAAACTTTCGACATGCTCTGCCGACGTAGGTCCATAACTAAAAGGAGCTAACTAGTTATTAGGAAGAAGAATTGGAAATGAATGTATTTTGAGAAACAAAGGGGCTTTCAACACTAGCCTATATAGGCAAAACTTAATGCTGGCGTTCACAAACAGAGAACGCCAGAACTACATAATATATCTATGGCGTCTTAGGACATATGACGCCAACAATGTATTCTAACTGGTCAGCTCAGCAGGGCCCACTTTCAAGTGGCGTTCCACTTTATGTCCACACCGGCACAAACTGCACAATGCTAGCGTACCATTTTGTCCCACTCCATCGCTATTTGAAAATTTTAGTGGTGGCGTTAGGGGAAAATGGCGTGCCACCAACAAGAGTTGTGGCTAGCCATTTCTATACTAGTGATAGTTGCAGGTGCAGGTTGTTTCCATGTGACGACATGGATATGTTGAGATATCACAATATTATTGCAATTTAATTTAATGCACATATATACTTGGTAAAAGGTGGAAGGCTTGGCCTTTTTCTCGGTGTTTTGTTCCACCTTTGCCACCCTAGTTACTTGTGTACCGGTGTTATGTTTCATATTGAGCGCTCCTATCATGCTTGGAGTTGTTATGGGGACCCCCTTGATTTTCATTTTGGGATAAAACTCTTCTGGGAAGGCCAAACTTTGGTGCTACTTTTGCCTAATAACTAATAAACCTGCATAGGGAGTAATTAACCCATGGATAATTAATCAACAACCCTGGCCAACGCTCGTCATCCGTGTTGGTCCAAACTAGAGCACCGTGCGGGGCCAACCAAGGTCAACTCGAGAGATTTCTATCAGGCCACCATACACTTCGCTTATCCGTCGTGTCCTGATAACAAGATACGCGACTCCTATCGGGTTTGCTGACACGTCGGGCAGCCTTGCTCGATTTGTCTTAGCTTTCTGAAATGTCTTGTGCATGGGACTCCGAGGATACTTTTGGCTATCTCGAGGTTGAGTTTTCCCCTGGGATTCCGATGATATTGCGGGCTATCCCGTGGTTAAGGTTTTCCACGCAGTTTATGGCTAATTTGTCATGGATGAGTTGGAGCACCCCTACGGGGTTACATATTTTGTAAAGCCATGCCCGTGGTTATGTGACAACGTGGAATTTTATTTAACATCCGATCATAGCAAACTTGATGTAAAATCAAATAAAATACACCAACTGTGTGTGTAACCATGACCGTCTCTTCTTGTGTGTTCTGATCCGAGAGAGAGCGTGGCGGGGTTATGTTTGAATCGTAAGTAGGTTTTGACGAGCACTTCTTGGTCATTACTAGTTCGCATCCAATCATGCGTAGAACACCCTTCTTATTCTTGTACTCATAAGTTAGCCACATATTCAAATGATTAGCGCTTGCTGCAGCATCACCACTTAACCATGTATCACCCATTAAGCTTTGATGGTCTTGATACCTTTAGAAATGAGATTGCTGAGCCCGTGTGGCTCACGTATTACTACAACAATAGTTGCATGTATAGGTATTGTGATGTCTTGACATGAGAGCGATGCTTGTTTGATTTGGAATTCTTCTTCTTCATCGATCATATGATGGGTTTTGGGCCGGCAGCCTGGGATTAACAAGGATGGATGTCGCTTTTATCGTTTGATTTTGTCCGTAGCCAGACCCTGCTTTTATGTATGATTATTAATTGATATTAATGATTGTATTGAGATGATCATGATTTAGGTTATGGCGAGTTTAAGACAATTCCATATATTCATCTCATCTTTACATGTACTTGTAACGACATCCATTCTTGAGAAATGACAAGATGCGCTTCTATTCCTACCAAGGCCTTTGAGCCTAGATGAGGATATCACCTCATCTTCGGCATTACACACGTAGCCCGATGTCTAAACCACGGAAGTCAAATTAAAATGAAGTTTTAGAGAATAATTTTCAGGGCAGGATGCACTCGATCACCTATGGGGCCGCAATCCCCTTTGTGGTTCGTCGGGGGCGAGATCACTTGCACAAAGAGCGGAGATGGCAAGATGGCGTGATGATCAGGACATAGGTGTTTTACCCAGGTTCAGGCCATTGTGAAGCATAAAATCCTACTCCTTATTTCGGTGGATTGATCAGAGGAACACGGGAGGCACGCGACGCTCAAGCCCGTCAAGGATTGTCTTCGGGGAAAGAGATGCTACGCGAGTACAAGTGTCTAGAGGTCCGAATCTTGAGCTAGGATGCCTAGGGCCTCCATTTATAGCACCATGACAAAGCACGGTGGCAAAATAGACATTGTCTCATGATTAGATAGCTAGCAGAGCTTATCATACCTAAATATGTCATTAACGACAAAATGCCATCATTGCTACTCTAGGTGGCGTGTCGGGATGGATCCCCAACAAGCTCCTACCACTGCTCTAGCTAACTACTTCACCATAGCTTGACACGCCTACAGACGGGTGTCAAGGGGCATAATCTGTCTTCTATCATGTCGCCACGTGCTTAGCGAGAGCCACTTAGCCACTTGGGATCTCGACAACGCATCGATAAGTGACTGGAGTAGTGATGCGGTGGAGCGGTGACTGGTCGGCTCATGCTCGCTGGGGGACTAGCTTTCCTGGTCTTCTTGAGGGTGCGGGCGCCTCGGTCCCCAGCAAGCACCGGGGACACGCTTGGCGCGTTCCGAGCATGTCTTGGGTTGTAGCACTGATCTTCCCGGCGTTTCTTGGTCTTGAGTTGGTTTGGTTGTCGTGGGTGTAGCTTTTCGCGACATGCTTTGGCTATTGCTCTAGAGGCTTCATTGTCCATGCACAAGTCAGGGGTAGACAAATACCTATGTTTGCATACATCGAGAGAAGCCCCTAGGCCTGAGCCATATGTGTCACTTGGCACATTGGGTTAGGCCCAAAGTAGTGCACGAACACACGTCGATGAAATGCTATATTTTTGTCCCACATCCACTCCGCGTAATTATCGCGGGTCATGGGGTCATGGAACAGGAGCCGTTGGAGAGTCAAAATCTGTCAGTAAAAGGAAGGGCAATTCCTAAGAAGCCAACGAAGAGCTAGCCTCGAGCGGTTCCCTTAAATAAAAGGGTAACGCACAGGAGCATTGCTCATTCACATTCGTTTCTTCGTCCTTCATCTTCTTCCTCAAGCCAAAAACCGCTTCCACCGTCGCCCCAATTCTTCGAGTGCTGCTAGGATATCCATAGTCCTTACAAGCTGAGGAGATGGGGCGGAAAGTGGCTGCCTTCAAGGGAAAGCAGGCGGCCGCACCTGCGGATCCAACAGTCAAAGAAAAGAGGAAGAAAGTAGAAGAGTTGGAGAAGCGGCGGTAGAGAGACGTGGTCATCTCCCCGTCGAACCTAGATGGAAATACCTTGATGCCCATGTATGCCTACATGTGGGGGAAAGAAACAAAAGGGCACAAGGCGCCTTCTGTTCTGCCGGAATGCCAAAAGGAGAAGGTACCATCAGATTCGTACCGCTTCTTCTGTGCGTACTTTCATTGTGGCCTCTCTCCCCCTTTCTCGGACTTTTTCTTTGCCATGATGGTGGCTTATGGATATGATCTCCTGGATTTCACTCCTAATGCAATGGCATGCATGGCGATTTTTGGTCATTTGTGCGAGAACTTCAGGAGTTGCCCCCAATTTGGACTTGTTCACGCACTTCTTCCTCCCTGGATAGAAGATAAATCTCATCGCTCGGGGAATATAAGCTGGATTCCTCAGGGCAAGAAGGAGGATTGGGGCTACCTCCCTGGCAATCAATGCAGAAAGTGGGAAGAATGGAGGGGTGATTGGTGCTGGATTAAGGATGAGAAAGTCCCCAATTTCTGTGCGACACGGACTGAATGCGTCACACATGGCAGTGACTAGAGAAACTCAGGTCCTTCCAATCACAAGCTCCACCTTGCGCTGAACAGAATCATACATCTCAAAGCTGTTGGCTAACCATTGAAAGTGTGGGTGCCGATTTCCTCGTGTGTCGCATCGCGCCGCTGCAGAAGAGGAACATATTTGCTTGGGAGTACAACAGCCCCGCCGACCGGATGCGACTGTAACCAGGCCTCGCCAACAAATTGACGAGCTATGGCCATGGTTGCTTGTGCTATCAGTTGTTCGGCTGCATGGGGTCGTTCCATTAATTTGCCGACAGGTGTTGTCCCCTTGCATCTCAATTCTGCCACGGGCCAAATCCTGCGGCGGATGCCGGACTGCAATGCCTCCAGAGTCCGTCCTGACTGGGAGCTGCCAGCCTTGGATAGGGAGATGGAATGGGTCTCCACCCTGGAAGAAAGGGCTTCCATGGTGGAGGGCCAGATGTTTGCGCCAACCAGGGCAGCGGAGAGGAAGTTCATCGCTGCCAGGATCGCGGAGGACAAGGAGGTCAGACCTGCCAAGGGAGCGTTCTCCGGAGAAGAGGAAGAACAGGGGTGAGAGGATGATGACTTTTCTGAGGAGGAGGAGGGCGAGAAACTTGCTGTAGAGGAGGCTGTTGGGCTAGAGTTTGTCGGAGAAGAGGCTTTCCAAAGCGTAGCAATAAAAACCTAGGAGGGTGCTGAAGCGGGGGAGGTGAAGGAGCCATAGGCATAGGAGGAGGGACTCAAAGTGGTCCCTCAAGCTCCTGAACTAGGGTGCTGCCTCCGCCAGTGCGCCAGCCAAGAACCGACAGTGGTCGTGCCTCCGAAGAATTCCTCAAAGGTGAAGAAGACGACTGACAAGTCAAGCGGACGTGAAGCAAAACGCCGCCAATACCTTCGCCTTTCTAAGGCTTGGGCTTCACCCGTCAAGTGGTGGAGTGTCTTAGTGGTGGACCCCAGCCCCCCGTCAAGACCAACTTCTCTGCCAGCTCGCCTCTGCTGGAGGTCCC
Organism: Hordeum marinum; assembly: GCA_022496015.1. Taxonomy (NCBI): domain Eukaryota; kingdom Viridiplantae; phylum Streptophyta; class Magnoliopsida; order Poales; family Poaceae; genus Hordeum; species Hordeum marinum. The sequence continues at coordinate 271,382,937 of CM039678.1, forward strand.
GGTTCGTCCGCCAAGCCATGGTCCCTCGACTCTGAAGAGGGGAAGATCAACTCCACCAGCAGCGTCATATGAGATGGACTACATGCTCATGGCTTCGGAGTAAGTTATCCAACTATAAGCCTTGCTAAAGTTTTTTCTATCCTTGACTTTTCTTGACTGGTCTTGCATAATTGCATCTGGAAGGGATAAGGATGAGGAGCCCCTTATGATCTAAGTCAAACGAGCTAAATCTGCGGCAGGACTGGATTCCACGGCAGGTGCGGGCCTGGTAGGAGACGTAGAGGAGAGTCCCTCGCTTAACCCCTGGCCCAGTCCCACTCATGAGATCCATGCACAAGCTTTGGCCATTGACAATGACGAAGAAGAGCGTGTCCCTACACCAGGCAGCGAGATGGGAGAGGGTTATCAGGGAGAGGTTCATTGGGAGGAACCTTCCATCCAAGATGTCTCGCTGACCGTCGCCCATGGGAAGGGGTCACCGGCAAGGGCCCCCACCGAAGGGTCTGCTCATGTCGAGGCCATCACCGTAAGGGTGGAGACATGATACGTCTCCAACGTATCTATAATTTTTTGCTTGTTCCATGCTTTTATATTATATATCTTGGATGTTTTCCAATCATTTAATAGCAACTTTATATCATTTTTTGGGACAAACCTATTGACATAATGCCCAAGTGCCAATTGTTGTTTTTGCTTGTTTTTTACTTTGCAGAAAATCAATACCAAACAGAGCCCAAACGGTGCGGGGATTTTTGTGGAAGTTTTGTGGACCACAAGGAAGCAGATGGGCCAAAGATCACCAGAAGAGGGGGTCCAGGGTGTCCACCCTCCACCATGGCACGCTATAGGCCCCTAGCGCGGCCTGCTAGAGGGTGGGAACGTCGAGAACCCCCTCAACCAACTATCGAGCCTATAAATTCCCAAATATTCAGAAAAACCCTAGAGATTCAATGAAACACAATTCTAGCTGCCGCAAGTTCCAGAACCTTGAGATCCAATCTAACACCATCACGGAGGGGTTCATCTTCTTCATAGGTACCTCTCTGATGATGCGTGACTAGTCCACTATAGACCTATGGGTCTGTAGGCAGTAGCTAGATGGCTTCCTCTCTCTCTCTCTATGTTTCTCAATACAATGTTCTCTTGGAGATCTATTTGATGTAATGACTTTTGCGGTGTGTATGTTTGGATCCTATGGATTTTAAGTTCATGATCCGTTTCTATCCATGAATATGATTTGAGTCTTCTTTGATCTCTTATTTGCATGATTACTTATATACTCCTATTTCTTCTTTGAATCTTTGGATTAATTAGGCCAACTTGAACGATTTTTCTTGCCATGGGAAGAGGTGCTTTGTGATGGGTTCGATCTTACGGTGTTCTTTCCTAGTGACAGAAGGGGCAATAAGACACACATGTGTCGTTGCCACTAAGGACAACAAGATGGGGTCTATTCCTACATGAATAGATCTTGTCTACTTCATTTCACTATTCTTATTGCATTACTCCATTTTCCCATGAACTTAATACACTAGATGCATGGTGGATAGCGGTCGATGTGTGTAGTAATAGAAGTAGATGCAGAATCGTTTCAGTCTACTTATCTTGGACGTGATGCCTATATAATGATCATCACCTGGATATCATGATGATTATTTGATCTTCTATCAATTGCCCAACAGTAGTTTGTTCACCCACCGTGTGCTATGCTCATGACGGAAGCCACTAGTGAAACCTAAGTCCCCCGGGTATACTTTTCCAACATATTACTTTCCGATCTACTATTTGCATCTTTTATTTTCAGATCTATTAATCCAAAAAAACAAAAATACCTTGCTGCACTTTTTTTTACTTTTTTTATTTTTTGTTCTTGTGAGATCTGTTTGCCAAAACTATCATTACCTAATCTATCTTATTACCGTAGAGAGCATGACAACCTCTCTTTCGCGTCGGGTTGCAAGTATTTGTTGTTTGTGTAAGGTGCGGTTCACATGGGTGCATGATCTTCCTCTACATATTGATACCTTTGTTTCATAACTGAGGGAAATACTTACCATTGCAGTGCTGCATCATCCCTTCCTCTTTGAGGAACTACCAACGCAGTCTCAAGCCACATCAAAGGAATTTCTGGCGCCATTGCCGGGGAGGAAGCAATCTCATCTACCAGGTTCCTAATCACAAATCTCATATCCTTGCAATTAACATTATTTGCGATTTGCCTCTCGTTTTCCTCTCCCCAACTTCACAAATTTGCAGTTTTATTCGCCTTCTTTTTCGTTTGCCTCTTTCTCGTCAGATCTCTTGTTTGCTATGGTTGCTTGTATTGCCATGTGCCTTCTATTTGCTTGCATCTTTGCTTGCTAAAAATCTATTGGGATGTATCCTCATCCACTTGCTAATCTTTTCAAAAGACCAAATTACGATGAACAAATTGCTAGTGAGTTGAGTGTACTTGATTATCTCTATGAAGTTTTGTTTGGAAATCATGAATCTGAAATTTTTGATGAAGTGTTTGACGAAGAAATTTTTAAGGTGGTTCGTGATAGCCCCTTGATTAAAAAGCATGATTGCAATGATGTTACTATGAACTCTATTAATGTCAATTATGTTAATGATATGCAAAACTACAAGATTGGGGATGATAATTTTGTCATGCCACTTCTTATTACAATGATCGTGATTGGGGTGATAATGCTTCTTATGATACTGAAAATTTATTTAAGCCTCATGTTGAATATGTTATTGATACTAATGTTTGCAATAGTATCAAAAGTGGGTTTCAGAGAGTGTCAACTTTAGGTACAAATAATCTCACATATTTGGAGAGTGTTCAATCTTATGATTTTTTTTGATAAAAGTGGGTTTGGAGAGGTCATAACTTTAGTTCACGATAATCCCACTATTTTGGAAGATGATAAAAACTTTATGCATGTTGATCATGAAGAGAGCATTGTTTATGATAGATATATTGTGAAATTCCTTCATGATGCTACTGAAAATTATTATGAGGGAGGAACTTATGCTTGTAGGAATTGCAATAATATCAAGTTTCCTCTCTATGTGTTCAAAGTTTTGAAGTTATGCTTGTTTTGCCTTCCTATGCTAGTTGATTCTTGCTCCCATAAATTGTTTGCTAAAAAAATCCCTATGCATAGGATTTGGTTAGAATTAAATGTGCTTGTCATGAGATTCATGATGCTCTCTTGCATGTTTCAATTACTACTTTTTATGTGAGCATCATCGAAACCATCATGCCTAGCTAGGTGCATAAAACAATAGCGCTTGTTGGGAGGCAACCCAATGAATAGAATATTTTTATCTTTTTCTTTATATTTTTGATTGTTTTGCACAATTATGATTATGTTATGATTGTCTTTTTATGTTTTATTTGGTGTTTGTGCCAATTAATGCCTTTAGTATGATCCATAAGATGGGTAGACACAATGTTGAATCTGAAACAGAAACTTTCTTCTACTGGATGTTATATTGAGATGAAATTTTAACAAATTGTTTATATACAAATTCTTTACATAGTCCTAATTTTTCAGAATTTTTAGAGTTCAGTAAGTATGGCTAGAGTTCAGATTCCTACAGACTGTTCTATCTGAAACAGATTCTGTTTTCATTGTATTGTGTGCTTGTTTTGATGAATCTATGTCTTGTATCAGGGGGTAAAATTCATGGTAAAGCTAGAATACGGTAGGTATAATGCAGTAATAAAATATTATTGGGTTTACAATAGTACCTAAAGTGGTAATTTGCTTTATTATACTAACGGATCTCACGAGAATTTTGTTAAGTTTTGTGTGATTGAAGTTTTCAAGTTCTGGGTGAGATCACGATGGATGAAGGAATAAGGGGTTAGAAATGCCAAAGCTTGGGGATGCTACAGCACCCAAAGGTAATATAAAGAGTAACAAGCAACTAAGCTTTGGAGGTGCCCCGAGTGGCATCCCCTCTTTCTTCTAACAATCATCGGTATACTACTTGAAACTATATTTTTATTCATCATATATCATGAGTTTTGCTTGGAGCGTCTTGTATCTTTGCTTGTTTTGTTTTTGCATTTTCATTAGTATCCTTGCTGGACACACCTATTTGCGAGAGCCAAAATTATGATATGATCTGTTATAATTGCTCTTTATGCTTCACTTAAATCTATTGAGCAAAGGAATTGCTCTTATGATTCACTTATACCTTTTAGAGCAAGATGTGCTTTCACATGTTTGAAGAAATGCTCTCATGCTTCACTTATATTAATTTCAGAATTAGTAATTTTGACGAAATCCTATCATGCTTCACTTATATTATTTTGAGAGATGAAACTTGTATGCTCATGTTCTTCACTCATATCCATGTGAGCTTGTCAAAAGCAATATGAAACTAGTCCCAAAGTGATAGATATTCAAGAGGGATATAATAAAAACTTCCATGAAGATCATTGGACAAATTAAACTTGATTCTTTGTAATAGTTTTCAGACATGACAATAGTGATATGTGAGTTATGTTGATGAGTAATTATGCTTAGTAAAAATATTGGTGTTAAGGTTTGTGATTCCCTATGCAAGCACGAAACTCAATAGTTGTGCTACGAAATTACATCCTACTTATGGTGCATTATTCAGTGTTAGTTATGCTTAATGCTCGTTTATGTGTTTTTTTGTATCTTGGTTGGATGCTTCTCAATCACTTGCTAGCCTTAACTTGTACTAAGTAGAAATACTACTTGTGCATCCAAAATCCTTAAACCAAGTTTTGCCATATGAGTCCACTATATCTACCTATATACTGTATTTCCATGCCGTTCCAAGCAAATTTGTATGTGTCATCTCGAAAATTTCAAAATAATTTTTCCTTTTTGTGTGCTTATACCGCTCATGAAACGGTAGAGGGTGACCGATATTTTCCATGCTAGATGTGTTATTCTCAAGATGAGTGTTTATTCACTGGTCATTGCACGAGAGTATGGCGGTAATAGGGATGCCCATTCCCAAAATGAAATGAAAAGGAAAAGAAATTTACTTTATGTTTTCAGATAATAAATTCCTTGGGAAGTGTTGGTATGGAAGGCAACCATGGGTTTGTCTACCATGGAAAGTGAAAGTATGGTGGAAAAAGGAATAAACTTTATCTTCTATTTGGGAACTGCCTATGATGCATCAAGTGTGGAAAGATATTGAAATCTCTCAGTCGTTTTCGTTGACAGGAAAGGCATGCCACTAGAAATAATTTTTCTCTATCAATTTAAACACTTGAGCTCTGGCATCTCTACAAATCCCCACCTCCCTCTGCGAAGGGCCTATATATTTACTTTATGTAATTTTTATTTTTCAATTTGAGTCTCCAACTTCTCTTATAAAGCACCAACTAGGGGGCGCTATGATCGTACTTGAGCATTAGGTGTAGCTAATATTTGAGTGTGTATTGTGAAAGGATCAATGATTGAGCATGATGGGCTAGGGATAACTTGCTTCAGCGTTAATGTTTTAAAAGACATGGTTGCTTTTTAATATGCTTGAGTATTGAAGTTTTCATGCCAAAACTAGTCTGTTGCTTTGAACCATATGAAAAGTCCATATGTCCATGCTATAAAGAAAAGAATATATGATGAACATGTTAGGCAGCATTCCACATAAAAAATTATGTTTTTATCATTTACCTACCCGAGGACAAGTAGGAATTAAGCTTGGGGATGTTGATACGTCTCCAACGTATCTATAATGTTTGCTTGGTCCATGCTATTATATTATATATCTTGGATGTTTTACAATCATTTTATAGCAACTTTATATCATTTCTGGGGACTAACCTATTGACATAGTACCCAAGTGCCAGTTGTCGTTTTTTGCTTGTTTTTTACTTCGCAGAAAATCAGTACCAAACGGATCCTAAACACTGCGGGGATTTTTGTGGAATTTTTATGGACCAGAAGGAAGCAGATGGGACCACAGATCACCAAAAGAGGGGGCCCAGGGTGGCAACCATCCACCAGGGTGCGCTAGAGGCCCCTGTCAAGGCCTGGTACATGGTGGGAACCTCGGGCACCCCCTCCACCGACTATCAAGCCTATAAATTCCCAAATATTCGGAAAACCCTAGAGAGTCAACGAAACACAATTCTAGACGCCGCAAGTTCTACAACCTCGAGATTCAATCTAACACCATCACGGAGGGGTTCAACTTCTTCATAGATGCCTCTTCAATGATGCGTGAGTAGTCCACCATGGGTCTATATGCAATAGCTAGATGGCTTCCTCTCTCTCTATGTTTCTCAATACAATGGTCTCTTGGAGATCTATTTGATGTAATGACTTTTGCGGCGTGTTTGTTCGGATCCGATAAATTTTGAGTTCATGATCAGTTTCTATCCATGGACATGCTTTGAGTCTTCTTGATCTCTCTTATTTGCATGATTACTTATAGCCTCGTATTTCTTGTTCGAATCTTCGGTTTAGTTAGGCCAACTAGATCGATTTTTCTTGTCATGGGAAGAGGTGCTTTGTGATGGGTTCGATGTTGCGGTGTTCTTCCCCAGTTACCGAAGGGGCAGCAAGACATGCATGTATCGTTGCCATTAAGGATAACAAGATGGGGTCAATTCCTACATGAATACGTCTTGTCTATATCATGTCACCGTTCTCATTGCATTAATCCGTTTTTCCCGTGAACTTAATACACTAGATGCATGCTGGATAGCGGTTGCTGTGTGGAGTAATAAAAGTAGATGCAGAATCGTTTCGGTCTATTTATCTTGGATGTGATTCCTATATAATGATCATTGCCTGGATATCATCATGATTATTTGATCTTCTATCAATTGCCCAACAGTAATTTGTTCACCCACCATGCGCTATACTCATGAGGGAAGCCACTAGTGAAACCTACGCCCCCGGGTCTACTTTTCCAACATATTGTTTTCCGATCTACTATTTGCATATTTTGTTTTCAGATCTATTACTCCAAAAAAACAAAAATACCTGGCTGCCCTTTTTGTTTACTTATTTTATTTTATGTTCTTGCGAGATGTATTTGCCAAAACAATCATTACTTTATCTATCTTATTACCATAGAGAGCATGACAACCTCTCTTCCGCGTCGGGTTGCAAGTATTTGTTGTTTGTGTGCAGGTGTTGTTCATGTGGGTGCGTGATCTTCCTCTATAGATTGATACCTTGGTTTCTTAACTAAGGAAAATACTTACCGTCGCTGTGTTGCATCATGCCTTCCTCTTTGTGGAACTACCAACGCAGTCTCAAGCCACGTCAAGACAGCCCGCATGCCGGCAACCGATGTTGTTGGGGGAGGAAATGTTCCTTCGCAGCAGCCTCCATCGGGGTACCCCACTTGACCGTGTTTTCTCTTTCCTTATATTCATTTCTTTGTTTATTGATCTTATCTGTAGCTTCAGTACTTGAAGAGCCTGAGTTGCTGGATGAGGTGGCTGATATCGGGAGGGATGCTACCGAGGAAGCAGCGAAAATCGCTACCGCGGAGGGCCAAAGGCCAACTGCCGGGCGACTCCAAAAACCCATCGAGAGGGCATAACCAAACTCCGGTAGCATGCCTGGCATGGACATGGCCATTCAGGAGAAAACTCCTCTCCAGTCCTTGGGGCCCTTCCCTTCGATCTATCCTCTGGCTTCTATGTCGCAGTCTTCCGTGAGCAAGCTGGCACTGATCACCGCTCGGCTTGGCCCGCGACTCTTGACTCATCCTTTTTAGTGGGAGAAGACATCGATGATGAAATCAAGCGTATTTTGGCACTTCTGTCCTAGAGGATCGACGAGGCCGATGGCTTTATCGAAAGTGTCAAGGATCTGGCTTTCTTGGAGTCCATGGCGACGGGGCTCAAGGACGTGTAGCACCGTACGGCCTCAAGTGGCAAGCAGTCAAAGAACAACATGATCAGGTAGAGCTTGTGGACTAGCAGCTGAAGGACAAGGGAAATGAGCTGCGGGAATGGTACAACCAGCAGATCCAGTCCCTTAAGAGGTAGCACGAGATGTTATCCCTAGCCAAGGAGGACGTCTCGACCCAGGGTGCCCAAGTGAACAAGCATGAAACACTTCTGAACTCCAGAGAGGTGGAGATCTCTTCCTAGGAAAAAGCCCTCGAGGCTGCCCTCCGTGGCAAGCTCGAGGAGCTAGAGGCCTGGGTACAACAACGTACCAAATAACTGGAGGATGGTCACAAATATACCCTCAACGTGTTCTCCCTGGAGTCCTCTGCTCAACTGAAGAGGGTGATGGACGACCTTGCTGCTGCATCTGCTGCCAAGACCGGTCTCGAGACCCAAGTGAGCAAGTTGTTGGAAGACCTTGCTAGGAGCGACCGGGAGATCGAGACCCTTAAGGAGGAACCGCGGAAAGTGAAAGCCACTCTAGTAGAGGTGCAATCTCAACTTTCTGCCAAGAGACATGATCTGGATGCTGCCAACGATGCCATTTCTGACTTAAAATCCAGGCTCGGCTCTCTAGAAGGGAATATAGAATATGCAGGTGCTAGCCAGAAGTTGCTGCATACCGATCTCGCCAATGCTCAGACCCTTCGGCAGGAAGGAGAGGAGAAACTGGAGAACGAAATTAAGCAGTGTGACCTCTGGATCGGGAGCATGACTAACATCGCTCAATGCCTTAATGCCCAGATCGTCAAGATGGAGATGAAGAGCTGGGATTTCTCTATTGGCCAGCACGAGGTTCCAAGTGTCAAACTGGCAATCTTCTTCAATGGCTTGATCGAAGGACTGAAGATGTACGAGGAACACATAGTTGCCAACTTTGCTAATGAGTCCCGAAAGTTGGCTCGCAGGGATCTCTTCATGGTCCTGAGCAACCTCGCCTTCTTCCACCCAGAGCTGGACCTCTCCGTCGCCTTCAAGAAGTTACCGCCAAGTGCTGACACCTCTGCTGCCACGGAAAAAGCTAATCCTCTTGCTGACAGGGTCCTCACGGTCCCTAGGGTCCAAGGAAACCACCGCAATTATCTCTGAATTACTCATGCCACTCTGATGTCCTGTACTTAAGACACAATATGTATCCCGTGTTAGACCACACACTACATTTTCTTTGATGTTTATCGAACTATCGTCTTTATGTAGATGTATGCTATCCCCTTCCTTTCCCTATGGATTTTGTACGGTTACTTTGTTTATGCACTCTGGTTTGTTGCTGGCATTGTGCTGCCGTGATTGCCTTGAGGAACGAGTCCTTAGCATTCTATTGGCAAAAACACGTTGCCGGTGGGTTTTCCCTTGACGGTCTATGATTCTGCCGCATGCCTCGTTGAGCAGGCTCGAAAGAAAGCAAGGGCGCAAACAATGAGACGGTAAGGTTCCATCATATGCAAGGTTCACCGCATGAAGCTTAGGTTATCAAAGAGTTGTATGCAAATGCAAGTCTTCAACGAAAGCCGATGGTTATGTCAACTTATCTTTCGTCGTGATTTTCAAGTTGTCTTGTCACGTGCCCATTTGCACTTCTCATCTTTCCCCTCATTCACGGGCGTCCTTTCTCTTCGAGTTCCCCAGCAGGCACATATGTATGAACTCATTGCCGTCCTGAGAGGAAGAGAAAACAAGGAGAGAGAAAATAGAGAAAACTGGGAATCCGTTAGTCATGAACATAATTTCGTGGCAAGAGCGTGTCGGGTTAATGCAATTGTTCATAGCCAACGATAAGACGATGGGGCAGGCATTCTATGATCAAGCCTATCATTTATTCCTTCGCACCCGACGGCCTCGTAACGCCCAATGCGATGGACGCATTGGTGAACGAGACCTTGTCGTATCCCGTCCGTTGGGAGTGCCGATCAGGGCATTTGTTCTAGCGTTTGGCTTGGGATTTACCTCCTATGTGGTAAATGTTGGACCAAACCGCACGCGAACTCATCGACACTAGCAGCACCACCACTATGCAAGACTAGTCACAGTCGGGGATGAAACAAAGAAGGAGGCATACCCGCGTACCTTTTTTCTTGCTCATCAGATGAAGCCGCACCTTTCTGTATTATGTGAGGTCGATCAACGACAGCGATGGAGCGGCTTTGACTTTTAGTCGGTCCTCTCTCGAGCCATGGCTTATGCTGCTGCTGCGCTGTTTGCGTCGAGTGCGCCCACCGCATCTTCCACACCCTTCTTCCTCGGTGCCGCCACCACAGTGGCAGCGACGCGCAACCGGGCTTGGGGAAGATAAAGCTTTAGGAGAGGCGACATTACTTCTCTTCCTTGGCGCTCTCAGCAAAGGGAATGGTGATGACAATTAACACTCTGCTTGCAATTTCTGGTTCGCATAGATGATGCCCCCTATGAGGCGCGCCAAAGATGTTGGGGTAGGATGCACTCGATCGCCTATGGGGCCTCAAGCCCCTTTATTGTTCGGCGGGGGTGAGATCACTTGCACATGGAGCGGAGATGGCAAGACGGCGTGATAATTGGGAGATAGGTGTTTTACCCAGGTTCGAGCCCCTGTGAAGCATAAAACCCTACTCTTGCTTTTGGTGGATTGATCAGAGGAACACGGGAGGCACGCAGTGCTCAAGCCCGGCAAGGATTGCCTTCGGGGAAAGAGCTTCTACGCGAGTACAAGTGTCTAGAGGTCTTAATCTTGAGCTAGGTTGCCTTGGGCCTCCTTGTATAGCACAAGGGGCAATCATAGTGGCAAAACACACATTGTCTGATATATAGCTAGCAGATCTTATCATACCTAACCCTAGCATTAAGGACAAAATGCCATCATTGCTAGTCTAGGTGGCGTGCGGGGATGGATCCCCGACAAGCTCCTACCACCGCTCCAGCTAATGACTACACTACAGCTTGACATGCCTACGGACGGGTGTCAGGGGGCATAACCCGTCTTCCAGCGTGTCGCCACGTGCTTAGCGAGAGCCACTTAGCCACTTGGGAGCTCAACACTGCATCGATAAGTGACTGGAGTGGCGATGCGGTGGAGCGGTGACCGATCGGCTCACGCTTGTCAGGGGACTAGCTTGTCGGGGTGTTCTTGAGGGTGCGGGCGCCTCGGTCCTTGGCAAGCACCGAGGACGCGCTTGGCGCGTTCCGAGCTTGTCTTGGGTTGTAGCACAGATCTTGCCGGTGTTTCTTAGCCTTGAGTTGGTTTGCTTGTCGTGGGTGTAGCTTTTCCCGGCAAGCTCTGGCTATTGCTCCGGAGGCTTCATTGTATGTGCACAAGTCAGAGGTAGGCAAACAACTCTGTTTGCATACCCCGACAAAAGTCCATTAACTTAGAATGCTCATAAATAATTATCCACCAGTCCAAATTAGATCATTATTTTTGCATTATGACCCTTATGAAGTCTGCTTTCACCCTATCCAAAAGAAATTGTGTTTAAAAAATAGAAATTCAAATTCAAACAAAATGAAATTAATTTGAATATGACATAACTTGTATTCTATAAAAAAATACCCCCTAAATACTACTCCCTCCGTCCCAAAATAAGTGTCGATGATCTAGTACAAAATTTGAACTAGTCCACTAAAAATTTGTGACACTTGTTTTGGGATGGAGGGAGTACTATGGAGGGGCTTGGTACTACTTGCAACAGCCTCTCCTCTGCCAAACGTGTTTAGTAAGAGCCATAGGAGGAGGAGCCTACCGACGGGATGGAGGAGTCGAATCTGTCACCCTCTGTCGCTACCCTCCGCCGCTCCTGATGTGCCTCCTCAAAGCAATAGAACTCTGCGTAGATCTTCGCATTCCATGCCAATGTTGCAGCTTCTTCTACGGCCATGTAAGTGGTGATCTTCATTGCATGCGTGACCCAGCGCTCGTCCTCCTCTTGTAAGAAATTGATGTAGCGCACAAGGTCACAGCCGCAAAAGATAAGCGGCTAGACTTTGGAGGCCTCCTCCTCCTCCCTCCTTCGGGCCGCAGTTGCGGAGTAGATGATGGCCCCGACGGTTGATGGCGGGATGGTGGACAATGGGGTGGTGGCTGTTTTGGAACATTGCATGAGAAATAAAAAAAATCTACACACATGCAAGACCTATCCACGGAGATGCATAGCTATGAGAGGGGGAGTGTATCTACATTTTCATGCAGATCGATAAGCGGAAGCATATATAATGCGGTTGGTGTAGTCGTACGTCTTCACAATCCAATTGGGATCCGTCTCGATCTAGCATTGAACGGATGACACCTCCGCGTTCAGCACACGTGCGCCTCGATGACCTCTCCTCCTTCTTGATCAAGCAAGCAAGGGAGGATAAGTAGATGGTATCTCAACTAGCACGACGACATGGTGGAGATGGTGGTGGAGCAATCCCGGCAGGGCTTCGCCAGGCGCTACCGTAGATGCAATCTGAGGAGAAAACGGAGTAACGTGAGAGGGATGGCTGCCACCAGGGCGTGGGATTGTTGTTTCCAGCCCTCCCCCTCTCCTCTATTGTATATAGAAGGCAAGGGGCATTGGGGAACGTTGCATGGGAAACAAACAAAATCCTACTAACACCCAAGATCTATCTATGGAGATCAACAGCTATGAGAGAGAGAGTGGATCTACATATCCTTGTAGATCCCTAAGTGGGAAGGGTTAAAAAATGTGGTTGATGTAGTCGAACGTCTTCTCGATCCAAATCACAATCCATCCATGCCATCCAATCACGTTCCGTCCCGATCTAGCATCAAATGGACAACACCTCAACGTTCAGCGCATGTACAGCTCGATGACGTCTCCACCTTCTTGCTCCAGCAAGCAAGGTGGAGAGGTAGATGATTTCTCCAGCAGCACATCAACATGGTGGCGGTGGTGGTGGAGCAATCTCAGCAAAGCTTCGCCAAGTGCTGTCGCAGATGCGTTTTCGGTGGAGAAACAGATCTAGGGAGAGAGGGAGGGCTGCACCTATGCCTTAGGGTGTTGATGCCCTCCCTCTCCCTCTATATATATGGGAGGAGGAGGTAGATGGCGCGTAGCCCTAGCCCTTCCTCCAAGGAAGTGGGCGGCGGCCAAGAGGGAGGAGTTCTCCCTCCCCAAGGCACCTCCTAGGTGCCTTCCCCTTTAGGTTGCCTACCACCTAGCCGCATGGGACCTTAGGGATGGCTCAACAAGGCTTGGATGCCCCCTTACATCCCATGCACGTCCTAGGGGCTGGAGGGACCCTTCCGGACTCCTCCGGAACCCTCTGGAACCTTCCAGAAACCTCCCAGTACAATATGTGAAAAACCCAAAACTTTTCTAGTAGCCAAAATATGAGTTCACATATATAAATCTTTACCTCCGGACCATTCCAGAGCTCCTCGTCACGTTCGGAATCTCATACGAGACTCTGAACAACCTTTGGTCACCAACATACTTAACTCAACAATACCAAATCGTTACCGAACGTTAAGTATGCAGACCCTACGGGTTCGAGAGCTATGTAGACACGACCGAGACAACTCCACGGTCAATAACCAATAGCGGGACCTGGATGCCCATATTGGTTCCTACATATTCTTCGAAGATCTTTATCGGTCGAACCACGATGTCAAGGATTCTGACAATCCCGTATGCAGTTCCCTTTGTCCATCGGTATGTTGCTTCCCCAAGATTCGTTCATTGGTATCTCCATACCTAGTTCAATCTCCTTACCGACAAGTCTCTTTACTCGATCTGTAATATAAGATGCCACGACTAACTCCTTAGTCACATTGCTTGCAAGCTTCTTGTGATGTTTTATCACCGAGTGGGCCTAGAGATACCTCTCTATCATACGGAGTGACAAATCTCAGTCTCGATCCATGTCAACCCAATAGACACCCTCGAAGATACTTGTAGAGCACCTTTATAGTCACCCAGTTACGTTGTGACATTTGATACACACAAGGTACTCCTTCGGTGTCAGTGAGTTGCATGACCTCATGGTCATGGGAATATATACTTGACATGCTTAAAACAATAGCAATAAACTGACACGCTCATATGCTACATTCATAGTTTGGGTCTTGTCCATCACATCATTCTCCTAATGATGTGATCTCATTATCAAATGAGAAACCTTGACCATCTTTGATCAACGAGATAGTCTATTAGAGGCTCAGTACGGACACAGTCTTGTCTATGTACCCACACATGTATTGGAGTTTCCAATCAATACAGTTCTAGCATGGATAATAAACAATTATCATGAAGATGGAAATATGATAATAACCAATTTATTATTGCCTGTAGGGCATATTTCCAACAGTCTCCCACTTGCACTTGAGTCAATAATCTAGCTCACATCACTATGTGATTTGCATTGTAATGAATCTAACACCCATACAGTTCTAGTGTTGATCATGTTTTGCTCATGGAAGAGATTTAGTCAATGAGTCTGCGACATTCAGATCCGTGTGTACTTTGCAAATCTCTATGTCATAATGTAGATGCTGCTACCATGCTCCATTTGGAGCTATTCCAAATGACTGCTCCACTATATGTATCCAGATTGCTACTCAGAGTCATCCGAATTGGTGTCAATACTTGCATTGACGTAACCCTTTACACGAACTCTTTATCACCTCCATAATCAAGAAACATTTCCTTAGTCCTCTAGTTACTAAGGATAATTTTGACTGTTGTCCATTGATCCACTCCTGGACCACTCTTGTACCCCTTGACAAACTCATGGCAAGGCACACACCAGGTGCGGTACACAGCAAGGCATATATAGAGCCTACGGCTAAGGAATTGGGGACGACCATCGTCCTTTCTCATTCTTCTGCCGTGGTCTAACTTTGAGTCTTACTCAACTTCACACCTTACAAATCAAGCAAGAACTCCTTCTATGACTGATCCATTTTGAACTCTTTCAAAATCTTGTCAAGGTATGTACTCATTGAAAGTCTTATCAGGCGTCTTGATCTATCTCTATAGATCTTGATGCCCAATATTTAAGTAGCTTTATCCAGGTCTTCCTTTGAAAATCTCCTTTCAAACAACCCTTTATTCTTTCCATAAATTCTACATTATTTCCGATCAACAATATGTCATCCACATATGCTTATCGGAAATTCTATATTGCTACCACTCACTTTCTTGTAAATACAAGTTTCTTATAAACTTTGTATAGACCCAAAAGCTTTGATTACCTCATCAAAGCGTATATTCCAACTCAGAGATGCTTGCTCCAGTCCATAGAAGGATCGCTAGAGCTTGCATACCTTTTAGCATCCTTAGGACTGACAAAACCTTTTGGTTGTATCACATGCAACCTTTCCTCTTGGAAACCGTTAAGGAAACTCTGTTTTCACATCCATCTGCCAGATTTCATAATCGAAAAATGCATAATTCCAACAAACTTTAGCATCGCTACAAGTGAGAAAGTTTCATCATAGTCAACTTCTTGAACTTATTGGAAACTTCTTTGCAATAAGTCGAGCTTCATAAATGGTGACATTTACCATCAGCGTATGTCTTCTTCTTAAAGTTCCATTTGTACTCAACGGCATGCCGTTCATCGGGTAAGTCTACCAAAGTCCATACTTGGTTTTCATAGATGGATACTTTCTCGGATTTCATGGATCCTAGCCATTTGGTTGAATCCAAGCCCACCGTCGCTTCTTCATAGCTCGTAGGTTCACTATTGTCCAACAACATGACCTCTAAGACAGTATTGACGTACCACTCAGGGTTGGAATGAGTCGTTGTTGACTTACGAGGTTTAGTAATGACTTGATCCGAAGCTATATGATCATCATCATTTTCTTCCTCATCACTTGGTTTAGGCGCCTCACAAACATCTTTCTATGCCGTTCTATTCTCCAACTGAAGTGACGGTTCAACAACCTCATCAATTTCTAGTTCCCCCCCCCCCACTCAATTCTTTCTAGAGAAACTCTTTCTCGAGAAAGGACCTGTTTTTAGCAACAAACACTTTGCCCTCGGATCTGCAATAGAAGAGATACCCAACTTCTTCCTTAGGGTATCTATGAAGATGCACTTTTCTGCTTTGGGTTTGAGCTTATCATACATAAGTGTCGCAATCCCAAACTCTAAGAAATCACACCTTAGGTTTCTGCCAAACCATAATTCATACGGTGTTATCTCAACGGATTTAGATGGTTCCCTATTTAAAGTGAACGTAGTTGTCTCTAATGCATAACCCCAAAATGATAGTGACAAATGATAAGAAACACCATAGTATGCACCATATCCAATAGAGCATGACTACGACGTTCGGACACACCATCACACTATGGTGTTCCAAGTGGCGTGAGTTGTGAAACAATTTTCACATTGTCTTAAGTTGCATACCAACTCGTAACTCGGATATTAACATCCACGATCATATCATAGACATTTTATATTCTTGTCATGATGATCTTAAACTTCACTCTGAAATTGCTTGAAATTTTCAAACATTTCGGACTTGTGTTTCATTAAGTAAATATACACATATCTACTCAAATTATCAGTGAACATAAGAAAATAACAATTTCCACCGCACGATTCAACACTCATTCGACCGCATACATCAACATGTATTATTTCCAATAAGTCACTTGCCTGCTCCATCATATCGAAAATGGGGTCTAAGTCATCTTGCCCATGAGGCATGGTACGCATGTCTCAACTGATTCAAAATCAAGTGAGTCCAAAGATCCATCAGCATGGAGTTTCTTCATGCGCTTTACACTAATATGACCTTAGCGACAGTGCCATAAGTATGTGGTACTATAATTATTAGCTTTGCATCTTTTGGCATCAATATTATGAACATGTGTATCACTACGATCGAGATTCAATAAACCATTCACATTGGGTGGATGACCATTGAAGGTATTATTCATGTAAATAGAATAACCATTTTTATCTAACTTAAATGAATAATGTATTGTGATAAACATGATCTAATCATGTTCATTGATAACCCATAAGTATAGGGGATCACAACAGTTTTCGAGGGTAGAGTATTCAACCCAAATTTATTGATTCGACATAAGGGGAGCCAAAGAATATTCCCGAGTCTTAGCAGCTGAGTTGTCAATTCAGCCACACCTGAAAGACTTAATATCACTAGCAAACTATTTAGTAGCAAAGTAGTATGTAAGTAACGCTAACGATGGCAAAAGTGGCAGTAGCAGTTTTGTAGTGATTGTAACAGTAGCAATGGAAAAGTAACTTAGCAAGGATCAATATGTGAAAAGCTTGTAGGCAATGGATGAGTGATGGATAATTATGTTGGATGGCATTCATCATGCAATGTTTATAACATAGGGTGACACAGAACTAGCTCCAATTCATCAATGTAATGTAGGCATGTATTCCATATATAGTCATACGTGCTTATGGAAAAGAACTTGCATGTCATCTTTTGTCCAACCCTCCCGTGGCAGCGGGGTCCTAATGGAAACTAAAGGATATTAAAGCCTAATTTTAATAGAGAGCCGTACCAAAGCATTAGCACTTAGTGAATACATGAACTCCTCAAACTACGGTAATCATCGGAAAGAATCCCAGTTATTGTCACTCTGGGGGATGTGGATCATAACTCGTAATAGGTGTCTACAACTTGTAAGATATGATTGAGAACATATATATATATATATATATATATATTCATGATATATAATAGGTTCATATATGAAATCGTGGCACTCGGGCCCTAGTGACAAGCATTAAGCATAGCAAAGTCATAGCAACATCAATCTCAAAACATAGTGGATACTAGGGATGAAACCCTAACAAAACTAACTTAATTACATGGTAAATCTCATCCAACCCATCACTGTCCAGCAAGCTTACGATGGATTACTCACGAATGGTGTGGAGCATCATGAATCTGGTGATGAAGGATGGTTGGTGATGACGACGTCGTCGATTTCCCCTCTCCGGAGCCCAAAACAGACTCCGGATTTGCCCTCTTGAGGAAGAACAGGAGGTGGTGGTGGCTCCGTATCGTGAAACATGATGAACTCTTCTCCTTGGTTTTTTCCTCCCCGGATAGGGTTGTATGGAGTTGGGGTCGAGGTCGGAGGAGTTGCAGGGGCCCCACAAGCCACCTGGGCACCCTAGGGGGCACCCCTGGCTTGTGGCCAATGGGTGGACCCCCTCTGGTTGATTCTTTTGCCAGTATTTTTTATTAATTCCAAAAATATTCTCTCTAAATTTTTAGGTCAATCCGAGAACTTTTACTTCTGCACAAAAATAACACCAAGGCAATTCTGCTGAAAATAAGGTCAGTACGGGTTAGTTCCATTCCAATCATGCAAATTAGAGTCCAAAACATGGGCGAAAGAGTTTGGAAAAGTAGAAATGATGGAGACGTATCAACTCCCCCAAACTTAACCCGTTTCTTGTCCTCAAGCAATTCAGTTGACAAACTGAAAGTGACAAAGAAAAACTTTTGCAAACTCTGTTTGATCTTGTTGTTGTAAACATGTCTAACTGATGTTCAGATTTTCAGCAAAGATTATAGACTAACCATGTGCACAATAACATTTAGGTCTCACATTTACTCATATCAATGGCATAATCAACTAGCGAGCAATAATAATAAATCTCGGATGACAACAATTTTATGAAAGCAATCATGATACAATATGATATAATGGTATCTCGCTAGCCCTTTCTGAGATCGCAAAACATAAATGCAAAGCACCCCTAAAGAACAAGGACTGATTGGAAAATGTAGTTCATGGTATAATAGATCCAGTCACAGTCATACTCAATATCAATTAATAACAAAGCATACAAATGACGGTGCTGCTCTCTAATTGGTGTTTTTTATAAGAGGAGGATGACTCAACAGTAAAGTAAAATAGATAAGCCATTCATAGAGGGAAGCATTGATTTGTAGAGGTGCTAGAGCTCAAGCTTTTAAAACATGGATGAATAATAATTTTGAGTGGTATGCTTTCATTGTCTAACAACCAAGAGATTTCACCATCTTCCTTGCTAGATACATTATAGGCGGTTCCCAAACAGAATGATAAAAAATTTACTCCCCCTCCACCAATCGAACACACTCTACAGCTGGCCGAATCCACGGGTACCGTCCATACGAACAGCAATCCTGGGGGAGTTTTGTTTCATTATATTTTGATTTTGATTTTTGAGCATGGAACTAGGCATCCCGAATACCAGCCACTTTCTCGTGAATGATAGTGAATCAACACATATCATGAGAATAACCCACCTAGCATGGAAGATACTGACCGGCCCCATTCGCTACATGAGCGATTCGGGCATACAAAACAGAATATTATTTGAAGGTTTAGAGTTTGGCACATGCAAATTTACCTAGAATGGAAGGTAAATACTGCATATATGTAGGTATGGTGGACTCAGATGGAACAACTTTGAGTTTAAGGAAGTGGATGCAGAAGCAGTATTCCCGCTTAGCACAAGTGAAGGCTAGCAAGAGACTGGGAAGCGGCCAACTAGAGAGCGACAATAGTCATAAACATGCATTGATATTAACCAACATTGAATGCAAGCATGAGTAGGATATAAATCACCATGAACATAAATATCGTGGAGGCTATGTTCATTCTGTTTCAACTACATGCGTGAACATGTGCCAAGTCAAGCCACTTGAATCATTCAAAGGAGGATCCCATCATATCATACTACATCACAACCATTTTAAAATGCATGTTGGCACTCAAGGCAAACCATTATACACTCTTAGCTAATTAAGAATGGCATGAGTAACTATAATCTCTAATTGTCATTGCAAACATGTTTCATCCATAATGAGTTGAATACAGAACGATGAGCTAATCATATTTACAAAAACAAAATAGTTCGAGTTCGTACCATATTTTCTCCATCTCAATCACTTCATCATATATCATCATTATTTCCTTTCACTTGCATGACTAAACAGTGTGAATAATAATAAGAGTGCACGTGCATTGGACTAAGCTGGAATCTACAAACAATAACTCAAGGGAGAAGGCAAGGTAATATGGGCTCTCTAATAGATAAACAATAATGCATATGAGAGCCACTCATCATTTTCATTGTGGTCTTCTCCTTATGACCCAAAGAAAGAAATTTCAAAGCAAGAACGAGAAAAACTATTTACACGGAAATGCTCCCAACCAGCAAAAGAAGAACAAGAAATTCTTTTGGGTTTTGTTTTAATGCTACAACTAAACAGACTAGAAGGTAAGTCTAGAACTACTATTTGGATTTTCTCAAGGTTAATTAAGCACACAAGAAAAAAACGGAAAGAAGAAATAAACTACAATGGATGGTACAGTGAAAAAGTATGAGCATCGACTACTAAGATGAGTGTGTGAACATGAATGAATGTCGGTGAGAAATACGTACTCGCCCAAGCTTAGGCTTTTGACCTAAGTTGGTCTAGGGCCATGGCTGGCCCGGATAATATCCAAAGTCATAGTTGGGGTTGTACTGGGTTGCGGCGTCTACCGCCTAAATGGCAGCAGCGTGGAGGCGAGCAGCTATCGCCTTTCTCTCGTACTCGTTTGCCTCCTCTCTAGTTATAAAGTGTCTCCGTTTTTCCTCCGCACGAAAGAATCAGTGATTTGATAATATTGCTTGCATTGGTCTGAAACGAAATCTTCAAGGCCAACATTTCATGTGTACGCGCAAAATTCTTCCTTGAAACTGGCATGAACCATGAATTGATTCGATGGCCATTCACAAGGCCGCACTTGAGCTTCCCTCGGTGGTTCAAGGTCGGGCTCACGTATCGCGAGTCTCGGGGCCTTCTTCCTCGAGGAAGCCCCTTGGTATATTCGCCTCAACATTTTTCTTTCTCTGAAAAGTTTCTAAAATTTTTAGTGACTCAAAATAAAGGTGAAAAAACCCAACAAAACTTATAGCAACTACTCCCACAAGTGCCTAGAGGCGATATCATGCATCAAAACTACTTGGGACCATACAAATTTGACATGCAAGCTCAAGAATAAGGTCACCCCAGCAGCAAAAAATTACAATATATAAAGCACTAAAACAAAAACTAACTGGTCCATTGGAGGAGTCACATACCGAAGATCAGTCCCCCAAAACAGTTTTGCAAATGGATCTTTGCACAAGGAGACGAAAATGGCAGCAAAATGAGCTAGAACATGGGCTAGAGCTATGGCGGGATTTTTTCTGGAGGAAGACGAAGCGGATGGTTGCTGGAATAAGTGAGGGAGGCCAACGTGGGACCCACAAGTCAGGGGGCATTCCCAGGGGGTGGGCACACCCTCTGGGCTTGTGGCCCACTGGTGCAACCCCCTGATATGTTCTCAGTGCCAGAAATTCTTAAATATTCCAAAAAAAGTCATACTGTATTTTTAGGGCATTTGGAGAACTTTTATTTTTAGGTCATTTTTTATTGCATGGATAAATCGGAAAACAAAATAATAATAGCATTTTTACTTTGTTTAATCAAAACAACAGAAAGTAAAAGTTGGGTACATAAGGTTGTGCCTCCTAAATTCATCCATGTCATGCTCATAAAAAAGAATCCATCAATAGGTTGATCAAGTCTTATTGACAAACTTTTTTCGAATGACACGGAACCGGAGAATTTTCCAATAACACTAGGTTACCTCAACGGGGATATGCATGTCCCCGACAATAAGTATATCATATTTCTTTTTGGCAGAGGGGAGAGGGAATTCAAGATCTCCAATAACAATCGTTGAAATTTTTCCAATGGAGTTGATATTATGAACTTGAGGTTGTTTCTTCAGAAAGTGTACCGTATGCTCATTACCATTAACATGAAAAGTGACATTGCCCTTGTTGCAATCAATAACAGCCCCTACAGTATTCAAAAAAGGTCTACCAAGGATGATCAACATACTATCGTCCTCGGGAATATCAAGAATAACAAAATCTATTAGGATAGTAACATTTGCAACTACGACAGGTACATCCTCACAAATACCGATGGGTAAAGCAGTTGATTTATCATCCATTTGTAGAGAGATTTTAGTAGATGTCAACTTATTCAAATCAAGTTTACGATACAAAGAGAAATGCATAACACTAACACCAACTCCAAGGTCACATAAAGCAGTTTTAACATGATTTCTTTTAACAGAGCATGGTATAGTAGCTACTCCGGTATCTCCTAGTTTCTTTGGTATTCCACCCTTAAAAGTATATTAGCAAGCATGTTGGAAATCTCACCTGGTATCTTTCTTTTATTTGTCACAATATCTTTCATATACTTAGCATAAGGAGACATTTTCAGAATATCAGTCAAGCGCATACGCAAAAAGACAGGTCTAAGCATTTCAACAAAATGCTCAAAGTCCTCATCAACCCTTTTCTTGGATGGTTTAGGAGGAAAGGGCATGGGTTTCTGAACCCATGGTTCTCTTTCTTTACCATGCTTCCTAGCAACAAAGTCTCTTTTGTCATATCTTTTATTCTTAGGTTGTGGGTTATCAAGATCAACAGTAGGTTCAATCTCCACATCATTATCATTACTAGGTTGAGCATCAACATGAACATCATCATTAATATTATCACTAGGCTCATGCTCATTACCAGATCATGTCTCAGCATCAGAAATACAAATATCATTTGGGCTTTCAGGTGTATCTATAATAGGTTCACTAGAAGCATGCAAAGTTCTATCATCATTCTTTTTTCCTTTTATTACTGGGACGACTGGGTGCATCAGTATTAATTCTCCGAGAATCTTGCTCTTCTCTTAGGATGGCCCTCGGGATACAAAGGTTCCTGAGTCATTTTACCACCTCTAGTCACAACTCTGACAGAATGATCATTGTTCTTAACATTCATCTCATTAAGCAAATCATTTTGTGCCTTAAGTACTTGTTCTTCTTGGGTAGTTACCATGGAAGCATGTTTACTAATAAGCTTAAGATCATTAATAGTTCTACTCATATTATCACCTAAGGGATCAAGCATGTCAGCATTTTGTTTCAATTGTCTACTAACATAAGCATTGAAATTTTCTTGCTTAACAATAAAGTTATCAAACTCATCCAAGCATTGGTTAGCAGACTTATTATAAGGAATATCACCTTCATCAAATCTACGGAGGGAATTTACCTCTACTACCTGTGTCGGATTATCAAGACCATGTATTTCTTCAATAGGTGGTAGATTCTTAACATCTTCAGCTTTAATACCTTTTTATTTCATAGATTTCTTTGCCACTTGCATATCTTCAGGACTGAGAAATAGAATACGTCTTTTCTTCGGAGTGGGCTTTGGAGGTGGTTCGGGAATAGTCCAATCATTATAATTACTCGATATATTATTCAATAGTAGTTCGGGTTGTTCAATAGTCTGTTCCTTCAAAACACAACTAACACAACTATCTAGGTGGTCCCTAGAAGCACCGGTTAGTCCATTATAAAAGATATCAAGTATTTCGTTTTTCTTGAGAGGATGATCAGGCAAAGCATTAAGTAACTGGAGAAGCCTCCCCCAAGCTTGTGGGAGACTCTTCTTTAATTTGCACAAAGTTAAATCTTTCCTACAAGGTAGCTTGTTTCTTATGGGCAGGAAAATATTTTTCAAAGAAGCAATACATCATATCCTAGGGACTACACACACAACCAGGAGCAAGAGAATTAAAGCATATCTTAGCATCACCCTTAATGAGAAAGGAAACAACTTCATAATATAGTAATAACGAATGTTTTCCTCATGAGTAAATAGGGTGGCTATATCATTCAATTTAGTAAGATGTGCCACAATAGTTTTAGATTCATAACCATGGAAAGGATCAGATTCAACCAAAGTAATTAACTCAAGATCGACAAAGGATTCATAATCCTTATCAGTAACAAAGATAGGTGAAGTAACATTCAAAGATTTTTCCTTCCACTTGCATAGCAATTTCTTAAGATCATCTCTATCCTTACAAGCAAGAAAGTCCCTAGCTACCTCTCCCTCCATAACATAACCCTTAGGTATATTAGGAAATTCATATCTAAGAGAGCTAGGTCTAACAGGTGTCTCATAGTGTTCAGTTTCAATAATTTCATCAGTTTCAGAAATATCATCCGCTTCAGCATTGACTATAGCAATTTGTTCATCAAGATATTCACCTCGTGGCATATTACTATCAAGCAAAGTATCATCATAAGTATCATGCATAGCATAATTGGCATCATCAATTACTTGCGACATATCAGAATCAATAGCAGGTGGTGGTGTCGCAAATTTACTCACAATAGAAGGTGAATCAAGTGCAGAGCTAGATGGCAGTGCCTTACCTCCCCTCTTAGTAGAGGGATAGATCTTGGTTTTTGCGTCTTTCGGATTCTTCATAGTGATCAACACATATAAATCCCAAGTGACTCGGAGAATAGAGCTATGATCCCCGGTAACGGCTCCAGAAAAAGGTCTTGATAACCCACAAGTATAGGGAATCGCAATAGTTTTTGAGGGTAGAGTATTCAATCCAAATTTATTGATTCGACACAAGGGGAGCCAAAGAATATTCTGAAGTATTAGAAGCTAAGTTGTCAATTCAACCACACCTGAAAGACTTAATATCTGCAGCAAAGTATTTAGTAGAAAAGTAGTATGGAAGTAACGGTAACGATGGCAAAAGTGACAGTAGCACTTTTGTAGTGATTGAAACAGTAGCAACAGAAAAGTAACTTAGCAAGGATCAATATGTGAAAAGCTCATAGGCAATGGATCAGTGATGGATAATTATGTCGGATGGCATTCATCATGCAACGTTTATAACATAGGGTGACATAGAACTAGCTCCAATTCATCAATGTAATGTAGGCATGTATTCCATATATAGTCATGCGTGCTTATGGAAAAGAACTTGCATGGCATCTTTTGTCCTACCCTCCCATGGCAGAGGGGTCCTAATGGAAACTAAGGGATATTAAAGTCTCCTTTTAATAGAGAACTGGACCAAAGCATTAGCACTTAGTGAATACATGAACTCCTCAAACTACGGTAATCACCGGAAAGAATCCCAGTTATTGTCACCCTGGGGGATGCGGATCATGACTCGTAATAGGTGTCTACAACTTGCAAGATAGGATCCAGAACAGATATATATTTATCAAAACATAATAGGTTCAGATCTGAAATCATGGCACTCGGGCCCTAGTGACAAGCATTAAGCATAGCAAAGTCATATCAACATCAATCTCAGAACATAGTGGATACTAGGGATCAAACCCTAACAAACTAACCCGATTACATGGTAAATCTCATCCAACCCATCACCGTCTAGCAAGCCTACGATGGAATTACTCACGAACGGTGGAGAGCATCATGAAATTGGTGATGAAGGATGGTTGGTGACGACAATGGCGTCGATTTCCCCTCTCCGGAGCCCAAAATGGACTCTAGATCTGCCCTCCCGAGGAACAACAGGAGGTGGCGGCGGCTCCGTGTCGTGGAACGTGATGAACTCTTCTCCTTGGTTTTTTCCTCCCTAGATATGGTTATATGGAGTTGGAGTTGAGGTCAGAGGAGTTGCAGGTGGCCTATAGGCCACCTGGGCACGCAATAGGGGGGCGCCCCTGGCTTCTGGCCAATGGGTGGACCCGCTCTGGCTGATTCTTTCGCCAGTATTTTTATTACTTCCAAAAATATTATCCATAAATTTTTAGGTCAATCCGAGAACTTTTATTTCTGCCCAAAAATAACACCAAGGCAATTCTGCTGAAAACAGCGTCAGTCCGGGTTAGTTCCATTCAATCATGCAAATTAGAGTCCAAAACAAGGGGACAAGAGTTAGGAAAAGTAGATACGATGGAGACATATCATTCATGCTCTAATCAAACACCAAATAACATTTATTCAGGTTTAACACTAATCCCAAAGGTAGAGGGAGCATGCTATGGTGATCACATCATTCTTGGAAACACTTCCAACACACATTGTCACCTGGCCCTTAGCTAGTCTCTGTTTATTCTGTAGCTTTTATTTAGAGTTTTTGTTTAGAGTTACTAACATTAGCAACTAAACCGGTATCTAATACCCATGTGCTGCTAGGAGTACAAGTAAGGTACACATCAATAACACGTATATCAAATATACTTCTGTTGACGTTGCTAGCCTTATTATCTTCCAAGTATCTAGGGATGTTCTGCTTCAGTGACCGTTCTCCTCATAATAGAATCACTTAGTCTCGGGTTAGGGTTCAACCTTGGGTTTCTTCACCAGAGCAGCAACTAGCTTGCCATTCATGAAGTTTCCCTTCTTGCCCTTCTCAAAACTAGTGGTTTTACTAACAATCAACATTTGATGCTCCTTCTTGATTTCTACCTTCGCGGTGGCAAACATCGCGAATAGCTCAGGGTGTTGGAAATATGCCCTAGAGGCAATAAATAAAGTGCTTATTATTATATTTCCTTGTTCATGATAATTGTTTATTATCCATGCTATAATTGTATTGATTGCAAACACATTGCATGTGTGGCTAAATAGACAACAATTTATCCCTAGTATGCCTCTAGTAGACTAGCTCGTTGATCAAAGATGGTCAAGGTTTCCTAGCCATTAACATGTGATGTCATTTGATAATGGGATCACATCATTAGGAGAATGATGGGATGGACAAGACCCAAACTATAAATGTAGCATATGATCGTGTCAGTTATTGCTACAGTTTTCTGCATGTCAAGTATATGTTCCTATGACCATGAGATCATGCAACTCACGAACACCGGAGGGGTGCCTTATGTGTATCAAACATCTCAACGTAACTGGGTGACCATAAAGGTGCTCTACAGGTATCTTCGAGGGTGTCTATTGGGTTGGCATGGATCAACACTGGGATTTGTTACTCCGTGTGACTAAGAGGTATCTCAGGGCCCACTCGGTAATACAACATCACAATAAGCCTTGCAAACAATGTGACTAAGTGTTAGCCACGGGATCTTGTATTACGGAAACAAGTAAAGAGACTTGCCGGTAACGAGGTTGAACTAGGTATGGAGATACCGAGGATCGAATCTCGAGCAAGTACCATACCGAAGAACAAAGGGAACATCATACGGGATTAACTGAATCCTTGACATAGAGGTTCGACCGATAAAGATATTTGTAGAATATGTAGGAATCAATATGGGCATCTAGGTCCCGCTATTGGTTATTGACCGTAGAGGTGTCTCGGTCATGTCTACATAGTTCTCGAACCCACAGGGTCTACACACTTAAGGTTTGGTGATGTTTCGGTAGTTTAGAGATATGTATGGTGGTGACCGAAGGTTGTTCGGAGTCCTAGATGAGATCCCAGACGTCATGAGGATCTTCGGAATGGTCCGGAGGTAAAGATTGATATATAGGAAGTCCTATTTTGGCCACCAGAAAAGTTTCGGGCTCATCGGTAGTGTACCGGGAGTGCCGGGAGGGTACCGGGGGACCATCGCGAGGGGTATTTCGACCCAAGAGGCTACATGCGCTGTGGGACAAGGAATACCAGCCCTTAGTGGGCTGGCCAAAGGCCCACAGGAAGCCCATGCGGCTAGGAAGAAAACCCAAGGTGGAAAGAAAGGCAAAAGTGGAAATAAGGAAGGAGTCCTAATCCTGCTAGGAGTAGAGGAGGAGGCCTCCTCCCTCCACTTCGGCCAAAGTGGATTTGGATCCCTTGGGATCCAAGTCTCCTCCCTACCCTCCTCCTATATTTACTAGAGGTTTTGAGGGCAGCCCTAATCCTAATTACCACGTGTTGCCCTCTTCTTCCTCTAGATCGTTTTCTCCTCTAGATCGTTTTTTCAAAAGTGCTTAGGCGAAGCCCTGCTAGAATTGCTCCACCACCATAGCCGCAATGCAGTCGTGCTGCTAGAGAACTCGTCTACCTCTCCACTCCCTCTTGCTAGATCAAGAAGGCAGAGATCTTCACCGAGTTGCACATGTGCTGAACGCGGAGGTGCCGTCTGTTCAGTACTTGATCGGGAGTTCGTGGGACGGCTTGCGATTTGGATCACGGAGACGTACCATTACATCAACCGCATTCTTTAATGCTTCCAATTAGTGATCTACAAGGGTACATAGATCAAATCTCTCCTCTCATAGATGCTCATCTCCTAGTTTGATCTTGGTGAAGCGTAGGAAATTTTTTGTTTCCCATGCAATGTTCCCCAACAGTGGCATCATGAGCTAGGTCTATGCGTAGATGAGATCTTGATTAGAACACAAAGAGTTTGTGGGCGTTGATATTCAGATTGCTTCCTTCCTTAGTCTTTTCTTGATTCAGCGGTATTGTGGGATGACGCGGCTTGGGCCGACTTTACTCGTACGCTTACGAGAGACCGTGTTCCATCGACTTACATGTGACTTCATCACATAAAGATGGCTGGTGAGTGTCTGTCTCTCCCACTTTAGTTGGATCGGATTTGATTAAGGAGGTCCTTGTAGAAGGTTTAAAAGCAATCTTCATATCACCGTTGTGGTTTTTTGTGTAGGTAAGAATCGTTCTTGCTAGATACCCATAGCAGCCACGTAAAACATGCAACAAGAATTAGAGGACGTCTAACTTGTTTTTTGCGAGGTATGTTGTGATGTGATATGGCCAATTTCATGATGTGATATATGTGATGTATGAGATGATCATGTTTTGTATAAAATATCACGACTTGCATGTCGATGAGTACGGCAACCGACAGGAGCCATAGGGTTGTCTTTAATTATTGTATGACTTGCGTGTCAATCATTAAGCGCTATGTAATGCTTTACTTTATCGCTAAACGGTAGCAATAGTACTATGAGCATGGTGGGCGCGACAACCCCGATGGTGACACAATGATGGAGATCATGGTGTTATGCCGGTGACGATGGAGATCATGCCGGTGCTTTCAAGATGGAGATCAAAAGCACAAGTTCATGGCCATATCATGTCACTTATGATTTGCATGTGATGTTAATCCTTTTATGCACCTTGTTTTGCTTAGGACGACGGTAGCATTATAAGGTGATCCCTCACTGAAATTTCAAGATGAACTGTGTTCTCCCCGAGTGTGCACCATTGCGAAAGTTCGTCGTGTCGAGACACCACGTGATGATGGGGTGTGATAGACTCTACGTTCGCATACAACGGGTGTAAGCTAGTGTTGCACATGCAGAACACTCGGGTTAAACTTGAAGAAACTAGCATGTATAGACATGGCCTTGGAACACAAGAGACCAAAAGGTCGAGCATGAGTCATATAGTAGATATGATCAACATGATGATGTTCACCATTGAAACCACCTTAACTCACGTGATGATCGGACTTGAGTTGGTGAATATGGATCATGTGTGACTCAGATGACCTGAGGGATGTCAATTTGAGTGGAAGCTTTAGTAATTTGATTAACTAAACTCATTATCTTGAACAATAGTCTTAGTAACCTTTGCATATTTATGTTGTAGATCAATGGCTCGCGCAGTAGCACCCCTGAATTTTAATGTGTTCCTAGAGAGATCTAAGTTGAAAGATGATGGAAGTAACTTTGTGGACTGGGCCCGTAATATGAGGATTATCCTCACGGCTTCCCAAAAGTCATATGTCCTTGATGCACCGCTTGGTGACCAACCCACTGACATGTCATCCGAAGATGTTAAGAACGCTTGGGAGGCACATTCTGGAGATTACTCAATAGTTCAGTGTGCAATATTGTATGGCTTAGAACCGGGACTTCAAAGACGTTTTGAACATCATGGAGCATATGAGATGTTCCAGGAGTTGGAGTTTATCTTTAAGAAGAATGCCCAGATCGAGAGGTATGAAACCTCCGATAACTTCTATGCTTGCAAAATGGAGGAGAACGGGTCTATCAGTGAACATATACTCAGAATGTCTGGGTATTTGACTCGTCTGGCGGAGTTAGGGATGCCCCTTCCGCCAGAGGCGATCACCGACAGAGTTCTTCAATCACTGCCACCTAGCTACAAGAGCTTTGTGATGAACTGTAACATGCACGAGGTGAATAAGTCAGTCGCCGAGCTGTTTGTGATGCTGAAAGTCGCTGAGTTTGAAATCCAAAAAGAACATCAAGTGTTGATGGTCAATAAAACCACTAGTTTCAAGAAGAATGGCAAGGGCAATAAGGGTAACTCCAAGAAGGGTGGCAAAGCAATTGCTCCTCCCGTGAAGAAACCCAAGGCTGGACCCAAGCTAGAAACTGAGTGCTTTCATTGCAAGGGAACTGGTCACTGGAAGCGGAACTGCCCCAAGTATCTGGCTGACAAGAAGACGGCCAACAACAAACAAGGTATATATGATATACATGTTATTGATGTGTACCTTACTATCTCTCGTTGTAGTGCGTGGGTATTTCATACCGGTTCGGTTGCTCACATTTGCAACTCAAAACAGGAACTGCAGAATAGACGAAGGCTGGCGAAAGACAAAGTGACGATGCGCGTGGGAAATGGTTCCAAGGTTGATGTGATCACCGTTGGCACGCTCTCTCTTCGATTACCATCGGGATTAGTGATAAACCTGAATAATTGTTATTTAGTGTCTGCGTTAAGCATGAACATTATATCTGGATCTTTTTTATTGCGAGACGGTTACTCATTTAAGTCAGAGAATAATGGTTGTTCTATTTATATGAGTAATATCTTTTATGGTGATGCACCCAATGTGAGGGGTTTATTCATATTGAATCTTGATAGTGATGATACACATGTTCATAACATTGATGCCAAAAGATGTAGAGTTGATAATGATAATACCACTTTCTTGTGGCACTGCCGTTTGGGTCATATTGGTGTAAAACGCATGAGGAAGCTCCATGCTGATGGACTTTTGGAGTCACTTGATTTTGAATCACTTGACACATGTGAACCATGCCTCATGGGCAAGATGACTAAAACTCCGTTCTCTGGAACAATGGAATGGGCGAGTGATTTGTTCGAAATCATACATATTGATGTGTGTAGTCCAATGAACATTGAGGCACGCGGTGGATATCGTTATGTTCTCACCTTTACTAATGACTTGAGTAGATATGGGCATATTTAATTAATGAAACACAAGTCTGAAATGTTTGAAAAGTTCAAGCAATTTCAGAGTGAAGTTGAGAATCATCGTAACAAGAAGATTAAATTCCTAAGATCTGATCGAGGAGGAGAATATCTGAGTTATGAGTTTGGCAGTCACTTAAGACAGTGTGCAATTTTTTCACAATTGACACCGCCTCGAACACCACAGCATAATGGTGTGTCCGAATGTCGTAATCGAACCTTATTAGATATGGTGCATTCTATGATCTCTCTTGCCGATTTGCCACTATCGTTTTGGGGTTATGCATTAGATACAGCTGCATTCACTTTAAATAGGTCACCATCGAAATCCGTTGAGACGACGCCATATGAACTGTGGTTTGGCAAGAAGCCAAAATTGTCGTTTCTCAAAGTTTGGGGATGTGATGCTTATGTCAAAAAGCTTCAGCCTGAAAAGCTGGAACCCAAAGCTAAGAAATGCGTCTTCATAGGATACCTGAAAGAGACAGTTCGGTATACCTTCTGTCTCAGATCCGAAGGCAAAGTGTTTGTCGCTCAGAACGGAACATTTCTTGAGAAAGAGTTTCTCTCGAAAGAATTGAGTGGGAGGAAAATAGAGCTTGATGAGGTTATTGAACTTTTCCTTCAACCAGAGAGTAGCGTAGCGCAGAAAGATGTTTATGTCGAGCCTACGACAGTTGAAGAGGAAGTTAATGATAATGATCATGAAGCTTTGGATC
This sequence comes from Hordeum marinum, assembly GCA_022496015.1. NCBI lineage: Eukaryota > Viridiplantae > Streptophyta > Magnoliopsida > Poales > Poaceae > Hordeum > Hordeum marinum. The sequence continues at coordinate 271,414,518 of CM039678.1, forward strand.
AAGTTACTATTGAACCTTGTACGTCGACAAGGGCGCGTACTGCTCCTCAGTGGTACGGCAACCCTGTCTTGGAGGTCATGAACCTACGAGCTATGGAGGAGAGATGGTGGGCCCAAATTCCGAGAAATGGTTAGAGGCCATGAAATCCGAGATGGGATCCATGTATGAAAACAAAGTATGGACTTTGGAAGTATTACCTGAAGGGTGAAAGGCCATTCAAAACAAATGGATCTTTAAGAAGAAGACAGACACGGACGGTAATATCACTGTCTATAAAGCTCGACTTGTGGCAAAGGGTTTTCACAAGTTCAAGGAGTTGACTACGATGAGACCTTCTCACCCGTAGCGATGCTTAAGTCTGTCAGAATCATGTTAGCAATACCTGCATATTTCGACTATGAAATTTGGCAGATGGATGTCAAAACAGCGTTCCTTAACGATTTCCGTGAGGAAGAGTTGTATATGATGCAACCGAAAGGTTTTGTTCATCCAGAGAATGCTGACAAAGTTTGCAAACTCCAGCAATCCATTTATGGACTGGTGCAAGCATCTCGGAGTTGGAATAAGAGCTTTGATGAGGTGATCAAAGCGTTTGGGTTTATACAAGTTTACGGAGAAGCTTGTATTTACAAGAAAGTGAGTGGGAGCTCTATAGTGTTTCTAATATTATATGTGGATGACATATTGCTGATTGGAAACAATATAGATGGGATATTTTGTCTTGGTCCAAAACAAGGTATTGCCCTTGGTACGCCCTAGGGTTGATATAGGGATCAATCTTTTGGCGAATCAGAAACTCTCCTTGAGGCATATCTTCCCAGTTGTCAACGGGCTCCTTGATCTTGGTTGCGGTTCTCTTGAAGTTGCAATGCGGGGCATTGGACCCCTCAGGAGCATCTTGATTGTGTAGACGCTTTGAACTCGTATCACGAGAGGGATTTGAGCGTCTTGAACCGAAATCAAAGCCACCACCTATGACACACAATGCAAACACAAGAGAAGAGCGAAAGAAGTCATTGCAAAGACCAAGGCAAACAAGAGAACCACATAAAAGTGAGAATTGGCACGACAAAACGGGGTAATTTTAGATCAAGCGGTAGTACCGCGGGTATTGCGGTAGTAATATTTTACTACCGCGGTAGTACCGCTCCAGGCGGTTGTACCGGGCTTAGCACAGAAGTAAAATTTTACATCTGCCCGACGGGTAGTAGTACCATACCAGGAGGTGCGGTAGTACCGCACGGGACGAAGTCCTCAAGAACAGCGGATCTGAGCACCCGAAATAACAGATCGGTACTACCGTAGATCAAAACTACCATGTTGTATCCTGTCAAATAGCACTTCTATTGCACAAGCACTCTCCAACATCACCTCATGCATATATTTAGCCAAAAAACACAAGACCAATTCATATTTCCCCTGAAACCTAGATTCAAAAATAGAGAGGCAAAGAGAGAGGAACTAGGGGAAATACCGGGGTCCATGGCAAGATGACGAGGAGGGGAATGATCCCACCAGTTGTAATGGGAGGGGAGTGGCCGGAGACAGAGATCCGCGAGGTCCTCTGGTGCCGTTTGTGTGGAGGAGAGGGAGAGATGTGAGGGGGAGAGATGAATGGGTATGAGGGAGTTTGAACTCCCCTGCCCGCTCTTAACCCCCACGCGGTTCTCACGGCACGGTAGTACAGCAGGTCATTGCGGTAGTACCACTCCTCAAGCAGTAGTAAAAAAATTCTACCGTGCTAGAGGCGGTAGTACCGTGCTGGGGCTGCAACTGTGCGAGCATAGGAGCAACCCCACTCCAGCGGTAGTACTGTGGCATACCATGGTAGTACCGTGCTACCAACAAAATTCAGGTTTTGGCGAGAGAGAGAAAGAAAGGCCTTTGTGCACAAATTCGACGAAAATTTGAAAGACAAAAAGGCATGAAGATAAATCAATAGGCTTCAAGAAAAAAAGAACACATACAAAAAAGCACAAAAGAAACAACTCAACCACGAACAGGGTCCAAAAGATTAGAGAGGAGAAACTAGGACCAAACATCGAACCACTACCTATCATGAAGAGAGGGCGGTGGCCGGATCCACCTATGTTTGAGTCAATTGGTATGGCACCACCAAGAATTATCCTTGGGCCCATGACCAAGACTCGTCTTTGAAGCACAAATGTGAAAGACTTGATCGATTTATGCATAATGGGGGGAGGGAGAGTTCATTGAGAGAACAATACTCCCCCATATCCATGCCTACACCTAGACAAGACATAATGATGAGTGCGGTGGGGTGTGCACTAACTCAAGCCACATTGCTCGAATCAATGATATTTAGATCATGCCTTAACTCACGAAATCTCGCTTCATCTAATGGCTTCATAAAAATATCTGCAAGTTGCTCATTAGTGTTGAGATGGATAAGATTGATATCTCCTCGCTTGACATGTTCCCGGAGGAAGTGATGACGAATATCAATGTGCTTCGTCTTGCAATGTTGAACCTGGTTGCTGGAGATCGTAATGGCACTTTCATTATCACAGTAAAGAGGCACTTTGTCACAATTGACACCATAGTCCTTTAAAGTTTGCCTCATCCAAAGGATCTGTGCACAGCAACTGGCAGCAGCTACATACACGGCCTCGGTGGACGAGAGAAACACAATTCTATTTCTTTAAAATTGGTAGCCTCTGGAAGTGGACTTCCTTTGCACATGATCTCCCACACAATCTGAATCGGTATATCCAATGAGATCAAATGAAGCACCCTTGGGATACCATAAGCCAAAGTTTGGGGTATGAGCCAAATATCGAAAGATTCGCTTGACATCCACAGGTGACTCTCCTTAGGTGCGGATTGAAATCATGCACAAATTCCCACACTCAAATTGATATCCAGTCTAGATGCACTAAGGTAAAGCAAGGATCCAATCATGAAGCGATATACCTTTTGATCCACGGCTTTACCATTGGGATCACTATCAAGATGGCATTTGAGTGGCATAGGAGTGTTGGCCTTGGGAGGATTGAGCTCATCCATCTTGAACCTCTTGAGCATGTCTTGAGTGTATTTATCTTGATTGATGAAGGTACCTTGACTTCGTTGCTTGACTTCGAATCCAAGGAAGAACTTCAACTCCCCCATCATAGACATCTCAAACTTATTTGTCATCAGAGTGGCAAACTCTTCATTGAAAACTTTGTTAGGAGAACCAAAAATAATATCATCAACATATAGTTGGCATATGAACAAGTTCCCTTTGACCCTCTTTGTGGAAATAGTGGGGTCAATTTTCCCAATTTCAAACCCACGGTCTTGCAACATCTCGGTAAGGTGCTCATACCACGCACGTGGGGCTTGTTTAAGGCCATAGAGAGCCTTATCGAGAACATATACATGATTGGGGAACTTGGGATCCTTGAACCCTGGGGGTTGCTTAACATATACCAACTCCTTAAGAGGACCATTAAGAAATGCGCTTTTAACATCCATTTGGTATAATTTAAAGTTATGATGAGAAGCATATGCAAGCAACATGCGAATAGATTCAAGGCGAGCAACAGGAGCAAAGGTTTCGCCATAGTCGATACCCTTGACTTGGGAGTAGCCTTGTTCCACCAATCTTGCCTTGTTACGAATGAAGACACCATTCGCATCTTGTTTTTTCGGAGATCCATTTAGTTCCAATGACATTGTGGTTCTCCTTTGGTCTTGGCACCAATCACCACACTTGGTTGCGCTCGAAGTTGCTGAGTTCATCGTGCATGGCTTCAACCGACTCCATGTCCTCGAGCGCATCTTGTACCTTGAGAGGCTCAATGCAAGAAACAAATTTGTGATGTTCACAAAAGTTTGATAATTTTCTACGAGTGGTTACCCCTCTTTTCAAGCTGTCGTAGATGTTCTCCATCAAATGTTGTTTATGTTCAAGCTTGGCAGCATTCTTGGCAGCTCGTCTCTCTAAGATTTACTCCATGGAAAGTTGAGGGACAACATCCAGAGGAGCATCTTCTTGATAATCTTTAGCGCCTTCGTGAGCTTGCTCTTGATCTTGAGCTTGCTCGGGGATGTGGACTTGATCTTGGGCATCACTTGGTGAGACACCATCATCAGTAGATTGATCTTGTCCATGAGGTAGAGGGCCTTCATTTTGTTCTTCGGAAGCGTGTGGGTATTGTGTCGGTGATGGTTCCACTTGAGTGGAACATTGTCCTTCTTCTTCGGCCACAAGGGGTTCCTCAACGGGTAGGAAGTGTCCCACACCCATTCTTCTTATGGCTTGGGGAGGAATTTCATCACCCACATCACAAAGTCCACTTTGCTCCACTTGGGAGCCATTATTTTCATCAAACTCTACGTTACATGTCTCCTCAATGAGTCCATTGGACTTATTGAGGACACGGTAAGCACGAGAGTTTGTAGCATAACCAACAAATATGCCCTCTTGAGCTCTAGGTTCGAATTTAGACAAACAAACACCTTTCTTGAGAATTAAACACTTACACCCAAACACCCTGAAGTACTTGAGATTCGGCTTGTTGCCGGTAAGAATTTCATACAGAGTCTTGTTCAAGCCTTTTTGGAGATAGAGCCGATTGGATGCTGACAGGCTGTGTTGATGGCTTCAGCCCAAAAATTGTACGGAGATTTGAATTCCGCCATCATGGTCCTTGCCGTGTCCATCAACGTCCGATTCTTTCTCTCGGCAACACCATTTTGTTGGGGGGTATAAGGTGCGGAGTATTGGTGCTTGATCCTCTCATCACTAAGGAACTCATTCAAGGTGTAGTTCTTGAACTCGGTGCCATTGTAACTTCTTATCATCATAATATTTGCCTCATGTTGTCATTGATATTCATTTGCAAAGTCGATGACGATTTGTTGAGTTTCACTCTTTCTCTTGAAGAAATATACCCAAGTGTATCTTGAGTAGTCATCCACGATCACCAAACAATAATTTCTTCCCCCAAGGCTATCAAAAGCTGGAGGACCAAAGAGATCCATGTGGAGGAGCTCCAAGGGCCTCTTCGAGTAAATGGTAGTCATGGGGCGGTGAGCAGTCTCATGTAGATTTCCTTCAATACAAGCACTGCAAGCACGATCTTTGGCAAAACTCACATTTTTTAGTCCAAGGACGTGATCCCCTTTGAGTAGACTTTGCAAAGATCTCATATTGACATGGGCTAGCCGGCGATGCGAGAGCCATCCCACATCAACTTTAGCCATTAGGCAAGTCGCGGTCTTAGTGGGTCGCTCCGAGAAGTTAACCACATAGAGATCGTTCTCGACATGCCCAACAAAGTCCACTTTAAGAGTCTTGCTCCACAAAAGTTCCATGGAGTCAACACCAAAGAAGGTACAAAAACCCATGAGTGCAAGTTGATGAACAGAAAGTAAATTGCATGCAAGGATCTCAACAAGCATAACATTCTCTATGGAGAGTTCCGGAGAGATTATCACCTTGCCAAGACCCAATAACTTTGAAATTGCATAATCACCAAATGAGACTTGGGTGGCCACGGATGAGTCGGGATGAACGTCCACCACCAAGTGCTTGCTTTCGGTCATATGATTTGTCGCTCCGCTATCGAGCAACCATGACACTCCTCCGGAAGAAAACCCCTACAACAGATCAATGTTTGGTTTTAGGTACCCATTCTTTAATGGGTCCTTTCATGTTAACAACAAGGGTCGTAGGAACCCAAATACACCATTCAATGTACTCATAAGTGGAACCAGCATATTTGGCATAAACATGCCCATCACTAGCACGGCATAAAACATAAGAGGGGTTAAAGTCGACGGCCTTTTTGGGGTGGGTGGTCTTGCCCTTCTTGACATTACCAACCACAACTTTGTCTTTCTTCTTCTCATGAGGACCATCTCCTACTCTTACAAAGGTTTCCTTGAGCAGTGGAACTTCCTTGGTTTTCACCTTATTCTTGTTGTTGTTGTTTTTAGTGCAAACCCAACCCCTTATTTTGCAAAAACTTCCTTTTGAATAATCAAAAGGTCATTGAGAGTCTTCTCGCCGTGGATACACGTCACCAGACTCTTTTCAAGCTGCTCTTTCAGCTTAGCATTTTCCTCCACAAGATGTGCATGCTCACAACACGGGTTAGTAGCAGATTCATTATTAATTAGAACAAAAGGAGGACATGTGGCAGTTTCTTAGTGAGTTTTACTTGGAGTTGATCAAGCGACTCCTTAAGATAAGCATGAGCACACTTCAATGCCTTGTGAGCATTGTCAAGTGTGTCAAGATCAACCTTGAGTCGATCATGGCCAATCCCAAGTGCAACCTTTTCAGACTTGAGCACACGGTTAAGAACAATAGCTTGATCATAATCTTTACGTAATTTAGCAGGGTCATCATTTTGTGACTCCTCAAGAGTCATACGAAGACCATGCTCTTCCTCAAGAGCAATAGATAGATCCGCTACCTCGTCGGCATAATCACGACTATGTCCTCTCAATTTCTTAAGACATTCTTCTTCAGACTCAATAGTGTCATTAGCCTCACCAAGTTGTTCCAAGAGAGCAACGAAGTGCTTCTTGGATTCTCCCTTGAGTTTACACAAGAACTTGTCAAACTCATTTTTACCCTGTTTCGCCTCCTCATGTTCATCCACGCAATATAAGAAAGACAGAGTTGAAGAAATAGAAGTCTTGATGTTTGAGGTTTTGGCGTTGGAGGTTACCTTGGTGATACCTTTTGCCATGAGGCATCTCGCGATGAGGTTCTCATTGGGGGCGTCAAAGAGAGACACCTTTGTTGGGGTAGAGGATGCAATTGCCACAGATACCATTGCCATTCCTTCACCACTTGTGTCTTCGTCATCAACATCATCATCCGAGGCATACTCTTCTTGAGCCACCAATACTTTGTGAGGAGCCTTCTTGGTGAAGTTGGTCTTGTTGGGGAAGGACTTGGCCTTATCTTTGCGAATGAGCTTGCCACCATTGTCTTCCCTATTCTCATACGGGAAATCCACCACAAAGTGACTCACATTTCCATAGTTGTAGCAGGTCCTCACACGTTTCTTCCCCTTTGACCCATTTGAGTTGTTCTTGGAGAAGTTGGGCCTTTTGTTTTTCTTGTTGCCCCAAAATTGCTTGGAGGCAAGAGCCATGTGCTCATGATAAGCATATTTGGTGCCCTCGGGGCAACCCTCTTCTTCTTCTTCCTCTTGACTGACCTTGGCCTTCAAAGCAAGGTTGGGGGTGATTTCTTTGACCATTGCACGTGAGCGAGAGCATTGTCAGCTTTCATGTTCAAGATGTTCATTGCAATAAATTCATCCAACACATCACCAGAAGACAAGGTGTGAAAGTCCGGTCTTTGACAGATGACAGCGGACATGGCCTTGTTGTAGGGCATGATAGCCTGCAGAAACTTATTCTTGATCCAAGTATCATCCACATCCTTGCTGCCATGATCTTTGAGGGCAATGGCGAGAGCAGTCACCCTTCTATAGAGCTCACGCGGTTCCTCATCCTCTACCATTACAAACTCATCTGACTGATCAAGGACAACTTCATAGTTTAACCGTCGAATGCTTGAGCTGCCCTTGTACATGGATACAATGTGTTCCCAACACTCTTTAGCAACAGTGAAGGGACGCAGGTGAGGTAGGTCTTCAGTAGTAACAACAGCTTGGCGTATGAACAAGGCGGAAGAATTTAGCTGTTTATCCGCTTCTTCTCTTGGAGTGAGGTTGTGTGGATCACGAGGGTAGCATATTTCTTCATTGACTCTCATGAGATGAATTGAGTTGAGATCCAAATGAGACTTGATACTGAAAAACCAATTATCAAAATCACTCTTAACAAGTTCAGGAGGAGGACCGTGATTAACTATATGAGGTGGGTGCATCGGTCCTCCATAGACCACGGGAGGGGGAACCGAGGCAAAGCTCCCTGGCCCATTAATTCCTTGAGAATGATTATCCTTATCAGCACTAGCCCCCTCCTTACCGGAGTTGACATCCCATGTCAAGTTAGTGGGATTAACCACTTGCACCGTATCGGTGGAAAGTTTAAGAGTATCAAGGAATTCTTTGAACATGGATTTGACCTCGGTCATCATGGAATATTTGAGAGAGGACATGGCCTCATTCAAATCCTCGTGAGAGACCGTGTTCACTCCCACGTCCTCGGGAAGATCTACCAACCACTCATCTTCGCCAGCCATACTCTTCGGGTGGTGAAACCCTTAATAAAGAGACGTGGCTCTGATACCAATTGAAAGGATCGATGTGGTTGACTAGAGGGGGGTGAATAGGCAAATAACATTTTTTAACTTTTCTTTAACAAATTAGGTTTAGCAAAAAATAGATTGGCTAAATATGCAACTAGGGGAGCAAACTATATGATGCTAAACACAACAACAAGATAAGCAAGCAAGATAAACAATATATGTAGCTTGCACAAAGTAAAGGTAAGAAGTAACCACAAGTGGAACCGATGGAGACGAGGATGTGTTACCGAAGTTCCTTCCTGGTAAAGGGACGTGCGTCTCCATTGGAGTGGTGTGGAGGCACAATGCTCCCCAAGAAGCCACTAGGGCCACCGTATTCTCCTCACGCCCTCACACAATGCGAGGTGCCATCATTCCACTAGTGGTGATCTTGAAGGCTGTGACGGAACCTTTACAAACAAGGTTGGGGCTATCTCCACAACTTAATTGGAGGCTCCCAACGACACCACGAAGATTCACCCATGTGGCTCCGAGGTGACCTCAACCGTCTAGGGTGCTCAAACACCCAAGTGTAACAAGATCCGCAAGGAATTAGTGGGGGGGATCAAATTTCTCTTGGTGGAAGTGTAGATCGGGGCCTTCTCAACCAATCCCTAGAAAATCAACAAGTTTGATTGGTTAGGGAGAGAGATCGGGCAAAAATGGAGCTTTTGAAGGGAAGAGGTGGTCTTCTTGAGGAAGAAGACCCCCTTTAGATGGTGGGGGGAAAGATCCAACCATTATCCCCACTCTCAGCATGCGCATTGCGATACTACTGCACAAAGCCATGGTACTATCGCAAGGGACTACGGTACTACCCCTGCAGGGTGTGATACTACCGCTCGGACAGTAGAGACCAGACGAAGATCTATTGCACGGGGCAACGAGCGGTAGAACCACCGGAGAGGTACTACCGCACTCCATTATGGTACTACCGCATGGTACAAATGATCTGGCATAGGAGATGCACGGAAGTAAAAAATTACTTCCATGCCTACCTTCGCTAAGGGCGGAGCTATGCAAAAGTCCAGCATGGCAGTACCGGACAAAAATCACGGTACTACCGCTTGAGGGTGGATGTAAAAAATTACATCCACACCTACTACCGCAAGCGCATGCAACAGATGCTGGGAAAAGCGATACTACCACTCACAGGAGCGGTACTACCACTCACAGGAGCGGTACTACCGCTGCTCTTAGCGGTACTATCGCATGCCACAAAAGCCTCCATCGAAACGAAGGAAAGGTGGTGCAAAATAATACATGTGTACGTGTTGATTCCATCCAAACCTTTCCGAAGCGGACCCCCTCTAAATAGTATGGCTTTCCTATGACTCAAATCCACCGAAAAGAAATGTAGAGAACAACCGTCTTTGATAGACTCCGAGGGGCACCGAATCGTCTTGTGCCTAGACATGAGATATCTGAAATGCTCAATGCACACAATTAGTCTGCTAAAGCATAGTCATCAATCACCAAAACCACTTAGGGAGAAATATTGCCTTACACATGTGCAATGTCTTTACTTTCCGCTGCTATACTTGTTGACTTGCATGTGTAGGGTGTGCTAGACTTGCTATAATTGCTAAAATCTGCCAACACTTAACGTTGCACCTTGTGTAGATTTTAAAATCCTGCTAGTAGTCTATTCACCCCCATCTAGACATACTCTTCTAGTGATCCCACAATAGGTATCAGATCATTGGTCTCCATTGCTTTGGTTTCATCACTATGGAGGAAGATGGATTGTGTCTAGTGTGGAGAGTTTGTATTGTAGAGTGCCCATTCTTGATGGAGAGTACTATAGTCGATGGAAGAATGCCATGATTGATCTATTTGATAAATTCCATTTGAGATAACATATTGAAAATCCCTATGTGCTCCCCATTGATGAATTTCATCCCACACACGAAGAGAGGAAATTGGCATGCTTGGTAACCTTAGAACTGTTAGTCTTATTGTTAGAGGTTTACCAAGATTTGTGCTTTCTCAATTTAAGAACTTTCCATGTGCTTATATGTTGTGTAATGATTTGGAGAAACGATATCCAAATCTTACATTAAGTAATATTGATGAAATTCTTCATAAAACTGTTGCTTTTCACAAAATGAAGCCTAGTGATCCAAACTTTGATAAATGCCTATTTGAGCTACGTGATCTTATGCGTGCTAAAGGAGATGTCACAACTATCAACAACATTATTATTGAAGCCATTCACATTCATAAACTTGAACATTTTCATGGTTACGATTCTAACGAGTCTCTGGGTTTCTATGACGAGGAGATTCCACCAAATGGTGATAATGAAGAACATGGCTACTATGATGAAGATGAGTTGTTCGACATCGAGCATGAAAAAGATCATGAAGAATCTAAGTCTAATGGCAAACTTCAAGGATTACATGTCCGGTAGAAAAGAGTGGATTCTCGACAGTGGATGCAAGGATCACATGATTGGTGATAAAGACATGTTCCAAGAGATCACGCCTAATCAAGGTCCTCGGAGGTATGTGGCCTTTGGAGACAACTCTAAGGGTAAGGTACTTGGCCTTGGTAAGGTGGCCATATCTCATGGTATCTCCATTCAAAATGTGATGCTTGTTGAATCCCTTGGCTACAATCTTCTTTCTGTATCTAGACTAGCAGACTTCAGTTTCAATGTGCTATTTACCAAAGTAGATTGCCAAGTGTTTCGCTTTGATAATCATAAAATTGCCTTTACTGGTATTCATAGAGGTGATCTATACATTGTTGATTTCACTAAAAAGGCCCAACCTCATACTTTTCTTATTGCAAAATCTTCTAAAGGTTGGCTATGGCATAGAAGGCTAGGACATGTAGGCATGCGCAATCTAGATAAGCTTATAAAGGGCGAACACATTCTTGGTGTTAAAGATGTTATCTTTGACAAATATAGGCTTTGTAGCGCTTGTCAAGCAGGAAAGCAGGTAGGTGGAAGTCATCCGGTCAAGAACATCATGACCACTAGGAGACCACTCGAGTTATTTCATTTGGATCTTTTTGGTCCCAATGCTTACAAGAGTCTCAGTGGAAACTCTTATGGTCTAGTTATAGTTGATGATTTTTCCAGATTTACATGGGTATTCTTTCTTGATGATAAGTCGCGGGTACAAAAGATCTTCAAGAACTTTGCATGCACAGCGCAAAATCAATTTGAAGTGAAGATCAAGAAGGTTCGAAGCGATAACGGATCGGAGTTCAAGAACACTCATGTGGATACCTTTCTTGACGAAGAGGGTATTTCACATGAGTTCTCGGCTACGTACACGCCTCAACAAAATGGAGTTGTTGAGAGAAAGAACCAAACCCTCATTGAGATGGCAAGAACGATGCTTGACGAATACAAGACGCCAAGACACTTTTGGGTAGAGGCCATGGAAACTGCATGTCATGCCACAAACTGACCCTACTTGCACAAGCTACTCGGTAAAACGGCATAGGAGCCTCTCATCGGTAACAAACCCCAAGTTGGAAACTTTCGGGTATTTGTCTCCAAGTGTTACATTGTTAATAAGCATCATATTTCTAAATTTTCTCCCCAATCTCATGAAGGTTTCCTACTTGGTTATGGATCAAACTCTCACACCTACCGTGTCTACAACAACTTCACTCGAAAAGTTGAAGAGACGGTAGATGTGAAGTTTGATGAATCTAATGGTTGGCTAGTCAAACAATTGCCAAATGATGTAGGTGATAAAGATCCTTTGGAAGCTATCCGAGATTTGCCCATTGGCAAGATTCGTCCCATGGAGGTGAAGGAAAGAACTTCATCAACCCAAGTGGAAGCTCCTACTTCGGATCAAGGCTACCGACAAAACGACATGGAAGCATCCACAAGTGGTACATGACAAGATGAAGGGGAGGAGGAAGTACATCATGAAGATCCACCACAACCTCCTTCACCACCACCTCAAGGAGATGAACACTTTGACAACAACGGAGATGAAGAAGAAGAAGAAGCTCCACCAACCAACAAGCCAAAGCTTCCCCGAGTTCGAGCACAAGTGACCAAGAACCATCCCCTAAACCAAATCTTTGGTGATATACAAACAGGGAGAATCACTTGCTCTAAAACTCGCTTGGCTAACTTATGTGAGCATTATTCTTTCATCTCTAGCATTGAACCCTTGAAGATTGAACAAGCTCTTGAAGACGCGGATTGGGTGAAGGCTATGCATGAAGAGCTTCACAACTTCGAGAGGAACAAAGTGTGGACACTCGTGGAGAAGCCCAAGGACGAGCAAAATATTATTGACACGAAATGGGTATTTCGGAACAAGCAAGATGAAGACGGTCAAGTCGTATGCAACAAGGTTCGCCTCAAAGCCCAAGGATATATGCAAGTGGAAGGTATGGACTACGATGAGACCTACGCCCCGTTGCTAGACTAGAAGCCATTCTAATTCTTCTTGCTTATGCCAATCACCATGATATCATGCTTTACCAAATGGATATTAAAAGTGCATTCTTAAATGGTGAGATTGAAGAAGAGGTCTATGTTAAGAAACCACCTGGTTTTGTAAATCCTAAGAAACCTGATTGCGTTTACAAACTTCACAAAGCTTTATATGGTCTTAAGAAAGCTCCTCGTGCTTCGTACGAATGTCTCATGAAGTTTCTTATTGAAAATGGATTTGAAATTGGCAAAATTAATGCAACCTTATTAACAAAGAGAGTTAATGGTGAATTATTTTTGTGACAAATTTATGTGGATGATATTATCTTTGGACCTACTAACCCACAATTTAGTGAGAAATTTGGAAGGTTGATGTGAGAGAAGTATGGGATGTCTATGATGTGTGAGCTGAAATTCTTCCTTGGTCTACAAATCAAGCAAATTAGAGAAGGTACATTCATCTCCCAAACCAAGTACACTAAGGACTTGATCAAGAAGTTCAACATGCAAGAGTGCAAAGGTATGAAAACTCCCATGCCCACTAGCAGACACGATGATCTCCCTATGGAGGGTAAACCAGTTGATCAAAAGTTTTATCGATCAATGATTGGCTCATTGCTATATCTATGTGCCTCCTGTCCCGATATTATGCTTAGTGTGTGCATGTGTGCCCGATGTCAAGCTGCACTTGAAGAGTGTCATCTTAAGCCTATGAAACGCATTGTGAGATACTTTATACATACACCAAACTTTGGCATTTGGTATCCCAAGGGATCTTTTAATCTTGTTGGATACTCCGACTCGGACTATGCCGGTGAAAATGTTGATAGAAAATCTACCTCGGGTACATGTCAATTTTTTGGTAGATCTCTTGTGTCTTGGTCCTCCAAGAAACAAAATTCGGTATCTCTATCTACCACCGAAGCTGAATATATTGCTGCCAGATCATGTTGTGCGCAGTTATTATGGATGACACAAACGCTTAAATATCATGGAATCTATGTTAAAAATGTGCTATTACTTTGTGACAATGAGAGTGCTATTAAGATTGGTCATAATCATGTGCAACATTCTCGAACCAAGCACATTCAAGTTCGGCATCATTTCATTCGTGATCATGTTGCCAAAGGAGATATTAATCTTAAGCATGTTCGTACTAACAAGCAATTGGCCGATATCTTTACTAAGCCACTTGATCAAAAAGTGTTTTGTCATTTAAGGAGTGAGTTGAACATCATTGATGCTTCAAACTTGAGCTAAGCTCACTCGGATGCATGCAAGGGGATGAGCTTTCTTATCTATTCCATGCTATTATTATCTTGAATATCATACATCTTGGAATTCTATGCTCCCGTGTCTTCCATCTAACCCTTTTGTAGGTACTTTTAAGAACATGAACGCACATTTGATCCCTTGGTGGTTTTGGTAATTTATAACAACATATAAGTCATTGAACTAATGATTCCATCAAGTATGTTTCAGGAAAAGTTCAATGATGGGTTGGCAAAAAGATATTGTGGAATACCCCAAGATGCAAGGAAGTGGATTGGCAAAGCTTCAAGCAAGAGGACTCTACATTTTATATTTGTGAGAAATCACTTTGAGTCCATAGGAAAGCCAATACTATTAAAAGGGGGTAAGATTTTGTTGATGAACAAAATGCTCATACATGCACAAGTGATAGTAACCAAACACACCCACAAACTCTCCCACCAAAGTTTGTCCACAGCTAAATACTCAAAATCGGTGCAACAAACATTCCACATTCAGTGCCACCGATACCAAACCCTAGACAAACTCAGCCAAACCCTAGCCACTTCGGTACAGCCGATTCCATACCGGTGCCACCAAGTTCAGGCTGCCAACTTTCTGTTATGCAAATTCATAGTTTCGGTCCCTCCGAGATTGTTGAATCGGCGTCACCGAGAATGGGCATTCTGAACGTTAGTCACCTTATCGGTCTAACCGATATTCCTATATCGGTCTCGCCGAGATTCAAAAGTTGCCACCTTTTAGTCACTTCGGTACCACCGATATTAACACATCGGTGTCACCGAGCCTGACTTATTGTGTGTAACGGCTGGATTTTTGGAGATGCCTATATATACCCCTCCACCACCACCTACTCGAAAGAAAAGCACTCAGAACCATTCCATACCTATCCTATCAGTTTTTTGAGAGAGAACCGCCTATCCTTGTGTTGAAGTCAAGATCTTCCACTCCAACCATATGGATCTTAATTTCTAGCCTCCCCAAGTTGCTTTCCATCAATCCCATCTCTTCTACCAAGCCATATCTGTGAGAGAGTGATTGTGTGTTGAGGAGTCTATCATCTTGAAGCAAAAGAGCAAGGAGTTCATCGACATTACCAAGCATATTACCTTTTGGAGGGTGGTGCCTCCTAGATTGGTTAGGTGTCACTTGGGAGCCTCCTACTTCGTGTTGTGGAGTGAACCAAGAAGTTTGTGAGGGCAAGGAGATCACCTACTTCGTGAAGATCTACCCCGAGTAAGGCTAGTCCTCCATGGACGTAGATAGTCATGGTATAACCAAGGTTGCTTCTTCGTGGAACCCTCCGTGGGTAGAGCCCTCCGTGGACTCTCGTGACCATTACCCTCCGTGGGTTGAAGACTCCATGAACATGGATGTACGATAGCACCACCTATCGGAACCACGGGAAAAATCATCGTGCACCAATTGTGTTTGCTATTCCTACCCTCTCTTTACATACATGTGCAATGTCTTTACTTTCCGCTGCTATACTCTTAGACATGCATGTGTAGGGAGTACTTGACAAACTATGAATGCTAAAATATGCCAAGAATTAAAATTGGGAAAAAATAGATTTTGATTTGGTCAAGTAGTCTAATCGCCCCCCCCCCTTCTAGACATACTTTCGATCCTACAAGTGGAATCAGAGCTTTGGTCTCACAACCTAGGAGAAGTATGGCATCGAGTGAGGGAAATTATCACCGTAGAGGTCCGTACTTTGATAGCACAAATTTTGCTAGTTGGAAGCACAAAATGAAAATGCATTTGTTTGGTCATAACCCTATCGTTTAGGTTGTTGTTCGTGTTGGCTTGCAAGGTGAATTCTTTGTGGAAGGAAAGGAATCCGATCGTGAAGCGACTGTGGATGAATTGAAGATGTTGCAACTCAATGCTCAAGCATGTGACATTCTCTTCAACTGCCTATGCCCCGAAGAATTCAACAAAATCAGCCGTCTTGAACATGCAAAAGAGATTTGGGATACATTGGTTGATATGCATGAAGGAACTGAGTCTGTGAGAGAATCCAAGTTGGAGGTTCTTCAAGGTCAACTTGACAAGTTCAAGATAAAGGATAGTGAAGGAGTCGTTGAGATGTACTATAGGCTAGCTCTCATCACCAATGAGATTGCCGGCTTAGGAAGCAAAGAAATGGCTGACAAATTCATCATCAAGAAGATACTTTGATCTTTGGATGATCGATATGACATTGTTTGCACATTGATCCAAATGATGCCCAACTACAAAGAACTCAAGCTAACGGAAGTGATTGGTAGAATTGTTGCTCATGAGATGACACTCAAAGACAAGGAAGAGCTTCACCACAAGTCTAGCGGTGCTTACAAAGCCACAAGTGATGCTCCTGCTACCTCAATCTATAACCTTGTCACAAATGAAGAGATAAGCCTCATGGTCAAGAAATTCAACAAGTTCTACAAGAATAGAAGCAAAGATCGAAGCTCCAACTCAAGACATGAAGAGAAGCATTCGTCAAGTCGTGACCGAAACTGCTACAACTGTGGGAAGCCCAGACACTACTCCAACGAGTGCACAGCTCCCTACAAACGAAGAGAAGAGTCACCAAGAAGACGAATCTCAAGAGATGAGTCACCTCGTAGAGAGAGAAGGAGTAGAGATGATCGTTATGAACGAAGACCCTCAAGGAGAAGCAAGGACTCGGAGAATAAGGACAAGTACACCAAGAGCTACTCAAGAAGGAAACATCAAGCTCATGTTGGTGAATGGGTTTCCGGCTCCGACTCCGACAACCATTCCGAGAGAAGCTATCACCCCAACTCCGACTATAGTCAAGATGAAGGTGTTGCCGGAATTGCACTAGTGACTACCAACTCCTATGATCTATTTGATTCACCAAATGAAGAGAGTGTAAGTTGCTTCATGGCTAAAGGCCCCAAGGTATCACACCCCGAGTATCTTGATTTCAATAGTGATGAAGATGACTTGTTAATTCAAGATGACTTGCTATTTGACAAAACTAGTAATGTTAGTCAAAATGAACTTGATAGTACTAACTCTAGTGTAGATAAGTCGTGTGATGATGATAAGTTGGAAATAGGACGACAAACTCAAGAACTAAAAACTCTTAAGTTAGCTCATGAGTCAACTCTAGAAGATCATAGAGAGCTTGTAAGGACACATGAGAAGCTACGCTTCGAGAAGCTCAACTTAGAGCAACAGCATGAGTTCCTTAATGCTATCAATGGCGATCTTCAAAAGAAGACTTCCTCTTATCTAGCCAAACGACTTGTCTTATCTACATTCATGCCACAAGTTAAGTCTAAGAAATCTAGTAACAAAGGAAAGAAAGGCTCTTCAACTAGTAGCAATAAAAATGATAAATCCAATGATATTGCTTCTAGTAGTTCTCTTGATCCCACTAACTCTTATCTTAGCCAAGTTACACTTGAGCAAGAAAATGAACTCTTGAAAGGGATTATAGAGAAAGGTATCTACAAGAGTCTTGAAGGATGCAAACATTTTGAGGAGATTGTACACAAGCATGGAGGATACCGGAAGAATCATGGTGTTGGCTACTTCAGTGCTAATGGAGTTGAATGGGAAGAAGGTCAATACCCCAATCCCAAGTTTGTTCCTCAAAAGGAGAAGTATGAAAATACTAATCCCAAGGGAACAAAAGCTCAAGATGACCTTCCACCACAAGACACCATGCTCAAGGACAAGAACAAGCTTCAAGAGGACTATGACTCATATGAAGATGAATCCCAAGCTTTGGTAAAGTGGGTTCCCAAGGATACTACAAGCTCAACCTCTACAACTGCTACTTCAACACCAAGGGTCCCCATCAACTTGATGTGGGTCCCCAAGAAGAAGAACTAGAGAGTTCTTGAGGGGTGACTCCTCCAATGAAATTCACTCATATTCATTATTGGCAAGAACTAGTTGCAAACAACATCAACATTATGCAATAGTTCAAGGAGTCACACATTCCCTCAAAGGTAAGCAAGAGACAAGGTAATCAACAAATCAATGGACATCATCACATATGCTTTGCACTCCATGTCCATAGATATCCTTGTATTTGTCTCTTCTGTGTTGGGACTAACCCATGTAGGTGAGAAGAGTAATGAAACAACAAGGATGCTCCCAACCCTTGGTGATCTTCATCAACCTTGAGAATCCACCACTACCTCACCAACATGAAGTCTTCATCAACAAAACCCAAGGTTAGTTTATCCCTCTTATGGGGGGATGTCACATCTAGGGGGAGCTTTACTCTAAGACTTGAGTTAAAGCATCTCATAAGAATATGACAACATTAAATGATTTATGTGAAAGTGGTAACCCCACTTGTGCTTAAACAATGAGTATGACCTATGATCAAGTATTCTTACTTGGCTCCTAAGTCAATATACTCATATATAGATGACTCCTTCATCGCCAAAGTGCTTGTTAGATGTTATTGTGTTTGTGCATGTTTGCCATGATTTCATTTGACATCTTATTGTGTGAGCATGTTTGTCTACATTTATTTACTCATTCGAGGATATCCAATTGTTGCTATTTGGCTTTTGATATTTATTTGCCAATTGGATATACAAGAATGCCTAGGACCACTTCTTTAGCTATCTATGCTTTCTCACCTCATACTCTATTCATGTTGCATCACAAAATTTGAACAAGTACCTTTGATCTCTCTGTGTGAGGAGCACTCGGAGTTCTGTATCGACAAGGACATACCATTTAAACCTCCCAAGTGCATCTCGGTGGAACCAACACCAAAATCTCGGTCAAACCGATTGCCTAGCATTGATCTGGATTTCTTGCCTCGGTACTACCGATTCCATATTCTTGGTTACCATGAGTTTCCCTGTCAGCTAACAATTGAGAAACTCGGTGACACCAAAAATTTAGAATCGGTGTCACCGACAGTATAGGGTATATATTCGGTGGCCCTGACAGTTCGAAAATTCATTCTTCAAACCGTCGTGCCCCAAGCCCTAAGCTGCCACAGAAGGACCCATGGTCGTCACCCTTGTCTTCCCACACTCCTCCATCATTGGGATCGCCGCCTTCGATGGAATCATCGGCCCCGTCGCCGCCGTAGCGGATCCGTCACCAAGCTAGGGTACGGATTCGGCCCCCTCTTGCGCTTCAACCTCCGATTCTTGCGCATTAGGGTTTCCCCATTATCTTGCCACTATTTGAGATCATTATATCCACAATATTAACTCCATAGTCTAGTGAATCAAAGAATTCTAGGTTTAGTTGCCCGTGAAATTGCATCTCGGTGATACCGAGTCAGAAATATCGGTTCCACCAATTGTTTTTTTGTGCTACTGAGGATAGAACTCGGTGAGACCGAGTGACAGTCTTCGGTCTGACCAAAACTATTGCCAAGTTTTGGTTAAGGGTTTTGGGAGTCTCGGCAGCACCGAAATGTTTGACTCGGTGACACCGAAATCCAATTTTGTTGTGAACTACATCTATAATTTTTCTGTTCAAACTTTCAAAAACCAGCTGAATATTTTGTGATGACTTATCCTATTCCACTCTTCTATACTCTATTCACAGGGTCAGCATGTCAGGGTCAGACAGTCAGAATTTTCTAGAGCAGGATGTTGACATGAGTTCAGGTACTAGCCCTGAGCCTAGTTCTTTTTTAGATCCAAGCACCCCCAGCTCCCATGGGTTGCCCAAGGCTGCCACTAGGGCCAGGAAGAAGCTGAATTCAGATGAGGAAGATTCAGACTTTGTGCCAGAGGAGGTTCTTGCCAAGAAGCAAGATAAGGCTGCCAAGAAGTAAGCAAATGAGGCCACCTCTTCCAGGAGGGTGGTCATTAAATCATATGCACCTCCTGAAGTTATGAGAGCACCTGAGAGTGCCAGAGCTACAATGACCATTGAACCCCCCCAAAGCAGTCTATGCCTAAGAAGGCAGGGGAGAAAAGGAAGGCCGGAAAGAGGAGACTCCATGTTACTGGCAGGCCTACATCTATGTATGAAGATCCAGAGGAGGAAGAGCCAGCTGCAAAGGCTCCTCCCAAGAAGATGGCCAAGAAACTTCTAGCTGATGCTATTCCCAACACTGGCACATCCAAGAGCACAAAATCCTAGAAGGTTGCTGCTGAAAAGCCTAAGAGGACATACAGGCAGATTCCAGCTTCTGAAAAGAACAAGGGAACTACCTCCAGAGTTGAGAATGATGATGACTTGACAACCTTGATGAAACTTAGACCACACCTTCCAGTACATAATGCCAGCTATCCACTTGCTAAAGATATGAAGAAGAGGAAAGACTCGGGTTTGAGGGCATGGAGAGCTATTGATCCATATGCCCAAAGTAAGAAGACAGCTGTGGACTACAGATTCTATACCAAAGAGCAACAGGATTTCTATGAGACTGTGCTTTTTGACAAGGGTCCAAATGTAAGTGACATGAGATATGTTGACTGGAATTTCATTAAGGAGAATGAGGACTATTTTCCAAGTATCCAAGACAATTTCCACTGCATTGGTTTGGATGAGTTTGTTGGCAGAGAATTTACTGCATGGAATGATGAAATGATCATGCAATTCTACTCCACTGCACATTTCTATGGAGATGGTAGGATTGTATGGATGACAGAAGGAGCAAGATATGAATCCATAGTTGATGAATAGGCTGCACTTCTAGGATTCCCATAGGTTCAGGATGGAGACTTGGATGTCTACACGGAATCCAAGGCGAGCCACAATGCCATGAAGGATATGTATAATCCTATCCCTGTAGACAAAGTGCAATCTCACAAGCTTGGATCCATATACTATCTTCAAGCTGGCCTCCGTACCATGAACACCATTTTGAGGCATACTTTGATGCCCAAGTCAGGAGATGACAAGATGATCCGAGGCTACTCCATCAACATGTTGATCCACCTTGACAAACACATCAGGATCAGAGTCATGGACTTGATTGTTGAGACAGTCAAGAGGGTTGTTGCTGATTAGAAGCACTCTTGCTTCTATGCACCCTATATCCAGATGCTCATCAATTCTCAGCTTGAGAAACACATATTTGCTCTTGACAGTCCCCATTTGCCCCTACAGCCAGATCTTGAGGATAACGTTGGTGATGGACCCAGATCATCCCACATCTACTACAGCTCAGACGGAGGCAGAGGCAGCTCGAGCCACTAGTTCTCAAGTCCCTAGATCCATAAATGAGCAAATGGATCTGTTGATATCATCAGTTCAGGGCATGCAAAAGGACATTAAGGGGATTCTGGACAACCAGAACAGTCTTGTGAGGATCTTTGAAACTAGGATCAAGACCCTTAATGATAAGGTGGACATGTTGACTAAGACAGTCATAGAGCTCCAAAAGGAAGTTGACTCAGTGCCTCTTCCTCACATTACTTCTGATGATGATGATGATGATGATTAGGATGGATCACCTCTCAGGACAGGCACACAGTTTCCTACTCGGGCCAGCCACTGTGCCAGCTCTAGACTTGAGGCCCTCTTCATCAGCTCCTACTGCTGTCACCTCAGCTCCTGCTCCATCAGCTCCAGTTCCTCCAGCTTCCACTCCAACTCCATCCATGACATTTGCAGAGATCTTCGCCGATGTTGTTCTCTCGAATCCTTCATCAACAACTGGAGGAGATCAGCCCAAGAATGCTTAGACATATGTCTTTGAACTTTTTGGTAACTTGTTGCCAAAGGGGGAGAAGTGTATATAGATCTTTAGGCTTCGAGTGAGAGAGCATTTTGGTGCTTATTGCTTTTCAAAAACAATTGTCTTTTGGTTGCTTGAGATACACTTTTTGTGTGATGCTACTACTTCCTATTATTTTAATGCTTTATGAGATGATCTTTCTACATTGCTTGATTGTGTTGTGCTATGATGTTCGCTCTAATTATTCTCGCACACCACCAAGATGTATGTGACATGGAAGAAGTGCCCCATGTACCTAATTGATTGTGCATTTGCATCCAAATGAAAATTCAAAATAATGCACAAATTTAGGGGGGGGCTCTTGCTTATCACATACTTCTCAAAGCGACGTTTATATTCATTGATTATATCATATGTTGAAAATTTGATCTATATGTTGTCATCAATTACCAAAAAGGGGGAGATTGAAAGCACATTTGCTCCATTAGTGGTTTTGTAATTTATAACAACATATAAGTCATTGAAGTAATGATTCCATCAAGTATGTTTCAGGAAAAGTTCAATGATGGGTTGGCAAAAGGAGATTGTAGAATACCCCAAGATGCAAGGAAATGGATTGGAAAAGCTTCAAGCTAGAGGACTCTACATTTTATATTTGTGAGAAATCACTTTGAGTCCATAGGAAAGCCAATACTATTAAAAGGGGGTAAGGTTTTGTTGGTGAACAAAATGCTCATACGTGCACAAGTGATAGTCACCAAAGACACCCACAAACTAGTGTTCTCGGCTCGCATCTCTGGTACAATCTAGCCTAGGACCAACACAGATCGTCGTTAAGTGCTTATTCAACATTGCATCTCTGAATTGATTACTGCTAATCTTTTGCTACCATATATTCTAAGACTTCCAAGCTCCAGATATTTATACACCGTGTATACATATGTTCACCTGGTAATCGCTTTACTCAATCTTCGGAGTAATTCGATACCGCTGGTTGCTAGTCACCACCTGCTGCATGGTAAGAACTTGTAAGAACTTGTAAAAACAAGTTAGACGTCCTCTAATTGTTGTTGCATGTTTTACGTGGCTGCTATGGGTATCTAGCAAGAACAATTCTCATCTACGCAAAAACCACAACGGTGATACACTAGTTGCTTTTCAACCTTCTCAAGGATCGCCTTTGTCGAATCCGATCCAACTAAAGTGAGAGAAACTGCCACCCGCAAGCCATCTAGGCAACAAGTTGCGTCGAGGGAACCGGTCTCTCGTAAGCATACGAGTAATGTTGGTCCGGGCCGTTTCATCTCACAATACCGTTGAACCAAAATCCGACCAAGAGAGGAAGCAATCTAAGCATCAACGCCCACAAACCTTTTGTGTTCTACTCGAGATCTCATCTACACATAGACCTAGCTCATGATGCCACTGTTAGGGAACGTTGCATGGGAAACAAAAAAAATCCTATGCACACGCAGATCTATCCATGGTGACGAGCATCTACGAGAGGGAGAGTGGATCTACGTACCCTTGTAGATCGCTAAGCGGGAAGCATTGAGAAACGCGGTTGGTGTAGTCAAACATCTTCACGATCCAAATCGCCGAGCGTCCTGCGATCACATCACGATCCGTCCCGCGATCCAATCATGATCCGTCCCACGAACTCATCACGATCTGTCTTGCGATCTCATCATGATCCATCCCGCGATCTCATCACGATCAGTCCCGTGAACTCATCACGAACCGTCTCGCGATCTTGTTCACGGTCCTTCCGATCTAGCGCCGAACGGACGGCACCTCCGCGTTCAGCACACATGCAGCTTGATGACGATCTCCACCGTCTTGATACAGCAAGAGGAAGTGGAGAGGGAGAAGAGTTCACCAGCAATGTGACGGCGCTCCGGTGATGGTGGTGGAGCAATTCCGGCAGGGCTTCGCCTAAGCACTGCGGAAATCCGATCTAGAGGAGTACCGGTGGAACGGGTAGCATGTGGCCTTAAAATCAAGTGCAAAACACCCAATACCTCCAGTATATATAAGAGGGAGGGAGGAGGAGGGCTTGCACACAAGGCAGCCCTACCTTGCCTCTTGCGCAAGGAGGATTGGAGGAGTCCTCCTCCAATCCTAGTAGGACTAGGATTGCTCCTTTCCTACTTGGAGTCTATTCCCACTTTTTGCGGCTTTTTTTTTTCTTTCTCAAGTCCAGCCACATGGGCCTCTTAGAGGACTTCCACCAGCCCACTAAGGGCTGGTTTCCATCCTCCCACAGCCCATGTAGCCTCTTGGGTCGAAATACCTCTCCCGATGGTCCCCCGGTACACTACCGGCACTCCCGGTACACTACCGATGAGCCCGAAACTTTTCCGGCGACCAAAATAGGACTTCCTATATATGAATCTTTACCTCCGGACCATTCCGGAGCTCTTCATGACGTCCGAGATCTCATCCGGTACTCCGAACAACCTTCGGTCACCACCATACATAACTCTATACTACCGAAACGTCACCAAACCTTAAGTGTGCAGACCCTGCGGGTTCGAGAACTATGTAGACATGACCGAGACACCTCTATGGTCAATAATCAATAGTGGGCCCTGGATGACCATATTGGTTCCTACATATTCTACGAAGATCTTTTATCGGTCGAACCTCTATGTCAAGGATTCAGTCAATCCCGTATAACGTTCCCTTTGTTCTTCGGTATGTTACTTGCTTGAGATTCGATCGTCGATATCTCCATACCTAGTTCAACCTCGTTACCGGCAAGTCTCTTTACTCGTTCCTTAATACAAGATCCCGTGGCTAACACTTAGTCACATTGCTTGCAAGGCTTTGTTGTGATGTTGTATTACCGAGTGGGCCCTGAGATACCTCTCCGTCACACGGAGTAACAAATCCCAGTCTTGATCCATGCCAACCCAGCAGACACCCTCGGAGACACCTGTAGAGCACCTTTATAGTCACCCAATTACATTGCGACATTTGATACACACAAGGTACTCCTTCGATATCTGTGAGTTGCATGATCTCATGGTCATAGGAACATATACTTGACATGCAAAAAACAATAGCAATAAACTGACACGATCATAAGCTACGTTTGTAGTTTGGGTCTTGTCCATCACATCATTTTTCTAATGATGTGATCCCGTTATCAAATGACATCTCATATCCATGGCTAGGAAACCTTAACCATCTTTTGATCAACGAGCTAGTTCACTAGAGGCATACTAGGGACATTGTGTTTGTCTATATATCCACACATGTATCCATGTTTCCAATTAATACAATTATAGCATGGATAATAAAGGATTATCATGAACAAGGAAATATGATAATAACTAATTTATTATTGCCTCTAGGGCATATTTCCAACAGTCTCCCACTTGCACTAGAGTCAATAATCTAGTTCACATCACCATGTCATTTGCATTGTTATGAATCTAACACCCAATGAGTTCTGGGGCTCGATCATGGTTTGCATGTGAGAGAGGTCTTTATAGTCAATGGGTCTGCGACATTCAGATCTGTGTGTACTTTGCAAATGTGTATGTCAAACCGTAAACACTGCTACCACACTCCACTTGGTACTATTCCAAATGGCTGCTTCACTATACGTATCCAGATTGCTACTACGAGTCATCCGGATTGGTGTTAAAGCTTGCATCGACGTAACTCTTTACGACGAACTCTTTATCACCTCCATAATCGAGAAACATCTCCTTAGTTTTTAGTTACTAATGATAATCTTGACTGTTGTCCAGTGATCCACTCCTGGATTACTCTTGTACCCCTTGACGGACTCATCGCAAGGCACACACAGGTGCGGTACACAACATGGCATACTATACAGAGCCTATGGCTAAGGCATAGGGGACGACATTCGTCCTTTCTCTTTCTTCTGCCGTGGTCGAGCTTTGAGTCTTCACTCAACTTCATACCTTACAAAGCAGGCGAGAACACTTCTCTCTGACTAATCCATTTTGAACTCTTTCAAAATCTTGTCAAGGTATGTACTCATTGAAAGTCTTATCAAACATCTTGATCTATCTTTATAGATCTTGATGCTCAACAATTAGGTAGCTTTATCCAGGTCTTCCTTTGAAAAACTCTTTTCAAACAACCGTTTATGCTCTCCAGAAATTCTACATCATTTCCGAATAGCAATATGTCATCCACATATACTTATCGGAAACTCTATAGTGATCCCACTCACTTTATTGCAAATACAAGTTTCTCGTAAACTTTGTATAGACTCAAAAACTTTGATCACCTTATCAAAGTGTATATTCCAACTCCGAGATGCTTGCTTCAGTTCATAGAAGAATCACTGAAGCTCGCACACCTTTTGGCATCCTTAGGACTGACAAAACCTTCTGGTTGTATCTCATACAACCTTTCCTTAAGGAAGGAAACGATGTTTTGGCATCCATCTGCCAGATTTCATAATTGAAAAATGCAGCAACTGCTAACATAATTCGAACAGACTTTAGCATCGCTACGAGAGAGAAAGTCTCATCGCAGTCAACTCTTTGAACTTGTCGTAAACTACTTTGCAACAAGTCGAGCTTTACAAATGGTAACATTTACCATCAGCGTTTGTCTTCATTTTAAAGATCCATTTGTACTTAACGACCTGCCATCCAACGAGCAAGTCCACCAAAGTCTATACTTGGTTTTCATACATGGATCCTTTCTCGGATTTCATGGCCTCTAACCATTTGTTGGTTTCCGGGCCCATCATCGCTTCTCCATAGTTCGTAGGTTCATCGTTGTCCAACAACATGACCTCCAAGACAGGGGTGTCATATCGCTCAGTAGAAGTACACATCCTTGTCGACCTACAAAGTTTGATAGTAACTTGATCCGAAGCTTCATGATCATCATCATTAACTTCCTCTTCAACTGACGTAGGCTTCACAGAAACATCTTTCTGTGTTGCGCCACTTTCTGGTTGAAGTGGAGGTTCAACAACCTCATCAAGTTCTATTTTCCTCATAGGTCGACAGTAACTTGATCCGAAGCTTCATGATCATCATCATTAACTTCCTCTTCAACTGACGTAGGCTTCACAGAAACATCTTTCTGTGCTGCGCTACTTTCTGGTTGAAGCATAGGTTCAATAACCTCACCAAGTTCTATCCTCCTCCCACTCAATTCTTTCAAGAGAAACCTTTTCTCGAGAAATGACCCAGTTTGAGCAATAAACATTTTATGCTTGGATCTGAGATAGAAGGTTCACCCAACTATTCTTAGGGTATTCTATGAAGATGCATTTGTCCGCTTTGGGTTCGAGCTCATTAGGTGAAAACATTTTCCACACAAGCGTCATAGCCCCAAGCATTAAGAAATGACAGCTTAGGTTTCTATCAAACCATAATTCACACGGTGTCATCTCAATGGATTTAGATGGTGCCCTATTTAAAGTGAATGTAGTTGTCTCTAATGCACAACCCCAAAATTATAGTAACAAAATGATAAGAGACATCATAGCATGCACCATATCCAATAGAGCATGACTATGACGTTCGGACACATCATCACACTATGGTGTTCCAGGTGGCGTGACTTGTGAAAACAATTCTAACATTGTCTAAAGTTGTATGCCAAACTCGTAACTTAGATATTCACCTCCATGATCATATCGCAGACATTTTTATCTTCCTGTCACGATGATCTTAAAACTTCACTCTGAATTTGCTTGAACCTTTCAAACGATTCAGACTTGTGTTTCATTAAGTAAATATACACTATATCTACTCAAATCATCAGTGAAGGTAAGAAAATAACGATATTCACCGCACGCTACAAGACTCATTGGATTGCATACATCAACATGTATCATTTCCAATAAATCACTTGCCCGCTTCATCAAAACAGAAAACGGGGTCCTTTAGTCATCTTCACCAAGAGGCATGGTTCGCATGTCTCAACCGATTCGAAATCGAATGAGTCCAAAGATCCATCAGTATGGAGTTTCTTCATGCGCTTTATACCAATATGACATTTAGCGGCAGTGCCACAAGCATGTGGTACTATCATTATTAACTTTGTATCTTTTTGGCATTAATGTTATGAACATGTGTATTACTACGATCAAGTTTCAACAAACCATTCTTACTCGGTGCATGACCGTTGAAGCTATTATTCATGTAAACAGAATAACCATTATTATCTAATTTAAATGAATAACCGTGTTGCAATGAACATGATCTAATCACGTTCATGCTCAACGCAAAAACACCAAATAACATTTATTTAGGTTCGTCACTAATCTCGAAGGTAGAGAGAGCGTGCGATGTTGATCACATCAACCTTGGAAACATTTCCAACACACATCGTCACCTATCACTTAGCTAGTTCTCCATTTATTCTGTAGCTTTTATTTTGAGTTACTAACATTTAGCAATTGAACTGGTATCCAATACCCAGGTGCTACTAGGAGTACAAGCAAGGTACACATCAATAACACGTATATCAAATATACTTCTGTCGACGTCACCAGCCTTCTTATCTACCAAGTATCTAGGGTTGTTCCGCTTCAGCGACCTCTCTCCTCATAATTGAAGCACTTAGTCTCGGGTTTGGGTTCAATTTTTGGGTTGCTTCACTGGAGCAGCAACTGACTTGCCATCCATGAAGTTTCACTCCTTGCCCTTGCCCTTCTCGAAACTAGCGGTTATACTAACCATCAACACTTGATGCTCCTTCTTGATTTCTACCTTCGCGGTGTCAAACATCACGAACAGCTCAGGGATCATTAATTCTATCCCTGGCATTTTATAGTTCATCACCAAGTTCTAGTAGCTTAGTGAAAGTGACTTGGAGAACTATATCAATCACTATCTTATCTGGAAGATGAACTCCCACTCGATTCAAGCGATTGTAGCACCCAGACAATCTGAGCACATGCTCAATTATTGAGCTATTCTCGTTCATCTTGCAGGCAAAGAATCTTGTTGGAGATCTCATTATCTCGCAACACGGGCACGAGCCTGAGATCCTAATTTCAGCTCTTAGAACATCTCATATGTTCCGTGACGTTCAAAACATTTCGAAGCCTACATTCTAAGCCGTAATGCATGACGCACTAAACTATCAAGTAGTCATCAGCACGTACCTGTCAGATGTTCACAACATCTACAGACAACGCTAGAGGGGTTGGCGCACCGAGCGGTGCATTAAGGACATAAGCCTTCTGTGCAGCAACGAGGACAATCCTCAGATCACGGATCCAATCCGCAATATTGCTACCATCATCTTTCAACTCTATTTCTCTAGGAACATATAAAAATTCAAGGGAGCTACAGCGCGAGCAAGTAATCTACAACATAATTTGCAAAGACACTACTGACTATGTTCATGATAATGAGTTCAATTAATCATATTACTTAAGAACTCCCACTCAAATTGACATCCCTCCGGTCATCCGAGTGATACATGATCCAAATTCACCAACTCAAGTCCGATCATCAGGTGAGTTGAGGTGGTTACAATGGTGAACATCATCATGTTGATCATATCTACTATATGACTCATGTTCGACCTTTCGGTCTCTTGTGTTCCGAGGCCATGTCTGTACATGCTAGGCTCGTCAAGTTTAACCCGAGTGTTCTGCGCGTGCAACACTCGCTTGCACCCATTGTATGTGAACGTAGAGTCTATCATAGCCGATCATCACGTGGTGTCTCAACACGACGAACTTTCGCAACGGTGCACACTCGAGGAGAACACAATTTATCTTGAAATTTAAGTGAGGGATCACCTTATAATGCTACCGTCGTACTAAGCAAAACAAGGTGCATAAAAGGATTAACATCACATGCAATTCATAAGTGACATGATATGGCCATGAACTTGTGCTTTAGATCTCCATCTTGAAAGCACCGGCATGATCTCCATTGTCACCAGCACGACACCATGATGTCCATCATCTTGATCTCCATCAACGTGTCGCCATCGGGGTTGTCACGCCCTGCATGCTTATACTACTATTCTACCGTATAGCGATAAAGTAAAGCATTACATAGCGCTTAATGATTGACACGCAGGTCGTGATTGACACGCAGGTCATACAATAATTAAAGACAACCCTATGGCTCCTGTCGGTTGCCGTACTCAACGACATGCAAGTCGTGAAATTCTATACATCACATGATCATCTCATACATCACATATATCACATCATGTAATTGGCCATATCACATCACAACATACCCTGCAAAAACAAGTTAGACGTCCTCTAATTGTTGTTGCATGTTTTACTTGGCTGCTACGGGTATCTAGCAAGAACAATTCTCATCTACACAAAAACCACAATGGTGATACACTAGTTGCTTTTCAACCTTCTCAAGGACCGCCTTTGTCGAATCCGATCCAACTAAAGTGAGAGAAACTGCCACCCGCAAGCCATCTAGGCAACAAGTTGCGTCGAGGAAACCGGTCTCTCGTAAGCGTACAAGTAATGTTGGTCCGGGCCGCTTCATCTCACAATACCGCTGAACCAAAATCCGACCAAGGGAGGAAGCAATCTAAGCATCAATGCCCACAAACCTTTTGTGTTCTACTCGAGATCTCATCTACACATAGACCTAGCTCATGATGCCACTGTTGGGGAACGTTGCATGGGAAAAAAAATCCTACACACACGCAGATCTATCCATGGTGATGAGCATCTACAAGAGGGAGAGTGGATCTACGTACCCTTGTAGATCGCTAAGCGGTAAGCGTTAAGAAACGCGGTTGGTGTAGTCGAACATCTTCACGATCCAAATCGCCGAGCGTCCCGTGATCACATCATGATTTGTCTCGCGATCCAATCACGATCCGTCCCGCGAACTCATCATGATTCGTCCCGCGATCCAATCACGATCCGTCCCGCAAACTCATCACGATCCATCCCGCGATCTCATCACGATCCGTCCCGCGATCCAATCACGATCCGTCCCGCGAACTCATCACGATCCGTCCCGTGATCTCATCATGATCCGTCCCGCGATCTCATCATGATCCGTCCCGTGAACTCATCACGAACCGTCTCGCGATCTTGTTCACGGTCCTTCCGATCTAGCGCCGTACGAACGGCACCTCCGCGTTCAGCACACGTGCAGCTTGATGACGATCTCCACCGTCTTGATCCAGAAGAGGAAGTGCAGAGGGAGAAGAGTTCACCGGAAGCGTGACGGCGCTTCGGTGATGGTGGTGGAGCAATTCCGGCAGGGCTTTGCCTAAGCACTGCGGAAATCTGATCTAGAGGAGTACCGGTGGAACGGGTAGCACGTGGCCGTAAAATCAAGTGCAAAACACCCAATACCTCTAGTATATATAAGAGGGGGGGAGGAGGAGGGATGGCGCACAAGGCAGCCCTGCCTTGCCTCTTGCGCAAGGAGGATTGGAGGAGTCCTCCTCCAATCCTAGTAGGACTAGGATTGCTCCTTTCCTACTTGGGAGTCTATTCCCACCTTTTGCGGGTTTTTTTCTTTCTTTCTCAAGTCCAGCCGCATGGGGCTCTTAGAGGACTTCCACCAGCCCAATAAGGGCTGGTTTCCACCCTCCCACAGCCCATGTAGCCTCTTGGGTCGAAATACCTCTCTCGATGGTCCCCCGGTACACTACCGGCACTCCCGGTACACTACCGATGAGCCCGAAACTTTTTCGGCAACCAAAATAGGACTTCCTATATATGAATCTTTACCTTCGGACTATTCCGGAGCTCCTCGTGACGTCCAAGATCTCATCCGGGACTCCGAACAACCTTCGGTCACCACCATACATAACTCTATACTACTGAAATGTCACCAAACCTTAAGTGTGCAGACCTTGCGGGTTCGAGAACTATGTAGACATGACCGAGACACCTCTACGGTCAATAACCAATAGTGGGCCCTGGATGACCATATTGGTTCCTACATGTTCTATGAAGATCTTTTATCGGTCGAACCTCTATGTCAAGGATTCAGTCAATCCCGTATAACGTTCCCTTTGTTCTTCGGTATGTTACTTGCCCGAGATTCGATCGTCGGTATCTCCATACCTAGTTCAACCTCATTAGCGGCAAGTCTTTTTACTCATTCCGTAATACAAGATCCCGTGGCTAACACTTAGTCACATTGCTTGCAAGGCTTTGTTGTGATGTTGTATTACCGAGTGGGCCTGAGATACCTCTCCGTCACACTGAGTAACAAATCCCAATCTTGATCCATGCCAACCCAACAGACACCCTCGGAGACACCTGTAGAGCACCTTTATAGTCACCCAGTTACGTTGCGATGTTTGATACACACAAGGTACTCCTCCGATATCTGTGAGTTGCATGATCTCATGGTCATAGGAACATATACTTGACATGCAGAAAACAGTAGCAATAAACTGACACGATCATAAGCTACGTTTGTAGTTTGGGTCTTGTCCATCACATCATTTTTCTAATGATGTGATCCCGTTATCAAATGACATCTCATGTCCATGTCTAGGAAACCTTAACCATCTTTCGATCAACGAGCTAGTTCACTAGAGGCATACTAGGGACATTGTGTTTGTCTATATATCCACACATGTATCCATGTTTCCAATTAATACAATTATAGCATGGATAATAAAGGATTATCATGAACAAGGAAATATGATAATAACTAATTTATTATTGCCTCTAGGGCATATTTCCAACAGTTGGGTCATTCACTGGTTATGCCTCGGTTTAGTGGAGCGAATATTGTCGGTTACACCCTGATTATATACCTGCTACTTGGGATGATTCGAAACTTGCTATGAGACACACATTCATCCTTGATTATTATACTCGTGACATGATTAACAAGTTAAAACATTTAAAACAAGGTATTGACACTATAAGAAATATTATGATGATTTACAAACGACCTTTCTGTATTCCTCATTAGAAGAAAGTGAACAAGATTTTATGGATAGATTTTGGGGAGGGTTAAATTGTGATATTCAGGAGATACTAATTCAATAAAAATGTTATCCTATGGATCATTTCTTTCGTCTTTCTTTCAAGTTTGAATGGGAAATAAAATGATGTGTTGCCCACAAAGAGAACAAGCGCATGCTGCACATTCCCAGAGTTGATATGATTGCTCCTTTAACTACTAGGAGAACTATGACAACCACATCCGTTGTTGTGAGGACTACATCACCTTCACCCTATGAGACATCACCACCAAGAGTGCCTACATCATCAGAGTTAATCATAAGAGGTAATGACAAAAGTACTGATCTTCCACCTCCACATGAGTATGATAAATGCCTTGTCAATTAAATGCACCATGTAATGAGGTATCCACTACTTTGATCACACCACCCATTTTAGAGTACTATGTAGATGATTTGACTTTGCCATGTGATCGAACAACTGCAATATCAACAATGTCGTGTGCACCCATTGAATTAACTATTATCGCGAAAAAATCATGTGAATCTAGAAATAAATCAGATTTGGACCAAATACGTTTGAAAATAATTGTGGCAATGTTTAAGCATTTTGATATGACCTCTAATCTTGGTGGTAATTCTATGTCAAATGACTTGTTGCATGTTTTTTTATTTAAGCATGTTGTAGCATGTAAATTTCAAGCAATTAAAGTTTATTTACCAATGTTGGTATCGTTTAATGATGAACATTGTCGGTCTTTTTATATGAATAAGGGCTTCACTTATAAGTACAAACTGAGTTGCCATATTTTCATGCCTTCTACTTCTTGTGATAATATTTTGGCTTTATATTTCATACCTTATGAAAGTTACTCATCTATACATGTGTCATATGTGCAAAAACCAAGGGAAGTAAAAATGGATAACATATAAATCTACAACATGTACACCTTGTCTCTTTTGTTAGCCACATTTCAGATTAAGTAATACCGAGGACGCTTTGTTTGCAAGAAGGGGAGGATGATGAGGACATGGCTACCTTGTATATGATCGCAAATGTTGCATATGCGTATTTATTTGAGGTGATTTCTGATAAAATTTATGCAATAATTTATTTATACTAGACAGAACAAAATTACTTCACCTCTTTTTGTTTCATGCCCTATTGCAGAACTACCAGACACTTATACAATCCACATATGAAGATAAGGAAAAAAAGAATGTTTACATGATGTTCAAGAAGTTTTCTCACGTCACTTTTGACTCAAGAGAAGATAGAATCCAAGTCTCTCACGTTCTGGACTTAGATTCAAACTACATAGACATACCTGTGTCAAAACTCCAACAACTTTTGCATCCAGACTCCAAATTGGGTGATTCTTTTTTTGTTGGAAAGTAGATTTCATGAAATTTTTAACCCAGCTGGATTCACCTTCAAATTCGTCCGGAGTATGGACATATTTACGAAACAATATGACGCTACAGCAGAATCTGAGTCAAACTACAAGTCCAAAGGTGTTGCATCACCTCCACTTGGGTCCATGGGCCTTGTATGACCTAGGGTTAGTTATAGGCTGCCTTGGGACACCCTATCACCTCCATGGCTTCCACCCCTTGCTTCTATATAAGTAGATCAATTTAGTAGATTTCCGCTTGGGATTTGTTTTTTTTAAGTTAGCCATTGCAACTTCGTGTACTTCGTTTATTTACAACAACCAGACTAAGATCGTTTTCGGATCCTCAATTTTATCACTACACTAGCAGGATGCTCGTGCGTTGCCACGGAGCCACATATGAGGTGGTTAGATAACATCATTGTTCTTGTGGCTGTTGCGTGGTTTATAATTATACTAAAAGATGGCAAAAATACGGCGAGAGGCATGGTGCATCAAAAAAAATTCAAATGACCATAGTAGGTAGGAAAGAGAAACTAAAACCAATATTGATTTTGAGTTGAAGTCACTTTTGTGTTTGCTATTTGTGCTTTTTACAGAAAAAGTTGGTCTCACATGAAAATAGTGTATTTGTTTATTATGATAGACCCACATATAAGTAAAGTACATTTGTTTATATGTCTCTGGGAAGGTTGGTAGTTTTACATGTGTGGATGCGTATATTTGTTTATTTCGAATGGATGTTGTGCCCACATATGAACTCACCACCAACTCCAATCTTTATAAGTAGGTAAGATTATGTATATCTACAATATTCAGATTGATTTATCATATTCTTTCTCTTTCTCTCGATTGTGTGCGGGAATAGACCATCGTGGTCAGGCTGATCGTGCTTCTGGCATTGTCAGTAACCTCCAAAGATTGGTTTAGCGATTGCTAAGGAGCAAGGTGATGCACGTTTGTAGTCAGATCGTCAAAGTCGCCTCCACAAAATTGATAGTTATCATCTCATCAGAAGATCGGGACCCTCGCCTCTATCACAGTCTATAAACCCTTGCAAGCATGTGTGTGCATAGCCAATCCTGGTGACTGCCCTATAATGTTGCGCATATTTTTTTAAACCACACCCAACTTTCCTATGACTCCATCTCCAACACACCATATGCCACTAGGAAAAGCCAGTTGTGTGCATCAACTGCACAAGCAGCTACTAGTTGCCCCTAAATCTTCCATTCAAAGTTGGTACATCCACAGCCAAATAAGGCCTGCAACCGTCCAAAAAACCCTTCCAACAAGCCTTGAAACAAACAAAAGCCATCCCGAAACATTCATTCTGAAATATCATCCCCTTTATTTTGTACTCCGCGGTATGCTTGTCAAGCTCTACACCACTACCTGAATTTGCCATCTCCACTTCAGCTTTGTAGGTACACAACAAAGCAAAACTATCATTCCATGGACCATTAATTTTGTCTTGAGCGATTGCCTTTACATAAAAAAAATCCTCATACGATATGCTCATCTTATGCTTCTCAAACAACTTCTTGTGTAGTGTTGTAGGATCAAGTGTTGGTGTCTATTTAAGACAATCCATGAATGCATCTACCACCCACCTAGTTTTTGCTAATTTTGTTGTTTGGGTCTGTCCCGTTCCAGGTGGGCAAGTGTGCGCACGTGGGTTCAGTTTAACCTGAAATTCAATGAAACAATGTATCAAATAGAAGGAATCAAACATCATTGAAACTAATGTTACCTGCCATATTAAATACTTGAATATATTGACTTGTACGTATACAGGAGGCATGCAACCTCTATCTACACCTCTCATATGGACAGTGAACTGTTAACCTTCTGGGTTCACTCATATCAATAACAAAGTCATTTTGAGTGAGAATATAGTATGTAGTCAGTTGATTCACTACTGCAGGAATGCTTAGCAGTGAAGGGTGGGAAAGGTCCAGCAATGGCAGGCAGCTCTCAAGGCCGGTCCCCACTGACCTCTGGCCACTGATTAGAAGGCCATCAGTGGCGGACCCTTTGCCAGCCACTGTTATTAGTTAGCGGTGGCAGACTTGAAGAGCACCCGCCACCACTAATTTGGTTGAAACAAGTTTGCACCATAGCAAGGATGGCCACTTGCGAGCACTGTGCTCAGCCCGCCACTGCTAGTAAATTTGGAATTTAAAAAAATACACGTACTATACTGTGATCTACACAGTACAATTCATGTAATACTTATTACTCATATGTACATAAGCATAGCATATAGGCTGGCATGAAGCACACAAATTCACACACATCATCAATTTACAAATACATAGGCTGGCCCGGTGCGCACACAAAGATTTTCTAAATCGATAAGAAAGGAAATAGGGTAGACACTGCCAGGAAGAAGAGGGTGTTGCAAGGAGCCCTTGGTCTCCTTGGAAGAAGACGGAGGTCTGCCCCTCCTGCTCCTCCTCGAGGCGAACCCTCATGTCGTCGTCATCTCTGCTCCATGGTGACCTGCAACAACGAAGGAAAGGCGAAGAAGGTGAGGTTAAGAATGGAAGTTGGATCCCGGCAAGAATGAATGGTATATGTTTTTTTTATTATTCTCTATAGTTTTAACTCAAACATTTCAAGGAATTTTCCAAGGAAAAAAATGAAGGCTAAATTGAATCTAATACCGCGGGTGTTGATATCTCCAGTTCTCCACGATGATCACATATAGAACCTTTATATTTTTGAAGTGATGATAGCAGTAATTACCCTTCGGCCACTTTGAACATCTGACATTTTTCTTGTTGCGTACAATATGAACCTAATTTAATGGGATAATTGTATTTGAGCCCTTAGTTGTGCCATCATCGACAGGATACCCCTAATTTGGAAAACACGCGTTCATGCCCACATCACTTTGCTCATCTTGTGCTTTTGCCCTTTGACCGTTTGACTGCCATTTTGAGAACTTCATAACTATTTCATACTAACTCAAAAAAATACAAATAAGATACCAAAATGTTCGAAAAGACATCACCTATATGTGTATGACATTTGCATTCATGAGAAAATTGTTGGGAAGTCTCCATATCAGTTTTAGCTCATATAGGTGATGGGGACTTTCCAACACTTTTGTCATGACTGCAAATGACATGCACATATAGGTAATGTGTTTCCAAACATTTTGATATCTTATTTGCATTTTTCTGAGTTAGTACGAAATAGTTATGAAGTTTTCAAAATGGTAGTCAAACGGTCAAAGGGCAAAAGCACAAGCCGAGCAAAGTGATGTGGGCATGACCGCTTATTTTCGGAAACTAGGGGTATTCCTGTCGACGGTGACACATCTAAGGGCACAAATACAATTATTCCTAATTTAATAGCACATAAAAGGAAAATGTATATACACATATCCTTTTTACCCCAAATCACTTGATGGAAAAAACAATCAGTTTAGAATACTAATGTTAGCAACCTAACATTATCTCCTCTCGATCTATTACTCTCACACGAATTCGAGTAGCAATTTAGGAATTACAATCACTGGATACAAGAATCAGGGAAGGGGAAGGAAGGGGAAGGAGATAGCCGCCGCCACCGGGTCCGTGATCCACTGGATACCTCTCCAATCGCCTCGTCTCCGGTTCTTATCGTCTCGGTAGTTCCTGAGCGGGCCAGGCCTATTAGCTTGTCCAAGAGGCCGGCCCATGTACATGATAATAGGAGGGCTCCTAACATCCCTTCCTTCTGGAAATGCGGCTTGCCCCCAAGCCGCTGTCATGAAGAGCGCACGAGGAACCAGGGTTATTGAAGGTCCTTGATCATGCCGGAGTCACCATTGTAGTAGTTGAGGTGGACTTGAACGAGCTTGGAGAAGTGGTCATGGTTGAGGTAGTAGTTGCCACCATGGGGAACTTTGTTGAGGAAGGCAGTGCTGTCACCGACACCCCTCCCTTCTTGAGAGCTACTTGTACACCCACTGATGTTATGTAGAAGTTGTGTGTGACATAAAGTACAATCATCAGGCTTGAATGACATGGCAAGCATCTTGTTGGCCGTTGTTGTTGAGGCTTGCACATAAGAGCGGCAACAGAAAATGGCATAGTCGCACTCGCAGCAAGGAACTCTTCCCATAGTTGCCCTCGTCGAGTCAATTCCAGTAACGTGAACACTGCCGGTCCTCCAGGGTCCCGAGACATGCCCATCTGGTAGGTGCCCAGGTCAAACTCCCATATACATATAGCAGAGCCGAGAGGAAAAAGGAAACACCTGTACTGACCATCACCAATCTGTATGCTTGCATATGTGAGAATTGCCCACTGCTGCACCGAATGGTCCACATAGATAGCACCAATATACATACTGGCTGGGCTGGAATCCACCATTCTCAAACATGCAAGAGGGGGGAGCTGATTGAAATAGAGCCCTAACTCCCTGTTCTGAAAAGTTCCACACTCGAAGATGCTAACAACAGAAGCACACACTTCATCCGATTTCGGGTATGTTGTACCAGAACCGGCTCCAAAACAATCCCAGAATTCATGATAAACCTCGGTTAATATAAGATGCTGATACTCACAAGTTTCTGAAGCTTTAATGTTGGGCATCTGCAGTTTCATAGTTCTGAAATTGGTAGCCATTCCTATGCCTTCCAGTTGATGCATCATATAGCAGAAATTAGATTGCACGATCTTGTAATTTACTTGCTCTCCATGTATTAATTCGGAACCCTTCTTTGCATGAGCCATATCTATTGCTCGATTCCGTGGACCCAAAGACTGTTGTTGTGCACTTTGCAGATAAATCAATTCACATCCACAAATAGGTTGAACTACCACAGCAGAAATATCAAGAGATTGCCATAATATCCAGAACTGTCCTCTGAATACCAATGCCCGTCACCTGGATTCCAGTGTCGACGAACAACACTGGATAAAGGCGCAGACCGCCTATGACGGAATTTTTCTTCTTGAAACCCAGCAGGCCACCATTTCTCAAACTGAAGAAAGCAATGTGGATGACTGTATTTCCCAAAAGCATTGACTGCACAAGAATTTGGATATGCTACAAGGTTTCTAAACAAAAACTCTGCACTTACGAGCTCCTTGAATATTTCCATGACCAGTACCATCCTCATATGCATTGGAGGAAGTGCTAGTTCAACAATTGCAAGCAAGCTATAGCTCTTTTCATTGTGTTTCTCAAACCAGGACTTGATGCTCACGTGAAAGGTATAGCTAGAAGTACTACACAGAATACCAAGAAACAAGTGTTGCGACTGTACAATGCACAAGAGAGATACCCAGCACTGGTTTGATTTCCACATCTTACTTACTTTTGCAGCCATATCCAAATAGAATCCATAGGCACTCCCACAATGGATAAAATGTTCACCACCTCCTAGTGGCTGCCTGAAACATGGAGAAAACTGCAGGCCCCTATATTTTACTTGCGCACAGTATATTGCTTCTTCTTGACTAATTTGTATAGCATCAGATGTTGCCAGAACTGGTGGATGGCAAGACGGCAGCTGTGTACCCAACAAACATATGAAAGGTTCCTCCACAAGGGTCATCTCACAACAATAAACTGGAATAAAATCCTCATCTCTGAATAACGACAGAACGAGCCCAGAACTGAACCATGAAACAACATGTGCCTGACTAGGTATACGTGAACATGGTTCCTTAGGATAGCCTGCATCCAAACGTTTTTTGAACCACGACCACTGTCTTGGCATGAACATGTGTCTCATATGCCTGATCCTGGCTCGCAAAGGTGGCAACCATGGTCGTTTCCTGTTGTGTATGCGGAGCATTTTTTTTCCATTCCATGCAACTACATATAGGTTCAGAAGTTCTATAACAGTATCAGTGGTCCCATAATTCCGTAACAATATGCACTGTCCACCGGGACTGTACCACTGCTCCCATGTATTGTAGACAGAATCTTCAATATGAAAGAGTTTCTTAGGAATGGAGCGACCATTCAAGCCAATGCTACGCACTTCGACAGACAAAAACGGATGTGCCCTGAATGTACATGTATGAAGGTCATGAACAGAAATAGTCACCAAGAAGTTCCAATGGCAAACACTAGAGCGACAGACCTTTGATGGAACACCAATTGCAAACGATGGCCAAAGAATGGGTTGAGTTTCCATTTCCTCTACAATACGAGCTACCTGAAATGATGGCCAGGGCATCGGCCATAGTAGCAGCCCTGGGTGCCTTGTGCACGGCAAGACGTCCAAGTCATGGTTTATGAGTGGCTGCATTGAATCGACAGCTGAGAAAACCCGAGATGTAGTGGTGAGGAGCTCGTCATCCATGGCCAGAGGCGCCCACGGGTTAGAATCGCCGTTGGTAGCAAGGTGCATGAGGTCGGAGACGAGCACAGGTGTGGTTGCTGGGAGTAGTGGTCTCGTCATGACTGGCGACGTGAGCGACGATGTGACAGTGACTTGGTTCGGGCACTCTGTCGAACAGGTCACGGGCGTCGTGGCGATACAGTCAAGGGACGCATGGTGGGTAATTCTCAGGACCTCTCAGACCTTGATGGTTGACGAGAAGACGCCAGGGAGGACGGCAAGCTCGGGGGCTGCGGAGGAATACTCGTCCGTGCCCGCAACAACGGCACGGCAGGTGGTGTCGTCGTTGGTGTGGAGCACGGCCGGGGCAGCTGTTGATGTAGCGGTGGCCATTGCAGTAGCAGGCGAGGCAGCCGGATCGACTCGCGAGGTAGCCCCGGCTGGATCACCAGTGCGTGCAGCCACGAACTCAGACCTGATGCTATCCAGTTGCACCGATAGCTGCGCGAGAAACCACAGCATCTGCTCGTCTGCGGTCATGGCGTCCCACTCAGGTGGATAGACGAGGGAACAAGGAGGCTGCTCCGGATCGAACATGGTGTTGTCGCCGGTGGAAATTGGGGAATCAGGGAAGGTGATGGAATATTTACTGGCTCTGAATACCAGATGTTAGTAACCTAACATTATCTCCTCTCGATCTATTACTCTCACACAAATTCGAGTAGCAATTTAGGAATTACAATCATTGGATACAAGAATCGGGGAAGGGGAAGGAAGGGGAAGGAGATAGCCGCCGCCGCCGGGTTCGTGATCCACTGGATACCTCTCCAGTCGCCTCGTCTCTGGTTCTTATCGTCTCGGTAGTTCCTGAGCGGGCCAGGCCTGTTAGCTTGTCCAAGAGGCTGGCCCATGTACATGATAATAGGAGGGCTCCTAACAACTAATTAGAACATTAATTCTCTAGGTACAAATCTAACTTGTGTTAATTCTCTAGGTTTAGCATATCATGTGACATCAAGACTCTGAATGAATAGAATACGAAAAAAATCAACATTGACTGTGAGTTTAACATGAATGGATGTATAAAAGACCGGGCATAATTATTTTACTGGTACAACATAACTGTCATTGTATCATGGCCTCAAAACGTGAGAAAAAATAATTCAAAATCCTATGAAAGTGCCCTGTTGCTTAATTGAATCATTTATCTACTCATATTTATTATTACTTCATTCATATACAAAGCCCTAAGACGGATCATCTTACCTTTGACACTCCATCCATTTTCTCTAAACGTGAATTAACCTGTTTCTAAGCTATATTAAGCACTCACCATTCATTACCACTGGCTCCATGTGTCTTTGCCGTAAGGTGGCACAACCTCCTCGTCCTTCCTTCTCTCGCACGCTATCCCCTGGCAGCAACTGTCAGCAACACATCGCTTTGCCCTGTACAAATCATTTTCAATTTCCTTGTACCCTGGACGCTGCCAGTCCCCACCCGCCCTCAAGAACTATGAACCTTTACTAAGACTTTCTTGCAACAAAAAGAGTGAACAATGTCTAGATATAAATAAGTGCAATAGTTATGCATTTCAATCAGTACCAATACATGCAAAAAGTATGTGTGCTATCCCTCCTGATACGAATTTATTTCTGCAGAAAACATTTCTCTAGAATTTTCTGGTGCAAAGTGTATTTTGAGAAATTATATATTCATATACAAATCCATTATGCTGGGAAGCACAACTGAAGTCATAGTTCAATGCGCATAGTGGAGGTGAAGTCACAGATCCATTCATTTTGTGCAGGTAGATTTAACATAGAATATGTAGATATTTACAACATGCATGTAGAAGTCATTTTCATTATAGATGCAAGCTGATTACATATCAATGTATCCATTTATATATGAAACATCATCATCTAGATCTTTACTCTAGGAGGCTACAAACACAATCAAAGTTGGTCCTCGTTCTAGTTGGCTCTGTATAGCACATAACAGGCCATGAGCAGAAATTGGAACATCCAAAACTTATCTTTTGGTGATTCTATAGAGTTGGTACTACTTGCTATTACTCGAATTAGGGCATGGTTGATGGGCAGCAGCTGAACATAAAAAGTTTCCGCTGTGCCAAGTCTACTGCAGTGCAAACACTTGGCTTCCTCACTGACGAGTGTAGCGACCAAATCTGCATCAAACGCGGTTGGTATGCCTCCAATAATCTACACACCGATGTTTGTTGTGTGTGATTTGCTATTAAGAAGATTCAAAAGTTGGAGAGTATAGACTGCAACATGTGTTTTTAATGAATTGCAATCTTGCAGAACGGACTACCTACCCATCACAACTTTACTGAATAATTCTTGTTAAACTTAACGAACATGCCAATGTTTCATGCTATGAGACTTTACTTGTTCTGAATCATCCGGTCAATTAAAAGTATCTAGGTCGTCATGAACTTCCAAGTCAAAATTATATTGATCTAATCAGATCAAGCATACGCACGACCCAAAGCTCCAACCTTACCAGGTCACGGCTCCTACGCATGGCTGCATGAACATCACGCTGGCCAGCGTTGCTGCTGAATTTTAATCTGCCACGGTATGGAGAGCTACCTGCAGCGGTGTGTGTCGCGGTGGCCATGCTTGAGCTGCTCCTCCGTGTGCTGCTCACTAACCTGTTCCGTCCGGGCCATGGATCTGCAACAAAGGAAATCATAGGAAGAGAAATTGAGGTGAGCTGGGGAGGAGAGGGTGGGGCGAACAAGGAGGAGAGGGACCAACCTGGGCCACACCGGTGCTGGATCCAATGCCCTCTGACCTCATCGTCGCCAGTTGTGGCGAATCCCAGCAAAGAACAGGGGAGGCGCTCGACGCCCTAGCCATGGGGGTGGGGAGAGGCCTTGAGTTCCTGATATGGTCGGAGGGGAGGGAGGGGCGGAGCTTGGAGGGCACGAGAGTGTGCTTCCCGCAGCCGGAGCTCGCCGGAACCGGGCGACCTAGGTGGTGGCAGCGTCGACGAGTTCGTGGGGAGAGGGAGAGATGAGAGAGAGAGGATTTGTTTCTGTCTCGTTTCTTTTTTCTTTATTTCCTCCTTTTCTTTAGATGGATGGCCCTGCGAGGAGTTTCTATTTTTTTTAAGCAACCATATATATTTCATTAAACAATTTGTTTTTACACATATGGTTATCATAAAAGACAAACATGCTTGTCAATCAACTTTGCACAAAAAATTCCGCAAGAAGTAAAATTACTATTTCACCCTTAAAGAAACTCGTGCCCCATCGAAACATAATCCACAAACGTCCTCCGCCACCACCATGGCAACACCAAAAAAAGAGGAGACCAACCGTCATACCGAGATCCGGGAGAGCACCATCGCATACCAAGATGCTTTTCGAGCCGATGAACCGGACCGCCGCAAGCGACTAGACTGAGACTTTATGGCACGTCGGTCGGGGATCCCCGTGGTCACCGGATCTTGATAGTGTCAACTTCATCCGATGTAGTCGAAGAAGAGGAACACCGCCACCTGCCGCCATCCACGTATACAACTGCAAGACAGCAAACACAACTACAATAGCCGACACGATTGCCACCCGCAAGAGTGCCAACGGCCGACCACCAGCACAAACCTCGCGTGGATCCTGAGATCAACGAGACGACCGAGTCGCTTGCCCCTCGACGTCACCGGTTGAAGCAACGCCAAGATGGAGGAAAGACAGAGGCAAATTATTCTGACGCGGTGCCGTCTTCTCCATGGAAGCAGCGCCTCAAGGAAACACTTGGCAAACCCTAACTACAACACGGAGGCGAAGTACCAGGATCCCCACCCTCTCACGTCGCCGGAACGACGGACGGAGGAGGCAGGGACCGACAGGCAATCGGTTTGCGTCGAGAGCGCCTGGGCAGTTAGAGAAAGAAAGAAAGGCGGCGAGGG
The DNA here is from genome assembly GCA_022496015.1 of Hordeum marinum. Classification (NCBI taxonomy): domain Eukaryota; kingdom Viridiplantae; phylum Streptophyta; class Magnoliopsida; order Poales; family Poaceae; genus Hordeum; species Hordeum marinum. The sequence goes on from CM039678.1 coordinate 271,458,585, forward strand.
AATGCGGGGCGCCCTACGAGGAGTTAATTGCACGGAAGTATCACAATTGGGACATTACAAGCAAATTAGTATAAAGATTGGTAATTTTTACATGTTAGTATCGAGTCTGGGGTTCGACGTAACAAAAAAGGTTAATCCGCGTCACGTATTGACTGACTGACGGGACCCGCCTGTCAGGTGCTAGCGTAGCATGATTTTTACGAACAGACCTCTAATTTTATATGCAATCACGTGGATACCCCTTATTTTTCGGAAAAAAGCTCGTGTGTTGGATTTTTTTTTCATTCATGGTTTTTACTGTCGAATCGGACCACACTTGGGGTATTACAAGCAGATTGGTACCATGATAATTTTTACATCTCAGTACCGAATCTGAGGCTCGGCGTTACAAAAAAGGCCAATCCGCGTATAAACACGTATTGATGGTCGATCTGACTGACAGGACCCGCCTGTCAGGTGTTGACGTGGCAAGATTTTTATCGAAAGACCGCTAATTTTATATGTAATCACGTGAATACCCCTTATTTTTGCGGAAAAAGAGCTGGTGTGACGGATTTTATTTTTTTTCGTTCGCAACTTTCACTGACGAATCGGACTCAGTTGAAAGTTTCCGTCGATTTGGTCGAACAAATAAAATAAACAAAATTCGGCGCCGGCGGGATTCGAACCAGCAGCGCACCGAACGCGGGCATCAGGAGCTCGCCACCACGCTGTGGCTGTGGTTCTACTATCGGCGCTATCTTTATGCTACCTGCACGCTAGGCCGGCTGGTTTGGCCCAGCAATGCTGCACGCGCTGAATTTTGCATTTTTTTAATTTTGGTATTAATACATGTTTTTTTATTATATATTTGTATTATTAAGTGTCATGCACCAGACTAAAACACACGCACGGACCAAATTTTATGTGACTTCATTCGGGACCATATAAGAATCGAAAAATATGTAACTTAAAAAGTTGACAATATGAGTTAAAAATAGTTGTGTAATCATAATAAAATTTATAAATGCACTAAACTTTTATTTAAAAAATCAGGTGTTTCTTAAAATGCAAAAATGACTTTACACAATAATATGTAAAATGGTCATCATACCTTAAGAAAGTTATGTATTATTGTAGATACCATTGTGTGATCAACTACAAAAAAATAATTCACCAAAAATCCATTCATCATATCGACATTTTGCTGAACATTTTTTGAAATACACATTGTCCGAAAAATTCATCATGTATCATGTAAAATGTTCATCATATCTTAAGAAAACAAATAAACATATATTACAAAAAAATCAATTTGCATTTAAAATATATTCATCATATATTACCAAAAATTCATTATACTAAAATAATATTCACGGTTTGTAAAGAAAAGCTGAGTGTGCATTGAAAAATGTTCACTATACGCAGAAAATGTGCTTGGCGTACATTAAAAAAATGTTCATGAGTATTTGGAAAACCAATCTAGGTGATTAAAAAACCCTCAAAATAAGCTAAAACCAGAAAAATAAATAAAGTACAATAAGAGAAATGAAATGGAAAGTAACGAAAAGAAACCTAAGCTAGGAACGAGCTCCACAGGCGCGCCAGTAAAATTGCAGGCCTTGCGTGGCCCAACCAGCGGCCGAGCATCTGCTGCTCTTTTTCTGCAAAAATAAGGGGTATTCACGTGATTACGTATAAAGTAGGGGGCTTTCTGTAAAAATATTGCCATGTCAGCACCTGACGGGTGGGTCCCGTCAGTCAGATTGGCCGTCAATACGTGTATACGATTTATACGCGGATTAGCCTTTTCTGTAACGCCGAGCCTACTGACATGTGAAAATTACCAATCTTGGTACCAATCTGCTTGTGATGCCTTAATTGTGGTACTTCCGTACTATTAATTCCCGTGGGAGGGATAGATAGATGGATGGATGGATGTGAGCCACGTCATTAATCCATGGCACAACTGTTTATTTGGGCTAAGCCTGTGACGGGTGATATTTGAGGCCGCCACTACTATTTGAGTTAGGAGTGGCGGGTATGTACTGTAGCCCGTCACTATTATTTTTGGATAGATTTGCCGTGAAATCAAAAATTAGTTGCGGACGACATTTATTGCCGTTCGCTACTATTAACTCAGCTACCAGTGGTGAGTGCAGTTTTGAGCCCGCCGCACGTAACATTTGCCCCATCGCAAATCTAGAAAGTTGTCACTAGTGATGGGCGCAAACTGAAGCCCGTCACTGGTAAGCCAATAGCAGTGACGAGCTGATTTTGGAGCCCGCCACTACTATTAGAAGTGGCGGGTGCTAGACTTCATCCGCCACTGATTTGAGGTGACCTATTAGCCCTTTCCATGTAGTGATTCCGACAGTCCATCATCGATTCAAATATTGTTCCAAGAGTAAGCTTAGGATCGTTCATGTCCCACTCAATTGTTGGCATGTCCTTACCAACGTATTCATCTGGAACCAACATGTTAGCATTCTCCTCCTTCTCATCATCACCAGTGTCATCAAATCTAGCAAGGTCAGTTGGATCCTCCGGGTATCCATCCTGCATTGCTCGTTTGCTGAATTCATCAACCAATTCAGGGTACACCCTCTCATCCTTGTCATCGTTTCGACGCACTGGCTCATTAGGCTGTGCATCATCTTCTGGATCCAATGCATCGCTGGCGTGTCTCTCACTACCAGTAGTTTAGCCGATCCAGACCTACGAGGAATGCGGGGCCGCTCAATGTTAGCATAATGAACAGGTGCAATACCCTTTCCCTTAACCCACTCTTTTCGCGGCTGCAACACTTGTATTTCAATTTTACCAAAATGGCTGCCAGCATTCAAACTAAAAAGGGTTTCTCGATGCTCGTCGCAAGTTAGTGGCACATATTTTTGCTCACAACTATTGAAATAGCTCAGATCAACAACATCAAATTGGCTTTAGGGATAATCAGAATAGAGGTATTTGCATAAATCTTTAAATGAAATTATTGTTTCTACCACCTTTGATTAGCAAAATCCAAAGAGATGATGCACTTTTGTACCTTACTGGAAGCTAGTTTCCATTCTATCTTCAATCCAAAAGGCAAGTGTTGGATCAATCCTACAATTAGGTAGGCAATAGTTTAGTCAAGCAAGCAACAATTCATGCTTCCATTGGTCAAATACTAGTGATTTAGATCACACATTTCAAGGGATGCGAGGTTACCCATTCAAAGTCCATGAGCTCTCTGTTGCTCCTGGTTTGACCCAATCCTCTGGATGGTCGATGGGACGGAGGCTAGTCTCCCTCAACATTGCCCAAGCTTCGGGCACGGAACGCGGAGCATCAGTGCATCGTGAGCGAGGGTTCTTGTCAATTCTAGGCTATATTGGGCGACGGTGGTGGGCTAGGTCGTCAGGGGTTTGGTGGGGGAGTGGGGGTACGTATGGTGCGGCGGCGACGATGACGGGGAATGCCTAGAGCATGGGTTGTTCGAAATGAAGAGAGAGAGAGAGTCATCCACTTGCCTAGGCCCCACATGTAGTAAGTTGCCTCCGCCCCACCTGTTAGGATATCAGGCAGTCCCAATAGTCAGGAGGAGACACACAAAAAACTTGTTGGGAGGTAACGGTCAAAGGTGTTGACCGAATAACAGTGCAATGTTTGGGATTTTGTGAGCAGGTGGTGGAAGGGGGAAAGTGAGCAAAGTTCTATCGCTTAGGAAAAACTGAGGACAACTAACCAACGAGGGAACGAAAATACAAATCCCAAAAATTTAAACCAATATTTTTGGAATCACAAAAATATTTATTTTGAGCATTCGTATTAATAAATATTTATTTTCTTTGGATTTACATTTGTTATATATTAAATATACATCCAAATATTCTAAAAACTTTGGTGTGGATCTAGTTAAATACATTTAGCTCACATGCCAATTTTAAGATTTTACATAAATGATTTGGTAATTAATACAAATTTAAGCAGAGGAAATAAAAGAAAACAGAAAAGGGAAATAAATTACCCGTGCTTACCTTCCCCACGCAAAGTGGCCTAACTGGCCCAATGTGAGTCATCCCCTTCCTCTCACTTGGAGGACGGGGCGCGTGGCTAGAGCGTGTGGACACGCTCAAGGACACCTCCTGCCTCCCTGCTTGCTCCCTCGATGACCTTGATGACGCCACAAACTTCTCTGAACCCACCCCGCTCACTCTCGCCCACTTCTCCCTCCCCTGGACCTCTCTCTCACTCGGCCAAACGCCTTCGTTGCCACCGCTCGCAACCACTGGCCTTGCCGAGCCATGCCCTTGAGTCTCACTATTCCGCCTTGACGTCGTCGATTTCTCCTCCAAAGAACTCGATCCAGAACGACCCAAGGATGATGCTGATAACCTGCAAGTGCATAGGGTTCAGTTGGAGCCTTTTCAAACTAAGAGTATCAATCCCACATGAAGCACATAAATTAATCTTTGGTCCTTTGTAGGGTGCGAATAATGTGCCTAGAAATTGTAAGTGGTCGAGAATAGTAGTAGTAATGATGATAGGTTGCAAGTGTGCACGTAAATAAATCAACTAAAATAAATGACAAGTAAAGTAACTAGACTTGAGACAAATGATTAAAAGAGTTCCCAGTGCGTAAAGACAATGCTACTTTGGATTCCTAAGCCACTTCACAGGTTTCTCTTTGTGGGCGGAGCCGGTACAGATACGTGCATACTCGTGGTATCTGTGTATCCCATATGCCACCACCATTCTTCCCCACTCCGATTATCAAACGGTGATTAAGGGGAAATAGTTCCCCATGAACGCAGCCAAAGTGGTCTCCGTTTTACCTGCTATTGCAATTATCCGTTACGAATGGAGAAGGGGCATGTCACATCACCCAACTCCACAACAACACCGTCGGGGATATAACCCCGCGGTATAACCCGCCCTACTGGGTCGGGTCAACATGTTGGCGGCTTGTAAGTCATACTCAAAGTTAGCCATGTCGTTGAGGACAAGGCTAGCAAGGCGACTTACCAAATAAGACGGATGGCGGCCCAGTACATGAAGACAATGACTCAAGGCCCAAGAGGTGGAAGATGCCAGGATTTTCCTTGCTTGAGAGGCAAGGCAAGTTACAAACATACTAGGTCACGTATAGCAGCACGACTCGGACTCTTGTAAGCCCAGGGTCTCGACTTGTATATAAAGGCGAGCCCCTGAGGGCAATAGACTTAAGTTACAATCGATCAATAGCTAGGTAAAGCGGATCCGGTCCCTTGTATTGATGACCCAAGTAATAAGCAGAAAGCAGGAGTAGGCTATTACCTCGGTCGTGAGCGGCCGAACCTGAGTAAACCGCGTCTCTCGATTCCGATCAACCCCGACAAGCTAACCTCCTACTTGTGATGGCCTCACGATGAAGTCCTCACACTAGGACATTTGGCGTGACAAAACCACGACAATTAGCGCCCACCGTGGGGCCAGCGCATGATGGTTTCGAGTTCTTGAAGGGCACTTTCCGTGGGATCGAGGGATATGCCATTGGCAGGATGACAAAGAGTCACCGCAGCAAGCTCTACACCGATGACGCCAGTTGGGGTCCCGACGCTGACTCAATCGAGTATGGGTATCGGGTCCCCTTCGGCAAGATTCGTGTCTTCATCGGCATGATTTGCGAGTCAGGGCCCAAGCCCAACATCTGCACTGACCTCGTCAAGTCGGCTCGGCACGCGCAACCCGTGCGGAGTCAAGTTGTCTGGAAGCATGTCTTTGTTGGTTTTGTGCATGGCGCGGAACTAGAGGAAAACTCCGGGTCTGGAGGCAAAACTCTCATCTCTTCAGGTGACGAGTACTCGACCGGAGAGACATAGCCCGTTTATCAGCTGGAAGACGGTGGGCTTAGGGGCTATTCCGATGGCGACAGTATTCCAAACCCCTACGAGCCACCGTGCCGAGCCTCCATGTTCACGACCATAACGGAGCCGACTCTCCAAACTATGGTGGTCGGAGCAACAACAACAGTTAACCCATTGGCGTTGGTTTCTGGGGGTCTGGTTCAGTCAGGCCACCTGCTCAGGTTCTGTATGAGGTGATGACCACCTTGACAACCTTATTGGGGACCGAGGTCACTATGGAGAATCAAGTGGAACACAATACAGAGATTGTGAAGATACGGGAACAAATGACCAAGGCCCAGGAAGGCATTAATGCTGAAAGCACCCAGATAGATGCATTGTAGGCTCAGGTTAATGGAGAGGTAGAGCGTCTGAAGACGGATGCAGGGTGGCTTAGCCACGAACAAAACGCGTCCAATGCAGTCTTTTGGAGGAGGCACCAGGGCCGTTTACCCTTAGTCTATGAACCCCAACCACTTGTTTAATTCTCCAAGAGTAGGCCCAAGTACTCCAGGAGCGCCAGTTATAACCCAAGTGAATTCCGAGATGCCTGGGGGTAGGGTGGTGGCTCAACCTCACCAGCCAGAGTCGATCCGGAGGGAAGTGCTAGGTCCGCACCCGCCCCTTATCCAGACTATGCCACATCGGTTCTTGACACCGTAAGGACACTTCTCCAACCTGGTGGATAACATGGTGGCAACGGCAACCCGGCTTGCCGCACTCCCTATTGAAGGTGAGCCGCCGATTGCGGTTGACCCCCAGAATGCCATCGAACTATTGGAAACAACGATTGCCCAACAAGCTCATTATTCATATTGTCGACAGCGTGTGCATTCCACTCCTTTACCAAGTCATAGCTATAGCCGACGCGTAGAGTTGCCAGTAGTCTCCATCAGCGAGCGACATCCTAACCCGGCCCAGAATGACCCGCCTCATGTTGCGCCTATGGATGCTCAATTAATTGTGGATGAGGGTTGGGCCCATCAAGAAGCAGAGGCAGCAACCCTGGGGGCTGGTCAGCCGCCGCCGGTGGTTCTCTCAACTTTGGTGGCCGCTGGGTCAAACGCCAGAACGATCGGAGTTCCATGTTTGGTGTGGTGCACTGATGCATGGGTACCCAGTGCCCCGGACTTATGCACATGCATTAGTTGACGCACCCACGACAAGCAAAGCCAACCCAAGGCCACGCAACACTGGCAAGATCGATGCAACAACCCAAGACAAGCTCGGAGCATGCCAAGCACGTCCCCGGTGCTTGCCGGGGACCGAAGTGTCTGCATCCTTAGAAGACCCAACAAGCTAGTCCCCCGACGAGCATGGGACGATCAGCCACCGCTCCACCACATCGCTACTCTAGTCACTTATCAATACGATGTCGAGCTCCCAAGTGGCTAAGTGGCTCTCGCTAAGCACGTGGCAACACGTTGGAAGACGGATTATGCCCCTTGACACCGGTCCATAGGCGTGTCAAGCTATGGTGCAGTTGTTGGCTAGAGCGGTGATAGGAGCCTGTCGGGAATGCACCCCCGCACGCCGCCTAGGCTAGCAATGATGGCATTTTGTCCTTCATTCTAGAGTTAGGTATGGTAAGCTCTTCTAGCTATTTAATCATCAGACAATGAATGTCTGTTTTGCCACTGCGGTTGCCCCTTGTGCTATAAAAGGAGGCCCAAGGCAATCTAGCTCAGGATTCAGACCCCCGAACACTTGTACTCGTGTAGAAGCTCTTTCCCGGAGGCAACCCTTGTCGGGCTAGAGCTCTGCGTGTCTCTCGTGTTCCTCTGATCAATCCACCAAAACTAGGAGTAGGGTTTTATGCTTCACAGCGGCCTGAACCTGGGTAAAACACCTGTGTCACGATCATCACACCGTCTTGCCATCTCCGCTCTTTGTGCAAGTGATCTCGCCCCCGCCGAACCACAAAGGGGCTTGCGGCCCCGTAGGTGGTCGAGTGCATCCAACCACGACATCTCTGGCGCACCGGGTAGGGGTGTGTCATTTGTGTGAGCCCGAGTTCACGAACGGCGAATCGATCTTCATCATCATCTTCTTCATCGATGGCTCCCAAGAAGAAGTCTGGCGCGACCACACATCCTTCCACTTTGAAGGCTCCCACACATGCGGCTGTGGACGCCGTGGGCACTACAGCGGCTGCGAGCGACGCGGGCGTCATGGGCGACGCGGGCGTTGCAGGCGACGGCGCCGTCGTGTCCCTCGCGGCCGAAGTTGGGGCGGGGAACGCCAGAGATGAGCAACAGCTACAACGCCCTAGTGAGCGCGGCCCTGCCCATGCAGGCAAGGGAAACAACCAGTCTTGAAAGCACATTTTCTCCCTTGGTGGTTTTGGTAATTCATAACAGCATATAAGTCATTGAACTAATGTTTCCATCAAGTATATTTCAGGAAAAGTTCAATGATGGGTTTGTGGAAATACCCCAAGATGAAAGGAAATGGATTGGCAAAGCTTCAAGCAACAGGACTCTACATTTTATATTTGTGAGAAATCACTTTGAGTCCATAGGAAATCCAATACTATTAAAAGGGGGTAAAGTTTTGTTGGTGAACAAAAAGCACATGCGTGCACAAGTGATACTCGCCAAAGACACCCACAAACTCTCCCACCAAAGTCTGTTCTAAGGCAAACCCCCAAATCGGTGCAACCAACATTCCCATTCCGGTGCCACCAAGTCCAAACCCTAGAAAAACTCAGTCAAACCCTAACCCTTCGGTACAGTCGATACTGCTTTTGGTGCCACCAAGTTGGGCTGCATACTTTCTATTACGCAAGTTCACATTTTCGGTCCGTCCGATAATGTTGAATCGGCGTCACTGAGAATGGGCATTCTGACCGTTGGTCACCTCCGAGATTCCTATATCGGTCGCTCCGAGATTCGAAAGTTGCCACCTTTTGGTCACTTCGGTACCACCGAGATTAACACATCGGTGTCACCGAGTTGGTCATTTTGTGTGTAACGGTTGGATTTTTGGGGATGCCTATACATACCCCTTCACCACCACCTACTCGACAGAGAAGTACTCAGAACCATTCCATACCTATCCTATTAGTTTTCTAAGAGAGAACCACCTACCCTTGTGTCGAGGTCAAGATCTTCCACTCCAACCATATGGATCTTGATTTCTAGGCTCCCCAAGTTGCTTTCCACCAATCCCATCTCTTCTACCAAGCCATATTTGTGAGAGAGTGATTGTGTGTTGAGGAGTCTATCATCTTGAAGCACAAGAGCAAGGAGTTCATCGACATTACTGAGCCTATTACCTTTGCGAGGGTGGTGCCTCCTAGATTGGTTAGGTGTCGCTTGGGAGCCTCCTACTTCGTGTTGTGGAGTTCGACCAAGAAGTTTGTAAGGTCAAGGAGATCACCTACTTTGCGAAGATCTACCCCGAGTAAGGCTAGTCCTCCATGGACGTAGGCCGTCATGCTATAGTCAAGGTTGCCTCTTCATGGAACCCTCCGTGGGTAGAGCCCTCTGTGGACTCTCGTGACCGTTACACTTCGTGGGTTGAAGACTCCATGAACATGGACGTACGATAGCACCACCTATCGGAACCACGGGAAAAATCTTCGTGTCACCAATTGCGTTTGCTTTCCTTACCCTCTCTTTACTTACATATGCAATGTATTTACTTTCTGCTACTATACTCTTAGACATGCATGTGTAGGGTGTACTTGACATACTATGAATGCTAAAACTTGCCAAGAATTAAAATTGGGAAAAAGCATAGTTTTATTTGGTCAAGTAGTCTAATCACCCCCCCTCTAGACCTACTTTCGATCCTACAAGTGGTATCAGAGCCAAGTTTCCATTGCATTGGTTTCACAACCTTGGAGAAGTATGGCATCTAGTGAGGGAAACTATCACCGTAGAGATCCATACTTTGATGGCACATATTTTGCTAGTTGGAAGCACAAGATGAAAATGCATTTGCTTGGTCATAATCCTGCCGTTTGGGCTGTTGTTCGTGTTGGCTTGCAAGGTGAATTCTTTGCGGAAGGAAAGGAACCCGATCGTGAAGCAACTGTGGATGAATTAAAGATGTTGCAAATCAATGCTCAAGCATGTGACATTCTCTTCAACTACCTATGCCTCGAAGAATTCAACAAAATCACTCGTCTTGAACACGCAAAAGAGATTCGGGATACTTTGGTTGATATGAACGAAGGAACTGAGTCCGTGAGAGAGTCCAAGTTAGATATTCTTCAAGGTCAGCTTGACAAGTTCAAGATGAAGGATGGTGAAGGAGTCACTGAGATGTACTCTAGGCTAGCTCTCATCACCAATGAGATTGCCGGCTTAGGAAGACAAGAAATGATAGACAAATTCATCATCAAGAAGATACTTCGAGCTTTGGATGATGGATATGACACCGTTTGCACATTGATCCAAATGATGCCCAACTACAAAGATCTCAAACCAACAGAAGTGATTGGTAGAATTGTTGCTCATGAGATGACACTCAAAGACAAGGAAGAGCTTCATCACAAGTCTAGCGGTGCTTACAAAGCCACAAGCGATGCTTCCGCTACCTCAAGCAACAACCTTGTCACAAATGAAGAGATAAGCCTCATGGTCAAGAAATTCAACAAGTTCTACAAGAACAGAAGCAAAGATCAAAGATCCAAATCAAGACATGAAGAGAAGCATTCGTCAAGTCGTGACCGAAACTGGTACAATTGTGGGAGGCCCAGACACTACTCCAATGAGTGCACGACTCCTTACAAACGAAGAGAAGAGTCACCGAGAAGACGAAGCTCAAGAGATGAGTCACCTGAAGAGAGAGAAGGAGTAGATAATCATTATGAACGAAGACCCTCAAGGAGAAGTAGGGATTCTAAGAAGAAGGACAAGTACACCAAGAGCTACTCAAGAAGGAAAAAATCAAGCTCATGTTGGTGAATGGGTTTCCAGCTCCGACTCCAACAACCACTCCGAGAGAAGCTATCACTCCAACTCCGACTATAGTCAAGACGAAGGTGTTGCCGGTATTGCTTTAGTGACAACCAACTCCTATGATCTATTTGATTCACCAAGTGAAGGAAGTGGAAGTTGTTTCATGGCTAAAGGCCCCAAGTTATCACACCCCGAGTATATTGATTTCAATAATGATGAAGACAACTTGTTAATTGAAGATGACTGGCTATTTGACAAAACTAGCAATGATAGTCAAAATGAACTTGCTAGTACTCACTTTAGTAAAGATAAGTCGTTTGATGATGATAAGTTGGAAATAGAACGACTAACTCAAGAACTAAAAACTCTTAAGTTAGCTCATGAGTCAACTCTAGAAGATCATAGAGAGCTTGTAAGGACACATGAGAAGCTATGCTTCGAGAAGCTCAATTTAGAGCAAGAGCATGAGTTCCTTAAATCTATGAATGATGATCTTCGAAAGAAGACTTCCTCTTATCTAGCCAAACGACTTATCTTATCTACATTCATGCCACAAGTTAAGTCTAAGAAAGCTAGTAACAAAGGGAAGAAAGGTTCTTCAACTAGTAGCAATAAAAATGATAAACCCAATGATATTGCTTCTAGTAGTTCTCTTGATCCGACTAACTCTTCTCTTAGCCAAGTTACACTTGAGCAAGAAAATGAACTCTTGAAAGGGATTATAGAGAAAGGTATCTACAAAAGTCTTGAAGGGTGCAAACAATTTGATGAGATTGTACGCAAGCATGGAGGATACCAGAAGAATCGTGGTGTTGGCTACTTCAATGCTAATGGAGTTGAATGGGAAGAAGGTCAATACCCCAATCCCATGTTTGTTCCTCAAAAGGAGAAGTATGAAAATACTATCCCCAAGGGAACAAAAGCTCAAGATGACCTTCCACCACAAGACACCAAGCTCAAGGGCAAGAACAAGTTCCAAGAGGACTTTGACTCATATGAAGATGAATCCCAAGCTTTGGTGAAGTGGGTTCCCAAGGCTACTACAAGCTCAACTTCTACAAGTGCTACTTCAACACCAACGATCCCCATCAACCTGATGTGGGTCCCCAAGAAGAAGAACTAGAGAGTTCTTGAGGGGTGACCCCGCCAATGAAATTCACTCATATTCATAATTGGCAAGGACTATTTGCAATCAAGATCAACTATATGCAATAGTTCAAGGAGTCACACATTCCCTCAAAGGTGCGCAAGGGACAAGGTAATCAACAAATCAATGGACATCACACATAAGCATTGCACTCCAAGTCCATAGATATCCTTGTATTTGTCTCTTGTGTGTTGGGACTAACCCAGGTAGATGATAAGATTAATGAAACAACAAGGATGCTCCCAACTCTTGGTGATCTTCATCAACCTTGAGCATCCATCACTACCTCACCAACATGAAGTCTTCATAGACAAAACCCAAGGTTAGTTTATTCCTCTTATGGGGGGATGTCACATCTAGGGGGAGCTTTACTCTAAGATTGGAGTTAAAGAATCTCAAAAGAATGTGACAACATTAAATGCTTTATGTGAATGTGGTAACCCAACTTGTGCTTAAACGATGAGTATGACCTATGATCAAGTATTCTTACTTGGCTCCTAAGTCAATATACTGATATATAGATGACTCCGTCATCGCCAAAGTGCTTGTTAGATGCTATAGTGTTTGTTCATGTTTGTCATGATTTCATTTGACATCTTATTGTGTGAGCATGTTGGTATGCATTTATTTACTCATTTGAGGATATCCAATTGTTGTTATTTGGCTTTTGATTTATCTTTTGCCAATTGGATATACAAGAATGCCTAGGACCACTTCTTTAGCTATCTATGCTTTCTCACCTCATACTCTATTCATGCTACATCACAAAATTTGAACAAGTGCTTTTCGATCCCTCTATGTGTGGAGCACTCGGAGTTCCGTATCGACAAGGACTGACCATTAAAACCTCCCAAGTGCATCTTGGTGGAACCAACACCAAAATCTCGGTCACACCGAATGCCTAGGGTTGATCTGGATTTCTTGGCTCGGTACTACCGATTCCATATTCTCGGTTACACTTAGTATCCCTATCAGGTGACAGTTGACGAACTGGGTGACACAGAAAATTGAGAATCGGCGTCACCGATAGTGAAGGGGTATATAATCTCTGGACCCGACGGTTTGAAATTTCATTCATCAAATCGTCGTGCCCTAAGCCCTAAGCTGCCGTAGAAGGACCCTCTGGTCATCGCCCTTGTCTTCCCGCACTCCTCTGCCGCTGGGAATCGCCGCCATCGATGAAATCTTGCCCCGTCGCTGCCGTAGAGGATTCTTCACCAAGCTAGGGTACAATTCGGCCCCCTTTTGCGCTCCAACCTCCGAATCTTGCGCATTAGGGTTTCACCATTATCTCACCACAGTCCGAGATCATTCTATCCACAGATTAATTCCATAGACTAGCGAATAAAAAAAATAGGTTTAGTTGCCTGTAAAATTGCATCTCGGTGAGACCGAGTTGTAAAAATCGATTCCACCGATTTCCTTTTTGTGCTACTGAGGATAAAACTTGGTGAGACCGAGTGACAGTTTTCGGTCCGACCGTAACTGTTGCCAAGTTTCTGTTAAGGGTTTTGTGAGTCTCGGCAGCACTGAAATGGTTGACTCGGTGACACCGAAATCCAATTTTACAGTGAACTACATCTATAATTTTTCTGTTCAAACTTTCAAAAACTAGCTGAATATTTTGTGATAACTCAACCTATTCCACTCTTCTATACTCTACTGACAGGGTTAGCATTTCTGAGTCAGGTAGTGAGAATTTGCGAGAGCAGGGAGTTGACATGAGTTCAGGCACAAGCCCAGAGCCTAGTTGTCACACCCTGTGATTTGCCTCATGACTAAGTTGTCATGATTCAAAAATCAGGGCCAATTAAAATTTGGTGTGCTAGTTATGCTTGACTTGATTGCTGATTGTTTGTTTGCTTGCTAGTGCTATGTACTCAAAACTCCCTCCTACTCTCAAAGATCTTTTCCTTGATCCAAACTTCTTGCCCAATGATCCTGCCATGTGAATAGTACCCAAAATTATTTTTATCATATATTATTTTAGCCAAAAAGCATTTATTTAAAATTAGGTTTTCAAAAAACCCTGATTTGAGATTTGTACTATAAGTCCTCAAAATGGGAGGATCCTTTTTCCCCAAATGCTTTAGTTGGAACCTACTGTATATATAACTTCCCAAAACCACAAGATATTATTTAAAAGATTATTTTCATATTTTATTTAAAGGCTTTAACTTAAGGCCAGAAATGGTCTTTTATAGGGAAAAATTATTTAAATGCCTTAAAATTATTTGAGAAAATTTAGGAAAACTCAGTGGACATATATTGTCCATATATAAGAGTTTTAAACACATGGACATGTTCAAAATATTGGACAAAATCCCTCAAAACCATTTCTGCCTATTTCAAGCATTTGAAATATTTCTATAAAAAATATTCTCAAATAAATCCAGGAAAATTCTAGCATGTCACATATGATATATGTGGTCATGTTGCCAAGTTTCATCTCAATCCCAATTGTTTTGGTTCACCAAAATATCCTAAAGCCATTCCTGTCCAGTGCCAAATTTGATCAACTTTACATTGTGAAGTATCTCCTATTGATCCCAAACTTTGCAGGCATTCTTTATTACCCAAATGATGATGCTCCATCAAGTGGTGCATCAAGGGGAATGTAATTTCATGATCAGATCTATAGAAATCCATTTCTGTCCATTTCTAGGGTTTACCAAGTTTACATTATCAACTTCCTTCAAATCATCTCAAGACTTGTGATCAGAACCAAATGGACTTACCATTTACCGCTCGTAAATCTCAAGGTCATAGGATTCCCCTGCCTAGACCAATCACAGCACAAACACCTTCTTCCATCAACTAGTGGACAAGCAAAGTGAGCCCAAAAAGATCCCCCTTGCCCCCAACTTTCTACCACAACAGTAACTTTGCCATGGCCTCTGGTAAATTATTTGTGGGGTAACTCCCTCAATCTCCCTCTCTTTTACATGGCAAGACCCCTTATTTCCCCTCTCCCATTATTTTGTTCCTAATAATGCCCCCAAACCTTTCCAAAGCATCCTATGCATCAAACTGAACCCAAATATGGTAGTCTCATGTGGAAAATATGAGCAAACCATCTGAATCTAGTTTATGGCAGTAAGTGTAGCTTTGTAATACAAGTACCTTGCCCTCTCAGCTCTATGATCTGAAAATTTGTGGACTTGTAGTCCCTCCATAGCTTAGTCCACTAGACATGGTTTTGTTCCAAGTAGACCACAATACAAACCCCTTAGATGAGCCCCCAGTTTGCTATTGCAAACTTACCCCCAGTAAAAAAACCACCTACCCATCTCCATTTACCCTCCCACTTCGCCAATCAACTTTTCCATGCGTGCTCACACGGTAGACATGTTGGGCCGACCAAAAGGGTGCTCTGGACACGAAGTGGCGTGGTGACCACGCCATTAACATGCAACAACGGCGCTCTGCCACTTGACCTCGTCGGTTAGCCTGTGTCTAGCCTCAACAGGTTGTCCCCGCACGCCAAGAATCTCCCCTCGACCTCCCACGCCCCTCCCCGACACTAAGAAACCTCCAAGGCGCCTCTGGCTCGCGTGCTCTCCGCGCCCGAGGCCCTCCGGCGGCCACCCAAGCTCTCCCCTCGTCGCCCTCCTGCATAGACCTCTCCCTAAGCCCCCCTTATCCCCTCTAACTCTCATTTCGCCTCCCGCAACCCCTAGAAAGCCATTAGAGCTCCCTAGCTTGGCCCTTTTCCCCTTGGCCGCCGTAGCTCTGCATCGGGCTCGGGCAAATGGGCAGAGCCCCTCCTCCCTTCTCCCCTCTGAGGTCCGCCTGCATGCCCCAGCGCCGCCGAACTCGTCCACCGCATCCCCTCTTCTCTCCCCAATGGCCAGAGCGCCATTCCCCTTGGCCACCATGGTCGGCCTCCGCCACGGGAGCAACGACACGTGACCCCGACCTCTCCAAGGCCCGGAAGCAACCCAGGCTTGTGTGGCTCATCGCCCAGGCTCGCCCGTGGCCGGAGCACCACCGGAGGCGGCTCGTGGCGCCGGGATGGGGCACCGGCGTGGGCTCGGCCAGCCTCCCCTGCCCCTCTCTGTTTTGAACGGAGGTAGGAGGAGGGCCTGCCAACGGGGCACGCCGATCCGTGGCTAAGGCCCGACCCCCCCTGTTAAGTGGAGGCGCCCCACGCTCTATCCGCCTCCCTGCTAAGGAGGCGCAATTCCGGAATTACGCCTTTGGCGTCGCCCCAGCTGACAGGCCGAGCGGCTGGGCCGGCCCATTGGCTATCCTGCGCCCTGTGCGCTGCCTAAGCCTTTTTGGTAATTTATTTCATTCTTTTTTTGGGCAATCAAAAATCCATATTAAACTCATATGACCTCCAATTTAGTTTATTCAAATTTCTACATATTCCTAAAATCATTTCCTATACAAATTTGTGCATTGCACATTTTTCCATAAATCTTTTCTAATAGTTCAAATTCAAATTTGAATTTGAACCATATAGAACCCCACTTTGCAAATTCCTAGGGAATTATTAGTAACTCCAAATGGGGTGATTCAAGTTCCTAGATGTATCTAAATTCATGCACTAAGCGGTGAGCATTTTTCCTTACACTTATTCTTCCATGTCAATTACTGGGCCATTTATTCATATGTGACCCACTTTGAAAATCCACAGGAATATCATGCCAACTCCAAATCCAGTGAAACCACTTCCCACATGTTCCTAAAAACATGCCCTATTTGATGAGTGCCTCCACTCATTTTTATAAAAATGTTTTCTGTGGACATCTTATAGGATCGTCATTTCCATCATTCCCACCACTCAAAACTCCCCCCTTGACCCACATCCACCAAAACCTCCTTGGTTATTTTTCTCATGACCAGAGGAGTCCTAGAAAAATAAAACTCCTATTTATAGAGCACTTTTATTGTCTGCTTGATGTGTTGCTCATTATGGTTGTTTCCGACAATAGTTGACAAAGTAGACGAAGTGCTCGGAGTGGACAAGAAGCGTGTGAAGACCTCGAAGACTTTGCTGAGCCAGGCAAGCAGCTCTTTGACCATGTTAAGAAACTTTTTATGCATGTCATATAGCACTTGTTGATTCAATGAAATGATCATGATGAGGTGCTCCCCCTTCGATCGGTTGGTTTCGACTCTTTTACCATTGACACTTGCATCGTGCATGACCCTACCACCTTATGAGGGTTATGCGGGTGGGTGTAGATAGGGTGCTAGTAGATGCTACGCAAGTGGGATCGGGATTATGCATGGTGATGGAAAGGAAAGAAATGATTTCAAAGACTTTGCGAAAACCCCGTCGGGTGACACTAATGCCCGAGGGAGATGTTGATGAGATGGGTGACCACTTGAGAAAGAAGTGGTGTGCCGGGACAAGTGAGTGCTGTGGTTTTCGAAAAACGGATTGGTGTAAGTTGTGACTGTTACTCCAACCTTACATGCGCAACCACGATACCCCTTATGGGATGGGGCTTTGTTGATTACTATGGTTGGTACTAGCAAGGAGCCCGCATTACTAGTGGCAAGAGTGAAGTGGTCACTCTTGAGACGGGGTCGTCCCAAAGTGGAAGGTCATGCGCTGTCTTTACAGGCATCGGGCACACCGTTGCGTGCCCTCATGGATGATACGAGTGATGTATATCATGGGGGATGGCACCAACGAGGGGACTCTTTGTTTAGTATCACCATGGGAAAGACATTGTTCGGGTGCTTACCTCGGGTATGTTATGCACCGCGAGTCATGGATGACACGGAAGTTCCTCGAGGCTCGTGGGTAAAGTGTGCAACCTCTGTAGTGTGTAAAACTATTCGAATAGCCGTGTCCACGGTCAAGGACAGTTGGATGACTGCTCTTGTGCTACGTCCAGGTGTTTTCACAACTGGTGTGTGAGTGTGATGGAGACAAAGGTGGTACTTGAGTTAAGTTTGATGACTTAGCATGGGAAGTGATCTAAGTCCGATGACTTAGCATGATGAATGAGCACAAGGTGTTCAGCCCCAACTCACGATGAGATATGTATCTTGTTCATATGGATATCTATTGTTGATGCATGCTTACTCGTTACGTGATCATGTCATTGCATTTAAAATTGGCTTTTCGCAAATTACCTATTAGTGTTATATCATGCCTTGTTATTACCTTGTTCCAAACATGAGTTGCTTGCTAGTACATTCAAAGTACTCATTGGCTTGCCACTGGTTATTTTATTGGCCAGGTACGAAAGATCAGGTTATGATGAAGATTACCTTGGTGACGGACATGCGAGCTAGGACGCTTCCCAGTCAGAATGCCTGTAGGGTTAAGGCAGATGATATGGGTTCACACTATTGTTGAAGATTTCAGCTGCAATCATATGAAGACTTGGCCATGAAGACCATATTTGAGTAAACCGGTATGTAATGGATGTAAGACTCTTGTTATTCAGTTTCTGTGTGCTCAGTGAGCATTGATCTCTGGGATCAATGTGCACGTACATTCAGTGATCACGATTTATGAGTCGGGGTCCCCACACTAGTTCATCTTTAGATCCAGGCGCCCCCAGCTCCGATGGGTTGCCCAAGGCTGCCACTAGGGCCAGGAAGAAGCTGAATTCAGATGAGGAAGATTCAGGCTTTGTGCCAGAAGAGGTTCTTGCCAAGAAGCAAGAGAAAGTTGCCAAGAAGTTAGCAAATGAGGCCACCTCATCTAGGAGGGTGGTCAGCAAAATTTATGCACCTGCTGAAACTATCAAAGAACATGAGAGTGCTAGGGCAACAGTGACCATTGATCCCCCAAGGAAGTCTATGCCTAAGAAGGCAGGGGAGAAGAAAGCCAGAAAGAGAATTATACATGTGACTGGCAGGCCTACATCTATGTATGAAGATCTAGAGGAGGCAGCTGCTGCTGAAGAGGAGGATGAGCCAGCTGCAAAGGCTCCTCCTAAGAAGAAGGCCAAGAAACTTCTAGCTGATGCTATGCCTAAGACAGGCACATCCAAGAGCACCAAGTATGCATCCAAGAAGGATGCTTCTGAAAAGCCTAATAGGACATCCAGGCGGATTCTAGCTTCTAAAAAGAACAAAGGAACTACCTCCAGAGTTGAAGATGATGATGACTTTACAACCTTGATGAAGCTTAGACCACATCTTCCAGTACATGATGTCAGCCACCTAGTTGCTGAAGATATGAAGAAGAGGAAAGACTCAAGTTTGAGGGCATGGAGAGCTATTGATCCATATGCCCAGAGGAGGAAGACTGCTGTTGATTACAGATTTTACACCAAGGAGCAGCAAGACTTCTATGAGACAATCCTGCTAGACAAGAGCCCAGTAGTTAGTGATATGAGATATGTAGACTAGAAATTCATTAAGGATAATGAGGACTACTTACCAAGTGTCCAAGACAATTTCCACTGCATTGGATTGGATAAATTTGTTGGCAGAGATTTTACTGCATGGAATGATGAAATGATCATGCAATTCTACGCCACTACACATTTCTACGGAGATGGTAGGATTGTATGGATGATAGAAGGAGGAAGACATGAGTCCGTTGTTGATGAATGGGCTGCAATTCTAGGAATTCTAGAGGCACATGATGGTGATTTGGATGTCTACTCAGAGTCCAAGGAGAGCCACAATGCTATGGCCAAAATGTACAAGGACATCCCTACTGCTGATCTGAAGTCTCACAAGCTAGGATCCATCTACTATCTTCAGGCTTGCCTCCGTACCATGAACACCATTCTGAGGCATACCTTGATGCCCAAATCAGGAGATGAAAAGATGATTCGAGGATAGTCCATGAACATGTTGATCCACCTTGATAGACACACCAGGATTAGAGTCATGGACCTAATTGTTGAGACAGTTAAGAGGGTTGCTACTGATCAGAAGTGCTCTTGCTGCTATGCACACTACATCCAGATGCTCATCAACTCCAAGTTGGAAAAACACATGTTTGCTCTAGATCGTCCCCATTTGCCCCTACAGCCAGATCTCGAGGACAATGTTGTGGTGATGGATCCAAATCATCCCACATCAGCTACAGCTTAGGCAGAGGCAGAAGCAGTTAGAGCCACTAGTGCTCAAGTTCCTAGATCCATTAGTGAGCAAATGGCAGAAGGACATTAAAGGGGATTCTAGACAGCCAGAACAGTCTTGTGAGGATCTTTGAAACAAGGATCAGGACTCTTAATGATAAGGTGGACAGGGTGACTAAGACAGTCATAGAGCTTCAGAAGGAAGTTGACTCAGTGCACATACCTCATGCTTCTTCTTCTTCTTATTCTTATGATGATGATGATGATGATGATGAGGAGGAGGAGGAGGAGGATGCATCACCCCTCAAGACAGGCACACAGATTCCTACTCAGGCCAGATCAACCACAGTGCCAACACCAGACTTGAGGCCCTCTTCACCAGCTCTTGCTATTGTCAGCTCAGCTCTTGCTCCACCAGCTCCAGTTCCTCCAGTATCCACTCCAGCTCCATCCACGACATCTGCAGAGATCTTCGCCGATGCTGTTCTCTCGACTCCTTCATCAACAACCGGAGGAGATCATCCCAAGAACGCTTAGATATATGCCTTTGAAACTTTTGGTAACTTGTTGCCAAAGGGGGATAAGTGTATATAGATATTTAGGCTTCGAGTGAGAGAGAGTTTTGGTGTTTATTGATTTTCGAAACAAACTATTGTCTTTTGGTTGCTTGTGATGCACTTTTGTGTGTTGCTAATATTTCCAATCACCCTATTACAAAGGGGGAGAAGTATGCTTCATGAAATGATCTTTCTACATTGCTTGATTGTGTTGTGCTATGATGTTCAATCTAATTATTCTCACACACCACCAACATGTATGTGACATGGAATAAGTGCCCCAAGTACCTAATCGATTGTGCATTTGCATTCAAACGCAAATTCAAATGCACAAATTTATGGGGAGCTCTTGCTTATCACATACTTCTCAAAGCGACGATTATATTGATTGATTATATCATATGTCGAAGCTTTGATCTATATGTTGTCATCAATTACCAAAAAGGGGGAGATTGAAAGCACATTTGCTCCCTTGGTGGTTTTGGTAATTCATAACAACATATAAGTCATTGAACTAATGTTTCCATCAAGTATATTTTAGGAAAAGTCTCAATGATGGGTTGGCAAAGAGATTGTGGAAATACCCCCAAGATGAAAGGAAATGGATTGGCAAAGCTTCAAGCAAGAGGACTCTACATTTTATATTTGTGAGAAATCACTTTGAGTCCATAGGAAAGCCAATACTATTAAAATGGGGTAAAGTTTTGTTGGTGAACAAAAAGCTCATACGTGCACAAGTGGTACTCACCAAAGACACCACAAACTCCCCCACCAAAGTCTGTTCTAAGGCAAACACTCAAATCGGCGCAACCAACATTCCCATTCCGGTGCCACCGAGTCCAAACCCTAGATAGAGTCAGCCGAACCCTAACCCTTCAATACAACCGATACTGATTTCGGTGCCACTGAGTTGGGCTGCCTACTTTCTGTTATGCAAGTTCACATATTCGGTTCGTCCGAGAATGTTGAATATGCGTCACCGAGAATGGGCATTCTGACTGTTGGTCACCTTATCTGTGAAACCGAGATTCCTATATCGGTCACTCCGAGATTTGAAAGTTGCCACCTTTTGGTCACTTTGGTACCACCGAGATTAACGCATCGGTGTCACCGAGTTGGTCATTTTGTGTGTAACGGTTGGATTTTTGGGGATGCCTAAATATACCCCTTCACCACCACCTACTCGATAGAGAAGCACTCAGAACCATTCCATACCTATCCTATCAGTTTTCTGAGAGAGAACCACCTACCCTTGTGTTGAGGTCAAGATCTTCCACTCCAACCATATGGATCTTGATTTCTAGCCTCCCCAAGTTGCCTTCCACCTATCCCATCTCTTCTACCAAGCCAATCTGTGAGAGAGTGATTGTGTGTTGAGGAGTCTATCATCTTGAAACACAAGAGCAAGGAGTTCATCGACATTACCGAGCCTATTACCTTTTGAAGGGTGGTGCCTCCTGGTTAGGTGTCGCTTGGGAGCCTCCTACTTCGTGTTGTGGAGTTGAACCAAGAAGTTTGTAAGGGCAAGGAGATCGCCTACTTCGTGAAGATCTACCCCGAGTAAGGCTAGTCCTCCGTGGACGTAGGCCATCATGGTATATTCAAGGTTGCTTCTTCGTGGAACCCTCCGTGGGTAGAGCCCTTCGTGTACTCTCGCGACCGTTACCCTCCGTGGGTTGAAGACTCCATGAACGTGGACGTACAATAGCACCACCTATCGGAACTACGGGGAAAACCTTCGTGTCACCAATTGTGTTTGCTTTCCTTACCCTCTCTTTACTTACATGTGCAATGTCTTTACTTTCCGCTGCTATACTCTTAGACATGCATGTGTGGGGTGTACTTGACATACTATGAGTGCTAAAACTTGCCAAGAATTAAAATTGGGAAAAAGCATTGTTTTATTTGGTCAAGTAGTCAATCACCCCCCTCTAGACCTAATTTTGATCCTACAAGTCTTCGCTTCTCCGTCATGCCGATGGCCATGGCCGCCATAGCAGCGCACGGTCTGGAGCAAGTCGTGACCCCTCGGCTGCGCCCATCACCGGCGCAGCCACTAGTGCATGCTACGGCCAGAACAAGATGGGGGACCGAGCAGGGCTGTAAACCCATGGGCTCGGCCTCCCCCATGTCAGGCTGCCCCAGCGAGTGGCGCACGACGTCAGGAACACGGCAACGATCATCCTGGATCCACCAGGAGCCGGGCGATGTCGCGGTCCGCCTCCTTCGCCATGCTGGATACAACATTTAAAGCAATGGAACGCTTCCAGATGTTGCTAAACTTCCCACTGACGGCTAACAATATGGACGAGTGGATGGCTACAATCCAGAGCATGATCTCCTTCGTCGAAGCTAACAAGTCCCAGCATGTGCATCCGTCACTATGTACGTGGACGGTGACGACAGCCTCCTACTTCTTGAGCTTGCGTTGGTTTTCCCTTGAAGAGGAAAGGGTGATGCAACAAAGTAGATAAGTATTTACCTCAGTTGTTGAGAACCAAGGTATCAATCCAGTAGGGGGTACAAGCAAGGCCCCAATCTATGCACCTACACAAACAATCAAACACTTGCACCCAACGCTATAAAGGGGTTGTCATTCCCTTCCTGATTATTTGCAACGATGAGATCTGATAGAGATAGATATAAAATATTACTAAAAGTAAAAGTAAATAAAATTGCAACAAGGTATTTTTGGTATTTTTGGTTTATAGATCTGAAAATATAATATGGAAAATAGACCCGGGGCCATAGGTTTCACTAGGGGCTTCTCTCTTGAAGGAAAATAATACGATGGGTGAACAAATTACCATCGAGCAATTGATAGAAAAGCGCATAGTTATGACGATATCCAAGGAAATGGTTATGCATATAGGCATCACGTCTGTATCAAGTAGACCGAAACGATTCTGCATCTACTACTATTACTCCACACATCGACCGACTCCTGCCTGCATCTAGAGTATTAAGTTCATGAAGAATAGAGTAACGCATTAAGTAAGATGACATGATGTAGAGGGATAAACTCAAGCAATATGATGAAAAACCCCATCTTCTTCTCCTTGATGGCAATGATACAAATACGTGCCTCGCTACCCCTACATTGTCACTGGGTGAGGACACAACAAGATTGAACCCAAAACTAAAAACTTCTCCCATTGCAAGAATTACCACTCTAGTTGGCCAAACCAAGCCAATAACTCGAAGAGACTTGCAAAGATATGATATCATGCATATAAGAATTTAGAGAAGATTCAAATAATATTGATAGATAATCTGATCATAAACCCACAATTCATCGGATCTCGACAAACACACCGCAAAAGAGCATTACATCGGATAGATCCCCATGAAGATAATGGAGAACATGGTATTGAAGAACATAGAGAGAGAAGAAGCCATCTAGCTACTAGCTATGGACCCGAAGGTCTGAGGTGAACTACTCACACATTATCGGAAGGGCAATGGTGTTGATGTAGATGCCCTCCGTGATCAAATCTTCCTCCGACAAATTAGAAGAAAAGGCCCCAAGATGGGATCTCACGGGAACAGAGGCTTGCGGTGGCGGAAAAGTATTATCGTGGCTCTCTTTGGTATTGGGGGAATATTTCTGAATTTATAGGTGGAGAATTAGGGTTGGAGGAGCTACGGGGGGCCCACCAGCCAGGGGGCGCCCTGCCCTGGTGGCTTGTGGCCCACCCGTAGGTCTTCTGGCCTCTTCTCCAAGCCTCCTAGGTTTCTTCTGGTCCAAGAAAAATCATTTTAGAATTTTATTCCGTTTGGACTCCGTTTGATATTTCTTTTCTGCAATACTCCGAAACAAGGAAAAACAGAAAACTGGCACTGGGCACTAGCTTAATAGGTTAGTCCCCAAAATAATATAAAGTAGCATATTAATACATATAAAACATCCAAAACAGATAATATAATAGCATGGAACAATCAAAAATTATAGAGACGTTGGAGACGTATCATAGCCCGGGCTGATGATCACGTTGAGGGGGCCACACCCATGATGCAGTCCCCTCCGCGACAACAGACCCAGAGACAGCCACCGCCAGCTCTGCACGCTGATGAGCTCGACGAAGCATCTATGGCTTCATCTGGCCCACGCGATCGTCGAGACGAGAGACGTGTCCTAGAGGATCGGTGGAAGGAAGACGCACACATCACCATCGAGTGGTGTCGAGAATCACACCCTCAGTGTGAACAATGCAATAGTTTAGATGCTGGCAACCCCGCGCCTAGTGCTGGCAGGTACCTTCCTTACGAGGTTGGATGCGTTGCCTTCACTCGCGAGCTGCGACATGTCCGCTGGCCATCAACCCGAGCCTTTAAGCCAGAGCTGATGGAGAAGTACAATAGGAAATTGAATCCCACAGAGTTCTTGGGCATCTACACGATAGCCATTCAAGCTGCCGGATGAAGGGATGAGAAGGTGATCGCCAACTACTTCCCTTTGGCACTTAAGCCAAATGTGAGGTCGTGGATGATGCACCTGCCGGAAAACTCCATTTCATCGTGGGCTGACCTATGCAACGAGTTTGTCGGCGCCTTCACTGGTGGCCACCAAGAGCTTGGACAGCCTAGCGACTTGCAAGTCCTTCCGTAGAAAGAGGGAGAGACTGTGTGGAAATACATCCAGAGATTCAGTCGAGTACACCACAACATTCCGGAGATACACCCCGCAGCTGTGATTGCCGCGTTCCACTCGAACGTGCGCAATAGGAGGATGCGGGCTAAGATGAATGTCAAACTCCTCAAGACCATCAATGATATGTACACATTGGTGGACAAGTGTGCTTGTGCTCAGGAAGGAAGGCGACTGCCCGGCGAAGAGGCTGGCGTCGAAGTCGACTCAGATGAGGACGACAATGCCCCTGGCTCAAAGGGGAGGAACCTAAAACGCAACAAGAAGCGCAAAGGGAAAGCGATGTTGTTCGTTGAGAGCTCTAGTGATCTAAGCGCCGGAAAGAAGGCAAAAGTCGAGACCCCTAGCAAGGGAGCTGCCGCGTGCGCTGATTGCCGGGAGGCTGTTGCCGCGGAGAAAACCGGGAAAACCGACGGGCCATACTGCAAGATCCACCGTACCAAAGGCCACGATCTCTATTAATGCTGCCAAATTGAACAACTAGCTGGGAAGCAGAGGGCTGAGTACGAGAAACACGACAAGGAGAAGGGCTAGGACGATGCTGCTGGGAAAGGTCGTGATGGCAGAGGAGGTCACCACGGCAAGACCCCACAGTAGGAGGAAAAGCCGGCCAGGGGCCACAAGAAGAAAGAGACAGATGATATGAGTGAGGATGAGGATGAATAGGAGGATTCCAATGATCGAGAATTTCAGAAGGCAACTGAGGCCATGTGTGTTGATGGGTGTGCATCTTTGCATTCCTCCCACCGCCAGCTCAAGCAGTGGGCGCGTGAAGTCAAAGCCGTGGAACCTTCTGCCGAATCCATGAAACCACTTAGGTGGTCCCGCACACCTATCATATTTGATGAAGAGGACCATCTTGACCGTACCACTGCGGTCAGATGTTTGCCGTTGTTGGTATCCCCGACAATCTGCAACCTCAAAGTCACGAAGATGTTAGTTGACGGTAGGGCAGGACTGAACCTGATATCTCCTAAGGTGGTGGAGAGGCTGCACATCCATGACGGAGAGCTCAAGGCAACGGGTACATTCCAAGGTGTCAACCACGGCAGGGGCCGACCCAAGGGAAAGATCACTTTGCATGTGACATTTGGTGGGGAATTGAACTACCAGACCAAGAATGTGGTACTCGATGTGGTTAATTTCCCCCTTCCTTACAATGGAATTCTCGGTCGCCCAGATCTGGCAAAATTCATGGCGGCGTCCCACTACGCTTACAACACCCTGAAGATGCCAGGGGACATTGGAATCACCTCCATTCCATCTGACAAGAAGTACGTAGTCATATGCGCAGACAAGATGTATCAAGACGTGGTAGCAGCTGAAGCAGCAAAATCCCAGCTCCCGTCAAGAGTTCGAAGAAAGCAAGGAAGTCTTGCGCGAACACCAGCAAGGACTCCGGGAAGCGCACCTCTTCAGATTACGCTACACCTGATGATGACCTACCGGAGAGTTCCGCTAGCAAGAAGACCAAGATCACCTATCCTGAGACAAAGAAGGTCCCGACAAGGTTGGATGGCACTGATAGTACGTTCACCATCAGTGCCTGAGGGAGTCCTGGATTAAGGGGACCTCGGGAGGCCAACCTATTTCAACAGGCCGGACTATACAGGCCACTTACCGAACACAGGAACATTTGAAGGTCCAGTCTCCAAGATGGAAGCTTCAAGAAGCACGGCTTGTACTCCATGTTTGATGTAGCGAATAGGCATGTTTATCTCCTCGGCATGTAACCGACCATGTGTAAACCCTAGGCATCCTCGGCGTCTATATAAGCCGGAGGGTTTTAGGGTGTAGCGACAGAACAACTCATATAGGGTTAGCTATTTGATCTCTAGGTGGATCAACTCTGTAACCACCATATCATCAATACATCCTAGCAGGACGTAGGGTATTACCTCCATAGGAGGGCCCAAACCTGGGTAAATCTGTGTCCCCTTCGTCTCCTGTTACCATCGATCCTAGTCTCACAGTTCGGGACCCCCTACCCAAGATCCGCCGGTTTTGACACCGACATTGGTGCTTTCATTGAGAGTTCCTCTGTGAGCAAGGAGGAATCGATGTCTCGCCTTGTCATCAAGGAAGAGGTCCGCAACATGGACACTTTCATCCCCAGTCAGATCTCCGCCTTCAGCAGTATTGTGCTGCACGCTGATCCCACCGGCCATCTAGGTCGTGTTGAGAGTTTCACCCCTGATCGAGAGGTCAGATTTGGAAACCTAGAGTTATCCGTTGATTCTCGGGGTGACTTATCGCTAATCGGGCTCGCAATTTCACCTATAGCACAGGAAGACCCTGAGGCTTCAACCTCGAGTTCCTTCTTTGGACACGCCAATACGGTTATCCATGGCGATGGACCGATCCCTTGTCTTGGTCTGGCCATTGTGCCAAAAGACCGAACATGTGTTCTTGCCGAACACTTCCCATGCCCAGGTACTTCGGAGGTAAACTCCGTAAGTTCTGAACAGTCTAATCCGATCGGGCTCTTAGAGGTTGACGAGGCCCTAGATTGGATCTCGTCTATGAAGATCACTGACAACCCAACCCCGATCCACGCTCGGATCGGTTATGGTGCGGATCGGGACAAATTTTTCACCGACCCACCACCCACTTGATAGCCACTGTCAAAGATTTAACCAACATGCTTGACTATGCCTCCGAGGAGGCACAATACATGGATGAAGAGGATTGCTCCCCCACCGCTATTAATACCGAAAGATGGTCCGCCACTTCAACATATGATGTCTACATGGTTGACACTCCCAATGGTGACAAAACGCCTAACAATGACGGCGATAAGTCGGGCGACGCACCGTCAAGGCGCCAAAAGCCGCATAAGCGGTCCAAAGGCAAAGAGGAAAGGAAAGCTATTATCGGCACTAGGGACAGAGTTACCCCCGAAGACCATGGCGACCCTGATAATCTCGAACATTCATTAGATGGTCAGGAAAGGCCTGAGGACCAAAGCAACCCCGACAACTTCAATGGTTCCAAGGATGACAATTACCTCCCCCCTGTCGAGGAGGAGGATATCCCGGAAGCTAACAACATGAAAATCCTTGATAACCATGAAGATCAGGAATAGTTCAGACAACAACTCACAGCGACGGCTCGCAGTCTGAGAGCCAAGGAACGGTAGCTTAAAGCCGAATAGGATGACCTCAATGATCGATGGACAAGAGTCCTCTCGCCTGAGGAAGGACATGTCGCCAGTCTGTCAGACCAGACCAAGAGCTATCCGTGGAGAAGGCTACTGCCACAATTCAACGACAAGCTCACTGATACTCCATCACCAAAGCATACTCCATATGACACGCCAGGCCGCCCTCCTCTCAGGCGTGATCGGATGGCTGATGACGCCGGTTATAGACAAGCAATACCCCAAAGACGGGGAAAGGGGCCACTAGAGCCCAATGACATGTTCGACCTACGAGATGACTTGGATCATAGAGCAGGCTGTACAAGATCCATCTACGGATCCAGAGGATACTCACTCGATAGACGGGATGGTAGAGGCCATGGCTCGAACAAGATAATAATAGAGACCGGGAATGCACCCGAGCCAGAACATACGCCAATCATAGGCGCGATATAGCTTGGATTCGAGGGGCCGCTCACCTGCTGTGTTTCCTAATGAGGTCATGTGGCATCAATTCCTGGAAGGGATTAAACCCGTGAACATCGAAAAGTACGATGGAACTACTAACCTAACCGTATGGATCGAGGACTTCCTCCTCCACATCCACATGGCTAGAGGAGATGACCTCCATGCCATCAAATACCTTCCCTTCAAACTTAAGGGGCCAGCTCGGCACTGGCTAAACAGCCTCCCCAAAACTCCATTGGATGCGGGAGGACCCATAGGATGCTTTCCGCTCCAACTTCCAGGGAACCTATGTTCGGTTGCCGGATTCTTCTGACCTCAGCAACGTCATCCAGAAGCCCGGCGAGTCTGCTCGGCAATTCTAGAACCCGTTCTTGACTAAGAAGAACCAGATTGTCAACTGTCTAGACGCTGAGGCCATAGCCTTTTTCGGGCACAATATTCGGGATGAATGGCTAGCCCGACAGCTAGGCCAGGACAAACCTCGGACTATGTACGCCCTCACCTCCCTCATGATGCGCTTTTGCGCAGGCGAAGATAATTGGCTGGCAAGACGCAACCACAATTCCGAAGATCCCAAAGCCTCTGAAGTTCGGGATAGCAATGGAAAACCAAAGCGCAATAAGAACAAGCGCCGACACAATAATAGTGATACCGATGACACGAACGTTAACACCGGCTTCCGCAACTCCCATCCTGGACAGCGGAAGAAGCAATCATGACGGACCCACTCCGCTGGAAAAAATAATGGAGTGGACTTGCCAAATCCACGGGACTCAGGAGAAGCCCGCCAACCAAACACATTGCAATTCCTGGGTGTTTAAATAGGTTGGCAAACTCCCACCCGAGGATCAAAGCAAGAGCCCTCACAGCAAGGATGAGGATGATCCTTAGGGTCCGATTGGTGGCAACCAAAAGAAATTTCCTCCGAAATTTAAGATGGTAAACATGATATACGCCACCCATATACCAAAGAAGGAGAGAAAGCGCGCCCTTCGAGAGGTCTATGCTGTAGAGCTGGTGGCCCCAAAGTATAACCCATGGTCGGCATATCCGATCACTTTTTATCAGCGCGATCACCCGTCCAGTATCTACCACGGAGGTTCGGCCGCACTCGTCCTCGACCCCATTATCGATGGGTATCACCTCACAAAAGTCCTAATGGACGAAGGAAGTAGCCTTAATCTAATCTACTCAGATACGGTGAATAAGATGGGCATAGACTCGTCACGGAGTAAACCCAGTAACACCACCTTCAAAGGGGTGATTCCAGGTGTTGAAGCCCAATGCACAGGCTTCGTAACCCTGGAAGTTGTGTTCGGCTCGCCCGATAACTTTCGCAGCGAAGACTTGATCTTCGACATCGTACCCTTCCACAACGGCTATCACACCATGCTTGGCCGGACAATGTTCGCTTGTTTGAACGCCGTCCCACATTATGCATACCTCAAGCTCAAGATGCCTGGCCCCAAAGGGGTCATCACTGTCAACGGCAATACAGAGCGATCTCTATGAACCGAGGAGCATGCGCTGGCCCTAGCGGCTGAATTTAGTTACCAAGATGATCGGCAGGTTCCGACATCTGTCGTAAAGACATGCAAGGTTGGGAAGCGAGCTCGGCTGCAGGCCGAACTCTTAGAGCCCTCCTCTACCCCCAAACAGGGACTCGCACCCCATCGCACGCCCCTCGGACCAGCGAAGTACGTGCCAAGAAGGCACAACTTCCCACTTAAAATTCCATGGGCAGCGGTGGGGAAACAAAGGTGGGAGTCCGGCTAGAGCAGACTACTACCACTAAATATGTCTTTGGACACAATGTAGGGACCATTGAAGGGCCCACCACGGGCGTAAAGCCTATCCAAAGTTCGGCGACTTCTCAAGACTTTGTTTGCAAGATCCGCTCGCCGAATGATGCCACCCATTGAGGCACACCAAAGATCAGGAGTAAACTAGCAATAGGGCATATCTAGGACGTAGGGCCATCAATCAAAGACACCCGGTACAACCGCTCCTGTAATCTCTTTTCTTCATATACCTATAAGCAGTTGCTTCGGCACTCCGAATAATAAGAGTTGTTGAGAAAAAATACAACATCATTTTACATGTTCTCTGGTTGTCCTTCTTGGCACATATTTTCCTTTTCTCCCTCTTCTCGCGTACTAATTCGATATGTTACGACGTGACCAGATAATATACCAAGGGCTCGAACTTACATACAAATCGCCTTACATATTGTTTGGCGTCTTGGAGTTCACTTCATATGCATCGGTTCCGAACTATGTCTTGGGTCAATAGTTGGGTTGCCCGGCTCCTGTGCTTGTCCTTTTACATTCCACTCGTTCGGCTAAAAGGGCAAAGGGAACACCCCTATGATTGTGCTTCCGGATAGTCTGGTCAAGCACCTCAGGGGAGAAAGCCAAAAACTGACTTTCATAGTATGCGAGATCCGGTCTGTGAATCCGAGCTGGAAGTATTATACTTCAATCCTCGTAAGTGGTTATTCCGTGTTATACAAGGGGTTTGTCCTTTATGCAAACCTTGTGATACCGGCTTTAGCCGCGGTTCGTCCGAGTATCACAACACTTTGGTAGCCAATCGTAAGCTCCCCACAGTCCTTTTCGCGCCCCTACGACTAAGTGAAAGAAATAAAGCACTATAGTCTGATTGCCTAGTCTGCCACACTTTACCGCCTTCGGGTTCCGATAACTCGGCTAAGGGACATAGTGCATTGGCATAGACACCCCATGTGGTATTTACATGGGGGCTGAAGCTGACGACTCGCATATTTCAGTATTAAACTGCCACACAGGAGTTATAAAGGAACGCAAAACTATGAAAGCATAATAATGTATAACATCAAAAGTTTCAATAAGTCTTCGGACGCATTACAACTCAGACGCTATCACCCAAGCACTCTCCATCACTCCATCGAAGTACAACTCAGGGCGTCTATGCTCCTTCCTGGGAGGCGACGGGGCGGTGGCTACCTTCATCAAATCCATCTCCGAACAGTGCACCTTGGCCTTGGCAAGGGCCATCCGGACTCCCTCTATGCAGGAAGAGCGCTTCACGGCATCGAAGCGGGGCAAGGCGGTGATCAACTTATGCAACAGGCCGAAGTAGCTGCCTGGCACCAGCTTGCCGGGCCATAAGCGGATGCAGAGGTCCTTCATGGCCGGCTTTGCCATCTGGTGCAGCTCCATTAGTTGTTTTAGCTTCTCCACGAGAAGAGGCGAGCGCTCGGGGACTCCGAATTGTGCCCAGAACAGCCGAGCTTCGTCTCCTTCCTCCCTCGAGGCAAACATCATATTGGTGTCCGCCACGCTCTTCTGAAGATAGGAGGAGGCGCCTAAAGATACACCACACCTGGGGAAGCAATTTGAACTTGCTATCCCCAAAGATGCACTGTAGTAAGTTTGGCTTACCATCCATTATGTCCTTCGCTTGGTGGACCTGCTCCTCATAAAACCGCTTGTCCACCCGCTCCTTTTGAAGATCGTTCTTTAGGGTGGACATTTCAGCCGCGCTCTCCTTGCCGTTCTGCTCAAGGACCTCGCACTTCCTGCTGGCATCCTTGAGCTCCGGTTGAACCTCCGCCACACGAGCCTCGTGCTTTTGGCTGGTGGCTCGTAGGGCGGAGAGGGTGGTCGCCACTCACTCGATGGTCCCATTGTCTTTTGCTTGTTGGATATCGGCCTTGAGCCTCTCCACCTCCTTTGCCAAAGTTGTTTACACATTAAGACATTATGAAAAACTGCATTGATAGTGTTTGGGTAAAGGTGTTCGGACAAAGGAGTTTGGGCAAAGGTGTTTTGACCTACCTTTGGGCCTCGTCGACTCTTCGGTTGAGGGCTTCAACTTCATCCTCGGAGCATTTAAGCTTCCAATTTAGCTCGTCCAGCTCGGCGCCATTTATCATCGCCGCCGATGACGACACCTACAGTACACATACAATGGACATGTTACATGGGTTTTCAACTCTCGCGTTATAATCAATCCGATCATATGTTGGACCTTATTAGGAGCTACCCTAACATGCCGGACACAAAAATTGTATCTAGTCCGGTACGGATACATGATTGACCCCTAGGTAAGTTTTTTCAAACTCACATAGGGCTCGGGGGCTGCCATGTATATAGAAATGAATAAAATCTTTGCAAATAAGAGTATCAGGTGACTTACTTGAAAACCCGTTAGGAGACCTTTGAAGGCCTCCTTCAGACCGTTGTCAACAGAATGGATGCTCTTTAATACCGCACCCATGAGGGTGCGGTGCTCCTCGGAGACGGAGGCACTCGATAGAGCCTCCTCCATGACCGGCCACCCATTGGTCGGTGGTGCCGGAGGTGATCGGATAACCCGATCACCAACCGGGGTTTGAACCAGAACCTCCAGAGGCGTGGCACGCTTCAGAGATGCCCTTGGAGGGGACTGAGTGGCCGCTCGTCCGGCCTCCATAGTGTCAGGGTGGGGTACCTCCCCCCGGTCTTCGGAAACCGAGGTGTTAGTCTCGGCCATTGTGTCGTCTCCCTCGCCCCCGGTGCCTGGCTCCATAGGAGCATGTTGGGATGACTCCTTCCGCGGTGTCCTTCACGGTGCCTGGAGTGGCAGGATTGAGGCATTCCCACTCTCCGCTAGTTCGGTGGGCGGGGTCTCCCCATCTGATATTTGATCGGTGGGGAGGACGCGCGGGGGCTGCAAAACCCATAAGCGCCCGCGTGTTAGTAAACTCTAAACTTGTTAAAAGAATAGACAAGGGGTCTTCAGATCCTAACCTTCGAGCCAGTGGCTTGACCCTGAGGTTCCTTCGCGGAACCACCTCGAGGTTATCGGACGCAGTATCTAAGTCCGTGCTGTCGTCGGACTGGATCACCTATGTCCGACGCATTATCTTCGGGGCAGGAGGGGGAACCTCCTTTGGGGCGTCCGATGACGCTGGCCTCTTTCTTGCGATGGGGGAATTGCCTCCCCCTGGCTTCGTCTTCCTCCTCTTCCTCCTGCTCCTCCTCCTCTTACTCCTTTGGATTCGAGGAGTTATGAGTTTCCCTGGACATAGCCTCTGACTGGTCCCGGATATGAAGGCCACTTCGGCCTGGTTTCTTCTTCTTCTCCTTCTTCGTGGGGGCCTCGTAAGGCTTCTCCACGAGCATTTCCACCAACAGCCCGGACCTAGTGTCCTCGGACAGAGTTGCTGGACTGCTAATGTTAACAGCTTTGTTTAGCCATTTCTGCAAAAGAATGATCGGAAGAAAACATTATGGATCCTCATTGGGAAATGTAAAATCCGATCAAGCAGAAGTGACTCGTACCTTGGTGGTGGGTTTGGAGGCTTGCATGCCTCTGTCTTAATCCTCGGATGGCTAGCTCTCCAGTGACTTGAAGAGCGCCTTCCATAGCTTCTCCCGTGTAGTGCGAAAGAGGTGCCGGATTATGGGCGCATCGTCAAGTTGCCGGGCCCACAAGGGAGTGTCCCGGCGCTGGCAGGGGAGGATGCGCCTCCGGAGCTTCACCTGGACCACGTTGGTTAGCTTGATGTCCTCCTCAACCAAGGAGCCGATGCACTTCTGTAGGTCGCTCACCTCCTTGCTCGGTCCCTAGTTAAGGCCCTTTTTGAGCCATGAAGCTAGTCTGGTGGGGGGACTGGATCTGAATTCGATAGGAGGGATCTGACCTTCTCCTCGTGGTTTTGTGATATAGAACCACTCCTTCTACCACGCCTTGATGGTGTTGATGAAGGGGCCTGATGGCGACACTACGCGGGTGAGCTTGCCGATGGCAGCCCCGCCACAGTCAGCGTGCTTCCCTCCGACGCACTTCGGCTTGATGTTGAATATTTTGAGCCAGAGCTCGAAGTGTGGCTAGACCTGAAGAAACTCCTCACAGACGAGGATGAAAGCCGATATATGCATAAAGGAATTCGGCGGGAGGTCATGGAAGTCCAGACCGTAGAAGAACATCAACCCCCTGACGAAGGGGTGAAGCGGGAAGCTCAACCCTCTGATGAAGTGGGGGAGGAAGACCACCCTTTCGCCTGGCCGGGGGGTGGGGATCACTTGGCCCTCCTCCGATGCACGATGAGGAATGTCAGCGGAGAGGTAGCCGGCCTTCTTGAGGTTGAGAATGTCCCGGTTGGTGGCCATGGAGACCTCCCATTGGATGTTGGAGCCCGCCATTGTTGAGCTCGGAGGTGGGGGGCGAAAGACCTAGACTTGTGCTTTGGAGGCATAGAGGAATGGAAGACGGGGAAAGTGAATGGGAAACGTGAATAGGCTTCAGGGTTTTCTTCCCCTTTTATGAGGCTTATCGATTTGGTCTCCCCTTGCTGCACCGTGAATCCCTCAGCTTCCCGAGACGCGCGCGTGATTAAACATATCCCGTCAAAAAGGGACACGATCAGTATGTTGATAGATCATGATGATTAAAACGGCCTTGAACCGTGAATCGACTTTGTATAACTGTCCTAGTGGTCGTGGTGGGCTGTGACCTTTCATCAGAGAGGTCATCAGACGAATATTATTTACCCCTTGATTTTTGGCCTTCAAGGCCAGCCAATTTGCAGTGTTTGGACGTGCCACTATGCGGAAAACTACTTGTCATTGGAGGCCGAATTGTATTCGGCGGGAAGAACTCAGCTCGCAAGCCGAAGGCTCTGATTGTGTAAAGCAATTGAAGCTAGGACCCTTGGCGTTGGAGGCAAGTTTGGGGGCTACTGAGGGATTCCTGGATTAAGGGGTCCTCGCGAGGCCGACCTATTTCTACGGGCCAGACTATACAGGCCACTTACCGAACACATGAATATTTGAAGGCCCAGTCTCCAAGATGGAAGCTTCAGGAAGCATGGCTTGTACTCCACGTTTGATGTATCTAATAGGCATGTTTATCTCCTCGGCATGTAACCGACCATGTGTAAACCCTATGCATCCTCGGCGTATATATAAGCCGGAAGGTTTTAGGGTGTAGCGACAGAACAACTCATCTAGGGTTAGCTATTCGATCTCAAGGTATATCAACTCTGTAACCCCCATATCATCAATACATCCTAGCAGGACGTAGGGTATTACCTCCATAGGTGGGCCTGAACCTGGGTAAATCTATGTCCCCTTCGTCTCATGTTACCATCGATCCTAGTCTCAGAGTTCGGGATCCCCTACCCGAGATCCGCCGGTTTTGACACCGACAACGCCGCCCTTACTGACAAATAGGAAAGATCACTCATTGCCTTCCTACGGGCGAATGTCGATGTGTTTGCATGGCAATCATCTGACATCCCTTGTGTTCTAGGGAGGTTATTGTGTCGGATTTCAGGCTCCGCAAAACCCAAAGAAGTCCGAACACAGGGGCATGTGTGAAGACCCCTTGCAGCCTCACCCGACTAGCTCGCTACTCGATGATTTGTACGACGAACTCGCATGATGATGAGGAAGCAGATGCATGCGATGATTTAACCAGGTTCGGGCCGCTACGAAGTGTAATACCCTACTCCTACTTTGGTGAATTGCCTCACGAGGAGGTTTGTGGATGAACTAGTACAGCGGTGCATCGCCTTGTGAGGGCACTCTGGTGGTGTTGCCTCTCTTCTGTTGCCTCTTTGTTTGTTTTCTGTTCTACGGTGCAGCCTAGCCTCTATTTATAGTGCCCAGGGTCCTCTTCTCTTATCACTATGGCAGGAAGGGATCCCACAATGGCCAAA
This sequence comes from Hordeum marinum, assembly GCA_022496015.1. NCBI lineage: Eukaryota > Viridiplantae > Streptophyta > Magnoliopsida > Poales > Poaceae > Hordeum > Hordeum marinum. The sequence goes on from CM039678.1 coordinate 271,494,996, forward strand.
TTTGAAGGGGGATAGGAGTACGTCTTTATCTTTACGAAAGGTGGTCTTTGCCTTCAAAGTAGCTGTCGATGATGCAGAGGTGGGCTCGGTGATGACATCCTTCCTGTTGGGCTCGTGGTCGTGGTCTTGTTGCACCAGAATGGAAACCTTTGGGGGACGCTTTGGGAACCCGCGTCCGTCCTTGCCCCTGTTTGCACCAAAGGGGAAACTGCACCGCCTGGCATGCTAGCGCCCGCATGTCCTACCTTGCGTCATCCCCAGCCTCTAGAGGACAGGTGCTGCATAGAGGTCTCCGCCGCTCCGAAAGGGGCCCGAGGAGGCACGTCCTCGCTGGTCTTGATGATGCTTCCCTCGCGAGCTTAGTCCCTCACGAGGGCCTTGTCTTTGACAAAGTGGGCCATGCCTTGGGTCGCATGCAGGCAGGTCTGGGTACCCCTATTCCTAGAACACTGAAAGTAGCCCCCGGGCCCAAGGCGCACATGATCTGGCTTCCTGGCGAAGTCGTTGAGGATGGCCCGAAGTGCCACGGGCCCATCACGCCTGTGGGCCAGGCTCGACACATGTTGCATGCCAGGGCGCTGACGCATCTGTTCCCCGAGGGCGTCAGGAACCGCCCGAAGTCAAACTAACGCGACAGCCATGTGCTGCGCCGACCATCATTACCCTTTCTTGAATGTTATTGCTCCCTTGGGCCTCCACTCCTCGGGCCACATGGATGTGACCTAACGATGGCAGGTGAGGCAACGTGAAGTAGGGTTGCGTGCCGATTGAGCCGGCCTTTCGACGCCCGAGAGGCACACGTTGTATGATATCTCACGATGCCTCATGGCCACAGATACGCCTATAAATTCGCCCCTAGGGGGCCTTGCCATCTCGAAGCGCCCATCTACTCCCATAGCTCGAGAGAAAACCCTCTTCCTATTCTCAGCTTCTCCCTTTCCCCATGGCATCTGGAGGAAGCGCCGCTGGTGCGGTGAAGTGCGCGCGCGGGGGGGGGGGGGGGTCAGCTTCTTCGCCTCTTTCGGAGGCAGCGATGGAGGGGGGGGCTCGGGGTCGACGCTGTGCCATGGTTGATGAGTGAGTACTTCGCCGCCTCCTTCTTTCTTAGTTGTCGTGTCCAGTGCTCCTTACCCGATCCTCTCCTTCTTCTAGGGTGAGTGCGGCCTAGAAACCAGGCTCGGCGAACTCCAGGAGGAGGTGGCCATGCTGCGGGCCCAATTGACGACCACCGAGGCCACCTTCCAAGCCACCCTTAGGGGCGAAGCGGAGGTCAGGGCAGAGCTGGCGTCCCTCCAGGCCTAGGTTAAGGAGGCAGCCGACGCCGTGCAGGACGCCCAGGACGATGCGAGGCATGCCAAGATGCTGGAGTCCCAGCGCGCCAAGCAGTATCTTGACATCGCCCACCACACGGCTGGCGCGGTGAGCTGGTTCGTCGGGGAAGCCCCCGCGCTACCCTGCGTGCATAGCGATGGGGGCTACCTCGACTTCTTCCATCGGGTGGTGGAGACGCTGGAGATCGGCCTCTCCCGCGTGAACGTGGACAGTGAGGCCGACGCGTGCGACCTCCTGGAGCTTGCCTTGGAGCGCATCTTCTCCAACTTGCGCCGCCTCACTCCGGAGCTCGACCTCCAGCGCGTCGGAGAATGGGTGCCCGAGGGGATCTAGAGGCCCCTCCTGGATGAGGTGCGCCCGCACATGGAGTCCCTGGTGGAGCGGTTCGTCCAGGTGGCCGCCTCCGGTGGGGAGGGCGGCTCTGGCGCCATGGCGGCTGGTGACTCGAACAGCGACAACGACTCCTCCACCTAGGCCTCCCTTGTCTTCCTCTCCTTGTACCTGTAATACTTTAAGAAAACCCCGACCCCCATGGGCGTTAGTCTTTTGCGTATTACCTTTGTCTCCGTACTTCCCTTTCCTAAATCACCGATCACCTACTTGCCGTGATGTGACTTAGTTTCTTTGCTTGGGGCCTGGCGCCGATGCCGATGCGGCCCAGTGATGGCGGCCGGCAGGGCCCCCGCGAGGCGCTCTCTCCTGAGGGGCAGCTCGTGGCCGCCACTCCTCGGGTTCGTGGCCTTGCTACTTGTCGAGGCAGGGTCTCTCCTCTCGTGCCGTTTCTCCTGGCGCCTCAGGCCTCAGGGGTCTCAGTAGCCGCACGTAGTGAGCCGCAGTACCTGCATTCTCACATTAGTGTGCACAACCCTTATCCCATCCTCGAGCCGTCATTAGGCCAGGGGGCTCTTCCTCGGTTACTTAGCTTGTTAGGCAGTGACGGTCTCGTGCATCGCAAGGTGCGGCTCGGTTGTCTAGATAGTCCGCGATTCTGCCTGGGCACTTCTTCATTGTTTTTGGAATGGTTTGGGGGACCCTTTCGGTACTCTATGTCTGCGGGACTCAACCACAAGCAGACCTCGCCCATCGTTGGAGCGTCCGAATCACCTGGATGAGACCAAAGGGGCGGGGCCTCGGCTGCCGCTGGAGCATCCGGATCACCTAGACGCGACCAAGGGGCACGGAGCCACGAGATTGATGAGGTTTCCGAGGCGTGGTGCCCATGAAACCCCCTTGACACTCAAGCAGTGCTCTACGTCGACAGGACCCAGTCCCGCACATTCCCCAACAACCATTGGGGCGTCTGGATCACCAGGACGAGACCAATGGGTGGGGGCCTCGACATCCCTGACACCGACCGGATCGCCAGGACGACATCAAAGGGCGAGGGCCTATATGATCGGTAAGGCTCCTGAGGCGCGTTTCTCAAGAGCCCCCATTGACGCTCGAGCGATCCCCATACCGTCCTGCTGGCTGCTGCCTCAAGAGGCACTGGAACCTCCTAAGGCTCCATGCCGTAGTGTTGTGTTGTGGTCGGAGTCCCCGAGCGGGTGCCGACCGCTAGGAGATGCAAGTCCCTGAGGCGACAGGGCCTTGCTATCCTGCTCCCAAGCTCCTCGGGGAGGGCTGGAGCACACGGGCCCTTGCGAAACACCAATTCAGATAAAGAGACTCCAAGACCGGAAAAAACGAGAGAACGATGAGAGAAAAGTCCTCACCCCTTTTTCTTTCAGAATAGAGTTCCGAAATTCTCAAACTTCATTCCAAAAAGTGGCAAATCAAACACTGAAAAGAAGCAAGCAACTATAGCTTCCGGCACCTTGGCTACTCTTTGTCTTTGTCTTCCACCAGCGCGGAGCGTAGTGCATCCACGTTGCATGGGCATAGCCATTAGTGGGCAGTGTTGTTCACCAGTGCGGAGCATGGGGCTTCCACTTGGGCGTGGGATGGAACCCCTCCGTGACCTCGGGGGCCTCCGGGCGTATACAACCCACTCATCAATACGTGAGAGTGTCATGGCTGTAGATAGCCGGGCAAGCCCCCAGGCGCACGGGTCAGTAGCTCCCAACTTTGTCAAGAGCGATCCCATGCATTTTTGCTCGGTTGCACGCCTGTATGACCCAAACCCAAATGTATTGTTCCCCGCGTAGCCACGGGATTGTGCTCCAGCGACCCAAACATGAGCACAATGCACCCGGTGTAGCCATAGAGGTGTTTTGTCGATGAAGCCGCCTTGTGGAGTCTCGGGGCACTGACCAGACAGGGTCTTGAGGGCCTCGTGAGGCCCAGACTACCCAGGTTGCGTCGGTGCACCAGTTGCCGTGGGTGGCCCGCGCTACTTGTGTCTTGCTGCTCCCCCAGGCTGTTACTCCTCAGACCTTGGGGCTTGGCTCGGTGTTGCTTACTCGTGAGGGAGACGGCTTGCGCCGTGACCCGCGGGCCCGGGGGTGTCCTCCCTCTTTCTCTTGCTCGCGTTGTCCTAGCTAGGTGCTCCATCAATGAAGCCCCAGGCCGTATCGAGGAGGATGCCCAGGGTACCCCCTACTCCTGGGGGTGTTGGCGACCGTGGTAGGCGCTTGATCCATTTGATCGTCCGGAGGTACGACGTAGCTTGGTACATAGGGCTATACATAAGGGCCCAGTTCTCCTCCTGAGCCATCCGGTGGGGCGCCGGGGACAACCCCTCCGGGCGGCAGCGGGGCGCCACCTTGTGCGTGCAGCCCGCAGACCCTCCTGCGGCGAGCCTCAGCCCGAAGTTTCTTACCTCTGCCGCCGCCGTTGGGTGGCCCGCACGTTTCCTGACATGGATTGTTTCCTTGGCGATCCGATGTGCCTTTGTCATGGTTTCTTGCTTGTCCGGATGCCTAAGCCGCCCACTCCCTGCGTAGGATGGCGCGCTCCCGCCTGGTCAACCCAGGTTGTTGACAGTCCAGAGGGGTACGTGAGTGCGAGTCAGTGTGCGTGCGGGGCGCCCCGTTGTTTCCTCCGTGCGCTCCATCGCCAGGGCCGGGTTGCGCCCCGAAACACCAGAATTCATAGGGGAAGTAGAACGGGGTGGGGTGGGCCCCGTTCGGGCTCGTTCGGGGCCTGAAGGTGGACACCGCCGGCGGGCTGGGCGACAGGCGCAATGAATGAGCACCTGACGCCGGACGCCTGCGGCCGCGAGGATGGGCGTGGGACCATGGCCCTCCACACGATGGCGACCAGATCAGCAATGTGGTCAGCCCATGCGTCGAAGCCCCCATGCGTTGGGCGGTGGCCAAGCATCTTGCTTGCCATCAGTAGCGCATCATGCGTGTCGAGGTCTCCCATGTAGGTGCAACGCGATGTCGGTGCCGAGGGCACCACCTGTCTGCCATGTCCTTGGACGGCATGAGGGGCGACGACGATGGAGACGACACTGGTGGCTTGATACCGACAGCCCAGCGTCATGCCGTTGGGGTGTGGGTCTCGATTGGCAACGGTAGGGTTGGTGAAGACGGATCTGCCATGGCCGGAAGAAGCTTGTTGGGTGCTGGCCATCGGAGCGGCGAGGCAAGGGGAGAGCAAGGCTTCAGGAAGATTTCGACACGCCCCCTACCTAGCGCACCAAATGTTCGCTTTCGGGCTCCGCAAAACCCAAAGAAGTTCCAACACAGGGGCATGTGCGAAGACCCCATGCAGCCTCGCCCTACCTAGCTCGCCACTCGATGATTTCTACGACGAACTCACACGATGACGAGGAAGCAGATGCATGTGATGATTTACCCAGTTTCGGGCCGCTGCAAAGCATAATACCCTACTCCTGCTTTGTTGGATTGCCTCACGAGGAGGTTTGTGGATGAACTAGTACAGTGGTGTGTCGTGTCGTGAGGGCGCTCTGGTGGTGTTGCCTCTCTTCTGTTGCCTCTCTATTTGTTGTCCGTTCTATGGTGCAGCCTAACCTCTATTTATAGTGCCCCGGGTCCTATTCTCTTTTCGCTATGGCAGGAAGGGATCTCACAGTGGCCAAATTTAAAGGGGACATGCGTACGTCTTTATCCTGGCGAAAGGTGGTCTTCGCCTGCAAAGTAGTTGTCGATGATGTAGAGGTGGGCTCGGCGATGGCATCCTTTCTGCTGGGCTCATGGTCATGGTCTTGTTGCACCGGAATAGAAACCTTTGGGGGATTCTTTGGGAACCTGCGTCCATCCTTGCCCCCCTTTTTACCAAAGGGGAAACTGCACCGCCTGGCATGCTGGCGCCTGCCTGTCCTGCCTTGCATCATCCCTGGCCTCCCAAGAATAGGTGCTGCATAGAGGTCTCCACCGCTCCAGAGGGGGTCTGAGGAGGCCCATCCTCGCTGGTCTTGGTGACGCTTCCCTTGCGAGCTCAAGCCCTCACGAGGGCTTTGTCTTGAGCATGGTCTCGCCAGGCCATGCCTCGCTAATGAAGTGGGCCATGCCCTGGGTCGCAGGCAGGCAGGTCTCGGTACCCCCGTCCCCAGAACGCCGACAGATTGAGCACCACCTTGCTGTCTGTTCTCATGCCAGATCCGTCAACGAAAAAGTTAGGTAGCAAGCTTTGGAATGAAAATAGTTCATTGCCTAAGAGATCAAGAAACTTGAAGCAGATGGTTTGGTCAGAGGAGTACTCCATCCAACTTGGTTAGCCAACCCGGTAGTGGTGCGCAAGGCGAATGGGAAATGGAGGCTTTGCATAGACTTCACTGACTTGAACAAGGCATGCCCGAAGGACCCTTTTCCCTTGCCGCGCATCGATCAGATCGTTAATTCCACTTCCGAGTTTGATTTGATCCTTCTTGGACGCCTACTCCAGATACCACCAGATATTCATGACTAAGGAAGATGAAGAAAAGACCGCGTTCATAACTCCATGTGGCACGTACTGCTTCATGCATATGCCCTTCGGTTTAAAGAGCACCGGGTCTACCTTTGGCAGGGCCGTTCAAATTGGATTTGGACCTCCGTTGCATAGAAATGTGGAAGCGTACATGAATGACATAGTGTCAAGACCAAATATGAAGCAACTCTCATACAAGACTTAGAAGAAACTTTTGTAAACCTATGCAAGATCAACTTGAAGCTCAACCTTGAGAAATGTGTGTTTGACGTCCTGTCCGGCAAGCTTCTTGGGTTCTTTGTGTCTCAACGAGGAATAGAAGCCAATCCCGACAAGATCAAGGCGATCGAGCAGATACAAGCATCCAAGGCCAACAAGGATATCAGATGTTTCACCGGATGTGTTGCCACATTAAGCAGGTTCATTTCCAAATCCGTTGAACATGCCCTGTCGTTCTTTAAGATACTGAAGAAGGCTGGGCCGATGAGGTGGACCCCGGAAGCAGAAGCAACACTGCAGGATCTGAAGGCTTACCTTTCCTCCGCTCCCACCTTAGTCGCTCCTAAACCGCAAGAACCGTTGCTGCTATACTTGGCGGCGATGAATCAAGTGGTTAGTGCAGCGCTGGTGGCGTAGTGAGATGTGGATGAAGATGCGACCGTTGTGACTACTGCTGTCGGGGGCGCAACTGAAGCCTCTGCAATAGGGATCGACGCGGAGCCAGGGGGATCTCAGCAAGCAAGAGAAGGCAGTACCAAGGAAGTGACAAAGAACATAGTGGTTCAGCGACCGATGTACTTTGTCAGCTCGCTGTTACAAGGGGCAAGGTCAAGGTACTTCGGAGTGCAAAAGCGATCTTTGGCCTCATCATGACCTCGAGGAAGCTGCTCCACTACTTACAAGCCCATGAAATCACAGTTGTCACCCACTTTCCACTACAACATATATTGAGGAACCCCAAAGCCACTGACAGGATAGTTGAATGGGCATTAGAGTTGTCAGGCTTCGGATTAAAGTATGAGAGCATTTCCACAATACAGAGCAGGGCATTGGCGGAAATCATTGCACAGTGGACACCCACGCCAGACGAAGAGACTCCAGAGACAATTCTCCCCGGTAAAGAGGCACCCAAGGATTGGGTCATGTACTTTGACGGTGCTTTCTCACTCCAGGGCGTTGGAGCAGGCGTGCTCCTCGTCGCCTCCAATGGAGAGCACCTCAAGTATGTGATTCAAATGCACTTTCCCTGGAGGAAACCACCAATAACACCGCAAAGTATGAGGGGTTCCTTGCCGGACTCAGAATTACGGTGGAGTTGGGAATCAAGAAACTGATCGTCAAGGGAGATTCTCAGCTCGTGGTGAAACAAATCAACAAATATTATCAGAGCCTGTTGATGGAGGCATACATAGAGGAAGTGGGGAAACTGGAGGAACACTTCGATGGATTATAGGTAGAACATGTGCCACGAGCGGAAAACAGTATTAATGATCATGCATCGAAGTGCAATGCGTAGAAGATTCCCGTGGAACCAGGGACTTTTGTCCTTTGCCTCACTCAACCATCAATATCCCCGTCAGCAATGTCCAAGAAGAGAGGAAAGCTGAACTCCAGTAAGCATTTCCTGGTAAAGCTTCCCGAAGCCACCGGTAGAGAAGCTGCCAAGGGAAATCCCATTCCGGTTGGTGAGCAGCTCCCTCCTCCGGAGCCCTAGGTTCATGCAGTCGAGGTATGCGCTCCCACGAGCGAGGGGACGCCTTTAATCCTTGTTTTCGAGCCACGGGCTCCAACCTAGGCGTAGTAAATAGTCCATTTCCTTCAAACATGAGAAATCCCTAAAGCACAAGAAGAGGCCCAAAAAGTTGCCCGTCAGTCAAGTATGTACCGGTTTGTCGATGACACCTTGTATAGAAGACGACCAAATGGTGTGAAATTGAGGTGCATATGCCGGGAGGATGGACTAAAGCTATTGGTGGAGATTCACGGAGGCATGTGTGGCTCTCACATCTGATCAAGAGCCCTTACAGGGAAAGCCTTCCGACAGGGTTTCTATCAGCCCACTGCCCTCCATGGCGCAACAGAGCTGGTCACCAAGTGTCAAGCCTGCTAGTTCCATTCCAACAATATCCATCAACCAGCGCAAGCTCTTCAAACGATCCCTTTGTCCTGGCCATTCTCGGCCTAGGGGCTCAACATCTTGGGCCCTTTTCCCAATGTTGTCGGGTGCTTTGAGTTCTTGTTTGTAGCAATCGACAAGTTCACAAAGTGGCCAGAGGTGGAGCTAGTGAGGAAGGTGACCGCGTAGTCAGCTATCAAGTTCATGAAGGGATTGGTGTGCCGTTTTGGAGTGCCCAACAGAGTGATCACTAACAAAGGCACCTAGTTCATGAGCCGCACCTTCATACAATACATCTAAAACCTTGGAAGTAAGGTCTCCTTCGCTTCCGTTGCTCATCCAAGAAGAAACGGACAAGTCGATAGGATGGATCCTGAAGTGCTGCGAGGGCTCAAGACAAGGACTTATGATTGGCTGGGGAGGAGCGGCAAGCGTCAGATAGATGAGCTGCCGGTGGTTCTTTGGTCCCTCAGAGCGACACCGAATCGAGCCACCGACCAGATGCACTTCTCCCTGGTATACGGGGCGGAAGCAGTGCTCCCCATGGAACTCATATATGGGTCACCTCAAGTACTTGCCTATGGCGAAGTAGAGCAAGAGGAGCTATGGCATGATGATGCCATGCTCCTCGAGGAAGATCGTCTCCGGGCCACTGTGCGTGCTGCACGCTACCAGCAAGCCCTGCTGTTGGGACCCCGATCCTAAGTCATAGGAATCCAGCCTGTAACACATCACATCACTTTGCGGCCTCACGCACGGTAAACTCCACGATTGCAACCTTACCTTGGCCAGGACCGTTTGTGTCTTTTGGCTCACGTATGTGAATATGTTGCTAGCATTCAAACGATAGAGAACCCGGGCCGACATGACTAGTCATAGAACCCAAGTGGCACATCCGTACGGGAACATGCATACATAACCCAACAATGTAGGTGTCGGCCTCAAGCGTGTTGTAACGCCCTGGACACACCCGCCGGTAGTCGTTACTCCTGGCGGGATCTAGACTGGCCTCACAGATCAATACTAGTCTTTTCTGTGCACTTTGTCCTCACTCATGCGCACCCGGGACCAACTTCCCGGTCGGTCACCCATCCTAGTACTACTCCAAGCCAAGCACGCTTAACCTGAGAGTTCTGTTCAAATGGGATCCCAGAAAAGAAGGAATTCCTTATTGATATGAGTAGTCTATCATCTCTACTAAGCCAGGCTATCACATACACCACCACTCAGAGGAATCGACATCCTCGTCGGGTCACAGGAATGTTCCCTCTTGGCACAAACGTCTGTGCTTCCAGTCCGATACATGTGTCATCCCGTGTGCCACGACGGGTCACCAACTTCGTGAGCAACATGACCGCGCACCTGTCGGCAAACATCCGTGTAACCGCGAGGGTCAGCTCTGATACCAACTTGTCACGCCCAAGATGCGCGCCTATCCGTTTAAGGCACGAGGGCCTCGCAAGGGATAGAGGCGCATCTTGCCGTTAGCAAGAATAGTATCATCACAACATACAATACTGAATGAGAAGAGTATACAAGTTGGCTTACACTCGCTACATGCTACTTACAATGTCACTCAAATCATAGCATCAAGTTGAACACAGGGTCCGACTACGGACGAAATCAAACGATCAAAGAAGTTGCAAATGATACTATCAAGCTGTCCCAATGATCACGACCAAGTCCTCTACTCATCCGGATATGTCACGTACATCCTGCCTCTCTCCTCCTCATACTCCCACTGGAGCTGAGTAAGATCATCCTGCACGGGCTCATCTGATCCTCCACCTGGATATGGTAGTGAACTGTGAGCCACAGAGGACTCGGCTATCATGTGCCCGGGTACCAAGACTATTTAAGCTTTAGGACGGAAGGGTGGTGTTTAGTTTGCAGCAGCACTAAGCATTATATGGTGGCTAGCTTACGCAACATGAAATAAATATGAGTGGCCTACGAAGAATGATCGAATCTAGTATGATCTCTAAGAGATCCTGATCACTTACTTACGTCAGTCATAACCCCACCGTGTTCTCTCTCGGATCATGTTCACAGGCAAAGACAGTCACGGTTACTCACACAGTTGGTGTATTTTAATTAGAGTTTACTTCAAGTTTTCTATAACCGGGTGTTAAACAAATATCCAAGTTGCCACATAACCGCGGGCACGGCTTTCCGAAAGATTTAACCTTGCAGGGGTGCTCCAACTAGTCCATCACAAATAACCACACTCCGTGGGAATGGCCTCGAACGCTGTTCTCGCGATCATCATAGACAATTCCAAAGGAGGCCAACACCTAGAGTAAGCCCGAAGACAGTTAGACTCCTCACGCAAGACATTGGGTAAAGGTAAAACAAGTCCAGCAAGACCTCCCGATGTGTCGACGAACCCGATAAGAGCCGCGTATCTCAGTCTCAGGACACGACGGATAAGCTACGCGTACAGAGGCCTGATAGAAATCTCCCAAGTTTCCCTGGGTTGGCCCCGCACAGTGCTCTAGTTTGGACCAACACTCATGAGGAGCACTGGCCCGGGGTTGATTAAATTATGCATGGGGTTGCAAAGCCCTATGCAAGTTCATTAGTTATTAGCAAATGTAGTACCAAAGTTGGGTCTTGCCAGACAAGTTTTAATCTCAACCGAATAATCAAGGGGGTCCCCATAACAACCCCAAGCGTGTTAGGAGCGCAAAATATGGAAAACATAACACCGGTAACAAGGAACTAATGGCGGCACGAGTGGAACAAATCACTTAGCAAAAGGCCAAGCCTTCCACCAATACCAAATATATAAGTGCATTAAATTAAATAACAGAATTTATTGTGATATCCAATCCATGTTATCACATGGAACAACCTGCAACTAAGAACGCTATAAGAGGGCTGAGCAGCGGTAACTTAGCCAATCAACGGTTTGCTGGGATGTGGGGTTTAGAGGCTGTCATGGCAACATGGGGGCTGATATCATGTGGTAGGTAGCGCAATTGTAACGATAAAAACGAGAAACTAGCAAGCAAATATAGTGTTGGGATCCGGGTACGATCATCTTGCCTGTTGGTTCTTCAGCGGAACAAGTAGCGGGATCCTCGTAGTGGTACTCTCCAGGGTCCTCAAACTCAGTTTCGACACTCGCGTCTACCCAAGGGAAACAACAAATAAATAACCAACCAAGATGCAATGCACAACCAAGATGATGCATGCTCCATTTAATGAAGTTTTAAACAAGGCAACCCAATTCTATTCAAGTTTCATGTGCAAAGTTGATATATTAATGAACTTGGACAAAACCTCATGTTAAGTTGTTTAGACATGCATGAACATGGCAAATATGGATGCGTCATGCAAAATTGATGGAAAAGCATATAAAGATCGCGAGAAACGGAGCTACGATTCTCGAGATACGCTCACGACAAGGTACGAAGGCAAAATACAAGACCACCAAATACCTGGGCTCATTCTTGGCATTCCAAGGTATCCAATGGATAGGTGATGAAAAATCAATCACAATAGACTCAAGAATCACTCAATTCCATGGAGTATAGCTCCCACAACACACAAAACAACATAGCACTCAACCTGCCACAAAACAGCAACATAGCAATTTGAAAAGCTCACAACTAGAGCTACAGGCACCCTACAGCCACAAACAAGACATGAACTTAAACTACACCATACTCACACCAATTCATTCAACTATGCAATCAGCAAAAGAGCTACACATCACTATGCATGGAGCTGTCAAGTAGGCATGATGAAACAGGTTTTTTTTTTGGGACTTGGTGAAAATTCTAGTTTTCTGGAATCTGGGTTAATAAAGTAGCAAGTTAGCCGCACTGGTTAAATATGCTAGAAATCTCCAAATGGCATGAAAATTAACAGGATGGTATATGACAATATCTACTACAAATACCTGAAACTGAACATGGTCAATTAACAACTACAGCACTAGCTACACCCAACTCTACATGGCAAAACAATAACAACAGATTCTCTAGACTTAGCCATCTATAGACCAGGTTGGCAGAAACAGAAAGTAGCTTGATAAACAGCATGGTTCCCACTTATCTAGTGAGATGAAATGAATAAAAAAAATACTGGAACATTACCCACAACTTTGACTAACAAGTTCATGTTGGCAAGATCTTGAAAGCATGCATAGATTAATTCATATGAAAAAGACAAAAGGGCATCACAGCATAGAAATGCAGTTTTGTCAAGTTGCCCCAAAGTCAAATCTGACTTCACAGGTTCATTCCCGGGTTGAAACTACCCCAAATGCATTACTCATACCCCTCTACTTGTTTGGAGCAAGTAGGAGTAAACCTAGGTCGAAATTTGACCTATATGATATGGGTGACTTATGTCACTTATGCATATGCAAGAAAATGGACCCAAAATGACATGTAGGCTATTGGTACATGTTGTAAATGGTCAATTAGCATCCTAGTAACATATTAACATGGCATAGCATCAAATACAAAGATGAAACTAGCTAGAGAAGGATCCATGCTCATATGCTCAAATAAGGTAAAACCTACACATGTAGCTACACATGCACATGGGTGAGTGTATGTAGACATACACACACCACTCACACTCACATACATCACATGGCACACCCCATGTGCGAAGCACGCACTACATGGTGCACCACACACCCTACACACACCACTCACTAGCACACCTACACATGTATGTGTGTGTGAAACTCACACATACACACACATAGCACCACACTATGCTTGCACTCACCCACTACTCTCATATGTGGGTATGTGCAAGGGCACATACACACATATGACCCACACACACACTCACATAACACTAACACACACATATATGTGTATACATGCAAGGGCACTCACACACCACCATAATACATGACAAAAACAAATACACTACCCTGAATCTACACATACATACATACATACATACACACAAGTAAGGAAAAGAAAGAAAGAAAGAAAATAAAAGAAGGCTGGGGAGAAGGGGGGATCGAACCCACCACCTCCTCTGTGCCCGAACGAACTAGACCACTCTGCTACGCGGCGCGCTGTTAACAGAGAGGGGGCGGTATGCCTCTAGTACACACACACACATAGAGCCTAACGAAACTGAAGCTACACGCAGCTCCGGCGTCAGACAGCGACGGCGGTGCTCCGACGGCCACACACACTCTACGCGACGCGAACGGGTGGAATTGAAATGGGGTTCTACCGCGGATCCATTCCCCTGCTCACCTCGTGGTGAGGAGGAAGGAGGTGAGCGGCAGGAGCTCGTGCGGACGCGACGGCGCAAATACGGCGGACGCGCAGATAGCAACGAGGACGGGGAACCAGGCTGCTCACCTAGGGGAGGAACGACGGCGCTCGGCAAGACGGCGATGCAGGGGAAGGAGAGGTGGAGGCGCTTCCGTCGATGGAGGTGAAGCAGACCCGCCGGAGAGGAAGCAGAGGCGGACGAGTCCCTCAGAGACGAAGACGGGGCGAAGCTGCAGAGCCCCTCGGGAGCTCCTAGCAGCAAAATAGGAGCGTGGAGAGAGCCCCCGAGGCCCACGCCATCACTGCCGGGGTCGAGGACGACGAAGGAGACCGGTGAACGCCGGCGACCTTCTCTGAATCTCTGTCTCCCTGAACTTACCTGATGAACCGAACGAGGAAGGAGGAGAGCAGAAGGGGGAAAAGGGGAGTGGCGGCGGCGGAGGAGAAGGGGAAACCCTAGTGGAGCGCGCTTAAGTAGGGGGGCTGGCCTCGACGTTTGGGAGCGCTAACAGCGACGGCGACGCGACGCGCTCCCTCGCTGCTCTGCTCTCTCTCTGCGCGCCTGACGGAGGAGGACGGGGGCAGGTAGCTGTTAGCTACCTGCTGGGCCTCGTGGGCCACTGGAGGTGAGCCCACTCGGACCTGCTGGCTCTCTCACTCAGGAAAAAAAGGGAAAGGTATTTCCTTTTAAATAAAACAGGTTTAAAGAAAGACATGCTCAGGGAGATAAAAAGGTGTTTAGAGAAAATAAAAAAATAGTCTGGGAAGGAAATAATGTGCTCATATTAATAAAAATATCAGGATAATTATTTGCAAAGTTATTTTCATTACTTTAATTAAATCATCCCCTGTTTAAATAGTTTCAAAAACCCAAATATTTTCTAACAACAAATGCTTCACCTCCAATATTCATAAGAACATTAGGGCCACCTCTTGAGCATTTTTAAAAGATTAAAAAAAAACTTAATTCGGCCAAGTAATCATATAGGGAATAAAAGCAAAGGGAGGGGTTTTATAGAGAAGGAAGAGAAGGAAGTAGAAGAGGGAGAGATGCACACAAGCAATCCACCACTCTCAATCCCAAACAACACAAGGCACACTCCAAGCCACATGATCCAATACTAGACCCACAAACACAAGCAAAACATGAGAGGCATGATGATGAAATGATGGATGCCATGATGCATGAATGAATGAATGCAAGAACAACACATGAATGACAAGGAGAAAAACATCTCATAACTCATGTCACAAGGTTCATACATATGGATTACATGCCAAATAAAGTAGGGACAACACTTGGGCTGTCACAACTCTCCCACACTTCATGAGGATCTCCACCCGAGATCTAGGAACGGAAGAAGTCTGGAAATTTGGAATGGAGCAGGTCCTCACGTTCCCAAGTAGCTTTTTTGTCAGAATGATGAGACCACTTCACCTTGAGGAACTTGATAGACTTGTTGCGAGTCTTATGCTTAGTTTCTTCAAGAATTACAACTGGGTGCTCACGATAAGAAAGATCAGCTTGGAGATCGATGTCTTGGAGGTCAATGGTTCGCTCTGGAGTCTTGAAGCATTTCTGGAGCTGAGAAACATGGAAGACATCGTGCACGTTCGCGAAGTTTGGAGGAAGCTCCAGTTGATATGCAAGACCACCTCTCTTGTCAACAACTTTGAAAGGACCAACAAAACGAGGAGCCAACTTCCCTTTGATTCCAAATCGCTGCGTGCCTCTCATGGGAGAAACTTTGAGATAGACAAGATCATCCACTTGGAAGGAAACATCCCGATGTTTGCTATCATAATAGCTCTTCTGACGGGACTGAGCTTCTTTGAGGTTCTCGCGAATGACATGGCACATTTCTTCTGCTTCAGTGATCATGTCATTGCCCAATATCTGACGCTCACTGGTTTTGGACCAGTTAAGCGGGGTACGCCACTTTCTGCCATAGAGAATCTCGAACGGGGCCTTGCTTGAACTAGCTTGGAAGCTATTGTTGTATGATAATTCAGCATATGGAAGACAGTCTTCCCACTTCATGCCGAACGATATCACACAGGCTGTGAGCATATCTTCAAGAATCTGACTGACCCTCTCAACTTGACCACTTGTCTGCGGATGGAACACCGTGCTGAAATGGATCTTCGTACCCATAGCAGTCTGGAAGGACTCCCAAAACTTGGAAGTCAAGAGACTTCCACGGTCAGAAGAGATGAGCTGAGGAATACCATGCAAAGATACTATCCTTGACGTATACAACTCTGCAAGCTGAGCTGCCGAGATAGATTCTTTGACTGGCAGGAAATGAGCAACTTTTGACAGCTTGTCGATAACCACAAAGATGACATCGTTGCCTCTCTTGGACTTGGGGAACCCAGTTACGAAGTCCATCTCCACATGATCAAATTTCCACTCTGGGATAGGCAAAGTCTGAAGAAGACCTACTGGACGTTGATGCTCCGCCTTCACTCTACGACAAACATCACACTCGTTCACGAACTGAGCAATTTCACGTTTCATGCGAGTCCACCAGAAGGTTTGCTTGAGGTCCTGATACATCTTGGAACTGCCTAGATGAATGGATAGAAGAGAATTGTGTGCTTCGTCCATGATAACCTTTCTGATATCGCCTTTTGGAACAACAAGACGGTCCTTAAAGAACAAGGTATCTTTGTCATTGACACGAAAGCACTTATACTTCGGAATGCTCTTGGCCACACCTTTCTTCACTTTCTTCACCATAGCGTCTAGCAGCTGCGCTTGGCAAACCTGATCTTCCAGAGTCGGAGAGACTTGAATATGGGCAAGAAATCCTTGCGGAATCATTTGAAGGTTGAGCTTGCGAAAGGCTTCACAAAGCTCGGGTTGAAAAGGCTTCAAGATCAGACTATTGCAGTACGCCTTACGGCTGAGCGCGTCTGCAATGACATTTGCTTTCCTAGGGGTATACTCAATGCTTGGATTGAAGTCTTCAAGCATTTCCAACCAACGAGATTGCCGAAGATTGAGATTGGGTTGAGTGAAAATGTACTTCAAGCTCTTGTGATCGGTGTACACCTCAACTGGTCTACCCAACAAGAAATGCCTCCAAGTCATAAGAGCATGCACAACTGCCGCTGACTCAAGATCATGAGTGGGGTAGTTCTTCTCGACAGGCTTCAATTGACGCGAGGTATAGGCCACAATCTTCTTGTCTTGCATAAGAACACCACCAAGGCCTTGGAGAGAAGCATCACAGAAAACTTGGAAAGGCTTGGACTGCTCCGGAGGAACAAGAACTAGAGTTGAAGTCAGTCTCTGCTTGAGCGTATTGAAAGCTGCATCACACTCAGGAGACCAAACATACTTGACACTCTTCTGGAGAAGATTTGACAGAGGCTTGGCAATTTGAGAAAAGTTCTCCACGAACCTTCTGCAAGAACTAGCAAGCTCGAGGAAACTCCGAAGCTGCTTGACGTTCTAAGGAGGTTCCCACTTCAATATAGCTTCAACTTTCTCAGGGTGCACTTTAATTCCCTCGGTAGAGATGACATGCCCGAGGTACACCACTTCATTAAGCCATAACTCACACTTGGAAAACTTGGCATAGAACCGATGTTCCCTTAACTTGTCAAGCACGAGGCGGAGATGCTCTGCATGATCTTCTTCTGTCTCCGAGAACACCAGAATATCATCAAGATAAACCAAGACAAACTCATTCTTGAAGGGAGAGAATATGAAATTCATCATCCTTGAGAAGGTTGGAGGAGCATTCGCAAGACCAAACGACATCACGATGTACTCATATGAGCCAAAACTCGTCCTGAACGCGGTTTGGGAATGTCTTCTTCACGCATGCGGATTTGATGATAACCCATTCGAAGATCCAACTTGGACAAAACTTTGGCACCCTTCAGTTGTTCAAACACCTCGTTGATGTTAGGGAGTGGGTACTTGTTTCTGATTGTCTTCTTATTCAATGGCCGGTAGTCCACACAAAGACGATCTGTGCCATCCTTATTCTTGACAAACAAAACTCCACAACCCCATGGAGAAGAACTTGGTCTGATCAGACCCAGACGTTCTTGCTCATCTAGCTGCTTCTTCAACTCTTTCAACTCTTCGGGGCCAAGTTTATATGGGCGTTTGCAGACCGGTTCAATTCCAGGCTCGAGATCAATCACGAACTCAACTGGCCAGTTCGGAGGCATTCCTGGCAATTCCTCCGGAAAGACATCTTCATACTCACAAACCACCGGAATTTGAGAAATCGCTGAGATTTCACCCTTCTCATTAAGAGCAAAGAGACGGATTGTGTCATCGCGAGCTGCGAAAATAATCAAGTCTTTTGAAGGATGAGTCAGCTTGACTTATTTTGCTTTGCAATCAATATGAGCCTTATTCATAGCCAGGAAGTCCATGCCCAGAATGAGATCAATATCAGAAATCCCGAGAACAATTGGCAAAGCCAGAAAAGAATAATTGCCCATCTTGATAGAAACATCTGGAACCACTACATTGGAACTCATCAACTGGCCTGGGGACACAACCCAAAAAGGACTAGGCAGAACTACTGAATTGAAATCATGCTTCCAAGCAAAAGGTTTAGAAATGAATGAATGCGATGCACCAGAATCAAACAATACTTTAGCAAGAAAATCATTAACTGAGAGATTACGCATAATCACATCATTGGCCTGCTCTGCTTCAGCTGCATTCACCATATTCACTCTGACTGACTTGGGATTATGCTTCACCATAGCATTGCCTGGAGGCTTGACAAGAGGAGGCGGAAGACGCCGCTGGTTGCACTTGTTTGCATAATGGCCCTTCTGACCACACTTGTGACAAGTCACCTCAGAAAGCAGACGAACATTGCCTGGAGGAGGAACAAGAACAACCTTGGACGCCTGGTTCTTTTGCTGGAAACCTGGGTTGGGTGGGTGGGAAGAACCACGACCACCAAACTGCTTCTGCTGCTGAGGAGGACGAAACGGAAGAGGATTTGGTGCCCAATACTTCTGCTGCTTAGGAACACTCTGAGAGCCGGAAGAAGAAGAATATGAATCCCTTGAACGCTTCTTGGAGTTCTCCAACTTGAGCTGAGCTGCTTCAATCTTCAAAGCCATGTTGTAGAACTGATCAAACTCACGAGGCTCTTGAAGGACAAGGCCTGGCAGAAGCTCATCCTTGAGACCACCTCTGAACTGATAGATCATAGCCTTATCATCTGGAACATCTTGGTTGGCATAACGACCTAGATTCTGGAACTCAATGTTGTACTGGTAGACTGACTTGGTTCCCTTCTTCAGGTGCCTGAACTTCTCATGCCTCTCCTCGACAAAGCTTGTCGAAATGAAATGAGCCTTGAAGTCACGACGGAAATCGTCCCAAGTAACAACACGATCGCCCGTGGAATCCTTGTATTGTTGCCACCAATCAGCTGCCTGACCCTTCAGCTGGAAGGATGCAAACCTGACAAAGTCCTATGGCCTGACATTGCTGCACTCAAAATGCTTGCTCATATCATGAAGCCAATCATCAGCATCTAGAGGCTGCTCACAACAGGTGAAAGTCTTGGGCTGGTTGGCAAGGAACTGATTGAGAGTCGCAAACTGCAATTGATTCTGAAAATTGCCTTGAAAACCTTGCTGACCCTGCTCCCTTTCTTGCAACAGCTTGAGCAACATCTGAGTGTTCGCATTGGTTGCGGACATCACAACTTGCCAAGCTTCTGGAGGAGGAGGCGGAGGAGGCGGTGGCGGGGGTGGTGGTGGAACATCAGTCTGCTCCTCACCATGACCCGGATTGTTGTGAGTTGGTGGAGCCATCCTGAAGATGGACACAATGCATTAGCCTCATTGATAAGATGAAACAAAGCTGAATCAAATGCTTGAAAGAATTGAATAACACACATAGCCTTCCTACTGAAAATTTAGTAAGAATGCTTCTTCGGATCATGATAACATCATTAGACATAATAGGCTACTTGCAATAACACAACAAGTATTGAGCTAAGCGCTCGGAACAAATGTACATGCCCAATACATCTGGAGAAGATGACCCTAGATGACTACAAGATTTCCCACCTATGAACTTCCGAAAAATTTCTTGTTTATGCAATTCGGGTTGCGGAATCAGGAACCTGCCCTAGGCAATCAGCTGCGACTGCATCCGCAACCTTCCACACCATAATTCAAGACATTTCGCAAACTCATCTAATCTCGAATCCTCGAACTCACAACGATACTAAACCATGGTGGTACCCCGGACGCCTCCCCAGTACTGGGTGACTCCGACCTTATCTCACCACGATAAGTATTGAAGCTATTTTGAACATTCTCCGTCCTGAGATATCAAGGAAGCTGAATGATAACGATGTGCCAACATTCCTCGGAGCTCAAATCCCCGGAAGAAATCAAGTCATACAGGAGGCACCAAGACAGAACCCTATCACATCGGCATCATATAGATTCCAAAATACCCGCGTGATCCTAATTTTTTTTTGAGCGAGAAGAGGAGTAGAATTAAAATTCCTAAGTCGGAAACCTCACCAGAGCATAGAAGAGGAGTAAAAAGAATCCTACTCTCCGATATAACTATACTCAAAATAGTTTTACTAGACACAACTCGGCCAAGTTCGAACAAGCAAATGCTCCTATGGTCGTATGGCTCTGAATACCAACTTGTAACGCCCCGGACACACCCGCCGGTAGTCGTTACTCCTGGCGGGATCTAGACTGGCCTCACAAATCAATACTAGTCTTTTCTGTGCACTTTGTCCTAAGTCGGAAACCTCACCAGAGCATAGAAGAGGAGTAAAAAGAATCCTACTCTCCGATATAACTATACTCAAAATAGTTTTACTAGACACAACTCGGCCAAGTTCGAACAAACAAAGGCTCCTATGGTCGTATGGCTCTGAATACCAACTTGTAACGCCCCGGACACACCCGCCGGTAGTCGTTACTCCTGGCGGGATCTAGACTGGCCTCACAAATCAATACTAGTCTTTTCTGTGCACTTTGTCCTCACTCATGCGCACCCGGGACCAACTTCCCGGTCGGTCACCCATCCTAGAACTACTCCAAGCCAAGCACGCTTAACCTGAGAGTTCTGTTCAAATGGGCTCCCGAAAAAGAAGGAATTCCTTATTGATATGAGTAGTCTATCATCTCTACTAAGCCAGGCTATCACACGTGTGTAGACGAGTCATAGCAAGATACAAGGACTCCATTACGTTATGGGACATAAATGCCATCACTTTATGTAGATGAGTCATAGTAGGCTATAGGGACTCCATTACACTACGAGACATTTCCCCGAAGGGACAGACACATCAGCCAGGAAGGATGCATGCCAGTCAATCAATGTGTCCAGAGTAGTAGCAAGCTACCAAGGCTCGGTGGAAGCACAAAGAGGCAGTTCCCCCGTAAAGAGTACTACTAAAGGCACATGACTAGGTGTCAGATGCCATACATACCGTTTTATGTCACACTTATGCAAGGCATGCCCGATATGCATAGATACAACTACGGCATTACAACATAACCATATAACAACAAAGCTTTTATTTAAAAGGCTCAGAGGAGCCTTGCATAATATGTTCTTATAGATAGAGGTCCAATGACCCGACACTCAAGTCATACAAGCAAGTTCATGCAAACCAAGCGGAAGCATAAAGCTGTCTCAGTACAGACAAATGAAAGCATAAAAAGGCACATGGCCTGACTATCTACAGCCTGCCACAGGGCATAGGGTCATAGCTGGGACATAGCTATTCGACATTGTCGACATCTAGATAGAACCCACCGGATGGGTCCTGAGTCCCATCTGCAACATTTATTAAGCAAGCATGAGTACAAACGTACTTAGCAAGTCTTTAAAGCAGAACTAGTCTATTCATGCTCATGTATCAACAAGGGGAGTGGTGGAGTTTATACAGCAATGCCAGCTTTGACTCTTGGCTAACCTATACTACACATATTAATTCTTTGTTCAAATTTTAGATACCGCACATGACTCCACTAACACCGCATCAGTACACCACCACGGATCCACTTCCGTCACCTACGAGAGTGCCATCCACGGTACTCACACATGTCTTGATATATTTATGAGTAACCATCAAGTTATCTATGAACAACATAAGTTCTCCAAGTAGTCCATATCCGAGGACATGACTATTCGAACAGATTCATACCCTACAGGGGTGTACTCCTTCACACACGCTCTCGCCACTTATCGCTGTGTGATCATAAAACTAGGCACCTCGGCAACCTTCAAGCGGAAGCCCAATGAGGGAGTCGGCCATGATCGTCAATCACACAAGACCTCCAGTCGAGGCTATCACCTATTTGAAACTGAACCCGCACGGAAGTCCGGTCGAAGTTTCCGCTATGGCCCTAAATGATGTGCGCAGGGTTCCCAAGCCCACCATTCGGGTGACCCTTGGTACACCGTGCCACTGCCTACCGTGTCATAGCCCACCCTAGGGTCAGCGCTACACACGACCTCTACCATTGCTATGAACACAAGAAACTACTTGCAACACCTGGACTAAGGACTAGGCGGTTCATAAGTCGAGAGGGTCAATTAAGTATCCCAATGTGTGGTAGTAACTAGTCTTGGATCACAAACACGGAACTCAGTTCCTAAGAATGGTTCCAATGAGACAACCCACTATGTACTCCTACATAGCCTCTCATCGCTATCTTTACCAAATCGGGTTCATCATTTAGCTCATC
The DNA here is from genome assembly GCA_022496015.1 of Hordeum marinum. NCBI lineage: Eukaryota > Viridiplantae > Streptophyta > Magnoliopsida > Poales > Poaceae > Hordeum > Hordeum marinum. Next base: position 271,517,247 of record CM039678.1, read on the forward strand.
GCATCAGAACATTACTGTTTCACTCCAGTTCATCGCCCAGATGAATCAAACCTGATACAACTCTAAGCATAGCAAGCAAAGCAGGTAAAGCACATCATGGCACGTCATGCCAACTATTTACTATGACAATGACAAGTCATGCAGAGGAATGGGTTCAACTACCGCAAATGACAGATAATTGAACGTTTGTCCTAATGCAATAAACAAGAGATGGAGCGAGAAAATGGGATGATATTGGAATGATCAATGGGGTTGCTTGCCTTGCTGGGGAGTAGGAAGGTACTCTACTTCGATCGGATACTCTGAGGTATCCTCGATAGCAGGATCTACCGCAATGCAGAAAGGTAACAGTCAATACATGGCAAGTGCAGCAATATGATGCATGATCATGACATGGCAACATGATTGGATGAACTAATGCAACTATTATTGGAGTTCGATGGAGTGGATTTGAATATAGGTTCAAAATCGTTCTCCATATTATATTATATATATTGACCTATTGCTAAATGTCAATGTTCATCTACATAGGTTGCTCTAACATGCATTATAACATCACCATTGGATTCATTGGATTTTTCTGATAAATTTTCATAAATAATTTATTTCAATCTAAGTTACAGATTAATTTCTATGGTTTTTCTAAATTTTAGAATTTTCTGGAATTAAATTAAGTTAGAAATTCCATTATTGCATCAGCATGACATCAGCATGATGTCAACAGGTCAAACGGTTGTTGCCAGGTCAAACCTGACGAGTGGGGTCCACTGGTCAGTTACCTAGGCACTAACAATAATTATTTAATTTGCTAATTACTAATTAATAAGGATGGGCCCACCTATCAATGGGTCATTAAGTTAATTAAATTAATTAATTAATTTTTAATCTAATCCTAAACTAATCAGGGCTAGGCCCCACTTGACAGTTGACCCAGGGGGTCAACCCTGTGGTCAAACTGGGCTGACTCACCGTCCTTGAGCCGCCGACGACGTCAGGGACGTCAGAGGGGGTCGGGATTCCTCCTCCGACGACCATTTCACCGGCGGAGGGCACCAGACGGGCCTACGTGCACGCACACCTCCAACCCTACACACCTCAGCGGCTGAGATGGACGGAGTCGATGCTGGCGATGAGCTCAGCGGCTGCCGGAGCTCCGGCGAGCACGGGCTCGTCGCTCCAGGGCGCAAAAGGACCAGGCCTTGGCTCCTACGTCCTCTACGCGACCCCACGAGCTCGATGGTGGCCTCGGTGGAACCACCTGGTCACCGGAGCGGCACCGGCATCGAGCTCGTGCGGCGGAGCTCCCCGGGTACGGATGGAATTGGGGGCTACGACGCGGGATCGACCAGGGGGAGAGGAGGAACGGGACCGGGGTCTCAATATGGTCACGTAGCCGTTGAAAGCAGGCTCGAGACGGTCTGGAGCGACGGCGACCTTTGAGTCCTTGCCGGCGACCGGAGATTGAAGATGACGTCGATGGCGGCATTGGAGGGATTCTGGAGGCACTTGGCTCAGCGAGGAGGACGAGGGCGTCGAGGCAGAGCAATTGAGAGGCTCGAGGGCAAGGGGGAGAGGCTAGAGCGACGGCTACGACGGCGGAGCTTCGGCGACCATGGCGATAGAGGGGAGAGGAGAGCGAGGGAGAGGGGGAACTGAGGGAGAGGAGAGCGGTCGGGGCGGCCTCGAGGCGCTTCAGGAGGCCTCCATGGCAGCCAGGCAGGCAGGAGGTGGCCAGGAGCGGCGGCGAGCTCGCCACGCAGCTGCCTGGTCCTCCTGGCAGGAGGTGGAAGAAGACCTCCTGCCCCTAGTGGGCTGGGCTGGATCTTCTCCCTCCTGGGCCAGGGGGAGCAGGTTATTCTTTTTATTTTTTTTGCATTTATGTTCCTGTTTTGCATTTTTTATTATTTGATTTATTTTTATTTGGCCTCAAATCCCAGCACAAAATCGTTGAAACATTTTGGAGAGCTTAGTTTGAATATTTCAAACCTCCACAACAGGTTTCAACATTTTTGAATGGCTAAAATATTTATAATGCTTTATTTGGCCTTTTCAGTAGCTTTATTATTTATTTTAAAATGATATATATGTTCTGAAAATTAAAATGTCCCTTGATATATTGATGTCAATATTTACAATACATGGGGGGCATTTTCGATTTGTTGATTTTTCACAACCTTTAAATTGGTTTAATTCAAGTGAGGTGCTAGGGTTTCTATTGACTCCCATTTCATATTGATGCAAAATCAAAACATTATGCACACACATGCTAACCAGAGCACTGCTAACTTGGGATGTGACAACTCATCCCCACTCAATAGAATCTCGCCCCGAGATTTGGAAGTCGTCGGGAAGAGAGTGGGGTACTCTAGTCAAAGACGATCCTCTCTTTCCCATGTGGCTTCTTTCTCGGAATGGTGTGACCACTGAACCTTGAGAAACTTGATGTTTCGATGTCGAGTGGTACGCTCAGCTTGATCAAGAATACGAACAGGGTATTCCCGATATGTAAGGTTATCTTGGAGATCAAGCGTTTCGTGGTCTACTTCGCGGACAAGGTCCGAGAAGCAACGCCTGAGTTGCTAGACGTGGAAGACATCATGAACCTGGGAAAGATGCGGTGGAAGTTCTAATTGGTAGGCAACTTCTCCTCGTTTGACAAGAATGCTAAAAGGACCAATGTAACGAGGAGCCAACTTGCCCTTGATACCGAATCGTTTGGTACCCTTCAGAGGTGTAACCTGAAGGTAAGCCTTCTTGTCAACTTCATAGGTCACGGCCTTATGATGGTGATCATATTGGCTCTTTTGACGAGATTGGGCCGTTTTCAACTTTTCACGAATAATACGAACTTGCTCCTGTGCATCCTGGATCATATCCGGACCAAAGAGTTGCCTGTCTCCGGTTTCTGACCAGTTAAGAGGTGTTAGACACCTTCGTCCATAGTGAACTTCAAAAGGGGCTTTGCCCAAGCTTGACTGATAACTATTGTTATAAGAAAATTTGGCGAATGGAAGACATTTCTCCCAATTCATACCGAAAGATATAACACAAGCTCTTAGCATGTCTTCCAAAATTTGATTGACTCGCTCCACTTGACCACTTGACTGAGGATGGAAAGCAGTGCTAAAGGATAGATGAGTCCCCATAGCATTTTGGAACCTTTCCCAGAATCGGGAGGTAAAGATATTTCCATGGTCTAAGTTAATCTCCAAAGGAACACCATGAATCGAAACTATTCGAGAAACATATAACTCCGCTAGGAGGCTAGCAGTTATACTCTCTCGAACAGGAAGAAAATGAGCCACTTTGCAAAGACGGTCAATGACCACAAAGATAGTATTATTCCCTCTCTTGGTCCTGGGAAATCCAGTGATGAAATCCATACCGACCTTATCCCATTTCCACTCAGGAATAGCTAAAGGTTGAAGGGTGCCAGCAGGCCTTTGATGTTCTGCCTTAACATGATGACAAATGTCACAATTAGCAATGAACTGAGCAATTTCTCTCTTCATCCTAGTCCACCGGAACCTATGGCGTAGGTCCCGATACATCTTGGTACTACCAGGATGAATGATGAGAGGAGAGTCATGAGCCTCCTTAAGGATCAGCTGTCGTAAGCGTTTGCTCTTAGGAACCACCAAGCGATTCTGAAAGAACACAACACCCTGATCGTGTTTGGAGAAATCTTTAGCATTTCCTCTAGCAATGTTCTCCTTGATTCGAGATATACCCTTATCATACCTCTGAACAGATACGATTTGATCCCTAAGAGTAGTTTTCACCACCAAGTTGGAAAGGAATCCTTGAGGAACAATGTGAAGGTTCAACTTCCGAAATTCCTCATAGAGAAGTGGTTGACTTTGTTGTAACATCAGGTTGTTACAATAAGACTTATGACTTAGTGCATCAGCCATGACATTGGCTTGAACTGGGGTGTAAGTTATCCCTAAGTCGTAATCTATAATCAACTCGGCCCACCGTATTTGCCTGAGATTCAAATCCGACAGGGTGAAAATATATTTTAGACTTTGGTGATCAATGTATATTTCGCAATGATTACCCAGAAGGTAATGTCGCCAGGTTTTCAGTGCATGGAGTACAGCTGCAAGCTCAAGATCATGTGTTGGATAACTATCCTCATATGGGCGCAACTATCGAGATGCGTATGCAATCACATGACGATCTTGCATGAGAATGCAACCTAATCCTTGTCGCGAGGTGTCGCAACAGATAACAAAGTCCTTTGAGAAATCTGGTGGCACCAGAATGGGAGCAGAGGTCATGCATCTTTTCAGCTCCTGAAAACCGTGCTCGCATTGTGGAGTCCACTCGAACTTTTTATCTTTCTTGAGAAGTTCAGTCAGAGGCTTCGCAACCTTGGAGAAGTTCTCGATGAAGCGGCGACAATAGCTCACTAGGCCAAGGAAACTCTGAACTTGCTTAACCGATTCAGGTTGAGTCCAATCAAGGACAGACTAAACTCTCTCAGGATTGACATCAATACCTTTACCATAGATCATGTGGCCTAGATAGGTCACTTCTGGTAACCAAAATTTACACTTGGAGAATTTGGCATACACACGATGCTCTCAAAGTTTCATCAATACCAGCCTTATATTCTCGGCATGTTCTTGTTCGTTCTTCGAGTAGATGAGTATATCGTCGAGGTAAACCACGACGAATTTATCTAGGTACTCCATGAAGATCGAATTCATCAAGCGAGAGAAGGTGGCTGGGGCATTGGTTAAACCGAAGGACATGACGGTGTACTCATATTGGCCATAACGAGTAATAAAAGCCGTTTTTGGAATGTCCCCGTTTCTAATTCTGATTTGATGGTATCCCAGGCTCAAATCCATTTTGGAAAAGATCGAGGATCTAGCGAGTTGATCATACAAGTCGTTGATCCTGGGGAGCGGATACTTGTTCTTTATGGTGACCAGGTTCACTGGCCGATAATCTACAACCATCCGGTCCGATCCATCCTTCTTCTTGAGGAAGAGGACGGGGCAAGCCCAAGGAGAAGAACTAGGACGGATGAAACCTTTCTTCAAAGCCTCATCGGGTTGTTTCTTAAGCTCGGATAGTTCTAAGGGTGCCATATTATAGGGTCTTCTGGCTATTGGGACAGTCCCTGGAATAGTGCCTTTCCTGGCTTCCCACATCCAGTTGGCTTGACATTGTTCTGGGGGCACTCATGGGAATAGGGCCCTAGTTCTCCACATTTGTAGCAGACAACAGTGGCGGAATGGGGAGTGTTGTGGATTTGTCACGGCAGATGTCCGGGTGAACGAACTTAGGTTCGGGGCGAAGACGCAACTCAATGACGGCTTGAAGGGGTTGATCGGAATCGAGAGACACGGAGTTTACCCAGGTTTGGCCCATCCGATGGAGGTAAAAGCCTATGTCCTGCTTGTCTAGTATTGATGATGAAGAAGATCTCTCGGTTACAGGGGTGCTGTTTGCTACCTCTAATCACGAGAGCCTCTAATCTGTCCATCTCTAATCTATTGTGTTGTCTAAACTTGTGGACATGTGTCCCCCTCCCCTCTAGGGGTGCTCTACCCCTCCTTATATGAGTGGAGAGGGTAGGTTTACAAATAGAATCCTACTAGGAGTAGGATTAGGACTAGTCTCTCTAGAATCCTATTCCGGGTCTTGTAACCTTTGCCAATGAATCTTTCTCTCTTTGAGCCTTCTCTTGTGAGCCGCCTGACGCTCGCTTACACGCCGGGTCTTGGGCCTGGTCTTCCTGTGATCCGCCTGCTGGGTCATTAATAGAATGTCATGTCTTTTCCGGGTCTCCTGTGAGTCGCCAAGCCGGGTCATACCGCGGGGTATATCCCCGACATTAGCCCCCAGATTAGTTTGAATTTATTCATGCTAAGCTCCTCAAATAAGAATAACAAATATGTTAAGTAGCCGGCTTGCTCCTTTGGCCGGCTTATGAAATGGCTCCTTAGAAATCCGGGTCTTTTCTGCATATGAAATAGTCGTCTTTGATAATCATCTTGCTTGTCAATGTCCCTTGAAAAATACTGAGAATAGAACACCCATATGCCATTGAGCCGGCTTCCAATACTCTTGGCGGGTCATTTCTGCCGGGTCATAATCATTGATGATGCCGTGCCATTATCGTTGGTGACGCCGAGTCAAATAACTAGAATCCAGCTGACTTGATAAAAATATTGGGATGAAAATGCATCTGATGTAAAACTGGACTTCCATTGTTGTGAAGCAGGGCGGCTTATATAAAATCCGGCGGGTTATGATCTTTTGATAACGCCGGGTCATAAATGTTTGGTGACGTCGGGTCTAACAACTGAACTCCATAATTAACATCTTGAAAATTCTCCTCAAAGTTTTTGATATGTCCATATTACCTGTAGCCCCAAGCTCCGAGATTATCTATGATAACTTGGTGCTTTGCAATAATATTTTGGACTGTGTAGTCCCCCAAGTGTCGGGTTATCCTGCCTGCAGCAACCTGGGACTTATAACTGCCTCATACCTTTATAAAGCTTCAGCGGGTGTAGCCCCCAAGGGCCGGCTCATCAGAACGTGATCCGCCGGGTCTTCAATTTGAATCTCTTAATCTATTGGAACAACTGAATACTGTAGCCCCCAAGTGTCGGGTCGCATGCCTGCGGCGACTTGGGACTTTTAGAAATTTTGATCTAAGCGGTGTGGCCCCCAAGGGCCGGGTCAGTAAGAATTACCGAGCTGGGAAAAAATATAGAAAGACCGGCTCATCCCCTTGAGATAATGTGGCCTTGCTGACAATGTAATGATTTGAAAACCGGCTTGCATTAGCCCCCAAGTGCCATAGTGCATGCGTGCAGGGACAAGGGACTTGCATACTTGATATAAACCGTATCTGAATAGTGTAGCCCCCAAGTGCCGGGTCGTCTGCGTGCGGCGACTCGGGACTATGTGAGAATAATATGAGTCACCACAACTTGTTGGATGAATCTTCGACCATGGTTGTAATATAACCTGGAATGAATATCCTTGAATAATTCCTTTGTCTTTGACATGAAATCCCTGCACGTGGTTGCGATGCAACCTGACAAATATATATTTGGAGAAATCCATGAGTGTTGTAGATTACTACAGCGTATGATTGAAGAAATCCGAGAACCGGCCAATTAGATGACACGACATTATATCTGATAGGGCGGATCTTGAAAAATAATGATTTCTCCGAGCTGGCTTAAAAACCCCATTCATTTAGTACTGGTTATGATAAACCATACAGATCTAGCCAGGTTGGCTATTAAAGATCCATTTTCTGTTGCGGAGTATTTAATGGCGGCTCATCTTAAGAGATAAAACCTGCAAAAATAAACATGACAGAATATATTCTGCATTGTTGTAAGGGCGGCTTGAAAAAGCACAACCCGGAGATGTTATAACATTGCTCCTTCTTTCATAATCTTGCTTTGACCCGGCTGGATAAGTCGGTCATGATATGTCATGTATGATGCAATGTTTGACTTGTCAAATTTTTTGGCAAGAACGCCGGTTGTTAGGGTTAGATAAGCTACACCCGGAGGTGGGAAGCCCCCTTTAGACAACCATGGCTAATCGTGTTAGCCAGAGATGGCATAAAGCCGGCCGATAAGGTGTTAGAAGCGATACCCGGAGGTAAGAAGCCACCCTCAGAAGTATGGCACGAACGCCGGTTGTTAGGGTTAGATAAGCTACACCCGTAGGTGGGAAGCCCCCTTTGACAACCATGGCTAATCGTGTTAGCCGGAGATGGCATAAAGCCTGGCCGATAAGGCATTAGAAGTGATACCCGGAGGTAAGAAGCCGCCCTCCGCCGGTTGTTAGGGTGTTAGATACCCGTCGGTAAGACCCTCCTACAACCGCGGCTAATCTTGTTAGCCGGAGATTTGGCATAAAGCCGGCCAATAGGGTGTTAGAAGCGATACCCGTCGGTAAGAAGCCCCCTTTATCAATTTGGCGTAAACGCCTGCCGATAAGGCATTAGAAGTGATACCCGAAGGTAAGAAGCTGCCCTCCGCCACGACTAATCGTGTTAGCCGGAAATTTGGCATAAAGTTGGCCGATAAGGCATTAGAAGCGATACCCGAAGGTAAGAATCCGCCCTCCACCGTGGCTAATCGTGTTAGCCAGAAATTTGGCATAAAGCCGGCCAATAAGGCATTAGAAGCGATACCCGAAGGTAAGAAGCCGCCCTCTGCCACGGCTAATCGTGTTAGCCAGAAATTTGGCATAAAGCTGGCCGATAAGGCATTAGAAGCGATACCCGAAGGTAAGAAGCCACCCTCCGCTGCGGCTAATCGTGTTAGCCGGAAATTTGGCATAAAGCCGGCCGATAAGGCATTAGAAGCGATACCCGAAGGTAAGAAGCCGCCCTCCGCCGCGGCTAATCGTGTTAGCTGGAAATTTGGCATAAAGCCAGCCGATAAGGCATTAGAAGCGATACCCGAAGGTAAGAAGCCGCCCTCAGCAGACACAATGGATATATCAACTGGAATGTTTATGAACTCTTCTTGTAAGTCGCCATCTCGTAAACCGCCATCTTGTATGAAGAAACGTCAGAAGCTCCCAGTGATGATCCAATAAATCCGGACACCTATGTTTGAATGGTGCATCACGGCAGTTCGTCCTCTTGGGCAACTTTTAATCTTCTGCCAAAGATGTAGTAGCCTCCAGGATCGGGTTAATTTTTGCCATGACCCGGGGTTCTCGTTGAAAACGACCAAACAAGTCTTGTCATGTCTGTAGCCCCCGAGTCTTAAGTTGACTCGAAGAGGCGGCTTTGAGAGTCTCTACTGATGGTTGAGGTTGACCGTGGTGGGTTATAGATGATCCCGTATGAATTGTTTGAATGATCCGGTTGATGGTTCGTCCTGGCTGGTTGTTGATGTGAACCAAACTGTAATGGCGGCGACTTGCGCGCTTGTCCGTTGGGCGGCTCGTATCAACGAGCACTGCACCGATATGTTGATGTAGATCAAACTGTGGGCGGCGGCTTGCGCGTGTCAATTGGGCGGCTCGTACTGGTGCATGCGTCTGCGAGCGTGTTGATGTAGACATCAAAGTCAACTGTGACATGATCGCGAGAGACGGCCATGACAGTATAAGCCGGCGCGGTTGCGAGAGATGGCCACGGCGTTGCGAGCTGGGCGGTCGGTGAGTTGCGGCGTTGTTGGTGAAGACCATATCGCGAATGCGGCGGCTTACCGCGTCCATTGGGCAGCTCATAATTTCGGGTTAGCACGAGTGGTACCGGCGCATTGATGTAGACGTAGAAACCAGCCGTGGCATTGTAAGCCGATGCTGTTGTGGAAGACGCCGCGACGTTGTAAGCCGGCGTGGATGGCGAGAGACGGCCATGGCATTGTAAGCCGGAGCGGTGGCGAGAGACGGCCACGACGTTGTAAGCCGGAGCGGTGGCGAGAGATGGCCACGGCGTTGTAAGCCAGTTCGGCCATGAGAGACGGCCATGGCGTTGTAAGCCGGAGCGGTGGTGAGAGACGGCCATGACGTTGTAAGCCGGCTCGGCCACGAGAGACGGCCATGGCGTTTGTAGGCCAGCACGGACATGTGAGTTGCCGGTGGTGTTGTAAGCATGGACGGGAGAATCATCCATGAGCATTGTAAGCCGACGCAAACGGGTGACTCGGCCGCGGGTATTGTAAGCCGGCGCGAATAGATGACTTAGCCACAGACGTTGCGAGCCGGCGCGGCCGCAAAAGACGGCTGTGGCGCTGTAAGCCGGTATGGACGCCGGTGGCAAACGATGCTGGTGCGCCTCCATCTCCGCGATATGATGCCACTTTGGTAATGAATAATTTGTCCTGTGTAAAAAATATTACAAAGATGAAGTAATTGTTCTTCGAAGGAATCAAAAAGTATAGATAAAATAAATTGGGTGGATAGCACCTGGTATTCTTGGGTGGATGTAGTAATTGAGGAAAAAATAAGCATGAAGCCTCCATGTAGCCTCCCGCAAAGGCAGCATCTGGGTGGATACGGCGACGAGCGGGACGAAGCTAGTGAAGCGGCAGAAGCCGGCGGGCCTAGTGCGGTGCGGTGGCCGGCCAGGAGCCATGACGTGGAGGCGGAGCATGCGGCGGCGGTTCGACCATGGCATATCGGCGGCGCCGGCCCGCAGCGGAGGCGGAGGTCGCGGCGGCTCATCGGCTGGGGCAGCTTGGTGGCGCCGGCCCGCAACGGAGGCGAAGGTCGTGGTGGCTCATCAGCTGGGGCGGCTCGGCAGCGCCGACCCGCCGTAGAGACAAAGGAGTCGCCCGGCTCTTCTTTATCCGAAAAATTGTGTGCTTCTCGATCCTTGGGAGAGATCCCTTCAAGAACACAAACCAGCGTGCGCGGCCCCACGGTGGGCGTCAACTGTCATGGATTTGTCACGAGAGATGTCCGGGTGAACGGACCTAGGTTTGGGGTGAAGATGCAACTACGTGGCGGCTTGAAGGGGTTGATCGGAATCGAGAGACACAGAGTTTACCCAGGTTCGGCCCCTCCGACGGAGTTTACCCAGGCATGGCTTCATAATTTTCCCACCATAGGTTGGCGGGTCCTTCCAGAAAGTAGCAGCAAAAGTCACCTTATTGGCCTCAGATACATTAGCAGCTCGGATTTTGCGGGACATGTTGGTCAGCCAGTCATCAGCGTCAAGCGAGTCGACCGAGTGATGAAACTTAGGTGGGCAAAACTTGACGAAGTCATTGAGGGATACACCATCATTGCGCTCATTGCAGGGAGGACGCGCTGTATTCTGCTCAATATGTTCCAACAGCCTGTTGGTCTCCCTTTTATTCCGCTCAGCTTCGAGCATCACCTCCGCTAGAGAGGGCGGCTGTGGCAAGTTCTCTTGTCTGGCCTGGCTTCCCTCGCCCTGCTCGAAGGCAGGCGCATGGTTATTCCTAGTTGACACCATCCTGGGAGAACAAACCCACAACTTAGACAAGGAAGACATCAACTCTAAGATATGAGATGAGGAATGTACTGGACAACATGGCATGCACGGGTAAACACCTGAACAACAAGGTAATAAACAGACTGCCATATGAACACAATGATTCATACACACCATGACATAGTTCAGTACAAGCCCAAGCTGAAGTACAAACTACTAAAAGATGATACAACTCATCGGAGGCATTACAAGGTTCCTATACATTATCTATCTACATCCAGAACTTAACTCACACCTCAGTCATATCCCATAAGACACGCAAGACTGTGGCAATACGACTACTACATACTGGTACTAACATACAACACTCAAGCATCGTCGTAGAACACCTCATATAGGTTACACCTGTGACCCGGGAGCTGAACCTGAGGATCTTGGAACACCCTGGCCTATGATCCCTGGAAATCATAAGGACACGGATGTGGCCTAGGTCCCCTAGGTGGTGGCAGCAATGGGCCTCGAAGAGGAGTGACGCCTCCAAGATCGGGCCAGTCTACGCGAGCTGGCAGATGAGTCCGCGATGGGTTCAGCATCTCCAAATCTCCATAGCCTGTCTGCATGACAGGTGCTAGCTGCGTCAAGGCTATCCAAAGACGTGCACATGTAGCATAAAGCTCCATGTGAAGAGCACGTGCATCACGATCCCTGTTCTCCAACATCTGAGCGGTCACCTGAAGCCTAGGGTGCTAATGAGAATGATCATACTAGGATGCACTAAGATAACCATCGTCTCCTCCTAGAGTCGCTGGAACATAACAGAACTCAGTGTTCTGAAGTAGTCCATGGTAAGATCTCATAATAGTCAACATAGTGTAGGCGGCCTCCTGAACTGCCATGTCTATGGTGACACCTAATCCATCAGTCCAATGGAGCGGCTCTGCAGCTCCAGGATATGATGGATATATCCTAACAGTACACAAGTACTAGCTCTGGTTGAAGTCTCGAAACTGCTCCTCCACTGTATACGCTAGGTACCAACGGTAACCAGTCTCCATCATAACTCTAACCAACATGGCCGTGTGACCCGGTACATCGATGCACCTAGTCAGACGGACCACGTGACGAGAAGGAGGAGGGGGCATCTGAAATAGAGAATGATGCAAAGGCATTAGAGATCCTAGCAGAAATTGGACAACATAACGGCTATAATTGCTCAAAAAAGATTTTGAGGCAACTGCAAAAGATTGGATAGCATAACCACTCAACTTTGTAGTCTCAAATTTCTAATCCAACTGATTGTCACACCAAACAAGACTTGAATACTAGAGTTCACTTCCAAACAAGCTAGCTACTAGTCCATGGTTAGTTACTCGCCATCCTAAGAAAAGATGAGAAGCCTAGATCTTAACCCCATAGAAAACAAGAGGGTGACTCAGAATAGAATGACTCGGGAAGAGGATTAAAAAGAGCCTTACGTTCCCTTCCACAATCAATTCCCCTACATTTCTATAGTGTTTCTAGACTCAACTTCAACAAGTTTGGCTTGGTAGTCCTACAGTCAGTCAGGCTCTGATACCAACGATGTCGAGACCCTGATCCTATGTAACACATCCCATCACTTTGCGGCCTCACGCACGGTAAACTCTAGAGCTGCAGCCTTACCTTGGCAGGGACCGTTTGCATCTTTTGGCTCACGTATGTGAATATGTTACTAGCATTCAAACGACAGAGAACCCAGGCCGACATGACTAGTCATAGAACCCAAGTGGCACATCCGTACGGGAACAGGCATACATAACCCAACAATGCAGGTGTTGGCGTCAAGCGTGTGTAGACGAGTCATAGCAAGCTACAAGGACTCCATTACATCATGGGACATAAATGTCATCACTGCACATAGACGAGTCGCAGCAGGCTACATGGACTCCATTACACTGTGAGACATTTCCCTGAAGGGAGAGACACAGTAGCAAGGAAGGATACATGCCGGTCAATCAATGTGTCCGGAGCAGTAGCAAGCTACCAAGGCTCGGTGGAAGCACAAAGAGGTCATTCCCCGTAAAGAGTACTACTAAAGGCACATGACTAGGTGTCGGATCCCATACATACCGTTGCACGTCACACGTATGCACGACATGCCCGATATGCATAGATACAACTATGACATCACAACATAACCATATAACAACACAACTTTTATTTAAGAGGCTCACAGGAGCCTTGCATAATATGTTCTTACAGATAGGGGTCACATGACCCGACACTCAAGTCATACAAGCAAGTTCATAAAAACCAAGCGGAAGCATAAAGCTGTCTGAGTACAGATAGATGAAAGCATAAAAAGGCACATGGCCTGACTATCTACAGCCCGCCAAAAGGCAGAGGGTCGTAGCTGGGACACCAACTATTTGGTAGTGTCGACATCTAGATAGAACCCACCGGATGGGTCCTGAGTCTCATCTGTAACATTTATTAAGAAAACATGAGTACAAACATACTCAGGATGTCTTTAAATCAGAACTAGTCTATTCATGCTCATGTATCAACAAGGGGAGTGGTGGATTCACTTCCGTCACCTACGAGAGTGCCATCCACGGTATTCACACATGTCTTTATATTTTTATGAGTAACCATCAAGTTATCTATGAACAACATAAGTTCTCCAAGTAGTCCATATCTGAGGACGCGGCTATTCGAACAGATTCATAGCCTGTAGGGGTGTACTCCTTGACACACGCTCTCACCACTTATCGTTGTGTGCTCATAAAATCAGGCACCTCGGCAACCTTCAAGCGGAAGCCCAGCGAGGGAGTCGGCCACGACCATCAATCACACATGACCTCTAGTCCAGGCTATCGCCTATTTGAAACCGAACCCGCACGGAAGTCCGGCCAAAGTTTCCACTACGGCCCCAAATGATGCGCGTAGGGTTCCCAAGCCCACCATTTGATTGACCCTTGGTACATCGTGCCACTGCCTACCGCGTCGTAGCCCACCCCAAGGGTTATCTCTACGCACGGCCTCGAGCATTGCTATGAACACGAAAAACTACTTGCAACACCTAGACTAAGGACTAGGCAGTTGATAAGTCGAGAGGGTCAATTAAGTAGCCCAACATGTGGTAGTAACTAGTCTTGGATCACAAACACGGAACACAGTTCCTAATAACGGTCTCAATGAGACAACCCGCTATTTACTCCTACATAGCCTCTCATTGCCACCTTTACCAAATCGGGTTCATCATTTAGAGTTGGGGAACGTTGCACGGGAAACAAATTTTTTCCTACACACACGCAAGATTTATCCATGGTGATGAGCATCTACGAGAGGGAGAGTGGATCTACATACCCTTGTAGATCGCTAAGCGGGAAGAGTTAAGAAACACTGTTGATGTAGCCGAACGTCTTCACGATCCAATCACGATCCATCCCGCGATCTCATCACGAGCTGTCCCACGATCCCATCGTGGTCCTTCCGATCTAGTGCCGAACGGACAACACCTCCGCGTTCAGCACACGTACAACTCGATGACGATCTCCACCTCCTTGTTCCAACAAGCAAGGGTGGAGAGGTAGATGATTTCTCTGGCAGCACAACAACATGGTGGCTGTGGTGGTGGAGCAATCTCAGCATGGCTTCACCAAGCGCTGCTGCAGATGCGGTTTGGAGGAGAAACAGATCTGGGGAGAGAGGGAGGGTTGCACCTATGCCTTAGGGTTGTGCTTCCCACCCTCTCCCTCTCTATTTATAGGAGGAAGGGGTAGGTAGGGCACAGCCTTGGCCCCTCCTGCAAGGAGGGCTGGCCGACCAAGATAGGGAGGAGTCCACCTCCCACAAGGAAGGTGGGCGCCCTAGGGAGGTCTCCCTCCCCTCCAAGGCACCTTCCCACATACCCTTGGGCGCAAGGGCCCTATGTGGTTGGTTTCCCAGCCCACTATGGGCTGATGCGCAACCACTTAGGCCCATGTGGCCCCCTCGGGGTGGGTGGTCCCCTCTCGGTGGACCCCTAGAACCCTTTCGTCACTCTCGGTACACTACCGGTAGTGCCCGAAAATTTTCCGGAACCCAAATACCACTTCCTATATATCAATCTTTACCTCCAGACCATTCTGGAGCTCCTCGTGACGTCCAGGACTCCGAACAACCTTCGTTCACCAACATACACAACTCAATACTACCGAAACGTCACCAAACCTTAAGTGTGCAGACCCTACGGGTTCGAGAACTATGTAGACATGACCGAGACACCTCTATGGTCAATAAACAATAGCGTGACCTGGATGCCCATATTGGCTCCTACATATTCTACGAAGATCTTTATCGATTGAACCTCTATGTCAGGGATTCACATAATCCCGTATGATGTTCCCTTTGTTCTTCGATATGTTACTTGCTCGAGATT
The DNA here is from genome assembly GCA_022496015.1 of Hordeum marinum. Lineage (NCBI taxonomy): Eukaryota > Viridiplantae > Streptophyta > Magnoliopsida > Poales > Poaceae > Hordeum > Hordeum marinum. The sequence goes on from CM039678.1 coordinate 271,532,561, forward strand.
CGATCGTCGATATCTCTATACCTAGTTCAATCTCGTTACCGACAAGTCTCTTTAATCGTTCCGTAATACAAGATCCGTGGCTAACACTTTAGTCACATTGCTTGCAAGGCTTGTTGTGATGTTGTATTACCGAGTGGGCCCTGTGATACCTCTCCGTCGCATGGAGTAACAAATCCGGTCTTGATCCATGCCAACCCAATAGACACCCTCGGAGATACCTGTAGAGCACCTTTACAGTCACCTAGTTACGTTGCGACATTTTATACACACAAGGCACTCCTCCGGTGTCAGTGAGTTGCATGATCTCATGGTCATAGGAACAGATACTTGACATGCAAAAAACTGTAGCAATAAACTGACACGATCATATGCTACGTTTATAGTTTGGGTCTTGTCCATCAAATCATAATCCTAATGATGTGATCCCGTTATCAAATGACATCTCATGTCCATGGATAGGAAACCTTAACCATCTTTGATCAACAAGCTAGTCCATCAGAGGCATACTAGGGACATGGTGTTGTCTATGTATCCACACATGTATCTTAGTTTCTGATCAATACAATTCTAGCATGGATAATAAACGATTATCATGAACAAGAAAATATGATAATAACTAATTTATTATTGCCTCTAGGGCATATTTCCAACATTTAGCTCGTCACATCAGAATATTACTGTTTCACTCCAGTTCATCACCCAGATGAATCATACCTGACACAACTCTAAGCATAACAAGCAAAGCAGGTAAAGCAAATCATGGCTCAAGCATCTACCAGGTATGCTATGTTGCAAGGTTTAGCTATTTACTGTGACAATGACAGGTCATGCAGAGGAATGGTTCAACTATCGCAAATGACAGATAATTGAACGTTTGTCCTAATGCAATAAACAAGAGCATGAGCGAGAGAATGGGATGATATTGGAATGATCAATAGGGTTGCTTGCCGTTCTGGGGAGCGTGAACATACTATCCTTCGATGGGATACTCGGAGGTATCGTCGGTAGCAGGACCTACCGCAATGTAGAAAGGTAACAATCAATACACGGCAAGTGCAGCAATATGATGCATGATCATGACATGTCAACATGATTGGATGAACTAATGCAACTATTATTGGAGTTAGATGGAGCGGATTTGAATATAGGTTCAAAATCATCCTCCATATTATATTCTATATATTGACCTATTGCTAAATGTCAATGTTCATCTACATAGGTTGCTCTAACATGCACGATAATAGGATCATTGGATTCATTGGATTTTTCTGATAAATTTTCATATATAATTTATTTCAATCTGAGTTACAGATTAATTTCTATGTTTTCTCTAAGTTTTAAATATTTTCTGGAATTAAATTAAATTAGAAATTCCATTATTTTATCAGCATGACATCAGCATGATGTCAGCAGGTCAAACGCTTGTTGCTAGGTCGAACCTGACCAGTGGGGTCCACTGGTCAGTGACCCAGGCGCTAACAATAATTAATTAATTTCCTAATTACTAATTATTAAGGATGGGACCACCTGTCAGTGGATCATTAAGTTAATTAAATTAATTAATGAATTTTAAATCTAATCCTAAACTAATCACGGTTGGGCCCCACTTGACAGTTGACCCAGTGGGTGAACCCCGTGGTCAAATCGGGCTGACTCGCCGGCGCTGAGCCACCAACGACTTCAGGGATGACAGAGGGGGTCAGGATTCCTCCTCCGACGACCATTTCATCCGTGGAGGGCACCGAACGGGCCTACGTGCATGCGCGTGTTCAACCTGACACACCTCAGGGGTTGAGATGGTCGGAGTTGACACCGACGATGAGCTCAGTGGCTGCCGGAGCTCTGGCGAGCACGGGCTCATCGCTACTGGGCACAAAAGGACCGGGCATTGGCTCCTACGGCCTCTACACAACCTCACGAGCTCGATGGTGGCCTCAAAGGAACCACCTTGTCACCGGAGCGACGCCAACGTCGAGCTCGTGGAGCAGAGCTCCTCGGGCATGGATGGAATCGGGGGCTACAACGCGGGATCGACCAGGGGGAGAGGAGGAATGGGAGCAGGGGCTCACTGCGGTCACGTAGCCATTGAAAGCGGGCTCAGGGACGGTCTGGAGCGGCGGCGACCTTTGAGTCCTTGCCGGCGGCCGGAGGTTGAAGACGACGTCGATGGCAGTGTTGGAGGGCTTCTGGTGATTCTTGGCTTGGCGACGAGGACGAGGGCATCGAGGCGGAGCGATTGAGAGGCTCTAGGGCAAGGGGGAGAGGCTAGAGCGATGGCGCAATGGCAGCAGAGCTTCGGCGGCCATGGCGACAAAGGGGAGAGGAGAGAAAGGGAGAGGGGGAACTGAGGGAGAGGAGAGCGGTCGGGGTGGCCTCGAGGCACTTCAGGAGGCCTCCACAGCAGCCAGCCAGGCAGGAGGTGCCCAGGAGTGGTGGAGAGCTCGCCATGCAGCTGCCTGGTCCTCCTGGTAGGAGGTGGAAGAAGACCCCCTACCCTTGGTGGGCTGGGCTGGATCTTCTCCCTCCTGGGCCAGGGGGAGCAAGTTATTCTTTTTCTTTTTTTCATTTCCGTTCCTGTTTTCCATTTTTATTATTTGTTTTATTTTTGTTTGGCCTCAAATCCTAGCACAAAATTGTTGTCACATTTTGGAGAGCTTAGTTTCAATATTTCAAACCTCCACAACAGGTTTCAACATTTTTGAATGGCTAAAATATTTATAATGCTTTATTTGGCCTTTTAGTAGCTTTATTATTTATTTTAAAATGACATATATGTTCTAAAAATTAAAATGTTCCGTGATATATTGATGTCAATATTTATCAGACATGGGGGGCATTTTTGATGGGCATTTTGGATTGTTGATTTTTCACAACCTTTAAATTAGTTTAATTCAGGTGAGGTGCTAGGGTTTCTGTTGATCCCCATTTCATATTGATGCAAAATCAAAACATGATGCACACACGTGCCAACCAGAGCAATGCTAACTAGGGATGTGACACCTGCGTCGCTACCATAGCCGGATGGTCCACACCCGGAGCCTTGAGGAAGGCGACCTTGTCCTTAGTTGCGTTCAGTCGGCCAAGGGTACCAACAAGTTGATACCGAAGTGGGAAGGCCCTTAACGGGTAGCACAAGTCACTAGACATGGCGCTGTCTGCCTGGAGACCGAAAATGGCATCAAGGTGCTTAACTTATGGAATATGAGCATCTTCGTAAGTTCTACCTATGAGGCGCGGTTGTCGGGCTCAGTCCCCGGTAGCCACCTTTGGTACAATATTTGTCGAAGTTGCATGTAACCCTTTGTACAAAGCTAGGCGCAGACCCTGAGCAATAGTAATAAAGCTAGGCATTGCATCATACCATTGCATGGCATGTTTACTATGCATCTTATCATGGTCGCGATGTTACCACTTTTTAACTATGGATATCTAATATAGCACTTGTTGTGCTTATAATCCTTGTTGCCGCATTCTCTCTTCGGGGATTGAGGCTTCTCGTCCCGCGTGTTTGTCCGTCGGGGAAAACATAGGAGGAAGGCAAGGGGACAAGGACGATGGCTTAGCGCACTCCATAAAGATATGCTACCTGAAAGAGGTAAGTTTAATCACATATCTCAGGCTCCATGCTGATTTTGTCCCTTAGAGGAAGTCCTTAGGCTCCTTCAAGTTGTGAGCGATGTAGTCCTCCACGTGGTGGAAACCTTTGCCGGGACGAGCCATTCCCCAAACTCTTGACACTCATCAGTTCTGGGGGACCGCGCCGATACCGGCAATGAGCCCTGCCGGGGGATGATACCATCCTATTGTCGGGGGATTGACCCCCTTCCCTTTTGGCATTTGTGCTTATCATTGACCTGGCAAGCCGCTCCATGCGGCAAGGACAAACATACAACACAACATAAACAAGACGGGGGAAAGGATAGTACTTAGGGAAGGAAAAATAACATTCTTTCAATTTTTCCCGATACAAATTGGATAAAGATTACATTAGAAGGCACCCTTCTAGTAGCCCTTTATTTGACTTTATCCCCTAGAGATAAGATACTAAAGGAAAAAGGGAAAGAAGAAGGGCCCTAACAGAAGCTCGGTCTGACCCCGTCAGGACCAGCATTGCACGGATGGCAGGATCACCGGAAGGGAAGACGAAGACGAAGTCCATGAGCCTACTGGGATCCAGCTGGGGGAGAAGGCGGCGCCGAAGTCAAGAACCCCTGGCAAGTCACGCTGATCTTGACGGTGCGACCGACGCTCAGCTTGAGCCCAAGTAGCCGTACTCCAACTTGACGGCTAGGGGCTTGCTGCCATCGTCTTCACCGACACTGTCCTCCTCGTCCCTATCGCTCGAGGAGGAGCTTTCGACATCACTCGAGCTCTCCTCGCAGTAGTCAAGACGAGCGCCCAAATGTCTATAAATCTTGACGGAGAGCAGGTCGGCCTCCACCAACTTGAAGCGGAGGACGTGCCCACCCGTGAAGTTGTGGGCATGTGTGAAGGTTTGCCATCCGCACCTAAGAAACATGACACAATGCTCCAGGAACTCTACGTCCGCTCGCATGGCGCCATTACAGCAACCATGCACCCGCAACCACATCGCATGCGGATTATCGACCTCCATCACCCTGGCGAAAGGGCGAGGGAGACGCAAGCGACTACGGGGAGGGCGACACAACTTGATGATGAACTCCAGCGGTGTACCCTCTGTGTGACCCTCCACAGGAGGAGGGTCCGATGGTGGAGGAGGAGAAACAACACTCCGTCTTCCCCGGCCATGGGCCCCCTGCCGACCTCGTCCCCTTCCGGCGCCTCCACCACGCACACTCGAACCACCCTCCACCTCCACGGCTAAAGCGGCGACATGATCCCGACAGCAAGCCCTCGTTTTCACGGCGGAGGCTAGGGGACGTCCTCGACCCCTGGGCATTGTGGTGACTTGTTAAACTAGAGATAGGAGAAGAAGGGTGAGCTCTGCAAGCTTAAGACCAAGGAGGAGAAGGATATGGATGAGCATCACCCCTCGTGACCCCCCAATTTATAGAGGAGGGCGCGTGTAACATCCCAAAATTCTAAATTTTGGAATGTTATATTAAATAAATAAGTAGGATTGTTTGCTTGAATGTTGTGTGATTGATTGTGTGAAATTGAGTGGAATTTTGAAACTTTTGAAATTTTAATGAGAGGGAATAAAATGACTTTCCCGAAATTTTCTATTTCGGATCCCTATTCAATTTTGAGTTTGAATATTTTCAAAAAACCCTCTTATAAAATTAAATGAGAGGAGGTAAATGACACTCAAAAATAAGATACAATATTTTGACTCAAATTTTAAAATAAAAACTATTTGCCATTTATTTGAAATTCTAGTTTCTTTTCATTTTGGAGTTATTGCAAAAAATACTATTTTTTAAAGTATTTTATTCGGCCTTAAAAAATGTTCATGTTTTAGGAAATATTTTTATGAAATTTCCTATATATAATATGCCTATATAAAATGTTTGTCTATTTCTGTTTATTTGTTTTTCTTTGATGGTTTTTTTTAAAAAACCAGGAAACACTGTTCATTGCGGACACTGTTCATCCGGATTTTTTTTTCTACAGCCACCGAAGCCCATGTGGCCCTCCTCTTCTCTCTTTTCCTCTTTGTCTATGATTTTAGTCCCACCTCGCTTAGCTTTAGACCTTTGCACCTTCCTTCCACCTATAAATATAGACCCATAGGTGAACCCAAAAGTCATCCACTTCGGGTTGAATCGAATCGTTTCGGTTTGACTAGCTTTATAAAAAAAAAAATTCTTCTCTCCGGCGGGATTTCTAGAAGTCGTCTCCTCTTTGGATTTATATCTTCTCTGCATTCTAAAGGTATTCTCTTCGTATTTTCTTGTAGTTTAATATCCCTAGACTAGTATTTCTATAGTAGTATACGATAGAGTAATTAGATTATTAATTAGTCTCGTATTTACTCATTAGTTCTAGAATTCTTTTAGACATAGCATTTTCTTCCGTAAAACAGCTTGACCCAGATTTTTCAAATAGCCATAACTTTCTACTCGTTTATCAGAATTAGATGAAACCAACGTCTAGATTTTCGTCTTGACCTGACCTATCCAATCAACCTATCACGTCAACTTTTTCAAATTTTCAAATTTCGAAATTTATTCAGATTTATATTCAAACTTCTTTTGATCATATCTTTTTATCCGTAGCTCCGTTTCCGATGAATCCAATTGCGTCGGATCCGTATCAAAGTAATCTTTCCGTTCACATCATTAGTGTTATCGTTTCAACATATAATTTTGATCTTGCTCATACTTCTCTATTAGTCCCCAAAATGTTTTCACACACCGTACTAAGCTAATTCAATGCCATATTGAATTGCTTATAACTTTTGATCCGTCATTTTGAACCTAGTAATTCTTTTTTCTACACGTTCATATTGACTTCTCATATATAGTAACATCATTTGTTTCAATCTTTGAACCTTTCAAATTTGAACGATTCAATTTGAATCCGAACCTCATTTAATCATATCTTGCAAAGTGTAACACCGTTTCAATTGATTCCTTTTGCCCCTAAATACTCGTGTCATATATTTCTATTCATAACCATCCTACTTGGGTTCAACTTCTTTTGACCTTTGTGAATTTAGATTCAATTCATACTTGAATTTACAATTCATTTCATACTTCAATTCGCTATACCTTGTGTTGTAGTGCTCCATTTCAATTAAATTCTTTCTACAAATAAATTCTTATGTCTTAAGCTATTTGTCAAACAACATTCATGTTGTTCTCCCATACTTTGGATCGTCTTCTGTAGTCTCTCCAACCTAAGCTTATATAGCAATAGTTCATCATCCATTAACTCTTTTGAGTTGATTCCTTCACCTTTCACCTTACAACCCCATAAGAACCTATCTTTTCTTATTAAACCTAGTATGTTGTTATTTTCGCACCAAGAAATGTTTTGTTCTTGCGTTTTCCAGTTCTTTGTTTTGGCATGAATGTTTATTGAATGTTATTTGCTTACTATAGATTTTCATCGGAGAGTGACGAATAGTCTATGAGTTATCTCTAAGAGCGATATTATCCTTCATCAACAGTACAGGCAAGTTCACTTTGACCATTTTGTTCATACCTATGTTTTATTGCATGTAGTGACATCATTCAACAAATCCTCCCGTAGTGTTATTGAAATTCTTGTAGTTGAGTAGAATGCATGAGGTAGGAACCCACCACTTGTTACTAAAGCCCCGGGAATGCTAGTTAGTGCAATGCTATGCTAAAGTAGACGAGGTCTGGTATGAGTGTTCGTGAGTGGTGTGAGAAGGAGGACTCCACGTCAAAACAACGACTTCATGAAGGCTTCTTCAAGTCCTGCATATTGAAGACCTCAAGACTTCGAGACTCGAGAAACAAGTTTTTCAATACACACTAATGGGTGAGGGATGGTTGGAACGGCACCCTGGAGAAGCCAATGGATTTGTCTAGGTGTTGCTGGAGATGTGCCAGTATTCACGCGGAAAGCCTCACCCAGACTTAAAGGGAAGGATGAATACTTCATGCCCGGAAGCTTACTTGTGTAGCCACAAGTCATTATGGGCTCTGGCTTGGTTGATCTTTGTTGTGACTCTGTCTAGGTAGTGCTACGAGATGTAGTCGACGTTAGGATTGGATGGGCACTGTCGGATAGTCAGGGAAGCACTCTGAAAGACCATGTTTCGTTCATCCTGTTCTCAAACACCATGTAGTGCGAGGACTTACCAGGAGGGAACAAATCTTGTGGGTAAAGTACACAACACTCTGCAGAGTTAAACCTAATCGATTAGCCGTGTCCCCGATTATGGACAATTTAAGCCTCTGGACTTGGATCTATCTCTGAACTCTCAACACTGGACTGATAACTAATTGTGGGCAACTTATGATACTTATGGGCATTGAGACATTGGTTGGCGGAACCATGTCATGATAGGTAACTCCATAATGAAATTTCCTGATACTCCTTTGTTGTAGGAAAAATAAACTCAGCTTTTACGCAAAAACTTAGATACAAAGCCACAAGGCCTTTGCATATAGAATAGCCTTTATTCTTGTGTTCTACTATGGTGATCTTGCCGGTACATTCAATGTACTGACCTACACGGCTGCAATGTCTTATGTTGCAGATACTCTTCTACGACGGGTAAGAGTACGATTCAGGGTTACGGTCTACACTCAACCTGCCGTTGGTGTTATTGGGACTCCACTCCCGTTGACTGTATCCGCTGCTATTTTAAGGTATATATCAGTTTTACGTTAATTACATGTGATTGCACTTTGATATATACATTGATGTACTGTGTGTGCCAGCATACTAATCCAGGGATGGCACAAAAAACACAGAGGCTTGACTCGTTTTGAGTTGGGTCGCTACAGCGCGGGGGGCTGGCTCTCCCCCGCTCCAATGGTCATCGTCCGCCTCCACCAATTTCACTACCCACGATCAAAGGTGAACAGGTAATCGCCCCATTGTGCCAATCCGTGGCGCTGTAGTTTCTGCCACGATCAGCCTTTAAGTCACGAGTGTTCACTACAACCTGCCGCAATGCATGCGGCGCACGTGGCGGAAACAGCGTGAGGTAATGGGTTAGTGTTGTATAGTAAATTGGCGGTTAGTTCCTCACATTGCGCGCCTGTATTGAATTCTGGGCCTGACTCAATGATGCTAAGCATGTGCGTATGGGCCAGACCTGGGGGCTCATGTCGGTGCACTGAGGCATGGGTACCCAGTGCCCCAGACTTATGCACAGGCAGTAGTAGCCGCACTCATGACAAGGAAAGCCAACCCAAGGCCAAGCAATGTCGACAAGATCGATGCAACATCCCAAGACAATCTCGGAGTGCGCCAAGCATGTCCCCTGTGCTTGCCGGGGAACCGAAGCGCCCGCATCCTTAGAAGACCCGGCAAGCTAGTCCCCCGACGAGCGTGGGCCGATCAGTCACCGCTCCACCGCATCGCTACTCCAGTCACTTATCAATGCGGTGTCGAGGTCCCAAGTGGCTAAGTGGCTCTCGCTAGGCACATGGTGACATGCTGGAACACGGATTATGCCCCCTTGACACCCGTCCTTAGGCATATCGAGCTATGGTGCAGTTGTTAGCTAGAGCGGTGGTAGGAGCCTGTCGGGAATGCACCCCTGCATGCCACCTAGGCTAGCAATGATGGCATTTTGTCCTTAATGCCAGAGTTAGCTATGATAAGCTCCGCTAGCTATCTAATCATCAGACAATGTCTATTTTTCCACTCTGGTCGCCCCTTGTGCTATAAAAGGAGGCCCAAGGCAACCTAGCTCAGGATTTGGACCCCCAAACACTTGTACTCGCGTAGCAGCTCTTTCTCGAAGGCAACCCTTGCTGGGCTAGAGCGATGTGTGCCTCTCATGTTCCTCTGATCAATCCACCAATAGTAGGAGTAGAGTTTTACGCTTCACACGGGCCCGAACCTAGGTAAAACACCCGTGTCACGATCATGACGCCATCTTGCCATTTACACTCTTTGTGCAAGTGATCTTGCCCCTGCCGCACACAAAGGGGCTTGTGGACCCATAGGTGATCGAGTGCACCCAGCCCCGACATCTGGTAACGTCTTTACGTAACAAACGCATGTGGAAGGATTTTAAGGGGCCTCACAAGGTAGCAAACTATACGACGGATCTTGACTTGGCGGCTTGGATTGAAAGTTATGAATTGGCTATGGTCATGTGGGATGTCAGCGATGTCGTTTGTGCTAAGTATTTTACTATGATGTTGGAAGGACCGGCTCATACATGGTCAAAGAATTTCCTTCCCAATTCAATCAACACCTGGGTAGAGCGGAAGGAGCGCTTCATCAAGAATTTTGAGGGGACTTGTAAGCAGCCTATGACAATTGTGTAATTGGAGCATTGTGTGCAGCGTGAGGATGAGTCGACCCATCATTGGGCTCGCCGGGTCACTACTATTTCCACTCCTCAGATAACATTGCGGCGGCTCAAGCTGTTCTAATTCTGGAGAAGAACTGTCACTTCCAGCCTCTGAAGCAAAAGTTAGGGCGGTTTAAGCGGAAGTGCCAAGATATAGGCAATCTCATGGATACACTGACCAGGTATGACGATTCTAATAGAACGAAGGATCCTAATTCAGATGATGACAAATCTGGAAAAGGAAAGAAAAAGGTGGTGGTAAGGGTCAGTAGTAGAACACCCCGATACATAATAATAATAACTAGGGCAATGGTGGAAAGCGCAAGTTCCCTGATGGCGGGTCAGACTTTGTTGCTAACACCAATACTGGTTTCAAGAACCAGCGTCGAAATAATCGCTCCGGTGGAGCTTACAATGAGAATAAGTCACGTAACTACGAGGAAGCACTGAAGGCGCCTTGGCCCAAGCATGGTACCCAGGATAAGCCGGCTACCCACTCATGGGAAAATTGTTATATCATGTAGGAGTTCCATAACCAGGCTTTCCAGAATCATCAAGAAGGCAATGGTGGGGGGCATCCGGGTCAATTTGGTCCTGGCGGGTCACATGGCGGATTTTCAGGATCAGGCTTTCACGGACAGGGTAACTCAGGATTGGGTTTTTAGCATCCAGGAAATAATAACAACGGGCAACGTTCTAGTCAAACCAATCAACAGAATAATAATAAAAGTAGGTTTCAGAGTAGTGCCAAGTAGTTGCATAGTGGTCAATACCATGTGTTCGCCACCAGTAATTGCAGACGAGAAAGTAAACTCAAACAAAGAGCCATCAACATGGTTGAGTTGGTGGTTCCCAGTTATCTCAATTGGTCTGAGCAGCCAATCACCTGGAGCAGGGAGGATCACCTCCCCGAGTTGACAACCCAGGTGGTCTGGCCTTGGTGGTGTCTCCTTTGGTGGGTGGCTATACCCTCATGAAGGTCCTCATGGATGGGGGCAACAACATCAACATCCCGTATTACGATACATTCCGGCGGATGAATCTCTCTAAAAGCAGATTACAAACTTCAACCACAATATTTCATGGGATTGTTCCTGGCAAGTCGGCATACCCAATCGGGCGGATTAAACTTGCTATTGCTTTCGGGGACGAGTTTAACTTCAGATGCAAGCCTTTAACCTTTGAGGTGTTAAAGATAAAGAGCCCTTATCATGCCCTCAGTGGAAGGCCGTCTTATGCTCATTTTATGGCTCGCCCCTGCTATGTCTACCTCAAACTCAAGATGCCAGGCCCAGAGGGAAATATAACTATGGGAGGTAGCATAAAGTTGGCTAAGGAGTGCGAGGAAGGAGATGAGACCTATGCTGAGTCAGCTTGTGCAGCTGAGGAGTTAAAGTTTTATACGACCAATGTTGACCCGGCTGATATGACCCCTCTCAAGGTGACACTATGGAGGAGGACCCTCCCCTCAAATTCCAGTCGGCTAAAGATACAAAGTTAGTGGACTGCACTCCTTGTGACTCTTCTTAGCAGTTCACTATTGGGACAAGGATGGATCCCAAATAGGAAAGCGCGCTCATCGAATTCATCCATGAGAACGATACATCTTTGCATGGAAACCTTCTGATATGCCAAGTGTACCAAGAGAATTCACTAATCACCACCTTAATGTGGATCCTAAGATGAAGCCAATTAAGCAATTCCTCCGTCGTTTTAACGAGGAGAGGCGTAAGGATATTGGAGAAGAAGTGGCCCGACTCCTAGATGCCAGGTTCATAATAGAAGCTTTTCACCCTGAGTGGTTGGCTAACCCGGTCCTTGTGCTCAAGAAAAATGGCACATGGTGTATGTGCATGGACTACATGGATCTCAACAATGCTTGCCCAGCTGATCCCTTTGTGCTCCCACATATTGACCAGATCATTGATGCAACAATGGGTTGTGAGAGTCTGTGCTTCCTGGATGCTTACTCTGGCTATCATTAGATAAATACGGCGGTAGAAGAACATGAGAAAACTATCTTTATCAGGCCTTTTGGAGCTTTTTGTTATGTGTCTATGCCTTTTGGGCTTAAAAGTGCTTAGTCGACTTACCAACATTGTGTTTAGAATTGCCTCCATGTGCAGATTTGACGCAATGTTCATGCTTATGTTGATGACATTGTGATTAAGTCAATTAAGAAGGAAACCTTGCTTGAGGATTTGAAGGAAACCTTTGACAATCTCCGGGTGTACAAGATGATTCTTAACCCGACCAAGTGTGTTTTGGGGGTACCGGCAGGAAAACTGCTAGGTTTGCTGGTTTTGGTGAGGGGCATTGAAGCTAACCCAGAAAAGGTTGAGGCTATCACATCTTTGTCTAAGACGACCTGCACCAATGATGTGTAGCGCCTCGAGGGTCGCATTGCGGCCCTGAGCCGGTTCATAAGCCGCCTTGGTGAAAAGGCGATTCCGCTTTACTAGATAATGAAATAGACTGATAATTTTGTGTGGAGCGATGCTGCTAATGAAGCTGTATGGTGGAATAATAATAGTGTTTCCAAATCCACGTTATAGCGTCTAAGCATCTACTCGATGGTTACAATGTCAGGATAAGTTTGGGGGTAAGTTGCCAACTACTAGGTTGTACATAATTTAGCATCCTAATCTCACACACCTATCATGGAAAAGTACAATGCAAGAAAATACTGGGAGATATGATCAAGTGGAACTTGCCTCGTATTAACGAGCCTTCAATCTCACAATCTTTATCAAGTTACTCTTTGCTCTCTGTAACAATCTATCGTAAGTAAAGAGAAAACATAAACAACCATACAATACAATCAAAGAAACAACAAGTGTCGTGCATGGTGTTAGTGTCATTGTGCTATGAGATCATGTGTCAAGGTTAACTAATAAGAGTTTGCAAAACAACATAGTGGTTGTTATTTGGTATACATGTAACAAAGGGTTCACATGCAAGTTATAGTGAGGTTCATCACATAAGGATTATGTGATGCCAAGTTGTGGCTATCAAATCTAATCAAACAAATCTTAACAATAGAGTCTTGGTCTATGAATCTTGGATAGCCAAGTTCATGTTCAAGTTTGAATGACAATCCAAACTTGTAGACCTTTCATGATGTGGAGCATCCTACGGACATCGCCATGACAAGATCCTGTTTGGCAAGTGACACGTGCGACATCTACTTCACATACATAAAGGTGAATCATCTCCTTTACATGTGTTCACTTGATCCCTTTGAGGATGGTATACTACTGGACACTCCTCCCGTGTGCCTGCATAGGTATTGTCGGAGCTTCACGGATGATGAGGAGGAGTGCCAGCACCTGCGTATGACTACACAATCCATGAGGGAAGCTTGGAAGAGAAGAAGGAAGAAGAGGAGCTGCAGGAAGTCCACGAGCTGCCGGTACAACCGGACAGCAAGCGGCCAACAACCGGTGGGTGGTACAACCGGGCAACCACGGGACCACCTCTGGCCGAGCTTTTGTTGTGGTGCGGTGCAAGGCCGGTACCATACCGGTTGTTCCGGTTATTGTTTCTTGACCGGTACAACCGGCCACCTGAGCAGTACAACCGCTCGACTCCCTGTGCGCAGGATGGGCTTTGGCCCATGTATCCCCCTCTCGACTTACCACTTCGTGGCCAAGACTATATATACTCGTCCCCCACCTCCACTCTAGGGTTAGCTATGTTTTTTCTCTTAGTAAGTTGAGCCTAGATCCTTCCACTACCTCTCCCATGGAGTAGATGCCTCTATGAGAGAAGATACCCTAGTGGATGTCAAGGCCCCTCACGAGGGAAGATCCTCCGAGATATCATGGCCCCATCTCCCAATGGGATTTGGGATGAACTCTACCATGTATCCTCTTTCCCTTTGTTGTTCTTGTACATTTGTGGATCCTGTGTGTGGTGAGTCTAGTGGATGTGTGATTGGACTTGTTCTTGTGTGTTTCCTCTTGTGATTTCTCCGTGTACTTCCCCATGTTATTCATGTTCTTCATGGAACCCCCTCCAATTTGTGAAAGATCGACACCTACGGGTTTGCCCTCTATCATATTGGTATCTAGAGCCACGTTCCTCACGAATTTGGAGTCCTCCCCTTCGTTTTCTAGCCTAATTTTGTTTGATTTCGTCCCAATTTCAAAAATTCCCCACAAAAATATCCCCAATTTTTTTCTTGTGATTTGTTGTTCTTGTGAGTTTTTGTTGATTTTGATCCTTGGATCTGGTGTTTAGCAAGTAGATCCACTCCCCTTTGCGCCGCCATCCCCTAATTTTTATTTTCCTCTTCAATTTGGTCCAAGATTTCACTTTTGGTATGCCCCGAGTTCTTCCCATGCCTAGATCTGGAAATTTTCCCGATATTAGTGGTACAACTACTCTGTGCAGCGGTACAACCACCCCACCAAGCGGTACAACCGTCCCGCCAAGTGGTACAACCACTAATACCCCCCAAAACGCCCTAGGACGCTCCAGGAGCGGTACAACCGCCCCACCAAGCGGCACAAGCGCTAATTCCCAGGTCCAACACTTCACCAACCTCAAGGATGCTCCCGGAGTGGTACAACCGCCCCTCCCAGTTTCAGTCTTGGCTTATTCACCGTTTCGACCTTAACTTCCACTCCCGAACTCCGATTTGAGTGTTCCTTGGCTCATTTCGAAGCTATCGACGCACCGGAGATTCTCATGTTGGTTTCACTATAATTTTATTTCATAATATGTTTCAAATTTTGGTAAGTTTGCCTAGTCCCTCCACCATATCATTCGCGTTACCACCATAGTCTTCCGCAACCTAACGCAATTTGGGTACCATTGCTTTTGTGGATGCTTGAGTTGTGATTTGAGTCTCCTAAAGTGTTTCATCTACTTAGGGACAGTTACATCTTCATCCAGCACCGGTGACTTGTATCGCGCCATGGACTTCATCGACCATTCATCCTTTGAGACCATGTTCAACCGGAAGCAAGGCCGGTTCATCCCGACTTTGTGAAAGGTTAAGTGTGACGAAGGTATACATTCCGTCATACACTTTACCTTCCTTGACATTGCATCTTGTTAGCCCCACCATCTTTGCTATTACCTTCATACCTATTGATACTAGTTATCTGAGTATTGCCGGGCTTCGCGAAAACTTGTCCACCTTAGTGATACGATATCCTATTGTTGCATCATCGAAAATATCATATAGTGCAATAGCTTGTTCCCTTGCATATATTGTGATAATTGTCTCATATAGTTGGTTGAGGCTCAGTAAGAATAGTGGAAAGGAAGAGAAGAGTCAAAAAAGCTTCTAAGCAAGAAAGAAAGGTCATAAGCTTATAAGCAAAAAGACTTGAGCAAGAAAAGAGACACTTGTGCATGCAGATACATGAATAGGAAACGCATGCTTGTATGAATAGGATTGGTGCCAAGTGGTGAATCGTGCCCAAATGTGCAATAAGCTAGCATCTCTCCTTGTGTTTGTGCAACACGAGATTTGCTCATCCCTATAGTTGCACAAGCCCAATTATCCCACTGTGTGTGTTTCTCTATTGCCCTCCTCTATATTTGTGATCACTTGCTTTGCATTTGAGTCCATTGGATTTATTTCAACATTTAAAATATCTTGGACTTTATTTTGCTTAAATTTTGTGCCACTTCTCCTAACCAAGCCACTCGATAAGCTTTATGTTGTAGGTGTGAGTGAACAAGTCCGGTACAAATTCCACTATTCTCTCAATTCACATTGAGTGAAGCGGGATACATCCTCAACTTTGGGAACGGTATTGTGGTATTGTTTATATCATTTCCCACTCACCTTTGCTCGACTCTTGTGATGACTAGGCAAAGCACACCATCTTCGGTCTACAATGACATCAACGAGTTTGATGCCATGAAGAACATCATCGACGCCAAGATGCACGCTCAAATGGAGGAGCTCAAGCTACTCATCAAGAACCGCGAGAGATATTCATCATCTTCGAGAAGAAGCTCAAGTGGACATGCCACCGAGCATCCATCTCTGGCAAGATCACACCGGCATCGACACCATCAACGACAAGAAGAAATAATGACACCAACATCAAGGCATCCAACAAAGCACAAGTGTGAAGGTCACGAGGTCGACACCAACCACCGCTCAATGACTTCACCACCTACTTTGGAATCTTTGCCAAGCGACTTCAAGGCATCTTCGCCTCTGGATATGCGGCATCTTTGCCAACAAGCACTTCAAAAGAAGCTCCCCAAGCTCAATTCTGCAAGTTCCATGAGCTACTACGACCTCGACATCGACCATGACATTCCTTTCTACGGGAGTCAAGACCCCGAGGAGTATCTCTAGTGGGAGCGCAAGATGGACTACTACCTCAAGCTACTTCAAGTCCCTTCTGAAGATCAAGTGAAGTGCGCCACATGAAACTTTCAGGCCGACGTGTTGACATGGTGGCTTCACACATCTTCGAAGAGCTTCGACATGAGTTGGTCCAAGACGAAGAAAGCACTGCGGCGAGAGTTTGTGCCTTCCTCCTACACGGACCATCTTCAACACCAATTGGAGAACACCATACAAGGATCCAAGTTCATCGATGAGTACTTCATGAAGATGAAGAAAGCCTTGCGACGAGCTGGCGTGACCAAGCCCATATGGATGAAGTTCTACTTCATGATGGGATTGAACAATGACATCTCCAAGCCTATCTTCAACAACAACTATGAGTCTCTCGAAGAACTCTACTTGGGTGCTCTAAAGGCGGAACAAGAACTCAAGGCCAAGTCTGCTCGACCCCGAGCACACTTGGTGATGACCAAGCTCCACGACGATGAGCATGAGGATGGTACCACCAAGATGCCCAAGCCCTACAAGCTCCAAGACGACACTCCCAAGTACGACTTCACCGGCATCCCTCTTTGTGGCATTGACGGTGCCGAGTCTCCCATGACTCTTTTTGAAGACGGCACGGAGACGACTATGACTATGGAGCCACTCAAGGAACATGCTTTGGAGGCAAGCAACAAGGTGGTGAGGAAGGATGACGCTTCCATATTTGGAGGTGAGAGTGATATGATCGAGCATGGGATTGTCCCTTCGGTCATGGAGGAGAGTGATGATGTGCCATCTTCGGCCTTCATTCAAGGTGACGGTGACGAGATGGTTGAGCATGGGAGTTTCCCTTCGACCACGGCGGCGTTTGGAGATGAGTTGAGAGACTTTTGCCACCATATTGAGGGTGAGAGTGCCCATACATCTTGAGTTGCCACAATTCCCATGTGAGGAGAGCCACAACCCCCACCACTTGAGTGAGACGAGTGACTCCACCATATGTGAGTTTGAGTGCAACTACTTCGAGGGAGTGTGTGAGCCACCACCAAATAGAGAGAGTGAGGTAGTTGAGATGGCATGTGAGGCCACTATAATTTCTAACAACTTAACCTCTACCTCTACTGTGTCTTATCATTTGGTGCTAGGTCCCATACACGATGAAGCACCGATCCTCGATGACTTCGTCCTTCCTTTGGACAAGACGATGGCCATGGTGGAATATGATGCACCCCCACATGGTTCCATCACAATGAAGATGACCACGAGTTGGTCTATGCCACCTCACCTACACCACATGCATGGAACGAAAATGGTAACATAGGTGAAGGTGATACTCTTGTCCCACTAGCGAACATTAATTGCTTGCATGATGTCGATCCACCTATTTCCATGCTTCATGATTATGCGTCTTCCTCATGTGATGAATTTTCCATTTACGATGTGTTTGACGATTCTCATGTGGAGTATATTACTTGTGATGCCATGTTGCATAGGATTTCTTGTGAGAACTCTATAGGTCACGTCATGTTTGACAATCCGCTACACTTGTCATATGCTATGCGTGAAATTTCCCATATTGCATCTTTGCAATCTCACCGTAGCGGCTATGCACATCCCATAAAAGTTAATCCGATTTGCTCATATGGCATAGATGACAAACCCATGGTTATTGGCATTTGTTTTTCTTGTTATGATATTGCCATGCTTCCTTTGCATCATTTTTTCAATAATTCGCATATGCCATGTCATGATCTCCATAATTTGGATATGCATTATTTTGGATGTTGTCCATATTCTCCATATTATGCTACCGATAGTGCACATGAGGAGACCCCCATAGTTTCCTCATACGTTCTAGGAGATTTGGTTCCACCCCATCCATTGCATGATCCCCATACTTATGTGCACAATATGCTCCACATGAATATGAATGTCATTGCTACGCCATATATTTGCATTCTCAATTTGTGTCCCCATCGTGTTATACACAATAACTATTCTTTCATGATGGATGACATGTTCCAATACCATGCATCAAATTTCTTTGAGCATTGCTTATCTTGTGCTAACTCTCATGTGCACATACACATCATGATGGATGATGTGTATATTTACCATGCACACACCTTGTTTCATATGTCTCTTTGTTGTGTAGGTACACACGATTGTTTGTCAACCTCGCAATCCCATGAGTTGATGAAACGAGCTCTTGAGAGCACCGATGCTTTGGGATTCACCGAAATGTGTCTCTAACCATTCCCCTCGCACAAGAACTACGCGCACCTCTTCTACATGGCTCTCACATGGTTATGGTTTATTCTCCATTATATATCCTTTTCCCATATTGCCATGTTCACTTTGCATGATACACTCATTAATATGCCCTTGCCATGCATTTGTGACCCATGCTTTGCATTACACACGTCCCATAGTTACCTTTGTATGTGTATTTGCGAGCTTGGTGAAGATACTACTTGCTATTTCCATGTTTGCTTTGTGCCCCATGCCAATGAAGATACATTGATGATGTTTTGTTCTCGTGCTTGCGTTATGTCATATGCATTGTCTGTGCCTATTATTTCCTCAAATGACATGACCGCCATGATTTCCTCTAGTATGTTGCATCTTCACACTACTAGTTTTCACGCCATGATCACTATGCTTGCTTATGTTGCATCACCGATGTGCTCCTTTTATGCGGTTGATGACAACCATTACCATGCTTTGCACACGATTGACATTGCATATTGTCACATGTCTCCATGCGTTGCCTTGCTCATGCTAGATGATTTGCCTTGTATTGCATGGAACAATGCTATTCATATTGCTAATGATATTGCCCCCATAGCTTTCTCACATATTATTGGATCTTTTGACATCTTTCATGTGAAGCATGTTTATCTTCCTTCTTTGCACCATATGCCTAGTGCCATGAATATTGCCATTCTTGCATCATATTATTCTTGCACTTGTGATACTAATGTTCATGTGCAAGAGAAGAGAACCATCATGATGGATGATGTGTTTGTCTACCATGCACATACATTGTTTACTTTGTTGTGTGTATGTGTAGGATACTTCTACTACATGCCAACCTCCACTTTACGTGAGTTGACGATTTGAGCTCTTGAGAGCGAGCCTGGCTACACGGACGCGTTTCTACATCGTACTTTCTTGTGCATCGGCATTGTGACAGACGCACAAGGTCATGCTTTTGAGTGTTTGTCATATTTGCACCTTTTGAAGGAATTCCAAGATGGTGAGACATTGGAGAGTGCCCCTTTAGATCTTGATGATGATGATGAGTGCTTGGTGATTGTCCACTTCTACACGGCGATGCCATCTCCTTCCCATGGTGATTTGGATCTTGATCCGAGGATGGATCTTTCCCAAGGGGTAGGGGATGATGCGGAGCATCCTACGGACATCACCATGACAATATCCCATTTGGCAAGTGACATGTGCGACATCTAGTTCACATACATAAAGGTGAATCATATCCTTTACACATGTTCACTTGATCCCTTCAAGGACAGTATACTACTTGACACTCCTCCCGTGTGCATGCATAGGTATTACCGAATCTTCACGGATGATGAGGAGGAGTGCCAGCACCTGTGTACAACTACACCATCCGCGAGGGAAGCTTGGAAGAGAAGAACGAAGAAGATGAGCTGTAGGAAGTCCAGGAGCTAAAGGTACAACCGGGCAGCAAGCGGCCAACAACTGATGGGCGGTACAACCGGCTCACCACCAGACCACCTCTAGCCGAGCTTCTATTGTGGTGCAGTGCAAGGCTTGTACCACACCAGTTTTTCTGGTTATTGTTTCTTGACCGGTACAACCAGCCACCCAAGCGGTACAACCGCTCGACTGCCTGTGCACAGGATGAGCTTTGGCCCATGTATCCCCCTCCCCACTTACCCCTTCGTGGCCAAGACTATATATACTTGTCCCCCACCTCCATTCTAGGGTTAGATATGGTTTTGCTCTTAGTAAGTTGAGCCTAGATCCTTCCACTACCTCTCCCATGGAGTAGATTCCTCTATGAGATAAGATCCCCTAGTGGATGTCAAGGCCCCTCACGAGGGAAGATCCTCTGGGATATCAAGGCCCCATCTCCGCATGGGATTTGGGATGAACTCTACCATGTATCCTCTTTCCCTTTGTTGTTCTTGTACCTTTGTGGATCATGTGTCTGGTGAGTCTAGTGGATGTGTGATTGGACTTGTTCTTGAGTGTTTCCTCTTGTGATTTCTCCTCGTTCTTCCCTGTGTTCTTCTTGTTCTTTGTGGAATCCCCCTCCAATTCATGAAAGATCGACACCTACGGGTTTGCCCCATATCATTTCATGAGTTTGGATAAACTATTGTTTGAAAATGATAACTTGGCCTGGCTTCCAATTAAATTTTGATTTGAATTAGGTTCATCCTATTTGAATTGAAATTGAATTGAGTTTACAATTTGATTTGGTTTCACAAGTTCAATTCAATTATGAATTATTTCATGATTGAGAGCCCCCAAAGCATTCTATGCCATTTCCACGTTAGTTATTTCCCCCTAGACCCCTAGACACCAATGGTCACGCCCAGGATGCCAGTGGCATGCCGTGGCATGCCAAAACGGCGCCCTTGAGCGTGCTACAGTGCACACCCGCACTGTAGTCGTGGCCCAGTTGCCTCCCCGACCACCTCGGGCCTCCCCATCGTGTCCCCCGAGGCCACCTCGATGTCCGGGACATGCAACACGGTCGGCCCCTCCTTTCTATTCCTCCCTCTCCCTCCTCCTGTGAGTGCCAAGCGCCGCCAGCTCGGTCAGTGAGCTGCTTCACACGCGCGTGCTTCCCTCCTCTCTCTCTTGCTCCCCCGGTCATAGATGGACCCAAGGAAAACTCTGGGCAATCCCACATGAGCTCTCTCCCTCTCTGGCGACCACTTCGTCCTTGCCAGTGCATGGGTCTACCGTGGAATCACGCCTCGACTATAACAGGCCTCCCCTGAGCCCTCTCTCGACCCTGATCACTCCCTCCTCATCTCAACTGCACTCCCCCAACTCCCCCCTTTATTTTGTAGATCAGCTGCTCAGGATTGAGCTAGATGTTGCCGCCTCTGGTCACCGGCATTTGCACGGTGAGAGGCTGTCGATGTTCTGGGAATGGGGGTACCCAGACTTGCTTACCTGCGGCCCAAGCCATGGCCCACTTCGTTAGCCAAGCACGGCCTGGCGAGACACACTCAAGACAAGGCCCTTAGGAGGACCCAAACTCGCGAGGGAAGCACCATCAAGACCAGCAAGGACGAGCCTCCTCAGGCCCCCTCCAGAGCGGCGGAGATCTCTATGCAGCGCTTAGCCTCAGGAGGTCGAGGATGATGCAAGGAAGGACAGGTGGGCGCCAGCACGGTAGACGGACAATTTCCCCTTTGGTGCAAAGGGGAGCGAGGACAGACGCGGGTTCCCAAAGTGTCCCCCAAAGTTTTACATTCCGGTGCAACGAGGCCATGACCACGAGGCCAGCAGGAAGGATGCCATCGCTGAGCCCACCTCCGCATCATCGATAGCTAGATTGTAGGCGAAGACCACCTTTCGCTAGTTCATCGTAGAAATCATCAAGAAGCGAGCTAGGTAGGGCGAGGCTGCAGGGGATCTTCATACACGCCCCTGGGTTCGAACTTCTTGGGGTTTTGCGGAGCTCTAAATCCAACATTTGGCGTGCCAGGTAGGGGGCATGTTGAAGTCTTCCTCAAGCCGCGCTATTCCTCCGCTTTGCCGCTCCGATGTTTGACTCTCGCCGGGCTCGCGCCGAGCGCTGGGCTGCCCGCATCGCTTAGACGGCGCCCCTGGGTCGTGCCACCACGCGCCGACCCCCCTATGTTGGAAATATGCCCTAGAGGCAATAATAAATTGGTTATTATTATATTTCCTTGTTTGTGATAATCATTTGTTATCCATGCTATAATTTTATTGATTGGAAACTCAAATACATGTGTGGGTACATAGACAAGACTATGTCCCTAGTATTCCTCGAGTTAACTAGTTCGTTGATCAAAGATGGTCAAGGTTTCCTGGCCATAGACACGAGATGTCATTTGATAACGAGATCACATCATTAGGAGAATGATGTGATGGACAAGACCCAAACTATAAACATAGAATATGATCGTGTCCGTTTATTGCTATAGTTTTCTGCATGTTAAGTATCTGTTCCTATGACCATGAGATCATGCAGCTCACTCACACTAGAGGAATACCTTGTCTATATCAAACATCACAACGTAATTGGGTGACTATAAAGATTATCTATAGGTATGTCTGAGGGTGTCTGTTGAGTGGGCATGGATCAAGACTGGGATTTGTTACTCCGTGTGATGGAGAGGTATCTCAAGGCCCACTTGGTAATACAACATCACAATAAGCCTTGCAAGCAATGTCACTAAGTGTTAGCGATGTGATCTTGTATTACGGAACGAGTAAATAGACTTGCCGGTAACGAGATTTAACGAGGTATAGAGATACCCACGATCCAATCTCGGACAAGTAACATACCGAAGAACAAAGGGAACAACGTACAAGATTAACTAAATCGTTGACATAGAAGTTCAACCGATAAAGATCTTCGTAGAATATGTCGGAACCAATATGGACATCCAGGTATCGCTATTGGTTATTGACCATGGAGGTGTCTCGGTCATGTCTACATAGTTCTCGAACCCGCAGAGTCTGCACACTTAAGGTTCGGTGACGTTTCAGTATAGTGGAGTTATGTATGGTGGTGACCGAAGGTTGTTCGGAGCCCCGGATGAGATCCTGGACATCACAAGGAGCTCTGGAATGGTCCGTAGGTAAAGATTGATATATAAGAAGTCCTATTTTGGTCACCGGAAAAGTTTTGGGTACTTCGGTAGTGTACTGGGAGTGCCGGGAGGGTACCGAGGGCCATCAGGAGGGGTGTCTCGACCCAAAGGACCTCCTGGGCTGTGGGAGGCGTCAAACCAGCCCGTAGTGGGCTGGACGAACCCCCCACTAAGGTCCATGTGGCTAGGGGGTGGAAAAAACCCAATGGTGGAAAAGGTGGAAAGGGTTTCCAAGTGGAGAGGAGGAATCCTACTCCTAGTAGGATTGGAGTAGGACTCCTCCACCTCCAATTTCGGACAAACCTTGAGGGTTTGAGGCTGCCTCCTCCCCTCTCTCCGTCCTATATATAATAGAGGATTTAGATGGGAGAGCTAACCCTAATTGCCACGTGCTCCCTCTACTTCATTTAGATCGTTTTCTCCTCTAGTCTAGTTCGGCTGTGCTTAGGCGAAGCCCTGCCAGAATAGTTCCACCACCATCACCGCCACGCTGTCGCACTGCTGGAGAACTCATCTAACTCTCCTCTCCCTCTTGTTGTATCAAGAAGGAGGATATCATCATCGAGTTGTACGTGTGCTGAACGCGGAGGCGCCGTTCGTTCGGTGCTAGATTGGAAGGACCGTGATCAGGACCGTGAGACGATTCGTGATTTGATCACCTGATGGATCATGATGGGATCGTGGGACGGATCATGATTAGATCGCGAGAAGGATCATGATGGGATTGCGGGACGCTCGGCAATTTGGATCGCGAAGACGTTCAACTACATGAACCGCGTTTCTTAACGCTTCCCGCTTAGCGATTTACAAGGGTATGTAGATCCACTCTCCCTCTCGTAGATGCTCATCATCATGGATAGATCTTGCATGTGCATAGAATTTTTTTTGTTTACCATGCAACGTTCCCCTGCAGTGGCATTTGAGCTAGGTCTATGTGTAGATGAGATCTTGAGTAGAACACAAAGGAGTTTGTGGGCATTGCCATTCGGATTGCTTCCTCCCTTGGTCTTTTCTTGTTTCGGCAGTATTGTGGGCTAAAGCGGCCCGGACCAACATTACTCGTATGCTTACGAGAGACCGGTTCCATCAACTGACATGTAACTTCGTTGCATAAAGATGGCTGTAGGGTGTCTGTTTCTCTGACCTTAGTCGGATCGGATTTGACAAAGGCGGTCCTTGAGAAGGTTGAATAGCAATTTATATATCACCGTTGTGGTTTTTTTGTAGGTAAGAATTGTTCTTGCTAGATACCCGTAGCAGCCATGTAAAACTTGCAACAACAATTAGAGGACGTCTAACTTGTTTTTGCAGGGTATGCTATGATGTGATATGGCCAATTACATGATGAGATATATGTGATGTATCAGATGATCATGTATTGTATAGAATATCATGACTTGCATGTCGATGAGTACGGCAACCGAAAGGAGCCATAGGGTTGTCTTTAATTATTTTCGCCGTTTTGCTTTACTTTATCACTATGAGTTAGCAATAGTCGTGGAAGCAACAGTCCGTGCGACAACCTCATGGCAACACCATGATGGATATCAAGATGATGGAGATCATGGTGTCATGCCGGTGACGATGGAGATCATGCCAGTGCTTTGGAGATGGAGATCAAAAGGACAAGTTCATGGCCATATCTTGTCACCTATGATTTGCATGTGATGTTAATCCTTTTATGCATCTTATTTTGCTTAGGACGACTGTGGAATTATAAGGTGATCCCTCACTTAAATTTCAAGATAAAATTGTGTTCTCCCCGGATGTGCACCATTGCGAAAGTTCATCGTTTGGAGACACCACGTGATGATCGGGTGTGATAGACTCTACGTTCGGATACAATGGGTGCAAGCCAGTGTTGCACGTGTGGAACACTCGTGTCAAACTTGACGAGCCTAGCATGAACAAACATGGCCTCAGAACACAAGAGACCGAAAGGTCGAACATGAGTCATATAGTAGACATGATCAACATGAAGATCTTCACCATTGAAACCACCTCAACTCACGTGATGATCGGACTTGAGTTGGTGGATTTGGATCATGTGACACTCGAATGATGAGAGGGATGTCAATTTGAGTGGGAGTTTTTTAACTAATATGATGAACTAAACTCATTATCATGAACATAGTCAAAATGTGTTTGCAAATTATGTTGTAGATTACTAGCTCGCGTTGTAGCTCCCTTGAATTTTTTATATGTTCCTAGAGTAATAGAGTTGAATGATGATGGTAGCAATAATGCAGACTGGGTCCGTGATCTGAGGATTGTCCTCATTGCTGCATAGAAGGCTTATGTCGTTAATGCACCGCTCGGTGCGCCACCCCCTCAAGCGTTGTCTATAGATGTTGTGAACATCTGACAGACACGTTCTGATGACTACTTGATAGTTCGGTGCGTCATGCATTATAGCCTAGAATTGAGGCTCGAAAACGTTTCGAACGTCACAGAACATATGAGATGTTCTAAGAGCTGAAATTGGGATCTCAGGCTCGTGCCCGTGTTGAGAGGTATGAGACCTCCAACAAGATTCTTTGCCTACAAGATGAAGGAGAATAGCTCAATCCATGAGCATGTGCTCTGATTGTTTGGGTACTACAACCGCTTGAATTGAGTGGGAGTTGATCTTCCAGATAAGATAGTGAGTGATATAGTTCACCAAGTCACTATCACTAAGCTACTAGAGCTTTGTGATGACCTATAAAATGCCAGGGATGGAAATAATGATCCCTGAGCTATTCGCGATGTTTGACACCACGAAGGTAGAAATCAAGAAGGAGCATCAAGTGTTGATGGTTAGTGAAACCACTAGTTTCGAGAAGGGCAAGGGCTAAGAGGGAAACTTCATGGATGGCAAGTCAGTTCCTGCTCTAGTGAAGAAACCCAAGGTTGAACCCAAACCCGAGACTAAGTGCTTCTATTATGAGGAGAACGGTCGCTGAAGTGGAACAACCCTAGATACTTGGTAGATAGGAAGGCTGGCAACGTCGACAAAAGTATATTTGATATACGTGTTATTGATGTGTACCTTCCTAGTACTCATAGTAGCACCTTGGTATTGGATACCGGTTCGGTTGCTAAATGTTAGTAACTCGAAATAAAAGCTACGGAATAAACGGAGGATAGCTAAGGGTGAGGTGACAATGAGTGTTGGAAGTGTTTCCATGGTTGATGTGATCACCATCGCACGTTCTCTCTACCTTCAGGATTAGTGATGAACCTAAATACATGTTATTTGGTGTTTGTGTTGAGCATGAACGTGATTAGATAATATTTATTGCAATACGATTATTCATTTAAGTTAGAGAGTAATGGTTATTCTGTTTACATGAATAATACCTTCAATGGTTATGCACCCAATGAGAATGGTTTATTGAATCTTGATCGTAGTGATACACATGTTCATAATATTATTGCCAAAAGGTACAAAGTTAATAATGATAGTACCACATACTTGTGGCACCGCTGCTAAATGTCATATTGGTGTAAAACACATAGAGAAACTCCATGCCGATGGATCTATGGACTCATTCGATTGCTAATCGGTTGAGACATGCGGACCATGTCTCATGGGCAAGATGACTAAGACCCCGTTTTCTGGTATGGTAGAGCGGGCAAGTAACTTATTGGACATGATACATGTTGATGTATTCGGTCCAATGAGTGTTGTAGCGTGCGATATTGTTATTTTCCTACCTTCACTGATGATTTGAGTAGATATGGGGATATTTACTTAATGAAACACACGTCTGAAACGTTTGAAAAGTTCAAACAAAATAAGAGTGAAGTTTGAGATCATCGTGACAAGGAGATAAAATGTGTACGATATGATTGTGGAGGTAAATACCTGAGTTACAAGTATTGGTATACATCTTAAAACAATGTGGAATTTGTTTCACAGCTCACGCCACCTGGAACACCATAGTATGATGGTGTGTCCAAACGTCGTAATGGTGTTGTAATGGATATGGTGCAAACTATGATGTCTCTTATCGATTTGCTCATCTTTTTGGGGTTATGCATTAGAGAAACTACATTCACTTTAAACGGGGCACCATCTAAATCCGTTGAGATGACACCGTGTGAATTATGGTTGATAGAAACCTAAGCTATCATTTCTTAATGTTTGGGGCTACGACGCTTATGTGAAAAAGGGTTTTCACCTAATGAGCTTGAACCCAAAGCGGACAAATGCATCTTCATAGAATAACCTAAAGTAACAGTTCGGTAAACCTTCTATCTTAGATCCAAGCACAAAGTGCTTGTTGCTAAAATGGGTCCTTTCTAGAGAAAGAGTTTCTCTCGAAAGAGTTGAGCGGGAGGAAGATAGAACTTGATGAGGTTATTGAACCTTTGTTTCAACCAGAGAGTAGCGCACTACATAAACTTGTTTCCGTGGAGCCTACGTGATGCGGAGCATCCTATGGACATCACCATGGCAAGAGTCCCTTTGCCAAGTGACACGTGCCACATCTACTCCACATACATAAAGGTGAATCATCTCCCTTACACGTGTTCACTTGACCCCTTCGAGGATGGTATACTACTTGACATTCCTCTCATGTGCATGGATAGGTATTGCCGGAGCTTCACGGATGATGAGGAGGAGTGCCAGCATCTACGTACGACTACACCACCCGCAAGGGAACCTTCGAAGAGAAGGAAGAAGAAGCGAGGACAAGTCGTTGGAAGACTCGGACCTTCCGGCCACAGCGCACCCCAAGCGTGCTAACTCTCTGGAAAACCCCGGAACCTGCCTAGACCTTCCTCGGAATTTCTGGCGCCCGATACTTCCGGCCCAGCTCGGAACTTCCAGCCTGCCTGCATGCAGCCACTCGGGCCCGAGGCCCATGTACCCACTTCTCCTATCACTTACCACTTCATGGCTACCACTATATATACTCCACCCCTCCTCCATTTTAGGGTTAGCTATGGTTTTGCTCTTAGTAAGTTGAGCCTAGCTCCTTCCACTACCTCTCCCATGGAGTAGATGCCTCTATAGGAGAAGATCCCTAGTGGATGTTAAGGCCCCTTACGAGGGAAGATCCTACGGGATATCAAGGCCCCATCTCCCCATGGGATTTGGGATGAACTTTACCATGTATCCTTCTTTCCCTTTGTTGTTCATGTACCTTGTGGATCTTGTGTGTGGTGAATCTAGTGGATGTGTGATTGGACTTATTCTTGAGTGTTTCCTCTTGTGATTTCCCCTTCATGTTCTTTGTGTTCTTCATGGAATCCCCCTCCAATTCGTGAAAGATCGACACACAAGGGCTTGCCCCGTATCATATTGGTATTAGAGCCACGTTTCTCATGAATTTGGAGTCCCCCCTCTTCGTTTGCTAGCTTGATTTTGTTTTATTTCGTCCCAATTCGAAAATCTCCACCAAAAATAGCCCCAAAGTTTTTCTTGTGATTTGTTGTTCTTGTGAGTTTTTGTTGTTTTTGATCCTTGGATTTGGTGTTTCGCAAGTGGATATACGTCCCTTGGCGTTCCCTAGGCCCAATTACACCTTTCCCCCCTTCAATTTCACCCTAAAAATCGAGTTTTTCCACCCCCATTCTCGGATCCGGAAATTAGGGTTTGTCCCGGAATTGTTTTCGCGATCCCCGGAACTTCCGGGCTCTCCCGGAACTTCCGGGCTAACCAGAAAGAATCTCCACATTTTTCTCGTCCCCCCCGGAACTCCCCCCGGAACATCTGGACCCCGGAACTTCGCCCCCCTCGGAACTTCCGGAGCCTGAAACTTCCGTCCGGCCCAGAACTTCCGGCCTAACCAGAGTCTTTCCTAGATTTCAGCTTCAGCCATTTCACCGTTTTGGTTGTAACTTTTGCTCCCGAACTCCGATTTGAGTGTTCTTTGGCTCGTTTTGAAGCTATCGACATGACCAAGCGGCTCATATTGCTTTTACCATCATTTGAACACTTAATTTGTTTTCAAATATTGGCAAGTTTTCAAATATCATCCGCAATACGACCATCGTCTTCCGCAACCTAACCCATTTGGTTTACCTTTGCATTGGTGGTTGCTTGAGTTGTGATTTGAGTCTCCTAAGGTGTTCCATATACTTAGGGACGGTTACTTCTTCATCAACCACTGGTGACTTGTATCGTTCCATCATCTACATCGACCACCGATGTTCGACATCGATGACGACCACCCATCCTTTGAGACCATCTTCAACCGGAAGCAAGGCCGGTTCACCCCGACTTCGTGAAAGGTTAATTGTGACGAAGGTATAAGTTGGATCATACACTTTATCTTCCTTGCCATTGCATCTTGTTAGCCCCACCATCTTTGCGATTACCTTCATACCTATTGAGACTAGTTATCCGAGTATTGTCGGGCTTCGCGAAAACTTGTGCCCCTCAGTGATACAATACCATATTGTTGCAACAACAGAAATATCATATAGTGCAATTGCTTGTTCCCATGCATATCTTGTGATATTTATCTCATATAGTTGGTTGAGGCTCAATAAGCGACGAGGATATGTACCTAGGGTAGGCTACTAGGCAAGGCCCACATACTCTACCTAAGGACACCACATGGGAGGACTTGAAGATCAAGCATGAACTTTCGAGTCGATCCCTGGAGACGTTCAAAGTCACTCGACAGTAATCCATTTGGAGACTCCCTCTCTCACTCAGCAGTCGCGTGTCACTCGACGGACGTCGCTTCACTCGACGCCAGAAGACCAAGAGCCATCATCAAGAGCCCAACGGGCAGACGCTGGCTTAATGGCCCTTAATAGCTTTTACTACGTATGTTACCTGTAACAATAGGCTTTACACCCCACGACCAGACCCATTGATGTGGGGCCATTATGAGGGGTAGCGAACTCTATATAAGCCGCCCCTCCCCTCCTGCACAAGGATTAAGAAAACTATTGTAATCTCTACATTCCACTCGACATAAAGCTCCCGAGCACTAAGACGTAGGGCTGTTACCTCCATGAGAGGGGCCTGAACTCATACATCTGTGTGTACACCCTCGCCGTAGGTAGGAATCTGCCCTCTCCATTCGTACCCCTACCATCTACTGTCAGGCTCGTTCCCACGACCTGATTTTGCCCAAGCACACCACTCGACAGTGTCGGACCCTCATCCAGCAGTTCAAGGGAGACCAGTCGAGTGGGAAATCTCCTGCAAAAGAAGATGAAGATGAAGAAAACGAAACATTCCCAGATGTCACTGCTACACTGGTGATCTTTGCTGACGTCGAGAGAAAGAGCCGTTTGAAAGTCATAAATAGAGAGATCAACATGGCTGTGCCAGACACCCTCACCTACCTCAAATGGTCTCAGTATGCTGTCACATTCGACCAGACTGACCATCCTACCCATGTGGCCACACCCGGTCGACAGGCTCTGGTAGTTGATTCGGTGGTGCAAGGGACTCGACTCAGAAAGGTCCTCATGGACGGCGGCAACGGCCTGAACATTCTGTATGTGGATACCCTGAAGGGAATGGCCATTCCTATGTCCCGTCTTAGCGAAAGAAGCATGCATTTCCATGGGGTCATCCCAGCAAAGAAGGCCAAGTCACTCGGCCAGATAGCATTGGATGTGGCATTCGGAGGTAACAAAAATTTCCGAAAAGAAAAGTTGACATTTGAAGTCGTGGATTTCAAGAGTGCTTACCACGCCATTTTGGGTCGACCCGCTTATGCACGTTTCATGGCCCGACCATGTTACGTGTATCTCAAGCTGAAAATGCCGGGCCCTAAGGGTGTGATCACGGTCACTAGCAATCGATAGCAGGCCGAAGAGTGTCTCCAGCAAGGGTCCAAGATCGCCGATCAACAGATGGCCATGGTCGAGCTGGAGGAGTACAAGAAAACCACTGACCCTGCTGATTTGCTCAACGCAAAAAAGCCGGCTTCCGAGTCGGCATTTCAGTCGGCAGGAGAAGTGAAGAAGGTGCACATCCACCCGACGGATCCGACTGCTGTCCCGACGAATATCTCGACAACACTCGACAGCAAATAGGAAGCCGAGCTCATCTAGTTCCTCCATGAGAACTGGGATATCTTTGCATGGAAGCCTGCTGACATGCCGGGAATTCCCAGGGAGCTGGCTGAGCACCGTCTGCGACTGTATCCAAAGGCCAAGCCCGTCAGGGAGCATTTGCGTCAATCCACGGCTGAGAAGCGCAAGGCAATCAGAGAAGAAGTGGCCCATCTCTTGCAAGCCAAGTTCATTCGGGAGATTTACCACTCCGAGTGGCTCTCGAATGTTGTGATGGTTCCCAAGAAAGATAAGTCGTTGCGCATGTGCATTGACTTCAAACATCTTAATAAGGTGTGTCCGAAAGACCATTTTCCGCTCCCCCGCATAGATCACATTATTGACTCGATAGCGGGGTGCGAGCGATTATCGTTTTTGGATGCCTATTTTGGGTACCATCAGATCCATCTGTTTGGCCTAGATGAAATAAAAACAGCCTTCATCACCCCGTTTGGGTGTTTCTGCTACATCACCATGACCTTTGGTCTCAAGAATGTTGGCGCTACTTTTATGCGCATGATACAGAAATGTTTACTCGACCAGATCCCTCGGAATGTCGAGGCGTACATGGACGATATAGTGGTCAAGTCCCGCAAAGGTTCCGACCTGCTGGCTGACTTGGCTGAGACATTCGCCAATCTGAGGCGATTCGACATAAAGCTGAATCCGGCCAAATGTACCTTTGATGTCCCTGGCGGCAAGTTACTCGGTTTTATCGTTTCCGAATGAGGAATTGATGTCAATCCCGAGAAGATCAGCGCCATTACCCGTATGAAGACTCCCATGCGAGTGCACGATGTTCAGAAGCTCACAGGTTGCTTGGCAGCATTGAGTCGATTCATTTCTCGTCTTGGTGAGAAGGCTCTGCCCTTGTATCAGTTGATGAAGAAATCATACACATTCGACTGGACTCCTGTAGCCGAATCAGTGTTTGTTGAGCTCAAAGCCCTGCTGTCCACCCAGCCAGTGCTTGCCGCTCCTGCCAGCAAAGAGCCCTTGCTCCTGTACATCGCAGCCACAAATCAGGTCGTCAGTACAGTGTTGACTGTCGAGCGAGAAGAGGAAGGCAAAGCCTATAAGGTTCAACGGCCAGTCTATTATGTCTTGGAAGTTTTGTCCCCCTTAAAGCAGAGATATCCTCATTATCAGAAGCTGGTGTATGGTATTTACTTATCAGCGAAGAAGGTGGCACATTATTTCCAAGACCATTCAATCTCAGTCATCAGTGATGCACCTTTGTCAGAGATTTTCAATAATCGCGACGCATTAGGTCGAGTGGCTAAATGGGCAATTGAGCTGGGACACTTCGACATCAGATTCGATGCCAAGAAAGCAATCAAGTCCCAAGCATTGGCAAATTTCATGGCCGAGTGGATCGAACAGCAACAACCTATCCAAGTTCACTCGACGCATTGGACAATGTTCTTCGACGGCTCCAAAATGTTGAATGGGTCCGGTGCTGGGGTTGTTCTGATATCCCCCAGAGGCGACAAGCTCAACTATGTCTTGCAAATTCACTTTGATTCCTCCAACAATGAGGCAGAGTATGAAGCACTTTTGTACGGGTTGCGCATGACTATCTCGCTCGGCGTCAAGCGCTTGATGGTTTATGGCGACTCAGATTTGGTGGTGAATCAAGTGATGAAAGAGTGGGATGTTAGAAACCCTGCTATGACTGGATACTGCAATGTAGTCTGGAAGCTGGAGAAGAAATTTGAAGGTCTGGGACTTCACCATGTTCCTCGACTGAAAAATCAGGCAGCTGATGAGCTATCCAAGATTGAGTCCACTCGACAGCCTGTCCCCAGCGGACCGTTCCTGGAGCATTTGCACACTCCTTCGATTCAAGAGGATCCCTTCACTTAAGAGCCCCCGCAAACCTTAAGCTCCTCTGACTCGACTAAAGTCGATGTTCCTGCTGTGATTGACCTGGTCATGGAGGTGCTAGTTATCATTCCCGACTGGATTGTACCGTACATAGCCTATATCCTCAGATAAGAGCTTCCTGAAGATGAAGCAAAGGCTCGACAGATTGTGCGCAGGTCCAAAGCTTTCACTGTGATGGGTGATCAACTTTTCAGAGAAAGTGTGTGTGGTGTCACCCAGCGCTGCATTTCGCCCGAGGAAGGTCGAATGATTCTAGATGAAATCCACTCGAGAACTTGCGGACACCATGAGTCTTCAAGGGCAATCGTCGCTAAAGCATACCGAGCGGGTTTTTATTGGCCACGGGCTAATGAAATGGCTAAGGACATTGTTGATCATTGCGAAGGCTGTCAGTTCTATGCAAACCTGTCACACAAGCCAACGTCTACTCTGAAGACAATTCCACTCGCCTGGCCGTTTACGGGTTGGGGACTCGACATGGTTGGTCCTTTCCGACCCGGAAAAGGAGGATTCACCCACCTGTTGGTAGAAGTCGTCAAGTTCACCAAGTGGATTGAAGCCAAGCCCATCAAGAAGCTGAATTCCCGCACAACAGTCACGTTCATGAGGGAGATCATTATCCGGTTCGACATTCCCCACAACATAATCACGGACAATGGCACTAATTTTGACTCCCAAGGCACTCGAGTGGATTACGCTTCCGTTGCCCATCCTCAAACCAATGGGCACGTTGAGCGGGCTAACGGTCTCATTTTGCAAGGTTTGAAGCCTCGTCTCATGCACGATTTGGATCATGCCGCTGGTGCGTGGGTAACTGAACTGCCGTCTGTTTTGTGGGGGTTGAGGACAACGCCTAATCGGTCGACTGGACGAACTCCTTTCTTCCTTGTCTATGGTGCTGAAGCTATACTGCCGAGTGACTTGGCCCACAATTATCCTCGAGTGGAGCTGTATTCTGAAGCTGAAGCCAAGCAGGCTAGGCAAGATGGGGTAGATCTTCTAGAAGAAGAGCGTGAGATGGCTCTGATCTAGACCACAGCCTATCAGCAAGACTTGCGGCGCTTCCATGCAAGGAATGTCAAAAGCCGAGCGTTCCATGAAGGAGATTTGGTGCTCCGAGTGAATCAGCACCGACCTCACAAGCTAGCTCCTGCATGGGAAGGCCCTTTTGTAGTCACCAAGGTTCTAAACAATGGAGCCTATCACTTATATAATCTTGTGAAGCAGATGGACGAGCCACGAGCTTGGAATGCAGACCTGCTTTGACGTTTTTACACTTGAGACATTAGTTTTCTGATGTAATAAGAGTTCTTCATCAATGCAATTTGTGTCTTTGCAATTAATACCTCGTCGATTCCAACCGTGCAGTTATTTACTTGGGGATACTCCGAGCGACGAGCAATCCTCGCACTTGGGGGCTTAGCTGCGAAACATGTTTCGCCTAAGTTAAAAACCCTGTCGGGTGGATAGCAGTCCATTCACTCCACGGCCTATTCGCGAATCCGTCTTCGCTTAGGTTCAAAAAAAATATATAGCTCGTCGAGACGATGGTAATCCACCCACTCGATAGCAAAGCTGCGAATCAACATTTGCCTAAGTTCAAAATACTCCGAGTGATGAGCGATCCTCACGCTCGGGGGCTTAGCTGCAAATACATTTCACCTAAGTTAAAAACCTCGTCGAGGCGATGGTAATCCATTCACTCGGCAGCTTAGATGTGAATCGACATTCGCCTAAGTTCAAAATACTGCCGAGTGATGAGCGATCTTCACGCTCGGGGGCTTAGTTGCAAATACATTTCTCCTAAGTTAAAAACCTTGTCGAGGCAATGGTATTCCATTCACTCGACAACTTAGATGCGAATCGACATTCGCCTAAGTTCAAAATACTTCCGAGTGATGAGCGATCTTCACGCTCGGGGGCTTAGCTGCAAATACATTTCGCCTAAGTTAAAAACCTCATCGAGGCGATGGTAATCCATTCACTCGACAACTTAGATGCGAATCGACATTCGCCAAAGTTCAAAATACTGCCGAGTGATGAGCGATCTTCATGCTCGTGGGCTTAGCTGCGAATACATTTCACCTAAGTTAAAAACCTCGTTGACTGGATAGTAATCCATCCACTCGACAGCTTAGCTACGAGTCGAAATTCCCCTAAGATCGAAATACTCCGAGTGATGAGAAATCCTCACGCTCGGGGGCTTAGCTGCGAATACATTTCACCTAAGTTAAAAACCTCGTCGAGGCAATGGTAATTCATTCACTCGACAGCTTAGATGCGATTCGACATTCGCCTAAGTTCAAAATACTCCGAGTGATGAGCGATCCTCACGCTCGGGGGGCTTAGCTGCGAATACAATTCGCATAAGTTAAAAACCTCGTCGACGTGATGGTAATCCATCCACTCGATAGCTTAGCTGCGATTCGACATATTCGCCTAAGTTCAAAATACTCCGAGTGACGAGCGATCCTCACACTCGGGGGCTTGGCTGCGAAAGCACTTCGCCTAAGTTAAAAACAAAAGCAGTCGAACAGACGATTGAAAGCCAAAGCGTGAGCAAAATCCAAAGGATAAAACCGCGGATAAATGACTTATGCAGAAGCAAATGTGCTCAGGCCTAAGGCCTGAATAAAGTTTTAAGGGATACAATTCCACTCGGCATACCGAGGCAAATTTAATTGTTTTTTCCAAAGACCCAAGTTTCTAGGCAGGCGACGGACTGGCGGGCTCGACAAAAGTGTCCAGGTCGATGCCGTCGGCGATTCTGGTGGCCGCCTCGACGAAGGTTTCCATGAAGTCCTTGAACCAGAGTTTCTTCGTGTTTACCACTTGGAGCTTCTTCAGCTGCTCCTCCCTCACGTCCCTACAATGGACCCTGACTAGAGACAACGCCACGTCGGCCCCGCAACGAGCAGCAAATTTTTTCCAAGATTGCACTCGACTAGGAAGTTCTTTTAGGCGAACCATCATGGAGTTGAGGTCGAGCTGAAGAGTGTCCTCAGGCCATAGCTCCTTGTCGATTCTTTCCATAACAGATTTCAGTCGAGCAATATAGGATACGATACCCTGGAGCCAAAAGTTGAGCCGTAGCATGTTCATCGCCATTGCATCAGCAACTGGCGACTTGGTGGGGTCAAGCATGGGCTCAATCTCCTCTGTTTCCTTTTCAAAGTCCTGGCAGAATTCTATTGAAGAAGGAGAATCGGTGAACTGCAACCCTCAATTTTTTTTGCAAATGTCAGTCGACAAGAAATACTCACCGTCGAGCAGAAGATACATCTTCCTCGAGAATTCGCCTAGATGCCTCTCCAGGCCATTGCTCCTCTTGGTTAGTTGCTCGGCCTTCTTGACAAGATCCACACGCTCCTGCTTCAGCTTGGCATTCTCCTCTTATAGTTTCTGGACGGCCGCCAACTTTTGCTCCGCAGCTTCAGTTTTGTCCTTGGCGACTTGTTGGGTGTCAGCAAGCGCTTTGTCCTTCTCCTCCAGTGCCCTCTTCATGGAATCTAAATAAACAACATTGTTGAGTCATGCTTGGAGTCAACGGTTTTCATTGCGCACGTCTGTTCGAGCGAGAGCACTCGGTTGAAAACATGAAAAGGGGAAGGTGGGAATGCTGACAGTCGGCACTTATTACCTCAATTGGTTCTTATCCTCCAAGTCCACATGCAATTGGTTCTTATCCTCCTCCATCTCCTTGTACTGCCTCCCAAGTTTGCAAGCCGTCTGGAACCAATAAAAGACAGGAGTTCAATCAGCAAGGAGTTCTTGGACAGTCGACTAAGTTATTAAGACCGACGATTTCCCATGTTGGAAGAATACAAACAGAAAGTCCACTCGACAAATCTAGTGGCTCTGGCACTCCGCACACCGTAAACAAATTCAAACAGAAAGCTATCTCTATTAAGACCCCTGCCGACGGAAGCACTCGACAGAGGTCTCGGGGACTACACCCAGTGGGTGCGCTAAGAGCGCCCCCACTAAGACGGTTAACTCTCGATTCGTCAAGTAACTCGTCAGAAAACACACTCGACAAGGTCAGCCATGTCGTGACACTCAACCCGTCGAGTGACGCACCCACCCATGTCCTTATGCAGCGTCATATCATGGTTTGTAATTAATATCCATGAAACCTGCAAGGTAGATGTGGAATGGTGTGATTCAAGGCAAAGTGTATCCTGTATACAATAGACTCTAAGACCCCTGCCGATGCAAGCAATCGACAGCGGTCTCGGGGACTACACCCAGTGGGTGCGCTAAGAGCGCCCCCACTGAGACGGTTAACTCTCGATCTGTCGATTAACTTGTCAAAAAAACACTCGACAAGGTCGGCCCTGTCGTGACACTCAACCTGTTGAGCGACACACCTCCCCCACTCTATGAAGTGTAGTCGATCCCTATGCAGCGTCATATAATGGTTTCATAATAATATCCATGAAACCTACAAGGTCTCTATGGAGTGGTGTGATTCGAAGACAAAGTGTATCCTGTATACAATAGACTCTAAGACCCCTGCTGATGCAAGCAATCGGCAGCGGTCTCAGGGACTACACCCAATGGGTGCGCTAAGAGCACCCCCACTGAGACGGTTAACTCTCGATCCGTCGAGTGACTCGTCAGAAAACACACTCAACATGTCGAGCGACAATAGTACTGCGTGTACTACCAATCCTAGTCCTACTCGACTACGATCCGATCTATTCGATTGGAGAAAGTTCAAACATTCTACGGCAATCACCCAGTGGGTGTACGGCAGCCAAGAAAAGACAATAATTCAATTGACAATGGACTTACAATCGAACTTACTCGGACATTGGTGCGGAGGGCTACACTGACGTCAAAAGCCAGCTTGCTGGCCTCGTACGCCTCCTTGGTCCTCAGCATGAGCTGCTCCGCCTGGATCATGGCTTCCTTTGCAGCTCCGGTTTGGTCTTCCGGGGTGCAATGTAGAGGGAAGGCCGTCACAGGTGGGGTCGGCGTAGTCGCTGGAGCAGTTGAGGCAGCCTGAAGAGGTCCAGTCGGAGCCGACGTCACGACGGTCGAGATGGTTGGAGGAGCATGTGACAGAGGCGTTGCAGGCTCAACCCTGTGTTGCGTCGAGTCACCTCTCCTCTGGGAAGACTCCGCAGTTGAGCGCTGAGGTGCTTGCGTGCGAAGTGTCCAGCGGCCCCTCATCCTCCTCCACTTGAATGACCTCTACAACAACCGACAGCATCAACATTTGCATGTGTCGAGTCCTATTCGGACAAACTAACTACTTTCTTACCTCTATGAGAAGTGGCAGCGTTGGCGGTATCAACATCCATCGCGTCCTCTTCATCTCGACGAGGCGAGGTCATAGATGTTGCAGCTCTGACGGATTAGACAACTTTCACTTAGATATAACTCAAGACTTCAGTCGACAAAACAATTCGGAAATGAACACTTATGTGGAGATGACAGGTACAACCATCCTCATACGGGGCAGTGCTTTGCGGGGCTTGGAGGTGGCTTGCTTGGGCTGCTTGGCCAGTCTTTCATTTGACTCGATAGTTGAGCGGTGGCTCCGCTTTGGGTTCTTCTCGCTTGGGCCCAGGGCCTTGTCCTCAGCAGCCGCCGGGTGATGGAGGGCCTTAGTGTGGCCTTCGCGACGAGGAGGCGACTTGACTCCTTCCTCTTCACCGGAATCTTCATATTCATCCTCAGAGTCGGAAAGTCCGTCGCTGTCCACGCTGCCGCCCTCGCTCATCACGCCGTCATGCACATGGTTCCCGTCGGGAACGGGCGAGTGCATGTTCGTCCATTCCTGCATAATTCAAACAAGAGAGTCAGACTGCAAGTCAATACATCACTCGACGGTATAAATGTATCAGTCAACATCACACGTCTCACCAGGTTCTTCGGTGGGTTTTCAGCCGAGTAAGGCCGGATCCTCTTGGCTCCCAAGGGGTTATCACAAGCCCCAGTGATGCTCCGAAGCCACTGCTCGACAGTATCCTGTGTAACTTCTTCTGGATGCGTCCTGGTCGAGTCCCCTGGACCTGCGTAGTGCCACATGGTGTGGTCTCTGGCCTGGAGTGGCTGTATACGTCGACCCAGGAACGTTTCAGGCAGATCCATGCCTGTCACCCCACCCAGGATCAGCTGAACCACTGCCTCGACTAAGATACCTACTTGGACATGTTCCTCATCGGTCACCTTCAGGGACATGGGGCAGCGGGTTGGTCAGGTGAAAATGGGGGAAGACCAGTCAACATATTAGGTGGCGCTACATCTTTGCAGTAGAACCAGGTCGACTGCCAGCCTCGGACAGACTCGGGGAGAGTAATGGCAGGAAAGGAACTACGTTGCCTTTTCTGGACCCCTAAACCTCCGCACAATTGGAGCACGTGAGCCTTCCCATCGGCGGAAAGGATTTTCTTCACAGTCTGTGATCTGACCGTGAAGAGATGCTTAAACAACCCCCAATGGGGAGAGCACCCCAGGAAACACTCGCACAAGGTGACGAATGCGGACAAGTACACCATGGTGTTCGGCGGAAAGTGATGCAGTTACGCACCAAAGAAATTCAGAAATCCCCGAAAGAATGGGTGATGTGGCATGGATAAACCTCTTTCTACATGGGAGAGGAGAAGAACCCACTCTCCATTGCGCAGCTCCAGCTCGCGCTCCTCCCTCGGCAGCCTTTAGGCGCCGTCCACCACCAGCCCGTCGGAGACGAGGCCCTCGAGGTCAGCGCGAGTTCCAACAGATGGGAGAAAATCCCCCTGCATCCACCCCACGGGCGCGGTGAACCGAGCAGTCGAGGGCTTCTTGCCCTTGAGCTTCGACGTCCCCTTCTTTGCGCGCTCCAGCTTCTCCATCGCATTCTTCATCATTGGAGCGGCGGCTCTGGTCGGAGGAGAGCGGTGTGCTGTGTTGGGGAGCAGAGGAGGCAGAAGAAGAGAGGGAGAATTGGCAGAAGGTACTGTGCAATCCGCGGCTCAGGTTGCTTTATATGCTGCCGAGTGTCTCACTGACCGGTGGGCCTGCGAGATAACCGCACACGCCAACCGCTGACGGCGCCCAGTGCGTGGCGAGATGACCGGCACGAGAATGCAGGCGTCATGTCTC
Source organism: Hordeum marinum (assembly GCA_022496015.1). Taxonomy (NCBI): domain Eukaryota; kingdom Viridiplantae; phylum Streptophyta; class Magnoliopsida; order Poales; family Poaceae; genus Hordeum; species Hordeum marinum. The sequence goes on from CM039678.1 coordinate 271,572,648, forward strand.
CACTTGCCCTGATCATGGCGTCATCTCCGCGCGTGTGCGCGCTTCCCAAATTTTCGTATCTCGGAGAATCTGGGCCCGTCAAACCGACCTGTCACCTCCCCAAGATGCGCTCGATTCACTCGGACACTTTTAAGTCTGAATGGATCCAGGCGAGCGGAGAAGAATTCAATCGACGTAAATTTCCTTGAAGACCCGAATATCATTCCGAAGATTTTGTGTGTCGATCCTGAATGAATGCTAATGCTCAGAGTTCAATCGACGCAAGTTCCATGGAAATCCCAAATATCATTCGGAGGATTTGATACACCAACTCAAGGTCTACGTTGATACCTCCTTCCACCACTCAAACCCCGATCCATTCAGGGGCTAATGACGAGGATATGTACCTAGGGTAGGGTCCTAGGCAAGGCCCACATACCCTGCCTAAGGACACCACATGGGAGGACTTGAAGATCAAGCATGAACTTCCGAGTGGATCCCAGAGACGTTCGAAGACACTCAACAGTAATCCACTCGGAGACTCCCACTCTCACTCGGCAGTCGCGTGTCACTCGACGGACCTCGCTTCACTCGACGCCAGAAGACCAGGAGCCATCATCAAGAGCCCAATGGGCAGACGCTGGCTTAATGGACCTTAATAGCTTTTACTACGTACGTTACCTATAACGGCAGACTTTACACCCCACGACCAGACCCATTGATGCGGGACCATTACGAGGGGCAGCGAACTCTATATAAGCCGCCCCTCCCCTCCTACACAAGGGTTAAGAAAACTATTGTAATCTCTACATTCCACTCGACATAAAGCTCCCGAGCACTGAGACGTAGGGCTATTATCTCCACGAGAGGGGCCTGAACTCATACATCTATGTGTACACCCTCGCCGTAGCTAGGACACTGCCCTCTCCATTCGTACCCCTACCATCTATTGTCAGGCTCGTTCCCAGAACAATAAGAATGGTGGAAAGGAAGTTAAGAGTCAAAAAGGTCAAAAAAAGCTTCTAAGGAATAAAGAAAGATCAAAGCTTATAAGCAAAATGGTTGAGAAAGAAAACAGATACTTGTGCATTAGGATACATGAATAGGAAACGTATGCTTGCATGAATAGGATTGGTGGCAAGTGGTGAATCGTGTCCAAACGTGCCGTAAGCTAGCGTCTCTCCTTGTGTTTGTGCAACACAAGCTTTGCTCATCCCTGTAGTTGCACAAGCCCAATTATCCCACGTGTGTGTTTCTCTATTGCCCTCCTCTATATTTGTGATCTCTTGCTTTGCATTTTGAGCCCTTTGGATTTAACTCAACATTGACAATATCTTGGACTTCATTTTGCTTGAATTTTGTGCCACTTGTCCTAACCAAGCCACTCGATAAGCTTTATGTTGTAGGTGTGATTGAACAAGTCCGGTACCAATTCCACTATTCTCTCAATTCACATTGTGTGAAACGGGATACATCCTCAACTTTGGGAACGATATCTTGGTATTGTTTATCTCATTTCCCACTCACCTTTGCTCGAGTCTTGTGATGGCTAGGCAAAGCACACCATCTTCGGTCTTCGACGACTACATCGACATGAGCAACCACATCACCCAAAAGCTCGAGCGACTTGCCATCGACATATGACATTCTGAAGCTTGGAAAAGAGACATGATGGCGGCACACATGGAGAAACTTTGACACATGGTGGCTAACTACAAGTCTTATTCCCCTTCATCATCGTCACGATGTAGACACTCAAGTCGCACATCTTCGAGGAAAAAAGTGCGTGAAGACCAAGATCACCATCAAGGACAAGCTTCGATGCCAAGATCAAGGCGATCGACTACCTGCATGGATGACATGTCCATCTTTGGAAGCATCCCAAGGAAGATGGCCGAGCATGGGATTTTCCCTTCGGTCATGGAGGAGAGTGATGATGTGCCATCTTAGGCCTTTATCCATGACGACGACGAGTTGGTTGAGCGTGAGAGTTTCCCTTCGACCACGACAACGTTGGGAGATGAGTTGCAAGACTTTTGCCACCATATTGAGAGTGAGAGTGCCTTCACCACTAGCACCATACATGTTGAGTTTCCATAATTCCTATGTGAGGAGAGACACAATGCTCACCACTTGAGTGAGACGAGTGACTCCACCATATGTGAGTTTGAGTGCACCTACTTCGAGGAAGTGTATGAGCCACCAACACATAGAGAGAGTGAGTTAGTTGAGATGGCATGTGAGGCCACTAGGAGTTCTAAAAACTTAACCTCTACCTCTATTGTGTCTCCTCATTTGGTGCTAGGTCCCATACACGATGGCGCGCCGATCCTCGACAACTTCGTCCTCCCTTTGGACAAGATAATGGCCATGGTGGAATATGATGCACCCCCACATGGTTCGATGAAGATGAATATGACCATGATTTGTTCTTTGCCACCTCACCTACACCACATGAGTGGAATTACAAAGGTAATATAGGTGAAGGTGATGCTCTTGTCCCACTAGTGGACATTGATTGCTTGCATGATGTCGATCCATCTATTGCCATACTTCATGATTATGTGACTTCCTCATGTGATTAATTGCCCATTTATGATGTGTTTGACGATTCTCATGTGGATTCTATTACTTGTGATGCCATGTTGCATAGGATTTCTTGTGAGAACTCTATAGGTCAGATCATGTTTGATAATCCGCTTGACTTGTCACATGCTATGCGTGAAATTTCCCATATTGCATATTTGCAATCTCACCATAGTGGCTTTGCATATCCCATAAAAATTAATCCAGTTTGCTCATATGGCATATACGACAAGCCGATGGTTATTGGCATTTTCTTTTCTTGTGATGATATTGCTATGCTCCCTTTGCATCATTTGCGCAATTGTTCTCATATGACATGCCATGACCACCTAGCATCGGATATGCATTGTTTGTGATGTTGTCCATATTCCCCATATTATGCTCCCGCTATTGCACATGAGGAGACCTCAATAGTTTCCTCATACATACTAGGAGATTTTGATCCATCCTACACTTTGCATGATCTTCATATTTGTATGCACAATATGCTTACCATTGATATGACTAACATGGTTGTGCCGCACACTTGCTATAATTTGCGTCCCAATCATGTTGAGCATAATAACTATAATTGCATGATGGATGATGTATTATTGTACCATGCATCTCATTTATTTGAGCATTAGAAATTTTGTGCTAACGAACACAAGCACATGCACATCCTAACGAATGATGTATACATATAGCATGCGCACACCATTTTTCCTTTATCTTTGTTGTGTGTAGGTACCCATAATTACTCGTCAACCTCACAATCCCATGAGTTGACGAAAAGAGCTCTTGAGAGCAAGGATGCTTTGGGATGCACCGGAATGTGTCTCCAACCATTCCCCTCGCGCAAGGACTACGTGCACCTCTTATACTTGGCTCTCACATGGCTATGGATTATTTCCCATTACGCTTATTATGCCCATATTGCCATGTTCCTTTTGCATGTTATGCCTCTTCCTATGTTTTTCCATGATATTGTGACCCTTGCGTGCATTTACCCATGATTCACCATTCTACTATTTCTATGTGTACTTGCATTCTTGGTGGAGATCCTCGTTGCTATTGCTATGTTCCCCTTAAGATCAATGCTATCGCCTTTTGTGTTGGGAGAGTCATGATGTTCCATTTCTATTTACATATGACATCTTGCTAATACAATGATGATAACTTGCACTTGTTTTGTTTTCATGATTGTCATATGTCATGTGCATTATGTATCACCACTATTTGCACACAAGACATGATTGCCATGATTACCTCTAGTATGTTGCATCTTCGCACTACTAGCTTCCATGACTTGATTACTATGCACACTAGTTTTGTTGCATCGCCGATGTTCTCCTTTTATGCGGTTGATGACAACCATTGCCATGATTTGCACATGATTGACATTGCATATTGTCACATATCTCCATGTGTTGCCTCTTTCTTGCTATATGCTTTGCCATGTATTGAGCGCAACAATGCTTCTACTCTTGCCCCCATAGCTTTCTCACATATTATTGGAGCTTTTGACATCTTTCATGTGAAGCATGCTTGTCTTCCTTCTTTGCACCATATTCCTGGTACCATGAATATAACCATTGTTGCATCATATTGTTCATGCACTATTGAACCTAATGGTTATGTGCAAGAGAGGAGAACCATCATGATGGATGATCTGTTTATATTCCATGCACATACATTCTTTGCTTTCTTGTGTGTATGTGTAGGATACTTTGATGACTTGTCAACTTCCACTTCATGTGAGTTGATGATTCGAGCTCTTGAGAGCGCGCCTTGCTACAACGATAAGTTTCTACATTGCACTTGCTTGCGCATCGACATTGGGACGGACACACAAGGTCACACCTTCAAGGTGACATCCTTCTTGAGCATGGATATTGTGGCTCATCCTACTTGTGTTGCTTGTATCATGACACATATTGGTCATATTGGACCACTAACTTGCACACATGTTAGAGATATTGCTCCCATTCTAGATTGCCATCTTACCATGCCTCATGACATATATACCTTGTGTGTTGCACCCAACTTGTGGATTATTCACTCTTATCATATGCTTGGTCGCAAAAATGTCCATCCTTCACATTTGCCATGCAACATTGCTTGCTACATGCTTGACTTGATTGCCTCACACATGATGACCAATTGCTATTTCTATTGTGTTGAGTGCCTCACTATCTACACTACACCATTTGCACATTATGCTTGGATTGTCTTACACTTGCCCCATGTGTCTAGACATGTCATTCTCTTTGGTGTTGTGAATGATTTCTTTGCCTACCATAGACCTTTCACTGATTGCTATGTGCATGAGTGCTATGACCTTGAGGTAGATGCTTGTTCTATTGGCTCACATATTGGCATCCCTACCTCACCTAGGCATCCTTGTTTCCATGATGACATTGCTTGTGCTCAATTTGTATGCTTACATGCCATGACACAACCCCTTGTCACACCATATGTTATACATGATGACAACACTTATGTGGTGATTCACCACTTGAATGCTTGGTTTGGCACTAACGCTAACCACATTTGTTTTTCCAACTGTTTGTTGTCCTTGCTCCTTTTGAAGGAACTACAAGATGATGAGATATTGGAGAGTGGACCCTTAGAGCTTGATGATGATGAGTGCTCAGTGATTGTGCACTTCTACATGGAAATGCTATCTCCTTCCCATGGTGATTTGGATCTTCATCCGAGGACGAATCTTTCCCAAGGGGGAGGTGATGATGCGGAGCATCCTATGGACATCACCATGGCAAGAGTCCCTTTGCCAAGTGCCACGTGCCACATCTACTCCACATACATAAAGGTGAATCATCTCCTATACACATGTTCACTTGTCCCCTTTGAGGATGGTATACTACTTGACATTCCTCTCATGTGCATGCATAGGTATTGCCGGAGCTTCACGGATGACGAGGAGGAGTGCCAGCACCTACGTACGACTACACCATCCGCGAGGGAAGCTTGGAAGAGAAGGAAGAAGAAGCGAGGACAAGTCTTTGGAAGACCCGGACCTTCCGGCCTGCCTGAAACCTCCGGATCGCGAACCTTCTGGCCTACCCAGAACTTCCGGCCTCAGCGCACCCCAAGCCTGTCAACTCTCTGGAAACCCTGATACCTGCCTGGACCTACCCTGGAACTTCCGACGCCCGGAACTTCCGGCCTGCCTGCGTGCAGCCAATCGGGCCCAAGGCCCATGTACCCAATTCTCCTATCACTTACCACTTCGTGGCTACCACTATATATACTCTACCCCTCCTCCATTTTAGGGTTAGCTATGGTCTTGCTCTTAGTAACTTGAGCCTAGATCCTTCCACTACCTATCCCATGGAGTAGAGCCTCTATAGGATAAGATCCCTAGTGGATGTCAAGGCCCCTTACGAGGGAAGATCCTACAGGATATCAAGGCCCCATCCCCCCATGGGATTTGGGATGAACTTTACCATGTATCCTTCTTTCCCTTTGTTGTTCATGTACCTTGTGGATATTGTGTGTGGTGAGTCTAGTGGATGTGTGATTGGACTTGTTCTTGAGTGTTTCCTTTTGTGATTTCCCCTTTGTGTTCTTCGTGTTCTTCGTGTTCTTCGTGGAACCCCTTCCAATTCGTGAAAGATAGACACACACAGGCTTGCCCCGTATCACTATGTTAGTTGAAGAGGAAGTTAATGATGATGATCATGGAGCTTCTGATCAAGTTACTATCAAACCTCATAGGTCGACAATGACGCGTACTGCTCCTATGTGGTACGACAACCCTGTCTTACAAGTCATGTTGTTGGACAATGATGGACCTATGAGCTATGGAGAAACGATGATGGGCCCGGATTCCGAGAAATGGTTGGAGGCCATGCAATCCGAGATGGGATCCATGTAAGAAAACAAAGTATGGGCTTTGGAAGTATTACCTGAAGGGCGAAAGGCCATTCAGAACAAGTGCATCTTTAAAAGGAAGACAACCGCAGACGTTAATGTAACATCCCAAAATTTCATTTTTGGAATGCTATGAAATATAGCTGTGCATCCATCATCATCATTGCTTGAATGTATGTAATTGTTGAAATGCTCCTTCTAAATTTCTGAAACCCCTTTCTACTTCCCCTAAGTTGCTTTCACCTATTTGTAAATCTTGGTAAAATGTTCAAAACAAGAGGGGAGTAACATGACACTCCACACCAGGGTCATCTTGGTGATATATTTGAACAATAAGAACCAGGGGGTCTTTTGAAAAATATTTGCAAAAGGTTTTAAAACCAAATAGGCAATTTCTGAAAATAATATTTTTTTCAAAGTGTTCAAATGACAGAATAAAAATGTTCAACAAATGGCATTTATTATTCTGTTAATTTCGGTATATAATACTCCTATATTTAGAAATGTTTTGAATGCTTTTAAAGAGGTTTTACTGCTCTAACTATTAAAAAGAGTAACGGTTTTTGTAATTAAACGGGCCGGCCCACGGGCAGTTACTCGCGAATTGATTACAAACCGGTCGACCGACGCGCATTCGCCGATCCCTCTCTCTTTGACATTTGGACCCACCCGACCGACCGTTCGCACCGTGCGGTCGACCTCTTCCTCGGGCGCGCGCCGCCGTCGCCGAGATTCCCTCGCCCCGGATCTCCCTCCTCTCTCCTCCCCGCATCCCCCGATCACCCTATAAGTAGCGGATCTTACCTCCTCTCTCCATTCCCCCCGAATCCCGTCTCTCCCTTGCTGAGATGCTGCCCAAACGCCTCGCTGGAGCTGCTCCGACCACCGAAGCTCTCCACTGCTCCTGCCCGTCGCCTCGGTCCTCCTCGCACCTCTCTGACACCACCAATCGGCGCCGGAGGACCTCCGCCATCGTCTGGACCTTTCCACTACCTCCCTCGACCATCGGAAACGTTTCCCCGACCTCCTCCGACCACCGGCCACTGCCACCACTCGCCGGAGTTCTTCCTCCCTCTCCGGTAAGTCGTCGTACCTCCCGACATCCGTTCGATCTGGATCTGACGATCCAGATTATAACATCATAAGCCGCGAACCGGTATCCTCTTAGGTTTGGTTGTCTGCTCGAATCACCCACACACGCACGCTAGCATCCAATAGGATCTTGCCACGTAGCCCTGGCCGACCGTTAGTTAGTTTTCCTTTCGGTTTTGTTTTTCAGAAAACAGATTGCATTCCAAATTTGTTTTGTTTATATCTTTTAATCTGTTTAATGTTTTCAGTTGATTCTTTTTGCAATAGCTCACATTTTTCATGTAGTTTCACCCTGTACTTTTAAATTTTAAATTTGAACTATAAAATTTAAATTTAATCAAATTTTCTCAAATTTTCTCAAATCATTCAAATCTGAATAACTAGAGTTTGAAAATAGATTTTGATATGAATCTCTTTGCTACTGTTTGGTCTTAGTTAGGACTATCTTCATGCTTAGTTTGAGGATTTTTAGGATGATTTTGATTAGTGTTCTAGCTATAAACAGTTTCTGCCTATTAGTTAGTATAGTTTTATTTATTTAGTTTTTAGTTAGTTTAAATTAGATTTAGTTTTATTTTGTTTAGTAGGTGCTGTTGCTTGAACATTTAGTGTTTTACTTACTGTTAAAAAATGTAAATTTGCTTAGTTTGTTTCTTTATTAACATAGGAATCACAACTTCTTTTCAAATAGGTTTAATTTGATTAAAACAACTAGTTAGTAATAGTTTTTCTTTCAACAAAGTTTTATATAATTTAATTCTGTTTTCTAAGACAAGTTTATTTGTAAATTCTTTCCTGTTAAGAACATGTTTTGTTAATAAATAATAAGTTTTGTTTTGCTCTTTTGTTAGTAAAATTATAATTGTTTCCTATAAAGTTTTTCCCAACAAACTTTAATGAAATTCAATTCTGTTATTAATAAAATATTTTATTGTTCCTTGCTGTCAACTATTGTTTTGTTATTACAAAACAGTTTTGTTATGTTAGTAGTGGTTTACCCATCACCTTTTTGAAAACAAAACCTTGTGTGTTTTCTTGTTTGTGATGTGTGCATTGTTTTGTCTTGATTGTTTACTAGTTCATTTTCTGATTTTGTGAGTTACATTTTTTTGTTGTATGCCTATTGAGTGCTTGTTTGCTTCGTTAGATTATCCGGAGTGCGAAGCTTGTTACCTAGAGTCACTCACGTACGAAGATCATCAATCAGGCAAGTCACTTTGATCATCTTTACCCATGTTTTTATTGCATTAGTTCTTCCATCACCCCAATTGCATGCAAAGTAGGTTAGTTGGAAACTTGGTCACATTGTTGTAGTATCATGTGGTAGGTACCCCCTCAACACTTGACACATTGGCCCCGGGAAACGTTGTTTTACATTTTGCTATGCTATTAGTAGACGGGGTTGGTTGTGTGATTCATGAGAGTTGAGAGAGTTAATAATTTCAAGACCTACATAATGATCGAGACTTCAAGACTCCGAGTTTTCAACATACCTCTGGGTGGATGATGGTTGAACGGCACCTTGGAGAAACCAGTGGATTTGCCTAGGTGTTGCTGGAGATGGCCAGTATTCACGCGGAAAGGTCCACCCAGGCACAAAGAGATGGATGGATGCTTCAAAACCCAAGGCTTACCTCCACAGCCACAAGTCATTATGGGCTCTGGCTTGGTTGGATATCGTGGTGACCCTGGACAGGCGGTGCTACGAGATGTAGAAGAACGGTAGGAAAGGATGGGCACCGACAGAGTCGCAGGGAAACCCTTTGGAAGACCATGTTTTGGTCATCCGTTTCTCAAACACCCTGAAGTGCGGGAAATCAAACGGAGGCGACCAAATCTTGTGGGGAACGTGTGCAAAGCTCTACAGAGTACTCAAACCTAATCGATTAGCCATGTCCACGGTCATGGACGATTTGAGCCAAAGGAACTGAAACTTCCGGAACTCTCAGCACAATTAATATGATGATGTGGGTATTAATGACTTGGGTATGAGAATTGGTTGGTGGAACCATCTCATTAATCAACCAACTTAGTAATACTTTTTGCTTACCCCTCTCTTGATGTAGGAAAAATTGGCTTTACGCAAAAACTTACCACCCCACCTGCCATATAAGCATGTAGACTAGATGATTATCTTTTCACCCCTCTCTTGTGACTTTGCCGGCATATTCCATATGCTGACCTACATGGCTGCAACGTATAATGTTGCAGAGTACTTTTCCGACCAGGAGTGAGGACACGTTCTACGCTCGGTGAGATGCCCTTGGAGTCAGATGGACTCATCTAGCTTCGACGCTTCCGCAAGACTTAGTTATTCTCATGAGTTGGCCTTCAGCCACTTTATTGTAATATTTATTGTAATAAAGGACTCGATATGAGATTTTGATTAATATAATGCTGTGTGATTTACCTTTGATATATGCATTGATGTACCGTGTGTGTACCAGCATGATCTTGGGATGGTACAGAAACATCTGAGATTCGACCTTTCAGGTCGGGTCGCTACAGAAATGGTATCAGAGGACACGCTGACCGTAGGACATAACCTCTAGGATTAGAAAGCCTTAGGATTGTATCTCTTTGTATTTAAAATTCTTATACTCTCATCTACTCGTTTCTGACTCCTCTCCGATTATTTCAAAATTTATAGATGGCCACCTTCATCCCAGTGTTGATCACGGAGTTTTGCCAGCCTGACGCAACGATGCCCTTTGGTAAGGAGCTGATGAGGATCGTCAAGGATGTGAGGATTGCTTTGCCGAGCATCACCGAGACTCCTATCATGTCATTTCCCCAAGATGGACGCTACAGGATCGAGGTGCACATCCCAGGGAAGAGCTTTGGGAATCGGAAGGAACCCATCGACTTCAAGTTTGTGGCACCCAGCTGGATACTTGGAAGAGACATGGCCATTCATCGTGCTCTTGGACGTGTTCAGGAGAAATACAGAGGTGGAACCATTTCACCAGGACTCAGCGTGGTTTGTCGCAGGGATGTCCATGGAAACATCATGACCCCTCCCACTTCAGACACCACCATTTCCTATATCCAGACCTTGGAGACTCACATTAGGACTCTGGAGCTTCGAGTTCGTGCTGATACGAAGACAATCAAGAATCTGATGAACCGTGAGATTGACCTCGAAGCTGACATGCGGGAAGCCAACTATGAACATGAGTATGAAGTGAAGGATTTCTTAGAGAGGATCGACAAGCTAAACACTCGCATCGCCACTCTGGAGGAACAGATGGACATGGGTGAAAATCTTCATCCTAAGGGGGACTTGGCTCCGTTCATCAGGGACGATGATGACTATGAGGAGAGCACCACTGGAGGAGACTCAGTCACCATGTACTTCTGAGGAAAACTTTAGTTATGCCCTCCATGTATCTTTTATTTTTCAACGTTAAAAAGCGTAGGTCGATGTGTAGTTTGATTGAGACTTGTATCTCAATGTTTGACATTGATTGAATAAATGAATGAGTGTTGGTGTGATATGTTTGTTGCATTGCATATGGGTAGTGAAATTCTCCTTTTAGGCCCTTGTTCTATTCTAATTCTCACCCCTCTGAAAAACAGCAAGATGCCTCCACGACGTGAGTCCGATTTCACCTTCCCGCAAGAACTCATGCAACTCCTTCAACAGTAGAATGCACTGATGCAACTATTGATCCAGAATCAGACCAACAACCAGAACAACAATCACCACCATCCACCCCAGGCTGACAATCTCACCCGTTTTCTGAGGTTGAACCCTCCAACTTTCTCCAGCAGCACTGAGCCCATTGTGGCAGATGACTGGCTCCGTAAGATGGAGAGAGAACTCGTCACTGCTGGATGTACTGATGCTGAGAAAGTGCGCTTTGCCGCACATTAACCGGAAGGACCAGCAGCTTCATGGTGGGAAAACTACACCACCACATATCCTATTGCGGATGTAACTTAGGAGCAGTTCAAGCAAGCTTTCCGCACTGCACATGTTTCAGCTAGAGCTATGAGTCTGAAGAAGCGCGAGTTTCGCAACTTGCGACAGGGTAACCGTTCTGTGGCCCAGTACGTGGACGACTTCAGCACATTGGCTCGTTATGCACTAGGAGACGTGGCCGATGATGCAGCCAAACAAGAGAAGTTTCTGGAAGGACTCAACGATGAGTTGAGCATGCAGCTGGTAGTGGCTACCTTCAATAACTACCAAGAGCTGGTGGACAAGGCCCTCATCTTGGAGGGTAAACAACATCAAATCGAGAACCGCAAATGGAAGTACACTCAAGGGAAGTTTAACTCTGGATCTCATCAGAAGCCCCGCTACTCCCCGTACTCAGGGAATACCGGATCAGGGACCGGTAAGTTTGGAAGGCACACTCATGCCGTGCACAACCATGGAGGCCACAACCATGGAGGAAATGGGAATGCCCGTCCCAACCATGGCAACTTCAAGACTGACAATGGGAATGGGAACAACAACCAGCACCGTCACGCTCCTACTCAGAAGGATCTGAGCCACATCACCTGTTTCAAATGCCAGAAGACAGGGCACTATGCTACTGAGTGTCCCTAGAGCAAGCAGGGAAATGGAAATGGCAACAACAACGGCAACTCCGCTGCCAAGAAACCAAATCCGTTTTCTCGTGCCCAGGTGAACCACCTCGACGTGGAAGAAGTCTATGATCAACCCGAGACTGTGGTTGGTAAGTTTTTATTGCATTCACATCCTGTTACAGTACTTTTTGATTCCGGTGCAACTCATTCATTCATATCAAGGGTAGTTGTGGATAAATATGGTTTGCCCACCAAAACCCTTAGTCAGCCCATTAAGGTCAGTTCCCCAGGAGGTATGATGATGGCAGGGATAGGATGCCATGCCCTGAAACTCAATATAGGAAACCATGTTTTTCCCACCGACCTCATCGTCTTAGAATCCCAGGGATTGGATGTAATCCTAGGCATGGATTGGATGACCAAGTATGAAGGAAATCTTGATTGCCTCAGCAAGTCTGTTTCACTCACCACCCCGGTGAACAAGAGGATTAAGTATGTATCCCGACGCACACGTATGAGTGCTCGGTTAAATTCCCTCACAGGAGTTGTTCAGGAGGAAGTACCTGTGGTAAAAGACTTTCCGGATGTATTCCCGAAAGAATTACCAGGCATGCCACCAGATAGGGAGATTGAGTTCCTAATAGAGCTACAACCAGGGATAGCCCCAATTTCCAAGAGACCCTATCGGATGCCCGCAAATGATCTAGTGGAAATCAAGAAGCAGATTAAGGAGTTATTGGACAAGGGGTATATTCACCCAAGTTCTTTACCTTGGGGAGCCCCAGTTCTTTTGGTGGAGAAGAAGGATAAAACCTTGAGAATGGTAGTCGATTATCGTGCCTTGAACAAGGTGACCATCAAGAACAAGTACCCTCTACCGATGATTAATGACTTGTTTGATCAACTAGTAGGCGCCAAAGTATTCTCCAAGATCGATCTTCGATCAGGGTATCACCAACTGAAGATTTGTGAACAGGATATACCCAAAACAGCTTTCACCACAAGGTATGGCTTGTATGAGTATACTGTCATGTCCTTTGGTTTGACTAATGCTCCTGCCTACTTCATGAATATGATGAACAAGGTGTTTATGGAATATTTAGACAAGTTTGTTGTGGTGTTCATCGATGACATTTTGATATTCTCCAAGAACGAGGAAGAACACAAGGAACATTTGCGTTTAGTTCTGGAGAAGCTTAGAGAACATCAGTTATATGCCAAGTTCAGCAAATGTGAATTTTGGCTGACGGTAGTCGGATACCTTGGACATGTTATTTCCGGAGATGGAATAACAGTGGACCCCGCTAAGGTTGAAGCCGTCACCGAGTGGAAATCACCCACCTCAGTTAAGGAGATCCGCAGTTTTCTCGAACTAGCTGAATATTACCGGAGATTCATTGAGAATTTCTCAAAGATTGCCAAGCCCATGACAGAGTTGTTGAAGAAAGAATCTAAGTATTTTTGGACTGAGGAATGTGAAGCCAGTTTCCAGGAGTTGAAGAAACGTTTGGTCATAGCCCCAGTGTTGATTTTTCCCAATATTCGGAAGGACTTCCAGGTTTATTGTGATGCTTCACGTCAAGGACTTGGAGGAGTACTCATGCAAGATGGAAAGGTTGTAGCTTATGCATCCAGACAACTACGACCTCATGAGTTGAATTATACCACCCATGATTTGGAACTAGAGGCCGTAGTGCACGCACTCAAGATCTGGAGACATTTCCTTATCGGAAATAGTTGTGATGTTTACACTGATCATAAGAGCCTGAAGTATATTTTCACGCAGAAAGAATTAAACCTCAGCCAGAGGAGATGGTTAGAGTTAATCAAGGACTATGACATGAGATTACACTACCATCCAGGTAAGGCTAATGTTGTAGCCGATGCCTTGAGTCGGAAAACTTATGTAAACACACTCACAGCGGGAGGATTACCCCAATAGTTTGCCGATGATCTCAGAGAGCTCAAGCTAGAGATTGTCCCAAGAGGATATGTTGCCACACTGGAGATTCAGTCCACCTTGACCAAAAGAATTCGAGAAGCCCAGAAATCGGACAAGGAGATAGCTGAGATAAAGCAGAGAATGGAAGATGGTACAACTAAAGGTTTTCGTGAGGATGAACACGGAACTTTGTGGTTTGAGAACCGCATCTATGTGCCCAATGACTCAGAGCTCACGAAGTTGATACTTCAAGAAGCCCACGATTCCCCTTACTCGATAAACCCAGGCAACACCAAGATGTATCTAGATTTGAAGGAAAGTTATTGGTGGACAGGTATGAAGAAAGATATTGCAGAACATGTTGCAATATGTGATGTTTGTCAGCGAGTGAAAGCGGAACATCAGAAACCAGCAGGGTTACTCCAACCTTTGCCGATACCCAAGTGGAAATGGGAAAAGCTTGGTATGGACTTCATCATAGGATTACCCAGGACCCGTTCAGGTTATGATTCAATCTGGGTAGTGGTCGATCGCTTGACCAAGGTGGCTCATTTCATTCCAGTGAAAACCACCTATACCAGCGCTAAGCTAGCCAAGATATATATGACCAGGATCGTCTGTCTGCATGGAGTTCCGAGGAGTATCGTGTCAGATGGAGGAACACAATTTACCTCAAAGTTTTGGCATCAGTTACATGAAACTTTGGGTACGAGACTGGAGTTTAGTACAACTTTTCATCCGCAGACAGATGGCCAGACTAAGAGAGTCAACCAGATTCTGGAAGACATGTTGAGAGCTTGTGCACTAGACTATGGGTCTAGTTGGGATGACAACTTACCTTATGCAGAATTCTCGTACAACAACAGTTATCAGACCAGTCTGAAGATGGCCCCTTTCGAAGCTTTATATGGAAGGAGGTGCAGAACACAATTGACGTGGGATGGTGTTGGAGACCGACACCTTTTTGGTCCCGACCTTATCCGAGATTCTGAAGAGAAAGTCAGGTTGATTCATGATAGACTCAAGATAGCTCAATCTTGACAGAAGAGTTATGCTGACAGCAAACGTAAGGAAGTGACGTATGAAGTGGGAGACCGAGCATATCTTCGTGTGTCACCGCTTCGAGGTATCAAGAGGTTTAGTGTTAAAGGAAAATTAGCACCCAGATTCATAGGCCCCTACAAAATTCTTGAACGTAGAGGCGAAGTTGCATACAAGATGGAATTGCCGGAAGGATTATCCGGAGTTCATGATGTTTTCCATGTTTCCCAGCTGAAGAAATGTCATGCTGAGATGACTGATATTCCTTTGAGAGACACAGTGCCCCTAGAGGCCATACAACTTGACAGTGATCTGACCTACAAGGAGAAGCCTATCAGAATCCTCGAGACTGCCAACAGAGTTACCCGCAGCAGAATCATCAAGTTCTGTAAGGTTTTGTGGAGTCACCACACCGAGGAAGAAGCCACTTGGGAACGCGAAGAAGATCTTTGTAGAGACCACCCGCACCTATTTTCTAGCCAACCCGAATCTGGAGGGCGAGATTCATCTTAAGGTGGGTAGGTTTGTAACATCCCAAAATTTCATTTTTGGAATGTTATGAAATATAGCTATGCATCCATCATCATCATTGCTTGAATGTATGTAATTGTTGAAATGCTCCTTCTAAATTTCTGAAACCCCTTTCTACTTCCCCTAAGTTGCTTTCACCTATTTGTAAATCTTGGTAAAATGTTCAAAATAAGAGGGGAGGAACATGACACTCCACACCAGGGTCATCTTGGTGATATATTTGAACAATAAGAACCAGGGGGTCTTTTGAAAAATATTTGCAAAAGGTTTTAAAACCAAATAGGCAATTTCTGAAAATAATATTTTTTTCAAAGTGTTAAAATTACAGAATAAAAATGTTAAATAAATGGCATTTATTATTCTCTTAATATTGATATATAATACTCCTATATTTAGAAATGTTTTGAATGCTTTTAAAGAGGTTTTACTGCTCTGACTATTAAAAAGAGTAACGGATTTTGTAATTAAACGGGCCGGCCCACGGGCAGTTACTCGCGAATTGATTACAAACCGGTCGACCGATGCGGATTCGCCGATCCCTCTCTCTCTGACATCTGGACCCACCCGACCGACCGTTTGCACCGCGCGGTCGACCTCTTCCTCGCGCGCGCGCCGCCGTCGCCGAGATTCCCTCGCCCCGGATCTCCCTCCTCTCTCCTCCCCGCACCCCCCGAGATTCCCTCGCCGTCGCCGACATTCCTCACCCTATAAGTAGCGGCTCTTACCTCCTCTCTCCATTCCCCCCTGAATCCCCTCTCTCCCTTGCCGAGATGCTGCCCAAACGCCTCGCCGGAGCTGCTCCGACCACCGAAGCTCTCCACTGCTCCTGCCCGTCGCCTCGGTCCTCCTCGCACCTCTCCGACACCACCAATCGGCGCCGGAGGACTTCCGCCATCGTCTGGAACTTTCCACTACCTCCCTTGACCATCGGAAACGTTTCCCCGACCTCCTCCGACCACCGGCCACCGCCACCACTCGCCGAAGTTCTTCCTCCCTCTCCGGTAAGTCGTCGGACCTCCCGACATCCGTTCGATCTGGATCTGATGATCCAGATTATAACATCATAAGCCGCGAACCGGTATCCTCTTAGGTTCGGTTGTCCGCTCGAATCACCCGCACACACACGCTAGCATCCAATAAGATCTTGCCACGTAGCCCTGGCCGACCGTTAGTTCGTTTTCCTTTCGGTTTTGTTTTTCAGAAAATAGATTGCATTCCAAATTTGTTTTGTTTATATCTTTTAATCTGTTTAATGTTTTGAGTTGATTCTTTTTGCAATAGCTCACATTTTTCATGTAGTTTCACCCTGTACTTTTAAATTTTAAATTTGAACTATAAAATTTGAATTTAATCAAATTTTCACAAATCATTCCAATCTGAATAACTAGAGATAGAAAATAGATTTTGATATGAATCTTTTTGCTACTGTTTGGTCTTAGTTAGGACTATCTTCATGCTTAGTTTGAGGAGTTTTAGGATGATTTTGATTAGTGTTCTAGCTATAAACAGATTCTGCCTATTAGTTAGTATAGTTTTATTTATTTAGTTTTTAGTTAGTTTAAATTAGATTTAGTTTTATTTTGTTTAGTAGGTGCTGTTGCTTGAACATTTAGTGTTTTACTTACTGTTAAAAAAATGTAAATTTGCTTAGTTTGTTTCTTTATTAACATAGGAATCACAACTTCTTTTCAAATAGGTTTAATTTGATTAAAACAACTAGTTAGTAATAGTTTTTCTTTCAACAAAGTTTTATATAATTTAATTCTGTTTTCTAAGAAAAGTTTATTTGTAAATTCTTTCCTGTTAAGAACATGTTTTGTTAATAAATAATAAGTTTTGTTTTGCTCTTTTGTTAGTAAAATTATAATTGTTTCCTATAAAGTTTTTCCCAACAAACTTTAATGAAATTCAATTCTGTTATTAATAAAATATTTTATTGTTCCTTGCTGTCAACTATTGTTTCGTTATTACAAAACAGTTTTGTTATGTTAGTAGTGGTTTACCCATCACCTTTTTGAAAACAAAACCTTGTGTGTTTTCTTGTTTGTGATGTGTGCATTGTTTTGTCTTGATTGTTTACTAGTTCATTTTCTGATTTTGTGAGTTACATTTTTTTGTTGTATGCCTATTGAGTGCTTGTTTGCTTCGTTAGATTATCTGGAGTGCGAAGCTTGTTACCTAGAGTCACTCACGTACGAAGATCATCAATTAGGCAAGTCACTTTGATCATCTTTACCCATGTTTTTATTGCATTAGTTCTTCCATCACCCCAATTGCATGCAAAGTAGGTTAGTTGGAAACTTGGTCACATTGTTGTAGTATCATGTGGTAGGTACCCCCTCAATACTTGACACATTGGCCCCGGGAAACGTTATTTTACATTTTGCTATGCTATTAGTAGACGGGGTTGGTTGTGTGATTCATGAGAGTTGAGAGAGTTAATAATTTCAAGACCTACATAATGATCGAGACTTCAAGACTCCGAGTTTTCAACATACCTCTGGGTGGATGATGGTTGAACGGCACCCTGGAGAAACCAGTGGATTTTCCTAGGTGTTGCTGGAGATGGCCAGTATTCACGCGGAAAGGTCCACCCAGGCACAAAGAGATGGATGGATGCTTCAAAACCCAAGGCTTACCTCCACAGCCACAAGTCATTATGGGCTCTGGCTTGGTTGGATATCGTGGTGACCCTGGACAGGCGGTGCTACGAGATGTAGAAGAACGGTAGGAAAGGATGGGCAACGACAGAGTCACAGGGAAACCCTTTGGAAGACCATGTTTTGGTCATCCGTTTCTCAAACACCCTGAAGTGCGAGAAATCAAACGGAGGCGACCAAATCTTGTGGGGAACGTGTGCAAAGCTCTGCAGAGTACTCAAACCTAATCGATTAGCCATGTCCACGGTCATGGACGACTTGAGCCAAAGGAACTGAAACTTACCACCCCACCTGCCATATAAGCATGTAGACTAGATGATTATCTTTTCACCCCTCTCTTGTGACTTTGCCGGCATATTCCATATGCTGACCTACACGGCTACAACGTATCATGTTGCAGAGTACTTTTCTGACCAGGAGTGAGGACACGTTCTACGCTCGGTGAGATGCCCTTGGAGTCAGATGGACTCATCTACCTTCGACGCTTCTGCAAGACTTAGTTATTCTCATGAGTTGGCCTTCAGCCACTTCATTGTAATATTTATTGTAATAAAGGACTCGATATGAGATTTCGATTAATATAATGCTGTGTGATTTCCCTTTGATATATGCATTGATGTACCGTGTGTGTACCAGCATGATCTTGGGATGGTACGGAAACACCGGAGATTCGACCTTTCAGGTCGGGTCGCTACAGTTAATGTCACCGTCTGTAAAGCTTGACTTGTGGTAAAGGGTTTTCCATAAGTTCAAGGAGTTGACTATGATGAGACTTTCTCACCCGTAGCGATGCTAAAGTGTGTTTGAATTATGTTAGCAGTTTCTGCATTTTTCGATTATGAAATTTGGGAGATGGATGTGAAAACATCATTTGCTTAATGGTACCCATGAGGAAGGTTGTATGTGATACAACCGGAAGGTTTTGTCAGTTCTAAGGATGCTGAAATATATGCAAGTTTCAGAGATCCTTCTATGGACTCGAGCAAGCATCTCGGAGTTGGAATATACACTTTCATAAGGTAATCAAAGTTTTTGTGTCTGTACAAAGTTTATGAGAAACTTGTATTTACAATAAAGTGAGTGGGAGCACTATAGAAATTTGGATAAGTATATGTGGATGACATATTGTTGATCGGAAATGATGTAGAATTTCTAGAAAGCATAAAGGGTTGTTTGAAAAGGAGTTTTTCAAAGGAAAACCTGGAATGAAGCTACTTAAATATTTGGCATCTTGATCTATAGAGGTAGATCAAGTCGTCCGAGAAAAAATTTCAATGAGTACATACCTTGAAAAGATTTTGAAAGAGATCAAAATGGATCATTCAAAGAAAGAGTTCTTGCCTGATATGTAAGGTGTGGAGTTGAGTGAGACTCAAAGCTCGACCACAACAGAAGAAAGAGAAAGGACGAAGGTCGCCCCTATCCATAGGCTCTGTATAGTATGCCATGCTATGTACCACACCTGTGTGTGACTTGCCATGAGTCTGTCAAGGGGTAGAAGAGTGATCCAGGAGTGGATCACTAGACATCAGTCAAGATTATCCTTAGTAACTAGAGGACTAAGGAAATATTTCTCGGTTATGGAGGTGATAAAGAGTTCGTCATAAAGGGTTACGTCGATGCAAGCTTTAACACCAATCCGGATGACTCTGAGTAGCAATCCGGATATGTATAGTGGAGAAGACATTTGGAATAGCTCCAAGTGGACCATGGTAGTAGTGTCTATAGTATGACATAGAGATTTGAAAAGTACACACGTATCTGAATGTCGCAGCCCCGTTGACTAAAGACCTCCTTCACATGCAAAGCATGATCGAACCCCATAACTGATTGGGTGTTAGATTCATAACAATGTAAATCACATGTTGATGTGAACTAGATTATTGACTCTAGTGCAAGTGGGGGACTATTGGAAATATTCCCTAGAGGTAATAATAAATTGGTTATTATTATATTTCCTTGTTCGTGATAATTGTTTATTATCCATGCTATAATTGTATTGGTTGGAAACTCAAATACATGTGTGGGTACATAGACAACACTATGTCCCTAGTATGCCTCGAGATAACTAGTTCATTGATCAAAGATGGTCAAGGTTTCCTGGCCATAGACATGAGATTTCATTTGATAACGGGATCACCTCATTAGGAGAATGATGTGATGGACAAGACCCAAACTATAAACATAGCATATGATCATGTCAGTTTATAGCTATAGTTTTCTGCATGTCAAGTATCTGTTCCTATGACCATGAGATCATGCAACCCAGTAACACCGGAGGAATACCTTGTGTGTATCAAATGTCACAACGTAAATGGATGACTATAAAGACTCTCTATAGGTATCTCCGAGGGTGTCTGTTGAGTGGGCATGGATCAAGACTGGGATTTGTTACTCCATGTGACGGAGAGGCATGTCAGGGCCCACTCAGTAATACAACATCACAATAAGCCTTGCAAGCAATTTGACTAAGTGTTACCCATGGGATTTTGTATTACGATACGAGTAAATAGACTTGTCGGTAACGATATTTAACTAGGTATAGAGATACCAACGATCGAATCTCGGGCAAGTAACATACCAAAGAAGAAAAGGGAAAATCGTACGGGATTAACTGAATCCTTGACAAAGAGGTTCCACCGATAAAGATCTTCATAGAATATGTAGGAACCAATATGGGTATCTAGGTCCCGCTATTGGTTATTGACTGTGGAGGTGTATCATTCATGTCTACATAGTTCTCGAACCCGCAGGGTCTGCACACTTAAGGTTCAGTGACGTTTCGATATAGTAGAGTTATGTATGGTGGTGACCGAATGTTGTTCAGAGTCCCGGATGATATCCTGGATGTCATAGGGAGCTTCAGAATGGCCCGGAGGTAAATATTGATATGTAGGAAGTCCTATTTTGGTCACCTGAAAAGTTTCGGGGTAGTTCGGTAGTGTACCGGGAGTGCCGGGAGGGTACCGGGGGCCATCAGGAGGGGTGTCTCGACCCAAATGACCTCATTGGATGTGGAAGGAGTCAAACCAGCCCCTAGTGGGCTGGACGAACCCTCCACTAAGGCCCATGCGGCTAGGGGTGGGAAAAACCCAAAGGTGGAAAAGGTGGAAAGGGTTTCCAAGTGGAGAGGAGGAATCCTACTCCTAGTAGGATTGGAGTAGGACTCCTCCACCTGCAATTTCGGCCAAACCTTTTGGGTTTGAGGCTGCCTCCTCCCCTCCCTCCCTCCTATATATACTAGAGAATTTAGAGGGGAGAGCTAACCCTAATTGCCACGTGCTCCCTCTACTTCATCTAAATCATTTTCTCCTGTAGTCTAGTTCGACCGTTCGTAGGCGAAGCCCTGCCGGAATACTTCCACCACCATCGCTGCCACCCCGTCGCGCTGCTGGAGAACTCATCTACCTAGCTGCTCCCTCTTTCTAGATCTATAAGGCAGGGATCGTCATCGAGCTGTACGTGTGCTGAACGCGGAGGCGCCATTCATTCGGTGCTAGATCGGAAGGACCGTGATCAGGATCGCGAGACGGTTCGTGATTTGATCACGGGACGGATTGTGATGGGATCACATGACAGATCGTGATTCGATCGTGATTAGATCGTGAGAAGGGTCATGATGGGATAGCAGGATGCTCGGCGATTTTGATCGCGAAGACGTTCGACTAGATCAACCGCGTTTCTTAACGCTTCCCGCTTAGCGATCTACAAGGGTATGTAGATCCACTCTCCCTCTCGTAGATGCTCAGCACCATGGTTAGATCTTGTGTTTGCATAGGAAATTTTTGGTTCCCATGCAATGTTCCCCAACAGTGGCATCTGAGCTAGGTCTATGGGATAGTCGGGAGCCGCGCTAGGAGTGGCGAGACCGGCCTTTGGAGGACCGCTGGCACGATCATTCTCTAGAGGACCGTTGGCGCGACGACCCTCTAGAGGGGTCACGCCATGGCCAGCCTCGTGAGGTCCGCCCTCATGAGGTCGGCCTACCCCCATTACTGCCACCATCCATAAGGAAGGAAGAGGACAATCAAGATGACAGGGCTGGGAGTTCCAGGAGGTCATGGCGATAACCTGTATCCTAGGCGGCGCCCAAGCCCCAGCATCAAACCGCATCTTCAAGCAGTTTACTCGAGAGCTCAGCGCAGCCCTCTTGAAGCCCAAAGCCACGCGCTGTCTCAAGTGCTCCCAAATTACGATCACATTCGACGCGAAGAATCAGCTCCGGTGTTTGGCCATAGAGGGCACGCTCCCCATGCTATGCACGCCAACCATCAGCAATGTCCACGTCACCAAGACCCTCATTGACAACGGAGCAGGACTCAATGTCCTCTCCATCGAGATCTTCGAGATGCTCCAAGTGCTATATGAACAGCTCATGCCAACCAAGCCATTCTCAGGGGTCACTAACGGGTCCACCGTCCCCATCGGGCAAGTGCGACTGCCCGTCACCTTTGGGGGCGCAAGAACTATCACACCGAGATCATCGTCTTCAACATCGCCCACATACACCTCCCGTACAACACCATACTTGGGTACCCAACCCTCGCTAAGTTTATGACCATGACTCACCATGGCTACAACGTCCTCAAGAAGCCGGGGAGAAGTGGCGTCATCACCGCCACCTGCAAAGAGAAGGACGTTGTCTGCTCCCTCGAGCGTGCCTACCAAGCAGCAGCAGCCGAGCACTCAGATGACGAAGGAGACGCCCTTCCTCTTGAGGGAGCCCCCAGGAAGAAGAACTAGCTTCTCCTCGTAGGGCGCCAATGGGTTGGAACCTCCAAGGATGGCTCCCCAGGCTTAGCGCCCAAGACCGGGGCCCCTTCCACCATCACATAGGAAGGCGCGCTCGGTGCCCACCTCGGGTCGGGCTCGGGGCTTCCGTCTGCGAAGCTACCGGCCTGACCAGTGAGACAAGAGAGGCATCCAGGCACAACCTTGAGGTGTGTTCTGGCGCGGATCTGCCCAAGCCAGGAGCATGGTGCGAGGTGCAGAGCTCGCGAGAATTCGTCACCAGATCGACCGTGGAGCTTCGGGAGGCACATGCCACACGGGATGGGAGCTGCCCTACACCGACAAGTGCATCCGCCATCGTCGGTCCAGCCAACAAGCCGCACATTTGCGTCAGCACGCTCGTGACACGTATCCATCGTATCTATAATTTGTGATTGTTTCATGCCAATACTACAACTTTCATATACTTTTGGCAACTTTTTATACTATTTTGGGACTAACATATTGATCTAGTGCCCAATGCCAGTTCTTGTTTGTTGCATTTTTTTTGTTTCGCAAAAATCCATATCAAACAAAGTCCAAACACGATAAAAACTTACAGATATTTTTTTTGGAATACATGTCATTTTTGGGAAAAAGAATCAATGCGAGACGATGCCCAAGGAGGTCACAAGCCTGCCAGGCGTGACCTACCCCCTAGCAGCGCCCTAGGACCTTGTGGCCACACGTTAAGTCAGTTGGGCTTCTACTTTTTCCACAAGGAAGATCTTTTTATAATAAAAATCCCCTCAAAATTTCAGCCTGATCGGAGTTACGGATCTCCGGATATTTAAGAAATTGGAAAGGCCAGAATCTAAGAGCGCAGAAACAAAAGGAAAAAGAGAGAGAGATCCAATCTCGGAGGGGCTTTCGCCCCTCCGGTGCCATGGAGGCAATGGACCGGAGGGGAAACCTTCTCCCATATAGGGGGAAGGTCAAGTAATAAGAAGAAGGAGGGGGATCTGTCCCCCTCTCTCCCGGTGGCGCTGGAACGCTGTCGGGGCCATCATCGTGATGGCGATCTACTCCAACTACTCCGCTGGAAAGAGACTAAGCTTGGGGATGCCAGAGGCACCCCAAGGTAATATTCAAGGACTCCCAAGAAACTAAGCTTGGGGATGCCCCATAAGGCATCCCCTCTTTGTTCTAACAACCATCTGTAATTCTACTTGGAGCTATATTTTTATTCGTCACATGATATGCATAAATCTTGGAGCATTGTGTAATTTTTATTTTTATTTTAATAATGCACCATGATGGTATGAGAAAGTACTTGGTTGATTTATATAAGGCTCTTTACGCCTCACTTATATATTTTGAGTATGGCTTTATAGAATGCTTCATGTGCTTCACTTATATCATTTGAAGTTTGGATTGCCTGTTTCACTACACATAGAAAAGCGCCATTTATAGAATGCTCTTTCGATTCACTTATATTTTTTAGAGTGTGGGAATATCTTTTATAGAAAGAATTAAACTCTCATGCTTCACTTATATTTATTTAGAGATTTAATAGGACTTTGTCATTCACATGGTTAGTCATAAAATCCTACATAAAACTTGTAGATCACTGAATATGATGTGTTTGATTCCTTGCAATAGTTTTGCGATATAAAGATGGTGACATTAGAGTCATGCTAGTGAGTAATTGTGGATTGTTAGAAATGCTTGTGTAAAGGTTTGTGATTCCCTTAGCATGCACGTATGGTGAACTGTTATGTAAGGAAGTCGGAGCATGATTTGTTTATGGATTGTCAACCTTTGTGTGAGGGTCGGGAGCACGCGATGGTTAACTCCTACCAACCTCTGCCCTAGGAGAATGCGAGTAATACTTTGCTTCGATGACTAATAGACTTTTGTAATAAGTATGTGAGTTATTTATGACTAATGTGAGTCCATGTATTATACGCACTCTCACCCTTCCACCTTTGCTAGCCTTTCTAGTACCGCGCAACTTTCGCCAGCGCATTAAACCCACCACATATCCTACCCCAAAACAGCCACCATACCTACCTATTATGACATTTCCATAGCTGTTCCGAGATATATTGTCATGCAACATCCACCGTTCAGTTTATTATGGCACACACCATCATTTTTCATATTGCTTTGCATGATTGTAAGATAGCTAGTGTGATGTTTTCATGGCTTGTCCGTTTTTATGTCATTTGCTATGCTAGATCATTGGACATCCCGGTACACCGCTGGAGACATTCATATAGATTTATGTTTTGTTCTAGATATCGAGTTGTAATTCTTGAGTTGTAAGTAAATAAAAGTGTGATGACCATCATTATTAGAGCATTGTCCCATGTGAGGAAAGGATGATGGAAGCTATGATTCCCTCACAAGTTGGGATGAGACTCCGGACTTTATGAAAAAAAGAGGCCACGAAGCCCAAAAAAAAGAGGCCTTAGATGCCCTCCAAAAATTCTAAATAATAAAAAATAAAATAAAGCAAGAAAAGAGAGGAGGGACAATGCTACTATCCTTTTCCACACTTGTGCTTCAAAGTAGCACCATGATCTTCATGATATAGAGTCTCCTATTTTGTCACTTTCATATACTAGTGGGAATTTTTCATTATATAACTTGGCTTGTATATTCCAATGATGGGCTTACTCAAATTTCCCTTGGTCTTCATGAGCAAGCAAGTTGGATACACGCCCACTTAGTTTCTTTTTGAGCTTTCATACACTTATAACTCTAGTGCATCCGTTGCATGGCAATCCCTACTCACTCACATTAATATCTATTAATGGGCATCTCCATAGCCCGTTGATAGGCCTAGTTGATGTGAGACTATCTTCTCCTTTTTCTTCACAACCTCCACCATATTCTATTCCACCTATAGTGCTACATTCATGGCTCACACTCATGTATTGCGTGAGAGTTGAAAAAGTTTGAGAACATAAAAGGTGTGAAACAATTGCTTGACTTGTCATCGGGGTTGTGTATGATATAAATACTTTGTGTGGGGAAGATCGAGTATAGCCAGACCAATATGATATTGTAGGGATAAGTTTCTTTTGCCATTATATTCTACAACTTTCATATACTTTTGGCAACTTTTTATAGTATTTTTGGGACTAACATATTGATCTAGTGGCCAGTGCCAGTTCTTGTTTGTTGCATGTTTTTTGTTTCGTAGAAAATCCATACCAAACGAAGTCCAAACGCGATAAAATCTTACGACAATTTTTTGGAATATATGTGATTTTTGGGAAAAATAATCAACGCGAGACGATGGCCGAGGAGGTCACAAGCCTGCCAGGTGTGGCCTACCCCCTGGCCACGCTCTGGGCCCTTGTAGCCACCCTTAAGTCAGTTGGAGCTCTCCTTTTGCCGAAAGGAACATATTTTTATAATAAAAATCCCCTCAAAATTTCAGCCCTAATGGAGTTACGGATCTCCGAATATTTAAGAAATGGTGAAAGGCTAGAATTTGAGAGCACAGAAATAGAAGGAAACGAAGAGAGAGATCCAATCTCAGAGGGGCTCTCGCCCCTACACCGCCATGGAAGCCATGGACTAGAGGGTAAACCCTTCTCCCATCTAGGGGGAAGGTCAAGGAATAAGAACAAGAATGGGGCTCTCTCCCCCTCGGTGGCGTCGGAACGCCGCTGGGGCCATCATCGTGACGACGATCTACTCCAACAACTCCGTCATCTTCACCAACACCTCCATCACCTTCCCCCATCTATCTACAATGGTCCAGTCTCCTGCATCCCGCTGTACCCTCTACTTTAACATGGTGCTTTTTTGCTTCATATTATTATCCAATGATGTGTTGCCATCCTATGATGTATGAGTAGATTTTTTGTTGTCTTATGGGTTGATTGATGATCATGATTGGTTTGAGTTGCATGTTTTATTATTGGTGCTATCCTATGGTGCTCTCCGTGTCTCGAAAGCGTGGGGGATCCTCGCTGTAGGGTGTAGCAATGTGTTCATGATTTGCCTATGGTGGGTTGCGTGAGTGACAGAAGCATAAACCCGAGTAGGTGGGTTATTGCATATGGGAGTAAAGAGGACTTGATACCTTATAATGCTATGGTTGGGTTTTACCTTAATGATCTTTAGTAGTTGCAGATGCTTGGTAGAGTTCCAATCATAAGAGCATATGATCCAAGTAGAGAAAGTATGTTAGCTTATGCGTCTCCCTCATATAAAATTGCAATAATGATGACTGGTCTTGTTATTGATTGCCTAGGGACAATGCCGCAACTCCTATCACCACTTTTCCACACTCGTTAAACTAACTTAATTGTTACTTTATCTTAGCAGCCCCTAGTTTTTATGTACATGCCCTTTATTATCTTTAAAACATATCTTGTTACACCTGCAAAGTACTTCTAGTTTCATACTTGTTCAAGGTAAAGCGAACGTTAAGCGTGCATAGAGTTGTATCGGTGGTCGATAGAACTTGAGGGAATATTTGTTCTACCTTTAGCTCCTTGTTGGGTTCGTCACTCTTACTTATCAAGAAAGGCTACAATTGATCCCCTACAGTTGTAGGTTATTAGCTCGCGATTAACCGGGCCACGTCCCAGGGCGTCTTCTGGCTAGCGTGTGCCAACCGCGGTGGGGTCTACCCGTGCAACTACGTCCGCATGCCCTTCTTCTTGGAGAACTCAGGCGCCACGTGCGAGCGCCTTGCCCAGGACATGCTGGTGCCGTATCGAGCAAGCCGCAGCAAGGAGTTGGAGGAGACGCCCGCACCGAGCAGGGGTCCCGAGCCCCCGGAGGCAACGGGCTCATGAGGATCCCGTTCGTGGAGACGCAAGGCCAGGCTATGTCGATCGCTTCGGTTCTTCAGCGGCATGGGCACCAGGTGATTTTTTGGTTCGTTCCAGGTAACTTTTTGGTTTAATCCGTTTGAGGGTGCCCACCGGGCCGCATTATCCTCCGGCGACGAGGGCACACCCCTGTAGTCGCCCCATTTACGCATATTTTAGTAACCTTCCATGTATGTGATCTATTTCCTAACGTTTCACCTTACTTGCACAACTCTTCACCGACATGAATATTGCAACACCCGGATGATATTGCCTTCGACTGCCTCATGAGAGCACTAGGCATGATGTCTGTGCTCGGGTCCGCCCATGCAGCGTTGATAAATCCAGTGGCCGAGCTCTGTCTAGCGGGCCGGCCCCGTTCACGTCACCTACTGGATTCACTGATGCTTGGCCTTCTCATGTGATGGACCATAGAAACACATTCGACGCAGGTTTCTCAAAATTTACAGGACTCCAGACGTTGCTCTCCACAAGAAGATTTAGGCACAACCCGCCTTTGAGGTAGGGCCCTCGCGAGGCCAAAGCACCCTCCCGAGCGCCCGGATACACCTCCCAGTTCTACCGTGCAAGCCACACATACGAACTTAATGGGTTGTACACACCCCGAGGGCCCAGGAGCCAGGGCCCCTTCATTCCCACGCCCAAGTGTAAGCCCCATGCTCCGTGCTGGCGGATGACATAGTCCACCAATGACTATGCCCATGCAATGTGGAAGCCCTTATGCTCCGCTAGGGATAAAAAATTAAGGGTGCCCCCGTGGCCGCATCCAACCTTAGGAGGGCTCCTTGCGGCTCCGTGTTGCTGCATTCCCCTGGGATGTGCGTGTGAGGGGGCTGCTACTGGGCCAAGCCTGGTACATGCCACCTTCCCAGGTCCACAAAACCTGGTCTTCACGTGCCCCTCTCAGGAAAACTTGGCGAGGAAAGGTATGGGAGCCACTCGTACGTCAAGGGGGACTCCTGAGCATCGCAACTCAGGAGCCTCACTGGCCCTATAGCCCCTCACCCCTTGGAACTTCTTGGTGATCCGGATGACCCAACGGCGGGTGATGTATGTGCGGGGCCGGGCCCTACCGATGCAGAGCTCAAAAGTGCTCAAAATCTCTAAGGAGGACGCAAGAGCTCGTCTGTCAAGGGGGACTCCTGAGCATCGCGACTCAGGAGCCTCACTGGCCCTATAGCCCCTCACCCCTTGGATCCGTCCTGGTGATCCGGACGGCCCAACGACGACTGAGGTATGCGCAGAGCCGGGCACTGCTGATGCAGAACTCACGGTGTTCAAATCCTTCAAATCAACTCCATCTTCACCATGTTCCCTTCATGAGGACTGCTCGTATGTCAAGGGGGACTATTGAGCATCGCGACTCAGGAGCCTCACTGACCCTATAGCCCCTCACCCCTTGGAACCGTCCTGGTGATCCGGACGGCCCAACAACGGCCGAGGTATGCATGGGACCGGGCCGTGCCGATGCAGAGCATCACAACAAGCAAGAAGGAACCAAGGCGAAGAAAGCAACCACACAATCCAACAGTTATTACAAGCCTTGAGTGTTTCTGAAATGCAAACAAGTCTAGCACCTCTACGAGACTCAGTGAACATTAAAGGAAGGACACAAGGAGGAGGAATCAGGCAGAACCTTCGCCGCCACTCATCTCAGCCGCCAGGAACTCGTCATTGATGTCGCTGACATCATATTCTTTGCCGATAACCCTTGCACCTTCTAGAGGCGGAGTAACGATGACGCAGGTGAGCTCCTTCATCAACGCTTCTACGACGCCATTCACGGCCTCTGCCTCGGTGATGCGAACCCCGAGATCGACCGGGCGGATCAGGGAGTTGAAGTCAAACCCTGGCTCGTGAAGGTGGGTGGCTGAAGACGCGTGTCGCGGCATTGGAGAAGAGGTCGCGATACTCACCTTCCAAGATCGTCTCCACCTTGACAACGAGACCCTCTAGTGCCTCGGCAAGCTTTGAAGAGTCCCGCGAAGCCACTCTCTGGAGCCACCAGGGGCTCCATGAACCTGTCCCGGCAGAGGGAACAGAGCAATTGGCGAAGCTGGAGCTCAACGGAGGGGAGGGCGCTAAGCTCCGCAACCCTTTCCTCCTTAGCCGCGACAAGGAATTTCTCCCTGGTGTAGAGCCAAACCTCCTTTGTAGCAACTTCCTCAGCCTGTGTGTCCAGATGCTTGCGCTCCATGGCTTGGGTGGCCGTCGCCTCGGCGATCTCTGCCTTGAAGGTATTCAGGTCTTCTTCTTGCTGGCACAACTATTCCGCAAGTGTGAGCTTCTCCTTGTGGAGAACCTTTAGGCAGGCCTCCGCCTCTTCACAGCGCCGGAGGAGTCGCTTGGGGGATCACAGGAGACGCCCCCGGGGAGGCTGGAGCACGAGGAGCAAGAGGCTCCGAAGGCTGCGCCACTACCACGGGTAAGGTGGATACAGACGGATCGGCGGGCAGCTGGCCCTCGGGGGCTAGCTCCCCTGACAACGGCGTCGATGCCCCCCGAGGGCAGGAGCAACCACGTCAACGGGATTGGGGGCTCAGGCGGCTCCACGGAAGCGGCCAGGAGGGTTGCCTTGTGAGCCCCCACACCCACGGTGTCAGGCGCCTTGCCAAGCGACGACAAGGTAACAACAGTGGGTGGCGCATCGAAAATCACACTCGGCTTGACGCCCTCTTTCTTCTTCCTCATCTTCGACACGACGACATTCGTGGGTACCAAGCAAAGGAGGGATCATCAGCGCGTGAGCTACCGACAAGCGGCCAAGGTTAGGCAGGACTACTTACTCTTCAACACTGACCCACTTCCTCTTCCTCTCCACCTCGACAACAGCGGGTGCATCCACACCTTTCTCTGCGAGGGCACCGCCGCGTGGGGAGGCAAGGCCACTATCCAGAAGGAGAGCGGCCGAAGGAGCCGCTCCGGCCCCGGACCAATCCGCCATGCCCGCGAGCTGCGATTCGGGCGGGGCGAGGCGGGCGCTTCGACCGCCTTGCTGGCAGAATCAAGACCCACCAGAGGAGGCTCCGTCCCGTGCTTCCTAGGGTCACCAGGAACATAGACTGTGTGGCACGAGGGGCCGGTCTAGGCCCCCTGAGAACCTTGGTGGGACACGGAGAACCTGCAACTGGAGCTTCACTGACATCGTCGTCGTCCTCAAGGTCACGCAAGAGCATGCTCTGAGATGGGGGAGATGCCTCCGCCATGTCGTCATCTGTGGTCTTCTCCGAATCCTCCTCCCCAATGGTGTCGCCAGAGGACAACATCACCGAGGAGCCAAGGCCCTCAGCTGGGGAGACTCCCAGTTCATTGAAGACATGCATCACGGCGACCAGATCGGCTCCATCGTCGCGGCAGTACAACGGGGCACAGTCGTTGGGAAAATCTCTGGGGTCGCCGTTGAGTAGGATGTTTACAACTCTGCTCAGCTCCGGAAGGACATGGGAGAAGACTGAAGCCTAAGGTCATCACCACTACCCCAGTACTTCCACAAGCGTCTCGAATGCGACTGGAGGGGTGCCAGGCGCTGCTTCAAGAACTCCTTCACTATAATCCCCCCAGTCAGCTTGTTGGCGCTAATGTCGCGAGTAATCTGCTCCAAGACAGACCTAGCCCTAGGGTTGGACAGATTCACGGAGCCCCATGAAGGGATCTTCTCCGGCAGCCCCTTCGGCAGATCAAAGCGGGGGTTGGTGCCCTTGAGATCCATGTAGACCCAGCGGTGCCGGAAGTTCTTGACCTTCTTCCCGGCCTTTAAGAGCATGTTACCGCTCTGGACCGCAATGAAGGAGACACACACCAACCGCTGAGCGCTGTCGTGCACACGCAAGCTGAAGAAGTGGTGGAAGAGGGCCACCAAAGGCTTTAGGCCAACGAAGACCTCACAGTAGAAGGCGAAGACGGACAAGAGTAGATTGGAGTTCGGCTGGATGTGATGGGCTTGGATCCTGTAGTGGTCAAGGACGGCGGTGAAGAACTTGGAGAAAGGCAGGACAAGCCCAGCAAAGACGCTATGGAGAAAGAAAGGATAGGCCGACCTGGATGAGGGCCACTTCTCCGAGGAGCCGCCTCATATCAAGGTCCACCCTGACCCGTTGGTCGCATCCACAATCAATGGAAGCGCTAGGGAGAGGTCTCCGTCCTTGGCTATGGTGGACTCCGAGAGCGTCGGTGAGATGGGAATGGAGGCTGAGCTCTGGTCCTTTGGCTTCAACTTGCTGGCGGGAGCCATCGGGAAGTTTGCAGAGCCGACACGACAGAGAGGAGGATGGAGCAACGCCGGGATCTGGAGAGTTTTCTGCTAAGGCCGGGGATCTGGAAGGCATAGCAACTGTGTGAAAGAGGAAAGCAATAATGGCTCGATACTGGAATTCAAGTTATTGTCGATTTGAGCGGTGGCCGAAGAGGCATTTGATACACGACACCGACCGCATGACCCGTGCCAGTCCTGACCCGCAGGCGTTTGGGACCCGCGGCACTTCAGGATGCCCTCAACGGCTTTGCCCGGAAGCCGGCCCGGGCGCACCTTGGGCCTAGGGGCTACTATTAGCATTCTGGGAACTGGGTACCCAGACTTTCCTGCTTGCAGCCCAGGGCATGGCCCACTTCATCAGCCAAACACGGCCTGCCGAGACACACTTAAGACAAGGCCCTCAGGAAGACCGGAACTCGCGAGGGAATCACCATCAAGACCAGCAAGGACATGCCTCCTCGGGCGCCCTCTGGAGCGGCAGGGATCTCTATGCAACGCTTAGCCTCAAGAGGTCGAGGATGATGCAAGGAAGGACAGTCGGGCGCTAGCGCACCAGACGGATAGTTTCTCCTTTGGTGCAAAGGGGGGCGAGGAAAAATGCGGTTTCCCAAAGCGTCCACCCAAGGTTTCCATTCCGGTGCGATGGGACCTTGAGCACGAGGCCGGCAGGAAGGATGTCATCGCTGAACCCACCTCTGCATCATCGACAACTACTTTGTAGGTGAAGACCACCTTTCATCAGGATAAGGATGTACTCCTGCGCCCCTTCGAATTTGGCCATTGTTGGATCCCTTCCTTCCATTGCGATAAGGGAAGAGAATCTATGTCACTATAAACAGAGGATAGGTTGCACCGTAGAGAGACACAAGAAAACAAAGAGGCAACTGAAGAGAGGCAACACCATCAGATCCCTCTCGTGAGGAAAAGAACCACTGTACTAATTCATCCACCTACCTCCTCGTGAGGAAATCCATGAAGCAGGAGTAGGGTATGACGCTTTGCAGCGGCCCAAACCTAGGTAAATCATCGTGTGCATTTGCTTCCACATCATCATGCGAGTTCATCGTAGAAATCATCAAGCAACAACCTAGGTAGGGCGAGGGTGCAGGGGATCTTTGCACACGCCCCCATGTTCGAACTTCTTAGGGTTTTGCGGAGCCTAGAATCCGACAGAGGCCTCCTTCGGTCCCGTTTCCTCTCAACATGACCATCTCTCTACCGCTAATGCGATCCCCTCATTCTCCCGTGCATTTCCACCAAGGAACCATCCCCGATGACCTCCCCTAAAGCTGCTCCGCCGCCCTTCTTCATCACCGACAAACCCTACCACTATGCTGACCGAGTCCTGTACCATCCGAATGGCGGCTCAACCCTGAGCATGCCAGTGGCCTCCGTTCGCTTCTGCATGCCACATAGCCTCTGGTGAGCCCCATCGACCTCTTCTGGCTTGAGGAAGGAGATGGAAAGTGCACCCCGCTTGTCATCCTGTCCCTGGTCTCCCGCCTCTCTCTATCTCACTAACAGACCGGCTCCACCATTCATGTCCAAATGTGCGTGGGCGCGCGCGTTGCGCCTTGCGTGGGCTAGCTTTGCTAGCTGGGCCGGCTCGGCCAGCTGCTTCTGGCCCAGTGGCACAGTGCCACTTTTACCTTTTATTTTTCTAGCACTTCTCAAAATTTCCACATATTCAAATATGTCCCCAAATCCTAATATTCTTCCACCGAAAATCTTCTAATATTATGTAGCCTTTAATGATGCCACTTGTGCAGTTTTTGAAAATAGTTTTATATATTGGTCTTATTTAAAACCTTCTTTTGATTATTCAAGACCACTGTAAAAATAGTTTTTACAACCTTTTACACTTCAAAACAAGAAACTAGTATTTTTTGTATTTTTAGTTTTCAACTCTAGTATTTAGAAAAAGTGGTTTGACATTTTTGTGAGTGATTTATTTTCCCTGGTTTGAGCTATTTCCTTATTATACCCTGTTACTTTGCGCGATAGATCACGTTCTTGACTAGGAAGTTGAAATAGAAGATTTTGAAGACACCGAGGAATTTGTTGAGCCAGGCGAGCAACCCTTTGACCTTGCCTAAGAAACTATTTCATGCATGTCATATAGCACCTGATGTTTTGATGAATTGATCATGATGATATGGTTGCCACTTTGGTGGATGCCTCTTAATTCCTCGTTGATACTTGCATTGTGCATGACCCTACCTCCTTATGAGGGTTATGCGGGTAGGAGAAGTTAGGTTGCTATGTAGATGCTACGCAAAAAGGAATGGGGATATGCATGGTGATGGAAACAAAAGTTTTTTTCAATGACTTTTCAAAAAACCCATCGGGTGCCACTAATGTCCAAGGGAGATGATGTTGACACTTGAGAAACAAGTGGTGTACCGAGGCAACTTGAGTGTGTGTTTTCAAAAATGGATTATATTTACGATTTCTTGACTGCCCCAACACTTCATGTACGACTACGATACCCCTTATGGGACAGGGATTTGTTGATTACTTTGGTTGATACCAGTAGAGGTCCTGCATTACTAGTGGCGGGAGTGACATGGTCACTACTGAGATGAGGCCGTGCCGGAAAGGAAGATCGTGGGCTCTTTTTACACACACTAAGCACACTGTTGTGTGCCCTCGTGGATGATACTTGTGATGTACATCACGAGGGATGGCACCAACGAGTGGACTACTTGTTAGTATCATCAGGGGAAAGGCATTGTTCGGGTACTAACCTTGGGTATGAACAATACCGCAAGTCGTGGCTTGGCACGGAAGTTTCCCGAGTCTCGTGGGTAAAGTGTGCAACCTCTGCCGAGTGTAAAACTATTCGAATAGCCGTGCCCATGGCCAAGGACAATTGGGTGGTGCAGCTTAAACAACGTCCGGTGTTTTATTAAACTGGTGTGTGTGTGTGTTGGCGACAAACAACATACATGACTTAAGTCACGTGACTTGACATATTGATTGAGCATGATCCTCAGACCTTCATTACATTAATATATGTAACTTGTTCATTTGGATATCTACAACCTATTGATGCATGCTTATACAAATTAATTGATCATGTCATTGCACTCAAAATTAGATTTCTGCAAACTTACCTACTTAGTTCTCTATCATCCATTGTCACACCTTGTTCCAAAATACAGGTTGCTTGCGAGTACATTCAAAGTACTCATTGGCTTTCCACTCGTTATTTAATTGTCCAAGCATGCAAGAGCAAGAATGTGGTGAAGAGTTTGTTGGTGACAAACATGCGAACTAGGATGCTTCCTAGTCAGAATGAATGTAGGGTTAAGGTAGATGGCATGGGTTCACGCTTTCAGTCAATATTCCGCTGCTAGTTATGTTTGGTGTTTGGCCTTCATGGCCCTGTCTTTGTAAGACTTGACCTTGATGGTCTTTATTTGTGTAATACGATATGTATGGATGTAAGAATCTTGTGATACTGCTTCTGTGTTTAGTGAGCATTTATCTCTAGGTTCACTATACACGTGCATTTGGTGATCATGACTTATGAGTTGGGGTCCCCACAGAGCTGGTATCAGAGCCATCCTGACTCTAGGAAGCCTTAGTTAGTATGGACGTTAGTTAGGATAATGCAAAAAACTATTCCTAGTTGCTAATCACAACAATTTCTATACTTCTCTTCTCGTCTAGTCTATTTCAACCCTTACTGACTCGGTTGGGGAACGTTGCATGGGAAACAAAAAAATTCCTACGCACACGCAAGATCTATCCATGGAGATGCATAGCTACGAGAGGGGAGTGTATCTACATACCCTTGTAGATCTCTAACTAGAAGCTTATATAACGCGGTTGATGTAGTTGTACTCTTCACGCCCCTTGGGTCATTGGTCAAGGGGGAGAAAGGAAATCCCTCATTTCCTGCCCCACCGATTACTATCCCCCCTTTTTAGGGATCTTGATCTTATCCTTTTGGGATATGATCCTATTCCTTTTAAGGGGATCTTGATGCGCCTAGACCAGGGCTGTGGGGACTTACCCCACTACCCACATGCATGTGGGTCCCCATGCAGGTGGGCCCCATGCCGGAACCTTCTAAAACCTTCCTGGTACAATACCAAAAAATCTCGGACATTTTACGGAACCTTGAATATCACTTCCCATATATAAATCTTTACCCCCAGACCATTCCAGAGCTCCTCATGACATCCGCGATCTCATCCGGGACTTCGAACAACATTCTGTCACCAATGTACATATCCCAATAATACTCTAGCGTCACCGAATGTTAAGCATGCGGACCCTACGGGTTTGAGAATCATGTAGAAATGACCGAAACAACTCTCCGGTCAATAAACAAATGCGGGACCTGGATGACCATTTTTGTTCCTACATATTCCACAAAGATCTTTATCAGTCGAACCGTGATGCCAAGGATTCAATCAATCCCGTATGCAGTTCCCTTTGTCCAGCGGTATGTTACTTGCCCGAGATTTGATCGTTGGTATCTCCATACCTAGTTCCATCTCGTTAACGACAAGTCTCTTTACTCATTTCGTAATACAAGATCCCGTGACTAACTCCTTAGTCAAATTTCTTGCAAGCTTCTTGTGATGTTGTATTATTGAGAGGGTCCAGAGATACCTCTCTGTCATATGGAGTGACAAATCCCAGTCTCGATTCAAGCCGACCCAACGGACACCCTCTAAGATACCTGTAGAGCACCTTTGTAGTCACCGAGTTACGTCGGATATTTGATACATACAAGGCATTCCTATGGTGTCAGGGAGTTGCGTGATCTCATGGTCGTTGGAACATATACTTGAGATGGATAAATTAGTAGGAATAAACTAACGCAATCATATGCTATGCTTATGGTTGGGTCGTGTCCATCACATCATTCTCGTAATGATGTGATCCCGTTATCAAATGAAAACTCAAATCTATGGCCACGAAACCTTGACCATCTAGAGGCTCACTAGGGACATAGTTCTTGTCTATATATCCAGACATGTATTTGAGTTTTCGGTTAATACAATTCTAGCATGGATAATAAATGATTATCATGAACAAGGAAATGTAATAATAACCAATTTATTATTGCCTCTACGACATATTTCCAACAGTCTCCCACTTGCACTAGAGTCAATAATCTAGCCCACATCACCATGTGATTTACATTGTAATGAATCTAACTACCGTAGAGTTCTTCTATTAATCATGTTTTGCTTGTGGAAGAGGTTTAGTCAACGGGTCCACAACATTCAGATCCGGGTGTACTTTGCAAATGTTTATGTCCTCCTCCTTGATGTAATCACTGATGGAATTGAAATGGCGCTTTATGTGTCCGGTCCTTTTGTGAAACCTGGGATCCTTGGCTGGAGCAATGGCGCCAGTGGTGTCACAGAAGAGGGTCATTTGGTCCAGTGCACTGGGCACAACTCCAAGATCCGTCATGAACTTCTTCATCCAGACATCTTCCTTCACTGCTTTCGAAGCAACAATGTATTCTTCTTCACATGTAGAATCTACCACCATGCTTTGCTTGGAACCGCACCAGCTTATCACTCTACAATTCAGAACTAATACATATCTGGTTTGAGACTTAGAGTCATCTGGATATCTTTGAAAGCTTGCATCGACATAACTCTTTACGACGAGCTCTTGATCACCTCCATGAAGGAGAAACATGTCCTTATTCCTTTTCAGGAACTTAAGGATATTCTTGAACGTTGTCCAATGTTCCATTCCTAGATCACTTTGAAACCTCCCTGCCATACATTTGGCAAGGCTGACATCTATCTTGTGCACAACATCACATACATGATATAGCCTATAACTGAAGCATAGTGGATGACACTCATGTTTTCTCTATCCTCTATAGTCGTCGGGCATTGAGTTTTACTCAACTTCACACCTTGTAAGAAAGGCAAGAACCCCTTCCTGGACTGATCCATTTTGAATTTCTTCAAAACCTTATCAAGATATGTGCTTTGTGAAGTCCTATTAAGCGTCTCGATCTATCTCTGTTGATCTTAATGCCTAATATGTGTGCAGCTTCTCCAAGGTCTTTCATTGAAAAACTCTTACTCAAATAAATCCTCATGCTTTCTAGAAGTTCTATATTATTTCCAATCAGCAATATGTCATCCACATATAATATTAGAAACGCTATAGAGCTCCCACTCACTTTGTTGTAAATACAAGCTTCTCCATAAACTTGTATAAACCCAAACATTTTGATCTCCTCATCAAAGCAAAGATTCCAACTCTGAGATGCCTGCACCAGTCCATAAATGGATCGCTGGAGCTTGGACACTTTGTTAGCATTTTGAGGATCGACAAAACCTTCTGGTTGCATCATATACAACTCTTTATTAAGGAAACCATTAAGGAACTCTGTTTTCACATCCATCTGCCAGATCTCGTAACCGAAAAATGCAGCTATTGCTAACCTGATCCTCACGGGCTTAATCATCACTATGGGAGAGAAACTCTCATCATAGTCAACTCCTTGAACTTGTGAAAACCCTTTTGCAACAAGTCAAGCTTTATAGACCATGACATTACCGCCCGCGTCCGTCTTTTCCTTAAAGATCCATTTATTTTGTATAGCCTTACGATCAAATGGTAAGTCCTCCAAAGTCCACACTTTGTTCTCATACAAGGATCCTATCTCAGATTTCATGGCCTCTAGAAATTTGTTTGAATCCGGGCCCACCATTGCTTCTTCATTGCTCGTAGGTTCACTGTTGTCCAACAACATGACCTCCAAGACATGATTGTCATACCACTCGGGGGTGATACAAGTCCTTGTCGACCTACGAGGTTTGGTAGTAACTTGATCCGAAGCTTCATGATCATCATCATTTGCTTCCTCTTCACTTGGTGTAGGCGCCATAGAAACATCTTTCTACGTCATGCTACTATCCAACTTAAGTGATAGTTCAAGAACTTCATCAAGTTCTACTTTCCTCCCATTCAATTCGTTCCTGAGAAACTCTTTCTAGAGAAAGGACCTGTTTTAGAAACAAACACTTTGCCCTTGGATCTGAGATAGAAGGTATCCTATGAATATGCACTTGTTCGCTTTGGGTTTGAGCTTATCAGGTTGAAGCCTTTTCACATAAGTGTTGCAACCCCAAACTTTAAGAAATGAAAACTTAGGTTTCTTTCAAAACCATAATTCGTACGATGTCATCTCAATGGACTTTGATGGTGCCCCATTTAAAGTGAATGCGACTGTCTCTAATGCATAACCCCAAAATTATAGTGGCAGATAAGTGCGATACTTTATAGATCGGACCATATCCAATAGACTATGACTACAATGCTCAGACACACCATTACGCTATGGTGTTCCAGGTGGCGTAAGCTGTGAAATGATTCTACACTTTTTCAAATGCTTGACAAACTCATAACTCAGGTATTCTCCACCACGATCAAATCATAGAAATTTAATCTTCTTGTTATGATGATTCTCTACTTCACTCTAAAATTGTTTGAACTTTTCAAACGTTCCATACTTGTGTTTCATTAATTAATATACAAATGTCTTCCCAAATCATCAGTGAAGGTAAGAAAATAATGA
The DNA here is from genome assembly GCA_022496015.1 of Hordeum marinum. NCBI lineage: Eukaryota > Viridiplantae > Streptophyta > Magnoliopsida > Poales > Poaceae > Hordeum > Hordeum marinum. The sequence goes on from CM039678.1 coordinate 271,612,288, forward strand.
TATCCACCACGCGCTTCAACACTCATCGGACCGCACACATCAGTATGTATGATTTCCAAAAAATCACTTACCCGCTTCATTGTACCATAGGATGGCGTTTTAGTTATCTTGCCTAAGAGGCATGGTTCGCATGTATCAAGCGACTAAAAATTGAGTGAATCCAAAAGTCCATCAGCATGGAGCTTCTTCATGCGTTTTACACCAATATGACCTAAGCCGTAGTGCCACAAGAAAGTGGTACTGTCATTATTAACTTTGCATCTTTTGCCATTAATGTTACAAATGTGTCTATCACTACTATTGAGATTCAACAAGAATAAACCATTCACATTGGGTGCATGACCATGAAAGATGTTACTGATATAAATAGAACAACCATTGTTCTCTGATTTAAATGAGTAACCGTCTAGCAATACACAAGATCCAGATATAATGTTCATGCTCAACGTAGGCACCAAATAAAAATTATTTAGGTTTACTACTAATCCCGATGGTAATTGAAGTGCGAGCGTGCCGATGGAAATCACATCAACCTTGGAACCTTTTCCGACGCGCATCATCACTTCATCCCTCGCCAGCCTCTGTTTATTCCGTAGTTCCTGTTTCGAGTTACAAATATGAGCAACCGAACCGGTATCAAATACCCATGCACTACTATGAGAGCTAGTGAGGTACACATCAATAAAATGTATATCAAATACACATTTGTTGACATTGCCGGCCTTCTTTCAGCCAGGTACTTGGGGAATTCCACTTCTAGTGGCTAGTCCCCTTGCAATAGAATGACTCAGTCTCAGGCTTGGGTCCTGCCTTGGGTTTCTTCACGGGAGTGGCAACTGGCTTGCCACCCTTCTTAAAGGTTCCATTCTTTCCCGTGCCTTTCTTAAAACTAGTGGTTCTATTCACCATCAACACTTGATGATCCTTTTTCATTTCCACTTCCGTGACATTCAACATCGCGAAGACAGACTTGTCCGTCCCTTGCATATTATAGTTAATCACGAAGCCTTTGTAGCTTGGTGGTAGTGACTAGAGAATTCTGTCAGTGATCATTTTGGGTAGAAGTGTAACTCTCAAATCGTTCAAACGACTATAGTACCCAGATATTCTGAGCAGGTGCTCACTGACAGAACCATTCTCTTCCATCTTGTAGGTGAAGAACTTATCAGAGGTCTTATACCTCTTGATCCATGCATTTGCTTGAAATATTAGCTTCAACTCCTAGAATATCTCATATGCTCCATGGCGTTCAAAACACTTTTGAAGTCTCGTTTCTAAGCCATACAACATGGCGCACTGAACTATTGAGTAGTCATCAAAACGCACCTGCAAGATGTTCAAAACTTCTGCAGGCGACACTAGAGGGTGTGGCGGACCAAGCGATGCATCAAGGATATAATACTTTCGTGAAGCCATGAGGATAATCCTTAGATTAGGGACCCAGTCCGCATAATTACTTCCATCATCTTTCAGCTTAGCTTTCTCTAGGAACGCATTAAAATTCAGGGGAGCTACTGCGCGAGCCATTTAGCTACGACATAATTTGCAAAGACAACTTAGACTATGTTCATGATAACGAGTTCAATTAATTACTTAAGAACTCCCACTCAAATCAACATCCCTCAGGTTGTTTAAGTGTGACATGATCCAATTCCACCAACCCAAGTCCGATCATCATGAGAGATGAGGTGGTTTCAATGGTGAACATCTCCATGTTGATCATATCGACTATATGACTCTTGTTCAACCTTTCGGTCTCCTGTATTCCAAGGCCATGTCTATACATGCTAGGCTCGTCAAGTTTAACCCAAGTGTTCTGCATGTGCAAAACTGGCTTACACCCGTTGTATGCGAACGTAGAGTCTATCACACCCAAGATGCTATCCTATCCTTATTTTGGCTCAAGCGCCTCGATAGGGTTAGAAGCACATCTCGTCGTTTTGCAAGAATGAATATCATTAAAAGTACATGTACAGAAGATACGAGTATACGGAATTGGCTTACACTCGCCACAAGCTACATCAATATCACATCAATACAACAACATATTCAAACATCATACATAAGAGCAGGGTCCGACTACGGACGAAAAAATGATAAAATGACATGCATCCTTGCTATCCCAGGCGGCCGCCTGGAACCCATCCTAGATCGATGATGATGAAGAAGAACTCCAAATCAAGCAAGCATCGCGCTCACATCAAAGCATCGCATTACCTGTACCAGCAACTGTTGTTGTAGTAATTTGTGAGCCAAAGGGACTCAACAATCTCATTTCCAAGGGTATCAAGACTAGCAAAGCTTAATGGATGATATATGGTTAAGTGGTGAGGCTGTAGGAAGCAACTAAGCATTTGTTTGAGCGGCTAACTTAAGAATATAGAAAGTAAGGTGGGTGGACTACGCATAACGGACGTGAACTAGTAATGATCACTAAGTGATCCTGAACACCTACTTATGTCAAACATAACCCCACCATGTTCTCTCTCGGATAAGGACTCACGAGAACAGATGATCATGGTTACACACACGGTTGGTGTATTTTATTTGAGTTTACTTCAAGTTTGCTAAGACCGGGTGTTAAAAAAAGTTTCCAAGTTGCCACATAATCGCAGGCACAACTTTCCGAAAGATTTAACCCTGCAGGCGTGCTCCAACTCATCCATCACAAATTAACCAGGCGCCGCGTTGGAAAACCTCAACCGTGGAATCACCCACAGTATTTGCGGAATCCCGATGGAAAATCTCAACTTCGAGATAGATCGAAGTGTCGTCGAAATCCCATGCACAAGACATTCGAGAAAGGTGAAAACAAATCTGGCAAAGCCGCCCGGCATACCGACAAAACCCGATAAGAGCCGCGTATCTCGTTCTTAGGGTATGACCGTATGGGCAAGGCGCCGGGTTGGCTGAGACCCCGGGTGACCAGTGGGCGCCGGACATCACCTGGTTTGGACCAACACTCATGAGGAGCACTGACCCGGGTTGCTGATTAAAGATCCGCAGGTGCCGGCGGGTGCCTATGCAATTTTATTAGTTATTAGGCAAATGGTAAAACCAATGTTGGGCCTTTCTAGACGAGTTTTATCCTAAAACAAAAATCAAGGGGGTCCCCATAACAACCCTGAGCATTTTAGGAGTGCTCAATATGGAACATAACACCGGTACACAAGTCACTATGGCAGCAAAAGTGAAACAAAACACCGAGCAAAAGGCCAAGCTTTCCACCTTTTACCAAGTATATATGTGCATTAAATTAAATAGCAATAATATTGTGATATCAAAAATGTCCATGTTGACACATGGAAGCAATTGCACCTGCAGCTAGAAACGCTATAAAAAGGGCTGAGCAAGCGGTAACATAGCCAACCAAAGGTTTGCTGGGATGTGGAGGGGCTAGAGGCTTATCATGGAAATGTTGGGAGGTTCGACACACAAGTGGTAGGCAGCGAGACATAATGATAAAAGTGGGACAACTAACATAGCAATGATAGTAGTGGTATCCAGGGGAATGTGTCATCTTGCGTGAGATCCTGCTTGGAAGAAGAACGAGTCCATGAAGTAGACGAACAAATCCTCACACTCCGAACGCTTTTGGAACTCTATCGAGAAGAAGCAATCCGGAACAAACAGTTAACACATGATAAACACCACAACATGTGAATGACATGATGCACAATCAAATATGAGGCATGTTATGCATGACATGGTAAAGCACAACAATCAACTCCTACACATTAAGTGAAGCTCAATATGCCATGAGTTGCATATTGATGGAACTCCACATTGAATTATATAGTTCATTCCCGATTAGGTACACGATAATATTAAATGTTGTTAAACATGGCAAGAGGTGTAGCATAAATAAACTACTCTATCTAGGCATCTTAAATGAGGTCAGAAACAACTTATAGTATTTCCAAAACGACCCCATCTGTTAATTTCGAAATTGCTCCAGATCTGAACTAATCATATTTTAGATTTGTTAAACATCAAAAATAAAGTGCACCATGCGATTCCACACATCATTCTAGTCGATTTACATATATGGAACATTTAAAACCAAGCTACGGTCTAAAAGTTATGACACACACAAGTTGAATATGATATGAATGCAAAATGCATGAAAATGACAAGCACAAACACTCATACAAGGTTTAGTGCAAATCTGTCCAACACAGCAACATGGCATTTTGCACGCATGAAAATAACAAGCTACAGAGGTCTAAAATGCACAACAAATACATGGGGCAGTATCTTACATGATGCACAAAGTTATATAACAGGAGCAAGTTGTTTAGGATCATGGATCACTAGGAAATAAGGTCACAAGATAGCTACTTGAAAACAGTTTCATTCTTAGTGAAAATAGCTGGTTTTTAAGCAGAGCAGTTTTTATCATGAAGGCATATTGACAGTAGTAAAACTATAAGCTATAGGGCATATTATGGCATGAAATTTAACTGCATGCTAGAGGACATTATAAACTACAAATAACTCCATTGCACCAACCTCAAAGGGGTTCTAGATCGCTAGTAAAACACATGCCAAGACAACACCAAAATATTACAGATTCCAGACTTGGAAATATTTTGGACCCTCAAAACAGTAGTATTTTATAGCATGTTGGCAACAAGAAAATAACACCTAAAAATACATTACCATGTCAAGAAAAATGACAAGGGGCAAGTGCAGATGTCAAAGGGCATATCTCATGTACAAAAATAATTCATATGATGCCTATATTTAATCACTCGAAAATGAAAAAGGGCATCATCTCCAAAATAACATGCATACAAACTTATTCAAATGACAAAACTAAATGCACAGATAAATTCTATGGATTTTTACCCCGAAAACATATATAATATGAGGGTTTTATTATAAAACAAATGACACCACATATATGCGAGATTAGGAGATAACCCGTTTTTGTCAAGTTATTCATGCAAATTACATGCAACCAACACATGAAATATTCTTAGCATGCATGAAACTATGATATAATTAATCTACACATCTTACATATATTCTTTGATTAACTTGAATGCACGCTTAAACATTTATGCGCAATGCAAATCATGAAAAATATGCAGAATAACAGAAAATGACATGTTAAACATATTTATCACAGCGAAAGAAGGATATTGTGAATCTACACAAAATTCTACATGTTTTACATATATAAATTATCTCGATACTATGCTTGGTCAATTACTTATGAGCATTTTAAAAACATGCATTTTTCTATAATACAAAACGTTAGTGGGACAAATCTGTTGGCGTGGGATGACTATATGACGCCTATGGGTATTGGATAGCAGGGTCGGGGGTAGTCACCCATGGGCCACCTAGCCGGTCGGTGTGGAGGTGTGCTGGTCGAGGCGGACTGGCGGGTTAGGCGCGGCCCACCCAGCGAGGAGGTGCGGGCGCTGGGTTCGCCTCCCTCCCGTGCTTAGCATGAGCAGGAGGCATGGCGGCGGCTCGCTCGATCTTCGGCGAGGAGGATCGACGATGATCATGGAGGACGGGGATGAGCAGATCGGGTCGGTCCAAACCGGATCCGGTGGTTGGAGGTGTCGGCGATGCTTTGGCAACGACTGGTTCTCCTAGCACCTCGGGGCTCCATGACTTCCAGGCTCGGGCAGAGAGAAGGACATGGAGGTTAGGGAGGACGAAGAAGGAGGGCAGGGAGGAAATGGGGCACGGGGGTCTGATCTGGTGGTCGCCGATGATGGTGGCTCCCTGGCCGGCGGATGGAGGCCAGGACCAGAGGATCGAGGGCCTCCCCTCGATCTCCTGTGGGCGCTAGGGAGCCACGGGAGCCAGGCGGGCAAGCGCTGCGGGCGGCGGCGCAGGTTCGGGTTCGGGCGGGCCACCAGATGCGCTTCGGGGCCCACGGCACTGGAGGTGGGAGGCTGGCTGTGCCAAGTGGTGGCTGGGGTTAGGAGAGGTGTGGATTTCGAGGCAGGTAGGCTAGGCGTGTTTAAATAGGAAATGTGGGGCTAGGTTAGGGGGCTTTGCTCTGTTTCGAGCGCGATCGGACGGCTCCGGTTGCGGGGATAGGTTAAGTGGGATAGGTTGGGCTATGTAGGTTGGGTGGGCTGAGATGAGAGGGAGAATGGTGACCCGTGACATGAGTTTTATAAACCGAAAAAGTCCGATAATTAAACTGCTGACTATACTGCTACGGTCGACCATTCGGGTATCAAACGAACTCAGAATGCGACAAAATTTGGTAGGCGGCCTACCTACAATATAACAAGACTGCATGCCAACTTTTGACCCAATCCGAGGATACTTCATACGCACTTTAAAAGCAATATTTAATTGATGTTGCATGTGTGTGTGTGTGTGGTCGGTCTCGAAACCGTCAATGACATGATCGGAGGGAACCGACAACGAAAAATGGATGCAAGGTTTCGAAAATGAGAGACAACGCTATGCAGATGACGCGAATGATGAAATGATGAATGTGACAACCACATGAATCACACAACAATAATGGAGTTAAAGGGGAATCTTCTGGAGCGTCAGTCCTGGGCTGTTACAACTATCCGCCACTTACAAGAGATCTCGCCCCGAGATCTGAGAACAACAAGGGGAAGAGAAAGAGCAATAGAAAAAGGTAAAACTTAGTTGCTTCTTTGACAAACGCGTGAAACCACATGAACTTGAAGGATTGCAAGACATGAAGAATGACACAAGGGACAAGCAAGAATTCGAAAGAAATTTAGGCAACACTTCGGTAGGAAAGAGATGCAATTCTCGATAAGATAGAAGAACTTGAATAGTGGGCACAACACAACGGTTAACAGATAAGCAAGGAAAAATATGCTCTTAAAACAATGAGATGATGGGTCGAACAATTTTTTTTTACCATTCTTCGAGAACAAAAGAATTGAATCTAGCTCTTTGGAGAGAAAATGGCATATTCTACAATGGTCGAACTGAAAAACAATCTTCTAAAGGAGGATTGAACGGAGTTGCTGGAAAATCAGCAACTAAAGGATAAGCTTGTTGTGGGATTATAGACAACATCTCAAAATAATGAGGTGATGACCAGCCATTGATAAAACAAGGATTGCTTGGGAGCAAAAGAGATGAAAAAATTCACCAAGAAGAGGAGAAGAAAACTTGGATCATTTATGCCACCATGATAGCAACAATCCATAGGAAATGCTTTAGGTGAAATCCAACCCAAGATAACTCCAAGAAGACATGATGGGTTTACTTATCTCATTCTTGACAATTTTCCTTCAAGACTCCTCATAATCAAGAATTGAATAACACCGTCTCAAAAGATAATGGAGAAGGAATTGAACTTGGCAATCCAAGATAAAGAACGCTTGAGCACCTCCAACAAGAATCTTGAAGAACACTTCGAGAAGAATTACATCCTTAACAAACCACCATAAAAACCATCGGGATGAACTCCGGAATGAAAGGATGATAGAAAAGAATTGAAGGTTGCAAAAAGACAAGATTGAGGCCTTGCTATGCTTTAGATGAAGCTTCGTGGAGAGATATTTGAGAAATCTTAGAACTCCAGAAAAGAAAAGCTGAACAACTTAGAATAAAGAATTTGATATCACGAAAAACTCTGGAAGAAGGATTGGGATCACCTTGACCAACAAGAATAATAATTATGTTATGCTTATCCTTCATCAAGTTAAATTGATGATTAGCAACAGATTTCACACACCACTTATTCTTCTTGCAAAGAATTGAAGAGAGAGAGGGAGATCACAAACTTGAAGAAGTCTTTAATGAGAACACCCATAAGAATTCACAAACGAATGAGGATACTATGATTGAACGAAGATACATGGGAACGAAGAGATCATGATCCACCTAATGGAAAACTTCACAAGGCACCAGAATAATTGAGATACGAATGAAGGGACAACAATTGAGAAGAATTTGAGAATGAAAGCTGAAAGCTAAGAATGAGGAATCTTCTGAAATGATGGCCTTCAGAGGATCGAGAAATGAAAACAATTATGAAATTCACCAAATAGATATGGGAGGAATTACTCATGATCGAAACAATTTGAGATGATAGCAACAACCTGAAACCATGACTCTTTGGAAGAGCGAACAACGATTTAAGAGAAACTCTCCTTCGGTCTTCAATGCTGAGAATGATGACAAGAAACAACACCATGAATTACCGAGATACTCCGGAATAACGAATAAAGAATGGTTGACCCAATAATGAAATTAATTTGAAGCGATCTTGGATAATGAATATGACTGATGAAAATCATTCTTATGTTATATTGAGAAGAACTTGAGGACCTCTCCGGGAAGATTTGAAGAGACAGGTAAGATGTTGGGGAAAACCTGTGGGTTATGGGCCCGTACAAAAGAAACCACCATTGAGACAATTGCATAGAAAGAGATATTGCACCAGAAAAATTAAGAACTTGATGAGGTGAGAACCTCGAAATAATTTAAGAGGATATGAATGGAAATGAAAGTCCTCTGAGATATCTTCAGCACCGCGGATAGAATAGAGAGAGACGAAAAACAAGAGATATTTGGACAGAATTTCTGACATGGGGAAGCATTTAGCGATTGAAAAGGATATGAAGAACACCGATATCTTGAATTGAATGCGCTGGGAAGGAAAACGAGAATAAATAAATGATGAATTTGAATCTTGAGAATCTTCACAATGAATCAACGGATACAATACAAAAGAAAAGATAGCGGAAGCATCGATGAAAAGAAATACATTTGGATGAGAATTTAATCTTTGAAGAAAAAGGGCGGGAGGGTAGGGAAAAACAAAGACAACTTAGGACTAATGTGATAGCCCGAGACCGATGTTCCAGAAGATTCCAGAAGATTCCCCTTTTGTTTCCGTTCTCGGCATGTGTTCATCTGGTTGTCGCATTCATCATCGCATCATTCACATCATTTGCATTGCATTGTCACCTGTTTTCAAAAACTTGCATCCGTTCGTAGTTGCCGGTTCTCCCGTTCTTCCCTTTGACGTTCGAGACCAACCACACACGCATGCGCCCGCGGCACCGTTAAATAAAACCGTTTTCAAGCGCGCATAGAAATATTCTCGGATTGGGTCGAAACTTGTCGTGCGGTCTGGTTATGTCGTAGGTAGACCGCGTGTCGATTTTCGTCGCGATCCGAGTTCGTTAGATACACCATCGGCAGTCGTAGCAGTGAGGTCATCGGTTATCGATGGACGTTTATCGCCGTTTTAAATCGTCGTGCCGTGCCGCACTGCTTCCCCCTCTTCCCCTCCTAGCCCATCTACACAGCCACCGTAACCCCCCTCTCCACTTCCGAACGTCGGATCGTCATCCGGCAGTCCGAAAATGGACAGAGCCGTAGCCCTAGCCCGAAACCCTATATATAGCCCCTAACCCACCTCGTTCCACGTGCCAAGCCACAACCTAGCCAGCCCCTCCTTTTCCCTCCTCCAGCCAGGCCCGCCAAGCCCATCAGGAGACCCGGGAAAGCCCATCCGGGCCCAACCGGAGCTTTCCCGGAGCTCCTGCCCGAGCTCCAGTGGTGGCAACCTCGACCCCGTGCTCCCCGCAGCTCCCGTGCCCGCAGCCATGGCCAGCCAATGTCGGACGTCGCCGGAGCCCCGCCAGTCGCCGGACCACCGGACCTGGCCGGCCATCAATCCCTCTCTCCTTCCCTTCCCCTCCTCTCCCTCTCACCTCTCCCCTGGACTATCTTCCCGTAGGTCCCGGTTCCCCCGCGCCGCCCCGTGCCGTGGCCCACCGGTGGGCGCCGCCGCCATGCCCTGCCTCCGCTCCGCTCGGGAGCGAGGAGGACGACGGGCGAGCACCCCCGTTGACCGCCCGATCCAGCTGCGTGGGCCTGCTGTCCCCTCGGCTCAGCCGGCCTCCTCCTGCAAGCCGATGGGCCAGATCCGGCCCAAGTGGCCAGGGTGAGCCAGCCCCCCCTCTCCTCTGTTTTTATTCTCTTTTTTATTTAGTTGCGGTTCTAGACGCCTAATTAATTATCCATGCCTCGTATGTAAATAATTTCAACACGAAAAATGTTTAGAATAAATCGTAGAATATTAATATGCCATTTGCACCTGTGCATAAAATTATTTAACATGTCATATTGCATATTTGCATTTAATTGCATTTTCATAATTAATTAACCGTGCATCAAAATTAATAATATCACGTATTATAAATGTTCATCTCATTTGCACCACATTTTCATGCATGATAAAAATGTTGTCATGTCGGTTGCATTTAATTTTGCATCAATGGTTTGCTTTACCGTGAATAGGCCTAATCCCGCATATTTAATGGTGATTAATTTTCCACAAGAACCTAAGCATATTATATATGTTTTCGGGGTAGAAAAGTACATGTGATTTATCTGTGCATCTAGTTTTACCATTTGAGCATGTTTGTGTGAATGTCATTTATGTTGTGATGCCCTTTTGTCATTTTCGTAGGAAGTAATCCGTGCATGATATGAATTAATTTCCAACATGAAAGTTGCTCTTGGATATGTGTCCTAGCCCATGGACATTTTGCTTGCCTTAGAAAAGCATGTTTAGGTGGTGTATTGTTGTTGTCAACTTGCTATAAAAATCTGTTATTTTAAGGGTCCAAAATATTTCTAAGTCTGGAATCTGTTATATTTTGTTGCTGTCTTGCCATGTGATTTGCTAGTGCTCTAGAACTCTTTTGTGGTAGGTGTAATGGAGTTATTTGTTGTTAATATTGTCCTCTAGCATACTGTAAAGTTTCATTCCATAATATGATTTTTAGCTTATAGTTTCACCACTATCAATATGCCTCCGTGATAAAAAGTGCACTGTCTAAAACTGCTATTTTCACTAAGTCTGAAACTGTTATTAAGTTGCCTTCTTCTGAGCTTCCTACCTAGTGATCCATGCATGTTTTGATTATGATTTGTGAAGATGAAATGAAGTGGATGTTGTATGCTATTGCCCCATGCTAGTTTGTGCATTTTGGAATATTGTAACTTGTTGTTTTCATATGTTCAAAATACTATCTTGCTGTTTTTGGCAGATTTCAACTAAAACTTGTTTCGTTGATTGTGGTTGAACCGTAGCTCCGTTTTGGGCATTCCATATATGAAACTTGCTTAGACTCATGTAGTTTCATAATAACTTGCTGAATTCTTGATTTGAAATGTTTGTGGTGGTTTTTCCCATGCATTTGCATTCATGGCATGTGCATCTTGCGTTGCTCATATCTTTTAGACCGTAGCTCCGTTTGAGATGTTCTATATATGTAAAACGACTAGAATGACGTGTAGAATAATATGGTATGCTTTATTCCGTGGTTTAACAAATATAAAATATGATTAGTTTAGATCTGGACCAAATTCATAATTAACATATGGGATCATTTCGGAAATGCTATAAGTTGTTTCCGGCCTCATTTAAGATACCTAGTCAGTTAGTTTACTTATGCTTCACCTCTTGCCATGTTTAAAATCATTTAATATTGTCGTGTACCTAACGGGAGTGAACTAAATAATTCGAATATGGAGTTCCGTCCATATGCAACTCGTTGCTTATTGAGCTTCACTTAATGTGTAGTATTTGATTGTCGTGAATTGTAATGCCTTGCATTTAAACCAAACATGCATCATATTTGTTGTGCATCATATGATGCAAATGTTGTGGTGTATCTTGTGTTGATTGTTTGTTTCGGATTGCTTCTTCTCGATAGAGTTCCGAAAGCGTTCGGAGTGTGAGGATTCATTTGACTACGTTGGTTCGTCTTCTTCATGGATGCGTTCTTCTTCCGAGTGGGATCTCAGGCAAGATGACACATTTCCCTGGATACCATTACTATCATTGCCATGCTAGTTGTCTCGTCTTTTATCGATGTCTCGCTACCTACCACTTGTTTGATAAGCCTCCCAACATTGCCATGAAAAGCCTCTAACCCCTCTACATCCCAGCAAACCATTGTTTGGCTATGTTACTGCTTGCTCAGCCCTTCTTATAGCATTTCTAGCTGCAGGTGCAATTGCTTCCATGTGTCAACTTGGACATTCTTTTGTCATATCACAATATTGTTGCTATTTAATTTAATGCACATATATACTTGGTAAAGGTGGAAGGCTTGGCCTTTTGCTCGGTATTTTGTTCCACTCTTGCCGCCCTTAGTTACTTGTGAACCGGTGTTATGTTCCAAAAATGAGCGCTCCTAAGATGCTCGGGGTTGTTATGGGGACCCCCTTGATTTTCGGGTTAGAATAAAACTTATCTAGCAAGGCCCAACATTGGTACTACATTTTCCTAATAACTAATGAACTTGCATAGGGTGTAATTACCCCGTGGATAATTAATCAACCCCCGAGCCAGTGCTCCGCATGAGTGTTGGTCCAAACTAGAGCAGCTTATTAACGCTACCCGGGGCAACTCGGTGTTTGGCGTGGTAACCATCGCTCATCCGGTTGTGCCCTAAGAACGAGATATGCGGCTCCTATCGGGATTGTCGTCACATCGGGCGGCCTTGCTGGATTTGTTTTACCTTTCTCGAACGTCTTGAGTGAGGAATTCCGATTATTCTTCGGGCTATCTCGAGGTGTTGGATTTCCTTTGGAATTGGCTAGGAAGATCACGAGATCCGTGGTTGAGGTTATTCCCACCGCGTGTGGTTAATTTGTGATGGATGAGTTGGAGCACCCCTGCAGGGTTAAATCTTTTCGAGAAGCCGTGCCCGCGGTTATGTGCAAAGTTGGATACTTTGTTTAACACCCGGTCATAGCAAACTTGAAGTAAACTCGACTAAAATACACCAACTGTGTGCCTAACCGTGACTGTGTCTTCTCGCGATTCCTTATCCGAGAGAGAACACGGTGGGGTTATGATTGACATAAGTAGGTGTTTAGGATCAGTTAGTGATCATTACTAGTTCACGTCCGTTATGCGTAGACCACCATACTTTAATTTCTGTACTCGTAAGTTAGCCACTCAAATAAATTCTTAGTCGCTCGCTGCAGCCTCACCACTTAACCATACCTTACCCATTAAGCTTTAATAGTCTTGATACCCTTGGAAATGAGATTGCTGAGTCCCTGTGGCTCATAGATTACTACAACAAAGTTGCAGGTACAGGTAATGCGATGAATTGACGTGAGCGTGTTGCTTGATTTGATTTGGATTTCTTCTTCTTCTTCTTCATCAATCTTGGATGGGTTCCAGGCGGCAGCCTCGGATAGCAAGGGTGGATGTCATTTTATTGTTTGATTTCGTCCGTAGTCGGACCCTGCTCTTTTGTATGATGTTTGAGTATATTATATGGATGTGACTCTGATGTAGCTTGTGGCGAGTGTAAGCCAATACCATATACTCATCTCTTCAGTACATGTACTTGTAATGATATCCATTCTTGCAAACGCATCGAGATGCGCTTCTATCCCCTTCGGGGCCCTCGTGCCAAATAAGGATAGGACCGCATCTTGGGCGTGACAAGTTGGTATCAGAGCCTGTACCGACCTAGGAGCCCCCTTGATTGATCGAACTTGGACGAGTCGAGTCTAGGGAAAAACTGTTTTGAGTCTAGTTATATCGGAGAGTAGGTTTCTTTTTACTCCTCTTCCATGCTCTAGTGAGGTATTCGACTTAGGAATTTGTATTCTACTCCTCTTCTCGCTCCAAATTTTTTTTAGGATCAAACAGGTATTTTGGAAACTATATGTTGCCGATGTGATGGATTTCTGTCTTGGTGCCTCCTGTCTGACTTGATTTCTTCCAGGGAGTTGAGCTCGGAGGGATTCTTGACACATCATTATCATTCAGTTTTCTTAGTATCTCAGGACGAAGAATGTTCGAAATTGCTTCAATACTTATCGTGGTGAGATAAGGTCGGAGTCACCCAGCACTAGGGAGGTGTCCGGGATACCACCGTGGTTTAGTATCGTTGTGAGTTCGAGGATTCGAGATTAGACGAGTTTGCAAAATTTCTTGAATTATGGTGTGGAAGGTTGCGGATGTAGTTGCAGCTGATTTCCTAGGGCAGGTTCCTGATTCCGCAACCCGAATCGCATAAATAAGAAAGTTTTCGGAAGTTCTTAGGTGGGAATTCAAGTAGTTACCTAGCATTATCTTTCCAACAAGTGCATAATGGGTATGTATTTATTTCTGGCTTGTTTCGTAAGCCTCATCCTTTGTTTTGTTTTGTATATGGTAATTCAAGTTGCTTTGATGTCAAGCAGTGATTCATATCTTGCTAAGAAGTGTTCTCATATTTCTGAGGGAATGCTAATTCTTGTTCTCAATCAAGTTGTCATATCAATTCTTTTCCTACCGGTGTGCTTCTCTTCAAGTTAATTCTATCCTCTCCAATTTTCCAAGATCGACCTCTTATTCTTTCCCGGAGTTGTCTCATTTGTTCCAAGTTTTCTTTGTTTTCCCGCCCTCCCCCCTTTTTCTTCAATCATTAATTCTCATCCAAATGTATTTTCTATTCATGTAATGCTTCCGTTATCTTTTCTTCTATCTTGTTTTCGGTGATTCTTTGTGAATATTCTCAAGAGTTTCATTTCAAGATCTATCCTCTTATTCCTTGTTCTTGTTGTTATTCTTCTCCGATGATTCTTTATGAAGAAGCTCAATGCTCAAGTTATCATTTGTCAGTATTCATCTTTGTTTCTTTTCCGGTGAATTTAACGCAAGTTCTTGGTGTTCATCATATCATTTTTTTTCATTCTCTATTTGCTCTCCCATGTTGGAATTCTTGATCAAGCCTCTCTGGCTTATTCCCTCTCTATTCTATCTAGAGTGTTGAAGATATCTCAGAAGACATTCTTTTTCATTCTTACCTCTTAAATTATTTCAAGGGTCTCATATCATCAAGTTCTTAATTTGTACCGGTGCATTCTCTCTTTTAATCAATTGTTTCAACGGTGGTTCCTTTTGAGTGGGCCCATAACCCACAGGTCTTTCCCGAGGATCCAACATGACTCTTCTATTATTTCCGGAGATCGCTTCTAAATCATTTTCATGGTTGGCTCAACCTTTCTTATTCATTGTTCCGGAGTGTCTCAGTAATTCATGGTGTTTTTATCATCTTCATTCTCTGCTCAAGTTTGAAGGAGAGTTTCTCTCAAATCGTTGTTCGTTCTTCCAAAGATTTTGAATTCAACTTGTTGTTATCATCTCAATTGTTTTGATCATGAGTTATTTCTACCATATCTATCTGGTGCATTCAGTACTATTCTCATTTCTTCATCCTCCGAAGGCAATCATTTCAGAAGATTTCTTCGTTCTCAGCTTTCAACTTTCGTTATCAAATTCTTCTCAATTGTTGTTCCTTCGCTCGTATCTCAATTATTCCGGTGCCTTGTTCAGTTTCTATTAGGCAAATCTTGATCTCTTCATTCTCATGTGTCCTCGTTTGTTTCTAATTCTTTCCGGTGCCTTGTTGAAGTTTTCTATTAGGTGGATCATGCTCTCTTTGTTCTCATGTTATTTCATTTATTTGTATTATTCTCATTTGTTTCGAAGTCTAACCGGTGTACTCGTGCAAGACTTCTTCGAGTTTGTGATCTATCTCTCTCTCTTCATTCTTTTCAAGAAGAATAAGTGATGTGTGAAATTCGTTGCTTGTCATCAATTAACTTGATGAATGTTAGTCCATCTAGTGCCCCTTAGTGATTTTGGTGTATTGAAGACTTATAGGTCAAGGCACTAATGAGTTTGTGAGTGTACACAAGCTCTATAAGTCGATGAGGAGTTTGATATATTTGGAGATTATCGACCCCTAAAAATGTATGTCTTCAAGTGCAGACTTTGCTGAAGACTTTATGAAGACTTTGGTGAATACTTTGTGAAGACTTTGAAAATGAAGAAGTTGGTGTGACCTTGAAGATATGAATGAGGAATATGAAGTGTGAAGACTTTTGTTTTCGTAGTTTCATTTCCTTTATTTGAGTCATAGGAAACACCATATTGTTAAAGAGGGCCGAGGTAATACTACGGAAAAATTTCCAACTGAGGCTCAACTCCAAAATCCTCAACCCATACAATTCTTCGAGTGAAGCTTTTGGAAATCTCTTACAGTTCACACAAGTTTTTCAGTGACAGAGACGAAGGAATTCTGGTCTCTAAGGATTTCGCCAGTGCGAATTGCCTACAAGTGAGGATAATGATAAGCTAAGGACTTTCATAGTTCGAAGTTCCGACCGTTGCTGTGCTTAGCGCCAGCTGTCCCCAATCGTTCTTATGAAGAAGAGGAAGAATTTGAGGAGGAATCAGAATCTGGTGTCACTAGCCTTGCTCTCGCTACTGCGTTTGTCAGCAAGTCCATCTTCAACAATGAAGAATATGACCACTCCAACGACTCTGACGTCAGCAATGATGATTATGCTCCCACCTATTGCTTTATGGCAAAAGGCTCAAAGGTACACAAACATCATTCCTCATTTGAATCAAGTGAAGGTGAATCTGATGAATATGTGAAACCTAGCTATGCTAAAATTGCCAGTAAGCAACAAAGTGCACTTGAAAAGCTTCAGAAAATGCTAGACAAAAGCGATGATCTGTTAAACCGTGAAGTGGATCGGACCCAAACTCTGTCTGTTGATCTTCAAAGTCTTCAGACAAAGTATGATAACCTTCAGAGTCATCATAACGACCTCTTAGCCGATCATGAGAAGCTTTCATATGAATTTCTTCAAAGAAAGCAAGATCTTGAAAAGCTGAGGGTGTCAAATGAGGATCTCCAAAGGGAAAATGATTCCTTACTGGCTCAACAGATCAGTACGGTTCAGGAAGCATTTGTTCCACCTTGTTTGAAATGCATCGAACGTGAAACTGCTAATTCTTCACCTGAATGTTCAAATGCTTCTATTGCTGCAATTTCTTCAGCTATTCCCATGGTCTTAAATTCCTCATTTGAGGATACCACTCGTATCACTGATGACAATGCAGGGTTGAAGGGATTGTATGTGACAGGCATATACAAAAGTCTCAAAGGGCATCAAACCCTTTGTGATGTCTTCAAGAAGCAGATTCTGAACAGGAACCCTAGGAAAGAGGGTATTGCCTCTGTGAGGAAACTCAACGCTGATGGATCCTACTGGACACCTGAGCAGTACCCCAAAACCACATGGGTTGCTGCAAAAGGATCTCTTGTGGATCCATCCACTTTATCTGGCTTTACTTGTGAAACTTCATATTCCTCTGTTGTGTCACTTGACTCCAATTACAAATTCTTCAAAAATAAGTCAAGTGAAGTATTTGCTAGATATGTTGGAACTAACTGCAGGAACGGTTCTCCTATGAAGAAAATTTGGGTTCCCAAGAGCTACCTACAAAATCTTCAAGTGAATGTCCTCACGACACCACTCATGAAGAATCGAAACCCCAGATCAAATTCCTCATATGGACCAAAGTCCTCACTTGGACCAAATTCCTCAAATGGTGAAAATCATCATTCTCGTGCTAATGCCTCTATTTCACAGGGAAAACCTAAGAGTTATGAATATGTGCATTATTCTTCAAACCATTATGTTCATAAGTCCTCGAAGAATTTCTCTGCTTATTCATTTCAATACTCTAACCCCCGCCCTACGAAACGAAGCGCACTTGCTTCAATGCCTCCCTTCTCACATGGTGCTCACAGAATGATGAATTCTTTGCCACCCCTCCAGATGTTGCTGGTGAAGAAAACAAACTGACATCTTATGCAGGGTCAGGTCTCCAGATGAATTTGAACATCTGTTGAATTTTCTGGAGACCTGAGGAAATGCTTGAAAGGACGCAAGTTAACCATGATGAAATGAATTCTTCATTTCTCACGTCCTCACTCTACTTGCTTACTATCTTGTGTGATGAAATTATGTCTGATGAAATTGATATCATATTCTTCACTCTGAAGCATAGGAGTTCGTAAGTTGTACTAATTCATCTGCAGGATGATACTCTAAAAGCTATTAAGTGGGTTCTCGATAGTGGATGCACAAACCACATGACGGGTGACAAGAATCTACTGATGAATTTGCCACTCTCTCCATCTCCTTTGAAGCATATCACCTACACATACAAAGGAAAAAAGCAAGGTATTGGGCCTTGGTAAGGTTGCTATCTCAAAGGAACAAACCATGGACAAGGTGATGCTTGTTGAATCCCTCGGGTTCAACCTTATGTCTATCTCAATGCTTTGTGATCTTGATATGGTTGTTGTATTTGGAAAATATCGTTGTGTTGTCATCATGGAATCTGACAATTCCAAAGTCTTTGAAGGCTTTAGGAGAGGAGACTTGTATATTGTTGATTTCTCTACAGGTCCTCAACCTGCCACTTGCTTACTTGCAAATTCATCAGAAGGCTGGTTGTGGCATCGACGACTTGGACATGCTGGTATGAGGAATCTACACACACTCGTGAAGAAAAAGCACGTCATTGGCATCGAGGGTGTCAAATTCCTCAAGGACCACCTCTGTGGTGCATGTGAATCTGGGAAGATGACCAGATCCAAGCATCCCTCGAAGACAATCATGACCACTACGCGACCTTTTGAATTGCTTCATATGGATCTCTTTGGTCCCACTCACTACTCCGTACTAACAAATTCTTTAAGTTTGCATGGATTTGTCATTGTTGATGATTACTCTCGTTATACATGGGTGCATATCATTCTATACAACAATGAAGTGCAGGATATCTTCAGACGATTTGCTTCAAGGGCCTCCACCAACTTTGGCGTCAAGATCAAGCATATCAGGAGTGATAATGGGACTGAATTCAAGAACACTAACCTTGATGAATATCTTGATGAACTTGGTATTACTCATGAGTTATCTGCTCCTTACACTCCTCAGCAGAATGGCATCGTGGAGCTCAAGAACAGGACTCGTGTTGAGATGGGTCGAACCATGCTTAACGAATACAAAACCCCTCGTCGCTTCTGGCCTGAAGCAATTGATACTGCATGCCACATCATCAATAGGGTAGATCTTCACAAATTCCTCAAGAAGACTTCATATGAGCTCATGACAGGCAAGAAACCCAATGTAAGTTATCTCAAAGTCTTCGGTGCAAAATGCTAGATCAGAGATCCTCACCATAGTTCTAAGTTTGCACCGAAGCACATGAAGGTTTTATGCTTGGTTATGGAAAGGAGTCGCACACCTACAAAGTCTTCAACACCTACCATCACAAGGTGGTTGAAACTGTAGATGTGCGGTTCGATGAAACTAATGGCTCACAAAGAGAGCACCTGCCTTCTGTGTTAGATGAACAATCTCCTGAGGAATCCATCAAGCTGAAGGCAACTGAAGATGTCATACCTACTAAGGAAATCATTCCAACAAATGAAGACTCTCATGCTGATATACCTGAACAAAATGGTGCTGATGAGACTCCTCAGCCTCCTCAACCTGCTCATACAAGAGTAGCAAATGAAGTGCAAATTGACAAAATCATCGATGGCATTAATGCACCAGGTCCTCTCACACGCTCAAAAGATTCACATCTAACTAACTTTTGTGGGCACTTTGCCTTTGTCTCTATCTTAGAGCCCACCAAAGTTGATGAAGCATTCAAGGAGCCCGAATGGATTCAAGCTATGCAAGAGGAATTGCATCAGTTCAAGCTCAACAACGTGTGGGAACTTGTCAAGCGGATAGATCCTCGCAATCATAACATCATAGGTACCAAGTGTATCTACCGCAACAAGCAAGATGAAAATGGTCTTGTGGTGAGGAATAAGGCTCGACTTGTAGCTCAAGGTTGTTAGACTTGAAGCTATTCGCATATTACTGGCTTACGCTAACCACCATAATATCATCTTATATCAAATGGATGTGAAAAGTGCATTCCTCAATGGAAAGCTTGAGGAATAAGTATATGTTGCTCAACCCCCAGGTTTTGAAGATCCTAAGCATCCTGACAAAGTCTTCAGACTAAACAAGGCCCTCTATGGCCTCAAGCAGGCCCCTCGGGCGTGGTACGACACTCTGAAGGAATTCCTCATGAAGAAAGGCTTCAAACCCGATTCACTCGAGCCTACTTTTTTGACGAAATCCTATGACAATGAACTATTCATATGCCAAATATATGTTGATGATATTATCTTCGGAGGTACTGACAAATGTTACAGTGCTGAATTTTGCCTATATGATGAGTGAAGAATATCAATGTCTATGATGGGAGAGTTGAAATTCTTCTTAGGTCTTCAAATTCGTCAGCAAGACAATGGCACCTTCATCTCACAAGAGAAATACCTCAAAGATGTTCTGAGGAAATTCGACATGCAAGATTGCAAAGGCGTCAAAACTTGAATGCCTTCAAAAGGCCATCTCTGCAGTCATGAAAATGGTAAATATTTCGATCAGAAGGTATACCGCTCCATGATTGGCTCCTTGTTGTACCTATGTGCATCTAGGCCTGATATAATGCTAAGTGTCTGCATGTGTACTCAATTCCAAGCAACACCAAAGGAATCACACCATAAGGTTGTGAAACACATTCTTTGATACTTAGCTCACACACCAACACTTGGATTGTGGTATCCCAAGGGCTCAAATCTTCACCTCGTCGGATACTCTGATGCTGACTATGCTGGAGATCGCGTGGATCGCAAGTCAACCTCAGGCACATGTCATTTCCTCGGACGATCCTTAGTATGTTGGTCCTCGGAGAAGCAGAATTCACTCTCTACTGCAGAAGCTGAGTACATGGCTGCTGGCTCATGTTGTGCTCAGTTACAATGGATGAAGCAAACCCTCAAGGACTATGGCCTCAAGATGAAGAATGTGCCTCTTTACTGCGACAACGAGAGTGCCATCAAGATTGTGTACAACCTTGTTCAGCACTCCAAGACCAAGCACATCCAGATTCATCATCACTTTCTTCGAGATCATGTACTCAAGGGCAACATCTCCATCAATCACATTCCTACTGAAGAACAACTGGCCGATATCTTCACAAAGCCCTTGGATGAAAAGAGATTTTACAAGTTGCGGTGTGAGCTAAATATCTTAGAATCTTCCAATGTTCTTTGATGAAGAACACACATCCTAACACGTATGCAAAATTGATCACTTAGATGTGCAACACACGAAGTAATGCTTTTTCTTCAAACAATGAAGAATAACTCTCTAAGTGTGAAGAAATTAATGAAGAATTTGATTCTCAGAACTCTACGACAATTATAAGCGGTGTCTGAAATCCTCATTCTTATACGGTGGGTTACACCACCAACCAAAAGTTGAAGTTCTTCAAAATTGAGCACTGCTGCAAATTCTTCAAATTATCAAATTCCTCAAGTCTTCAAATTCATCAACTTTTCAAATTCTTCAAAACTTTTCAGACTTATATTCTTCATTGAATATATATATATATATATATATATATATATTTGGGTTTTTTTAATGTCCTCAACAACATTCACTTATTTCTAATTCTTCAAGTTGATTTTCATCTAAGTGAATGTGATCGGACCCTTTCCCCGTCTATGCTAAACTCAACCCAGTCTGTTCACAAATTCCTAATATGCATTCTACTTTGGAACTTGTTCAAAGTCTTCACTGTGTCCTTGAGAGCTGAAGAATTTGCGAACGAAAACTTCGAAATCTTCACTACCAAAATTTTCGGCGGTTGCCGCTCAAACTGTTCCAATTCCCGCCCTAGATAACCCACGATCCTCCACAATCTTCACTACCCAGATCATGGGTGACACCTGTCACGTGGAGAGAAAGGGTCAGGGGCAATCCTGTCCAAAATCTTCGGGAGGATCAGTTTTCACTTCCTCTATAAATGCCCCCTTCACATCTACTGTGCTCGGTTACTCCGTATCTCATCTCTCTCCCGAGCTCCAACCAACCGCCGCCGGTGAGGAAGAGCTTCGCTGCCTCAACCTCGTCGTCGCCATACTCGCATCGGCCGTGGAAATCTTCATCCCGGCACCGCTGTAGCTGTCTCCTTCTGCCAAGCTAGCGTGTGGGAGATCTGAACGAACGGACTTCCTCATTTCATCTCTGTGTTTGTCGTGATCATCGCCCCTGTTTGATCCTCAACTACAACTACTATTCCTCAATTGGTGTTTATATGTTATAAATCAAATACACAAGCACCTTACATCTCCTCATACTTGATACTTGACGATTTTCCCTAAGTAATGACTTTCTTCAAGATTCCACAATTGTGCGAATTCTCAAATTTGCACAACTCTGGAACCTAAGGCTAAGAACACTTAGTAAAATTCCTCAAGACATCCATGGTCAAATTCCTCACAGCTATCTCTCTTAAAATTTCTGAGAACGCATATGACCTCTTCAAATTCTTCGCACCTATACTGTATTCACATGTACAACATGTTCGCTGATGAATCACTAGGTTCTCATCAACTTAACTCATTTGCAGCGCTACTTGAAGAAAAACTATGTACCTCTTCAGAATCTTCAAGAGTTCATATTCCTCAAGTGAAGAAAATGTCTGATGGAAAGAAACCTCAGAAAGGAGGGAAAAAGCCAAATGTGCACACTGCATTTGAGATCCCTGAGGATCTGTATGATGAATATTGCACACCTGACGAAGAAACTCGTGGAAAGGAGACGACCAAGCAGAGGAAGATCCGTCTGCGAAAGATTGAGAGGAGACGGGCCAAAGAATGGATAGAATATCGTTATGTAACTCGAAAATACCTGATGAAATTCGCTGTGAAACCACCTTGCAGTAGGACTCCTCATGCTCCTAACCAAATTGCTGATCCTTCTAGCCTCAAAACTGGTGAGGACTTTCCTGCCATGTGGGAAAAGCAACAAGCCAAGTTGGCGAGGAATGCCAAAGGGGTAGTGAAGAAATTCAACGAGGATTCTACTGCTGCTGCCTCTGCCGGAGCTTCTGCTAGTGCTCCGAAGAAGATGGTAAAGAAATTTGCTCTAAAAATTGGCTGTTCAAAATCCTCAGTGCAAATTCCTCAAGGTCAAAGACCTCAGCCCAGAAAACCTTCAGCACCTGGAACTATTGCTGCTCAGTCATCTGCAACAGCCAAAAAGTCCTCAACCCCAGTGCATCTAGCAACATGCAAAAGGACTGAGGGTTTCAAGATAGTTCCGAAGCTCACTGCAATGTCTTCAACCAGTCGCTCTGCACTTAAAATGAAGAAGATAGCTGGACGTGGTCAAAGACCAATCTCTCACACCAGCAAGGCTCTGGTTACAGTCCCCTCAGATTCTTCAGAGGATAATGCTGATGATGCTGATGATGATGCTGATGATGAGGAATTGGTAGAAATCATCAGACAGAGTCAGCACAGGGCTGCTAAAGCAAAGGGTAGCTCTGTTCCTCTCATGCTGGATCCCAAGATGATCCTAAACTTCATTGATATATGGCATGAGGACCCAAGCATTCCACTTTCCTCACTAAATCTGCCTCCTGAAGTGGATAATGTCCTCGCCCACTTCATCTCTGAAGAACAATGGAAAAGAGAGCAAGCTTAGAGAGCTAAGAGGAACAAGACTTGCAAAGAAAAGTTTCTGCTTGAAAATGGGATGAACAAGACTCACAAAGTCTTTGGTTCAACAGAGATATGATGCTGAATGGAAGGGCACCAAGGTCAGACTTGTCAGGGCTGCTCATGCAGTTGTGAAGGATCACAACACTAGGATTGCAGCTTGATCACAACCACAAAAGACTCAGTCTGAAGAAATTGCTCAGACTAAATATGAAATTCCTCAGGCTGCTGATGAAAATGCTCAGCCTGAAGAAACTGCTGAAGAAAGTGCTTTTGCACCAAAAGCAACTCTCAGTGCTGCTGAGGGAACTCAGACCACTGAAGAACATGTCAGGACAACCCCCAATGTTGTGCCTGAAGAATCTGATAGGCCAGCTGAAGAATCCATTATGCCCTAAGAAACGGAACCACCCAGGGCGGCTGCATCAGTCATTCCTGAAGAAACTGCTCCTGCTGAGGAAAATCCTCTCAAAGAAAAGCATCAACTTCTGAAGCCCCTGTGCTGAAGAAGTCGAAAATTTGACAAGTTCCTTAGCTACACCACTTGATGCAACTCCAATTTCCTCCGCACCCGCCTATGCAATTGTGCCAATTGGGGAAGCTTATCACATTCCTCACGAAGAAGAGAATCATTCGGCTGCTTCCTCAGAGCCTCTTGATGAGGAAATTTTCATTGATGACACTGCATCAACTCCCAAGGTATCATCGCCCCAGCTTCTGCTAACTGCTGGTGCTGAAGAAATTAATGAAGAAGTTGACATTGGTGACACTACTCCTGTCATCAATGATGAATATTGGGAATCTACACATCCCAATTCACCAATGGAAACACCTCTGAAGTTGATTCCTCAGTCACCTGCACAGACTGAAGAAATTCCTGAAGACTCTGAACACCTGTACCTTCTAGACCTTGAAGAAATTCCAGCTGCAACAGCTGAGGAACCAACTCTACAAATCACTCAATCTGCTGTTCCTTCCATACCAACGGAGATCAAGGGGCATACACGAACAAATTTTCAACCCAAGCCAAGACTGCCTTTCAAAGGCACTGTTTGTCCCAAATTCCTCAAGAGGAATTTCTTCTCTGGACCTAACCCCTATGACTCTGCAAGGGCTGATCGAAACAGGTTCTGGACTGCAACTCAACTGAATTACTACGCTTCAGTACTCTATGAGAAGAAGAAAGTCTTCGAGAACCATCAGATTCCTCACGTTGACATGGAAAGTCTTCCATCATTTACTCCTGTGCTTCAAGTTCTATATGATGTTGGACTCCTTCCATTTTGTGTTAACATCTGCGATTGGAATGAGGAAATCATTCTTCAATTCTATGCCATGTTGCATATCAGCGGAGATTCCTCAGACATCAACTCTTGGATATTGGACTGGATGACTGGCACAACACCTTTCACTGCTCAAGCCTCTGAATTGCTGCGGTGTTTCCCAGTCGAAATTCCCATAGAAGAAGCTCGCAAGTTTTTTGATGAACCTCCTCTACCGAATCAACTGATGAATGTGCTGATGAAGACATTGCCATCTGGAAAGCCTCAACGCCAAGTATTCTTAGTGAAGGATCTTCTCTATGTGCCTCTCAGAGTCTATCGCATATTGACAAACACACTATGTCCTCAGAAGGGTCACAACTCTGAAGAAGAAGAAGTTGAAGGAATCATGAAGAATATGCTCTTCAACGTCATCCATGGTATTCCCATTAACTTGCATGATTTCTTCAGGAGGAATTTGGCCAGTGCTCCCTGGATTATGAAATTCATCAGGGATAAGTCCTCAGTGCCCTACAAGGCTGATTTCCAGAATCACTTCAGTTTCCTGCCACCCATTGAAGTCATCAAGAGTATAATTTCATCAGTGGAAGGGAAAGGCAAGTCTGTTATTGATGAAGGAACACGTCCCCTGGATGGACAGTTTCGCAAGGATAGGCATATCATAATTCTTATTCTTGTTTCATCCAAGTGATCTCAATCCTTCTTCCGGAGTTGTTCATGATATCAAATTCCTTATCCCAAGTGGTCATCTTTCTTTTCCGGAGTTCCTAGTTTTGCTCAACTATCTTGTCCTGAAGCTTCATCTAATTCATAGCAAGGCCTCAATCTTGTTCTTTTTGCATCCTTCAATTCTTTCTATTATCCTTTCGTTTCCGAGTTCTTTTGGTGGTTCTTCATGGTGGTTCATCAAGATTTCTTTCTTTTTCAATTGTTCTTAAGATTCTTGTTGGATGTGCTGAAGTGTTCTTTATCTTGGATTTCTAAGTTCAATTCCTTCTCCTTGTCTTTGACATGGTGTTATTAAATTCTTGATTACGAGGAGTCTCGCAGGAATTTGTCAAGAATGAGATTAGTAAAACCATCTTATTTTCTCGGAGTTATCTTGGGTTGGATTTCACCTAAACATTTTCCTAAGGAATGTTGCTATCATGGTGTTATCAATGATTCAAGCTTTCTCCTCTTCCTCTTGGTGAAAGAAGTTTTTGCATGTCTTGTTGCTCTCAATCAATCAATTGTTTCTGTGGTGGTAGGGTGTCACCTCATAATTTTGAGATGTTCTCCATAAGTCCATAATAAGCTTGTTCTTTTCGTTGTTGGTGTTCCAACAAGTCCGTTCAATCTCTTCTTCCTCCTAAATAGGCGTTCAAATACAATTGTACTAGGAGTTGTCATTTGCTTCTCCGTTCTTTTCCTTTCAAGGATCTAGCTTCTAGTCTTTTCTCCGGAGTTGTTGCGATGTTGCTCTCTTCAGTTTATTATCTTGCTTTGTTAAGGTCATGATCTTTCTTTTCTTATTCATTTAACTAGAGTGCTGTCAAATCTTTTCATGTTCCTTCCATCTTATGATGTTTTGATGTTATTTCGATCGAAGTTTGGTGCCTTTCTTTCATTTGTTTCCATCATATCTAATTTTTGCCTCTCTTTCCTACCGAAGTGCTGCCGAAATTTTCTGTGAATTCTTGCTTATTCTTCATTCTTCATCTCTTTGCATCCTTCAGGATTCTTCGGTTTCGCTCGTTTGTCAAAGAAGCAACTAACTTTTACCTTTTGCTCCTTCTCTTCCCCTTTTCATTCTAGATCTTCGGACGAGATCCTCGTGTAGTGGAGGAGAGTTGTGACAACCTGAGACCGATGTTCCAGAAGATTCCAGAAGATTCCCCTTTTGTTTCCGTTCTCGGCATGTGTTCATCTGGTTGTCGCATTCATCATCGAATCATTCGCATCATCTACATTGCATCATCACCCATTTTCAAAAACATGCATCCGTTCATAGTTGCCGGTTCTCCCCGTTCTTGCTGTTGCCGTTCGAGACCAACCACACATGCACACGCCCGCGGCACCGTTAAATAAAACTGTTTTCAAGCACGCACAGAAATATTCTCTGATTGGGTCGAAACTTGTCATGTGGTCTTGTTATGTCGTAGGTAGACTGCCTGTCGATTTTCGTCGCGATCCGAGTTCGTTAGATACCCCGTCGGCAGTCGTAGTAGTGAGGTCATCGGTTATCGTCGGACGTTTATCGCCGTTTTAAATCGTCGTGCCGTGCCGCACTGCTTCCCTCTCTTCCCCTCCTAGCCCATCTACACAGCCACCGCACCCCCCCTCTCTGCTTCCGGATGTCGGATCGTCATCCGGCAGTCCGAAAACGGACCGAGCCATAGCCCTAGCCCGAAACCCTATATATAGCCCCTAACCCACCTCGTTTTGCGTGCCAAGCCACAACCTAGCCAGCCCCTCCTTCTCCCTCCTCGAGCCAGGCCCGCCAAGCCCATCAGGAGGCCCGGGAAAGACAATCCGGGCCCAACAGGAGCTCTCCCGGAGCTCCTGCCCGAGCTCCAATGGTGGCAGCCCAGACCCCGTGCTCCCCGCAGCTCCCCTGCCCATAGCCATGGCCAGCCCCCACCGGACGTCGCCGGAGCCCCGCCGGTCACCGTACCGCCAGACCTGGCCGGCCATCTCTCCCTCTCTCCTTCCCTTCTCCTCCTATCCCTCTCACCTCTCCCTGGACTCTCTTCCCGCAGGTCCCGTTCCCCCGTGGCGCCGTGCGCCGTGACCCACCAGTGGGCGCCGCCGCCGTGCCCTGCCTTCGCTCCGCTCGGGAGCGAGGAGGACGACGAGCGAGCCCCCCCATTGACCACCCGATCCAGCTGCGTGGGCCTGCTGTCCCCTCGGCCCAGCCGACCTCCTCCTGCCAGCCGATGGGCCAGATCCGGCCCAAGTGGCCAGGGTAAGCCAGCCCCCCCTCTCCTCTGTTTTTTATTCTCTTTTTTATTTAGTTGCGGTTCTGGACACCTAATTAATTATCCGTGCCTCGTATGGAAATAATTTGAACATGAAAAATGGTTAGAATAAATTGTATAATAATAATATGCCATTTGTACCCATGCATAAAATTCTTTAACATGTCATATTGCATATTTGCATTTAATTGCATTTTCATAATTAATTAACCGTGCATCGAAATTAATAATATCACGTATTAAAAATGTTCATCTCATTTGAACCACATTTTCATGCATGATAAAAATGTTGTCTTGTTGGTTGCATTTAATTTTGCATCAATGGATTACTTTACCGTGAATAGGCCTAATCCCGCATATTTAATTGTGATTAATTTTCCACAAGAACCTAAGCATATTATATATGTTTTCGGGGTAGAAAAGTCCATGTGATTTATCTGTGCATTTAGTTTTGCCATTTGAGCATGTTTGTGTGAATGTCATTTATGCCGTGATGCCCTTTTGTCATTTTCGTAGAAAGTAATCCGTGCATGATATGAATTAATTTCCAACATGAAAGTTGCTCTTGGATATGTGTTCTAGCCCACGAAAATTTTGCTTGCCTTAGAAAAGCATGTTTAGGTGTTGTATTATTGTTGTCAACTTGCTATAAAAATCTGTTATTTTGAGGGTCCAAAATATTTCTAAGTCTGGAATCTGTTATATTTTGTTGCTGTCTTGCCATGTGATTTGCTAGTGATCTAGAACTCTTTTGTGG
Organism: Hordeum marinum; assembly: GCA_022496015.1. Lineage (NCBI taxonomy): Eukaryota > Viridiplantae > Streptophyta > Magnoliopsida > Poales > Poaceae > Hordeum > Hordeum marinum. The sequence continues at coordinate 271,640,738 of CM039678.1, forward strand.
TAGGTGTAATGGAGTTATTTGTTGTTGATATTGTCCTCTAGCATGCTCTTAAGTTTCATGCCATAATATGATTTGTAGCTTATAGTTTCACCGCTGTCAATATGCCTCCGGGATAAAAAGTGCACTGTCTAAAACTGCTATTTTCACTAAGTCTGAAACTGTTATTAAGTTGCCTTCTTGTGAGCTTCCTACCTAGTGATGCATGCATGTTTTGATTATGATTTGTGAATATGAAATGAAGTGGACGTTGTATGCTATTTCTCCATGCTTAGTTTGTGCATTTTGGAATATTGTAACTTGTTGTTTTCATATGTTCAAAATGCTATCTTGCTGTTTTTGGCAGATTTCAACTAAAACTTGTTTCGTTGATTGTGGTTGAACCGTCGCTCCATTTTGGGGATTCCATACATGAAACTTGCTTAGAATATCCTGAGGTTTCATATTAACTTGCTGAATTCATGATTTGAAATGTTTGTGGTGGTTTTTCCCATGAATTTGCATTCATGGCATGTGCATCTTGCATTGCTCATATCTTTTAGACTGTAGCTCCGTTTGAGATGTTCTATATATGTAAAACGACTAGAATGACGTGTAGAATAACATGGTATGACTTATTCTGTGGTTTAACAAATATAAAATATGATTAGTTCAGATCTGGACCAAATTCATAATTAATATATGGGATCATTTCGGAAATGCTATAAGTTGTTTCCGGCCTCATTTAAGATGCCTAGTCAGTTAGTTTACTTATGCTTCACCTCTTGCCATGTTTAACAACATTTAATATTGTTGTGTACCTAACGGGAGTGAACTAAATATTTCGAATGTGAAGTTCCGTCCATATGCAACTCGTTGGATATTGAGCTTCACTTAATGTGTAGTATTTGATTGTCGTGAATTGTCATGCCTTGCATTTAAACCGGACATGCATCATACTTGTTGTTCATAGTATCATGCATATGTTGTGGTATATCTTGTGTTGATTGTTTGTTTCGGATTGCTTCTTCTCGATAGATTTCCGAAAGCGTTCAGAGTGTGAGGATTCGTTTGACTACGTTGGTTCGTCTTCTTCATGGATGCGTTCTTCTTCCGAGCGAGATCTCAGGCAAGATGACACATTTCCTTGGATACCATTACTATCATTGCCATGGTAGTTGTCTCTTCTTTTATCGTTATGTCTCGCTACCTACCACTGGTTTGATAAGCCTCCCAACATTGTCATGAAAAGCCTCTAACCCCTCTACATCCCAGCAAAGCATTGTTTGGCTATGTTACCGCTTGCTCAGCCCTTCATATAGCATTTCTAGCTACAGGTGCCATTACTTCCATGTGTCAACATGGACATTCTTTTGTCATATCTCAATATTGCTGCTATTTAATTTAATGCACATATATACTTGGTAAAGGTGGAAGGCTTGGCATTTTGCTCGGTGTTTTGTTCCACTCTTGCCGCCCTTAGTTACGTGTGAACCGGTGTTATGTTCCAGAAATGAGCGCTCCTAACAATGTTGGGGTTGCTATGGGGACCCCCTTGATTTTCGGGTTAGAATAAAACTTGTCTGGCAAGGCCCAACATTGGTACTACATTTGCCTAATAACTAATGAATTTGCATAGGGAGTAACTACCCCATGGATAATTAATCAACCCCCGGGCCAGTGCTCCGCATGAGTGTTGGTCCAAACCAGAGAAGCTTATTAACGCTACCCGGGGCAACTCGGTGTTTGGCATGGTAACCATCGCTCATCCGGTTGTGCCCTGAGAACGAGATACGCGGCTCCTATCGGGATTGTCGGCACGTTGGGCGGCCTTGCTGGATTTGTTTTACCTTTCTCGAACGTCTTGAGTGAGGAATTCCGATTATTCTTCGGGCTATCTCGAGGTGTTGGATTTCCTTTGGAATTTCCTAGGAAGATCACGAGATCCGTGGTTGAGGTTATTCCCATTGCGTGTGGTTAATTTGTGATGGATGAGTTGGAGCACCCCTGCAGGGTTAAATATTTTCGAGAAGCCATGCCCGCGGTTATGTGGCAAACTTGGATACTTTGTTTAACACCCGGTCATAGAAAACTTGAAGTAAACTCTAATAAAATACACCAACTGTGTACGTAACCGTGACTGTCTCTTCTCGTGAGTCCTTATCCGAGAGAGAACACGGTGGGGTTATGATTGACGTAAGTAGGTATTCAGGATTAGTTAGTGATCATTACTAGTTCACTTCTATTATGCGTAGACCACCATACTTTAATTTCAGTACTCGTAAGTTAGCCACTCAAATAAATGCTTAGTCGCTCACTGCAGCCTCACTACTTAACCATACCTTACCTATTAAGCTTTAATAGTCTTAATACCCTTGGAAATGAGATTGTTGAGTCCCTGTGGCTCACAGATTACTACAACAATAGTTGCAGGTACAGGTAATGCGATGATTTGACGTGAGCGCATTGCTTGATTTGATTTGGAGTTCTTCTTCATCTTCTTCATCAATCTTGCCGGTTCCAGGCAGCAGCCTGGGATAGCAAGGGTGGATGTCATTTTATCGTTTGATTTCGTCCGTAGTCGGACCCTGCTCTTTTGTATGATGTTTGAGTATGTTATTATATGGATGTGACTCTGGTGTAGCTTGTGGCGAGTGTAAGCCAATACCATATACTCATCTCTTCTGTACATGTACTTGTAATGATATCCATTCTTGCAAACGCATCGAGATGCTCTTCTATCCCCTTCGAGGCCCTTGTGCGAAATAAGGATAGGAGCGCATCTTGGGCGTGACAAGTTGGTATCAGAGCCTGTACCGACCTAGGAGCCCCCTTGATTGATCGAACTTGGACGAGTCGAGTCTAGTGAAAAACTGTTTTGAGTCTAGTTATATCGGAGAGTAGGTTTATTTTTACTCCTCTTCCATGCTCTAGTGAGGTATTCGACTTAGGAATTTGGATTCTAATCCTCTTCTCGCTCAAATGTTTTTTAGGATCACGCGGGTATTTTGGAAACTATATGTTGCCGATGTGACGAAGTTCTGTCTTGGTGCCTCCTGTCTGACTTGATTTCTTCCAGGGAGTTGAGCTCCGAGGGATTCTTGACACATCGTTATCATTCAGTTTTCTTAGTATCTCAGGACGAAGAATGTTCGAAATTGCTTCAATACTTATCGTGGTGAGATAAGGTCGGAGTCACCCAGTACTGGGGAGGCATCCGGGGGACCACCATGGTTTAGTATCATTGTGAGTTCGAGGATTCGAGATTAGACGAGTTTGCGAAATTTCTTGAATTATGGTGTGGAAGGTTGCGGATGCAGTTGCAGCTGCTTGCCTAGGGCAGGTTCCTGATTCCGCAACCCGAATCGCATAAACAAGAAAGTTTTTGGAAGTTCTTAGGTCGGAATTCAAGTAGTTACCTAGGATTATCTTTCTAACAACTGCATAATGGGTATGTATTTGTTTCTGGCTTGTTTCGTAAGCCTCATCCTTTGTTTTGTTTTGTATATGGTAATTCAAGTTGCTTCGATGTCAAGCGGTGATTCATATCTTGCTAAGAAGTTTTCTCATATTTCTGAGGGAATGCTAATTCTTGTGCTCAATCAAGTTGTCATATGAATTCTTTTCCTACCAGTGTGCTTCTCTTCAGGTTAATTCTATCCTCTCCAATTTTGCAAGATCGTTCCTCTTATTCTTTCCTGGAGTTGTCTCATCTGTTCCAAGTTTTCTTTGTTTTCCCGCCCTCCCCCCTTTTTCTTCAATCATTAATTCTCATCCAAATGTCGTATTCATCATATCATTTTTTTCATTCTCTATTTGCTCTCCCATGTTGGAATTCTTGATCAAGCCTCTCTGGCTTATTCTCTCTCTATTCTATCTGGAGTGTTGAAGATATCTCAGAAGACATTCTTTTTCATTCTTATCCTCTTAAATTATTTCAAGGGTCTCATATCATCAAGTTCTTAATTTGTACCGGTGCAATCTCTCATTTAATCAATTGTTTCAATGGTGGTTCCTTTTGACTGGGCCCATAACCCACACGTCTTTCCCCAGGATCCTACCTGACTCTTCTATTTTTTTCCGGAGATCGCTTCTAAATCATTTTCATGGTTGGCTCAACCTTTCTTATTCATTGTTCCGGAGTGTCTCAGTAATGCATGGTGTTTTTATCATCTTCATTCTCTGCTCAAGTTTGAAGGAGAGTTTCTCTCAAATCGTTGTTCGTTCTTCCAAAGATTTTGAATTCAACTTGTTGTTATCATCTCAATTGTTTTGATCATGAGTTATTTCTACCATATCTATCTGGTGCATTCAGTACTGTTCTCATTTCTTGATCCTTCGAAGGCAATCATTTCAGAAGATTTCTTCGTTCTCAGCTATCAGCTTTCGTTCTCAAATTCTTCTCAATTGTTGTTCCTTCGATCCTATCTCAATTATTCCGGTGCCTTGTTTAGTTTCTATTAGGCAAATCTTGATCTCTTCATTCTCATGTGTCCTCATTTGTTTCTAATTCTTTCCGGTGCCCTGTTGAAGTTTTCTATTAGGTGGATCATGCTCTCTTCGTTCTCATGTTATTTCATTCATTTGTATTATTCTCGTTTGTTTCGAAGTCTAACTGGTGTTCTAGTGCAAGACTTCTTCGAGTTTGTGATCTCTCTCTCTCTTCATACTTTTCAAGAAGAATAATGGATGTGTGAAATCCATTGCTTGTCATCAATTAACTTGATGAATGTTAGTGCATCTAGTGTCCCTTAGTGATTTTGGTATATTGAAGTCTTATAGGTTAAGGCACTAATGAGTTTGTGAGTGTACACAGGCTCTATAAGTCGATGAGGAGTTTGATATATTCGGAGATTATCGACCCCTAAAAATGTATGTCTTCAAGTGAAGACTTTGTTGAAGACATTCTGAAGACTTTGGTGAAGACGTTGTGAAGACTTTGTAAATGAAGAAGTTGGTGTGACCTTGAAGATATGAATGAGGAATGTGAAGCGTGAAGACTTTTGTTTTCGTAGTTTCATTTCCATTATTTGAGTCATAGGAAACACCGTACTATTAATGGGGGCCGAGGTAATAATAAGGAAAATTTCCAACTCATGCTCAACGCCAAAATCCTCAACCCGTATAATTCTTCGAGTGAAGCTTTTGGAAATCTCCTACGGTTCAGAGAAGTTTTTCAGTGACAGAGACGAAGGTCTTCTAGTGTCTGAGGAAATTGATCTCACTGAGGAGTTAGGATTTCGCCAGTGCGAATTGCCTACAAGTGAGGATCATGATAAGCTGAGGACTTTCATAGTTTGAAGTTCTGACCGTTGCTGTGCTTAGAGCCAGCTGTACCAAATCGTTCTTATCCACATAACGGTCATATGATTGGGGGCATTTATGTCTTATCATGTCATGTTGCACCCTGGCTATAAATAGCTGACCCCCACAACCACTAGCTGGTTGGCTGCTCTGAGAGAGAACTGACACTTGTCATTTGAGAGCAACCCATCCTCTGAGGACTTTGAGAGAAAATCATCAGTGAGGAAAAACCCAAAACCAAACCATAAAACCCATAGTGATCGAGCATCACTGAAGAAATTCGTGTGTGGAACCGATGCTTGTTACCTTTGAGGACTGTGTATCCTCCATACAGTTAGGCGTCATGGTCTAGTGCTCCTGCAGTCAATTGGGGACCACGAAGTGACCTTGGTCTAGAGCATCCAGCAGTAAATTGTGGATCACCGGGTGACCAGTTTATGAGGGTTTTGGATGTCTACCCTGAAGACTTACCACGAGTGTTGGGCGAGGACTGTGTGACCTTTGCTCAAGGAGAATATGGTAAGGACTGTGTGTCCTGGGATTGTGTGTCCTCTGGTTTAAATACTAGGCCAGTCCAAACCAGACGTACGACTGTCACAGCAGTTGGAACTGGGTCATCAAACCATTTTCTTCATCAAGCTACCTGGTTCTATTTCCTCAACCTCCTTATTCCACATAAACCTGTTGATGAAAGTGATTGTTACTGTTTGAAGAATTTGACTGAAGACTTTCGCAAATTCCTCACCTCAAATTCTTCAAATTGCCTTGTTCATCACTGCTTATCCTTATCACGCTACTCATTGTTTGTGCATGTTTCATTTCATCATGATGACTAAGCTGATACTATGCTCCTCATGCACCTGAGTACTTATTCTGCTGCTAGTTATTCATCACATTTCAAATTCCTCAAAGTTGAAATTCCTCAAGTGATGAATTTGTAAAAATCGCCTATTTACCCCCCTCTAGCCCATATAACGCACTTTCAATTGGTATCAGAGCAGGTACTCCCTCGCTCTGTGTGATTTTGGTTTAACCACTTGGAGTTCTAGTTATGTCGACTATAGGTATGATCAAGGTTTCCGTGGGATGTCCTACTTTCGATGGGACAGACTACCCCTTGAATCATCAAAACTAGAGTATCAAATTAAGAACAAGATGCGTATGCACCTTGAAGCTATTGACAACGATCTCTGGTACGTTGTGGAAAATGGTGTGCCCTCTCTCGCTCCCACTCTTACAGCTGCTCATGTGAAGAGATTCAAGCAACTCGATTCTCAAGCAAAGAATATCATATGTGGTCATCTGAGCAAAGGTCAGTATGACAGAGTGAGTGCTTTGGAATCTGCTAAGCTTATCTGGGATAGGCTGTCCAAAGACAATGAAGGTGTTTCCACTCAAGGTGACTCTCGTGTTGATGTTCTTCGCAATCTCTTCAACCGCTTCAAGAGACTTGACAATGAAAATGTTCAGCAAACATTTGATCGCCTCACTCATACATCCAATGAACTTCAAGCACTCGGTGCTACTCATACCACTGACCATGAAGTGGTGACGAAACTGCTACGATCTCTCCATTCGTCATTTGATACTCTAGTTTTGATGATTCAAGAACGTGGAGACTACAAAGCCCTTGATCCTGTTGATATTCTTGAGAGACTCAATACTCATGAATTCCATCAAGCTGAGAAAAGAGACCTCTACGGGCCAAGCTATGGAAGATCTCGTGCTCTGAAGGCAAAAGCAATTTCCTCATCTGAAGAAGAAGATTCTGACAGCAGCCTTGGTGATCCTGAAGAACTAAGTCAGGAACTAGCTATGCTTGTGAGGAAATTCTAGAAGTTCTCAAGACGAGGTGGATTTGGAAAGTCATCAAAAAGTGGCTTGAGGAAATCAGATTCCTCAGAAGATTACAAAAGGAGAACATGTCATCATTGCAAGAAGCCTAGCCACTTTATTCTGATTGTCCTCTCTGGGAAAAAGAGTCAATGAAGAAGAAGAAATACAAAGATGTTAGTTCTGATGACTCAAAGAAAAGGAAGAAATCTTCAAAGTCGTCATCTGCAAAGTCCTCATCTTCAAAGTCCTCAAAGCACAAGAAGAATGGTTCCAGAAAGGCTCGAGCATTCATCGGCAAGGAAATGGATTCTGAGGAAGAATCTGAAGAATATGAAGAAGAGGAAGAATTTGAGGAGGAATCAGAATCTGGTGTCGCTAACCTTGCTCTCGCTACTGCGTTCGTCAGCAAGTCCATCTTCAACAATGAAGAATATGACCACTCCAACGACTCTGACGTCAGCAATCATGATTATGCTCCCACCTATTGCATTATGGCAAAAGGCTCAAAGGTACACTAACAACATTCCTCATCTGAATCAAGTGAAGGTGAATCTGATGAATATGTGAAAACTAGCTATGCTAAAATTGTTAAAATTGCCACTAAGCAACAAAGTGCACTTGAAAAGCTTCAGAAAATGCTAGACAAAAGCGATGATCTGTTAAACCGTGAAGTGATCGGACCCAAACTCTGTCTGTTGATCTTCAAAGTCTTCAGACAAAGTATGATAACCTTCAGAGTCATCATAATGACCTCTTAGCCTATCATGAGAAGCTTTCATATGAATTTCTTCAAAGAATGCAAGATCTTGAAAAGCTGAGGGTGTCAAATGAGGATCTCCAAAGGGAAAATGATTCCTTACTGGCTCAACAGATCAGTACGGCTCAGGAAGAATTTGTTCCACCTTGTTTGAAATGCATCGAACGTGAAACTTCATATTCCTCTGTTGAGTCACTTGACTCCAATTATAGATTCTTCAAAAATAAGCCAAGTGAAGTATTTGCTAGATATGTTGGAACTAACTGCGGGAACGGTTCTCCTATGAAGAAAATCTGGGTTCCCAAGAGCTACCTACAAAATCTTCAAGTGAATGTCCCCACGACACCACTCATGAAGAATCGGAACCCCAGATCAAATTCCTCATATGGACCAAAGTCCTCACTTGGACCAAATTCCTCAAATGGTCAAAATTATCATTCTCATGCTAATGCCTCTGTTTCGCAGGGAAAACCTAAGAGTTATGAATATGTGCATTATTCTTCAAACCATTATGTTCATAAGTCCTCGAAGAATTTCTCTGCTTATTCATTTGAATACTCTAAACCTCGCCCTGCGAAACGAAGCGCACTAGCTTCAGTGCCTCCCTTCTCACATGGTGCTCGCAGAATGATGAATTCTTTGCCACCCCTCCAGATGTGGGTGGTGAAGAAAACAAACTGACATCTTATGCAGGGTCAGGTCTCCAGATGAATTTGAACATCTGTTGAATTTGCTGGAGACCTGAGGAAATGCTTGAAAGGATGCAAGTTAACCATGATGAAATGAATTCTTCATTTCTCATGTCCTAACTCTACTTGCTTACTATCTTGTGTGATGAAATTCTGTCTGATGAAATTGATATCATATTCTTCACTCTGAAGCATACGAGTTCGTAAGTTGTACTAATTCATCTGCAGGATGATACTCTAAAAGCTACTGAGTGGGTTCTCGATAGTGAATGCACAAACCACATGACGGGTGACAAGAATCTACTGATGAATTTGCCACTCACTCCATCTCCTTTGAAGCATATCACCTACGCAGACAAAGGAAAAAGCAAGGTATTGGGACTTGGTAAGGTTGCTATCTCAAAGGACCAAACCATGGACAAGGTGATGCTTGTTGAATCCCTCGGGTTCAACCTTATGTCTATCTCAATGCTTTGTGATCTTGATATGGTTGTCGTATTTGGAAAATATCGTTGTGTTGTCATCATGGAATCTGACAATTCCAAAGTCTTCGAAGGCTTTAGGAGAGGAGACTTGTATATTGTTGATTTCTCTACAGGTCCTCAACCTGCCACTTGCTTACTTGCAAAGTCTTCAGAAGGATGGCTGTGGCATCGACGACTTGGACATGCTGGTATGAGGAATCTGCACACACTCGTGAAGAAAAAGCACATCATTGGCATCGAGGGTGTCAAATTCCTCAAGGACCACCTTTGTGGTGCATGTGGTGCATGTCAAATTCCTGAAGCAATTGATACGGCATGCCACATCATCAACATGGTATATCTTCACAAATTCCTCAAGAAGACTTCATATGAGCTCATGACATGCAAGAAACCCAATGTAAGTTATCTCAGAGTCTTCGGTGCAAAATGCTGGATCAGAGATCCTCACCATAGTTCTAAGTTTGCACCGAAAGCACATGAAGGTTTTATGCTTGGTTATGGAAAGGACTTGCACACCTACAAAGTCTTCAACACCTACCATCACAAGGTGGTTGAAACTGTAGATGTGCGGTTCGATGAAACTAATGGCTCGCAAAGAGAGCACCTGCCTTCTGTGTTAGATGAACAATCTCCTGAGGAATCCATCAAGCTGAAGGCAACTGAAGATGTCATACCCACTGAGGAAATCATTCGAACAAATGAAGACTCATGCTGATATACCTAAAGAAAATGGTGCTGATGAAACTCCTCAGCCTTGTCAACCTGCTCATCCAAGAGTAGCAAATGAAGTGCAGATTGACAAAATCATCGATGACATTAATGCACTAGGTCCTCTCACACGCTCAAAAGCTTCACATCTAACTAACTTTTGTGGGCACTTTGCCTTTGTCTCTATCTTAGAGCCCACCAAAGTTGATGAAGCATTCAAGGAGCCCGAATGGATTCAAGCTATGCAAGAGGAATTGCATCAGTTCAAGCTCAACAACGTGTGGGAACTTCTCAAGCGGCCACATCCTCGCAAGCATAACATCATAGGTACCAAGTGGATCTACCGCAACAAGCAAGATGAAAATGGTCTTGTGGTGAGGAATAAGGCTCGACTTGTAGGTCAAGGCTATACACAGGTTGAGGGAATTGACTTTGATGAAAATTTTGAACCTGTTGCTAGAATTGAAGCTATTCGCATATTACTGGCTTACGCGAACCACCATAATATCATCTTATATCAAATGGATGTGAAAAGTGCATTCCTCAATGGTAAGCTTGAGGAAGAAGTATATGTTGCTCAACCCCCAGGTTTTGAAGATCCTAAGCATCCTCACAAAGTCTTTAGACTAAACAAGTCCCTCTATGGCCTCAAGTAGGCCCATCGGGCGTGGTACGACACTCTAAAGGAATTCCTCATGAAGAAAGGCTTCAAACCCGGTTCACTCGACCCTACTCTTTTCACACAATCCTATGACAATGAACTGTTCATATGCCAAATATATGTTGAAGATATTATCTTTGGATGTACTGACAAATGGTACAGTGATTAATTTGCCTATATGATGAGTGAAGAATATCAAATGTCTATGATGGGAGAGTTGAAATTCTTCTTAGGTCTTCAAATTCGTCAGCAAGACAATTGCATCTTCATCTCACAAGAGAAATACCTCAAAGATGTTCTGAGGAAATTCGATATGCAAGATTGCAAAGGCGTCAAAACTCCAATGCCTTCAAAAGGCCATCTCTGCACTGATGAAATTGGTAAAGATTTAGATCAGAAGGTATACCGCTCCATGATTGGCTCCTTATTGTACCTATGTGCATCTAGGCCTGATATAATGCTAAGTGTCTGCATGTGTGCTCGATTCCAAGCAACACCGAAGGAATCACACCATAAGGCTGTGAAACACATTCTTCGATACTTAGCTCACACACCAACACTTGGATTGTGGTATCCCAAGGTCTCAAATCTTCACCTCATCGGATACTCTGATGCTGACTATGCTGGAGATCGCATGGATCGCAAGTCAACCTCAGGCACATGTCATTTCCTCGAACGATCCTTAGTCTGTTGGTCCTCGAAGAAGCAGAACTACGTTTCACTCTCTACTGCAGAAGCTGAGTACATTGCTTCTGGCTCATGTTGTGCTCAGTTACTATGGATGAAGCAAACCCTCAAGGACTACGGCATCAAGCTGAAGAATGTGCCTCTTTACTGGGACAACGAGAGTGCCATCAGGATTGAATACAACCTTGTTCAGCACTCCAAGACCAAGCACATCCAGATTCTTCATCACTTTCTTCGAGATCATGTACTCAAGGGCGACATCTCCATAAATCACATTCCTACTGAAGAACAACTGGCCGATAACTTCACAAAGCCCTTGGATGAAAAGATATTTTGCAAGTTGCGGTGTGAGCTAAATATCTTAGAATCTTCGAATGTTCTTTGATGAAGAACACACAGCCTAACACGTATGCAAAGTTGATGACTTAGATGTGCAACACATGAAGTAACGTTTTTTCTTCAATCAATGAAGAATAACTCTCTAAGTGTGAAGAAATTAATGAAGAATTTGATTCTCAGAACTCTACGACAATTGTAAGTAGTGTCTGAAATCATCATTCTTATACAGTGGGTTACACCACCAACCAAAAGTTGAAGTTCTTCAAAATTGAGCACTGTTGCAAATTCTTCAAATTATCTAATTCCTCAAATTTGCAAATTCCTCAAGTCTTCAAATTCATCAACTTTTCAAATTCTTCCAAACTTTTGAGACTCATATTCTTCATTGACTATATATATATATATATATATTTGAGTTTTTTTAATGTCCTCAACAACATTCACTTATTGCTAATTCTTCAAGTTGATTTTCATCTAAGTGAATGTGATCGGACCCTTTCCCCGTCTATGCTAAACTCAACCCATTCTGTTCACAAATTCCTCATATGCGTTCTACTTTGAAATTTGTTTAAAGTCTTCATTGTGTCCTTGACAGCTGAAGAATTTGCAAACGAAGACTTTGAAATCTTCACTACCAAAGTTTTCGGCGGTTCCCGCTCAAACTGTTCCGATTCCCGCGCCTAGATAACCCACGATCCTCCACAATCTTCACTACCTAGATCATGGGTGACACCTGTCGCGTGGAGAGCAAGGGTCAAGGGCAATCGTGTCCAAAATGTTTGGGAGGATCAGTTTTCACTTCCTCTATAAATGCCCCCTTCCCATCTACTGTGCTCGGTTACTCCGCATCTCATCTCTCTCCCGAGCTCCAACCAAGCGCCGCCGCTAAAGTCATCATCGCCGGTGAGGAAGAGCTTCGCTGCCTCAACCTCGTCGTCGCCGTACTCGCATCGGCCGCGGAAATCTTCATCCCGCCGCCGTTGTAGTTGTGTCCTTCTGCCAAGCTCGGGTGTGGGAGATCTGAACGAACGAACTTCCTCATTTCATCTTTGTGTTTGTCGTGTTCGTCGCCCCTGTTTGATCCTCAACTACAACTACTATTCCTCAATGGGTGTTTATACATTATAAATCAAATACACAAGCACCTTTCATCTCCTCATACTTGATACTTGACAATTTTCCCTAAGTAATGACTTTCTTCAAGATTCCACAATTGTGCGAATTCTCAAATTTGCACAACTCTGGAATCTAAGGCTAAGAACACTTAGTAAAATTCCTCAAGACATCCATGGTCAAATTCCTCACACCTATCTCTCTTAAAATTTCTGAGAACGCATATGACCTCTTCAAATTCTTCGCACCTATACTCTATTCACAGGTACAACATGTCCGCTGATGAATCACTAGGTTCTCATCAACTTAACTCATTTGCAGCGCTACTTGAAGAAAAACTGTGTACCTCTTTAGAATCTTCAAGAGTTCATATTCCTCAAGTGAAGAAAATGTCTGATGGAAAGAAACCTTAGAAAGGAGGGAAAAAGCCAGATGTGCACACTGCATTTGAGATCCCTGAGGATCTGTATGATGAATATTGCACACCTGACAAAGAAACTCATGGAAAGGAGATGACCAAGCAGAGGAAGATCCGTCTGCAAAAGATTGAGAGGAGACGGGCCAAAGAATGGATAGAATATCGTTATGTAACTCGAAAATACCTGATGAAATTCGCTGTGAAACCACCTTGCAGTAGGACTCCTCATGCTCCTAACCAAATTGCTGATCCTTCTAGCCTCAAAACTGGTGAGGACTTTCCTGCCATGTGGGAAAAGCAACAAGCCAAGTTGGCGAGGAATGCCAAAGGGGTAGTGAAGAAATTCAACGAGGATTCTGCTGCTGCTGCCTCTGCCGGAGCTTCTGCTAGTGCTCCGAAGAAGATGGTAAAGAAATTTGCTCTAAAAATTGGCTGTTCAAAATCCTCAGTGCAAATTCCTCAAGGTCAAAGACCTCAGCCCAGAAAACCTTCAGCACCTGGAACTATTGCTGCTCAGTCATCTGCAACAGCCAAAAAGTCCTCAACCCCAATGCATCTAGCAACATGCAAAAGGACTGAGGGTTTTAGGATAGTTCCGAAGCTCACTACAAGCCCCTCCACTACTAGAAAGTCTTCAACCAGTCCCTCTACACTTAAACTGAAGAAGATAGCTGGACGTGGTCAAAGACCAAGCTCTCACACTAGCACGGCTCTGGTTACAGTCCCCTCAGATTCTTCAAAGGATAATGATGATAATGATGCTGATGCTGATGATGAGGAATTGGCAGAAATCATCAGACAGAGTCAGCACAGGGCTGCTAAAGCAAAGGTTAGCTCTATTCCTCTCATGCTGGATCCCAAGATGATCCTAAACTTCATTGATATATGGCATGAGGACCCAATTACTCTACTTTCCTCACTAAATCTGCCTCCTGAAATGGATCATGTCCTCACCCACTTCATCTCTGAAGAACAATGGAAAAGAGAGCAAGCTCAGAGAGCTAAGAGGAACAAGACTCGCAAAGAAATTTTTCTGTGCGAAAACGTGATGAACAAGACTCGCAAAGTCTTTGGATCAACAAAGATATGATGCTGAATGGAAGGGCACCAAGGTCAGACTTGTCAGGGCTGCTCATGCAGCTGTGAAGGATCACAACACTAGGGTTGCAGCTCGATCACAACCACAAAAGACTCTGTGTGAAGAAATTGCTCAGATTGAATATGAAATTCCTCAGGCTGCTGACGAAAATGCTCAGCCTGAAGAAACTACCGAAGAAAGTGCTTTTGCACCAAAAGCAACTACTAGTGCTTCTGAGGGAACTCAGACCAGTGAAGAACATGTCAGGACAACCCCCAATGTTGTGCCTGAAGAATCTGATAGGCCAGCTGAAGAATCCACTGTGCCTCAAGAAACTGAACCACCCAGGGCGGCTGCATCAGTCGTTCCTGAAGAAACTGCTCCTGCTGAGGAAAATCCTCTCAAAAGAAAAGCATCAACTTCTGAAGCCACTGTGTTGAAGAAGTCGAAAACTTTGACAAGTTCCTCAGCTACACCACTTGATGCAACTCCAATTTCCTTGGCACCAACCTATGTTATTGTGCCAATTGGGGAAGCTTATGACATTGCTCACAAAGAAGAGAATCATTCGGCTACTTCCTCAGAGCCTCTTGATGAGGAAATTGTCATTGATGACACTGCATCAACTCCCAAGGTATCATCGCCCCAGCTTCTGCTAACTGCTGGCGCTGAAGAAATCGATGAAGAAGTTGACATTGGTGACACTACTCCTGTCATCAATGATGAATATTGGGAATCTGCACATCCCAATTCACTAATGGCAACACCTCTGAAGCTGATTCCTTAGTCACCTACACAGACTGAAGAAATACCTGAAGACTCTGAACACTTGTACCTTCCAGACCCTGAAGAAATTCCAGCTGCAACAGCTGAGGAAATTGATGCTCCGGCCACTACTGAGGAACCAGCTCTACAAATCACTCAATCTGCTGTTCCTTCCATGCCAACGGAGATCAAGGGGCGTACACGAACAAATCTTCAACCCAAGCCAAGACTGCCTTTCAAAGGCACTGTTCGTCCCAAATTCCTCAAGAGGAATTTCTTCAATGAACACTCATTCTTCTCTAGACCTAACCCCTATGACTCTGCAAGGTCTGGTCGAAACAGGTTCTGGACTGCAACTCAACTGAATTACTATGCTTCAGTACTCTATGAGAAGAAGAAAGTCTTCGAGAACCATCAGATTCCTCAGGCTAACATGGAAAGTCTTCCATCATTTACTCTTGTGCTTCAAGTTCTATATGATGCTGCACTCCTTCCATTTTGTGTTGACATCTGTGATTGGAATGAGGAAATCATTCTTCAATTCTATGCCATGTTGCATATCAGCGGCGATTCCTCAGACATCAACTCTTGGATATTGGAATGGATGACTGGCACAACACACTTCACTGCTCAAGCCTCTAAATTGCTTCGGTGTCTCCCAGTCCAAATTCCCTCAGAAGAAGCTCGCAAGTTGTTTGATGAACCTCCTCTACCCAATCAACTGATGAATGTGCTGATAAAGACATTGCCATCTGGAAAGCCTCAATGCCAAGTCTTCTTAGTGAAGGATCTGCTCTATGTGCCTCGCACAGTCTATCGCATATTGACAAACACACTATGTCCTCAAAAGACTCACAACTCTGAAGAAGAAGAAGTTGAAGGAATCATGAAGAATATGCTCTTCAATGTCATCCGTGGTATTCCCATTAACTTGCATGATTTCTTCATGAGGACTTTGGCCAGTGCTGTTGTCGCTCGTTTTGAGCAGAAGCCATATGCTCCCTGGATTATGAAATTCATTAGGGATATGTCCTTAGTGCACTACAAGGCTGATTTCTAGAATCACTTCAGTTTCCTGCCACCCATTGAAGTCATCAAGAGTATAATTTCATCAGTTGAAGGGAAATGCAAGTCTATTATTGATGAAGGAACACGTCCCCTGGATGGACAGTTTCGCAAGGCCGCTTCCTTCTCCACAAATGATGACACTGCCACACAAGACTCTGATGCGAAGGCCTCAGCTCCCAAGATGAAATTTCTCATGGGGCGTTAGTCATCACTTTTTCTTCCCTTTTGGTCCTCGATGAAAAAGGGGGAGAAAATTTGAATTAGTCTTAAAGTGGGTCTACATATATATGGGATATTTTTTTTTTAAGTTACAACTCTCGCTCTTCTGAAGTTTTTGGTTATTGACTTGTAAACTTAAGTCCGATGGTGGTCTGACACTCTTGAACTATTTCCTCGCAAGTTTATTTCCTCAAATACCTTAATGCATGCATGCTGAATTTCTTCAGACACCATTTTCCTCACGCATTTCAAATTCTTCATTTCATATATTCAAATGCGTGTATGAATTACAAGATATAGGGGGAGTTCTCCATGTTTTGAACCTGCCATGTGCATTTGCAGCCCAAAGCAAATTCCTCCAATATGCACATCTTTAGGGGGAGCTCTTCTTTATCTTGCAATCAAATTCCTCAAAATATGTACTTTCACTTCATATGTTTATCCCCGTTGAAAACTTAACCTATTTGTCATCAACCACCAAAAAGGGGGAGATTGTTAGTGCATCTAGTGCCCCTTAGTGATTTTGGTGTATTGAAGACTTATTGGTTAAGGCACTAATGAGTTTGTGAGTGTACACAGGCTCTATAAGTCGATGAGGAGTTTGATATATTCGGAGATTATCGACCCCTAAAAATGTATGTCTTCAAGTGAAGACTTTGCTGAAGACTTTGGTGAGGACTTTGTGAAGACTTCAAAAATGAAGAAGTTGGTGTGACCTTGAAGATACGAATGAGGAATATAAAGCGTGATGACTTTTGTTTTCGTAGTTTCATTTCCTTTATTTGAGTCATAGGCAACACCGTACTGTTAAAGGGGGCCGAGGTAATACTAAGGAAAATTTCCAACTGATGCTCAACTCCAAAATCCTCAACCCATACAATTCTTCAAGTGAAGCTTTTGGAAATCTCTTACGGTTCAGACAAGTTTTCTTAGCTTTTCGAAATCTCTTACGGTTCAGACACCGTACTGTCAGTTCTCTCTTCGAGTGATAGAGACGAAGGTCTTCTGGTCTATGAGGAAATTGATGTGACTAAGGAGTTAGGATTTTGCCAGTGCGAATTGCCTACAAGTGAGGATCATGATAAGCTGAGGACTTTCATAGTTTGAAGTTCTGACCGTTGCTGTGCTTAGAGCCAGCTGTCCCAAATCGTTCTTATCCACATAACGATCATATGATTGGGGGCATTTATGTCTTATCATGTCATGTTGCACCCTGGCTATAAATAGCCGACCCCCACAACCACTAGCTGGTTGGCTGCTCTGAGAGAGAACTGACACTTGTCATTTGAGAGCAACCCATCCTCTGAGGACTTTGAGAGAAAATCATTAGTGAGGAAAAACCCACAACCAAACCATAAAACCCATAGTGATTGAGCATCACTGAAGAAATTCCTGTGTGGAACCGATGCTTGTTACCTTTGAGGACTGTGTATCCTCCAGACAGTTAGGCGTCATGGTCTAGTGCTCCTGCAGTCAATTGGGGACCACGAAGTGACCTTGGACTAGAGCATCCAGCAGTAAATTGTGGATCACCGGGTGACCAGTTTATGAGGGTTTTGGATGTCTACCCTGAAGACTTACCACGAGTGTTGGGCGAGGACTGTGTGACCTTTGCTCAAGGAGAATATGGTAAGGACTGTGTGTCCTAGGATTGTGTGTCCTCTGGTTTAAATACTAGGCCACTCCAAACCAGACGTACGACTGTCACAGCAGTTGGAACTGGGTCATCAAACCATTTTCTTCATCAAGCTACCTGGTTCTATTTCCTCAACCTCCTTATTCCACATAAACCTGTTGATGAAAGTGTTTGTTACTGTTTGAAGAATTTGACTGAAGACTTTCGCAAATTCCTCACCTCAAATTCTTCAAATTGCCTTGTTCATCACTGCTTATCCTTATCACGCTACTCATTGTTCGTGCATGTTTCATTTCATCATGATGACTAAGATGATACTATGCTCCTCATGCACCTGAGTACTTATTCTGCTGCTAGTTATTCATCACATTTCAAATTCCTCAAAGTTGAAATTCCACAAGTGATGAATTTGTAAAAATCGCCTATTCACCCCCCTCTAGCCCATATAACGCACTTTCAATGAAGGATAGGCATATCATAATTATTATTCTTGTTTCATCCAAGTGATCTCAATCCTTCTTCCGGAGTTGTTCATGATATCAAATTCCTTATCCCAAGTGGTCATCTTTCTTTTCCGGAGTTCCTAGTTTTGCTCAACTATCTTGTCCTTAAGCTTCATCTAATTCATAGCAAGGCCTCAATCTTGTTCTTTTTGCATCCTTCAATTCTTTCTATTATCCTTTCGTTTCAGAGTTCTTCCGGTGGTTCTTCATGGTGGTTCATCAAGATTTCTTTCTTTTTCAATTGTTCTTAAGATTCTTGTTGGAGGTGCTCAAGTGTTCTTTATCTTGGATTTCTAAGTTCAATTCCTTCTCCTTGTCTTTGAGATGGTGTTATTAAATTCTTGATTACGAGGAGTCTCGCAGGAATTTGTCAAGAATGAGATTAGTAAAACCATCTTATTTTCTCGGAGTTATCTTGGGTTGGATTTCACCTAAAGCATTTTCCTAAGGAATGTTGCTATCATGGTGTTATAAATGATTCAAGCTTTCTCCTCTTCCTCTTGGTGAAAGAAGTTTTTGCATGTCTTGTTGCTCTCAATCAATCAATTGTCTCTATGGTGGTAGGGTGTCACCTCATAATTTTGAGATGTTCTCCATAAGTCCATAATAAGATTGTTCTTTTCGTGGTTGGTGTTCCAACAACTCCGTTCAATCTCTTCTTCCTCCTAAATCGGCTTTCAAATACAATTGTACTAGGAGTTGTCATTTTCTTCTCCGTTCTTTTCCTTTCAAGGATCTAGCTTCTAGTCTTTTCTTCTGGAGTTGTTGTGATGTTGCTCTCTTTAGTCTATTATCTTGCTTTGTTAAAAGGTCATGATCTTTCTTTTCTTATTCATTTAACTGGAGTGATGTCAAATCTGTTCATGTTCCTTCCATCTTATGAAGTTTTGATGTTATTTCGACTGAAGTTTGGTGCCTTTCTTTAATTTGTTTCCATGATATCTAATTTTTGCCTCTCTTTCCTACCGAAGTGCTGCCGAAATTTTCTATGAATTCTTGCTTATTCTTCATTCTTCATCTCTTTGCATCCTTCAGGATTCTTTGGTTTCGCTCGTTTGTCAAAGAAGGAACTAAGTTTTACCTTTTGCTCCTTCTCTTCCCCTTTTCATTCTAGATCTCGGGACGAGATCCTCGTGTAGTGGAGGAGAGTTGTGACAGCCTATGACCGATCTTCCAGAAGATTCCAGAAGATTCCCCTTTTGTTTCCGTTCTCGGCATGTGTTCATCTCGTTGTCGCATTCATCATCGCATCATTCGCATCATCTGCATTGCATCGTCACCTGTTTTCAAAAACTTGCATCCGTTCGTAGTTGCCGGTTCTCCCCGTTCTTGCCGTTGGCGTTCGAGACCAATCACACACGCACGCGCCTGCGGCACCGTTAAATAAAACCGTTTTCAAGCGCGCGCAGAAATATTCTTCGATTTGGTCGAAACTTGGTTGTGCGGTCTTGTTATGTCATAGGTAGACAACGTGTCGATTTTCGTCACGATCCGAGTTCTTTAGATACCCCGTCGGCAGTCGTAGCAGTGAGGTCATCGGTTATCGTCGGACGTTTATCGGTGTTTTAAATCGTCGTGCCGCGCCGCACTGCTTCCCTCTCTTCCCCTCCTAGCCCGTCTACACAGCCACCATAACCCCCCTCTCCGCTTCCGTACATCGGATCGTCATCCCGCAGTTCGAAAACGGACAGAGTCGTAGCCCTAGCCCGAAACCCTATATATAGCCCCTAACCCATCTCGTTCCGCGTGCCAAGCAACAACCTAGCCAGCCCCTCCTTCTCCCTCCTCCATCCAGGCCCACCAAGCCCATCAGGAGGCCCGGGAAAGCCCATTCGGGCCCAACCAAAGCTCTCCCGAAGCTCCTGCCCGAGCTCCAATGGTGGCAGCCCCGACCCCGTGCTCCCTGCAGCTCCCCTGCCCGCAGCCATGGCCAGCCCCCGCCGGACATCGCTGGAGCCCCGCCGGTCGCTGTACCGCCGGACCTGGCTGGCCATCTCTCCCTCTCTCCTTCCCTTCCCCTCCTCTCCCTCTCACCTCTCCCCTGGACTCTCTTCCCGTAGGTCCTGGTTCCCCCGCGCCGCCCCGCGCCGTGGCCTACCGGTGGGCGCCGCCGCCGTGCCTTGCCTCCGCTCTGCTCGGGAGCGAGGAGGACGACGGGCGAGCCCCCCCGTTGACCGCCCGATCCAGCTACATGGGCCTGCTGTCCCCTCAGCCCAGCCGATGGGCCAGATCCGGCCCAAGTGGCCAGGGTGAGCCAGCCCCCCTCTCCTCTGTTTTTTATTCTCTTTTTTATTTAGTTGCGGTTCTAGACGCCTAATTAATTATCCGTGCCTCGTATGTAAGTAATTTCAACATGAAAAACTGTTAGAATAAATCATAGAATATTAATATGCCATTTGCACCCATGCATAAAGTTATTTAACATGTCATATTGCATATTTGCATTTAATTGCATTTTCATAATTAATTAACCGTGCATCAGAATTAATAATGTCACGTATTAAAAATGTTCATCTCATTTGCACCACATTTTCATGCATGATAAAAATGTTGTCATGTCGGTTGCATTTAATTTTGCATCAATGGATTGCTTTCCCATGAATAGGCCTAATCCCGCATATTTAATCGTGATTAATTTTCCACGAGAACCTAAGCATATTATATATGTTTTCGGGGTAGAAAAGTCCATGTGATTTATCTGTGCATTTAGTTTTGCCATTTGAGCATGTTTGTGTGAATGTCATTTATGCCGTGATGCCCTTTTGTCATTTTCATAGGAAGTAATCCGTGCATGATATGAATTAATTTCCAACATGAAAGTTGCTCTTGGATATGTGTCCTAGCCCATGGACATTTTGCTTGCCTTAGAAAAGCATATTTATGTGTTAAGTTTCATGCCGTAATATGATTTTTAGCTTATAGTTTCACCTCTGTCAATATGCCTCCGTGATAAAAACTGCACTATCTAAAACTGCTATTTTCACTAAGTCTGAAACTGTTATTAAGTTGCTTTTTTGTGAGCTTCCTACCTAGTGATGCATGCATGTTTTGATTATGATTTGTGAAGATGAAATGAAGTGGATGTTGTATGCTATTGCCCCATTATTAGTTTGTGCATTTTGGAATATTGTAACTTGTTGTTTTCATATGTTCAAAATGCTATCTTGCTGTTTTTGGCAGATTTCAACTAAAACTTGTTTCGTTTATTGTGGTTGAACCGTAGCTCATATCTTGCTGTTTTTGATGTATTCATGATTGAAATGTTTATGGTGGTTTTTCCCATGCATTTGGATTCATGGCATGTGCTTCTTGCGTTGCTCATATCTTTTAGACTATAGCTCCATTTGAGATGTTCTATATATGTAAAACGATTAGAATGACGTGTAGAATAACATGTTATGCTTTATTCTATGGTTTAACAAATATAAAATATGATTAGTTCATATCTGGACCAAATTCATAATTAACATATGGGGTCATTTCGGAAATGCTATAAGTTGTTTCCGACCTCATTTAAGATGCCTAGTCAGTTAGTTTACTTATGCTTCACCTCTTGCTATGTTTAAAAACATTTAATATTGTCGTGTACCTAACCGGAGTGAACTAAATAATTCGAATGTGGAGTTCCGTCCATATGCAACTCGTTGGATATTGAGCTTCACTTAATGTGTAGTATTTGATTGTCGTGAATTGTCATGCCTTGCATTTAAACCGGACATGCATTATATTTGTTGTGCATCGTATCATGCATATGTTGTTGTGTATCTTGGGTTGATTGTTTGTTTCGGATTGCTTCTTCTCGATAGAGTTCCGAAAGCATTCGGAGTGTGAGGATTCGTTCGACTACGTTGATTCGTCTTCTTCATGGATGCGTTCTTCTTTCGAGCGGGATCTCAGGCAAGATGACACATTTCCCTGGATACCATTACTATCATTGCCATGCTAGTTGTCTCATCTTTTATCGTTATGTCTCACTACCTACCACTGGTTTGATAAGCCTCCCAACATTGCCATGAAAAGCCTCTAACCCCTCTACATCCCAGCAAACCATTGTTTGGCTATGTTACCGCTTGCTCAGCCCTTCTTATAGCAATTCTAGCTGCAGGTGCAATTGCTTCCATGTGTCAACATGGACATTCTTTTGTCATATCACAATATTGCTACTATTTAATTTAATGCACATATATACTTGGTAAAGGTGGAAGGCTTGGCCTTTTGCTCAGTGTTTTGTTCCACTCTTGCCGCCCTTAGTTACTTGTGAACCGGTATTATGTTCCAGAAATGAGTGCTCCTAACATGCTCGGGGTTGCTATGGGGACCCCCTTGATTTTCGGGTTAGAATAAAACTTGTTTGGCAAGGCTCAACATTGGTACTACATTTGCCTAATAACTAATGTAATTGCATAGGGAGTAATTACCCCGTGGATAATTAATCAACCCTCGGGCCAGTGCTCCGCATGAGTGTTGGTCCAAACCAGAGCAGCTTATTAACGCTACCCGGGGCAACTCAGTGTTTCGCGTGGTAACCATCGCTCATCCGGTTGTGCCCTGAGAACGAGATACGCGGCTCCTATCGGTATTGTCGGCACGTCGGGCGGCCTTGCTGGATTTGTTTTACCTTTCTCGAACGTCTTGAGTGAGGAATTCCGATTATTCTTCAGGCTATCTCGAGGTGTTGGATTTCCTTTGGAATTGCCTAGGAAGATCAGGAGATCCGTGGTTGAGGTTATTCCCACTTCGTAGGGCTAAATCTTTTCGAGAAGTCTTGCCCGCGGTTATGTGGCAAACTTGGATACTTTCTTTAACACCCCGTCATAGAAAACGTGAAGTAAACTCTAATAAAATACACCAACTGTGTGCGTAACCGTGACTGTCTCTTCTCGTGAGTCCTTATCTGAGAGAGAACACGGTGGGGTTATGATTGACGTAAGTAGGTGTTCAGGATTAGTTAGTGATCATTACTAGTTCACGTCCATTATGCGTAGACCACCATACTTTGATTTCTGTACTCGTAAGTTAGCCACTCAAATAAATGCTTAGTCGCTCGCTGCAGCCTCACCACTTAACCATACCTTACCTATTAAGCTTTAATAGTCTTGATACCCTTGGAAATGAGATTGCTGAGTCCCTGTGGCTCACAGATTACTACAACAACAGTTGCAAGTATAGGTAATGCAATGAATTGACGTGAGCGTGTTGCTTGATTTGATTTGGAGTTCTTCTTCTTCTTCTTCATCAATCTTGGATGGTTTCCAGGCGGCAGCATGGGATAGCACGGGTGGATGTCATTTTATCGTTTGATTTCGTCCGTAGTCAGACCCTGCTCTTTTGTATGATGTTTGAGTATGTTATTATATGGATGTGACTCTGATGTAGCCTGTGGCGAGTGTAAGCCAATACCACATACTCATCTCTTTTGTACATGTACTTGTAATGATATCCATTCTTGCGAACGCATCGAGATGCGCTTCTATCCCCTTTGAGGCCCTCGTGCCAAATAAGGATAGGACCGCATCTTGGGCGTGACAACTGATGAAAAGAACTACGTAAATAAACATGAGGATTGATCTTGCAAATATTGGAGATGACTGAATATCTTGAAGAGGAGCGCACCGGTTGAAAAGAATTTCAAGACAACTCCAGTTGAACAAAAGGATTAGCATTCCCGTAAAATATGAAAACACTACTTAGAAAATATATGAAATCACCACTTGACATCGAAGAAACTCGAATTACCATATTCAAAAACAAAACAATGGATGAGGCTTACGAAACAAGCCGGAAACAAATACATAATAGAGAATATGTCTGATATTTTTCATGGTAAAATTTGCACGGGCTCGATCGTACATTGGATTGTCATATTGAAATGATGCACGAATATGCTCCCTAGGTGTAGCGAACTACAAGGCTTGACGAAGCATACCGAGATTGTCCTCTGTAAAAAATATCGTGAACAAACAAACCACTAGATGTCGAACCCCAACCTCCATCATGATCTGTTGGACGATAACCTAGGTAACTACTTGAATTCCCACCTATATAAGAACTCCCAAAATCTTCCGGTTATGCAATCGGGTGTTGGGAATACAGGGAGGCAAAATATGTACATAAGAGATGAGTATATAGAATTGGCTTACACCCGCCACAAGCTACATCAAGATCAAATCAATACAATAACATATTCAAACATCATACAGAAGAGCAGGGTGTGACTACGGACGAAAACAAATGGTAAAATGACATCCATCCTTGCTATCCTAGGCTGCCGCCTGGAATCCATCCTTGCTATCCCAGGCGGGCGAGCCCTGCGGGCGGCGGCGCAGGTTCGGGCCCGAGCGGGCCACCAGATGGGCTTCACGGGCCCGTGGCGCTGGAGATGGGAGGCTGGCTATGCCAAGTGGTGTTTAGGCTTCGGAGAGGCATGGATTTCGAGGCAGGCAGGCTAAGGGTGTTTAAATAGGAAATGGGGAGGCCAGGTTAGGGGTTTTTGCTCCATTTCGAGCCCTCCGATTGTGATCGGACGGCTCCGGTCGCGGGAAGAGGTTACGTGGGCTAGGTTGGGCTGTGTAGGTTGGGTGGGCTGAGATGATAGGGAGAATGGTGGCGCGTGACACAAGTTTTATAAACAGAAAACATCTGATAATTAAACTGATGACTATGCTGCTATGGTCGACCGTTCGGGTATCAAACTAACTCGGAATGAGATGAAATTTGGCAGGCGGCCTACCTACAATATAACAAGACCGCATGACAACTTTCGAGCCAATCCAGGGATATTTCATATGCACTTTAAAAACAATATTTTATCGATGTCGCGGGCGCGTGCGTGTGTGGTCGGTCTCGAAATGGTCAACAACACGATCGGAGAGAACCGGCAACTACGAACGAATACAGGATTTCAAAAATGAGAGACGATGCTATGCAGATGATGCAATGATGAATGCGACAACCACACGAATCACACGACAATAATGGAATTAAAGGGGAATCTTCTGGAGCGTCGGTCCCAGCCTATTATAAGCATGATCTCCATCATCAACGGCATGACACCATGATCTCCATCATTGTGGCGTCACATGGTTGTCACGCCAACTATTGCTTCTACAACTATTGCTAACGCATAGTGATAAAGTAAAAGCAATTACATGGCATTTAATGATTGGCACGCAGGTGATATATTAAATTAAAGACAACCCTATGGCTCTTGCCGGGTACCGTACTCATCGACATGCAAGTCGTGATAACTATTACAAAACAATATCATCTGATACATCGACATATATGAAATCATGTCTTGGCCATATCACATCACAACATGCCCTGCAAAAACAAGTTAGACGTCCTCTACTTTGTTGTTGCAAGTTTTACGTGGCTGCTATGGGTAACTAGTAAGAACCATTCTTACCTACGCAAAGCAACAATGGCGATAATCAAGATGCCTTTTAACCTTCTACAAGGACCACCTATGTCAAATCTGATTCAACTAAAGTGGGAGAGACAGACACCTGCCATCCACCTTTATGCAACTAAGTTACATGTCAATCGGTAGAACCGGTCTCTTGTGCGAGGACAAGTAAGGTTAGTCCGAGCTGCTTCATCACACAATATCACCAAATCAAAATAAGACTAAGGAGGTAAGCAATCTAAACATCAACGCCCACAAACACTTTGTGTTCTACTTGTGCATATCATCTACACATAGACTTAGCTCATGATGCCACTAGTGAGAAACATTGCATGTGAAACAACAAAATTCCTACACACACGCAAGATCTATCCATGGAGATGCATAGATACGAGAGGGGGAGTGTATATACCTACCCTTATAGATTGCTAAGAGGAAACGTATATAACACGGTTGATGTAGTCGTACTCTTGACGATCAAATCGCGATCCAATCTGATTTATCGCCTAACGAACGACACCTCCGCGTTCAACACATGTGCGGCTCGATGGCGCATCCTCCTTCTTAATCCAGAAAGCTAGGGAGGATAAATAGATGGGATCTCACCCAACATGACGGTGTGGTGGTGATGGTGGTGTCACGGTGCCAGCAGGGCTTCGCCACACGGCTCTGGAACGACGTACCAGGAAGAAACGGGAGAGACGGGAGAAGGGTCGCGGCTGTTGGAGGAGTGTGATGCCTCCTTGTGACTCCCCACCTTTATATAGGTGTGGGAGGGTCTGGTGGCTTGCCCTTGAAGCCCCTATGGTCGTTGGTCAAGGGGGAGGAAGGAAATCCCTCATTTCTTTCCCCACCGATCACTGTCCCCCTTTTAGGGATCTCGATCTTATCCTTTCGGGATATGATCCTATTCCTTTTAAGGGGGATCTTGATGCGCCTAGACTAGGGGTGTAGGGACTTTCCACACTACCCACGTACATGTGGGTCCCCATGCAGGTGGGCCCACTCCCGAACCTTCTAGAACCTTCCCGGTACATTACCGAAAAATCCCAAACATTTTCCGGAACCCTGAATATGACTTCCCATATATAAATATTGACCTCCAAACCATTCCAGAGCTCCTCGTGATGTCCGGGATCTCATTCGGGGTTCCGAACAACATTCGGTCACCAACGTACATATCCCAATACTACTCTAGTGTCACCGAATGTTAAGCGTGAAGACCTTACTGGTTCGAGAATCATGTAGACATGACTGAGACACCTCCCCGGTGAATGACCAATAGCAGGACCTAGATGCCCATATTGATTCCTACATATTCCACAAAGATCTTTATCGGTCGAACCATGATGCCAAGGATTCAATCAATCCCATATGTAGTTCCATTTGTCCATCGGTATGTTACTTGCCCGAGATTCAATCGTTGGTATCTCCATACGTAGTTCAATCTCTTTACCGAGAAGACTCTTTACTCGTTCCGTAATACAAGATCCCGTGACTAAATCCGTAGTCACATTGCTTGCAAGCTTCTTGTGCTGTTGTATTACTGAGAGGGCCAGAGATACCTCTCCGTCATACGGAGTGACAAATCCCAGTCTCGATCCACGCCAACCCAACATACGCCCTCGGATATACCATTAGAGCACCTTTATAGTCACCTAGTTATGTTGTGACATTTGATATAGACAAGGCATTCCTATGGTGTTAGGGAGTTGCGTGATCTCATGGTTTTTGGAACAAATATTTGACATGGATAAAACAGTAGCAATAAACTAACACGATCATATGCTATGCTTATGTTTGGGTCGTGCCGATCACATCATTCTCCTAATGATGTGATCCCGTTATCAACTGAAAACTCATGTGTATGGCCATGAAACCTTGACCATCTTTGATCAACGAGCTAGTCAACTAGAGGTTCACTAGGGACATAGTGCTTATCTATATATCCACACATGCATCTGAGTTTTCGTTCAATACAATTCTAGCATGGATAATAAATGAATATCATGAACAAGGAAATGTAATAATAACCACTTTATTATTGCCTCTAGGGAATATTTCCTCCCTTTATGCCTTGTAGATGGCCATCATACCTAAATACCTCTTAGCATCCGGCTTTCCCCTACTCCTCAAGGATAGCCTGGAGAAGTTCCAGTATCGCCAAACACCCATTTACCTCTACCACGAGCACCGGGTCAATGTTGTCAGAGTACCATGTTGATGTGGTCATTAAGGCAAATGGCTCCCCAACTAGTTAGTTCTTTGAAAGACCATAGATGGAGACCCTGGCGCTCGAAGTCGAGATGGCTGCACGCAAGGCACTCATCCACCTTTGAGACATCATTCCAGAGATGGTTGATGAGCCAGCTACTCGCTACCTACCTTTTAGGAATTATGATCTTGGCAAGAGTTGGACGTTGATCCCATCCAAGTAGAATGATAAACCACTTAGGTTCCGCACCTACTTCAGCCTCTCCACCGACAGTCTGGCTCAAAACCTGATTAAGGAGTTTGTGAAGCTCCACAAGGAACTTCACCACACCCGAGAGCTACTACGTCAAGCCAAGACGAAGCCAGACATGATTAAGAAGGATGGAGCCCTCAAGGGACGACCAGCTGTCGCTTGCAGAGGAGGAGTACCCTTAGCTAGACATGCACCAACATGTCATTGTCGCATGGGTGTGAAGGGGTATCTTGCGCTCCTCCTTGATCCATCGACGAAGCGTCGTCAGGATGGACCTCCGCGTTCTCAGACCCCCTCGACCGGAGACGACGCCTGTATGGATGACGATCTGGAGGAACACCCGGAGGTGCATGAATACGAGACCAAGCACTCCACCACATGAGTCCAAGAACCCCTACGGCAGGATCAGTCATGTACCACCCATGCGAAGTCGAGTCTGTGTGATGGTTCATATGAAACCATGTGTGCTTGTTGTTTGTGTTTCGATGCAAGTCACACTTTTGGCCTAGGCAACATTTAAGCGACTCCATCGCCTATCTTATTTTGATGATATGTGTTGGTCTTTCTACCTTTGTTTTGTCACACTTGCACTATACCAACCCCCTTAGGCGCGCTTTCTCCATTGTTGTTTTACCCTCTCATCTATCCCAGTTATTTGACTAGGCTGATCCAAACAAGATGGTGGCTGCAACCCGCAATAGCTCCTTCACCAACCCTGAAGCTGGCAACTCCAACCAGCAACAGGGAGCTTGTGGGACTGCTCCGACTCGAGAGCACCTGGAGTAGCCAGATGGCGACATCCCCCCGCCACCACCTCCACCGGAGAACATGATCATAGCCAAGTTTCACCAAATTCTCTAGGAGGAATGCCAAGCCAACACTGCTACAAACCAGCAGATGGCTCAAGTCCTTGTGAATAACCAGCAGCAAGGCAGGAATGGCAATGGCCGCTCCACTCTATCGGAGTTCATGAGGAATGCGCCCCCGACCTTCACCAAGACTGGTGAACCTCTTATGTCGATGAATGGAACCGCACTCTCGAGGACCTCCCTGCACTAGTAAGTTGCAATGAAGATCATGAGAAGGTGTTGTATGCCTCTCACTACCTCAATGGTACTGCCAAAAGCTCGGCGGGATGGGTTCAAGGTCATCCAAGGCGACCGTGTGATCACTTGGGCTGACTTCAAGGAAGGATTCTGCACCACCCACATTCCTTCTGGGATCATGGCTATCAAGAAGAGAGAATTCTGAGCACTGAAGCAAGGAAGTGGCTCTGTGAAGGAGTGCATGCAAAAATTTCAACCTGCTATGAAGGTATGCACCTGAAGATGTCAACACTGAGGTTGCGAAGATGGAACGCTTCACGGAAGTACTCCATCAAGCCCTTTAGTATCAGCTCATTGTCAGCGACTCTTGGACCTACTTCAACCTGGTGAATAAGGCTCTCATGCTTGAAGACAAGAGTCATGCCATGGATGACACTCGCAAGCGCAGGATGATGAGCAAGGGTAGTTCCAGCAACGAGAATTCTCAAAAATGGCAGCCAGACCCATCAAGCCAACCTATCAGCCTCAAAAGGCTAGACCTCCTACACCTCGTCTGAGCTACCAGCCTTAGCAGTATGCCAATCCCATGCCAGCTTACTACAACCCCAATAACAACAATGGCGACAACAACAACAACAACGACAATGAAAACACAACAACTTTGGTCAGATCACATGCTTTGGATGTGGTCAGCCTGGACACATCTATAAGCAGTGCCCCAACAAGAAGCCAGATACACCACGCCCCAATGCGCCAAACCAAGGTTAAGGCAATGGAGCGCCACCAAGGAACCCTGCTCCCCGCAACCATCCCAACAATGGAAAGGGTTGTGTGAATCATGTCACTGTTGAGGATGCCTAAGAATACCCGGACATCATACTGGGTATGTTCCTTGTCAACTCAACTCCAACAACCACTATGTTTGATTGTGGAGCTTTGCATTCTGTTGTTACCCAAAGATTGAGCTAGAGAGTGGTATGAATCCTACACCCCTAGGTAGTCATATGTTGATACAAACCCCGCGTTCAGTTATGAGGTCCAAGATAGGATGTAAAGGGGCCGGGATCATCATTAACAGGGTAGGCTCCCTAGCAGACCTCATAGTTCTGGATTCGCTAGGCTTGGACATCATCCTTGGCATGAATTGGTTGACGAAGAACCAAGGATTATTGCACTGTGCCAAGAGGATGGTTACTATGACCAATAGCCAAGGAGTTGAAGTCAAGTATGTTCCCAACCCTACCTCCGCTCAAGACCCTCAGGTCAATTTCTGTTGGGAATTGAGTTGGATCAAGTGCCAACGGTATGTGAGTACCCAGATGTATTTCCTTATGACCTCAATGTCCAATATCAACCTGGCTAATGTTGTAGTAGACGCCTTAAGCAGAAAGGCTTGTTCCTTGAATGATATGATTATGGAAAGGCTGCTCTCCTTGTACAAAGAGCTTGAAAGCTTTAGCTTGGAACTAGTTGCACCTGGATTCCTAGCCAACATCGAAGCAAAGCTTACCCTGATGGATGGTATTAAGGAAGCCCACAAGGGACATGAGAGCATGGAAGGCATCAAAGAGGAATATCAAGGCAGGCTAGGCCCCAGGATTCTCAATGGATGAGCAAGGAGTTGCATGGTTTGGGAAATGCATCTTCGTACCAAACAAAGTTGAGCTCAAGAATTTGATCTTGCATGAAGCCCATGACACTCCGTACTCCATCCACCCCGGAGGAACCAAGATGTACCAAAACCTCAAACCGAGATTCTGGTGGCATGGCATGAAGAGAAAGATAGGCACTTTTGTTGCTAAGTGTGACATATGCTAGAGAGTCAAAGCTCAGCATCAGCGACCCGTGGGACTGTTACAACATCTCAAATTGCGCGAATGGAAGTTTGAAAAAGTAGGGATGGACTTCATCACCTGATTGCCTAGGTCAAGCAAGGGACATGACTCAATTTGGGTCATTGTCGATCATTTGACCAAGGTATCCCATTTCATTCGTGTCATTACCACCTATGATGGAAGCCAGCTAGCAAGCCTCTACATCAACCACATTGTGAGTCTTCACGGAGTTCCAAAGTAGATTGTGTTAGACCGAGGCACCCAGTTCTCCTTCAATACTGGTTTCACCCCTAGTCCGGAGGACAAACGGAGCGAGTAAATCAGATACTCGAAGATATGCTTCGTGCTTGTGTTTTGGCGTACGGGGCCAAGTGGGAAGATTGCCTACCATTCGCCCAGTTCTCCTACAACAATAGCTACTAGTACAGTCTACAGATGGCACCATTTGAGGTGCTATATGGATGCAAGTGCCATATCCTCTCAACTGGTCAAAAATGGGAGAAGGATTAGTCTTTGGACCATACATCCTCCATGAAGCAGAAGAGCAAGTTCAACTCGTCCGAGAGCATATCGAGACCGTCAAAAAAACACAAAAGAGTTACACCAACTCCCACCACCGAGAAGTGAACATCAACATCGGAGATCATGTCTATCTTCGAGTCATGCCTCTCAAGGTGACCAAGTGTTTCCACATCAAATGGAAGCTTGCACCAAGATTCATTGGCCCCTTTAAGATCATCGCAAGATGAGAGAAGTTGCCTACCACCTAGATCTACCTTTCGAGCTATCAGATGTGCACAATGTTTTCCATGTGTCACTGCTCCGTGAGTGACTCCAAGTTCCCAAATTCCCCAACCTCTACAAGGACATCGATCATCAAGCCATCGACCTTCAGCCAGAGATCACTTATCATGAGAGGCTAGTTTCCATTTTGGATGAAGCCGATCATTGCACCCGAAGCCACACCATCAAGTACTTCAAGGTCCAATGGAGCAACCACACTGAAGCAGAAGCAACTTGGGAGCGTTAACGCTACCTTAGATCCAAGTTTCCTTATTTCTTTAGCGCTTAGCCTAGGAATATCTGGGACGAATTGCCTATAAGGGGGTAGGTTTGTCACACCCTGTGTTGTACCACTTTGCTAAGCTATGACTTTATACAAATTTGGATCCATTTAATTTCTTTGAGTGCTAGTTCATGTTTGAATTGTTTGATGTTTGCTTGTTTGGTTGATTGTGTTTTGGCACTCAAAGATTCTTCCTCTCTCATTACTCTTCTACATGATACAAACTCCCTTCCTAATGATCATTCCATGTGTATAGGACTAAAAACTATTTTTATAAAATATTATTTGGGCCAAAAAGCATTTATTCAAATTAAGTACTCGAAAACCCTTGAGTTGAGGATTGAACTACAAGTCCTCAAATTGGGTGGATTGTTTTCCCCAAAGAATTTATTTGAAACCTACTATATGTAAGACTCCCCAAAACCAGCAAATATTAGTTTTATAGATTATTTTCCTACTTTATTTAAAGGCTTTTTCTTAAAGCCAGAAATGGTCTTTTATAGGAAAAATAAGTTTTTATGCTTTAAAAATATTTGAGAAAAAATAGGGAAACTCAGTGGACATATATTTTCCATATATATGAGTTTCAACACATGGTCATGTTCAAAGTGTTGGACAAAACCCTCCAAAACCTTTTTTGTTTAATTCAAGCATTTGAAAGATTTCTATAAGAAATATTCTCAAATAAATCCAGGAAACTTCTGGAAAGTCATATATGCCTAATGTGATGATCTTGCAATGTTTCATCCCAATCCCGTTTATTTTGGTTCACCACTAGGAAAATTGTATGTGTGTTGCAACGAGAGATAGACTTAACATGTTATGTGAGCCGTAAATCATCTTCACACCCATGCTCCAAAATAAGCCCACCTTGATCGACGTGCTTGTACCTGTTACCAACGCATTATGATGAAGACTTATAATGGAACATTTTCTCCATAATGAAGCATAGATATTGTGTAGTCTTGGAAAAAGAATGGTACTATGCCACTGTCGTTTTCTATATTAAGGCGAAATTGCACAAAAATATTTTTGCAGGTAGTAAGAAAAATTGCACAAAAATAATGAGAGAAGCTAAAAGTTTGGCAACATGCTAATATATCATTAGATCGACGATACCTTTTATAAACCGACTAGAGAAAAAACTAGTCACCATCAATCATGCTCTCGTCATCTTCCTCCCTCTTAATGTCCTCTGCCACCCGTAGTCAGGTCGCTACCACACTCCCTCGCTGCCTCCTCCATGTTATCTCGTCTTCGACTCGCTCCAGGTACAAAATAGTCGGTGGAACAGCAGAAGGCAACATCATCTTGCCATAGGCTCGGTGCTTTGCATGTTCATGGAATCAACACGAGTAGGGAATTCCTTTTAGCCGAAAACACAACAATAAATGACAGTTCTTGTTTCTTGAAAAGATGCCCTGAAAATAAGCAATGAATTATGCCTTGAGGAGCAGCATCGGTGATCATTTTTCCATAGAAAAAAGAGTTATCATTTTTATTTTGAGCAGGTTTCCACCTAGCACGTTGATGCCACATTTGCATAAATGGCATAGCTCAAGCAGGAGTATTGCATGCCTTCGCTTGCCTCTTGAGAAGACGCGTGAGGATGTTTTGATGGGACACTATTATTCGTGACCCGACGACAATCTTGTTGAATGTGACTAGGCTAGGGTGCACATTCAGAAAGACGCTCGGTATGGCGATCTCTTCTCTAGACACACAAGAGAATATCGTAGAACCAAGACTCACCGAGGATGCAACCCTCAACGAAGATGATACGTGGGGACCTTGCTATCGCGGACGGGGTTTAGTCGGCCCCGATTCACGGTGTGTGATGACCGAAAGGAAGGCAATGGCGAGGTTATGAAAACCAGACAAGAGAGTGAGATCCAAATGAGCAGCCCCGGTAAGCCATGATGTATTTTGGGAGAGGCTTGCTAGCTACATAGGTCAAGCTAGCTTAATCCAATGAATCGACTTGATGGGCTCCAATTACGATATAACTTGATTTTGTGGGCTTCGACGAAAATATAATTTGCTATGGAAGCAAAATACAACAAACGAACGATTGATAGCAGTACGTGTGGTTTAGACATGAATATATAGTAGTTTAGGGTAGGATGTACTACTACGTCTAGGAAGCAAATACTAATCCTAGATTGCTTATGCATGTAGAGGAGCCGAACTATTAACTATAACATCCAATATTTTTAACAAAACTGAGAAGTATTCTAGGAACAAAATCAGACGAAAACAACGCCCAATAAGCTTGGTAATTAAATTCTTCCTCATGTTAGACAATGTAAAGTATTGGTACCAAAAAAATTAGTTTGTTTACAATAAGTCATATAGCTCAACTGGTAATCAGGTATGGATTGGGTGGGAGGTTGTGTGTTTGAGCCCCCAATGTTGCGACATTTTTTCTCTTTGACCCACACGTTGCGTGGGCTGCCTGGAAGCCCGTTCACGTGGCCTAATTTAGAACGGAAAAATCCGGTAACTTATAAGTAGTGCGGGCTGAGTATAAAAAAGTCAAGGGGTTTTGTGCAAAATATCATGACGGACTAAGAATAACTATTTCTTTATTAGTAGGAATAGAAAATATCCCAAAACCCTCTCTGTCTAGATCAAAGTTTGAACAACTCTACATTGCCAACTGTCTCCTACTGACCCCAAACTTTGTGGACATGCTCTAATACTCAAATAATTCCATCACACTAAGTGGTTCATCAAGGAGAATAGATTTGCATGCCTAGATCTATAGAAATCATCTTTTGCTCATTTCTAGGGTTCAAAAAGTTTGCATTGTCAACTTCCTTCAAATGATCTCAAACTTGGTGAACCACTCTATTGTTACCTAGACTTTTATCCTGTTAAAACTCATGGCAACCAAACTCCTTTTACTTGCCCAAATCAACATCAAACACCTTCTGGTTAAATCCTAAAGTTACTGGTTTCACCTTTTAACCTGTTCTCCTTGACTCCTCCTTTTTACCACATCATCTACTGGTGCTCATTTACCTCTAGTAAGAAAGCCATGGACTCAAATCAATTATTGATGGGGTAAAACCCCTATTTTTACCTCTGGACAACAAGAACCTTCCTCTCTCTCCACCCTTATTCTTTTCTAAAGAACCCCAGAGCAACCTATGGCATTTCCACGTTAGTTATTCCCCCCTAGACCCCCTAGACACCAATGGTCGTACCAAGGTTGCCAATGGCATGCCAAAACAACGATCTGGAGCGAGCTACAATGCGCACCCGCACTTTAGTCGTGGCCCAATTGCCTCCCCCAGTCACCTGGGCCTCCCCATCGTGTTCCCGAGGCCGCCTCGGCGTCCGAGACACGCAAAGTAGTTGGCACCCTCTTCTCTCTCCTCCTGCGCGTGCCGAGAGCCGCCGGCTCGGCCAGTGAGCTGCTTCACACGCGGGCATTCCCTTCTCTCTCTTTCTCTCTTGCCAGCCTTGGTCCTAGACCGACCCCAGGAACACCCCATGAAAGCCCCCATGAGCTCTCTCCCTCTCTAGTGACTGCTTCCTCCTAGTCGGCACATGGGTCTACGATGGACTCCTGCCCCGCCTATAAAGGCCTCCCCCGAGCCTTCTCTTGCCCCTGATCACTCCCTCGTCCTCTCAATCGCACCCCACCTATCCCCCTCCATTTTGAAGATCAAGAACTTGGGATCGAGATGGGTGTTGCCGCCTCTGGTCATCAGCGTTCGCACAGTGGGAGGCTTCCTGCTATCCCGTTGCCTCTCCTCGTGATTGTCTCTCTCCCCCGTGATGTGATCCCCTCCTTCTCCCATGCATTTCCAGTAGGGAACCGTCCCCGGCGACCTCCCCCAAAGCTGCTCTGCCACCCTTCTTCGTCGCTGGCGAACCCGACCCCTCCGTCCTACACCTGCCAAACGACGGCTCAACAATGAGAACACAGGTGCCCTCCGTTCGCTTCCCCATGCCCCATAGCCACTGGTGAGCCCCCTCGACCTCCTCTGGCCTGGGGAAGGATATGACAAGAAAGCCCCACTTGTCATCCTCTCCTTGGTCTCCCGCCTGTCTCTCTCTCACTAACCGACCGGACCCATCGGTCAGGTTCAAACGAACGCGGGAGCGCGCGCTGCGCCTTGCGTGGGCTAGCTTCACTAGCTGGTCCGGCTTGGCCAGAGGCTTTTGGCCTAGTGGCCCAGTGCCACTTTTCCTTTTTCTTGTTAGGGCCCTTTTAAAAATTTCCACAAATTGAAATATTTTCCCAAATCCAAATATTCTTCCACTTAAAATCTTGTAATATTATGTAGTATTTATTGATGCCGCTTGTGCACTTTTTGAAAATAGTTTTATGTACTAGTCTTATTTGAAACCTTGTTTTGATTATTCAAAACCATAGTAAATATAGTTTTTACAACTTTTTACTCTTCAAAACCAGAAACTAGTAATTTAGTATTTTGAGTTTTAAATCTAGTATTTTACAAAAGTGGTTTGACATTTTTCTGAGTGATTTATTTTCCCTGTTTTGTGCTATTGCCTTATTATACCCCCATTACTTTGCGACGATAGATCACGTTCTTGACGAGGGAGTTGGACTAGAAGATTTTGAAGACATCGAGGAATTAGTTGAGCCACACAAGCCTCCGTTTGACCATGCCTAAGAAACTATTTCATGCATGTCATATAGCACCTTATGTTTTGATGAATTGATCATGATGATATGGTGGCCACTTTGGTGGATGCCTCTTACTTCCTCGTTGATACTTGCATCATGCATGACCCGAACTCCTTATGAGGGTTATGTGGGTGGGAGTAGTTAGGTTGCTATGTAGATGCTACACAAAAAGGGACGGGGATATGCATGGCGATGGAAACAAAAGTTTTTTCAAAGACTTTTCGAAAACCCCGTCGGGTGCCACTAATGCCCGAGGGAGATGATGGTGATCTAGGTAACCTCTTGAGAAAGAAGTGTTGTACCGAGGAAAGTTGAGTGTGTGTTTTCAAAAATGGATTAGATTTACGATTTGTCGACCGTCTCAACCCTACGTGTACGACCACGATACCCCTTATGGGACAGGGTTTTCTTGATTACTTTAGTTGATACTAAGAGAGACCGCATTACTAGTGGGGGGAGTGACATGGTCACTGTGATAGCCTGGCTTATTAGGGATGATAGACTACTCATATCAATAAGGAATTCCTTCTTTTCTGGGAGCCCATTCAAACAAAACTCCCAGGTTAAGCGTGCTTGGCTTGGAGTAGTTTTAGGATGGGTGACCGACTGGGAAGTTGGTCCCGGGTGTGCATGTGTGAGGACAAAGTGTGTAGAAAAGACTAGTATTGATCTGTGAGGCCAGTCTAGATCCCTCTAGGAGTAACGATTACCGACAGGTGTGTCCAGGGCGTTACAAGTTGGTATCAGAGCCGACCCTCGCGGTTACATGGATGTTTGCCGACAGGTGCGCAATCATGTTGTTCACGAAGTTGGTGACCCGTCATGGCACACGGAATGACACATGTATCGGACTCGAAGCACAGACATTTCTGCCAAGAGGGAACGTTCCTGTGACCCGACGAGGATGTCGGTTGCTCTGAGTGGTGGTGTATGTGATAGCCTGGCTTATTAGGGATGATAGACTACTCATATCAATAAGGAATTCCTTCTTTTCTGGGAGCCATTCAAACAGAACTCCCAAGTTAAGCGTGCTGGGCTTGGAGAAGTTCTAGGATGGTTGACCGACCAGGAAGTTGGTCCCAGGTGCGCATGAGTGAGGACAAAGTGTGCAGAAAAGACTAGTATTGATCTGT
The DNA here is from genome assembly GCA_022496015.1 of Hordeum marinum. Taxonomy (NCBI): domain Eukaryota; kingdom Viridiplantae; phylum Streptophyta; class Magnoliopsida; order Poales; family Poaceae; genus Hordeum; species Hordeum marinum. The sequence goes on from CM039678.1 coordinate 271,678,598, forward strand.
GAGGCCAGTCTAGATCCCACCAGGAGTAACGACTACCGGCGGGTGTGTCCGAGGCGTTACAGTAACTCTCGAGATGGGGTCATGCCAGAAAGGACACTCATGGGATGTTTTTACAAAAACTGGGCACATTGTTGCATGCCCTCACGGATGATACTTGTGATGTACGTCATGAAGGATGCATTAATATGCCATTTTATATTATTTTCGGGACTAACCTATTAACCTAGTGCCTAGTGCCAGTTTCTATTTGTTCCTTGTTTTTGAGTATTGCAGAAAAGGAATATCAAATGGAGTCCAAACGAAATAAAATTCTACGATGATTTTTCTTGGACTAGAAGGAACCTAGGAGGCTTCCAGAAGAGGCCAGAAGACCTACGGGTGGGCCACAAGCCGCCAGGGTGTGCCCCTGGGGGTGTCCCCTAGCTTGTGGGGCCCCCATAGCTCCTCCAACCCTAATTCTACGCCTAGAAATTCAGAAATATTCCCCCAATACCAAAGAGATCCATGGTAATACTTTTTTGGCGCAGCAAGCCTCTAATCCTGTGAGATCCCATCTTGGGGCCTTTTCCAGTAATCTGCTGGACGGGGATTCGATCACGGAGGGCATCTACATCAACACCCTTGCCATTCCGATGATGCATGAGTAGTTCACCTTAGACCTTCGGTTCCATAGCTAGTAGCTAGATGGTTTCTTCTCTCTCTATGTTCTTCAATACCATGTTCTCCATGATCTTCATGGGGGATCTATCCGATGTAATACTCTTTTGCAGTGTGTTTGTCGAGATCCGATGAATTGTGGCTTTATGATCAGATTATTTATTAATATTAGTTGAATCTTCTCTGAATTCCTATATGCATGATTTCATAATTCTTGCAATGGGAGAAGTGCTTAGTTTTGGGTTCAATCTTGCGGTGTCCTCACCCAATAACAAAGTAGGGGTAACGAGGCACGTATTTGTATTGTTGCCATCAAGGATAGAAAGATGGGGTTTTCATCATATTGTTTGAGTTTATCCCTCTACATCATGTCATCTTACTTAATGCGTTACTCTCTTCTTCATGAACTTAATACTCTAGATGCAGGCAGGAGTCGGTCGATGTGTGGAGTAATAGTAACAAATGTCGTTTCGGTCTACTTGATACGGACGTGATACCTATATGCATAATCATTGCCTTGGATATCATCATAACTATGCGCTTTTCTATCATTTGCTCGACAGTAACTTTTTCACGCACTATATTATTTTCCTTCAAGAGAGAAGCCTCTAGTGAAACCTATGGCCCCCAGGTCTATTTTCCATATTATATTTTCAGATCTATAAACCAAAAATTCCAAAAAAAACTTGCTGCAATTTTATTTACTTTTATTTATTTTCACTTTTAGTAATATTTTATATCTATCTGTATCATATATCATCCTTGTAAGTAACGGTGAAGGGATTGACAACCCCTTTATAGCATTGGGTGCAAGTGTTTGATTGTTTGTGTAGGTGCAAAGATTGGGGCCTTGTTTGTTGCTCCTACTGGATTGATACCTTGGTTCTCAACAACAGAGGGAAATAGTTATTACTTTGCTGCATCACCCTTTCCTCTTCAAGGGAAAACTAACGCAAGCTCAAGAAGTAGCAAGAAGGATTTCTATTGCTGTTGCCGGGGCAGATACATAGCAAGTCTACATCAAGCCTACCAAGTACCCATCACAAACTCATCTCTTGCATTTACATTATGTGCCATTTGCCTCTCGTTTTCCCCTCCTCCACTTCTAAAACGTTTTTCAGAAGAAACCAAAAACCTTTGCCTTTTTATTCGCCGTTCTTTCGTTCGCCTTTTCATTTTCTTTTTGTTTGCTTGTGTGCTAGATTGCTTGCTTTGTCACGATGTCTGAGAATACCACATTTTGTGACTTCCCCAATACTAATAATAATGATTTTATTAGTACTCCGATTGCTTCCGCCACTAGTGCGGAATCTTATGAAATTAATGCTGCTTTGCTTAATCTTGTGATGAAAGAACAATTTCCCGGCCTTCCTAGTGAAGATGCTGCATCCCATCTAGATACTTTTGTTGAGTTGTGTGACATGCAAAATAAAAAAAGATGTGGATAATGATATTGTTAAATTGAAGCTATTTCCGTTCTCATTACGAGATCGTGCTAAAACTTAGTTTTCATCTTTGCCTGAAAATAGTATTGATTCATGGAATAAGTGTAAAGATGCTTTTATTTCCAAGTACTTTCCGCCCACTAAGATCATCTCCCTTAGGAACGATATAATGAATTTTAAAAAACTTGATCATGAGCATGTTGCACAATCTTTGGAAGGAAGAAATTAATGATTAGAAATTTCCCTGCACATGGTTTGAGTTTATGGACAATTATACAATCTTTTTATGCGGGATTGAATTTTGCTTCTAGGAATCTTTTAGATCCCTCCGCAGGTGGTACTTTTATGGAAATCACATTAGGATAAGCTACTAAACTCCTAGATAATATTATGGAAATTACTCTCAATGGCATACTATAAGATCTCCTACTAGTAAAAAAGTGCTAGTAATACTTTGAGTGAAAAGATGGATGAATTAATGAAATTGTTTGCTAGTAATAGTGAACCCATTGATCCTAATGATATGCCTTTGTCTTCTTTGATTGGGAATAATTATGAATCTATGGATGTGGATTTTTTTGGTAGTAAAATTTTTGGTAATAACGGGTACAGAGGTAATTTAAACCCAAGGCCGTTTCCTAGTAATGCCCCTAATAATTATGGTGACTCCTAGAACAATCCTTATGGAAATCATAAGAAGATGCCCTCTGATCTTGACAATAATATTAAATAATTTATTAGTTCGCAAATGGTTTTGAATGCTTCGATTGAAGAAAAATTACTCAAGATTGATGATTTGGCTAGGAACGTTGATAAAATTTCTCTTGAGATTGATTCTTTGAAAATTAGATCTACTCCACCCAAGCATGATATTAATGAGTCTTAAAAAGCTATGAGAACTTCGACTGATGAGTGCAAGGAAAGAACCGCTAGAATGCGTGCTAAGTGTGAATGGCTTGAAAAAGTGTGTTCTCGTGATAATAATGATGACGATCTTAAAGTGATTGATGTGACTCCTATTGGATCTTTGTTTTATAATATAAATCTTAATAAATATGGAATTGGAGATAACTCAACTTTAGTTAAAAGTCGTCCCAATGAATGAGAGTTTATAGATCTTAATGCTAAAATTGATAAAAGTGGGATTGAAGACATCAAAACTTTAAATAGCAATGAACCCACTCTTTTGGATTTCAAGGACTTTAATTATGATAGTTGTTCTTTGATAGATGGTGAAAGTGCATTATATCGACTAGAGGGGGGTGAAGAGGCGATTTTTACAAATTCATCACTTGAGGAATTTCAACTTTGAGGAATTTGAAATGTGATGAATAACTAGCTCTGGAATAAGTACTCAAGTGCATGAGGAACATAGTAACAACATAGTCTTCATGATGAAATGAAACATGCACAAATAGTAAGTAGCGTGATACAGGATAAGTAGTGATGAACAAGGTAACTTGAAGAATTTGAGGTGAGGAATTTGTGAAAGTCTTTAGTCAAATTCTTCAAACAGTAACAATAAATTCTGTCAACATATATATGAGGAATAGAGGGGTTGAGGAAATGGAACCAGATAGCTCGATGAAGACAATGGTTTTATGACCCAGTTCCAACTGCTGTGATAGTCATACGTCTGGTTTGGAGCGGCCTGGTATTTAAACTAGAGGACACACAGTCCCAAGACACACAGTCCTTACAGTATTCTCCTTGAGCTAATGTCACACATTCCTCGCCCAATACTCGAGGTAAGTCTTCAGGGTAGACTTCCAAAACCCTCACAAACTGGTCACCCGGCGATCCACAATTTACTGCTGGATGCTCTAGACCAAGGTCACTTCGTGATCCCCAATTGACTGCAGGAGCACTAGACCATGACGCCTAACCATCTGGAGGATGCACAATCGTCAAAGGTAACAAGCGTCAGATCCACACAGGAATTTCTTCAGTGATGCTCAATCACTATGGGTTTGGTGGTTTGGTTGTGGGTTTTTCCTCACTGATGATTTTCTCTCAAAGTCCTCGGAGGATGGGTTGCTCTCAAATGACAAGTGTCAGTTCTCTCTTGGAGCATCCAACCAACTAGTGGTTGTGGGGGTGGCAATTTATAGCCAGGGTGCAACCTGACATGATAAGACATAAATGCCCCCAATAATATGATCATTATGTGGATAAGAATGATTGGGGACAGCTGGCGCTAAGCACAACAACGGTCGGATTTTCGAACTACGAAAGTCCTCAGGCTTATCATGTTCCTCACTTGTAGGCAATTTGCACTGGCGAAATCCTAACTCCTCAGTCAGATCAATTTCCTCAAAGACCAGAAGAAGTTCGTCTCTGTCACTGAAGAACTTGTCTGAACCATAAGAGATTTCCAAAAGCTTCACTCGAAGGATTGTATAGGTTGAGGATTTTGGAGTTGAGCATCAGTTTGAAATTTTCCTTAGTATTAGATCGGCCCCCTTTAACAGTACAGTGTTTCCTATGACTCAAGTAAGGAAATGAAACTACGAAAACAAAAGTCTTCACACTTCATATTCCTCGTTCATATCTTCAAGGTCACACCAACTTCTTGATTTTCAAAGTCTTCACAAAGTCTTCACCAAAGTCTCCACAAAGTCTTTAGCAAAGTCTTCAGTTGAAGACATACATTTTTAGGGGTCGATAATCTCCGAATGTATCAAACTCCTCATCGACTTATAGAGCCTGTGTACACTCACAAACTCATTAGTGCCTTAACCTATAAGTCTTCAATACACCAAAATCACTAAGGGGCACTAGATGCACTAACAGTCTCCCCCTTTTTGGTGATTGATGACAAATAGGTTAAGTTTTCAACAGGGATAAACATATGAAGTGAAAGTACAGAGCTTGAGGAATTTGATTGCAAGATATAGAAGAACTCCCCCTAAGGATGTGCATATTTGAGGAATTTGCTTTGGAGTGCAAATGCACATGGCAGGTTAAAACATGGAGAATTCCCCCTATATCTTGTAATTCATACACGCATTTGAACATATGATATGAAGAATTTGAAATGCATGAGGTAAATGGTGTCTGACGAAGTTCAGCATGTATGCATCAAGGTACTTGAGGAAATAAACATGCGAGGAAATAGTTCAAAAGTGTCAGACCACCATCGGACTTGAGTTTACAACTCAACCCGCAAAAGTTTTAGAAGAGCGAGAGTTGTAATTTAAACAAAAATAGCCCATATATAGAGACCCGCTTGAAGACTAACTCAAAATTTCCCCCCTTTTTCAACGAAGACCAAAAGGGACGAAAAAGTGAGGACTAATACCCCTTTGATGAATTTCATCGTGTTGGTGAGGAAGGAGCGCCAACGTTGTCGGGGTCGTTTGTCGATGCAAGGCCTGCCGCAGTGTATTTAATGTCTTCATCCTCATCGCGCTCTTGAGATGAAGAATATGAACTTGTGACCATCAGAGGAACTTGGAGTTTCTTGAATTTCTTGTGTGGTCGATGAGCCCAATCAGGATGTTCTTCAAGATCCAGCTCATTCAGTTCTTCAGAAGACTTGAGGTGAGACAATATGGCCCAAGTGCGGTTGAGGTTTTCATGCGCATAGTAGCAATTCCTGTTCATAGTGTTCTGTGTCACAGTCATGTTTTGCACAATGTAACCAAGTTGACGCTTCACCCACTTGTGATTGCGATCGGCCTTCTGATGAAGACTTATTAGGAGCTCGCGATCAGTCATCACACGAGGGGCAGACTCTTGAGGTTTGTGAGCTGAGGCCTTTGCTTCGGAGTCCTGAGTTGCGGTGTCATCATTGGTGGAGAAGGAACAAGCTTTGTGAAACTGTCCATCCCATGGACGAGTGCCTTCATCAATGACAGCCTTGCCGTTTCCTTCCATTGAGTCAATTGTGCTCTTGATGACTTCAATTGGAGGTAGGAAGCCAAAGTGATTCTGGAAATCAGCCTTGAAGGGAATTGAGGACTTTGCCCTGATGAATTTCATGATCCAAGGTGCATAAGGCTTCTGTTCAAATGGAGCTAAAGCAGCATTGGCCAATGTCCTCATGAAGAAATCGTGTAAGTCTATGGGAATCCCATGAATGATGTTGAAGAGCATATTCTTCATGACTCCCTCCACTTCTTGTTCTTCTTTAGAATTATGGCCCTTCTAAGGACATAGAGTATTTGTGAGTATGCGGTAGACCGTCCTAGGCACATATAGCAAATCCTTCACAAGGAAGGTTTTCCCTTGAGGCTTTCAAGGAGGCAATGTCTTCATCAGCATTTGCATCAGCTGATTCGGAAGTGCAGGCTCATCAAACAGCCTGCGAGCTTCATCTGAGGGAATTGGAACTGGTACACACTGAAGCAATTCAAAAGCTTGAGTAGTGAAGTGTGTTGATCCTGTCATCCAGTCCAAAACCCAGGAGTTGATGTCTGAAGCATTTCCACTTATATGCAGTATGGCATAGAACTAAAGGATGATTTCCTCATTCTAGTCGCACATGTCGACGCGGAAAGGAAGAGTGCGTGCATTGTGAAGAACTTGGAGCATCGGTGTGAACGATGGAAGTGTTTCCATGTCCACATGAGGAATTTGGTGGTGCTCGAAGCCTTTCTTCTTCTCGAACAGGACTGATGCATAGTAGTTGAGTTGATTTGCCATCCAGAATCTGCTATGACCGGCCCTTGCAGAGTCATAAGGATTTGGACCTGTGAAGAACATGCGCTCATTGAACAAATTGCTATTGAGGAATTTGGGGGGCGCTGAGCCTTTGAATGGCATCCTTGGCTTCGGTTGAAGATTTGGCTTCAAGCGGCCGTTGATCTCCTTTGGCATGGGAGGAACTTGAACAATCTGGAGGGCTGGTTCCTCAGTTACGGGTGGAGCAGCAAAGTCATCAACTGTTGCAGCTGGAATTTCTTGTATGACTTGGGTGGTTTGATCGGCAGATTCTTCATGTATTTCTTCAGTCGGAGCAGGTGACTGAGGAATCTTTGTCAGAGGAGTAGTCATTGGTGAATTTGGGTGTGCTGATTCCCAATATTCATCATTGATGACAGGCGTCGTATTGCAAATGTCTACGTCCTAATCAATTTCTTCAACTCCAGCCTCTTCATCAGTGAACTGAGGCTGGGGTGATGATACCTTTGGAGTTGAAGCAATGTCTTCAACTTCAATTTCTTCATGAATCTGCTCTGTCGAAGCAGTAGAATGATCTTCATCTTGTTCATCTGGGATGACATAGTCAACCCCAAATGGTACAAGTTCATAGGCAGGTGTAGAGGAAATTGGTGTAGCATCAATGGGTCCAGTTGAAGAACTTGGCATATTCTTCAACTTCTTCACAGTTGTGGATTCTGACATTGATCATTTTCTCTTGAGAGTCTTTTCCTCTACAGTTTCAGCTTCTTCAGGTACGACTGATGTAGTCGCCCTGGTGGGTTCAGGTTCTTCAGGTGCAACAAAAGCTTCAGCTGGCCTTTCAGTTTCTTCAGGCACAACAGTGATGGTTGTCCTGGCATGGTCATCAGTGGTCTGAGTTTCCTCAGCAGCACTAGTCATTGCTTCTGTTGCAGAAGCATTCTCATCAGCAGTCATATCGGGCTGAGTAGTTTCATCAGCAGCCTAAGGAATTTCATCAGACTAAGGATTTTGTGGTTGCGGTCGAGCTGCAACCCTAGTGTTGTGATCCTTCATAGCAGCTTGAGCAGCCCTGACAAATCTCACCTTGGTGCCCTTCCATTCAACATCATACCTTTCTTGATCCTCAGAGAGTGTGCGAATTTCAGACTGAACTGTGATGAGTTGATTTGGGGTCAAGTTCATCACATTGTCTCTCAGAAACTTTTCTTTCTGAACCCCGTTCCTCTTAGCTCTCAGAGCTTGTTCTCTCTTCCATTCCTCTTCAAAGATGAAGTGAGTGAGGACATGATCCACACCAAGAGGCAGATTTAGTGAAGAAAGTGGAGTGTTTGGATCTTCATGCCATATATCGATGAAGTTGAGGATCATTTTGGGATCCAACATGAGGAGCAGATCTTCATGCTATAGCAGCCTTCTGCTTACTTTGCTTGGTGATTTCTTCCAATTCTTCATCATCAGCTTCATCATCATCATCCTTAGATCCCGAGGGTATGGTTACCACAGCCTTGCTTGAGTGAGGACTTGGTCTTTGACCTCGTCCAGCAGTTTTCTTCAGCTTCAACACTGTAGGGCTAGTTGAAGACTTTGCTGTAGTAGAGGAGCTTGCCGGGATCTTTGGAACTTTTTTGAATACCTCAGTTCTCTTACATGATGCCAGATGCACTGAGGTTGAAGACTTTGCAACTGCAGCTGAGGACTGAGCAGCAACAGTACCAACATCTGAGGCCTTTGTAGGTTGAGGCCATTGGACTTGAGGAATCTGCTGTGATGGTTTTGAGTTTCAGGAACTTGTCTTCACAACAACTTTCTTCATCATTTATTTCTTTGGAGCACTTGCAGAGGCTCCGGCAGAGGCAGCAGCAGCAGAATCTTCATTGAATTTGTTCACTGCCTCTTTGGCTTTCCTCGCCATCTTGGCTTGCTGCTTCTCCCACATATGAGGAAAGTTCTGACCAGTCTTGAGGCTAGTGGGATCAGGAATTTGATTTTGCGCCAGGGGAGGCCTGCTAGAAGGAGGTTTCACAGAAAATTTCATCATGTATTTAGGAGTTACATAACGATATTCCTTCCATTCCCGTGCCCATCTCCTCTCAATTTTCTGCAGACCAATTTTTCTCTACTTGGTCGTTTATTTGGCATGAGTTTCTTCATCGGATGTGCAGTATTCCTCATACAAATCATCTGGAATCTCAAAAGCAGTGTGCACATCTGGCTTCTTTCCACCTTTCTGAGGTTTCTTTCCGTTAGCCATTTTTGTCACCTAAGGAATTTGAACTCTTGAGGACTCTGAATAAGTACACAGTTTTTCCTGAAGGAACGCTGCAAATGAGTTAAGTTGATGAGAACCTAGTGATTCATCAGCGGACATGTTGTACCTATGAACAGAGTATAGGTGCGAGGAATTTGAAGAGGTCATATGCGTTCTTGGACATTTTTAAATAGAAATAGGTGAGGAATTTGACCATAGGTGTCTTGAGGAATTTCACTAAGTGTTCTTTGTCTTAGGTTCCAAAGTTGTGTGAATTTTGAGGATTCGCACAATTGAGGAATCTTGTGGAAAATCATTACTTAGGGAAAATCATCAAGTATATGAATATGTAAGGTGCTTTAGGATACGATTCATGAAGAATAAACACCTATTGAGGAATATGAAGAGCATTCGAAGATCAAACAAGGGCAGTAAAAATAAATTTATATACCCTGGTGAAGAACATGACGAACTGAGAGATGAGATTGGGAAGTTCGTCAGTTCAGATCTCCCACACCCTAGCTTGGCAGAGGGAGACAACTACAGCGGCGGCGGGATGAAGACTTCCACGGCCGATGCAAGTACGGCGACGATGAGGTCGAGGCAGTGAAGCTCTTCCACACCGGCATTGATGACTTTAGCTGCGGCACTTGGTTGGAGTTCGGGAGAGAGTAGAGATGAGGAGTAACCGAGCACTATTGAAGGGGAGGGGGTATTTATAGTGGAAGTGAAAACAAAACCGCCCAAAGATTTTGGACAGGATTTGCCCTCACCCTTGCTCTCCACGCGACAAGTGTCACCCACGTTCTGAGTAGAGGAGATTATGGGGGATCGTGGGTTATCCAGTCGTGGGAATCAGAACCATTTGAGCGGGAACAGCTGAAAATTTTGATAGTGAAAATTTCAAAGTTTTTGTTCGCAAATTCTTTAGCTGTCAAGGACACAGTGAAGACTTTGAACAAGTTTCAAAGTAGAACGCATATGAAGAATTGGTGAACAGACTGGGTTGAGTTTAGCATAGAGGGGAAAGGGTCCGATCACATTCACTTAGATGAAAATCAACTTGAATAATTTAGAAATAAGTGAATGCTGTTGAGGACATTGAGAACTCAATCATATATATATATAGTCAATGAAGATCATGAGTTTCAATGTTTGAAGAATTTGAAAATTTGAAGAATTTTAAAAATGACAAAAAATTCAATTTTGAAAAATTTCAACTTTGGTTGGTGGCATGACCCACCGTATATGAATGATGATTTCAGACACCGCATACAATTGTCATAGGGTTTTGAGAATCAAATTCTTCATTAATTTCTTCACACTTAGAGGGTTATTCTTCATTGATTGAAGAAAAACATTACTTCGCGCATTGCACATCTAAGTCATCAATTTTGCATAAGTGTTAGGATGTGTGTCCTTTTTCAAAGAACATTCAAATATTCTAAGATATTTACCTCAAACCGCAAGTTGAAAAATCTCTTTTCATCCAAGGGTTTGTGAAGATATCGGACAGTTGTTCTTCAGTGGGGATGTGGTCGATGGAGATGTCGCCCTCGAGTACATGATCTCGAAGAAAGTGATGACGAATCTGGATGTGCTGAACTAGGTTTAAGCAATCTTGATGGCACTCTTGTTGTTGCAGTACAGAGGCACATTCTTCCACTTGCTGCCATAGTCCTTGAGGGTTTGCTTCATCCATAGTAACTAAGTACAACATGAGCCAGTAGCAATGTACTCATCTTCAACAATAGAGAGTGAGACGCAGTTCTGCTTCTTCGAGGACCAACAGACTAAGGATCGTCCGAGGAAATGACATGTGCCTAAGGTTGACTTGTGATCCACACGATCTCTAGCATAGTCAGCATCAGAGTATCCGACGAGATGAAGATTTGAGCCCTTGGGATACCATAATCCAAGTGTTGGTCTGTGAGCTAAGTATCGAAGAATATGTTTCACAACCTTATGGTGTGATTCCTTCGGTGTTGCTTGGAATCGGGCACACATGCAAACACTTAGCATAATATCAGGCCAGATGCACATAGATACAACAATGAGACAATCATGGAGCGGTATAACTTCTGATCGAAATCTTTACCATTTTCATCAGTGTAGAGGGGGCCTTTTGAAGGCATTGGAGTTTTGACGCCTTTGGAATCTTGCATGTCGAATTTCCTCAGAACATCTTTGAGGTATTTCTCTTGTGAGATGAAGATGCCCATGTCTTGGTGACGAATTTGAAGACCTAGGAAGAATTCCAATTCTCCCATCATAGAAATTTGATATTCTTCACTCATCATATTGGCAAATTCATCACTCTAAAGTTTGTCAGTACAGCCAAAGATAATATCGTCTATGTCACAGCCCTAGATTAGTCATTGCTTATGATGGCATGTGCATCATGGCACCATGTTTAATTTCATTTGAATTTGAAATGGGGATCTCAAACCCTAGCACCTCATCAAATAAATAAAACTCCAACAATTGAATTTTTAATGTTTTCCAAAATGCTCTTAAAAATGTACCCCCTCTTTGATAAATGTTGGCAACAACATATCAGGGGATATTCTATTTTTCACAACCACTATAGCATTCTAAAATAATCCTTAAATGCTACAGAATCAATTAATAAGCATTATAAATATTTTGGTTATTCTAATTTTTTTGATAATTATTGTGTGGCACGGAAATAATATTCATAAACCCAAGAAATTATTTTAGAATTTCTAGGTCTAGGGAGTTTACCTAAACAAAAATGAAACAAATGTTAGAAAAATAGAAAACCCGAAATAGAAAGGAAAGCAGACGGGAGAGGACCTACCTAGCGAAGTCCATGTGGGAGGCCCAACCCACCCTGGTGAGCGGTCGTCTTCAACCTCTGCGAGTAGGCAGAGGCGAAGCCGAGCACGCTGAGCTAGGAGGCCTCCACCTCCTACTTCGTCGTGGCACGGGCGGGCTTTCTAGCGTCGCCTCGAGGATGCCCAAACCCCCTGGATCCATTCCCCTCTCCCTCCGGTCCCTCTCCTTCTCTCCAGCGATCGCCCTCGAGCTCACCCGAGCGTTGCCGCCCGCGCCGTTTGCTGCAGCCACTGTTGCTCGCGTGCCTCGCTGCCATGACCGGAGGCATCCTTCGGATGCGCCCTGAGCCCTCCCCGACGTGCCCAAGCCATGGAGGCCAGAAGATGAAGCCACGGACATCTTCCTCGTCCACGGTCGCCGGACAACGACACCCGATTCGCCATCGCCAGGATCTCCCCGAGCTCGTCGACCACCTCCTTGAGTCAGCTGTGAGTGGCTGACTCTTTCCCCCTTGTTTCCCTCATCGCGGTCATCCTGAGCTAGCACAACAGCTAGACCCGAACCCCGGCCGCCGCCAAAGTCGCTATGGTCATCGACTCTGACGTCCCCGCGTCCTCTCGTTGCCCTAGATGAACCCCAGCTGCCCGTACATGCCTTCCACCGTCCAAATGGTCATCGGAGGAGGATTTCCAGCGATCCCTGCCGCCTCGGCTCGCCGCCGGCGGCCTCCCTCCGACGAAGCCGACGTGGCACCATCATTAGCCGCTAATGACGCGCTAATTAAAACCCTGACCCGCAGACACTGGGACCCACCCGCTAAATTAAACTTTTAATTAATTATGTAAGCTAATTTAACCCTCTTATCAGCAATGAGTCAATGACATGCGGGCCCCACAGGTCAGTTTGCCCTGAATCGGCTAGCTGACCAGGATGACGTCATGCTGACGTTTGGCTAATGCAATAATTACATTTTAGGATTTAAATAAATTCCAGAAAATTCTTTAAACTTCTAACAATCAGAGAAAATAATCTATAACTCAGATGAAAATAATTTATATATGAAAAATGATTAGAAAAATCAAATGAACCTATTTATGCCATGATCATGCATGTTTGAACAAGTTAACCTCACCAAATAGGACATTTTATGATTAGGACAATATATGAAATATCATTTGGAGTAGGAATTCAAACTTGTTTGAATTCCACTTCAATTAACTTGGCTAATTATCACTCTAGGTCAATTCAGTACCTTAACATGCCATCTCATGCATCATGTCTGTTGCATCACATTGAATGTGTTCCTTCTTCCTGTTTGCCGGTGTTTGTTCCCTCTCAGTAGACGATGGTTCCGAGGATGTGAACGTTGACACTAATGAAGAGAAGTGATATCTTCAGGACTGTCAGGCAAGCAAAACCCCCTTGAGCATACTGATATGATCCCACTCTCTTGCTCCTGCTCTCTTTTATTGCATTAGGACAATCACGATTCAACTGTTACATGTTCTCGGTAGTTGAACCCATTCCTTTGCATGACCTTTCTTCGTCACAGTAAATAGTTGGAACCACTTAGCATGAGTAGCAACTGCTTGAGCCTTGTTGTGCTTACTCATCCATGCTTACTTACTTACTGTGCCTGCTATGCTTAGAGTCGTGTCATGTCGGGTCTGATCCATCCGGTTGATGAATCGGAATGGCAGTGTTCATGTCCTACGGTGTGAGAGATAAGTGTGTGAATACTATTTGGTAAAGGTAGCGATGATAGGTCATGTAGTTGTACATGGTGGGTTGTCTCATTGGGACCGTCCTTAAGAATTGAGTTCTGTGTATGTTATCCAAGACAAGATACTACCACACATTGGGTTCCGGTAACTCGACCCCTCTCGGCTTATTAATTGCCTAGTCCGCTGTCCAGGAGTCGCAACTAGTTTCTAGTGTTTGTAGGAAAAGTGTTGGCGGCCTTGCATAGCGCTGCCCAACGGGGTGGATTGTGATGCGGTAGATGCACAGTGGCATGGTGTACCAAGTGGCACCCGAACGGTGGGCTTGGGAACCCTGCGTGCATCGTTTGAGGCCGTAGCGGAAACTTCGGCTGGACTTCCGTGCGGGTTTAGTCTCAAATAGGCGATAAACCTGGACTAGGGTCTTGTGTGATTGACGGTCGTGGCCGACACCCATGCCAGTGCTTCCGCTTGAAGGTTGCCGAGATGCATGATGTGCATATGGTGCGAAGTGGCGAGAGCGTGTGTGAAGAAGTATACCCCTACAAGGTGAAATAATTTGTTCGAATAGCCGCGTCCTCGGATATGGACTACTTGGAGAACTTATGTGGTTCATAGATAACTTGAAGTGAATACTCTAAAATGCGCAAGATAAGTGTGAGTGCTATGCATGGCTTTCCCGTAGGGAGACGGAAGTGGATCCATAGTGGTGTATTGATTGGTGAATATGTGGACTCGTGTGTGCTATCGCACCTCAAAGAAAGCACTTGTAGTCGTAGTACAGGTTAGCCAAGAGTCAAAGCTGGCTTGCTGCATTAAACTCCACAATCCCCTTCATTGATACTGATACATATATAGTTAGTTCTGATGTACATCTTGCTAAGTACTCCTGTACCCACGTTTTCTTAATTTATGATTTTGCAGAGGAGACGTCAGTCTCATTAGTGGTATTTACGACGTGAAGTTCGATGTTGACCAGATTAGCTTGGGAATCCCAGACAGAGGTCTGGTTCCTTTGGTAGGGTCGTTGTAACTTTTCAAGCTCCTCTAGCCACTTTTATAGATGTCTGTACCCAGACATGTATAACTTTTGCTTGTTTGTTTGAATGCTCTGGATGTTGGGTCTTGTGACCCCTGTTTGTAACATCTTATGGTATTGGCTCTTCCAAGCCTTCTAAATAAATGTTGTAATGTTGTATGGTTATGTTGTGATGCCATAGTTGTATCTATGCATATCGGGCATGTCGTGCGTACATGTGACGTGCAACGGTATGTATGGGATTCGACACCTAGTTGTGTGCCTTTAGTAGTACTCTTTACGGGGAACGGCCTCTTTGTGCTTCCATCAAGCCTAGGTAGCTTGCTACTGCTCCGGACACATTGATTGACCGGCATGTATCCTTCTTTGCTGTTGTGTCTGTCCCTTCGGGGAAATGTCTCACAATGTAATGGAGCCCTTGTAGCCTGCTACGACTCGTCTACGTGCAGTGATGACATTTATGTCCCACGGCGTAATGGAGTCCTTGTAGCTTGTTAGGACTCGTCTACACACGCTAGAGATGGACACTTGCATTGCTGGGGTACGGATGCCTATCCCTGTATGGATGTGCCACTTGGGTTCTACGACTAGTCATGTCGGCCCGGGTTCTTTGTCATTTGAATGCTAGCGGCACATTCACATACGTGAGTCAAAAGACGCAAACGGCCCCGACCCAGGTAAGGTGGAAGCCATGGGGATAACCGTGCGTGAGACCGCAAAGTGATGTGATGTCTTACAGATTGGATTCCTTTGGCTTAGGATTGGGGTCCTGAAAGCTTTGGTATCAGAGCCGGACTGCCTATAGGATTACCAAGCCAAACTGATCGATGTTGAGTCTAGAACTGCTTTAGTTATAAAAGGGAATTGATTGTGGAAGGGAATGTAAGGCTCTTTTTACTCCTTTCCTTGTGTCATTATAATTCTGAGTCACCCTCTTATTTATTCTACGGGGATTAAGAACTAGGCCTTCTCATCTATCTATTAGGATGACGAGTTACTATGCTGGAGACCTATAGGAAAGTTGTTGTCTTCCTGGATCAATGTCTCCTTAAGAATTCATTGTCATGTTGTCAGTTTCTGGTGCAGGTTGCCTCATATTTCATGCCCATACAGCCGTTATGCTTTCTGAGTTATCCAAGGTTTCTAAATTATCTAATGCAATTGCAAAACTCTGCCATCTTAGTTCAATGTCTTTCTGGCCAGACAAAGCACACCTATTTTGAGTTGAGGTACTCTATTACCTCTACGTGTTTGATGAAGGTGTTTAGGAAACCATGTTGTTTCAGTGAACCACCTAACAGTTTAGTTGTGTCTTCTGTTCCCAGTGTGACAATTCTGACCAACATTATCAAAGGCATGCTGTGGTGCTATGTATTCAATAGGTATTCTATATCTGGGTTCTTGAACCCAAGAATTAGTCTGCTCCCTCCTGTTAATAGTATTTTGCTTATTTCTTTAGGATACTTAGTTACCTTGTTATAGTCCTCAAGATTTGTGGTTTATCATTCTTCCACTACCATGGATCAGTTATGGTAGAAGTTCGTTGAGAATAAAAAATCACAACAGGAGTGCTCTTAATGATTTCTCCATTCCATAGTTGTGAGTCTCCCAATTCTTTCATTTCTACATGGATTATCTGGAAGAAACATGTTGAACTCCGTTTGACATATTCAATCCATGCATCTACAACTCAGGAAAAATCAGGTGCTCTTGAGTTGCCCTCCTTCAATTGTATTCTGACCTTTATCTATCAATGGATAGTCAAGAGTATGTCATGCATTGTGTTATCGATGTCGACTATTCTTGTGGTCTGTCAAGCCATTCTATTTCACAATGGCTAGGAGAAGCAAACACCTGCACCTCATCCATTTCATGGATTGGGTCAAAGCAGTTGTAATCTGCATATCAAAATGCTAATCCAGCTTTTGCTCTGGTCTACCTTGAGGTATTACCCTCTTCATGTCAAGATTATCATGACAACTATACTCCCTCTTATGAATATTGATGTAGTGATACTTCTTGCCATCATCATTCATTCCCCAGTCTTTGTGTTGCTGAAACCAGAATACCGACAAGTGAATCATGATGTGTGTAATCAATACTCCTAGCAACTTTATTGTTTGATAGTTAATGGACAATAATTTCATTCCTGGTGTGTTGGTTATTGAATCACCACTCTAGGAGTGATCGTGCTACCTAGTCCATTTTCCATGGTGCACTTTTCGGTTAATGAGTTAGGATTGTGTCAATCCTTTGCTCTGTTGATCATATTGTCTTGCTTTGAAAAGCAAGATTGCTCTCGAGCTTGATAACATATCGGTGGATCGTGATTTTCTGAATATCTTCTCGGAAGTATTACCAAGATGTTCCTTGACCGTTATGTTGAGCTCGTGATCAAGATGGTTTTCTATAAATAACCCCTTCTCCAAGACTCTTTGTTGGATAACCCTGTACTAGTTGGTTAAGCTAAACAACACCTTGGAGAGTTGGAAGATAGAAGCTTGATCTAACCTAGCTCATGTTAAAGGGATATCTTGTGTCTTTGTGCTTGTGTGTGTAGAAGAGAGATGATATCTTCATCGATCGATCCTCGTGATCAATTGTTGCACCTATTGTCTTGTACAACCATTGATTTGAGTATGGGCTATCGTCAAATCAAAATCGGAACCAAAGATTGCCCTGATGTTGTTTTACTCGTGGATGTATCCTCGAGCATACACCGTTATATCTTTAGGTCTGACCAATGCTATCGCCTTGTTCTCATAAGTTGTGGAATTCCATCTATAGGGGTATCTTGATGAATTGTTGTTGAGCCCATCAACAATATCTTCATCTCTTCCACGACTCATGATGAACATGAATCTAGTGTTGGAAACTTTTGTAGGCAATATCTTTGTGATCGTACATGAAGTATATGTTTGTTGTAAGAAGTGACCTACTCCAGATTCACGCGCATTTAGTGCAAGTTGCCACCGTGACCTGGGGAAAAGTTATCTTGCTTCCTACGGAATCATCTCAAGTCAATCATGCATGTGCGAAGTATTCTATGGTTTGGTAGATTTGCAACCTCCATTCCATATGTATCTCCTAGCACCTAAGCCACTGATTGAGTTGTTCAAGGAAAAGAAGTTCTTTCTTAAGAGCTAATCTGTACTTATGTAAGAGCTTCACTAATCCATAATGATGGTTCCTAACCCGAACTCAGAAGTGTTTTATTGAAAGGCTATGTGATCATGCTTGTTTTGGACGTCGTGTTGACTTGTGTCTTGCAACCCAGCTCATGTTTTGGAGTTGGCTTCCATAGTTCATTTCCTGAGAATCTCGCAACGTCATCTCTTCGATTTGTGTTGCAACCTTTCACTTTCAGACATGCTGAGTCTGGAATATCTTGACACCAACCATATCTGAATCTCAGGCAGATAAAATGGTTGGAACATTTCCCAAGAATTATAATATTGGTCTCCCTGTAACTGGCAAAGGGGTGTTGTGGCGAACATACCTATCCGGAAGACCCAGTATTATAATATCTTGTTTTAGCAACCTGGCCACCTTCCCCATGAGGAATCCGTATGACTTATTTTAGAAGTTGTTCCTTATGGACCCTTTGAGATCCCGAAGTCCGACCTCTACTTGATGTTCTAGTAGAACACCTGACACTTAATTGGGGTTATGCTAGTATATCAAGGAGAAGATTAGAAGCGGAGTGCTAAATGTCTCTCGGTCGATCCTCTAGATTTCGTTTCCTGGGCATAGCTAAGGTGAAATTTGAGAAAGTGTTGTCTTCCTTTGCATCTGCATCCTCCATCATCATTCATCGTGGTAGTATGAGGTGTTGCCAGGAATCCTTGGCACGGATGTTGGTAAAAACTCTGATGAATACGGAGATGCTCAAGTTCTTGAGAGCACGCTCAGAAAATGGGTTATACCCTCGGTATTAATTGGAATGTGCCTTCCGTTTATTGAGCTGCTCTATAACTCTAGTTTCCTTTTCGATCTGAGTATGCCATTCTTTTGAATCCCTTCAAATGATCGTTGTGAATTTCCATAGGCTGGTATGAAGAGTTTCAATGATCTCCATATCAAAAGTAATTCTTTTTGCCACCTAAGGGATAATCCTACCAGTCACCTCCCCTAAGGTGCTACATAATGGTATTATGGCAATTAACTCCTTGCTACTTTCAAACCTTTTCACCATATGTTTTAGCGTGGAATTTTTGCCTACCAATTGAACCTCCGTCATCTGCTTCATTCATTGTTCTTGACATATGTTTTGTGTCCCAGCTCGAGAGATGTTATTATGTCTCATTCTATGAGTTGGTCATGAGTCGCTCGGCCTTCGTAAAGATCGATTCTTGTAGAGCTTCCTATTTCTGTTATCTTTTGTTGGATGAAGATCCCAAAGGCAAAGATGCCAAGATCACCATGATGTAATGAATCATCATCTTTGAGAAGAGCAATTAGATCGTGAAGATTGTGGTAGTTAGTGTCCCCTTGCCCTCTTACCCTATGCTTGAATCTTGGGGCGAGATTGTTGTTTGGTGGGGGTGAGTTGTCACAACCCTAGATTAGTCATTGCTTATCATGGCATGTGCATCATGGCATCATCTTTAATTTCATTTGAATTTGAAATGGGGATGTCAAACCCTAGCACCTCATCAAATAAATAAAACTCCAACAATTGAATTTTTAATGTTTTCCAAAATGCTCTTAAAAATGTTCCCCCTCTCGGATAAATGTTGGCAACAACATATCAGGGGATATTCTATTTTTCAAAACCACTATAGCATTCTAAAATAATACTTAAATGCTACAGAATCAATTAATAAGCATTATAAATATTTTGGTTATTCTAAAAATTCTGATAATTATTGTGTGGCATGGAAATAATATTCATAAACTCAAGAAATTATTTCAGAATTTCTAGCTCTAGGGATTTTACCTAAACAAAAATGAAACAAATGTTAGAAAAATAGAAAACAGGAAATAAAAAGGAAAGCAGAGGGGAGAGGACCTACCTAGCCAGGCCCATGTGGGAGGCCTAGCCCACCCTGGTGAGCGGTCGTCTTCAACCTGTGTCAGTAGGTAGAGGCGAAGCCGAGCACGCTGAGTCGGGTGGCCTCCACCTCCTGCTTCGCCGTGGCACGGGCGGGCTTTCTAGCGTCGCCTTGAGGATGCCCAGACCCCCTGGCTCCATTCCCCTCTCCCTCCGGTCCCTCTCCTTCTCTCTAGCGATCGCCCTCGAGCTCACCCGAGTGCTGCCACCGGTGCCGTTTGCTGCAGCCACCGCTGCTCACGTGCCTTGCTGCCATGACCAGAGGCATCCGTCGGATGCGCCCTGAGCCCTCCCCGACGTGCCCAAGCCATGGAGGCTAGAAGACGAAGCCACGACCATCTTCCTCGTCCACGGTCGCCGGACAACAACGCCCGATTCGCCGTCGCCAGGACCTCCCCGAGCTCGTTGACCACCTCCTTGAGTCCGTTGTGAGCCGCTGACTCTTTCCCCCTTGTTTCCCTCGTCGCGGTCGTCCTCCAGCTAGCTCAACCGCCAGACCCGAACCCCGTCCGCCGCCAAAGTCGCCGTGGTTATCGACTCTGGCGTCCCCGCGTCCTCCCATTGCCCTAGATGGATGCGTGTGAACCCCAGCTGCCCATACGTGCCTTCCGCCGGCCAAACGGTCATCGGAGGAGGATTTCCGGTGATCCCCGCCGTCTCGGCTCGCCGGCGGCGGCCTCCCTCCGACGAAGCCGACGTGGCACCATCATGAGCCGCTAATGACGCCCTAATTAAAACCTTGACCCGCTGACACTGGGACCCACCCGCTAAATTAAACTTATAATTAATTAGGTAAGCTAATTTAACCCTGTTATCAGCAATGAGTCAATGACATGCAGGCCCCACAGGTCAGTTTGACCTGAATCGGCCAGCCGACCAGGATGACATCATGCTGACATTTAGCTGATGAAAAAATTACATTTTAGGATTTAAATAAATTCCAGAAAATGCTTTAAACTTCTTAAAATCAGAGAAAATAATCTATAACTTACATGAAAATAATTTATATATGAAAAATGATCAAAAAAATCCAATGAACCTATTTCTGCCAAGATCATGCATGTTTGAACAAATTAACCTCACCAAATAGGAAATTTTATGATTAGGACAATATATGAAATACCATTTGGAGTAGGAATTCAAACTTGTTTGAATTCTACTTCAATTAACTTGGCTAATTATCACTCTAGGTCAATTCACTACCTTAACATGCCATCTCATGCATCATGTCTGCTGCATCACATTGAATGTGTTCCTTCTTTCTGTTTGCCGGTGTTTGTTCCCTCTCGATAGACGATGGTTCCGATGATGTGAACATTGACACTAATGAAGAGAAGTGATATCCTCAGGACTATCAGGCAATTAAAACCCCCTTGAGCATACTAATATGATCCCACTCTCTTGCTCCTGCTCTCTTTTATTGCATTAGGACAATCACGATTCAACTGTTACATGTTCTCGGTAGTTGAACCCATTCCTTTGCATGATCTGTCTTTGCCACAGTAAATAGTTGAAACTACTTAGCATGAGTAGCAACTGCTTGAGCCGTTTTGTGCTTACTTATCCATGCTTACTTACTTATTGTGCCTGCTATGCTTAGAGTCGTGTCGTGTCGGGTCTGATCCATCCGGTTGATGAATCGGAATGGCAATGTTCATGTCCTACGGTGTGAGAGCTAAGTGTGTGAATACTATTTGGTAAAGGTAGCGATGAGAGGTCATGTAGGAGTACATGGCGGGTTGTCTCATTGGGACCGTCCTTAAGAATTGAGTTATGTGTATGTTATCCAAGGCAACATACTACCACACATTGGGTTCCGGTAACTCGACCCCTCTCGGCTTATTAATCGCCTAGTCTGCTGTCGAGAAGTCGCAACTAGTTTTTGGTGTTTGTAGGAAAAGTGTTGGCGGCCGTGCATAGCGCTGCCCGATGGGGTGGGTTGTGATGTGGTAGATGCAAAGTGGCACGATGTACCAAGTGGCACCCGAACGATGGGCTTGGGAACCCTACGCACATCGTTTGAGGCCGTAGCGGAAACTTTGGCTGGACTTCTGTGTGGGTTCAGTCTCAAATAGGCGATAAACCTGGACTAGGGTCTTGTGTGATTGACGGTCGTGGCCGACGCCCACGCCAGTGCTTCCGCTTGAAGGTTGCCGAGATGCATGATGTGCATATGGTGCTAAGTGGCGAGAGCATGTGTGAAGAAGTATACCCCTGCAGGGTGAAATAATCTGTTCGAATAGCCGCGTCCTCGGATATGGAATACTTGGAGAACTTATGTGGTTCATAGATAACTTGAAGTGAATACTCTATAATGCGCAAGATAAGTGTGAGTGCTATGGATGGCCTTCACGTAGGGAGACGGAAGTGGATCCATAGTGATGTATTGATTGGTGAATATGTGGACTCGTGTGTTCTATCCCACCTCAAAGAAAGCACTTGTAGTCGTAGTACAGGTTAGCCAAGAGTCAAAGATGGCTTGCTGCATTAAACTCCACAATCTCCTTCACTGATATTGATGCATATGTAGTTAGTTCTGATGTATGTCTTGCTGAGTACTCCTATACTCACGTTTGCTTAATTTATGTTTTTGCAGAGGAGACGTCAGTCTCATTAGTGGTATTTACGACGCGAAGTTCGATGTTGACCGGATTAGCTTGGGAATCTGAGATAGAGGTCTGGTTCCTTTGGTAGGGTCGTTGTAGCTTTTCAGGCTCCTCTAGCCACTTTTGTAGATGTTTGTACCCAGACGTGTATAACTTCCACTTTTTTGTTTGAATGCTCTGGATGTTGGGTCTTGTGACCCCTGTTTGTAACATCTTATGGTATTGGCTCTTCCGAGCATTCTAAATAAATGTTGTAATGTTGTATGGTTATGTTGTGATGCCATAGTTGTATATATGCATATCGGGCATGTCGTGCGTACGTGTGACGTGCAATGGTATGTATGGGATTCAACACCTAGTTGTGCCTTTAGTAGTACTCTTTACGGGGAACTGCCTCGTTGTCCTTCCACCGAGCCTTGGTAGCTTGCTACTGCTCCAGACACATTGATTGACCCACATGTGTCCTTCTTTGCTGTTGTGTCTGTCCCTTCGGGGAAATGTCGCTACGACTCGTCTACGTGCAGTGATGACATTTATGTCCCATGGCGTAATGGAGTCCTTGTAGCTTTCTATGACTTGTTTACACATGCTAGAGATCGACACCTGCATTGCTGGGTTACGTATGCATGTCCCTGTACGGATGTGCCACTTGGGTTCTACGACTAGTCATGTCAGCCCGGGTTCTTTGTCATTTGAATGCTATCAACACATTCACATACGTGAGTCAAAAGACGCAAACGATCCCGGCCCAAGTAAGGTGGTAGCCGTCGGGATAACCGTGCGTGAGACCGCAAAGTGATGTGATGTTTTACACACTAGGTTCTTATGGCTTAGGATCGGGGTCCTCACAGCTTACATATATTTGGCATATGAACAGTTCATTGTCATAGGATTTTTTGAAAAGAGTTGGGTCGAGTGAACCAGGTTTGAAGCCTTTCTTCATGAGGAATTCCTTCAGAGTGTCGTACCATGCCCGAGGGGCCTGCTTGAGGCCATAGAGGGCCTTGTTGGGTATGAAGACTTTGTCAGGATGCTTAGGGTCTTCAAAACCTGGGGGTTGAGAAACATATACTTCTTCCTCAAGCTTACCATTGAGGAATGCAGTTTTCACATCCATTTGATATAAGATGATATTATGATGGTTAGCATAAGCAAGCAATATGCGAATAGCTTCAAGTCTAGCAACAGGTGCAAACGTTTCATCAAAGTCATTTCCTTCAACCTGTGTGTATCCTTGAGCTAGAAGACGAGCCTTGTTCCTCGCCACAAGGCCATTTTCATCTTTCTTGTTGCAGTAGATCCACTTGGTACCTATGATGTTATGTTTGCGAGGATCTGTCCGCTTGACAAGTTCCCACATGTTGTTGAGCTTGAACTGATGCAATTCCTCTTGCATAGCTTGAATCCACTCAGTCTCCTTGAATGCTTCATACACTTTGGTGGGCTCTATGATAGAGACAAAGGCAAAGTGCCCACAAAAGTTAGTTAAATATGAAGCTGTTTGAGCGAGTGAGGGGACCTGGTGCATTGATGTCATCGATGATTTTGTCAATCTGTACTTCATTTGCAAATCTAGAATGAGAAGGTTGACATGGCTGAGGATTTTCATCAGCACCATTTTCTTCAGGTGTATTAGCATGAAAGTCTTCATTGGTTGGAATGACTTCCTTAGTGGGTATGATATCTTCAGTTGCCTTCAGCTTAATGGATTCCTTAGGAGACTGTTCATCTAACATAGAAGGCAGGTGCTCTCTTTGCAAGCCATCAGCTTCATCGAACCGCACATCTACAGTTTCAACAACCTTGTGATGGTAGGTGTTGAAGACTCTGTAGGTGTGTGAGTCCTTTCCATAACCAAGCATAAAACCTTCATGTGCTTTCGTTGCTAATTTGGAAGTGTGGTGAGGATCTCTGATCCATCATTTTGCACCAAAGACTTTGAGATAACTTACATTGGGTTTCTTTCCAGTCATAAGTTCATACGAAATCTTCTTGAAGAATTTGTGAAGATACACCCTGTTGATGATGTGCCATGCAGTATCAATTGCCTCAGGCCAGAAACGACGAGTAGTCTTGTATTCATCAAGCATGGTGTGAGCCATCTCAACTAGAGTCATGTTGTAGCGACCCGACCTAAAAGGTCAAGTCTCCGGTGTTTCCGTACCATCCCAAGATCATGCTGGTACACACACGGTACATCAATGTATATATCAAAGGGAAATCACACAGCAAATATATTAATCGAAATCTCATTTCGAGTCCTTTATTACAATAAAAATTACAATAAAGTGGCTAAAAGCCAACTCATGAGAATATCTAAATCTTGCGGAAGCGTCGAAGGTAGATGAGTCCATCTGACTCCAAGGGCATCTCACTGAGCATAGAACGTGTCCTCACTCCTGGTCGGAAAAGTACTCTGCAACATGATACGTTGCAGCCATGTAGGTCAGCATATGGAATATGCCGGCAAAGTCACAAGAGAGGGGTGAAAAGATAATCATCTAGTCTATATGCATATATGGTAGGTGGGGTGGTAAGTTTTTGCGTAAAGCCAATTTTTCCTACATCAAGAAAGGGGCTAAGCAAAATATTACTAAGTTGGTTGATTAATGAGATGGTTCCACCAACCAATTCTCATTCCCAAATTATTAATACCCACATCATCATTATTAATTGTGTTGAGAGTTCCGGAAGTTTCAATTCCTTTGGCTCAAGTCGTCCATGACCGTGGACACGGCTAATCGATTAGGTTTGAATACTCTGCAGAGTTTTGCACACGTTCCCCACAAGATTTGGTCGCCTCCGTTTGATTTCTCGCACTTCAGGGTGTTTGAGAAACAGATGACCAAAACATGGTCTTCTAAAGGGTTTCCCTGCGACTCTGTCGGTGCCCATCCTTTCCTACCGTTCTTCTACATCTCGTAGCACCGCCTGTCTAGGGTCACCACGATATCATACCAAGCCAGAGCCCATAATGACTTGTGGCTGTGCAGGTAAGCCTTAGGTCTTGAAGCACCCATCCATCTCTTTGTGCCTGGGTGGATCTTTCCGCGTGAATGTTGGCCATCTCCAGCATCACCTAGGAAAATCCACTGGTTTCTCCAGGGTGCCGTTCAACCATCATCCACCCAGAGGTATGTTGAAAACTCGGAGTCTTGAAATCTTGATCATTATGTAGGTCTTGAAATTATTAACTCTCTCAACTCTCATGAAGCACACAACCAACCCCGTCTACTAGTAGCATAGCAAAAAAAAGTAAAACAACGTTTCCCGGGGCCAATGTGTCAAAGAGGTTGAGAAGGTACCTACCACATGATACTACAACAAGGTACCCAAGTTTCCAACTAACCTATCTTGCATGCAATTGGGGAGATGGTAGAACTAATGCATATAAAACATGGGTAAACATGGTCAAAGTGACTTGCCTGATTGATGATCTTCGTACTCGTGGGACTCTAAGTAACAAGCTTCGCACTCCGGATAATCTAAGGAAACAAACAAACAATCAATAAGCATACAACAGAATATTGTAACCCACCAAACATCAATCAAGAACTAGTAAACAGTCAAGACAAAACAATGCACTAATCACAAGTAAGGAAAACACACAAAGTTTTGTTTACTAGGAGGTGATTGATAAAACACTACTAACATAATAAAACTATTTTGTAATAACAAAACAATTGTTGACAGCAAGGAACAATAAAATCTTTTTTATTAATAAACAGAAGAATATCAATTTAAGTTTGTTGAGAAAACTTTTGTAAAGTTTGTAAAAGTTTTGATAAACACTATATGAAACAACTATAGTTTTACTAACAAGAGAGCAAAACCAAACTTATTATTTATTAGTAAAACATGTTCTTAACAGAAAAGAATTTACAAATAAACTTGTTTTAGAAAACAAAATGAAATTATATAAAACTCTATTAAAAGAATCTATTACTAAACTAGTTGTTTTAATCAAAATAAACTATTTGAAAAGAAGTTGTGATTCCTATCTTAACTAGGAAATAAACTAAACAATTTTATATTTTTATTAACAATAAGTAAAACACTAAATGTATAATCAACAGAACCTACTAAACAAATTAAAACTAAATCTAAGTTAAACTAACTAAAACTAAGTAAATAAAACTATACTATAATACTAAGCAGATTCTATTTATAGCTAGAACACTAATCAAAATCATCCTAAACATCCTCAAACTAAACATGGTGATAGTCCTAACCAATATCAAACAGTAGCAAAAAGATTCATCTCAAAATCTATTTTCAAACTCTAGTTATTCAGATTTGAAGATTTTGAGAAAATTTGATTCAATTCAAATTTGATAATCCAAATTTGAAATTTAAAAGTACAGGGTGAAACTACATGAAAAATGTGAGCTAATGCAAAAAGAATCAGCTCAAAACATTAAACAGGTTAAAAGATATAAGCAAAACAAAATTTGAAATCATTCTGTTAATTAAAACAAAAACAGAAAAAGGGAAAAAATCTACCGGACGGCCAGGGGCTACGTGACACTGTCCTATTGGCTAGCTAGTTCGCGCGTTGGATGTTTTCGGGCGGGCGACCGGTCAGAAAAGGAAAACGGTTTGGGGATAAGTGGCTTCTAATCTGGGTCGTTGGATTTGGATCGGAGGGAGGGGGAAGTGTCCGGCGTCTTACCGGAGGGGGTGTGGGAATTCCGGTGATGGAGGCGGCGGCCGGTGATCAAGGACGTCGCCGGAGGGGTCTCCGGTGGTCGAGGGAGGCATTAGAGGGGTTCAGACGACGGCAGGCGGGGTCCTGCGTCGAACGGAGGGGTCGGAGAGGGGCGAGGATGACCGAGGCGTTGGCTACGGACGAGGGGAGTTCCGGTGGTGGTGCAACTCCGGCGAGGAATTGGCAGCGTCTCGGAGAGGGAGAGAGGGGTCTCGGGGGGAAATGGATGCGGGGAGTGTCCGGTACTTATAGGGGCGCTGGGGAGTGCGGGGGAGGAGAGGGGAGAGAGATCCGATGAGAGGAGAAACGGTCGGCGACGGCGCGCGCGAGAGGAGGGAGGCGACCGCGCGGGCGAAACGGTCGGTCGGGTGGGGCCCGATGTCAGTGAGAGAGGAGGAGGTTAAATGCGCGTCGGTCGGCCGGCTTTTAATCCATACGCGAATAACTGCCCGTGGGCCGGCCCGTTTAATACAGTAACCGTTACCGGTTTCTGTTTAATGTTTTTTCCAGAGCGTTTCAAAAACCTTTAAAGCATTCAAATCGTTTATAAATATAGGGGTATTATATATCAAAATTAACAGAATAATAAATGCTATTTAATGAGCATTTTTATTCTGTCATTTGAACAATTTGAAAAAAAATAATATATTCAGAAATTGCCTAATTGTTTTTAAATCCTTTTGGCAATTATTTACAAAATAACTCCTGGTTATTATTGTTCAAATATATCACCAAGATGACCCTGGTGTGGAGTGTCATGTTACTCCCCTCTTATTTTGAACATTTAACCAAAATTTCAAATAGGTGAAAGCAAGTTAGGAAAAAAATAGAAGGGGCTTTCAGAAGTTTAGAAAGGGCATTTCAACAATACATGTATTCAAACAATGATTATGATGGATGCATAGCTATATTAATAACATTCCAAAATGAAATTTTTGGATGTTACAAACCTACCCACCTTAAGATGAATCTCGCCCTCGAGATTCGGGTTGGCTAGAAAATAGGTGCGGGTGGTCTCTACGAAGATCTTCTTCGCGTTCCCAGGTGGCTTCTTCCTCGGTGTGGTGACTCCACAGAACCTTACAGAACTTGATGATCTTGCTGCGGGTAACTCTGTTGTTAGTCTCAAGGATTCTGACAGGCTTCTCCTCGTAGGTCAGATCATTGTCAAGTTGTATGGCCTCTAGGGGCACTGTGTCTCTCAAAGGAATATCAGCCATCTCAGCATGGCATTTCTTCAGCTGGGACACGTGGAACACATTATGAACTTCGGATAATCCTTCCGACAATTCCAGTTTGTATGCAACTTCGCCTCTACGTTCAAGAATTTTGTAGGGGCCTATGAATCTGGGTGCTAATTTTCCTTTAACACCAAACCTCTTGATTCCTCGTAGCGGGGACACACGAAGATATGCTCTGTCTCCCACTTCATACGTCACTTCTTTACATTTGCTGTCAGCGTAACTCTTCTGTCGAGACTGAGCTAGCTTGAGTCTGTCACGAATCAGCTTGACTTTCTCTTTAGAATCTCGGATAAGGTCGGGACCAAAAAGTTGTCGGTCTCCAACACCATCCCACGTCAGTGGTGTTCTGCACCTCCTTCCGTATAAAGCTTCGAAAGGGGCCATCTTCAGACTGGTCTGATAACTGTTGTTGTACGAAAATTCTGCGTAAGGTAAGTTGTCATCCCAACTAGATCCATAATCTAGCGCACAAGCTCTCAACATGTCTTCCAGAATCTGGTTGACTCTCTCAGTCTGTCCATCGGTCTGTGGATGAAAGGCTGTACTGAACTCTAGCCTTGTACCCAAAGTTTCATGTAACTGATGCCAAAACTTTGAGGTAAACTGTGTTCCTCTATCTGACATGATACTCCTCGGAACTCCATGCAGACATACGATCCTGGTCATATATATCTTGGCTAGCTTAGCACTGGTATAGGTGATTTTCACTGGAATGAAATGAGCTACCTTGGTCAAGCGATCTACCACTACCCAGATGGAATCATAACCTGAACGGGTCCTGAGTAATCCTGTGATGAAGTCCATACCAAGCTTTTCCCATTTCCACTCGTGTATCGGCAAAGGTTGGAGTAACCCTGCTGGTTTTTGATGTTCTGCCTTTACTCGCTGACAAACATAACATATTGCAACATGTTCCGCAATATCTTTCTTCATACCTGTCCACCAATAATTTTCTTTCAAATCCAAATACATCTTGGTATTGCCTGGGTGTATCGAGTAAGGTGAATCGTGGGCTTCCTGAAGTATCAACTTCCTGAGTTATGGGTCATTGGGCACATAGATGCGATTCTCAAACCACAAAGTTCCTTGCTCATCCTCACGAAAACATTTAGCTTTACCATCTTCCATTTTCTGTTTAATCTCAGCTATCTCCTTGTCCGATTTCTGGGCTTTACGAATTCTTTTGGTCAAGGTGGACTGAATTTCCAGTGTAGCAACATATCCTCTTGGAACTATCTCTAGTTTGAGCTCTCTGAGATCATCGGCTAAATCTTGGGGTAATCCTCCCGCTGTGAGTGTGTTCACATAAGTTTTCCGACTCAAGGCATCGGCTACAACATTAGCCTTACCTGGATGGTAGTGTAATCTCATGTCATAGTCCTTGATTAACTCTAACCATCTTCTCTGTCTGAGGTTCAACTCTTTCTGCGTGAAAATATATTTCAGGCTCTTATGGTCGGTGTAAACATCACAACTATTTCCGATAAGAAAATGTATCCAAGTCTTGAGTGTGTGCACTACGGCTGCTAGTTCCAAATCATGGGTGGCATAATTCAACTCATGAGGTCGTAGTTGTCTGGAAGCATAAGCTACAACCTTTCCATCTTGCATGAGTACTCCTCCAAGTCCTTGACGTGAAGCATCACAATAAACCTGGAAGTCCTTCCGAATATTGGGCAAAATCAACACTGGGGCTGTGACCAAACGTTTCTTCAACTCCTGGAAACTGGCTTCACATTCCACAGTCCAAACATACTTGGATTCTTTCTTCAACAACTCTGTCATGGGCTTGGCAATCTTTGAGAAATTCTCAATGAATCTTCGGTAATATCCGGCAAGTCCGAGGAAACTGCGGATCTCCTTAACTGAGGTGGGTGACTTCCACTCGGTGACGGCTTCAACCTTAGCGGGGTCTACGGCTACTCCTTCTCCGGAAATAACATGTCCAAGGAATCCGACTTCCGTCAGCCAAAATTCACATTTGCTGAACTTGGCATATAATTGATGCTCTCTCAGCTTCTCCAGAACTTAAACGCAGATGTTCCTTGTGTTCTTCCTCGTTCTTGGAGAATATCAAAATGTCATCGATGAACACCACGACAAACTTGTCCAAATATTCCATAAACACTTTGTTCATCAAATTCATGAAGTAGGCAGGAGCATTAGTCAAACCAAAGGACATGACTGTATACTCGTACAAGCCATACCTTGTGGTGAAAGTTGTTTTGGGTATATCCTGTTCACGAATCTTTAGTTGGTGATACCCTGATCGAAGATAGATCTTAGAGAATACTTTGGCGCCTACTAGCTGATCAAACAAGTCATTAATCATCGGCAGAGGGTACTTGTTCTTGATAGTCACCTCGTTCAAGGCACGATAATCGACTACCATTCTCAAGGTTTTATCCTTCTTCTCCACCAAAAGAACTGGGGCTCCCCAAGGTGAAGAACTTGGACGTATATAACCTTTGTCCAATAACTCCTTAATTTGCTTCTTTATTTCCAACAGATCATTTGCGGGCATCCGATAGGGTCTCTTGGAAATTGGTGCTGTCCCTGGCTGTAGCTCTATTAGGAACTCAATCTCCCTATATAGTGGCATTCCTGGTAATTCTTCTGGAAATACATCTAGAAAGTCTTTTACCACAGGTACTTCCTCCTGAACAACTCCTGTGAGGGCATTTAACCGAGCACTCATACGTGTGCGTCGGGATACATACTTAATCCTCTTGCTCTCCGGGGTGGTGAGTGAAACAGACTTGCTGGGACAATCAAGATTTCCTTCATACTTGGTCATCCAATCCATGCCTAGGATTACATCCAATCCTTGGGATTCTAAGATGATGAGGTCGGTGGGAAAAACATGGTTTCCTATATGAAGTTTCAGGGCATGGCATCCTATTCCTGCCATCATCATACCTCCTGGGGAATTGACCTTAATGGGCTGTCTAAGGGTTTTGGTGGGCAAACCATACTTATCCACAACTACCCTTGATATGAATGAATGAGTTGCACCGGAATCAAAAAGTACTGTAACTGGACGTGAATGCAATAAAAACTTACCAACCACAGTCTCGGGTTGATCATAGACTTCTTCCACGTCGAGGTGGTTCACCTGGGCACGAGGAAAAGGGTTTGGCTTCTTGGCTGCGGAGTTGCCGTTTCCATTTCCCTGCTTGCTCTGGGGACACTCAGTAGCATAGTGCCCTGTCTTCTGGCACTTGAAACAGGTGATGTGACTCAGATCCTTATGAGTAGGAACGTGACGGTGCTAGTTGTTGTTCCCATTCCCATTGTCAGTCTTGAAATTGCCATGGTTGGGACGGGCATTCCCATTTCCTCCATGGTTATGCACAACATGAGTGTGCCTTCCAAACTTACCGGTCCCTGATCCGGTATTCCCTGAGTACGGGGAGTAGCGGGGCTTATGATGAGCTCCAGAGTTAAACTTCCCCTGAGTGTACTTCCTCTTGCGGTTCTCAATTTGCTGCTGTTTACCCTCCAAGATGAGGGCCTTGTCCACCAGCTCTTGGTAGTTGTTGAAATTAGCCACTACCAGCTGCATGCTCAACTCATCGTTGAGTCCTTCCAGAAATTTCTCTTGCTTGGCCGCATCATCGGCCACGTCTCCTGGTGCATAACGGGCCAACATGCTGAACTCTTCCACATATTGGGCCACAGAGCGATTACCCTGGCGCAAGTTGCGAAACTCGCGCTTTTTCAGACTCATGGCTCCAGCTGAAACATGTGTGGTGCGGAAAGCTTGCTGGAACTGCTCCCAAGTTACATCAGCAATAGGATATGTGGTGGTGTAGTTCTCCCACCATGAAGCTGCTGGTCCATCTAGTCAATGTGCGGCAAATCGCACCTTCTCAGCATCAGTACATCAAGCGGTGACAAGTTCTCTCTCCATCTTACGGAGCCAGTCATCTGCCACAATGGGCTCAGTACTGCTGGAGAAAGTTGGAGGATTCAACCTCAGAAAGCGGGTGAGATTGTCAGTCTGGGGTGGATGTTGGTTGTTGTTGTTCTGGTTGTTGGTCTGATTCTGGATCAATAGCTGCATCAGTGCATTCTGCTGCTGAAGGAGTTGCGTGAGTTCCGGCGGGAAGGTGAAGTCGGACTCACGTCGTGGAGGCATCTTGCTGTTTTCAGAGGGGTGAGAATTAGAATAGAACAAGGGCCTAAAAGGAGAAATTCACTACCCATATGCAATGCAACAAACATATCACACCAAACACTCATTCATTTATTCAATCAATGTCAAACATCGGGAATACAAGTCTCAAACAACTAAGCATCGACCTACGCTTTTAACGTTGAAAAATAAAAGATACATGGAGGGCATAACTAAAGTTTTTTCCTCAGAAGTACATGGTGACTGAGTCTCCTCCAGTGGTGCTCTCCTCATAGTCATCATCGTCGCTGATGAAAGGATCCAAGTCTCCCTCAGGATGAAGATTTTCACCCATGTCCATCTGTTCCTCCAAAGTGGCGATGCGAGTGTTCAGCTTGTCGATCCTCTCTAAGAAATCCTTCACCTCATACTCATGCTCGTACTCGGCTTCCCGTAAGTCAGCTTCAAGGTCAATCTCGCGGTTCATCAGATTCTTGATTGTCTTCGTATCAGCATGAACTCGAAGCTCCAGAGTCCTGATGTGAGTCTCTAGGGTCTGGATATAGGAAATGGTGGTGTTTGTAGTGGGAGGGGCTATGATGTTGCCGTGGGCATCTCTACGGCAAACCATGTTGAGTCCTGGTGAAATGGTTCCACCTCTGTATTCCTCCTGAATACGTCCAAGAGCACGATGAATGGCCATGTCTCTTCCAAGTATCCAGCTGGGTGCCACGAACTTGAAGTCGATGGGTTTCTTCCGATTCCCAAAGGTCTTCCCTGGGATGTGCACCTCGATCCTGTAGCGTCCATCTTGTGGAAATGACATGATAGGAGTCCCGGTGATGCTCGGCAAAGCAATCCTTACGTCCTTGACGGTCCTCATCAGCTCCTTACCAAAGGGCATCGTTGCGTCAGGCTGGCAAAACTCCGTGATCAACACTGGGATGAAGGTGGCCATCTATAAATTTTGAAATAATCGGAGAGAAATCAGAAATGAGTAGATGAGAGTATAAGAATTTTAAAGACAAAGAGATACAATCCTAAGGCTTTCCAACCCTAGAGGTTACGTCCTACGGTCAGCGTGTGCTCTGATACCATTTCTGTAGCGACCCGACCTGAAAGGTCAAGTCTCCGGTGTTTCCGTACCATCCCAAGATCATGCTGGTACACACACGGTACATCAATGTATATATCAAAGGGAAATCACACAGCAAATATATTAATTGAAATCTCATTTCGAGTCCTTTATTACAATAAAAATTACAATAAAGTGGCTAAAAGCCAACTCATGAGAATATCTAAATCTTGCGGAAGCGTCGAAGGTAGATGAGTCCATCTGACTCCAAGGGCATCTCACTGAGCATAGAACGTGTCCTCACTCCTGGTCGGAAAAGTACTCTGCAACATGATACGTTGCAGCCATGTAGGTCAGCATATGGAATATGCCGACAAAGTCACAAGAGAGGGGTGAAAAGATAATCATCTAGTCTATATGCATATATGGCAGGTGGGGTGGTAAGTTTTTGCGTAAAGCCAATTTTTCCTACATCAAGAAAGGGGCTAAGCAAAATATTACTAAGTTGGTTGATTAATGAGATGGTTCCACCAACCAATTCTCATTCCCAAATTATTAATACCCACATCATCATTATTAATTGTGTTGAGAGTTCCGGAAGTTTCAATTCCTTTGGCTCAAGTCTTCCATGACCGTGGACACGGCTAATCGATTAGGTTTGAATACTCTGCAGAGTTTTGCACACGTTCCCCACAAGATTTGGTCGCCTCCGTTTGATTTCTCGCACTTCAGGGTGTTTGAGAAACAGATCACCAAAACATGGTCTTCCAAAGGGTTTCCCTGCGACTCTATCGGTGCCCATCCTTTCCCACCGTTCTTCTACATCTCGTAGCAACGCCTGTCTAGGGTCACCATGATATCCAACCAAGCCAGAGCCCATAATGACTTGTGGCTATGTAGGTAAGCCTTCGGTCTTGAAGCACCGATCCATCTCTTTGTGCCTGGGTGGATCTTTCCGCGTGAATGTTGGCCATCTCCAGCATCACCTAGGCAAATCCACTGGTTTCTCCAGGGTGCCGTTCAACCATCATCCACCCAGAGGTATGTTGAAAACTCGGAGTCTTGAAATCTTGATCATTATGTAGGTCTTGAAATTATTAACTCTCTCAACTCTCATGAATCACACAACCAACCCCGTCTACTAGTAGCATAGCAAAAAAAAGTAAAACAACGTTTCCCGGGGCCAATGTGTCAAATAGGTTGAGAAGGTACCTACCACATGATACTACAACAATGTACCCAAGTTTCCAACTAACCTATCTTGCATGCAATTGGGGAGATGGTAGAACTAATGCATATAAAACATGGGTAAACATGGTCAAAGTGACTTGCCTGATTGATGATCTTCGTACTCGTGGGACTCCAAGTAACAAGCTTCGCACTCCGGATAATCTAAGGAAACAAACAAACACTCAATAAGCATACAACATAATATTGTAACCCACCAAACATCAATCAAGAACTAGTAAACAGTCAAGACAAAACAATGCACTAATCACAAGTAAGGAAAACACACAAAGTTTTGTTTACTAGGAGGTGATTGATAAAACACTACTAACATAATAAAACTATTTTGTAATAACAAAACAATTGTTGACAGCAAGGAACAATAAAATATTTTTTATTAATAAACAGAAGAAAATCAATTTAAGTTTGTTGAGAAAACTTTTGTAAAGTTTGTAAAAGTTTTGATAAACACTATATGAAACAACTATAGTTTTACTAACAAGAGAGCAAAACCAAACTTATTATTTATTAGTAAAACATGTTCTTAACAGAAAAGAATTTACAAATAAACTTGTTTTAGAAAACAAAATGAAATTATATAAAACTCTATTAAAAGAATCTATTACTAAACTAGTTGTTTTAATCAAAATAAACTATTTGAAAAGAAGTTGTGATTCCTATCTTAACAAGGAAATAAACTAAACAATTTTATATTTTTATTAACAATAAGTAAAACACTAAATGTATAATCAACATAACCTACTAAACAAATTAAAACTAAATCTAAGTTAAACTAACTAAAACTAAGTAAATAAAACTATACTATAATACTAAGCAGATTCTATTTATAGCTAGAACACTAATCAAAATCATCCTAAAAATCCTCAAACTAGACATGGTGATAGTCCTAACCAATATCAAACAGTAGCAAAAAGATTCATATCAAAATCTATTTTCAAACTCTAGTTATTCAGATTTGAAGATTTTGAGAAAATTTGATTCAATTCAAATTTTATAATCCAAATTTGAAATTTAAAAGTACAGGGTGAAACTACATGAAAAATGTGAGCTAATGCAAAAAAGAATCAGCTCAAAACATTAAACAGGTTAAAAGATATAAGCAAAACAAAATTTGAAATCATTCTGTTAATTAAAACAAAAAACAGAAAAAGGGAAAAAAATCTACCGGACGGCCAGGGGCTACGTGACACTGTCCTATTGGCTAGCTAGTGCGCGCGTTGGATGTTTTCGGGCGGGCGACCGGTCAAAAAAGGAAAACGGTTCGGGGATAAGTGGCTACTAATCTGGGTCGTTGGATTTGGATCGGAGGGAGGGGGAAGTTTCCGGCGTCTTACCGGAGGGGGTGTGGGAATTCCGGCGATGGAGGCGGCGGCTGGTGATCGAGGACGTTGCCGAAGGGGTCTCCGGTGGTCGAGGGAGGCAGTAGAGGGGTTCAGACAACGGCAGGCGGGGTCCTGCGTCGAACGGAGGGGTCGGAGAGGGGCGAGGATGACCGAGGCGTTGGCTACGGACGATGGGAGTTCCGGTGGTGGTGCAACTCCGGCGAGGAAATGGCAGCGTCTCGGCGAGGGAGAGAGGGGGCTCGGGGGGGAAATGGATGCGGGGAGTGTCCGGTACTTATAGGGGCGCTGGGGAGTGCGGGGGAGGAGAGGGGAGAGAGATCCGGTGAGAGGAGAAACGGTCGGCGACGGCGCACGCGAGAGGAGGGAGGCGACCGCGCGGGCGAAACGGTCGGTCGGGTGGGGCCCGGTGTCAGTGAGAGAGGAGGAGGTTAATGCGCGTCGGTCGGCCGGCTTTTAATCCATACGCGAATAACTGCCCGTGGGCCGGCCCGTTTAATACATTAACCGTTACCGGTTTTTGTTTAATGTTTTTTCCAGAGCGTTTTAAAAACCTTTAAAGCATTCAAATCGTTTATAAATATAGGGTTATTATATATCAAAATTAACAGAATAATAAATTCTATTTAATGAGCATTTTTATTCTGTCATTTGAACACTTTGAAAAAAAATATTTTCAGAAATTGCCTAATTGTTTTTAAATCCTTTTTGCAATTATTTACAAAATAACTCCTGGTTATTATTGTTCAAATATATCACCAAGATGACCCTGGTGTGGAGTGTCATGTTACTCCCCTCTTATTTTGAACATTTAACCAAAATTTCAAATAGGTGAAAGCAAGTTAGGAAAAAAATAGAAAGGGCTTTCAGAAGTTTAGAAAGGGCATTTCAACAATACATGTATTCAAACAATGATGATGATGGATGCATAGCTATATTAATAACATTCCAAAATGAAATTTTGGGATGTTACACACGTTCTTGCGCTCCAGGACGCCGTTCTGTTGAGGAGTATAAGGGGATGATAACTCATGAGTAATATCAAGTTCATCAAGTATTCATCAAGATTAGTGTTCTTGAACTCAGTCCCATTATCACTCCTGTATGCTTGATCTTGACGCCGAAGTGGGTGGAGGCTCTAGAAGCAAATCATCTGAAGACATCCTGCACTTCATTTTTGTACAAAACAATATGTACCCAAGTGTATCGAGAGTAATCATCAACAATGACAAAGCCATACAAACTTGAATAATTTGTTAGTATGGAGTAATGAGTGGGGCCAAACAGATCCATGTGAAGCAATTCAAAGGGTCGAGTCGTGGTCATGATTGTCTTTGAAGGATGCTTGGATCTTGTCATCTTCCTAGATTCACATGCACCGTAGAGGTGGTCCTTGAGGAATTTGACACCGTCGATGCCAATTACATGCTTTTTCTTCACGAGCCTTGGCAAGTTCCTCATACCTACATGTCCAAGTCATCAATGCCACAACCAACCTTCTGAAGACTTTGCAAGTAAGCATGTGGCAGGCTGAGGAACTGTAGAGAAATCAACAATATACAAGTCTCCTCTCCTAAAGCCTTCGAAGACTTTGGAATTGTCAGATTCCATGATGACAACACAACGATATTTTCCAAATACGACGATCATATCAAGATATCAAAGCATTGAGAAAGACATAAGGTTGAACCCAAGGGATTCCCCAAGCATCACCTTATCCATGGTCCAGTCCTTTGAGATAGCAACCTTACCAAGTCCCAATACCTTGATTTTTTCTTTGTCTGCGTAGGTGATATGATTCGGAGGAGATGGAGTCAGTGGCAAATTCATTAGTAGATTCTTGTCACCAATCATGTGGTTTGTGCATCCACTATTGAGGACCCACTCAGTAGCTTTTGGAGTATCATCCTACAGATG
Source organism: Hordeum marinum (assembly GCA_022496015.1). Classification (NCBI taxonomy): domain Eukaryota; kingdom Viridiplantae; phylum Streptophyta; class Magnoliopsida; order Poales; family Poaceae; genus Hordeum; species Hordeum marinum. Next base: position 271,716,444 of record CM039678.1, read on the forward strand.
AATTAGTACAACTTACGAACTCATATGTTTCAGAGTGAAGAATATGACATTAATTTCATCAGATAGGATTTCATCACACAAGATAGTAAGCAAGTAGTGTGAGGATGTGAGAAATGAGGAATTCATTTCTTCATGGTTAGCTTGCATCCTTTCAAGCATTTCCTCAGGTCTGCAGCAAATTCATCAGATGTTCAGTTTCAGTTGGAGACCTGACCCTGCATAAGAAATTAGTTCAATTTCTTCACCACCCACATCTGAAGGGGTGGCAAAGACTTCATCATTCTGTGAGCACCATGTGAGAAGGGAGGCATTGAAGCAAGTGCGCTTTGTTTCACAAGGCGAGGGTTAGAGTACTCAAATGAATAAGCAGAGAAATTCTTCGAGGACTTATGAACATAATGGTTTGAAGAATAATGCACATATTCATAACTCTTAGGTTTTCCCTACGAAACAGAAGCATTAGCACGAGAATGATATTTTTGACCATTTGAGGAATTTGGTCCAGGTGAGGACTTTGTGTAGCGACCCGACCTGAAAGGTCAAATCTCCGGTGTTTTTGTACCATCCCAAGATCATGCTGGTACTCACACGGTACATCAATGTATACATCAAAGGGAAATCACACAGCATAAATTAATCAAAATCTCATATCGAGTCCTTTATTACAATAATGATTACAATAAAGTGGCTGAAGGCCAACTCATAAGCTAAACTAAACCATAAACTAGCGGAAGCATCAAAGGTAGATGAGTCCATCTGACTCCAAGGGCATCTCACCGAGCGTAGAGTGTATCCTCACTCCTGGTCGGAAAAGTACTCTGCAACATGATACGTTGCAGCCGTATAGGTCAGCATATTGAATATGCCGGCAAAGTCACAAGAGAGGGGATAAAGTAATCATCTAGTCTATATGCAAATATGGTAGGTGGGGTAGTAAGTTTTTGCATAAAGCCAAATTTTTCCTACAACAAGTGAGGGCAAATTGTGTTGAGAGTTCCAGATAGTTTCAGTTCCTTTGGCTCAAACTGTCCATGACCGTGGACACGGCTAATCGATTAGGTTTGGGTACTCTCCAGAGTTTTGCACACGTTCCCCACAAGATTTGGTCGCCTTCGTTTGATTTCTCGCACTTCAGGGTGTTTGAGAAACGGATGACCAAAACATGGTCTTCCAAAGGGTTTCCCTGCGACTCTGTCGGTGCCATCCTTTCCTACCGTTCTTCTACATCTCGTAGCACCGCCTGTCCAGGGTCACCACAATATCCAACCAAGCCAGAGCCCATAATGACTTGTGGCTGTGTAGGTAAGCCTTGGGTCTTGAAGCATCCATCCATCTCTTTGTGCCTGGCTGGACCTTTCCGCATGAATACTGGCACATCTCCAGCATCATCTAGGCTAACCACTGGTTTCTCCATGGCGCCGTTCAACCATCATCCACCCAGAGGTAGGTTGAAAACTTGAAGTCTTGAAGACTTGATCATCATGTAGGACTTGAAATTATTAACTCTCAACTCTCATGCATCACACAACCAACCCCGTCTACTAATAGCATAGCAAAATGTAAAACAACATTTCTCGGGGCCAATGTGTCAAAGGGTTGAGGGGTACCTACCACATGATACTACAACAAGTAACCAAGATTCCAATTTACCAACTTTGTATGCAATTTGGGGTGATGTAAGAACTAATGCAATAAAACATAGGTATATATGATCAAAGTGACTTGCCTTGCTTACAATCCTCGTAATCAAGTGACTCTAGATAACAAGCTTCGCACTCCGGATGATCTAACGAATCAAACAAGAGTACACCATAAGCATAAATACAAAACAATTCACACAATTCATCAAGGGTAAACAAACAATACTAACACCATTCAATAGTATCAATCAAGAGAAAGAAATCAAAATAAAAGAAATATTTTGACTCACAAAAATTTGTAGTGTCAAAAACATCTACTACTACTACTACTACTTTAAGACAACAACCAAATAATAGCTAGTGGAAAAAGAAATAGTAAAGAAAATCAATTTTAGTAAACAGAATCAATTCACTAAAACTTTTGTGTAAAGAAACACTACTAAGAAGAAAATAACTAGAATGTTTCTATAACTTTCGAATAGGAAACCAAAACAATGATATTATTAACACTAATATTATTATCATCATATTACTTAAAAGAATAGAATTACTAAAATTATTTATTAAAAATCTAACTAAATCATCTAACTAGTTTGTGAAAGTAAAACTAAATTGTTTTATAAAACTATACCTAATGAAAAAGATATAAAGATTCCTATAACCACATGGTATAAAAATAAAAAATCATTTTAAATATTAACAAATTATGTTATCTAAAAGTTTGAAACAACAGAAACTAATGAAAACTATTAACAAAGTCTAGACTAACTCAGATTTGAACTATTTAAAATTTAAACTAACTAAACTATATAAAGAACTAAACAGATTCTGTTTTTTGTTAAAAACACTAACTAAATTTATTCAAAAATTACTCAAATCATGTAGAATGATGGGTTTAACTAATACCAAACAGTGGCAAAAAGATTTACTCAAAAATATATTTTTAAACTATAGTCATACAGATTTTAGTAATTTGACCAAATTTGATTAGATTAAAAATTTAAAGGTCAAATATGAAAACTAAGCATACTGACATAAACTACATCAAATATGTGAAATAATGCAAAAATAATCAACTAAAAACTCTAAATAGTTAAAAAGATATGATAAAAACAAAAACAGAAAACATTCTGTTTTCTAAAACAGAATCAGAAAAAGGAAAAATAAAACTCATCGGACAGGGGCTACATGGCGAGTCGTGGTTGGTCGAGAGGGTGTGCGTGCGGGTGTTTGCGGGTGGGTGACCGAAGTTTAGCGTGTATCGGTCCGGGTTTTAAAACGATCTAATCCTACGCGTTGATCTACGATCGAACGGACATGGGGGGAGAGGTGCTAACAGAGAGAGGGGTCGCCGTCGAGGGGGTTCTCCGGCGAGGCCGAGGCGGTGAGGTCATCGGGGAAGGTGCTCCGGTGGTTGGGGACGGCGTCCGAGGGGTGCAAACGGCGGCGGCGGGTCTCGAGCGTGCTCTGGTGGGGTCGGAGGGGAGTGGGGACGACAAAGGTGACGGGCACGAGCTCCGGGAGCTTCGGTGGGGATCCAAACTCCGGCGAAGGTGTGGGCAGCGCTCTGGCGAGGTAGAGTGGGGTATCGGGGTGGAATGGAGTGCGGGGAGTCGACGGGGTATTTATAGGGCCGGTGCGGTGGTCGGGGAAGGAAAGAGGAGGGAGATCCGGGAGAGGGATCTCCGGCGACGGCGGCGCGCACGTGAGGAAGAAGGCGACCGCGGCGTCTTCGGGATCGAACGGTGGGGCCGGGGTGTCAAAGAGAGAGAGAGCGGCGTCAGCGCGTCGGTCGGTCGGCTCGGAGCGTTTTCGGGACTTAACTGCAGTGGGCCGGCCTGTCTCGAATTAAATTGTTTCCTTTTTAATATCGAGAGCAGTAAAACTCATTTAAACGCATTCAGAATATTTCCAAATATAGTAAATATATATATCAGAATGATCAGGAGAATTAATGATATTCTATGAACATTTTTCCTCTGTCATTTGAATATTTGAAAAAATAATTATTTTCAGAAAATGCCTATTTGTTTTAAAACCTTTTGCAAATATTTTTCAAAAAAAACCCTGGTTTTATTGTTCAAATATTTCACCAAGATGTCCTTGGTGTGGAGTGTCATGTTACTCCCCTCTTCCTTTGAACTTTTCCAAAGATTTTCAAATAGGTGAAACAAGCAAAGGGGAAAGATGAAAGTGACATTTCAGAAATTCAAAAGAAACACTTCAACCATTATATTCATTCACACAATATGATGATGATACATAGCTATATATCATAACATTCCAAAATGAAATTTTGGGATGTTACACTTTGGTCCATATGAGGAATTTGATCTGGGGTTCCTATTCTTCATGAGTGATGTCGTGAGGACAGTTACTTGAAGATTTTGTAGGTAACTCTTGGGAACCCAGATTTCTTCATAGGAGAACCGTTCCTGCAGTTAGTTCCAACAAATCTAGCAAATATGTCACCTTTCTGATTTTTGAGGAATTTGTAGTTGGAGTCAAGTGACTCATCAGAGGAATATGAAGTTTCACAAGTAAAGCCAGATAAAGTGGATGGATCTACAGGAGATCCTTTCGCAGCAACCCATGAGGTTTTGGGGTACTGCTCAGGTCTCTAGTAGGATCCATCAGAGTTGAGTTTCCTCGCAAAGGAAATACCCTCTTTCCTAGGGTTCCTCTTCAGAACTGCTTTTTGAGGACATTGCAAAGGGTTTGATGCCCTTTGAGACTTTTGTACATGCCTGTCACATACAATTCCTTCAACCGTGCATTGTTGTTAGTGATACCTGTGGTATCCTCAGATGAGGAATTTGAGACCACTGGAATAGTTGACGAATTTGCAGCAATAGAAGCATTTGAACATTCAGGTGAAGAATTAGCAGTTTCACGTTCGATGCATTTCAACCAAGGTGGAACAAATTCTTTCGGGGCGGTGCTGATCTATTGATCTAGTAAGGAATCATTGTCCCTTTGGAGATCCTCATGTGAGACCCTCGGTTTCTCAAGATCTTGCTTTCTTTGAAGAAATTCATATGAAAGCGTCTCATGATCAGCTAAGAGGTCGTTATGATGACTCTCAAGGTTACCATCCCTTGTCTGAAGACTTTTGATATCGTCAGACAGAGTTTGAGTTCGATCCACTTCATGGTTCAACAGATCATCGCTTTTGTCTAGCATTTTCTGAAGCTTTTCAAGTGCACTTTGTTGCTTAGTGGTAAGTGTAACAAGTTTAGCATAGCTAGGTTTCACATATCTGTCAGATTCACCTTCACTTGATTCAGTAGAGAAATGATGTATGAGTACCTTTGATCCTTTTCCCATGAAGCAATAGGTGGGAGCATAATCATCATTGCTGACATCAGAGTCGTTGGAGTAGTCATATTCTTCATCGTTGAAGATGGACTTGCTGACAAAAGTAGTAGCGAGAGCAAGGCTAGCGACACCAAATTCCGATTCCTCCTCAAATTCTTCCTCTTCTTCATATTCTTCAGATTCTTCCTCGGAATCCATTTCCTTGCTGATGAATGCACGAGCCTTTCTGGAACCATTTTTCTTGTGCTTTGAGGACTTTGAAGATGAGGACTTTGTAGATGAGGAATTTGAAGATTTCTTCTTTTTCTTTGAGTCATCATAACTATCCTCCTTGTACTTTTTCTTCTTCTTTGAATCTTTTTCCCAGAGAGGACAGTGAGAGATAAAGTGACCAGGCTTCTTGCAACGATGACAGGGTCTTTTCTTGTAGTCTTCCGAGGAATCTGATTTCCTCAAGCCACTTTTTGATGACTTTCCAAATCCACCACTCCTTGAGAACTTCTGGAATTTCCTCACGAGCATTGCTAGTTCTTGACTTAGTTCTTAAGGATCGCCATGGCTGCTGTCAGAATCTTCTTCTTCGGATGTGGAAATTGCTTTCGCCTTCAGAGCACGAGATCTTCCATATCTTAGCCCATAGAGGTCTCTCTTCTTAGCTTGTTGGAGTTCATGGGTATTGTGTCTCTCAAGAATATCAGTAGGATCAAGTGACTTGTAGTCTTCACGTTCTTGAATCATCAAATCTAGAGTATCGAATGAGGAGTCAAGAGATCTTAGTAGTTTCTTCACCACTTCATGGTTAGTGATATCAGTGGCACCTAGTGCTTGAAGCTCATTGGACATATCAGTGAGATGATCAAAAGTTTGCTGAACATTTTCATTGTCAAGTCTCTTGAAGCGGTTGAAGATATTGCGAAGAACATTAACACAAGAGTCACATTGAGTGGAAACACCTTCATTGACTTCGGATAGCCTATCCCAGATAAGCTTAGCAGTCTACAGATGGTATTTCCTTGTTGAAATCCATCTTGAATTCTCCGCATGCTTATAATCAAAATAAAACTTTTACTAAACATATCATTGATGCTACAATGCAATCTTTTGAAGAAAAACTTGAGTTGGAAGTTTCTATACCTAGAAAACTTTATGATGAGTGGGAACCTACTACTAAGATCAAAATTAAAGATTACGAGTGCCATGCTTTGTGTGATTTGGGTGCTAGTGTTTCCACGATTCCGAAAACTTTATGTGATGTGCTAGGTTTCCACGAACTTGATGATTGCTCTTTAAATTTGGATCTGGCTGATTCCATGTCACACCCTGTGATTGTAGCACATTGATATGTTTGGTTTTATAAAATTTGGAACCAACTAAAACTTTTTCAAAGTGCTTGTGCTTGTTTGCTATGTTGTTTGCTTGCTTGATGATTGTGGTGTGGCACTCCTACATTCTATTCCACTTCATATTCATGCTCTTTGACCCAAACCTCTTGCCCAATAATCATGCCATGTGAATAGTGCCCAAAACTATTTTTATCAATTTTTGTTTCAACCAAAAATGATTTATCTAAATTAAGTTTCCAAAACCCCCTGAAATGAGGTTTGCATTGCAAATCCTCAAATAAGGTGGATTATTCTGTTCCAAAGGCTTTACTTCAAACCTACTATATATGGGACTTCCCAAAACCACAAAATATTATTTTAAAGATTATCTTTATATTTAAAGGCTTTTTCTTAAGGACATAAATGGTTTTTCATAGGAAAAAATTATTTAAATGCTTTAAAAATATTTGAGAAAATTTAGAGAAACTCAGGGGACATACATTTTCCATATATATGAGTTTCAACACGAGGGCATGATCAAACCATGTGCAAAACCCCTCAAAACCCTTTCTGCTTTATTCAAACTTTTGGAATATTTCTATAAAAAATATTCTCAACAAATTCTAGGAAAATTCCAGCAAGTCAACGCTATCATGGGTGATTATCTTGCAAAGTTTCATCTCAATCCAAGTTGGTTTGATTCATCAAACCATCATAAAACCATTCCTGTCCAGAATCAAATTTGAGCTATATATGGGCATTGTGAAGTGTTCCCCCTTGGCCTCAAACTTTGTAGGCATGATCTAATGGCCAAATAGTGATGATACACTAAGTGGTGCATAATTGGTAAAATCCTAGCATCAATGGATCTACAGAAATCTGATTCTGCTAATTTCTAGGGTTCATCAAATCTCCATTGTCAACTTTTTCCCCTTGGGCTCAAACTTGGTGAATCCTATCATTTTTTACCTAGACTTTCACCATGGTAAGTATCTCAGTAAGGTGGTAAAGTTTCCTTGCCCAAATCACCACCAAACACCTTCTGGTGAAATGGTAAAACCAGCTTTTTCACCCCTTTCTCTTTTACCCTTCCCCAAAAACTTTACCACACCTTCAAGCAATGCCCAAGCACCCCTGTAAAACCACCATTCTTCACCCTAGCAGCAACTTTTTCTACCTTCCCCTACCCATTTCCTTTCTCCCCTCGCTCTCCCTAGCCTCAGGGCATCCAAGGGGCATCTCCAGGCCCTCTAGAGGCTACTGGATAAAGTGGAGCACCCTAGAGCGCGCAGGCCATGCCAATGCTGGCCATACGCATGCTCTGGAGCGTGCTACCGTGCGCTCCCACATTGTAGCCGCCGCCCAATGGCCGGCCCCGACCACCTTGGGCCTCCCCCACGTGTCCCCCAAGGCACCCTCGGCGTCCGTGACATGCTACGCTGTCGGCTCCCTCCTTTCTCCTCCTCCTCCTCCCTCCTCTCGCACATGCCGAGCATCGCCCGGCTCGGCCAACCCGTGACCTCACACGCGCGCCCTCCTCTCTCTCTCCCATTGCTCCCGATTGACATAGACCAACCCCAGGAACGCCCCCAGGCTATCCCGCAAGCATCCCTCTCCCTCTGGCCTCGACCAGGTCTTCCCCGGCGCATGGCCCGTCGGTCGACTCGTGCCCCCGCTATAAAAGGGCCTCCCTAGCCCTTCTTTCCCCTCTGATCTCCCTCTCCTCACCCCAGCGACCTCCCCAAGCACCCGTTAGAGCCCCCGTCGCCTCTGTGCTCGGGATCAACCCGAGGATGGCCGCGGCCACCTCACCGTCGATATCCGGGTACAGAACCTCTCTGCCCTCTCTCTCCCTTCGGTGGCTCCTCCCTCATTAATCTAACGCGATTCCCCCTCGTCCCCATCATCTTTGCAGCCTGGAATGGCCCTGAGGAACTCCTCCCGAAGCCATCTCCGCCGCGGGTACTCGTCGCCGGCAACTCTGGCCACCTTCGGCCTCCCTTAGACCTCCCCTGGAACGACGACTCTTCCCCGAGCCCGTTCCCACCATCGCCCGCCAACGTCGTGCCTCTTGCCGCCGTCGGTGAGCAGCTCCACTCCTTGTCCTGAGGTGGGAGAAGGACCAAACAGGTGAGGCCCACCTATCGGCCTCTCTTTCCCTCTCCCGCGCGCTCTCTCTCACCCCTCGAGGCGCTGACGACCAGTCCCAGTGCGTCAGGTTTGAACCTGACCGCGCGCGAGGCCGGCTGGCTGGCCAGCTGGGCCGGCCCAGCCTCTAGCCGCCTCTGGCCCAGGTCCCCGTGGCTTTTCCTTTTCTTTTTTCCTTTTTATTTTTCTCTGGACTGTGCAAAAATCCCACAGAACCCAAAATAATTCCTATGACAATATTTCTTCCACCAAAAATCTTAGTATATTCCATAGAATTTATTAGTGCCATCTGTATAAATGTTTGAAAAACTTTTTAGTATTGGTTTTAATAAAAATCCCTATTTGGCATTTCCTTCTTCTGTTTAATAATTTTTAAAAATATTATTCATAGTAACATATTAAACAAACATTTTTAAGATAGTCCTTAGTATTTATCAGAATAGGTAAGCATTTTATTGGTAGCTTGAGTGCTCTGTTTTTGTGTGTTGATTATTTTTATCGTTATTTTATCGTGACGATACATTGTGCTATTGACAAAGAAGTTGGACCCGAAGAATTCGAAGACCCTGGAGACTTTGTTGAGCCAGGCAAGTAGCCCTTTGACCATGATGAGAAACCATTTTCATTGCATGTCATATAGCACTTTACCTTCATCATAATTGATCATGTGATGTGGTGTTCCCCTTTCGGTGGGATGCCTCTGATACTTTTCCATTGACACTTGCATCGTGCATGACCCTACCACCTTATGAGGGTTGTGCGGGTGGGTGTAGTTAGGATGCTAGTAGATGCTACGCAAGTGGGATCAGGATATATGCATAGTGATGGGAAGAAAGATATGATTTCAAATACTTTTCGAAAACCCTGTCGGGTGCCACTAATGCCTGAGGGAGATGATGAGAAGATGCGTGACCACTTGAGAAAGAAGTGGTTTGCCGGAGCAAGTTGAGATTGTGTTTTTGAAAAAAGATTAGATTTAAGATTTGTCGACCGTCCCAACCTTACATGTGCAACCACAATACCCCTTATGGGATGGGGCTTTGTTGATTACCTTGGTGGGTACTGGCAAGGAGCCCGCATTACTAGTTGCAGGAGTGGCGAGGTCACTCTAGATACGCGGTCGTACCGGTATGTATGATCATGCGCTGTCTTTACAGGCACTGGGCACACCGTTGGTCCCCTCAGGTACGGTAAGATTAGAGCGAGGCTCGTGTGATGTACATCACGAGGGCTGAGTACCAATCGAGTGGACTCTTTGTTTAGTATCGCTGGGGGAAAGGCATTGTTAGGGTGCCTACCTCGGGTATGTTATATATCGCGAGTCGTGGATGACACGGAAGTTCCCCGAGTCTTGTGGGTAAAGTGTGCAACCTCTGCAGAGTGTAAAACTATTCGAATAGCCTTGTCCATGGTCAAGGACAGTTGGGTGGTGCTGCTTAGAATATGTCTGAATGTTTTCATAAAGACTTGGTGTGAGAATGGATGAGATGGTGACAAGAGGTCACATGAACTAAGTCCGATGACTTAGCATGGTGAATGAACACGAGGTGTTCAACCCCAACTTAAGATGATATGTGTAACTTGTTCAAATGGATATCTGTTAATTGTTGATTCATGCTTAGTAGGTACTTGATCATGTCATTTGCATACAAAATTAGCTTTCTGCAAAATCACCTACTTAAGTGATATATCATGCATCATTGTTACCTTGTTCCACAACTTGTGTTGCTTGCGAGTACATTCAAAGTACTCATTGGCTTGCCACTAGTTATTTAATTGGCCAGGCATGGGAGAACATGAGTATGTTGAAAAGTTCGTTGGAGACGAACATGTGGACTAGGACGCTTCCCAGTCAGAATGCATGTAGGTTAAGGCAGATGGCATGGATTCATGCTTTCGACCCAGATTTCCGCTTCTTGTTCTATTTTAAGTGTTTGCCCCTCGTGGCCCTATCTATGTAAGACTAAGACCTCCATGGTCATCATTTGTGTAAGACGGTAAGTGTGGATGTAAGACTCTTGTTATTCAGCTTTCGTGTGTTCAGTGAGCATTGATCTCTGGGATCACTGTACACATGCATTCGGTGATCATGACTTATGAGTCGGGGTCCCCATAGAGCTGGTATCAGAGCCATCCTGACTATAGGAAGCCCTTAGTTAGCATGGACGTTAGACAGGATAAAAGTCGTTTTCAAAACTACACATAGCATTGGAACTTAGGAATTCTACACTATTTACCTCTCCTATTCTTCACACAACACTTTGCTAACTCTCCTCCTTTCAAACTTTTGTAGATGGACGTCATACCCGAAGCCTTCTTGACATCCAGCTTTCCCTTACTCCTTGGGGATAGTCTGGAGAAGTGCCAGTTTTGCCAACCACCCAATTTCCTCTACCATGAGCACTGTGTCGATGTCGTCACGAAGGAGTGCCACGTAGATGTGGTCGTGAAGCCAAACGACTCCCCGACTAGTTGGTTCTTTGAAGGACCACAGATGGAGACCATGATGTTTGTCATCGAGACAGCTGCACGAAAGGCACTCCTACACCTTCGGGACATCATTCTAGAGATGGCTGACGAGCCGACTACTCGCTACCTTCCCTTTAGGAAGGATGACTTTGGCAAGAGTTGGACGCTGATTCCGACCAAGGAAGACGACACATCACACAGGTTCCAAACCTACTTCAACCTCTCCGCCGATAGCCTGGTTCATAACCTGATGAAGGAGTTCGTCAAGCTCCATGAGGAACTTCGCCACACCCGAGAGCTACTTCGACAAGCCAAGACGAAGCCAGACATGATCAAGAAGGATGGAGCCCCCAAAGGATGGCCAACTGTCGCTTATAGAGGAGGAGTACCCACAGCTAGTGATACACCCACACGTCATCGTCGCATGAGTGCGAAGGAGTACCGTGAGCTCTTCACCGACACGCCAGCAAAGCATCGTCAGGATGGACCTCCTCGTTCCCCGACCCCTTCGACCGGGAATGATGCCTGTTCAGATGATGAACAGGAGGAAAACCTAGAGGAGCGTGACTACAAGACCGAGCACTCCACCACCTAAGTCCGAGAACACCTAGGGTAGGATCAGTCATGTATCCCTCATGCAAAGTCGAATCCATGTAATGGTTCATATGAAACCGTGTGTGCTTGTTGTTCTTGTTGTTGTTTGTGTTCCGATGCAAGTAGCGCTTTTTCCTTAAGCAACATGTAAGCGACTCCATTGTCTATCTTAATATATGTTGGTCTTTCGACCTTTGTTTAACACACTTGCACTTGACTGACCCCCTTAGGCGCGCTTTTCCATTGTTGCTTATCATTCCCAGTTGTTTGACTTGGTTGCTCCAAACAGGATGGTGACTACTACCAACAACAGCTCCTTCATCAGCCCTAAAGCCAGCAACTCGAGCCAGCAACAGGGAGCTGGTGGGCCTGCTCACGCTGGAGGACACCAGGAGTAGCCACAAGGCGATATTCCCCCGCCACCACCACCACCAGAGAACATGACCAAAGCTCAGTTATTCCAAGTTCTCCGGGAAGAGCGCCAAGCCAACAATGCTGCTATCCAGCAGATGGCTCAGGCGCTCGTGAACAACCAGCAACAAGGCAGGAACGGCAATGGCCGCTCCATGCTATCTGAGTTCATGAGCAACTCGGCCCCAACGTTCACCGAGACTGCTAAACCATTGGATGCTGATGACTGGATCCACACCATCAAGCACATCCTTGCACTGGTCAATTGCAACGAGGACCGTGAGAAGGTGCTTTATGCCTCTCACTGCCTCGGAGGTACCGCCCGAGCTTGGTGGGACGGATTCAAGGTCATGCATGGAGAACGTGTGATCACATCGAATTACTTCAAGGAGGATTCCGCACTGCCCACATTCCTTTTGGGATCATGGCTATCACGACGAGAGAATTCCGAGCGCTGAAGCAAGGAAGTGGCTCTGTCAAGGAGTACCTGCAGAAGTTCAACCTGCTATCAAGGTATGCACCTGAAGATGTCAGCACAGAGGATGCCAAGAAAGAATGCTTCATGGAAGGATTTCAACATCCTACAGTATCAGCTCATGGTCTGCAACTGTCGTACTTTCTTTGACGTCGTGAACAAGGCCCTCATGCTGGAAGAAAAGCGTCATGCCATCGACGACACTCGTAAGCGCAAGATGATCAGCAAGGGTAGCCTCAACAGCTAGAAGCCTCGCCCCTGGCAGCCAGCCCCAGCCAAGCCAACCTATCAGCCGCAGCAGGCTAGACCTCTCGCACCTCGTCCGAGCTACCAGCCTCAGCAGCATGCCAATCCCAGGCCAGCCTACAACAACAACCCCAATAACAACAACGGTGGCAGAAACTTCAACAACAACCCTAGACAAGTCGCTTGCTTTGGATGTGGCCAGCCAGGACACATCTCTAGGTTGTGTCCCAACAAGAAGCCAGATGCACCACGCCCCAATGCACCAGCTCAAGGTCAAGCCCGTGGAGCACCGCCAAGGAACCCTGCTCCCCACAACCAGCCCAACAATGGCATGGGTCATGTGAATCACGTCACCGCAGAGGAAGCCTAGGAAGACCCAGACGTCATATTGTGTACGTTCCTCGTAAACTCAACCCCAACAACAATATTGTTTGATTGTGGAGCTTCACATTCTTTTGTCACCCAAAAGTTTGCATTAGGGAGTGGCATGGAGCCTACACCCTTGGGTAGCCGTATGTTGATACAAACCCCCGGTTCAGTTATGAAGTCTGGGATAGGGTGTAAGGGAGTGAAGATTGACAACAACGGGGTAGACTTCCTAGCAGACCTTATAGTTTTGGATTCACCCGGCTTGGATGTCATCCTTGGCATGAATTGGTTGACCAAGGACCAAGGCATGCTAGACTGTGCCAAGAGGATTGTCACCATGATCAATAGCCAAGGAGTGGAAGTCAAGTATTTTCCCAACCCAGCCTCCACTCAAGCCCCTAAGGCTAATTGTCTATCGGGAGTTGAGTTGGATCAAGTGCCAGTGGTATGTGAATACCCGAATGTGTTTCCTGATGAGCTGCCCGGAATGCCTCCTGACCGCGACATTGAGTTCATCATTAAGCTTATGCCCGAATCAAGGCCCATCTATAAGAAGGCTTACATGATGGGATCCGAAGAGTTGGCTGAGTTGAAGAAGCAACTAGCTGAGCAGCTCAGAAAAGGATTTATTCACCCTAGTGCCTCTCCTTGGGGATCACCTGTTTTATTTGTGTCAAAGAGGGATGAAACTATCAGACTCTATGTCGATTACTGTTCCCTCAATGAAGTCACAATAAAGAACAAGTACCCACTCCCCAAGATTGAAGACCTGTTTGATCAATTGAATGGAGCCAAGGTGTTCTCCAAGATCGACCTCAGGTCTGGGTACTATAAGCTGAAGATCAGGCCCCAAGACATTCCGAAGACGTCATTCGTAACCTGGTATGGCCTGTATGAATACACAGTCATGTCATTAGGGTTAACTAATGCCCCTGCCTACTTCATGGACCTCATGAATAAGGTCTTCATGCAGTACTTGGACAAGTTCGTTGTTTTCTTCATCGATGACATACTCGTCTTCTCCAAGTCTGAAGAAGAACATGAGGAACACTTGAGATTGGTTCTAGAAAAGCTTCGAGAGCACCACCTTTATGCCAAGTTCAGTAAGTGTGAATTTTGGCTACATGAAGTTGGATTCTTGGGTCATGTCTTGACTGCAGAAGTATTATTAGTGGATCCTGCCAAGATTGAAGCCCTGACTGAATGGCAAACCCCAACCACAGTAATGGAAGTTAGGAGCTTCCTTGGACTTGTGGGATATTACTGCAAGTTCATGGAATGGTTCTCAAGTATTGCCCGACCCATGACCCCGCTTTCGAAGAAGAACAAGAAGTTCGAATGGACAGCCAAGTGTGAGGAAAGCTTCCAGGAGCTCAAGAAGAGATTAACCACATCCCCAGTTTTGGCCACCCCTGATATTCACAAGGATTTTGTGATTTATTGCGATGCATCAAGAACCGGGCTTGGAGGAGTTCTGATGCAAGAAGGTAGGGTCGTAGCGTATCTATCCAGGCAGCTACGTTCCCATGAAGAGAACAACACAACTCATGATCTCGAGTTAGCAGCCGTGGTCCATCCTTTGAAAACATGGTGACATTACCTTCCGGGGAAGCGATGTGAGATATTCACAGACCACAAGAGTTTGAAGTATATCTTCACTCAAAGGAAATTGAATATGAGGCAGCGAAGATGGTTGCAAAGGAGATTGTGTCGGATCGAGGAACACAGTTCACCTCAAGGTTCTGGAAGAAGTTTCAAGAAGCTATGGGAACCAAGCTCTCCTTCAGCACTGCTTTTCACCCCGAGACTGGAGGACAAACAGAACGAGTAAATCAAATACTTGAAGATATGCTCCACGCTTGTGTTTTGGCATACGGAGCCAAGCGGGAAGATTGCCTACCATTCGCCGAGTTCTCCTACAACAATAGCTATCAGTCGAGCCTTTAGATGGCACCATTTGAGGTGTTGTATGGACGCAAGTGCCATACCCCCTCAACTGGTCAGAGACTAGAGAAGGATTGGTTTTTGGACCAGGCATCCTTCGCGAAGATGAAGAGCAAGTTCAACTCATCCGGGAACGCCTGGGGGCCGCCAAATCAAGATAGAAGAGTTGCACTGACTCTCACTGTCGAGATCTAAGCTTCAACAATGGAGATCAGGTCTACCTCCGAGTCACGCCTCTCAAGGGGACTAAGCGTTTCCACGTCAAAGGGAAGCTCACATCCAGATACATCAGCCCCTTCAAGATCACCGCAAGACGAGGAGAAGTTGCCTATCAATTGGAGTTACCTCCCGAACTATCAGATGTGCACAACGTCTTCCAGGTGTCACGACTCGAGAAGTGTCTGCAAGTTCCCAACCACCCCGACCTCTACAAGGACATCAACCCTCAAGACATTGATCTTCAGCTAGATCTCACTTATCATGAGAGGCCAGTTCGCATTTTGGATGAAGCCGAGTGCTGCACCCGAAGCCGCACCATCAAGTACTTCAAGGTCCAGTGGAGCAACCACACTGAAGCTGAAGCAACCTGGGAGCGTGAAGATTATCTTACATCGAAGTTCTTGTATCTTTTTAGTGCTTAGCCTAGGAATCTCGCGGAGGAGATTCTTGTAAGGGGGGAAGGTCTCTTACACCCTGTGATTGTAGCACATTGATATGTTTGGGTTTATAAAATTTGGAGCCAACTAAAACTTTTTCAAAGTGCTTGTGCTTGTTTGCTATGTTGTTTGCTTGCTTGATGATTGTGGTGTGGCACTCCTAGATTCTATTCCACTTCATATTCATATTCCTTGACCCAAACCTCTTGCCCAATAATCATGCCATGTGAATAGTGCCCAAAACTATTTTTATCAATTTTGTTTCAACCAAAAATGATTTAGTTAAATTAAGTTTCCAAACCCCCCTGAAATAAGGTTTGCACTGCAAATTCTCAAATTGGGTGGATTCTTCTTTTCCAAAGGCTTTACTCCAAACCTACTATATATGGGACTTCCCAAAACCACAATATATTATTTTAGATATTATCTTTATATTTTATTTAAAGGCTTTTTCTTAAGTCCAGAAATGGTTTTTCATAGGAAAAAATTATTTAAATGCTTTAAAAATATTTGAGAAAATTTAGAGAAACTCTGTGGACATACATTTTCCATATATATGCGTTTCAACACAAGGGCATGATCAAACCATGGGCAAAACCCCTCAAAACCCTTTTTGTTCAAATCAAACTTTTGGAGTATTTCTATAAGAAATATTCTCAACAAACTCGAGGAAAATTCCAGCAAGTCAACACTATCATGGGTGATGATCTTGCAAAGTTTCATCTCAATCCAAGTTGGTTTGATTCATCAAACCATCCCGAATCCATTCCTGTCCAGAATCAAATATGAGCAACTTTACATTGTGAAGTGTTCCCCTTGGCCTCGAACTTTGTGGGCATGCTCTAATGGCCAAATAGTGATGATACACTAAGTGGTGCATCAAGGGTAAAAGCCTAGCATCAATTGATCCACAGAAATTTTGTTCTGCTAATTTCTAGGGTTCATCAAATCTCCATTGTCAACATTTTCCCCTTGGGCTCAAACTTGGCGAATCCTCCCATTTTTTACCTAGCCTTTCACCCTGGTAAGTATCTCAGTAAGGTGGTAAAGTTTGCTTGCCCAAATCACTACCAAACACCTTATGGTGAAATGGTAAAACTAGCTTTTTCACCCCTTTCTCTTTTACCCTTGCCCCCAAAACTTTACCACACCTTCAAGCAATGCCCAAGTGCCCCCTGTAAAAATCCCAAGTCATCAGACCACTGTAAGGTGGGGTAAAACCCCCATTCTTCACTCTGACATCAACTTTTTCTACCTTCCCCTGCCCATTTCCTTTCTCCCCTAGCTCTCCCTAGCCTTAGGGCATCCAAGGGGCATCTCCAGGCATTCCAGAGGCTACTACACAAAGTGGGGCACCCCAGAGCGCGCAGGCCACGGCAATGCCGACCATACGCATGCTCTAGAGTGTGCTTTAGTGCTCTCCCGCACTGTAGCCGCTGCCCAATGGCCGGCCCCGACCACCTTGGGCCTCCCTGCGTGTCCTCGAGGCACCCTCGGCATCCATGACACGCTATGCTGTCGGCCCCCTCCTCTCTCCTCCTCCTCCCTCCTTCTGCGCATGCCGAGCACCGCCTGGCTCGGCCGACCCGCAACCTCACACGCGCGCCCTCCTCTCTCTCCCATTGCTCCCGCTCGACGTAGACCAACCCAAAGAACGCCCCCAGGCCGTTCCGCGAGTGTCCCTCTCCCTCTGGCCTCGGCCATGTCCTCCCTGGCGCATGGCCCGTCGGTGGACTCATTCCCCCGCTATAAAAGGGCCTCCCGAGCCCTTCTCTCCCCTTTGATGTCCCTCTCCTCACCCCAGCAACCTCCACGAGCCCCCCTGAGAGCCCTTGTCGCCTCTGTGCTCGGGATCCACCCGAGGATTGCCACGGCCACCTCATCGTCGATGTCCGGGTACAGAGCCCTCCCGCCTCTCTCTCTCCCTTCGGATGCTCCTGCCTCATTAATCTAACATGATTCCCCCTCGTCCATATCATCTTTGCAGTCTGGAACGGCCCCGACGACCTCCTCCTGAAGCCACCTCCGCCGCGGGTGCTCGTCGCCGGCAACTCCGGCCACCTCCTGCCTCCCTTTGACCTCCCCTAGAATAGCCACTCTTCCCTGAGCCCGTTCCCACCATTGCCCGCCGTCGCCGTGCCCCGTGCCGCTCCCAGTGAGCAGCTGCTCTCCCTGTCCCAAGGTCAGAGAAGGACCCGACAGGTGGGGCCCACATGTCGGCCTCTCTTTCCCTCTCCCCAGTGCTCTCTCTCCCCCTCGAGTCGCTGATGACCGGGCCCTGCGCATTAGGTTTGAAACTGACCGCGCGTGAGGCCGGCTGGCTGGCCAGCTAGGCCGGACCAGCCTCTAGCTGCCTCTGGCCCAGGTCCCCGTGGCTTTTCCTTTTTTTTTCCTTTTTCTTGTTCTATAGACGTTGCAAAAATTCCACATAACCCAAAATAATTCCTATGACAATATTTCTTCCACCAATTTTTTTAGAATATTAAATAGAATTTATTAGTGCCATTTGTATAAATGTTTGAAAAACTTTTTGGTACTTTTTTTAATTAAAAATCCCTATTTGGCATTTCCTGCCTCTGTTTAATAGTTTTTAAAAATATTATTCATAGTAACATATTAAACAAACATTTTTAAGATAGTCCTCAGTATTTATCAGAATAGGTAAGCATTTTGTTGGTAGCTTGAGTGCTCTGTTTTTGTGTGTTGATTATTTTTATCGTTATTTTATCATGACGATAGATTGCGCTGTTGACGAAGAAGTTGGACCCGAACACTTCGAAGACCCCGGAGACTTTGTTGAGCCAGGCAAGCAGCCCTTTGACCATGATGAGAAACCATTTTCATTGCATGTCATATAGCACTTTACTTTCATCATAATTGATCATGTGATGTGGTGTTCCCCTTTCGGTGGGATGCCTCTGATACTTTTCCATTGACACTTGCCTCGTGCATGACCCTACCACCTTATGAGGGTCATGCGGGTGGGTGTAGTTAGGATGCTAGTAGATGCAACACAAGTGGGATTGGGATATATGCATAGTGATGGGAAGAAAGATATGATTTCAAAGACTTTTCGAAAACCCCGTCGGGTGCCACTAATGCTCGAGGAAGATGATGAGAAGATGGGTGACCACTTGAGAAAGAAGTGGTGTGCCGGATCAAGTTGAGATTGTGTTTTTGAAAACAGATTAGATTTAAGATTTGTCGACTGTCCCAACCTTACATGCGCAACCATGACACCCCTTATGGGACGGGGTTTGCTGATTACCTTGGTGGGTACTGGCAAGGAGCCTGCATTACTAGTGGCGGGAGTGGGAAGGTCACTCTCGATACGGGGTCGTACCAGTATGTACGATCATGCGCTGTCTTTATGTTAAGTATCGTCCATTCCGGATCTCCTCATGACGTCCAGGATCTCATCCGTGACTCCGAAAATCCTGCGGCCACCACCATACATAACACAATACTACTCAAACATCACCAAACGGTAAGTGTGCAGACCCTGCGGGTTCGAGAACTATGTAGACATGACCGAGACACATGTACGGGCAATAATCAATAGCGGGACCTGGATGCCCATATTGGTTACTACATATTCTACAAAGATCTTTATCCGTTGAACCTCTATGTCAAGGATTCAGTTAATCCCATATGCTATTCCCTCTGTTCTTCAGTATGTTACTTGCCCGAGATTCGATCTTCGGTATCTCTATACCTAGTTCAATATCGTTACCGGCAAGTCTCTTTACTCGTTCCGTAATAAAAGATCTCATGACTAACTTATTAGTCACATTGCTTGCAAGGCTCATTCCAATGTTGTATTACCGAGTGGGCGCTGAGATACTTCTCCATCACACGGAGTAACAAATCCTAGTCTTGATCCATGCCCACTCAACAGATACCCTCGGAGATACCTATAGAACATCTTTATAGTCACACAGTTACGTTGCAACATTTGATAGACACAAGGTATCCTTCCAGTGTCAGTGAGTTGCATGATCTCACAGTCATAGGAATAGATACTTGACATGCAGAAAACTATAGCAATAAACCGACACGATCATATGCTATGTTTATACTTTGGGTATTGTCCATCACATCATTCTCCCAATGATATGATCCCATTATCAACTGACATCTTATGTCCATGGCTAGGAAACCTTGACCATATTTGACCAACGAGCTAGTTTACTAGAGGCATACTAGGGGCACAATGTTGTCTATGTATCCACACATGCAAGGTGTTTCCAATCAATACAATTATAGCATGGATAATAAATGATTATCATGAACAAGGAAATATAATAATAACCATTTTATTATTGCCTCTCGGGCATATTTCCAACACTATCAGCTCAAGATCAGACCCTAAGACATTCCGAAGACGACATTCGTAACTCGGTATGGCCTATACAAGTACACGTTCATGTCATTTGGATTGATCAATGCCCCTGCCTACTTCATGTACCTCATGAACAAAGTTTTCATGGAGTACTTGGACATGTTTGTTGTCATCTTCTCTGATGACATACTCGTCTTTGACAAGTCTTAGGAAGACCATCATCAACACTTGAGATTGTTCCTAGACAACGTACGAGAGCACCAGCTTTATGACAAGTTTAGCAAGTGTGAGTTTTGGCTGCATGAAGTTGGATTCTTGGGTCACGTGTTGATAACAGAAGGATTGTCCATGGATCCTGCCAAGATCAAAGCCATGACTGAATGGCAATCCTCGAGCAATGTGAAGGAATTCAGAATCTTCCTCGGACTCGCGGGATATTGTTGCAAGTCCATTGAAGGATTATCAAGCATTGCTAGACCCATGACTCAGCTCCTAAAGAAGGACAAGAAGTTCGAATGGACGCTGAAGTGTGAAGAAAGCTTCCAAGAGCTCAAGAAGAGATTGATAACAACCCCATATTTGGCCACCCCCGATATCCACAAGGAGTTTGTGATATATTGTGATGCATCGAGAACCCGACTTGGAGGTGTTCTGATGCAAGAAGGCAGAGTCGTAGATTATTTATCCAGACAACTGCATCCTGCCAAAGAGAACTAAGCTACTCATGGTCTTGAGTTGGCAGCCATAGTTCATACCTAGAAGACATGGCGACATGACCTTCTAGGGAACCTGTGTGAAATATACACATACCACAAGAGCTTGAAGTATATATACACTCAAAAGGAATTGAACATGAGGCAGCAAAAATGGTTGGAATTGATCAAGGACTATGACCTCAGTGTTTAGTACAACCCTGGAACGGCTAATGTGGTAGCAGACACCTTAAGCAGAAAAGCTTGTTCCTTGAATGCTATGATCAAGGAACGGCTACCCGCATTGTATTAAGAGCTTGGAAGCTTTCGCTCAGAACTAGTTGCATCTGGGTTCCTAGCCAACCTCGAAGCAAATCCTACCTTGATGGATGATTTTAAGGAAGCTCATAAGGGACACAAGAGCATTGAAGGCATCAAGAGGAAGATCAAGGCAAGCAATGCCCCAGGATTCTGAGTGGATGAATAAGGAGTCGTATGGTTTGGGAATCACATCTACGTACCCAACAAGGTTGAGATCAAGATCCTGATCTTTCAAGAATCCCATGACACTCTGTATTATATCCACCCTACAAGAACCAAGATGTACAAAGACCTCAAAGCAACATTATGGTGGCATGGCATGAAGAAAGAGATATGCACATTTGTTGTTAAGTGTGACATATGCTAGAGAGTCAAAGATGAGCATCAGCGACCCAATGGATTGTTACAACCTCTCAAAGTGCCTGAATGGAAATGGGACAAAGTCGGGATGGACTTCATCACCGGATTGCCCAGGTCAAGCAAGGGACATGACTCACCAATGATGGTAGAAAGATAGCCATTCTTCACATTGATCACATTGTGAGTATCCACGGAGGTCCAAAGGAAATCGTGTGAGACCAAGGTTCTCGATTAACCTTGAGGTTCTAGAAGAAGTTTCAAGAAGCCATGGGAATCAAGTTACCATTCAGCACTGCTTTTCAACCCCATACTGGCGGACAGACGGAACGAGTAAATCACATACTCGAGGACATGCTTCATGCTTGTGTTTTAGCTTATGGATCCAAGTGGGAAGATTGCTTACCATTTGCGGCGTTCTCCTACAACAACAACTATCAGTCTAGTCTTCAGATGGAACCATTTGAGGTGTTGTATGGACGCAAGTTCCACACTCCCCTCAATTTGTCATACACTGGAGAAGGACTAGTATTTGTACCAAAATTTGTTCATGAAGTAGAGGAGCAAGTTCGACTAGTCACAGAGCGCCTCAAGAACGTCAAGTCAAGATAGCAGAGCCATGCCGACTCACACCGCCGAGAAGTGAACTTCTATGTCGGTGACCATGTATACCTCCAAGGTCACTCCCTTCAAAGAAACCAAGTGTTTCCACGTCAAGGGACATCTTGCACCAAGATACATTGGCCCCTTCAAGATCAACGCAAAGAGAGAAGTTGCCTACCAGCTAGATCTACCTTCCGAGCTATCATATGTGTCACAACTTAGGAAGTGCCTCCAAGTTCACAACCGCCCCAACATCTATAGATACATCGATCATCGAGATCATGGTGTCATGCCTGTGATGATGGAGATCATGCCGGTGCTTTGGAGATGGAGATCAAAAGCACAAGATGATGATGGCCATATCATGTCACTTATATGATCCACATGTGATGTTTATCCTTTTATGCATCTTATTTTGCTTAGGACGATGGAACATTATAAGATGATCCCTCACTAAAATTTCAAGATAAAACCGTGTTCTCCCGGAGTATGCACCATTGCGAAGGATCGTCATTTTGAAGCACCTCATGATGATCGGGTGTGATAGACTCTACGTTTGAATACAACGGGTGTAAGCCAGATTTACACACGCGGCATATTTGGGTTAACCTTGACGAGCCTAGCATGTACACACATGGCCTCAGAACATAGGAGACTGAAAGGTCGAATATGAGTCATATAGTAGATATGATCAACATGGAGATGTTCACCATTGAAACCACCTCATCTCACGTGCTGATCAGACTTGGGTTGGTGGATTTGGATCATGTCACACTTAGACAACCCGAGGAATGTTGATTTGAGTGGGAGTTCTTTAGTAATATGACTAATTGAGCTCATCATGAACATAGTCTAAAGTTATATTTGCAAAATTATGTTGTAGATCAATGGCTCGCACAGTAGCTCCCTCGAATTTCAATGCATTCCTAGAGAAAGCTAAGTTGAAAGATGATGGAAGTAACTATGCGGCCCTCTACCCCAGACATCCGGAAACCACCTCAAAGGCTAGCAGTGCCAGCGCCACCTGCCCGGACATCCGAGCACACAATATGGACATCCAGCACCTACTCGACGCCCCGGACATCCGACCCCCTAGCCCGGACATCCGGCCCCTATGCGGGCAGGCGGGCAGCAGGCGCATGTATCTCTCTCTCTCACCACCCCATCTTGCCTTGGCCTATAAATAGACATCCCCCTCCTCCTCTCTAGGGTTAGCTATGGTTTGCTCTTAGTAAGTTGAGCCTATCTCATTCCACTACCTCTCCCATGGAGATGCCCCTATAGGAGAAGATCCCTTAGTGGATGTCAAGGCCCCTTTCGAGGGAAGATCCTTCGGGATATCAAGGCCCCATCTCCCCATGGGATTTGGGATGAACTCTACCATGTATCCTTCTTTCCCTTTGTTGTTCATGTAACTTGTGGATCTTGTGTGTGGTGACTCTAGTGGATGTGTGATTGGACTTGTTCTTGAGTGTTTCCTCTTGTGATTTCCCCTTTGTGTTCTTCATGTTATTCATGGAATCCCCTCCAATTCGTGAAAGATCGACCCACACGGGCTTGCCTCGTATCATATTGGTATCATGAGCCACGTTGATCACGAATTTGGAGTCACCCCCACCGTTTTCTAGCCTAATTTTGCTTTATTTCGCCCCAATTTGAAAATCCCCACCAAAATAGCCTCACCAATTTTTTTGTGATTTGTTGGTTCTTGTGAGATTTTGTTGATTTTGAGCCAAGGAATTCATGTTTGGCAAGTGGATCTAGCTTCCCCACAACCTAATCCCCCTAATTTTTCTTTTCCTTCATCAATTTTGACCCTAAGAGCTCGAAATTTCTGCCCAAATTGAGTTCCCGGGATCCAAATCTCGATCTGGAATCTGTCAGGCCGGACATCCGGGCCCCAGCCGGACATCCGGGACCTCCAACCGGACATTCGGGCTCCTGGAGCTCATTTTCGGGCACATCTTGGACATCACATCTCGGATTTCTGGCCTCCCCCCGGATATGCGGGCCTTGGGATTTCAGCCTCCCGTGACTTCCGTTTTAACCGTAACTAATTCATCCGAACTCTGATTTTGACGTTCTTTAGATCATTGGATAGATATTGACACCACCGTCCCACAAAAATAGATTCATCATCATTTGACCCCATAAAATTTTCAAAATTTTGGCATCTTTGCCTAGTCCTTGTCACACCCTATGTTTGCCTCATGACTAAGTTATTATAAATCAAAAATTAGGGCCAATTAAAACTTTTTGACTGTATTTGAATGCTTGACTTGTGTGTTATTTGCTTGCTTGTTTGATTGCTTGCTAGTGCTCTGTAATTCATAAAACATCCTCCTACCCTCAAGAACTTTTTTCCTTGATCCAAACTCTTATCCAATGATCATTCCATGTGAATAGGACTTCAAAATATTTTTGCATAATTTTATTTTGGCCAAAAAGTATTATTTAAATTAGGTTTTCAAAACCCCCTGATTTGAGATTTGCACTACAAGTCCCCAAATTGGGTGGATACTTTTTCCCCAAATGATTTTTTGGAACCTACTATATATATAACTTCCCAAAACCACAAAATATTTGTTCTAAAGATTATTTTCTTATTTTATTAGAGGCTTTTTCTTCAGGCCAAAAATGGTCTTTTATAGGGAAAAATATTTAAATGCTTTAAAAATATTTGAGAAAATTTAGGAAAACTCAGTGGACACATATCGTCCATATATAAGAGTTTCAACACATGGTCATGTTCAAAATATTTGAAAAAACCCTTCAAAACTATTTCTGCCTAGTTCAAGGATTTGAAATATTTCTATAAGGAATATTCTCAAATAAATCCAGGAAAATTCTAGCATGTCACATATGATATATGTGATCATCTTGCCAAGTTTCATATCAATCCTAATTGTTTGGTTCACCAAAATATCCCAAAACCCACTTTGTTCAGATCCAAATTTGAACAACTTTACATTGTGAAGTTTCTTCCCTTGACCCCAAACTTTGTGGGCTTGTTCCATTATCCAAATAAGGATGCCACACCAAGTGGTGCATCAAGGAGAATGGAAATGCATACCTAGATCTACAGGAATATGATTCTATTGATTTCTAGGGTTTTACAAAGTTGCATTGTGAACTTTCTTCAATCAATCTCATGGCAAGCAAACCCCATTTTCTTAGCCAAATCACCATCAAACACTTTTGCTTATTTTTCTAAAAACCTTGTTTGACCTCCTTCTGCTATTCTCCTTCACTTCAAATTTTTACCACAACTTGCCAGAATTGCAACGCGCCCCCAGTAAAAATCTCAGGCCTCAACTCCATGGTTAAGTGGGGTAAGACCCCATTTTTACCCCTGGACAGCAGGAATCTCCTCCTCTATCCCCTCCCCTCTTATTCTATCAGCCTCCCAGGGCATCCAACGTCACTATACCCTAGCCTAGATCCCTCTAGACACCCTAAACACTAGTGGCCGCGCACAAGGCACCGTTGGCATGCCATGGCAAGCCAAACGGGCACTACAGAGCGTGCTCCCGCACTGTAACCGCTTCCCAATGCATGGCCCCAACCACCTCGAGCTCCCGCTCTCACTAGACAGTTGGCCTCGACTCCCGAGACACGCAAGGCCCCTGTACCCATCCTCTCTCTCCTCCTCCCGCGCGTGCCCGAAGCCACCTGGTTCGGCCAGTGGCTGGCCTCACACGTGTGAGGCCCTGGTGCTCCCTGCTCCTTCTCTCATCTTCCCTCAATGTGGACCTCATCCACAAAGTTCATAAACACACCCGAACCTTCTCCCATGAGCTCTGGCAATGGCCTCAACCCCACAAACTCCCTGTCCATGGAGCCCCGGTGTCGTGGCTATAAGAAGCCTCCCGAAGCCCGTCTTCACTCCCTTCGGTCCCTCTCTCTCCCATAGGCCCCCTGGACCAGTTCCCTCGTCCTCCCATTCCCTCCTTCCACCCACATAGCCGAAGCTCTCCTACCGGCCCTTGCTGAAATTCGAGCGACGTGGACGCTCCCCTCCTCTCTAAAGCCCCCCAAGGAGTCAGAGGCACCTCATCTTCTTCCCACATGCTCCATTTCCTCTTTCTTGAGCCCATGTCACCCTGTTCACCTTGGCCGACGACCTCGCCCACCGCGACGGAAGCAGCGCCCAGACCAGGCCTCCCTGGGCCAGGGGACCGCCAAGGCGAGTGCGGCTCGCCGCCCAGAGATCACCGATGATCGGGACGCCGTCGGGGACGCCTTGTGCTGCCGAGACGAGGCAATGGCGCGGGCTCAGCCGGCCTTCTCTACCTCCTCCTGTTCGAGCGGGAGGAGGGAGATGGACCTGAAGAGTGGGCCCTGCCTGTAAGCCACACCCAGCCAGGCCCCTCCCGTTTAAGTGAAAACGGGTTTACCCTAGTGGGTGCTTTTCCACACGGGAAGCATACTCAGGTGAACCCGCATTTGACGGAGCCCCTTCGCCTTGCAGCTGAGCAACTGGGCCGGCCCAATTTCTATCCTATGCCCGGGGCACTGCTTAGCCCTTTCTGATTTAGGTAAATTCCTTTTTTCTTTTTCCCATGACACTAAACAATTCATAGAAAACTCATTTGGACTCCAAATAAATTGATTCAAATTCCTACATATTTCTAAAATAATTTCCTATCCAAATATGTGCATTGCACAATTTTTTCATATCGCATATTCTGATCCACCCATATTTTTGTTATAACTTGTATTATGTAACCACCTTGAAAAATCCCTAGAGCATTCATTCTAGCACCAAATGGAGTGATTCAAAATCCTATGTGGATATAAGTACATTTTATAATTTGTGAACATTTCACCTCACACTTTCTCCGCTACATCAAATAATGGACCATTTTTTCATATATGATCCACTTTGCAAATCCCTAGTATAATCATGCCAACTCCAAATCTAGAGGAACCACTTCCTCCATGTTTCTAAAATCTATACCTATTTGTCGGGACCATCCACTCCTTTTTACAAAAATATTTTCTATAGACTTCTTATAGGATCATCATTTGCTTCATTTCGACCGTTCAAAAATCCCCTTTGATCCACATCCAATGGAACCTCCTTAGTAATTTTTCTTATGACTAAAGACATCCTAGAAAAATATATTTCCTATTTATAGAGCACTTTTATTGTCTGCTTGTTGTGTTGCTTATTGCGGTTGTTTCCGGTGATAATTGACGAAGTAGATGAAGTGCTCGGAGTGGACGTGAAGCGTGTGAAGACCTCGAAGAGTTTGCTGAGCCATGCAAGCAACCCTTTGACCATGATCATGAAACCCTTTTATTGCATGGCATATAGCACTTTAATCCTTGATGTTGATCATGTTGAGGTGGAGACCACTATGGTGGGATGCCTCCGATACTTTCTTGTTGATACTTCCATCGTGCATGACCCTACCATTCTTATGAGGGTTGTGTGGGTGGGAGTAGTTAGGTTGCTAGTAGTTTCTACACAAGTGGGATGGTAATATGCATGGTGATGGAAACAAAATGATTTCAAAGACTTTACGAAAACCCCGTCGGGTGCCACTAATGCCCAAGGGAGATGATGATGAGTTAGGTAGCCACCTGATAAAGAAGTGGTGTACCTGATGATGAGTGTGTGTGGTTTTCGAAAACGATTAGATTTAAGATTTGTTGACCGTCCCAACCTTACATGTACAACCACTCTACCCCTATATGGGAAAGGGCTTTGTTGATTACTATGGTTGGTGCTAGAAAGGATCCCACATTACCAGTGGCGAGAGTGAAGTGGTGACTCTCGAGACGGGGTCGTCCTGGAGTGGAAGGCCATGCGTTGTCTTTACAGGCACCGGGCACACCATTGCGTGCCCTCATGGATGATACATGTGATGTATATCATAAGGGATGGCACCAATGAGTGGACTCTTTGTTTAGTGTCGCCATGGGAAAGACATTGTTCGGGTGCTTACCTCGGGTATGTAATATACCGCGAGTTGTGGATGACACGGAAGTTCCCTGAGTCTTGTGGGTAAAGTGTCCAGCCTCTGCAGAGTGTAAAACTATTGGAATAGCCATGTCCACGGTCAAGGATAGTTGGGTGGTGCTGCTTAGACTATGTCCAGATGTTTTCACAAAACTTTGTGTGTGTGTGTGACAAAGAGATACTTGAGCTAAGTCAGAAGACTTGATGAAATGATTGAACTTGTGATGTTCAGCCCCTTCCTTATGATGATATCTATAACTTGTTCATATGGATATCTACCAACTGTTGATGCATGCTTACATAAGTTAGTTGATCATGTCACTGCACTCTAAATTAGCTTTCCACAAAATTACCTACTTAGTGCTATATCATGCTTTGTTGAACCTTGCTCCAAAAATGGGTTGCTTGCGAGTACATTCAAAGTACTCATTGGCTTGCCACTAGTTATTTTATTGGCCAGGCCTGAAAGATTAGGTCAGGATGAAGATTACCTTGGTGGTGAACATGCAAGCTAGGAAGCTTCCTAGTGAGAATGCCTGTAGGGTTAAGGTAGATGGCATGGGTTCACGCTATCATTGAGGATTTCCTCTGCAAGTATATGAAGACTAGGCCTTAAAGGCCATATTTCAGCAAAACAGTACGTTATGGATGTAAGACTCTTGTTATTCAGTTTCTGTATGTTCAGTGAGCATTGACCTCTAGGATCACTATGCACGTACATTCGGTGACCACGACTTATGAGTCGGGGTCCTCATAGAGCTAGTATTAGAGACATCCTGACTGTAGGAAGCCCTTAGTTAGCATGGACGGTGGTTAGGACAAAACTATTTTTCCAGACCCTTCAAAATCACCTACAAAACCTCTATATTTCTCACCTCCCCTAAATTTTCAAAGGAAGCAAAGGTTTTTGCCTTAGCACTTCCACCACTTTTCTCTTAGCTCTCCTCGACTGCTTTCCAAAAACTTCGCAAATGGTCGCTACTACCCTTGTGCCCCTGACCACGGGATTCCTTGTGATCCTTGTGGGTAACCTGGAAGGAAGCCACCTTGCCAGACGATTGCCGACATATCTTGGACCCAAGTTGGCGATACTAGACAAGGAACTACCAATAGAAGATACCTTCTCGAAAGATGAGGATGTCAAAACTTAGATGATAGTGACACCCTCGACACAGCTCCAGGATGATGCCACCCTGGCCTTCGATGACCAGGACACAAGACATGCAATGTCATGATATGCATCTCTAATAGAGCAACCCTGTCCTTTTCGTTGTTATATCGGTAACCACTAGTGGATGAGAACCTCGCCATTTGGTCCGCCTCACTATAGTGAGCAGGAAAATGGTTCTCATCATCCCCCGCTCTTGGTGCCAATGGTGTCGTCAACATGACCGGCA
Organism: Hordeum marinum; assembly: GCA_022496015.1. Taxonomy (NCBI): domain Eukaryota; kingdom Viridiplantae; phylum Streptophyta; class Magnoliopsida; order Poales; family Poaceae; genus Hordeum; species Hordeum marinum. The sequence goes on from CM039678.1 coordinate 271,745,716, forward strand.
AGATACAACTCTACCATGCCTTGTTAATGTCATTGCATAAAAGATTGCCTACTTGGAATGCTCGACATCATAGAAGACAAGAAGGCATTGGGACGATTACGAAGACACCAAGAGACCCTGTCAATGACATCCATGAGGAATCACCTTCATTGTCAACTCACTAGACCCAAAGTCATCAAGGACTCTTCAGGCGCAACCAGGATAGTTTCGACAAACAAAAACCAGAGACATAGCGACACCCAAAGAAGACCCAGAAGACTAACCAGACTTCTCTCCAAGACACGAAGCAAGCACGACTAATGATTCCGAGAATCCCTAGGGTAGGATAGGTCGTGTGTCCCCCATGTGAAGTCGAGTCCGTATGATGGTTCAGATGGAACCATGATGTGTGTTGCTTGTTTTTCCTGTTTGTGCTTTGGTGTAAGTCACACTTTTTCCCTAGGCAACTAGTACGCGACTAAACACCCACCTTATCTTAATAAGTGTGTTTTGCCTTTTCGACACTTTTTTGATTGCACTTGCATTATACCACCTCCTTAGGCACTCTCCTCTATGCTACTTTCCCTCTTCCCCCTCTCGTCAACATAAGACTAGCAAGACAACATGCACCAAGGATGCACTTCGACAAACAACTGACACCGAAGACTTCGACTACAATGGATCCAACAAGACGCAACCCCGTAGAGTTATGCTTTTCCCTCAAGATTGGAAACCCCTCCCTTGCCCAACCTAGACCTCACAATCTCCCCCAGCACAAGCCTCTGATCACGTGTTTAATACACGGATTTGCCAGAGCACTTATTGAGCTTCAATAACCCCTACTTTGCACTGGGTTCATTATGGAGCTAGTGATCATAGTGAATAAGAATCCTTCATTCCTACGCTAGCACTAGAACCTTGATGCCATAGAAAGGATCATTCTGAGGATATACTATTCGTGGACAATGATTTGATTTAGCCATAATAGATGTCTTGACGAAAAAGTTGAGACCTTCGGTGGATTACGAGACTTAATGTTGGTAGACGAACTTGGTGGATCAAGAGTGATAGAGTAGCATAACTTATTTGTCCCTTGTGCAAATTGGATTAGTAGGGCAAATATGATCACATGCTGAAATTATTGGTGGATAAATGACGTGACTTTGGCAATAATTTTGATAGTGGATTGATGATGTTACAATAGTAACTAGAGTAACCAGTAGGGAGCTCTTACTAGATGTAAAACCTTGGATTTAAATAGGTGATTCTAATAGGTGCTCGAGATCAATTAAACCGCATGGTTTGGAGTAACTTGGATTTAGACCAATGATCTGGATCATGATACCATGTTTCTCGGTGGATGGTGGTAGAAGGAATCGGATGATGTTAGGGATAATTTAGGGATCTATATAAGCTCGACCTTGGAGTTTAGTTGTTCATGAGATTGGAAGTTCGTGGCTATACGGTGATGAGATAGTTCTTCCTAGAATTTGGGGATTTAGTGAATCTGGAGATATATGGGATGACTCCAGTATTGGATTTGTAGCAATGATAGGTCATGTAATAGTGGATTGTATTCGTAGATCGATTAATTGGATTCATAGGAAGGAAACATGATCTTGGAGTGGTTTATTATGTGTTTCCTTAGCATAGCAATGCAATACCTTAGACCTTGGATAGGTCAGTAGGACACTTGGATTGGTAGTGTCATGATCAAGCTTAGCGGCTTGTAAATTATCCCGAGGATTTTTATATAGGGATATATGTGAGTTAGCTATAGCATGCATATGAGTTTTTGGTTTAGTCGTTCTCTCGAACTTTGGAGCTGAATAGCATGAGTGATTTTGGAGTTGACTTATATGAGATGATACCTTCAATGAGATAGGGTGATTTTGTTTGGAGTAATAGGCAGTACTATTGTCATCTAAGAACTGTGCTCGAGCATAAGCTGATAGACATTCACCCACATCCTAAGCTCCTTGAAACCTCTAAGCTTTACCGAGCCACAATGTGGTCAGGTTATGACCGTAGGTATTGGTTCTATGTCATTTGACTATGGCCGATACTCCACCCCGACCTCCACCAGACATGTTCATATGGAAGGTCGCCAAAAGGACCAGTATTAGGTTGGACCACAAACCCATGGACAAGTGACAACCCGGAACAAAGGAACACCTCTCTCACACATCTCATGAGCAGTGTGTTTACGTGGTATTTGATGAATATGATGTTATCCTCACGGATGACATACTTATTTACCCAATGAGAGGAAGGAACACCTTAGTCTTGTTTGGACCAGCCCCAGGAACGCCAATTACCATGCCTCTCAAGTATAAGGTCTCACCTTGAAGGATTTGGACTCCGCGAAGCACCCTCCCTATGGAAGAAGACTTTCTTACCCAAGAAATAGGAAGAACCACTGTGATTGCGAAGCCACGACAACGACGAAGAAGAAGCAAAAAGAAGTCAACCACCACTCCTCTGCCTACTGCATCAACAATACTATACCAAGAAGCACCGATATCCAAGCATGACGAAGCCCTTGAACATAAAGAGGATTATAGAGCCCCTTGTTTTAACTAGTCATCTATCAGTTCCTGACTAGGAAGGAACCAAGAAGTTGATAGCACCCTCACTCGCCGCTTTGATGGTGTACGATGAGCATGACGTCCCTACTCCCTTCAGATGCCTGGAGTGGAGTGGACTACTATCATGAGTTCGTTACCAACCCCTTTTGGCCCAATTTAGGGCGTAAACCCTGACTCAATCATGGTAAACCACCTATCAAAGTTAGTTCACCCCACTTGCCAAGCCTCAGATCTTGGGGACAAGATGGTTGTTCTATACTTCTGGATAGTCAACTCATTTGGAACCCTCAGAAACCTTCCCAGATGGTACAGCCTATTTTGGCGCCAAGTCTCCAAGCTTATCCTTAGGGACAAGCCTTAGCCCAACCTTGCCATAAATAAATACGAAGAGACGAGTAGGCCAAACACTCGAGGACCCACCAGAAACATGCGTCCATGGCGATGAAGAAAAACGACCAAAGAAGAATGAAGAATCTACCTAGGAAACTTACTCAAGCACAAGATCTCGACGAGAAGCCCACGATGACTCACCTGAGCACACTCAAGGATGGAGACCACCTATGACTGAAGACCCCCTGCTTCGAGGAAGATAAGGACTTCCCCATCAATGAGAAGCTAAACCAAGACTCGACCCTTCTATTCTAACATGAGACATCTAGATGTCACTAACCAACGTGAGAAGTCCCAGGACCAGCACACAGACACACTACCTGGCCAGGTATTCCGACTTTGGGATACACACGCAAGTCAGGCCCTTGCTAGAACCTCATCCACCAAACCCTTAACCACTAGGCAAGCCTAGCATATTGCAAGAACCCTGTTCACCCTTAGACGAAGTCAACAGTGCACTCGAAGACATATCATCAAGCACTTCAAGATCTAGAAGGACAACCATGCCAGAGTAGAAACAATGTGGAACGTGAAGACTACCTCACCTCTGCATGTCCGCATCAGCACCTAGCCTAGGAATCTCGGGGACGAGATTCTTGTAAGGGGGCTAGGTCTGTCACACCCTATGTTTGACTCATGACTATGTTACCATGACTCAAAAACTAGGCCAATTAAAACTTTTTCAGTGCATTTGAATGCTTGACTTGTGTCTTATTTGCTTGCTTGTTTCATTGCTTGCTAATGCTCTATAATTCATAAAACATCATCCTACCCTCAAGAACTTGTTTCCTTGATCCGAGCTCTTGACCAATGATCATTTCATGTGAATAGGACTTCAAAATATTTTTATAAAATTTTATTTTGGCCAAAAAGCATTTATTTAAATTAGGTTTTCAAAACCCCCTAATTTGAGATTTGCACTACAAGTCCCCAAATTGGGTGGATACTTTTTCCCCAAATGCTTTATTTGGAACCTAATATATATATATATATGTTCCCAAAACCACAAAATATTATTTTTAAAGGTTATTTTGATATTTTATTTAAAGGCTTTTTCTTAAGGCCAGAAATGGTCTTTTATAGGAAAAAATTATTTAAATGCTTTAAAAATATTTGAGAAAAATTAGGAAAAATCAGTGGACATATATTGTACATATATACGAGTTTAAACACATGGTCATGTTCAAAATATTGGACAAAACCCATCAAAACCATTTCCGCCTAGTTCAAGGCTTTGAAATATTTCTATAAGGAATATTCTCAAATAAATCCAGGAAACTTCTAGCATGTAACATATGATGTATGTGATCATCTTGCCAAGTTTCGTATCAATCCCAATTGTATTGGTTCACCAAAATATCCCAAAACCCTCTCTGTCCAGATCCAAATTTGAACAACTTTACATTGTGAAGTTTCTTCCCTTGACCCCAAACTTTGTGGGCATGTTCCATTTCCCAAATAACAATGCCAGACCAAGTGGTGCATCAAGGAGAATGGAAATGCATATCTAGATCTACAGGAATCTCATTCTATCAATTTCTAGGGTTTTACAAAGCTGCATTGTGAACTATCTTCAATCAAGCTCAAACTTGGTGATCCTCTGTATTTCTACCTATATTTTCATCCTCTTAAATCTCATGGCCAGCAAACCCCATTTGCTTAGCCAAATCACCATCAAACACTTTTGCTTATTTTTTCTAAAACCCTTGTTTCACCCCCTTCTGCTATTCTCCTTCACTTCAAATATTTACCACAGATTGCCAGAATTGCATCTCACCCCCAGTAAAAATCTCAGGCCTCCTCTATCCTCTCTCCTCTTATTCTATCAGCTTCCTAGGACATCCAATGCCACTGTACCCAAGCTAAGATCCCCCTATACACCCTAGACACTAGTGGCCGTGCACAAGACGTCGTTGGCATGCCATGGCATGCCAAACGGGCGCTCCAGAGCATGCTCCCGCACTGTAGCCACTGCCCAATGCATGGCCACGACCACCTCGAGCTCCCCCTCTCGCCAGATGGTCGGCCTCGACGCCCGGGACACGCAAGGCCCCTGTCCCCCTCCTCTCTCTACTCCTCCCATGCCTGCCCGAAGCCGCCTGGCTTGGCTAGTGGCCGGCCTCACACGCGAGAGGCCCTGGTGCTCCCCCACTCCTTCTCTCCTCTTCCCTCGACATGGACCTCGTCCACAGAACTCATAAACACGCCCGAACCTGCTCCCATGATCTCTGGCAATGGCCTCGACCCCGCAAACACCCTATCCATGCAGCCCCGGCGCCGCGGATATAAGAAGCCTCCCTAAGACCCCTCTGCACTCCCTTCGCTCCCTATCTCTCCCACAGCCCCCCTGCACCCCCATAGCCGAAGCTCTCCCACCGACCCCTCCTCAAATTCGAGTGACATGGATGCTCCCCTCCTATCTGAAGCTCCCCAAGGAGTCATAGGCACCTCATCTTCTTCCCACGTGCTCCATTTCCTCCTTCTCGAGCCCATGTCGCCTTGTTCACCTTTGATGATGACCTCCCCTTGCCGTGACCGAAGCAGCGCATAGACCAGGCGAGTGCGGCTCACCGCCCCGAGCTCACCGATGATGAAAGCACATTTGCTCCCTTGGTGGTTTTGGTAATTAATAACGACATATAAGTCATTGAACTAACGATTTCACCAAGTATATTTCAGGAAAATTTCATTGATGGGAATGGCAAAAGGATTGTGGAATTACCCCAAGATGCAAGGAAATAGGTTGGACAAGCTTCAAGCAAGAGGACTCTACATTTTACATTTGTGAGAAATCACTTTCAGACTATAGGAAAGACAATACTATTAAAAGATGGTAAAGTTTTGATGGTGAACAGTATGCTCAAACGTGCACAAGTGACGGTCACCAAAACATCCACAAACTGTCCCACCAAAGTCTGTCCTAAGACAAATATGCCAAATCGGTGCAACCAACACTCCTATCCCGGTGCCACCGAGTTCCAAACCCTAGACAGACTCAACCAAAGCCTAACACTTTGGTGGAGCCGACACTGCACTCGGTGCCACTGAGTTGGGTTGCCAACTTTCTGTTACACAAGTTCTCATTTTCGGTCCGACCGAGAATGGTGAATCAGCATCATCGATACTAGTAAATCTGACCGTTGGTCACCTTGTCGGTGCAACCGAGAATTGTATATCGGTCCATCCAAGATTCAAAAGTTGCCACGTTTGGTCACTTCTGTATCACCGAGATATACTGATTGGTGTCACCGAGTCTGACTTATTGTGTGTAACTGTTGGATTTTTGGGGATGGCTATATATACCCCTTCACCACCACACACTCAAAAGATAAGCACTCAGAACTATTCCATACCTATCCTACTCAGTTTTCTGAGAGAGAACCACCTACCCTTGTGTTGAGGTCAAGATCTTCCACTCCAACCATATGGATCTAGATTTCTAGCCTCCCCAAGTTGCTTTCCACCAATCCCATCTCTTCTACCAAGCCGAATCTGTGTGTGAGAGAGAGATTGTGTGTTGAGGAGTCTATCATCTTGAAGCACAAGAGCAAGGAGTTCATTGTCATTACCGAGTCTATTACCTTTTAGAGGGTGGTGCCTCCTAGATTGGTTAGGTGTCTCTTGGGAGCCTCCTACTTCGTTTTGTGGAGTGAACCAAGAAGTTTGTAAGGGCAAGGAGATCGCCTACTTCGTGAAGATCTACCCATAGTGAGGCTAGTCCTTCGTGGACGGAAGCCGCATGGAATAGTCAAGGTTGCTTCTTCGTGGAACCCTCCGTGGACTCTCGCGACGGTTAGCCTCTATGGATTGAAGACTCCATGAATGTGGACGTACGATAGCACCACCTATTGGAACCACGGGAAAAATCATCGTGTTATCACTTGTGTTTGCATTCTTAACCCTCTCTATACTTACATGTGCAATGGCCCTACTTTTCGCTGCTACACTCTTAGACATGGATGTGTAGGGTGTTACTTGATATGCTATGAATGCTAAAATTTGCCAAGAATTAAAATTGGGAAAAGGCAAAACTTTTATTTGGTCAAGTAGTCTAATCACCCCCCTCTAGACCTACTTTCGATCCTACAAGTGGTATAAGAGCTTTGGACTCGATTGCATTGGTTTCACAACCTAGGAGAAGTATGGCATCTAGTGAGGGAAATTATCACTGTAGAGGTCCGTACTTTGATGGCACTAATTTTTCTAGTTGGAAGCATAAAATGAAAATGCATTTGCTTGGTCATAATCCTGCCGTTTGGGCTGTTGTTCGTGTTGGCTTGCAAGGTGAATTCTTTGCAGATGGAAAGGAGCCGGATCGTGAAGCATCTGCGGATGAATTGAAGATGTTGCAACTCAATGCTCATGCATGTGACATACTCTTCAACTACCTATGTCCTGAAGAATTCAACAAAGTTAGCCGTCTTCAACACACAAAAGAGATTTGGGATACTTTGGTTGATATGCACGAAGGAACTGAGTTCGTGAGAGAATCCAAGTTAGATGTTCTTCAAGGTTAACTTGACAAGTTCAAGATGAAGGATGGTGAAGGAGTCACTGAAATGTACTCTAGGCTAGCTCTCATCACTAATGAGTTTGCCGGCTTAGGAAGTGAAGAAATGAATCTCAAGTTCATCATCAAGAAGATACTTTGAGATTTGGATGAGAGATATGACACCGTGTGCACATTGATCCAAACGATTCCCAACTACAAATATCTCAAATCAATGGAAGTGATTGGTAGAATTGTTGCTCATGATATGACACTCAAAGACAAGGAAGATATTCATCACAAGTCTACCGGTGCTTACCTCCACAAGTGATGCTCCCGCTACCTCAAGCAACAACCTTGTCGCAAATGAAGAGATAATCCTGATGGTCAAGAAATTCAACAAGTTCTACAAAAATAGAAGCAAAGATCGCAGCTCTTACTCAAGGTATGAAGAGAAGAGTCACTAAGAAGACGAAGCTCAAGACATGAATCACCTCGAAGAGAGAGAAGAAGTAGAGATGATCATTATGAACGAAGACCCTCAAGGAGAAGTAGGTACTCGGAGAAGAAGGACAAGCACACCAAGAGCTACTCAAGAAGGAAGCATCAAACTCATGTTGGTGAATGGGTTTCTGGATCTGACTCCGACAACCTCTCCGAGAGAAGCTATCACTCAAACTCCGACTATAGTCAAGATGATGGTGTTGCCAGAATTGTACTAGTGACAACCAACTCCTATGACCTATTTGATTCACCAAATGTAGGAGTTGGAACTTACTTCATGGCTAAAGGCCCCAAGCTATCACACCCCGAATATCTTGATTTCAATAGTGATGAAGATGACTTTCTTTATGATGATGACTTGCTATGTGATAAAACTAGTGATGTTAATCATAATGAACTTGATTTTCTCACGCTAGTCAAGATAAGTCGATTGACGATGATAAGATGAAAATAGAATAACTAAGTAAATAACTCAACACTCTTAAGTTAGCTCATGAATCTACTCTTGAAGATCATGGAGATCTTGTAAAAACTCATGAGAAGCTATGCTTCGAGAATCTCAATTTGGAGCAAGAACATGAATTTCTCCAAGCTATCAATGACGATCTCCAAAACAAGACTTCATCTTATATTGACAAACGACTACTCTTATCTACATTCATGCCACAAGTCAAATCTAAGAAAACTAGTAACAAAGGAAAGAAAGGTTCTTCATCTAGTAGCAACAATAAAAATAATAAACCCAATGATGTTGCTCCTAGTAGTTCTATTGATTCCACTAATGATGATTCTCTTAGACGAGTTACACTTGAGCAAGAAAATGCTTTATTGAACGGCATTATAGAGAAAGGTATCTACAAGAGTCTTGAAGGGTACAAACAATTTCATGAGATTGTATGCAAGCACGGAGGATACCATAAGAATCGCGGTGTTGGCTACTTAAACGCTAATGGAATTGACTGGGAAGAAGGTCAATATCCTAATCCCAAATTTGTTCCTCAAAAGGAGAAGTATGAAAATACTCTTCCCAAGGGGTGAAACACTCAATATGACCTTCCACCACAAGACACCAAGCTCAAAGGCAAGAACATGCTCCAAGAGGACTTTGACTCTTACGAAGATGAATCCCAAGCTTTGGTGAAGTGGGTTCCCAAGGCTACTACAAGCTCAACTTCTACACCAAGTATCCCCATCAACTTGATGTGGATTCCCAAGAAGATGAACTAGAGAGTTCTTGAGCGGTGACTCCGCCAATCAAATTCAGTCACATTCATTATTGGCAAGATCTATTTGCAATCAACATCAACCCTATGCAATAGATTAAGGAGTCACACATTCCCTCAAAGGTAAGAAAGGGACAAGGTAATCAAAAGCCAATGGATATCATCACACATGCTTTGCACTCCATGTCCATAGATATCCTTGTATTTGTCTCTTGTGTGTTGGGACTAACCCATGTAGGTGAGAAGAGTAAGAAAACAACAAGGATGCTCCAAAATCTTGGTGATCTTCATCAACCTGGAGCATCTGTCACTACATCACCAACATGAAGTCTTCATCAACAAAACCCAAGGTTAGTTTATCCTTCTTTTGGGGGGATGTCACATCAAGGGGGAGATTTACTCTAGGACTTGAGTCAAAGCATCTCTTAGTATGTGACAAACATTACATGCTTTATGTAAAAGTGGTAACCCCACTTGTACTTAAGTATGAGTATGACCTATGATCAAGTATTCTTACTTGGCTCCTAAGTCAAATACTCATATATAGATGACTTCGTCATTGCCCAAGTGCTTGTTAGATGCTAGAGTATATGTGCATGTTTGCCATGATTTCATTTGACATCTTATTGTGTGAGCATGTTGGTCTACATTAATTTTCTGATTCGAGGATATCCAATTGTTGCTATTTGGATTTTAATTTATCTTTTGACAATTGGATATACAAGAATGCCTAGGACCACTTCTTTAGCTATATATGCTTTGTCACCTCACACTCTATTCATGTTGCATCACAAATTTGAACAAGTGCTTCTCGATCCCTCTGTGTGTGGAGCACGGAGTTCCGTATCGACAAGGTCTGGCCATTAAAACCTCCCAAGTGCATCTCGGTGGAACCAACCACAAAATCTTGGTCTCACCAAATGCCTAGGGTTGATTTGGTTTTCCAGTGTTGGCACCACCGTTTCCATTTTCTCAGTTGCACCGAGTGTCCCTGTGTGCCGATAGTAGAGGCAAAGGATGACACCGAAAACTTAGAATCGGTGTCACCAACAGTGGTGGGTATAAAGGCTGGACCGTGACGCTTTGAAATTCTATCTTCAAACGTCGCGCTCCAAAACCCTAAGTTGCCGCTCCAAACACCCCTGATCATCGCCCTTGTCTCCCCATGCTCCTCCGCCGCTGGGTATCGCCGTCGCCAACGAATTCCTCTCCCTCGTCGCCGCCGTAGAGGATCCGCACCAAACTAGGTTACAAATTCGATCCCTATTGCGCTCCTCATCCGATTCTTACGCATTAGATCCTTATTTATCATCATTAAACCCTTGGCCAATGTTTCGATCCTCTCAAAACACCATAATCTTGCGAAAGATGAGTTTTCTAGGGTTTTGCCGTCCACCCGATAGATCTCGGTGAAACCGAAACTGAAATACCGGTTTCACCGATATACTTTTCTGTGTGGCTGAGAACTGACTCGGTGGAACTGAGTTGCTCTTTTCGGTCTGACCGAAAAGGATTCCATCTTTTGGTTAGTGAGTCAGTCAGTCTCAGCCCCACCAAAAATTTGGTTTCGGCTACACTGATATCCATTTGACAGAATGCGAAATCTTGAAAATTCATAGCTCAAATTTCAAAAACCAGCCTCATTTTGTGATGACTCATATTCTTCTGCTCTCCTATACTCTATTCGCAGGGTTAGTATGTCAAGCGCAGAGGACAGTCAGAATTTGGCAGAGCAGGGAGTTGATATGAGTTCTGGAACAAGCCCAAAAGCCAATTCTTTCTCAGATCTAGGCACCCCCAGCTTTCATGGGTTGCCCAAGGATACCACCAGAACTAGGAAGACGCTCAACTCTGATGAAGAAGATTTAGATTTTATTCCAGAGGAGATACTTGATAAGAAGCAAGAGAAGGCTGCCAAGAAGTCAACAACTGAAGCTACTTCCTCTCGAAGAGTTGTCAGCAAAGTTTATGCTCCTGCTAAAACTATCAAGGCACATGAGAGTGCAAGAGCCGCTATTTCAGTTGAGGTCCCCAAGAAATCTATGCCTAAAAGGCAGGGGAGAAGAAGTCCAGGAAGAGGATTGTCCATGTAATTGGCAGGCCTACCTCTATGTTTGAAGATCGAGTGGAGGCTGCTGGTGCTGCCGTTGAGGAGGAATAGGAGGAAGAGCATGCTAAGATAGTCCCTCCCAAGAAGAAAGCCAAGAATCTCATGGTTGATGTTATGCCAAAGACTGGCACCTTCAAGAGCACCAAGCCTACATCTAAGAAGGCTACTGCACATAAGTCCAAGAGGACTACCAGGGACATTCCTGCTTCAGAGAAGAACAAAGGGACTGCCTCCGGAGTGGAAGATGATGATGACTTGACTACTTTGATGAAGCTTAGACCACATCTTGTAGTACACGATGCCGGCCACTTAGTTGTTGAGGACATGAAGAAGAGGAAAGACTCAGGATTGAGAGCCTGGAGGGCCATAGATCCTTATGCTTAGAGTAGGAATATTGTAGTTGACTACAGGTTTTACACCAGAGAGCAACATGATTTCTATGAGACCGTTCTGCTTGAAAAAAGCCCAGCTATTAGCGACATGAGGTATGTCGATTGGAAGTTCATGAAAGATAATGTGGACTACTTCCCAAGTGTCCAAGACAACTTCCATTGCATTGGTCTAGACAAATCCATTGGCAGAGAGCTTACTTCATGGAACAACGAGATGATCATGCAATTCTACTCCACTGCTCATTTCTATGGAGATGGTAGAATTGTATGGATGACTGAAGGTGCTAGATATGAATCCACTATTTAGGAATGGGCTGCTCTACTGGAAGTTACAGAAACTCAGGAAGGAGATTTGGATGTATACTCTGAACCCAAGGAAAGTCACAATACCATGAAAGACATGTACACTCCTATCCCCGCAGACAGGGTGCAATCACACAAGCTACGATCCATCTATTATCTGCAAGCAGGCCTCCAGACTATAAACACTATTCTCAGGCATACCTTGATGCCCAAGTCAGGAGATAACAAGATGATCTGAGGCTACTCCATCAACATGTTGATCCACCTTGACAGGAACACAAGCATTAGAGTAATGGATATGATTGTTGAGACAATCAAGAGGGTTGCTGCTGACCAGAAGCGCTCATGCTGTTATGCACCCTACATCCAGTTGCTTATCCACTCTAAGTTGGAGAAGCACATTTTTGCTCTTGATCGCCCACATCTGCCCCTACAGCCAGAGTTCGAAGATAATGTTGTGGTGATCCCATATCTGCTACAGCACAAGCAGAGGCAGAAGCTGTTCGAGCCGCTAGTGCTCAAGCCCCCAAATCCAGGAACGAGCAAATAGATCTTCTGATCATAGACGTATAGGGCATGCAGAAGGATATCAAGGGGATTCTCGAGAACCAGAACAACCTTGTGAGGATCTTTGAGTCGAGGATCAAGGTGCTTGGTGACAAAGTGGACAAGGTTACAAAGACAGTGATAGAGATCTAGAAGGAAGTTGAATCCATGCACATTCCTCGGGTCTCTTCTACCGCTTCTTCTGATGATGATGATGATGAGGAAGGATCACCTCTCAGGCCGGGCACCCAGTTCTTCACTCAGACAAGATCAACAACAGTGCCTGCTCCAGACTTGATGCCCTCTTCATTAGCTCCTCCTACTGTCAGCACAGCTCCTGCTCCATCAGCTCCAGTTCCACCGGTGACTGCTCCAGCTCCATCCACGACATCTGCAAAGATCTTCGCCAACGCCATGCTCTCGACTGCTTCATCGAAAAACGTAGGATACCATCCCAAGAACGCTTAGATAGATACCTTTGAACTTTTTGGTAACTTGTTGCCAAAGGGGGAGAAGTGTATATAGATCATTAGGCTTCGAGAGAGAGAGAGAGCGTTTGGTGTTCTGCTTTTTCAAAACAATTGCTTTTGGTTGCCGTGATAATCTTTTGCCTTCCTTGTGATACACGCTTGATGATGTTTGATCATACGCTTTGATGTGTGATGCTACTATTTCCTATCATCTTAAATGCTTATGTGATGATCATTCATCTTTGGTTGATTGTGTTGTACTATGATAATCATTCCAATTACTCTTGCACACCACCAAGTGGTATGTGACATGTAAGAAGTAACCCATGTACCTAATCAATTGTGCATTTGCATTGCAACGCAAATTCAAAAATAATTCACAAATTTAGGGGGAGCTCTTGCTTCTCACATACTTCTCAAAGCGATGACTATATTCATTGATTATATCTTTGTTGAAGCTTTGATCTATATGTTGTCATCAATTACCAAAAAGGGGGAGATTGAAAGCACATTTATTCCCTTGGTGGTTTTGGTAATTAATAACAGCATATAAGTCATTGACCTAATGCTTTCACCAAGTATATTTAAGGAGAAGTTCATAGATGGGAATGGCAAAAGGATTGTGGAATTACCCCAAGATGCAAGGAAATAGGTTGGCCAAGCTTCAAGCAAGAGGACTCTACATTTTACATTTGTGAGAAATCACTTTGAGTCTATAGGAAAGCCAATACTATTAAAAGGGGGTAAAGTTTTGATGGTGAACAATATGCACAAACATGCACAAGTGACAGTCAGCAAAACATCCACAAACTCTCCCACCAAAGTCTGTCCTAAGCCAAATAGGCCAGATCCGTGCAACCAACACTCCTATCCCGGTGCCACCGAGTTCCAAACCCTAGACAGACTCAGCCAAACCCTAACACTTTAGTGCAGCCAGCACTGCACTCGGTGCCACCGAGTTGGGTTGCCAACTTTCTGTTACGCAAGTTCTCATTTTTGGTATGACCGAGAATGGTGAATCGACATCACCAAGACTGGTAAAACTAACCGTTGGTCACCTTGTTGGTGCAACCGAGAATTGTATATCGGTCCATCCGAGATTCATAAGTTGCCACTTTTGGTCACTTCGGTACCACCGAGAATTACACATTGGTGTCACCGAGTTTGAATTATTGTGTGTAATGATTAGATTTTTGGGGATGCCTATATATACCCCTTCACCAACACCCAGTCGAAAGATAAGCACTCAGAACTATTCCATACCTATCCTACTCAGTTTTCTGAGAGAGAACCACCTACCCTTGTGTTGAGGTCAAGATCTTCCACTCCAACCATATGTATCTTGCTTTCTAGCCTCCCCAAGTTGCTTTCCACCAATCCCATCTCTTCTACCAAGCCAAATCTGTGTGAGAGAGATTGTGTGTTGAGGAGTCTATCATCTTGAAGCACAAGAGCAAGGAGTTCATCGTCATTATAGAGCCTATTACCTTTTGGAGGGTGATGCCTCCTAGATTGGTTAGGTGTCGCTTGGGAGTCTCCTGCTTCGTGTTGTGGAGTGAAACAAGAAGTTTGTAAGGTCAAGGAGATCGCCTACTTCGTGAAGATCTACCCATAGTGAGGCTAGTCCTTCGTGGATGGAAGCCGCATGGAATAGTCAAGGTTGCTTCTTCGTGGAACCCTCCGTGGGTAGATCCCTCCATGGACTCTCATGACCGTTACCCTCCATGGGTTGTAGATTCCATGAACATGGACATACAATAGTCAAGGTTTCTTATTGCGATTGTTTCCAGTGATAGTTGACGAAGTAGATGAACTTCTCAGAGTGGACGAGAAGCGTGTGAAGACCTTGAAGACTTTGCTAAGGTAGGCAAGCAGCCCTTTGACCTTGACCATGAAACCCTTTTGTTATATGGCATATAGCACTTTAATCCTTTATGTCGATCATGTTGAGGTGGTGACCACTATGGTGGGATGCCTCCGATACTTTGTTTTTGATACTTGTATGGTGCATGACCCTGCCATTCTTATGAGGGTTGTGCGGGTGGGAGCAGTTAGGTTGCTAGTAGTTGCTACGCAAGTGGGATGGGAATATGCATGGTGATGAAACAAAACGATTTCAAAGACATTTCAAAAAATCCATCGGGTGCCACTAATAACCAAGGGAGATGATGATGAATTAGGTAGCCACTTGATAAAGAAGTGGTGTACCAGAGCAAGTGAGTGTGTGTGGTTTTCGAAAACGGATTAGTTTTAAGATTTGTCGACCGCCGAACCTTACATGTACAACCACTCTGCCCCTATATGGGAAGGGGCTTTGTTGATTACTATGGTTGGTGCTAGAAAGGAGCCCGCATTACCAGTGGTGAGAGTCAAGTGGTCACTCTCGAGACAGGGTCGTCCCGGAGTGGAAGGGCATGGGCTGTCTTTATTGGCACCGGGCACACCGTTGCTTTCCCTCATGGATGATACGTGTGATCTATATCATGAGGGATGACACCAACATGTGGACTCTTTGTTTAGTATCGCCATGGGAAAGGCATTGTTCGGGTGCTTACCTCGGGTATGTAATATATCGTGAGTCGTGGATGACACAGAAGTTCCCTGAGTCTTGTGGGTAAAGTGTGCAACCTCCATAGAGTGTAAAACTATTCAAATAGCCATGTCCACGGTCAAGGACAGTTGGGTGGTGCTGCTTAGACTATGTCCAGATGTTTTCACAAAACTTGGTGTGTATGTGTGACAAAGAGGTACTTGAGCTAAGTCGGAAGACTTGATGAAATGATTGAACATGTGATGTTCAACCCCTTGCTTATGATGATATCTATAACTTGTTCATATGGATATCTGCCAACTGTTGATGCATGCTTACATAAGTTTGTTGATCATGTCACTGCACTCAAAATTAGCTTTATGCAAAAGTACCTACTTAGTGCTATATCATGCTCTATTGCACCTTGTTCCAAACATCGGTTGCTTGGTAGGACATTCAAAGTACTCATTGGCAAGCCACTGGTAATTCTATTGGTCAGGCATGAAAGATCAGGTCAAGATGAAGATTACCTTGGTGGCAAACATGCAAGCTAGGACGCTTCCTAGTCAGAATGCCTATAGGGTTAAGGCAGATGGCATGGGTTCATGCTATCATTGAGGATTTCTGCTGCAAGTATATGAAGACTAGGCCTTAAAGGCCATATTTGAGAAAAATGGTACGTAATGGATGTAAGACTCTTGTTATTCAGTTTCTATGTGTTCAATGAGGATTGATCTCTGGGATCACTGTGCACGTACATTCGGTGACCATGACTTATGAGTCGTTGTCCCCACAGGCCTCCGCCATAACTACCACATAGCTTTTCCTCCATACACTAATGCCATCCTAACCGAATTTTGTTTGAGATTTTGAGTTGCGGTTTCCGTTTCCTAAGGTGTTTTGGCTAATTAGGGACGATCCTACATCGACAATGCCGCCACTCATCATTGCCTTGGCCTCGACATCAACAACAACCACCTTGACTTTTGGCACCACAACCGTAAGCAAGGATGGTAACCTCGACGACGTCATTGTCTATTTCCTTGCCATTGCTTTGATTGCTTCGAGCCTATTGCATACCTTACCTATTGATACTAGCGAGTTGAGAATTGCCAGGCCATGTTACTTGTGCACCATAGTGTTACTCATATGCCGCATAGCTAGTTTTAGAGTGCAAATGTCTTGTCATCTACATTGTGCCATAAGTCACTCCCGTGCATATCAGTCATACTTGTCTCATATCTTGGTTCGAGCATCAAGCATAGAAAAAAAGTGAGCAAAACAAGAAAAAGCTTTTAAGCAAAAGAGGATATACAAACGAGCTTGTAAGCAATAGACATCGCATTGAGCCATTTTACATAGTACATAAACTTGGATCATACATACATAATATACTTGGGATTGAAGACGACAATTTTACTCTCATAGGTTGGTGCACAAGAACGTATCTAACCCATTTGAGCAATCGAGCTATTGTCTCTTCTAGTATCCGTGCAACATGAGCTTTTCCTGTGTCTTTCACATTTGTGCTCATTCCTTGGTTGCACGGATCCCATTTATCTATCCGTGTCTGTGTTCCTAGTGCCACTATAGCTATTGATCTATTTGCTTTGAATTGCAATTTTGTGAATATTCCTTAACATTTTGAATATCTTGAGTCACATTTTGCTTGAATTTTGTGCCACTTGTCCAAACCAAGCCACTCGATAAGCTTTATGTTGTAGGCGTGAGTGAACAAGTCGAGTACCAATTCCACTATTATCTCAACTCACATTGAGTCAAACGGGATACATCCTCAACTTTGGGAACGGTATCTTGGTATTGTTTATCTCATTTCCCACTCACCTTTGCTCGAGTCTTGTGATGTCTAGGCAAAGCACATCATCTTCGTTCTTCGACGACTACATCGACATGAGCAACCGCATCACCCAAAAGCTTGAGCGACTCGCCATCAACATACGACACTCCGAAGTTCGGAAAAGAGACATGGTGGCCACCCACATGGAGAAACTTCGACACATGGTGGCTAGCTACAAGTTTTCTTCCCCTTCTCCATCCTCACCGTGTAGATGCTCAAGTCGCACATCTTCAAAGAAACAAGTGCACGAATACCAAGATCACCACCAAGGACAAGCTTCGATGCCAAGATCAAGGCGATCGACTACAACATGGATGACCCTTCCATCTTCGGAAGCATCCCAAGGAAGATGGCCGAGCATGGGATTTTCCCTTCAGTCATGGAGGCAAGTGATGATGTGCCATCTTCGGCCTTCATCCACGACGACGATAATGAATTGGTTGAGCATGGGATTTTCCCTTCGACCATGGCAACGTTTGGTGATGAGTTGAGAGACTTTTTCCACAATATTGAGAGTGAGAGTCACTTCACCCCTAGCCCAATATATGATGAGTTGCCAACATTTCCATGTGAGGAGAGCCACAACCCCCACCACTTGAGTGAGATGAGTGACTCCACCATATGTGAGTATGAGCCCAACTACCTAGAGGGAGTGAGTGAGCCACCACCACATAGAGCGGGTGAGGTAGTTGATAGGGCATGTGAGGCCATTTTGATTTCTAACAACTTGACCACTACCTCTATTGTGTCTTCTCATATGGTGCTAGGTCTCATACACAATGACGCGCCGATCGTCGACGACTTCGTCCTCCCTTTGTACAAGACGATGGCTATGGTGGAATATGATGCACCCCACATGGTTCCATCATGATGAAGATGACCACGAGTTGGTTTCTCCCACCTCACCTACACCACATGAGTGGAATGAGAAAGGTAAAATAGGTGAAGGTGATGCTCTTGTCCCACTAGTGTACAATGATTGCTTGCATGATGTTGATCACCTTATGGATACTTCACATGCTATTTATTCTTCATGCTTAGATGTGCCACCTATTTATGATGAATATGATGATGAGCATGTGGATTTACCTAGTTATGATGTTGTACTCCATGTGATATCATGTGATAATTTTATTGGTCACATCATGTCTAACAATCCACTTGACTTGTCATATGCTATGAGTGAAATTTCCCATATTGCATATTTGCAATCTCACCATAGTAACTATGCATACACCATAAAAATTAATCCAATTTGCTCATATGGCATATATTACAAACCAATGGTTATTGGCATTTGCTTTTCTTTTGATGATATTGCCATGCTTCCTTTGCATCATTTGCGCAATAATTCTCATATGCCATGCCATGATGACCATACTTTGGACATGCATTGTTTTGGATGTTGTCCATATCCTCAATATTATGCTCTAGCTATTGCACATGAGGAGACCCCCATAGTTTCCTCATACATTATTGGAGATTTTGTTGCATCCCATCCAGTGCATGATCCCACTACTTGTGCGCACAATATGCTACCCACGATTAAAAATGCTATTAATGTGCCATCTATTTGCATGCTCAATTTGTGTCCCCATCGTGTTATACACAACAAAAATTCTTTCATGATGGATGACATGTTCCTATACCATGAATCGAATTTATTTGAGCATTGGATATTAACACAAGCACAAGCACATGCACATCCTAATGGATGATGTATACATGTAGCATGCACACACAATTTTTCTTTTGTCTTTGTTGTGTGTAGGTACTGATGAAAGCTCGTCAACCTCACAATCCCATGATTTGACGAAGAGATCTCTTGAGAGCAATCACACTTTGGGATTCATCGGAATGTGTCTCCAACCATTCCCCTCGCGCAAGGACTACGCACATCTCTTCTACATGGCTCTCACATGGCTATGGCTTATTTCCCATTAAGCTTATTATGCCCATATTGCCATGTTCAATTTGCATGTTATGCCTCTTCTATGCTTTTGCCATGCTATTATGACCCTTGTGTGCATTTACCCATGATTCACCATTCTACTATTTCTATGTGTACTTGCATTCTTGGTGGAGATCCTCGTTGCTATTGCTATGTTCCCCTTACGATCCATGCTATTGCTTTTTCTGTTGGGAGAGTCATAATGTTCTATTACTATTTACATATGACGTATTGCCAATACAATGATGATACCTTGCTCTTGTTTTGTTTTCGTGCTTGCGTTATGTCATGTGCATTATATATGCCCACTATTTGCACATATGACATGATTGCCATGATATTGTCCAGCTTGTTGCATCTTCGCACTACTAGTTTGCATGCCATGATCACTATACTTACTTATATTACATCTCCGACGTGCTCCTTTTATGTGGTTGATGACAACCATTGCCATGATTTGCACATGCTTTCTATTGAATTTTGTCATATATCTCCATGTGTTGCCTTTCTCATGCTAGATTTTCCATGTATTGAGTGCAACATTGTCCATTCTTCACATTTGCCATGCCACATTGCTTCCTACATGCTTGACTTCATTTCCTCACACATGTTGAACACTTGCTCTTTCTATTGTGTTGAGTGCCTGACTATCTTCACTACACCATGTGCACATTATGTTTGGATTTTCTTGCACTTGCCCCATGTGTCTAGACATGTCATTTTGTTTTGCGTTGTGAATGATTCCTTTGCTTACCATAGACCTTTCTTTGATTGCTATGTGTATGAGTTCTATGACCTTAAGGCAGCTACTTGTTCTATTGACACACATATTGGCATCCCTACCACCCCTAGGCATCCTTGTTTCCATGATAGCATTGTGTGTGCTCAATTTATATGCTTACATGCCATGACACAATCCCTTGTCACACCATATGTTATGCATGATGACAACACTAGCGCGGTGATTCACCACTTGAATGCTTGGTTATGCATTCATGCTAACCACATTTGTTTTTCCAAGTGCTTGTCGTATTTGCTCCTTTTGCAGGAATTACTAGTTGGTGCGACATTGGAGAGTGCCCATTTGGAGATTGATGATGATGAGTGCTTGGTGATCATCCACATCTACTCGACGATGTCATCTCCTTCCCATGGTGATTTGGATTTTGATCTGAGGACAGATCTTTGCTAAGGTGGAGGGGATGATGCAGAGCATCTTACAGACATCACCATGACAAGAGTCCATTTGGCAAGTGACACGTGCCACAACTACTTCACATACGTAAAGGTGAATCATATCCTTTACACTGGTTCACTTGACCCCTTCGAGGATGCTATACTAATTGACACTCCTCTCCTGTGCATACATAGGTATTGTCGGAGATTCATAGATAACGAGAGGTAGTGTCAGCACCTACGTACAATTGCACCATCCGCGAGTGAAGCCTGGAAGCGGAGACGTTAGAAGACGGAGCTGCAGATTCTACAAGGCCCGAACATCTGTCCCCGGAAATCCGGCCCTCGACCCCGGAAATACGACCAGGAGATGCCTGAACTGAAGGCTCCCTGACCAACCGAGCCCCGGACATCCGGATACTCCCGAGGGCATGGACATCCCGACCTCTAGCCAAGACATCCGGCAACCACCTCAGAGGCTAGCGGTGCCAGCGCCACCTGCCCGGACATCTGGCCACACAGCCCGGACATCCGACACCTACTCGATGCCCCAGACGTCCTGCCCCTAGCCCGACATCCAGCCCCTGTGCGGTCAGACGTGGGCTGGAGGTCCATGTATCTCTCTCACCCCCATCTTGCCTTGGACTATAAATAGACATCTTGCTACTCCTCTCTAGGGTTAGCTAGGGTTTGCTCTTAGTAAGTTGAGCCTAGCTCCTTCCACTACCTCTCCCTTGGAGATGCCTCTATAGGAGAAGATCCCCTAGTGGATGTCAAGGCCCCTTTCGAGGGAAGATCCTCCGGGATATCAAGGCCCCATCTCCCCATGGGATTTGGGATGAACACTACCATGCGTCCTTCTTTCCCTTTGTTGTTCATGTACCTTGTGGATCTTGTGTGTGGTGAGTCTAGTGGATGTGTGATTGGACTTGTTACTGAGTGTTTCCTTTGCTGATTTCCCCTTCATGTTCTTCATGTTCTTCATGCAATCCTCCTCCAATTTGTGAAAGATAAACCCACATAGGCTTGCCCCGTATCAATAGTTCTGTTAGTGAGCACCTACTCAGAATATCTAGGTACTATAACCGCTTGATCAATTTGGGAGTTGAGCTTCTTCCCGAGACGGTCACTGACTGAATTCTCCAGTCACTACCACCTAGATATAAAGGATTCGTAATGAACTATAATATGCAAGGGATGAACAAGTCAGTCTCCGAGCTATTTGCAATCCTGAAAGTCGCCGAAGTAGAAAGAAAAAAAGGAGCATCAAGTGTTGATGGTGAATAATACCACTCGTTTCAAGAAAGTCAAAGTAAAGAAGGGTGGAAAGCAAGTTTCCGCTCCCATGAAGAAACCCAAGGCTTGACCCAAGCCTAAGACTGGGTGCTTCTACGGAAAGCGGACTGGCCACTCGAAGCGGAATTGCCCCAAGTACCTGGCTGATAAGAAGGCTGGGAACGTCTACCAACGTATATTTCATATACATGTTAATGATGTGTACCTCACTAGCTCTCGTAGTAGTGCCTGGGTATTTGATAACGGTTCAGATGATCAAATTTGAAACTCAAAACAGGAACTACGACATAAACGGAGGTCGGCGAGGGATGAAGTGACAATGCTCATTGGAAATGGTTCCAAGGTTGATGTGATCGTCGTCGGCAAGCTCACTCTTCAATTACCATCAGGATTAGTATTAAACCTAAGTAATTGTAATTTGGTTCCTGTGTTGAGCATGAACATTATATCTAGTTTATTGCGAGACGGCTATTCATTCAAATCAAAGAATAATGGTTGTTCTATTTATACGAGTAACATCTTTGATGGTCATGCACCCAATGTGAATCTTTTATTCTTATTGAATCATGATAGTAGTGATACACACATTCATAACATTGATGCCAAAAGATTCAAGTTCATTATGATAGTACCACTTTCTTGTGGCACTACCGCTCAAGTCATATTGGTGCAAAACACATGAGGAAGCTCCATACTAATGGACTTTTGGAATCACTTGATTTTCAACCGCTTGATACATGCAAACCAAGCCTCATGGGAAAGATGACGAAACCCCCGTTCTCTAGTACAATGGAGCAGGCAAGTGACTTGTTGGAATCATCCATATAGTTGTGTGCAGTCCGATGAATATCGTTATTTCCTTACCTTCACTAATGATTCGAGTAGATATGGGTATATTTACTGAATGAAACACAAGTTTGAAACGTTTGAAAATTTCAAACAATTTTCGAGTGAAGTAGAGAATCATCGTATCAATAAGATAAATTTCTACGATCTGTTCGTGGAGGAGAATATCTAAGTTATGAGTTTGGCATATACTTGAGACAATGCAGAATTGTTTCACAACTCACGCCACCTGGAACAACACAGCGCAATGGTGTGTCTGAGCGACGTAATCATACTCTATTGGATATGGTGCGATCTATGATGACTCTTACTGAACTACCACTACCGTTTTGGGGATATGGATTAGAGATAGTTGCATTCACTTTAAATAGGGCACCATCAAAATCCGTTGAGACAACACCATATGAATTATAGTTTGGCAAGAAACCTAGGCCGTCGTTTCTTAAAGTTTGGGGTTGTGACGCTTAGGTTAACAAGCTTCGGCCTGATAATCTCGAACCCTAAGTGGACAAGTGTGTCTTCATAGGATACCCTAAGGAAACAATTGGGTACACCTTCTGTCTTAGATCCGAAGTCAAGGTCTTTGTTTCCAAGAATGGATTCCTTCTAGAGAGGGTGTTTCTCTCGAAAGAATTGAGTGGGAGGAAGGTAGAACTTGATGAGTTTGTTGAACCATCACTTCAGTTGGATAGCAGCATGACACAGAAAGATGTTTCTACGACACCTACACCAAGTGAAAAGGAACCTAATGATGATGATCATGAAACTTCAGATCAAGTCTCTGCCGAACCTCGTAGGTCGACAAGGACTCGTACCACCCGTCAGTGGTACGACAATCCTGTGTTGAAGGACATGTTATTAGCCAATAGTGAACCTATGAAATATGAAGAAGCGATGGTGGGCCCAGATTCTAACAAATGTCTAGATGCCATGAAATCCGAGATAGGATCCATGTATGAGAATAAAGTGTGGACTTTGGAGGACTTACAATATGATCGTAAGGCCATACAAAATAAATGGATCTTAAGAAAAACATGGGAGTTGGTGGTAATGTCAAGGCATTACGTCTGTAAAACTCGACTTGTTGGAAAAGGGTTTTCACAAGTTCAAGGAGTTGACTACGTTGAGACTTTTTCTACCGTAGCGATGCTTAAGTCCGTCAGGATTATGTTAGCAATAGATGTAGTTTTCAATTATGAAATCTGGTAGGTGGATGTCAAAACAACCTTCTGTAATGGTTTCCTTTAGGAAGAGTTGTATATGATGCAACCAGAAGGTTTTGTCGGTCCTGAAAATGCTAACAAAGTGTGCAAGCTCCGACGATCCATTTATGGACTTGTGCAAGCATCTCCGTGTTGGTATCTTCGCTTTGATGTTGTGATCATAGCGTTTGGGTTCATGCAAGTTTATGTCGAAGCTTGTATTTACAAGGAAGTGAGTGGGAGCTCTATAATGTTTCTAGTATTATATGTGGATGACATATTGCTGATTGGGAAAACTTAGAACTTTGGGAAAGCGTGTAGGTATATTTGAACGAGAGTTTTTCAATGGAAGACCTCACAGAAGCTGCTGACATATTCGGCATCAAGATCTATAGAGATAGATCAAGACGCTTAATAGGAGTTTCACAAAGCACATACCTTGATAGGGTTTTGAAGAAGTTCAAAATGGATCAGTCCAAGAAAGTGTTCGTACCTAGCTTAAAAAGTTTGAAGTTGAGTAAGACTCAATGGCCAGCGACTACAAAGGATAGAGAAAAGATGAGTGTCATCCGCTATGCCTCAGCGATAGGCTCTATCATGTACACAAGGTTGTGCACACGACCAGATGGCAGCCTTGCCATAAGTATGGTCAGAATGTTTCAAAGTGATACATGAGTGGAACACTAGACAATGGTCAAAAATATTCTTAAGTACCCGAAGAGGACTAAGGAGATGTTTCTCGTTTATGGAGGTGAACAAGAGCTCGTCGTAAAGGGTTGCATCGATGCTAGCTTTGACACAGATCTGGATGACTCTAAGTCTCAGACCGCATAAGTATTTGTTCTGAATGGTGGAGCGGTAAGCTGGTGTAGTTCCAAGCAAAGCGTGGCAGCATATTCTACATGTGAAGCGTAGTACATAGTTGCTTCGGTAGCAGCGAAGGAAGTGTTTTGATGAAGCATTTCATGACAGATCTTGGAATTGTGCCTAGTGCAATGGACCCAATGACCCTATTTTGTGGCAACACTGGTGCTATTGCCCTGGCTAAGGATGTTGGAAATATGCCCTAGAGGCAATAATAAAATGGTTATTATTGTATTTCCTGGTTCATGATAATTGTCTATTGTTCATGCTATAATTGTGTTAACCGGAAACCATAATACATGTGTGAATACATAGACCACAACGTGTCCCTAGTGAGCCTCTAGTTGGCTAGCTCGTTGATCAATAGATGGTCTCGGTTTCATGACCATGGACATTGGATGTCGTTGATAATGGGATCACATCATTAGGAGAACGATGTGATGGACAAGACCCAATCCTAAGCATAGCACAAGATCGTGTAGTTCGTTTGCTAAAGCTTTTCAATGTCAAGTGTCATTTCCTTAGACCATGAGATTGTGTAACTCCCGGATACCGTAGGAATGCTTTGGGTGTGCCAAACGTCACAACGTAACTGGGTGGCTATAAAGGTACGCTACGGGTATCTCCGAAAGTGTCTGTTGGGTTGACACGAATCGAGACTGGGATTTGTCACTCCGTGTGACGGAGAGGTATCTCTGGGCCCACTCGGTAAGACATCATCATTATGAGCTCAATGTGACTAAGGAGTTAGTCACAGGATGATGTATTACAGAACGAGTAAAGAGACTTGCCGGTAACGAGATTGAACAAGGTATGGGGATACCGACGATCGAATCTCGGGCAAGTATCATACCGATAGACAAAGGGAATTGTATACGGGATTGATTGAATCCTTGACATCGTGGTTCATCCGATGAGATCATCGTGGAGTACGTGGGAGCCAACATGGGTATCCAGATCCCGCTGTTGGTTATTGACCGGAGAGGTGTCTCGGTCATGTCTACGTGTCTCCCGAACCCGTAGGGTCTACACACTTAAGGTTCGATGACGCTAGGGTTATAGGGAAAAGGTATACGTGATTACCGAAGGTTGTTCGGAGTCCCGGATGAGATCCCGGACGTCACGAGGAGCTCCGGAATGGTCCGGAGGTAAAGATTGATATATAGGAAGTCCAGTTTTGGTCACCGGAAAGTTTTCGGGCTCATCGGTAGTGTACCGGGAGTGCCGGGAGGGTGCCGGATAACCCCCGGGAGGGGTGTGACGACCAAAGGACCACATGGGCTGTTAGATAAAGTGTGCCAGCCCTTATTGGGCTGGGCAAGACTTTTGCTAAAGGCCCATGCGGCTGGAGATAAGGAGATAAGGCAAAAAGGATTTAAAAGGAGGAGATCCACCTCCCTTGTGGGAGGTGGACTCTCCCTTTAATTCGGCCGGCCATCTCCTCTTTGGAGTAGAGGCCAAGCCAGCCCTCCACGTCCCTCCTCCTATATATACTTGAGGTTTTGGATGTTTTGAGACAGGATTTGATCTCTCTCTCTCACGGCGAAGCCCTACCTCTCTTCTTCCTCCTCCGCAGCGCTTAGGCGAAGCCCTGTCGGAATACCTTGCTACTCCACCACCACCACGCCGTCGTGCTGCTGTTGGAGCCCTTCCCCAACCTCTCCTTCCTCCTTGCTGGATCAAGGTGTTGGAGACGTCACCGGGCTGCACGTGTGTTGAACGCGGAGGTGCCGTCCGTTCGGCACTTGATCGGATCTACCGCGATCTGAATCGCTGCGAGTACGACTCCATTAACCGCGTTCTTGTAACGCTTCCGCTTAGCGATCTTCAAAGGTATGAAGATCCACTCTCCCCTTGCTCGTTGCTGGTTTCTCCATAGATGGATCTTGGTGAACGCGTAGGAATTTTTTTGATTTACTACTACGTCTCCCAACAGTGGCATCATGAGCTAGGTCTATGCGTAGAATCTATGCACGAGTAGAACACAAAGCAGTTGTGGGCGTCGAGTTTGTTAATTTGCTTGCCGCTACTAGTCTTATCTTGATTCGGCGGTATTGTGGGATGAAGCGGCCCGGACCAACTTTACACGTACGCTTACGTGAGACCGGTTCCACCGCCTGACATGCACTAGATGCATAAGGTGGCTAGCGGGTGTCTGTCTCTCCTACCTTAGTCGGATCGGATTCGATGAAAAGGGTCCTTATGAAGGGTAAATAGCAATTGGCAAATCACGTTGTGGTGTTGACGTAGGTAAGAAACGTTCTTGCTAGTAACCTATAGCAGCCACGTAAAAACTTGCAACTACAAATTAGAGGACGTCTAACTTGTTTTTGCAGCATGTGCCTTGTGATGTGATATGGCCAAAGGATGTGATGTGATGCATTGTGATGTATGAATTGATCATGTTCTTGTAATAGGATTCACGACTTGCATGTCGATGATTATGACAACTGGCAGGAGCCATAGGAGTTGTCTTATTTATTGTATGACCTGCGTGTCAATCATAAACGCCATGTAATTACTTTACTTTATTGCTAAGCGTTAGCCATAGTAGTAGAAGTAATAGTTGGCGAGACAACTTCATGAAGACACAATGATGGAGATCATGATGATGGAGATCATGGTGTCGTGCCGGTGACAGTGATGATCATGGTGCCCCGAAGATGGAGATCATAGGAGCAAAATGATATTGGCCATATCATGTCACTATATTGATTGCATGTGATGTTTATCATGTTTACATCTTATTTGCATAGAATGACGGTAGTAAATAAGATGATCTCTCAATAAAATTTCAAGAAAGGTGTTCACCCTAACTGTGCACCGTTGCTAAGGATCGTCGTTCCGAAGCACCACGTGATGATCGGGTGTGATAGGTTCTAACGTTCGCATACAACGGGTGTAAGCCAGATTTACACATGCGAAACACTTAGGTTGACTTGACGAGCCTAGCATGTACAGACATGGCCTCGGAACACGGAAGACCGAAAGGTCGAACATGAGTCGTATAGAAGATACGATCAACATAGAGATGTTCACCATGGATGACTAGTCCGTCTCACGTGATGATCGGACACGGGCTAGTTGACATGGATCATGTATCACTTGGAAGACTAGAGAGATGTCTATCTAAGTGGGAGTTCATTAATAATTTGATTAAATGAACTTAATTATCATGAACTTAGTCTAAAAATGTCCTTGCAAATTATGTCGTAGATAGCTCGCGCTGTAGCTCCCCAGTTTTATTGATACAATCCTAGAGAAAAGTAAGTTGAAAGTTGATGGTAGCAATAATGCGGACTGGGTCCGTGATCTGAGGATTGTCCTCATTGCTGCACAGAAAGCTTATGTTTTTGATGTACCTCTAACTGCATCACTCCCTCAAGCGTTGTCTGTAGATGTTGTGAACATATGACAGGCACTTTTTGATGACTACGTGATAGTTCAGTGCGTCATGCATTACGGCTTAGAATTGAGGCTTCAAAATGTTTTGAACGTCACAGAACATATGAGATGTTCTAGGAGCTGAGATTGTGATCTCAAGCTCGTGCCTATGTTGAGAGGTATGAGACCTCCAACAAGATTCTTTGCCTGCAAGATAAAGGAGAATAGCTTAATCGGTGAGCGTGTTCTCAGATTGTCTGGGTGCTACAATCACTTGAATCAAGTGGGAGTTAATCTTCCAGATGAGATAGTGATTAATGCAGTTCTCCAAGTCACTGCCACCAAGCTACTAGAGCTTCGTGATGAACTATAACATGCCAGGGATGGATAAGATGATCCCTGAGTTGTTCGTGATGTTTGACACCACGAAGGTAGAAATCAATAAGGAGCATCAAGTGTTGATGGTTAAGTGAAAACCACTAGTTTCAAAAGGGGCAAGGGCAAGAAGGGAAAAACTTCAGGAATGGCAAGCCAGTTGTTGCTCTAGTGAAGAAACCCAAGGTTGAGCCCGAACCCGAGACTAAGTGCTTCTGTTATGAGGAGAATGTTCGCTGAAGCGGAAAAACCCTAGATGATTGGTAGATAAGAAGGCTGGTAATGTCAATGGAAGTATATTTGATATACGTGTTAGTGATGTGTACCTTGCTGGTACTCCTAGTAGCACCTGGGTATTAGATACCGGTTCGGTTGCTAAGTGTTAGCAACTCGAAATAAAAGCTACGGAGTAAATGGAGACTAGCTAGGTGAAAGGTGACGATGTGTGTTGGAAGTATTTCCAAGATTGATGTGATCACCATCGCACGCTCTCTCTACCTTCAGGATTTGTGATAAACCTAAATAAATGTTATTTGGTGTTTGCGTTGAGCATAAACGTGATTAGATCATGATTAGTGCGATACGGTTATTCATATAAGTTAGAGAATAATGGTTATTCTGTTTACATGGATAATGCCTTCAATGGTCATGCACCCACTCGAAATGGTTTATCGAATCATGATCGTAGTAGTACACATATTCATAACATTGGTACCAAAAGATACAAAGTTAATAATGATAGTACTACATGCTTGTGGCACTGCCACGTAATGTCATATTGGTATAAATCGCATGAAGAAACTCCATGATGATGGATGTTTTTTGACTCACTCGATTTCGAATCGGTTGAGACATGCGAGCCATGCCTCTTGGGCAAGATGACTGAGACCCCGTCATCCAATATGATGGAGCGGGCAAGTGGCTTATTGGAATTAATACATGTTGATGTATGTGGTCCAATGAGTGTTGAAACACACAGTGGATATCGTTGTTTTTCTTTACCTTCACTGATGATTTGAGTAAATATGGGGATATTTACTTAATGAAACACGAATCTGAAATGTTTGAAAGGTTCAAGGAGTTTCAGAGTGAAGTTAAAGATCATCGTGACAAGAAGATAAATGTCTATGATATGATCATGGAGGTGAATATCTAAGTTACGAGTTTGGTATGCAATTTTAGACAATGTGGAAATTGTTTCACAGCTCACGCCTCCTGGAACACCATAGTGTGATGGTGTGTTCGAACGTCGTAGTCGTGCTCTATTGGATATAGTGAGTACTATGATGTCTCTTATCGTTTTACCACTATCGTTATGGGGTTATGCATTAAAGACAAATCCATTCACTTTAACAGGGCACCATCTAAGTCTGTTGAGATGACACCGTGAGAATTATGGTTTGACAGAAGCCTAAGCTGTCATTTCTTAATGTTTGGGGCTGCGACGCTTATGTGAAAACGGGTTTTTCACCTAGCGAGCTCGAACTCAAAGCAGACAAATGCATCTTCATAGAATACCCTAATGAGACATTGGGTATACCTTCTATCTCAGATCCAAGCGCAAAAGGTGTTTGTTGCTAAGAACGGGTCCTTTTTGAGAAAGAGTTTCTCTCGAAAGAATTGAGTGGGAGGAAGATAGAACTTGATAAGGTTGTTGAACCTTTGTTTCAACCAGAGAATAGCGCAACACAGAAAGATGTTTCTGTAGAGCCTACTTAGTTGAAAAGGAAGTTAATGATGATGATCATGAAGCTTCGGATCAAGTCACTATCGAACCTCGTAGGTCGACAAGGACGCGTACTGCTCCTGAGTAGTACGACAACCCTGTCTTGGAAATCATGTTGTTGGACAACGATGAACCTACGAACTATGGAGAAGCGATGGTGGGCCCGGATTCCAACAAATGGCTAGGAGCCATGAAATCCGAGAAAGGATCCATGTATGAAAACCAAGTATGGACTTTGGTAGACTTGCCTGTTGAATGGCGGGTCATTGAGTACAAATGGACCTTTGAGATAAACATAGACGCTAATGGTGAAATGTCACCGTTTATAAAGCTCGACTTGTCGCAAAGAAGTTTCCGCCAAGTTCAAGGAGTTGACTGCAATGAGATTGTCTCATCTGTAGCGATGCTAAAAGTCTATTAAAATTTTGTTAGCAGTTGCTGCATTTTTCGATTATGAAATCTGGCAGATGGATGACAAAACAAGGTTTCCGTAATGGTTTCTGTGAGGAAGAGTTGTATGTGATACAACCAGAAGGTTTTGTCAATCCTAAGGATGCTAATAATATGCAAACTCCAGCGATCCTTCTATGGACTGGAGCAAGCATCTCAGAGTTGGAATATATGCTTTGATGAGGTGATCAAAGTGTTTAAGTTTATACAAAGTTTATGAGAAACTTGTATTTGCAAGAAAGTGAGTGGGAGCACTATGGAATTTCTTATAAGAATATGTAGTTGACATATTATTGATCGGAAATGATGTAGAATTTCTGGAAGAGCATGAAGGGTTGTTTGAAAAGTTTTGTTTTTCAAAGGAAGACCCAGATAAAGCTACTATTTTATTGAGCATCAAGATCTATAGGGATAGATCTATTCGCTTGATAAGTTATTTCGACGAAGCTATACCTTGACAAGTTTTTGAAGGAGTTCAAAATAGATGGGTCAAAGAAGGAGTTCTTGACTGTATTGTAAGGTGTGAAATTGAGTAAGACTCAATACCCGACCACGGCAGAAGATAAAGAAGAGATGAGTGTCATCTCCTATGCTTTAGCCATAGGCTCTATATAGTATGCCATGCTGTGTACCGCACCTGTGTGTGCCTTGCCATGAGTCTGTCAAGGGGTACAAGAGTAATCCAAGAGTGGATCACTAGACAGCGGTCAAAGTTAGCCTTAGTAACTTGAGAACTAAGGAAATATTTCTCGATTATGGAGGTGATAAAGAGTTCATCGTAAAGTGTTACGATGATGCAAGCTTTAAAACCAATCCGGATGACTCTTAGTACAAATCCAGCTACGTATAGTGGAGCAGCCATTTGGAATAGCTCCAAGTGGAGCATGGGAGTAGTATCTACAAATATGACATGGAAAGTTTGTAAGGTACACACGGATCTGAATGTCGCAGACCCGTTGACTAAAACCTCTTTCACGAGCAGGACATGAACAAACCCCAGAACTTATTGGGTGTTAATCACATGATGATATGATCACATGGTGATGTAAGTGTTAATCACATGGTGATGTGAACTAGATTATTGACTCTAGTGCAAGTGGGAGACTGTTGGAAATATGCCCTAGAGGCAATAATAAAATGGTTATTATTGTATTTCCTGGTTCATGATAATTGTCTATTGTTCATGCTATAATTGTGTTAACCGGAAACCATAATACATGTGTGAATACATAGACCACAACGTGTCCCTAGTGAGCCTCTAGTTGGCTAGCTCGTTGATCAATAGATGGTCTCGGTCTCATGACCATGGACATTGGATGTCGTTGATAACGGGATCACATCATTAGGAGAATGATGTGATGGACAAGACCCAATCCTAAGCATAGCACAAGATCGTGTAGTTCGTTTGCTAAAGCTTTTCAATGTCAAGTGTCATTTCCTTAGACCATGAGATTGTGTAACTCCCGGATACCGTAGGAATGCTTTGGGTGTGCCAAACGTCACAACGTAACTGGGTGGCTATAAAGGTACGCTACGGGTATCTCCGAAAGTGTCTGTTGGGTTGACACGAATCGAGACTGGGATTTGTCACTCCGTGTGACGGAGAGGTATCTTTGGGCCCACTCGGTAAGACATCATCATTATGAGCTCAATGTGACTAAGGAGTTAGTCACAGGATGATGTATTACAGAACGAGTAAAGAGACTTGCCGGTAACGAGATTGAACAAGGTATGGGGATACCGACGATCGAATCTCGGGCAAGTATCATACCGATAGACAAAGGGAATTGTATACGGGATTGATTGAATCCTTGACATCGTGGTTCATCCGATGAGATCATCGTGGAGTACGTGGGAGCCAACATGGGTATCCAGATCCCGCTGTTGGTTATTGACCGGAGAGGTGTCTCGGTCATGTCTACGTGTCTCCCGAACCCGTAGGGTCTACACACTTAAGGTTCGATGACGCTAGGGTTATAGGGAAAAGGTATACGTGATTACCGAAGGTTGTTCGGAGTCCCGGATGAGATCCCGGACGTCACGAGGAGCTCCGGAATGGTCCGGAGGTAAAGATTGATATATAGGAAGTCCAGTTTTGGTCACCGGAAAGTTTTCGGGCTCATCGGTAGTGTACCGGGAGTGCCGGGAGGGTGCCGGATAACCCCCGGGAGGGGTGTGACGACCAAAGGACCACATGGGCTGTTAGATAAAGTGTGCCAGCCCTTATTGGGCTGGGCAAGACTTTTGCTAAAGGCCCATGCGGCTGGAGATAAGGAGATAAGGCAAAAAGGATTTAAAAGGAGGAGATCCACCTCCCTTGTGGGAGGTGGACTCTCCCTTTAATTCGGCCGGCCATCTCCTCTTTGGAGTAGAGGCCAAGCCAGCCCTCCATGTCCCTCCTCCTATATATACTTGAGGTTTTGGATGTTTTGAGACAGGATTTGATCTCTCTCTCTCACGGCGAAGCCCTACCTCTCTTCTTCCTCCTCCGCAGCGCTTAGGCGAAGCCCTGTCGGAATACCTTGCTACTCCACCACCACCACGCCGTCGTGCTGCTGTTGGAGCCCTTCCCCAACCTCTCCTTCCTCCTTGCTGGATCAAGGTGTTGGAGACGTCACCGGGCTGCACGTGTGTTGAACGCGGAGGTGCCGTCCGTTCGGCACTTGATCGGATCTACCGCGATCTGAATCGCTGCGAGTACGACTCCATTAACCGCGTTCTTGTAACGCTTCCGCTTAGCGAGCTTCAAAGGTATGAAGATCCACTCTCCCCTTGCTCGTTGCTGGTTTCTCCATAGATGGATCTTGGTGAACGCGTAGGAAAATGTTTGATTTACTACTACGTCTCCCAACAAAGGACCACGGGTTTCACAAGAGAACTAGACACATAAAGCACCACTTTGGGTCCATACGCGATTATATCAAGGAGGAGGACATAAACATTTGCAAAGTACATACGGATCTGAATGTTGCAGATGCATTAACTAAACCTCTTCCACGGGTAAAATATGATCAACTCCAGAACTTTATGCGTGTTAGATTTATTATAGTGTAAATCACATGGCGATGGGAACTAGATTATTGACTCTAGTGCAAGCGGGATACTATTGGAAATATACCCTAGCGGCACTAATAAAGTGGTTATTATCATATTTCCTTGTTCATGGTAATCATCTATTATCCATGCTATAATTTTATTGATTTGAAACTTGGATACATGCGTGGATGCATAGACAACATCGTGTACCTAGTAAGCCTCTACTAGACTAGCTCGTTGATCAAAGATGTTTAAGCTTTCCTAACATAGACATGAGTTGTCATTTGATAAAGGGATCACACAATTGGGAGAATGATGTGACGGACAAGAACCAACCCTAAGCATAACATCTGATCGTACTAGATTATTGCTACTCCTTTCTTCATATCAAGTATTTGTTCCTATGACCATGAGATCACACAACTCCCCGACATCGGAGGAATGCCTTGTGTGCATCAAACATCACAACGTAACTAGGTGATCATAAAGATGCTCTCCAGGTATCTCTGAGGGTGTCTGTTAATTTGGCATGGATCAAGATTGGGATATGTCACTCTGTATGATGGAGAGGTATATCTAGGCCCTCTCGGTAATACAAAATCAAAAGAAGCTTGCAAGGAATGTGCCCAAGGAGTTAGTCATGGGATTTTTAATTATGGAACGATTAAAGAGACTTGCAAGTAACAAGATTGAACTAGATATTGAGATACCGACAATAGAATCTCGGGCAAGTAACATGCCGATGGACAAAGATAATTGCATACGGGCTTGACAGAATCCTAGACATCGTGGTTCGACTAATAAAGTTGTTCATAAAATATGTAGGAACCAATATGGGTGTCAGTGCACTAGGACTAGGGTATATAGTGCAACTAACTTATGCATAGGCAGTACTAGTAGAACCAATCAATGTAAGAAGAGCAAGACTCTGACAGAAGCAACCTATGTTGGCTAAGCAACACCGACAAGGTCTATGCAATGGCCCCGGATAGGCCCGGACAATGCCAGTAAGGTCCATGGTGCCTTTTGGGGACCGAGGCGCACACATATTCAGGAAGACCTGACAAGCCATCTCCCCCACAGGCGCGGACAGTGTCACGCCCAAGATGCGCACCTATCCATATTAAGGCACGAGGGCCTCGGCAAGGGATAGAGGCGCATCTCTTCGTTCGCAAGTATAGCATCATTACATCATACATTTAAGAAGAGATGAGTATATGAGTTGGCTTACACTCGCCACATATGTGCATGTAACTCAGATATATGCGTGGATGCATAGACCACATCGTGTACCTAGTAAGCCTCTACAAGACTAGCTCGTTGATCGAACATGTTTAAGCTTTCCTAACATAGACATGAGTTGTCGGTTGTTAAAGGGATCACACAATTGGGAGAATGATGTGACGGACAAGAACCAACCATAAGCATAACATCTCATCGTACTAGATTATTGCTACTCCTTTCTTCATATCAAGTATTTGTTCCTTTGACCATGAGATCACACAACTCCCTGACATTGGAGGAATGCCTTGTGTGCATCAAACATCACAACGTAATTGGGGGATCATAAAGATGCTCTACAAGTATCTTGCAGTGTGTCTGTTGGTTTGGCATGGATCAAGATTGGGATTTGTCACTCTGTATGATTGAGAGGTATATCTGGGCCCTCTCGGTAATACAAAATCATAAGAAGCTTGCAAGGAATGTGCCTAAGGAGTTGGTCATGGGATCTTTAATTATGGAATGATTAAAGAGACTTGCCAGTAACGAGATTGAACTAGATATTAAGATACCGACAATAGAATCTCGGGCAAGTAACATACCGATGGACAAAGATAATTGCATACGGGATTGATAGAATCCTTGACATTGTGGTTCAACTGATAAAGATGTTCATAAAATATGTAGGAACCAATATGGGTGTCGGTGCACTAGGACTGGGGTATCCTGTGCAACTAACTTATGCATAGGTAGTACTAGTAGCACCCATCAATGTAAGAAGACCAAGACTCTGACAGAAGCAACCTATGCTGGCTAAGGAACGCCGACAAGGTCTATGCTACGGCCCCAGACAGCCCCAAACCATGCTAGTAAGGTCCATGGTGCCGTCAGGGGACCAAGGCACACACATATTCAGGAAGACCTGACAAGCCGTCACCCCCACAGGCGCGGACAGTGTCACGCCCAAGATGCGTGCCTATCCATATTAAGGCACGAGGGCCTTGGCAAGGGATAGAGGTGCATCTCGTCGTTCTTAAGTATAGCATCATCACATCATACATTTAAGAATAGATGAGTATAAGAGTTGGCTTACACTTGCCACATACGTGCGTGGAACTCAGATACATGCGTGGTAGCAGATTCTACATGTGAAGCGTAGTACATAGTTGCTTCGGTAGCAGCGAAGGAAGGTGTTTGGATGAAGCAGTTCATGACAGATCTTGGAATTGTGCCTAGTATAATGGACCCAATGACCCTATTTTGTGACAACACTGGTGTTATTTCCCTGGCTAAGGACCACAGGTTTCACAAGAGAACTAGACACATAAAGCACCACTTTAGGTCCATACGCGATTATATCAAGGAGGAAGACCTAAACATTTGCAAAGTACATATGGATCTGAATGTTGCAGACGCATTAACTAAACCTCTTCCACGGGTAAAACATGATCAACTCCAGAACTTTATGCGTGTTAGATTTATTACAGTGTAAATCACATGGCGATGGGAACTAGATTATTGACTCTACTGCAAGCGGGAGACTATTGGAAATATACTCTAGCGGCACTAATAAACTAGTTATTATCATATTTCCTTGTTCCTGATAATCATCTATTATCCATGCTATAATTGTATTGCTTGGAAACTTAGATACATGCGTGGATGCATAGACAACATCGTGTACCTAGTAAGCCTCTACTAGACTAGCTCGTTGATCAAAGATGTTTAAGCTTTCCTAACATAGACATGAGTTGTCATTTGATAAAGGGATCACATAATTGGGAGAATGATGTGACGGACAAGAACCAACCATAAGCATAACATCTGATCGTGCTAGATCATTGCTACTCCTGTCTTCATATCAAGTATTTGTTCCTATGACCATGAGATCACACAACTCCCTGACATCGGATGAATGCCTTGTGTGCATCAAACATCACAACGTAACTAGGTGATCATAAAGATGCTCTACAGGTATCTCGGAGGGTGTCTGTTGGTTTGGCATGGATCAAGATTGGGATTTGTCACTCTCTATGATGGAGAGGTATTTCTGGCCCGCTCGGTAATACAAAATCATAAGAAGCTTGCAAGGAATGTGCCCAAGGAGTTAGTCATGGGATTTTTAATTATGGAACGATTAAAGAGACTTGCAAGTAACAAGATTGAACTAGATATTGAGATACCGACAATAGAATCTCGGGCAAGTAACATACCGATGGACAAAGATAATTGCATACGGGATTGATAGAATCCTTGACATCGTGGTTTGACTAGTAAAGATGTTCATAAAATATGTAGGAACCAATATGGGTGTCGGTGCACTAGGACTAGGGTATCTAGTGCAGCTAACTTATGCATAGGCAGTACTAGTAGAACCACTCAATGTAAGAAGAGCAAGACTCTGACAGAAGCAACCTATGTTGGCTAAGCAACGCCGACAAGGTCTATCCAATGGCCCCGGACAGGCCCGTACCATGCCGGTAAGGTCCATGGTGCCTTTTGGGGACCGAGGCGCACACATATTCAGGAAGACCTGACAAGCCATCACCCCCGTAGGCGTGGACAGTGTCACGCCCAAGATGCTCGCCTATCCATATTAAGGCACGAGGGACTCGGCAAGGGAAAGAGGCGCATCTCTTTGTTCGCAAGTTTAGCATCATTAAATCATACATTTAAGAAGAGATGAGTATATGAGTTGGCTTACACTCGCCACATATGTGCATGGAACTCAGATACATGAGTGGATGCATAGACAACATCGTGTACCTAGTAAGCCTCTACAAGACTAGCTCGTTGATCAAACATGTTTAAGCTTTCCTAACATCGGCATGAGTTGTCGTTTGATAAAGGGATCACACAATTGGGATAATGAAGTGACAGACAAGAACCAACCATAAGCATAACATCTCATCGTACTAGATTATTGCTACTCCTTTCTTGATATCAAGTATTTGTTCCTTTGACCATGAGATCACACAACTCCCTGACATTGGACGAATGCCTTGTGTGCATCAAACATCACAATGTAACTGGGTGATCATAAAGATGCTCTACAAGTATCTTGCAGGGTGTTTGTTGGTTTGGCATGGATCAAGATTGGGATTTGTCACTCTATACGATTGAGAGGTATATCTGGGCCCTCTCGATAATACAAAATCATAAGAAGCTTGCAAGGAATGTGCCTAAGGAGTTAGTCATGGGATCTTTAATTATGGAATGATTAAAGAGACTTGCTAGTAACGAGATTGAACTAGATATTAAGATACCGACATTAGAATCTCGGGCAAGTAACATACCGATGGACAAAGATAATTGCATACAGGATTGACAGAATCCTTGACATTGTGGTTCAATTGCTAAAGATGATCATAAAATATGTAGGAACCAATATGGGTGTCGGTGCACTAGGACTAGGGTATCCTGTGCGGCTAACTTATGCATAGGCAGTACTAGTAGAACCCATCAATGTAAGAAGACCAAGACTCTGACAGAAGCAAGCTATGCTGGCTAAGCAACGCCGGCAAGGTCTGTGCAAAGGCCCCGGACAAGCCCAAACCATGCCAGTAAGGTCCATGGTGCCTTCAGGGGACCAAGGCACACACATATTAAGGAAGACCTGACAAGCCATCACCCCCACAGGCGCGGAGTATGTCACGCCCAAGATGCGTGCCTATCCATATTAAGGCATGAGGGCCTAGGCAAGGGATAGAGGTGCATCTTGTCGTTCTTAAGTATAGCATCATCGCATCATACATTTAAGAAGAGATGAGTATAAGAGTTGTCTTACACTTGCCACATACGTGCGTGGAACTCAGATACATGCGTGGTAGCAGATTTTACATGTGAAGCATAGTACATAGTTGCTTCTGTAGCAGCAAAGGAAGGTGTTTGGATGAAGCAGTTCATGACAGATCTTGGAATTGTGCCTAGTGCAATGGACCCAGTGACCTATTTTGTGACAACACTGGTGTTATTTCCCTGGCTAAGGACCACAGGTTTCACAAGAGAACTAGACACATAAAGCAACACTTTAGGTGCATCCACGATTATATCAAGGAGGAGGACATAAACATTTGCAAAGTACATACGGATCTGAATGTTGCAGACGCATTAACTAAACCTCTTCCACGGGTAAAACATGATCAACTCCAGAACTTTATGCGTGTTAGATTTATTACAGTGTAAATCACATGGCGATGGGAACTAGATTATTGACTCTAGTGCAAGCGGGAGACTATTGGAAATATACCCTAGCGGCACTAATAAACTGGTTATTATCATATTTCCTTGTTCATGATAATCATCTATTATCCATGCTATAATTGTATTGCTTGGAAACTTAGATACATGCGTGGATGCATAGACAACATCGTGTACCTAGTAAGCCTTTACTAGACTAGCTCGTTGATCGAACATGTTTAAGCTTTCCTAACATAGACATGAGTTGTCGTTTGATAAAGGGATCACACAATTGGGAGAATGATGTGATGGACAAGAACCAACCATTAGCATAACATCTCATCGTACTAGATTATTGCTACTCCTTTCTTCATATCAAGTATTTGTCCTTTGACCATGAGATCACACAACTCCCCGACATTGGAGGAATGCCTTGTGTGCATCAAACATCACAACGTAACTGGGTGATCATAAAGATGCTCTACAAGTATCTTGGAGGGTGTCTGTTGGTTTGGCATGGATCAAGATTGGGATTTCTCACTCTGTATGATTGAGAGGTATAGCTGGGCCCTCTCGGTAATACAAAATCATAAGAAGCTTGCAAGGAATGTGCCTAAGGAGTTAATCATGGGATCCTTAATTATGGAATGATTAAAGAGACTTGCCAGTAACGAGATTGAACTAGATATTAAGATATCGACAATAGAATCTCGGGCAAGTAACATACCGATGGACAAAGATAATTGCATACGGGATTGACAAAATCCTTGACATCGTGGTTCAACTGATAAAGATGTTCATAAAATATGTAGGAACCAATATGGGTGTCAGTGCACTAGGACTGGGGTATCCTGTGCAGCTAACTTATGCATAGGCAGTACTAGTAGAACCCATCAATGTAAGAAGACCAGGACTCTGACAGAAGCAACCTATGCTGGCTAAGCAACGCCGGCAAGGTCTATGCAACGGCCCCGGACAGGCCCAAACCATGCCAGTAAGGTCCATGGTACCTTCAGGGGACCAAGGCACACACATATTCAGGAAGACCTGACAAGCCTTCACCCCCACAGGCGTGGACAGTGTCACGCCCAAGATGCGTGCCTATCCATATTAAGACACGAGGGCCTTGGCAAGGGATAGAGGTGCATGTCGTCGTTCTTAAGTATAGCATCATCACATCATACATTTAAGAAGAGATGAGTATAAGAGTTGTCTTACAGTTGCCACATATGTGTGTGGAACTCAGATACATGCGTGGATGCATAGATAACATCGTGTACCTAGTAAGCCTCTACTAGACTAGCTCGTTGATCAAAGATGTTGAAGCTTTCCTAACATATACATGAGTTGTAGTTTGATAAAGGGATCACACAATTGGGAGAATGATGTGACGGACAAGAACCAACCATAAGCATAACATCTGAACGTACTAGATTATTGCTACTCCTTTCTTCATATCAAGTATTTGTTCCTATGACCATGAGATCACACAACTCCCTGACATCGGAGGAATGCCTTGTGTGCATCAAACATCACAACGTAACTGGGTTATTGTAAAGATGCTCTACAGGTATCTCGGAGGGTGTCTGTTGGTCTGGATGGATCAAGATTGGGATTTGTCACTCTGTATCATGGAGAGGTATATCTGGGCCCTCTCGGTAATACAAAATCATAAGAATCTTGCAAGGAATGTGCCTAAGGATTTAGTCATGGGATCATTAATTATGGAACGATTAAAGAGACTTGCTAGTAACGAGATTGAACTAGATATTTAGATACCAATGATAGACTCTCGGGCAAGTAACAATCGATGGACAAAGATAATTGCATACAGGATTGACATAATCCTTGACATCATGGTTCGACTAATAAAGATTTTCATAAAATGATACAAATGCATACGTAACACGTAAGAAACGGAGTTACGGTTCCCACGCTACGCTCACGACAATATACGAAGGCAAAACACAAGACAAGAAGGACCTAGGCCATTCCTTGGCATTCCAAGGAAGCCACTGGATAGGCAATGAAAAACCAACCACAATAGAGCCAAATATCAAGCAATTCCATGGAGTATAGCTCCCACAAGCCACAAAACAGTAAAACCAACAATCTGCCACAAAACAGCAACATAACAACTTTCACAGCCAATAACTTGAGCTATAGGAATCCTACAACCACAAACAAGGTATTGATAGAAACTAAATAACTTACTTATCAACTTAT
The DNA here is from genome assembly GCA_022496015.1 of Hordeum marinum. NCBI lineage: Eukaryota > Viridiplantae > Streptophyta > Magnoliopsida > Poales > Poaceae > Hordeum > Hordeum marinum. The sequence continues at coordinate 271,787,030 of CM039678.1, forward strand.
CCAACTACACAATCTAGAAAGGAAGCACACATGAATAAGCATGAAGCTCACAAGTTGGCATGATGAAACAGAAATCTGGGACTTTGTGAAAATAATAGTTTTCTGGAATCTGAGATAGTCTGGTAGTAAGTTGGCAGCAGAAACTAATGGTTTTAGATCCATCTCATGGCATGAAAATTAACAGGATGCTAGAACAGAACATATACTTCAAATCACTAGCACTGAGCTTGAGCTAATTCACAACATATCACAAGATAGCAACCACTCTTCATCGCATAAAAATAACAGCAGATTCTCAGACTTTGAAATATTTGGCATGTTGAAAACACCAACATTTAAGTGACTAATTTAGAGCATGGTTCCAACTTATTTGCAAGTTTGTCATGACAAATATAAATACCATGGCATTCTACACATCAAAGACTACGATATACATGTTGGCACAAACTTCATAGCATGCATGGATTAAACATAGCAAAAATGACAAAATGGCATTATGAGATAAAATGACATTTTGTCAAACTTGCTCAAAATACCAAACCAATAGCACCAATGAATTCCTGGAATTTTTCTACCCCAAATTCATGTATCATACCCATATAGTCACATGGAGCATCATGACAAAAACCACATAGCAAAATCATCATCCACTCCTATAAGTGAAAACATACCCAAAATGCTCATGTGCAAAAATGAACATGTAAAATAGATAGGGTATGACAAGTGGGGCATGGACCCACTTGTCAGACACACACACTCAACACCCCCACACACACTACACAAGCATGCACACACACATAGCTATGTATGCACAAGTGCATATGGGCACACCCACACTCATGTACACACACACCACTATGTGTGTGGGTGCTCATCACGCACACATATGTGCACACATATGTGCACAAGTGCATATATGCACATCCACATGTGTTTAAGCACCACACACACACACACTCACACACACATATATCTAATAAACAGAAAAGGGAAGAAAGTAAAAAAAATCACAGCTATACATGTATTCATACACATACACATACATCAGAAAAGAAGAAAATAAAATGAAGGAAAGAAAATAAAAACAAAGGGGTTTGGGGATCGAACCCTAGACCTACGGGTCTACAGCCCCGAGCACAACCACTTGGCTACTGCATCGGCTCCTAACAGAAGTGGGCGTCGAGCCCACTTATAATATCACTCGCGCGGCTAACTAACGAAACTGAAGCTTGCCTCACCGGCGACAGCAACGATGGAGGCGACGAATTCTGGCGACCACACCGACTCTTCAGCGATGCTAACGGGCACAAACAAGAGGGGATCTACGGGGTCCCATTCCTTTGCTCATCTCGTGACGAGGAGGGCGGAGGCAAGCACAATCCCTCACCTTTCCGACTGGCGGCGATGGCACTATGGCGATGACACAACAGACCTACGTGGGGGAAGAAGGGGCAGCAAGGACACAACAGCTCACCAAGGGTTCTCGGAGGCGCGGGGGGGATGCGTACGATGGCGAGACGGAGGGGAAGAAGGTGCCGGCGACGACCTTGCTCCTTGCGGACGACAGCGACGCGAAGCGGTGCTTCGGGGAAGTGCTCCTCACCTCCCTAGAAGCGGGAATGGATCGCGGGCGATGACCCGATCTCCATGCCATCTCCATTGGCAACGAGGGCCACGGGAGGCATGGCGACGACGGCGAAGACGACTAGCGTGAACTTCTCTGAACTTACCTGCGCTCTCTGATCCTCGGTGAGGGGAAAGAAGAAGGGGAGGAGGAGAAGGCTAGAGAGGGAGATGGGAGTGGCGGTGGCTGGGAGGAGGAGCGGAACCCAAGGGCGAACGGGCAAGCACGTCGAGGGGGGTTAAGTACCCCAAAGCTGACGGCGTCGGACGGCGAAAGGGACGGCGAGCGCACTCTCTCTTCACTCTGAAGCTGACGGCGAGCAACGGGAGCAGGTAGCCGCTAGGCCACCTGGGCTGGGCCACGCAGGGAGGAACCGGCCCACTTCTCTCTCTCTCTCAGAGAACAAAACCAGCAGGTTTTTCTAATTTTTTTAAAAACAAAACAGCTCACTTACAAATGCCCCATAGAAATGAATACAAGGGTTTTTAATAAAACAAAAGCTCTTTTACTTACAAAGATATAAGACCCTTTTAATAAAATTATCAAGCTGATTTTTAGAGCAACTAATTTAAATAGTTTTAAAACACATCAGCCCCCATTTATTTAAAACCCCAAACTCATATAGCTCAAAAAAACAAAAGAACCACACACATAATTTTAAAACATTGCAGACTACCTCTTGAACATTTTTAAACACTTTTTATTAGCAAGTTAATTCTGTTGATAAAATGCCAATGGAATAAAGGTTATTAGGTTGGGTTTGTTTGAAAAGAATAAGAGAGGAGGAAGGATATAAATCCCACTCAACCCACACATCCACAACAACACTCACATTACTACAAGGTCAAGAAGCACACCACAAAACAAAGTGCATGGCATGATGATGAATGATATGATGCATCATGCATGAATGCATGAGACAAGGCATGACAAGGACCAAACTCATTTCATTAACTCATGACAACAAGGTTCACATAAGATACATGCCATAAAAGGTAGGGACAACAATTGGGCTGTCACAACTCTCCCACACTACAAGAGGATCTCGACCCGAGATCTAGGAATGAAAGAACTCTGGAAATTTGGAACGGAGAAGGTCCTCACGTTTCCCAAGTAGCTTCTTTGTCAGAATGATGAGACCACTTCACCTTGAGGAACTTGATAGACTTGTTGCGAGTCTTACGCTCAGTTTCTTCGAGAATTGCCACTGGATGCTCATGATAAGAGAGGTCTTCTTGGAGATCAATGTCTTGGAGGTCAATGGTACGCTCGGGAGTCTTGAAGCACCTCCGGAGCTAAGAAACATGGAAGACATCATGCACATTTGCGAAATTTGGAGGAAGCTCTAGTTGATATGCAAGTCCACCTCTGTTGCCAACAACTTTGAAAGGACCAACAAAGCGAGGAGCTAGCTTCCCTTTAATTCCAAACCATTGAGTGCCCTTCACAGGAGAGACTCTCAGATAGACTAGATCATCCACTTGAAAGGAAACATCCCGATGTTTGTTATCGTAATAACTCTTCTGTCAGGACTGAGCTGCTTTGAGGTTCTCACGAATGACATGGCACATCTCTTCTGCTTCAGTGATCATGTCATTACCCAATATTTGATGCTCACTGGTTTTAGACCAGTTAAGCGGGGTACAACACTTCCTTCCATAGAGAATCTCGGAAGGGGCCTTGCCTAAGCTAGCCTGAAAGCTATTGTTGTATGAGAATTCAGCAAATGGAAGGCAGTCTTCCCATTTCATGCCGAACGAAATCACACAGGCTCCGAACATATCTTCAAGGATTTAATTGACTCTCTCAATTTGACCACTTGTCTGCGGATAGAACGCATTGCTGAAATAGATCTTGGTACCCATAGCAGTCTGGAAGGACTCCCAAAACTTTGAATTAAAGAGGCTTCCACGGTCAGATGAGATGAGCTGAGGAATACCATGCAAAAAAACTATCCTTGACGTATACAACTCTGCAAGCTGAACTACCGAGATAGATTCTTTGACTAGCAGGAAATGAGCAACTTTGGTCAGCTTGTCGATAACCACAAAGATGGCATCATTGCCTCTCTTGGACTTGGGAAACCCAGTGACGAAATCCATCTCCACATGATCGAATTTCCACTCTAGGATAGGCAAAGGCTAAAGAGGACCTGCTGGACGTTGATGCTCCGCCTTCACCTTGCGACAAACATCACACTCGTTCACGAACTAAGCAATTTCACGTTTCATGCGAGTCCACCAGAAGGTTTGCTTGAGATCCTCATACATCTTGGAACTGCCTGTATGAATTGATAGAAGAGAATTGTGTGCTTCGTCCATGATAGCCGTCCTGAGATCACCTTTTGGAACCACCAGACGATCCTCAAACAACAAGGTGTCTTTGTCATCAACGCGAAAGAACTTATACTTTGGAATGCCCTTGGCTAGACCTTTCTTTAATTTCTTCACCATAGCGTCAAGAAGCTGCGCTTGGTGAACCTGATCTTTTAGAGTCGGAGAAACTTGAAGATTGGCAAGAGATCCTTGCAGAATCATTTGAAGGTTGATCTTGCGGAAGGCTTCACAAAGCTCGGGTTGAAGAGGCTTCCGGATGAGACTGTTGCAGTACGCCTTACGGCTAAGCGCGTTTGCAATGACATTTGCTTTTCCAGGAGTATAGTCAATGCTTGGATTGAAGTCCTCAAGCATTTCCACCCGACGAGACTGCCTAAGATTAAGATTGGGTTGAGTGAAAATATACTTTAATCTCTTGTGATCGGTGCATACCTCAACTGTTCTACCCAACAACAAATGCCTCCAAGTCATTAGAGCATGCACAACTACCGCCAACTCGAGATCATGAGTGGGGTAGTTCTTCTCGGCAGGCTTCAACTGACGCGTGGTATAAGCAACAATCTTGTTATCTTGCATGAGAACACCACCAAAACCATGGAGAGAAGCATCACAGAATACATGGAAAGGCTTTGACTGCTCAGGAGGAACAAGAACTGGAGCTGAAGTCAGTCTCTACTTGAGCGTATTGAACGCCACATCACACTCAGGAGACCAAACATACTTGACACTCTTCTTGAGGAGATTGGACAGAGGCTTAGCAATTTGAGAGAAGTTCTCCATGAATATTCTGCAATAACTAGCAAGCCCAAGGAAACTCCGAAGGTGCTTCAAATTCTGAGGAGGCTCCCACTTCAAGATTGCCTCAACTTTCTCAGGTGCACTTTAATTCCCTCGGCAGAGATCACATGCCCAAGGTACACCACTTTATTGAGCCAAAACTCACACTTGGAAAACTTGGCATAGAGTCGATGCTCTCTTAGCTTGTCAAGCACAAGGCGGAGATGCTATGCATGCTCTACTTCTGTCTCCGAGGACACAAGGATATCATCCAAATAGACCAAGACGAACTCATTCTTGAAAGGAGAGAAAATGAAGTTCATCATTCTTGAGAAGGTTGGAGGAGCATTTGCAAGACCAAACGAAATGACGGTGTAATCATAAGAGCCAAAACTCGTCCTAAAAGCGGTCTTAGGAATGTCTTCTTTGTGAATGCGAATTTGATGATAGCCCATGCGAAGATAAGGCTTCGAGAAAACCTTGGCACCTTTCAGTTGTTCAAGCAACACATTGATGTTGGGAAGTGGGTACTTGTCTCTGATTGTATTCTTGTTCAATGGACGGTAATCAACACAAAGACGGTATGTGCCATCTTTCTTATTGACAAACAAAACACCACAACCCCATTGAGAAGAACTTGGTCTGATCAGACCTAGACGTTCTTGTTCATCTAGCTGCTTCTTCAACTCTTTCAGCTCTTCGGGGCCAAGTTTATAAGGGCATTTTCAAACTGGTTTAGTTCCGGGATCGAGTCAATCACAAATTCGACTGGCCGGTGCGGAGGCATTCCTGGAAATTCTTCTGGAAAGACATCTTCATACTCACAAACCACCGGAATTTGAGAAATCGCCAAGATTTCACCCTTCTTGTTAAGAGCAAAGAGACGGATTGTGTCATCGCGAGCCGCGAAAATAATCACATCTTCTGAAGGATGAGTTAGCTTGACTTCTTTTGCTTGACAATCAACATATGCCTTATTCATAGCCAGGAAGTCCATGCCCAAAATGAGATCAATATCAGAATTGCCGAGAACAATTGGGGAAGCCAGAAAAGAATAATTTCCCATCTTGATGGACGCATCCCGAACCACCATTTTTGAGCCGAGGCGCTTCCCGGGGGACACAACTTGCAATGCATTTGGAAAAAACTCCATGGTAAAACCATGTTTTGCCGCAAAAGGATATACATGAAACAATGCGATGCAACAGTATCAAACAAAACTTTTGCAGGAATAGAATTAACTGAGAGATTACACATAATCACATCATGAGACTGCTCTGCTTCAGCTGCATTCACCATGTTCACCCTTGCTGACTTGGGATTATGCTTCACCATTGCATTGCCTGGAGGTCTGACTGGAGGAGGAGGCGGAAGACGCCACTGGTTGCACTTGTTTGCATAGTGACCCTTCTGGCCACACTTGTGACAAGTAACCTCAGAAAGCAGATGAACATTGCCCTGAGGAGGAACAAAAGCTGCCTTGGACGCCTGGGGTCTCTGCTAAAATCCTGGGTTGGGTGGGTGGGAAGAACCATGCCCACGGAATTGCTTCCGTTGCTGAGGAGGACAAAACGGAGGAGGATTTGGCACCCAATACTTCTGCTGCTTAGGAACCATCTTATAGTTGGAAGAAGACGAATATGAATCCCTTGAACGCTTCCTTGAGTTCTCCAACTTGAGCTGACTTGCCTCAACCTTCAAAGCCATGTTGTACAACTGATCAAACTCATGAGGCTCTTGAAGAACTAGCTAGGTCTGGCAGAAGCTCATCCTTGAGACCACCTCTGAACTGATAGATCATCGCCTTGTCATCTGGAACATCTTGCTTAGCATAGCGGGCTAGATTTTGGAACTCGATGCTGTACTAATAGACATACTTGCTTCCCTGCTTCAGGTGCCTGAACTTCTCACGCATCTCCTCGACAAAGTTTGTTGGAATGTAATGCGCCTTGAAGTCACGACGGAAATCGTCCCAAGTAACAACATGATCGCCCCTGGAATGCGTGTACTATTGCCACCAATCAGCTGCCTGACCCTTGAGCTGGAATGATGCAAATCTGACAAAGTCCTCTGGCCTGACATTGCTGCACTCAAAATGCTTACTCAAATCACGGAGCCAATCATCAGCATCAAAAGGCTGCTCACAATAGGTGAAAGACTTGGGCTGGTTGGCAAGGAACTAATTGAGCGTCGCAAACTGAGGTTGATTCTAAAAATTCCCTTGAAAGCCTTGCTAACCCTGATCTCTTTCTTGCAACAGCCTGAGCAACATCTGAGTGTTCGCATCAGTTGCGGCCATCACAGCTTGCCAAGCTTCTGGAGGAGGAGGCAGGGGTGGTGGAACATCAGCCTGCTCCTCACCACGACCCGGATTGTTGCGAGTTGGTGGAGCCATCATGGAGATGGACAAAAACATCAGCACTTCATTGATAAGATGAATTCACTACCTGAATCAAATGCTTGAAAGAATTGCACAAATAACATCACAACCTTCCTACTGAAAAATTAGTAAGAATGTTTCTTCGGTTTTGCGATAACATAATCAGATATTAGAAGCCACTTGCAATAACACAAAAGTATTGAGCTAATGTTGCTCGGAACAAATGTATATGGCCACATACATCTGAAGAAGATTATCCTCGATAACTACAAGATTTCCCACCTAAGAACTTCCGAAAACTTTCTAGTTATGCAATCTGGTGTGGGGGATACAAGGAGGAAATATCTCACACAACTAGCAATCCTACACCCCAACTGTATCCATCCTTCAACACATAACCAGAGGCTTTCGCAATTTCATCTAACTCGAATATGTGAAAGCACAATGATACTAAACCATGGTGGTACCCCGGATGCCTCCCCAGTACTGTGTGACTCCGACCTTATCTCACCACGACAAGTATTGAAGTAATTTCGAACACTCTCCATCCTGAGATATCAAGGAAGCTGAATGATAAAGATTTGCCAACATTCCCTGGAGCTCGACTCCGCGAAAGAAATCAAGTCAGACAGGAGGGACCAAGACAGAACCCTGTCACATCGGTATCATATAGACTCCAAAATACCCGTGTGATCCTAAAATTTTATTGAGCGAGAAGAGGAGTAGAATCAAAATTCCTAAGTCGAATACCTCACCAGAGCATCGAACAGGAGTAAAAAGAATCCTACTATCCGATATAACTAGACTCAAAATAGTTTTACTAGACTCGACTCGGCCAAGTTCGATCAAGCAATGGCTCCTATGGTCGTATGGCTCTGAATACCAACTTGTGCATGCCCAAGATGCGCGCCTATCCATATTAAGGAACGAGGGCCTCAACAAGGGATAGAGGCGCATCTCGTCGTTCGCAAGTATAGCATCATTACATCATACATTTAAGAAGAGATGAGTATATGCGTTGGCTTACACTCGCCACATACTAAATTACAATCCACAAAGAGTTCAAACAACAATATGAAGAAAGGGTCTGACTACGGACGAAAACAAACGATAAAAGAAGATGCAAATGACACTATCTCGCTAGTCCCGAAGATCACGACCATGATACTCTATTCATTTGGATAAGTCACGTACATCCTGCCTCTTTCCTCGTCATATTCCCACTAGAGCTACGCCAGATCATCCTGCACGAACTCATCTATACATGTACCTGGATTGTTGTAGTAATCTGTGAGCCACAAGGACTCAGCAATCATGCGCCCGGGTACCGAGACTATTCAAGCTTAAAGGTTGGGATGGGGTATGTGTTTAGTTTGTAGCAACACTAAGCATTTATGGTGGCTAAACTTATGTAATATGAAAATAAATATGTGGCCCACGATAGATGATCGAATCTAGAATGACCTCTATGAGATCCTGAACACTTACTTACGTCAATCATAACCTCACCGTGTTCTCTCTCGGATCATGTTCACGAGCAGAGACGATCATGATTACTCACGCAGTTGGTGCATCTTATTAGAGTTTACTTCAAGTTAACTATAACTGGGTGTTAAACAAACATCCAAGTTGCCACATAACCGCGGGCACGGCTTTCCGAAAGATTTGACCCTGCAGGGGTGCTCCAACTAGTCCATCACAAATTAAACACACACCGCGGGAATGACATCGACCATGGATCTCGTGATCATCCTAGGCAACTCCAAAGGAATTCCAAAACCTAGAGATAGCCGAAGAAAGTCAGAGTCCCACACGCAAGATACTCGATAAAGGTAAAATAAATCTAGAAAGACCACCCGGCAGGCCAGTTCCCAATAGGATCCGCACGTATCTTTGTCTCAGGGCAATACCAGATGGGACTAAATACAGGGAAAACCCATCCTCAAGTTGCCTCGAGGCGGCCCCGTAGGCAGCCCGTTTTGGACCAACACTCATGAGGAGCACTGACCCGGCTTGTTGATTAATTATCCACGGGGTAGCTAAGCCCTATGCAATTTTATTAAGTTGTTAAGAAAATGTAGTACCAATGTTGGGTCTTGCCAGACAAGTTTTAATCTTAACCGAATAAACAAGGGGGTCCCCATAACAACCCCGAGCATGTTAGGAGCGCAAAGTATGGAAACATAACACCGGTAACAAGAAACTATGGTGGTAACAGCGGAACAAAACACCTAGCAAAAGGCCAAGACTTCCACCAATACCAAGATATATATGTGCATTAAATTAAATAACAAATAATATTGTGATATGCCAAATCCATGTTATCACATGGAACAAGTTGTACCTGCAACTAGAACACTATAAGAGGGGCTGAGCAGCAGTAACTTAGCCAATCAAAGGTTTGCTAGGATGTGGAGGGTTAGAGGCTATCATGGCAATTAGGATGCTGACATTCAAGTGGTAGGTAGCACGAAAGTAGCGATAAGAGCGAGTCAACTAGCAAGCGAAAATAGTATCGGGATCCGGGTACGATCATCTTGCCTGTTGGTTCTTTAGTCGAACAAGTAGCGGGATCCTCGTTGTTGTACTCGCCTGTCTCTTCGTACTCAGGTTCAACGTTCGTGTCTACCCAAAAGAAACAGCAAGAATAAACAAACAACCATGGTGCAATGCACAAGCAAGAATGATGCTTGCTTATTTGAAGAGTTTTAGCATGGCAATCCTAACTAGTCATGTTTCATATGCAAAGGATTGGTTATTAATGAATCTGGACAGAACCTTATGTTAAGTTATTTAGAAATGCATGAACATGGAAAATATGGATGCATCATGCAAAAATGATACAAATGCATACGTAGAACGTAAGAAACGGAGTTATGGTTCCCACACTACACTCACGACAATATACAAAGGCAAAACACAAGACAAGAAGGACCTAGGCTATTCCTTGGCATTCCAAGGTAGCCACTGGATAGGCAATGAAAAACCAACCACAATAGAGCCAAATATCAAGCAATTGCATGGAGTACAACTCCCACAAGCATCAAAACAATAAAACCAACAATCTGCCACAAAACAGCAACATAACAACTTTCACAGCCAATAACTTGAGCTACAGGAATCCTACAACCAGAAACAAGATATTGACAGAAACTAAATAACATGCTTATCAAATTTTCCAACTACACAATCTGAAAGGAGGCACCCATCAATAAGCATGAAGCTCACAAGTTGGCATGATGAAACACAAATCTGGGACTTTGTGAAAATAACAGTTTTCTAGAATCTGAGATAGTCTGGTAGCAAGTTGACAGCAGAAACTAATGGTTTTAGAGACCACCTCATGGCATGAAAATTAACAGGATGCTAGAACAGTACATATACATCAAATCACTAGCACTGAGCTTGAACTAATTCACAACATATCACAAGATAGCAACCACTCTTCATGGCATAAAAATAATAGCAGATTCTCAGACTTAGAAATATTTGGCATGGTTGAAAACAGAACCATTTAAGTGGCTACTTTATAGCATGGTTCCCACTTATTTGCAAGTTGATCATGACAAAGATAAATACCATGTCATTCTACACATCAAAGACTACCATATACATGAAGGCATAAACTTCATAGCATGCATGGATTAAACATAGCAAAAATCACAAAATGGCATTATGAGATAAAATGACATTTTATCAAACTTGCTCAAAAGACCAAAGCAATAGCACCAATAAATTCCTGGGATTTTTCTACCCCAAATTCATGTATCATACCCATATAGTCACATGGAGCGTCATGAAAAAAACCACATAGCAAAATCATCATCCACTCCTATAAGTGAAAACATACACAAAATGCTCATGTGCAAAAATGAACATGTCTAGATTTGGAATTATAGCTATAATTGGAAAAGATCTAATTATCACCATATATAAACAAATCACACATTAAAATAGATAGGGTATGACAAGTGGGGCATGGACCCACTTGTCACACACACACACTCAACACCCACAGACACTACACAAGCATGCACAAACAATAGCTACGTATGCACAAGTGCATATGGGCACACCCACACTCATGTACACACACCACTATGTGTGTGGGTGCTCATCACACACACATATGTGCACACATATGTGCACAAGTGCATATATGCACATACTCATGTGTTTAAGCACCACACACACACACTCACACACACATATATCTAATAAACAGAAAAGGGAAGAAGGTAAAAAATCACAGCTATACATGTATTCATACACATACACATACATCAAAAAAGAAGAAAATAAAACAAAGGAAAGAAAATAAAAACAAAGGGGGGTTTGGGGATCGAACCCTAGACCTACGGGTCTCCACCCCCAAGCACAACCACTGCGCTACTGCATCAACTCCTAACAGAAGAGGGCATCGAGCCCACTAGTACTAGCACTCGTCCAGCTAACTGACGAAACTGAAGTCTGCCTCACCGGCGATAGCAATGGTGGAGGCGACGAATTACGGCGACCACACTGGCTCTCTGGCGACGCTAACGGACACAAACAAAGAGGGGATATATGGGGTCCCATTCCTCTACTCATCTCGTGACGAGGAGGACGGAGGCGAGCACAAGCCCTCACCTTTCCGACCGGCGGCGATGGCACTATGGCGACGACATGGCGGACCTACATGGGGGAAGAAGGGGCAATGGGGACGCGGTAGCTCACCGAGGGTTCTTGGAGGCGCGCGCGGGGGGGGGGGGGAGCGGACGACGGCAAGATAGAGGGGAAGAAGGCGCCGGCGACAGCCTTGATCCTTGCGGATGACGACGAAGTGAAGCGGCACTGCGGGGAGGTGCTCCTCACCTTGCTAGCAGCAGGAATGGATCGCGGGCAACGACCCCGAGCTCCACGCCATCTCCACCGGCGACGAGGGCCACCAGAGGCGCGACGACGATGGCAAAGACGACCGGCGCGAACTTCTCTGAACTTACCTGCGCTCTCTGAACCTCACCGCGGGGAAAGAAGAAGGGGAGGAGGAGAAGGCTAGAGAGGGAGATGGGAGCGGCGGCGGCTAGGAGGTGGAGCGGAACCCTAGGGTGAACGGGCACGCACGTCGAGGAGGGTTAAGTACCCCCAGAGTTTACGGTGTCGGACGGTGAAAGGGACGGGGAGCGCACTCTCTCTCCAGTCTAAAGCTGACGGCGAGCAACGGGAGCAAGTAGTCGCTAGGCCACCTGGGCTAGGCCGCACAGGGACGAACCGGACCAGTTGTGTCTCTCTCTCACAGAACAAAACAAGCAGGTTTTTCTTTTCTTTTTAAAAACGAAACAGCTCACTTACAAAAGCCCCACAAAAATGAATACAAGGGTTTTTAATAAAACAAAAGCGCTTTTACTTACAAAGATATAAGACCCTTTTAATAAAATTATCAAGCTGATTTTTACAGCAACTAATTTAAATAGTTTTAAAACACACCAGCCCCTATTTATTTAAAACCCCAAACTCATATATCTCAAAACAACAAAAGAACCACACACATAATTTTAAAACATTGCAGACTACCTCCTGAACATTTTTAAACAATTTTATTAGCAAGTTAATTATGTTGATAAAATGCCAATGGAATAAAGGTTATTAGGTTGGGTTTGTTTGAAAAGAATAAGAGAGGCAAAGTAGATGAAGCCCACTCAACCCACACATCCACAACAACACTCACATTACTACAAGGTCAAGAAGCATACCACAAAACAAAGTGCATGTTATGATGGTGAATGATATGATGCATGATGCATGAATGCATGAGCCAAGGCATGACAAGGAGCAAACTCATTTCATTAACTCATGACAACAAGGTTCACATAAGATACATGCCATAAAAGGTGGGGACAACACTTGGGCTATCACAGACAGATCGGTCGCCGCTCCACCGCATTGTAACACCAGTCATTTGTTGATGCGGTGTCGAGCCCTCAGGTGGCTAAGTGGCTCTCGCTAAGCACGTGGCGACTCGCTGGATGACAGATTGTGCACGTTTGACACCCGTCCAGAGGTGTGTCAAGACATTGAGAAATAGTTAGCTAAAGTGGTCGTAAAAGCTTGTCACGAATGCATCCCCGCACGCCACCTAGGCTAGCATTTATGGCACTTTGTCCTAAGTGCCGTAGTTAGGTATGGTAGAACTGTTGTCTATCTAATCACTAGATAATGTCTGTTTTGCCATCGTGGTTGCCCCTTGAGCTATAAAAGGACGCCCAAGGCAACCTAGCTAAAGATTCAGACCTTTGGACACTTCTACTCGCGTAGTAGCTCTACACAAGGAAACCCTTGCCGGGTTTGAGAGTTGTGCGTGCTTCGTGTTCCTCTGATCAATCCACCAATGTAGGAGTATGGTTTTTCGCTTCTCAACAGCCCGAACTTGTGTAAAACACTTGCATCTCATCATTGTGCTGCCTCATCACCTCCGCTCTTTGTGCAACGTGACCTCACCCCTACCGAACCACAAAGGGGCTCGTGTCCCCATAGGTGATCGAGTGCATTGAGCACCGACATCCTTGGCGCGCCCAGTAGGGGGCTACGTCATTTGTGCGAACCCGAGATCGTGAGAAGCTGCTTCTTCTTGAGCTTGCATTGGTTTTCCGTTGAAGAGGAAACGGTGATGCAGCAAAGTAGATAAGTATTTCCCTCATTTATTGAGACCAAGATATCAATGCAGTAGGAGGAACAAGCAAGTCACCAATAAATGCACCTACACAAACAATCAAAAACTATCACCCAACACTATAAAGGGGTTGTCAATCCCTTCACGATTACTTGCAAGGATTAGATCTGATAGAGATAGATGGCAAAGATTAAGAGAAGTAAAAGGTAAATAAATTGCAGAAAGGTATTTTTGGTATTTTTGGTATATAGATCTGAAAATATAATATGGAAAATAGAACCGTGGGCCATAGTTTTCACTAGAGGCTTCTCTCTTGAAGGAAAATAACACGGTGGGTGAACAAATTACTGTTGAGCAATTGATAGAAAATTGCATAGTTATGACGATATCCAAGGCAATGTTATGCATATAGGCATCACGTCCGTGTCAACTAGACCGAAATGATTCTGCACCTACTATTGTTACTCCACACATGGATCGACTCTTGCCTGCATCTAGAGTATTAAGTTCATGAAGAACATAGTAACACATTAAGTAAGATGACATGATGTAGAGGCATAAACTCATGAAATATGATGAAAACCCCATATTTTTACCCTTGATGGAAACAATACAATACGTGCCTCACTTCCCCTACTTTGTCACTGGGTGGGGACACCACAAGATTGATCCCAAAACTAAGCACTTCTCCCATTGCAAGAATTACCAATCTAGTTGGACAAGCCATACCAATAACTCGAAGTGACTTGCAAAGATATGAAATCATGCATATAAGAATTCAGAGAAGAACCAAATAATATTCATAGATAAGCTGATCATAAACCCACAATTCATCGCATCTCGACAAACAGATGGCAAAAGAGTATTATATCGGATAGATCCCCATGAAGATCATCAAGAACATGGTATTTAAGCACAAAGAGAGAGAAGAAGCCATCTAGCTACTAGCTATGAACCCATAGGTGTGTGGTGGACTACTCACGCATCTTCGGGGGGGCAATGGAGTTGATGTAGATGCCCTCCGTGATCGAATCCCCCTCCGGCAGATTACCGGAAAAGGCTCCAAGATTGGATCTCTCGGGAATGGAGGCTTCTGGCGGCGGAAAAGTATTATAGTTGCTCTATTTGGTATTGGGGGAATATTTGGGATTTTGTAGGCTGAAGATTAGGGTTAGACGCCTCTGGCGGCACCATGGTGGCTTGTGACCTCCTAGCAGGTCTCCTGCCTTCCTCTCCAAGTCTGGTAGATATCTTCTGGTCCAAGAAAAATCATCGCAAAGATTTTATTCCATTTGGACTCTGTTTAATATTCCTTTTCTACAATACTCAAAATAAAGGAAAAAACAAAAATTGGCACTAGGCTCTAGGTTAATAGGTTAGTCCCAAAAATATATAAAATAGCATATTAATGCATATAAAACATCCAAAACAGATAATATAATAGCATGGAACAATCAAAAATTGTAGATACGTTGGAGACGTATCAGTAGCATGTCTTTCTTCATCGCCGTCTTCTTCCTCCATGGCTCCCAAGAAGAAGCCCGACGCGACCGTGCATCCCTCCACTTCGAAGGACCCTCACACACAGCCGCGGAATCCATTGGCACAGCGGTGGTGACGAGTGAACTGGGTGCTATGGGTGACATGACTGGCGCAGGCCACGCCACCGTCTTGTCCCCCGCGGCTCAAGATGGAGAGGGGAATGACGAAGAGGAGCAACAACATCCACATCTTGGTGAGCTCGGCCCTAGTTCCGTGGGCGAAGGAAATGTTTAGTCTCCACCTCCCTGCCACACTGATAGCCACGGCCGCAACAACGGCGCCTAATCCGGAGCAAGGCACGATCCTCCAGTTGCGCTTGTCACAGGCATGACTATTGGGTGCACGCCTCGCCCAAAGCAAGACGGGGCACCGAGAGGGGCCGTAGAACCACAAGCTCGACATTCTCCACATCAGATCACCCCGGCGTGTGGTGCACGACGGCAAGAATACAGTGACGCCCCTCGTGGTTCCACCAGCAGTCGAGCAACGTCGCGATCCACCTTTCTAGCCATGTCGGCCACGACAACGGAAGCGATGGCACAGGCCCAGCTATTGTTAAACTTCCTGCCGATGGCTAACAAGATGGACGAGTGGAGAGCCACCATCTAGAGTTTGATTGCCTTCATCAAAGCCAGCAAATCGCAGCATGAAGAGCCGTTGTGATGCCTGCGGATATCAATGACAGCTCAGGCTGACGGTGTGTCGAGGTGGGCATGCCAACGCTGCAATCCCCTCCGCGAAAACAGGCCCATAGGTAGCCATAGCGAGCTTCACATGCCGACGAGGCATTTATGGACTCGTCTCCCCGCACGATCGCCGAGACCAGCGGTGTGTCCTGGAACACCGATAGAAGGAAGACACGCAGATCACCATAGAGTGACGCTAGGAAGCACACCTACAATCTGACACGCGCAACAGCCCAGATGTTGGCGACCCCGCGCCTAGTGCTGACGGGTACCCGCCTTATGAGGTTGGGTGCCCTACCTTCACTCGTGAGATGCGATAGGTCTGTTGTCTGTCGGCCCGAGCTTTCAAGCCTGAACTGACAGAGAAATACGACGAAAAGCTAAACCCGACAAAATTCTTGGGCATCTATACGATAGCCGTTCAAGCTGCCAAGGGAAGAGAAGAGGAGGTGCTCGCCAACTATTTCCCTTTGGCGCTCAAGTCAAATGTGAAATTGTGGATGATGCACCTATCGGAGAACTCTACCTCATCATGGGTTTACTTGTGCAACGAGTTTGTTAGCGCCTTCACAGGTGACCACTAGGAGCTAGGACACCCTAATGACCCACAAATCGTTCCATAGAAGGATGGAGAAACCTTGCGGCAATACATCCAAAGATTATGTCAAGTACACCGCAACATTACAGAGATACACCCCGCAACCATCATTGCCACGTTCCATTCGAACATGCCAAATAGGAGGACGTGGGCCAAGAGTAATGTTGGGCTCCCCATGATCGTCAGTGAGATGTCGCGTGCGCTGATTGTCGGGAGGCCGCGGCAGTAGAGAAAACCGGAAAGTCTGACGGGCCATACTGCAAAATCCACGGCACCAAAGGTCATGATCTCCAAGAATGCCTCCAATTTGAGCAGCTTGCTGAGAAGCAGAAGGCTGAATACCAGAAGCATGACAAGGAGAGAGGCTAAGATGGTGCTGCCGAGAAGGGCCATGGTGGTAGAGTAGACTGCCATGGCAAGGCCCTGAGAAGAAAGAAGAAAAAACCTGCTAGAGGCCCTGAGAAGAAAGAACGAGATTATATGAGTGATGATGAGGATGATGAAGAAGAGTCCAGTGATCGAGAATTCCAGAAGGCAACTGAAGCCATGTGTGTTGATGGGGGTGCATCCTTGCATTCCTCTTGTCCCCAGCTTAAGCAGTGGGCGCGTGAGGTCAATGCCGTGGAGCCAGCTGTACAGTCTAGAAGGCCACTCAAATGGTCCCGCACGCCTATCATCTCTGTTGACGAGGATCATCCTGACCACACCACTTCAGTCGGATGTTTGACGTTGTTGGTCTCCCCAACAATCTGCAACCTCAGTGTAACCAAGATGTTAGTTGACGGTGGGGTGGTGTTGAACTTAATATCCCCTAAAGTAGTTGAAAGGATGCACATCCCTGACAAAGAGCTCAAAGCTACGGGTAAGTTCCAAGGAGTCAACCTCGCCAGGAGCCGACCCAAGGGAAAGATTACTTTGCATGTGATGTTTGGAGGGGAGTTGAACTACCACACTGAGAATGTGATGTTTGATGTGGTCGAACTCCCTATGCCCTACAATGGAATTCTTCGTTGCCCAGCTCTGGCAAAATTCATGACAACATCCCACTATGCTTACAACACTTTGAAGATGCCAGGGCCCATGGGAATCATCTCCACACCATGTGATAAGAAGGATGCAGTCATATGTGTGGACAAGATTTATCGAGACGCAGTAGAAGCTGAGTTCGCAGAAACCCCAGCTCCTGCCAAGGAAACAAACGAGGCGGAGAAGTCTAGCATGGACGTCAGCAAGGTCTCTCGGAAGCACGCCTCTTCGGAGTGCGCTGCACCCATTGATGACCTGTTAGAGAGTTCCACTAGCAAAAGATCCAAGGTCACCCATCCTGTGGTGAAGAAGATCCCGACAAGGCAGGATGGCGCTCGTGGTACGTTCACCATCAATGCCACCCTTAATGACAAATAGGAAAGAGTGCTCATTGCCTTCCTGTGGGCGAATGTCGATGTGTTTTCTTGGCAACCATATGACATCCCTGGTGTTCCCAGGGAGGTAATTGAGCACCACCTTGTTGTCTACCATCATGCCAGGCCCGTCAAACAAAAGTTAGAAATCAAGCCTTGGAGCGACAACATTTCATCGCCGAGGAAATCGAAAAGCTCGAAGCAGCTGGTTTGGTCAGAGGAGTGTTGCATCCAACTTGGTTAGCCAACCCAGTAGTGGTGCACAAGGCGAATGGGAAATGGAGGCTTTGCATAGATTTCTCTGACTTGAACAAAGTATGCCCAAAGGACCCTTTTCCCTTGCCTTGCATCGATCAAATTGTTGATTCCATTTCCGGTTGTCACTTGCTTTCCTTCTTGAATGCATACTCCGGATACCACCAGATATCCATGGCCAAGGAAGACGAGGAAAAGACCACGTTCATAACTCCATGTGGCACGTACTGCTTTCTACGTTCACAACTCCGTGTCAGCTATTTGTTTGTCGTCCGTTTTCTAGAAACAAATGGCAAAGAGCTTCTTTGCCATCCGCCAGCTGATGGCAAAGAACTAGCAGATGGCAAATTAGCTAATTCTAGTAGTGATGGGGCAAGGGCAAGACAATCCAAGCATAATGTGCACATGGTGCAGTGAAGAAAGTGAGGCACTCAACACAGTAGGAAGAGCCAGTGTTCAATATGTGTGAGGCAATCAATTCAAGCATGTAGCAAGCAATGTGGGATGGCAAATGTGAAGAATGGACATTTTTCAACCAAGCATATGATAAGAGCAAACAATCCACAAGTTGGATGCAACACACAAGGCAAATTTGTCATGAGGCATCTAACGATGGCAATCATGAGTGAAAGCAATATCTCTAACGTGTGTGCAAGTTACTGGTACAAGATGACCAATATATGTCATGGTACAAGCAACACAAGCAGGATGGGACAAATTATCCATGCTCAAGAAGGATGTCACCTCAAAAGCGTCACATTGTGTGTCCGTCACAATGCCGATGCGCAAGAAAGTGCGTTGTAGAAATGCATCGGTGTAACATTGCTCGTTGGCAAGAGCTCAAATCGTCAACTCACGTGAAGTGGAAGTTCACATGTAGTCGAAGTATCCTACACATACACACAAAAAAGCAAAGGATGTATGTGCATGGTAGATAAGCACATCATCCATCATGATGGTTCTCCTCTCTTCCACATAACCATTAGGAATAAAAGTGCATGAACAATATGATGTAACAATGGCTATATTCATGGCACTAGGCATATGATGAGAAGAATGGAGACAAGCATGCTTCATTCTTGCACGAGGGGAATTGTTAGAGACACATACCGGTGAATCCCAAAGCATCTATGCTCTCAAGAGCTCTTTTCGTCAACTCATGGGATTGTGAGGTTGATGAGTATTCAAGAGTACCTACACACAACAAAGACAAAGGAAAAATGATGTGCACGTGGTATATGTATACATCATCCATTAGGATGTGTATGTGGTTGTGTTTGTTAGCACAAAATTTCCAATGCTCAACTAAATGAGATGCATGGTATAGGAATATGTCATCCATCATGTAATTATAGTTATTATGCTCAACAGGATTGGGACGCAATTTATAGCAAGTATGTGGCACAAGCATTTTATTCATATCAATGGAAAGCATATTGTGCACACAAATATGGGGATCATGCAGAGTGTAGGATGGAAGACAATCTCCTAAAATGTATGAGGAAAATATGGAGGTCTCCTCATGTGTAATACTAGAAGCATAATGTGGAGAATATGGACAACATCCAAAACAATGCATATCCGAAGCTAGGTGGGCATGACATGTCATATGAGAATTATTGCGCAAATGATGCAAAGGAAGCATGGCAATATCATCACAAGAAAAACAAATGCCAATAACCATGGGCTTGTCGCCTATTCCATATGAGCAAACTCGATTATTTTTTATGGGATATGCATAGTCGCTACGGTGAGATTGTGAAGATGCAATATGTGAAATTTAATGCATAGCATATGACATGTCAAGCGGATTGTCAAACATGATGTGACCAATAGAGTTTTCATATGTTATCCTAGGGAGTATAGCATCACAACTAGGTAATTCAACATGCCCATCATCATATACATCATAAATTGGTGGCACATCTAGGCATGAAGAAGACATAGCATGCGAGGTATCCATAAGGTGATCAACATCATGCAGGCAATCAATGTCCACTAGTGGGACAAGACCATCTCCTTCACCTATTTTACCTTTCTCATTCCACTCATGTGGTGTAGGTGAGGTGGGAGAAACCAACTTGTGGTCGTCTTCATCGTGATGGAACCATGTGGGGGTGCGTCATATTCTGCCATGGCCATCGTCTTATCCCAAGGGAGGATGAAGTCGTCAAGGATCGATGCGTCATCATATATGGGACCTAGCACCAAAGGAGAAAACACACTAGAGGTAGAGGTTAAGTTGTTAGAAATAGAAATGGCCTCACATTTCATATCAACTTCCTCACTTGCTCTATGTGGTGGTGGCTCAGACACTCACTCTAAGTAGTTGCGCTCATACTCACATATGGTGGCGTCAATCATCTCACTCAAGTGGTGGGGGTTGTGGCTGTCCACACATGGAAATGGGGGCAAATCATCATATATGGGGCCAGTGGTGAAGTCGCTCTTACTCTCAATATGGTAGCAAAAGTCTCTCAACTTGTCACCAAACGTCGCCGTGGTCTAAGGGAAAATCCCATGCTCAACCAACTCGTCGTCGTCGTTGTGGATGAAGGCCGAAGATGGCGCATCATCACTCTCCTCCATGACCGAAGGGAAAATCCCATGCTCGGCCATCTTCCTTGGGATGCTTCCGAAGATGGAAGGGTCATCCATGCGTGTAGTCAATTGCCTTGATCTTGGCATCATAGCTTGTCCTTGGTGGTGATCTTGGTCTTTGCACACTTGTTTCTTCGAAGATGTGCGACTTGAGTATCTATGCCATGACGATGATGAAGGGGAAGAAGACTTTCAGTTTGCCACCATGTGTTGAAGTTGCTCCCTGTGGGCGACCACTATGTCTCTTTTCCGAGCTTTGGAGTGTCGTATGTCGATGGCGAGTCGCTCGAGTTGTTGGTTGACGTGGTTGCTCATGTCGATGTAGTCGTTGAAGACCGAAGATGATGTGCTTTGGCTAGCCATCACAAGACTCGACCAAAGGTGAGTGGGAAATGAGATAATGAATACCAAGTTACCTTTCCCAAAGTTGAGGACATATCCCGTTTCATTCAATGTGAATTGAGAGAATAGTGGAATTGGTAACGGACTAGATAACTCACACTATGGGGACCCCGACTCATAAGTCGTGATCACCGAATGCACGTGTACAGTGACCTTAGAGATCAATGCTCACTGAATACACAGAAGCTGAATGACAAGAGTCTTACATCCACACTTAACGTCTTACACAAATAATGACCACGAAGGTCTTAGTCTTACATAGGTAGGGCCATACGGCTAAACACTTAAAATAGAACAAGCAGCGGAATCTTGGTCGAAAGCGTGAACCCATGCCATCTGCCTTAACCTACATGCATTCTGACTGGGAAGCGTCCTAGTTCGCATGTTCATATCCAACGAACTCTTCAACATACTCCTGTTCTTCCATGCTTGGCCAATTAAATAACCAGTGGCAAGCCAATGAGTACTTTGAATCTACTCGCAAGCAACCCAAGTTGTGGAACAAGGTAACAGTGATGCATGATATAGCACTAAGTAGGTAAATTTGCGTAAAGATAATTTTGTATGCAATGGCATGATCAAGTAACAAGTGAGCCTGCATCAACAACTAGCAGGTATCCATTTGAACAAATTACTAATATCGTCATAAGCTGGGGGTTGAACACCTTGTGTTCGTTCATCATAATAAGTCATCGGACATAAATCACTTTCCATGCTAGTCATCGGACTTAGATCAAGTAACATCTTTGTCTCCAACACACCCACACACATCAGTTTGTGAAAACACTTGGATGTAGCACAAGAGTGGTCATCCAACTATCCTTGACCATGGACATGGCTATTCGGAAACTTTTACACTCTACAGGGGTTTGCACACTTTACCCACAAGACTCGGGGAACTTTCGTGTTGTCCACGACTCACGGTATATAACATACCCGAGGTAACCACCCAAACAATGCCTTTCCCCCAGCGATACTAAACAAAGAGTCCACTCGATTGGTACCCAGCCCTCATGATGTACATCACACGAGCCTCACTCTAATCGTACCATCCATGAGTGGACCAACGGTGTGCCCGGTGCCTGTGAAGACAGTGCATGATCGTACATACCTTTATGACCCCATATCGAGAGTGACCACGCCACTCCCGCCACTAGTAATGCGGGCTCCTTGCCAGTACCCACCAAGGTAATCAACAAAGCCCCGTCCCATAAGGGGTATCGTGGTTGTGCATGTAAGGTTGGAGTAACAGTCACAATTTAAACCAATCCATTTTCGAAAACCACATCACTCTCTTGTCCCGGCACACCACTTCTTTCTCAAGTGGTCACCCATCTCATCACATCTCCTTCAGGCATTAGTGGCACCCGACGGGGTTTTCGAAAAAGCCTCTGAAATCATTTCCCCTTATTTCCATCACCATGCATAAAGTCCCATCCCACTTGCGTAGCATCTACTAGCATCCTAACTACACCCACCCGCATAACCCCCATAAGGTGGTAGGGTCATGCATGATGCAACTGTCAATGGAGAAGTACCGGAAGCATCCCACCGAAAGGGGAACACCACATCACAAGATCCAATATGATGAAAGTAAAGTGCTATATGACATGCAATAAAAATGGTTTCTCATCATGGTCAAGGGGCTGCTTGCCTGGCTCAACAAAGTCTTTGAGGTCTTCAAAGTCTTCGGGTCCAACTTCATCAATAGCACAATCTATCATCGCGATAAAATAACGATAAAAATAAGCAACACACAAAAAGAGAGCACTCAACTACTTATTAAAAATGCTAATCTATTCTGATAAATACCCAATCTCATACCAAACTATTCACCTATGTTTTTGTTGTGAAAAAGATTTTAGAAATTAAATAACAGAGGTAAAAAGGTACCTAAATATAGGTTTTAAAATAAAACACAACTAAAAATAGTTTCAAACATTTTTACAAATGGCACTAGTAAATTCTATGAATTATTCTAAGATTTTAGGTGTAGAAAGTTTTGTCATAGGATTTTATTTGGGCTCTGTGGGTTTTTTTGCAAAATCCCACAGAAAAGAAAAAGAAAAAGAAAAGGAAAAGGCCACTAGGACCTGGGCTAGAGGCGGCCAAAGGTTGGGCCGGCCCAGCTGGCCAACCAGCCAGCCTCGCATGCGGCCAGGTTTAAACCTGAAGTGCGGGGCCCGGCCGTCAGCGACCGCGGGAGAGAGAGAGGGTGCGGAAGAGGGAAAGAGAGGCTGACAGGTGGGACCCAACTGTCGGGTTATTCTCCCACCTCGGGATAGGAAGGGGAGCTGCTCACCGGCGGCAGTACGGGGCATGGTGACGGCGAGCGATGGTGGGAATGGGCTCGGGGAAGAGTCGCCGGTCTCCTAGAGGTGGAACGGAGTGCGGAGGTGGCCGGAGTCGCCGCCGGCAAGCACCCATGGCGGAGGTGGCTTCGAGAAGTGGTCGTCGGGGCCGATTCAGACTGCAAAGAGGACGGGAAGGAGGGGGCTCGCGTCAGGAGGGCAAGGGAGGACCAAGGGGAGAGAAATGGGGGCCGGAGAGGCTTCTTACCCGGAGATTGACGGGAGATGGTCGAGGTGGCCCTCGCGTCGATCCCGAGCACAAAGATGTCGGCGGCTCTCAGGGGGGCTCAGGGAGGTTTCTGGGGAGAGAAGCGGGGGAGCAGAGGTGAGAGAGGGTCCCGGGAGGCCCTTTTATAGGCGGGGGTGAGTCCACCGGACGCTGGTGCGCCGGCGAACTCATGGCCGAGGCCAGAGGCCACGAGAGACGGAGGGCGAGCCAGGGGCATTCCTAGGGTTGGTCTAGGCCAGAGGGAAGAAACAGAGAGGGAGAGATACCCGCGCGTGTTAGCTCCTAGTTTGCCGAACCGGGTGGCGTCGGGCACGTGTGTGGGAGGGCGGAGGAGAGAGGAGAGAGGGGGGCAACCGCTTGGCGTGTCACGGATGCCGAGGGCGTCTCGGGGGACACGCGGGGGAGAGCCAAGGCTGTTGGGGTCGGGGATTTGGCGGCAGCTACAGTGCGGGAGCGCACTGTAGCATGCTCTAGAGCGTGCGTCTGGCAAGCATTGCCGTGGCCTGCGCACTCTAGGGTGCCCCTCTTTGTCCCCTAGCTGCTGGAGGGCCTGGAGATGCTCTTTGGATGCCGAGGAGCTAGGAAGAGCCAGGGAGAAAAGAAAAAGGGAAGGGAGAAGCTTCTGCCAAGTGGAACAGGGGTAGAAATGGGGGTTTTACCCCACTTCCCTTCAGAGACCTGGCCACGGAGAGTTACTGGAGGTGCAAGGCACTTACCAGAGGCTGTGGTAAAAAGTTGGGGCCAAGGGTAAAAGAGAAAGGGGTGAAAAAGCTGATTTTACAAAATCACCACAAGGTGTTTCATGGAGTATTGGGCAACAAGATCTTACCATCTTACTGAGATACTTACTATGGTCAAAGGCTAGGTAGAAACGAGAGGATTCACCAAGTTTGAGCTCAAGTGGGAAAAGTTCAGAATGGAAACTTGATAAACCCTAGAAATCAACAGAATTAGGCTTCTGTAGATCTAGTGATGCTAGGCTTTTACTCTTGATGCACAACTTAGTGTATCATCACCATTTGGTCGTTAGAGAATGCCATAAAGTTTGAGGCCAAGGGGGGGACACTTAACAATGCAATGTTGCTCAAATTTGATTCCGGACAGGAATTGTTTTGGGATGGTTTGATGAATGAAATCAACTTGGATTGAGATGAAACTTTGCAAGATCATTACCCATGATAGTTTTGACTTGCTAGACTTTTCCTGGAAATTACCGAGGATATTTCTTATAGAAATATTCCAAAAGTTTGATGTGAACAAAAAGTGTTTTGAGGGTTTTTGCCTATGATCTCATCATGCCCTTGTGTTGAAACTTATATATATGGGATATATATGTCCACCGAGTTTCTCTAAATTTTATCAAATATTTTTAAAGTATTTAAATAATTTTTTTCCTATGAAAAAACATTTTCTAGCCTTAACAAAAAGCCTTTACATAAAATATAAAGATAATCTTTAAATATAATATTTTGTGGTTTTGGGAAGTCGCATATATAGTAGGTTTGAAGTAAAGCCTTTGGAAAAGAAGAATATACCCAATTTGAGGATTTGTAGTGCAAACCACATTTCAGCGGGTTTTGGAAACTTAATTTAAATAAATCATTTTCGGTTGAACAAAATTTGATAAAAATAGTTTTGGGCACTATTCACATGGCATGATCATTAGGCCAGAGGTTTGGAACAAGGAAGATGAATATGAAGTGGAATAGAACCTAGTAGTGCCAAATAACACAATCATCAAGCAAGCAAACAACATAGCAAACAAGCACAAGCACTTTGAAAAAGTTTTAGTTGGCTCCAAACTTTATAAACGCAAACATAACAATGTGCTACAAACACAGGGTGTGACAGACCTTCCGCCCCTTACAAGAATCTCGTCCGCGAGATTCCTAGGCTAAGTGCTAAAAATATGCGGGACTCCGATCTATGATAATCTTCATGCTCCGAGGTTACTTCAGCTTCAGTGTGGTTGCTCCATTGAACCTTGAAGTACTTGATGGTGCGGCTTCGGGTGCAGTGCTCGGCTTCATCCAAGATGCGAACCGGCCTCTCACGATAAGTGAGATCTGGCTGAAGATCGATGTCTTGATGGTCGATGTCCTTGTAGAGGCCGGGGCGGTTGGGAACTTGCAGACACTTCCGGAGCTGTGATACGTGAAAGACGTTGTGCACATCTAACAGCTCGGAAGGTAACTCTAGATGATATGCAACTTCTGCTTGCCGGTCGGTGATCTTGAAGGGGCTGATGAATCTTGGTGAGAGCTTCCCTTTGACGTGGAAACACTTGTTCCCTTTGAGAGGCGTGACTCGAAGGTAAACATGGTCCCCAACACGGAAACTCATATCTCGACTGTGAGAGTCGGCATAGCTCTTCTGCCTAGTATTGGCAGTCTCAAGGCATTCTTGGACAAGTTGCACTTGCTCTTCGGCTTCACGGAGGATATCTAGCCCAAAAACTAATCATTCTCCGGTCTCTGACCAATTTAGGGGAGTATGACACTTGTGTCCATACAACACCTCAAGTGGTGCCATTTGAAGACTTGACTGATAGATGTTTTCTTAGGAGAACTCAGCGAATGGTAGGCAATCTTCCCACTTGGCTCCATATGCTAAACCACAATCTCGGAGCATGTCTTCAAGTATCTGATTTACTCGCTCTGTTTGCCCACCGGTCTGAGGGTGAAATGCAGTGCTGAAGGAGAGCTTGCTTCCCAACACTCCCTGGAACCTATTCCAGAATCTTGAGGTAAAGTGGGTTCCTCGGTCCGACACAGTCTCCTTAGGAATCCCGTGGAGGCTCACAATCCGGTTAATGTAGAGGTTGCCAACTGGTTCCCATTGTAGGTCGTCTTGACAGGAATGAAGTGGGCTACCTTGGTCAGGTGGTCGACAATGACCCAAATGGAATCATGTCCTTTGCTCGACCTCGGCAAACTGGTGATGAAATCCATCCCGAATTTATCCCACTTCCATTCAGGCACTCTGAGGGGCTGCAGTAGTCCAGCGGGCCGCTGATGCTCAACCTTGACCCTCTGGCATATGTCACACTTAGCCATGAACGCGCCTATCTCCCATTTCATGCCATGCCACCAGAATCTTGCCTTGAGGTCTTGATACATCCCGGTTCCTCCAGGATGGATGGAGTATGGAGTGTCATGAGCTTCTTGCAAGATCAGGTTCTTGAGATCTTCCTTGTTGGGTACGGAAATGTGAGTCCCAAACCATACAACTCCTTGTTCATGCACCGAGAATCCTAGGGACTTGCCTGCCTTGATCTTCCTCTTGATGCCTTCAATGCTCTCGTGTCCCTTATGGGCTTCCTTCATATCATCCATCAAGGTAGGCTTTGCTTCGAGGTTGGCGAGGAATCCTGGTGCAACTAGTTCCAATCCGAAGCTCTCAAGTTTTTTATACAGGGACGGTATCATAGCATTCAAGGAACAAGCCTTTCTGCTTAAGGCGTCTACTACCACGTTGGCTTTTCTGGGGTGGTATTAAACACTAAGGTCATAGTCCTTGATCAATTCCAACCATCTTTGCTGCCTCATGTTCAACTGCCTTTGAGTGAAGATATACTTCAGTGGTCTGTGAATATCTCACATCACTTCCCCGGAAGGTAGTGTTGCCATGTTTTCAAGGCATGAACAACGACTGCCAACTCGAGATCATGAGTTGCATAGTTCTCTTCATGAGGACGTAGCTGTCTGGATAGATATGCTACGACTCTGACTTCTTGCATCAGAACACCTCCAAGCCCGGTTCTTGATGCATGAAAATATATCACAAACTCCTTGTGAATATCGGGGGTGGCCAAAACAGGGGCGGTGGTCAATCTCTTCTTGAGCTCCTGGAAGCTTTCCTCGCACTTAGCAGTCCATTTGAACTGTTTGTCCTTCCTCCAAAGTTGGGTCATGGGTCAGGCAATGCTTGAGAACCCTTCCACGAACTTGCGGTAATATCCCGCAAGTCTGAGGAAGCTCCTGACTTCCTTTACGTTAGTTGGGGTTTGCCATTTAGTCACGGCTTCAATCTTGGCAGGATCCACTGATAATCCTTCTACAGTCAACACATGACCCAAGAATCCAACTTCATGCAGCCAGAATTCACACTTGCTAAACTTGGCATAAAGCTAGTGCTTTCGAAGCTTTTCTAGAACCAATCTCAAGTGTTCCTCATGCTCTTCTTTGGACTTGGAGAAGACGAGTATGTCATCGATGAAGACAACAACGAACTTGTCCATGTACTCCATGAAGACTTTATTCATGAGGTACATGAAGTAGGCAGGGGCATTGGTTAACCCGAATGACATGACCGTGTATTCATACAGGCCATACCGGGTTACAAACGTCGTCTTGGGAATGTCTTGGGGTCTGATCTTTAGCTGGTAGTACCGGGACCTGAGGTCGATCTTGGAGAACACCTTAGCTCCGTTCAACTGATCAAACAGGTCTTCAATCATGGGGAGTGGGTACTTGTTCTTTATCGTGACCTCATTGAGGGAACGGTAATCGATACAAAGTCTGATAGTCCCGTCCCTTTTTGACACAAATAGGACAGGCAATCTCCAAGGAGAGGCACTTGGGAGAATAAATCCTTTTCTAGATGGGCCTTCTTATAGATGGGCCTTGATCCGGGCATAAGCTCAATGATGAACTCAATGTCGCGGTCAGGAGGCATTTTGGGCAGCTCATCAAGGAACACATCCGGGTATTCACATACTACTGGCACTTGATCCAACTCAACTCCCGACAAACAGTTAGCCTGTGGGGCTTGAGTGGAGGTAGGGTTGGGAACATGCTTGACTTCCACTCCCTGGCTATTGTCATGGTGCCAATCCTCTTGGCATAGTCTAACAAGCCTTGGTGCTTGGTTAACCAGTCCATGCCTAGGATCACATCCAAAGCTTCTAACTTCAGGATGATGAGGTCTGCTAGGAAATCTACCCCGTTGATGTTAATCTCAACTCCCTTACAACATATCCCAAACTGAAAAACTCATCCCAGGGTTTGTACCAACATTCGACTACCTAGGGTTGTAGGCTTCATGCCAATCTCTACGGCAAACCTTTGGGTGACAAAATAATGTGAAGCTCCACAATAAAACAATACTGTTGCTGGGGTTGAGTTGACGAGGAACGTACCCAGTATGACGTCCGGCTCTTCCTAGGCTTCCTCTGCGGTGACGTGATTCACATGACCCTTGCCATTGTTGGGCTGGTTGCGGGGAGCTGCTTGGTGGGGCTCCACGGGCTTGACCTTGAGCTGTCGCATTGGGGTGCGGTGCATCTGGCTTCGTGTTGGGACACAGCCTAGAGATGTGTCCTGGCTGACCACATCCAAAGCGAGCGACTTTTCCAGGGTTGTTGTTGAAGTTTATGCCACCGTTGTTTTTGTAACCTAGCCTGGGATTTGCATACTGGTGAGGCGGGTAGCTCGGACGAGGTGCAGGAGCTCTAGCCTGCTGCGGCTGATAGGTTGGCTTGGCTGGGGCTGGCTACCAAGGGCGAGGCTTCTGGTTGCTTGAGCTTCCCTTGCTGATCATCTTGCGCTTGCGAGTGTCGTCTATGGCACGACGCTTGTCTTCGAGCATGAGGGCCTTGTTCACCAAGTCAAAGAAAGTGCGACAGTCATAGATGATGAGTTGATACTGTAGGACCTGTTGAAGTCCTTCCATGAAGTATTCCTTCTTGGCAGCCTCTGTGCTGACATCTTTAGGTGCATACCTTGACAGCAGGTTGAACTTCTGCAGGTATTCCTTGACAGAGCCACTTCCTTGCTTTAGGGCTCAAAATTCCCTCTTCTTGACAGCCATGATCCCAGAAGGAATGTGGGCACTGTGGAATCCTTCCTTGAAGTCATTCCACGTGATCACACGTTCTCCTTGCATGACGTTGAATCCATCCCATCAAGCTCGAGCAGTACCTCCGAGGTAGTGAGAGGCATAAAGCACCTTCTCACGATCCTCATTGCAGATAACCAATGCAAGGAGGTCCTCAATGGTGCAGATCTAGTCATCAACATCCAATGGTTCAGTAGTCTCGGTGATGGTTGGGGGCAAGTTCCTCATGAACGCAGACAACATGGAGTGGCCATTCTCATTCCTGCCTTGCTGTTGGTTGTTCACGAGGGCCTGAGCCATCTGCTGGATAGCAGCATTGTTGGCTTGGCGCTCCTCCCGGAGAGCTTGGAGAAACTGAGCTATGGTCATGTTCTCCGGTGGAGGTGGTGGCGGGGGAATGTCACCTTGTGGCTGCTCTTGGTGTCCTCCAGCGTGAGCAGCCCCACCAGCTCCCTGTTGCTGGCTCAAGTTGCCGGCTTCAGGGTTGGTGAAGGAGCTATTGCAGGTAGTAGTCACCATCCTGTTTGGAGCAGCCAAGTCTAACAACGGGTATTGACAAGAGGATAAGCAATACGGAAAAGCGCGCCTAAGGGGGTCAGTCAAGTGCAAGTGTGTTAAAACAACGGTCGAAAGACCAACATACATTAAGATAGACGATGGAGTCGCTTACATGTTGCCTAAGGCAAAAGCGCGACTTGCAGTGGAACACAAACAACAAAACAAACAACAAGCACACATGGTTTCATATGAACCATTTCACAGACTCGACTTCGCATGAGGGATATATGACTGATCCTACCATCGGGGTTCTCGGCCTCAGGTGGTGGAGTGATCGGTCTCGTAGTCACGCTTCTCTGGGTCTTCCTCCTGTTCATCATCTGAATGGGCATCGTTCCCGGTCAAAGGGGTCAGGGAACGAGGAGGTCCATCCCGTCAACGCTTTGCAGGCGGGTCGGCGAAGAGCTCATGGTACTCCTTCGCACTCATGCGACGACTACGTGTAGGTGCATCGCTAGCTGGGGGTGCTCCTCCTCGATAGGCGATAGCTGGTCATCCCTCGGGGGCTCCATCCTTCTTGATCTTGTCTGACTTTGTCTTGGCTTGTCGAAGTAGCTCTCGGGTGTGGTGAAGTTCCTCGCGAAGCTTCACGGACTCCTTCATCAGGTTATGAACTAGGCTATCGGCGGAGAGGCTGAAGTAGGTCTAGAACCTGAGTGGTGTTCCGTGCTCCTTGGTTGGAATCAACGTCCAACTCTCGTCGAGATCATCCTTCCTGAAGGGAAGGTAGCGAGTAGCCGGCTCATTAGCCATCTCTAGAATGATGTCTCGAAGGTGCAAGAGTGCCTTGCATGCAGCTGTCTCGACGACAAACATCATGGTCTCCATCTGTGGTCCCTTAAAGGACCAACTGGTCGGGGAGTCGTTTGCCTTCACGACCACATCCACGTGGTACTCATTCGTGACAGCATCGACCCAGTGCTCGTGGTGGAGGAAAATGGGTGGTTGGCAAAAGTAGCACTTCTCCAGGTTATCCCCAAGGAGTAAGGGAAAGCCGGATGTCAGGAAGGCTTCGGGTATGACAGACATCTACAAAGGTTTGAAAGGAGGAGAGTCAGCAAAGTGTTGTGTGAATAATAGGAGAGGTAAATAGTCGAGAATTTCCTAAGTTCCAATGCTAGGTGCAGTTTTCAAAATGACTTTTATCATTTCTAACATCCATGCTAACTAAGGGCTTCCTATAGTCGAGATGGCTCTGATACCAGCTCTGTGGGGACCCCGACTCATAAGTCATGATCACCGAATGCATGTGTACAGTGCTCCTAGAGATCAATGCTCAGTAAACACACAGAAGCTGAATAACAAGAGTCTTACATACACACTTAACGTCTTACACAAATAATGACCACGAAGGTCTTAGTCTTACATAGGTAGGGCCACATGGCCAAACACTTAAAATAGAACAAGCAGCTGAATCTTGGTCGAAAGCGTGAACCCATGCAATCTGCCTTAACCTATAGGCATTCCGACTGGGAAGCGTCCTAGTTCGCATGTTCGTCTCCAACAAACTCTTCAACATACTCCTGTTCTTCCATGCCTAGCCAATTAAATAACCAGTGGCAAGCCAATGAGTACTTTGGATGTACTCGCAAGCAACCCAAGTTGTGGAACAAGGTAACACTGATGCATGATATAGCACTAAGTAGGTAAATTTGCGGAAAGCTAATTTTACATGAAATAACATGATCAAGTAACTAGTGAGCATGCATCAACAACTAGCAGGTATCCATTTGAAAAAATTACCAATATCATCATAAGCTAGGGGTTGAACACGTCATGTTCATTCATCATACTAAGTCATGGACTTAGATCACTTTCCATGCTAGTCATCGGACTTAGCTCAAGTACCATCTTTGTCTCCAACACACCCACACACATCAATTTGTGAAAACACTTGGACATAGCACAAGAGCGGTCATCCAACTATCCTTGATCGTCGACACAACTATTCGAATAGTTTTACACTCTGTAAAGATTTGCACACTTTACCCACAAGACTCGGGGAACTTCCGTGTCGTCCACGACTCGCGGTATATAACATACCTGAGGTAAGCACCCAAACGATGCCTTTCTCCCAATGATACTAAACAAACAGTCCACTCGATTGGTACCCAACCCTCATGATGTACATCACACGAGCCTCGCTATAATCGTACCATCCATGATGGGACCAACGGTGTGCCCGGTGCCTGTGAAGACAGCGCTTGATCATACATACCGGTACGACCTCGTATCGAGAGTGACCACGCCACTCCCGCCACTAGTAATACAGGCTCCTTGCAAGTACCCACCAAGGTAATCAACAAAGCCCCGTCCCATAAGGGGTATCATGGTTGCGGATGTAAGATTGGAGTAACGGCCGCAACTTACACCAATCCGTTTTCGAAAACCACATCACTCTCTTGTCCCTGCACACCACTTATTTCTCAAGTGTCACCCATGTCATCACATCTCCCTCGGGCATTAGTGGCACCCGACGGGTTTTTCGAAAAAGTCTTTGAAATCATTTCCCCTTATTTCCGTCACCATGCATAAAGTCCCATCCCACTTGCGTAGCATCTACTAGCATCCTAACTACACCCACCCGCATAACCCCATAAGATGGTAGGGTCATGCACGATGCAAGTGTCAATGGAGAAGTACCGGAAGCATCCCACCGAAAGGGGAACACCACATCACGAGATCCAATATGATCAAAGTAAAGTGCTATATGACATGCAATAAAAATGGTTTCTCATCATGGTTAAGGGGTTGCTTGCCTGACTCAACAAAGTCTCCGGGGTCTTCAAAGTCTTCGGATCCAACTTCTTCGTCAACAACACAATATATCGCTGCGATAAAATAACGATAAAAATAAGCAACAGACAAAAATAGAGCACTCAACTACTTATTAAAAATGCTAATCTATTCTGATAATATCCAAACTCATACCAAAATATTCTCCTAGGGTTTTGTTGTGAAAAAGATTTTAGAAATTAAATAACAGAAGCAAAAAGGTGCCTAAATATAGGTTTTAAAATAAAACAGTACTAAAAATAGTTTCAAACATTTTTACAAATGGCACTAGTAAATTCTATGAATTATTCTATGATTTTTGGTGCAGAAAGTTTTGTCATAGGATTTTATTTGGGCTTTGTGGGATTTTGGAAAAATCCCACAGAAAAAAAGAAAAAGAAAAGGAAAAGGCCACTAGGACCTGGGACCAGCCAGCCAGCCTCGCCCTTGGCCAGGTTTAAACCTAACGTGCGGGGCCAGGCCGTCAGCGACTGCAGGACAGAGAGAGAGGGTGCGGGAGAGGGAAAGAGAGGCCGACAGGTGGGCCCCACCTATCGGGTTCTTCTCCCACCTCGAGACAGGGGGAGCTGCTCACCGGCGGCAGTAGGGGGCACGGCAACGGCGGGTGATGGTGGGAATGGGCTCGGGGAAGAGTCTTCGGTCTCTAGGAGGTGGAATGGAGGCCGAAGGTGGCCGGAGTCGCCGGTGGCGAGCACCCACCGCGGAGGTGGCTTCGGAAGGTGGTCATCGAGGACGATTCAGATTGCAAAGAGGAACGAAAGGAGGGGGTATCACATCCGGTTGGCAAGGGAGGAACAACGAGAAAGAAATGGGGTCGGAGAGGCTTCGTACCCGGAGATCGACGGGGAGATGGCTGCGGTGGCCCTCGGGTCGATCCCGAGCACAAAGACATCGAGGGCTCTCAGGGGTCTCAGGGAGGTTTCTAGGGAGATAAGAGGGGGAGCAGAGGGGAGAGAGGGGCCCGGGAGGCCCTTTTATAGGCGGGGGCGAGTCCACAGACTGCTAGTGCGCCGGCGAGCTCATGGCCGAGGCCAGAGGCCACGAGAGAGAGAGAGGGCAAGCTAGTGGCATTCCTGGGGTCGGTCTAGGCCAGATGGAAGAAAGAGAGAGAGAGATGCCCGTGCGTGTGAGCTCCCCGGTTGTCCGAACCGTGCGGCACTGGGCACGCGTGTGGGAGGGCGGAGGAGAGAGGAGAGAGAGGAGGCCGACCGCTTCCCGTGTCACGGACGCCGAGGGCATCTCGGGGGACACGTGGGGGAGGCCCAAGGCTGTCGGGGCTAGCCATTGGGTGGCGGCTACAGTGCAGGAGTGCACTATAGCATGCTCTAGAGCGTCCATATGGCCG
Source organism: Hordeum marinum (assembly GCA_022496015.1). Taxonomy (NCBI): domain Eukaryota; kingdom Viridiplantae; phylum Streptophyta; class Magnoliopsida; order Poales; family Poaceae; genus Hordeum; species Hordeum marinum. The sequence continues at coordinate 271,821,397 of CM039678.1, forward strand.
GCATTGCCGTGGGCTGTATGCTCTGGGGTGCCCCTCTTTGTCCACTAACTTCTGGAGGGCCTGGAGATGCTCTTTGGATGCTGAGGAGCTAGGGAGAGCTAGGGAGAAAAAAAAGGGGAGGGAGAAGCTTGTGCCAAGGTGGAACAGGGGTAGAAATTGGGTTTTTACCCCACTTCCCTATAGAGACCTGGCCAGGGAAATTACTGGAGATTCAAGGCACTTACCAGAGGCTGTGGTAAAAAGTTGGGGCCAACGGTAAAAGAGAAAGGCGTGAAAAAACTGATTTTACAAAATCAGCAAAAGGTGTTTGATGGATTTTTGGGAAATTATATGTTACCATCTTGACGAGATACTTACCAGGGTCAAAGGCTAGGTAGAAATGAGAGGATTCACAAAGTTTGAGCTCAAGTGGGAAAAGTTGACAATGGAAACTTGATAAACCCTGGAAATCAACGGAATTAGGATTCTATAGATCTAGTGATGCTAGGATTTTACCCTTGATACCCCACTTAGTGTATCATCACCATTTGGTCATTAGAGCATGCCCACAATATTTGAGGGCAAGGGGGGACACTTCACAATGCAAAGTTGCTCAAATTTGATTCTGGACAAGAATGGTTTTGGGATGGTTTGATGAACCAAATCAACATGGATTGAGATAAAACTTTGCAAGATCATCACCCATGATAGTGTTGACTTGCTGGAATTTTCTTGGAATTTATTAAGGATATTTATGATAGAAATATTCCAAAAGTTTGATCTGAATAGAAAGGGTTTTGAGGGGTTTTGCCTATGATCTGATCATGCCCTTGTGTTGAAACTTATATATATATATATATATATATATATATATATATATATATATATATGGGAAATATATGTCCACTGAGTGTCTCTAAATTTTGTCAAATATTTTTAAAGTATTTAAATAATTTTCCCTATGAAAAAACATTTTTGGCCTTAAGAAAAAGCCTTTACATAAAATATAAAGATAATCCTTAAAAATAATATTTTGTGGTTTTGGGAAGTCCCATATATATTAGGTTTGAAGTGAAGCCTTTGGAAAAGAAGAATCCACCCAATTTGAGGATTTGTAGTGCAAACCTCATTTCAGGGGGTTTTGCAAACTTAATTTAAATAATGCCAAATAATTTCAGGGGGTTTGGAACAAGGAAGATGAATATGAAGTGGAATAGAACCTAGTAATGCCAAATATCACGATCATCAAGCAAGCAAACATCATAGCAAATAAGCACAAGCAATTTGAAAAAGTTTTCGTTGGCTCCAAATTTTATAAACCCAAACATAAGAATGTGCTACAAACACAGGGTGTGACACACACCTACAACATAAAGCTTATCGAGTGGCTTGGTTAGGACAAGTGGCACAAAATTCAAGAAAAATGAAATCCAAGATAAGTTAAATGTTGAAATAAATCCAATGGACTCAAAATGCAAAGCAAGTGATCACATATATAGAGGAGGACAATAGAGAATCACACACGGTGGGATAATGGGGCTTGTGCAACTATAGGGATCAACAATACAAAATTGCCTAATGAAGACTAAGCTCACGATGCACAAACACAAGGAGAGACGCTAGCTCGATTGCACGTTTGGGCATGATTCACCACTTGGCACCAATCCTATCTTATGCAAGCAAAACATTTCCTATTCCAAGTATCTTCATGGACAAGTATCTCTTTTCATGCTCAACTCTTTGCTTGTAAGCTTATGATCTTTCCTTCTTGCTTAGAACCTTTTTTCTCTTCCTTTCCACTATTCTTATTGAGCCTCAACCAAATATACGAGACAAGTCACAAGATATGCACGGGAGCAAGCAATTGCACTATATGAAATTTCCAATGATGCGACAATATGATATCATATTACTATGGTGCACAAGTTCTCGCGAAGCCCGGCAATACTCGGATAGCTAGTCTCAATAGGTATGAAGGTAATCGCAAAGATGGTGGGGCTATCAAGATGTAATGGAAAGGAAGGAAAAGTGTATGATAGAATGTATACCTTCGTTACACTTAACCTTTCACGACGACGGGGTAAACCGGCCTTCCTTCCGGTTGAAGATGGTCTCAAAGGATGGATGGTCATCGCCGATGTCGAACATCGGTGGTCGATGTAGATGATGGACCGATACAAGTCACTGGTGGTTGATGAAAAATTAATTGTCCCTAAGTAGACAAAACACCTTAGGAGACTCAAATCACAACTCAAGCAACCCCAAATGCAAATGGAACCAAAATTGGATAGGTTGTGGAAGTCTATGGTGGTATTGCGGATGATATGGTGGAGGGCCTAGGCAAACTTGCCAAAATTTGAAAAATATAATTCTGTGAAATTATGATGGTACTAATTTTTTTGGATGGTGGATCTCAATAGCTACAAAAACTTGCTAACGAACGCCTAAATCGGAGTTCAGATGAATTAGTTATGGCTGAAACGGTGAAACCAGAAAACTAAAACCTACACGGGCTGTAATCCGGGGAGTGAGGCCACAAATCAGGGACACAGTGTCCACACTCGCCCAATTTTTATGCTCCAGGGCCTGGATGTCCGGCTAGAGGGCCCAGATGTGTGGCAGGGGCCTGGATGTCTAGCCTAACGATTCCAGATCGAGATATGGGGATGGGGAAGTCTGTTTGGAGCGGAAATTGGTTATTCCAAAGCGAAAATTTGATGGGGGAAAAGGTGGAATTACTGCTAGGGAATGCAAAGGGAGGTAGATCAACTTGCCAAACACCAAATCCACAGATCAAAATCAACAAAAACTCACAATAACAACAAATCATGAGAAAAAAATTGGGCTATTTTTGTGAGGAATTTTTGAAATTGGGACAAAATCAAAAAAAATAGGCTAGAAAATGAAGGGCAGGAACAATTCGCGAGAAACGTGGCTCTAGATACCAATATGATACGGGGCAAGCCCGTGTGTGTCAATATTTCACGAATTGTAGGGGGAAACCTCAAGAACACGAAGAACACGGGGATGAACAGGGAGAAATCACAAGAGGAAACACTCAAGAACTAGTCCAATCACACATACACTAGACTCACCACACACAAGATCCATAAAGGTACATGAACAACAATGGGTATAGGATACATTCTAGAGTTCAAATCAAATACCATGGGGAGATGGGGCCTTGATATCCGGAGGATCTTCCTTCGTGAGGGGCGTTGACATCTGTTGGGGAACATCGCATGAGAAACAAAAAATTCCTACGTTCACGCAAGACCTATCCATGGTGATGAGCAGCTACGAGAGGGAGAGTGGATCTACATACCCTTGTAGATCGCTAAGCGGGAAGCGTTAAGAAACTTGGTTGGTGTAGTCGAACATCTTCGCGATCCAAATCGCCGAGCGTCCCGCGATCCAATCACGATCCGTACTACGATCCAATCACGATCCGTCCTGCGAACTTGATCACGATCCGTCCCGCGAACTTGATCACGACCGTTCCGATCTAGCGCCGAACGGACGACACCTCCACGTTCAGCACACGTATGGCTTGATGACGATCTCCACTGTCTTGATCTAGCAAAAGGGAGCGGAGAGGAAGAAGAGTTCTCCGACATCGTGACGGCGCTCCGGCGATGGTGGTGGAGCTATTCCGGCAGGGCTTCACCTAAGCACTACAGAAATCCGATCTAGAGGAGAAACTATGCATTGGAGGAACGGGCAGCACGTGGCTAAAAATTCTATGCAAAAACCCTAAAACCACTAGTATATATAGGAGGAAGAGAGGAGGAGGCTTGGCCAGCCTCCAAGGAGGAGGCCGAACCAGGTGGGAGAGGTGGAATCCACCTCCAATCCTAGTAGGACTAGGATTCATCCTATTTTTGCCTTTTTCCACTTTTTCTCTTTGGGCTTTCTTTCCCTAGCAGCATGGCCTTTCTGTGGGACTTCCACCAGCCCAGAAGAGGATGGTAATTATTTTCCCATAGCCTATGAAGCATCTTGGGTCAAAATAACCCTCTCGGTGGTCTCCCGGTACACTACCGGCACTCTCGGTACATTACCGATTAGCCCGAAACTTTTCGGACAACCAAAACAAGACATCCTATATATCAATCTTTACCTCCGGAGCTCCTCGTGACATCCAGGATCTCATTCGGGACTCCGAACAACCTTCGGTCACCACCATACATAACTCTATACTACCAAAACGTCACTGAACCGTAAGTGTGCAGACCCTGCAGGTTCGAGAATTATGTAGACATGACCGAGACACCTCTACGGTCAATAACCAATAGCGGGACCAGGCTGCCCATATTGGTCCCTACATACTCTACGAAGATCTTTATCGGTCGAACCTCTATGTCAAGGATTCAGTTAATCCCGTATGATGTTCCCTTTGTTCTTCGGTATGTTACTTGCCCGAGATTCGATCGTCGATATCTCCATACCTAGTTCAACCTTGTTACCGTAAAGTCTCTTTACCCGTTCCGTAATACAAGATCCCGTGACTATCACTTAGTCACATTGCTTGAAAGGCTTACTGTGATGTTGTATTACCGAGTGGACCCTGAGATACCTCTCCGTCACACGGAGTAACAAATCCCAGGTTTGATCCATGCGAACTCAACAGACGCCCTCGGAGATACCTGTAGAGCACCTTTATAGTCACCCAGTTACGTTGTGATGTTTGATACACACAAGGCACTCCTCCGATGTCCGCGAGTTGCATGATCTCATGGTCATAGGAACATATACTTGACATGCAGAAAACAGTAGCAATAAACTGACACGATCATATGCTACATTTGTAGTTTGGGTCTTGTCCATCACATCATTCTCCTGATGATGTGATCCCGTTATCAAATGAAATCACATGTCAATGGCCAGGAAACCTTGACCATCTTTGATCAACGAGCTAGTTCACTAGAGTCATACTAGGGACAAAGTGTTGTCTATTTACCCACACATGTAATGTGTTTCCAATCAATACATTTATAGCATGGATAATAAACGATTATCATGAACAAGGAAATATAATAATAAACAATTTATTTATTTCCTCTAGGGTATATTTCCAACAGTCTCCCACTTGCACTAGAGGCAATAATCTGGATCACATCACTATGCGATTTACATTGTAATGAATCAAACACCCATGCAGTTCTGGTGTTGATCATGTTTAGCCCTTGGAAGAGGTTTAGTCAATGGGTCTGCGACATTCAGATCTGTGTGCACTTTGCAAATATTTATGTCCTTTTCCTCGATGTAATCGCGGATGGAGTTGAAACGTTGCTTTATGTGTCTAGTACTCTTGTGAAACCTTGGTTCCTTGGCCAGAGCAATGGCACCAGTGTTGTCACAGAACAGGTTCATTGGATTTAGTGCACTGGGCACTACTCCAAGATCTGTCATGAACTGCTTCATCCAGACACCTTCCTTCGCTGCCTCCGAGGCTGCGATGTACTCCGCTTCGCATGTAGAATCGGCTACCACGCTTTGCTTGGAACTGCACCAGCTTACCGCTCCCCCGTTGAGAATAAATATGTATCCGGTTTGTGACTTAGAGTCATCCGGATCAGTGTCAAAGCTTGCATTGACGTAACCCTTTACGACGAGATCTTCATCACCTCCATAAACTAGAAACATTTCCTTAGTCCTTTTTAGGTACTTAAGGATATTCTTGACCGCTGCCAAGTGTTCCATTCCAGGATCACATTGAAACCTTCCGGCCATACTTATGGCAAGGCTGACATCGGGTCTTGTGCATAGCATTGCATACATGATAGAGCCTATGGCTGAAGGATAGGGGATGACACTCATCTTTTCTCTATCTTCTGCAGTCACTGGGCATTGAGTCCTACTCAACTTCACACCTGGTAACACAGGCAAGAACCCCTTCTTGGATTGATCCATTTTGAACTTCCTCAAAACTTTATCAAGGTATGTGCTCTGCGAAAGTGCTATTAAGCATCTCGATCTATCTCTATAGATCTAAATGCCTAATATGAAAGCAGCTTCTCCTGGGTCCTTCATTGAAAAACTCTTTTTCAAATACTCCTTCACGCTTTCCAGCATTTCTATATTGTTTCCAATCAGCAATATGTCATCCACATATAATATTAGAAATGCTATAGAGCTCCCACTCACTTTCTGGCAAATACAAGCTTCTCCATAAACATGTATAAACTCAAACGCTTTGATCACCTCATCAAAACGCTTATTCCAACTCTAAGATGCTTGCACCAGCCCATAAATGGATCGCTGGAGCTTGCAAACTTTGTCAGCATTCTCTGGATCGACAAAACCTTCTGGTTGTATCATATACAACACTTCCTCAAGGAAACCATTGAGGAACGCTGTTTTGACATCCATCTGCCAAATTTCATAGTCAAAATAAGCAGCTATTGCCAACATGATTCTGACAGACTTAAGCATCTCTATGGTTGAGAAGGTCTCATCGTAGTCAACTCCTTGAACTTGTGAAAAACCCTTTGCCACAAGTCGAGCTTTATAGACGGCGACATTACCGTCTGCGTCTGTGTTCTTCTTAAAGATCCATTTGTTCTGAATGGCCTTTTGCCCTTCAGGTAATACTTCCAAAGTCCATACTTTGTTTTCATACATGGATCCCATCTCGGATTTCATGGCCTCTAACCATTTCTTGGAATCCAGGCCCATCACTGCTCCTCCATAGCTCGTAGGTTCATTGTTGTCGAACAACATGACCTCCAAGACAGGGTTGCCTTACCACTCAGGAGTAGTACGCGGCTTGTCGACCTACGAGGTTTAATAGTAGCTTGATCCGAAGCCTCATGATCATCATCATTAACCTCCTCTTCTTCCTTCGTAGGTTCATAGAAACATCTTTCTACGCTATGCTACTTTCTGGTTGAAGTAAAGGTTCAATAACCTCATCAAGCTCTATTTTCCTCCCACTCAATTCTTTCGAGAGAAACTCTTTCTCAATAAATGTTCCGTTCTTAGCGACAAACACTTTGCCTTTGGATCTGCGATAGAAGGTACACCCGACAGTCTCTTTCGGGTATCCTATGAAGACGCATTTCTCCGCTTTGGGTTCCAGCTTTTCAGGCTCAAGCTTTTTGACATAAGCATCACATCCCCAAACTTTAAGAAACAACAACTTTGGCCTCGCCAAACCACAATTCATATGGCGTCATCTCAAGGGATTTTGGTGGTGCCCTATTTAAAGTGAATGCTGTTGTCTCTAATGCATAACCCCAAAACGATAGTGGCAAATCAGCAAGAGACATCATAGAACGCACCATATCTAATAAGGTTCGATTACGACGATCGGACACACCATTACGCTGTGGTGTTCCGGGCGGTGTCAACTGTGAAACAATTCCACACTGTGTTAAGTGACTGCCAAACTCATAACTCAGATATTCACCACCTCGATCAGATTGCAGAAATTTAATCTTCCTTTTACGATGATTCTCAACTTCACTCTGAAATTGCTTGAACTTTTCAAACGTTTCAGACTTGTGTTTCATTAAGTAAATATACACATATCTACTTAAGTCATCAGTGAAGGTGAGAAAATAACGATATCCACCATGCGCTGTAACATTCATTGGACCGCACACATTAGTATGTATGATTTCCAATAAGTCACTCGCCCGTTCCATTGTTCCAGAGAATGGCATTTTAGTCATCTTGCCCATGAGGCATGGCACACATGTGTCAAGTGATTCAAAATCAAGTGACTCCAAAATTCCATCAGCATGAAGGTTCCTCATGCATTTTACACCAATATGACCTAAACGGTAGTGCCACAAGAAAGTGGTACTATCATTATCAACTCTACATCTTCTGGCATCAATGTTATGAACATGTGTGTCATCACTATCAAGATTCAATATGAATAAACCCCTCACATTGGGTGCATGAACAAAAAAGATATTACTCATATAAATAGAACAACCTTTATTCTCTGATTTAAATGAGTAACCGTCTTGCAATAAACAAGATCCAGATATAATGTTCATGCTTAACGCAGGCACTAAATAACAATTATTCAGGTTCATCACTAATCCCGATGGTAATCGAAGAGAGAGCGTGCCAACGGCGATCACATCAACCTTGGAACCATTTCCCATGTGCATCGTCACTTCATCCTTTGCCGGCCTTCATCTATTCCGTAGTTCCTATTTTGAGTTGCAAATGTGAGCAACCGAACCAGTATCAAATATCCAGGCACTACTACGAGAGCTAGTAAGGTACACATCAATAACATGTATATCATATATACCTTGTTTGTCGTTGGCTGCCTTCTTGTCAGCCACGTACTTGGGGCAGTTCTGCTTCCAGTGACCAGTTCCCTTGTAATGAAAGCACTCAGTTTCTGGCTTGGGTCCTTGCTTGGGCTTCTTTATAGGAGTAGCAACTTCTTTGCCATCCTTCTTGGTTTTACCCTTCTTGCCCTTGCCCTTGACCTTGCCATTTTTCTTGAAACTAGTGGTTTTATTGACCATCAACACTTGACGTTCCTTCTGGATTTCAGACTCCACGACTTTTAGCATCGCAAACAGCTCGGCGACTGACTTGTTCACCCCGTGCATGTTATAGTTCATCACAAAGCTCTTGTAACTAGGTGGCAGTGATTGAAGAACTTTTTCAGTAATTGCCTCTGGCGGAAGGGCAATTCCCAACTCTGCTAGACGAGTCGAATACCCACACATTCTGAGTATATGTTCACTGATAGACCCGTTCTCCTCCATCTTACAAGCAAAGAACTTATCGGAGGTCTCATACCTCTCGATCCAGGCATTCTTCTGAAAGATAAACTTCAACTCCTAGAACAACTCATATGCTCCATGACGTTCAAAACGTCTTTAAAGTCCCGGTTCTAAGCCATACAATACTGCACACTAAACTATTGAGTAATCTCCAGTACGTGCCTCCCAAGCATTCTTAATGTCTTCGGCGGTCATGTCTTCTGGTTGCTCACCAAGCGGTGCATCAAGGACATATGATTTCTAGGAATCCGTGACGATAATCCTCAGATGACGGGCCTAGTGAACAAAGTTACTTCCATCATCTTTCAACTTAGCTTTCTCTAGGAACGCATTAAAATTTAGGGGTGCTACTACGCGAGCCATTGATCTACAACATAAATATGCAAATTTTACTTAGACTATTGTTCAATATAATGAGTTTAGTTAATCAAATTACTAAAGCTCCCACTCAAATTGACATCCCTTAGGTCATCTGAGTGTCACATGATCCAAATTCACCAACTCAAGTCCGATCATCATGTGAGTTGAGGTGGCTTCAATGGTGAATATTATTAGGTCGATCATGTCTACTATATGACTCATGCTCGACCTTTCGGTCTCTTGTGTTCTGAGGCCATGTCTGTACATGCTAGGCTCGTCAAGTTTAACACGAGTGTTCTGCACGTGCAACACTGGCTTGCACCCATTGTATGTGAACTTAGAGTCTATCACACCCGATCATCACATGGTGTCTCAACACGACGAACTTTCGCAACGGTGCACACTCGGGGAGAACACAATTTATCTTGAAATTAAGTGAGGGACCACCTTATAATGCTACCATCGTCCTAAGCAAAACAAGGTGCATAAAAGGATTAACATCACATGCAAATCATAAGTGACATGATATGGCCATGAACTTGTGCTTTTGATCTCCATCTAGAAAGCACCGGCATGATCTCCATCGTCACCGGCAAGACACCATGATCTCCATCATCTTGATCTCCATCAATGTGTCGCCATCGGGGTTGTCGCGCCCAACATGCTTCTACTACTATTGCTACCGTTTAGCGATAAAGTAAAGCATTTCATAGCACTTAATGATTGACACGCAGGTCATACAACAATTAGAGACAACCCTATGGCTCCTGTCGGTTTCCGTACTCAACGACATGCGAGTCGTGATAATATAGACATCACATGATCATCTCATACATCACATATATCACATCATGTAATTGGCCATATCACATCACAACATACCCTGCACAAACAAGTTAGACGTCCTCTATTGTTGTTGCATGTTTTACGTGGCTGCTACGGGTATCTAGCAAGAACAATTCTCATCTATGCAAAAACCACAACGGTGATACACTAGTTGCTTTTCAACCTTCTCAAGGACCGCCTTTGTCTAATCCGATCCAACTAAAGTGAGAGAAACTGGCACACGCAAGCCATCTATGCAACAAGTTGCAGTTGAGGGAACCGGTCTCTCGTAAGCATACGAGTAATGTTGGTCCGGGCCGCTTCATCTCACAATACCGCTGAACCAAAACACGACCAAGGGAGGAAGCAATCTAAGAATCAACGCCCACAAACTCTTTATGTTCTACTGAGATCTCATCTACACATATACCTAGCTCATGATGCCACTATTGGGGAACGTCGCATGGGAAACAAAAAATTTCCTACGTTCATGCAAGACCTATCCATGGTGATGAGCATCTACGAGAGGGAGAGTGGATCTTCATACCCTTGTAGATTGCTAAGCGGGAAGCGTTAAGAAACGCGGTTGGTGTAGTCGAACATCTTCGCGATCCAAATCGCCGAGGGTCCTATGATCCAATCACGATCCGTCCCGCGATCCAATCACGATCCGTCCCACGAACTTGATCATGATCCGTCCCTCGAACTTTATCACGGTCCTTCCGATCTAGCGTCGAGCGGACGGCACCTCCGCATTCAGCACATGTACTGCTTGATGACGATCTTTGCTGTCTTGATCCAGCAAGAGGGAGCGGAGAGTAATAAGTGTTCTCCGACAGCATGACGGCGCTCCGGCGATGGTGGTGGAGCTATTCCGGCAGGGCTTCGCCTAAGCACTGTAGAAATCCGATCTAGAGGAGAAACTATGCACTGGAGGAACGGGCAACACGTAGCTATAAATTATGTGCGAAAACCCTAAGACAACCAGTATATATAGGAGGAAGGGAGGAGGAGTCTTGGCCCAAGGGCCAAGCCTCCAAGGAGTCGGCCGAACCAGGTGGGAGAGGTGGAATCCACCTCCAATCCTAGTAGGACTAGGATTCATCCTATTTTTTCCTTTTTCCACCTTTTCTCTTTGGGATTTTCCCCCTAGCCACATGGGATTTGTGTGGGCTTCCACCAGCCCACAAAAGGCTGGTAATTATTCTCCCACAACCCATGAAGCCTCTTGGGTCGAAATAACCCTCCTGGTGGTCTCCCGGTACACTACCGACACTCTCGGTACATTACCGATTAGCCCGAAACCTTTCCGGCGACCAAAACAGGACTTCCTATATATCAATCTTTACCTCCGGACCATTCCGGATCTCTTCGTGACATTCGTGATCTCATCCGGGACTCCTAAAAACCTTCGGTCACCACCATACATAAATCTATACTACCAAAACGTCACCGAACCTTAAGTGTGCAGACCCTGCGGGTTCGAGAACTATGTAGACATGACCGAGACACCTCTACGGTAAATAACCAATTGCGGGACGTAGATGCCCATGTTGGTTCCTACATATTCTACGAAGATCTTTATCGGTCTAACCTCTATGTCAAGGATTCAGTTAATCCCTTATGATGTTCCATTTGTTCTGCGGTATGTTACTTGCCCGAGATTCGATCGTCGGTATCTCCATACCTAGTTCAACCTCGTTACCGGCAAGTCTCTTTAATTGTTCTGTAATACAAGATCCCGTGACTAACTCTTAGTCACATTGCTTGCAAGGCTTACTATGATGTTGTATTACCGAGTGGGCCCTAAGATACCTCTCCGTCACACAGAGTAACAAATCCCAGTCTTAATCCATGCCAACTCAATAGACACCCTCGGAGATACCTTTAGAGCACCTTTATAGTCACCCTGTTACGTTGCGAAGTTTGATACACACAAGGCAGTCCTCCGATGTTCGTGAGTTGCATGATCTCATGGTCATAGGAACATATACTTGACATGCAGAAAACAGTAGCAATAAACTGACACGATCATATGCTACGTTTGTACTTTGGGTCTTGTCCATCACATCATTCTCCTAATGATGTGATCCCATTATCAAATGACATCACATGTCAATGGCCATGCAACCTTGACCATCTTTGATCAATGAGCTAGTTCACTAGAGGCATACTAGGGACAAAGTGTTGTCTATTTACCCACACATGTAATGTGTTTCCAATCAATACAATTATAGCATGGATAATAAACGATTATCATGAACAAGGAAATATAATAATAAACACTTTATGTATTGCCTCTGGTGCATATTTCCAACAACATCCACTAGGGGATCTTCTGTGATACAGGCATCTACTCCATGGGAGAGGTAGTGGAAGGAGCTAGGCTGAACTTACTAAGAGCAAAACCATAGATAACCCTAGAAATGAGGAGGAGGGGTCCTATTTATAGTCTTGGGAGAGTTGGGGTGAGAGAGAGGTGATACATGGGCCTTTGGCCCGCGTCTGCCTGCACAGGGGCTGGATGTCTTGGCCATGGGCTGGATGTCCGGGGCTTCATGGGTGGCCGGATGTCCGGGCTATGGGGGCCGGATGTCCGGGGCTCAGGCGCTGGAATCCTGCACAGTTTTGGTCCTGGTGCACCGGATATTCGGGGTTAAGGGCCAGATTTCTAGGCTGGGTTGGATGTCCGGGCCAGGGCCGGATGTCCGGGCCCTATAGCTTGGTCAGCCTAGCTTGGGCCTTTGCTGGGTCTTCAGGCGCCGGATGTCCGGGCCATGGGCCAGATGTCCGGCCGCTATAGACTTCGTGCGCCTCCACTTGATGATTTTCATCGTCCGTCTTCGTGGCGGCTGGGGCTTCACTCCGAGGCGCCTTGATGGTACCTAAGCATATGTAGTGTTTCCTATTGAAGTAGCATCAAGGTCTCAAGTGAATTGAACATAGAGGTACTTAGGAGCAAGATCACCTTGTGTTCAAAGGCACTTGGGGCTTGGGGAGTAGTCCGAGTGTATATGGTGATGTTCGTAGGATGCTCCGCATCAAGAATCAGAAGCAGCGCTGCAAGATCTGAAAGCTTACCTTTCCTCCATTCCAACCTTGGTCGTGCCTAAACCGCAAGAATCGTTGCTATTATACTAGTCGGCAACGAATCAAGGGGTTAGTGCAGCGTTGGTGGCGCAGTAAGAAGTGGCTGAAGATGCATCCGCTGCGACTGCTGCTACTAGGGGCAAAACCTAAGCATTTGCGATAGGACCTGATAAAAACCAAGGGGAACCTCAGCAAGCAAACGAAGGCAATGTCAAGGAAGTGGCAAAGAAGAGAGAGGTGCAGCGACCAGTATAGTTTGTCAGCTCCTTGTTACAAGGGGCTAGATCAAGGTACTCTAGAGTGGAAAAGATGATCTTCGTCCTCGTCATGGCCTTGAGGAAACTGCGCCACTACTTCCAAGGCCACGCGATCATAGTTGTCACCCACTTTCCACTGCACCGTATATTGAGGAACCCTCAAGACACTAGCAGGATAGTTGAGTGGGCGCTAGAGGTGTCGAGTTTTGGATTGAAGTACGAGAGTGATACGTCTCCAACGTATCTATAATTTTTGTGATGGCATGCGATTATATTATCTGTTTTGGATGTTTTATATGCATTAATATGCTATTTTATATTATTTTTGGGACAAACCTACTAATCTAGAGCCAAGTGCGAGTTTCTTTTTTTTCCTTGTTTTTGAGTTTTGCAGATATGGGATATTAAACGGAGTCCAAAAGGAATAAAACCTTCGGAAGGATTTTTTCTGGAAGGAAACAAGTCAATCAAGCTTGGAGTGCATGTCAATGGAGGTGCCAATGCTCCACAAGCCTGCTAGGCGTGGCCCCCCTCGTCGTGCCTAGCAGGCTTGTCGCTCCCTGGTAGGTCTCCTAAACCTATACCCAAATATTTCCCCAACATCAGAACGAGCCACGCAAATACTTTTCTGTCGTCGGAAGACTCTGTTCCCGAGAGATCCAATCTTGGGGCCTTCTCCGGTAATCTTTCGGAGGGGGAATCGATCATGGAGGGCATCTACATCAATTCCATTGCCCCTCCGATGATGCGTGAGTAGTCCACCACATACCTACAGGTCCATATCTAGTAGCTAGATGGCTTCTTCTCTCTCTTTGATCTTCAATATCATGTTCTTCATGATCTTCGTGGAGATCTATCTGATGTAATCCTCTTTTGTGGTGTGCTTGTCAAGATCCGATAAATCTTATTTGAATCTCCTCTGAATTCTTATTTGCATGATTTCATATCCTTGCAAGTCCCTTCGAGTTATTGGTTTGGTTTAGCCAACTAGATTGGTAATTCTTGGAATGGGAGAAGTGCTTGGTTTTGGGTTCAATCTTGTAGTGTCCTCACCTAGTGACATAGTAGGGGTAGCGAGGCATGTATTGTATTGTTGCCATCAAGGGTAACAAGATGGGGTTTTCATCATATTGCTTGAGTTTTTCCCTCTACATCATGTCATCTTTCTTAATGCGTTACTCTGTTCTTCATGAACTTAATACTCTAGATGCAGGCTGGAGTCGGTCGATGTGTGGAGTAATATTAGTAGATGTAGAATCGTTTCGGTCTACTTGACACGGACGTGATGCCTATATGCATGATCATTGCCTTAGAAAAATACATGATTATTCGCTTTTCTATCAATTAATTGATAGTAATTTGTTTACCCACCATGATATTTGCCTTCAAGAGAGAAGCCTCTAGTGAAACCTATGGCCCCCGGGTCTATTTTCCATCATATATTTTCAGATCTATACTTTTCTGCAATTTATTTACCTTTACATTCCTTTCTCGTTTACAACTATATCCATCGGATCTAATCCTTGCAAATAATCGTGAAGGGATTGACAACCCCTTTCTAGCGCTGGGTGCAAGAGTTTGATTGGCTGTGTAGGTGCAACCATTGGTGACGTGCTTGTTCCTCCTACTTGATCGATACCTTGGTTCTCAACAACTGAGGGAAATACTTATCTGCTTTGCTGCATCACCCTTTCCTCTTCAAGGGAAAATCAACGCAAGCTCAAGAGGTAGCAAGACGGATTTCTGGCGCTATTGCCGGGGAGGATACACATCAAGCCTACCAAGTACCCATCACAAACTCATCTCTTGCATTTACATTATTTCCCATTTGCCTCTCGTTTTCCTCTCCCCCACTTCTGAAACGTTTTTTAGAAAATACCAAAAATATTTGCCTTTTTGTTCGCCCTTCTTTCGTTTTCCTTTTGTTTGCTTGTGCGCTTGATTGCTTGCTTTGTCACGATGTCTGAGAATACCAAGTTGTGTGACTTTTCCAATACTAATAATAATGATTTTATTAGTACTCCTATTGCTCCCACCACTAGTGCGGAATCTTATGAAATCAATGCTGCCTTGCTAAATCTTGTTAAGAAAGAACAATTTTTTGGCCTTCGTAGTGAAGATGTCGCATCCCATCTAAATACTTTCATTGAGTTTTGTGATATGCAAAAGAACAAAGATGTGGATAATGATATTGTTAAATTAAAGCTATTTCCATTGTCGCAACGAGATCGCACTAAAACTTGGTTTTCATCTTTGCCTAAAAATAGTATTGATTCATGGAATAAGTGTAAAGATGTTTTTATTTCCAAGTACTTTCCGCCCGCTAAGATCATCTCCCTTAGGAATGAAATAATGAATTTTAAGCAACTTGATCATGAGCATGTTGCACAATATTGGGAGAGGATGAAATTTATGATTAGGAATTGTCCCACACATGGTTTGAGTTTATGGATGATTATTAAAAAATTCTATGCGGGTTTTTTTGACCATGGAAACTGCTAGGCTTGGTCCCACACCATTTTATTGAAAACAGCAAACAAAGTCATATGTACAGATCCACAAGAGGTGGAAAGAAGAAAATACGGAAAAAATAAGTTAAGCTACAAAGTAGAATAGAAAGCAAAACACCCTCAAGGTGGCAGGAAAGCAATCTCGTGAAGAAGATCCTCCTTGTGTCTTGATTTTATCGTGTGTGCCATCATGGGAATATCATGAATGAAACCAGTCTTCCATCTGCCAAAAGATGGTCTTATCTTTCTGAAAATTTTAGCATTTCTAACCATCCAGATATTCCATCAGGTTAGAAAGACCACCTCTGCAAAGAAAGGCTTAGCAAACTCCTTTTTGGCATGGACTGCAATATCCACCAAATCAGTACTAGAAGACCAATCAATCTGCAAGTAGTTCCAAACTCTGACGCTAAAATTGCATTGGAAGAATAGATCATTTCTGTCCTCCAAAGAGCCAGATTTGCATAAGATGCATTCAGGATCATCCTCAATTCGCTAGTGCCTCTGCTGTATCACGTCCTTAGTGTTGACTCTGTCCATAATCACTAGCCATGCAAACATTTTAATGGACATAGTATAACAACTTTTCCAAATCCAATTAAGACTAGGGTTTGCCACAATGGGCCTATGAATCAAATCGTAATACTTCTTAGCTGTATATTGAGACTTTTTACTATCATTCCAAGTCCAGCAGTCAGGCAAAATTCTATCTCCCTCAAGGTTATCCAGGCATTCGGGCAAACCTTGTAGCTCCACAAAAGCCTGTTCAGATATGGGCAACTGGAAGAGGCTCAAAATGTTGTCAGTGTTGAGAACCTGTTGAACTGCAATGTTATGGTCCAGACAGTAGGAGAAGAGCCTTTCATATTTATCTTGAAGTTGCACCCTGCTGTTATCAGCCCACTTGTCCTTCTAAAACAGGACAATATCTCCACTATTAACTTGAACTGCAGAGACAGTTCTGAATTTATCCATAAGTTTGGAGACATCTCTCCACCAAAAGGATCCAGACAGAGTAGTGTCATGGGGAACCCTACCATAATAGTAAGAATTCCCGATTAGATGTACCCATGGGATATCCTCCTTGTTGTAAAACTTGTTCAGATGTTTAAGGAGAAGTGCATCATTTTGCAGACCCAGGTTTAGAATTCCCAAGCCCCCCTTGTTCTTGGGTCTGCACACCAAAGGCCAAGCTGCCAAAGAGTGTCAAGTGTCCTATCCATACTTCCTCCATAGACACTGCCTCTGTATCCTTTCCAATTGTTTCAGAATACTAGATGGAATTTGTAAGCTACATAAGAAGAACATTGGCATTGAGGATATTATAGGATTGAGCAGTTGCAATCTTCCCCCTGGGACAGGAACCATGAACTGGCAGAAAGCCTCTGTTCCATGCAATCAACCAAAGGCATGAAATCAATGATCCTAGGCCTAGTTGTTCCAAGTGGCAGGCCAAGATAAGTGAAGGGCATAGTCCCAATTTTACATCCAAGAATAGTAGCCAGTTCCTCAGCCAGGATACTATCCACATTGATGGGAATCATTGAAGATTTGTGGAAGTTAATTTTCAGCCATGTTGATTGTGAAAAAATCATAAGGGCCTCTTTTAGCACCACCAATTGATCTCTCTAATCATGTATAAATAAACTAGTATCATCAGCATACTGCACCACTAGATAGTCTGTATCAAGTGAAGGAATTGGTAGTGAAAGAAAACCTCTATGAACCATATTATTTAATATTGACTGAAGAATATCAGATGCTAAAACAAATAACAGAGGAGACACAGGGTCTCCTTGCCTGACCCCACATTTGCATTTGAAGTGCCTCCCAGGGACTCCATTGACCAGCACAGAAGAAGTGTGAGTGGATAATAGCTCTTTGACCGAAGAAATCCACTTTTGAGGGAAGCCCTTGGCCTGCAAAATGGATAAAATAGCCTCATGGTCAATAGAATCAAAACCTTCTAAAAATCCAGTTTGAAAAGGATTATGGGCCTTCTTGACTGCTTGCATTGGTGAATATACTCAAAGCTCCAGGCCAGACAATCCTGAATTGTCCTTGTTTTAATGAACCCATACTGATTCTTGTGTATACACCTCAAAATCTCTTGTTGAAGCATGTTGGCAGCCATTTTGGTCAGCAACTTGAGACCTAAGCTAGTAAGGGATACTGGTCTGTAATCACCCACCCCCTCAGGGGTATTTGATTTTGGTACCAACACAATAAAAGAATCATTGATGTTCTCCAGCTTGGCCCGCCCTGCATGAAACTCCTCTACCAGTGTCATAAATTCAGGAGAAATAATGTGCCAACACTTTTTGAAGAACAACCCATTAAATCCATCCATCTCTGGTGACTTATCCACTGGCATTTGCTTCACTACCTGCTCAATTTCCTCTTTTCCAAAAGGTTTGACCAGCACATCCAGTCTAGGAACCCTCCGAATGAGATTATCCAAATCAAGACCCATATTAATACCCTTAGCATGGCCCATTCTCTCCCTGAAAGCTTTATGAAAAGCATCAGCAATGGCATCATGCTAAGAAGTTACAGACCCATCCTCGAGAGTCACAGAGGCAATTGAGTTTTTCCTATGTCTTTGAGAAGCCATAGTTTGGAAAAAATTGGAGTTTTCTTCCCCTACCTTGATATATATAATGGTGCATCTCTTCTTCCAGTAGACACACTGTAAGTGCACCAAGTATGCATGATGTAATTTCACCTGTTTCTTGAAGTTAAATTCCTGTCTAAATAATGGCCTACAATCCTCCAAACTATCAATCCAGTAGATAACCCAGTTACATTTCTCAATCAGGTTTTTGATATGTGAGATACCATTATGCCAAGACTTTAAAGACTTCCTCATGGCCTTAAGTTTATCTGAAATGATGGCAGTAATGTGCTGCTTGGAGGAAGGCTATGACCATGACTGTTGAACACATTTGAGGAAACCAGGATGTTCAGTCCAATAGTTCTCAAATCTAAAAATATTGTGGAATAGAGGTGGAGATAGTGACCAAGCAAGGAATATGATCATATGTAGTTTTGGCTAAGGGAATCACTTGTGACATTGGGTAAGAATCAATCCAATTTGCAGAGGTGAATATCCAATCCAACTATTCCAACAAGGGGGGGTCCTGCATGTTTGACCAGGTGTATTTTCTACCTTTTATAGGCAGCTCAAGTAAGCCCAGGTGGCCTATTATTTCATTGAAGATGAACATGTCATTAACATCCCCCCCAGGCAAATTTCTATTGTCTTGTGATCGAATGAAGTTGAAGTCCCCCAAAATCATCCAGTTTGTTTGGGGGTCGATGTTCAGATTATAAAGCCACTGTACAAATTCATCTCTCATTTCCCCTTGATAGGGCCTGTAAACATTAACCAAAGTCCAACTCTCATTGTTATGTACTATAGTGAAATTAACCACAATGCCATAAGGTTTAATCTCCACCAAGGAGCCAGTAAATGAATCGGACCTCCAAGCAATTAATAGCCCCCCGAGGCCCCATTTGAGGGAGACTCAATAAACTGGTCGAATCTAGTTGGGAAGATATTTTTCATCAACCTACGATCACATTCAGATATCTTTGTTTCTTGTAAGCAAACCACCGAGCATTGGCTCTCATTAATCTTCTCTCTAACCGCACGCTGTCACAGATCAGAATTCAGTCCACACACATTCCAACACAACACTTTCCAACTTCGCTTAGAATTTAAATTCATCTTCAACAAGCAAAGTTTGAGTAGCAAAAGTACAACACATAGTGTTGCACATTAAAACCATATTATCCCAAAATAAAGAAAGTTCTCCAGGGCCACAGCTGAGCAACATAAGAAACATATAAAACCTAGGATAGTTAGCATAATTAAGGGGCTTGCTAAACCCAAGTAGCATAAGTAGACCACACATCAGTTTTGTGACACTGATGCCGATTCTTCAGAAGGTTCAGCCATAAGCTTCTCCTGTGTAAGCAATGCCGGATCCATCTCCAGTTCCTATCCTGCGCACTGCAACACTTCAATGGGCGTTTTAGGGGGAACCATAGGTTGTTCGCCTTCTCGGGCCGAATCATCCATTGGGCCAGATTGCTGGGCCTTGGCTGGGACCAGCTTGGCCCTTGGCCTCTTCTTCTTGGGTTGCTGGGGCAGCTCTTCAAAAACCTGTTTACAACTATCCCACCGAGTAGAGCTCCTGGTACAGCCTCTAACTGATGTTTCCCCAATGGGAACAGAGAACTTCTTCTTAGGAGACTTCACTCTCTTGGCAGAGAAAGCCGTCAGACTGTCCATAGCACTATCATCCAGAATAGTAGTTGATCATTTAATAAGGCACGTGCCACTGGCCTCCTGGGTAGAGTGATCATCTCACGATTTAGAGGAGAAGAATCCAAAGGCCTTACTAGCTTAGAAGTCAAGAGATCCACATCAAAGGCGATACTCCAAGCTCTCTTGGAGTAGATAACCGGGCCCATTGGTTTGTAGAGAATAGGGGGAGGCACCTCCAAAGCATCAAACTCTAGAAGGAGATTAAGAAAAGTCCTTCGCCAAATCATCCCTAGTGGAAGCGTTGGACCCTCCACCACACGTATCATGCCAATGAACACTTGTTGCGGCTGGATGATAGGTTACTGGTATGGAACAATTGCAAGCTGCTTAGCTGGGTCTGGTGAATGGTGAAGTTCAACATGAAGTGCATTATGTTGCACCTCTAGAATCACCTGATCCATAGAGACCGAAGCTACAGGTTGATCAAGGACAATTGATTCTTGATCTTGCATTGGCTGTTCCTCCTGTGGAGTGGGTTGCTCATCCCCCTAGACTGCATTCCCCCAGCCCTCATCATCATTAACCTGCACTGGGGGTTCAGGTTCCATCGGAGCTTCATTGCATCCAAGCTGCAGGTAAGGAGGCAAGACAAATGGGATGTTGTCCAGCACAAAATGACCAGGCAGAGGATGGGGATTGCCATCCAACGGCATTGGGTCCTCATCGTTGGGCATTTGAGCCGCAAGATCTGCCCCCAAGCACATAGCAAGCTGCAGCCCCAGAAACCCTCGCTCCTCCCCATTCGGCATAGTCCCCAAAAACCACACTGCGCGTGACCAATGGTGTATCAAGAAAGGAGGCCCTGACTAGCGTGCGAACCAAATATGGATCTTCACTATCCCAAAATTGAAACTTGCCAAAAGTACTGACTGCCTGTGCAATGAACTCGGTTGTGCGATAATCCAACGGAATACCAATAAACATAAGCCATCCATCTCTGAAACCCTGAGGGCCGAGGTGACCGGTCGAAGCGTCTCGTCGGTAGGGGCACAACTTCCCAAGCCGGTATGCAACCCCGAGATATCCGAGTGGTGTGTGCGATTATATTGATGAAAGTAAGGAAAGAACCACTAGAATTCGTGCTAAGCGTGAATGGCTTGAAAAAGTATTTTCTCGCGATAATAATGATGGAGATCTTAAAGTGATTGATGTGACTCCTAATGAATCTTTGTTTTACAATATATATCTTGATAATGATGGTACTGTAGATAAGTCGACTTTATTTAAAAGGCGTTCCAATGATTCTGAGTCTATAGATCTTAATGCTAATATTGATAAAAGTGGGATTGAAGAGGTCAAAACTTTAAATAGAAATGAACCCACTCTGTTGGATTTTAAGGACTTTAATTATGATAGTTTCTCTTTGATTTATTGTATTTCTTTGTTGCAATCCATGATGAATTGTCCTCATGCTTATAGTCAAAATAAGGCTTTTACTAAACATATAGTTGAAGCTACGCTGAAATTTTTTGAAGAAAAACTTGAGCTAGATGTTTCTATTACTAGAAAGCTCCATGACGAGTGGGAACCTACTATTAATATTAAAATCAAATATTATGGGTTCCATGCTTTGTGTGATTTGGGTGCTAGTGTTTCCACGATTCCGAAAACTTTATGTGATGTGCTAGGTTACCATGATCTGTATGATTGCTCTCTATATTTGCATCTTGCGGAATCCACTATTAAGAAACCTATGGGAAGGATTAATGATGTTCTTATTGTTGAAAATAGGAATTATGGGCCCGTAGATTTCATTGTTCATGATATAAATTACAATCCTACATGTCCTATTATTCTTGGTACACTTTTCCTTAGAACGATTGGTGCAATTATTGACATGAAAGAAGGAAACACTAGATTCCAATTCCCATTAAGGAAAGGCATGTAACACTTTCCTAGAAATAAAATAAGATTGCATTATGAATCTATTACGAGAGCTACTTTGTATTACATACCAAAGATGACAAAACCTAGATATATTGTGTTTTGCCTAGCTAGGGGCGTTAAACAATAGCACTTGTTGGGACGCAACCCAATTTTAGTCTTGTGTTCTGTTTTTTGCTTATGTTTTTGAGTGTTTACCACATTATTAATTCTGTATTAATTGTGTTTTGGTGTTTTGATTAGTTTTTTGTCCAAGTAAAACCTTTGGGGTGATCTATGGTAGTTGTTGATTTGATCTTGCTGAAAACAGAAACTTTTGCACGTAGTCCAGGAATTTTATAATTTCTTCATAGTGTCGAATTGATCTGAAATTTTTACAAAAGATTGATATATAAATTTCCCAAGTTTTCCTAATTTTTCATAATTTCTTTAGTTACAGACTGTTCTGTTTTTGACAGATTCCATTTTCTTTGGGTTGTTCGCCTATTTGATGAAACTATGGGTTGTATCATGTGGTATGAGAAATGTATAAGTTAGATTAAAGTAGGTATAACACAAATATAAATAAATAATTAGTTCATAACAGTACCTAAAATGGTGATTTACTTTCTTATACTAACGGATCTCACGAGTTTTCTGGTAATTTTTATGTTGTGAAGTTTTCATGTTTTGGGTCAAGATTTGATGGACTATGGAATAAGGAGTGGAAAGAGCGTAAGCTTGGGGATTCCCAAGGAACCCCAAGTCATATTCAAGGATTCCAAATAGACTAATCTTGGCGATGCCCCGGAAGGCATCCCCTCTTTCGTCTTCAATCCGTCGGTAAATTTACTTAAGGTTATATTTTTATTCACCACATGATATGTGTTTTGCTTGGAGCGTCTTGTATGATATGAGTCTTTTCTTGTTAATTTTCCACAATCATCCTTTCTACACAGATCTTTTGAGAGACACATGCTGAATCGTGAATTTATTAGAATACTCTATGTGATTCACTTATATCTTTTGAGTTGGGCAATTTTGCTCTATGTGCTTCACTTAAATCTTTTAGAGCTCGATGCTGTTTGCGTTTTCTAGAAATACTTGAACTCTCATACCTCACTTATATTATTTTGAGAGTTTTTAAAACAGCATTGTAATTCGTCTAGGTTATGATTTTAGTCCTAATATGATAGGCATCCAAAAGGGATATAATAGAAACTTCCATATTAAGTGCATTGAGTATTTTTGAGAAGTTTGATTATTTGCATAAAGCTTTTAGATATAAAGATGGTAATGTTAAGAGACATGTTAGGAAGTAATTGTCATTTGGTAAAAATACTTGTGCAAAGGTTTGTGATTCCCGTAGCATGCACATGTGGTGAACCGTTATGTAAGGAAGTCGGAGCATGAATTGTTTATAGATTGTCGACCTTTGTGTGAGGGTCGAAGGGGCGCGCGATGGTTAACTCCTACCAACCTCCCCCATAGGAGCATGCATTTAATGCCTTGCTTCAATGACTAATAGACTTTTGCAATAAGTATGTGAGGTCTTTATGACTAATGTTGATTCCATGGATTATACGCACTCTCACCCTTCCACTTTTGCTAGCCTCTCTATTACTGCGCAACTTTCGCCCGTATACCATATACCATCCTCAAAACAGCCACCATATACCTTCCTCAAAACAACCACCATATACCTTCCTCAAAACAACCACCATATACCTTCCTCAAAACAACCACCATATACCTTCCTCAAAATAGCCACCATATACCTTCCTCAAAACAGCCACCATACCTACCTATTATGGCATTTCCATAGACATTCCGAGATATTTTCCCATGCAACTTCCACCGTTTCCTTTTATGACCTGCACCATCACTTCCATATTGTATATAGAGTCATATTTTGTCATAGGTATCGAGTTGTAATTTTCTTTTGAGTTGTAAGTAAATAAAAGTGTGATGATTATCCTTAATAGAGCATGTCCCATGTGAGGAAAGGATGATGGAAGCTATGATTCCCTCGCAAGTGGGGATGAGATTCTGGACTTTATAAAAAAGAGGCCATCAAAGCCCCAAAAAATGAATAAAAGAGGCCTTATATGCCCACATAAAAAAATGAGAGAAAAGAGAGAAGGTACATTGCTACTACCTTTTTTTTAAACACTTGTGCTTCAAAGTAGCACCATGATCATCATGATAGAGAGTCTCCTATTTTCTCAGTTTCATAGAGCTAGTGGAATTTTTCTTCATGATGCATGTCCACTTAGTTTACTTTTGAGCTTTCATACACTTACAGCTCTAGGGAATCCATTGCATGGCAATCCCTACTCACTCACATTGATGGTTCGCACTCAGGCTACCTCCACCACATTCTATTCCACCTATAGTGCTATATCCACAGTTTGCAATCATGTATTGCATGAGAGTTGAAAAAGTTTGAGAAAATAAAGGTGTGAAAACAATTTATTGACTTTTTCTCGTTCTTGTGCAGGATATAAATAATTTTTGTGGGGAAGATGGAGCATAGCCAGACCAAATGATATTGTAGGGATAACTTTGTTTTGCCATTATATTTTGAAGAGATGCAATTGCTTTGCTAGTAAGCTTGAAATCTTATTGTTTCTATATCAGTTTTAAGCTTTTGTTTCAAGTCTTACGGATCTGAATATTCATGCCACAGTAAAGAACATTACATCGATAAATATGTTAGGTAGCACTCCGCATCAAAAAATCTGTTTTTATCGGTTACCTACCCGAGGACGAGCACGAATTAAGCTTGGGGATGCTGATACGTCTCCAACGTATCTATAATTGTTGATAATCGCATGCTATTATATTATATGTTTTGGATGTTTTATATGCATTAATATGCTATTTTATATTATTTTTGGGACTAACCTATTAATCTACAGCCAAGTGTCAGTTTCTGTTTTTTCCTTGTTTTTGAGTTTTGCAGATTTGGGATATTAAACGGAGCCAAATGGAACAAAACCTTCGAACGGAGTTTTTCTGGAAGCAAACAAGTCGATCAAGCTTGGAGTGTACATCAGGGGAGGTGCCAGGGCGCCACAAGCCTACTAGGCGCGGGGCCCCCTAGCCACGCCTAGCAGGCTTGTCGCTCCCTGGCAGGTCTGCTAACCCTACTCTCTGGCCTATAAATACCAAAATATTCCCCCAACATCAGAACGAGCAACAAAAATACTTTTCCACCACCGGAAGCCTTTGTTCCCGAGAGATCAAATCTTGGGGCCTTCTTCGATGATCTACCGGAGGGGGCATCAATCACGGAGGGCATCTACATCAACTACATTTCCTCTCCGATGATGCATGAGTAGTCCACCACAGACCTACGGGTCCGTAGCTAGTAGCTAGATGGCTTCTTATCTCTCTTTGATCTTCAATACCATGTTCTTCATGATCTTCATGGGGATCTATCCGATGTAATCCTGTTTTGTGGTGTGTTTGTCAATATCCGAGGAATTGTGAGTTTATGTTCAGATTATCCATGAATCTTATTTGAATCTCCTGTGAATTCTTATTTGCATGATTTCATATCCTTGCAAGTCTCTTCGAGTTATTGGTTTGGTTTGGCCAACTAGATTGGTAATTCTTGCAATGGGAGAAGTGCTTCGTTTTGGGTTCAATCTTGCGGTGTCCTCACCCAGTGACATAGTAGGGGTAGCGAGGCACATATTGTATTGTTGCCATAAAGGGTAACAAGATGGGGTTTTCATCATATTGCTTGAGTTTATCCCTCTACTTCATGTCATCTTTCTTAATGCATTACTCTATTCTTCATGAACTTAATACTCTAGATGCAAGCAGGAGTTGGTCGATGTGTGGAGTAATAGTAGTAGATGCAGAATCATTTCGGTCTACTTGACATGGACGTGATGCCTATATGCATGATCATTGCCTTGGATAACTACATGATTATTCGCTATTCTATCAATTGCTTGACAGTAATTTGTTTACCCACCATGATATTTTCCTTCAAAAGAGAAGCCTCTAGTGAAACCTATGCCCCCTGGGTCTATTTTCCATCATTTATTTTCAGATCTATAATTTTCTGCAATTTATTGACCTTTACTTTCCGTTCTCGTTTACATCTATATCTATCGGATCTAATCCTTGCAAATAATTGTGAAGGGATTGACAACCCCTTTGTAGCATTGGGTGCAAGAGTTTGATTGTTTGTTTAGGTGCAACCATTGGTGACTTGCTTGTTCCTCCTACTAGATTGATACCTTGGTTCTCAACAACTGAGGAAAATACTTATCTGCTTTGTCGCATCACCCTTTCCTCTTCAAGGGCAAACGAATGCAAGCTCAAGAGGTAGCAGAGAGCACTTACAGGTTCATGACACCCTATATTAGTTCATTATTTATTTGGCAAACGTAGTACCAATGTTGGGCCTTACTAGAAGAGTGTTATCCCAAAACGAAAATCAAGGGGGTCCCCATAACAACCCCAAGCATGTTAGGCGTGCTCAATATGGAACATAACACCGATACACAAGTAACTAGTGAAGTAAAAGTGGAACAAAAGACCAAATAAAAGGCCAAGACTTCAACCTTTTACCAAGTATATATGTGCATTAATTTAAATATCAATAAAATTGTAATATCAAAAGGTAACTATGTTGCCACATGGAAGCAATTTGGACCTGCAACTAACAATGCTATAAGAAGGGCTGAGAAAGTGGTAACGTAGCCAAACAAAGGTTTGCTGGGATGTGGAGGCGTTAGATGCTTTTTATGGCAATGTTGGGAGGCTTGACATACAAGTGGTAGGTAAGGAGACATAATGATAGAAGCAAGACGACTAGCATGGCAATGATAGTAGTGGTACCAGGGAAATGAGCACCTTGCCTGAGATCCTGCTTGGAATAAGAATGAATCCATGAAGATGATGATCCAACATAGTCGAATGAATCCCCACTCACCGAACTTTTGGGACTCTAATGAGAAGAAGCAATCCAGAAATAACAATCAACACATGATAAACACCACAACATATGCATGACAAGTTGCGCAAATGAATATGTTGCATGTCCATACGATTATGCAAGGCATGACAAAGCACAACAATCAAATACTACACATTAAGTGAAGCTCAATATGCAATTACTTAGTTCACTCAAATTTATTTACTCGGCAAGATTAAATGTTGTTAAACATGGCAAGAGGTGAAGCAATAACAAACTAAAGTGCCTATCACATGGTATTTGCGAGACAACCCCATATGCAAATTATGAATTTGGTTCAGATGTGCCTATCACATATTTTATATTTATTGAACAAAAAAATAGAGTGCACCATGAGATTTTACACGCAAGTTACATATATAAAACATTTGAATCAGAGTTACGATTATTTAATTACGATAAAAAACAGTTTTAACATGACAATTATGCAAATTAATGCAAACAACAAGTTTGCACATTTTTATCATGGATGAAAATGAAATATTCTAAATCTACACGGAATAGTACACATTTTACGTATAGGGAATGATTTGTTCTGATGCATGTATATTTAATTGTTGACATTTGCAAACATGGCATTTATATGAAAATATGCATGCACTCGAAAATGCTAAAATCTACATTCCTGAAATAACATACATGGGCCCCAAGCATCAAAGCGCTATGGCTGGGAATAGATCAGGCCCAGACGGATGTGAGTGTGTATGGGGGGCAAAAGAAAACAATTAAAGAGGCAAAAATGGGGCTAGCTGGGTTTTAAACCCGGGATCCATGGATTTTCATTAGGAGCATTAGCCATCTCGGTTGTGCTCATTTCTGTGACATACGTGTAGTTGATTTCCACAAATATTAACAGCTGGGGGGTTCTGCTCACCATGGGCTAAGCCCAGTTGGTGCAGGATGCCAAGCGGGGCAGAGGCGGGGCGAGGCCAGCTTTGGGTGACAGGCTGCTGGGCCGCGGGAGGTGCTGGCCCACGTGGGAGGCAAGCTGGCGCTGGTGTCCTTCTCCCGTCTTGCATGCGAGCATCAACCATGGTGCAAGGGACAAGGCGGCTCGCCGGCGAAGCATGGGAGGAGATGGCGTGCCGTGGGATGCGCGGATCTGGGGCGGGATGCCCGGATCCGTCTGTTCCTAGCGGTGGCATGATGAACAGTGACAAAGTTTCGGTGGGGCGCGGCCTTGGCGGCTCCTGGTCAAAGGGATAGAGAGAGGGAGATGAGAGATAGAAAAAACAGGATGAAGAAGGAGAAGGGGCGACGAGGGACGATCATACCCGACTCTGGTGGTGCTCTGGCGAGGGCATCCCCAACGCGCGGCCTCGGGCGCTCACCTGGGTGCCGAATGGGAGGAGTTGCGGGCTCCCATAGCTGCTGGTTCGCGGGCGGCGGCGGCGGTTTGATCCGGGCCCGAACAGGCCCCGGATGGTATTCGGTGGGCCGACGGGAGGTGGGAGACAGGGGTGCCTCCGGTGGGAGGGGCCGATGATGCGGATTTCGAGGAGGGTTAGGGTTAGGCCATTTCAAGGAGGTGTAGACCTATTTAAATAGGTAGGGTTAGGGTTTGAGGGTAGTTAGGCAGGCTTTTCGACACTCCAATCGCGATTGGACGGTTTAGTCGGAGGGGTGGTTAGGGTAGGCCTTAGTGGGTTGTGTCGGTGTCAAAACCGACGGATCTTGGGTAGGGGGTCCCGAACTGTGAGACTAGAATCGACCGTAATAGGAGATAAAGGGGACACATATTTACTCAGGTTCGGGCCCTCCTATGGAGGTACTACCCTAAGTCCTGCTTGGTTATATTGATGATATGGGGGGTTACAGAGTTGATTTACCTCGAGATCGAATAGCTAACCCTAGATGAGTTGTCCTCTCTATACCCCTAAACCCTCTAGCTTATATAGATGCTGAGGGTGCCCTATGTTTACACATGGTCGGTTACATGCCAAAGAGATAAACATCATGGAGAGTACGTCATGGCTCCTCGAAGCTTCCATCTGGCGTATGTGGTCTTTGATCGTCTGATGCTCCCTTTGCAGCCCACATAGTCCGGCCCACAAACAATAGGTCGGCTATCCAAGGACCCCCTAATCCAGGACTCCCTCAGTAGCCCCGGACTAGCCTTCAAGGCCGATATATATCCAGTCAACCTCCTCATGTGGTCATCTTCGGCTTCCGAGGCGAGTCCATCATCCCTCCTTGTTCGGCAACCGACCAGTCTTCGGTAAGATCCCAAGCGTCGCGGGCGTAGGTTCATTATAATAACTGCTCGTGTTCCTCGATTTTCGCGTGTCGTGGGGAGGCGAGTGGTCAGTTATTTCTACAATCTTACCCCTCCGCAAAGGAGGCACCATTCATTTAATCAAACAAAACAGTGGCTCAGACCACATCCTCTTCTTCCCCATCGAAAGAAACTCCTAGTAGAAGCTCCATGTAGAACATAGCTAACACCCCCAGCTCCTCCGCGGGCCCCTACGGCTCACGCCCAGGGGAATGGACCAGCTGTTCCATTACACTCCGGCGGCTCTACAATCTGGAGACCCAGGGGTATCTCCCTTCTTTAGATCTGGTGGCGACCCGCGTAGGTCTGCTTTCTTACGGTGATGAAGTTTTCATCCAGCGTTTCCCCAATCCTAACAAGGGGGAACGCATATGCTTCATCCCCTTCCTCCTCCAGGGTCTTGGGTTTCCAATCAATCCAGTCTCGAGGGGGTTGCTGGAGTTCTACGGGATCCAACTCCACCACCATACTCCAAGGTCCATCTTGCACATCTCGGGCTTCGTTGCTCTCTGTGAGATGTTCCTGGGGTGTGAGGCGCACTTTGACTTGTGGAGGAAATACTTATGTCTCATCCCTCGAACTCGGGATAAGACAATCTCGGAGGTCGGCGGAGCCGAAGTGTGCCGCATAGCGGGGACGGGGTATCCGGCGAGCACACCAAAGAAGTCCGAAGAGTGGACTTTGGAATGGTTTTATATTGGAGACGTCCCCCTCTTCGAGCCAAATCGAATGGGTCTTCCTGAATACTCAGACGTTTTCCCGAAGAAGAGATGCAACTGGCGCCCAAGGAGTTCATCCTAGGAGGAAAGCACCGAAGTGCGGCGCCTAGTAGCCCGGGTGCGTATGCTCGCCCACCACCAGCTGACCATGATTGATGTCATGGCTGCCGCCATCTCCCGATGCGTGCAGTCCCTTCAACATAGGGTGCACCCCTTGTGTCAATACAATGGGATGAGCGACACCACATGCTCCCGAAACCTAGGGCCCGCCAATCCGTCGGCATTGGCCGCCGCACTTGCCGACCTACAGAAAGGAGAGCAAAAAGTCTTTATTTGATGGGCAACCAAGGAAGGATAGTCGGCCCACAATCCAATCGAATGGTTAAGCCTTTCTCTCTCAAACATGAACATAGTTTGGGGTTTCCGTTCCACACTTTATTCAACCGAAGCTTTTTGTGAACAGGAATGCAGGAGTTTCATCGAGACAGTCAATTGTCCAGCTCCTCAGCCCTGAGAACCATTCACGCGACAACGATCTGGGTTTCAACGAGGACCTGGATCTTCTACTTGACTTCAAAGATGGACTTGCCCACTCATCCTCATGGTACTTTGTTCGGTTATCCGCTAATTGTTGCAATCAATAGAGTCTTATGGCAGTTTGGTTCATTAAAATACTTAGGCAAAACGCCCTGTCCTCTCCTGCTGAAGAGGTTACCCGGGTGTCTGGAGACGCCCGAAATTCCCAAGCCACGACTCATGCGGCTTCTGCTATAGAATTCCCCGTGGAGAATCCGGTGCCTGTCGATTCTAGTGATGGTGTATCCATCACCAAATCGGAGGTGGAGAGTGCCATGAATCACCGATAACGATGGGAGGCCATGCGGCACCCAGTATTTTCCGAACAGGAGTTTGGCGCCCTACGCTCAACGGATGCGCACCTTGTTGCCGCCCGAGCTGGGTTCAGCGAAGCTATGAAGTTGATATCAACCAGCATACAGGTAAGTGATCGGTTTTTATACAATCCGAACACTCATGTAAGCCCAATAGACCCCGAGCCTTAATTTGGTTAGTAACAAACGAATTAAGGATCTCCATACTATTTGACTGCTGACGCAGGCTTCAAAGCAACAGGCTGAACAATTGGCCAAGGAGCTCGAGGAGAGCCGCTCGGAAGTGCAATCCGTGAAGGCAGAACTGGCACAAGTAAAGAGCTTCACGCGGAAGGCCCATGGTGAGTGTACCTTTACTGCTAATCTTATTATATCATCATGCCTGCCACATGCATTCCATGTAGCGGCCGAATCAATAGGGAACATGGAAAGATAGTTGGAGAAAGCCCGACACTCTCAGCGGTATGCCGAGTCCCAGCACCAGGTCGGTTGCCTTGTTGTGCAAAAGCAGGACGAAGAAATTAAGAATTTGAAGATTCAGTTGTCCCAAGATCAAGAGGAAAACCAAAAGCTTCAGAGGGGCATGTTCGGTAAGTGTGATTCTATTATCCGCAAATATTTCTGGTGTAGGTAATAATAGTAAGCATGCGGTTGCCTTATGTACAGGCCTCCTATCCGGGCATCCAAAAGAGGAGATCGGATCGTACCAAGGGGACCCGCTGAAAGAGGTGACAACTCTCCATGGGTGTGTGCGGAAAGTAATGAAAGGAATGGTGAAGGCACTATGGCCTGCCGAACAGCCACCTGAAGGGCTAGCCGAACTCGTGGATCGATTCAAGGGGCTCAGAATAGGTTCGAGCTGTGGAAGACTTCGGCTTGCCATGAGGGAGCACGGGAAGCATGGGCAATGATCAATACCCATTTCACTGGACTTAATCACGAGCATATGGCGCGTGTTGGTCCCGTGGGATTGGATGGAAAAGAAGTGCCACTCCACCTGGTGTATGACCAGGTGATGCCTGCCGCCCGTCTTTCACAAGAGGACTGCCGCCTTGACACCATAATCGATAATCTTGATTAGTAGCCACACTTGTAATTTATATGTACTTCTGTATAAACAATCAGTGTTGTAAACTTTGTCTTAACCGGCCATCGGCTCCCCCCCATGCGAAGAGCTCGGGAGCGTTCCTCCTTATTTTTTCCTCCAAAAGAGCGAATTGTATTCGGGGAACCAGGCAATCCGGCCGTGCGATGCGAACATACAGAAAGGACACAGAAATATATGTTATATTACTGCTTAGCATAAGAAACATGTTCTGAGGAAAATAGTCCCTCTATCGATACCTTTCATCGGGGCTCTACGAAGATCGCAGATAGAAGTCCGCATACTTTTAGTACGTGGCTAATTGTTCTTGGGGAAGAAAAGACCTAAACAACGGTGATAACGACCGGAGCCGTATAAGGTTTATTCCATCATAGTCGACCAATTGTCTACATAAGATAGCTAGCTTCCGGCTTCATCCGTCTGAGGTACGTGTGCGGATGACCCGGTCGTAACAATCGCAGAGGTGCTCCCTTTACTCTCTAGCCGAACAATCAGGAACGTAGAGGGTAATCACAGGAGTGAGGCAACCCAGCTTGGCAAAGTCTTAGTTCGAATTGATGCATATGATGGCTAGGACATGAAAAAAGAAACATGTGCACATGATAGGTGTGAGCAGAATAGTTTAATATAAAAAAATTGGCTACGAGAAGAAGCCCCCACGTGGTGTGTTCAGATTTAACACTTTATGGTGTATGCCGATAATCTCTAGTACAAGATCAGTTCAACCGAACATAGGGAAAGAAAAGAAACTGGCCCTGTCAAACAGCAAAATTGGAAGGGAAGAAGAAAAAAGGCAAAAAGAACAAGAGGAAAATGGAAAAAATATAGGGGAGTTAGACAACACTAGTTTATCCGTAGAAGCACTGAAGACGAGCTGCGTTCCATGGGTTTGGTTGAAGGCGGTTATCGGATGGACTCCAAAGATGATAGGCACCTCCCGCGAGTACTTCGTCAATGATGAAAGGACCCTCCCATTTGGGGTTGAGTTTATGCTTCTGCTTCTCCAGGAGTCGTAGGACAAGTTCGCCTACTTCGATGCTTTGGCTCTGACCTCCCTATTTTGGTAACGTCGAGCTTGTTGTTGGTAGAAAGTGGAGCAAGCCACAGCTATGTCGCGCTCTCCCTCCAAGGTGTCTAAGTCATCCTGCCGATCCAACTCGGCCTCCTTTTTCTCGTACATGTGCACTCTTGGTGCGTCGGGAATAATGTCGCAAGGGATGATTTCCTCTTCCCCATAGACCATAAAGAATGGTGTGTAGCCTGTAGATCTATTCGGGGAAGTGCGCATGCCCCATAGAACGGAGTCGAATTCTCCACCCACTGACAGTCGGACTCATGAAGAGACCGGACCAAATGTGGCTTAATACGGCTCATAATGAGACTGTTTGCTCGCTTGACTTTTCCATTGGTCTGCGAATGATAGACTAATGTGTAATCGAGCTTTATGCCCATTTATGCGCACTAGTCCTTGACCTCTTGGGCCGTGAAATTGGATCCACTTTTCGTTATTAGACTATACGTGTCACGCCCAAGATGCGGTCCTATCCTTATTTTGGCACGAGGGCCTTGACAGGGATAGAAGCGCATCTCATCATGTTGAAAGAATGGATATCATAACAAGTACATGTACAGAAGAGATGAGTATATGGAATTGGCTTACACTCGCCACAAGCTACATCAGAGTCACATCAATACAACAACATATGCAAACATCATACACAAGAGCAGGGTCCGACTACGGACAAAAACAAACGACAAAATGACATCCATCCTTGCTATGCCAGGCTGCCGCCTGGAACCCATCCTAGATCGAGGAAGAAAAAGAATTCCAAATCAAACAAGAAACGCGCTCACGTCAAATCATCACATTACCTATACATGCAACTGTTGTTGTAGTAATCTGTGAGCCACGGGGACTAATCAATCTCATTTCCAAGGGTATCAAGACTATTAAAGCTTAATAGGTGAGGCTAAGCATTTGTTTGAGTGGCTAACTTATGAGTACAGAAAGTAAAGTATGATGGTTTACGCATAACAGACGTGAACTAGTAAGGATCACTAACTGATGCTGAACACCTACTTATGTCAATCATAACCCCACTGTGTTCTCTCTCAGGTAAGGACTCACAAGAAGAGATGGCCAGGGTTACGCACACAGTTGGTGTATTTTATTAGAGTTTACTTCAAGTTTTCTATGACCGGGTGTTAAACAAAGTATCCAAGTTTG
The DNA here is from genome assembly GCA_022496015.1 of Hordeum marinum. Taxonomy (NCBI): domain Eukaryota; kingdom Viridiplantae; phylum Streptophyta; class Magnoliopsida; order Poales; family Poaceae; genus Hordeum; species Hordeum marinum. The sequence goes on from CM039678.1 coordinate 271,855,585, forward strand.
CCACATAACCGCGGGCACGGCTTCTCGAAAAGATTTAACTCTGCAGGGGTGCTCCAACTCATCCATGACAAATTAACCACATGCCACGGGAATAACCTCGACCACAGATCTCGTGATCATCCTAGGCAATTCCAAAGGAATTCCGACACCTCGAGATAGCCCGAAGAAGATCAGAGTTCCTCACGCAAGACGTTCGAGAAAAGTAAAACAGATCCTGCAAGGCCGCCTGACGTGCCGATAATCCCAATAGGAGCTACGTATCTCGTTCTCAGGGCACAACCGGATGAGCGATGGTTACCATGGCAAACACCGAGTTCCTCTGGGTAGTGTTAATAAGCAGCTCTGGGTTGGACCAACACTCATGAGGAGCACTGGCCTGGGTTGTTGATTAATCCACGGGGTCATCATGCCCTATGCAAATTTTCGTTGTTGTTAAGCAAATGTAGTACCAATGTTTGGCCTTGCCAGACAAGTTTTATCCTCACACTAAAATCAAGGGGGTCCCCATAACAACCCCGAGCATGTTAGGAGCGCTCAATTATGGAACATAACACCGGTTCACAAGTAACTAGGGCGGCAAGAGTGGAACAAAACACCGAGCAAAAGGCCAAGCCTTCAACCCTTTACCAAGTGTATAAGTGCATTAAATTAAATAGAAATAGTATTGTGCTAACAAAAGAATGTCCATGTTGACACATGGAAGCAAATACACCTGCAGCTAGAATCACTATAAGAAGGGCTGAGCAAGCGGTAACATAGCCAAACAACGGTTTGCTAGGAAGGTGGAGGGTTAGAGGCTTTTAATGGCAATGTTGGGAGGCTTGACAAACAAGTGGTAGGTAGGAAGACATAACGATAAAATGGGACAACTAGCACGGCCATGATAGTAGTGGTATCCAGGGAAATGTGTCAACTTGCTTGAGATCCCACTCGCAAGAAGAACGAGTCCATGAGGAAGATGAGCCAACATAGTCGAACAAATCCTCACACTCCAAACGCTTTTGGGACTCTATCGAGAAGAAGCAATCCGGAAACAACAATCATCACAAGATACACCACAAGATAAGCAAGACACAATGCGCAAACAAGTATGATGCATGTCCGATTTAATATGCACGACATGGCAAATCATATCAAACAATTACTACACATTGAAGTGAAGCTCATTATGCAATGAGTTGCATATTGCTGAAAATCCACGTTTGAGTTAATTAGTTAACTCCCGTTTAGGTACTCATCAACATTAAATGTTGTTAAACATGGGTGGTCATGGCATAAGGCGAAGATGAAATTAAGCAGTTTTAAATGGAGAGGGACAACATACATATAACAAAATAATTACTCTCCATATTATGAAAAAGTGGTTAATGTTCTTTATCATGGCAAGAGGTGAAGCATGAACAAACATATTGTCTTGGCATTTTAAATGAGACCGGAAGCAATATATATCATTCCCGAAACATCTCCATGAGCATAATATAAATTTGGTACAGATCTGTACTAAACATGTTTTAGAGTTTTTAAACAGCAAAATAAATATCACCATGTGATTCTACACGTTTTTCCGGTCAAGTTACATATATGGAACATTTTAAACGGAGCTACGGTTTATTAGTTATGAAATAAGTCATTTTAACATGGCATATACGCAAATCTAAACAAACAGCAAGTTTAAACATTTTAAACACATGTGAGAGTTGGATATTGTGAATCTACATGAAATTCTAGTCAAGTTTCATATGTAAAGTTTCTACATGTGATGCACGGTTAATTATGTATGAGCATTTTTAAAACAGGTTTTTTTTGTCATTTTGCAATTCACACGTTAATTAGCAAAATTCGCAGAACTGGGAAAAAATGTCTACGGGTCGAACCTGGGAACTAGCCCAACGGTCAGCAGGGGCGCAACATAGCAATGCAGTGCCTCGGGCACCGGATAGGGCGGCTGGGGGGGTTAGCTCACCTAGTGAGCCTTGGCCCATGAAGAGGAGAGGGTTGGAGCTAGGCCACTGGGCGAGGTGTGGACTAGGCCGGCCTACTCGCGGGTCAACGGGCGAGCGGGGGCCTCCTCCTCCTGATCCCATTTGGGGCGAGGGCACCACGACGTCGGTCTGCAACGCCGACGACAAGGCGGCAAGGGACGGCGACGATAGGGCTTGCCGGACCTGGAGCAGGGATGGGGCGACGTTCTCCAACGAAGGGAGACCGGATCCGGCAGTGGACGGTGTTCCCCGGCAATGGTAGCGCGGCCTGATGCCATGGCGAGCTCCTGGAGAAGAGAGAGCACAGGGGGAATGAGGTAGAGAGGGAAACGACTGGGAAGGATAAGGGCTCGTCAGCGGATCGACCTGGCCGGACGCTGCTACTCTAGCGAGGGTTGTTTGTACCGGCGGGAAGGGGCTCGAGCTCCTTTCATGGGGCTGGAGGCGAGCACGGGTGCGAGGCTGTGGGAGCGAGGCGACGAGTGTTGCGGGCAGCGTCGCACGGGCTTGCGGCGGGGGGATCCGGGCCCAGGGCAGGCCCAGATGGGCTTCGGCGGGCCTAGCGGCTCGGAGGAGGGAGGCTACGGCTGGGTGGTAGCTAGTGGGTGGTTTGGCGCGGGATTCGAGGAGGGATTACGGTTTAGACCAAATTAGGAAGGTAAGGGGTCTATTTATAGCTTTAGGGGCTAGGGTTGACAGTTTTTGCCCATTTTTGGACCGTTCGATCTCGATCGAACGGCCCAGAAGCAGAGGGGGGGCTAGGTGGCTGTGTTGGCTATGTAGATGGGCTAGGTGGTGATGAGAGGGAGGGGTTGGGCTGAGACGAGAGGGAAAGTTGCGACCCATGACACGAGGTTTTAAAACACCAAAAACGACTCATAATTAAATCGATGACCGCACTTCTATGGACTGACCGATGGGGTATCAAACGAACTCAGAATGCGACGAAATTTGGCAGGCGTCCTACCTACACTATAATAAGACCGCACACCAGGTTTCGACCCAATCCAAGAATATTTTTCGCGCGCTTTAAAAACGGTTTTTTAATTGATGCCGTGGGCGCGTGCATGGGTGGTTGGTCTCGAAAATGGCAATGGCAAGAACAGAGAGAACCGGCGACTATGAATGGATGCAAGTTTCGAAATCGAGTGATGATGCTATGCAGATGATGCGAATGATGAGATGATGAATGCAACAACCAAACGAAACACAGACGAGAATGGAAACGAAAGGGGAATCTTCTGGAGCGTCGGTCCTGGGCTGTTACAACTCTCCTCCACTACACGAGGGTCTCGTCCTGAGATCTAGAATGAGAAGGGGAAGAGAAAGAGCAAAAGGTAAAACTTAGTTGCTTCTTTGACAAACGAGTGAAACCAATGAAAACATGAAGGTTGGAAGAGATGAAGAATAACATGAGGGCAAGCAAGAATTCACAAGAAATTTTGGCAACACTTCGGTAGGATAGAGGGACAAAATTGATATGAAGGAAAGAAATTGAAAGAGAGACACGAAACTTTGGTTGGATTAGAATCAAAACTTCATAAGATGGAAGGATCATGAAAACATTGCACAACACTCCGGTTAATGGACAAGCAAGGGAAGACATGAACTTAAACTAGATGATGGATTGAAGACAGCAACATGAAAATGCCTCCGGAGTAAAAGAATAGAAACTGGATCTGGAAGGAAAAGAACGGAGAAGAAAATAAAAAATTCTACCACCAATGAATTTGGAAAGCATGGGTTGAACGGAGTTGTTGAAAAACTAACAACAAAACAATAAGCTTGTTATGGGCTTATGGAAAACATCTCAAAATTTTGAGGTGACAACCTGCCACAACAAAAACAATTGATTTCTTGAGAGCAACAAGATATGCAAAACTTCTTTCACCAATAGGATGAGGAGGAAACTTGGATCATATATGACACCATGGTAGCAACAAACCTTAGGAAATGCTTTAGGTGAAATCCAACCCAAGATAACTCCGAGAAGACAAGACGGGTTAACTTATCTTATTGTTGACAATTGACCTTCGAGACTACTCATAATGAGGAATTTAATACCACCATCTCAAAAGACAATGGAGAAGTAATTGAACTTAGAAATCAAAGATAAAGAGCACTTAAGCACCTCGAACAAGAATCTTGAAGAACACTTGGAAATGAAATAAATATTGATGAACCACCATGAAGAACCTCCGGAAGAACTCCGAAATGAAAGGATGATAAAAAGAATTGAAGGATGCAAAAGAAAAAGATTGAGTCCTTGCTATGAATTAGATGGAGCTTCGCTTGAGAAAAACTAGGAACTTCGGAAAAGAAAGATGACCACTTGGGATAAGGAATTTGATATCATGAACAACTCCGTAAGAAGGATTGAGATCTCTTGGTGAAACAAGAATAAGAATTATGATATGCCTATCCTTCATCAAGTTAAATTGATGACAAGCAACGGATTCCACACGCCACTTATTCTTCTTGCAAGGAATTTAAGAAGAGAGAGAGAGATCACAAACTTGAAGAAGTGTTGCACGAGAACACCGGTAAGAATTCGAAACGAAAGAGGATAATACAAATGAATGATATAACATGAGAATGAAGAGAGCATGATCAACCAAATAGAAAACTTCACAAGGCACCGCAATAATTGAGAGACGAACGAAGAGACAACAATTGAGAAGAATTTGAGAACGAAAGCCGAAAGCTAAGAACAAATAAATCTTCTGAAACGATGGCCTTCGGAGGATCAAAAAATGAAACAATCATGAAATGCACCAGATAGATATGGGATGAATAACTCATGATCAAAACAATTTGAGACGATAGCAACAGCCTAAAACCATGAGTTTTTGGGAGAACGAACAACGATTAAGAGAAACTCTCCTTCGTCCTCAATGTTGAGAATGATGACGAGAAACAACACCATGAATTACTGAGATACTCCGGAATAATGAATAAAGAAAAGTTGAGCCAACAATGAAAATGATTTAGAAGCGATCTTCAAGAAGGCATATGACTGATGAAATTCATTCTTACGTCATATTTGAAGAGAACTTGAGAACATCTTCGGAAAGATTAGAAGGGTCAGGTAGGATCCTAGGAAAAAACCTGTGGGTTATGGAGCCACTCAAAAGAAACCACCATTGAACCAATTTCTTAGAGAGAGATATTGTACCGGTATAAAATAAAACTTGATGAGGTGAGAACCTCAAAATAATTTGAAGGAATGAAATAAAACACGAATCTCTGAGATATCTTCAGCCTCCGGATAGAATAGAGAGAGACAAAAAACAAGAGAGGCTTGGAAAAGAAATTCCAACATGGAAACCATTGAACGAATGACAAAGGATATGATGAACACCGAGAGCTTGAACTGAATCTACCAGAGAAGAATAACATCGAGAACAAGTACTAGGAGGATAGATCTTGAAATCGATACTCTTGAGAATATTCACAAAGAATCACCAGAAACAAGATAGAAGAAAATATAGCGGAAGCATTACATGAATAGAAGAGACACTTGGATGAGAATTTAAATTGAAGAAAAAGGGTGGGAGGGTGGGGAAAACCAAAGACAACTTGAGACAGATGAGATGAACTTTGGAAAGAAATGAGAATTGATCTTGCAATATTGAAGCGGATAGAATTATCTTTAAGAGAAGCACACCGGTAGGAAAAGAATTGATATGATAACTTGATTGGGCAAAAGGATTAGCATTCCCACAGAAATATGAGAACACTACTTAGCAAGATATGAAATCACCACTTGACATCGAAGCAACTTGAATTACCACATTCAAAACAAAACGAAGGATGAGGCTTACGAAACAAGCCAGAACAAATACACACCCACTATGCACTTGTTGGAAAGATAATCCTAGGTACCTACTTGAATTCCCACCTAAGAACTTCCAAAAACTTTCTGGTTATGCAATCCGGTGTGGGGAAATATCTCACACAACTAACAAACCTACACCCCAACTGTATCCATCCTTCATCACATAACCAGAGGCTTTCGCAAATCCATCTAATATCGAATCCTCGAAAGCACAATGATACTAAACCTTGGTGGTACCCCGGACGCCTCCGTAGTACTGGGTGACTCCGACCTTATCTCACCATGAAAAGTATTGAAGCAATTCCGAACATCCTCCGTCCTGAGATACTAAGGAAGCTGAATGATAACGATGTGCCAAGAATTCCCTGGAGCTCAACTCCTCGGAAGAAATCAAGTCAGACAGGAAGCACCAAGACAGAACTCCGTCACATCGGTATCATATAGTTTCCAAAATACCCGCATGATCCTATTTTTTGCGAGAAGAGAAGTAGAATCAAAATTCCTAAGTCGAATACCTCACCAGAGCATAGAAGAGGAGTAAAAAGAAACCTACACTCCGATATAACTAGATTCAAAACAGTTTTTATCTAGACTCGACTTGACCAAGTTCGATCAATCAATGGGGCTCCTAGGTCGATACAGGTTCTGATACCAACTTGTCACGCCCAAGATGCGGTCCAATCCTTATTTTGGCACGAGGGCCTCAACAGGAATAGAAGCGCATCTCACCATGTTGCAAGAATGGATATTATAACAAGTACATGTACAGAAGAGATGAGCATATGGAATTGTCTTACACTCGCCACAAGCTACATCAGAGTCACATCAATACAACAACATATGCAAACATCATACAGAAGAGCAGGGTCCGACTATGGACAAAAACAAATGACAAAATGACATCCATCCTTGCTATCCTAGGCTGCTGCCTGGAACCCATCCTAGATCGATGAAGAAGAAGAACTCCAAATCAAACAAGCAACGTGCTCACATCAAATCATCGCATTACCTGTACCTGCAACTATTGTTGTAGTAATTTGTGAGCCACGGGGACTCAGCAACCTCATTTCCAAGGGTATCAAGACTATTAAAGCTTAATAGGTGAGGTATGGTTAAGTGGTGAGGCTGCAGCAAGCCACTAAGCATTTGTTTGAGTGGCTAACTTACGAGTACAGAAAGTAAAGTATGGTGCTCTACACATAATGGACGTGAACTAGTAATGATCACTAACTGATCCTAAACACCTACTTACATCAATCATAACCCCACCGTGTTCTGTCTCGGATAAGGACTAACGAGAAGAGCTAGTCACGGTTATGCACACAGTTGGTGTATTTTATTAGAGTTTACTTCAAGTTTGCTATGACCGGGTGTTAAACAAAGTATCCAAGTTTGCCACATAAACGCGGTCACGGCTTCTCGAAAAGATTTAACCCTGCAGGGGTGCTCCAACTCATCCATCACAAATTAACCACACGCCGCGGGAATAACCTCGACCACGGATCTCGTGATCATCCTAGGCAATTCCAAAGGAATTCCGACATCTCGAGATAGCCCAAAGAATATTAGAGTTCCTCACGCAAGACGTTCGAGAAAGATAAAACAAATCTAGCAAGGCCGCCTGACGTGCCGACAATCCTGATAGGAGCCGCTATCTCGCTCTCAGGGCACAACCAGATGAGTGATGGTTACCATGCCAAACACCGAGTTGCCCCGGGTAGCAGCTGATGTGGGTTGGACCAACACTCATGAGGTGCACTGGCCCGGGTTGTTGATTAATCCATGGGGTGATCATGCCCTATTGAAATTTTAGTTGTTGTTAAGCAAATGTAATACCAATGTTGGTCCTTGCTAGACAAGTTTTATCCTAACACAAAAATCAAGGGGGTCCCCATAACAACCCCGAGCATGTTAGGAGCGCTCAATTATGGAACATAACACCGGTTCACAAGTAACTAGGGTGGCAAGAGTGGAACAAAACACCAAGCAAAAGGCCAAGCGTTCCACCCTTTACCAAGTGTATAAGTGCATTAAATTAAGTAGCAATAGTATTGTGATAACAAAAGAATGTCCATGTTGACACATGGAAGAAAATGCACCTGCAGCTAGAAATGCTATAAAAGGGCTGAGAAAGTGGTAACATAGCCAAACACGGTTTGCTGGGAAGGTGGAGGGTTAGAGGCTTTTAATGGCAATGTTGGGAGGTTGACAAACAAGTGGTAGGTAGCGAGACATAATGATAAAAACGGGACAACTAGGATGGCAATGATAGTAGTGGTATCCAGGGAAATGTGTCATCTTGCCTGAGATCCCGCACAGAAGAAGAACGAGTCTAAGAAGAAGACGAGCCAACGTACTCGAACAAATCCTCACGCTCCAAACGCTTTCAGAACTCTATCGAGAAGAAGCAATCCAGACTCACCAACATTAAATGTTTTTAAACATGGGTGGTCATGGCATAAGGCCGATATGGAATTAAGCAATTTTAAATGGAGAGAGACAACATACATATAAAAAATAATAACTCTCCATATTATGAGAAAGTGGTTAATGTTGTTTATCATGGCAAGAGGTGAAGCATGATCAACCATATCGTCTAGGCATTTTAAATGAGTCCGGAAGCAATATATATCATTCCCAAAACATCCCCATAAGCATAATATGAATTTGGTCCAGATCTGTACTAAACATGTTTCAGACTTTTTAAACAGCAAAATAAATATCACCATGTGATTCTACACATTTTTCCGGTCAAGTTACATATATGGAACATTTTAAACGGAGCTACGGTTTATTAGTTATTAAATAAGTCATTTTGACATGGCATATACGCAAATCTAAAAAAACAGCAAGTTTAAATTTTTTAAACACATGTGAGAGTTGGATATTGTGAATCTACACGAAATTCTATTCAAGTTTCATATATAAAGTTTTTACATGTGATGCACGGTTAATTATGTATGAGCATTTTTAAAACAAGGGTTTTTCTATAATTCTGCAATTCACAGGTTAATTAGCAAAATTCGCAGAACTGGGAAAAACACATCTACAGACCGAATCTGGGAACTGGCCCAACAGTCAGCAGGGGCGCAACATAGCAATGCAGCGCCTCGAGCGCCCGATAGGGCGGTTGGGGGGTTAGCTCACCTAGTGGGCCTTGGCCCATGCAGAGGAGAGGGTTGGAGCTAGGCCACCGGGCAAGGCGCGGACTGGGCCAGTCCACTTGCGGATCAACGGGCGAGCGGGGGCCTCCTCCTCCCGATCCCGATCGGGGCGAGGTCACCACGGCTTTGGTCTGCAACACTGTCGTGACCCCGATCCTAAGTCATATGATTCCAGACTGTAACAAGTCACATCACTTTGCGGCCTCACGCACGGTACTCCACGGCTGCAGCCTTACCTTGGCTGGGACCGTTGGCATCTTTTGGCTCACGTATGTGAACATGTCGCCGGCAATCACAAAGGGAAAGAACCCGGGCCGACATAACTAGTCATAGAACCCAAGTGGCACATCTGTACGGAAACAGGGATACATAACCCAACAATGCAGGTGTCGGCCTCAAGCGTGTGTAGACGAGTCATAGCAAGCTACACGGACTCCATTACACCGCGAGACACGAATGCCATCACTGCACGTAGACGAGTCGTAGCAGGCTACCGGGACTCCATTACGTCGCGAGACATTTCCCCGAAGGTACAGACACAACAGCAAGGAAGGATACATGCCAGTCAATCAATGTGCCCGGAGCAGTAGCAAGCTACCATGGCTCGGTGGAAGCACAAAGAGGCAGTTTCCCGTAAGGAGTACTACTAAAGGCACACGACTAGGTGTCGGATCCCATACATACCGTTGCATGTCACACGTACGCACGACATGCCTGGTATGCATAGATACAACTATGGCATCACAACATAACCATACAGCAACATGACTTCTATTTAAGAGGCTCAGACGAGCCTTGCATAATATGTTCTTACAGATAGGGGTCACATGACCCGACACTCAAGTCATACAATCAAAGTCATACAAGCCAGCGGAAACTTAAGATGTCTGAGTACAGACGGCGAAAATAGAAAAGAGGCACACGGCCTGACTATCTACAGCCCACCACACGGGCAAAATCGTAGCTGGGACACCAGCTATTCAACATCGTCAACGTCTAGATAGAACCCACCTGATGGGTCCTGGCTCTCTTCTGCAACATAAATTAAGCAAGGATGAGTACAAACATACTCAGCAAGTCTTTAAAACAGACCTAGTCTATTCATGCTCATGTATCAACAAGGGGGAGTGGTGGAGTTTAAGTAGCAATGCCAGCTTTGACTCATGGCTAACCTACACTACTCAGTTTTAAACTCTTTGTTACAATTTTAGTTATCACACATGAGTCCACTATCTCCATCACAATACACTACCATGGATTCACCTTCCCCTTCCGGAAGAGTGCCATCCACGGTACTCACACTTGTCTTGATATTTTTAGAAGTACCCATTTGATTATCTATGAACAGCATAAGTTCTCCAAGTAGTCCATATCCGAGGACGCGGCTATTCGAATAGTTTCATACCCTGCAGGGGTGTACTTCTTCACACACGCTCTCGCCACTTATCGCTGTGTGCCATAAACCATGCACCTCGGCAACCTTCAAGCAGATGCTCAGCGAGGGAGTTGGCCACGACCGTCAATCACATAAGACCTCTAGTCCAGGCTATCGCCTATTTGAGACTGAACCCGCACGGAGATCCGGCCGAAGTTTCCGCTACGGTCCCAAACGATGTGCGCAGGGCTCCAAAGCCCACCATTCAGGTGACCCTTGGTACACCGTGCCACTGCCTACCGCGTCGTAACCCACCCCTAGGGTCAGCACTACGCACGGCCTCCAGCATGCTATAAACACCAGAAACTACTTGCAATACCTGGACCAAGGACTAAGCGACTGATGAGTCGAGCGGGGTCATATTTCAGGGCCCAACATGTGGTAGTATCTAGTCTTGGATCACAAACACGGAACCCGGTTCCTAAGAACGGTCCCAATGAGACTACCCACTATGTACTCCTACATAGCCTCTCATCGCTACCTTTACCAAATCGTATTCAATATGAGCTCATCACATCGGACAACACTGTTTCACTCAGTTCATCACCAGATGAATCAGACCTGACTCAACTCTAAGCATAGCAAGCATAGCAGGCAAAGTAAGCTAAGCACATCATGGCACAAGCATCTACCAGGTATGCTAGGTTGCATGGTTTAGCTATTTACTGTGACAAGATCAGGTCATGCATAGGAATAGGATCATCTATCATGTATGACTGACATGTGACCGTTTGTCCTAATGCAATAAACAAGAGCAGGAGCGATAGAGTGGGATGTTATCGGAATGATCAATGGGGTTGCTTGCCTTGCTGAGTTGCGGAGGAGTTCTCTCCTTCGTCGGGATACGGGGTAGTATCTTCCGAATTAGTGCCTACCGCAACCCCGATAAGAGCATTCAATACAAGAAAGTGCAACAATATGATGCATGATCATGGCATAGTAATATGCATGGGTGAGCTAATGTAACTAGTGATCATGTCAATTTAAAATAGATTTGAATATAGGTTGAAAGTTGTTCTCCTTTCAAATTCCATATATTAACCTAATGATAAGTGTGCATAATCACCTATTTAGGTTGCTCTAACATGCGGGAGAATAGCCCCATTGGATTCATTGGATTTTTCTGATAAATTTTCATATATAAATTATTTTCATCTGACTTACAGATTATTTTATATGATTTTTCAAAGTTTTAAAAAAATTCTGGAATTATTTTTAAATAAGAAAATGGGATTATGACATCAGCCTGACGTCATCCTGACGTCAGCTGGTCAACAGACCTGCTCCAGGTCAAATCTGATCGGTGGGGCCCGTCTATCATTGACTCATTACTAAACAATTTTGTTTTAATTAATTATCCTCACTAATTAATCTAGTAGGGCCCACTGTGAGTGACACAATTAACTAACAAAAATGATTAAACTAATAACTGATTAACCTAAAACTAAACAGGACCGGGGCCCACCTGTCATTGACCCATAGGGTCAAGCCAGGGCCCACTGGGGTCAAACCCGCCGGAGTTAGCCAACGGCTCATCGCCGGTGACCAACAGAGACGGCGGCGACCATCGGGTTTTGCCCTCACACGCCCATTCGACGAGCTGAGGCCACTGGCGAGCAGCTCGTGCTCGCCCGCATCCAACAGGGGCCAAAGGAGGTTGCGGGGTCACCGGAGCTCGCCGGAAACGAGCTCGTGGCGGCGGCCGGAGCTAGCTAGAGAGCGCTAGAGAGAGGCGAACCACGGGGAGGAGGAAGAGGAGCTCACGGGGACTGCGGGGAGCTGGTCAGCGGGCTCGGGGAGGCAGCGACGGCGGCGAATCGACAGCCGGCGGTGGCGGCTCTCGGCAGGGGAAACGAGAGAGAGAGACGGGGAAGAAGGGAGGAGAGGGAATGGGCTCGGGGGAGGCTCCTCGCGTCTTCCAGGCGTAGGAGAAGGCAGGGGAGCAGCCAGCTCCGTGGCAAGCAGGAGGTGGAGGCCGGCGAGCTCGTGGTCGACACCTCGCTGCCTACTGGCCGGAGGTGGGAGATGACCTCCCCACCCGTGACGGGCTGGGTTGGGCCTCCCACTTGGGCCAGGTGCTCTTCTTCCTTTTCTTTTTATTCTGTTTTCTGTTTTCTTTTCTAACATTTGTTTATTTCTTTCAGGTATAAAAGTCTAGTTAAAAAAGTCTCCAAGTATTTTATAGACTATAGTTTGATTATCTCAAACTTTTCTGAAAATGTTCCAAAATAATTTGATAGCATAATTAATGATATTTGCTTTATTTATCATTTTCAGAGGCTTAAATCATTAATTTAAATTATCTAAATTGTTCAAATAATTAGAATGGTCCCTGGTATATCCATGTCCTTAAGTATCAGACATAGGGAACATTTTTTATGGGCATTTTGGATTTGTTGAAATTTCATTAAACTTGAATTTCTTTAATTCATTAAGTGCTTGAGGATTCTTTTTCCTTCTCCCCATTTCAAGTTAATGCAATGATGATGAATGATGATGCAAACACAATGCTAACCTAGGACAACTTGCTAGGGTTGTGACAACTCACCCCCACTCAAAATAATCTCGTCCCGAGATTTTGAAGTCGTCGGGAAGAGCGCGGGGTACTCTAGTCGAAGACAATCTTCTCTTTCCCATGTTGCCTCCTTTTCAGAATGATGCAACCACTGAACCTTGAGGAACTTGATGTTCCGACGTCGAGTGGTACGCTCAGCTTGATCGGGAATACGAACAGGGTATTCTTGGTATGTAAGGTTATCTTGGAGATCAAGCGCTTCGTGGTCCACTTCTCGGACAGGGTCCGAAAAGCAACATCTGAGTTGCGAGACGTGGAAGACATCATGAACTTTGGAAAGATGCGGTGGAAGTTCCAACTGGTAGGCAACCTCTCCTCGTTTAGCAAGAATGCGAAAAGGTCCAATGTAACGAGGAGTCAACTTGCCTTTGATACCGAATCGATGGGTACCCTTCAGAGGTGTAACCCGAAGGTAAGCCTTCTCGTCAACTTCATAGGTCGCAGACTTATGATGACGGTCATATTGACTCTTTTGACGGGATTGGGCTATTTTCAACTTTTCACGAATAATGCGAACTTGCTCCTGTGCATCCTGGATCATGTTCGGACCAAAGAGTTGCCTCTCTCCGGTTTCTGACCAGTTAAGAGGTGTTCGACATCTTCGTCCATAGAGAACTTCAAAAGGGGCTTTGCCCAAGCTTGATTGATAACTACTGTTATATGCGAATTCAGCAAATGGAAGACAGTTCTCCCAATTCATACCAAAAGATATAACACAAGCTCGGAGCATGTCTTCGAGAATTTGATTGACTCGCTCAACTTGACCACTTGATTGAGGGTGGAAGGCAGTGCTAAAGGATAGATGAGTCCCCATAGAGGTTTGAAAACTTTCCCAAAATCGAGAAGTAAAGATACTTCCGTGGTCTGAGTTAATCTCCAAAGGAACACCATGAAGAGAAACTATTCGAGAAACATATAACTCCGCTAGTTGACTAGCAGTAATGCTTTCACGAACAGGAAGAAAATGAGCCACTTTGGAGAGGCGATCAATGACTACGAATATAGCATTGTTCCCTCTCTTGGTCCTGGGAAAACCGGTGATGGAATCCATACCGACCTTATCCCATTTCCAGTCAGGAATAGCTAAAGGTTGAAGGGTGCTAGCAGGCCTTTGATGTTCTGCTTTCACACGGCGACAAACGTCGCAGTTAGCAACATACTGAGCAATTTCTCTCTTCATCCTAGTCCACCAGAACCTCTGGCGTAGATCCTGATACATTTTGGTACTACCCGAATGAATTGTGAGAGGAGAATCATGAGCCTCCTTAAGGATCAGCTGCCTGAGATGTTGGCTCTTAGGAACCACCAAACGTCCCTGGAAGAGCACTACACCTTGATCATCTATAGAGAATTCCTTAGCAAGACCGCTAACGAGGTTCTCTTTGATCCGGGAAATTCCCTTATCATGCCTTTGTCGAGCTATGATTTGATCCTTAAGAGTAGGTTTCGCCACCAGGTTGGATAGGAATCCTTGAGGAACAATGTGAAGGTTTAAATTCCGGAATTCCTCATAGAGAAGCGGTTGACCTTGTTGTAACATCAGATTGTTACAATAAGACTTAAGACATAGTGCATCAGCCATGACATTGGCTTTCCCCGGGGTGTAAGTTATCCCTAAGTCGTAATCTGTAATCAACTCTACCCACCGTCTTTGCCTGAGATTCAAATCCGGTTGGGTGAAAATATATTTCAGACTTTGGTGATGAGTGTATATCTCGCAACGATTACCCAGAAGGTAATGTTGCCATGTTTTTAGTGCATGGACTACAACTGTGAGCTCAAGATCATGTGTTGGATAATTCGCCTCATGTGGACGCAACTGTCGAGATGCGTATGCAATCACATGACGATCTTGCATGAGAATGCAACCTAATCCTTGTCGCGAGGCATCGTAGTAGATAATAAAGTCCTTAGAAAAATTTGGTGGCACCAGAACGGGAGCAGAGGTCAGTCGTCTTTTCAACTCCTGAAAACTATGCTCGCATTGTGGGGTCCACTCAAACTTTTTATCTTTCTTGAGGAGTTCAGTCAGAGGTTTCGCAACCTTGGAGAAGTTCTCAACAAAGCGGCGACAATAGCTCGCTAGGCCAAGGAAACTCCGAACTTGCTTAACCGATTCAGGTTAAGTCCAATCAAGGACGGCCTGAACTCTCTCGGGATTGACAGCAATACTTTTACCAGAGATCACGTGACCCAGATAGGTCACTTCTGGCAACCAGAATTCACACTTGGAGAATTTGGCATATAAGCGGTGCTCTCGAAGTTTCATCAATACCAGCCTTAGATGCTCGGCATGTTCTTGTTCGTTCTTCGAGTAGATGAGTATGTCATCGAGGTAAACCATGACGAATCTATCCAAATACTCCATGAAGATCGAATTCATCAAGCGAGAGAAGGTGGCTAGGGCATTGGTTAAACCGAAGGACATGACGGTGTACTCGTATTGGCCATAACGAGTGACAAAAGCCGTTTTTGAATGTCCCCGTTTCTAATTCTGATTTGATGGTATCCCAACCTCAAATCCATTTTGGAGAAGACAGAAGATCCAGCGAGTTGATCATACAAATCGTTGATCCTGGGAAGCGGATACTTGTTCTTGATAGTGACCAAATTCACTGGTCGGTAATCCACAACCATCCGATCCGATCCATCCTTCTTCTTAACGAAGAGGACGGGGCAAGCCCAAGGAGAAGAGCTAGGACGGATGAAACCTTTCTTCAAATCTTCATCGAGTTGGTTTTTTAGCTCGGCCAGTTCTAAGGGTGCCATCTTATAGGGTCTTCTAGCTATTGGGACTGTCCCTGGAATAAGTTGTATCACAAACTCAACATCTCTGACAGGTGGAATACCTGGCTGTTCTTCTGGAAAGACATCCGGAAAATCACGGACTACCGGAATATCTTCTAACTCTGGAAGAGGGCTAGCATTTAGGAAATAGAGTTGGCGCTTGGTTGTTCGAGTAGAGACATTAACTATCTCACCCGATGGACGTGTAAGTTGAACATTCCTAGAATTAGTATCAATCTTGGCATGGTGGGCTTTCATCCAATCCATACCTAGAATGATATTGATGTCCGAAGACTTAAGGGCTATCAAGGATGCTAGGAATACTAGTCTATCCACCAAAATTTCATTGTCATGACTTACTCTAGAAGTTTGCCATTTTGAACCAGGAGTCCGAACTACTAAAGGAGTGGGCATATCACAAAAGGACATGTTATGCAATTGTACATAACTTTCAGAGATGAAAGAATGAGATGCCCCAGTATCAAATAGAACAGATGCTGGATGGCTATTAACAAGAAGCGTACCTAGAATAACATCAGGATCTTCAAGGGCTTCTTCAGTAGACACATAATTCACTCGCCCACGGACAGGGGCTAGCTTCACATAGAAAGCTTTTCCCGGTTTTCCACATCCAGCGGGCTTAGCATTGTTCTAGGGACACTCACAAGAATAGTGTCCCGATTCTCCACATTTGTAGCATACCACTGTAGCACGAGGTGTAACATTTGTATGCGGTCCTCCAAATGGTCTGGGTGGAGGGTTGGACTGAACTGGACGAGGTGCCTGGAAGGATGGCCTCGCGGTGTATCTTGGCGGCAAAGCTGCATTGGGCACCCACACTCGGCGTTTGTTAGGGCCTAAACCCGATGCAGGGTTGAAGTCACGATTATGCTTCTTCGTAGCCTCGTAGTCAGTTTGTCCTGACTCGGCATTGATGGCCTTATTGACGAGAGCCTGG
Source organism: Hordeum marinum (assembly GCA_022496015.1). NCBI lineage: Eukaryota > Viridiplantae > Streptophyta > Magnoliopsida > Poales > Poaceae > Hordeum > Hordeum marinum. Next base: position 271,872,324 of record CM039678.1, read on the forward strand.
AAGGTGGTGCACTCATGCAAGCGAAGATCTCGGTGAAGCTCAGCATTAAGTCAATTGCAGAACCTAGCCTGCTTCTTAGCATCAGTTGAGACTTCCTCTGGAGCATAGCGAGCAAGATTACCAAACTCGCGACCGTATGCATCCACTGAAAATCTGCCCTGGGTGAAGGCACAAAATTCCTCTCTTTTGCGATCCATCAGCCCTTCTGGGATGTGATGGATACGGAATGCGGCGTTGAACTCTGCCCAGGTTGGTGCAAGTCCCTGGGGACGCATAGCCTCATAGCTTTCCCACCACAGGTTGGCAGGTCCCTCCAGAAAGTAGGTGGCAAAAGACACCCTATTGGCCTCGGGCACATTAGCAGCTCGTATCTTGTGGAACATACTCGTCAGCCAATCATCCGCATCGAGGGGGTCGATCGAATGATGGTACTTGGGCGGACACAGCTTGATAAAGTCACCAAGTAATACTCCATCGTGGTGATCATTGCGGGGAGCACGAGCTGTGTTTTTGTCAATTCTTTCCAACGGTCTATTGGTCTCTCTCTTATTCCTTTCAGCCTCTAGCATCACCTCTGCCAGGGATGGTGAATGTGGCAGCTCCTCTTGCCTTGACTGGCTTCCCTCACCCTGCTCAGGAGCAGAGACGGGATTGTTCCTAGTTGCCACCATCCTAGGAAAACAAACCACAACTTAGACATAGAGAACATCAACTCTAAGACATGAGATAAGGAATGTACTGGTCAACATGGCATGTAGGATAAACACCAATCAACATGGTAAAGCAACTACCATATGAACATTAGGTTTCATACACACCATGACTTAGTTCAGTACAAGCCCAAGCTGAAAGCAACTACGGAGAGCTGACACAACTCATCGGAGGCATTACAAGCTTCCTATACATTATCTACCTACACCTCCGGAACTCAACTCTCAACCTTGGTCATATCCCACAAGACACACAGGACTGTGGCGATACGACTACTACCATACTAGGACTAACATCCACGCACTCAAACATCACCATAGAATGCCTCGTACAGGTTACCCCCGTGACCTGGGAGCTCAACCTAAGGATCTGGAAACACTCTAGCCTGGGATCCCTGGAAACCATAAGGACACGGATGTGGCCTTGGTCCCCTTGTCGGCGGCAACAACGTTCCTCGAAGAGGGGTGATGCCTCCAACATCAGGCTAGTCTACGTGTGCTAGCAAATCAGTCTGCGATGGGGTCAGCATCTCCAAATCTCCATAGCCTGTCTGCACGACAGGTGCCAACTGCATCAAGGCTGTCCAAAGACGGGCACGGGTAGCATAGAGCTCCATGCGAAGAGCACGTACATCACGATCCCTGTTCTCCAACATCTGAGCAGTCACCTGCAGCCTAGGGTCCTCATGAGGATGATCAAAGTAGGCTACACTAAGATATCCATCCTCTCCTCCCATGGAAGCAGGAACATAGCAGAACTATGTGTTCTGTAGGATACCATGGTGAAACCTCATGATAGTCAGCATGGTGTATGCGGCTTCCTGAACTGCCGTATCTATGGTAACTCCCAATCCATGAGTCCAGTGAAGCGGCTCTGCAGCTCCAGGATATGAAGGATATATCCTAACGGTACACAGATACTGACTCTGGTTGAAATCTCGATACTCCTCCTCCACTGTGTACTCTGGGTACCAGCGGTATCCAGCCTCCATCATAACTCTAACCAACATGGCCGTGTGACCCGACACATCGATGCACCTGGTCAAACGGACCACCTGACGGAAAGGACGAGAGGGCATCTGAAACAGAGAATGATGCAAAGACATTAGAGATCCTAGCAGAAATTGGACAGCATAACGGCTGTAATTGCTCAAGAAAAATTTTGAGACAATTGAAAAAGATTGGAAAGGAATAACCACTCGACTATCTAGACTCAAATCTCTTCTCCATCTGTTTGTCACACCAACAATACTTGAATAATTGCACTCACTTACAAACAAGCTAGCTATTGGTCCATGACTACTAACTCGTCATCCTAAGCAATAGATGAGAATCCTAGTTCCTATCCCCGTAGAAGAGATGAGAATGACCCAGCATAGAATAACTTGGGAAGAGGAGTAAAACGAGCCCTACGTTCCCTTCCACAATCAATTCCCCTACTTATCTATAGTGGTTCTAGACTCAACTTCGACCGGTTTGGCTTGGTAGTCCTATAGTCAGTGAGGCTCTGATACCAACGCTGTCGGCACCCCGATCCTAAGTCATATGATTCCATACTGTAACAAGTCACATCACTTTGCGGCCTCACGCACGGTACTCCACGGCTGCAGCCTTACCTTGGCCAGGACCGTTTGCGTCTTTTGGCTCACGTATGTGAAAATGTCGCCGGCAATCACAAAGGCAAAGAACCCGGGCTGACATAACTAGTCATAGAACCCAAGTGGCACATCCGTACGGAAACAGGCATACATAACCCAGCAATGCAGGTGTCGGCCTCAAGTGTGTGTAGACGAGTCATAGCAAGCTACATGGACTCCACTACGACGCGAGACACGAATGCCATCACTGCACGTAGACGAGTCGTAGCAGGCTACCGGGACTCCATTACATCGCGAGACATTTCCCCGAAGGGATAGACACAGCAGCAAGGAAGGATACATGCCGGTCAATCAATGTGCCCGGAGCAGTAGCAAGCTACCATGGCTCGGTGGAAGCACAAACAGGAAGTTTCCCATAAAGAGTACTACTAAAGGCACATGACTAGGTGTCGGATCCCATACATACCGTTGCATGTCACACGTACGCACGACATGCCTGATATGCATAGATACAACTATGGCATCACAACATAACCATGCAACAACATGACTTCTATTTAAGAGGCTCAGACGAGCCTTGCATAATATGTTCTTATAGATAGGGGTCACATGACCCGACACTCAAGTCATACAAACAAAGTCATACAAGCCAGCGGAAACTTAAGTTGTCTGAGTACAGACGGCGAAAATAGAAAAGAGGCACACGGCCTGACTATCTACAACCCACCACACGGGAAAGATCGTAGCTCGGACACCAACTATTCGGCATCGTCAACGTCTAGATAGAACCCACCTGATGGGTCCTGGCTCTCTTCTGCAACATTAATTAAGCAAGGATGAGTACAAACGTACTCAGCAAGTCTTTAAAATAGACCTACTCTATTTATGCTCATGTATCAAGAAGGGGGAGTGGTGGAGTTTAAGCAGCAATGCCAGCTTTGACTCATGGCTAGCCTACACTACTCAGTTTTAAACACTTTGTTACAATTTTAGTTATCGCACACGAGTCCACTATCTCCATCACAATACACTACCATGGATTCACCTTCCCCTTCCAGAAGAGAGCCATCCACGATACTCACACTTGTCTTGATATTTTTAGAAGTATCCATTTGATTATCTATGAACAGCATAAGTTCTCCAAGTAGTCCATATCCGAGGACGCGACTATTCGAATAGTTTCATACCTTACAGGGGTGTACTTCTTCACACACGCTCTCGCCACTTATCGCTGTGTGCCACAAACCATGCACCTCGGCAACCTTCAAGCGGATGCCCAGCGAGGGAGTCGGCCACGACCGTCAATCACATAAGACCTCTAGTCCAGGCTATCGCCTACTTGAGACTGAACCCGCACGGAGATCCGGCCAAAGTTTACGCTACGGTCCCAAACGATGTGCGCAGGGTTCCCAAGCCCACCATTCGGGTGGCCCTTGGTACACCGTGCCATTGCCTACCGCATCGTAACCCACCCCTAGGGTCAGCGCTACGCACGGCCTCCAGCATGCTATAAACACCAGAAACTACTTGCAATACCTGGACCAAGGACTAAGCGACTGATGAGTCGAGCGGGGTCATATTTCAGGGCCCAGTATGTGGTAGTATCTAGTCTTGGATCACAAACACGGAACCCAGTTCCTAAGAACGGTCCCAATGAGACAACCCACTATGTACTCCTACATAGCCTCTCATCGCTACCTTTACCAAATCGTATTCAGTATGAGCTCATCACATCGGACAACATTGTTTCACTTAGTTCATCACCCAGATGAATCAGACCTGACTCAACTCTAAGCATAGCAAGCATAGCAGGCAAAGTAAGCTAAGCACATCATGGCACAAGCATCTACCAGGTATGCTAGGTTGCAAGGTTTAGCTATTTACTATGACAAGATCAGGTCATGCATAGTAATAGGATCATCTATCGTGTATGATTGACATGTGACCGTTTGTCCTAATGCAATAAACAAGAGCAGGAGCGAGAGAGTGGGATGTTATCGGAATGATCAATGGGGTTGCTTGCCTTGCTGAGTTGCGGAGGAGTTCTCTCCTTCGTCGGGATACGGGGTAGTATCTTCCGGATTAGTGCCTACCGCAACGCCGATAAGAGCATTCAATACAAGCAAGTGCAACAATATGATGCATGATCATGGCATAGTAATATGCATGGGTGAGCTAATGTAACTAGTGATCATGTCAATTTAAAATAGATTTGAATATAGGTTCAAAGTTGTTCTCCTTTCAAATTCCATATATTGACCTAATGATAAATGTCCATGTTCACCTATTTAGGTTACTCTAACATGCAGGGGAATAGCCCCATTGTATTCATTGGATTTTTCTGATAAATTTTCATATATAAATTATTTTCATCTAACTTACAGATTATTTTATATGATTTTTCAACGTTTTAAAAAATTTCTGGAATTATTTTTAAATAAGAAAATGGGATTATGACATCAGCCTGACGTCATCCTGACGTCAGCTGGTCAACAGACCCGCTCCAGGTCAAATCTGACCGGTGGGGCCCGTCTGTCATTGACTCATTACTAAAAAAATTTGTTTTAATTAATTATCCTGACTAATTAATCTAGTAGGGCCCACTGTCAGTGACACAATTAACTAACAAAAATGATTAAACTAATAACTGATTAACCTAAAATTAAACAGGACCGAGGCCCACCTGTCATTGACCCATAGGGTCAAGCCAGTTCCCATTGGGGTCAAACCCGTCGGAGTTAGCCAACGGCTCATCGCCGGTGACCAACAGAGATGGCGGCGACCATCGGGTTTTGCCCTCACGTGCCCATTCGACGAGCTGAGGCCACTGGCGAGCAGCTCGTGCTCGCCCGCATCCAACAGGGGCCATAGGAGGTTGCGGGGTCACCGGAGCTCGCCGGAAATGAGCTCGTGGCGGCGGCCGGAGGTAGCTAGGGAGCGCTAGAGAGAGGGGAAGCACGGGGAGGAGGAAGAGGAGCTCACGGGGACTCCGAGGAGCTGGTCAGCGGGCTCGGGGAGGCAGCGACGGCGGCGAGTCGACGGCCGGCGGTGGCGGCTCTCAGCAGGGGAAACGAGAGAGAGAGAGAGACGGCGAAGAAGGGAGGATAGGGAATGGGCTCGGGGGAGGCTCCTCGCGTCTTCCAGGCGTAGGAGAAGGCAGGGGAGCAGCCAGCTCCGTGGCAAGCAGGAGGTGGAGGCCGGCGAGCACGCGGTCGACACCTCGCTGCCTACTTGCGGGAGGTGGGAGATGACCTCCCCACCCCTGACGGGCTGGGTCGGGCCTCCCACTTGGGCCAGGTGCTCTTCTTCCTTTTCTTTTTATTCTGTTTCTGTTTTCTTTTCTAACATTTGTTTATTTCTTTCAGGTACATAAGTCTAGTTGAAAAATACTCCAAGTATTTTATAGACTATAGTTTGATTATCTCAAACTTTTCTGAAAATGTTCCAAAATAATTTGATAGCATATTAATGATATTTTATTTATTTATCATTTTCATAGGCTTAAATCATTAATTAAAATTATCTAAATTGTTCAAATAATTAGAATGGTCCCTGGTATATCCATGTCCTTAATTATCAGACATAGGGAACATTTTTTATGGGCATTTTGGATTTGTTGAAATTTCATTAAACTTGAATTTCTTTAATTCATTAAGTCCTTGTGGTTTCTTTTTCCTTCTCCCCATTTCAAGTTAATGCAATGATGATGCAAACACAATGCTAACCTAGGACAACTTTCTAGGGTTGTGACAAACACCGGCGACGAGGCGGCAAGGGGCGGCGATGATGGGGCTTGCCGGACCTGGAGCGGGGATGGGGCGACGTTCTCCAGCGATGGGAGACCAGATCTGGCAGCGGACGGCGTTTCTCGGCAACGACGGCACGACCCGAGGCCATGGCGAGCTCCTGGAGAAGAGAGAGCATGGGGGAATGAGGTAGAGAGGGAACAATGGGGAAGGAGAAGAGCTCGTCGGCGGATCGACCTAGCCGGACGCTGCTGCTCCGGCGAGGGTCGTCGATGCCGACGGGAAGGGGCTTGAGCTCCTCTCATGGGGCATGAGGCGGGCGCGGCTGCGAGGCTGTGGGAGTGAGGCGACGAGCATTGCGGGCGGCGTCGCATGGGCTTGCGGCGGTGGGATCCGGGCCCGAGGCAGGCCCAGATGGGCTTTGGCTGGCCTGGCAGCTGGGAGGAGGGAGGTTGCGGCTAGGTGGTGGGTGGTGGGTGGTTTGGCACGGGATTCGAGGAGGGATTACATTTTAGGCCAAATTAGGAAGGGGCGGGGTCTATTTATAGCTTTAGGGGTTAGTGTTGATAGTTTTGTCCGTTTTCGGACCGTTCGATCTCGATCGGACGGCCCAGAAGCGGAGGACTAGGGGCCAGGTGGCTGCGGTGGCTGTGTAGATGGGCTAGGTGGCTGTGGTGGCTGTGTAGATGGGCTTGGTGGTGATGAGAGGGACGGGTTGGGCTGAGATGAGAGGGAAAGTTGCGGCCCGTCACACGAGGTTTTAAAACACCAAAAACTACTCATAATTAATTCGATGACAGCACTGCTACGGACTGACCGATTGTAACACCCCGTTACACCTGGCGGGATCGAGACTGGCCCCATATACCAACACTAGTCTTTCCTGCGCACTTTGTCCTCACTCGTGCGCACCCGGGACAACTAGTCGGTCACCCCTCCTAGAATTGCTCCAAGCGAAGCACGCTTAACTTTGGAGTGCTTTTCGAATGGGCTACCGGAAAAGAAGGAATTCCTTGTTGTTATGAGTAGTCTATCATTCCTATTAAGCTAGGCTCTCACATACACCCCCACTCAAAGGAACCGACGTCCTCGTCGGCCCATCAGGAACGTTCCCTTTTGGCACACGTATGCGCGTCCAGTCTGGCACATGTGCCATGCTGCGTGCCACGGCGGGCCACGCATGCCATGCGCCACATGCCCGTGCACCTGACCCATGCATGCCCATGTAACCGCAAGGGTCAGCCCTGATACCAATTGTAACACCTGTTACGCCTGGCGGGATCTAGTCTGGCCCCATAGACCAACACTAGTCTTTCCTACGCACTTTGTCCTCACTCGTGTGCACCCAGGACCAACTTCCCAATCGGTCACCCATCCTAGAATTGCTCCAAGCAAAGCACGCTTAACTTTGGAGTTCTTTTCGAATGGACTCCCGGAAAACAAGGAATTCCTTGTTGATATGAGTAGTCTATCATTCCTATTAAGCTAGGCTCTCACACCGATGGGATATCAAACGTACTCAGAATGCGACGAAATTTGGCAGGCGGCCTACCTACACTATAATAAGACCGCATGACAGGTTTCGACCCAATCCGAGAATATTTTCAGCGCACTTTAAAACCTGTTTTTTTAATCGATGCCACGGGCGCGTGCGTGTGTGGTTGGTCTCGAAACGGGCAACGGCAAGAACGGAGAGAACCGGCGACTATGAACGGATGCAAGTTTGGAAAACGAGTGACAATGCTATGCAGATGATACAAATGATGTGATGATGAACGCAACAACCAAATGAAACACAGACGAGAATGGAAACAAAAGGGGAATCTTCTGGAGCGTCGGTCCCGGGATGTTACAATACGGGACACCATAACGGTGTACTATGCTACATATAAAGTTGATCACTAGTCCAGATTTAGCCGATTTGATGGGCTTTACTTCTATCCATTTGGTGAACTTGTCAACCATGACTTGTCAACCATGACTAGTAGATATTTATTTTTCTTGGTCCCCCCTTTAAGGGGTCCGACCATGTCCCGCCCCCAGACCGCGAAAGGCCAGGTGATCGGAATAGTCCGAAGAGCTGTTGGGGGCATGCGACTTTGATTTGCGAAGATTTGACACCCTACGCAATGTTGGACAAGTGACTAGGCATCTGTCTGAGCTGTAGGCCAAAAGAAACCAGCTCGGAAGGCTTTCCTGACAAGGGATCTTGCCAAGCCATGATGACCACCCATGCCTGCGTGGATTTCGGCGAGGAGCTCCCGTCCTTCTTCCTCAGATATACACCGTTGTAATATTCCAGTTGTGCTTTTCTTATCTAACTCACCCTCATGTACTTTGTAGGCCTTGGATCACTGAACTATGTGTTGTGCCTCGGTTTGATCGTCGGGAAGTTCCTTGTGAAGAAGGTAAGCGAGGAAGGGCTCTGTCCACTGCGCTATTACTGCCATTACCTCATGAGCTGAGGGTGTTTCATTCATTATGGAGCCACCGATAATGCCATTGTCTGGTTTGTTTATGGGGGGAACAACTTCATCTGCCATATTTGGACCGGTGCCATTGTCATCGTCCTGCCACACTACATAGGGCTTAAAGAGCTGCTCTAGGAAAGTGTTTCTCGGGACGGGGTCGCGTTTGGCTCCCATACGGGCCAGTATGTCAGCGGCTTGGTTGTTGTCGCGAGTGACATTGTGGGATTCCAACCCCTCGAACTGAGCAGATATCTTGAGGATGGTGTTTCTATATGCCTCCATCTTCGGGTTTTTGGCATTGAATTCGCCATTAATTTAGGATATGGACAAGTTTGAGTCTCCCCGTACCTCTAGTCGTCGTATGCCCATTGATACTGCCATTCGAAGACCATGAAGGAGAGCTTCGTATTCGGCATCATTGTTGGAGTCAGCATACAGGATTCACAACACGTATCACACATTGTTGCCTATGGGGGTGTGAGGATAACTCCAGTCCCCAGTCTGGCCAAGGTCTTGGATATGTCAAAGTACATTGTCCAATGGGAGTATGCGTTGTATTCCTTGCAGAGCTCGGCCTCTATCCACTAATCCAAGAAGTCCGTCAATACCTAAGATTTAATGGCTTGGCGTGGCTTGTAGGTTATTTCAAAGGGAAGGAGCTCAATGGCCCATTTGGCTATGCGACTGGTGGCGTCCTGTTGTTGATTATGTCATTCAGGGGGACCTCAGCTGCCACTGTTACCGCACACTCCTGCAAGTACTGTCTGAGTTTCCTTGATGCCATAAATATTGTAAAAGCTATGTTTTCGTAATGTGGGTATCTGGACTTGCACTGCGTTAGCACCTCTGACACATAATATACCGGTTTCTGAGTCCATAATTTGTGTCCCTCCTCATCTCGTTCAACGATGAGCACCGCGCTGACAACTTTGTTGGTGGTTGATATGTATAATAACATGGGCTCATCGGTGCCTGGTGCTGTCAGTATGGGATTTGTTGCCAGTTGTGTTTTGATTTCTTCTAATGCATCCGCTGCCTCATCTGTCCATTTGAACTTGTTGGTCCGCTTCAGCAGCTTATAGAGAGGCAAAGCCTTTTCACCGAGGCGGGAGATAAAGCGGCTTAATGCTTCTATGCACCCAGCTAGCCTCTGGATGTGCTCCAGCTCTATGGGAGTTGCAAGTTCCAATAGAGCACGAATTTTAGCTGGATTTTCCTCTATTCCTCTATGGGAGACGATGAATTGAAGAAGTTTACCAGAGGGAACTCTGAATACACATTTTTCTGGATTGAGTCGTATATCATATTTGCGTAGACTGGCAAAGGTATGCCGTAGGTCCTCGATCAACTGTGTTTGGTTTTGATTACCACATCATCCACGTATATGCCTTGACAGTCTTACCGACATGTGTTGCGAGGCAGGTTTGGATCATGTGTTGGTGTGTGACTCCAGCATTTTTAAGCTCGAAAGGCACCATGTTGAAGCAGAATGGCCCATAGGGGGTGATGAATGCGGTAGCCGCTTTATTGGATTCCTTCATTTTAATTCGATGGTATCCGGAGTAAGCATCGAGGAAACACAACGAATAGTGTCCACCTGTGGCATCAATGATCTGGTCTATGCGTCGTAAGGGGAAAGGATCCTTGGGGCATGCTTTGTTAAGGTCTTTGAAATCGACACACAGCCGCGAGGACTTGTCTTTTTTGGGTACCATCACCAGGTTTGCAAGCCACTTGGGGTGTTTAATATCCCGAATAAATCCAGCCTGGAGCAGTTTAGCTAATTCTTCACCCATGGCTTGCCATTTGGCCTCGGAGAAGCGGCACAAAGTCTGTTTCACGGGCTTAAAGCCTGGGATAATATTTAGACTGGGTTCGGCAACCCGTCGTGGGATCCCGGGCAGATCGGAAGGATGCCAGGTAAAAATGTCCCAATTTTCATGAAGGAAATTCTACAATGCTTCATCCACGAGGGGAACAAGCTAGGCTCCGATCGACACTGTCTTATTGGGGTCCGTCGGGTGTACGTGAAATTTGATGTTTTCGTCTACGGGTTTGGAGGACGTGGACTTGGGCCTTTTGCTAAGGATCACGTCATCCTTATTAACTATCGATCGTAATACGATCAATTCTTCGGCAGCGAAAGTCTCCGCAAATGCCTCGAGGGCGAGCACTGTCGTTTTATTTTCGGCCCGAAGGGCTATGTTAGGATCACTAGCAATCGTGATCACTCCATTTGGTCCTGGTATTTTGAGTTTCATGTACCCGTAATGGGGTATAGCCTGGAAATTTGTAAAGGCGTCACACCCCAATAGGGCGTGATAGCCACTCGGGAAGGGTAGGGTGTGGAAGAGAATTCTTCGGATTGGTAGTTTACGGGCGTGTCGAACACCACGTCCAGGATGATACATCCGGAACAATGCACCCCTTTCCCTGGAATAATTTCCCTAAAGGTTGTGTTGCTGTGTTCGATGCGGGATCGATTGAACTGCATTTTTCTAGGGTGGCTTTGTATATAAGGTTTAGAACACTGTTGCCGTCCATTAGCACTTTATGTAGCTTGTATGCATCAATAATGGGGTTCAAGACTAGTGCGCACAGTGAATGACCGGGAAGAATGGTCGGCTGGTCAGTGTCCTCGAAAGTAATCGGTATGACTGCCCATGGGCTAGTGGCTGCCACATGGTAGACCTATTCGAGTTCCCAAAGAGCTCTTTTACACCTGTTCCTTGAGGGGAAGGTCTCGTAGACTATCAAGACTTTGGCATTGTATCTGAGCGGCAAAGGAGAGCGCCTACTCGACGGAGGTCTTTCAAGGATGGCCTCGCCGCTCTTTGCGACTTGCCTGACGACCCAGCCAGCTCTAAGGCCATGGGTCGGGTTTGTGTTTGGCAACACGAAATGTATATGGCATGGCTTGTCCAATAGTCCATTGAGGATAGTGCCGGTCCTTGAAAAGGGGCTAATTTATTTTTGTGACAGGTTCGTACCTGGCTGGCCGCTTTGGGGGTATGCTCATTTTCTGAGCTCCTCTAGGGTGTTTTGGGAAAATTGGTTCCGAGAACAACTGTTCGGTTTGCCAGATGCTCTCCATGGCACAATACTTATGTACCAAATCGGATAACTCCAAAAAGTCGCTCATGTGTCAGCGGGCCAGGGCATTAAGTATCCCTTCATCATGGCAATTGCAAATGAAAATTGCCACCATATCTTGGTCAGTAAGACCTTTTACCCTGCTTCTAGCGAGTAGGAGCCTGGCCCAAAAGTGATGGACTAATTCTCCTTGTAGTTTCTTGATGTCCCGAAGGTCCGAAGACACAGGCTTTGGTGTAATATTGCGATGATCGTCTTGGGTGGCGGGCGGGAAAAAATTCAATTCCATACCGCACTGATTGTTCGGAATTACAGCTTCCAAATTGTGCGAAGAATCCCGGACTGGTGAGGTCCGGCTTTAGAGTGATTCCCTGCCTCTGGCTCACTGACGGAGTTTTGGTGATTGAGGACTGGGGTATAGACAGTTTTCAATTCCGACTGTCGGGCCAAATCCACAGTTGGACACTCGATAGTGGCAACAAGGTGGGTGACCGGGGGGACATGAATCTCCCTGTCATTGGGTATGATCCCGAGCCAATCATAGATCGGAACCTGGTAATCCGATATACACATAGCTTCTTTCCGATCGAACAACTCGTTTAAGAATGAGGAGATGGTAGGATGCGTGTCGCTAAGACAAGTGGATTCATCGAGCGGCATGACAGTTCCAGAGTTTGTCGAACCACGAGACATGATGTCTTCGGCATCAAGGCGTCCGGACTTACAGGTTTCTCCTCGAGGGTCAAAGTTTCCATTAGAACAAGTATTCCCCGTGAATCAGCCATGAAATCTAAGGTTCCAAAATTGATCCTCTGATCGGGGGAAAAGCTTCCGGTCTGGCCATGATGGCTAATCGGTCTGGCATGCGACAAGATGTCGTTGCCGGTGAGACTCTGATCGGAGGGCAAGAGTCCCCTGGATGCAGATCTCGCTGCTTGCGACGAGGTGACCCATCAATTCCTTTGGCACTCATAGAGGAACTCTCAATAAAATCACCAATGTCAGTGTCAAAACCGGCGGATCTCGGATAGGTGGGACCGAACTGTGAGACTAGAATCGACGGTAAGAGGAGACAAAGGGGACACAGATTTACCCAAGTTCGGGCCCTCCTATGGAGGTAATACCCTACGTCCTGCTCGGTTGTATTGATGATATGGGGGGTTACAGAGCTGATCTACCTCGAGATCGAATGGCTAACCCTAGATGAGTTGTCCTATCTATTCCCCTAAACCCTCCGACTTATATAGACGCCGAGGGTGCCCTGGGTTTACACATGGTCGGTTACATGCCGAAGAGATAAACAAGCCTAACTATGGGTAATTACTGGGATAGTATGTCATGGCTCCTCGAAGCTTCCATCTGGCATAGGCGGTCTTTGATTGTGTGATGTCTCCCTTTGCGGAATAAAAGGGGAATCTTCTAGAGCACTGGTCTCCAGCTGTTACAACTCTCCTTCACTAACAAGAGATCTCGACCCGACATCTTAGAATGAGAAGGGGAAGAGCAAGAACAATGGAAGATGTAAAACTTAATTTCTTCTTTGACAAACGAGTGAAACTAAAGAACTTGAAGATTGCACAGAGATGAAGAATGACACAAGGAAGAAACAAGAATTGCAAATAAATTTGGGCAACACTTCGGTAGAAAAGATAGGCAAAAGCCAATAAGGTAGAAATAACTTGAAGAGAGGACACAACACTTCGGTTAAATGAATAAGAAAAGAAGGAACGTGATCTTGAGAAAACAAGATGTTAGAATGAAGAGAGAAACATCACAACGCTTCCATAACAAGAGAATAGTAACTACATCGCTGAAAATAAAAGAACGAAGAAGAAAATGACACTTATGCCACAATTGAATTGAAAATCATCGTCACAAACAAGAGATTGAATGGAGTTGGTGGAACATCAACAACGAAAAGAAGAAGCTTGTTGTGGGCTTATGGAGAACATCTCAAAATTATGAGTTGACAACCCGCCACTAACAGAAGCAACTGCTTTGATTGAGAGCGACAAGGAGATGAAAACTTCTTTCACCAAGAGGATACATTGAGAACTTTGTTCATAGATAAGCACCATGGTAGCCACAATCCTTAGGAAGTGCTTTTATGTGAAATCCAATCCAATATAACTTCGATAAGAAATGTTGGGTTTAATTATCTCACTCTTGATAGATTCACTTCGAGACTCCTCATCAATCAAGAATGATATAACACCACCTCAAAATACAATGGAGAAAGAATTGCACTTCGAAAATGCGAGAAAAAGACTACTTGAGCTCCTCCGACAAGAATCTTGAAGAACACTTTGACAAAGAATTAAATCCTTGAAGAACCACCATGAAGAACCTCCGTTATTAAAAGGAATTTTCAAAAGAAATTATGGTTTAAAAGAATAAGATTATATCCTTGCAAAGATTTAGATGAAGATTCACGATGAGATACTTGAGAAATCTTGGAACTCCGAAAAAAAAAGATGAAAAACTGAAAAACTAAAAATCGAGAATTTTATATCATGAACAACTCCAAAAGAACGACTGAATCACCTTCATGAAACAAGAATAAGAATTATGTTATGCTTATCCTTCACAACATTAAGTTGATGACAAGGAACGGACTTAGCATACCACTGGTTCGTTTTTGAGAATGATTGAAGAGAGACATGAGCATTAACTTGAAGAAGTCTTCAATGAAACACCGGTAAGAATGCACAAACGAATGAGAATACCAAAAATGAATAGAGATACATGAGAACAAAGAGATCATATAGGCCAAGGAGAAAACTTGAACAACGCACCAGAATAATTGAGAGACGAATGAAGAGACAACAATTGAGAAGAATTTGAGAATGAAAGCTGAAGCTGAGAAGGAAGAATCTTCAAAATAATGGCCTTTGGAGGATCGAGATGAAAATAACTCTGAAATGCTCTGGCTAGATATCAAAAGAATTTTTCATGAATGGAAACAATTAAGTGATCACCACAAGATGAGATAACAAATCATCAAAAGAACAGAGAAAGATTTAAGGGAAACTCTTCTTCAGTCTTCAAAATGAGAATGACGACGAGAAATGCCACCAAGAATTACTAAGTCACTCCAGGACATTGAATAAACAAAGGTTGAGCCAACGATGAAAATAATTTGAAGCAATCTTGGAGAAGGAATTATGACTGATGGAATTCATTATTAAGTCATATTTGAAAAGAACTTGAGATCTTCGGAAAAGATTAGAAGCGCCATGTAAGATCTTGTGGAAAACTTGTGGGTTATGGGCCCTCTCAAAATAAAACACCGTTGAAACAATTGCTTAGAAGGAGGGATTGCACCAGTAGAAATTGAAAATTTGATGAGGTGAGACCCTCGAAATAATTTGAATGGATTTGAATGAATATACAAAACTTCTGAGACATCTTTAGCACTTCAGATAGAATAGAGAGAGATGAATAATCAAGAGAGGCTTGGATACGAATTTCCAACCCGGGAAAGCATCTAGCAATTCAAAATGATATGATGAACAATGAGAGATTGAATCTAATCCATTGGAGAAGAAAACAAGAACGAAGAATGATGAACTTGAAGCACTTGAGGATCTTTACAATGAATCAGCAGATATGAAACAAAATAAAGGATAGTAGAAGCATCACATCAATAGAAAAGGCACTTGGATGAGAATTTAATCACTGAAGAAAAAGGGCGGGAGGGTGGGGAAAACTAAGAAAACTTGGGATAGATGAAATGAACTCCGAAAGAAATATGGGGATTGATTTTGCAAATATTGGAGAGGATTGAATTATCTTGAAGAGAAGCGCTTGGGATGGAAAGATATGAAATCAACAGTTGACATCAAAGCAACTCGAATTACCATACTTCAACAAAATACAGGATAAGGCTTACGAAACAAGTCGAAAACAAATTCAGAACAAAGATTTCGTCCAATATTTTCGTGGTAAAATTCGCACGGGTTCGATCGTACATTGGATTGTCATATTGAAATGACACACGAATATGTTCCCTATGCGTAGCAAACTACAAGGCTTGACAAAGAATACCGAGACTGTCCTCTATAAAAAAGACCGTGAAGAAAAAAATCACTACATGTCAATCCCTAACCTCACATCATGCATCTGTTGGAAGATAATCCTATGTAACTACTTGAATTCCCACCCAATAACTCTCGAAATCTTCCAGTTATGCAATCGGGTCCATGGATACAAGGAGACAAATCCATCACTCAAATCCTAGAAGTAATACTAGGCTCCAATGTAACACATCTGTCAACACATAACTAGAGTTCTTGGAAACTCATCTACCGCAGACCCCCGTAATCACAATGATACAAATTATGGCAGTACATCTGGACACTCTCCCCAGTACTGGGTGTCCACAAACTCCTCTCACCACAAAGAGTATTGAAGTAATTTCGACCATCCTTTGTCCTAAGATACTAAGGAAACTGAATGCTAGTGATGTGTCAAGAATCCCCTGGAGCTCAACTCCCCGGGACACTTCTACCCCAAATTGATAGGAGGCGGCAAATTCCAGTCACATCGACATCATAGAAAATCCAAAATACCTGCGTGATCCTTAAAAAATTTGAGTGAGAAGAGGGGTAAAATTAAAATTCCTAAGTCATAATTCCTCACAAGAGCATAGAAGAGGAGTAAAAAGAATCCTACTATATGATATAACTAGACTCAAAATAGTTTTTTACTAGACTCGACTCGGCCAAGTTCGATCAATCAAGGGGGCTCCTAGGTCGGTACAGGCTTTGATACCAACTTGTAACTCCTAAGATGCGATCCTATTCTTATTTTGGCACGAGGGCCTCGACAGGGATAGAAGCACATCTCGTCGGTTCACAAGAATGGATATCATTAGAAGTACATGTAAAGAAGATATGAGTATATGGAATTGGCTTACACTCGCCACAAGCTACATCAAAATAACATCAATACAACAACATATCCAAACATCATACATAAGAGGAGGGTCTGACTACGGACAAAATCAAATGATAAAATGACATCCATCCTTGCTATCCCAGGCCGCCGGCCTAGAACCATCTTAGATCAATGAAGAAGAAGAAGAAGAACAAATCAAAAAAACATCGCGCTCACGTCAAATCATCGCATTACCTGTACCTGCAATTGTTGTTGTAGTAATCTGTCAGCCATAGGGACTCAGCAATCTCATTTCCAAGGGTATCAAGACTGGCAAAGCTTAATGTGTAAGATATGGTTAAGTGGTGAGGCTGTAGCAAGCAGTAAGCATTCATTTGGGTGGATAACTTACGAGTATAGAAAATAAGAAGGGTGGTCTCCGCATAACGGACATGAACTAGTATTGATCACTAAGTGATCCTGAACACCTACTTACGGTCAAACATAACCCTACCGTGTTCTCGATCGGTTTAGAACTCACGAGTCGAGACAGCCACGGTTACGCACACGGTTGGTCTATTTAACTTAAGTTTAATTCAAGTTTGCTATGACCAGGTGTTAAAAAAATTCCAAGTTGCGACATAATCGCGAGCACGACTCTCATGAAAGATTTAACCCGGCAGGGGTGCTCCAACTCATCCATCCCAAACTAACCACAAGCTGTGTTGGAATTCCTCAACCGTAGGATAACCAGTAGTCTTCACAGAATCCCGATGGAAAATCTCTACCTCGAGATAGCCCGAAGTTTCCTCGAAATCCCGCGCACAAGATGTTCGAAAAAGGTAAAACAAATCCAGCAAGACCGCACGACGTGTTGATGAACCCGATCGGAGCCGCTATGTGTACAATGGCCTAATAGAAATCACCCAAATTGCCCTGGGGTGGCCCCGCATAGTGCTCTGCTTTGGACCAACGCTCATGAGCAGCATTGGCCCATGGGTTGATTAAATTATCCACGAGTTCATGATGCCCTATGCTAGTTCATTAGTTATTAGGAAAATGTAGTACAAATGTTGGGCCTTGCATGAAGAGGGTTATCCCAAAACGAAAATGAAGGGGGTCCCCATAACAACGCCAAGCATGTTAGGAGCGCTCAATATGGAACATAACACCAGTATAGAAGTAACTAGGGCGTAAAAAGTGGAACAAAACACGGAGCAAAATGCCAAGCTTTCCCCCTTTTAGCAAGTATAGAGTGCATTAAATTAAATAGAAATAATATTATGATATCAAAAGGTAACCATGTTGCCACATGGAAGCAATTTGTACCAAGGTAGTCAGAATCCCGGCTCGAGTCCTAGAATCCTACAACTTCATGACCCTATGGAAGCATGTGTATCCAAGTCCAACTATGAATCTGGATGTGGTGGAATCAATGTTGAGTCGCGATCCAAACCATAGAATCCCGACTACGCTATCCGATTCTACTAATTTATCTAAGGCATTCGTTTAGTTGTAGAAGAATTGTATTCCATCATCCAAACCACTTTTCACATGCCTTATGTCCCTTTATTCCCCTTGAGGGAGTCCTAGATTAGGGGGTCCTCGGATAGTCGACCTATTGTTTATGGGCCGGACTGTGTGGGCCGTAAAGGGAGCAGATGACCAAAGACCACCTACACTAGATGGAAGCTTCGAGGAGCCATGACGTACTCTCCAAGTTCTTAGGCGTAGTTAGGCATGTTTATCTCTTCGGGATGTAACTGACCATGTGTAAACCTAGGGCACCCTTGGCGTCTATATAAGCTAGAGGGTTTAGGGGTATAGAGAGGACAACTCATCTAGGGTTAGCTATTCGATCTTGAGGTAGATCAACTTTGTAACCCCCCATATCATCAATACAACCAAGCAGGACGTAGGGTATTACCTCCATAGGACGGACCGAACCTGGGTAAATGTATGTTCCCTTTGTCTCCTTTTACCGTTGATTCTAGTCTCACAGTTCGGGACCCCCTACCCAAGATCCGTCGGTTTTGACACCGACATTCGTGCTTTCATTGAGAGTTCCTCTATGAGCTCCAAAGGAATCGATGGGTCACCTCGTCGCAAGACGCGAGATTTGCATCCAGGGGACTCTTGCCCCCGATTAGAGTCTCACTGGCAACGACATCTCATCACATGCCAACCCGATCAGCCGTCATGGCCAGACCAGAAGCTTTTCCCCCAATGAGAGCATCAAGTTCGGAACATTAGAGTTCATGGCTGATTCATGGGGAATACTTTTTATAATGGAACCTTCGACCCTCAAAGAGAAACCTATAAGTCCGGACACCTTGACGCCGAACAAATCAGGTCTCGTGGTTGTACGGAACATAGATCCGCTTCGGCGTGGCTCTCGAACCGTCACACCGCTCGATGAATCAACTTGTCTTAGTGACACGCATCCTACCATTGCCTCGTTCTTAAACGATATGTTCGATTGGATCAAAGCTATGGGTATATCGGATGACCAGGTTCTGATCTATGATTGGCCCGGGATCAGACCCGATGACAGGGAGATTCATGTCCCCCCGGTCACCCACCTTGTCACCACTATCGAGTGTCCTACTGCGGATTCTCCCTGATAGCTAGAATTGAAAACTGTCTGTACCCCAGTCCTCAATCACCGAGACTCTGTTAGTGAGCCAGAGGCAGGGAATCACTCTCAAGTCGGAATGTCACCGGTCCGGGACTCTTCGCTTGATTCGGAAGCTGTAATTCCGAGCACTCAATGCGGTATGCAATCGATTTTTTCCCACCCACTGCAAGACGATTATCCTAGTATCGCACCAAAGCCCGTGTCTTCGGACCTTCGAGATATCAAGCAACTATAAGGAGAATCAGTCCATCACTTTTGGGCAAGTCTCCTACTCGCTACAAGCAGAGTAAAAGCTATTAGTGACCGAGATATGAGGCAATTTTCATTCGCAATTGCCATGATGAAGGGATTCTTAATGCCCTGGCCCGCTGACACATAAGCGACTGTTCGGAGTTATCCGATTTGGTACAAAAGTATTGTGCCATGTAGATCATCTGGCAATCCGAATTGTTGTTCTCGGAAACAATTTCCCCAAACACCCTAGAGGAGCTTGTAAAAAGAGGATACCTGCAAAGCGGCCAGCCAGGTACGAACCCGTCAAAAAAAAATAAGCCCCTTTCAAGGCCCGGCACTATCCTCGACGGACTATTGGACAAGCCTTGCCCTATACATTCCGTGTTGCTAAACACAAACCCGACCCACAGCCTTAGAGCTTGCTGGGTCGTCAGGGATGTCGAAAAGAGTGGTGAGGCCATCCTTGAAACTCCTCCGTCGAGTAGGTGCTTTCCTTCGCTGCCCGGATACAATGCCAAAGTCTTGATGGTCTACGAGACCTTCCCCTCAAGGAACAAGCATAATAGAGCTGTTCGGGAACTCGAATAGGTCTACCATTTGGCAGCCACTAGCCCATGGGCAGACATACCGATTACTTTCGGGGACACTGACTAGCCAACCATTCTTCCCGGTCATTCACCGGCCGCACTAGTCTTGAACCCCATCATTGATGGATACAGGCTACGTAAAGTGCTAATGGACGATGGTAGTGGTCTAAACCTTATATATGAAGCCACCCTGGAAAAAATGCAGTTCAACCGATCCCGCATCGAACACAGCAACACAAACTTCCGGGGAATTAGCCCAAGGAAAGAGGCACGTTGTTCCGGATGTATCATCCTGGACGTGGTGTTCGACACACCCGGAAACTACCGATCTGAAGAACTTCTCTTCCACATCATCCCCTTCCCGAGTGGCTATCACGCCCTATTGGGACATGACAATTTTACAAAGTTCCAAGCTATACCCCATTATGGGTACATGAAACTCAAAATGCCAGGACTAAACGGAGTGATCACGATTGCCTGTGATCCGAACATAGCCCTTAGAGCCAAAAATAAAACGGCATCGCTTGCCCTCGAGACATTAGCGGAGACTTTCGCTGCCGAAGCATTGACCGCAGTACGGTCGACAGTTAATAAGGACAACATGATCCATAGGAAAAGTCCCAAGTCCATGTCCTTCAAACCCGCAGACGGAATCGTCAAATTTCAGGTACATCTGATGGACCCCAATAAGACAGCGTCCGTCGGAGCCCAGCTTGATCCCCTCGTGGATGAAGCACTCCAAAATTTCCTTTGCAAAAATTGGGACATTTTTGCCTGGCATCCTTCCAATATGCCAGGGATCCCACGACGGCTTGCCAAACACAGTCTAAACATTATCCCAGGCTTAAAGCCCGTGAAATAGACTCTGTGCCACTTCTCCTAGCCCAAACGGCAAGCCATGGGTGAAGAATTAGCTAAAATGCTCGAGGCTAGATTTATTCGGGATATTAAACACCCCGAGTGGCTGGCAAACCTGGTGATGGTACCCAAGAAAGACAAGTCCTGGCGGCTGTGTGTCGATTTCAAAGTGTTGGGGAACGTCGCATGGGAAACAAAAATTTTCCTACGCACACGCAAACCTATCCATGGTGATGAGCATCTACGAGAAGGAGAGTGGATCTACATACCCTTGTAGATCGCTAAGTGGGAAGCGTTAAGAAACGCGGTTGGTGTAGTCGAACATCTTCGCGATCCAAATCGCCGAGCGTCCCGCGATCTCATCACGATCCGTCCCGCGATCCAATCACGATCCGTCCCGCGATCTCATCACGATCCGTCCCGCGATCCAATCACGATCCGTCCCGTGAACTCGTCACGATCCGTCCCGCAATCTCATCATGATCCGTCTCACGATCTTGATCACAATCTGTCCCGCGAACTCATCACGATCCGTTCCGCGATCTCATCACGAACTTTCTCGCGATCTCGATCACGGTCCTTCCGATCTAGCGCCGAACGGACGGCACCTCCGCGTTCAGCACACGTGCAGCTTGATGACGATCTCCACCGTCTCGATCCAGCGAGAGGAGGTGGAGAGGAGAGAGAGTTCACCGGCAGCGTGACGGCGCTCCGGTGATGGTGGTGGAGTGATTCCGGCAGGGCTTCGCCTAAGCGCTGCGGAAAACCGATCTAGAGGAGAAACTGTGCACCGGTGAAACGGGTAGCACGTGGCCGGAAATTCTGTCCAAAAACCACCCAATCCACTAGTATATATAGGAGGAGAGGAGAGGAGAGGCAGCCAAGTCCTTTGGGTCGGCTGAAATAGGAGGTGGGAGCAATCCTACTTCACCTCCAATCCTAGTTGGAGTAGGATTGCCTCCTATTGGCTGATTTTCCACTTTTTGCTTTAGGACTTTCTCTCCTGCGCCATGGGCTTTTGTGACTGGTTTCCCAGCCCACTAAGGGCTGGTTAATACTCTCCCACAGCCCATGGACCTCTTGGGGTCGAAGTACCCCTCCCGGAGGTCTCCCGGTACACTACCGGCACTCCCGGTACACTACCGATACTCCCGGTACACTACCGATGAGCCCGAAACTTTTCCGGCGACCAAAATGGGACATCCTATATATGAATCTTTACCTCCGGACCATTCCGGAGCTCCTCGTGATGTCCGGGATCTCATCCGGGACTCCGAACAACCTTCGGTCAGCACCATACATAACTCTACACTACCAAAACGTCACCAAACCTTAAGTGTGCAGACCCTGCGGGTTCGAGAACTATGTAGACATGACCGAGACACCTCTATAGTCAATAACCAATGGCGGGACCTAGACGTCCACATTGGTTCCTACATATTCTACGAAGATCTTTATCGGTCGAACCTCTATGTCAAGGATTCAGTTAACCCCGTATAACGTTCCCTTTGTTCTTCGGTATGTTACTTGCCCGAGATTCGATCGTCGGTATCTCCATACCTAGTTCAACCTCGTTACCGGCAAGTCTCTTTACTCGTTCCGTAATACAAGATCCCGCAACTAACAATTAGTCACATTGCTTGCAAGGCTTATTGTGATGTTGCATTACCGAGTGGGCCCCGAGATACCTCTCCGTTACACGGAGTAACAAATCCCAGTCTCGATCCATGCCAACTCAACAGACACCATCGCAGATACCTGTAGAGCACCTTTATAGTCACCCAGTTACGTTGCGACGTTTGATACACACAAGGCACTCCTCCGATATCCGTGAGTTGCATGATCTCATGGTCATAGGAACATATACTTGACATGCAGAAAACAGTAGCAATAAACTGACACGATCATATGCTATGTTTGTAGTTTGGGTCTTATCCATCACATCATTCTCCTAATGATGTGATCCCGTTATCAAATGACATCTCATGTCCATGGCTAGGAAACATTAACCATCCTTTGATCAACGAGCTAGTCCATTAGAGGCATACTAGGGACATGGTTTTGTCTATGTATCCACACATGCATTTAAGTCTCCGATCAATACAATTATAGCATGGATAATAAACGATTATCATGAACAAGGAAATATGATAATAACTAATTTATTATTGCCTCTAGGGCATATTTCCAACAGTCTCCCACTTGCACTAGAGTCAATAATCTAGTTCACATCACCATGTGATTCGCATTGTTATGAATCTAACACCCAATGAGTTCTGGGGCTCGATCATGCTTTGCATGTGAGAGAGGTCTTATAGTCAACGAGTCTGCGATATTCAGATCCGTGTGTACTTTGCAAATCTCTATGTCAAACCGTAAACACTGCTACCACACTCCACTTGGTACTATTTCCAAATGGCTGCTCCACTATACGTATCCAGATTGCTACTACTAGTCATCCGGATAGGTGTTAAAGCTTGCATCGACGTAACTCTTTATGACGAACTCTTTATCACCTCCATAATCAAGAAACATTTCCTTAGTCCTCTGGTTACTAAGGATAATTCCCACCGTTGTCTAGTGATCCACTCCTGGACCACTCTTGTACCCCTTGACAGACTCATGGCAAGGCACACATAGGTGCGGTACACAGCATGGCATAATATAGAGCCTATGGCTAAGGCATAGGGGACGACGTTTGTCCTTTCTATTTCTTCTGCCGTTGTCGAGCTTTGAGTCTCACTAAACTTCACACCTTACAAATCAGACGAGAACTATTTCTCTGGCTGATCCATTTTGAACTCTTTCAAAATCTTGTCAAGGTATGCACTCATTGAAAGCTCATCAAGCATCTTGATCTATGTCTATAGATTTTGATGCTCAACAATTAGGTAGCTTTATCCAGGTCTTCCTTTGAAAAACACTTTTCAAACAACCTTTTATGCCTTCCAGAAATTCTACATTATTTCCGATCAACAATATGTCAACCACATATACTTATCAGAAACTCTACAGTGCTCCCACTCACTTTATTGCAAATACAAGTTTCTCGTAAACTTTGTATAAACTCAAAAACTTTGATCAACTCATCAAAGCGTATATTCCAACTCCGAGATGCTTGCTTCAGTCCATGGAAGGATCACCGAAGCTTGCACACCTTTTAGCATCCTTAGGACCGACAAAACCTTCTGGTTGTATCACATACAGCCTTTCCTCAAGTAAACCGTTGAGGAAACGATGTTTTAAAATCCATCTGCCAAATTTCATCATTGAAAACACAGCAACTTCTAACATAATTCCAACAGACTTTAGCACCACTACGAGTGAGAAAGTCTCATTGTAGTCAACTCCTTGAACTTGTCACAAACATCTTTGCAACAAGTCGAGCTTTACAAATAGTGACATTCACCATCAGTGTCTGTCTTCATTTTAAAGATCCATTTGTACTCAACGACCTGCCGTCCAACGAGCAAGTCTACCAAAGTCTACACTTGGTTTTCATACATGGATCCTATCTCGGATTTCATGGCCTCTAACCATTTGTCGGAATCCGGGCCCATCATCGCTTCTCCATAGCTCGTAGGTTCATCGTTGTCCAACAACATGATCTCCAAGATAGAGTTGTCGTACCACTTAGGAGCAGTACACATCATTGTCGACCTACGAAGTTCGATAGTAACTTGATCCTGAAGCTTCATGATCATCATCATTAACTTCCTCTTCAACTAACGTAGGCTTCACAAAAACATCTTTCTGCGCTGCACTACTCTCTGGTTGAACAAAGGTTTAACAACCTCATCAAGTTCTATCTTCCTCCCACTCAATTCTTTTGCGAGAAACATTTCCTCGAGAAAGGATCCGTTTAAGCAACAAACACTTTGCATTAGGATCTGAGATTGAAGGTTCACCCAACTGATCTTAGGGTATTCTATGAAGATGCATTTGTCCGCCTTGGGTTCGACCTCATTAGGTAAAAAAAAAATCCACACAAGTGTCACAGCCCCAAATATTAAGAAATGATAGCTTAGGTTTCTATCAAACCATAATTCACACGGTGTCATCTCAACGGATTTAGATGATGCCCTATTTAAAGTGAATGTAGTTGTCTCTAATGCATAACCCCAAAAATTATAGTAGTAAAACGATAAGAGACATCACAGTATGCACTATATCAATAGAGCATGACTATGATGTTCGGACACACCATCACACTATGGTGTTCCAGGTGGCGTTAGTTGTGAAACAAATTTCACATTGTCTTAAGTTGTATGCCAAACTCGTAACTCAGATATTCACCTCCACGATCATATCGCGGTTATTTTTATCTTCTTGTCACAATGATCTTAAACTTCACTCTGAATTTGCTTGAACCTTTCAAACGATTCAGACTTGTGTTTCATTAAGTAAATATACACTATATTTACTCAAATCATCAGTGAAGGTAAGAAAATAACGATATCCACTGCACGCTACAAGACTCACTGGATTGCATACGTCAACATGTATCATTTCCAATGAATCACTTGTCCGCTCCATCCAACGGGGTCCTTTAGTCATCTTGCCCAAGAGGCATGGTTCGCATGTCTCAACCGATTCGAAATCGAATGAGTCTAAAGATCCATCAACATGGAGTTTCTTCATGCGCTTTATACCAATATGACATTTAGCGGCAGTGCCACAAGTATGTGGTACTATCATTATTTAACTTTGCATCTTTTGACATCAATGTTATGAACATGTGTATTACTACGATCAAGATTTCAACAAACCATTCTCACTGGGTGCATGACCATTGAAGGTATTATTCATGTAAACAGAATAACCATTATTCTCTAACTTAAATGAATAACCGTATTGCAATAAACATGATCTAATCATGTTCAAGCTCAACGCAAAACACCAAATAACATTTAGGTTCGTCACTAATCCTGAAGGTAGAGAGAGCGTGCGATGTTGATCACATCAACCTTGGAAACATTTCCAACACATATCGTCACCTCACCCTTAGCAAGTTCTCCGTTTATTCCGTAGCTTTTATTTCGAGGTACTAACATTTAGCAACTGAACCGGTATCCAATACCCAGGTGCTACTAGGAGTACTAGAAAGGTACACATCAATAACTCGTATATCAAATATACTTCTGTCGATTTTGCCAGCCTTCTTATCTACCAAGTATCTAGGGTTGTTCCGCTTCAGCGACCGCTCACCTCATAACAGAAGCACTTAGTCTCGGGTTTGAGTTCAACTTCGGGTTGCTTCACTGGAGCAGCAACTGACTTGCTATCCATGAAGTTTCCCTCCTTGCTCTTGCCCTTCTCGAAACAAGTGGTTTGATTAACCATCAACACTTGACGCTCCTTCTTGATTTCTACCTTCGCGGTGTCAAACATCGCGAACAGCTCAGGAATCATTATTTCTATCCCATGCAATTTATAGTTCATCACCAAGTTCTAGTAGCTTAGTGACAGTGACTTGGAGAACTATATCAATCACTATGTTATCTGGAAGATCAACTCCCACTTGATTCAAGCGATTGTAGTACCCAGACAATCTGAGTACATGCTCAACGGTTGAGCTATTCTCCTTCATCTTACAGGCAAAGAATCTTGTTGGAGATCTCATATCTCACAACACGGGCACGACCCTGAGATCACAATCTCAGCTCCTAAAACATCTCATATGTTTCGTGACGTTCAAAACGTTCCGGAGCCTCAATTCTAAGCCGTAATGCATGACGCACTAAACTATCAAGTAGTCATCGGATCGTGCCTGTCAGATGTTCACAACATCTACAGACAACGCTAGAGGGGGTCGGCGCACCGAGCAGTGCATTAAGGACATAAGCCTTCTGTGCAGCAAAGAGGACAATCCTTAGATCACAGAGCCAGTCCGCAATATTCCTACCATCATCTTTCAATACTATTTATCTAGGAACATATAAAACTACAAGGGAGCTACAGCGTGAGCTAGTAATCTAAAACATAATTTGCAAAGACACTTTGACTATGTTCATGATAATGAGTTCAATTAATCATATTACCTAAGAACTCCCACTCAAATTGACATCCCTCCGATCATTCGAGTGATACATGATCCAAATTCACCAACTCAAGTCCGATCATCACGTGAGTTGAGGTGGCTGCAATGGTGAACATCATTATGTTGATCATATCTACTATATGACTCATGTTTGACCTTTCGGTCTCTTGTGTTCCGAGGCCATGTCTGTACATGCTAGGTTCGTCAAGTTTAACCCGAGTGTTCTGCGCGTGCAAATCTGGCTTGCACCCGTTGTATGTGAACATAGAGTCTATCACACCCGATCATCACGTGGTGTCTCAACACGACGAACTTTCGCAACGGTGCACACTCAGGGAGAATACAATTTATCTTGAAATTAAGTGAGGGATCACCTTATAATGCTACCGTCGTCCTAAGAAAAACAAGGTGCATAAAAGGATTAACATCACATGCAAATCATAAGTGACATGATATGGCCATGATCTTGTGCTTTTGATCTCCATCATGAAAGCACCGGCATGATCTCCATCGTCACCGGCATGACACCATGATCTCCATCATCTTGATCTCCATCAACGTTTCGCCATCGGGGTTGTCACGCCCTGCATGCTTCTACTACTATTGCTACCGTAGCGATAAAGTAAAGCATTACATAGCGCTTAATGATTGACACGCAGGTCATACAATAATTAAATACAACCCTATGGCTCCTGCCGGTTGCCGTATTCATCGACATGCAAGTCGTGATAATCTATACATCACATGATCATCTCATACATCACATATATCACATCATGTAATTGGCCATATCATATCACAACATACCCTGCAAAAACAAGTTAGACGTCCTCTAATTGTTGTTGCATGTTTTACGTGGCTGCTACGGGTATCTAGCAAGAACAATTCTCACCTACGCATAAACCACAACGGTGATACACTAGTTTTCTTTTCAAACTTCTCAAGGACCGCCTTTGTCGAATCCGATCCAACTAAAGTGAGAGAAACTGTCACCCGCAAGCCATCTAGGCAACAAGTTGCGTCGAGGGAACCGGTCTCTCGTAAGCGTACGAGTAATGTTGGTCCGGGCCGCTTTATCTCACAATCCCGCTGAACCAAAATACGACCAAGGGAGGAAGCAATCTAAGCATCAACGCCCACAAACCTTTTGTGTTCTACTCGAGATCTCATCGAACCATCAACCTAGCTCATGATGCCACTGTTGGGGAACGTCGCATGGGAAACAAAAAATTTCCTACGCACACGCAAACCTATCCATGGTGATGAGCATCTACGAGAGGGAGAGTGGATCTACATACCCTTGTAGATCGCTAAGTGGGAAGCATTAAGAAACGCGGTTGGTGTAGTCGAACATCTTCGCGATCCAAATCGCCGAGCGTCCAGCGATCTCATCACGATCCGTCCCGCGATCCAGTCACGATCCGTCCCGTGAACTCGTCACGATCCGTCCCGCGATCTCATCACGATCCGTCTCACGATCTTGATCACGATCTGTCCCGCGAACTCATCACGATCTGTTCCGCGATCTCATCACGAACTGTCTCGCGATCTCGATCACGGTCCTTCCGATCTAGCGCCGAACGAACGGCACCTCCGCGTTCAGCACACGTGCAGCTTGATGATGATCTCCACCGTCTCGATCCAGCAGGAGGAGGTGGAGAGGAGAGAGAGTTCACCGGCAGCGTGACGGCGCTCCGGTGATGGTGGTGGAGTGATTCCGGCAGGGCTTCGCCTAAGCGCTGCGGAAAACCGATCTAGAGGAGAAATTGTGCACCGGTGAAACGGGTAGCACGTGGCCGGAAATTCTGTCCAAAAACCACCCAATCCACTAGTATATATAGGAGGAGAGGAGAGGAGAGGCAGCCAAGTCCTTTGGGTCGGCCGAAATAGGAGGTGGGAGCAATCCTACTTCACCTCCAATCCTAGTTGGAGTAGGATTGCCTCCTATTGGCTGATTTTCCACTTTTTGCTTTAGGACTTTCTCTCCTGCGCCATGGGCCTTTGTGACTAGTTTCCCAGCCCACTAAGGGCTGGTTAATACTCTCCCACAGCCCATGGACCTCTTGGGGTCGAAGTACCCCTCCCGGAGGTCTCTCGGTACACTACCGGCACTCCCGGTACACTACCGATACTCCCGGTACACTACCGATGAGCCCGAAACTTTTCCGGCGACCAAACTGGGACATCCTATATATGAACCTTTACCTCCGGACCATTCTGGAGCTCCTCGTGACGTCCGGGATCTCATCCGGGACTCCGAACAACCTTCGGTCACCACCATACATAACTCTACACTACCAAAACGTCACCAAACCTTAAGTGTGCAGACCCTGCGGGTTCGAGAACTATGTAGACATGACCGAGACACCTCTACAGTCAATAACCAATGGCGGGACCTGGACGTCCACATTGGTTCCTACATATTCTATGAAGATCTTTATCGGTCGAACCTCTATGTCAAGGATTCAGTTAATCCCGTATAACGTTCCCTTTGTTCTTCGGTATGTTACTTGCCCGAGATTCGATCGTCGGTATCTCCATACCTAGTTCAACCTCGTTACCGGCAAGTCTCTTTACTCGTTCCGTAATACAAGATCCCACAACTAACAATTAGTCACATTGCTTGCAAGGCTTATTGTGATGTTGCATTACCGAGTGGGCCCCGAGATACCTCTCCGTTACACGGAGTAACAAATCCCAGTCTCGATCCATGCCAACTCAACAGACACCATCGGAGATACCTGTAGAGCACCTTTATAGTCACCCAGTTACGTTGCAACGTTTGATACACATAAGGCACTCCTCCGATATCCGTGAGTTGCATGATCTCATGGTCATAGGAACATATACTTGACATGCAGAAAACAGTAGCAATAAACTGACACGATCATATGCTATGTTTGTAGTTTGGGTCTTATCCATCACATCATTCTCCTAATGATGTGATCCCGTTATCAAATGACATCTCATGTCCATGGCTAGGAAACCTTAACCATCCTTTGATCAACGAGCTAGTCCATTAGAGGCATACTAGGGACATGGTTTTGTCTATGTATCCACACATGCATTTAAGTCTCCGATCAATACAATTATAGCATGGATAATAAACGATTATCATGAACAAGGAAATATGATAATAACTAATTTATTATTGCCTCTAGGGCATATTTCCAACACAAAGACCTTAACAAAGCCTCCCCCAAGGATCCTTTCCCCTTACCATGCATAGACCAGATAATAGATGCCACAGTCGGGCACGATTCCTTGTGTTTCCTCGACGCTTACTTCGGATACCACCGAATTAAAATAAAGGAATCCGATCAAGTGACTACCGCATTCATCACCCCGTACGGGCCATTCTGCTTCAACACGATGCCTTTCGGGCTTAAAAATGCTGGATCCACATACCAGCGCATGATCCAAACCTACCTCGCATCACAATTTGGTAAAACTGTCGAGGCATACGTGGATGATGTTGTAATCAAAACCAAACACGTCAGCTAGTTGATCGATGACCTACGACAAACCTTTGCCAGTCTACGTGAATATGATATACGACTCAATCCTAAAAAATGTGTATTCGAAGTTCCATCTGATAAACTGCTTGGATTTATCGTCTCCCATAGAGGAATAGAGGCAAATCCAGCTAAAATCCAATATCTATTGGAATTTGCAATTCCCATAGAGCTGAAGCACGTCCAGAGGCTAGCTGGGTGCGTAGCGGCATTAAGCCACTTTATCTCCCGCCTTGGTGAAAATGCTTTGCCGCTCTATAAGCTGCTGAGGTGGACCAACAAGTTCGAATGGACCGGTGAGGCAACGGCTGCGTTAGAAGAAATCAAAACACTACTGGCAACCAATCCCATACTCACGACACGAGGCGCCGGTGAGCCCATGTTATTATACATATTGGCCACCAAAAAAGTTGTCAACATGGTGCTTGTCATTGAACAAGATGAGGAGGGACACAAATTCCGGACTTAGAAACTGGTATATTATGTGTCAGAGGTGCTAACGCAGTGCAAGTCCAGATACCCACATTACCAAAACATAGCCTATACAGTATTTATGGCGTCAAGGAAACTCAGACACTACTTACAGGAGTGTGCGGTGACAATGGCATGTGAGGTCCCCCTGAATGACATAAGAAACTATAGGGATGCCACCGACCGCATAGCCAAATGGGCCATTGATCTTCTTTCCTTTGAAATAACCTACATGCCATGTCGTGCCATTAAATCTTAGGTATTGGCGGACTTTTTGGCTGAATGGACAGAGGCCGAGCTCCTCAAGGAATACAGTGCATACTCCCATTGGACAATGTATGTTGACGGATCCAGGACCTTGGCCGGACTGGGGGATGGAGTTGTCCTCACATCTCCCACCGGTGACAATGTGTGATACATGTTGCAAATCATGTATGCCGACTCCAACAATGCAGCCGAATACGAAGCTCTCCTTCATGGCCTTCGAATGGTGGTATCAATGGGCATACGACCGCTAGAGGTACGGGGAGACTAAAACTTGGCCATATCCCAAATTAATGGTGAATTCGATGCCAAAAACACGAGGATGGCAGCATATAGAAACATCATCGTCAAGATATCTGCTCGGTTCGAGGGGTTGGAATTCCACCATGTCGATCGCGACGACAACCAAGATGCTGACATACAGTTCCGTATGGGAGCCAAGCGCGATCCTGTCCCCAAAAACACCTTCCTGAGCAGCTCTTGAAGCCCTCTGTAGTGTGGCAGGACGACAACAATGCCGCTGGTCCGAATACGGCAGACGAAGTTGTTCCCCCCATAAATGAACCAGATGATGGCATTATCGGCGGCTCCGTAATGAATGAAACGTCGTTGGCTCATGAGCTAATGGTAGTAATAGCGCCATGGACAGAGCCCTTCCTCGCTTACCTTCTTCATAAGGAACTCCCCGACGATCAAACCGAGGCACGGCACATAGTTCGGCGATCCAGGGCCTACAAAGTACATGAGGGTGAGTTATACAAGGAAATCACAACCGGAATATTAGAGTGATGTATATCTAAGGAAGAAGGACAGGAGGTCCTCGCCGAAATCCACACAGGCCTGGGCGGTCATCACGCCTTGGCAAGATCCCTTGTCAAGAAGGCCTTCCGAGCTGGTTTCTTTTGGCCTACAGCTCGGACGGACGCCCGATCACTTGTTAAATTTTGCGTAGGGTGTCAACTCTTCACAAATCAAAGTCACATGACCCCAACAGCTCTTCGGACTATTCTGATCACCTGGCCTTCGCGGTCTGGGGGCTGGACATGGTCGGACCCCTTAAAGGGGGGAGCAAGAAAAATAAATACCTAGTGGTCATGGTTACAATTTCACCAAATGGATAGAAGCAAAGCCCGTCAAATCGGCTAAATCTGGACTAGTGATCGACTTTGTATCCAGCATAGTACACCATTACGGTATCCCACATAGTATAATAACGGATAATGGATCCAACTTCACGGCCCAAGAGGTCAAGGACTGGTGCGCAAAAATGGGCATAAAGCTCTATTACGTGTCGGTCTATCATCCACAAACCAATGGACAGGTCGAGCGAGCAAACAGTCTCATTATGAGCGGCATTAAGCCATGTTTGCTCCGGTCTCTTCACGAGTCCAACAGTCATTGGGTGGAGGAACTCGACTCTGTTCTATGGGTCCCGCGCACTACCCCGAACAGATCAACGGGCTACACACCGTTCTTTATGGTCTATCGGGCAGAGGCAGTTCTCTCATGTGACATTATTCACGACGCACCAAGAGTGCGCATGTACGAGGAAAAGGAGGCCGAGTTGGATCGGCAGGACGCCTTGGACGCCTTGGAGGGAGAGTGCGACATAGCTTTGGCTCGCTCCACTTTTTACCAACATCAAGCTCGACGTTACCAAAGTAGGGAGGTCAGGGCCAAAGCATACAACATAGGCAAACTTGTCCTATGACTCCTAGATAAGCAGAAGCATAAACTCAACCCCAAATGGGAAGGTCCTTTCATCATCGACGAAGTACTCACGGGAGGTGCCTATCATCTTTGGAGTCCATCCGGTAACCGCCTTGAACCAAACCCGTGGAACACAGCTCGTCTTCGGCGCTTCTATGGATAAACCGGTGTCATCTAACTCCCCTATATTTTTTTCCTTTTTCCTCTTGTTCTTTTTGCCTTTTTTCTTCTTCTATTTGAAAGCACATTTGCTCCTTGGTGGTTTTCATAATTAATAACAACATCTAAGTCATTGAACTAATGTTTTCACCAAGTATATTTCAGGGAAAGTTCAATCAGGGGAATGGCTAAGGGATTGTGGAATTACCCCAAGATTCCAGGAAATAGGTTGGCCAAGCATCAAGCAAGAGGAATCTACATTTTACATTTGTGAGAAATCACTTTGAGTCCATAGGAAAGCCAATACTATTAAAAGGGTGTAAAGTTTTGATGGTGAACAATATTCTCAAACGTGCACAAGTGACAGTCACCAAAGCATCCACATATTCCCCCACCAAAGTTTGTCCAAAGCCAAACATGCAAAACGGTGCAACCAACATTCCTATTCCGGTGCCACCGAGTTCCAAACCCTAGACAGACTCGGCCAAAACCTAACACTTCGGTGCAGCCGACACTACACTCGGTGCCACCGAGTTGGGTTGCCAACTTTCTATTACGCAAGTTCTCATTTTCGGTTCGAGTGAGAATTGTGAATCAGCATCATCGAGTTTGGTAAATCTGACCATTGGTCACCTTGTCGGTGCAACCGAGAATTGTATATCGGTCCCTTCGAGATTTAAAAGTTGCCACTTTTAGTCACTTCGGTACAAGCGAGATTTACACATCGGTGTCACCGAGTCTGACTTATTGTGTGTAACGGTTGGATTTTTGGGGATGCCTATATATACCCCTTCACCTCCACCCACTCAAAAGAGAAGCACTCAAGACTATTCCATACCTAACCTACTCAGTTTTTTGAGAGAGAACCACCTACCCTTGTGTTGAGGTCAAGATCTTCCAGTCCAACCATATGGATCTTGATTTCTAGCCTCCCCAAGTTGCTTTCCACCAATCCCGTCTCTTCTACCAAGCCAAATCTGTGAGAGAAAAATTGTGTGTTGAGAAGTCTATCATCTAGAATCACAAGAGCAAGGAGTTCATCGTCATTACCGAGCCTAGTACCTTTTCGAGGGTGGTGCCTCCTAGATTGGTTGGGTGTTGTGTGGGAGCCTCCTACTTCATGTTGTGGAGTGAACCAATAACTTTGTAAGGGCAAGGAGATTGCCTACTTCGTGAAGATCTACCCATAGTGAGGCTAGTCCTTC
This sequence comes from Hordeum marinum, assembly GCA_022496015.1. Lineage (NCBI taxonomy): Eukaryota > Viridiplantae > Streptophyta > Magnoliopsida > Poales > Poaceae > Hordeum > Hordeum marinum. The sequence continues at coordinate 271,906,501 of CM039678.1, forward strand.
GTGGATGGAAGCCGCATGGAATAGTCAAGGTTGCTTCTTCGTGGAACCCTCCATGGATAGAGCCCTCCATGGACTCTCGCAACCGTTACCCTCCATGGTTTGAAGACTCCATGAATGTGGACGTACGATAGCACCACTTATCGGAACCATGGGAAAAATCATCGTGTCATCACTTGTGTTTGCATTCCTAACCCTCTCTTTACTTACATGTGCAATGTCTTTACTTTCTGCTGCTACACTCTTAGACATTCATGTGTAGGGTATTAGTTGATATGCTATGAATGCTAAAACATGCCAAGAATTAAAATTGGGAAAAAGGCAAAACCTTTATTTAGTCAAGTAGTCTAATCACCCCCCCTCTAGACCTAGTTTCGATCCTACAAGTGGTATGAGAGCTTTGGTCTCCATTGCATTGGTTTCACAACCTAGGAGAAGTATGGCATCTAGTGAGGGAAATGTAGAGGTCCGTACTTTGATGGCACTAATTTTGCTAGTTGGAAGCATAAAATGAAAATGCATTTGCTTGGTCATAATCTCGCCATTTGGGTTGTTGTTCATGTTGCCTTGCAAGGTGAATTCTTTGCGGATGGAAAGCAACTGGATCATGAAGCATCAGCGGGTGAATTGAAGATGTTGCAACTCAATGCTCAAGCATGTGACATACTCTTCAACTGCCTTTGTCCTGAAGAATTCAACAAAATCAGCCGTCTTGAACATGCAAAAGAGATTTGGGATACTTTGGTTGATATGCACGAAGGAACTGAGGCCGTGAGAGAATCCAAGTTAGATGTTATTCAAGGTCGACTCAACAAGTTCAAGATGAAGGATGGTGAAGGAGTTGTTGAAATGTACACTAGGCTAGCTCTCATCACAAATGAGATGGCCGGCTTAGGAAGCGAAGAAATGACTCACAAGTTCATCATCAAGAAGATACTTCGAGCTTTGGATGAGAGATATGCCACCGTGTGCACATTGATCCAAATGATGCCCAACTACAAAGATCTCAAACCAACGGAAGTGATTGGTAGAATTGTTGCTCATGAGATGACACTCAAACACAAGGAGGACCTTCATCACAAGTCTAGTGGTGCTTACAAAGCCACAAGTGATGCTCCCGCTACCTCAAGCGACAATCTTGTCACAAATGAAGACATAAGGCTCATGGTCAAGAAATTCAACAAGTTCTACAAGAATAGAAGCAAACATTATAGCTCCAACTCAAGATACGAAGAGAAGCATTCGTCAAGTCATGATTGAACCTGCTACAATTGTGGGAATCCCGGACACTACTCAAATGAGTTCTCGACTCCCTACAAACGAAGAGAAGAGTAACCAAGCAGACAAAGCTCAAGAGACGAATCACCTCAAATAGAGAGAAGGAGTAGAAATGATCATTATGAACAAAGACCCTCAAGGAGAAGTAGGGACTCGGAGAAGATGGACAAGCATACCAAGAGCTACTCAAGAAGAAAGCATCAAGCTCATGTTCGTGAATGGGTTTCCGGCTCCGGCTCTGACAACCACTCCGAGAGAAGCTATCACTCCAACCCCGACTATAGTCAAGATGATGGTGTTGCCAGAATTGCACTAGTGACAACCAACTCATATGATCTATTTGATTCACCAAATGAAGGAGGTGAAATGTCAGGACCGGTTTTTTTCAATAAAACATTTATTGAAAAAACGCCCCTTACGTCTAACTAGTACACAAAACCCTTCTTACTGGTAGACACATCCTTGATACAGAAATCCAATAATACTTAATATTATTCAGGGTTGAGCTGAGGATGCTCAACAATTTATTATAGGCACGCCAATATTACACATAAAGGCGGATATGACACAATGGGTATGGCGGCATAGCTACTGACTCGCAATAAAGGTTGTGGTGGATATGTCATAGTGGAGTGGGTGACATGACTCTAATATCTTACAACACATCAAGCCTCGGAGTGAGGCTCGATGATTTATTTAGGGTAGTGGAAGCGAATATAATACAAGTGACCAACTCCGGGATCGCAAGGGACTGACTAGGACTCCTCTAGGTGTCGGACTCGCTATCGTACTCTTCATCCATAAGATCAACTTCATCAATATCTCCCTAAATCAACAAGACAGGTGAGTACTGTGAATGTACTCGCAAGACAGTTTGGACATAAGATATAACAAATGCAACCATGATGCACAGGAGCAAAAATTAGTAATACCCACTCAGGTAATAAATTTGCACTTCAAGGTAAGTAAAAGGGAAGTCGGGCGGTAATCCTCTCAAAATTCCAACAAAATATGAGAAGGCCGATCGGGTGTCTGAAACGACGCCTCGAAGGTAAAAATAAATTAACATGTCGTAGTCGGGCATCGGGGTGACACCACATGAAGGGCTTATATCAAAAGTAAATAACAGAATGCCACAGTCGGACGTCAGAGCGACATCATATAAACGGATTATTTCAAAAGAAGACAGCAGGAATGCCACAGTCGGACGTCTGAGTGACATCACATAAAGGGCTTATATTTCAATGTTCAAATACGAGTAATCCTGGAGGTAGCACCATCCCAAGGAATACTTGGTACGTAACAGTAAACATGTTAGTCCATCCACATGAACAATATTCAGCCAAGTTTTCTTCCGTTATTTAACATATTAGTTCTCTAGAGACTGACACTAAGACCGACACTTGACCTGTCAACCAATGTCCTCGACCGTGGACATGGCTATTTGAATAGTTTTGACTCTGCAGAGGTTGTACTCTTTACCCACAGCCAATGGATTTCAGTAGTTACAAAGGACTAGTTCCATCTTCGGTATTTTAGAAGAAAACACACCTAACCAGTACACACCCATTCCACCTCCCGATGCCAGGTATCACCCTAGGCAACGTTCAAGAAAAACTTTAAGACGGGGAGGCCAATACCTGGAATAGCATGGGATCAAATTTATATCGCACGCTCTAAGGGGTGCCCCCCTCTCGCTCCCAGCCGGAAACACCCAGGCCCCCTGACTGGATGACGGGCTTTAATCCAGGGCCATGGAACCCTCATCTTGGCCCATCTATTTGGTGTGTACATGGAAAGAGGTTTGCAACATACTAAACTGTATTCTTTGAAGAAAACATGTGGCAATACGGAAAGAGGGAGAACGGTGAAAAGACTCGATCTATGTCAAGACTGGAGTTAAACAGTTTGTTATAGAAGGCATGCTCCAACAATACCAGCCTACAACCTATCATGCCACCACATGACTAGGTTGTTTCATCATTTGATGATCACATCAAGTTTGTAGCTCACTTGCAACTTACCATGCATGAAATATAATATTCAACAAATGCTTATATAAACATGCCATGAGAATAACCACTCAAGCAAACATGAAAACACTCATCATATCAAAGGTTCAAACATGCTTGTCTTGTTCAGAGTAGTCGGAGTCTAGCTCGGCGAAATTGACAGCATAGTCACCTCCTTCGGTATCTACGTCACATAAAATATCGAACTCTAATGTAAATACCATGCGTGCATCAATTGTTCCACATATTTTTCCAATAAATATGAATAAAAACTAGACAGAAAAATGGAGATGACAGAAAAAGAATCAACTCCAAATAATCTTTTGTTTAAAAGTTATAAATGTTTTAGTCTAGGGACTAGTCTATTTTAAACAAAAAATTATCCAGGGTTAATTTGATAAAACAGAAAACGATTCGGATAAAAATACGCCATCCTGAAGAGAAAACGAACTTTGCCCGAAGGCGTTTTCAGAAAACAGTTCGAAGAACAAGAGGAGAGGCTAACGAGGGTGTCCCTCATGTCAGGTTTAAAAAGAGGCTCGCTGGCGCCAGAAGCTTGCGGTGAACGCCGACGACAATCAACGGCGATCTAGAGGAGGGCAAGGGGATGGTTGCACTCACAGGTCAATTCCACAGAGGGGGAAGGTGGAAGGAGGTGCCGGAGAGCACCATGGCGACGGCCACTTCCTCTCCGGTGGACGGCGGCGTCAGGCGATGATGGATCTCACCAGAGGGGACTGCCAACACCAAATTGAAGCTCGGGTTAGAAGAGGTGGTGGTCTAGGAGCTTTCTGACATAAGTTGGGCTGCGGGGGCACACTCACCAAAGATAATTTAGCCGAAGCCCGAAGCGGATCGGGGCGGCCGAAGGGGACGAAGAAGATCCTCCCGAGGCCCTCTAATGAGTGTGGCGGGGCTCTAAGGAGAGGAGGAGAGGCTTTAGGTCATCGGATGGCTCGGGGCCTCCTATTTATAGGCGGGCGAGGGGAATGCCACAAGCAGGATTACTTCGGCGAGTGATTACGGCGAGGAGGTGATCAGGCGGGAGGTTCTGGTGACGGGGCAGCTTCAGATTGGCCACATGGTTCATTTTTTGCTTAAGCTTAACTAAACTTGGACGATACTCCAAGCTTTGATGGAACGGAGCTCACGGCCACGTCGACGACAGAGAGCGTGCTCTGCGCTTCTCAGGCCACGATGACGGTTCTACAACATGCTCAGGGGAGGAGATGAACACGCGGAGGCCACCGGTGGCTTGAGAGGTGCGGAGTGGTGCTGTACCTCGTGGAGCTTCCTCGCGACCGCAACGAGCATTGATGCCGCTACTCACGGGGACAATGCTCCCCTGCCAGCTCACCGTCGGCATGAGGAAGGAGCCAACCGACCATGCGGCGCACTAGATAAGAAGGAGGAGTAGGGAGCATGGCTCCATTGCAGTTACTGGCGAGATTGACGTCGAAGCTCTAAAGAAAACAACACTGACTCTCAAGCTTAACACTGAACTTTGAAACTTGACAGGAACAGTGTTGGCCACCTGCTCGACAAAATGTTTGATGCACGTGGGCAATTTTCCTGGAGCTGAAATTTGGAGGGTGGCCTCTTGATGAATCCAGAGGCTCCCTAAATTTTCTCAGAATTTATAGATAGAAAGGAATGAATTGTATCAAAATGGAAAATCTGGTCCAGACTTGCAGTAAACAAACTTTGAAATTTTTGAACTGTGGACCAGGAGATCTTTGGAGATATAAGTTGAGGGTACCAAGGAGTAGCTAGGGTAATTTATTTGGTACCAAATCTCAAAGGAATCTAGTACTTCCTTTGTAAACTAGAGGGGTCCAAAATAAATCACAGAAAATGATTTGAGGAAGAATAAATAGAAAAGAATGTTGAAAGAAGTTAAACCTTGATGGAATAGTATGGTTGGCTTGACCCAAAGCAGGTTGGAGAGTTTTAGGTAGAAATTTTGAAATGCAAGTCATGGCAAGAGAGTAGCATAGGATATTTTTTTAAAGGAAATAATAAATCCCAATTCCGAGAAATTCTTTTTAATAAAAGAACCAGCAAACTATCCCAAGAGTATTTGTGTTGAATCAACACATGTTGAAGAACCCTCAAGACCAGAATCAAGATTGAGAAAGGTTTCATAAAAGATTTGTCATCAAAAGTTTGTAGAAGGAGAGTCTTTTGGAAAAATCCAAATAACCTCCTTCAAATGCAATATAAATTTGCTAAAAACCAAATCAAAATTTTTGGAGTGTTACATGGAAGTTGGTTCATGGCTAAAGGCCCCAAGGTATCACATCCCGAATATCTTGATTTGATAGTGATGAAGAAGATTTGGTTTACGATGATGACTTGCTATGTGATAAAACTAGTGATGTTAATGAACTTGATATTTCTCATGCTAGTCAAGATAGGTCGATTTACGATGATAAGATGAAAATAGAACTAAAGAACTTAACACTCTTTAGTTAGCCCATGAATCTACTCTTGAAGATCATAGAGAGCTTGTAAGAACCAGCAAACTATCCCAAGAGTATCTATGATGAATCAACACATGTTGAAGAACCCTCAAGACCAGAATCAAGATTGAGAAAGGTTTCATAAAAGATTTTTCATCAAAACTTTTTAGAAGGAGAGTCTGTTGGGAAAATCCAAATAACCTCCTTCAAATCCAATATAAAATTTGCTAAAAAACAAATCAAAATTTTTGGAGTGTCACAACACCTACCCCCTTAGGAAAAATCTCGTCCCTGAGATTTCAGCCAATCCTCAATTAGGTGCGGGTGCTCTGCCCGAATAAAATCGTCTCTTTCCCATGTTGTTTCAACCTTGGTGTCATTGCTCCACTGAACCCTGAAAAATTTGATTGTCTTCTGACGGGTCCTCCATTCAGACTCCTCCAATATTTTGATTGGTCGTTCTCTGCATGTGAGGTCTAGTTGAACGCCAATGCTCTCATGAAACACATGCTTCTTTGGGTTGCTCACACATCATGGACATCTGACAATTCTTCGGGTAGGTCTACCTGGTAGGCCACTGTGCCTCTTCGTGTAATTATCCTGAAAGGCCCAACAAATCGAGGAGCCAATTTTCCATTGACCTTAAATCTTTGCAGACCTCTCATTGGAGATACTCGTAGGTACACGTATTCACCTGGTTCAAAACTGACTTCATAGTGTTTTTGATCATAGTAACTCTTTTTTTGGCTCTGGGCGGTCTTGACTCGGTCTCTGATTTGTTTAATTTTTCCCTCAGCTTCCTTGAGCATGTCGAGGTCGAATATATGGCTATTTCCTGTCTTGGGCCAATTAAGCGGGGTACGACATCTTCGTCCATAAAATGCTTCAAAAGGTGCCATTTGTAGACTGGCTTGGTAACTGTTGTTGTACGCAAATTCAGCGTACGGCAAGCTTTCTTCCCAACTGGCTCCATAGGTGAGAACACATGCTCTTAGCATGTCCTCTAGAATTTGGTTCACACATTCAGTTTGTCCTCCAATCTAGGGGTGGTATGTTGTACTGAATACTAGTTGAGTTCCTAGAGCTTGTTGTAGATGATCCCAAAATGTGGAGACGAATTGAGTACCTCTATTAGATATTATAGTCTTGGGAACCCCATGTAAACAGACAATACAGTTGAGATAAAGTCCGGCAAGCTTCTGTGTGGTGTGGGTTGTCTTTACTGGTATAAAATGTGCCACTTTGGTTAACCTATCGGTGATGACCCAAATGCATCATTTCTGTGTCGTGACCAAGGTAGCCCGACAATAAAACCCATTCCAATTTCATCTCACTTCCATTCAGGTACCATGTTTGGTTGTAATAGTCCTGCTGGTTTTTGGTGCTCGGCTTTAATGCGCTGATACGAGTCACAACATGCAATAAATATGGCTATATCTCTTTTCATACCATGCCACCAAAATTTCTCCTGAATATCCTTGTACATTTTGGTTCCTCTAGGATGGATTGAATATGGAGCGGTGTGGGCTTCAGTCAAAAAATTTTGTTTGAGGTTTTCTATATTTGGTACGCATAGCCTGTCTCTGTACCATAATATTCCCTTGTCGTCTATGAAAAATTCCGAGGCCTTGCCCACACTCACTTTTCTTTTTATGCCTTCAACGCTGGGGTGTCCAAGCTGAGCTTCTTTAATCTGTTCCATCAAGGTGGGTTGTATTTCCAAATTTTCCATAGTGCCTTCTGTGACTAACACCAGGTTTATTTTGGCAAATTCCCGCTGAAATTCGGGTCTCAAGCTTTGTAGACTGCCGTTGTTAGAGCTTGTGTTTTGGTTGAGAGCATCTGCCACTACATTTGCCTTGCCTGGATGGTAGTGAATACCGACATCATAATATTTTATTAATTCCAACCAGCATCATTGTCGTAAATTGAGTTCTGGTTGTGTGAAAATATATTTGAGACTTTTATGGTCTGTATACATTTCACAATGGTTTCTCCATTCCTTGAGTGCATGTATAACAGCTGCCAATTCCAAGTCATGAGTAGGGTAATTTTCTTCATGCCTTCGTAGTTGCCTGGAAGCATGTGCGACTACTTTGCCTTCTCGCATTAACACGCACCCGAGGCCTTTCCTAGACGCGTCACAATATACTTCAAAAAATTTGTGTACGTCTCGCATGACTAATACTGGTGATGTTGTTATTCTCTTTCTTCAATTCTTGAAAACATTTCTCATAGGCATCGCTCCACTCGAATTTCTTATCCTTCTTGAGTAGCTGTGTCATAGGTTTTGCTATGGTGGAGAATCCCTCAATAAACCTTCCATAATATCCAGCCATTCCCAAAAAGCTTCGTATATCTATTATGTTGGCTGGTGGTTTCGACTCAAGTACATCCTTGACCTTTTCAGGGTCCACGGCAACACCCTCTTGGTTCAATACGTGGCCTCAAAAACCAACTTGTTTTAGCCAAAATTCACATTTTCTAAATTTGGCGTATAATTGATGTTTTCTTAATTCTCCCAATACAATTTTGAGATGTTCAGCATGTTCTTCTGGTGTCTTGGAATATCCAAAATATCATCAATGAACGCCACAACAAATTTGTCCATATACTTCATAAACACATTGTTCATGAGGTGGACAAAATATGGGGGGCATTTGTTAGTCCGAACGACATTACTGTAAATTCATATAACCTGTATCGGGAGGTAAATGTTGTCTTAGGAATATCCTCTGTTCGTATCTTTAATTGATGATATCCTAACCTTAAATCAATTTTTAGAAAGCCTTGGCCCGTGCGAGCTGGTAAAATAAATCATTTATCCTTGGCATCAGATATTTGTTTTTGATGGTGACCATGTTCAGGGCTCGATAGTCCACACATAATCTCAGAGTTCCATCTGTTTTCTTGGCAAATAATACTGGTGAACCCCATGGTGAGGAGCTGGGCCTGATATAGCCTTTGTCCAGTAATTCCTTTATCTACTTCTTTAATTCTATCCACTCGGATGGTTCCATTCTATATGGTTTCTTGTAGATAGGTTTGGTTCGAGCTGCTAGTTCAATAATGAACTATATCTCTCTGTCTAGTGGCATACCTGGTATCTCTTCTGGAAATACATCAGGAAATTCACACACCATTGGAAAATTACTTAATTCAGAGATATCCACCTTCTTTAATCTTGGTTGAAGTGATATTGGTCTTTCTAGAGCTGCAATTCTTATTGTCTTTCCATGATGGTGAATGAGAGTCACTGTCCGATTAAAACAGTCAATAAATCCCTTGTTGGTGGTTAACCAGTCCATTCCTAGGATAACATCCAATCCCTTATTTTACAATACAATGAGGTTTGCCCAAAAATTTAGCGCTTCAATCTCAATAACCACACCTTGGTAGTAACTCTGAGTGATTTGCTTAATCCCGGGGGACTTCATGGTCATTGAATTTTCCAAGGGGAGAATCGGAAAATCATGTTGCGAAGCAAATTTCTCGAAAATGAATGAGTGAGAAGCTCCAAAATCAAACAAAATCATGGTAGGTATTGAGTTGACAGGGAACTTACCGGGTACGATGTCCGGAGCATTTTGTGCTCCATACTTGGTCACATGGTTCACGTGACCCTTCCTGTGGTTATTATTGGGATTGAAGTTGTTGCGCTTGGGATCTGCATTATTTCCATTGTTGTTTGGCTTGGGAGCCGAGTTTCTTGGCTTTGGACATTGCTAGACATAGTGTCCTTCCTCTCCACAGGCAAAGCAGGTAATGGTCGGGTGATACGTAAAGTCCTTGTCCCTTGCATGGGAATTTTTATTTGGACGAGGAGTGTTGGTTGAGGATTTATTCACCCCATCTCTATGGAAATCATTCTTGATCTTGTTGTTGCGACAATGAGCAGTCTTGTCCCTTTTGTGCTTTCGAATATCATCCAAGCTGCGGCGCTCATTTTCTAGTGTAACGGCCTTGTCCATAGGTATCTTGAAATCTGGGAAAGTGTGAACGACTAGCTGGAATTTGAGTGATGGTGCCAGACCGTCCATAAATTTTTCCATCTTTTTATCTTCAGTCATATGTTCTTCGTTGGCATAATGAGATAATTGAGTAAACTGGCTATTATACTCAGTCACTGTCATGCTTCTCTGCTTGAGATCATCAAACTCCCTTTTCTTGATCTTCATAACACTTTTGCGAATGTGAGCCCCACGAAATTTTTCCTTAAATTCCTCCCAGGTGATGCTCTCTTCATGGGAGTTCATGTGTCAGAAATTTTCCCACCATGATGCAACTGCTCCTGTGAGGTAGTGGGGTGCATAAAGTACTTTCTCCCAATCTGAACATTGAGCAATAATTAATTTTCTCTCAATCTCTTGAAGCTAGTCATCAGCCTCAAGAGGTTTATCAGTGTGCAAGAAAGTTGGGGGACGTGTCTTTTGCAACTCAGATAATTTGGAATGCTGCTGGTATGGTTCTCGGTGATTTCCCATATTGATAATATGATTCATCATCTCTTGGTGCTGTTGTTGGCTTTGCTCATAAAGGCGGCATACTTGAGAAAATGTTGCTTCACTGCCTTGCTGACCAGACTGTCCCTGTGTGAAATTGTTACCTGTCTGTGTATCATAATTTTCTTTTGGTGGACATGGCATAGAACGAGTCTAGGGGCGAGGTATTTTTCACTTTGGGGTATATTCTTTTGTAGAACACATAAGAAAAATCTGAGTGGCTAAAATAAATAATTTTGCAAAGGCAGGAAGTTTAAATACTCCAAGATTTTTCAAGAAAATATTTGATTGCACATGGAGAAGGACCGCTCAGTACATATCTTACAAGCAAGCCATAATTATACGGTACGACACTCAGGATGCACGTACACACTCCTGATGTGTTATTTAGGCTAGTGCACTTCTCCGAGTTCCTACACGATGTGCATACAAACTACTTCTCACCAAGCCTATATACATATAAACATATCATACAAGCTGATACCTCACACTGCTACTCGGTGCACTCAGTCGGAGATGGTAAAAACTTCCCTTGGCCAGCCGAGAGTAAGTCCCAGAGGTGCTGGAGACTCAACCTCCTCCTCAATAATAGGCTCTAGGCGCGGAGGACTGGGCTGTGGAGCTGGTGTGGGCGCGGCCGGAGGTGCAGTACTAACTGGGGTAGGAGTAATGACTTGGTCAAAACCCTGAGTGGTAGGAAGATGGCGTGCGATGGCTAAGATGGAAGGCGTATATGATGTTGTAGATGAAATATATGACAATGGTGGTGCTGTACGGAGAAGGTCCCTCCTGTTGGCGATGCAGCCCTGAACTGAGTCCATACGAGCAGCCACCAAGTCGTCTACGAGGTTATCAAAGGCTGTGTCAAGAGCTTTGAGATACTCAACAAGCATCTAAATAGCCTCATCTCTCTCTCCTAGTGCAGGAAAATGCATAATGACAAGTGTATGGCACGTGGGATGGAAGATAGCGGTAGCGACGAGCCTTCATCAAAGAAAGGGGATCCCGGAGACGAGCAATTGCTTTTCGGGCAGCCATCTTCATAGCGTGCCTCTCCGTAGGCATCGCCCTCCCAACAAATCGGAAGTGGCATACTTTAGCACATCTTCCCTTAAACTGCACCACGGCCTGGTGCATAGACACGCTGTCGCTGAGCTTGTGCTGGTAAAGTGTGCACTCTGGACGATTTGATGGCCCAATCGCGGTCTTGGCAGTGGAGGTGAGGATCTTGATAAACCCCTCAGTCACATTGGCGAACACCTATGACTCACAGTCGCAGCCAGCCATCTACAAAAGTAGACAAAAATTCCAGATAGTCAAATCATAAATTTATGATGACTAACAGAAAAATTGCTACAATTTGCAAAATGCTAAAATAGCACTATTATGCTAATAACCGATTAGCGATCGCACCTAGTGGCTTTCCAACAGTCATCCTGGCTCTAGTACCAAGGTTGTTAGGACCGGTTTTTTTTTCAATAAAACATTTATTGAAAAATCGCCCCTTACGTCTGACCAATACACAAAACCCTTCTTACTGGTAGACAAATCCTTGATACAGAAATCCAGTAATACTTAATATTATATAGGGTTGAGCTGAGGCTGCTCAACAATTTATTACAGGCATGCCAATACTACACATAAAGGCAGATATGACACAATGGGTATGGCGGCATAGCTACTGACTCGCAATAAAATGGTGTGGTGGATATGTCACAATGCAGTGGGTGACTTGACTCTAATATCTTACAACACATCAAGCGTCGGAGTGAGGCTCGATGATTTATTTAGGGTAGCGGAAGCAAATATAATACAAGTGACCAACTCCAAGATCGCAAGGGACTGACTGGGACTCCTCTAGGCGTTGGACTTGCTATCGTACTCTTCATCCATAAGATCGCCATCATCAATATCTGGCCAAATCAACAAGCCAGGTGAGTACTTTGAATATACTCACAATATAGTTTGGACATAAGATATAACAAATTCAACCATGATGCACATGAGCAAAAATTAGTAATACCCACTCAGGTAATAAATTTACACTACAAGGTAAGTAAAAGGGAAGTCGGGCGATAATCCTCCCGAAATTCCAATAAATTATGAGAAGGTTGATCGGGTGTGTGAAGCGACGCCTCGAAAGGTAAAAATAAATTAACATGCCGCAGTTGGGCGTCGGGGCGACACCCCATAAAGGGCTCACACTGAAAAATAAATAATCGTACGTGCCAGAGTCAGACGTCTGATGCGACATCTCATAAAGGGCTTATAATGAAAGTAAACAACAAGAATGTCACAGTCGGACGTGTGAGCGACATCACATAAAGGGCTTATATAAAAAGTAAATAACAGAATGCACGGTTAGAAGTTAGTGCGACATGACATAAAGGGCTTATTTCAAAAGTAAATAGCAGGAATGCCATAGTCGGACGTCTGAGCAACATCACATAAAGGGCTTATATTTCAACATTCAAATACGAGTAATCCTAGAGGTAGCACCATCCCAAGGAAAACTCAGTACATAACAGTAAACATGTTAGTCCATCCACAGGAATAATATTCAGCCAAGTTTTATTCCCTTATTTAACATATTAGTTCTCCACGGACTGACATTGAGACCGGCACTTGACCTGTCAACCAATGTCCTTGACCGTGGACACGGCTATTCGAATAGTTCTGACTCTGCAGAGGTTGTACTCTTTACTCACAGCCAACGGATTTCAGTAGTCACAAAGGACTTGTTCTGTCTATGGTATTTTAGAAGAAAACACACCTAACCAGTACACACCCATTCCACCTCCCGATGCCAGGTATCATCCTAGGCAACGTTCAAGAAAAACTTTAAGACGGGGAGGCCAATACCTCGAATAGCATGGGATCAAATTTATATCGCGCGCTCTAAGGGGTGCCCCCCTCTTGATCCCAACCAGAAACACTCATGTCCCCTGACCGAATGACGGGCTTTAATCCAGGGCCATGAAACCCTCATCCCGGCCCCTCTGTTCGGTGTGTACATGGAAAGAGGTTTGCAACTTACTAAACCGTATTCTTTGTAGAAAACATGTGCCAGTACGGAAAGAAGGAGAACATGGACAAGCCTCGATCTATGTCAACACTAGAGTTAAACAATTTGTTATAGAACTGGCATGCTCCAACAATGCCATCCTACAACCTATCATGCCACCACATGACTAGGTTGTGTCATCATTTCATGATCACATCAAGTTTGTAGCTCACTTGCAACTTACCATGCATGAAATATAACATTCAACAAATGCTTATATAAAAAATCCATGAGAACAACCACTCAAGCAAACATGATAACACTCATCATATCAAAGGTGCAAACATGCTTGCCTGGTTCAGAGTAGTCGGAGTCTAGCTCGGCAAAACTGATGACATTGTCACCTCCTTCAGTATCTATGTCACATAAAATATCAATTCTAACATAAATACCATGCACGCATAAATTGTTCCAAAATATTTTCAAATAAATATGAATAAAAACTAAACAGAAAAATAGAGATGACAGAAAAAGAATCAACTCCGATAATCTTTTGTTTAAAAGTTATAAAGGTTTTAGTCTAGGGACTAGTCTGTTTTAAACAGGAAAATATCCAGGGTTAGTTTGATAAAACAGAAAACGATTTGGATAAAAATACGCCAGCTTGAAGAGAAAACGCACTTTGCCCGAAGGCGTGTTCAGAAAATGGTTCGAAGAAGAAGAGGAGAGGCTGACGAAGGGGTCCCTCATGTGAGGTTTCAAAAGAGGCTCGCCAGCGCTCGGTGAACGCCAGCAATGATCAACAGTGATCTAGAGGAGGGCAAGGGGATGGTTGCACTCACGGGACAATTCCGCATAGGGGGAAGGTGGAAGGAGGCGTCAGAGAGCACCACGACGACGGCTACTTCCTCTCTGGCGGACGGCAGGGTCAGCCGATGATGGATCTCACTAGAAGGGGCTGCCAACACCAAATTTAAGCTCGGGTTAGGAGAGGTGGTGGACTAGGAGGTTTCTGACAGAAGTTGGGCTGCGGGGGCACACTCACCAAAGAGAATTAACCGGAGCCCGAAGCGGATCGGGGCGGCCAGAGGCGAGGAAGAAGATCCTCCTGAGGCCCTATGATGAGTTTGGCGGGGTTCTGAGGAGAGGTGGAGAGGCTTTGGGCCGATGGATGGCTTGGGGGCTCCTATTTATAGGCAGGCGAGGGGAGTGCCGCAAGCAGGATTACTCCGGCACGTGATTATGGCGAGAAGGTGATCGGGCGGGACGTTCTGGCGACGGGTCAGCTTCGGATTGGCCCCATGGTTAATTTTTGTCTTCAGATCAACTAAACTTGGATGATACTCCAAGCTTTGATGGAATGGCGCCCACAGCCATGTCGACGGCTAAGAGCACGCTCTGTGCTTCTTAGGCCACGGTGACGGTTCTGAAGTGTGCTTAGGGGAGGAGATGAACACGCGGAGGCCACCGATGGCTTGGGCGGTGCGGAGCGGCATCGTGCCTCGCTGAGCTTCCTGGTGAACACAGCGGGCATTTCTCCCGCTGCTCATGGGGACAATGCTCCCCTGCAAGCTCACCATCGGCACGAGGATGGAGCCAACTGACCATGTGGCGCACTGGATAAGAAGGAGGAGCAGGGAGCATGGCGCAACTATAGTTACTGGCGAGACTGACGCCGAACCTCTGAAGAAAACGACATTGACTCTGAAGTTTAACACTGATCTCTGAAACTTGATAGGAACAGTACCGGCCACCTGCTCGACGAAATGTTTGACGCACGTGAGCAATTTTCCTGGAGCGGAAACTTGGAGGGGTGGCCTCTTGATGCATCCAGAGGCTCCCTAAATTTTCTCAGAATTTATGGAAAGAGAAAAGAATGAATTGCATCAAAAATGGCAAATGTGGTCCAAACTTCCAGTAAACAAACTTTGAATTTTTGAACTGGGGACCAGGAGATCTTTGGAGATATAGGTTGAGGATACCAAGGAGTAGCTAGGTTAATTTATTTGGGACCAAATCTCAAAGGAATCTGGTACTTCCTTTGTAAACTAGAGGGTTCCAAAATAAATCACAAAAAATGATTTGAGGAAGAATAAATAGAAAAGAATGTTGAAAGAGGTTGAACCTTGCTGGAATAGCATGCTTGGCTTGACCCAAAGCAGGTTGGAGGGTTTTAGGAAGAAATTTTGAAATGCATGTCTTGGCAAGAGAGTAGCATAGGATATTTTTTTAAAGTAAATAATAAATCCCAATTCCTAGAAATTCTTTTTAATAAAAGAACCAGCAAACTATCCCAAGGGTATTTGTGTTGAATCAACACATGTTGAAGAACCCTCAACACCAGAATCAAGATTGAGAAAGGTTTCATAAAAGATTTGTCATTAAAAGTTTGTAGAAGGAGAGTCTTTTGTAAAAATCCAAATAACATCCTTCAAATCCAATATAAGATTGCTAAAAACCAAATCCAAATTTTTGGAGTGTTACATGGAAGTTGCTTCATGGCTAAAGGCCCCAAGGTATCACATCCCGAATATCTTGATTTCGATGGTGATGAAGTTGATTTGCTTTATGATGATGACTTGCTATGTGATAAAACTAGTGATGTTAATGAACTTGATATTTCTCATGCTAGTCAAGATAGGTCGATTTATGATGATAAGATGAAAATAGAAGAACTAACTAAAGAACTTAACACTCTTAAGTTAGCCCATGAATCTACTCTTGAACATCATAGAGAGCTTGTAAGAACTCATGAGAAGCTACGCTTCGAGAAGCTCAATTTGGAGCAAGAACATGAATTTCTTAAAGATATCAATGACGATCACCGAAAGAAGACTTCATCTTATATTGCCAAACGACTACTCTTGTCTACATTCATGCCACAAGTCAAATCTAAGCAAACTAGTAACAAAGGAAAGAAAGGTTCTTCATCTAGTAGCAACAATAAAAATGCAAAACCCAATGATGTTCCTCCTAGTAGTTCTATTGATTCCACTAATGATTATTCTCTTACCAAAGTTACACTTGAGCAAGAAAATGCTTTATTGAAAGGAATTATAGAAAAGGTATCTACAAGAGTCTTGAAAGGTACAAACAATTTGATGAGATTGTACGCAAGCATGTAGGATACAGGAAGAATCGCGGTGTTGGCTACTTCAACGCAAATGGAGTTGAATGGGAAGAAGGTCAATATCCCAATCCCATGTTTGTTCCTCCAAAGGAGAAGTATGAAAATACACTTCCCAAGGGGACAAACACTCAAGATGAGTTTCCACCACAAGACACCAAGCTCAAGGGCAAGAACAAGCTCCAAGAGGACTTTGACTCTTATGAAGATGAATCCCAAGCTTTGGTGAAGTGGGTTCCCAAGGCTACTACAATCTCAACTTCTACAAGTGCTACTTCAACACCAAGGATCCCCATCAATTTTATGTGGATTCCCAAGAAGAAGAACTAGAAATTCTTGAGGGGTGACTCTGCGAATGAAATTCACTCACATTCATTATTGGCAAGATCTATTTGAAATCAACATCAACTCTATGCAATAGATCAAGGAGTCACACATTCCCTCAAAGGTAAGCAAGGGACAAGGTAATCAACAAATCGATGGACATCATTACACATGCTTTTCACTCCATGTCCATAGATATCCTTGTATTTTTCTCTTGTGTGTTGGGACTAACCCATGTGCTGAGAAGAGTAAGGAAACAACAAGGATGCTCCCAACTCTTGGTGATCTTCATCAACCTTGAGCATCCACTACTACCTCACCAACATGAAGTCTTCATCGACAGAACCCAAGGTTAGTTTATCCCTCTTATGAGGGGATGTCACATTAAGGGGGAGCTTTACTCTAAGACTTGAGTCAAAGCATCTCTTAGTATGTGACAACATTAAATGCTTTTTGAAAAAGTGGTAACCCCACTTGTGCTTAAACGATTAGTATGACCTGTGATCAAGTACTCTTACTTGGCTCCTAAGTCAAATACTCATATATAGATGATTCCGTCATCGCCCAAGTGCTTGTTAGATGGTAGAGTGTTTGTGCATGTTGGCCATGATTTCATTTGACATCTTATTGTGTGAGCATGTTGATCTGCATTTATTTTCTCATTCGAATTGTTGCTATTTGGCTTTTGATTTATCTTTTGCCAATTGGATATACAAGAATGCCTAGGCCACTTCTTTAGCTATCTATGCTTTCTCACCTCATACTCTATTCATGCTGCACCACAAAATTTGAACCAGTGCTTTTCGATCCCTCTATGTGTGGAGCACTGGGAGTTCCGTACCGACAAGGACTGACCATTAAAACCGCCCAAGTGCATCTCGGTGGAACCAACCACAAAATCTCGGTCTCACTAAATGCCTAGGGTTTATATGGTTTTTCAATCTCGGTACAACCGATTCAATGTTCTCGGTTACACTGAGTGTCCTTGTCAGCTGAAAGTTGAGGCACTCGGTGACACCGAAAACTTAAAATCGGTGTCACCAACAGTGGTGGTTATAAAGGTTGTGCACCCTGATGCTTTGAATTTCTATCTCATTCATCGCGCTCCAAAACCCTAAGCTGTCGTTCCAAAGACCCCTGGTCATCGCCCTTGTCTCCCTATGCTCCTCCGCCACTGGGAATCGCCGTCGTCGACGAAGTCCTCTCCTTCGTTGCCGCCGTAGAGGATCCGCACCAAGCTAGGGTACGGATTCGATCTCTATTGCGCTCCCCGTCCGATTCTTGCACATTAGATCCTTGTTTATAATTGATACACCCTTTTCACATGTTCCTACCCTCTCAAAACACCAAAATCTCGCGAAAGATGAATTTTCTAGGGTTTTCTCGTCCGCCCGATAGATCTCGGTGGAACCGAAATGGAAATATCGGTCTCATCGATATACTTTTCTGTGTGGTTGAGAACTGACTCGGTGGAACCGAGTTGCTCTTTACGGTCTGACCGAAAAGGCTGCCAAGTTTCGGTTAGTGAGTCAGTCAGTCTCGGTCTCACCGAAAAAGCTGTTTCGGCTGCACCAATATTTATTTGACAGAATGCAAAAATCTTTAAAATTCATTGTTCCAATTTCAAAAACCAGCCTCATTTTGTGATGACTCATCTTCTTTTGATCTCCTATACTCTATTCATAGGGTCAGTATGTCAGGCTCAGAGGACAGTCAGAATTTGGCAGAGCAAGGAGTTGACATGAGTTCTGGAACAAGCCCACAAGTCAGTTCTTTCTCAGATCCAAGCACCCCTAGCTCTCATGGGTTGCCCAAGGCTGCCACCTGGACTAGAAAGAAGCTCAATTCTGGTGAACAAGATTCTGATTTCATTCCCGAGGAGATTCTTGCTAAGAAGCAAGAAAAGGCTGAGAAGAAGTCAGCATCTAAAGCTACTTCTTCCTGGAGAGTTGTAGCAAAGTTTATGCACCTACTGACACTATCAAGGAACATGAGAGTGCAAGAGCCACTGTGTCAGTTGAGGTCCCCAACAAAGCTATGTCTAAGAAGGTAGGAGAGAAGAAGTCCAGGAAGAGGATTGTCGGTGTGATTGGTAGGCCTACCTCTATGTTTGAACATCCAGAGGAGGCTGCTGGTGCTGCTGCTGAGGAGGAGGAGGAAGAACATGTTGGGATTGCACCTCCCAAGAAGAAAGCCAAGAAGCTTATGGTTGATGCTATGGCAAAGACTGGCACCTCCAAGAGCACCAAGACTACTTCCAAGAAAGTTGTTGCACAGAAGTCCAAGAGGACTACTAGAGACATCCCAGCTTCAGAGAAGAACAAAGGGACTGCCTCCAGATTGGAAGATAATGATGACTTGACTACCTTGATGAATCTCAGACCACATCTTCCAGTGCATGATGCCAGCCACTTAGTTGCTGAGGACATGAAGAAGAGGAAAGACTCGGGACTGAGAGCCGGGAGAGCCATAGATCCTTATGCTCAGAGGAGGAAAACTGCTATTGCCTACAGGTTTTACACAAGAGAGCAACAAGACTTCTATGAGACCTTGATGCTTGACAAGAGCCCAACTGTTAGCGACGTGAGGTATGTCAATTGGAAGTTCATCAAAGATAATGTGGACTACTTCCCAAGTGTCCAAGACAACATCTATTGCATTGGTCTGGACAAGTTCATTGGCACATACCTTACTGCTTGGAACGACGAGATGATCATGCAATTCTACTCTATTGCTCATTTCTACGGAGATGATAGAATTGTATTGATGACTGGAGGTGCTAGATATGAATCCACTGTTGAGGAATGGGCTGCACTTCTGGAAGTTCCAGAAGCTCAGGAAGGAGATCTGGATGTATACTCTGAACCCAAGGCAAGTCACAATGCCATGAAAGACATGTATACTCCTATGCCCGCAGACAAGGTGCAATCACACAAGCTAGGAACCATCTATTATCTACAACAGGCCTTCGGACTATAAACACTATTCTCAGGCATACCTTGATGCCCAAGTCAAGAGATGACAAGAAGATCCGAGGCGACTCGATTAACATGCTGATCCACCTTCACAGGAACACTAGGATTAGAGTCATGGATCTGATTGTTGAGACAATCAAAAGGGTTGTTGCTAACCAGAAGCGCTCTTGTTGCTATGCACCCTACATCCAGTTGCTCATCAACTCTCAGTTGGAGAAGCACATTTTTGGTCTAGATCATCCACATCTGCCCCTACAGCCAGAGTTCAAAGATAATGTCGTGGTGATGGACCCGGATCATCCCACTTCTGCTATAGCACAAGCAGAGGCAGAAACTGTTCGAGCAGCTAGTGCTCAAGCCCCTAGATCCAGGAACGAGCAAATGGATCTTCTCATAATAGCCCTCCAGGGCATGTAGAAGGATATCAAGGGGATTCTGGTTAACTAGAACAGCCTTGTGAGGATCTTTGAGTCAAGAATCAAGGTTCTTGGTGATAAGGTGGACAAGTTGTCCAAGACAATGATAGAGCTCCAGAAGGAAGTTGACTCCATGCACATCCTTCGGGTCTCTTCTACTTCTGATGATGATGAGGAGGAGGAGGAAGGATCACCTCTCGAGCCAGGCACCCAGTTGACCACTCAAATGAGATCAGCCACAATGCCTGCACCAGAGTCGAGGCCCTCTTCATCAGCTCCAGCCACTGTTAGCACACCTCCTGCTCCATCCGCTCATGTTCCTCCAGTATCAAGTCCAGCTCCATCAATGACATCTACAGAGATCTTCGCTGACGCCATACTCTCGACTCCTTCATCAACAACCGGAGGAGATCAGCCCAAGAACGCTTAGATAGATACCTTTGCACTTTTTGGTAACTTGTTGCCAAAGGGGGGGTAAGTGTATATAGATCTTTAGGCTTCGAGAGAGAGAGAGAGTGTTTGGTATTTTTTTGCCTTTTCAAAAACAATTGCTTGTTTTTGCCGTGATACTCTTTTGTCTTGCTTGTGATACACGCTTGATGATGTTCGATCATACGCTTTAATGTGTGATGCTACCATTTCCTATGATCTTAATGCTTATGTGCTGATCATTCATCTTTGGTTGTGCTATGATATTCATTCCAATTACTCTCGCACACCACCAAGTGGTATGTGACATGTAAGAAGTGACCCATGTACCTAATAGATTGTGCATTTACATTCGAACGCAAATTTAAAAATAATGCACAAATTTAGGGGGGGGCTCTTGCTTATCACATACGTCTCAAAGCGACGATTATATTCAATGATTATATCTTTGTTGAAGCTTTGATCTATATGTTGTCATCAATTACCAAAAAGGGGGAGACTGAAAGCACATTTGCTCCCTTGGTGGTTTTGGTTATTAATAACTTCATATAAGTCATTGAACTAATGTTTTCACCAAGTATATTTCAGGGAAAGTTCAATGATGGGAATGTCTAAAGGATTGTGGAATTACCCCAAGATTCAAGGAAATAGATTGGCCAAGCTTCCAGCAGGAGGACTCTACATTTTGCATTTGTGAGAAATCACTTTGAGTCCATAGGAAAGCCAATACTATTAAAAGGGGGTAAAGTTTTGATGGTGAACAATATAATCAAACGTGCACAAGTGACAGTCACCAAACATCCACATACTCTCCCACCAAAGTGTGTCCTAAGCCAAACATGCAAATCGGTGCAACCAACATTCCTATTCTGATGCCACCGAGTTCCAAACCCTAGACAGACTCAGCCAAACCCTAACACTTCGGTGTAGCCGACACTGTTCTCGGTGCCATCGAGTTGGGTTGCCAACTTTCTGTTACGCAAGTTCTCATTTTCGGTCCAACCAGGAATGGTGAATCGGTGTCACTGAGTTTGGTAAATCTGACCATTAGTCACCTTGTCGGTGCAATCAGGAATTGTATATCGGTCCCTCCGAGATTCAAAAGTTTCCACTTTTGGTCACTTCGGTGCCATCGAGATTTACACATCGGTGTCACCGAGTCTGACTTATTGTGTGTAATAGTTGGATTTTTGGGGATGCCTATATATACCCCTTCACCACCACCCACTCGAAAGAGAAGCACTCTAAACTATCCCATACCTATCCTACTTAGTTTTCTGAGAGAGAACCACCTACCCTTGTGTTGAGGTCAACATCTTCCACTCCAACCATATGGATCTTGATTTCTAGCCTCCCCAAGTTGCTTTCCACCAATCCCATCTCTTCTACCAAGCCAAATCTACGAGAGAGAGAGAGATTGTGTGTTGAGGAGTCTATCATCTTGAAGCACAAGAGCAAGGAGTTCATCGTCATTACCGAGCCTATTTCCTTTTAGAGGGTGGTGCCTCCTAGATTGGTTAGGTGTCGCTTGGGATCCTCCTACTTCGTCTTGTGGACTGAACCAAGAAGTTTGTAAGGGCAAGGAGATCACCTACTTCGTGAAGATCTACCCATAGTGAGGCTAGTCCTTCTTGGACGGAAGCCACATGGAATAGTCAAGGTTACTTCTTCGTGGAACCCTCCATGGGTAGAGCCCTCCGTGGACTCTCGCGACCATTACCCTCCATGGGTTGAAGACTCCTTGAATGTGGCTGCACGATAGCACCACCTATCGGAACCACGGGAAAAATCATCGTGTCATCACTTGTGTTTGCATTCCTAACCCTCTGTTTACTTACATGTGTAATGTCTTTACTTTCTGTTGCTACACTCTTAGACATTCATCTGTAGGGTGTTACTTGATATGCTATGCATGCTAAAACATGCCAAGAATTAAAATTAGGAAAATGGCCAAACCTTTATTTAGTCAAGTAATCTAATCACCAGCCCTCTAGACCTACTTTCGATCCTACACCCTTCCCATTTTGCTGTTTGACAGGGCCAACTTTTCTTTCCCTATGTTCGGTTGAACCGATCTTGTACTAAAGAATATCGGCATACACCATAAAGTGTTAAATCCGAACACAGCGTGTGGGGGATTCTTCTAGTAGCCAACCTTTTTATATTACAAGTATTTGCTCGCACCTATCATGCGCACATGTTTCTTTTGTCATGTTCTAGCCATCATATGAATCAATTCAAACTAAGACTTTGCCAAGCTGGGTTGCCTCGCTCCTGTGATTACCCTCTATGTTCCCGGTTGTTTCGCTAGAGAGTAAAGGGAGGAACTCTGCGATTGTTATGGCTGGGTCATCCGGATATGTACCTCAGACGGGTGAAGCCGAAAGCTAGCTATCTTATGTACACAATTGGTCGGTTGTGACGGAAACACCTGATAAGGCTCCAGTCGTGATCACCGTTGTTTGGGTATTTGCTTCCCAAAGAATAATTAGCCACATACTAAAAGTATGCGGACTTCTATCTATGATTTTCGAAGAGCCCCGATGAAAGGTATTGATAGAGGGACTATTTTCCTCAGAAGATGTTTCTTATGCTAAGCAGTAATATAACATATATTTTTGTGTGCTTTTTGTATGTTCGCCCCTCATGGCCGTATTGCCTGGTTCCCCAAATACAATTCTCTCTTTTGGAGGGACAAAATAAGGAGGAACACTCCCGAGCTCTTCGCACGGGGGGGGGGGGGCGGAGAAGCCGATGTCTGGTTAAGACAAAGTTTACAACACAGATTGTTTATACACTAGTACATATAAATTACATGTGTGGATGCTGATCGAGATTATAGATTATGGTTTCAAGGGGCAGTCCTCTCATGAAAGACGAGCGGCAGGCATCACCTAGTCATACACTAGGTGAAGTGGCACTTCTTTTCCGTCCGATCCCATGGGACCAACCCACGCCATATGCTGGGGATTAAGTCTGGTGAAACGGGTCTTGATCATTGCCCATGCTTCCCGTGCTCCCTCACGGCAAGACGAAGTCTTCCACAGCTCGAACCTATTCGGAGCCCCCTTGAATTGATCCACGAGTTCAGCTAGCCCTTTAGGTGGATGTTCGGCAGGCCATAGTGCCTTCACCATTCCTTTAATTGCTTTCCACATGCGCCCATGGAGAGTGGTTAGCTCTTTCAGCGGGTCCCCTGGTATGATCTGATCTCCTCTTTAGGATGCCCAGACAGGAGGCCTGTACACGAGGCAATCGCGTGCTTACTATTAATACCTACACCAGAAATATTTGCGGATAATAGAATCACACTTACCGAACATGCTCCTCTGAAGCTTTTGGTTTTCCTCTTGAGCTTGGGCCAACTGAATGTTCAAATTCTTAATTTCTTTGGCCTACTTTTGCACAACAAGGGAACCGGCCTGGTGCTGGGACTCGGCATACCGCTAAGAGTCTCGGGCTTCCTCCAACTGCCTTTCCATGTGCCCTATTGATTCAGCTGCTACACACAATCTGTGTGTCAAGCATAATGATACATTAAGATTAGCAGTAAAGGTACACTCACCATGGGCCTCCCGCATGAAGCTCTTTACTTGTGCCAGTTCAGCCTTCACGGATTGCACTTCTGTGCGGTTCTCCTCGAGCTCCTTGGACAATTGTTCAGCATGTTGCTTTGAAGCCTATGTTAGCAGTCAAACAGTACGGAGATCCTTAATTCGTTTGTTACAAACCAAATTAAGGCTCAGGGGCTACTAGGCTTACACGAGTGTTCAGATTGTATAAAGATCGATCACTTACATGTATGATGGTTGATATCAACATCATAGCTTCGCCGAATCCAGCTCGGGTGGCACCAAGGTGTGCATCCACTGAGCATAGGGCATCGAACTCCTGTTCGGCGAATATTGGGTGCCGCATGGCCTCCCATCATTGCGGTGATTCATGGCACTCTCCACCTCTGATTTGGTAACGGATACACCATCACCAGAATCGGTAGGCGCATGATTGGCCATGGGGGCTTCTGGTGAAGAAGCCGCGTGAGTTGTGGCTCGAGAATTTCAGGCGTCTCCAGGCACGTGGGTAACCTCTTCAGCAGGAGAGGACTGGGCATTTCACCTAAGTATTTTAATGAAACAAACTTTCGTAAGACTCTATTGATTGCAACAATAAGCAGATAACCGAACAATGTACCTTCGGGATGAGCAGGTAGGTGGATTCGTCCCCATGACTGGCTCTTTCGCAGGATCTTGTTGGCCTCCGACTCGGCTGCGGCTTCGGCTGTCGGTGTATGGCGGACGGATCGGCGATGTTTGGGAGCCGGGACCGGCACGTCCGGAGTGCTGTTGGTAGGTGGCCTCTTGCGGGAAGAGATTTTCTTCTTGCTCGTTCCAGGGATAGAGAATGACCCGGGATAATAAACTATGATAGCCACTGGGGATTGGACGATGCTATCCTGGAGATAAACTCCGTCTTTGAAGTCAAGTAGAAGATCTGGGTCCTCGTTGAAACTCGGATCGTTGTCGCGTGAATGGTTATCGGGCTGAGGAGCCGGACAGTTGACTATCTCGATGAATCTCCTCCATTCATGTTCGCACAAAGCTTCGGTTGAATAAAGTGCAGAATGGAAACCCTAAACTATGTTCATGTTTGAAAGAGAAAGGCTTACCCATTCGATTGGATTGTGAGCCGAATATCCTTCCTTGGTTGCCCGCCAAACAAAGTCTTCTTGCCCTCCTTTCTATAGGTTGGCAAGTGCGGAGGTCGATGCCTTCGGATTGGCGAGCCCTAGCTTTCGGGAGCACGTGGTGTCGCTCATCCAGTTGTATTGCCACAAGGGGTGCACCCTCTGTGGAAGGGGTTGCACACATCGAGAGATGGCGGCGGCCATGACATCAATCATGGTCAGTTGGTGGTGGGCAAGCATCCGCACCTGGGCTGCTAGGCGCCGCACTTTGGCGCTTTCCTCCTGGGACGAACTCATTGGGCGCCACTTATATCTCTTCTTCAAGAGGGCGTCTGAGTATTCGGGAAGGCCTGTTCGAGTTGGCTCGAACAGGGGGACGTCTTCAATATAAAATCATTCTGAAGTCCAATCTTTGGACTTCTTCGGTGTGCTTACCAGATACCCCGTCACCGCTATGCGGCACACTTCGGCTCCGCCGACCTCCAAGATTGTCTTATCCCGAGTTCGAGGGACGAGACAGAAGTAATTCCCCCACAAGTCAAAGTGCGCCTTGCACCCTAGGAACATCTCCCAAAGAGCAACAAAGCCCGAGATGTGCAAGATGGAACCTGGAGTAAGGTGGTGGAGTTGGATCCCGTAGAACTCTAGCAACCCCCTCAAGAACAGATGGATTGGAAACCCAAGACCTGGAGGAGGAAGGGGATGAATCATACGCGTTCTACCTTGTTAGGATTGGGGAAACGCTCGACCAAAACTTCGTCGCCGTAGGAAAGAAGACATGCGCGGGTCGCCACCAGATCTGAAGAAGGGAGATACCACTGGGTCTCCAGACTGCGGAGCCGCAGGAGTGTAACGAAAGAGCTGGTCCAGTCCCCTGGGCGTGAGCTGTAGGGGCGCGTGGAGGGGTAAGATTGTAAAAATCACTGACCATGCATAAAAATCACTGACCGCAAGCCGAAGATGACGACATGAGGAGGTTTACCGGATATATATCGGAGTTAAAGGATAGTCTGGGGGCTATTGAGGGAGTCCTGGATTAGGGGGTCCTCGGATAGCCGACCTATTGTTTATGGACCGGACTGTGTGGGCCACAAAGGGAGCATCGGACGATCAAACACCACCTATGCTAGATGGAAGCTTCGAGGAGCCATGACGTACTCTCCAAGTTATCAGCCATAGTGAGGCATGTTTATCTCTTCGCCATGTAACCAACCATGTGTAAACCCAGGGCACCATCGGCGTCTATATAAGCCGGAGGATTTAGGGGTATAGAGAGGACAACTCATCTAGGGTTAGCTATTCGATCTTGAGGTAGATCAACTCTGTAACCCCTCATATCATCAATACAACCAAGTAGGACATAGGGTATTACCTCCATAGGAGGGCCCGAACCTGGGCAAATCTGTGTCCCCTTTGTCTCCTGTTACCGTCGATTCTAGTCTCACAGTTCGGGGCCCCCTACCCGAGATCCACCGGTTTTGACACCGACACCCCTCCCGAGCTCAAATTCTCAGCCACCAACACCTCTGATCTAGCTTTCAGAAACCCTAGATCAAAACTAAAGATTAGGCTTGTCAATGAAAGGAATTGGCGTGAGATGGAAGATGCATCAAGATTGATCAAAGATGGTGAGCAAGACCCTTCAAGGTTCGTCACTACATGTCAGCTATACATGTGATTGGCTATTCACATACTCTAAAAACATCCTAAATAGATTTTGTCTGTTAAAGACTTAAATATTCTATATATTTCCCTCTCATATATGTTCCATACAGGGAAGCTAGATAGTAGGTTAGCAAAGAAAAAATGTGGAATTCAACTAGCACCAATGTAAATCTAGTAGAATCCTCGATACTACGATTTGATTCAGTCTAAGGAAAATTGATCTGACTCCAAATCCCGACTTTGACTACCTTGATTTGTACTTGTAACTAACAATGCTATAAGAAGGGCCTAACATGCGGTAACATAGCCAAACAAAGGTTTGTTGGGATGTGGAGGGGTTAGAGGCTTTTCATAGCAATGTTTGGAGGCTTGACATACAAGTGGTAGGTAATAAGACATAATGATAGAAGCGAGACGACTAGCATGACAATGATAGTAGTCGTATCAAGGGAAATGGTCATCTTGACTGAGATCCCGCTTGGAAGATGAACAAATCCGTAAAGAAGACGATTCAACATAGTCGAACGAATCCTCACGCACTGAACACTTTTGGGACTTTAACAAGAAGAAGCAATCTGGAAACAACAATCAAAACATGATAAACACCACAACATATGCATGACAAGATGCGCAAACAAATATGATGCATGTCCATACTATTATGAAAGGCATGACAAAGCACAACAACCAAATACTGCACATTAAGTGAATCTCAATATGCAACAAATTGCATATTGACGAAAATCCATAGTTGAGTTACCTAGTTCACTCCCATTTATTCACTCGACAAGATTAAATGTTGTTAAATATGGCAAGAGGTGAAGCAATAACAAACTACATCATCTGGGCATTTTAAATGAGGCCGAAAACAACACATAGTATTTCCGAGACAACCCATATGCAAATTATGAATTTGGTTCAGATCTGCCTATCACATATTTTTATTTATTAAACAGGAAAATAAAGTGCATCATTATATTCTGAACGTTTTTCTAAGCAAGATACATATATAAAACATTTGAATCAGAGTTACGATTATTTAATTATGACAAAAACCGTTTTAACATGACAATTATGCAACAAACAAGTTTACACATAATTATCATGGATGAAAATGGAATATTGTGAATCTACATGGGATTCTACACATTTTACATATAGGGCATGATTTTACTTCGATGCACGAATATTTAATTGTTAACATTTGCAAATATGGCATTTATATGAAGCATGCACCGGAAAATGCTAAAATCTAAGGGGCTAAAAAAACATACATAGGGCCCAAGCATCACAGCGCAATGGCAGGGAATAGATTAGGCCCAAACGTACGTGAGTGTGTGTGTGTGATAAAATAAAAAAAATTACATAGGCAAAAATGGGGCTAGCTTTGTTTTGAACCAAGGACAACGGGGATTTGTAGTGGATGCATTAGCCATCTCGGCTGTGCTCATTTGCGTGACATACATGCAAACAACAAGTTTACACATTTTTAACATGGGTGAAAATGGAATATTGTGCATCTACACAGAATTCTACACATTTTACATATTGGGCATGATTTTATTTCGATGCATGAATATTTAATTGTTAACATTTGCAAATATGGCATTTATATGAAGCATGCATTGGAAAATGCTAAAATCTAGAGGGCTGGAAAAAACATACATAGGGCCCAAGCATCACAACGCAGTGGACGAGAATAGATTAGGCCCAAACGAACATGAGTGTGTGTCTGGCAAAATAAAAAAATTACATAGGCAAAAATGGAGCTAGTTGGGTTTTGATCCAAGGACAACAGGGATTTGCAGTGGATACATTAGCCATCTCAGCTATGCTCATTTGCGTGACATAGATGCAGTGGATTTCCAGCAATATTAACAAGAGGGGGTTGTGCTAACCATGGGCTAAGCCCAGTCGGTGCAGGAGGCCACGCGGGGCAGAGGCGGGGTTGGGCCGGCTTCGGGCAGCAGGCTGCTAGGCCACGGGAGGCGCTGGCCCACTCGGGAGGCGAGCTAGCGTTAGCGTCCTCCTCCCGTCCCCCCACACGAGCAGCAACCTTGGCGCAAGGGACAAGGCAGGGACCGACGGGGCATGGCAGGCGACGTGGAGCCATGGGATGCACGGATCTGGGGCGAGGCTTCCTAGAACCGTCCGTTTCCAGTGATGGCGCGATGAATGGCAACGAAGCTGCGGTGGGGCGCGGCCATGTCGGGAGGAAGGAGGGGAAGGGTCTGCAACGGATGGCCGGACCCAGATCTGGTGGTGCTCCGATGAGGACAGCCCTGACACGAGGAGGCGAGGAGGTCGCACGTGGTGGTGCGGCCTCGGGCGCTCACCTAGGAACCGAACGGCAGGAGCTTCGGGCTATCGTGGCTGCAGGTTCGTAGGTGGCGGCGGCGGTTCGATACGGGCCCGAGCGGGCCCCGGATGGGCTTCAGAGGGCCGACACGGGGTGGGAGACAGAGGCGGCTTAGATGGGACATTGGAGGGGCTGGCGGCATGGATTTCAGAATCTCCTATTCGCCGCATTCTTCGGCACTCAGTTGCGGCTCCGCACACCCCCCGGCGCTTTATGGGCCGGCCCAGTGCGCTCAGTCACCGGTTTTGGGAACCTTCTAGGAGATTCCCTGAACCGTTTTTTTGTTTTTTACCCTTTTTTTCTTTTTTATATTTTTGTTTCTTTTTTTCTATTTTCATTTCTGTTTTTTTCTGTTTCTGTTTCAAAAACTGTTCCGGATTTTCAAAAAATGTTCAGGATTTTCAAAATTTGTTTTTCAAATTCGAAAAATGTTTTTGCCTTTTAGAATAATGTTTTTGATTTTCCAAAAATGTTCTAAAAATTTCGAAAATGTTTCTGCTTTTTCAATAAATGTTCTGCATTTTCGAAGAATGTACTCGGTTTTCCAAAAATGTTTAGTATTTTCAAAATTAGTTTTTCAAGAACGAAAAATGTTTCGCTTTTTCAAAAAGTTTTCTAGATTTTCAAAAGAATGTTCTGCAATTTTGGAAAATGTTTCTACTTTTTTTTAAATGTTCTGAATTTTCAAAAAATGTTCTGAATTTTCAAAAAATGTTCGGGATTTCCAAAAATTGTTTTGCAAATTCGAAAAATGTTTTAGATTCTTAGAAAAATGTTTTGGGTTTTCAAATATGATTTTCCAGAAAATATTATTATTTTTTGAAATTTGTTGTCAAGAATCAAAAAAAGTTCGTGTTTTCAAAAATTGTTCGGGATTTTTCAATTTTTTTCTCATTTCCACATTTTTTTCTCAAGATTTAAAAAATGTTCGGTACTTAAAATAATGTTTGCTATTTTCGAAAAATGTTTAGTATTTTTAGAGGATGTTCAAGATATCAAAAATATTCGGTATTTCTAAGAGATGTTCAATATATAAAAAAATTCTTCACTTTCTTAACTAAGTTTGTGTTCGAAAAATTGTTCTTATGTTTAGAAAAATGATCTTGGTTTTAAAACTTTTCCAAATTTAAAATTTTTGTCGTTTTTCAACCTTCATTAATTTCAAAAAAAATTATGTATTTTCTAAAAGTGTACATAAGTTCAAACTAATTTCTTTTTACGAAAATGTTTGTGTATTTCATAGACTAAGAAATTGTTTATGTCTTCCAACAATGTTTGTGTAAGTTTAAAAAATCATAGACTAAGTTCCAAAAATGTTTGTGTATTTCAAACATTATTTAGAAATGAAGCAAATGTTCCCATTTTACAAATTTGAATATCAAATTTTAACAAATTTTTGAATCAGGGACATTTTTGAGTTCGATATCAAATTTTAGGTTCGACAACATTTTGTGGAATTTTGAACAAAAAAAATTCAAAAACACAAAAGCAGAAAAAAGGAAATGTTTGGATCTGTAGTAGTACTGGTTCTTGTATACTTGCGTTGCAACATTTTCTTAGCTGGAGGTCTTGTGTTCGAATTTCGATCCTCGATAATTCTATTTTTGTTTTGCGAATTTATAGTCGCTATAGTAGTAGATCGCTGCCACATCCGCACTTCGTTCCTTCGCTAGTGGGGCGGCCCAGCCGAGGACCCCTGTGCGTTTTTCCAACGGACTGCCGCAATAAGCAGCAGATAGGAGCTCCTCGAATTTCGAGGACGGTTAGTGTTAGGCCATTTCAAGCAAACCTGGCCAAACGGCCCCGCCCGGCTCGACACGGCCCGGCCCGACACCGCCCAGCACGCCCAGGCACATTTAGTAAATGCGTTGTGTCATGCCAGCCCACGTGCTGACGCCTCCGGCCCAGGCACGGCCCGGGAGCTATACGGGTCGGTCCGTCGGCATGCTAGGCCCGTTGGCCAGCTAGACTATGGGCCTTATAGGCTGATTTTGGGCCCAATTTTGGCATGCTAGGCTATTTTTTGTTTATATATATATATATATAAATAATAATAAAAAGCTATATGGGTCGTGTCGTGCAGGCCCGCGTGCCCAGCCTTCAGGCCCAGGCATGGCCCGGCGCGGGTTGGGGGCCTGGCATGGCCTGATTAATTTGTGTCAGGCCTGGCCCATAGCATGTTGGGTCGCTGTGCTTTTGGGCGGGCCCAAAAAGCATGGCACGTTTGGCCAGCTCTGATTTCAAGAAGGTATAGACCTGCTTAAAAAGGCAGGGTTAGGGTTTGAGGGAGATTAGGTTTTTTTCTACCCTCTGATCACGATTAGACGGTCTGGTTGGAGGGGTGGTTAGGGTAGGCCTTAGTGGGTTGTGTAGAGTGACCATGGGATGAAATGAGAGGGGAATTGTGGCTTGACGATAGAATTTTAAAACATGAAAACGTCGAACGATTATACCGATGACAGCGCTGTTGTAGTTGACCTTTGGGGTATTGAACGACCTCTGATTGCAACGAAATTTGGCTGGCAGTCGACCTACAACATAAAAACACCACACGCCAAGTTTTCACCCTATCCGAGAATATTTTATACCCACTTTTAAAAACAATATTTTATCGATGCCACGGGTGCGGGCGTGTGTGGTTGGTCACGAAATGGTCATCGACGAGAACGGACAGAACCGGCAACTATGAATAGATGCTATTTTCCAAAAATGAGTGACAATGCCATGTAGATGATGCGAATGATGCGCTGATGAATGCAACAACCAAATGAATCACATGAAGACAACAAAATAAAAGGGGAATCTTCTGGAGTATCGGTCTCAGGCTCTTACATGGTGTCATGTGAACGTGACTACCTGGCACTTCACCATCCTTGGGTCTAAGGGAATGCATTGTGGAGTAGGTATTTGATGATGGGTTGTTAGAGTGACATAATCGTAAACCCTAGTTTATACGCTACTACGTAAGGAGCTGATTTGGATCCACATGTTTAATGCTATGGTTAGATGTTATCTTAATACTTTTCTTGTAGTTGCAGATGCTTGCGAGGGGTTTAATCATAAACGAGAGGTTGTTCAAGTAAGAATAGCACTCAAGCACCGGTCAACCCACATATCAAATTATCAAAGTAGCGAACACGATTCAAACAAACATGATGAAAGTGACTAGATGAAATTCCCGTGTAACCTCAAGAACACTTTGCTTATTATAAGAGATCATTTTGGCATGTCCTTTGCCACAAAAGTATTGGGCTACCTTGATGCACTTTATTTACCGTTACTGTTACTTGCTCGTTAACAATTATCTTGCTATCAAACTACCTATTACCTACAATTTCAGTGCTTGTAGAAACTACCTTCTTAAAACTGCTTGTCATTTCCTTCTGATCCTCGTTGGGTTCAACACTCTTACTTATCGAAAGGACTATGATTGACCCCCTATACTTGTGGGTCATCAATACCACTACTATCATTACTATGCTAGTCGTCTTTCTTCTACCGTTATGTCTCGTTTCCTACCACTTGTATGTCAAGCCTCCCAACATTGCCATGAAAAGCGTCTAACCCCTCCACATCCCAGCAAACCATTGTTTGGCTATGTTACCACTTGCTCAACCCTTCTCATAGTATTGTTAGTTACAGGTGAAGGTTGTTTCCATGTGACAACATGGATGTCTGGAGATATCACAATATTATTGCTATGTGATTTAATGCACATATATACTTGGTAAAAGGTGGAAGGCTTGGCCTTTTGCTCGGTGTTTTGTTCCACCTTTGCCACCCTAGTTGCTTGTGTACCGATGTTATGTTCCATACTGAGCGCTCCTAACATGCTTGGGGTTATTATGGGGACCCCCTTGATTTTCATTTTGGGATAAAACTATTCTGGCAAGACCCAACATTGGTACTACATTTTCCTAATAACTAATAAAACTTGCATAGGGACTTCCCGTACCCCGTGCTAATTAATCAACCCCCGGGCAAATGCTCCTCATGAGTGTTGGTACAAAAATAGAGCACTGTGCAGGGCCACCCCGGGGCAACTCGGGGGATTTCTATCATGCCAACATATGCGCCGCTTATCCATCGTGTCCTGAGAACGAGATACACGGCTCCTAAAAGGTTCGTCGACACGTTGGGCGGTCTTGCTGGATTTGTTTTGACATTATCAAAGTTCTTATGCACGGGATTCTGAGGATACTTTTGTTTATCTCGAGATTGAGGTTTTGAATAGAATTCCGAGGATACTACGGGCTATCTCATGGTTGAGGTTTTCCATGCAACTTGTGGCTAGTTTGTGATGGATGAGTTGCAGCACCCATGCATGGTTAAATCTTTTCGAGAAGCCGTTCTCGCGATTATGTGGCAACTTGGAATTTTTTTCAACATCCGGTCATACAAAACTTGAAGTAAACTCAAATAAAATACACCACTGTGTGCGTAACCATGACTATCTCTACTCGTGACTTCAGAATCGAGAGTGAACACAATGGGGTTATGTTTGACTCGTAAGTAGGTGTTCAGGATCACTTAGTGATCATCACTAGTTCACGTCCGGTTATGCATAGGCCACCCTTCTTATTCTTGTACTCGTAAGTTATCCACTCAAATAAATGCTTAGCGCTTGTCGTAGGCTCATCACTTAACCATGCCTCACCCATTAAGCTTTTCTAGTCTTGATACCTTTGGAAATAATATTGCCGAGTCCCTGAGGCTCACACATGACTACAACAATAGTTGCAGGTACATGTAATGTGATGATTTGATGTGATCTCGATGTTTGTTTGATTTGGAGTTCTTCTTCTTCATGATCATCGATCATAGGATGGATTGCAGGCCGGCAACCTATGATAGCAAGGATGGATGTCGCTTTTATCGTTTGATTTCATTCGTATTCGGACCATGCTCTTCTGTATGGTGATTGAATCTATTATTATATTTGATGATCATGATTTAACTTGTGGTGAGCATAAGCCAATTCCATATACTCATCTCCTCTTTACATGTAGTTGTGACGATATCCATTCTTGCGAAACAACGAGATGCACTTCTATCCCTGTCGAGGCCCTTGAGCCAAAATAAGGATAGGACTGCATCTTGGGCATTACAAGTTAGTATAAAAGCAATACCGAACTAGGAGCCCCCTTGATTGATTGAACTTGGTCGAGTCGATTCTAGTGAAAAACTATTTTGATTCTAGTTGTATATAGGAGAGTATGATTCTTTTTATTCCTCTTATATGCTTTGGTGAGGAATCCTGACATAGTAATTTTAAGTCTACCCCTATTCTCACTCGATTTTTTTGGGATCACGCGCGTATTTTGGAACCTCTGTGATGTCGATGTGACCGTATGGTGGCACTTATCATAGTTGACATCTCTTTACTAGCTCTTTACCATGTAGTTAAGGTAAATTGATATTAAATAATGCAAAGATGTCACAACCCTAGCAAGTGTCCTAGGTTAGCATTGTGTTGGCATCATCATCATCATCATTTCATCAATGTGAAATGGGGAGAAAGAAAAGAAACCCCAAGCACTTAATGAATTAAAGAAAATTCAAGATAAATGAAATTTCAACAAATCCAAAATGCCCCTCAAAAATGTTCCCTATGTCTGATGATTGAGGGGCATGGATATACCAGGGATCATTCTAATTATTTGAACATTTTAAATAATTTAAATTAATGACTTACGCCTCTGAAAATGACAAATAAAACAACTATCATTAATTCTGATTTCAAATCACCCTAAAACTTTTTGAATAGGGTTGAAATATTCAAACTCTATTTTAGAAATTGTTTGGGGATATTTTGAAAGTTATTTGAACCTGGAAATAAAATAAACACAGGTCAGAATAATAGAAAACAGAAGAAAGGAAAAAGAGAAAAAAAGAGAGAGGGAGCTTACCTGCTGGCCCATCTGGCCCAGGATGGTCTTCTTCCTCCTGGCGTCCAGTAGGCGCGGCGTGTGGCCGCCGTGCGCTCACGCCGGTGGCGCCACGCAGCTGCCTGCCTGGCCCCTCCCTCGCTAGCGACACGACAGGGATAAGCTCCGAGAAGCTTCCCTGCCGCTCTCTCCCTCCACTTCCCCGCTCTTCCCTCTTCTCCTCTCGGCTCCGCCATGGCCGCTCCATAGCTCGCCGTCCCCAGCTCGTCTCCGTCCATCCCCCTTGCTGTAGTGGAGGCAGAAGCTCCGCCTTGACGCCCTGGTCCTCCTCTCCGAAGGAATCACCGCCCAGAGCTCCATCGAGGAAACCCTGACCTCTTCTTCCTCCTCGGGTCAGAAGCTCGCCGCCGTCGATTCTTCGCCTTCAAGCCGTCCCCGAGCTCAAGTTCGTCGCCTCAGCACCCGCAGTGAGCCCCCGAGCATTTCCCCTCTCCTTCCGTTCGATTTCGAGGCCCGTAGCTGAGCTTTGGCTCGAGCCCGAATTCCGGTCGCCGCCGTTCTCGTCGCCGATAACAACTCCGGTGACCAGTAGGTCATTCTGGGGATGCCATCGAGTTCGTAGAGTCCTGTAGGTGCCGTAGGTGCTATGAGCGCGTGTCGATGAGGTTTGTAGCCGTAGTTTCATCGGAGCCCGAGCGCCGCCGTCCGCCAAGGTCGTCGCCGACGACGTTCCAAGCCATCCTAGCCTCGGGGATGTGCCCAGATGGATGTGCGGTGCATAGGCTCCCGTTTGAGACCATCCGCCGTGGATTTGGTCGTCGGAGGTGGGTTTCCGAGCCCCTCCGCCGTTCCTGGATTCGCCGGCGGCTCAACGCCGGTGACCCTGGTCCGTTTGACCAGAGGGTTTACCCCCTCTGGGTCAATGACAGGTGGGGCCTCGCCCCTATTAATTAACAGAGTTTAAAATTTAATTAATTAAATTAATTAACCTAATTACACACTGACAAGTGGGCCCAGCCCTATTAGTTAATTAGGATTTAGTTTAATTAGTTAGTTTAAAGTCTGAGTCACTGACATCTGGCCCCCACATGTCAGGTTTGACTCTGGTCGGGTCTGATGACTTGCTGACGCAAGCATGACCTCAGGCTGACGCATTAAATCATTTTCTTATTAAAAATAATTCCAGAAATTGTTTAAAACCTTGAAAAATCATATAAATTAATCTGTAAGTCAGATGAAAATAATTTATATATGAAAATTTATCAGAAAAATCCAATGAATCCAATGGTGCTATTCTTATGCATGTTAGAGCCATCTAAATAGGTGAACATGGACATTTAACATTAGGTTAATATATGGAATTTGCATAGGAGAACAACTTTGAACCTATATTCAAATCTATTTCAAATTGACATGATCACTAGTTGCATTAGCTCATCCATGCATATTACTATGCCATGATCATGCATCATATTGTTGCACTTGCGTGTATTGAATGCTTTTATCTGCGTTGCGGTAGGTCCTAATCCGGAAGATACTACCCCGTATCCCGACGAAGGAGAGAACTCCTCCGCAACCCAACAAGGCAAGCAACCCCATTGATCATTCCGATAACATCCCACTCTCTCTCGCTCCTGCTCTTGTTTATTGCATTAGGATAAAGGATCACATGTCAGTCATAAACGGTAGATGAACCTAATCTTCTGCATGACCTGATCTTGTCACAGTAAATAGCTAAACCTTGCAACCTAGCATACCTGGTAGATGCTTGTGCCATGATGTGCTTAGCTTACTTTCATGTTGTGCTTGCTATGCTTAGAGTTGTGTCAGGTCTGTTTCATCTGGGTGATGAACCGGAGTGAAACTGTGTTGTTCTAATGTGATGAGCTCATGATGAATCCGTTTTGGTAAAAGGTAGCGATGAGAGGCTATGTAGGAGTACATAGCGGGTTGTCTCATTGGGACCGTTCTTAGGAACTGGGTTCCATGTTGTGATCCAAGACTAGTTACTACCACATGTTGGGCCCTGAAATATGACCCCGCTCGACTTATCAGTCGCTTAGTCTTTGGTCCAGGTATTGCAAGTAGTTTCTGGTGTTTATAGCATGCTGGAGGCCGTGCGTAGCGCTGACCCTCGGGGTGGGTTATGACGCGGTAGGCAGTGGCACGGTGTACCAAGGGTCACCCGAATGGTGGGCTTGGGGACCCTGCGCACATCGTTTGGGGCCGTAGCGGAAACTTCGGCCGGACTTCCGTACGGGTTCAGTCTCAAATAGGCGGTAGCCTGGACTAGAGGTCTTATGTGATTGACGGTCGTGGCCGACTCCCTCGCTGGGCATCCGCTTGAAGGTTGCCGAGGTGCTTGGTTTATGGCACACAGCGATAAGTGGCGAGAGCGTGTGTGAAGAAGTACACCCCTGCAGGGTATGAAACTATTCGAATAGCCGCGTCCTCGGATATGGACTACTTGGAGAACTTATGTTGTTCATAGATAATCAAATGGATACTCCTAAAAATATCAAGACAAGTGTGAGTACCATGGATGGCACTCTTCCAGAAGGGGAAGGGGAATCCATGGTAGTGTATTGTGATGGAGATAGTGGACTCGTGTGCAATATCTAAATTGTAACAAAGAGTTTAAAAATTTAGTAGTGTAGGTTAGCCATGAGTCAAAGCTGGCATTCCTGCATGAACTCCACCACCCCCCTTATTGATACATGAGCGTAAATAGACTAGGGGTATTTTAAAGACTTGCTGAGTATGATTGTACTCATCCTTGTTTAATAAATGTTGCAGAAGAGAACCAGGACCCATCAGGTGGGTTCTATCTAGACGTTGACGATGCCGAATAGCTGGTGTCCCAGCTACGATCTTGCCCGTGTGGTGGGCTGTAGATAGTCAGATCATGTGCCTCTTTTATATTTTGCCGTCTGTACTCAGACAGCTTAAGTTTCCGATGGTTTGTATGACTATGTTTGTATGACTTGAGTGCCGGGTCATGTGACCCCTATCTGTAAGAACATATTATGCAAGGCTCGTCTGAGTCTCTTAAATAAAAGTCATGTTGTTGTATGGTTATGTTGTGATGCCATAGTTGTATCTATGCATATCGGGCTCGAATATACAAAAATTGCTACTACTAATATACATTTCAGCACAAATTTCATCTGCCTAAACCGAAGCTAGTTAATAGCAACTGAATTTTTAGAATCTTTCTTTAATTATATCTCAATTTGCATATCCTTCTTCCTGAACAAATCATCTGTCCAAGGCTTCTTCTGCAGCAACTCTTGATTCAATGCTTTGTAGGCTTGTAATCCAGGAAGAACTCGGGGAGCTGAGCTTTCTCTTTTGATCCAACGCACCATTTCACAGAGCTCAATCAAGTGTTACTCAAAGAATTCTGGAACTTTTGGACCAGCCGATTCATAGAACACACATTCACCAACCTATGATACTAACACTAGTAAGAGTCAAGATTATATTTTTATTTAATGGCCAAAAAACTTGGAAATGAGAAGAAATTTGAAATCACCCGAACTCTTGTGCAGCAGTAATATCTTCGTCCTAGGTTGGCATCGATCCAAGAAATCCACCTGGATGCCTTCTTCTTGCACCAACATTCTTTATCTAGAGAGTACTCGAGCGCCTTTTTCTATACGGTATTTGGGAAGAGAAGGTGCATTCCTCGTCAGTGTACCATGTAGTGTTGTTGATGCTAGAACTAGACATGTCCTAGACTTATGCAAACTTGTAATTTTATGCTAGAACTCTTTGCTGCTGCCATGTGGGCCACGCAACACCCGACCGAATTGAGCCAATCAGACCGCCTCTCGCAGATCGACTATGTCTAACCCTAGCACCTGATCCATATCGTCCCTGAACAGTGATCCAATGGCTCGGATGGTGTAGGGTTTTGAGAGGGGTCTGAGAGGTTTTCAAAGGGTTTCAGTGATTAGGGTTGAGCATAACTAATTAAAAAAATCAAAGAAAATATGAAACTTGCAGACATCATTATTATATGTTACTATGTTGGTAGGAAAAATAAGAAACCACGTCTACGGATATGTTCATGAAATTCCCTTCACAAAACTAACCTATCACCAACAAGGTTACAACGTTTTGAAGGCAAATGAGTTACGGTTTAGGGTCAACCATAGCATAGTTTCTCCAGATGATCCCATATTGGGCATCGACCTTGTATTGGGTCAAGGTTAATTTTTAGCTCATTTAGAGAAGGCAAAACATTGCTTTGAAATGGGGTTGTCTATCCTAGCTTTAGAGCTCATTAGGAACAATTGTTTCATGCCCATCATAAATTTTTCAAATTACACTAGAAAAGTAGATTTGCATCACACAAATATCAAATTTTCCATACTGAAATCCAAATTCAAAACATCAAAATTTTCGAACTCAAGTTCAGAACATCGAAAGGTAAATTTTGAGTTTGACAAGTGAATTATGAGCATAAGCCCTTTCACTGGTCAGAAATGCAAGTTCAGAACATCATCACCGAATCTTGTCAAAGTCTTGCCACGACATAAGCCCTTTCACTGGTCACATGGTCTACCTTGCATGTTTCACTGAATTTGCTTCTTGACCACACCATTCCATGATGCTCTTGCATGTAGTCCCGCACAACAGTATTTTCAGCATACAAAACTCTCAAGTGGTGCTCATGTTTCCTCAGGCTGTAAGTGTATGATGTTGGCCATAGGTTCTCATCATACACTTTACCCCTGAATTTCTTTGTAAAATTAGTAGCTAGGTGTCTCATGCATTCTCTATGCTCAACTCTAGGGAAAACCACACCTAACGTAGTCTCCAAACCCTTGCAAGCATCTGTGTGTATAGCCAATCCTGGTGGCTGCCTTATAATATTGCGAAAATTCTTCAAAACCACACCCAACTTTACTTTGACTCCATCTCCAACACACCATATGCCACTTCGAAAAGCCAGTTCTCTGTATCAACATCACAAGCAGCTACTAGCTGTCCCCTAAATCATCCATTCCAGGTTGTTGCATCCACAATAGAATAAGGCCTGCAACTATTCCAAAACCCCTTTCAACAAGCCTTGAAACAAACAAAAGCCCTCCTAAAACATTCCTTCTGAAATGTGTTGCCCTTATTTTGTATTACACGGTATGTTTGTCAAGCTCTACAACATGGCCTGGACTTGCCATCTCCACTTCAGCTTTGTTGGTGCACAACAAAGCAAAACTGTCATCCATGGACCATTAATTCTATCTTAAGCCATTGCCTTTGCATAAAAAAATCCTCATGTACGATATGCTCATCTTCTACTTCTCTAACAACTTCTTGTTTAGTGATGTAGGACAAAGTATTGGTGTCTCTCCAAGCCAAGCCATGACCGCATATGCCAACCACCTAGTTTTTGCTAATTTTGTTGTTTGGGCCTTTCCTGCTCCGGATCCGAAAGTGTGCATATGTGGGTTTAGTTTAACCTCATTGAAACAACTGTATCAAATAGAAGGGATCAAACATCATTGAAACTAATGTTACATGCAAAATTGTATACCTGAATATATTGACTTGTACGCATATGGAAGGCATGCAACCTCCACCTACGCATCTCATATGGCTAGTGGACCATCAACCTTCTAGGTTCACTCTTGTTAATCAGAAAATAATTTTGAGTGAGAACGCAGTATGTAGTCAGTGCATTTCGAGAGTCCATCATAGATTCAAATACTATTCTATGAGAAATTTAGGATCGTTTTTGTCCCACTTAGTTGTTGGCATGTCCTCCCCAGCATATTCGTCTGGAACAAACATGTCAGTGTTCTCCTCCTTCTCTTCATCAACAGTGTCATCAAATCTAGCAGGGTCAGTTGGCTCCTCTGGGTATTCATCCTGCATTGCTCGTTTGCTGAATTCATCAACCATTTCTAGGTACATCATCTCATTCTCTTCATCGTTTCATGGGACTCGCTGATCAGCCTATGCATCATCTTCTGGATCCAATGCATCACTGGCTTGGCCCTCACTACTAGTAGGTTTTGCCAGTCCAGACCGACGAGGAGGGAGGGTCCACTCACTATTAGGAAATTTAATGGATGCGACACCCTTTCCCTTATACCATTATTTTCTTGAATGCAACACATGTATTTCACTTCTACCGAAACGAATGCCAACATTCAAACAAAAAACGGTTTCTGGATGCTCGTCGCAAGTTACTATCACCAATTATTGCTCACAACAATTGAAATAGCTTGGATCAACAACATCAGATTGGCTCCAGGTATATTCAAAACACAAGGATTTGGATAAATGTTTAGCAAAATTATTGTTTCTACAACCTTTGTATAGCTCAATCCAGACAAATGATGTGGTTTGGTACCTCCCAGGAAGCTTGTTTCCATTCTAATTGTGACCTGATACTTGTGATTTGCGTTGGGTTTTCTGTGAAGAGGAACGGGTTATCATAGCACAAGGTGGGTCAGTATTTCCCTCAGTTATGAAACCAAGGTTTATCGAAGCAACAGGAATAACAATCCTCAACCGTCTTCAGCGGCTGCACAAAAAATAACAAAAACCTTGCACCCAACATTGGCAAGAGGGTTGGCAATCCCCTAGATTTTGTTATATGCCAGCAAGTGAGTTGTGTAGATAATTGTAAATTGTAAAATAAAATAAAAGCAAAGAAATAACAGCAAGGTAGTTACAAAGTTTGTGAATATATAAGTGAATAGACTCAGGGGACGTAGAGTTCTCTAGTGGCATCTCTCATAGAAATAGCATACGGTCGGTAGAAAAATTACTGTTGGGCAATTGATAGAAAAGCTAATAGTTATGCGATTTTCACAACAATGATCATATGTATATAGGCATCATGTCCATAAGAATATAGGCCAACTCCTGCCAGAACCTACTACTATTACTCCTCTCATCATCCGCTATCCAGCATGCATCTAGAGTATTAAGTAAAACAGACTAACGCTTGAAGACCGATGACAAGATGTAGACAAAGTAAACTCGGTCAATATGAATAAACCCCATCGTTTTATCCTTAGTAGTAGCAACACAACTTATCCCCTTCTATCACTAGGATATAGAAACTCATCATTTCAAACCTACTACAATGTCAATCTAGTTGGCCAAACTATCTCAATAGATCGGAGAGCATTATGAAGCTATGATGATCATGCAAATAAGAATATTAGTATTCAGGTTTGATTCAAATAATTTTCATGAATAATCGAACATAAACTCACAATTCATAAGATCCCAACAAACACACATAAAAAGGGATTGCATCGAATAGATCAAGCCAAAGATGCGATTAAAATTGTATTCGGGATCGATGCCATCTATGTACTACCAACAGACCTGTAGGTCTGTGGTGAACTACTCACACATCGTGGTGAGGGTAGAAAGGTTGATGATTAGGCCCTTCATGATCGATCTCCACTAGGGGTGCACCCTGTTGGATTGTGGTCCCCTCGTGCGGCTCCCGGCCTCCTTCCGAAGCTTCCAAGTGTTCTTTTGGTCCATAGAAGATCATCAAAGAGTTTCATGGTAGTTGGACTTTGTTTGGTACTCTAAACAAGAAATGTGAAAAAAACACGGAAAACAACAACTAGCACTGGACACTGGGTCAATAGGTTAGTGCTCAAGAATATTATAAATTGGTAAACAAATGCCCCAAAAGTATCCCAGAATGATAATATATTAGGATGGAAAAATAAAAATTATAGATACGTTGGAGAGGTATCAACATCCCCAATCTTAATCCCTGCTTGTCCTCAAGTAGGTAAATGATAAAACCAATTTTTTTGATTTGACATGGTACCCATTATGTAATATTTTGTATGTATGCTCACTGAGAAATGATGAATTAACAAATAGCAACATAGTAATATTTATAAGAATAAGAAAAAATTGTTGATTTTTCAAAGTATAGGATCCTAAAAGAATGTGTACCCCCATTCATCTTATTATATTAGCAAGGCATGACTCCGTCTTCACCACATCAATGCAAATATTAAGCACCACGATGTCCAAGTCACGCAATTGGATCGTACTTTTTCAATCTGCATCAACTTTTTATTCTTCACACAATACATGAGTGTGAACCATTGAACATAGCATATAGGTGGAATATAGTATGATGGTAGATATCAAAGGGGCAAAAAGTGGAGAAGATAGTCTCACATCAACTAGGCGTACCAATGAGCTATGAAGATGCTCATTCATAGATTTCAATGCAAGGAGTAGGTATTGTCTTGCAAATGCTGCACTAGAGCTATAAGTGTATGAAAGCTCAAGTAAAGCTAAGTGGGTTGTGCATCCAACTTGCTTGCTCATGAATACCTTGGGCATTTGAGGAAGCTCGTCATCGGAATATACAAGCCAAGTTTATTATATGAAAAGGTAATTCTCACTAGAATATGGAAGTGACAAATAGGAGACTCTCTATATGAATAACATGGTGCCACTTTGAGGCACAAGTGTGGTAAATGATAGTAACAAAGTCCCTTCTCTCATTTTTTCATGGTGGGCTTTTCTTTTTTTTGCCTCCCCATTCATAGTTTCTTATATGGTGGGATCATTTGGCCACCCCATTTTTTTTTATTTTTCATCTGGAGTCTCTTCCCAACTTGTGGGGGAAGCATACCCGTCATCCTTTACTCACTAGGACAATGCTCTAATAACGATGATCATCACACTGTTATTTACTTACAACTCAATATAAAGAACTAATAGGAACGTATGACTATATATGAATGCATCTGGAAGTGTATGAGGATGTGCAATGATCAAGTTTGACAGTATCAAAAACATGATGAACGGTGGCTTTGCCACAAATACTATGTCATCTCTATATGATCATGCAAAGCAATTTGATGATGAACGAACTAGTCATGTGAAGTGACGATGGAATTTGCATGGCAATATACCTCGAAATGGCTATGGAAATGCCATAATAGGTAGGTATGGTGGCTGTTTTGAGGAATATATAATGAGGCTTATGTGTAACAAAGCGTATCATGTCATGGGGTTTGGATGCACCGACGAAAGTTGCATCGATCCTCGAGGTGAGAACGAGCTATGCATGGTACTGAACAGGCTAGCAAATATGAGAAGGTTAGGATGCATATCTCCATTATGTCACATTGGTCATAAATAACTCATATACTCATTGCAAAGTTTATTAGTTTTATCACAAATTAAAGTACTCATGCATGCCCTGAGGGAGGAGGTTGGTAGGAGTTAACCATCGCGTGCACCCGACTCGAAACAACACTAGGATTTCAACACAGAATGAAAATGCTCACACACCATCACCACCACCACCACCACCAACAACAACAAAGCCTTTAGTCCCAAACAAGTTGGGGTAGGCTAGAGGTGAAACCCATAAGATCCCGCGACCAACTCATGGTTCTAGCACATGGATAGCAAGCTTCCACGCACCCCTGTCCATGGCT
The DNA here is from genome assembly GCA_022496015.1 of Hordeum marinum. Lineage (NCBI taxonomy): Eukaryota > Viridiplantae > Streptophyta > Magnoliopsida > Poales > Poaceae > Hordeum > Hordeum marinum. The sequence goes on from CM039678.1 coordinate 271,951,078, forward strand.
AGTTCTTTGGTGATGCTCCAGTCCTTCAGATCTCTCTTTACAGACTCTTCCCATGTCAAGTTCGGTCTACCCCGGCCTCTTTTGACATTATCAGCATGCTTAAGCCGTCCGATGTGCACTAGGGCTTCTGGAGGCCTGCGCTGAATATGCCCAAACCATCTCAGACGATGTTGGACAAGCTTCTCTTCAATTGGCGCTACCCCAACTTTATCCCGTATATCATCATTCCGGATGCGGTCCTTCCTCGTGTGACCACACATCCATCTCAACATGCGCATCTCCGCCACACCTAACTGTTGCACATGTCGCCTTTTAGTCGGCCAACACTCAGCGCCATACAACATTGCGGGTCGAACTGCCGTCCTATAGAACTTGCCTTTTAGCTTTTGTGGCACCCTCTTGTCACAAAGAATGCCAGAAGCTTGGCGCCACTTCATCCATCCGGCTTTAATTCGATGGTTCACATCTTCATCGATATCCCCATCCTTCTGCAACATTGACCCCAAATATCGAAAGGTGTCCTTCTGAGGCACCACTTGCCCATCAAGGCTAACATCCTCCCCCTCCTCGTTCCTAGTAGTACTGAAAGCGCACCTCATGTACTCGGTTTTAGTCCTACTAAGTCTAAAACCTTTCGATTCCAAGGTTTGCCTCCACAACTCCAACTTCCTGTTAACCCCCGTCGGGCTCTCATCGACTAGCACCACATCGTCCGCAAAGAGCATACACCATGGGATATCTCCTTGTATATCCCTTGTGACCTCATCCATCACCAAGGCAAAAAGGTAAGGGCTCAAAGCTGACCCTTGATGCAGTCCTATCTTAATTGGGAAGTCGTTAGTGTCGCCCTCACTTGTTCGAACACTTGTCACAACATTATCATACATGTCCTTGATGAGGGTAATGTACTTTGTTGGGACTTTGTGTTTCTCCAAGGCCCACCACATAACATTCCGCGGAATCTTATCATAGGCCTTCTCCAAGTCAATGAACACCATATGCAGGTCCTTCTTTTGCTCCCTATATCTCTCCATAAGTTGTCGTACCAAGAAAATGGCTTCCATGGTCGATCTCCCAGGCATGAAACCAAACTGATTTTTGGTCACGCTTGTCAATCTTCTTACACGGTGCTCAATGACTCTCTCCCATAGCTTCATTGTATGGCTCATCAGCTTAATTCCACGGTAATTAGTACAACTCTGAACATTCCCCTTGTTCTTGAAGATTGGTACTAATATACTCCGTCTCCATTCTTCTGGCATCTTGTTTGCCCGAAAAATGAGGTTGAAAAGTTTGGTTAGCCATACTATCGCTATGTCCCCGAGGCCTCTCCACACCTCAATGCGGATACAATCGGGGCCCATCGCCTTACCTCCTTTCATCCTCTTTAAAGCCTCCTTGACCTCCGACTCCTGGATTCGCCTCACAAAACGCCTGCTAGTATCATCAAAGGAGTCGTCCAGATCAATGGTAGAGCTCTCACTCTCCCCATTGAACAACTTGTCAAAGTACTCCCGCCATCTATGCTTAATCTCCTCGTTCTTCACCAGGAGTTGATCTGCTTCGTCCTTGATGCACTTGATTTGGTCAACATCCCTCGTCTTCCTCTCTCGGCTCTTGGCCATCTTATAGATGTCCCTTTCGCCTTCCTTCGTGTCTAACCTTTGGTAGAGGTCCTCATACGCCCGACCCCTTGCTTCACTCACAGCTCGCTTTGCGGCCTTCTTTGCCATCTAGTACTTCTCTATGTTGTCTGCATTCCTATCCAGATATAGGCGTCTGAAACAATCTTTCTTCTCCTTGATTGCCTTCTGGACAACATCATTCCACCACCAAGTATCTTTAGCTTCTCTTCTACTTCCCCTGGACACTCCAAACTCCTCTGAGGCCACCTTACGAATGCAAGTCGCCATCTTCATCCACATGTTGTCTGCATCACCTCCTTCCTCCCAAGGGCCCTCCTTAATGACCCTCTCCTTGAACACCTGAGCTACCTCCCCCTTGAGCTTCCACCACTTCGTTCTAGCGACTTTTGCACGCTTGTCCCACTGGACACGAATCCGAAAACGGAGGTCAGCAACCACAAGCTTATGCTGGGGGACAACACTCTCTCCAGGTATCACCTTACAGTCTAGGCATGCACGCCTGTCTTCTCTTCTCAAGAGGATGAAATCAATCTGGCTAGAGTGCTGCCCACTACTGTAAGTCACTAGATGTGATTCTCTCTTCTTAAAGAAGGTGTTAGCTACGATCATGTCATAGGCTAACGCAAAGCTTAAGACATCTTCTCCTTCTTGATTCCTGATGCCATAGCCAAATCCCCCATGCACCCCTTCAAAACATGTGTTAGCTGTGCCCACGTGGCCATTGAGGTCTCCTCCTATGAAGAGCCTCTCGCTGATCGGTACACTCCTAACCAAGTCCTCCAGGCCTTCCCAGAACTCCCTCTTGGTGTTCTCATTGTGGCCTACTTGTGGGGCATAAGCGCTGATAACGTTGAGGACTAAGTCCCCAACTACTAGCTTGACCAGGATAATCCGGTCCCCACGTCTCTTGACGTCTACCACTCCATCCTTGAGGCTCTTGCTGATCAATATGCCTACTCCATTTCTGTTTGCAACTGTCCCCGTGTACCACAGCTTGAAGCCGGTACCCTCCACCTCCTTCGCCTTCTGTCCCCTCCATTTGGTCTCTTGGACGCAAAGGATACCAATGCCTCTCCTCACCGCTGAATCAACTACCTCCCGAAGCTTACCTGTCAGAGACCCTACGTTCCAGCTACCTAATCGAATCCTCCTAGGCTCGGCTAGCTTCCTTACCCTTCGCACTCGTCGAGTCAAATGCGAAGACCCTCGCTCATTTTCCACTACACCCGGGCGCCGATGTAGCGCGCCACTAAGGATGCGACGACCCGATCCTCGCTCACTTGCGACCGTATCCAGATCACGATACGGCGCGCCACCTGGGGGGTGACGGCCCGGGCCTTGCCCATTTTCCACCACACCCGGGTTCCGATGTGGCGCGTCGCTGAGAGGGTTACGCCCCAACGAAAATCTTTTGGGTTTCATCTCCATAAGAGTGGCTGGGTTTTCACGTTGGCTCGCCAAGCCTATCACATACCTCCTCCTTTACCCGGGCTTGGGGCCGGCTATGTTGAGACAACATAGGCGGAGTTTCACACACCATCACCATGCCTATTTATTTTTTAGATGAATAACAAGCTAACACCTCTTAATCTCGACACTTCTACGAATCAACAATTGTCGACTCACACCCTTTTCATATTACCACATCAATGTCATTAACAAAAAATTTCCCTATATGTGATACATGATGGTTTTGATTATAAATCAATGAATACCTATTATTTTTAGCGTAACTATTTATTCAGCTGCCAAAAAATATAAGTGAAGAAGGAGAGCATATTATTTCTATAAGATCTACACGCCATCATGCTCAAAAAGATATAAGTGAAGTACTAGAGCAACTATGAAGCTCAAAAGATATCAATGAAGCTCATAGAGTATTCTAGAAAATTATGGTGAAGGTGTGTCTCTCTCAAATAGGTGTGTTTAGCAAGTTATGATTGTGACATACTGAAAGTAAAGGCAAAGAAAATCATACAACGTTCCCAGCAGAACACATATCATGTGATGTATAAAAATGTAGCTCCAAGTGACATACCGATGTATTGAGATGAAAGAGGGGATGCCTTCCGGGGCATCTCCAAGCTTAGACACTTGAGACTTCCTTACAATATTACTTGGTTATCCTTGGGCATACCCCAACTTAGGCTCTTGCTACTCCTTATTCCATGGTCCATCTTGATCACACCCAAAACTTGAAAACTTAAATCACACAAAACTCAACAAAACTTCGTGAGATCTATTAGTATAAGAAACATATTGCATACTTTAGGTACTATTATAAATTTATTTTTACACAATAGGTACTGTATTCTAACTTATCCGTGGCTTATACCCCCCCGATACAGTCCATACTTTAATCAAAACAAGCAAACTATGCAAGCAAAATAGAATCTGTTTAAAATAGAACAGTCTGTAGAAATCTGTAAAGAGCCAATACTTCTGTAACTTTAAAAAATCTGAAAAATTAGGGAAACATGTAGAATTTGTATAGAAATCATATGTAACAGTTTCACATCATTATCACTCTCCAGCAAACAAATGAAGATTCTTATACTGGAGTCAAAGTTTCTATTATGTTTCAGCATGGTTCTACTCATCTTGTGAGTCATCCCAAAGGATTTAATTGGCACAAAATCATATGTAGTAGTTTCACATCATTATCACTCTCTAGCAAACAAATGAAGATTCTTATACTGGAGTCAAAGTTTCTATTATGTTTCAGCATGGTTCTACTCATCTTGTGAGTCATCCCAAAGGATTTAATTGGCACAAAATCATATGTAGTAGTTTCACATCATTATCACTCTCTAGCAAACAAATGAAGATTCTTATACTGGAGTCAAAGTTTCTTTTATGTTTCAGCATGGTTCTACTCATCTTGTGAGTCATCCCAAAGGATTTAATTGGCACAAACACTAATTAAAACATAATAATTATGTCGGCAGATGACACCTATGGGACCACGAGGATCCCTTCGTGGTTTGGCGCGGAGAGGGTATGCACAAAGAGAGGATCAAACGAATAGTGCGAGGGGAGATTTTTACCCAGGTTCGGGCCGCTGAGGAGCGTAAAACCCTACTCATGCTTCGATCTATTAAGGGTGTTTCTAGGGTTCTAGCTACAAGAGCGCTGTCCATAGCCGCGACGTGCGTGAGCTAGAAGGTGAGAGCCAAAAGTCCTTTCTCGTAATGCCTTTGGCCTCATTTTATACGACAAAGGGGATCCCAACAGTGGCGTACAGTGCGTGCACGGGGTGCACAGTGCTACAGTGTTATCATACCTAACACTGATGGAGTGGGACAAATGCATTTAATGCTCCGTCAGGCGTCCCTGACCTTCTACGGGACGGAACTAGAGCCCGTCCCATCTGCACCGCTTAGCCTCTCCATCGCCAGCCCCTTGACACATATCCTAGGGGTCGACACCTGGCCTCCGTGTTGGCAAGGTGGCAAAGCCTTGCTAAGTGCCCTCCTTCCCGGGGCTCCCTAGGCCACCCCCGGCAGGATCTTGCCGGGGTTCCATCCCTTGCCCTTCGGTCTTGTGTTTGTTGACTTGAGTGTTCCTTCGACGTCTTCGTGCTTACTTCTAGTAGTCCTCCGACGGGCCTTGCCGTGGGCGTGGCTACAACTGCCCGTGCACAAGTAAGGGGTAATAATAGACCTGATCCTTAGTACACCGACAGGAGCCCCCGGGCCTGGGCCACACATGGTGCGAGGCGTTGTTGGGCTAGGCCCAAATAGTGCACGAGCACGCGTGGCAGGGGACTGAAGTTGTAATTATTCCGCTTACTGTGCTTTTCCATGATGCACATTAAGTGCGTGATGTTGGAGGTGTGCGCGGAGCGGTCGTAATGGGAGCATGCTCGTGAAGGTATTTATCGTTGGCCAGTAAAGAGCCGGCCTCGCGTCTTCCCCATAAAAGAGGAACCGTAGAGGCACTTGCTCATTTACTCCCTATCTTTTCCAATCTGGAAACCGCCGCCGTCTCCTTCCTCGAGCCCAAAGCAGAGCTTCTCCCACTCAACCTCCACCTCCACCCTCTCCCCGTTCTTAGCCTTTGCCCCCACAGCAACCATCTCGCCCAAGACGAGCAAGGGCAAGGGAGGGAAAGCCGATGTTTCGGAAAAAGATCTGGCAAAGATGCGTAAGGAGCGCGTCATCTTCCCTCCGATGCTCGAAGCGAAGGCTTTGAAGGAGCGGTACCAGAGTATGTGGGCGAGGGACACTAATGTGCACCCCGCCACCTGCGTGAGCCCAGATTCTTCTAGCGGCGGCCCTGACAAAGTCCCCTTCTTTGTCGATTATTTTTACTATGGGCTCTGTCCCCCCTTTTCTGATTTTTTCAACGACAGCATGTATACGTACGGATTCCATCTCCTAGATTTAATGTCGAATGCGTAACATGTATGTCTGTCTTTGCCCACCTCTACGAGAACTTTGTCGGGGTAGTCCCCAATGCTGCCCTGTTTCACCACTACTTCATCCCTCGAAGACGACCGGAGCGACCTCGATCCCCTCGGAGAGAAGCTCACAATCGCAGTCACCAGGGGCCACCGCCTTAAGGTTGCTGGGCTCGATCGGGGCTGATTTTCTCCACCAACGCATAGCCCCTAGGCAGAACAAAGGGAGGCTAGCTTGGGAGTTTGGGAACGCGGCAGACATCATGAGGCTGCGCCCTGGCCTGAACAATAACTTGACGGTGATGCAACACGTAGCTCTCTGTTAGAGGATGTTCAGGTCTGATGCGAGACGTGACATGCTGGCCGGTGTGACCCCCCTATGCAAAAATTCTGTCTTGGCCTCGATCCTCTCCATGATGTTAGTGTGTAATGGTCACGGCCCTGACGGGACTTGTGAAGAGCCATCTGCAGAACAGGTACAGAAGTTCTTCGACAGCTTGTCGGAGAAGGCCATACGGAAGGAGACGAACCTTGTCCAGGACACCACTGAGGAAGAAATGGCATACATCGCCAGCAGGGTGGAGGAGATGACCCTTGCCGCGGAGGCCGGTGGTGTAGGCTTCATGGAAGAGGAATCCAGTGAATGAGAGGTGGCATCGAAGGATCAACTTGCCAGGCAGGGCGAAGTTGTCGGGGAGCAGAGCGGCTCCACCGCTGGGGGTCCTTCCATCAAGGACATAGCTAAAGAGGAGTCACATGAGGAGCCCCTAGCCCTCGAGAGGAAGAAGTGTGTCCTTCGGAAAGCTTCTTCTGGATCCCTCGCTCTCCATCCTTCTTTCAGCAGTGCAGCCCCCGGCAAGGGTGCGGCTGACAAGGCTGCATAGCGGCAAGGAGCTCAACAGCATCCCTCTGCTCCAGCCGCGGCCAAGCGACCTAGGGCTGCCCCTTCTTCACCTTTGGACACCGTGGCGGAGGTGTACTTCGATCTCTCTGCTTTTAGCTCGGGGGAAGAAGAGTAAGGATCCCTCCACATTTCTTATCCCCCAATTTTCCTCGGTTCCGCTTAACTTGTTTGTCTCGTTTTGACTTGTTCCCATAGAGATTCGGAAACGCTGGCACAAAGTATGGAGAAGAGAGCGAGGAAGTCAACGGGTGAGGTGCCGCTAGCTAGCAACACAAACACATCGGAGCTGATCGACCTCAGCCCCGAGCCCAGCCCGCTACGCAGCCCCCAACACAGCCCCTAGCGTGAGTCTGTCACTCATTTCCCACTGGCGAGCATTGGGACATGTATCTTCGTTGCTGACATCACTAGGCTTGTAGAAGAAAGGCGGCAACAAAGGGGGCCATTGGGGGCCACTCCTGACGCGCCGCCTTCGTTGACCACGCCACCGAGAGACAGCTCTCCGGTAGAGGATTTCACTAACAAGCCGATCATTGCCGAGGAGAAGCTAGCAAGTGTTGGTGCCGGCAATTGAAGTTGCCGGGGAAGAACCAGCCACCTCCCAACAACCTGATGCAGGTAAGACCGTTGCCGCACAGGGCTTGTTATTCCGTCGTCATGCATTATTTTATTGAACTTTAACCTCGGCTTCATCCTTGCTCTCCGTTTCTGGTTTTCACATCCCCCTTGGTGGAACAAATGGACGTCGATGCCATTATCGAGGAGACTGCCAAGGATGCTGCCATTGGTGGCACCAGGGTTGCCGCTGACGAGGCCGCCAGGGATGCGCAAGAAATCATCGCTGAGGGACCTACCGGGGAGGCTGGCAAGGGGTCCGGCAACCGCACTTACGACGTTCCCACCGCAGGAGCGCCAGGCGCTGCGTTGGCCACGGAGCCCCCGACCGCCGATAAGACAATCGTTGAGAATCAACCATCAACATCCAAAGTCCCCTCCCCGAGCAGATATCTCAAGGCTGGTGAAATCCTATTTGTCAACGTGCCAGGGACGACAAACACCAGGAAGCCCACTGAAGGGGAGGCCTTTGACGGGAAAATCACCACTGCTGCCGAACCCGAAGCCCTTGACGAGGCGGGCGTCTGCGGCCTACCCAATGAAGAACTACTCGTCCAAGCGACGGGTGATAACTTCCTAAAACTCCAAGCGCTCTATCGCGCTCAGAAGGAAAAGATGGACACCAAGGCAGCAGTTATGCAGGCGGCGGAGGCAGACTTCCAAGGGCGTGTTGAGGAAACGCAGGCATGGTTCGCCAATTCCTTCAAGGATTTGAAGACCAGTCGGGAGCAGCTCGGCAGAGGCTGGGACGAGCTCTTCCTACAGTAGTCCAATGTTGAAAGAGATCGTGATGTGGCTTCACAACAGGCTGCCACGGAGAACGCTCGTCTGACGAAGCGTCGCATCAGGCTCGATGCCCACGAAGAGGACCTTGCTACCCACAAGGGGGCACTCGCTGACAAGCTTTGTCGCAAGGATGAAGAAATCGAAAAGCTCGTCGCGTAGCAAACCCAGGAGATGGAGCAGAAACACAAGGAATCCCTCGAGGCTCTGCTCCTCGACCACGCCGGCAAGCTGAAGGAAGCTGTCGATGCTACCGAAGCCGCAGAGGATGCCAAAAGCGAGCTTGCCGACAAGGTGAAGAAGCTGGTGGCGGATCTTTAGGAACGCAGCACAGAGATCTCGGCGCTCAAGGCCGACAGAGAGAAAACTCTTCACATCTTGACGGAGATGCAAATCGCCATGTCCGAGAAGACAAAACAGGTCTCCTCAGCCCAAGAGTCCATCATCGATCTGGATCGGAAGTTGGATACGTTGAAGCAGTCTCTCAAGGGTAGCACAACTCGTGAGAAGGCCCTGGCCAAGGACCTCATGGACGAGCAAGACTTGCTCAAGAGTGCCGCGCCTCTCACAATGATTATGTGAAAGGCATGCAGATCTGGATCGAGTGCCTCATGGAAGTGGCAAAGAAGCTTAATGCACAATTGTCCGCCCTGGGCTTGCAAAGCTTCCACTTCTCCTCCAACGATAGGGTGTCTTCGAGCATCAAGATAACTATGTTCTTCGATGGCATAGTCGATGCCCTGAAGCAACTCTAGTTTGATTGGGTGGCCCATCTAGCCAACGAGTCACACAAAATCTGACGGCCGTCCTCCTCAAGATGCTCATCAAGGTGGTGCACAGGAACCCCAACATCAGCTTTACCAACATCCTCGACCGCCTGACGAAGGACGTGGACATCAAATCACTTGAGGAACTTGTCGCACCCATCATCGACAAGGTAAACCAAGTCAAGAGGATCGAGGGCGATCGCAGGGACTAGCCGCTCCACTTTTCCTTGTCACCAATGTTTTATATTAAAGATGATTCTATCTTAAGTCAGAACTGTGGCTGAAAGTGCAATAATGCCCTTAATCATATTTTGATATTGTTCATAACATACATATAGAGAGCTAATCTATTTCAACAAGTGCATCTCAGGTTTACTTCCCAAGATATTATGGTGTGGACCATGGCTGACATATTGAGGATGCTTGAACTACGGAGAAACAAGATAAAATGTTCTATCTATTTTGGTTTACTATTGAGTATAGGGATCCAGCACTATTAAGAGGGGATCTGTGGCTCTCGCGATAGACTTGCTCAAAATCTAGAGAAAAATCTATGTTTGAGTTTCTAGCCTTGATTCTGATCTCGTCTGAATGTACGATGACCTCCGGTTGTCCAGCCTCCGGACGTCCGACACCCTCCAGAAATCCGGAATGAAGGTAGTAGTTTATCAACATGTTTTCCTCGGATTTCCAGTCCTTCCGATCATCTGAGCTCCAGACGTCTGTGGGTGGTCGGAAATCCAACGGCACCCCTCTAGAACCAAAACTGTTGGATGTCCGGTCCCTTTTGGACGTCCGTGTCCTTCTGCGCAGCTGACCTAGTCTCTCTAAAGCTATTAGACGACCGAATCTTGTCGGACGTTCTGTGCCTCCACTTGGCCTGGACGACCGACGCCTATCGGACGTCCGGTGCTTCCTATTTGTACGGACGACCGACACCAGTCGGACTCCGACTCTTGCGCAACTTAAGTGGCTTCCAACGACCATTTTCCTGCTCCACTATATATAGCCTTCTTCCACCTTGGGTGGGAGTTGTCCAACACAGTCAAAAGACCCCAAGAACACCTTTCTCTCTCTCTCACTACTCCTCACCAAATCCTAGATCCCAAGAGGATATGTGAGGATTCTTGAATGTTGTTCCAACCAAAGGATAGATCGTATCTCTCCTCCTCTCAACCAAAGAAATTTGTGATTCGAGCAAGTTTTGAGCAGTTCCTTTGATCTTGTTACTCTTGGAGGTTGGAGATTCCTAGGCGGTAGGAGTTATTTTTAGAGGAGTCAAACCATTGTGATTACCCCCCGGAAAGTTTGTGAAGGTTTGGAGGCCACCTCAAGGCCTACCACTAGTGGTTGAGAAACGCCTTCGTGGTGTTGTATCAAGGAGAGAGTAGGGTGAGCCTTAGTGGCGTTGGTGTGCCTTCGTGGTAACATCCACCTCTCTAAACGGTGACGTAGCTTCCCTCCAAGGAAGTGAACATTGGGATACATCCTCGTCTCTCGGAGTTGCGGTTATTCCTAACCCTAGCTTCTTACTTTTGGTTACTTGTTTCCTTATGTGTTTCACTTACTTCATATTTTTGTGTGTTTACCGATCTAGTTGCTACACTTCTATACCTCACTGGTCATCATATCACCCTTGAAATTGTTAGGCTACATTTCATATCCGCTTTATTGCCTAAAATTGCTATGTAACAGTTAAAATTTGGAATTGTATCTATTCACCCCCCTCTAGGTCCATCTCAATCCTTTCAATTGGTATCAGAGCCTCGTGCTCTATTCGTGTGGCTTAACCGCCCTAGAGCGAGATGAACCCCGATGGGACTCCCCTTGTTGTGGATCCGAAGGATAAGGGCACAACTTCCATGGAAGTCAAGTCTTTTACTTCTGAGGATCTGGAATGGGCCCTTGCTAAGCAAAAGGAGGAGCATGATGCTTATCTTGAGGCCTTAGTCCAAATGAGATTAGCCACATTAACCATGATGCTTGCACCACTTTCTGGTGGTGCGACATCGAGGCCAACTGTGTCTACTCCTTCACTAGGCCAACAACCTCCTAGCAATGATCACTCTAGTGTTCCATGGCTTTATGCAAGACCTTAAGTTGAGAAACCTAAATATAATCCTAGAGGAAAACCTCCTTTGCTTGATGACAGTTCTGATTTTGCTTTGTGGAGAGTTGGTATGCAGGCCCATCTTAGGTATGCCAATGATGAAATGTTGGAAATCTTGGAGCATGGATATAACATTGGCAACCCGAAGAATATCACTCCAAGAGATACATATGACACACATCTCAATGACACCACAATCATGTACATAATAAAAGGAATGAATGATAAGCAAAGGAGACCCTATATACATATCGCAAGTGCCAAGGAATTATGGGACAACATTTTAAGGACAAGTCCGGTACCTCCACTCTTCGGCTTGCTTAGTATGAAATTGCCAAGGGTCAACTACAAAACTTTTGTATGGAGAAAGGTGAATCCCCCAAGCAGCTCCTTGAGTGTCTCATAAATATCTCTGCTGACATTGAGTCCTGTGATTGTGACAAGACACAAGATGGTTTCAACTTAACTAAGAGGTTTCTCCTGGACAAAATACTACATTCTCTTGCCCCATATCCTCACCAAATGGTGTGGGACATAAGAAAACATCATGGATTCAAGGAAATGACTCCTCATGACATCATATCCACTTTCCAATTATTTGAAGAGTCAAAGAAAAATGCTACAAAACATCTTGCCATGCATGGTACCTCATCATCAAAGATCAATCTTGCTTTAAAGGCCAAGCATGTATGTGAGGAAGAGCAATGTAAATAAGAAGAAGATAATGATGAGGAAGTTGGTGATGATATTGCCTTCGATGAGAGCCCTTCATATGAAGACATTGCCCACTTTTGTCAAGAGGTTTAGCGCGGGAAAATTCAAGGGAAGATTCCAGAAGAAGAAAGTGAGAAAATGCTACAATTGTGAAGAAACCAACCACTTTTGCAACGACTATCCTTGTGAGAAGAGAGAAGATAAACCAAGGTTTTCCAAGACCTTTCCTAAGAAGAAGTTGCAAAATCCTCTAAACTCCAAGCTCAAGAAAAGATATGGGAAAGCAATGGTTGCTCATGAAGAATCCGATCCAGATGATGTTGGTGGTGTAGCTGGAGTAGCTCAAGATTCTCAAAACACCTTGAGGTTAGTCAACAAGAATGGTGATGTTGTCACCTACAACTATATGAAAGACTACAAGGGCAATGCTCACAAGTGCTTAATGGCAAAGGCCGTGATAGAAGATGGAGAGGACCAAAACTCTCCTGACAAGGTCAAGGTAACCCCACGCTCAAATCCTCCGATTTTCACTCCATCTACTTCTTGTGATGAGGATCTTGATGTGGAGGATAATGATGATAATGATATAGATGATCCTATGCTTGCTAAACTAAGTAAGGTCATGTGCCGCCTTAAAGGAAAGAAGCTCAGTACGTTTCGTATGCTTATGGATATGGTGAGTAAGCACACCGCTACCATTAAGGAACTCGAAACCCTCGTCGCCGAGGAAAAGGAAAATTATGAAATCCTTGAGCAGAAAGTCGAATATGAGGAAGCATGAAATGATGAACTATGCTTAAAATTTGGTGCAAACATTTATGATCATGCTAAAAAACTTGCCTCCTTTAAAAAGGCCAAGAACTCTTTCAAGGAGTTGATGAATGATAAAATTAAGCTTGTGGAATCTCATATTTCTGTCTCTAAGGATTGCGAGCTTCTATCCGTGTTCCTCAAGACTAAGGAAGAGGAGCTCACTCTTCTTACAAAGAGCTTTGAGATGATCAAACTTACTTATCTTGAAACTCTAGTGCAAGGTTTACTCTTCACCTATTATCAATGTTGATGCTTTTGCTACTAACTCTAGTGGTGACCTAGCATCTATTCTTGAGGAAAACCGCTTTCTAAAGGAACAACTCAAAAAGGGACTCATGACATGTGCTCAAGGACAAAAGAACCTTAATGAGGTGTTGAGCCAACACAATGAGGTGTTTGCCAAGGAAGGGTTTGGGTTTGACCCAAGCATAAGCAAGAAGAAGACACCTCCTCATAAGTGCTCCACCCTTCTCAAAGAGACATTTGTACGTGAAGGGCACAAGCATAAAGGTAAGGTTGTGAGTGGGAAGGCCACCAGGGTCATGCCCACTTTCAACAAGGCAAAAGAGTTCATGCCTCCATCCTATGTACTTTGTAAAACAAAGGATGGAGAAGTTTATGCAAAAAAAATTGGTCCTTGTAATGCATTCTGGTTTTATGCTATTTGGGTCCCTAATACCCTTGTGACTAACTTGAGAGGTTCCATTGCAAAATGGGTGACTCTAACCAAGTCATAAAATTGTGTGTACGTTGCTTTCTCTGGTGGAGTCAAATGGGTGATCGATAGTGGATGTACCAACCATATGACTGGAGATAGAAGACTGCTTTTTGACTTCATGGAAGCTATTCAACCATTTATGAGCATTGTATTTGGTGGTGGATCAAAACGACATGTACTCGGGTTGGGAAGGTGGCTATCACAAATGACACGTCTCTTCCAAATGTCATGCTTGTCCAATCCCTTAAATACCATTTGCTTTCCGTTCGCCAATTGGCTTCATTTGGTTATGATACACTATTTGGACTAACGGATGTGAAAGTCTTTAAGAGAGATACTCTCGAAGTGGCATTTGTTAGAAAGTTTGATGGCAACGTTTACACGGTTGATTTCTTGAAAGAGAGCACATTCCATGCAACTTCTCTAATGGCCAAGGCTGACAAGGGGTGGCTATGGCATCGCCGGCTAGCCCATGTCGGCATGAGAAATATTCAAAATCTCTTAAAGGGTAATCACATCCTTGGTCTAACCAATGTCTCTTTTGATAAAGATCATGTGTGTAGTGCATGCATAGCCGGGAAGCAACATCAATCCAAGCACCCACCCAAGAATATTGTATCTACTTTAAGGCCTTTAGAGCTCCTTCATGTGGATCTTTTCGGGCCTCTGTCATGGGACAGTCTTGGTGGGAAAACGTATGGACTTGTCATTGTTGATGATTACTCAAGATAGACATGGGTGTTTTTCCTCAAGTCCAAGGACGAGACAAAGATCACCTTCATTGATTTTGCCAAGCAAGCCCAATGAAAGTTTGACAAAGAAATCTTGGCAATAAGATGTGATAGTGTCTCTAAGTTCAAGAACTACACCTTGGAAGAATTTCTTAGTGATGAAGGGATTGAGCATCAATCTTCTGCACCCTACACTCCTCAACAAAATGGTGTAGCCAAGAGAAAGAACCGTATACTTGTGGAAATGTCTAGGTCCATGTTGGATGAATACAAGTCACCACATAGTTTTTGGGCTGAGGCTGTCAACACCGCATGCCATGCATCGAACCGGCTCTTCCTCCGCACGATATTGGAGAAGACTCCATATGATCTCCTGACCGGAAACAAGCCAAATGTCAAGTACTCTCGTGTATTTGGGTGCAAGTGCTCCATCCTCAACAAAAGAGAATGGTTAGGAAAATTTCAATCCAAAACAACTAAGGGGATATTTGTTGGTTATGGATCAAACTCTCACACCTATAGAGTCTACAACAAATCCAATGGATGTGTTGTAGAAACTTGTGACATGGTGTTTGATGAATTTAGTGGCTCCCATGGCGATTAAGTTGATCTAAGTGATGTAGGTGGAGAAGATCCCTCTCAAGATATTTTTTCCATGGGTGTTGGTGCTCTTCTTCCAGTGCAACAAGAATGTAACATCGCAAATTTTGGAATGTTATAATAATTATTAGAAGGATTGTTTGTTTGCTTGAGTGATCGAAATTGAGTTAAAAATTTGAAACTTTGAAAACTTTTGAATGAGAGGGAATAAAATGACTTTCCCAAAACTTTCACTCTACAAAAATTCAAATTCATTTCATCACAAAATCCCAGAGTGAAGATGATATGACTTCTTCCATTTAAAGGAATGAAAAGGGATTTGAAAATGGTTTGATTTTCAAATAGTTCAAATTCAGAAACTTTATGCAACTCAATGATTTTCATGAGAGAGGATAAAATGACTTCTTCAAATAGTATGAAATATGAGTTGGAAGTTTAAAAGAATGATATGAAAACTATTTGAGAAATTCTCATATGGAGTTTCATTTTTGCCATATTTGAATTTCCTATTTGAATTTGTAAGCATTCAAACCCTTGACAAAGTTTTTGAGAGGAGTAAAATGACACTCCAAACCAAGGGTATTTTTGTGAAGTATTTGAACCATAAAACCCATGGGGTTATTTGAAAAATATTTGCAAAAATAATAAAGCCATTTAGGCATTTTCTGAAAATAAATTTTTTAAAGTATTTAATTTGGCCGTGGAAAAATGTCCATTAAATGGCATTTAATTCCCTAGTCATTTTGGTATATAAACTTTATTTAGTTGGACAAGTTTTGAATGCCTTAATGCTGTTTTTATTACTCTGGTAATTAATATAGGAAAAATTAACGCGAGTTATTAAGCCCACCGGCCCACTGCCCCTAATCACTCGCCGAAACCCCTCCCGATCGGCCGCCCGATGACCGCGCCTTCTCCCTCTCTCTCGGTGACACCTCGGCCCCACCGACCGCTCCCACTCACCGTGCGGTCACCTCCCTCCTCTCACTCCCCAAACCTCACCGGCGTAATCACTGCGCCAGACCCGCCTTCTCCTGCCATACCCCGACCACCCCGAGGCCCTATAAAAGCCCCGTTCCTCTCCTCCACCCATTTCCCCATTTTCCCCCTCTGCTTGACGCCTCTCACCGCCCCAAATCGCTCGCCGGAGCACTCTGCCGCCGCCGCGCCATTGTCGTCGTGCCACTCCACCCTGTCGTTCCCGAGCCCTTCCGAGCCCACCAACCACCTCCTCTCGCTCACGCGCACCTCCCAGCGCTCTTGCCCGAGCCCCGCACCCACCTGAGCGACCTCCCCGTCGACTCCCGAACACCGCTGCCGCTTCAGAGCTCGTCGCCGACATCTCCGACCGCCTCCGTCGACACCAAGACCACCTTCGTGATCGCCTTGCTCGCTCGCATCGACCGGACCCCTTCCCCGATGCCGAGGACCACCGGAGACGCCTCCCCAACAACCCTGCCGTCCCAGCCTCGCCGGAATCCTCTCCGGAGTGTACCTCCACCGCGGTGAGCTCTCCCCTCCGTTCGATCTCGTCTCAACGGTTAGGATTAGATCCCCGTACCCCTTCGGTTTTATTTTAATAAACCGACCGGTTTTTCTGTTTAGTCTTTTAGACCTATTCGTTTTTAATTAAGTTGCGGCTGTCCGCTCGTTAACTTTCACACGCACACCTTAGGACCAATCAGAAGCCGCCACGTAGCCCCCCCTGTCCGTTAGTTAGAATTTTCTTTTTTCTGTTTTCTGTTTTAAAACATAATAGTTCTGTTTTCATTTTTATCATATCTTTTATGTTTTTAGTTGTTTTAATTTGATTATTTTTGCATTAGGTCAAAAATATGTTCTAGTTTTTGTAGATACTAAGTTTGACTGTTTTTGAATATTTAAATTTTAATTTAAACAGATTTGATTTAAATCTTATTTTCTGGATATCTTGAGTTTAAAAATATATTTTGAGTTGATTATTTTCGCCACTTGCCACTAGTGACCTTAGTTATCAGTAGGTAGTGTTTGGAAATTTTTAGAATATTTTAAAATGGTATTTTCAACCAAAAAAGATTCTGTTTAGTTCTTGTTAGGCTTACCTATATTTCTTTTGTTTTAAAATTGTTTTAATTATTTTCTTTTATATTAGTTGATAGATTTTATAAAGTTTTTTGTTAGTTAATAGTAACCCTTCAAAATAAATAATGTTTTATTAGATTATTGCATGAAAATTTATTTCTAGTTCAACTATAACTTGCAATTGTATTTTGATTTCTATGTTGATCTTGTATTTGAAAATAGTTTCCACAAATTTTTATATAAGTTTGATTTTCTATTAATCTAAGTTTAGACCAGAAACAATTTGTATTATAGTTGAGATTGTTTGTGGTTTAAGCCAAGGATGACCTTGTTTTATATCAACAGAAGAACCTTTATAAAAGCTTTTCAATTAGTTCCTTTTTGCAAAATAAAGATTTATGAGAAAATACTTCCTGTTAATTATTTGCTTTAAAATTTGTTTTTCTTTTATTAAATTAATGTTTTTTTTCTTGATGATATGTTATAGTAGTTAAAAACTTTAGTTGCTAGAGTATTGTTTTCTTAGTTCCTAGTTGTTTTTCAAAAGTAATTCTTTTTGCTAAGTAAAATATTTACTAAACTATTTTTGATTATATTTTACCTTGTTTTTGTTTGCTACTTTTAAAAATTAGGATGTACTAGTAGAGAAAACCAACTTTGGTTGTGTTGATGAAGTTTTGTTGATTTTAACTTTTGTCTTAGGGATTCCCTTCATCACCACCTTAGTTGTGTTGATGTAGTTTTGCCATTTGAGTTTTGTCTTAAGTATTTCCTTCATCAACCTTGTTACTTTTGGTTCTTGTGTTACCTTGTGATTGTTAGTATTGATTGCTAGAAGTGTTTGCTTATGAATGCAATGTTTGACTATATAGATTTCATCGGAGAGTGACGTATAGTTCTATCAAGTATTTTCTGAGAGCGATACTTATCTTCATCAACAGTACAGGCAAGTTCACTTTGACCATATTTTCATACCTATGTTTTATTGCATATAGTGACATCATTTCAACACAATCCCTCCCGTAGTGTTATTGAAATTCTTGTAGTTGAGTAGTATGGATGAGGTAGGAACCCACCACTTGTTACTAAAGCCCCGGGAACGCTAGTTATTTCAATGCTATGCTTAAATAGACGGGATCTGGTATGAGTGCTCGTGAGTGGTGTGAGAAGGAGGACTCCACATCAAAACGACGACTTCATGAAGGCTTCTTCAAGTCCTGCATATTCAAGACTTCAAGACTTCGAGACTCGTGAAACAAGTTTTTCAATACACACTACTGGGTGAGGATGGTTGGAACGGCACCCTTGAGAAGCCAGTGGATTTACCTAGGTGTTGCTGGAGATGTGCCAGTATTCACGCGGAAAGCCTCACCCAGACTCAAAGAGAAGGATGAATACTTCATGCCCGAAAGCTTACCTGTGTAGCCACAAGTCATTATGGGCTCTGGCTTGGTTGATCTTTGTTGTGACTCTGTCTAAGCGGTGCTACGAGATGTAGTCGATGTTAGGATTGGATGGGCACTGTCGGATAGTCAGGGAAGCACTCTGAAAGACCATGTTTCGTTTCCTGTCCTCAAACACCATGTAGTGCGAGGACTTACCGTGAGGGAACGAATCTTGTGGGTAAAGTACACAACACTCTGCAGAGTTAAACCTAATCGATTAGCCGTGTCCCCGGTTACGGACAAATTGAGCCTTTGGACTTGGATCTATCTCTGAACTCTCAACACTGGAGTGATAACTAATTGTGGGCAACTTATGATACTTATGGACATTGAGACATTGGTTGGCGGAACCATGTCATGATAGGTAACTCCATAGTGAAATTCTTGATATTCCTTTGTTGTAGGAAAATAAAATCAGCTTTTATGCAAAAATTCAGACACAGAGCCACATGGCCTTTTGCATATAGAATAGCCTTTATTCTTCTGTTCTACTATGGTGATCTTGCCAGTACATTCCATGTACTGACCTACACGGCTGCAATGTCTTATGTTGCAGATACTCTTCTACGACGGGTAAGAGTACCATTCAGGGTTACGGTCCGCACTCAACTTGCCGTTGGTGTTATTGGGACTCCACTCCCGTTGACTATATCTGCTGCTATTTTAAGGTATATATCCGTTTTACGTTAATTAGATGTGATTGCACTTTGATATATACATTGATGTACTGTGTGTGCCAGCATACTGACCCAGGGATGGCACAGAAAACACAGAGGCTTGACTCGTTTTGAGTCGGGTCGCTACAAAGAATCTCATGATGATGATAAAAGTTTCTCTCATCCTCAACCCACTCCAACACACATACTCCACAAGATCCTATCGCTCAAACTATGCCCATTGTTCAAACTCAATAAGGAGAACAAGTCCCTCAGCATGATCACATTCAAGAACAAGATCATCACCAAGAGCAAAAACAAGAAAGTGCAATCTTTGACGATCGACCTCAACAAATGCAACATGAAGAAGATACTCCACCACACATTAATGATCCATATGTTGAGAATGTGGATGATGGAAATGAAGTTGAACCTCGTGAAACCCTAACCTCCATCATGCCATGAGTGGCCGGTTGTGGTGATGTTGATCAAATTCTAAACGTCATATCGGAAGGTAGAGTCAGTCGTAAACAATTGACAAACTTTTGTGCTCACTTTTCGTTTGTCTCTAGTGTTGAGCCACTCCAGGTAGAAGATGCATTGATGGACAATGATTGGCTCATTGCTATGCAAGAAGAGTTGAATAGTTTTGAACGCAACAAAGTATGGTCATTAGTCAAGAGACCAACTAAGGAACACAACGTAATTGGAACAAAATGGATTTTCAAGAACAAGAAGGATGAGAATGGTGTAATCATCCGCAACAAGGCAAGGTTAGTGGCACAAGGGTACTCACAAGTTGAAGGTGTGGACTTTGATGATAACTTTGCTCCCATTGCCCGTCTTGAATCTATCCGTATCTTACTTGCTAATGCTGCTTTAAATGGTTTTACATTACATCAAATGGATGTTAAGAGTGCTTTCCTTAACGGTCCTCTACAAGAAGAAGTATATGTATCACAACCACCTAGGTTTATTGATCCCGATCACAAAGAATATGTGTATAAACTTCACAAGGCTTTGTATGGCCTCAAACAAGCACCTCGTGCTTGGTATGATCATCTTAAGAAGTTTCTTCTCGATGATGGCTTTGTGAGAGGGGTGATCGATCCCACTCTTTTTACTAAGAGGGAAAAAGGTGATTTGATCTTATGCCAAATCTATATAGATGACATCATTTTTGGTTCTCCTAACGTTTATTTGTGCAAGAAGTTTGCGGCTTCCATGACCAAGACCTTTGAGATGTCACTCAATGCGGACTTGAAGTTCTTTCTCGGAGTTCAAATACAACAATTTCAAGAAGGAGTTTTCTTGTCTCAAACAAAATACCTCAAGGAAATTCTAGATAAGTTTGACATGACAAATGCTAACCCTTGTAGGACACCAATGCCCACAAAACTTGTTCTCATTGAAGACGAAAACAATATTCCTTTTGATCCATCTATATACCGCTCTATGATTGGTTCATTGCTTTATCTTTGTGCATATAGACCAGACATCATGTTAATTTTAGGCATATGTGCAAGATTTCAAGCTTCCCCTTGGGAAATTCATCATAAGGTGGTTAAGCATATTCTTAGATACCTTGTTCACACCCCAAAGTTGGGTCTATGGTACCCCAAGGATGCCAAGTTTTATCTCATTGGGTACACGGATGCGGATTGGGCCGGAGACAAAGTGGGAAGGAAGTCTACTTCTGGGGCATGTCAACTTCTTGGATGCTTCTTGGTAAGTTGGTCCTTGAAGAAGCAAAATTGTGTCTCCCTCTCAACCGCTGAAGCTGTATATATTGCAACCGCAAGTTGTGCAACACAAATTTTATGGATGGGGCAAACTTTGAAGGATTATGGTATCACCTATCGACATGTGCCTATTCTATGCGAAAATGAAAGTGCCATCAAGATTGCTGAGAACCCTATTGATCATCCTTGCAAAAAACACATTGATATTAGGTATCACTTTTTGAGAGATCATGTGCAAAAGGGGGACATTTATCTTGATCTTGTTGGCACAGATATGTAGCTTGCAGACATTTTCACCAAACCATTGGAGGAAGCAAGATTTTTACAACTTAGGCGTGAACTTGGTATCTTGGAGCTTGATAACATTATGTGAAATCTTGTACATCTACATACACTTACTTCATGTCTTGTCTAGGTGTAGGCATGCATTTAGGGCACGACATTCAATTCATGAGTTCTCTCACCCTATATGATGCATAGATAAACCAAACACTCTCAAAGTGTTCCTTGCTCACTCATATGACTTTGTACTTTAAATGATGGGGTTGTGGTGATGGGCTCAACGTTCATATCTTCGCAGTGCCATGCCGCGTTTACTCAAACATGGTGGCCTAAGCCACCCCCCCTATATAAACAATGATCAAGCAAATTATATAAATTATCTAGGGTCAACATTGTTTGGTTTAGTCATGCATACTATATTATATATACTATCGTGTATCATCGATTTGCCATGTGCATCATTGGAACTGCCTCCTATCTTCTTTTGGCTTGTCCCTGTTTCTGATAGTTTTCTCGGACGTCCTGCATCCTCCGGTCCTCCAGTCTCCGGTCGTCTGACATGTTTTGGTCGACCATGGCCTGGGACACTGCAGGCCTGGCTACTCCTATCTGGTGAACCCTCTAGTCCCCGGACGTTCGACTCCTCTCGGTCGTCCGACACTTTCCAGCCCTCGGACATTCGACACCTCTTGGTCGTCCAGGCCTTCAGCCTCACTTATATGAAACGGGGCGGGCTCGCGTGGCTGGACAGTTGCCCTAATCCACCGAGTCGCCCCCATATCCGCCCGCTCCCCAGCGCCGCCCGCCAACTCCGATCGTATCCTCCTTTGTTTCTTCTTCACGAGGTAAATCCATCCCTCCTCTTACCTCTCCACCAATCCATTTCTCTGAAAAACTTTAGAAACCTATGGATATAAGAGCTTTCTCTCTTGTAGATCAGTTCGTTCAAAGGGAGGGCATCTCACAATGCCCAAGGTTAAGCACACCGGGCACAAAGCTCCCGTGGGACCCTCTGCTTGTCCATACCGTCGTGATGGCTCCGACGACTCTCAAGAACGGGATCGTCCCCGCAAGAAGCGCCTAGCCAAGAATCCCATTCGTGATGTCACGTATTCTACGGAGGGCTCCGACTACGAGGAAGAGATGGAGTATGACGAACAGGCTGAATTTGTCAGCGTGCGCGCAAATGTCCCAAAGCCCGGTACTCGGAGGCCCTCGTAAAGGCCTCCTCGGCCTTCGGATCAGCCTCAAGGTGATGCTCGACACATCTCTCTTGAGCCCCTCTCCCTCTTGGTTGTGAGATAAAGGACTACACAAAAGTCCCTAAATCTGCTTATCTTAAGTTTTGTCGCGACACTGATCAGTTCACTGTTGAGCATGATTCCATGCATTCTCGTTTTTGCACCAATGTTCAGGCAGACATTTTCACCACTGTCATTGTTCCAAAGGTTCCGTTCGTTCATCTCTATATTGACTTAAAGCATATTCGCACTTGTGAAATATCCGGGTGCCATTGAACTCATTGAGTCTTCTGGACTTGCTGCCCCGTTTGCTTATAAACATGATTTCAACCATGCTGCCATTCATCAGTTCTATGCCACATGTTTCTTTGGTCCTAACAAGATCGTCACTTGGATGACCTGTGACACCGAGCTCACCGCTACTTATTCTCAGTTTGTTGCCGCTCTTGGTTTTCCTGACATTGGGTTCAAAATCCATAAGGATGATCCCAATCATGTGCCCAAATCTATTGAGGCGTGTGGCTATCTTCTTAAAACCCTTCCTGTACTTGACAAGGAAGAAAGGGGCAAGGATTTAAATCAAGTTTCTATTTGGAGGTCTCCTTTTTTCTTCATCTTTCTTTGTGTCATTCGCACCATTTATCCCAAGATGGGTGACAAGGGGACTTGTAGCGGGTATTATATTGACCTCATGACTCGTCTTAATGATCATCCTAAAGGGAAGATCAATGTCCCCCACTTTCTATGGCATGAGATTTTCCTCGCTAGTCTTCAATACAAGCGAGCCTTTCCTCATGCTCCTTTTATCCAAGCTCTCATTGAACATGTGGCCCCTTTCCCCATTGCTCGAAATCATGTCCCTGACAAATGGGTCATTCAATCTCATATGGCGGATGATTGGGCTCCCAAAAAATCCTCCTCTGCTCCTGCTCGTGGGGCTGCTGCTCGATCTCGTCCTGCTCCCTTTGGGTTAGCCTCTTTCGGTCGCTTTGCTCGTTTTCTTGGGAAGGCCCATTTTACCATGATGAAGGCCTTCTCCTTTCAGTGCACTCAAAACCACGATGTGGTCACTCGCATGATCTCCTCTAAGAATGCCTATAAGGCTCGTCTGAGAGACATTGGGGCACCTGATGTGAGTGAGGATGAGGGTCCTCCTCAGGATCCTCCTTCCGACTTTGGCTTCCCTTCTGGCCCTGAATGGGTTGAATTCCTTGATGAGGCAGGAGGGAGTGGCACCCATGGCGATAATGATGATGACGATCATCTCTGATTGCGTGATGCGCTCATATATATGCTTGATGCAGCTCTTATCATAAGATATCCTTTCATGTCAACATATTATGTTTGATGCAGCTCTTATCATAAGATATCCTTTCATGTCAACATATTATGTTTGATGCACTCATTATCAAGTAAGGGGGAGCTCCTGCCCATAATTATTTACTTACTTTCACTATGCATACAATAAGGGGGAGCTCTATAACAAATCTATCCTAAAGTGTTCTAAGTCTACTTTATTTACGCGAGCTATATGTATGTTGTCATCAACTACCAAAAAGAGGGATATTGAAAGTGCAATAATGCCTTTAATCATATTTTGATATTGTTGACAACATACATATAGGGAGCTAATCTGTTTCATGAAGTGCATCTCAGGTTTAGTTCCCAAGATATTATGGTGTGGACCATGGCTGACATACTGAGGATGCTTGAACTATGGAGAAACAAGATAAAATGTTCTATCTATTTTGGTTTACTGTTGAATATTGGGATCCCGCACTATTAAGAGGGGATCAATGGCTCTCGCCATAGGCTTGCTCAAAATCTAGGGAAGAACCTTTGGTTTAGTTTCTAGCCTTGATTCTGTTCTTGTCCAAATGTCCGATGACCTCTGGTCGTCCGGCCTCCAGACGTCCGACACCCTCCAGAAATCCGGAATGAAGCCAGTATTTTATCAACATGTTTTCCTCGGAATGCCGGTCCTTCCGGTCATCTGGGCTCCAGACGTCCGCGGGTGGTCGGAAATCCGATAGCACCCCTCCAGAACCAAAACTGCTGGAGGTCCGGTCCCTTTCAAACATCCGTGTCCTTCTGCGCAACTAACCTACTCTCTCTAAAGCTGTCAGACAACTGAATCTTGTCGGACGTCCGGCTCCTGCGCATCTTAAGTGGCTCCCAACGGCCATTTTACTCCTCCACTATATATAGCCTTCTTCCACCTCGGGTGGGAGTTGTCCAACATAGTCAAAAGACCCCAAGAACACCTTTCTTTCTCTCTATCACTAGTCCTCACCAAATCCTAGATCCTAAGAGCATTTGTGAGGATTCTTGAGTGTTGTTCCAAACAAAAGATAGATTGTCTCTCTCTCTCCTCCTCTCAACCAAAGCAATTTGTGATTCGAGCAAGTTTTGAGCGGTTCCCTTGATCCTGTTACTCTTGGAGGTTGGAGACTCCTTGGTGGTAGGAATTCTTCAGAGAGGAATCAAACCATTGTGATTACCCCCATAAAGTTTGTGAAGATTTGGATATCACCTCAAGGCCAACCACTAGTGGTTGAGAAACGCCTTCGTGGTGTTGTCTCAAGGAGAGAATAGGGTGAGCCTTCGTGGCGTTGGTGTGCCTTCGTGGTAACACCCACCTCTCTAAACGGTGACATAGCTTTACTCCAAGGAAGTGAACATCGGGATACATCCTCATCTCTCGGAGTTGCGGTTATTACTAACCCTACCTTCTTACTTGTGGTTATTTGTTTCCTTACGTGTTTCACTTACTTCATATTGTTGGTGTGTTTACCAATCTAGTTGCTAAACTTGTATACCTCACTGGTCATCATATCACTCTTGAAATTGTTAGGCTACATTTCATATTCCGCTTTATTGCCTAAAATTGCTAAGTAAGAATTAAGATTTGGAATTGTACCTATTCACCCCCCTCTAGGTCCATCTCGATCCTTTCAGCGGTAACTCCTCAGTGTAATATAACTATCTGTTCTTCGAATGGATGCATGCTATTCTTCTTGTTTGATTTTCCTCTCTATGGTGTATTCCCTATGCTTTATCGGGAAACTTGCCGACGTATGCAACACTGCCGCGAGCGCTTTGAGGAGCAGATCCTTAGCAGCCTACTAGCGATGTCGTTGCCGCCAAGATGGCTTAACAATTTTAGTGCAGCCTCTTAGACTGTTGAGCAGACTCGAAACAGAACAAGGGCGCGGCTAATTGTGACAAGTTACCTTGACATTTTTAGAGCAGCTAATCAAACTGTTGAGCGGACTCGAAATAGAACAAGGGTGTAACAGATCACGGCAAGGTTCCCTCGCGTGCAGGTTTTCCATACAAAAGTTAAAATCGTCCAAGAATAGAAATAACCTCATAGTAAAAGTTTACTCAGAGTTTTTGCAACTTATCTTTTTGTTGTCGTGCTCCTTCGGGCAAGGTGCCAACTTCGAACATCACCCATAGGTGTCCACACCACCTCTTCCCCTGGCAAACTTGCATGCGAGGGAACCTTCTATCCTTTAAGAAAAAGAATGAAGAGAAAATGGAGCTATGGAACCTTGGCGGTTCATTAGCACTTGTTGGGAATAAGCATAATGCAACATTTCAGATAAACATGCATGTAAAAAAACATGGGAATCAACAAGAGTTTCGAGACGCCTGATCTTATTGAACTATGCACAGGGTCTGCGCCTGGCTTTGTACAAAGGATGACATGCCCTGCCGGCAAGACTTGTAAAAAAGGTGATTGTTTGGGGGCCTGACAACCGCGCCTTATGGATAGAACTTATGAAGATGCTCGATGTTCCCGGAGTTGCTCACTGGGACGCCATCTTCGTTCTCCAGGCAGACTGTGCTAGGCCTGGTGACTCGCACTACCCGATAAGGGCCGTCCCACTTGGCCGGCTGAACGCGCTGGAGAACAAAGTCGCCTTCCTCAAGACACCGGGCATGAATTTTGCAGCTATGGTGGCAGCACAAAGCTTGCTGGTAGCATGCAGCTCACACAGCAGCCCGAGGACGATCTTCCTCAAGGAGTGTTACGTCATCTTGGGACAACTGCTCTCGCTCAAGATCATCATAAGTGTGCACTCGAGGTGACCCGTATATGAGTTCTTTCGGGAGAACTGCCTCCACCCCGTATACCAGGGAGAAGGGTGTCTGTCCGGTGCCTCGATTTGGCATCGTTCTGATCGACCAAAGAACCGCCGGCAGCTCATCAATCCAATGTCTTCTGCACTTGCGCAGCCGATCGAAAGTTCTCGTCTTAAGCCCTCGCAACACTTTATCATTTTCCCTTTCCGCTTGGCCATTGCTCCTTGGATGAGTGATAGAAGCAAAGAAGATCTTGCCGCCAAGGTCTTGGACATACTGCATGAAGGTGCGCCTTGTGAACTGTGTGCCGTTATCAGTGATGACCCTACTTGGTACACCAAAACGACAAACTAGTCCTCTAAAGAACTTGACGACTGACTGTGTTGTCACCTTTCTCACTCCTTCCACTTTCGACCACTTTGTGAACTTGTCGATTGCGACATACAAGTACTCAAATCCCCCGGTAGCACGGGGAAAAGGGCCCAAGATGTCGAGCTCCTAGATAGAAAATGGCCAGGAAAGAGGGATTGTTTGAAGAGCTTAAGCTGGTTGTTGTAGCTTTTTCAAATGAAACTGGCACGCTTCACACTTGGATATCAATGCAGTTGCATCCTGGAGAGCAGTGGGCCAAAAGAAACCTTGTCGCAAGGCCTTCCTAGCAAGAGCTCTTGATCCTACGTGGGAGCCACATATGCCTCCATGTATCTCTGCCGACAACTGTAGTCCATCTTCCCGAGGAACGCACTTCAATTTTACACCATTCGGTCTCTTTCTGTATAGGACGTCATCCACAAACTAGTACATACTAGAGTGACGGGCTACTTTCTCCGCTTCTTCTTGTTCCTCTGGGAGTTCTATGGTCTGAAGGAATTGAACTATGTGTTGTGACCATGCTGGAGCTTGAAGCTCGACGGTAAGTACTAAAGGCACGTCTTCTTACACGGGGGCGCTCATCTCTATGCCAAGGGCTTGAGGCCCAGCCGGAGCCCATTGCCCTCGGCAAGATTGGCGTTGATCCTGGCAACTTCCTTGCCGGTGGCTTCTTTGAGATCTGACGGGAAGTACTAGCCAGAATTCAACTTCCTCCTCTTGTTCTACTTTGCGGCAGCGATGCGCCTGACTGATTTAGTTGGAGCACGAAAGTCCCTGGTTCCACAGGTAACTTGAGGGCAGCACGCTTCGACAGCTCTTCAGCAACACTATTCTCTGCACGAGGAACGTGCTCTATTTGCAGACCGTCAAAGTGCTCCTCCAACTTCCTCACTTTATCTACATAAGCTTCCATCAACGGGCTCTGATAATCCTTGTTAACTTTCTTGATGACAAGCTATGAATCTTCTTTGACAATAGGCTTCTTGATCCCAAGGTCTGTCGCGATCCTGAGGACGGCAAGCAGCCCCTCATACTCTGTGGTGTTGTTTGTCAACTTCTCCTTGGGAAAGTGCATCTAAACTACATACTTGAGGCGCTCTTAGGTGGGTGCGACAAGCAGCACGCCAGCACCGGCTCCCTGCAAGGAGAAATCCCTAACAAAATACATAACCCATTCTTGGCTTGTTTCCTTGCCAGGGATGGTCATTTCTTGGATCTCTTCGTCTGGCATTGGAGTCCATTCTGCAATGAATTCTTCCAAAGCTCTACTCTGGATGGTTGAAGTGCTTTCAAACTTGAGGCCAAATCTTGACAACTTCAAGGCCCACTCCACAATCCTGCTAGTAGTGTATGGGTTTCGCAAATCCGTTGCAGCGAAAAGTGAGTGACGACGGTAATTTCATGTGCTTGGAAATAATGGTGGAGTTTCCTTGAGGCCATGAGGGGGCCAAAAAGTAACTTTTGCACACTAGAGTACCTTGACCTAGCCCTTGCAAAAGGGAGCCGACGAAGTACACTGGACGCTTCACCAGCTTCTTCTTCTGTGTCGCTTCATTCATCTGCACAGGTCCTGACTTGTCGGCAGCAGACCTTGACGGGGAAGCTCCCAGTTTGTCACTTGGCGGTTGTGCCTTTGTAGCTACTTCTTCGTTGGCTTCTCTCTGTGCTACCAACGTAGCACTAGCCACTTGATTTGTTGTCGCCAAGTATAGCAAGAATGGCTCTTGTGGTCTAGGCGTGACTAGTATTGGCGGAGAGGAGAGGTATTTCTTCAAATCCCGCAGCGTTGCCTCCGCTTCCGGAGTCCACTTCATTGGACCCGCCTTCCTAACGATTTTGAAAAAGGGCAGGGTACGCTCAGCAGACTTTTGAGATGAACCTACTCAGAGCCGCGACGCAGCCGGCAAGACGACGCACCTCCTTGACATGTTTTGGTGCTTCAATCTGCTCAATTGCTTTGATCTTGTCGGGATTCTCCTCGATCCCGCATTGAGACACAAAGAACCTGAGAAGCTTGCCGGATAGAACACCAAACACACATTTCTCAGGATTGAGCTTCAAGTTGATCTTGCGCAGATTCGCAAATGTCTCTTCCAGATCTTGTACGAGCGTTGCTTTGTCCTTGGTTTTAGCCACTATGTAATCCATATAACTTCCATTATTCTATGTAGCTGGGGATCAAAACCAATTTGGACTGCTCTTGCAAATGTCGAACCAGCACTTTTCAACCCGAAAGGCATACGCACAAAGCAATATGTACCACATGGGGTGACAAATGCGGTCTTCTCTTCGTCTTCCTTGGACATGAAGATCTGGTGGTATCCTAAATAAGCATCGAGGAATGACAAAAAAGCACAACTTGTAGTGGAGTCCACAATCTGGTCAATACGCGACAAGGGGAAAGGATCTTTTGGACAAGCTTTATTGAGATCTACATAATCAATGCATAGCCTCCATTTTCCATTCGCCTTGCGCACTACAACCAGATTGGCCAGCCATGTTGGATGAAGCCCTCCTCTGACCAAGCCCACCGCTTCCAATTTCCTGATTTCCTCGGCAGTGAATTCTTGTCGCTCCAAGTCTTGCTTCTGGACTTTCTACTAGATGGGCCGCGCGTGGGGACAAATGGCAAGGTGGTGCTCAGTTACCTCCCTAGGAACACCAGGGACATCAGATGGTTGCCATGCAAACACATCGATCTTTGCAAGAAGGAAGGTAACGAGCGCGCTTTCCTATTTGTCATCGAGGGTGGAACTTATGGTGAAACTACCCCCCCCCCATGTCGTCCTCCTTGATGGACACCTTCTTGGTTTCTTGTGGAGCTGTCTTGGATTTCTTGTTATTGTCGGTGGAGCTCTCTAGCACATCGTCGACGGGAGTGCATCACTCCGAAGAGGCACGATTGCCAAAGTGTGCACGAGAGGCCTTGTCGGTCTTCTTCCCCCGGGAACTTCAATGACAGGAGCATGTGCTTTGGCGGCAGGTACCGCAGCTGCCTCCCGGTAAAGTTGGTTGGCACAGATAAGTGCGTCCTTCTTGTCGGAGTTGATCATGATGGCACTCATCGGCCTAGGCATCTTCAACACATTGTAAGCATAGTGTGACGCCACCATGAACTTGGCCAGCACCGGGCGTCCAAGTATCCCATTATACAGCAAAGGTATCTTGCCAACATAAAAAACAATCTTCTTTGTTCTGAAGTTCATGTCACTGCCAGATGTTATTGGCAATGTGATCTTGCCCTTCGGCTGAGTCCTTCCCGGATTGATCCCCTGAAAAGTGAGTGTCTCCTCAAGATCCCTGTCAGGAATTTGCAATCTCTTGATCAGATCACGTGAGATCAGATTCAATCCGGCCCCACCGTCAACTAACATTTTCGTCACTTTGAGGTTGCGACTCGTTGGCGAAACCAACAATGGCAGACACTCGACCGCTGTTGTGTGATCAGGGTGATCCTTAGTGTCGAAAATGATAGGCGTGTGGGACCATCTCAGAGGTTTCCGGGCTTCAACAGATGGTTCCGTTGCATTAATCTCGCGCACCTACTATTTGAGTTGGCGGTGGGAAGAATTCAACGAGGCGCCTTTGTCGACACACATGACATTTGTAGCTCTCTGGAATTCGTGCTCGATGGACTCACGGTCCTCTTCATTGTCATCATCCTCTTGCTCTTCCTTGTCACGGTCTCGAGCAGGCCTCTCCTGCTGCTTGGTCTTACCATGATGACCTCCTCGGCCACCGCATTTCTTGTTGGACCCCTCTACACCTTATTGGGCCTTCTCCTTGTCTCGCCTTACATACTCAGCTTTCTGCCTCTCGGCAAGCTGCTCGACTTGTCGGCAGTTTTGGAGGTCGTGGCCCATGGTGTGATGGATCCCACAATACTGCTTGTCGGAACCCTCCGGCTTGTCAGCAGCCGCCAAGGCTTGATAAGAGGTGCACCCGACAACCTCCTTCCCGGGGTTGTCAATCTTTGTCTTGTTGCGGCGCTCAGGTTTCCTGACTCCTTGACAGAAAGCACGGCCTTGTCCTTATGTTTCTTGTTCTGCCGTCGGCCTTTCCTTGTTGGTGCGGTAGTGTCTTCATCACAGTCGACCCCAGAACTGGCATCCTCGCTGGGGAGTCTCCTCCCTTCTCCAGCTTGAGCAGACCTATCAGCCAGGGCGTAGAGCTCGGCGACATCCTTTACCTTATTCATCGCCAGCTCTTCACACATCCTACGGTTATGCATGTTCTGATGAGACGCACCGATAACAACGGCAGGATGAACGTCTGGGATGTTGTGATGTATGCGACTCAATCTCTGAATGTACTTGCACAAGGTTTCGCCTTCCTTCTGGGGATGAGATACAAATTGCATGCTTGACGAGGAGTTTGGTGGCTCCCGGTAAAGGCGCCAACAAACTCGTGGCACAGGTCTTCCCAGGATGAAATGGAATTCTCCGGTAGGTGCATCAACCATGACCTGACATTGGGTTTGAGCACCAAAGGGAAGTAGTTGGCGTGTATCTTGTCGTCATGAGCCCCTACAGCCTGCATTGCAATGGTGTAGATGCTCAAGAACTCCGACGGGTAGGTCTTGCCGTCGTATTTCTTCGGGACCTCCGACTTGAATGCTCGGGAATTGTGCCACTGGACTCGCCGCAGCTCACGGGTAAACGCTAGACAACTTACCTCATAAGGTAGGTCGACAGGATACCCTAGCGCAGGCTTATGTATAGTGGGCCCCACACACATATTGAATTGATGGCGTGTTTCCCGCCGCCGCTCGATGGTGGTCCAGGCGTCCTCCTTGGTAAGCTCCTGAAGAACTTGACGTTGATTGTGGCGAGTTCGCGGATCAGACAACGCACTGGAGTCGTCATCGCCAACGCCTATCGGTCGAGTCAGCGACCGCCATTATCACCACGGGGGAGAGTGCTCCGTGGTCATGCCACCTCCGGCCTCATCGTCATTAGTGCATGATGACTCGATTGAACGCTATTGTGAGGGATCCGCCTTCTACGGTCCACCCTTGTTGGCAAAGCTGACGAGGCTCTAGATAGTAGCTCTCCACTCATCGAGCTTCTCCATCGTAGGAGGGAAGTTCAGGAGTAGTTTCACTCGCGCCAATGCTTCTGCTGATGAGGTTGGTAGTGTAAGGTGCGCTGAACGTGAGGTGCTCTGAATCCTAATTGTGTTAGAAGGAGCTCCATAACAGTCCCGCAACTGTGTGCCACCTCTGTCAGTATTTTGGTGCACATATTGGTCCCATGCATCTCGGGGGTGATGCGTAGGGGCCTTTCCATGGGTGCACCTGGAACCATCGACATCGCGGCGTTTTTCGTCGCATGCGAGATGACAAGGCCACGACATATGCACCCGCGTAGGTGTCTTGGAAGGTGTCCCACCGTCTCTGGTGTTCACCACGCCGCCCGCGGGCCGCACAACTTCGTCTTGAGATCCAGCGCCGCGTGGATGGCCATCGTCACCACGGACGACGCCGCTTGCTTGGACTTTATCTCCAGAACATCGTGGAGGCTCGAATCTTCTGCCCGCATCCACACCGCCGCCCGTATGAGTGGCTACGGGCGCGCAAGATGTGGACAGGTCAACCGCCGTGAAACCCTTCTTCTTGGGGGCCATGGCGATGGATGAACTGGCGCACAGATCGTGTGATCAGGTTCACACAACCTCCCCCCTACATGGCATGCCAAGGGTGTCGGCGGACGACACCTATGGGACCGCGAGGATCCTTCGTGGTTCGGCAGGGAGATGGTATGCGCAAAGAGTAGATCAAACGAACGGCGCGAAAGGAGATTTTTGCCCAGGTTTGGGCCGCTGAGGAGCGTAAAACCCTACTCCTTCTTCGATGTATTGTGGGTGTTTCTAGGGTTCCAACTATAGGAGCATTGTCCACAGCTGCTACGCGCGTGAGCTAGAAGGTGGGAGCCAAAAGTCCTTTCTTGTAACGCCTTGGGCTTCCTTTTATACGACCATGGGGATCCCAACAGTGGCGTACAGTGCATGGACGAGGTGCACAGTGCTATAGTGTTATCATACCTAACACTGATAGAGTGGGACAAATGCATTTAATGCTCCGTCAAACGTTCCTAACCTTCTACGGGATGGGATAGGAGCCCGTCCCATCTGCACCGCCTAGCCTCTCCATCGTGAGCGCCTTGACACATATCCTGGGGGTTGACACCTGGCCTCTGTGCTGGCAAGGTGGCGAGGCCTTGCCAAGTGCCCTCCTTGCCAGGGCTCCGTAGGCCACCCTCGGTAGGATCTTGCCGGGGTTCCAGCCCTTCGCCTTCGGTCTTGTGTTTGTTGACTTGACTGTTCCTTTGATGTCTTCGTGCTTGCTTCTAGTAGTCCTCCAGCGGGCCTTGCCGCGGGCATGTCTACAACTGCCCGTGCACAAGTAAGGGGTACTAATAGACCCGATCCTTAGTACACCAACAAATTATAGAGGCAATAATCATGTTATCACAAAATAAAACAAAATAAAAACAAAACAAAATATAATATACATATTAGGTTGCCTCCCAACAAGCGCTATTGTTTTATGCCCCTCGCTAGGCATAATGCATAGTTTCAAGTGTTGTCGCCTTTAACACTCATCCCATAAGTGGCTCTCATGATTAACTTAAGGTGGTCTAATTCAATTCCTATATAAGTTTTCCATTCCTTTGTGTAATGGGAATTTAAACCTTATGTTTCCCTCTTTCATTTCAACAATTGCACCTATAGTTTGTAAGAATGGCCTTCCAAGTATTATGGGACCAGAACGGTTGCAATAATTACCAAGAACAATAAATCTACATGCACATAATTTTTGCTTGCAATAATAATCACACCATTAATTCTACCTAAAGGTTTCTTGATGGTAGAGTCCACAAGATACAAGTTTAGGGAACACTCTTCAATATTAGTGAGACCAAGCACATCACATAAAGTTTTAGGTATGGTTGAAACACTAGCACCAAGGTAACATGAATCATCGCACTCATATTTATTTACCTTTATTTTGATATTAGGTTTCCACTCATCATGCAAGTTTCTAGGAATAGAAACTTCAAGTTCAAGTTTCTCATCATAAACTTTTATCATAGGTTCTACTATATGTTCGGGAAAAGGATTATGTTTTTCATAAGAATTGGGTGAGCTAATAATGGAATGCAGAAAGGTAATATATTGTACTAAATATCATTTATCATAATTAAAGTCCATGTAATCCAAGATAGTGGGGATATCAGCAGTTAAAGTTTTGACCTCTCCAAACCCAGTTTTTTCAATTTTAGCATCAGAATCATCACCCTCCAAGCAGACGTGACGCTTCTCAACTAAAGTTGACTCATCTCTAGTACCTTTATAATTCATATTGAGGGAAGTAAACAAATATTCAATAGGATAAACACCAATCGTTTTAAGATCTTCATCATGATTCTGATAAAAACCGTGTGGTAGAACTTTTTCTAAGAATTCCCGCTTAGCTCTCAACTTAGCGTTCCTCTCCTTACTTTCATTAATAGATAATTGGATAGATTTAATAATCTCATTAAAATCATGCTTGGGTGGGAAATATTTTTTTCAAGAGTTTCAACATCAAGAGCGATTCTATCGATGTTTCTATCCAAAGTATCAATCACATGCAACTTTTCTTCCACTGTAGTGTTGTAAAACCTTTTGAGAATTAGTAAATTCCTTAATTGTGTTCTAACGATCAAAATGCATCCTATTGGAATTTGTAGAATAATTTCCATATTTGTTAGAGGAATTACTGGGATATGGTCTATCATTGAAATTTCCTCTATAAGCATTGTTATTGAAATTATTTCGCGAGATGAAGTTCACATCAATAGCATCATTACCTTTCCCAATAAAAGTAGACAAAGGCATATCATTAGGATCAACATTAGTATTTTTGGTAGCAACCATATTCATAAGAGCATCCACTTTTTGACTCAAAATAGCAATTTGTTAGACATAATTTACCTTCTTACAGTTGGAGCTCTTTCGGCATGCCATTGAGAATAAATTTTTATAATGTTGTCCAAAAGTTATGTGGCCTCTCCTAAGGTCACTTCCATAAAGGTACCACTTTCTACAGAATATAGAAGATTTCTAGACACAAAGTTTAGTCCAACATAGAAATTTTGGATAGTAATCCACTAGTGTAAGCTATGAGTTGGGAAATCTCTTATCATTAATTTCAGTCTATCCCAAGAATGTGCAACATGATCTTGATCTTGCTGTTTAAAATTCATTATTTGATTTCTAAGGGATATGATCTTAGGAGGAGGAAAATACTTGGCAATAAAAGATCCTTACACTTATTCGACGTTCCAATACTATTACGAGGTAAAGATGAAAACCAAGCCTTAGCTTTATCTCTTAGTGAAAAAGGAAATAATTTTAATTTGAAAATATCATTATCCATACAACTTTTATTTTGCATATCACATAATTCAACAAAGGAATTAAGACGTGATGCGACAGCCTCATTAGGACTTCCCGAAAATTGATCTTTCATAACAAGATTTAGCAATGCAACATTAATATCAAAAGCCTCTGCAATATTGGTGGGTGGTATAGGAGTCCTAATAAAATCATTAGTATTAGTATTTTACAAATCATAAAACTTAGTAGTATCTTGAGACATGGTGACCGAATAAGCAAAGCAACAAGAGAGACAAGTAAACTAGGAAGTAAAGCAAACAAGGAAGTAAACTAGTGACTAGCAGAGATAAATATTTTTGTATTTTTGATATTTAGGAGACAAGCTAAATATAACAAAAAATAAAAGTAAGAACAATTGAATGAAAATTTGTGCAAAGTTACTTGATAGTTGGTGATAGTATTCCCCGACAACGCGCTAGAAATCCTTTCCTGATACTTGTGATCTGCGTTGGGTTTTCCGTGAAGAGGAACAGGTAATCCTAGAAAAATGTGGGTAAGTATTTCCCTCACTTATGAAACCAAGGTTTATCTAAAAAATAGTAATACCAATCCTCAACTATCTTTAGCGGCTCCACACAAAAGAACAAACAACTTTCACCCAATGCCGACAAGAGGGTTGTCAATCCCCTTCATCTCGTCATTTGCAAGCAAGTGAGCTGTCTAGATAATTCTAAATTGAAAAATAAAATAAAATAAAATAAATAACAGCAAGGTAGTGATAGCGTTTGTGAATATATTAGTGAATAGACCCGGGGGCGTAGAGTTGTCTAGTGGCATCTCTCATAGAAATAGCACATGATGGGTAGACAAATTACTGTTGGGCAATTGATAGAAAAGCGAATAGTTATGCAATTTTCATGGCAATTATCATGTGTATATAGGCATCACGTCCATAAGAAAATAGCCGACTCCTGCCTGCACCAACTACTATTAGTCCACTCATCGACCGCTATCTAGCATGCATCTATAGTACTCAATAAAACAGAGTAATTCTTGAAGAACGATGACATCATGTAGACAAAGTAAACTCATCCAATATGAATAAACCCCATCGTTTTATCCTTAGTAGAAGCAACACAAAGATGGAACTTGTCCCCTTCTATCACAGGGATATAGAAACTTTTCAGGTTGAACCTTCTACAACGCACCACTCCCATCGAAGAAATATCAATCTAGTTGGCCAAAGTATCTCAATAGATCAGAGAGCATTACAAAGCTATGATGATCATGAAAATAAGAATCTTTGTATTAATGTTTGACTTAAATACTTGTCATGTATAATCTGAACATAAACTCACAATTCATCGGATCCCAACAAACACCACATATAAAGGGATTACATCGGATAGATCAAGGAAAATATGCAATGAACATTGTATTCAAGATCGAGAGAGAGATAGAGAGAGAGAGAGACTACCTACAGACCCATAGGTATTTGCTGAACTACTCACACATCATGGTGAGGGCAACAAGGTTGATGAAGAGGCCCTCTGTGATTGATCTCCCCTCAGCAAGGTGCCAGAACGGAGATGTAGATGGCCTTCCATTGGAACAGAGACTTGTGGTGGCGCAAATAGTGTTTCGGGAGGGATTCTAGGATAGTTGGAATATATCAGAATTTATAGGCTACAGAGGGGCGTCGAGAGGCGCACGAGGGAGTCTAAAGCCATTAGGGCCCCCCTAGGGACGCGCCCTGTTGTCTTGTGGGCCCCTCGTGCAACTCTCGTCCTCCTTCTAAATCTTCTAGGTATTATTTTGGTCAAGAAAAAAACATCAAAAATTTTCATGGCAACTAGACTTCGTTTGATACTACAAACCTGAAAATTCAAAAACACAGAGAAAACAACAACTGGCACTAGGCACTGGGTCAATTGTTTATTGCTCAAAAATATCATAAAATTGTAAAAAGATTCCCAAAAAGTACCCCAGAATTATAATATGTTAGCATGGAACCAAAAATTATAAATACGTTGGAGATGTATCACGAGCCAAAATGCAAGTGTTGGATCAATCCTAATATTAGGCAGGTAATAATTCAATCAAGAAAGAAACAATTCATGCATTCATTGGTCAAATACTAGGCATATTAATGAATTAGATCAAACATTTCATGTGGTGCGAGGCTTAACCAGCTAGAATCCATGATTTCTTTGCTGCTCCTGGTTCGACCCAATCCTCCCCATGGTCGATGGGACGGGAGGCTGGTGTCCCTCGACATTTCCCAAGCTATGTATCTCAATCTAATACTGTATCTCCACCCTCTAGATCCCCTCGAGCCAGTACAAGCCTGTCTTTCTCATTCTCATTAGGTGGTTCTCTTTCAGAAAATGAATGGTTAAGTGTTTTCACGCTTTGATGGCTCTATCAATGAGTGAGAGGGGGTAGAGAGGTATTGATATCCTTCTCCAAGAATCCAACCATTACAACACCATTGCCAAAGTCGGTGGCACCAATGTTATAACTCGATGCTACCGACTAGTGCAAAATGTCCTAACTATTGGATTTTCGGTGAGACCGAATGAAACATCTCGATGAGGCCGATTCAGGTTAACCTAGGAAGATCCAGTACTTCTGTGGCACCAAAACATGGAACTCGGAAGTTATGAAATTAAATATTTTGACCGTAGAAGGTTGTTCATTGCTTATCGGTTGCACCGAAGGGAATCTCATTTCTACCGAGGTTCTAGGTTTTGGCATAGGCTCTGTCTTGGTGGGACCGAAATGGAAAACTTGGTGGCACTGAATATGATGTTTAGGGTTTAAGAGAGATGTTTTTTTGAGAATTTAATTGAGGTTTTTGGCATATCTCTAAGCATTCGAGCAACAAGACCATCATAGGTACCTCATCCCCTCTTAATAGTGTTGGCTTCCCTATGGACTCAATTGTGATCAACTCACATAAAATAAAATGTAGAGTCTTGAAGATTTTGCCAATAAGAGCTAGTTGCATCTTAGGGTATCCTCCTCACAATTCCTAGTCAATCTATTCATTGAACTTTCCTGGAATATACTTGACAAGATTATTAGTTCAATGAACTATGTATTCTGTTTATTAGCAAAACCACCTAGAAGAAACTTACAGACAGAAGCAAGATTTTACATGCCGAGTTGTACCTAGAGACAAAACTATCGGCATTCTGGGGATGGGGGTACCCAGACCTGCCTGCCTGTAGCCTAGGGCATGGCCACTTCATCGACCAGACGCAGCCAGGCGCGGCCTCACTCAAGAAAAGGCTCTCGCGAGGGCCCTAGGCTCGCGAGGAGGAGCAACATCAGGATCAACAAAGGAAGGGCCTCCTCAGGCCCCCTCTGGAGTGGCGGAGATCTCTATGCAAGGCCCGGCCTCGGGAGTAAAGGGTGACGCAAGGAACGATAGGCGAGTGCCAGCACGCTAGGCGGCACAGTTTCCCCTTTGCGTGGGGTTCCAAAGCACCCCCAAATGTTTCCATTCCGGTGCAACAAGACCACAACCACCCGCCCGGCAGGGCGGATGACATCCCTGAGCCCATCCCTACGCCATTGACAGATACTTTGCAGGCGAAGACTGATACGTTTCCAACGTATCTACAATATATGAAGTATTCATGCCATGATCACAATAATTCTATATGATTTTGGTATGATTTTATTAGAACTAACCCGGACTGATGTTTTCAGCAGAACTACCGTGGTGTTGTTTTTGTGCAAAAATAGAAGTTCTCGGAATGAGCTGAAAATTTACGGATAAATGTTTTGGAAAATATAACAAATACTAGAGGGAAGAGTAATCGGAGAGGAAGGCCGAGCAAGCCAGAAGCCACAGGGGCACCCCCACACCCCTAGGGTGTGCCCCCTGGCTTGTGACTTCCTCATGGACCCTCTAGAATTTTTTCTGCTGCTACAAACTCTTATAAATACAGAACCCCTGAAAAGAAACCTAGATCAGGAGTTCCGCCGCTGAAGTCTCCAGAGCCATGAAAAACCAATCGAGAACCCGTTATGGCACCCTGTTGGAGGGGGAAACCATCACCATAGGCCATCTTCATCATCCAACACTCTCCATGACGAGGAGATAGTAGTTCACCCTCGCGGTTGAGGGTATGTACCAGTAGCTATGTGTTTGATCTCTTTCTCTCTCTCTCGTGTTCTTGAGATGACACGATCTTGATGTACTACGAGCTTTATTGATATAGATGAATCATATGGAGTTTTCCCCTCTCTATCTTGTTGTGATGAATTGAGTTTTCCGTTTGAAGTTTTCTTATCGGATTGAGTCTTTAAGGATTTGAGAACACATGATGTATGTCTTGCGATGGAATATCTATGTTGACAATGGGATGCTCTATTGATCCACTTGATGTATGTTTTGGTGATCAACTTGCAGGTTCCGTGACCTTGGTAATCTATGCATAGGGGTTGGCACACGTTTTTGTGTTGACTTTCCGGTAGAAACTTTGGGGCACTCTTTGAGGTGATTTGTGTTGGGTTGAACATGACGAATCTGAAATAATGTGATGCATATCGTATAATCAAGCCCATGGGTTGTGGTGACATTGGAGTATCTAGGTGACATTAGGGTTTTGGTTGATGTATATCTTAAGGTGTTATTTTAGTACGAACTCTAGGGCTGTTCGTGACACTTATAGGGATAGCTCATAAGATTGATCATAAAAGATAACTTTGAGGTGGTTTCGTACCCTACAATAATTTCTTCGTTAGTTCTCCGCTATTTGTGACTTTGGAGTGAACTCTTTGTCGTACGAGAGGTATTTACATATGATTCAACTATGTTAGTATTGTTGAGAGAAATTGCACTAGTGAAAGTATGGACCCTAGGCCTTGTTTCCAAGCATTTATACAACGTTTTGCTCGCCGTTTACTATTTGTTACCTTTCTGTTTTTATATTTTCAGATTACAAAAACCTATATCTACCATCCATATTGCACTTGTATCACCATCTCTTCGCCGAACTAGTGCACATATACAATTTACCATTGTATTGGGTGTGTTGGGGACATAAGAGACTCTCTATTATTTGGTTGCGGGGTTGTTTGAGAGAGAAAATCTTCACCCTACACCTCCCATGGATTGATAAACCTTAGGTCATCCACTTCAGGGAAAATTGCCGCTGTCCTACAAAACTCTACGCTTGGAGGACCAACACGAGTCTATAAGAAGAAGGTTGTGTAGTAGACATCAAAGACCGCCTTTGGGAAGGGAGAGCATGTACTCTTGTCCCCTTCGAAATTGGCCGTTGTGGGGTCCCTTCCTACCATTGTGTTAAGGGAAGAGGACCCAAGCCACCACTATATATAGAGGGTAGGTTGCATCGTAGAGGGGGATCCGAATCCATTCCACCATCCACCCAACACCAGGTCACACGAAGTCTCGAACTCACCAAAGGGAGCCCTCACGAGGCCCTAAAATATTGTACTAGTTCATCCATATCACCTCCTCGATAGGCAATCCACCAAAGCATGAGTAGGGTATTACGCTTCGCAGCAACCCGAACCTGGGTAAACTGTCGTGTCCATCTTCTTCCTCGTCATCGTGCGAGTTCGTTGTTGTGTTCATCGAGTAGCGAGATAGGTTGGGCGAGGCTGCAGGGATTCTTCGCACACACCCCTATGTTTGAATCTTCAGGGTTTTGCGAATCCTGAAATCCGACATTTGGCACACTAGGTAGGGGGCGTGTCAGAGTCTCCCTCGAGCCAAGATCTTCGCCCACCTTGCTGCCCTGATGTCCGACGCTCGCCGAGCCCACACTGAGCTCCGAGCCACCTGCATCGCCCAGACGACGCCGGTGGGCCGCTCCAGTGCACACAGGTTGCCCTCGCCTGTGGCGAACGCCGCCATAGGCCCCGACGCCCATGAGCAGCAGGACACCTCCTAGCCGGTCACCACGCAGCGTGATGGCCACAACGCCACCCCGTCGATCATCCCAGCTTCCGGATCATGCTCCCACGTTCAGCCCAGGCCAGTGCGTGGCCAGGGCGCGCTCGCCATGGCTAACGAGCTGCTTCACTACTACCCCATCCCCGACCACTTCGACGACTAGCTTCGGCATATCGCGGAGCTCATCAGCGCTGTCGGTGATGCTTCAACACTCCTCAACTCGCTTCGACCCCAAGCATCCATGGTGGACGACGTGGCGCACGATGCGCAGTCTCCACCTCCGCGATGTGACATTGACCCCGAGCCCAGGTGTGAAGCGCACCCCCGCGATCGGCCTCGCGAACCACAGGCAAGGCTGGGAGATGAGGTAAGCTGCCAGGTGGTCCCCCGGCCGCATGCCGACCCAGCGCCGCGACAGGGTAGCACTCCAGGAGGCCTTACAGGCGCATCGAGGCCAGGACCCTCCTGCACACGCAGCACCCATCGAGCCGGTGGGGTGACTCGCCATTTCCCCGATGCTCTACCCAACTACGTGGCCTTGCAAGTTAAGGCCTGACCTGCCCCCGTGCTACGATGGTACCCTAGATCCAGCAAAGTTCCTGCAACTCTACTCCCTGAGCATCGGGCGATCGGAGGAGACGACAAGGTCATGGCGTGTTGGTTCCCCATGGAGCTCGTGGTGGCGTGCTCTCTTGGCTTTCCAACCTCCCGAAGGGATGTATCACCTCCTGGGAAGGCCTGTGCAAATGCTTCATCGCCAACTTCCAAGGCACCCGCGATTGCGCGCCCACCATCAACAACCTGCGGCGATTCAAGCAGCAGGAGGGAGAGACCCTGCACAAGTTTATACAATGCTTCACGACCATGCACTTAAAGATCTCGAGGGCTTCAAACGAAGCCATCATCTCAGTATTCACCGATGGAGTCACCGACCTCAAGATGAAGGAGGAGCTCTCCATGAAAGGCGAACTGTGCTCCACCCTAGAGATGTTCAATTTGGCGAACAACTACGCCAAGGCACGGGAGGGCCGCCTGTCGCTCCATGGGCCTCCGGTGGTGGAGCCATAAGAAAAAAACCCAAGGGAAACGAGGTGAAGCACAAGGCCCTAGCAGTGCTTGCGGCCGAACCTGAGGCGAAGCGCAGCCAGGGCGAGGAACACCCCTCAAGAGGAAGGCCCACCTGCATATTCCATGGCACCAACAACCACGACACTGCCGATTGCGTGGAACTCAGGGCGATCTGCGTCAAGAACTTCACCAGGCGCCCGGGACGAGCTGACCAAGGCTTCGGATGCGGCGGTGGCCGCGGTGGGGGCCACTTGGACAACCGGGAACCTCGCCAAGGGTTGCACAATCAGCCCTAGGAGGACCGCTGGCGCGATCAGGCTTGAGACGACCGCTGGCATGACCATCCTCGTAAGGACCGCTAGCACGACGACCCTCCAGAGGGGTCATGACGCGGCCAACCTCGCAAGGTTCTCCCTCGTGAGGTCGGCCTACCACCGCTAGCACCTCCACCCAGATGGAAGGAAGAAGACAGGCAGGACGACGGAGTTGGGGGCTTCCAGGAGATCAGGGTCGTGTCGTGTATCCTGGGCGGCACATCAAACCGAGCCTTCAAGCAATTTGCATGAAAGGTGAACGCGGCTCTCCCGAAGCTCGAAGCCATGCGCCACCTCAATTGGTCCCAGACCGCCATCACCTTCGACTCGACGGACCAGCTCAGGTGCTCGTCCATGGCCGGCAAACTCCCAATGCTATGCACTCCAACCATCAGCAACGTCCCCGTCACCAAGACCCTCATCGATAGTGTAGCAGGGCTCAACGTCCTCTCCATTGAGACCTTCGAGCTGCTCTAGGTACTGCATGAGCAGCTCATGTCAACCAAGCCTTTCTTTGGGGTCACGGACAGATCAACTAATGAGGATATGTACATAGGGTAGGGTCTTGGGCCTGACCTAGATACCCTACCTAAGGACACTGTGTTGGAAAACATAAGGACCACAAGGAAGATTCCGATTGGATTCTCCATGGAGTTCAAGTCACTCGACAATCAATCCATACGGTAGCTCCTTCCTCCACTCGACAGTCACCTGTCACTCGGACGACCCCGCTTCCAGTTGACAACAGAAGACCAGAAGTCGCCCCTGAGAAACCAACAGGCAGGCGTTAGGCGAGTCGTCATTAATATCAATTATGAGTACGTTACCAGTAACGCTAGTCTTTATACCCACGATTGGACCTTTGGATGCCTAGCAATTATGAGGGGAAGAAAACTTTATATAAGTCACCCCTCCCCTCTGGCACAAGGTTTCGCACCTTTGTAATCTCTATTCTCCACACGACAAAGCTCTAGAGCACTGGTACGTAGGGTTGTTACCTCCACGAGAGGGGCCTGAACTCATACATCCGTGTGTACATCCTCGCCGTAGCTAGGAATCTGCCCTCTCCTTTCGTACCCGTACCTTCTAGTGTCAGGCTCGTTCCCACGACCGTTGGCGCCCACCGTGGGGCAGGTGTCTAAGCGACTTCCTGCAAGGTTGCGTTTTCACCCTTCGTCATGTCTTCAGGTGGTGTTTTCGCTCTGGGCCACAAGATCCGGTTCGGAGCGCTCACCTTCTTCGCTGACGATTCGACATGGCTTCAAGAAGTTCCTCTCGACGTCGAGGCGCTACCAGTCCGCGGGGCTGCGCACTTCCGTGCGAGTTCCTGCGGTGTGTTGCTGCGGTAGCCATC
This sequence comes from Hordeum marinum, assembly GCA_022496015.1. Lineage (NCBI taxonomy): Eukaryota > Viridiplantae > Streptophyta > Magnoliopsida > Poales > Poaceae > Hordeum > Hordeum marinum. The sequence continues at coordinate 271,994,825 of CM039678.1, forward strand.
CACTCCGTATTCGTTGGCTTTGCCCACTATTCGTCATCGCAAGCGATCCGGTCGCTCGTGGCTCCAGCGCTGGGTTAGGTATGCAGCGGCTTGCCAAATTTCTTCTCCAGATTGTGCCGATCGAGCCAGCCGAGTCCCTTCACGGCGTGTTCGGGTCGGACTCCAATCAATCTGACATTCCTTCCGAGTGTGGTAGCTGTGATCCTGCAACAGAGGTCATTATGGTTGGTTCTACTCAAAGCCAGCCGCCGGGCTTCGGCCACGGCAGGCGGGAAGCTGGTAGACCATCGAGTGAACAGCCGCGTCGCGATGGTGAAGTTCTTCATACTCCCATCATTGGCACGACCGCCGAGGCCCGGGCCTTGGAGGCCACACATATACGACTTGAAGAGCTTCAGAGAGAACTCAACGAGCGCGTGCGCCAGCATCCACCAGTTTCCAGTCAACGTTGGCCGCAATTGTTTCTGATTGGATCTCACAACAATGTTAAGGTATACCATACTCCTATGTTAAACATTGCAGCTGCTACTAGGATAGCAGATTCCATTCAGCCATCACGGTCATAGGCTGGTAGAGGGTTGACGCAGATTAGAGCATTGATGGATGCAACGCATCGTCAGAATTCTGTTGTTTTGTAGTCACACAATAGGATTCACAGTAAATCACTAAAGGTAAAGACTATTCAATCGGCACATAGCCCTGGTTCGCCCTTGAGCTGAAGGGGCGGAGGTTTTCATGAAGATCAGTTCAGAGATCAATTTCACCGTGATGACCAATGTCGAGTGCTCACTCCTCCGCAGGCTGGTCCACACGTGCCCTGCCACCAGGACAAAAGGTGCTCGTTCGGTGAAGAGTGGGATGCAGGGTTTGATGCTCGTGATCTCCTCACTCAGAGGATGATCGACAAAGGTAGAGCCCATAGAGATGGACAGGACAGAGATTTTCCGAGTGGCAGCACAACTGTTATTTCTTGCCCAAAGTGCTTTAGCAGAGTTATACGTTCTGTAGAGATTCTGCCCAACTTCAGTTTGGCGGCTAGGATTGGGAAGTTTTCTAGAGAGTCAAAGCCAGAGACTAGGTTGGATGACTACCGAGTGGCAGTTCAGATTGGTGGTGGCAATGATAGCATCGCGATGAAACATTTATCCTTGATGTTGGGTAGTTTGCCTCATGCATGGCTGAATCGCTTGGCTCCATCTAGCATATACTGCTAGGAGGATCTCACACGAGTGTTCGTCAGAACTTTCATAGGTTTTGTAAGCGTCCTGTCGGGCTGATTGACCTGCATCATTGTGTTCAGAAGTCCAATGAGACCTTGAGGGATTAAATTTAGCGCCGGTCCACTCTGCATCATACACTGGAAAATGTTTCTGAACATCAGGCTGCTTGTGCTTTCAAGGCTGGAGTGAAGTACAGAGAGCTCTACTTGAAGTTTGGTCGAACAGGGCGACACCTCGCTAAGAAAGATGATGGAGATCGCCACTCCATACGCCAATGGCGAAGAGGAAGACCGCCTCCACAATGACAAAGGAAAAGGGAAGGCCAAAGGACAGTTTAACCCCTAGAAAGGAAAGAATCAATCGGGGACTGATGTGTTGGATCTACCATGTGCAATCCACATGAGGAAAGATGAAGAAGGCTACTTGATATTGCACAAGCATACCACTCGGCAGTATCGACTGCTCATTCAGCAGTTTAAGGAGACTCTATCGAGTGAGAAAACTCCTGAGAAGGATGATGAAGACAAAGAAACGTTCCCTAATGTCACCGCTACACTGATGATTTTTGCTGATGTTGAAAGCAAGAGTCGATTGAAGGTCATCAACAGGGAGGTCAACCTTGAGAGCAACATGCAATTCCACGGAGTCATCCCACGGAAGAAGGCCAAGTCACTCGGCGAGATTGCATTGAATGTGACATTCGGAACAGATAGAAATTTTTTAACGGAAAAGTTAACGTTTGAAGTCGTGGATTTCCAGAGCGCTTATCATGCCATTCTGGGTCGACCCACGTATGCTCGTTTCATGGCTCTTCCATGTTACGTGTATCTCAAGTTGAAGATACTAGGTCCCAAAGGTGTGATCACGGTCATGGGCAATCGACAACGGGCTGAAGAGTGCCTCCAGCAAGGCTTCAAGATCACCAATCACCAGATGACCATGATTGAGCTGGAAGAATACGAGAAGAGTGCTCACCCTGCTGATTTGCTGCGTGCTAAGAAGCCTACTTCCGAGTTGGCATTTTAGTCGGCAGGGGAAGTGAAGAAAGTGCACATCTACTCGACAGATTCAACTTCCACTCCGACCAACATATCATCAACACTCGACAGCAAATAGGAAGCCAAGCTCCTCCAGTTCCTCCATGAGAGTGGGAATATCTTTGCCTGGAAGCCTACTGACATGCTGGGGGTTCCCAGCGAGCTGGCTGAGCACCGATTGAGAGTTCACCCCAAGGCCAAACCCGTAAAGGAGCATCTGCATCGATCAACGGTAGAGAAGCGTAAAGCAATTGGTGAAGAGGTGGCTTGTCTCTTGCAAGCCATGTTCATTCCGTATATTTACCACTCTGAGTGGCTCTCGAATGTTGTCATGGTTCCCAAGAAGGACAAGTCACTATGCATGTGTATTGACTTCAAGCATATCAATTGGGCCTGCCCGAAGGATCATTTCCTGCTCCCCCACATAGATCAGATTGTTTAGTCGACCATGGGATGTGAGCATTTATCGTTTCTAGATGCTTACTGTGGGTACGATCAGATCTGTCTGTTTGACCCAGATGAAATAAAAACAGCCTTCATCAACCCATTCAGGTGTTTTTGCTACATCACAACGCCATTAGGTTTGAAAAATGTCGACGCTACTTTCATGCGCATGATTCAGAAGTGTTTACTCGACCAGATCCCTTGGAATGTTGAGGCGTACATGGATGATATTGTCGTCAAGTCCCGCAAAGGTTCCGACTTGCTGGCTGACTTGGCTGAAACTTTTGCTAATCTGAGGAGGTACGATATAAAGCTGAACCTGGCTAAGTGTACTTTCGGTGTCCCTAGTGGCAAGTTACTCGGTTTTCTTGTTTCCGAACGAAGAATCGACGTCAACCCTGCGAAAATCAGCGCCATTACCTGAATGAGGACTCCTGTGCGAGCACACGATGTTTAGAAGCTCACAGGTTGCTTGGCCGCATTGAGTCGATTGGTTTCTCGTCTCGGTGAGAAGGCATTGCCTTTGTACCGACTGATGAAGAAGTCAAATATGTTCGAGTGGACTCCAGAGGCCGAAGCAGCATTTGTCGAGCTCAAAATCCTGCTCTCCACCCAGCCGGTGCTTCCTGCTCCTCGCAGCAAAGAGCCCTTGCTCCTGTACATCGCGACCACTAATAAAGTCATCAGTATAGTGTTAACTATCGAGCGAGAAGAGGAGGGAAAGGCTTACAAAGTCCAACGTCCAGTCTATTATGTGTCCAAAGTATTGACTCCTTCGAAACAAAGATACGGCACTACCAGAAGTTGGTTTATGGTATTTACCTGTCAGCAAAGAAGGTGGCACATTACTTTCAAGACCACTCGATTTCAGTCATCAGTGATGTCTGTTATCCGAGATTCTCAACAATCGAGACGCTACTAGTCGAGTGGCTAAGTGGGCAATCGAGCTCTTGTACTTCGACATCAAGTTTGAAGCCAAGAAAGCGATCAAGTCTCAAGCACTTGCAGATTTTGTGGCCGAGTGGATTGAGCAGTAGCAGCCAATCCAGGTTCACTCAGCACACTCGACCATGTTCTTCAATGGTTCTAAAATGTTGAACGGGTCCGGTGCTAGCATTGTCTTAGTATCTTCGAAAGGCGTCAAACTCAGTTATGTCCTGCAAATCCACTTCGATTCCTCCAACAATGAAGCAGAATATGAAGCACTTTTATATGGGTTGTGCATGGCTATCTCACTCCGCATCAAGCGCCTGATGGTTTATGGCAACTCAGATTTGGTGGTCAATCAAGTGACGAAGGAGTGGGATGTTCGAAACCCTCCTATGAGTGGATACTGCAGTGCCGTTAGAAAGCTTGAGAAGAAATTTGAAGGTCTGGAACTTCATCATGTTCCCCGAGTGAAGAATCAAGCAGCTGATGAGCTGGCAAAGATTGGATCCACTCAATGACCTTTTCCCAACAATGTGTTTTTAGAACATCTCCATAATCCTTCGGTACAGGAAGATCCTTTGACCGAAGAGCCCCCGCAAGCTATGAGTTCCACCGATCCGACTGAAGTCGATGTCCTTGTAGTTATTGATTTAGTCACGAAGATTCTGGTCGTCATTCCTGATTGGATGGTGCCCTATATTGCATATATCCTTAGACAAGAACTCCCTGAAAACGAGACAGAATCATGACACATTATGTGCAGGTCGAAAGCTTTTACTGTGATCGGGGATCAGCTGTTCAGAGAAAGCGCGACTGGCGTAACGCAGCGTTGCATTTCCCCTGAAGAAGGTCGAGTGATGCTGAATTAAATCCACTCAGGAACTTGCGACTATCATGCGTCCTCACAAACAATCATCGCTAAGGTGTACCGAGTTGGTTTCTTCTGGCCACGGGCCAATGAGATGGCCAAAGACATTGTCAATCATTGTGAGGGGTGCTAGTTCTATGCAAACTTATCCCACAACCCGGCGTCTGCTCTGAAGACAATCCCCTTTACCTGGCTGTTTGTTGTCTGGGTCCTAGACATGGTTGGTCCCTTTCGGATTGGAAAGGGTAGATTCACTCATTTTCTTGTTGTAGTCGACAAATTTACAAAGTGGATTGACGCCAAGCAGATAAATAAATTGAACTCTCTTACGATGCTCACATTCATGAGACAAATAATTTTCTGATATGGCGTTCCCCACAGCATCATCACGGATAATGGCACCAACTTTGACTCGGAAGAATTCAGATACTTCTGCACCTCCCAGGGCACTCGGGTGGATTATGCTTTCGTTGCACATCCTCAAACCAATGGACAAGTTGAGCAAGCTAATGGCCTCATCCTGCAAGGTTTGAAGCCTCGTCTCATGTGCGACTTAGATCATGCCACCGGAGCCTAGGTGAAAGAGTTGCCATCTATTTTATGGGGCCTGAGGACAACGCCTAATCGGTCGACTCGACAGACTCCTTTTTTCCTGGTCTATGGAGCCAAAGCTGTCTTGCCGAGTGATCTGTTTCACAACTCTCCCCATGTGGAGCTTTATTCTGAAGCCGAAGCTGAACAAGCAAGATAGGATGCCGTAGACCTCCTGGAGGAAGAGCAAGAGATGGCACTGATCCGGACCACATCTTATGAGCAAGATCTGCGATGCTTTCATGCGAAGAATGTTTAGAGTCGGTCGTTTCGTGAGGGAAATTTGGTGCTCCGAGTGGATCAATAGAGACCCCACAAGCTCGCTCCTACATGGGAGGGTCCCTTCCTCGTCACCAAGGTGTTGAACAACGGAGCATATTACTTGTACAACCTCAAGAAGCAGATGGACGAACCGCGAGCCTGGAACGCAGATCTGCTCCGGTGTTTCTATACTTAGGAAACGAGTGGTTTTGATGTAATAAAAATATTTCAGAGCATGTCACGTATGCAAGTATGACTTCTACATTCCTTTCATCGACTCCGGTCAAGTAACTTGTCGCTTGGGGTCACTCCGAGTGTTGAGCAATCCTCACTCTCGGGGGCTTTGCTGCGAACATGCTTTTGCCTATGTTCAAAAACCCTGCCAAGCGGATAGCAGTCCATTCACTTGGAAACTTAGCTACAAATCAGTCTTCGCCTAAGTTCAAAACTACTCCGAGTGCAGAGCAAGCCCTACACTTGGGGACTTAAGCAGCGAACATGCTTTCACCTAAGTTAAAAATCTTGCCGAGTGGATAGCAGTCCATTCACTTGGACACTTAACCGCGAGTCAGTCTTTGCCTAAGTTCAAAACTATTCCGAGTGTTGAGCAATCCTTATACTCGGGGGCTTAGCTGCGAACATGCTTTCTCCTATGTTAAAAACCCTGCCAAGTGGATAGCAGTCCATTCACTCAAAAACTTAACTGCGAATCGGTCTTCGCCTATGTTCAAAACTACTCCGAGTGATGAGCAATCCTTACACTCGGGGGCTAAGCTGCAAACATCCTTTTGCCCAAGTTAAAAACCCTGTCGAGTGGATCGTGGTCCATCCACTCGACAACCTAGCTGCGAATCAGTCTTCGCCTAGGTTCGAAAATATTCCGAGTCTTGAGCAACCCTCACACTCGGAGGCTGAGCTGCGAACCAGCTTTCACCTAAGTCAAAAACAAATTCGGTTGAACAAACGATTGAAAATCAAATACGGATAAATTTAGAAGCTTCGTCGCGGATAAGCGATTTGCACGCAAGCGAACCTACTCAGGCTTAAGGCCTGGATGAAGTTTTTAGGTCGATACATTTCGACTCGCATACCGAGGCAAATAAAGTTTTCTCATGAATCAAGTTTATCAAGCACCCGACGGGCTGGCTGGCTCGACGAATGTGTCCAAGTCGATCCCATCTGCAATTCTCATGGTTGCGTCAATGAAGGTCTCCATGAAGTCTTCAAACTAAAGCTTCTTCATGTTCATCACTCGGAGCTCCTTCAATTTCTCCTCCCTTACCTCCTTGCAATGGACGCTTATGAGGGAGAGCAACACATTGGCACCGCACCGGGCATCTGATTTCTTCCAGGCCTACACTCGACTAGAAAGGTTGTTAAGGCATGCCATCATGGATGTAAGGTCAAGCTGAAGGGTGTCTTCTAGCCACAGTTCATTGTCGATCTTCTCCATCATAGTTTTCATTCGGAGGACATATGCTTGAATGCCCTGGAGTCTGACATTGAGTGGGAACATGTTCATTGACACTCCATCACCAACAGGTGACTTGGTGGGATCCAAATTGGGCTCAATTTCTTCAGTCTCCTTTTCAAAGTCTTGGAAGAATTCTGTTGGGAAGAAGGAATGAGAGGAGGTTTAATGAAATATAGTCATTAGTGATTTTATGAAGTTTAGTCGACAAGGATAGTAACCGTCGAGCATGATGTACATCTTTCTCGCGAACTCCCCCAGATGCTTCTCCAAGACATTGCTCCTCTTGGTCAATTGCTTAGTCTTCTTGATGAGTTCCACCAGTTCCTGCTTCAGCTTGGAGTTTTCCACCTCCATCTTCTTGGCGGCGGCCAGTTTCTGCTCAGGAGATTCAGTCTTCTCCCTTGCCACCCGTTGAGCATTAGCAAGCGCTTTGTCCTTGTCCTCCAGTGCCTTCTTCATGGTATCTAAAGAAATAGAATTGTTGAGTCGCGCTTGGAGTTGACGATTTTCATCGCGTACGTCTGTTTGAGTGAAAACACTTGGTTCAAAGCATGGAAAGTGAGGATAAGAATGCATTGGGTTGACAGAAGTTACCTCCTAGAGTTTTCAGTTCAGTCTGCACACGCTCCAAATTGCTGTTGGAGACCTCCAAGTCCACTCGCAGCCGGTTCCATTCATCCTCAAGGTCCTTGTACTACACGCCAAGTTTGCAATTTCTCTGAAATCAACAAAGAAAGAAATTCAATCGACAATAAACACCTACACTCCCGAGTGCAGAAGGTAAAAAATAGTCGACTGGGTGGCGCACCCGTCTCCACCCCACTACCCTGAAGTAGCGTCATATCGTGGTTGAAATGATGTCCATGAAACATGCATTCAAGAGAAGAAGAATTCAAGAAAAACTCCACCCGACATCTCGAGTGGCTCTTGTACTCCATGTATCGTAAACAACCCTGAGATCAAGATGGTCTCTATCATACCCCCGCCAGTGCAAGGTTTGAAATGATGGTCTCTACAACCCAGTGGGTGCTCAGAGTGCCCCCATTGTAACTACTAACACTCGATCTGTCGAGTAACCCGCCACCCCACCCGACACCTTTGAAGTAGAGTCATATCATGGTGGATGAGATGATGTCCATGAAACCTACAAGGTAGCTTTGGTATGGGATGGCTAAGCAAAAAAAGGTACACTTAACATGTCGATTGGTAAGAGTACTCCGTGTACAGCAAAAGTCCTGAGTTCAAGTTTTTAAGACTATTGCTCATCGTCTACGATCAACAGTAGCCGCGGGGACTACACCAAGTGGGTGCACTCAGTGTGCCCCACTGGTTCCTAAAACATTCGACCAGGTCTGCCGCTTCTGACCATTCGACGATCTCTATCAGACCCCCGGCAGTGCAAGCACTCGACGACGGTCTCTGGGACTACACCAAGTGGGTGCACTCAGAGTGCCCCCACTGGATCTGCCAACTCTTGATCTTTCGATTGGCAGAGAATAAAAAAACCATGCGCAAGCATACGAATATCGTCTCTTCTAAGAGCCCTGCCAGTGCAAGCACTCGACAACGGTCTTGGGGAGTACACCCAGTGCCCCCACTGGACCTACTAACACTCGATCTGTCGAGTGACCCGCCACCCCACCCCGCACCTTTGAAGTAGCGTCATATCATGGTTGATGAAATGATATCGATAAAACCTACAAGGAAGCTTCAGCATGGTGTGGTCAGATAAACTTTGCTCGACATGTGGAGTAGCAAACGTATTCCGCATATGACGAACTCTAAGACCCCTGCCAGTGCAAGCACTTGACAGCGGTCTCGGGGACTACACCGAGTGGGTGCACTTAGTGTGCCCCCACTAGACTGAAATCTACCTTATTAAGACCTGATCTATTCGAGTAGAGAGCTTTCAAACATCATGCAAGTGGAAAACACCCGGTAGGTGTACAATCAAAGAAGACAAGAATTCAATAAGAAATGTACTTACAATCGAACTTACTCGGACATTGGTGCGCAGCGCTGTGCTGGCATCGTAAGCCAACTTGTTGGCCTCGTACGCCTCTTTGGTGTGCAACATCATTTGTTCCGCCTGGATCATAGCCTCCTTTGCGGCTCTGGTCTGATCTTCCGGAACGTGATGCAGAGGAAAAGCAGTCACCGGTGGGATCATTGTGGCGGCTGGGGCAGTCGAGGTAGTTTGTGCTGGTCCGGTTGGAGTCGACGTCATGATGGTCGAAACGGCTGGTGGATCACTCGACAATGGTACTATAGGATCGGTTCTGAACCGTGTCGAGTTGCTTATTCTCTGGGAAGATCCAGCAGTCAATCGCCAGAGCATCTGACCCGACTTAGTTCTTCGGGCGCGTACGCGCGGGGCACCTAAGGTCTCACCCTCACCCCCGGTACCCCGAGGTTGTTCTTCGTCATCCTCAAGTTGAATGATTTGTGCAAATACCAATCAGCAATATTGAGTTTCGCAATTGACAAAATTCAAGAATCAGAGCTGCATAAAGATTTACTTACCTCTACAAGAAGTGGCCGCATCAGCAGTATCCACATCCATTTGCTCATCTCCGTCCCTTGGAGGCGACGTCATTGAGGTAACAACACTAGGAGATCAAATTCTAGTCGGTTAATAAAAATTAGAAGTTGCAATCGATAGCGAAAGAAGAAAGCAAATACTTACATTGAGACGACGGGCACAACCATCTTCATGTGGGGAAGAGCTTTGCGGGGCTTTCATGTATTGGGCTTGGGCTGCTTCGCCGATCGTTCGCCTGACTCGATGGTCGAGGGTCGGTCCCGTTTTGGGTTCCTTTCATTCGGAATCGGGGCTTTGTCCACAGGAGTGGTAGGGTCCTGACGTGACTTGGATCGACGTTCGGTGCGTGGTGGAGATTCGACCTCCTCCTCATTGTCACCCAAGTCCTCATATTCGTCTTCACTATCATAAACGCAGTCGACGTCCATGCTGCCACCCTCGCTTTCCCCAACGTCTTCATGTTGGCTCCCGTTGGGCATAGGCGAGTGCATGTGCGTCCACTCCTGCATGTTTCAAATAGTGAAGTCAGTCAACAGTTCAATCAATCACTCGACATAATAGAATGACAGTCGACAGGACAAGGGTTACCAGATTCTTTGGCGGATTTGCAGCAAAGTAGGGTTGGATCCTCTTTGTGCCCATAGGGTTGTCACCAGCTCCGGTGATACTGCGAAGCCACTACTCGACTGTTTTTGTGAAACCTCCTCCGGGTGTGTCTTGGTCGAGTCGTCAGGACCGGCATAATGCCACATCATGTGATCCCTTGCTTGGAGAGGCTGGATCCGTCGACTAGGGAATGTCTCCAAGAGATCCAAACTAGTGACTCCACCATGGATAAGGGCTCCTCCAACATCCACCAAGATTCCAACCTGGACTTTTTCCCCTCCAACACCTTCAAGGATTTGGGAACGGCTGGACGATCTAATGTGAAGGGAGAAAGGCCAGTCAACATATTGGGAGAAACTGCATCCTTGCAATAAACCAGGTCGACTGCCAACCTCTAATAGACTCGGGAAAAGTCATTGAAGGAAAAGAACTACGAGCTCTCTTTTGAATTCCTAGACCCCCACACAACTGGACTACATGTGTCTTTCGTCCTGAGGATGGGCCTTTTTTACCGTCTTAGATCTAACAGTGAAAATGTGCTTGAACAGTCCCTAGTGGGGAGAGCAGCCCAAGAAACACTCGCACAGAGTTATGAAGACAGACGAGTAGGAAATCACATTTGGGGGAAAGTGATGGAGCTGAGCTCCGAAGAAGTTCAAGAATCCTCTAAAAAACGGGTTTGAGGCATGGAAAAACCTCTTTCGACGTGGGAGAGGAAAAGAACCCTGTATGTGGGCCCGCGAGATCCTCGAAAATCCCAACCGTAGACGGCGCCCTGTATGTGGCGAAATGAGCAGCGTGTAAATTGAGGCGTCATGCTCCCACTTGCCCCGATCGTGGCATCATCTTCGCAGACGCACGTGTTTCCCAAATTTTCGTATCCCGCAAGATTCAGGCCTGACAGAGCGACCTGTTACATCCAGAGATCCCTTCAGATCACTCGGAATTAAATTGGCACTGAACATTCATTCAGACACTTTCAAGACATAATTGATCCAGACGAATGAGGAAGAATTCAGTCGACGCAAGTTTCGTTGAAGCCCCGAATATCATTCGGAAGATTTGGTGCCCTGTATCGAACTAGCATCGATACCCCCTTCACCACTCGAACCCTCATCCATTCAGGGGCTAATGACAAGGATATGTTCCTAGGGTAGGGCCTTGGGCCTGACCTAGATACCCTACCTAAGGACACTATGTTGGAAAACTTAAGGACCACAAGGGAGGTTCCCACTGGATTCTCCATAGAGTTTAAGTCACTCGACAAAAAATCCATACGGTAGCTCCTTCGTCCACTCGACAGTCACGAGTCACTCAGATGACCCCGCTTCTAGTCGACAAAAGAAGACTAGAAGTCGCCCCTAAGAAACCAACAGGCAGGCGTTAGGCCAATCATCATTAATAGCAATTATGAGTACGTTACCAGTAACACTAGTCTTTATACCTGCGATCGAACCTTTGGATGCCTGGCAATTATGAGGGGCAGCGAACTCTATATAAGCCGGCCCTCCCCTCTGGCACAAGGGTTATCAACCTTTGTAATCTCTATTCTCCACACGACAAAGCTCTAGATCACTATGACGTAGGGTTGTTACCTCCACGAGAGGGGCCTGAACTCATACATCCGTGTGTACATCCTCGCCATAGCTAGGACTCTGCCCTCTCCTTTCGTACCCCTACCTTCTACTATCAGGCTGGTTCCGACTACATCCACCATGCCCATTGGGATGTTACGTCTGCATGTCACCTTCGGCGGGCGCCACAACTACCATACCAAGATCATCGTCTTCGATGTCGCACACATCCACCTTCCATACAACGTGATCCTCAGGTACCCAGCCCTAGACAAGTTCATGGGGGTGACTCACCACGGCTACAACATCCTCAAGATACCATGGATTTGTGGCGTTATCACTGTCGCTTGTGACAAGAGAATGCTATCTGCACCCTCGAGCATACTTACTGTGCCGCAGCAGCCGAATGCTCGGACAATGAGGAGAACACCTCGCTATGTGAGGACCCGCACAAGAAGAAGAAGCAGCTCACTTCCACGGGGGCCTCGAGCTCTGCGCCCAGGGAAGAGGCACCACCCCCCATTGCATAGGAAGTCACGCTCGGCGCAACTCTTGGGTCGGTCCTGGGGCTCCCACCCAGGGAGCTTTGGGCGCGACCGGTGAGTCAAGAGAGGCGCTCGAGCACAACCTGAAGGCACGACACAAGGTGCCGAGCTCGTGAGAGTCCGTCATTAGAGAAATCAAGGAGGTTCAAGAAGCACAGGCCGTGCAAGGTGGGGGCTGCCCAGCACCATCGATCGCAGGCGCCATCATCGGCACGGTCGACCATCCATGCGTCTGCGTCAATGCTCTCGCGATTAACAGTGTCGTAGCCCATGGCCCCTTCTAGACAGCGCGTGCTAATCATGGATGGGTCAACCCAAACACCTACGTCTGCATGCCCTTCAGACTGGCGAACGCATGCGTCACCTTCCAGCACCTTTACCTAGCTATGCTCGGGCGTTGCCTGGTGAGGCGCGAAGAGGAGTTCGAGGAGATGCTCGGACCTAGCGAAGGTTCCGAGCCTCAGGAGACGATGGAACCATGAAGGTCACGCTCATGGAGGTGAAAGATCAGGCTAAGACGGCGGCTTCAGCTCTTCAGCGGCATGGCCTCCAGGTGACTTTTTTGTTGTTTGTTGCCAGGTAACTTTTTGGTTTACTCCGTTTGAGGGTGCCCGCTCGGCCGCATTATCCTCAGGTGATCTGGGCGCACCTCTGCAGTCGCCTCTTTTATGTGTATTTCAATAGTTTCTCATGTATTTTGTCTGCTTTCTAACGTTCTTCCTTGCTTGCATGGCTCCTTGCTAGTGTGAATGCACTGTACCACCCCCTGTGGGTTGGCGTTTTGCAAGGGGTTGTGAATTCCGGCATTTCCCTGGGGCACCCTGGAGCTGGGATGCAAGGCCCGATCACCGCAGGGGCTTGCATCTTTGGGCGGTCGCCCCCGCTCGGGGCACCGACCGCCATGCGGTGCCTCGCCACGGAGTATTGGGAGGCCCGACGGCCTCCTGAGGTAGTAGCAGACAGGGCGGAATGGGGGTTGCTGGAGTGTCAAAGGGGGCTACTGAGCACCACGCCTCAGGAGCCTTACCGGTCACATAGCCACTCGCCCCCTTGGTGTCGTCCTTGGTTCCCGGTCGGCATCAAGGGTGTCGGATCCTTGCCCCGTAGTTGTGTCCTTGGTTTTCGATTGTATACTGCGGCGGTAGGAAAATGTCTGAGAGTGGGACCTGCCGACGTAGAGTCGCTTGAGCATTGAAGGGAGCTCCTCAGGAGACTTACTGGTGATAATGCCACTCGACCCCCTGATGTCGTGCTTGGTTTTTGGTCAGCATCAAGAGTGTCGGGGCCTCGCCCCGTGATCTGCGTCCTTGGTTTCCAATCGTACCTAACGGTGGTGGAGAAATGTGCGGAACCGGGACCTGATGACGTAGCGAACCAAAAGGACTCCCAACCTGCCTCACTGAAGAAGAAGTTAGCAGGGCTTCGGACGGCCCCGTCTACAAGAAGACTCAAGCACAGACCCTCACGAGCTCCCAGATACACCTCCCAGTTCTATCGTGCCAGCCACGCGTACGAACTCTATGGGTTGTACACCCCCCCGAGGACGCGGAGGGGTCCCTTCCCGCGCAATGTGGCAGCCAAAGCCCAGCGCAAGCAGAGAAGTCAACAAGGTCCACCAATGACTATGCCCATGCAATGTGGAAGCCACAGCCTCGTGCTGGTGGTCAACACGGTCCACCAGTGACTATGCCCACACAATGTGGAAGCTACAACCTAGTGCTAGCGAAGAAGTCAACACGGCCCACCAATGGCTATGCCCATGCAATGTGGAAGCCACAGCTCCATGCTAGCCAACGACATGGCCCTTCAATAGCCATGCCCATGCAATGTGGAAGCCCCACGTCCGGTGCGGGGCGATAAACATCTGAGCTGCACCCAACCTCAGGAAGGTCCCTAGTGGGCCCCCTTCTCGCTGCGTTCCCTGGGGATGCACGCAGGAGGGGACCGCACGGGGGCTGCCACTAGGCCAAGCCTGGTACATGCCACCTTCTCATCTTTGTCGAACCTGGTATTCACGTGCCCATCCTCGAAAAAGCTGGCGAGGAAAGGTATGGGAGCCACTCGTACGTCAAGGGGGACTCCTTAGCATCACGATTCAGGAGCCTAACTGGACCCATAGCCCCTTAGCCCTTGGACCATCCTTGGTGATCTGGTCGTCCCAACGGAGGTTGAGGTATGCGTAGGCCGGGCCCTACCGACACAAAGCTCAAAGCTCTCAAAAAACTGCTCCAACTATTAAGGAGGACGCTAGGGATCATACGTCAAGGGGGACTCCTAAGCATTGCGACTGAGGAGCCTAACTGGACCCATAGCCCCTCACCCCTTGGATCGTCCTTGGTGATCCGGTCGGCCCAATGGCGGTTGAGGTATGCGTGGTCCAGGCCCTGCTGACGCTAAGCGCTAAAGGTGTTTGAAAGTTTCAAGTTAACCCAATCTCTGCCATGTCCCCTTCATAAGGGCTGCTCGCACATCAAGGGGGACTCCTGAGCATCGAGACTCAAGAGCCTAACTGGACCCGTAGCCCCTCACCCCTTGGACCATCCTTGGTGATCCGGACGGGACAATGGCGGTTGAGGTATGTGCGGGTCGGTCCCTACCGACACAAAGCATCACGGCAAGCAAGAAGGAAACAAGGCAAAGAACACAATCACATAGTTAAATAGTTATTACAAGTAATGAAAGTTTTCGTAAACACAAACGAGTTTAATGCCTCTGTGAGGCACGATGTGCATTGTAGGAAAGGAGCAAGAGATAGAAGTCAAGGTGAACCACTACTACCACTCGTCCCGTCCTCAGGGGGCTCGCCGTCGACATCGCTGGCATCGTCTTCCTCGCCGCAAAGCCCAGCAGCATCCGGAGGCAGAGAAACCATGACGGGAGCGAACCTCTTCACCATCGTCTCCACGGCGCCCTTCACCACCACTGTGGCACTGACGCGAACCTCTAGGGCTACCGAGCGGATCACGGAGTCGAAGTCAAACCCTGGCTCATGAAGATGAAGATCGCTGAAGACGCGTGTCATACCCTCGGAAAAGAGGTCGCGGCATTCACTCTCCAGGACCCTTTCCACCTAGACGACGACACCCTCCAGCGCATCGACGAGCTTCAAGGCGTGCACCATGAAGCCACTCTCCGGAGCCACTAGGGGCTCCACAAACCCGTCCCGACAAAGGGCATGAAGCGCTCGGTGAAGCTTGAGCTTGACGGCAGGGAAGGCGCTTAGCTCCGCAGCCTTTTTCTCCTCGGTCGTGGCGAGAGTTCCATCCCTGGCATCAAGAAGGGCATTCTTTGAAGCAATTTCCTTCCTCTTCGCGTCTTGGTGCACCTGCTCCACGTCCTGGCGGATCGCCACCTGGGATATCTTAGAGTCCCGAGCAGCAAGCTTGGCCATGTGGGCTTTGAGGTCTTACTCCCGTTGATGAAGATGCCCCGCAAGCTTGGCCTTCTCCTCATGGGAGGCCTTCAGATAGGCTTCTGCCTCTTCGCAACGCTTGGCAGCAGATGCCGCCTCAATCAGCACCTCTGCACGTGCTGCCCAGGCGGTCACGGCTTCCTTCTCGCTCTTTGAAGTGGCAGCCTCAGCCTGGCCCCAAGGCGCCTCAATAGAGGCGACGACCTAGAGCCATCTTGAGAGGAGTTCTAGGTGACCACTCGCGGGGCGATCATCAGCACTCTCGAGGGCATCACGAACCGGATCCAAAGCAGCGAAGGCCCCGTCCAGGATGTCGAGGCTGCACGCCGGAGGCAGCAAGGCCCCCTCCAGAGGAGTCCCCTGTGCGATCGTAGGGGGCGACCCCGGTGGGGCAACGACGTGAGGAGCAGGCGGCTCCGAAGGCCGCTCAGCAACCACGGACATGGACGAATCCGCAAACGGCTGGCCCTCAGGGGCTGCACCCCCAGACATTGGTGCTACCGCGCTCTCAAGGACAGGAGCGACCACGCCGGTAGGCACTAGGGGCTCTGGGGGCTTCGCAGCGATGACCAAGGAGGCAGCCTCGCATGCCCCCTCACCTTCAGCGGTAGGCGACAACACGTCGGCAGGGGCAGGCAGTGCGTCGAAAGTCGCCTTCGGCTTAACACCCGCCTTCTCCCCCCTCATCTTCAGCACAACGGTGTCTCTGGTCACAAAACAAAGGAAGACCGTCAACATACAAGCCATAGGAATGCGGGCCAGACCAAGCCGGACCACTTACTCTTTGACGTCGTCCCAGTTCCTCTTCCTCTCCGCTCCGGCACCGCTAGAGGCACCCAAGCCCACCTCGTCCGGGGCATCACCTTGCAGGGGAGCCGGGGCACCGCCCGCAAGGATGACCGCCGAAGGGATTGCCATGGTCGCGGCCTCGCTTGCCTTGCCCACGAGTTGCGGTCCGGGCGAGAGCGACGTCGGCACTTTAACCGCCTTGCCTGTAGAGGCAAGGCGCACCAGAGAAGACTCCACTCCGTGCTTCCGGGGAGTCGTGACGTAGGTGGACCACGTGGCACGAGGGGCCAACCTAAGCCCTTTGGGGGCCTTGGCGACGCGAGAGGAGCCTGCAGCAGAAACTTCACCATCATCATCATCATCCTCAAGCTCGCGTAGAAGGTTGCCTTGTGACAGGGGAGATGCCCCTACCGGGCCGTCGTCGGCAGTCTTCTCCGAGTCCTCCCCTTGCGAGGTGTCACCAGAGGACACCATCACTGGGAACCAAGGCCCTCCATAGGGAGAATACCTAGTTCATTGAAGACATGCATCACGTCAACTAGATCGGCCCCGTCGTCACGGCAGTATAGCGAGGCATAAGCCTCAGGGAGGCTGTCCGGGTCGCCGTTGAGCAGGGTCACCACAGCCCTGCTCAATTCCTCGGGGGTTATGTGCGCAGACCAGAGCCTAAGACTGTCGCTGCTGCCCTGGTAGTCCCACAAGGGCCTAGAATGGGCCTGGAGGTGTGCCAGGCGCTGTACCAGGAACTCCTTCACTACCATCCCCTAGCCAGCTTCCTGGCGCTGATGTCGCGGGAGAAGCTCTCTAGGACGGGCCCGGCCCAAGGGTCACAAAGCTTCGCGGAGCTCCATGCAGAGGTCTTCTCTGTCAGCCCATCCGGTAGATCCAACCGAGTGTTGGTGCTCTTGAGATCCAATAGGACCTAGCGGTGGTGGAAGTTCTCCACCTTCTTCCTAGCTTCCAAGAGCATGTTGGCGCTCTGGACCGCGACGAAGGAGACACACGCCGACCATTGAGCGTCGTCGTGCAAACGCAAGCTGAAGAAATGGTGCACGAGGGCTACCGAAGGTCACACGCCCACGAAGGCCTCGCAGTAGAAGGCAAAGATAGACAGGAGCAAGATGGAGTTGGGTTGAATATGAAGGTCCTGGATCCGGTAGTGGTCAAGGATGGCGGTGAAGAACACGGAGAATGGAGGGACGAGCCCGGCAAAGACGTTGTGGAGGAAGAATGGGTAGACCATTTCAGACGAGGGCCGCTTCGCCGAGGAGGCACCCCCAATCAAGGTCCACCCCTGCTCATTGAACCCATCTGCCATCCACGGGAGCACTGGGAGAAGCTCCTCATCCTAGGCAAGGGTACACCCTGAGAGCGCTAGGGAAATGGGGGCAGGGGGTAGAGCCCTGTGCCTCTGGCTTCTGCTTGTCGGCGAGCGCCATCGAGAAAGCGCGCGGGACAAAGGCAGCAAGCGGAAGGACGGAGCGGTGTCGGATCTGGGGAGATGTCTGCTAGAGCTAGAGACCTAGAAAGCAAGATCGGGTGTGCAAGAAAGGGAAGCAGTAATAGCCCAGCGCTAGAAGTTAGGCTCTTGTCGATTTGGACAGAGGCAGAAGGGGCGAAGGATACCCAACAGCAACCGCGTGATGCGCGATGAGCCTGGCTCGCATGCGTTTGAGGCCTACGACGCTTCGGGCCGACCTTGAGGCTTCGCCCTGAGTCCAGCTCGCGCGCGCCTTGGGATCGGGGGCTATTGTCGGCGTTCTTGGGATGGGGGTACCCAGACCTGCCTGGTACTGGCCACTAGGTACCACGACGCCGGGCCACGGGCCTCCGACCGCCGCGGCAAGGTTGACAGAGGCCGGCTCGCCGTGGCCCGGAGAAGCTTGTTGAGCGTCGGCCGTCAGAGCAGCGAAGCTTGGGAAGGACAAAGCTTGGAGAAGACCTTGACACGCCCCCTACCCGGCGTGCCAAATGCCGTATTTTGGGTTGTACAAAACGCTTAAGATTCGAACACAGGGGCATGAGCAAAGATCCCCTGCAGCCTCGCCCGACCTGGCTTGTTACTCGATGAACACAACAAAGAAATCGCATGATGATGAGGAAGAAGATGAACACGATAATTTACCCAAGTTGTGGCCGCTACGAAGCGTAATACCCAACTCCTGCTTTGGTGGATTGCCTCTTGAGGAGGTGAGGTGGATGAACAAGTACAACGTTTCGGGGCCTCCTAAGGGCTCTCGGTGGTGTTCAAGGCTCCTTGTGGTTTGGTGGATGATGAATGATGGAGTCGGTCGATCGGGTTGAGATCCCCCTCTACGCAGCAGCCAACCCTCTATATATAGCGGGGGCCCTGGTCCCTTTCCTTATCACACTGGCAGGAAGGGATCCCACAATGGCCAATTTTTAAGGGGGACAGGGGTTCGTGCTCACCCTGCCCAAAGGCGGTCTTCACTTGCAAAGAAGCTGTCGACGCCACAGGGACGGGCTCAGCGATGACGTCCGTCCTGATGAGTTGGTGGTTGCAGTGTTGTTGCACCGGAATGAAAACCATTGGGGGGTGCTTTGGGAACCCGCGTACGTCATTGATCCCTTTGCAACAAAGGGGACACTGCGCCGCCTGGCGCACTGGTGCTCGCCTGTCCTTCCTTGCGTCATCCTTGACTCCTAAGGCCAGGCCTTGCATAGAGATCTCCACCCCTCCGGAGGGGGCTTGGGGAGGACTGTCCTCTGCCGGTCTTGATGCTCATCCTCCTCACGAGTCATGGGCCCTCGCGAGGGCCTTGTCTTCACTGGAGTTGCACCCGACCGTGTTGGTTGATGAAGTGGGCCATGCCCTAGGCCGCAAGCAGGCAGGTCTAGGTACACCTGTTCCCAGAACGCCGACAGTAGCCCCAGGTCGAAGGCGTGCTCGAGCCGACTTCCGGGTGAAGCCTTGAGGACGGCCCGAAGCGCCACGGGCCCCAATTGCATGCGGGCCAGGCTTTACATGCGTGGAACGACCAGGCGGCGAAGCCTCCGCTCCATGAGGCATTCGGAAACGCTATCGGACAAACTGACACGACGTCCAGGTGCTATGCCGCCCATCATTGCTTCTTATTGAATGTCGCCGCTGTCCCATGCCTACGACTCTCGGGCCTCATGGATGTGACACTTCACTTGCAGGGGAGGCGATGTGGACGGTAATGCACCAACCGAACCACCTTGCAGGGCCTGAGAAGAACACGGTGCCTACCCTCCCACGATGCTTGGCTGTTGTGGTTACGCCTATAAATCCGCCCCGCCCCTGGCAAGGGGAGGGCATTGTAGTTTTGAGGCTTCTTCTTGTTTCCTTTGATCCACTAATAAAACCCCCTTTCCTTCCCATCTTCTTGCCCTTGATGGCATCCAGGGGTGCAATGCTAGTGGAGGGTAGCGCGCGGCTCTGCCGGCTCCCTCGTCCGCCTCCGGAGGCAGCGACAAAGGGCCTTTCGAGTCGGCGCAAACCCACCGCCGTTGGGCCCGGTTCGATGAGTGAGTATTTCGTTGCCTCCCTTTTCCTTAGCCACCCCTCCCTCCGTTTCGAGCATGATCCTCCTTTTTCCAGGGTGCACGAAACCAAGAAACGCAAGCTCAACGAGCTTTAGGAGGAGGTGGAGACATTGCGGGCCCGGCTAGCGACCATCGAGGCCGCCTTCCAAGCCTCCCTTCGGGGTGAAGCAAAGTCCAAGGCGGAGCTAGCATCCCTGCAGACCCAAGTCCAGGAGGCGGCCGACGCCGTTCAGGCCGAGGCGGCGCACGCGAGGCTACTGGAATCCTAGCATGCCAAGCAGTTTCAGGGCATTACCAGTCATGCAGCTGGCGTGGTGAGCCGGTTTGTTGGGGACGCCCCCGTGCTACCGAACATGCGCGGTGATGGGGGCTATCTTGACATCTTCCAGAAGGTGGTGGAGGCGCTGGAGACCGGCGTCTCCCGCGTGGATGCGAACAACGTGCCCGATGCGCGTGACTTCTAGACCTCGCCTTGACGCTCGTCTTCTCCAACCTGCGCGTCGGGGAGCCGGTGCCTGACGAGCTCCAGCGCCCCCTTTGGGACAAGGTGAGCCCGCGCGTGGATGCCATGGTGGAGTGGTTCATCCAAGTTGCCACCTCCAGCGAGGAAGATGCCTCCGATGCCGATCCAGCCGGCAACGTGAGTGGCGACGGCGGCTTCTCCCCCTAGGGGTCCTCATGTTTCTTCTCCTGGTTCTTGTAACGTTTGAAGGAGAACTCTTCCCTGATGGGCATTAATCTTTTGCGTGTTACCTTTGCCATTTACCTTCATTCCTTGAACCCTTGGTCATTCGCTTGCCTTTGTTGTGCCTTAGTTTCCTCGTGCGGGGCCTGATGCTGATCTCGCCATGGCCTGGTGACAACGGTCGTCAGCGCCCTCACGAGGTGTCTCCCCTCGAGGCGCCGCCTGCGCCACCATTCGCCTAGTCAATGGCCTTGCTACTTATCGTGGCTCTGTCCGTAGTACCTGCATCCTCTCGTCAGTACGCACAACTCTTGGCCGCCCTTGGGTCAACAATAGGACAGTAGGCCCTTGCTCGGTTTCACAGTGTACTTAGCTTATGGGGTGGCGACGGCTTCACTATTAACTCATCCTGAGTTGCTCCTTCCTTGTTCATGGGATGGTTTGGGAGCCCTTTCGGCACTTTGTGTCACCAGGTCCCAGTCCTGCACATTTCCTGACCACCGTTACGTACGACCGGATAACCATGGACGCAGCTACGGGATCAGGCCCCAACACCCCTGATGCTGACCGGATAACCAAGGACGACATCAAGGTCGACAAGTGGCTATATGACCGGTAATGCTCCTGAGGCGTGCTGCTCAGGAGCCCCCTTTGAGTCTCAAACCACTCTATGTCGATAGGTCCTAGTCCCGGACATTTCCTCACCATCGTTAGGTACGAGCAGAAACCACGGGCGCACTTCACGGGGCGAGGCCTCGACACCTCTCATGCCAATCGGAAACCAAGGACGACATCAGAGAGGCCGAGTGGCTATGTGACTGGTAAGGATCCAGAGGCGTGCTGCTTAGGACCCGCTTTTGACGCTTGAGCAATACCCCATTCCGTCCTTTCAGTCACCGCCCCAGGAGGCCCTGAGGCTTCATGCGACGGTATCGTGCTGCGGTCGGAGCCCACAACTTCTCGCAAAACGCGAATCTAGAAAGAGAGAGAGAACTCAAGATCGATAAAACGAGAAAACAAAGAGAAAAAGTCCCCGCCCTTCTTTTCGTTTAAAACATAGGATAATGAAGTCTTCGAGCTTCTGACAGGCTCAGGCACAAAAAGCACCATCGAAGGCTGCAACTTGAAATACAAAAAGTGCGAAAAATGGCCGCGTCCGGCCTTTTTGGATTGTCCACGCCTTCGTCTTCCCCCAGCACTGAGCATAGGGCATCCACTATAACGCCCAAGATGCGATCCTATCCCTATTTTGGCACAAGGGCCTAGACAGGGATAGGAGCGCATCTCGTCGTTTCGCAAGAATGAATATCATTACAAGTACATGTACAAAATATATGAGTATATGGAATTGGCTTACACTCGCCACAAGCTACATCAATATCACATCAATACTACAACATATTCAAACATAATACAGAAGAGCAGGGTCTGACTATGGACGAAAACAAACAAATAAATGGCATCCATCCTTGCTATCCCAGGCTGCCGCCTGGAACCCATCCTAGATTGATGAAGAAGAATAAGAAGAACTCCAAGTCAAAACAAGCATCGTGCTCACGTCAAAGCATCGCATTACCTGTACCCGCAATTGCTGTTGTAGTAATCTGTGAGCCACAGGGACTCACCAATCTCATTTCCAAGGGTATCAATACTAGCAAAGCTTAATGGGTGAGGTATGGTTAAGTGGTGAGGCTGCAACAAGCAAACTAAGCATGTATTTGAGTGGCTAACTTACGAATACATAAAGTAAAGTACGGTGGTCTACGCATAACGAACGTGAACTAGTAATGATCACTAAGTGATCCTGAACACCTACTTGCGTCAAACATAACCACACCGTGTTCTCTCTCGGATATGGACTCACGAGAAGAGACAGTCATGATTACTCACACAGTTGGTGTATTTTATTAGAATTTACTTCATGTTTTCTATTACCGGGTGTTAAACAAAGTTTCCAAGTTGCCACATAACTGCGGACACGACTTTTCTAAAGATTTAAGCCTGTAGAGGTGCTCCAACTAGTCCATCACAAATTAACCACACGCCGTGTTGGAATTCCTCAACCGCAGAATCACCCGTAGTATTTCTGGAATGCTGATGGAAAATCTCAACTTTGAGATAGCCCGAAGTGTCGTCAAAATCCCATGCTCAAGATGTTCACGAAAGGTAAAACAAGTCCAGCAAGGCCGCCCGACGTGCCGAAAATCCTGATAGGAGCCGCGTACTTCGTTCTCAGGCCACGGCGGATAAGCTACGCGTACAGAGACCTGATAGAAATCCCTCGAGTTGTCCTGAGGTGGCCCCACATAGTGCTCTATTTTGGACCAGCACCAGCAGCACTACCCCCCTTTATTATGTTAAATTACTCCTCGGGTTCATGATGCCCTATGGTTTAGTAACGGTGTTCAGTATTATTTTGTTGGGAAAATGTAGTACCAATGTTGGGCCTTGCCAGACAAGTTTGACCCTAAAAGAAAATCAAGGGGGTCCCCATAACAACCCCAAGCACGTTAGGAGCGCTCAATTATGGAACATAACACCAGTTCACAAGTAACTAGGGCAGCAAGAGTGGAACAAAACACCGAGCAAAAGGCCAAGCCTTCCACCCTCTACCAATTATATATGTGCATTAAATTAAATAGCAACACTATTGTGATAACAAACGAATGTCCATGTTGACATATGGAAGCAATTGCACCTGCAGCTAGAAACACTATAAGAAGGGTTGAGCAAGCGGTAACATAGCCAAGCAATGGTTTGCTGGGAGGTAGAGAGTTAGAGGCTTATCATGGCAATGTTGGGAGGCTTGTCAAACAAGTGGTAGGTAGTGAGACATGGCGATAACAGCAGGACAACTAGCGTAGCAAAGATAGTAGTGGTATCCAGGGAAATATATCATCTTGCCTGAGATCCTGCTTGGAAGAAGAACGAATCCCTCAAGAAGACGATCTGTGAAGTAGACGAACGAATCCTCACTCCCCAAACGCTTTCAGAACTCTATCGAGAATGAACAATCCAAAACAACAATCAACACACGGTACACCACAACATATGCATGTCATGATGCGCAAACAAATATGATGCATGTCTAGTTTAATTATGCAAGGCATGGCAAGAATAACAATCAACTTCTACACATTAAGTGAAGCTCAATATGCAACGAGTTGGATATTGGCGAAACTTCACATTCGAATTATTTAGTTCACTCTTGTTAGGTACACGACAATATTAAATGTTTTTAAACAAGGCAAGAGGTCAAGCATAAGTAAACTATCTATCTAGGCATCTTAAATGACGCCGAAATGACCCCATATGTTAATTTCGAAATTGGTGCTGATCTGAACTAACCATATTTTATAATTTTGAATCAAAATAAAAAAGTATACCATGCAATTCTACACATCATCCTCGTCGATTTACATATATGGAACATCTCAAACGGAGCTACGGTCTAAAAGTTATGACCCGCACAAGATAATGTCATGAATGCGAAATGCATGAAAATGACAACCACGAGCATTTCATATCATGAATGCATCAATACATTATGATAATACATGAAAAATCTAAGAAAGTTTCATATATGGCATGCCCAAAACGGAGCTACAGTTCAACCACAACAACCAACACAAGTTTAGTGCAAATCTGCCTAAAACAGCAACATAGCATTTTGCACACAGGAAAACAACAAGCTACAAGATCCTAACTTGCAAAAACTAAGCATGGGGCAGTAGCATATAACACACACTTCATTTCATCTTCACATATCATACTCAAAAGAGGCATGGATCACATGGTAGGAAGCTCACAACATGGCTAATTGAAAACAGTTTCAGACTTTGTGAAAATAGCAGTATTGACAGTGCAGTTTTTTATCACGAAGGCATATTAACAGCAGTAAAACTATATGCTACAAGGCATATTATGGGATGAGAATTAACAGCATGGTAGTAGACATTATAAGCAACAAATAACTCCACTACACCAACCCCAAAAGGGGTTCTAGATCACTAGCAAAACACATGGCAATATAGCAACAAAATGTTATAGATTGCAGACTTAGAAATATTTAGACCCCGCAAAACAGCAATATTTTTATATCATGTTGGAAAGAAGAAAACAACACCTAAACATGGATTATCATGGCAACCAAAATGACTAGGGGCTAGTGCACATGTCAAAGGGCATATCTCATGTTCAAAATTATTTCAAATCATGCATTGATTAAATCACACGAAATAGACAAAAGGGCCTTTGTGGGGACCCCGACTCATAA
Organism: Hordeum marinum; assembly: GCA_022496015.1. Taxonomy (NCBI): domain Eukaryota; kingdom Viridiplantae; phylum Streptophyta; class Magnoliopsida; order Poales; family Poaceae; genus Hordeum; species Hordeum marinum. The sequence goes on from CM039678.1 coordinate 272,019,607, forward strand.
GTCGTGACCACATAATGCACGTGTACAGTGATCCCAGAGATCAATGCTCACTGAGCACACAGAAACTGAATAACAAGAGTCTTACATCCACACTTAACGTCTTACACAAATAATGACCATGAAGGTCAAGTCTTACATAGATAGGGCCACACGGGCCAAAAACTTAAAATAGAACAAGCAGCGGAAATCTTGATTGAAAGCATGAACCCATGTCATCTGCCTTAACCTACAGGCATTCTGATTGGGAAGCGTCCTAGTTCGCATGTTCGTCTCCAATGAACTCTTCAACATACTCCTGTTCTTCCATGCCTGGACAATTAAATAACCAGTGGCAAGCCAATGAGTACTTTGAATGCACTCGCAAGCAACCCAAGTTGTTGAACAAGGTAACAATGATTCATGATATAGCACTAAATAGGTAAATTTGCGGAAAGCTAATTTTGTATGCAAATGACATGATCAAGTAACTAGTGAGCATACATCAACAACTAGCAGGTATTCATGTGAACAAATTGCAGTTATCATCGTAAGTATTGGTTGAACATCTCATGTTTTCTCATCACCCTAAGTCATCGGTCTTAGTTCATGTGACCTCTTGTCACCATCACACCCATACTCACACCAAATTTTTGTGAAAACATTCAGACGTGGCATAAGCAGCACCACCCAACTGTCCTTGACCGTGGACACGTCTATTCGAATAGTTTTACACTTTGCAGAGGTTGCACACTTTACCCACAAGACTTGGGGAAATTCCGTGTCATCCACGACTCGCGGTATATAACAAACCCGAGGTAAGCACCCGAATAATGCCTTTCCCATGGTGATACTAAACAAAGAGTCCACTCGTTAAAGCCATTCCTCATGATATACATCACTCATATCATCCATGAGGGCACGCAACGGTGTGCCCGGTGCCTATAAAGACAACACATGACCTTTCTCTCTTGGACGACCCCGTCTCAAGTGTGACCACTTCACTCTTGCCACTAGTAATGCGGGCTCCTATCTAGTACCAACCATAGTAATCAACAAAGCCCCGTCCCATAAGGGGTATCGTGGTTGCGCATGTAAGGTTGGGACGGTCGACAAATCTTAAACCCTCCGTTTTTGAAAACACATCTTCATCTTGTTCCGGCACACCGCTTCTTTTTCAAGTGGTCACCCATCTCACCAACATCTCCCTCAGGCATTAGTGGCACCCGACGGAGTTTTTGAAAAAGTCTTTGAAATCATTTCTTTCTTCCCATCACTATGCATAGATCCCGCTCCCACTTGCGTAGCATCTACTAGCACCCTAACTACACCCACCTGCACAACCCTCATAAGGTGGTAGGGTCATGCACGATGCAAGTGTCAATGGAAAAGTACCGGAGGCATCCCACCGAAAGGGGCAACACCACATCACATGATCAATTATGATGAAAGTAAAGTGTTATATGCCATGCAATAAAAATGTTTTATCATAATGGTCAAAGGGATGCTTGCCTGGCTCAACAAAGTCTCCGGGGTCTTCGAAGTCTTCGGGTCCAACTCCTTCGTCAATAGTGCAATCTATCGTCGCGATAAAATAACGATAAAATAAGAAACACACAAAAAGAAAGCGCTCAACTACTTATTAAAAATTCAATATTTTGATAAATACCCAATGTCATACTAAAAATATCCCCTAGGGTTTTGTTGTGAAAAACATTTTGGAAATAAATTAACACATGCAAAAAGGTGCCCAAATGTAGGTTTTAAAATAAAACTGTACTAAAAATATTTTCAAACATTTTTATAGATGGAACTATTAAATTCTAGGAATTTAGGTGGAAAACTAATTGTGATGTCGGGACCCCGATCCTAAGTCATATGATTCCATACTGTAACAAGCCACATCACTTTGCGGGCCTCCCGCACGGTACTCCACGGCTGCCACCTTACCTTGGCCGGGACCGTTTGCATATTTTGGCTCACGTATGTGAACATGTCGCTGGCAATCACACAACAAAGAACCCGGGCCGACATAACTAGTCATAGAACCCAAGTGGCACATCCGTACGGAAACAAGCATACATAACCCAGCAATGCAGGTGTCGGTCTCAAGCGTGTGTAGACGAGTCATAGCAAGTTACAAGGACTCCATTATGTCGCGAGACACGAATGTCATCACTGCACGTAGACGAGTCGTAACAGGATACAGGGACTCCATTACACTGCGAGACATTTCCCCGAAGGGACAGACACAACAACAAAGAAGGATACATGCCGGTCAATCAATGTGTCCGGAGCAGTAGCAAGCTACCATGGCTCGGTGGAAGCACAAAGAGGCAGTTTCCCGTAAAGAGTACTACTAAAGGCACACAACTAGGCGTCGGATCCCATACATACCGTTGCACGTCACACGTATGCACGACATGCCCGATATGCATAGATACAACCATGGCATCACAACATAACCATACAATAACATAACTTTTATTTAGGAGGCTCAGACGAGCCCTGCATAATATGTTCATACAGATAGGGTCACATGACCCGGCACTCAAGTCATACAAACATAGTATTACAAGCCAGCGGAAACTAAAGCGGTCTGAGTACAGACGGCAAAATATAAAAGAGGCATATGGCCTGACTATCTACAGCCCAACACATGGGCAAGATCGTAGCTGGGACACCAGCTATTCGGCATCGTCAACGTCTAGATAGAACCCACCTGATGGGTCCTGGTTTTCTTCTACAACATTAATTAAGCAAGGATGAGTACAATCGTACTCAGCAAGTCTTTAAAACAGACCTAGTCTAGTTATGCTCATGTATCAACAAAGGGGTGGGGAAGTTTATGCAGAAAGCCAGCTTTGACTCATGGCTAACCTACACTACTCAGTTTTAAACTCTTTGTTACAATTTTATTTATCACACGCGAGTCCACTAACTCCATCACAGTACACCACCATGGACTCACCTTCCCCTTCCGGAAAAGTGCCATCCACGATACTCACACTTGTCTTGACAATTTTAGAAGTATCCATTTGATTATCTATGAAGAGCATAAGTTCTCCAAGTAGTCCATATCCGCGGACGCGGCTATTCGAATAGTTTCATAAGCCTGCAGGGGTGTACCTCGTCACACACACTCTCGCCACTTATCGCCGTGTGCTCATAAAACCATGCACCTCGGCAGCCTTCAAGCGGATGCCCAGCGAGGGAGTCGGCCACGACCGTCAATCACATAAGACCTCTAGTCCAGGCTACCTCCTATTTGAGACTGACCCGCACGGATGTCCGGCCGAAGTTTCCGTTACGGTCCCAAATGATGTGCGCAGGGTTCCCAAGCCCACCATTCGGGTGACCCTTGGTACACCGTGCCACTGCCTACCGTGTCGTAACCCACCCCGGGGGTCAGCGCTACGCGCGGCCTCCAGCATGCTATAAACACCAGAAACTACTTGCAATACCTGGACCAAGGACTAAGCGACTGATAAGTCGAGAGGGTCAATTAAGTATCCCAACGTGTGGTAGTATCTAGTCTTGGATTACAAAGACGGAACTCAGTTCCTAACAACGGTCCCAATGAGACAACCCGCTATGTACTCCTACACAGCCTCTCATCGCTACCTTTTACCAAAACGGATTCGTTATGAGCTCATCACATCAGAACATCACAGTTTCACTCTGGTTCATCACCCAGATGAATCACACCTGACACAACTATAGCATAGCAGCATGGCATGTAGGTAAGCTAAGCACATCACGGCACAAGCATCTACCAGGTATGCTAGGTTGCATGGTTTAGCTATTTACTGTGACAAGATCAGGTCATGCAGAAGATTAGGTTCATCTACCATGTATGACTGTCATGTAACAATGTCCTAATGCATTGAACAAGAGCAGGAGCGAGAGGATGGGATGTTATCGAAAATGATCAATGGGGTTGTTTGCCTTGCTGGGTTGCGGAAGAGTTCTCTCCTTCGTCAGGGTACAGAGTGGTATCCTCCAGATTAGGGCCTACCGCAACGCAGACAAACATTCAATACAAGCAGATGTGACAATATGATGCATGAACATGGCATAATGATGTGCATGGATGAGCTAATGTAGCTACTGGTCGTGTCAATTTGAAATGTATCTGAATATAGGTTCAAAGTTGTTCTCTTTTCAAAATCTATATATTGACCTAAGGCTAAAATGTCCATGTTCATCTATTTAGGTTGCTCTATCATGCATGAGGATAGCACCATTGGACTCATTGGATTTTTCTGATAAATTTTCATATATAAATTATTTTCATCTAAGTTACAGATTAATTTATATGATTTTTCAAAGTTTTAAATAATTTCTAGAATTTTTTTTAAATAGGAAATTGACTTATGACATCAGCCTGATGTCATCATGATGTCAGCTGGTCATCAGACCCGGCCAGGGTCAAACCTGACATGTGGGGTCCACATGTCAGTGTCTGATTACCTTAGTTAACTAAATTAAACTAATCTTAATCATTAACAATCCCTGGGCCCACATGTCATAGACTAATTAGCTTAATTATTTTCTTTAAACTAACCAGGGTTAACCAAGGGGTGGCCCCACCTGTCAGGGTCAACTCCCGTGGTCAAAACGACCAGAGCCACCGGCGACGAGCCGCCGGCGTGGCCTGAGACGACGGAGAGGCTCGGAAATGGCCCTCCGGCGACCATTCGAGAGGCGGAGACCAGGAATGGGCAGCTGGGGGACGCGCGCGTCCATCTAGGGTAACGGGAGGATGCGGGGACGCCGGAGTCGATGGCCACAGCAACTTTGGCGGTGACCGGAGTTCGGCAAAGGCGGGTATGGCAGCTAGGGGCGAAGAGGTCCATGGGGAGAGAGGGGAAAGCACGGGGAGCTCACAGAGAGTCGGTGAGGCTGGTCACCGGGCTCGGGGACGACCGGCTGGCACAAATCGACGAAGGCGTCCGGCGACCGGAGTCGGAGAAGATGGAGCGGACGGCGTCTTCGGGGTTTCCCGGCACGATTCCTCTAGCGGGCACGGGCAGCTTGACGCCGCGGAGCTTTTGGACCGACTAGGGAGGGCGAGGGGTGGCCGGTGGCTACGGGGCAACGGCGGCGGTGCTCTCGGTCCAGGAGGAAGGGAGGCGGAGAGGAGAGGGGAGAATGCGCGAGAGAGGAGGGAGCCGGCTCGATCCGGACGTCTCTGGCGAGGTCATCCATGAGGCCTCGCTGGCCGGAGAGAGACGGGCAGGCAGGGAGGAGGTGGAGGCCTCCCGGCGCCGCGCGGCACTTCGCCTCTGCCTACTGGCAGAGGTTGAAGATGACCGCTTGGCCCTGGTGGGCTGGGCCGTCTCCTTCTCTGGGCCAGATAAGCCTCTTCTTTTCTTCTTCTTTTTTAATTCTCTTTTCTGCTTTCTAACATTTGTTTTATTTCTTTGCAGGTCCAAATAACTTTTTAAAATGACCCACATATTTTCTAAATTGAAGTTTGAATATTCCAAACTTATATTAACAGTTTCAGATTATTTTGAAAACAATGATAATGATATTTGCTTTATTTATCATTTTCCAGGGACTTAAACCATTAATTCAAATTATTTTAAATGTTCAAATAATTCAAATGTCCCCTGGTATATCCATGCCCTAATTATCAGGCATAGGGGACATTTTTGATGGGCATTTTGGATTTGTTGAAATTTCATTTATCTGGAATTTCTTTAGTTCATGAATGCTTGGGGTTTCTTTTCTTTCTCCCCATTTCATATTGATGAAATGATGATGATGATGATGCAAACACCTTGCTAGCCTATGACACTGCTAGGGTTGTGACAACTCACCCCCACTCAAAAGAATCTCGTCCCGAGATTTTTGAAGTCGTCGGGAAGAGCGCGGGGTACTCTAGTCGAAGACGATCTTCTCTTTCCCATGTCGCCTCCTTTTCAGAATGATGCGACCACTGAACCTTAAGAAACTTGATGTTCCGACGCCGAGTGGTACGCCCAGCTTGGTCGAGAATACGAACGGGGTATTCTTGATATGTAAGGTTATCTTGGAGATCAAGCGCTTCGTGGTTCACTTCTCGGGCAGGGTCCGAAAAGCAATGCCTAAGTTGAGAGACGTGGAAGACATCATGAACTTTGGAAAGATGCGGAGGAAGTTCCAATTGGTAGGCAACCTCTCCTCGTTTAGCAAGAATGCGAAAAGGTCCAATGTAACGAGGAGCCAACTTGCCTTTGATACCGAAGCGATGGGTACCCTTCAGAGGTGTAACCCGATGGTAAGCCTTCTCGTCGACTTCATAAGTCACCGACTTATGATGACGGTCATATTGACTCTTTTGACGGGATTGGGCTGTTTTCAACTTTTCACGAATAACGCGAACTTGCTCCTCTGCATCCTGGATCATGTCCGGACCAAAGAGTTGCCTCTCTTCGGTTTCTGACCAGTTAAGAGGTGTTCGGCATTTTCGTCCATAGAGAACTTCAAAAGGGGCTTTGCCCAAGCTTGATTGATAACTATTGTTATATGCGAACTCGGCAAATGGAAGGCAGGTCTCCCAATTCATACCGAAAGATATAACACAAGCTCGGAGCATGTCTTCAAGAATTTGATTGACTCGCTCAACTTGACCACTTGATTGAGGGTGGAAAGCAGTGCTAAAGGATAGATGAGTCCCCATAGCGGTTTGAAAACTTTCCCAAAAAAGAGAAGTAAAGATACTTCTGCGGTCTGAGTTAATCTCCAAAGGAACACCATGAAGAGAAACTATTCGAGAAACATATAACTCCGCTAGTTGACTAGCAGTAATGCTTTCACGAACAGGAAGAAAATGAGCCACTTTGGAGAGGCGATCAATGACTACGAATATAGCATTGTTCCCTCTCTTGGTCCTGGGAAAACCGGTGATGAAATCCATACCGACCTTATCCCATTTCCATTCATGAATAGATAAAGGTTGAAGGGTGCCAGCAGGCCTTTGATGTTCTGCTTTCACACGACGGCAAACGTCGCAGTTAGCAACGAACTGAGCAAATTTCTCTCTTCATCCCGGTCCACCAGAACCTCTCGCGTAGGTCCTGATACATTTTGGTACTACTCGAATGAATTGTGAGAGGATAATCATGAGCCTCCTTAAGAATCAGCTGTCTTAGACGGATGCTCTTGGGAACCACCAACCGATTCTGAAAGAACACCACACCTCCATCATCCTTAGAGAAATCCTTAGCGTTTCCGCTAACGATATTTTCCTTAATCCGAGATATCCCTTTGTCATATCTCTGGACAGCTACTATTTGATCTTTAAGAGTAGGTTTCGGCACCAATTTGGATAGGAATCCTTGAGGAACAATGTGAAGGTTTAACTTCCAGAATTCCGCATAGAGAAATGGTTGACCTTGTTGTAACATCAGATTGTTACAATAAGACTTACGACTTAGTGCATCAGCCATGACATTAGCTTTTCCCGGGGTGTAAGTTATCCCTAAGTCGTAATCTGTAATCAACTCTACCCACCGTCTTTGCTTGAGATTCAAATCCGGCTGGGTGAAGATATATTTTAGACTTTGGTGATCAGTGTATACCTCGCAACGATTACCCAAAAGGTAATGTCGCCATGTCTTTAGTGCATAGACTACAGCTGCAAGCTCAAGATCATGTGTTGGATAATTATCCTCATGTGGATGCAACTTTAGAGATGCATATGAAATCACATGACGATCTTGCATGAGAATGCAACCTAATCCTTGTCGCGAGGCATCGCAATAGATAACAAAGTCCTTAGAGAAGTCTGGTGGCACCAGAACGGGAGCACAGGTCAGTCGTCTTTTCAACTCCTGAAAACTATGCTCGCATTGTGGGGTCCACTTGAACCTTTTATCTTTCTTGAGGAGTTCAGTCAGAGGTTTCGCAACCTTGGAGAAGTTCTCAACAAAGCGGCGGCAATAGCTTGCTAAGCCAAGGAAACTCCTTACTTGCTTAACCGATTCAGGGTTGAGTCCAATCAAGGACGGCCTTAACTCTCTCGGGATTGACAGCAATACCTTTGCCAGAGATCACGTGACCCAGATAAGTCACTTCCGGCAACCAGAATTCACACTTGGAGAATTTGGCATAAAGGCGATGCTCTCGAAGTTTCATCAATACCAGCCTTAGATGCTCGGCATGTTCTTGTTCGTTCTTGGAGGAAATGAGTATATCATCGAGATAAACCACGACGAATTTATCCAGATACTCCATGAAGATCGAATTCATTAGTCGAGAGAAGGTGGTTGGGGCATTGGTTAAACCGAAGGACATAACGATGTACTCGTATTGGCCATAATGAGTGACAAAAGTCGTTTTAGGAATGTCCCCGTTCCTAATTCTGATTTGATGGTATCCCAACCTCAAATCCATTTTGGAAAAGACAGAGGATCCAGCGAGTTGATCATACAAATCGTTGATCCTAGGGAGCGGATACTTGTTCTTGATAGTGACCAAATTCACTGGTCGGTAATCCACAACCATCCGATCCGATCCATCCTTCTTCTTAACAAAAAGGACGGGGCAAGTCCAAGGAGAAGAACTAGGACGAATGAAACCTTTCTTAAAAGCTTCATCGAGTTGGGTTTTTAGCTCGGCTAGTTCTAAGGGTGCCATCTTATAGGGTCTTCTGGCTATTGGGATTGTCCCTGGAATAAGTTCTATCACGAACTCAACATCTCTGACAAGTGGAATACCTGGCAGTTCTTTTGGAAAGACATCCGGAAAATCATGAACTACCGGAATATCTTCTAGCTCAGGGAGAGGGCTAGCATTTAAGGAATAAAGCTGGCGCTTTGTTGTTCGAGTAGAGACATTAACTATCTCACCCGAGGGATGTGTAAGTTGAACATTCCTAGAATGAGTATCAATCTTGGCATAGTGGGCTTTCATCGAATCCATACCTAGAATGATATTGATGTCCGAAGACTTAAGAGCTATCAAGGATGCTAGGAATACTAGTCTATCCACCAGAATTTCATTGTCATGGCTCACTCTAGAAGTTTGCCATTTTGATCCAGGAGTCTGAACTACTAAAGGAGTGGGCATGTCACAGAAAGAGATGTTATGCAACTGTGCATAACTTTCTGAGATGAATGAATGAGATGCCACAGTATCAAATAGAACAGATGTTGGATGGCTATTAACAAGAAGCATACCTAGAATGACATCGGGGTCTTCCAGAGCTTCTTCAGCAGGCACATAATTAACTCGCCCGCGGGTAGGAGTTGGCTTCACATAGAAGGCTTTCCCTGGTTTTCCGCGTCCAGCGGGCTTGGCATTGTTCTGGGGACATACACGAGAATAATGTCCCGATTCTCCACACTTGTAGCATACCGCTCTAGCACGAGGTGCAACATTTGTAGGCGGTCCTCCAAATGGTCTGGGTGGAGGGTTGGACTGAACTGGACGAGGTGCCTGGAAGGATGGCCTCGCAGTGTACCTTGTCGGCATAGCTGCATTGGGTACCCATATTCGGCGCTTGTTGGGTCCTGAACCCGATGCAGGGTTGAAGTCATTGTTATGCCTCCTTGTGGCCTCGTAGTCAGTCTGTCCGGACTCAGGATTGATGGCTTTATTGACGAGAGCTTGAAAAGTGGTGCACTCGTGCAGACGAAGATCTCGACGAAGCTCAGCATTTAGCCTGCTTCTTGGCATCGGTTGAGGCTTCCTCTGGAGCATAGCGAGCAAGGTTTCCAAACTCGTGACTGTATGCATCCACTGACAATCTGCCCTGTGTGAAGGCACAGAATTCCTCTCTCTTGCGATCCATCAGCCCTTCCGGGATGTGATGGAGACGAAATGCGGCGCTGAACTCTGCCCAGGTTGGTGCAGGTCCCTGGGGACGCATAGCCTCATAGCTTTCCCACCACAGGTTAACGGGTTCCTCTAGGAAGTATGTTGCAAAAGGTCACCTTGTTGGCCTCTGAAACATTTGCAGCTCGAATCTTGCGTGACATACTGGTCAGCCAATCATCCGCATCGAGGGGATCGATCGAATGATGGTACTTAGGCGGACACAGCTTAATGAAGTCACCAAGTGACACTCCATCATGGTGATCATTGCGGGGAGCACGAGCGGTGTTCTGTTCAATCCTCTCCAACAGTCTGTTGGTCTCCCTCTTATTCCTTTTGGCTTCTAGCATCACCTCTGCTAGAGATGGTGCTCATGGCAGCTCTTCTTGCCTTGGTTGGCTACCCTCGCCTTGCTCGTGAGCATGCACGGGGTTGTTCCTGGTTGACACCATCCTGAGGAAAACAATCCATAGCTTAGGCATGGGGAACAACAATTCTAGGACATGAATTATGAAATGCACTGATCAACATGGCATGTAGGATAAATACCAATCAACATGGTATAACAACTACCATATGAACATTAGGTTTCATACACACCATGACTTAGTTCAGTACAAACCCAAGCTGAAAACAACTACGGAGAGATGACACAACTCATCGGAGGCATTACAAGCATCCTATACATTATCTATCTACACCTCCGGAACTCAACTCTCGACCTTGATCATATCCCACAAGACACGCAGGACTGTGGCGATACAACTACTATCATACTAGGTCTAACATCCACGCACTCGATCATCACCGTAGAATGCCTCGTACAGGTTACCCCCATGACCTGGGAGCTGAACCTGCGGATCTGGAAACACTCTAGCCTGGGATCCCTGGAAACCATAAGGACACGGGTGTGGCCTTGGTCCCCTTGTCGGCGGCAACAGCGGTCCTCGAAGAGGGGTGATGCCTCCAACATCAGGCCAGTCTACGTGTGCTGGCAAATGAGTCCGCGATGGAGTCAGCATCTCCAAATCTCCATAACCTGTCTGCACGACAGGTGCCAACTGCGTCAAGGCTGTCCAAAGACGGGCACGGGTAGCATAGAGCTCCATGCGAAGGGCACGTGCATCACGATCCCTGTTCTCCAACATCTGAGCGGTCACCTGTAATCTAGGGTCTTCATGAGAATGATCAGAGTAGGCTGCACTGAGATATCCATCCTCTCCTCCCATGGAAGCAGGAACATAGCAGAACTCCGTGTTCTGAAGCAGACCATGGTGAAACATCATAATAGTCAGCATAGCGTAAGCGGCTACCTGAACTGCCATATCTATGGTAACTCCCAATCCATGAGTCCAGTGAAGCGGCTCTGGAGCTCCAGGATATGAAGGGTATATCCTAACGATACATAGATACTGACTCTGGTTGAAATCTCGGTACTGCTCCTCCACGGTATACTCCGGGTACCAACGATATCCAGCCTCCATCATTACTCTAACCAACATGGCCGTGTGACCCGGCACATCGATGCACCTGGTCAGACGGACCACCTGACGGAAAGGGCGGGATGGCATCTGAAATAGAGAATGATGCAAAGACATTAGAAATCCTAGCAGAAATTGGACAACATAACGGCTATAATTGCTCAACAAATTTTTTGAGGCAATTGAAAAGAGATTGGAAAGGCATAACCACTCGACTATCTAGACTCAAATCTCTTCTCCATCTGTTTGTCACACCAACAACACTAAAATAACTGCACTTATTCACAAGCAAGCTAGCTACTGGTCCATGGCTAGTAAGTCGTCATCCTAAGCAATAGATGAGAATCCCAGTTCCTATCCCCGTAGAAAAGATGAGAATGACCCAACATAGAATAACTTGGGAAGAGGAATAAAAAGAGCCTTACGTTCCCTTCCACAATCAATTCCCCTACTTATCTATAGTGTTTCTAGACTCAACTTCGACCGGTTTGGCTTGGTAGTCCTACACTCAGTCAGGCTCTGATACCAACGCTGTCGGGACCCCAATCCTAAGTCATATGATTCCATACTGTAACAAGCCACATCACTTTGCGGCCTCACGCACGGTACTCCATGGCTGCCACCTTACCTTGGCCAGGACCGTTTGCGTCTTTTGGCTCATGTATGTGAACATGTCGCTGGCAATCACACAACAAAGAACCCGGGCCGACATAACTAGTCATAGAACCCAAGTGGCACATCCGTACGGAAACATGCATACATAACCCAGCAATGCAGGTGTCGGTCTCAAGCGTGTGTAGACGAGTCGTAGCAAGTTACAAGGACTCCATTACGTCGCGAGGCACGAATGTCATCACTGCACGTAGACGAGTCGTAACAGGCTACAGGGACTCCATTACACTGCGAGACATTTCCCCAAAGGGACAGACACAGCAGCAAAGAAGGATACATGCCGGTCAATCAATGTGTCCGGAGCAGTAGCAAGCTACCATGGCTCGGTGGAAGCACAAAGAGGCAGTTTCCCGTAAAGAGTACTACTAAAGGCACACAACTAGGCGTCGGATCCCATACATACCGTTGCACGTCACACGTACGCACGACATGCCCGATATGCATAGATACAACCATGGCATCACAACATAACCATACAATAACATAACTTTTATTTAGGAGGCTCAGACGAGCCCTGCATAATATGTTCATACAGATAGGGTCACATGACCCGGCACTCAAGTCATACAAACATAGTATTACAAGCCAGCGGAAACTAAAGTGGTCTGAGTACAGACGGCAAAATATAAAAGAGGCATATGGCCTGACTATCTACAGCCCAACACATGGGCAAGATCGTAGCTGGGACACCAGCTATTCGGCATCGTCAACGTCTAGATAGAACCCACCTGATGGGTCCTGGTTTTCTTCTACAACATTAATTAAGCAAGGATGAGTACAATCGTACTCAGCAAGTCTTTAAAACAGACCTAGTCTAGTTATGCTCATGTATCAACAAAGGGGTGGGGAAGTTTATGCAGAAAGCCAGCTTTGACTCATGGCTAACCTACACTACTCAGTTTTAAACTCTTTGTTACAATTTTATTTATCACACGCGAGTCCACTAACTCCATCACAATACACCGCCATGGACTCACCTTCCCCTTCCGGAAAAGTGCCATCCACGATACTCACACTTGTCTTGACAATTTTAGAAGTATCCATTTGATTATCTATGAAGAGCATAAGTTCTCCAAGTAGTCCATATCCGCGGACGCGGCTATTCGAATAGTTTCATAAGCCTGCAGGGGTGTACCTCGTCACACACGCTCTCGCCACTTATCGCCGTGTGCTCATAAAACCATGCACCTCGGCAGCCTTCAAGCGGATGCCCAGCGAGGGAGTCGGCCACAACCGTCAATCACATAAGACCTCTAGTCCAGGCTACCTCCTATTTGAGACTGACCCGCACGGATGTCCGGCCGAAGTTTCCGTTACGGTCCCAAATGATGTGCGCAGGGTTCCCAAGCCCACCATTCGGGTGACCCTTGGTACACCGTGCCACTGCCTACCGTGTCGTAACCCACCCCGGGGTCAGCGCTACGCACGGCCTCCAGCATGCTATAAACACCAGAAACTACTTGCAATACCTGGACCAAGGACTAAGCGACTGATAAGTCGAGAGGGTCAATTAAGTATCCCAACGTGTGGTAGTATCTAGTCTTGGATTACAAACACGGAACTCAGTTCCTAACAACGGTCCCAATGAGACAACCCGCTATGTGCTCCACCAGGCACGGTGCGATTCCTCTAGCGGGCACGGGCAACTTGACGCCGCGGAGCTTTTGGACCGACTGGGGAGGGCGAGGGGTGGCCGGTGGCTACGGGGCAACGGCGGCGGTGCTCTCGGTCCGGGAGGAAGGGAGGCGGAGAGGAGAGGGGAGAATGCGCGAGAGAGGAGGGAGCCGGCTCGATCCGGACGTCTCTGGCGAGGTCATCCATGAGGCCTCGCTGGCCGGAGAGAGATGGGCAGGCACGGAGGAGGTGGAGGCCTCCCGGCGCCGCTTGGCCCTAGTGGGCTGGGCCGTTTGCTTCTCTGGGCCAGATAAGCCTCTTCTTTTCTTCTTCTTTTTTAATTCTGTTTTCTGCTTTCTAACATTTGTTTTATTTCTTTGCAGGTCCAAATAACTTTTCAAAATGACCCACATATTTTCTAAATTGAAGTTTGAATATTCCAAACTTATAATAACAGTTTCAGATTATTTTGAAAACAGTGATAATGATATTTGCTTTATTTATCATTTTCTAGGGACTTAAACCATTAATTCAAATTATTTTAAATGTTCAAATAATTCAAATGTCCCCTGGTATATCCATGTCCCTAATTATCAGGCATAGGGGACATTTTTGATGGGCATTTTGGATTTGTTGAAATTTCATTTATCTGGAATTTCTTTAATTCATGAATGCTTGGGGTTTCTTTTTTTCTCCCCATTTCATATTGATGAAATGATGATGATGATGATGCAAACACCTTGCTAGCCTATGACACTGCTAGGGTTGTGACATGTGATAGGAATTAATTTGGGTTCTATGGGCTTTTTGCAAAGTCCACAGAAAAAGAAAAGGAAAATGAAAATCCATGGGGACCTGGGCCAGAGGCGGCTAGAGGCTGGGCCGGCCCAGCTGGCCAGCCAACCGGCCTCGCGCGCTGTGAGGTTCAAACCTGACCCGCAAGGCCCGGTCATCAGTGACTCGGGGAGAGAGAGAGCGCGGGAGAGGGAAGAGAGGCCGATAGGTGGGCCCCACCTGTCGGGTCCTTCTCGCACCTCGGGATAGGAAGGGGAGGAGCTCACCGGCGGCAAAGGGAGGCATGAAGAGGGGATTTGGAGGCGGGAATGGGTTCAGGAGGCTGTCGCCGTTCCAGCGAAAGTCGAAGGGAGGCCTGAGGTGGCCGGAGCTGCCGGCGGTGAGCACCCGTGGCGGAGGTGGCTTCGGGAGGGGTCACCGGCGGTGCTCCTCTATAGGAAATTGACGGGGAGGAGAGGGGAAGAGGTAGGAGGTACCCTACAAGCTCGATGGAGGGGAGAGGCCTATGTCCCGAGATCGACGGAGCTCCGACGCGGTGGCGCCTTGGTCGATCTCGAGCAATGGGGCTCTAGGAGGTCGCTCGGGTGGTTTGGGAGCTCAATAGGGGGTGGAAGGGAGCCAGAGGAGGGAAGAGAGATGCCCGGGGGCCTTAAATAGAGGGAGGGGGCAGACCACCGTGGACTCGTGCACCAGCGAGGACGTCGCGTTCGCTGGAGGGCTTGTGGAAGGGAGAAAAGGGGTCCACGGCGTTCGTGGGCGTCGCCCACGACTAGAGGGAGAGGAGAGAGGGGCGGGGGAGCGCGTATGAGTGAGCCCCGCAGTTGGCCAGTTTGGGCGGCCGCGGCGCGTGAGAGAGGGGCCAGAGGAGGAAGAGAAAGGAGGGGCCGACAAGGGTGGCATGGCGAGGACGCCAAGAGGGCCAACTGGCGCGAGGGGGGGCCGAGGCCGCTGGAGCCATGCAGTGGGTGATGGCTACAATGCTTGTCGGCACTATAGCACGCTCCAGAGTGCATGTTTGGCATGCCACGGCATGCCAACATCGTCTTCTGAGTGGCCGACTATATCTAGGGGATCTAGGGGGTTTAACGACAGAGGGTAGGGCTTTGGATGCTACGGGATGCCTCAGGAAAGAAGAAAAGGGGCAATGAGGTAGAAAAAGATGCTATCTAGGGGGGGAAATGGGGGTTTTACCCCACCTCATAGTGGCCTGATGGCTTGGGACTTTTACTGGAGGTACTTGGTTAAAGCAAGAAGATGTGGTAAAAAGTTGGGGGCAAGGGTAAAAGGGTAAGAGGTAGAAATAGGGGTTTTACCAAATCACCAGAAGATGTTTGGTCGTGTTTTGGGCAGGGTAGGTTTACCAACTTACTGAGATATTTACTAGGGTCAAATGTTGTCTAGAAATGAGATGCTTCACAAAATTTGAGCTCAAGGGGAAAAAGTTGATAATGGAAATTTGATGACCCCTAGAAATTAGCAGAAAAAGATTTCTATACATCCATTGATGCTAGGCTTTAACCCTTGATGCACCACTTAGTGTATCATCACTATTTGGCCATTAGAGCATGCACACAAAGTTTGAGGCCAAGGGGAGACACTTCACAATGTAAAGTTGCGCAAACTTAACTCTGGATAGGAATGGTTTTGGGATGGTTTGATGAAACAAATCAACTTGGATTGAGATGAAACTTGGCAAGGTCTTCACTCATGATGGTGTTGACTTGCTGGAAATTTCATTGGAATTTATTGAGAATATTTGTTATAGAAATATTCCAAAAGTTTGATCTGAACACAAAGGGTTTTGAGGGGTTTTGCCTATGATCTAATCATGCCCATGTGTTGAAACTCATATATATGGAATATATATATCTATTGAGTTTCTCTAAATTTTCTCAAAAAAATTAAAGCATTTAAATAATTTTTTCCTAAGAAAATCCATTTCTGGCCTGAAGAAAAAGACTTTAAATAAAATATGAAAATAATCCTTAAAAATAGTATTTTGTGGTTTGGGGAATTCTTATATTTAGTGGGTTTGAAATAAAGCTTTTGGAAAAGAATAATCCACCTAATTTGAGGATTTGCAGTGCAAACCCATTTGAGTGGTTTTGAAAACTTAATTTAAATAAATCATTTTTTGTTGAAACAAAATTTTATAAAAATAGTATTGGGCACTATTCACATGACATGATCATTGGGCAAGAGGTTCGGAACAAGATGAAATATGAAGTGGAATAGGACCTAGTAGTGCCAAATAACACAACCATCAAGCAAGCAAACACCATAGCAAACAAGCACAAGCATTTGAAAAAGTTTTAGTTGGCTCCAAATTTTATAAACCCAACCATAACAATGTGCTACAAACCCAGGGTGTGATAGACCTTCCCCCCTTACAAGAATCTCATCCCCAAGATTCCTAGGCTAAGCAATAAAAAGATAAGGGAACTCTGATCTAAGATAGTCTTCATGCTCCTAGGTTGCTTCAGCTTCAATGTGGTTGCTCCACTGGACCTTGAAATACTTGATGATGCGGCTTCGGGTGCAACACTCGGCTTCATCCGAAATGCGAACTGGCCTCTCACAATAAGTGAGGTCATGCTGAAGATCGATGGCTTGATGGTCGATGTCCTTGTAGGGGTCGGGGCAGTTGGGAACTTGGAGGCACTTCCGGAGTTGAGACACGTGGAAGACGTTGCCTGGGACCATCCTGAGCACGACTACATGCTCAGGTGCGAGCTTGGTCCGCTGCAGCGACAGCCATGTCCTCACCGGTGGCAAGGAGCTCTCGGACCCGAGGGGATCCGGCGCTAGAACGCACTAGAGAAGGGGGAAAAGGGGGAGAAGGAGAAGGAGCTCACAGCGGACGCAACGGCGATGAGAGCAGGCTCGGGGAGGCCTTGATTGTGATGCACGTCTAGCGGCGATCTCCGGTGACTGAGGAGGAAGAAGGCGGCGAGGTCGGCGCTGGAGGACCTGCAGGCTTGATTCTTTGGGCGGAGAGGAACGACACGTCACGACGGAGCTAAAGGGGGGCTTGGGAGCCAGGGGGAGCGGCTGGAACGGCGGCTACGGCGGTGAGAAGGCGGTGGCCATGGCGGGCAGAGCAGACAAAGAAAGCAGCGGGGCAAATGCGAGAGAGAGATGGGGACGACGGACGCGTCCTCATCCTCTCGCCAGCGCGGCGGGCGATGCAGGTGCACAGGGTGCTGCGTGGCAGCACCGGCACGAGCGCACGGCGAGCACGCGCTCGTCCTCCAGGCCGCTGGGAGGACGACGACGGTGCTGGGCCAGCTGGGCCGGCCCAGGTGCCTCCTCATTTCTTCTTTTTTTACATTTCTAGTTCTGTTTTGTTTTTTGACATTTGTTTTATTTACTTTTAGGCACAATTGCTAATTATAAAATATCCCAAATATTTTATAGAACTAAGTTTGAATAATTCAAACTTCTATAAGAAGTTTCAAAATATTTTAAAATCTGAAATAATGATAATGCTTTATTTGGCATTTTCAGCAGCTTTAATATTTAGTTTTAAATTGCTATAAATGTTCAAATATTTAAGATGGCCCCTGATATATTCATGTCCATATTTATCAGACATAGGGGACATTTTAGATGGGCATTTTGAATTTGTTGGTTTTTCACATTCATTAACTTGGTTTGATTCAAATGAATTGTTTGGGGTTTCTTTTGATCCCCATTTCAAATTGATGCAAAAGAATTGAAATATGATGCACACACATGCTGTCCTAGGACAACTGGCTAGTAATGTGACAACTCACCCCCACTCAAAAGAATCTCGTCCCGAGATTTGGAAGTCGTCGGGAAGAGCGCGGGGTACTCTAGTCGAAGACGATCCTCTCTTTCCCATGTGGCCTCCTTCTCAGAATGGTGTGACCACTGAACCTTAATAAACTTGATGCTCCGACACCGAGTGGTACGCTCAGCTTGATCAATAATATGAACAGCGTATTCTCGATATGTAAGGTTATCTTGGAGATCAAGCGCTTCGTGGTCTACTTCACAGACAGGGTCTGAGAAGCAACGCCGGAATTGCGAGACGTAGAAGACATCATGAACCTTAGAAAGATGCAGCGGAAGTTCCAATTGGTAGGCAACCTCTCCTCGTTTAGCAAGAATGCAAAAAGGTCCAATGTAACGAGGAGCCAACTTGCCCTTGATACCGAATCGATGGGTACCCTTCAGAGGTGTACCCTGAAGATAAGCCTTCTCGTCAACTTCATAGGTCACAGCCTTATGATGACGATCATATTTTATACAACTAAGTTTGAATATTTCAAACTTCTATAAAAAGTTTCAGAATATTTTAAAATCTGAAATAATGATAATGCTTTATTTGGAATTTTCAGCAGCTTTAATATTTAATTTTAGATTGCTATAAATGTTCAAATATTTAAGATGGCCCCTGATATATTCATGTCCATATTTATCAGACATTGGGGACATTTTAGATGGGCATTTTGAATTTGTTGGTTTTGCACATTCATTAAGTTGGTTTAATTCAAATGAATTGTTTGGGGTTTCTTTTGATCCCCATGTCAAATTGATGCAAAAGAATTGAAATATGATGCACACACATGCTGTCGTAGGACAACTGGCTAGGAATGTGACACACTATAAAAAGGGTTGAGCAAGCGGTAACATAGCCTAACAATGGTTTGCTAGGAGGTAGAGAGTTAGAGGCTTATCATGGCAATGTTGGGAGGCTTGTCAAACAAGTGGTAGGTAGCGAGACATGACGATTAAAGAGGGACAACTAGCATAGCAATGATAGTAGTGGTATCCAGGGAAATGTGCCATCTTGCCTAAGATCCTGCTTGGAAGAAGAACGAATCCATGAAGAAGACGATCCGTGAACTAGATGAACGAATCCTCACGCTCCGAATGCTTTCGGAACTCTATCGAGAAGGAACAATCTAAGACAACAATCAACACACGGTACACCACAAAATATGTATGACATGATGCGCAAACAAATAAGATGCACGTCCGGTTTAATTATGGAAGGCATGGCAAGCATAACAATCAACTTCTACACATGAAGTGAAGCTCAATATGCAACTCGTTGCATATTGACGAAACTTCACATTCGAATTATTTAGTTCACTCTTATTAGGTACACGACAATATTAAATGTTGTTAAACATGGCAAGAGGTGAAGCATAAGTAAACTATCGATCTAGTCATCTTAAATGAGGCCGGAAACAACTTATAGCATTTCCGAAATGACCCCATATGTTAATTTAGAAATTGGTCCAGATCTGAACTAACCATATTTCATAATTTTGAACCGAAAGAATAAAGTATACCATGCAATTCTACACATCATCCTAGTCGATTTACATATACGGAACATCTCAAACGGAGCTACAGTCTAAAAGTTATGACCCGCACAAGATAATATGTCATGAATGAAAAATGCATGAAAATGCCAACCACAAGCTTTTCATATCATGAATGAAGAAGATATTATGATACTACATGAAATTCTAAGAAAGTTTCATCTATGGCATGCCGAATACAGAGCTACGGTTCAACCACAACAACCAACACAAGTTTAGTGCAAATCTGCCCAAAACAGCAACATAGCATTTTGCACATAGGAAAACAACAAGGTACAAGCTCCTAAAATGCACAAAATAAGCATGGGGCAGTAGGATATAACACACACTTCATTTCATCTTCACATATCATACTCAAAAGAGGCATGGATCATATGGTAGCAAGCTCAGAGCATGGCTAATTGAAAACAGTTCCAGACTTGGTGAAAATAGCAGTTTTGACAGTGCAGTTTTTTTTATCACGAAGGCATATTGACAACAGTAAAATTATATGCTATGGGGCATATTATGGCATGACAATTAACAGCATGGTAGTAGACATTATAAGCTAAAAATAACTCCAGTACACCAACCCCAAAGGCATTCTAGGTCACTATCAAAACACATGGAAAGACAACAACAAAATGTTACATATTCTAGACTTACAAACATTTAGACCCCTCAAAACAGCAATATTTTTATAGCATGTTGGCAACAAGAAAACAACACCTAAACATGGATTATCATGGCAACCAAAATGACCAGGGGCTGGTGCACATGCCAAAGGGCATATCTCATGTTCAAAATTATTTCATATCATGCATGGATTAAATCACAGGAAATAGACAAATGGGCATCACAACAAAAATGACATGCACACAAAAATGCTCAAACAACAAAACTAAATACGCATATAAATTCTATGGATTTTTCAACCCCGAAACATATATAATATGATAGGTTCATGTAGGAAAGTATTTCACAATTAATTATGCAAAGTTATGACCTAATCCCCTTTTAGCAATTATAAATACAAGTTAAATGCAAATGTTACAATGGAAAAGTTTTTCATGCATGAAAAAGCGATCCCGATAATACGAACATTTT
Source organism: Hordeum marinum (assembly GCA_022496015.1). Classification (NCBI taxonomy): domain Eukaryota; kingdom Viridiplantae; phylum Streptophyta; class Magnoliopsida; order Poales; family Poaceae; genus Hordeum; species Hordeum marinum. Next base: position 272,040,395 of record CM039678.1, read on the forward strand.
TAACATATTGTTGGATTAAATTCCGATGCATGTTAAATAATTATGCATGATGCAAAAGATGGCATTTGTGCAACAATGATGCAAACAGCGAGCTTATGTATTTTAAACATGGATGAAAATGTCATATTATTAATCTACATGTTTTTCTGAGCATCTTACATATATAAAACATTTTATTCCGCCGCTCGGTTCATTAGTTATAGCAATTTTAAAACGGGCAATCGTTCTGAAACTAAAATAAAATAGCATGGGCCTAAACAGGAAAAAAACAAAGAATGCGCCGTGGGCGCTGGGTTCACCTCATGGGCCTTGGCCCACTTGGTGAGGCAAGGGAGGCCGGCTGGGGCAACCAAGCGAGGCAGGGCTGGGCCGTGGAGCTACAGCAGGGCCCACGCGACCGAAGGCGAGCGGGTCAAAGCGGGCGTGGGATCGAGCATGCACTCGTCCATGGCGACGCGAACTAGGGGAGGTGCTGGGCCACTCCAGCAGGCGGCGCGACGGCCGGTGGCAGGGATGGTTCCCCCGATCTAGGTCCGATCGGATCTGGCCAGGGCGAGATCCATGGCGCAGTGGCGAGCTCCTGTAGCATCCATGGCGGACGGGCAAACTGCTAGGACATAGAAGGCAGGCTGGGAGGTTAGAGTAGAGGGAAAGAGGAGGAAGAATGAGAGGGAAGGGAGAGGTCGACTGACGGCAGGGGTCCTGTGTCGCTGGCGACGCGGCTCTGGCGAGCGGCGACAGCACACGGCGCCTCAGGGCATAGGTGGGCCACGGGCGAGGCGGCGGCAATCTCCGGTGGGGCTGCGGGATTCGGGAGAGCAATGTGGCGATCCAAGCGTGCTCGGTCCCGGTTAGGCTCAAGGTGGGCCGGAGGTGGGCTCGGGCGGGCCAGGGTGAGGTGGGAGCTAGAGAAGGTGACGTGGCAGGCCATGGTAGGCTACAAGCGGCGGCACGGCGGCGACGGCTGCCCAATCTGATGGTGCCAAGTGGCGGTGGTGGATGCGCCGGTGCATAAAATGAAGCAAGGGTGTAGCGGCTGCGAGGTGGGAGGGGCTGGCTGCGCGAAATTCGAGGTGGAGGCTAGGGTAGGCCCAAAAATGGACTAGAGGGGTCCAATCGGAGAGGTGGGTTTGATGGGCTTAGTGGGCTGTGTAGAGGGGATGTGGGCTGAGGAGAGAGAGATGGTGGCCCGTGACAGAGGTTTCAAACACCAAAAAACGTCTGACAATAAACCGATAACAGAACTGCTACGGTTGACCGTTCGGGTATCAAACGAACTCTGATTGCGATGAAATTTCGCAGGTGGTGTACCGACAATAAAACAAGACCACACGACAACTTCTAACCCAATCTGATAATATTTTTCGCGTGCATTAAAAACGGTGTGTGGTCGGTGTCATAACAGTCGACGACAAGAATAGAGAACCGGCGAATACGAACGGATGCAAGTTTTCGAAATCGAGTGAAGATCCTATGCAAGATGATGTGAATGATGCATTGATGAATGCAACAACCAAACAAAATACAAACGAGAATGAACGTAAAAGGGGAATCTTCTGGAGCGTTGGTCCCAGGCTATTACATCCACGTTGCATGGGCATAGCCATTGATGGGCAGTGTTGACTTCTCTGTCTGCTCCAGGCTGTGGCTGCCACATTGCATGGGACGAACCCCTCCACGTCCTTGGGGGCCTTCGGGCGTATATAGCCCGCTCATTTTTACCTGAGAGTGTCACGGGTTGAAGTAGGTAGTTGGGTGAGCCCCCAGGTGCGTGGCCTGGTGGCTCCTAACTCCGTAGAGAATAGTCCCGTGCATTTCTGCCTGGTTGCGCGCCCTTATGCCCTAACCCGATTGCATCGTTCCCTGCGCGACCTCAAGATTGCGCTCCTGAGGCCCAAACATGAGCAAGATGCGTCGGCGTGACCATAAGGGTATTTTGTAGGTGAAGATTGCCTCATGAGGCATCCATGCGCCCTCCGGACAAGGTCCCAAGGATGTCATGAGACCCGGCCTTCCGAGGCCGTATCGGTGTCGTGGTTGCCGCGGGTGGCCCATGCTACTTGTGCCTTGCCGATCCCCCCAGGTCATCACACCTAGGGCCTGAGGGCTTGGCCTGTCGTCACTTTCTCGTGGGGCACCGGTTGATGCCGCGCCCCACGGCTTGGGGGAGCCCTCCTGCTTGCATCGCCCGGGCTCGGTGCTCCCCTGACTGGAGCCCCCAGGCCCGGCTCGAGGAGGATGCCCAGGGTACTTCTTACTCACAGGGGGTGTTGGCTCTTGCGGTGGGAGCTTGAACCTGCCCCCCCCCGCTGGGTGGGCCAGGTGGTATGATGTAGCATGGTATGTAGGGATCCATGTAGGTGCTCGGTCCGCCTCCTAAGTCGTCCACCGGTGCGTCGGGGACGGTTGTAACGCCCAAGATGCGCCTATCCTTATTTAGGCACGGGGCCACAACAGGGATAGAGGCGCATCTAGTCGTTTCGCAAGTAGAGTAACATCGCATACATGTATGAAGAGATGAGTATATGAGTTGGCTTACACTGGCCACAAGCTAAATTACAAGTTCACACCAATTATTCAAACATCATACAAAAGACAGGGTCCGTCTACGGACGAAAACAAACAAAGAATAGAAGCAATGAAACTGTCTTGCTAGCCCCAAAGATCACGACTAAGGCCTCTCTACTTGTCTGGATATGTGACGTACATTCTACCACGTTCTTCATCATACTCCCACTGGAGCTGGGTCACATCATCTGGCACGGTCTCATCTGCACCTACACCTATATTTCTTGTAGTAAACTGTGAGCCATGGGGACTCAGCAATCTTCCAACCCTAGTACGAAAACTATGTAAGCTTATTGGGTTGGATGGGGTGAGTGTTGAGTTTGCAGCAACACTAAACATTGTATGGTGGTTAACTTACGAGAACATGAATGTAAATGTAGTGGACTATGAAAGATGATCGTGAACTACCATGATCCCTATGTGATCCTGCACACCTACTTACATCAAACATAACCCCACTATGTTCTCTCTCGGTTCATGTTCACGAGTAGAGACGATCACGGTTACGCACACAGTTGGTGTATTTTATTGGGGTTTACTTCAACTTAACTATAACCGGGTGTTAAAAAAATCCAAGTTGCCACATAACTGCAGGCAGGGCTTTCTAAAAGAGTCAACCCTGCAGGGGTGCTCCAACTAATCCATCACAAATTAACCACACTTTGCGGGGATAACCTCAACCACGGATCTCGTGATCATCCTAGGCAATTCCAAAGGAAAACCGACACCTCGAGATAGCCCGAAGAAGATCAGAGTTCCTAACACAAGCCATTCGACAAAGGTAAAACAAGTCCAGCAAGACCGCCCGACGTGTCGACAAACCCGATAAGAGTCGTGTATCTCGTTCTCGGGACACAACCGGATAAGAGACACATACGGAGGCCTAATAGAAATCTCTCGAGTTGCCCTAGGTTGTCCCCACACAGTGCTCTAGTTTGGACCAACACTCATGAGGAGCATTGGCCCGGGTTGTTAATTAATTATCCACGGGGTTGCAAGGCCCTATGCATTTTTATTAAGTTGATTAAGTAAATAGTACCAATGTTGGGTCTTGCCATACAAGTTTTAATCTCAAACGAATAAAAAAGGGGGTCCCCATAACAACCCCAAGCATATTAGGAGCACAAAATATGGAAACATAACACCGGTAACAAGTAACTATGGCGTTAAAAGTGGAACAAAACACCGAGCAAAAGGCCAAGCCTTCCACCATAGCAAGATATATATGTGCATTAAATTAAATAGGAGTAAATATTGTGATATCTCCAGATATCCATGTTATGACATGGAAAACAACCTGCACCTGCATCTAAGAACGCAATAAGAGGGGATGAGTAGCGGTAACTTAGCCAAACAAGGTTTGCTAGGTAGTGGAGGGGTTAGAGGCTATCATGGCAATGTAGGAGGCTTGAAATTCAAGTAGTAGGTAACTCAAATGTAATGATAAGAACAAGACATCGCATCAAGAAGTTGAGCTTGGTGAACCTGATCTTCCAGAGTCGGAGAGACTTGAACATTGGCTAGAAATCCTTGTGGAATCATTTGAATATTGAGCTTGCGGAAGGCTTCACAAAGCTCGGGTTGAAGAGGCTTCAAGATAAGACTGTTCCAGTATGCCTTTCGGCTGACCGTGTCTGCAATGACATTTGCTTTTCCAGGAGTATACTCAATGATTGGGTTGAAGTCTTCAATCATTTCCACCCAACGAGACTACCGAAGATTGAGATTTGGTTGATTGAAAATGTACTTCAAGCTCTTGTGATCAGTGTACACCTCAACTGGTCTACCCAACAACAAATGCCTCCAAGTCATCAGAGCATGCACAACTGCCATCAACTCAAGGTCATGAGTGGGGTAGTTCTTCTCGGCAGGATTCTACTGACGCGAGGTGTAAGCAAAGATCTTCTTATCTTCCATTGGAACGCCACCAAGGCCTTGGAGAGAAGCATCATAGAAAACTTGGAAAGGCATTGATTGCTCGAGAGGGACAAGAACTAGAGCTGAAGTCAGTTTCTCCTTGTGCGTATTGAACACCACATCACACTCAGGAGACCAAGCGTACATGAAATTCTTCTGGAGGAGGTTGGATAGAGGCTTAGCAATTTGAGAGAAGTTCTCCATGAATCTTCTGTAGTAACTTGCCAGCCCGAGGAAGCTACGAAGCTGCTTGACATTCTGAGGAGGCTCCCACTTCAAGATTGCCTCAATTTCTCAGGGTGCACTTTAATGCCCTCGGCAGAGATCACATGCCCAAGGTACACCACTTCATTGAGCCAAAACTCACACTTGGAAAACTTTGCATAGAATCGATGCTCTCTTAGCTTGTCAAGGACAAGCGAGAGATGCTCTGCATGTTCTTCTTCAATCTCCGAGAACATGAGGATATCATCCAGATACACCCAGACGAAATTATTCTTGAAAGGAGAGAAAATGAAGTTCATCATCCTAGAGAAGGTTGGAGGAGCATTGGCGAGGACGAACGACATGACAATGTACTCATAAGAGACAAAACTCGTCCTGAAAGCAGTCTTTGGAATATCTTCTTCGCGAATGCGAATCTGATGATAGCCCATGCAAAGATCAAGCTTTGAGAAAACCTTGGAACCTTTCAGTTGTTCAAAAAACTCATTGATGTTGGGAAGTGGGTACTTGGTCCTGATTGTCTTTTTATTCAATGGACGGTAATCGACACAAAGTCAGTCCGTGCCATCCTTGTTCTTGAAAAACAAAACACCACAACCCCATGGAGAAGAACTTGGTTTGATCAGACCCAGACGTTGTTATTCATCTAGCTGCTTCTTCAACTCTTCCAGCTCTTCAGGCCAAGTTTATAAGGATGCTTGCAAACCGGTTCAGTTCTGGGCTCGAGGTGAATCACAAACTCAACTGGCCGGTGTGGAGGCATTCCGGGCAATTCTTCGACAAATACATCTTCATACTCACAAACCACCGGAATTTGAGAAATAGCCGAGATTTCACCCTCCTCATTAAGAGCAAAGAGACGAATCGTGTCATCGTGACCTGCGAAAATGATCACATCTTCTGAAGGGTGAGTCAATTTGACTTCTTTGGCTTGAGAATCAACATGCGCCTTGTTCATAGCCAGAAAGTCCCTGCCCAGAATGAGATCAATATCGCAATTTCCGAGAACAATTGGAGAAGCCACAAAAGAATGACTTCCCATCTTGATAGAAACATTCGGAACCACCTTGTTAGCGCTCATGAGAGTGCCGGGTGAAACAACACGCAAGGCCTTGCTCAAATATTGAGAATCGAAGTCATGCTTGGCGAAGAATGCTTTAGACATGAATGAATGCGATGCACAAGTATCAAACACCACTTTAGCAGGAAAAGAATTAATAGAGAGATTACCCATGATCACTTGAGAAGAATCCTCTACCTCGGCTGCGTTCACCATGTTCACCCTTGCTGACTTGGGATCATGCTTCACCATAGCATTGCCTAGAGGTCTAACTTGAGGAGGAGGCAGAAGACGCTGCTGGATGCACTTGTTTATGTAGTGACCCTTCTGACCACATTTGTGACAAGTAACCTCTGAGAGCAGACGCAAGTTACCTAGAGGAGGAACATTAGCTGACTTGGGCGCCTAGGGCCTCAGCTAATATCCTAGTATGGGTGGGTGGGAGGAACCACGACCATCGAACTGCTTTTGCTGGTAAGGAGAACGAAACGGAGGAGGAGGAGGAACCCAATATTTCTGCTGCTTAGGGACCATCTTAGAGCTAGAAGAAGAAGAATAGGAATCCCTGGGACACTTCGTTGAGTTATCTATCTTGAGGTGAGTTGCCTCGACCTTCAAAGCCATGTTGTAGAACTGATCAAACTCGCGAGGCTCTTGAAGGACCAGACCCGGCATAAGCTCATCCTTGAGACCACCTCTGAACTGATAAATCATGGACTTGTCATCAGGACCATCTTGTTTAGCATAGCGGGCCAGATTCTGGAACTCGATGTTGTACTAATAGAAAGACTTGCTTCCCTGCTTCAGGTGCCTAAACTTCTCACACATCTCCTCGCCAAAGCTCGTCGGAATGTAATGGGCCCTGAAGTCACAACATAAATCAACCCATGTGACAACACGATCGCCCCTGGAGTCCTTGTATTGCTGCCACCAATCTGCTTCCTGACCCTTAAGCTGAAACAACGTGAACCTAACATAGTCCTCTGGTCTAACATTGTTGCACTCAAAATGCTTAGTCATGTCACGGAGCCAATCATATGCATCAAATGGCTGCTCACAACAGGTGAAAGACTTGGGCTGGTTGGCAAGGAACTGGTTGAGTGTCGCGAACTGAGGCTGATTTTGAAAATTCCCTTGAAAACATTGCTGACCCTAATCTCATTCTTGCAACAGCATGAGCAACATATGAGTATTCGCATTGGTTGTGGCCATCACAGCTTGCCAAGCTTCTTGAGGAGGAGGTGGTGGTGGGGGTTGTGTAGGATCAGACTACCCCTCACCCCGACCTAGATTCCCACGAGTTGGTGGAGCCATCCTGGAGATGGACAAGAACATCAGCACATCATTGACAAAGATGATTGCAATAAGCTGAACCAAACGCCTTGAAAGAAATTGAAAGGAATAACATGATAGCCTTCCTACTGAAAAATTAGTAAGAACGCTTTCCTCGAGGTTGCGATAACATCATCAGATATTAGAATCCACTTGCAATAACACAGAAGTATTGAGCTAATGTTACATGGAACAAATGTATATGCCCTCATACATCTGAAGAACATGATCCTAGATAGCTACTTGAATTCCCACTTAAGAACTTCTGAAATCTTTCTGGTTATGCAATCTGGTGTTGGGGTTACAAGGAGGAAAAATATCTCACGCAACTAACAATCCCTACACCCCAACTATATCCATCCTTAAGCACATAACCAGAGGCTTCGGAACTCCATATATCTCGGATCCTCAAAAGCACAGCGATACCCAACATGGCGGTACGCCGGACGCCTCCCCAGTACTGGGTGACTCCGACCTTATCTCACCACGACAAGTATTGAAGCAATTCTGAACATCCTCCGTCCTGAGATACTAAGAAAACTGAATGATAATGATGTGCCAAGAATTCCCTGGAGCTCAACTCCCCGGAAGAAATGAAGTCAGATAGGAGGCACCAAGACAGAACTTTGTCACATCGGCATCATATAGTTTCCAAAATACCCACGTGATCCTAAAAAAAAGTTGAGCGAGAAGCGGAGTAGAATCAAAATTCCTAAGTCGAATACCTCACCAGAGTATAGAAGAGGTGTAAAAGAAACCTACTCTCCGATATAACTAGACTCAAAATAGTTTTAACTAGACTTGACTCGGCCAAGTTCGATCTAGCAAAGGGCTCCTATGCTCGTATGGCTCTGTATACCAACTTGTAACGCCCAAGATGCGCGCCTATCCTTATTTAGGGTCAGGGGCCGCGATAGGGATGGAGGTGCATCTAGTCGTTTCTCAAGTATAGTAACATCGTATATATGTATGAAGAGATGAGTATATGAGTTGGCTTACACTTGCCACAAGCTAAATTACAAGTTCACACCAAATTTTCAAACATCATACAAGAGACAGGGTCCGTCTACGGATGAAATCAAACAAAGAAAAGAAGTAATGAAACTGTCTTGCCAGCCCCAAAGATCATGACCAAGGCCTCTCTACTCGTCTGGATAAGCTTATTGGCTTGGATGGGGTGAGTGTTGAGTTTTCAGAAGCACTAAGCATTGTATGGTGGCTAACTTACGAGAACATGAATGTAAATGTAGTGGACTATGAAAGACGATCGTGAACTACCATGATCCCTATGTGATCCTGAACACCTACTTACGTCAAACATAACCCCACTGTGTGCTCTCTCGGTTCATGTTCACGAGCAGAGACGATCACGGATACGCACACAGTTGGTGTATTTTATTGGGGTTTATTGCAACTTAACTATAACCGGGTGTTAAACAAAGTATCCAAGTTGCCACATAACCGCAGGCACGGCTTTCCGAAAGATTTAACCCTGTAGGGGTGCTCCAACTAATCCATCGCAAATTAGCCACACTCCACGGGAATAACCTCGACCACGGATCTCATGATCATCCTAGGCAATTCCAAAGGTAAACCGATACCTCGAGATAGCCTGGAGAAGATCAGAGTTCCTCACGCAAGCCATTCGAGAAATGTAAAAGAAGTCCAGCAAGAGGGCCCAACGTGACGACAAACCCGATTAGAGCCGTGTATCTCGTTCTCAGGGCACGACCAGATAAGCGACATGTACGGAGGCCTAGTAGAAATCTCCCGTGTTGCCCCGGGTTGGCCCCGCACAGTGCTCTAGTTTGGACCAACACTCGTGAGGAGCACTGGACGGGGTTGTTGATTAATTATCCACGGGGTTGCAAAGCCCTATGCATTTTTATTAAGTTGATTAAGCAAATAGTACCAATGTTGGATCTTGCCAGACAAGTTTTAATCTCAAACGAATAAACAAGGGGTCCCCATAATAACCCTGAGCATGTTAGGAGCGCAAAATATGGAAACATAACACCGGTAACAAGTAACTATGGTGGTAAAAGTGGAACAAAACACCGAGAAAAAGGCCAAGCGTTCCACTATACAAAGATATATATTTGCATTAAAGTAAATAGCAGTAAATATTGTGATATCTCTAGATATCCATGTTATCACATGGAAAAAAACCTGCACCTGCATCTAAGAACGCTATTAGTGGGGCTGAGCAGCGGTAACTTAGCCAAACAAGGTTTGCTAGGTAGTGGAGGGGTTTGAGGCTATCATGGAAATGTAGGAGGCTTGACATTAAAGTGTTAGATAATGCAAATGTAACAATAAGAGCAAGACAACTAGCAAACCAAAATAGTGTCGTAATCTGGGTACGATCATCTTGCGTGTTGGTTCTTTAGAGGGACAAAGTGATGGGTCCTCGTAGTGGTACCCTCCTTGATCCTTGTACCCAGGTTCAACATTCTCCTCTACCCAAGAGAAACAATCACAATAAACAAACAACCAAGGTGCAATGCACAAACAAGATGATGCATGATTCATTTGAAGTGTTTAACATGGCAATCCTAAGCTAGTCATGTTACTCATGCAATAGTTAAGTTATTTACAATTCTAGATAGAACCTCATGTTAAGTTGTTTGCACATGTATTATTATGGAAAATATGGATTCTCCATGCAAAATCGACGCAAATGCATATGTTAAACGTAGGAGACGGAGTAACGGATCTCACACTACGCTTGTGGCAAGGTACGAAGGCAAAATACGAGAGAAGGAAGGCCATGGGCTATTCCTTGGCATTCCAAGGTAGACACTGGTTAGGAAATGAAAACCCAATCACAATAGAGACAAATATCAAGCAAAACCATGGAGCATAGCTCCCACAAGTCACAAAACACTACCACACACAATCTGCCCAAAACAGCAACATAGCAACTCCCACAACAATTATCTAGAGCTACAGGATGTTTCCAACCTCAAACAAAGCATGCACAAAAACTACATAACATGCTTATCAAATCATCCAACTACACAAACTGGAAAGGAAGAACATATCACTAAGCATGAAGCTCACAAGATGGCATGATGAAAAAGATTCTAGGGACTTAGTGAAAATCACAGTTTTCTGGAATCTTTGTTAAGCTGGTAGCAAGTTGACAGCAGAAAATAATGGTGCTAGAGACCACCTCATGGCATGAAAATTAACAGGATGCAAGAGGACAACATGTACTACCAAACACTAGCACTGAGCTTGAGCTAAAACACAATAGAGCACTTGGTAGCAACCAATCAACACTACATAAAAATGTTATCAGATTCTCAGACTTAGAAATATTTAGCATGTTTAAATAAGCAACATTTATTAGCCACTTTGGAGCAAATCTGTCGGGACACTGATCCTAAGTCATATGAACCCAAACTGTAACATGCACATCACTTTGCGGTCTCACGCACGGTAAGCTCCACGGCTGCAGCCTTACCTTAGCCGGGACCGTTTGCGTCTTTTGGCTCACGTATGTGAACATGTCGCTGGCAATCAAACGGCAGAGAACCAGGGCCGACATGACTAGTCATAGAACCCAAGTGGCACATCCGTACGGAAACATGCATACGTAACCCAGCAATGCAGGTGTCGGCCTCAAGCCTGTGTAGACGAGTCGTAGCAAGCTACAAGGACTCCATTATGTCGTGAGACATGAATGCCATCACCACACCTAGACGAGTCATAGCAGGCTACAGAGACTCCATTACACCGCGAGACATTTCCCTGAAGGGACAGACACAGCAGCAAAGAAGGATACATGCCGGTCAATCAATGTGTCTGGAGCAGTAGCAAGCTACCAGGGCTCGGTAGAAGCACAAAGAGGCAGTTTCCCATAAGAAGTACTACTAGAGGCACACGACTAAGTGTCGGATCCCATACATACCGTTGCACATCACACATACGCACGACATGCCGGATATGCATAGATACAATTATGGCATCACAACATAACCATACAACAACACAACTTTTATTTAGGAGGCTCAGAAGAGCCTTGCATAATATGTTCTTACAGATAGGGGTCACATGACCCGACACTCAAGTCATACACACAAGGTCAAACATACCAAGCAGAAGCATAAAGCTATCTAAGTACAGACAGATGAAAGTGTAAAAAGGCACATGGCCTAACTATCTACAGCTCGCCACAGGCCATAGGGGCTGGGACACCAGCTATTTGGCATCGTCGACATCTTGATAGAACCCACCTGATGGGTCCTGAGTCTCATCTAAAACATTTATTAAGCAAACATGAGTACAAACATACTCATCAAGTCTTTAAAGGAGACCTGGACTATTCATGCTCATGTATTAACAAGGGGAGTGGTGGAGTTTATGCAGCAATGCCAACTTTGACTCATGGCTAACCTACACTACACTATTTTATCTCTTTGTCTAAATTTTAGATATCGCACACGAGTCCACTAACTCCATGACAATACACCACCATGGATTAACTTCCCTCTCTTGGGAGAGTGCCATCCATGACACTCACATTTGTCTTGATATTTTTATGAGTATCCATTTGATTATCTATGAACAGCATAAGTTCTCCAAGTAGTCCATATCCGAGGACGCGGCTATTCGAATAGTTTCATACCCTACAAGGGTGTACTTCTTCACACACGCTCTCGCCACTTATCGTCGTGTGCTCATAGAACCATGCACCTCGACAACCTTCAAGCAGAAGCCTAGCGAGGGAGTCGGCCACGACCGTTAATCACGTAAGACCTCTAGTCTAGGCTATCGCCTATTTGAGACTGAACCCGCATGGAAGTCTGACCAAAGAGTCCGCTATGGCCCTAAACGATGTGCGCAGGGTTCCCAAGCCCACCATTCGGGTGACCCTTGGTACACCTTGCCACTGCCTACTGCGTCGTAACCCACCCCTAGGGTCAGCGCTACGCATTACCTCCAGCATGCTATAAACACCAGAAACTATTTGCAACTCCTGGACCAAGGACTAAGCGATTGATAAGTCGAGAGGGTCAATTAAGTATCCCAACGTGTGGTAGTAACTAGTCTTGGATCACAAACACGGAACTCAGTACCTAAGAACGCTCCCAATGAGACAACCCGCTATATACTCCTACATAGCCTCTCATCGCTACCTTTACCAACTCGCGTTCTGCATAGGATTATCACATCAAAACATCATTATTTCACTCCAGTTCATCACCTAGATGAATTAGACCTTACACAACTCTAAGCATAGCAAGCATAGCAGGCAAAGTAAGCTAAGCACATCACGGCACAAGCATCTACCAGGTATGCTAGGTTGCAAGGTTTAGCTATTTACTGTGACATTGACAGGTCATGCAAAAGAGTAGGTTCATCTACCGTGTATAAAAGACAAGTGAACGTTTGTCCTAATGCAATAAACAAGAGTAGGAGCAAGAAAGTGGGATGTTATTGGAATGATCAAAGGGGTTGCTTGCCTTGCTGGGTAGCGGGAAGGTTCTCTCCTTCGTTGGAATACTTGGAGGTATCCTCAGAAGCAGGGCCTACCACAATGCAGGTAAATAACAATCAATACACGCAAATGCAACAGTATGATGTTTGATCATGACATGGCAGCATGTATGGATGAACTAATGCAACTATTGTCCTTGTTAAATTAAGGAAGTTCTAATATAGGTTCAAAATCATTCTCCATTTAATATTTCATATATTAACCTATTAGTAAATGTCTATGTTCATCTACATAGGTTGCTCTAACATGCATGATAATAGCACCATTGGAATCATTCGATTATTTTGATAAATTTTCATATATAAATTATTTTCATGTGATTAACAGATTAATTTATATGAATTTTTGAGGTTTTAAACATTTTCTGGAATTATTTTAATTTAGAAAAGTCATTACTACATCAGCATGACATTAGCTGGTCAACAGAATGTTGACAGGTCAAACCTGACCAGTGGGGCCCACTTGTTAGTGACCTAGTTACTAACAAGGTTAATTATTTAACTAATTACTAATTAGATTAGAGTTGGGCCCACTAGTTAGTGGGTCATTAACATAATTAGTTTAGTTTAATTAACATTTTTTAATCTAACTCTAATTAAAAAAAGGCGGGCCCACTTGCCAATTGACCTCGGGTCAAACCGCGTGGTCAACATCGGTTGACTCGCAAGCGTTGAGCCACCGGCGACGTTAGAGACAGCAGAGGGGGTCAGAACCTCTCCTCCGACGACCAAAAAGGACAGCGGAGGGCACTGGGAGGTCCTACGCTTGAGCGCGCGTCAATCTAGCCCCAAACCAGGGGCTGGGGTGGTCGAAATCGACGCCGGCGACGAGCTTAGTGGCGGCGGCGGCTCGGGAAGGACTGGCTACAGCGCTAGAGGGCACGGAAGGAGGAGCTAGGGACGGCTACGGGCTCCTAGGAGTGAACTCCTCTCGGCTCTAGCAACAGACGGGGATAGAGGAGGGGAATGGCAACGGGACTAGGGGAAATGATCCGGGGCCTCATCAGAGGGGCTTCTGGCGCCTTGGCATGGTTGGGGATGCACGGGAGATGGCGAATCGCTGGCGGCTTCAGTTCGGTGAGGGGGAAACAGAGGAGAGGACGGGGACGAGGGAGCGCGCGAGAGAGAGGGGAGGAGAAGAGGGCCTCGTGCTGGTGCTCTCGGAGCTCTCCAGGCAGCAGCCAGGCAGGGAGGAGGTGGCCGGGCGTGTGCCCGTGCACGGCGAGCGCGTGCCCTTGTCCTCCTGGCGAGAGGACAGGGATGACTCGCACGGGCCAGTTGGGCCGGCTCCCCCTAGGATTCTTCCTCTTTTTCTTTTCTTTATTTGTTTCTATTATCTAATTCTGACATTTTTTTGTTTGGGCCAAATGCTATTATAAAATATCCCCAATATTTTATAATAATAAACTTGAATATTTCAAACTCCTATAAAAAGTTTCAGAATATTTTGAAATCTAAAATAATGATAATGCTTTATTTAGCATTTTCAGAAGCTTTGTCATTTATTTTTAAATTTTTATAAATGTTCAAATATTTGAGATGGCCCTTGATATATTCATGTCCATAATTATTAGACATAGGGGACATTTTAAATGGGCATTTTGGAGTTGTTAATATTTCACAAACTTTAATTTAGTTTGATTCAAATGAGGGTTTGGGGTTTCTTTTAATCCCCACTTCATGTTGATGCAAAATTGAAATATGATGCACACACATGCTGTCCTATGACAACTAGTTAGGGATGTGAGAACTCACCCCCACTCAAAAGAACCTTGTCCCGAGATTTTGAAGTCGTCTTGAAGAGCGCGGGGTACTCTAGTCGAAGACGATCTTGTCTTTACCATGTGGCCTCCTTTTCAGAATGGTGTGACCACTGAACCTTGAGAAACTTGATGCTCCGATGACGAGTGGTACGCTCAGCTTGATCAAGAATACGAACAGGGTATTCTCGAGATGTAAGGTTATCTTGGAGATCAAGCGCTTCGTGGTCCACTTCAAGGACATGGTCGAAGAAGCAACGCCTGAATTGCGAGACGTGGAAGACGTCATGAACCTTGGAAAGATGCGGCGGAAGTTCCAATTGGTAGGCAACCTCTCCTCGTTTAGCAAGAATGCGAAAAGGTCCAATGTAACGAGGATCCAACTTTCCCTTGATACCGAATCGATGGGTACCCTTGAGAGGTGTAACCCGAAGATAAGCCTTCTCGTCAACTTCATAGGTCACAGCCTTATGATGACGATCATATTTGCTCTTTTGACGAGATTAGGCCGTTTTCAACTTTTCACGAGTAATGCGAACTTGCTCCTCTGCATCCTAGATCATATCCGGGCCAAAGAGTTGCCTCTCTCCGATTTCTGACTAGTTAAGAGGTGTTCGACACCTTCGTCCATAGAGAACTTCAAAAGGGGCTATACCCAAGCTTGATTGATAACTATTGTTATAAGCACATTCAGCCAATGGAAGTCATTTCTCCCAATTCATACCGAAGGATATAACACAAGTTCGGAGCATGTCTTCGAGGATTTGATTGACTCGCTCATCTTGACCACTCTATTGTGGGTGGAAAGCAGTGCTAAAGGATAGATGAGTCCCCATAGCGGTTTGAAAACTTTCCCGAAATTGAGAAGTAAAGATACTTCCGCGGTTTGAGTTAATCTACAATGGAACACCATGAAGAGAAACTATTCGAGAAACTTATAACTCCTCTAGATGGCTAGCAGTTATACTCGCCCGAACAGGAAGAAAATGAGCCACTTTGGAAAGGCGGTCAATGACAACAAAAATAGCACTATTCCCTCTCTTAGTCGTGGGAAATCCGGTAATGAAATCCATACCGACCTTATCCCATTTCCATAAAGGAATAGCTAAAGGTTGAAGGGTGCCAGCAGGCCTTTGATGTTTTGCTTTCACGCGACAACAAACGTCACCTTTAGCAATGAACTGAGTAATTTCTCTCTTCATCCTAGTCCACCAAAACCTCTGGTGTAGGTCCTGATACATTTTGGTACTACCGGATGAATTGTGAGAGGAGAATCATGAGCCTTCTTAAGGATCAGCTGTCTTAAGTGTGTGCTCTTGGGAACCACCAACCGGTTTTGGAAGAACACAACACCCTTATCATCCTTGGAGAAATCTTTATTGTTTCTGCTAGCAATATTCTCCTTGATCCGAGATATACCCTTCTCATACTTGTGGACAGCTACTATTTGATCCTTAGGATTAGGTTTCGCCACCAGGTTGGATAGGAATCCTTGAGAAACAGTGTGGAGGTTCAACTTCCGAAATTCCTCATAGAGAAGTGGTTGACCTTGTTGTAGCATCAGGTTGTTATAATAAGACTTACGACTTAGTGCATCAGCTATGACATTGGCTTTCCCCGACGTGTAAGTTATCCCTAAGTCATAATCTGTAATCAACTCAACCCATCGTCTTTGCCTGAGATTCAAATTCAGCTGGGTGAAAATATATTTCAGACTTTGGTGATCAGTGTAAATTTCGCAACGATTACCCAGAAGGTAATGTCGACAGGTTTTCAGTGCATGGACCATAGCTGCAAGCTCAAGATCATGTGTTGGATAATTATCCCCATGTGGACACAACTATCGAGATGTGTATGCAGTCCCATGACGATCTTGCATGAGAATGCAACCTAATCCTTGTCGCGAGGCATCACAATAGATAACAAAGTCCTTAGAGAAGTCTGGTGACACCAGAACGGGAGTAGAGGTCAGTCGTCTTTTCAACTCCTGAAAATTGTGCTCGCATTGTGGAGTCCACTCGAACTTTTTATCTTTCTTGAGGAGTTCAGCCAGGGGTTTCGCAACCTTGGAGAAATTCTTGACAAAGCGGCGACAATAGTTCGTTAAGCCAAGGAAACCCCAAACTTGCTTAACCGATTCAGGTTGAGTCCAATCAAGGATGACCTGAACTCTCTCGGGATTGACAGCAATACCTTTACCAGAGATCACGTGGCCCAGATAGGTCACTTCTGGCAACCAAAATTCACACTTGGAGAATTTGGCATACAAGTGATGCTCTCGAAGTTTCATCAACAAGAGCCTTAGATGTTTGGCACGTTCCTGTTCATTCTTCGAGTAGATGAGTATATCGTTGAGGTAAAACACGACGAATTTATCCAAATATTCCATGAAGATCGAATTCATCAAGTGAGAGAAGGTGGCTGGGGCATTGGTTAAACCAAAGGACATGACAGTGTACTCGTATTGACCATAACGAGTAACAAAAGCCGTTTTTGGAATGTCCCTGTTCCTAATTCTTATTTGATGGTTTCCCAACTTCAAATCCATTTTGTAAAAGACAGAGGATCCAGTGAGTTGATCATACAAATCATTGATCCTGGGAAGTGGATACTTGTTCTTTATGGTGACCAGATTCAGTGGCCGATAATCCATAACCATTCGATCCGATCCATCCTTCTTCTTGACGAAGAGGGTGGTGCAAGCCCAAGGAGAAGAACTAGGACGGATGAAACCTTTCTTTAAAGCCTCATCGAGTTGAATCTTAAGTTCGGCTAGTTGTAAGGGTGTCATCTTATAGGGTCTTCTGGCTATTGGGATAGTCTCCGGAATAAGCTCTATCACAAACTCAACATCTCTAACAGGTGGAATTCCCGGCAGTTCTTTTGGAAAGACATCCGGAAAGTCATGGAATACCGGAATATCTTCTAGTTCTGGAAGATGGCTAGCATTGAGGGAATAGAGTTGGCGCTTGGCTGCTCGAGTGGAGACATTAACTATCTCACCTGATAAATGTGTAAGTTGAACATTCCTAGTATGAGTATCAATCTTAGCATAGTGGGCTTTCATCCAAGCCATGCCTAAGATGATATTGATGTCCGAAGACTTGAGGGCTATCAAAGATGCTAGGAAGACTAGCCTATCCACAAGAATCTCATTACCATAGCTCACTCTAGAAGTTTGCCACTTTGAACAAGGAGTCTGAACTACTAAAGGGGTAGGCATATCACGAAAAGACATGTTATACAACTGTGCATGACTTTCTGAGATGAAAGAATGAGATGCCCTAGTATCTAATAGAACAGACACTAGATGACTATTGACAAGGAGCGTACATAGGATAACATCAGGATCCTCAATGGCTTCCTTAGCAGAAACATAGTTCACTCGTCCAGGAGCAGGAGCTAGCTTCAAATAGGATGTTTTCCCAGCTTCCCACGTCCAGCCGGCTTAGCATTGTTCTGAGGACACTCACGGGAGTAGTGTGCTGGTTCCCCACATTTGTAGCAGACCACGGTGGCACGGGGAGCAACATTGGTAGGAGGACCTCCAAATGGCCTGGCTAGAGGGTTGGGCTGAGCTAGGCGAGGCGCTTGGAAGGATGGCCTCGCGGTGTATCTTGGCGGCAGAGCTGCATTGGGCACCCACACCCGGCGTTTGTTGGAGCCCGAGCCAGATGCGGGGCTGAAGTCATGGTTGTGCCTCCTAGTGGCCTCATAGTCATTCTATCCAGTCTCGACATTGATAGCCTTGTTGACGAGAGCCTGGAAGGTTGTGCACTCATGTAGGCGCAGATCTCGCCCGAGCTCAAGACTAAGGCCCTTGCGGAATCTAGCCTGTTTCTTGGCATCAGTTGAAACTTCCCCCGGAGCATAGCGAGCAATATTGCCGAACTCACGGCTATAGGCATCCACTGACAGTCTGCCCTAGGTGAACGCACAAAACTCCTCTCTCTTGTGATCCATCAGCCCTTCCGGGATGTGATGGGTACGGAATGCCGCACTGAATTTCGCCCAAGTTGGTGCGGGGCCTACGGGATGCATGGCTTCATAATTTTCCCACCACAGATTGGCAGGTCCTTCTAGAAAGTAAGTAGCAAAGGTAACCTTGTTAGCCTCGGACACATTGGCAGCTCGGATCTTACAGGACATGCTAGTCAGCCAGTCATCCGCGTCGAGTGGTTCGATCAAATGATGATACTTGGGTGGGCACAGCTTGATGAAATCACCGAGAGTCACGCCATCATTGTGATCATTGTAGGGAGCACGTCCTGTGTTCTTCTCAATTCATTCCAATAGCCTGTTGGTCTCCCTTTTGTTCCGTTTAGCTTCAAGCATCACTTCTGCCAAAGAGGGCGCGTGTGGCAGGTTCTCTTGCCTTGGCTAGCTTCCTTCGCCCTGCTCAGGTGCAGGCACGGGGTTATTCCTAGTGGCCACTATCCTGGGAAACAAACCCACAGCTTAGACATAGAGGGCATCAACTCTAAGACATGAGATAAGGAATGTACTGGACAACATGGCATGCAGGGTAAACACCCAATCATCATAGTAAAACAACTGCCATATGAACACCATGATTCATACACACCATGAAAAAGTTCAGTACAAGCCCAAGCTGAATACAAACTACAGAGAGATGGCACAACTCATCGGAGGCATTACAAGCTTCCTATACATTATCTATCTACACCTCCGGAAATCAACTCTCAACCTCAGTCATATCCCACAAGACACGTAGGACTGTGGCGATATTACTACTACCATACTAGTACTAACATCCACGTACTCAAGCATCGCCATAGAATGCCTCATATAGGTTACCCCCGTGGCCCGGGAGCTGAACCTGAGGATCTGGAAACACTCTAGCCTGTGATCCCTAGAAACTGTAAGGACACGGATGTGGCCTTGGTCCCCTTGTTGGCGGCAACAGCGGTCCTCGAACAGGGGTGATGCCTCCAACATCAGGCCAGTCTACGCATGCTGGCAGATGAGTCCGCGATGGGTTTAGCATCTCCAAATATCCATAGCTTGTCTGCACGACAGGTGCCAACTGTGTTAGGGATGTCCAAAGACGTGCATGGGTAGCATAAAGCTCCACGCGTAGGGCACATGCATCACGATCCCTGTTCTCCAACATATGAGCGGTCACCTGCAGCCTAGGGTCCTCATGAGAATGATCATAGTAGGCTGTGCTAAGATAGCTATCCTCCCCTCCCAAAGAAGCAGGAACGTAATAGAACTCTGTGTTCTGAAGCAGAGCATGCCGAAACCTCATGATAGTCAGCATGGTGTAGGTAGCCTGCTGAACTGCCATGTCCATGGTGACACCTAATCCATAAGTCCAGTGAAGCGGCTCTACAGCTCCAGGATATGAAGGATATATCTTAACAGTACACAGATACTGACTCTGGTTGAAATCTCGATACTGTTCCTCCACTATGTACTCTGGGTACCAACGGTAACCAGCCTCCATTATAACTCTAACCAACATGGTCATGTGACCCGGTACATCGATGCACCTGGTCAGACGGACCACCTGGCGGGAAGGACGAGGGGGCATCTGAAACAGAGAATGATGCAAAGATATTAGAGACTCTAATAGAAATTGGGCAGCATAACGACTGTAATTGCTCAAAAAGGATTTTGAGACAACTGCAAAAGATTGGAAAAGCATAACCACTCGACTTTCTAGACTCAAATCTCTTCTCCAACTGTTTGTCACACTATCAATAATTGAGTACCGACACTCACTTGCAAACAAACTAGCTAATAGTCCATGGTTAGTAACTCGTCATCCTAAACAATAGATGAGAAGCCCAGTTCTTATCCCCGTAGAAAAGATGAGAATGAATCATAATAGAATAACTTGGGAAGAGGAGTAAAAAGAGCCTTACGTTCCCTTCCACAATCAATTCCCCTACTTTTCTATAGTGTTTCTAGACTCAACTTCGATCGGTTTGGCTTGGTAGTCCTATAGTTAGTTAGGCTCTGATACCAACGCTGTCAGGACCCCGATCCTGAGTCATATGAATCCAGACTATAACATATCACATCACTTTGCGGCCTCACGCATGGTAAGCTCCACAGCTACAACCTTACCTTAGCCGGGACCGTTTGCGTCTTTTGGCTCATGTATGTGAACATGTCGCCGGCAATCAAACGACAGGGACCCCAACATGACTAGTCATAGAGCCCAAGCGGCACATCCGTACGGAAACATGCATATGAAACCCAGCAATGCAGGTGTCGGCAACAAGCGTGTGTAGACGAGTCATAGCAAGCTACAAGGACTCCATTACGTCTTGAGACATGAATGCCATCACCGCACATAGACGAGTCATAGCAGGCTATAGGGACTCCATTACACCACGAGGCATTTCCCTGAAGGGACAGACATAGCAGCAAAGAAGGATACATGCTTGTCAATCTATGTGTCTGGAGCAATCGCAAGCTACTAGGGCTAGGTGGAAGCCCAAAGAGGCAGTTTCCCCTAAGAAGTACTACTAAAGGCACACGATTAGGTGTCAGATCCCATACATACCGTTTCACGTCACACGCACGCACGACATGCCTGATATGCATAGATACAACTATGGCATCACAACCTAACCATACAACAACACAACTTTTATATAAGACTCTCAAAAGAGCCATGCATAATATGTTCTTACCGATAGGGGTCACATGACCCGACACTCATGTCATACACACAAGTTCAAACAAACCAAGCAGAAGCATAAAGTTGTCCGAGTACAGACAGATGAAAGGGTAAAAAGGCACATGGCCTGACTATCTACAGCCCGCCACTGGGCATAAGGTCGTAGCTGGGACACCAGCTATTCGGCATCATTGACATCTAGATAGAACCCACCTGATGGGTCCCAAGTCTAATCTGCAACATTTATTAAGCAAACATGAGTACAAACGTACTCAACAAATCTTTAAAGCAGACCTAGACTATTCATGCTCATGTATCAACAAGGGGAGTGGTGGAGTTTCTGCAGCAATGCCAGCTTTGACTCATGGCTAACCTACACTACACAATTTTAACTCTTTGTCTAAATTTCAGATATCGCACACGAGTCCACTAACTCCATGACAATACACAACCATGGATTCACTTCCCTCTCCTGGGAGAGTGCCATCCACGGTACTCACACTTGTCTTGATATTTTTATGACTATCCATTTGATTATCTAGGAACAACATAAGTTCTCCAAGTAGTCCATATCCGAGGACGCGGGTATTCGAATAGTTTCATACCCTGCAGGGGTGTACTTCTTCACACACGCTCTCGCCACATATCACTGTGTGTTCATAAAACCATGCACCTCGGCAACCTTCAAGTGGAAGCCCAGCGAGGGAGTCGGCCACGACCGTCAATCAAATAAGACCTCTAGTCCAGGCTATCGCCTATTTGAGACTGAACCCTCACGGAAGTCCGACCGAAGTTTCTGCTACGGCCACAAACGATGTGCACAGGGTTCCCAAGCCAACCATTCGGGTGACCCTTGGTACACCGTGCCACTGCCTACCGCGTCGTAACTCACCCCTAGGGTGAACGTTACGCACGGCCTCCAGTATGTTATAAACACCAGAAACTACTTGCAACTCTGACCAACTACTAAGCGATTGATAAGTCGAGAGAGTCAATTAAGTATCCCAACGTGTGGTAGTAACTAGTCTTGGATCATAAACACAGAACTCAGTTCATAAGAATGGTCCCAATGAGACAACCCGCTATGTACTCCTACATAGCCTCTCATCGCTACCTTTACCAAATCGGGTTCATCACGGGCTTATCACATCAGAACGTCATTATTTCACTCCAGTTCATCACCCTGATGAATCAGACCTGACACAACTCTAAGCATAGCAAGCATAGCAGGCAAAGTAAGCTAAGCACATCAAGGCACAAGCATCTACCAGGTATGCTAGGTTGCAAGGTTTAGCTGTTTACAGTGACAATGATAGGTCATGCAAAAGAGTAGGTTCATCTACCCTGTATGACAGACAATTGAACGTTTGTCCTAAAGCAATAAACAAGAGCAGGAGCAAGAAAGTGGGATGTTATCGGAATGATCAAAGGGGTTGCTTGCCTTGCCGGGTAGCGGGAAGGTTTTCTCCTTCGTTGGAATATTCGGAGGTATCCTCAGAAGCAGGGCCTACTGCAATGCAGGTAAATAACAATCAATACACACAAATGCAACGGTATGATGCAAGATCATGACATGGCAGCATGTATGGATGAACTAATGCAACTATTGTCCATGTTTAATGAAGGAAGTTTTAATACAGTTCAAAATCATTCTTCATTTCATTTCATGTATTAACCTATTAGTAAATATCTATATTCATCTACATGGGTTTCTCTAACATGCATGATAATAGCACCATTGGAATCATTGGATTTTTCTGATAAATTTTCGTATATAAATTATTTTCATCCAATTTACAGATTAATTTATATGATTTTTTGTAGTTTTAAACATTTTGTGGAATTATTTTAATTCAGAAAAGTCCTTACTGCATCAGCATGACATCACCATGACATCAGCTGGTCAACAGAACGTTGACATGTCAAACCTAACCAGTGGGGCCTACTAGTCAGTGACCCAGTTACTAACTAGGTCAATTAATTAACTAATTACTAATTAGATTAGGGTTGGGCCCACTAGTCAGTGGGTCATTAACATAATTAGTTTAGTTTAATTAATTTTTTTAATCTAATTATAATTAAAAAGGCGGGCCCACTTGCCAGTTGACCTAGGGTCAACCCCCGTGGTCAACACTGGTTGACTCGCCGGCATTGGGCTGCCGGCGACGTCAGAGACGGCGGAGGGGGTCAGAACCCCTCCTCTGGCGACCAAAAAGGACGGTGGAGGGCACTAGGAGGGCCTACGCTTGAGCGCACGTCGATCTAGCCCCAAACTAGGGGCTGGGGTGGTCGGAATCAACGCCGGCGACGAACTTAGCGGCGGCGGCGGCTCGGGCAGGACCGCCTACGGCGCTAGCGGGCACGGAAGGAGGCGCTAGGAACGGCTACGGGCTCTTGAGAGCTCTACGAGCACAAGGCCACGGTCAGGTGTGAGCTGTGTTTGCTGTGGCCATGGCTACGCCATGGCTGGCGGCAAGCTCCTCTCGTCTCTAGCGACAGACGGGGCTAGATGAGGGGAACGGCGACGGGAATAGGGGAAACGATCCGGGGCCTCACCGGAGGGGCTTCTGGAGCCTTGGTGTGGTCGGGGATCCACGGGAGACGGCAAATCGCCGGTGACATCAGTCCGACAAGGGGGAAACAGAGGAGAGGAGGGGGACGAGGGAGCGAGAGAGAGAGAGAGAGAGAGAGGAGGAGAAGAGGGCCACGGCGAGGGCCTCGCGCTGGCGCTCTCGGAGCCCTCCAGGCAGCAGCTAGGCTGGGAGGAGGTGGTTGGGCGCGTTCCCGTGCACGGCGAGCGCGTGCCCCTGTCCTCCTGGCGAGAGGACAAGGATGACTGGCACGGGCCAGTTGGGCCGGCTCCCCCTAGGCTTCTTCCTCTTTTTCTTTTCTTTTTTGTTCTCTGTTTCTGACATTTGTTTATTTTTTGTTTGGGCCAAATGCTATTATAAAATATCCCCAATATTTTATAATAATAAGCTTGAGTATTTCAAACTCCTATAAAAAGTTTCAGGATATTTTGAAATCTAAAATAATGATAATGCTTTATTTAGCATTTTCAGAAGCTTTGTTATTTGTTTTGAAATTGCTAAAAATGTTCAAATATTTGAGATGGCCCCGGATATATTCATGTCCATAATTATCAGACATAGGGGACATTTTAGATGGGCATTTTCGATTTGTTGATATTTCACAAACTTTAATTTAGTTTGATTCAAATGAGGGTTTGGGGTTTCTTTTAATCCCACTTCATGTTGACGCAAAATTGAAATATGATGCACACACATGCTGTCCTATGACAACTAGCTAGGGATGTGATAGAATCCCACTTATATACAACTTCATCATGTCAAAATAAAATACCATGGCATAATACTCATGAAACACTACCACTTTCTTGTTGACACCAATATCAAAGCATGCATGGATTAATTCTAACAAAAATGACAAAATGGCATATTGGGACAAAATGAAATTTTGTAAAACTTGCTCAAGCGCTAAAACAAATCACACCAATGAATTCATGGGATTTTTCTACCCCAAATCCATATATCACACTCATATGTTAAAGTAGAAGAAATGCCCACAATTCTATATTTGCAACTAGCATCAAATTCACCATCACTTATAAGTCAAAAGTTTCCTATTGGGGCCTCTACCTAAAATGGCTATGTCCAGAACTAGACATGTCCAAAAATGGAATATTTATTATTAACAGTAATAAAACAAAACAACCAAAAGGAATATATATAGGGGGACCCACCTGGCAGTGAGCCAGGGCCCCTTAATGTGGATGACAAGTGGGCCATAGGCCCACTGTCATACACACACAAGGCACACACACACAGAGACACACACTGGCACCATCTTCCACAATAGATCCTACCCCCCAACACACACACGCACTAGCACACATGCACACGAGATCCCACGTGGACATACCGGATCATGCGGATCGCCACACACACACACGCTAACACAGGAGAAAAAGAAAAAGGGGCGCCGGGGGGGGGGGGGATCGAACCCGCAAGCTCCCACTGCTTCTCCTAGCGTGCTACCACTTTGCTACTGCGCGGCTACTAATCCTAGAGGGGGTTCTACGCTACTAAATCTAACCTGACCAAAGCTAACTGACGAAATTGAATCAAACACACATGCACACAACAGAGGGACGGTGACGACGATTTCCGCGACAAAGGAGTTCTCCGGCAAGGCGGACCTCCTGCGGGGGATGCGGGGAACTAGGGAAACTCATTTCTCTGCTCATCTTGCGATGAGGGGGGCGGAGGCAAGGCCCTCAAGGCCACGCCTTGATCTGCACGGCGGCGACGGCAAGATATGCTATGGTGACGATCCGGAGAGGGCTACGGTCGACTGCTCACCGAGAGGGGCGAAGACGGGCTCGATGCAGCGACGTGAAGAAGAGGGTCGGGGAAGCCTGAAGCAGCGAAGCTTCCTCGCCCGACAAAAAATAAGAAGGAGCCGACACCACGGAGGAGTTCGACCTCCACTAGCATCGGGAATGGATCAAGGGCGGCATCACCAACCCCGCGGACATCCAGGATGCCATGGAGAGGCCATTGGCGAAGAAGGAGGCGGCGAATCAAACGGCGGCTGCTGCTCTCTTTCTCTACTAGCTCTGAATTTCAGAATCCTCTATGAATTTCCCTGAAGGGAAATAAGAAGGAAGGAGAAGGAGGAAGAGAGGGAGAGAGGGAGATGGGAGCAACAGAGAGGAAAACGCGGAACCCTAGGCGGGCGAGTGACTCGTTTTATAGGAGGGGTGAAACGGCACTGGCCTCGGTGTCCGTGAAGAACTTCATGGCGTCGGGAGCTCGATATCTCTCACTAAATCTTATGGAGATCGACGATGGGGTAGGTAGGCGTCAGCGCGGCTGGGCTGGGCCTTGCCAGCCAGTTGGCCAGGAGGCCCACTACTGTCCCTCTCTCTCACAAAACAGAGAAAAACATAGGTTTTTAATTTAAAAACTTAGAGAAACAAAATGACCAGGAATGGAGAGAGAGGTATTAAAAGAAAAGATATATTTTCTTGAGTTTCCAAAAATGCATACTATTTAATAAAAATGAAAAAGGCATTTTATGGACAATTAAAACATTCACACATTTAGAATTGGAATATGTTTGCAATTGTTAGAAATACACAAAACCAGTAGAACATGCTTGAGACTACACAAGAATTCTCATCTGATTATTTAGAGGAGCAACATTTTTAACATAGGTAAGCAGCAAGCAAATATTTAACATGCTGCATTACTGGAATAAGAGAGAAATGGGGATAGTTTTGGAATGGGAGGAACTAGAGTAACACTCCAACAAAGCAAACATGCATTCATCCACATCCACACCTCACATCACAACACTTCACAAGCAAGGCAATAATAGTTATGCATTGATATGATGAGCATGATGGCATGATGCATGATGCATGAAATGGAAATGGCAATGAAGCAAAATATTAATTCATTCAAAGAACATGGGAAACATAGAGGTTCACATGAGATACATGACCAAAATGGCAAGGGGTGCACTTGGGTTGTCACAACGGTCCCTCCCGGTGGCAGGGGGAGGTCGCCCCGTGTGCGTCGCTCTTAGACCCTCCTGTGTCGGCCCTCGGAACAGAGTAAAACTAAACTTATTATTTTTATTAAAAACATTATTTTAACAGAAAAGAATTTACTAAAACTTTTCTTAGAAAACAAAATCTTTTTATCTAAAACTTAGTTAAAGGAAACTATTACTAACTAGTTTGTTTTTATCAAACTAAACCTAATTGAAAAAGAGTAGAAATTCCTATGATATTAAGTATAAAACAAAGCAAATATATATAATATTATCAACAAGTAAAACACCTAATGTTTAAACAACACAACCTACTAAAAACAACATATAACAATTCTGATTAGAACTAGCTAAAATCTAAATTAATAAACTATACTAAACACTAGGCAGATTCTGTTTATAGTTAAAACACTAAACAAATACATCCTAAAAATCTTCAAACTAAGCATGATGACAGTCCTAACTAATACCAAGAAGTAGCAAAAAGATTCATATAAAAATCTATTTTTAAACTCTAGTTATTCATATTTGAGTATTTTGAGCAAATTTCATTAGATTCAAAATTTATATCTCCATTTTAAAATCTAAGACCACAGGGTGAAACTAAATGAAATATGTGAACTCATGCAAAAAGAACAAATTCAAAACACTAAATAGTTTAAAAGATATAAACAAAAGAAAATCAGAAAACCTTCTGTTAACTAAAACAAAATAGAAAATAGAAAATAAAACTAACGGACGGTCGAGGCTACGTGGCAACTCCCTACTTGCTGCTAGCGTGAGCACGGCAAAAATGCGGGCGGTCGGCCGAACTAAAGAAGAAAACGGTTCGTGCTATTAAACGATCTAATCTGGATCGTTGATCCATGATCGAACGGAAGAGAGCGGGGAGGGGGCTCACAGTGAAGGAGGTCGCCGGCGAGGGAGTCCTCCGGCGAGGCCGAGGCGACGAGGTCGTTGGGGGCATCACTCCGGTGGCTGGGGATGGTGTCTGAGGGCTTCAAACAATGGCGGCGGAGCTCCGGAGTACTCTGGTGGCGTTGGAGAGGAGTGGGGACAACAGAAGCGACGAGCACGAGCTCGGGAAAGATCCGGTTGGGTGGTGGAACTCCGGCGAGGTGAGGGGCAGCGCTCCGGCAAGGGAAGGAGGGGGTTTCGGTGTGGAATGTAGAGAGGTGAGTGGCCGCACTTATATAGGGGCGAGGCAGAGCGAGGGGAAGGAAGGAGAGGGAGATCCGGTGGAGAGATCTCCGGCGACGGCGGCGCGCGCGCGAGGACGGGGACGACCGCGCGGATGGCGCCATCGGAAAGTGGGTCCGGCTCGTCAGCGAGAGGGAGAGACGCTGTTAGCGCGTCGGTGTCCGGCTCATAATGAATTCGCGAGTTAATGCTCGTGGGCCGGCCCGTTTAAATATAAATTCGTTTCCTTTTTAATATCCAGAGCAGTAAAACCTCTTTAAAAGCATTCAAAACATTTCCAAATATAGGAAATATATATATCAAAATGATCAGGAGAATTAATGCTATTCAATGAACATTTTTCGTCTGTCATTTGAATACTTTAAAAAAAAGTTATTTTCAGAAATTGCCTATTTGGTTTTAAAACCTTTTGCAAATATTTTTCAAAAGACCCCCTAGTTCTTATTGTTCAAATATATCACGAAGATGACCCTGGTGTGGAGTGTCATGTTACTCCCCTCTTAGTTTGAACTTTTTCCAAGGTTTTCAAATAGGTGAAAGCAATATATTGAAAATAGAAAGGGATTTTCACAAAGTCAGAAGAAGCATTTCAACTATTTTATACATTCAAGCAATGATGATGATGATGCATAGCTATATTTCATAACATTCCAAAATGGAATTTTGGGATGTTACAAACCTACCCACCTTAGGATGAATCTCGCCTGCGAGATTCGGGTTGGCTAGAAAACAGGTGCGGGTGGTCTCTATGAAGGTCTTCTTCGCGTTCCCAGGTGGCTTCTTCCTCGGTGTGGTGACTCCACAAAACCTTATAGAACTTGATGATCCTGCTATGGGTAACTCTGTTGGCAGTCTCGAGGATTCTGACTGGCTTCTCCTCGTAGGTCAGATCACTGTCAAGTTGTATGGCCTCTAGGGGCACTGTGTCTCTCAAGGGAATATCAGCCATCTCAGCATGGCATTTCTTCAGCTGGGACACATGGAAAACATCATGAACTCCGGATAATCTTCCGACAATTCCAACTTGTATGCAACTTCGCCTCTACGTTCCAGGATTTTGTAGGGGCCTATGAATCTGGGTGCTAACTTTCCTTTAACACCAATCCTCTTGATTCCTCAAAGTGGGGACACATGAAGATATGCTCGGTCTACCACTTCATACGTCACTTCCTTGCATTTGCGATCAGCATAACTCTTCTATCGAGATTGAGCTATCTTGAGTCTGTCATGAATCAGCTTGACTTTCTCTTCAGAATCTCAGATAAGGTCGGGACCAAAAAGTTGTCGGTCTCCAACACCATCCCACATCAATGGTGTTCTGCACCTCCTTCCGTATAAAGCTTCGAAAGGGGCCATCTTCAGACTGGTTTGATAACTGTTGTTGTACGAGAATTCTGCATAAGGTAAGTTGTCATCCCAACTAGACCCATAGTCTAGTGCACAAGCTCTCAACATGTCCTCCAGAATCTGGTTGACTCTCTCAGTCTGTCCATCGGTCTGCGGATGAAAAGCTGTACTGAACTCCAGTCTTGTACCCAAAGTTTCATGTAACTGATGCCAAAACTTTGAGGTAAATTGTGTTCCTCTATCTAACACGATACTCATCGGAACTCCATGCAGACACACAATCCTGGTCATGTATATCTTGGCTAACTTAGCACTGGTATAGGTGGTCTTCACTGGAATGAAATGAGCCACCTTGGTCAAACGATCGACCACTACCCAAAAGGAATCATATTCTGAACGGGTCCTAGGTAGTCCTATGATGAAGTCCATACCAAGCTTTTCCCATTTCCACTCGGGTATGGGCAAAGGTTGGAGTAACCCTGCTGGCTTCTGATGTTCCGCCTTTACTCGCTGACAAACATCACATAGTGCAACATGTTCAGCAATATCCTTCTTCATACCCGTCCACCAGTAACTTTCCTTTAAATCTAGATACATCTTGGTGTTCCCCGGGTGTATTGAGTAAGGTGAATCGTGGGCTTCTTGAAGTATCAACTTCCTGAGCTCTGGGACATTGGGCACATAGATTCGGTTCTCGAACCACAAAGTTCCGTGTTCATCCTCACGAAAACCTTTAGCCTTGCCTTCCTCCATTCTCTGCTTTATCTCAGCTATCTCCTCCATTTCTAGGCTTCTCGAATTCTTTCGGTCAAGGTGGCTGGATTTCCAGTGTGGCAACATATCCGCTTGGAACTATCTCTAGCAGGAGCTCTCTGAGATCTTTGGTTAACTCTGGGGATAATCCTCCCGCTATGAGTGTGTTCACACAACTCTTCCGACTCAAAGCATCTGCCACAACATTGGCTTTTCCTGGATGGTAATGTAATGTCATGTCATAGTCCTTGATTAACTCTAACCATCTCCTCTGTCTGAGGTTCAACTCTTTCTGCGTGAAGATATACTTCAGGCTCTTATGATCGGTGTAAACATCACAACTATTTCCGACAAGGAAATGTCTCCAGGTCTTGAGTGCGTGCACTACGGCTTCTAGCTCCAAATCATGGGTGGCATAATTCAACTCATGAGGTCATAGTTGTCTGGATGCATAAGCTACAACCTTTCCATCTTGCATGAGTACTCCTCCAAGTCCTTGACATGAAGCATCACAATAAACCTGGAAGTCCTTCCGAATATTGGGCAAAATCAACACTGGGGCTGTGACCACACGTTTCTTCAACTCCTGGAAACTAGCTTCACATTCCTTAGTCTAAATATACTTAGACTCTTTCTTCAACAACTCCGTCATGGGCTTGGCAATCTTTGAGAAATTCTCAATGAACCTCCGGTAATATCCGGCAAGTCCGAGAAAACTGCGGATCTCCTTAACTGAGGTGGGTGACTTCCACTCGGTGATGGCTTCAACCTTAGCGGGGTCTACGGCTATTCCTTCTCCGGAAATAATATGTCCAAGGAATCCGACTTCTGTCAGCCAAAATTCACATTTGCTGAACTTGGCATATAACTGATGTTCTCTAAGCTTCTCCAGAACTAAACGCAAATGTTCCTTGTGTTCTTCCTCGTTCTTGGAGAATATCAATATGTCATCGATGAACACCACGACAAACTTGTACAAATATTCCATAAACACTTTGTTCATCAAATTCATGAAGTAGGCAGGAGCATTAGTCAAACCAAAGGACATGACTGTATACTCGTATAAGCCATACCTGGTGGTGAAAGCTGTTTTGGGTATATCATATTCACGAATCTTCAGTTGGTGAAACCCTGATCGAAGATCAATCTTGGAAAATACTTTGGCGCCTACTAGCTGATCAAACAAGTCATTAATCATCGGCAGAGGATACTTGTTCTTGATAGTCACCTCGTTCAAGGCACGATAATCGACTACCATTCTCAAGGTTTTATCCTTCTTCTCCACCAAAAGAACTAGGGCTCCCCATGGTGAAGAACTTGGGCGAATATATCCCTTGTCCAATAGCTCCATAATCTACTTTTTGATTTCCATTAAATCATTTGCGGGCATCTGATAGGGTCTCTTGGAAATTGGGGCTGTCCCTGGTTGTAGCTCTATTAGGAACTCAATCTCCCTATCTGGTGGCATGCCTGGTAATTCCTCCGGGAATACATCCGGAAAAGTCTTTTACCACACGTACTTCCTCCTGAACAACTCCTGTGAGGGAATTTAACCGAGCACTCATACGTGTGCGTCAGGATACATACTTAATCCTCTTGTTCTCCGGGCTGGTGAGTGAAACAGACTTGCTATGGCAATCAAGATTTCCTTCATACTTGGTCATCCAATCCATGCCTAGGATTACATCCAATCCTTGGGATTCTAAGACGATGAGGTCGGTGGGAAAAACATGGTTTCCTATATTGAGCTTCAAGGCATGGCATCCTATCCCTGCCATCATCATACCTCCTGGGGAACTGACCTTAATGGGTTGACTAAGGGTTTTGGTGGGCAAACCATACTTTTCCACAACTACCCTTGATATGACTGAATGAGTTGCACCGGAATCAAGAAGTACTATAACTGGACGTGAATGCAATAAAAACTTACGAACCATAGTCTCGGGCTGATCGTAGACTTCTTCCACGTCGAGGTGGTTCACCTCGGCACGAGGAAACGGATTTGGCTTCTTGTTTGTGGAGTTGCCATTGTTGTTACCGTTTCCATTTCCCTGCTTGCTCTGGGGACACTCAGTAGCATAGTGCCCTGTCTTCTGGCACTTGAAACAGGTGATGTGGCTCAGATCCTTCTGAATAGGAGCGTGACGGTGCTGGTTGTTGTTCCCATTCCCATTGTCAGTCTTGAAGTTGCCATGCTTGGGACGGGCATTCCCATTTCCTCCCTGGTTGTGGCCTCCATGGTTGTGCATGGCATGAGTGTGCCTTCCAAACTTACCGGTCCCTGATCCGGTATTCCCTGAGTATGGGGAGTAGCGGGGCTTCTGATGAGCTCCAGTGTTAAACTTCCCTTGAGTATACTTCCTCTTGCGGTTCTCAATTTGCTGCTGCTTTCCCTCCAAGATGAGGGCCTTGTCCACCAGCTCTTGGTAGTTGTTGAAGGTAGCCACTACCAGCTACATGCTCAACTCATCGTTGAGTCCTTCCAGGAACTTCTCTTGCTTGGCCGCATCATCGGCCACGTCTCCTGGTGCATAACGTGCCAATGTGCTGAAGTCGTCCACATATTGGGCCACGGAACGGTTCCCTTGGCGTAAGTTGCGAAACTCACGCTTCTTCAGGCTCATAGCTCCAGCTGAGACATGTGCGGTGCGGAAAGCAAGCTTGAATTGTTCCCAAGTCACACCAGCAATAGGATATGTGGTGGTGTAGTTCTCCCACCGTGAAGCTGCTGGTCCTTCGAGTTGATGTGTGGCAAAGCGCACCTTCTCAGCGTTAGTACATCCAGCGGTGACGAGTTCCCTCTCCATCTTACGGAGCCAGTCATCTGCCACAATGGGCTCAGTGCTGCTGGAGAAGGTTGGAGGGTTCAACCTTAGAAAACGGGTGAAGTTGTCACCATGTGGTGGAGGGTGGTTCTTGTTGTTCTGGTTGTTGGTCTGGTTCTGGATCAATAGCTGCATCAGTGCATTCTGCTGCTGAAGGAGTTGCGTGAGTTCCGGTGGGAAGGTGAAGTCGGACTCACATCATGGAGGCATCTTGCTGTTTTCAGAGGGGTGAGAATTAGAATAGAGCAAGGACCTAAAAGGGGAAATTCACTACCCATATGCAATGCAACAAACATATCACACCAAACACTCATTCATTTATTCAATCAAGGTCAAACATCGAGATACAAATCTCCATTCAAACTAAACATCAACCTACGCTTTTAACGATGAAAATGAAGATACATGGGGGCATAACTAATGTTTTCCTCAAAAGTACATAGTCGTGGGTCCTCCGGTGGTGCTCTCCTCGTAGTCATAATCGTCGCTGATGAAGGGAGCCATGTCTCCTTCGGGGTGAAGATTTTCCCCCATATCCATCTGTTCATCTAGAGTTGCGATGCGAGTGTTTAGCTTGTTGATCCTCTCTAAGAAATCCTTCACCTCATACTCATGCTCGTACTCGGCTTCCCATAAATCAGCTTCGAGGTCAATCTCGCGGTTCATCAGATTCTTGATTGTCTTCATATCTGCACGTACCCGAAGCTCCAACGTCCTGACGTGCGTCTCCAAGGTCTGGATATAGGAAATGGTGGTGTCTTCAGTGGGAGTGGTTATGATGTTTCCATCGGCATCCCTGCGACAAACCACGCTGAGTCCTGGTGAAATGGTTCCACCTCTGTATTCCTCCTGAATACGTCCGAGGGCACGATGAATGGCCATGTCCCTCCCAAGTATCTAGCTGGGTGCCACAAACTTGAAGTCGATGGGTTCCTTCCGATTCCCAGAGGTCTTCCCTGGGATGTGCACTTCAATCCTGTAGCGTCCGTCTTGGGGAAAAGACATGATAGGAGTCCCGATGATGCTCGGCAAAGCAGTCCTCACGTCCCTGACGATCGTCATCAGCTCCTTGCCAAAGGGCATCGTTGCGTCAGGCAGGCAAAACTCCGTGATCCACACTGCGATGTAGGTGGCCATCTATAAATTTTGAAATAATCGAAGGGAAGTCAGAAACGAGTAGATGAGAGTGAAAGAATTTTAAAGACAAAAGAGAAATAAATCCTAAGTCTTTTCCAATCCTAGAGGTTAAGTCCTACGGTCAGCGTGTGCTCTGATACCATTTCTGTAGCGACCCGACCTAAAAGGTCGAATCTCCGGTGTTTCCGTACCATCCCAAGATCATGCTGGTACACAGACGGTACATCAATGTATATATCAAAGGGAAATCACACATCATTATATTAATCGAAATCTCATATCGAGTCCTTTATTACAATAAAGATTACAATAAAGTGGCTAAAGGCCAACTCATGAGAATATCTAAATCTTGCGGAAGCATCGAAGGTAGATGAGTCCATCTGACTCCAAGGGCATCTCACCGAGCGTAGAGCGTATCCTCACTCCTGGTTGGAAAAGTATTCTGCACATGATACGTTGCAGCCGTGTAGGTCAGCATGTTGAATATGTCGGCAAAGTCACAAGAGAGGGGGTAAAGTAATCATCTAGTCTATATACAAATATGGCAGGTGGAGTAGTAAGTTTTTGCGTAAAGCCAAATTTTTCCTACAACAAGAGAGGGCAAGGACATAATTACTACAATGTTGGTTGATTAATGAGATGGTTCCACCAACCAATTCTCATACCCAAGTTGACATTTATAACCCACATCAATATAATTAATTGTGTTGAGAATTCCAGATAGTTTCAGTTCCTTTGGCTCAAACTGTCCATGACCGTGGACACGGCTAATCGATTAGGTTGAGTACTTTGCAAAGTTTTGCACACGTTCCCCACAAGATTTGGTCGCCTCTGTTTGATTTCTCGCACTTCAGGGTGTTTGAGAAATGGATGACCAAAACATGGTCTTCCAAAGGGTTTCCCTGCGATTCTGCCGGTGCCCATCCTTTCCTACCATTCTTCTACATCTTGTAGCACCGCCTGTCCAGGGTCACCACGATATCCAACAAAGCCAGAGCCCATAATGACTTGTGGCTGTGCAGGTAAGCCTTGGGTCTTGAAGCATCCATCCATCTCTTTGTGCCTGGGTGGACCTTTCCGCATGAATACTGGCACATCTTCAGCATCATCTAGGCTAACCACTGGTTTTTCCAGGGCGCCGTTCAACCATCATCCACCTAGAGGTAAGTTGAAAACTTGAAGTCTTGAAGACTTGATCATCATGTAGGTCTTGAAATTATTAACTCTCTCAACTCTCATGAATCACACAACCAACCCCGTCTACTAGTAGCATAGCAAAATGTAAAACAACGTTTCCCGGGGCCAACTGTGTCAAAGGGTTGAGAGGGGGTGCCTACCACATGATACTACAGCAAGTAACCAAGTTTCCAATTTACCTACTTTGCATGCAATTGGGGTGATGGAAAAACTAATGCAATAAAACATAGGTATACATGATCAAAGTGACTTGCCTCATTGACGATCTTCATACTCGAGGGACTCTAGGTAACAAGCCTCGCACTCCGGATGATCTAACGAATCAAACAAGAGCACTCAATAAGCATACAACAAAATGTTGCAACTCACGAAATCAGAAATGAACTAGTAATCACTCAAGACAAAACAAGGCACAATCAAAAGAAAAGAAGATCAACACATAGTTTGGGTTTTTTAGAAGTTGATGGGTAAACTACTACTAATAACATAGAATTATTGGTACTAACCAAAATAATAGTTGACAGAAAAGAACAATAGAAATATTTTATTAATAAACAGAATTAAATCCATTTAAAGTTTTGTTAAGAAAAAACACTACTACGTGAAGTGGGCTAGGGTTTTCTAGCAAAAGAGTAAAACTAAACTTATTATTTTTATGAAAAAAACATTATTTTAACAGAAAAGAATTTACTAAAACTTTTCTTAGAAAACAAAATCTTTTTATCTAAAACTTAGTTAAAGGAAACTATTACTAACTAGTTTGTTTTATAAAAGAGTAGAAATTCCTATGATATTAAGTATAAAACTAAGCATATATATATATTATTATTAGCAAGTAAAACACCTAATGTTTAAACAACAGAACCTACTAAAAACAACATATAACAATTCTGATTAAAACTAGCTAAAATCTAAATTAACTAAACTATACTAAACACTAGGCAGATTCTGTTTATAGTTAAAACACTAAGCAAATACATCCTAAAAATCTTCAAACTAAGCATGATGACAGTCGTAACTAATACCAAGCAGTAGCAAAAAGATTCATATAAAAATCTATTTTTAAACTCTAGTTATTCAGATTTGAGTAGTTTGAGAAAATTTGATTAGATTCAACATTTAAAGCTCAAATTTAAAATCTAAGACTACAGGGTGAAACTACATGAAATATATGAACTCATGAAAAAAGAATCAATTCAAAACAGTAAATAGATTAAAAGATATGAACAAAACAAAATCAGAAAACCTTCTATTAACTAAAACAAAATAGAAAATATAAAATAAAACTAACGGACGGTCGAGGCTACGTGGCAACTCCCTATTTGCTGCTAGCGTGAGCACGGGGAAAATGCGGGCGGTGGACCGAACTAAAGAAGAAAATGGTTCGTGCTATTAAACGATCTAATCTGGATCGTTGATCCATGATCGAACAAAAGAGAGCAGGGAGGGGGCTCAAAGTGAAGGAGGTCGCCGGCAAGGGAGTCCTCCGGCGAGGCCAAGGCGATGAGGTCGTCGGGGGCGTCGCTCCGGTGGCTAGGGATGGTGTCTGAGGGCTTCAAACGACGGCGGCGGGGCTCCGGAGTACTCTGTTGGCGTTGGAGAGGAGTGGGGACAACAGAGGCGACGGGCACGAGCTCGAGAAAGATCCGGTTGGGTGGTGGAACTCCGGCGAAGTGAGGGGCAGTGCTCCGGCGAGGGAAGGAGGGGGTTTCGGTGTGGAATGGAGAGAGGAGAGTGGTCGCACTTATATAGGGCAAGGCAGAGCGAGGGGAAGGAAGGAGAGGGACATCCGGTGGAGAGATCTCCGGCGAAGGCAGCGCGCGCGAGGACGGGGACGACTGCGCGGATGGCACCATCGGATAGTGGGTCCGGCTCGTCAGCGAGAGGGAGAGATGCTGTTAGCGCGTCGGTGGCCGGCTCGTAATGAATTCGCGAGTTAATGCTCGTGGGCCGGCCCATTTAAATATAAATCCGTTTCCTTTTTAATATCCAAAGCAGTAAAACCTCTTTAAAAGTATTCAAAACATTTCCAAATATAGGAAATATATATATCAAAATGATCAGGAGAATTAATGCTATTCAATGAACATTTTTCCTATGTCATTTGAATACTTTAAAAACAAATTATTTTCAGAAATTGCCTATTTGGTTTTTATTGCAAATATTTTTCAAAAGACCCCCTGGTTCTTATTGTTCAAATATATCACCAAGATAACCCTGGTGTGGAGTGTCATGTTACTCCCCTCTTATTTTGAACTTTTTCCAAGGTTTTCAAATAGGTGAAAGCAACATATTGAAAATAGAAAGGGATTTTCAGAAAGTCAGAAGAAGCATTTCAACTATTTTATACATTCAAGCAATGATGATGATGATGCATAGCTATATTTCGTAACATTCCAAAATGGAATTTTGGGATGTTACATCAGTGGGGTTGCGCCCAGCTGCGTTGGTTGGTGAAGTGGGCCATGCCCTGGGCCGCATGCAGGCAGGTCTCGGTATCCCCGTTCCCAGAACGCTGACACCCTAGGCTCGTGAGGAGGAGAAGTGTTAGGATCAACAAAGGAGGGGCCTTCTCAGGCCCCCTCCGGAGCGAAGGAGATCTCTATGCAAGGCATAGCCTCGAGAGTCAAGGGTGACGTAAGGAAGGACAAGCAGGCGCCAGCGCACCAGGTGGCGCAGTTTCCCCTTTGGTGCAAAGGGAGCAGGGACGTATGCGGGGTCCCAAAGCAACACCCAAAGGTTTTCATTCCGGTCCAACAAGACCACAACCACCCACCACGCAAGGCCGATGTCATCGCCGAGCCCATCCTTGCGCCGTCGGCAGCTACTTTGCAGGGGAAGACCGCCTTTGGGCAGGGCAAGCACGTACTCTTGCCCCCTTCAGAATTGGCCGTTGTGGGATCCATTCCCACCGTTGTGATAAGGGAAGAGGACCCAAGCCACCACTATATATAGAGGGTAGATTGCATCATAGAGGAGGATCCGAATCTATTCCACCATCCACCCAACACTAGGTCATAGAGAGTCTCGAACTCCCCGAAGGTAACCCTCATGAAGCCCTAAAACATTGTACTAGTTCATCCAATCACCTCCTCGAGAGGCAACCCACCAAAGCAGGAGTAGGGTATTACGCTTCGCAGCGGCCGGAACATGGGTAAACTATCGTGTCCATCTTGTTCCTCGTCATCATGTGAGTTCGTTGTTGTGTTCATCGAGTAGCGACCTAGGTTGGGCGAGGCTTCAAGGATCTTCGCACACACACCTGTGTTCGAATCTGAAGGGTTTTGCGGAGCCCGAAATCCAAAAAAAGGCACCCAACTGGTATAGAGAACTTGAAGCAGCAATCAAGACAGTGGTATTGTTTACAGGAAAGCCGAAGAAGTAGATCAGAAGAGCAATTGGACTTGTGAAGTTGGAAGAGAAGCCACAATCCAAAGGAGATCTGTCCAAAAAGACATACCATAAGTATGACATGGGAGATTTTGAGAGCCTTACATTTACTTGAAAAGTCACCGAGACTGAAGCAGAACATTGGATCCAGAAGATGGAAGAGCACATGAAAACCAGTGCAATCGAGGAAAAGGATATGGTACACTACACACTCATGCACCACAAGTAAGAAGAAGCAACTTGTCGGAAGATGCACCAGATGATCCATCAGAATCTGAAGAATCTGTCTTGGAAGGGATTTGGAGCATTTTTGTTGTGATCCCGTCTTGTCACACCGATATTGTAGATACATGAAGAAGAGGAATAAAGGAAGTTTGATGTTTGTGTTATTTTTGGAGAACTTGGACACACCCAGAAGGAACACCAGAGAATATGCCCTTGTTCTAAAGAGGACCATTCAGATGGAGAATGCCCGATGATGGAAGTCACATGTTTCTTGTGTGAAGGAACAAACCATGTTCCATCACATTGCGAAATGTATCCTGACATACTACTAGTGGTACATTCTCAAAAGAATAACATAGAAGAAACTTTTGAAGTTAGAAAGAAGATGAAGGTGTATGAATTGGAAGACAAAGAGCCCAAACAACCGAGAGAAGAAGAGCTTGAAGAGGGAGAAATAGCACCAACCCCTGAAGATTGGACCGAGAATA
This sequence comes from Hordeum marinum, assembly GCA_022496015.1. Taxonomy (NCBI): domain Eukaryota; kingdom Viridiplantae; phylum Streptophyta; class Magnoliopsida; order Poales; family Poaceae; genus Hordeum; species Hordeum marinum. Next base: position 272,079,559 of record CM039678.1, read on the forward strand.
AAGGAAAGGGACCAGTGCAAGTGTGCAACTTGTAGAATAAGAAGAAGAAGAGACACTTTGCGATTGCGTAGTTTGTGGAGGAGATTATATTTATTCATGAGATACAAGTGGAAGCAAAGAGACCTTCAGGACCGCGAGACCATAAAACTTGACTCACAGGAGATGAACGAAATGCTCGAGAAATGGGAAACAAGAAGAATATGGCCAGACCTTCGAGAGACATGAGCCTACTTGAATGGTTCTATTGTAAGGAGCATGGACATTTCATTAATGATTGCCTAGAGAAACAAAGGAACACTACTCGGAGGACTTACCAAAGGAAGCCTTGCATCATTCCAAGGATGCATAGAGAGACCAACACTTAGAGTTGTTATGCAAGGAAGTGTTTGGAACAGGCTCAGGAATTAGCCAAATATACAAGACAGACTTTGTAGAAATCCAATAAGGAGAACTTACCAGAGCCTCACACTCAGAGACAGAAAGAGAGAGAGAGTCATAACTCTAGAGGAGGAAGAACCTCAAGTACCACCAATACCTGTACTAGCGAAGACCTTTATTAGGTGCATGTGTAGTAAAAGATATATCCTTGTTATGTAGATAGTGAGATAGTAGTTTGATGTGATGGAAGATCAATCGGTTATGTATCTACACATTTATCAATTAATGAAGTTATTTTGACTCCATATTCTCATTGCCATACACCCGAGACGGATTAAGACAGGCTGAATTGGATGCACCTCGGATAGAAGGAAGGGAAAAAAAGGATAAGCAGGACACCTTGGTTAACTGAAAAGCAAAACAAACTTTTCACGATAGAAGCTACAGATGGATCAGGCACAACGCAAGTGCCCAATGGTGCATCAGACTGAAGGGAAGGTGAAATATAATTGGACCAAGAAAGAATCATTGTTCCAATATGGAAGGCACCGGGCAAAAGAACTGTTGATGGAAAAAATTTGAGAACCCCGCCATGCATAATAAGGATTGCGTCAGGGGTAGTTGATTTGGAATCTTGCCTTAAACTTGAGAAGCGAGGCAGGACAAGATTTTGACAAACCTAGACACCCAACCAGTAGGACTAAGTGGAACTAGTAGGAAAAGATGGTATCGTGGTTTAGCAAACATCAGAACCCTGATGGATATATCAATGCCAGTGCACTAAGAAACGGGGTCCTTAGTCCCTAGACTTGTGCACAGATGACCGCGACCCCCAGCATGGAAAGACCTTGAAGGGTGAGGGATCACTTCCAAGCAACCCTGAGCCAAGGATAAGACGACTAACAAGCCTCCTTGCCTGTCGAGAAGGTCCATCCACGAGCACTGCAAGCTCCTTCCTGCCAAGGCCTCCGCACGGAAATCCCTCGCCCCACATCACCAAACTGATTGTCTACATCGGCTAGGTGGCGGGCGGCCAGGCGGTTAGGTGGAGTTGGTCGGGGCGTGTGTCAGCTAGACATAATTACCTCAACTTTAATGACACTCGTCCTATGGTGTGGCAAGAGAATAAGAGGTAGTTGGGCGGACTACACAGAAGGAGAGGCCATCCTTGCCGAGAAATGTCGTGGGTGCACCACCTCACAGAGCATTTAATGCGCGTGTCTTACTCCGGCAGATTTAGGTATTTTGCACTGTAGCTCCTGCCAGCATCTCGGGCTGCGATAGTGTGCACTATTACCCAATGTAATTACTATCTTTGACATTGTGGTGACCCCTTGAGCTATAACAGGAGGCCCGTGGCTACCTTTAGAAAGGTCGACTCTCTGTTCATTCTACACGCGTAGCCGCACCACCCTAGAGCATCTCTTGCCGGGTGACACATCTCTTGTACTGTGAACAACTCAATAAATAACTACATAGGACGTCTGGTATTACGCTCCCAAGCAGCCCAAACCTGTCTAAACCCCTCGCACACATTGCTTTCGATGGTGCTCTTTGTGTAGCACGACTCCCCTTGATCGAACCATAAGAAGGGGCTTTGCCTATCCAGGTAGGGGTATTCGGTGTGCGAATCTTTGCCGAGATTGCATATCTTCATCGACATCTTCGTCTATGCCTATGGCACCCAAGAAGGCCAAGGGCGCATCGTCAGCCACGCCATCCCCATCCAAGCTGCTTGCACCGGCAGCTATGGGCGACGGGGGCTAAGGCGAGCATCGCACCCATCGCACCGACGAGCGCAGTCACAACATTCTGTGTAGCTCCGTGAGCCACGACCCGGACCCAGCCGTCGTAGGGTCGAAAGATTCACAAGAGGTGTCATGTAATAATGCCAACATGACAGCGATGAATGCGGCAGCAGCAACAGCTACCATGGCGAATGCGACCACGACCACTACGGCCGTGGCGAACGTAGCAGCGCCTCAACCGAGCACTTCACAAGGCAACAATGGCCAACGCCCTAAGGGTGGAAAACCCGAGCGATGAGCGGATAAGAACCATGAATGCCACTCGCAAGATGTGCAGGTCCATCCTCGACAACAACCTCCTAGTGGAGATGAACAGCGGGCGGCGGTCATGTCTACTACACAACTTGTTCTTGTAGACTCGTGTTGGGCCTCCAAGCACAGTGTTTTGTAGGTCAATAGCTGATTTCCCTCAAGTGTATGACCTAAGGTTTATCAATCCATGGGAGGCGTAGGATTAATATGGTCTCTCTGAAAGAACCCTGCAACCAAATAATAAAAAAGTCTATTGTGTCCCCAACACACCAAATACAATGGTAAATTGCATAGGTGCACTAGTTCGGCGAAGAGATGGTGATACAAGTGTAGTAATGATAGTAGATATTGATTTGTAATAATAAGAATAAAAACAGGAAGGTAGCAAGTAACAAAAGTGAGCACAAATGATATTGCAATGCTTGAAAGAAAGGCCTAGGGTCTGTACTTTCGCTAGTGCGATCTATAAACACTGCTAATATAACTGGATCACAAAACCATCCCTCATCTTGCAACAGGAAATCAATCCAAACTTCTTATCTTGCAGATAACATAAGAAAAAATTGTTTGTAGGGTACAAAACCACCTGAAAGTTATCCTTTTCGATCGATCTATCCAAGAGATCGTACTAAAATAACACCAAGTTATCCTTTCCGACCGATTTATCTAAGAGTTAATACTAGATTAACACCATATGATACGCATCAACCAACTCTAAAGTTACCTACATACTCCAATGTCACCGCCAGTATCCATGAGTTAATTATACTATATGCATCAAATAATTTCAGATTCATAATACTTAATCCAACACAAGGAACCTCAAAGAGTGCCCCAAGATATCTATCGGAGAACAAGGTATGAAAGCATGCAATCAACCCCTATGCATAGATCCCTAAGGTCACCGCAGACCGCAAGTTGACGCCATAACATATATCAAGTGAATCACTTGAATACCCCAATGTCACTATGGGTATCCACATGCAAGACATACATAAGGTTCTCTCAAATCCATAGAACTATTCAATCTGATAATAATGAAATCTCAAAGGGATAACTCAATTCATGACAAGAAGATAGAGAGGGGAAAACACCATGTGATAAACTATATTAACAAACCCCGTTATACATCAAGATCGTGCCATCTAAAGAATATGAAAGAGAGAGATTGAACACATAGCTAATGGTACAAACGTCAGCCCCAAGGGTGGACTACTCCCTCCTCATCATGGCCTCCGTTGGGATGACGAAGATGGCCATCGAAGATGATCTACCCTCTCCGGCAGGTTACTAGAACACCTCCAAATTGGTTTTTCGTTGATACAAAGATTTGCGGCAGCGGAACGATGTGTCTAGGGTTATTTATGATGGTTTTAGTATTTATAAGATTGTTGAGCGTCGGTTTCTCGCGAAGATGTGCCACGAGGAGAGCACAAGACACCAGGGCGCGGCAGAAGGGCCTGGCGCCCTGGTGGGTTGTGTCCACCTCGTGGCTCTTCTGGCCCTCCAAGAAAGCTTCTAGTGCCAATTTTGTTCCAAAAAATTGTCAAAAAATTTCATTGCATTTGGAGAACTTCTATTTCTGTACAAAAAACAACACCGTGGTAGTTTTGCTGAAAATAGTGTCAGTCCTGTTAGTTCTAAATAAGCCATGGAAAGTGCATCAAAAGCATATAAAAGTATTGTAAACATAGGTGAATATGTCATGAATACTTCATAAATTATAGATATGTTGGAGACGTATCAGCATTCCCAAGCTTAATTCCTACTCGTCCTCGAGTAGGTAAATGATAAAAGAAGTAATTTATGAAGTGTGAATGATAGGATAGTGCATAAGTTTGATCAATGATAATTTCAACCACTTTTCCTACCATCATAACAACAACTCTTATTATAAAACACATCATGATATAGTAGAAAACAAATTCACATGTTATGGTTCAAACAATGAATTCTCTTGAAACTTAAGAACCGTAACAATGGCTAGCAAAAGATCCTAACTAACTCCACATGTTGGAGGAACCATAACAATATAACTTCTATGCAAATATACACAACTGTAACTCATTACGTTGTCTTCCTTGTCCAACTTCAACTAATTTGCTCAAGTTTGAAAATAACTAATGGGCACTCACAAACATAGAAGATGTCCAAGATAATATATTTGTATGTGAAAGTTGTCTTCCTTATACTAATCATTCATGAATTGCTTGTATGACCAATCTTGTGATTGTCAAGCTTCAAAAGTTTTCATTTTCTAAACCCAATGGGAAGCTACTACTAGGCATGATATGAACATATAATTTCAACTTCATGGTATCAATTCATTCAACAATTTACTCATAGGATATAAGTGAAGCACAAGAGTAAACGACAAGCTACTCCAAAAATATATAAGTGAAGATCAAGCGGGTATTTATGTAAATGGGTAGCCATTTGAGATCTCTCTCCCTCAATAAATATTTTCATATCTGAGTATTTTATTTAAATAGCAAGCAAAATAAAAATGGGACTCCAAGAATAGCACAAACCATGTGGACAAATAAAGATTTAGGCACAACATAGGCTAACCGATATTTTATGGATGAAGAGAGGTGGGATGCGTAGCATCCCCAAGCTTATATGCTTGAGACTTCTTGAAATATTTACTTGGGGTGCCTTTGGCATACCCAAGCTTTAGCTTTTGTATCTAGTTCAATCCTCTGATATCACGGGTTCACCTATTCTCAAAAACTTCATGCACACAAAACTCGAAAAGAACACGTAAGATACGTTAGCACACATAAGAATAAATCAAAACTTCATGTACTGCTAAGAAAAGTTGCAAAATAATTTTCGAACATCATCTACTGTTTAATATGGTTTCCACAATTTACATCTGCCAATATAGGCTATGTAAACTATAGGATAAGTAGATAACAAAACTATGACAACAATATCTCCAAACAGAACAGTCTATAGCAATTTATGAAAATATTTTACTTATGTAACTCAAAAAATTAGGAAACTTTAGTATGTGATAAATAATTTATATGAAAACAATGTGTAATTTTTTTAGAAACTTTCCACCTTCTAGTAAAATATGAAAATTCATACACTACAACAAAAGTTTCTATTTTTACACGGCAAATATCAAACATGTAACTTAGGCATCCTAAGAGGAAATTATTGAAACTTTTTATTGAGTAGCAAGATTATAATTATCATCTAACATATAATAACAAATTACAATGATGCTCCAAGCAAAGCACATATCATGTGACGAATGAAAATATAGCTCCAAGTAAGGTGTACCCATAATGTTGGAGACGAAAGAGGGAATGTCTTCCGGGGCATCCCCAAGCTTAGACGCTTGAGTATTCCATGGGTGTTACCTTGGGGGTTCCTTGTTAAAACCCAAGATTAGGTACTTTTGCTCCTTATTCATCTTATATCGTCATCTCACCCAAAACTTCAAAACTTCAATCACACAAAACTTAACGGAACTTCGTGAGATGGGTTAGTATAGTAAAGATAGACCATTCACTTGGGTATGGTCAAGATAAGATTCATAATTGTTATCACATAATACCTACTCTATTACATCATTTCTATAATTTATAGCACTCAATATAAGCTATAGGAACACTTAAAACAAGCAAACTATGCAAGGAAAACAGAATCTGTCAAAAAACAGAATAGTCTGTGAAGATGTGAGTGATCACCATACTTCCCTGGCTCGAAAATTATGAAAAATTAGGAAAACACATACAATTTATATAGTACTATTTTGTAAACATTTATGAATTTTTTGAGGCTATAGTAAAATCAGATAATTCATATAATGGACGCAAAACTTTCTGTTTTTGCATAGAATCAAACAAGCAAGTTTCCACACTATCCCAAAGGCTTTACTTGGAACTTTATTGAATTAAAATAAACAAAACATGATTACTATAGTAGCTTAATCATGTGAACACACAAAAACATAAAGTAAAAGTGTTGACTTGTCTCCCAACGAGTGCCTTACTTTAATGCCTTTTAGCTAGGCATGATGATTTCAATGATGCTCGTATAGGAATAGTAGTTGAAATATGCAAGACAACATCATGAATCATATGGAAAGAACATTTAAGTCTAACCCTCTTCCTACGCATAGGGATTTTGTGAGAAAACAATTTATGTGAGTAACAATCAACTAGCATAGGAAGGCAAAAAAGCATATCTTCAAAACTTTGAACACATAGAGAGGAAACTTGATATTATTGCAATTCCTACAAGCATAAGTTCTTATCTTATAATAATTTTGAGTAGCATAATGAAGGAATTAAACAATATAACTATCACATACAACATTCTTTTCATGATCTACAGGCATAGGAAATTTATCAGTCTCCACATAAGAAAACTTCTTCTCATTCATAATAGTGGGAGAAAACTCAACGAAATAACTATCATGATGTACTTGATTTACATAACCACTTTGAATATTCAAAGCATGATGACAAGTTTCATGGTTTTCATTAGTCTTTATAGCATACGTGTCATCACCATAATAATCATAAATAGGAGCCATGCTATCATCGTAATAGTTTTGCTCATCAAAACTTGGAGCACTAAATATATCATCCGAATCAAACATATCATCCCCAAGCTTGTGGATTTATATATCATTTGCATTATGGATATTTAGAGAACTCATACTAACAATATTTATATCATGATCTTCATTCAAGGAATTCTCATCAAGTATTTTCCTAATTTCTTCCTCTACCAATTGAGCACAATTTTCTGAATCGTTGTTTTCACCAAAGACATCATAAAGACTAACCAATGATGCAACCTAAACTCTATTTTTTGTAGTTTATTTGATAAAACCAAAATAGTGAAAAACAAGAAACTAAAATATTTAATTTCAAGATCTCAAGATATACCTTCAAGCGCTCACCTCCCCGGCAACGGCGCCAGAAAAGAGCTTGATGTCTACTACACAACTTGTTCTTGTAGATTCCTGTTGGGCTTCCAAGCGCAGAGTTTTTTAGAACAGTAAAACAATTTCCTCAAGCGGATGACCTAAGGTTGATCAATCCATGGGAGCCGTAGGATGAAGATGGTCTCTCTCAAACAAACCTCCAACACACCAAATACAATGGGAAATTGTATAGGTCTACTAGTTCGGCGAACAGGTGGTGCTACAAGTGTAGTAATGATAGTAGATATTGATTTTTGTAATAATAAAAATAAAAAACAGCAAGGTAGAAAGTAAAAAAAAGTGAGGGCAAACGGTATTGCAAGCTTGAAAACAAGGCCTAAAGTTTCGTACTTTCGCTAGTGCAATTTCTCAACAATGCTAATATAATTGGATCACATAACCATCCCTCAACGTGCAAGAAAGAATCACTCCAAAGTTCTTATCTAGTGGAGAACATAATAAAAAATTGTTTGTTGGGTACGAAACCGCCTTAAAGTTATCCTCTCCTATTCATCTATCCAAGAGTTCGTTCTAAAATAACACCAAGTTATCCTTTCCGATCGATCTAACTAAGAGTTCGTACTAGAATAACACCATATGATACGCATCAACCTACTCTAATGTCACATAGATACTCCAATGTCACCACACGTATCCATGAGTTAACTATACGATACATATCAAACAATTTAATTTTCATAATACTCAATCCAACACAAAGAACCTCGAAGAGTGCCCCAAGATTTCTAACATAGAACAAGGTATGAAAACGTGCAATAACACCTATGCATAGATCCCTAAGGTCACCGGAATCCGCAAGTTGATGCCATAACATATATCAAGTGAATCACTTTAATATCCCAATGTCACTATGGGTATCTGCATGTAGGACATACATCAAGTTCTCTCAAATACATATAAGTATTCAATCCGATAATAACAAAATCTCAAAGGGAAAACTCAATTCATCACAAGAAGATAGAGAGGGGAAATCACCATGCGATCCAACTATATTAACAAAGCCCGTGATAAATCTAGATCGTACCATCTCAAGAACACAGGAGAGAGAGATTGAACACATAGCTACTGGTACACACCATCAACCCCGAGGGTGGACTACTCCCTCCTCATATTGGCCTCCGCGGGGATGATGAAGATGACCACCAGAGATGATCTACCCTCTCCGGCAGTGTACTAGAACACCTCTAGATTGGTTCTTTGTCGATACAGAGAGTTGCAGCGGAGGAATGATGAGTATAGGGATATTTCTGATGGTTTATGTATTTATAGGATTTTTTAGCGTAGGTTTCACGTGAAGATGTGACACGAGGAGATTACAAGACACCAAGGCCGCTGGAGGGGCCTGGAGTGCCCTGGTGGGTTGTGCACACCTCGTCGCTCTTTTGGCCCTCCAACAAAGCTTCTAGTGCCTCTTTTGTTCCACAAAAAATCATGAAAAAGTTTCGTCGCATTTGGAGAACTTTGATTTCTGCACAAAAAACAACACCATGGTAGTTCTGCTAAAAACAATGTCAGTCCGGGTTAGTTCTAAATAAATCATGCAAAGTGCATCAAAACCATATAGAAGTATTGTAAACATAGGTGAATATTGCATGAATACTTCATAAATTATAGATATGTTGGAGACGTATCTGGCAGCACGGGGCAGCACCCTTCCTTACTCTGGTAGAACCAAGATCACCTCCAACGCCATGTACCACTCCATGCCCAAGACCGCGCAGGAAGTTCTGGCACAGGCCCAACTCTTGTTGAAATTTTCGTCTGAGCCGACGAAAGATGGAGCAATGGAGGGCGACGATCCTGAGCATGCTAAGCTTCACCAACCATGACATGCCCGACGCGGCAGGGCCCTCGAACATGCGTCAGGCGACCCCAACGAGGCCTTCCACTAGATGCGATGCAGGTGGGGCCCCCACGGTGTAGGCGTCCCCCACAATAACATTCCCACCGGTTCGCGCAAGACGAGATGTCCTTCGCCTCAACGAACCTACGACAGAAGAAAGATCACTGCGAAGAATTGAAGGACATGCGCAAGGAGGACGCGCGCACCACCATCGAATAGCGATGGGAGACCCATCCTCAATCGGACGGCCATGCATACCCAACCATTGATGATCTTTTGCCAGGGATTCTCGATAACCTGCCTTATGACGTTGTCGGGCATTCACATGTGAGCTGCGGCAAGTCTGCCGACCCTCTAGCCGGTCCTTCAAGCCAGAGAAGTCGGAAAAGTAAGGTGGCAATATTAGTCTGTCAGATTCCTAGGCATCTACACCATAGCAGTGCAGGCTGCCAGCAGACGTGATGAGAAGATACTCACAAACTACTTCCCGATGGCACTCAAGCCCAATGTGAGGAGTTGGCGCATGAACTTTCCGGAGGGTTCTATTTCCTCCTGGGTAGACTTGTGCAACCCATTCGTTGGCACTTACCACAGGGGCCACAAGCTCCCAGGACAGCCCAGTGATCAGCATGTGATTCCTTAAAGAGACGACGAGTCCCTCCGCAAGTATATCCATAGGTTCAGCCGCGTGCATCACAACATCCCGGACATCCAACCCGCTCCGATGATCACTACGTTCCACATGAACATACGCAATCGCCTGATGCACGAGGAGATAAGCATCAACAATATGTGGGATGTCTCAGAGCTCCACGCTCTGGATGACAAATGTGTGTGGGTCGAAGAAGGGAGGAGGCTCCCAGTGGAAGATGCTGGCGCGGAGGTTGATTTAGATGACAATGATGCGTCCCACTCCAGCAAAAAGGTGTAGAAGCATAAAGGCAAAGCAGTCATGGTTGTCGAGAGCGCTAGCATCTCCAACAACGGCCAGAAGGCCAAGTCGGAGGGATCCGGCAAGGACGTTGCCACCTGCTCAGAGGACGACAAGGCCGGGTAGGGGAGAAGACAGCGGGCCATACTATAAGATCCACTTCACCAAGGGCCACGACATTAAAAAGTGTCGCCAAGTAGAAATCGTGCTGAGAAGCAGAAGCAAGAGTAGGAAAAGCGTGACAAGGAGAAGTGTTAGGACAGTGCTGGTGGGTCTGGCAAGAAGGGCCGTGGTGGGCGCAGCAGCAAGGACAAGCATCAGAAGGAAAAGCCTGGTCGAGGTGAGACAAGAAATCTGACGTTGAAGAGGCATATGATGATGAGGATGAAGAAGGATCTGATGGACAAGAGTTCGAGAAACCTATGGATGGCATGTGTGTTGACGGAGGAGCATCTTTGCACTCCTCCCACAGGAAGCTCAAGCAATGGGCCCGAGTCGTCAAGACAGCAGAACCAGCGGCAGGAGCAAGCAAACCCCTCATGTGGCCCAATACTCCCATCATCTTTGATGTAGGGGATCACTCCGACCGCACCACGGTCGTCTGTGGTGTGCCATTGTTGGTATCACCAACAATCCGCAACCTCAAGGTCACAAAGATGTTGGTCGACAGATGGGCTGTCTTGAACCTGATCTCATCTGACATGATCAAGCAACTGCAGATTCCCGATGTAGATCTCAAGCCTACGGGGTCCTTCTATGGTGTCAACCCAGGGAGGTCACATCCCAAGGGGAAGATTACTCTGTCAGTGACATTCGGCAGTGAGCTCAATTTCAAGAAAGAACTGGTCGTCTTCGACATCGCCAAGATTTCGTTGTCCTACAATGGAATCCTTGGCCTTCCAATGAGAAACACACTCAAGATGGCGTCTCACCATGCCTACAACACACTCAAGATGCTAGAGCCGATGAGCATCATCACCATCCATGCCGACAACAAAGACACGGTCCTATGCATCAACAAGTTGTACCGGGAGGCAGTTGCAGTATGTGCCGACAAGGCGCTCACTCCCGTCGGCAAAACTCCCGGGGGGGAGAAGACGACCAAGAATTCTAGCAAAGCTCAAGAGGACTCCAAGAAGCATGCCATAGAGCACATCACGCATGTCGAGGACACACTTGAGACTTCAGCCATCAGGAGCAAGAAAAACAAAGTGACGATCCCCAAGAGAAAGCAAGTGTCTGCCAGGGAGAACAGCTAGGGCAGCACTTTCACCATAAGAGCCACTCTAGACAACAAATAGGAAAGCGCACTTGACTCGTTCCTGCGGGCGTATGTCGATGTGTTTGCCTGGCAACCATCGAACATCGTTGGTGTTCCCAGGGAGGTGATTGAGAACCACCTTGACGTCTATCCCCATGCACACCCCATCAAGAAGAAGGTCTGAAAACAAGCACTGGAACGACACGAGTTCATTGCCGAAGAGATCAAGAAACTGGAAGCAACATGCCAATTCAGGGGTGTACTTCACCCGACATGGTTGGCAAACCCCTTGGTGGTGTGCAAGGTGACTGGGAGGTAGAGACTTTGCATCGACTTCAGGGATTCCAATAAGGCATGTCCAAACAATCCATTCCACTTACCACACATCGACTAGATAGTGGATTCAACGGCGGCCTGGGACCGTCTATCCTTCCTTGACGCCTACTCTAGTTATCACCAGATTTTCATGGCCAAATAGGATGAAGAGAAGACAGCATTCATCACACCTTCTGGCACGTACTACTTCAAGTGCATGCCTTTCAGAATGAGGAGTGTCGGGTCGACCTTTGCGAGGGCCGTTCAAATTGGTCTTGGGCCACAACTACATAGAAATGTCGAGGCATACATGGATGACATTGTGGTCAAGACCACATATGAGTCTACACTGATCCAAGACCTAGAAGAAACCTTCGCGAGCCTACGCAAGATTAAATTGAAGCTCAACCTTGAGAAATGCGTGTTCGGAGTCCCATACGGCAATCTCCTTGGGTTCTTCATGCCACAGCGCGGGATAGAAGCCAACCCCGCAAGGATTGAAGCAATCGGGCAGCTGGAAGCACCAAAGCGTGTCAAGGATGTATGCTGCTTGGCGGACTGCATCGCCACCCTCAGCAGATTCCTCTCATAGTCTGCAGAGCGTGCCTTGTCATTTTTCAAGATCCCGAAGAAGGCGGGCCCAATGACATGGACCACAGAAGCAGAAGCAGCACTGCAAGATTTGAAAAGGTACCTGTCTTCGGCACCGATCCTAGTCGCACCTAAACCAGAGTGGCATTGGTGGTGGAGTGGGAAGATGAGGAAGGCAAATAAACAACCCCTTTCATGGTTGTATCACAGCAGATGTCCGAAGACTTAGCTTCCAGGCCATCGCTAAGGCAGTGGACTCAAAGGGGTTGGTCAGGACGAAAGACACGGATTTACCCAGGTTTGGCCCCTCGAGAAGAGGTAAAAGCCTACGTCCTGCTTTGTGTGTATTGATTTGAGTAACGATTACAAGGGAGCATATTGACTTGACCAAGCTCTCGATGGGTTGGTTTCTGTCTAAGCCGTCCCAGGGTCTCGCCTTTATATAAGAGGTCAAGACCCTGGGTTTACACGAATCCCATACCGACTCTTACAACGTGTCTGATTCCGTCTCTATGACACCTTGCCTACTCTGGCAGGCTGCCTCCGGGCGGCATACCCACCTGGGTCATGTGTCTTCTTCCCGACTTTGGGCCTCCGTCTTAGCTCATCTCGTGAACCGCCGGGCAGCCCAATCTCCTCTTCCAGCCCATACGCTAATGAACCACCAGGTATGACCCGACCACTCCTGGGTGGGTCTTACCACGGGGTTTTATCCCCAACAGCCCCCGAATCGGCAATCAATAGACCAAGGCCAATTCCCACTGACCAAGGTGCAGACGGCAGGAGTGCAATAATAGGAGCAAGGCAATAGGTGGTGCAAAAGAACAAGATGGTGCAGCGGCTCGTGTACTTTGTCAGCTCCCTCCTGCAGGGGGCTAGGTCTAGTTACTCTGGAATACAAAAACTGCTTTTCGGCCTTCTCATGGCCTCTCGGAAGCTACACCATTACTTCTAAACACACCACATCACTATCGTCACTCGCCTCCCTCTGCAACGCATTCTGAGAAATCCATAGGCAACTTATAGAATATTGAAATGGGCATTGGAGCTAGCCATTTTTCACTTGAGCTTTGAAAGCAATGCAACAATTCAGAGTGGATCCTGATACGTCTCCAACGTATCTATAATCTTTAATTGTTCCATGCTATTATATTATCTATTTTGGATGTTTTATATGCATTAATATGCTATTTTATATTATTTTTCGGACTAACCTATTAATCTAGAGCCTAGTGCCAGTTTTTGTTTTTTCCTTGTTTGTGAGATTTGCAGATAAGGAATATTAAATAGAGTCCAAACGGAATAAAACCTTCGGAATGATTTTTTCTGGAACGAAAGGAAACCAGGAGACTTGAGAACCAAGGCAGAAGAGCCACCGTGGGGCCATAAGCCCTAGGGGCGTGCCTAGGGGGGTAGGGCGCGCCGAGCAGGCTTGTGGGCCTATGGCAGCTCTCCTAACCCTAATCTTCGGCCTATAAATTCCCAAATATTCCATCATTATTAGAGATATCCATGAAAACACTTTTCCGCCGCTAGAAGCCTTCATTCGCAAGAGATCCAATCTTGGAGCCTTTTCCGATAATCTATTGGAGGGGGATTCGATGACGGAGGGCATCTACATCAACTCCATTACCCCACCGACGGCGTGAGTAGTTCAACACGGACCTTCGGGTCCATAGCTAGTAGCTAGATGGCTTCTTCTCTCTCTTTGCTCTGCAATACCATGTTCTTCATGATCTTCATGGAGATCTATCAAATGTAATACTCTTTTGCGATGGTTTGTCGAGATCCGATGAATTGTGGGTTTATGTTCAGATTATCCATGAATATTATTTGATTCTTTCCTGAATTCTTATATGCATGATTTCACATCTTTGCAAGTCTTTTCGAGTTATTGGTTTGGTTTGGCCAGCTAGACTGGTAATTCTTGCAACGAGAGAAGTGCTTAGTTTTGGGTTCAATCTTGCGGTGTCCTCACCCAGTGACAAAGTAGGGGTAGCGAAGCAAGTATTTTATTATTTCCATCAAGGATAACAAGATGGGGTTTTCATGATATTGCTTGAGTTTATCCCTCTACATTATGTCATCTTACCTAATGCGTTACTCTGTTCGTCATGAACTTAATACTCTAGATGCAGGCAGGAGTCAGTCGATGTGTGGAGTAATAGTAGTAAATGCAGAATCGTTTTGTTCTACTTGACACAGACGTGATGCCTATATGCATAATCATTGCCTTGGATATCATCATTATTATTCGCTTTTCTATCAATTGCTCGACAACAATTTGTTTACTGTTGGGACCCCGATCCTAAGTCATGTGAATCCAGACTATAACATATCACATCACTTTGCGGCCTCATGCACGGTAAGCTCCACAGCTGCAACCTTACCTTAGCTGGGACCGTTTGCATCTTTTGGCTCACGTATGTGAACATGTCGCTCGCAATCAAAAGACAGAGAACCTGGGCTAACATGACTAGTCATAGAACCCAAGTGGCACATCCGTACGGAAACATGCATACGTAACCCAACAATGCAGGTGTCGGCCTCAAGCGTGTGTAGACGAGTCATAGCAAGCTAGAGGGACTCCATTACACTGCAAGACATTTCCCTGAAAGGAGACACAACAACAAAGGAGGATACATGCCGATCAATCAATGTGTCCGGAGCAGAAGCAAGCTACCAAGGCTCGATGGAAGCACAAAGAGGCAGTTTCCGGTGAAGAGTACTACTAAAGGCACCTGACTAGGTGTCGGATCCCATACATACCATTGCACGTCACATGTACGCACAACATGCCCGATATGCATAGATACAACTATGGCGTCACAACATAACCATACATCAACACAACTTTTATTTAAGAGGCTCAGACGAGCCTTGCATAATATGTTCTTACATGTAGGGGTCACATGACCCGACACTCAAGTCATACAAGCAAGTTCATACAAACCAAGACGGAGCATAAAGCTGTCTGAGTACAGACAAATGAAAGGTAAAAATGCACATGGCTTGACTATCTACAGGCCGCCACAGGGCATAAGGTTGTAGCTGGTACACCAGCTATTCGACATCGTCGACATCTAAAAAGAACCCACTTGATGGGTCCTAAGTCTCATCTGCAACATTTATTAAGCAAACGTGAGTACAAACATACTCAGCAAGTCTTTCAAATAGACCTAATCTATTCATGTTCAGGTATCAACAAGGGGAGTGTTGGAGCTTATGCAGCAATGTCAGCTTTGACTCATGGCTAACCTGCACTACACAATTTTAACTCTTTGTTTAGATTTTAGATATCGCATACGAGTCCACTAACTCCATAGCAATACACCACCATGGATTCACTTCCGTCTCCTACGAGAGTGCCATCCACGGTACTCACACTTGTCTTGTTATTTTTATGAGTATCCATTTGATTATCTATGAACAACATAAGTTCTCCAAGTAGTCCATATCCGAGGATGCGGCTATTCGAATAGTTTCATACCATGCAGGGGTGTACTTCTTCACACATGCTCTCGCCACTTATCATTGTGTGCTCATAAAACCATGCACTTCGGCAATCTTCAAGCGGAAGCTCAGCGAGGGCGTCGGTCACGACCGTCAATCACATAAGGCCTCTAGTCTAGGCTATCGCCTATTTGATACTGAACCCGCACGGATGTCCGGCCGAAGTTTCCGCTACGGCCCCAATCGATGTGCGTCGGGTTCCCAAGCCCACCATTCGGGTGACCATTGGTACACCGTGCCACTACCTACCGCGTCATAACTAACCCCTAGGGTCAGCGCTACGCACGACTTCCAACATGCTATAAACACCAGAAACTACTTGCAACTCCTGGACTAAGGACTAAGTGATTGATAAGTCGAGCGGGGTAATATTTCAGGGCCTAGCATGTGGTAGTATCTAGTCTTGGATTACAAACACAGAACTCAGTTCTTAAGAACGGTCCAATGATACAACCCGCTATGTACTCCTACATAGCCCTTATCACTACCTTTATCAAATCGGGTTCATCTTAAGCTTATCACATTAGAACAACATTGTTTTACTCCAGTTCATCACCCAGATGAATCAGACATGACACAACCCTAAGCATAGCAAGCATAGCAGGCAAAGTAAGCAAAGCACATAATGGCACAAGCATCTACCAGGTATGCTGGGTTGCAAGGTTTAGCTATTTACAGTGACAATGACAGGTCATGCAAAAGAATAGGTTCATCTACCATGTATGACAAACTAGTGAACATTTGTCCTAATGCAATAAACAAGAGCAGGAGCGAGAGAGTGGTATGTTATCGGAATGATCAAAGGGGTTGCTTGTCTTGCTGGGTAGAGGGAAGGTTTTCTCCTTCGATGGAATACTTGGAGGTATCCTCAGAAGGAGGGCCTACCACAATGCAGATAAATAGCAATCAATACACGCAAGTGCAACAATATGATGCATGATCATGACATGGCAGCATGTATGGATGAGCTAATGCAACTATTGTCCAAGTTAATTTGAAGTGAGTTTGAATATAGGTTCAAAATCATTCTCTGTTTCATATTTTATAAGTTAACCTATTAGTAAATGTCAATGTTCATCTACATAGGTTGCTCTAACATGCATGGTAACATCACCATTGGATTCATTGGATTTTTTTGATAAATTTTCATATATAAATTATTTCAATTTGAGTTATAGATTAATTTCTATGAATTTTCTAAATTTTAAATTGTTTCCAGAATTATTTTAATTCAGAAAATTCATTACTGCATCAGCCTGACATCATCATGACGTCAGCTGGTCCACAGAACGTTGACAGGTCAAACCTGACCAGTGGGGTCGACTGGTCAGTGACCCAGCCTCTAACAGAGATAATTAATTAACTAATTACTAATTAGTTTAGGATAGGGCCCACCGGTTAGTGCGCCATTAACTTAATTAATTTAGTTATTTAAATTATTAATCCAGTTTTCACTAACAGGGCTCGGCCCCACTTGCCATTGACCCATGGGTCAAACCCCTGGTGGTCAAACTGGTTGACTCGCCGGCGTTGAGCCACCGGCGACGTCAAGGATGGTGGAGTGGGTCGGGTTCCCTCCTCCGGTGACCATAAGGACGGCGGAGGGCACCGATCTACTGTACTCGCTCATGCGCGTCGAGCCCAACACCTCCCAGGGGCTAGGATGGCCGGAATCGGCGCCGGCAATGAGCACGGCGGCTGCCGGAGCTCGGGCGAGCACGAGCTCGTCGAGCCGGAGCTCGAATGAGCCACCTAAGGGCTCTTATGGCTACCTGGGATCATCCTGAGCATGACTACATGCTCAGGTTCGAGCTTGGGCCGCTGTAGCGATGGCCACGTCCTCGCCGGCATCGAGGAGCTCTCGGACCAGAGGGGATCTGGCGCTAGAACGCGCTAGCGAAGGGGGAAAGGGGGGAGAAGGAGCAGGAGCTCACAACAGACACAGCGGCGATGTGAGCGGGCTCGGGGAGGCCTTGATTGCGACGGACGACCGGCGGCGGTCTCCGGTGACCGAGGAGGAAGAAGGCGGTGACGTCGGCGCTGGGGGGCCTCCGGGCTTGATTCTTTTGGCGGAGAGGACCGGATTGTCACGGCAGAGCTAAAGGGCTCGGGAGCGAGGGGGAGCGGCTGGAACGGTGGCTACGGCATCGAGAAGGCGGCGGCCATGGCGGCCAGAGGAGGGGAAGAAAGCAGGGGGCGAAAGCGAGCGAGAGAGAGATGGGGACGGCAGAGGCGTCCTCATCCTCTTGCCAGCGCGGCTGGGGATGTAGGTGTGCAGGTTGCTGTGTGGCAGCACCGGCGCGAGCGCACGGCCAGCACACGCTCGTCCTCCTGGCCGCCAGGAGGATGACGATGGTGCTAGGCCAGCTAGGCCGGCCTAGGTGCCTCATCCTTTCCTTTTTTTACATTTCCAGTTCTGTTTTGTTTTTCTAACATTTGTTTTATTTATTTTTAGGCACAATTGCTAATTATAAAATATCCCAAATATTTTATAGAACTAAGTTTGAATATTTCAAACTTCTATAGAAAGTTTCAGAATATTTTAAAATCTAAAATAATGATAATGCTTTATTTGGCATTTTCAGCAGCTTTAATATTTATTTTTAAATTGCTACAAATGTTCAAAATTTAAGATGGCCCCTGATATATTCATTTCCATATTTATCAGACATAGGGGACATTTCAGATGGGCATTTCAATTTGTTGTTTTTTTCACATTCATTAAGTTGGTTTGATTCAAATAAATTGTTTGGGGTTTGTTTTGATCCCCATTTCAAATTGATGCAAAAGAATTGAAATATGATGCACACACATGTTGTCCTAAGACAACTAGCTAGGGATGTGACATTTACCCACCGTAATACTTGTTATCATGAGAGAAGCCTCTAGTGAAACCTATGGCCCTCGGGGTCTATTTTCCATCGTATACTTTTAGATCTAAAACCAAAAATACCAAAAATACTTTTTTTTACTTTCTGTTCCAGCAATCTATCTCTATCATATCTCATCCTCGCAAGTAACCTTAAAGAGATTGACAACCCCTTTATAGCGTTTGGTGCAAGAGTTTGATTCCTTGTGTAGGTACACCTATTGGGGACTTGCTTGTATCTCCTACAGGATTGATACCTTGGTTCTCAACAACTGAGGGAAATACTGATCTACTTTGTTGCATCACCCGTTCCTCTTCATGGAAACCAACGCATGCTCGAGAAGTAGCAAGAAGGATTTCTGGCGTTGTTGCCAGGGAGATCTACATCAAGCCTACCAAGTACCTATCACAAACTCATCTCTTTCATATAAATTATTTTCCATTTGCCTCTCATTTTCCTCTCCCCCACTTTTAAAACGATTTTCGGAAAATACCAAAAAGATTTGCCTTTTTATTCGCCCTTTTTCGTTCGTCTTTTTGTTTGCTTGATTGTGTGCTTGTTTGATTTCTTTGTCACGATGACACAAGAGAATACCAAGTTGTGTGACTTCTCCAATACTAATAATAATGATTTTATTAGTACTCCGATTGCTCCCGCCACTAGTGCGGTATGAAATTAATGCTGCTTTGCTCAATCTTGTTATGAAAGAACAATTTTCCGGCCTTGCTAATGAAGATGTTGAATCCCATCTAAATTCTTTCAATGAGTTGTGTGATATGCAAAACAATAAATATGTGGATAATGATATTGTTAAATTGAAGCTATTCCCGTTCTCACTATGAGATCGTGCTAAAACTTGGTTTTCATCTTTGCCTAAAAATAGTATTGATTCATGTAATCAGTGTAAAGATGCTTTTATTTTCCAAGTACTTTCCGCCCATTAAAATCATCTCCCTTAGGAAAGATATAATGATTTTTAAGCAACTTGATCATGAGCATGTTGCACAATCTTGGGAGAGGGTGAAACTTATGATTAGGTATTGCCCCGCGCATGGTTTGAGTTTATGGATGATTATACAAATTTTCTATGCTGGATTGAATTTTGCTTCTAGGAATCTCATAGATTCTGCCGCGGGTGGTACTTTTATGGAAATCACATTAGGAGAAGCTACTGAACTCCTAGATAATATTATTGCAAATTACTGTCGATGGCACACCGAAAGATCTGCTACTAATAAAAAAGTGCATGCTATTCAAGAGATTAAAACTTTGAGTGGAAAGATGGATAAATTGATGAAATTGTTTGCTAGTAAGAGTGCTCCTATTGATCCTAATGATATGCCTTTGTCTTCTTTGATTGGAAATAATAATGAATCTATGGATGTGAATTTTGTTGGTAGGAGCAATTTTGGTAATAACGCCTATAAAGGTAATTTCAATGCTAGGCCGTTTCCTAGTATCTCCTCTAATAATTATGGTAATTACTACAGCAATTCTTATGGAAATTATAATAAAATGCCCTCTGATTTTGAGAGTAATATTAAAGAATTCATTAGTAGGCAAAAAGGTCTCAATGATATGATTGAAGAAAAATTGCTCAAGATTGATGATTTGGCTAGGAAAAGTGATAGAATTTATCTTGAGATTGATTCTTTAAAAAATAGATCTACTCCACCCAAGCATGATATTAGTGAGTCACTGGAATCTATGAGAATTTCTATTGATGAGTAGAAGGAAAGAACCGCTAGAATACGTGCTAAGTGTGAATGGCTTGAAAAACCGTGTTCTCGTGATAATATTGATGAAGATTTTAAAGTGATTGATGTGACTCCTATTGTATCTTTGTTTTCCATTGTTAATGCTGATAAGCATGGGACTGGAGATGAGTCAACTTTAGTTAAAAGGTGTCGCAATGATTCAGAGTTTATAGATCTTAATGCTGAGAATGATAAAAGTGGGATTGAAGAGGTCAAAACTTTCAATAGCAATAAACCCACTCCTTTTGATTTCAAGGACTATAATCATGGTAATTGCTCCTTAACTGATTGTATTTCCTTGTTGCAATCCATGTTGAACTCTCCTCATGCTTTTAAACAAAACAAAGCTTTTACTAAACATATTGTTGATGCTATAATGAAAGCTTTTGAAGAAAAATTTAAGTTGGAAGTTTCTATACCTAGAAAGTTATATGATGAGTGGGAACCTACTATTAATATGAAGATTAAATATTATGAGTGCCATGCTTTGTGTGATTTGGGTGCTAGCATTTCCACGATTCCAAAAACGTTATGTGATGTGTTAGGTTTCCGTGAATTTGATGATTGCTCCTTAAATTTGCATCTTCCGGATTCCACTATAAAGAAACCTATGGGAAGAATTAATGATGTTCTTATTGTTGCAAATAGGGATTATGTGCCTGTATATTTCATTGTTCTTGATATAGATTGAATCCTACATGTCCTATTATTCTTGGTAGACTTTTCCTTAGAACGATTGGAGCAATTATTGATATGAAGGAAGGGAATATTAGGTTCCAATTTCCATTAAGGAAAGCTATGGAACACTTTGCTAGGAATAAAATAAAATTACATTATGAATCTATCATGAGAGATACTTATGGATTGCATACCAAAGATGACAATACCTAGATCTATTGCATTTTGCCTAGCTAGGGGCGTTAAACAATAGTGCTTGTTGGGAGGAAACCCAATTTTATTTTGCTTTATGATATTTGCTTCTTTTTGGGTGTGTTTGGCACATTATTACTTCTGTATAAAAAATTGTGTTTTAATTAGTGTTTGAGCCAAGTAAAACCTTTGGGGTGATGTACGGTGGTTGTTGATTTGATCTTGCTGAAAAACAGAAACTTTTGCCCTCAGTACAGGAATTTTCTAAATTTTTCAGAGCGTCGAATTGATATGAAATTCTTACACAAGATGGATATACAAATTTCCCTGACTTCCCTAATTGTTCAGAATTTTTAGAGTTCCATAAGTATTCCAGGTTTACAGATTGCTACAGACTATTCTGTTTTTGCCAGATTCTGTTTTCTTTGTGTTGATTGCTTATTTTGATGTATCTATGGGTCGTATCGGGGGGTATGTGTCATGGAAAAATTAGAATACATTAGCTATTACACAAATAAAAATAAGGAATGAGTTCACAACAGTACCTAAAGTGGTGATTTACTTTTCTTATACTAACAGATCTCATTAGTTTTCTGTTGAGTTTTGTGTTGTGAAGTTTTCAAGTTTTGGGTGAAGATTTGATGGACTACTCTTTTGAAAAGGAGGATATCCCCTGGCCTGTGCATCAGAATGATGCCTGCAACCATATATTATTAATAGTGCAAAATCTAGCAGCCGAACATCTTTGACCCGAAAAAGGCGAAAAACAAACCCTGAGTCCGTATACCTCGCAACAGTAACTCCCCCATATAACCTCTAACCCTATGATACAAGACACAACAAATATGAAAAAATAAAAATCCTAGGCTATGCCTTCAAGAAGGAATCGCCAAGATTTGATGGCCTATGAAATAAAGAGTGGCAAGAGCTTAAGCTTGGGGATGCCCAAGGCACCCCAAGTCATATTCAAGGATACCAAAAAGCCTAAGCTTGGGGATGCCTCGGAAGGCATCCCCTCTTTCGTCTTCAATCCATCGGTAAATTTACTTGAGGCTATATTTTTATTCACCACATGATATGTCTTTTTCTTGGAGCGTCTTGTATGATATGAGTCTTTGATTTTTAGTTTGCCACAATCATCCTTGCTGCACACATCGTTTGAGAGAGACACGCTAAATCGTGAATTTATTAGAATACTCTATGTGCTTCACTTATATCTTTTGAGCTAGGCAATGTTTCTCTAGTGCTTCACTTATCTCTTTATAGAGCATGGTGGTGTTATATTTTATAGAAATTATTGAACTCTCATTCCTCACTTATATTATTTTGAGAGTTTCTTAAAAGAGCATGGTAATTTGTTTAGGTTATGAATTTAGTCCTAATATAATGGCATCCAAGAGGGATATAATAAAAACTTTCATATAAAGTGCCTTAAAAACTATGAGAAGTTTGATTCCTTGCATATAGTTTTCAGATAATAGAGACAGTAATATGAGAGTCATGCTAGTGAGTAGTTGTGAGTTGGAAAAAATACGTGTGTTAAAGCTTGTGATTCCCGTAGCATGCACATATGGTGAACCGTTATGTAACGAAGTCGTAGCATGATTTGTTTAATGATTGTCGACCTTTGTGTGAGGTTTGGGAGTGTGCAATGGTTAACTCCTACCAACCTCTCCCCTAGGAGCATGCGTCTAATGCTTTGTTTGCTAACTAATAGACTTTTGCAATAAGTATGTGAGCTCTTTATGACGAATGTGAGTCCACAGATTATAGGCACTCTCACCCTTCCATCTTTGCTAGCCTCTCTAGTACCGCGCAACTTTCGCCAGTACATCAAACCCTCCTTCCTCAAAACAACCACTATATATTCCTCAAAACAGCTACCGTACGCTACCTATTATGGCATTTCCATAACCATTCCGAGATATATTGCCATGAAACTTCCACCATGTAGTTTTTCATGACTTGCATCATCACTTCATATTTCATATAGAGTCATACTTTGTCATAGGTATCGAGTTGTTTTCTTTTTTGAGTTATAAGTAAATAAAAGTGTGATGATTTTTAATTAATAGAGCATTGTCCCGTGAGAGAAAAGGATGATGGAAGCCATGACTCACTCACAAGTTGGTATGAGTATCGGGACTTTACAAAAAAATAAAAGAGGCCAGCGAAGCCCAAACAAAAATAAAATAAAAGAGGCCAAAGAAGCCCACCAAAATAAAAAAAAATGAGAGAAATAGAGAAGGGACAATTGCTACTACCTCTTTCCACACTTGTTCTTCAAAGTAGCACCATGATCTTCATGATAGAGAGTCTCCCCTTTTGTCACTTTCATATAGCTAGTGGATTTTCATTTTGCATGACCACTTAGTATTCTTTTTGAGATTTCATACACATATAACTTTAAGTGCATTTGTTGCATGGCAATTCCTACTCACTCACAATTATATATATTGATGGGCATCTCCATAGCCCGTTGATACGCCTAGTTGATGTGAGACTATCTTCTCCTTTTTCTGCTTGCACCTCCTCCATATTCTATTCCACCTATAATGATATATCCATGGCTCACGCTCATGTATTGCGTGAGAGTTGAAAAGGTTTGAGAACACCAAAAGTGTTAAACAATTGCTTGAGTTATTCATCGGGGTTGTGCATGATTTAGATACTTTGTGTGGGGAATATGGGCCATAGCTAGACCATATGATTTTGTAGGGATAACTTTCTAAGGCCATGTTATTATGAAAGGACACGACTACCTTGTTGGTGTGATTCAAGTATTACTGTTTTTATGTCAATATTAGACTATTGTTCCGAATCTTATGGATCTGATTATTCATGCCACAATAAAGAATATTACATGGATAAATATGTTTGGTAGCATTCCACATCAAAAATTCTGTTTTTATCATCTACCTACTCGAGGACGAGAAGGAATTAAGCTGGGGGATGCTGATACGTCTGCAATGTATCGATAATTTTTGATTGTTCCATGCTATTATATTATCTGTTTTGGTTGTTTTATATGCATTAATATGCTATTTTACATTATTTTGGGGAGTAATCTATTAATATAGAGCCTTGTGGCAGTTTCTGTGTTTTCCTTGTTTTTGAGATTTGCAGATAAGGAATATTAAACGGAGTCCAAATGGAATAAAACCTTTAGAATGATTTTTTCTGGAATGAAAGGAAACCATGAGACTTGAGACCAAGGCAGAAGAGCCACCATGGGGCCACAAGCCCTAGGGGCGTGCACAGGGTGGTAGGGCGCGTCGGGCAGGCTTGTGGGCCCATGACAGCTCTCCTAACCCTAATCTTTGGGCTATAAATGCCCAAATATTCCATCATTATCAAAGAGAGCCACGAAAACACTTTCCCGCCGCCAGAAGCCTCTGTTCCCGAGAGATCCAATCTTGGAGCCTTTTCCGGTAACCTACCGAAGGGGGATTCAATCATGGAGGGCATCTACATCAACTCCATTGCCCCTCCGATGATGCGTGAGTAGTTCACCACAGACCTTTGAGTCCATAGCTAGTAGCTAAATGGCTTCTTCTCTCTCTTTGCTGTTCAATACCATGTTCTTCATGATTTTCATGGAGATCTATCCAATGTAATACTCTTTTGCGGTGTGTTTGTCAAGATCCGATGAATTGTGGGTTTATGTTCAGATTATCCATGAATATTATTTGAGTCTTTCAAGAATTCTTATATGCTTGATTTCATATCTTTGCAAGTCTCTTCGATTTATTGGTTTGGTTTGGCCAACTAGCTTGGTAATTCTTGCGATGGGAGAAGTGCTTAGTTTTGGGTTCAATCTTGGTCCTCACCCAATGACAAAGTAGGGGTAGCGAGGCACGTATTGTATTGTTGCCATCAAGGATAACAAGATGGGGTTTTCATCATATTTCTTGAGTTTATCCCTCTACATCATGTCATCTTACCTAATGCGTTACTCTGTTCTTCATGAACTTAATACTCTAGATGCAGGCTGGAGTCGGTCGATGTGTGGAGAAATAGTAGTAGACCCAGAATCATTTTGGTCCAGTTGACACGGATGTGATGCCTATATGCATAATCATTGCCTTGGATATCATCATAATTATTCCTTTTTCTATCAACTGCTCGACAGTAATTTGTTTACCCACCATAATACTTGCTATCATGAGTGAAGCCTCTAGTGAAACCTATGGCCCCGGGTCTATTTTCCATCTTATACATTCAGATCTACAACCAAAACTACCAAAAATACTTTGCTGGATTATTTTAACCATTTGTTTTACTTTCCGTTAAAGCAATCTATCTCTATCACATCTCATCCTTGCAAGTAACCTTGAAGGGATTGACAACCCCTTTATAGCGTTGGGTGCAAGAGTTTGATTCCTTGTGTAGGTACACCGATTGGGGACTTGCTTGTATCTCCTACAGGATTGATACCTTGGTTCTCAACAACTGAGGGAAATACCGATCTACTTTGTTGCATCACCCGTTCCTCTTCATGGAAACCAACGCATGCTCGAGAAGTAGCAAGAAGGATTTCTGGCGTTGTTGCCCGGGAGATCTACATCAAGCCTACCAAGTACCTATCACAAACTCATCTCTTTCATATAAATTATTTTCCATTTGCCTCTCATTTTCCTCTCCCCCACTTTTAAAACGATTTTCGGAAAATACCAAAAAGAATTTGCTAGTCAAGGGGTTTTCACAGTTAGTAGTGCACCAAGTGAACGAGGATTACTAGAGACTTCGCATGGAAGAATACATGAATGAGGTGAGGAAGTTGGAGGAACATTTTGACAGTCTCGAGATGGAGCACGCCCCCCGTGTGGAGAATGATATTGTCGACGACCTATCAAAACTAGACGCTAAAAGTCGCCTATGGAACCAGGCACCTTTGCACTCCGACTCACTCGGACATCGATCAAACCATCACATCGGCAAGCCAAGAAAAGAAAGGTCAACTCTGACGACTATTTCCATGTAGAACCACCACCGACCAGCAAGAATGTTGTCGGGGGTGACAAGAAACCCGCCAGGGAGCAGCAAGCTCCGGCAGATCCCATGTCTTTGCCGTAGAATCCATCTCTCCCACGGTAGAGGAAACACCTTTAGTCCTTGTCGTCGAGCCACAGGCTCCGACATGGGTGCATCAGATCGTCCTGTTCTTGCAGACAGGATACCTCCCCGAGGATCAAGAGAAAGCCGAAAGAGTAGTCCGGAAGTCAAGTATGTACTTGTTCATAGATAGCGTAATGTACAGAAGGAGACCAAACAGGGTGAAACTAAGGTGCATTTCTTGGGAGGAAGGACAACGACTGTTGGCAGCGATACATGGGGAGATTTGTGGTTCACACATCGGGTCACGGACCCTTGTTGAGAGGGTGTTCCTTCAAGGTTCCTATTGGCCTACTGCCCTCCAAGACGCCTTGGCGGTGGTGACAACATGTGACGCTTGTCAGTACGATGCCAAGCAAATACATAAGCCAACACGAGCCCTTCAGACCATACCGCTCTCCTGGCCCTTCTCAGTCTGGGGCTCGACATGGTTGTCCCTTTCCCTCGTGCTGCTGGGGGCTTTGAGTTCTTGTTCATCGTAGTCGACAAGTTCACGAAGTGGATAGAGGTGGAGCCAGTGAGAAAGGTAACGACGCAAGTGGCGGCCAAGAGGAATAGTTTGTCTGTTCGGTGTGCCCAATAGAATCATCACTGACAACGGCTCTTAATTCACAACAACTGCTTCTAGCAATACTGCCGAAACATCGGCGACCGAGTCTGCTTTGCGCCGGTCGCCCGCCCAAGGAGCAACGGCCAAGTAGAAAGGGCAAATACTGAAGTGTTGTGGGCCTCAATACGAGAACTTTTGACAAATTGCACAACAATGGAAGGCGCTGGATTACTGAGCTCTTGATAATTCTTTAGTCGATCAGAACCACTCCGAATCGATCCACTGGCAAGACACCCTATTCTCTAGTCTATAGTGCAGAAGCAATGCTCCCCACAGAACTCACATACTGGTCACCAAGAGTGTAGGCCTTGACGAGGACCAGCAAGAGCGACTTCGACAGGGAGATGACATGCTCCTCGAGGAACATCATCTCCAGGACACACTGCATGCCGCTTGGTACCAGAAGGCCTTGTCCCGCTACCATAGCCGCAAGGTGCGTTCCAAGAGCGTTGAGGAAGTCAACCTTGTCCTTCGACGGATTCAGTCTGCGAAGGGATCTAAAAAGTTGACACCAAAGTGGGAAGGCCCTTATCGGGTAGTACAAGTCACCAGGCCCAACGATGTCCGCCTAGCGACTCAAGAAGGCACCCAAGTGCAAAACTCATGGAATATCGAGCATCTTCACAAGTTCTACCCATGAGGAGCGGTTGTCGGGCCTCCTAGCAACCACTTTTGTACAAATCTCCCGACAAGGTGTGTAATGCTTTGTAGAAAGCTATGTGATGACCTTGTGCATAGTCGATAAAGCTAAGTATTCCACAACCCTTGGTCAAAGTACCTATTTATGCTATGTATATTACGTGAAATGTTACGATGCCTTACTACTTGCGTAAAGTGGCCACTTCAATCACCAAGGTTCCTAGCATCCTTTATTTTATCTGCTTTCTTTTTTCTCGAAGGAAGGGAAAGCCCCGCGTGCAAGTCTTCCTGGGGGGAGTGACGGTATGCACACCAATGGACACATTAAAAAGGGGACCACTTTGCAACAAGGAAAGCAGCGAAACAAAGCTAAGTAAAAACATTACCGAAAAGAAACTCTCCTCGAGCCTCTTCCTCTCTAGCAAGTGCACCTGCACAAGAAAACTCGCACATGGAAGGGCCCTTGTTGAAATCGTTGCACGCTTGGGCATTCCAAGCTCGCTCGAACACCTCGAGTAGCTACGACAAGAACAACAAGGTGGCATTACCGATAGCAACCTTGCTAGCAGGGCGCTAATGATCCATTCCTAGAGGCCTCTACAACAAGAGTACAAGTGTCAGCAGGCGACATGAGGGGCCTCTCTATCCAAATTGTTGCGTGCTTGGGTGTTTTGAGCTCACTTAACACCCTTAGCAGTCGTGGAAAGGGCGACAAGATGGTCTTGTCGGAAGTAGTGCCCCTGGGAAATGTTAAGGATTCATTTCCTTAAAGCATCCGCGATAAGGACGCATGCTTCGGCAAGGGTTCCCAGAAGGCGTGAGAAGTGAGAATGCTCAAGTGTGGGTTTGCTCTAGAAGGAAAATGAAATCTCATCAAGACGAAGTTAAATTATGAAGATGGTAAACATTAGGATGAGATACCAAATAGTTTTCATTAATTCTTCACATGATTACATTGGGTACGATATAAAGACAAAAGGAGACCTTCCATTACGATGTGGCAATTGATCTGGAAACAAGATCTCGTGGACGAAGCCTTGTTTCTGTACCAACCACCCCATCGCCAGGGCCTAACTGCCGAGCCACGTGCTCCTAAGTGCAGTCCTCTTGCTTGATATCCAAGACGCTGGCGTCGTTGCCACTGTCGCTGGAGGAACCAAAGTTGCTGCCGCTCAAGCTCTCCGCACAGCACTCTAGGTGGACACAAGATGCCCCGAAGAACTTCAGGGAGAGGGTGTTGGAGCCGTCAACTGGAACTAGGGCAGTTGCCAAGGTTCGAGGCCGCGGGAGTGGGTGAACGACTTCCACCCTCACATTAGGAACTTAGCGCTTCCAGGGACAGGTCGACCACCACCTAGATGGTCCCATTGTAGCAGTCGTCCGTCCGAAGCCATAGACCTCGGGGTCGATTGCCCTCCACGGCCCGGGCGAAGGGGTCGGGTAGATGCAACCAACTCTCATGCCGCCTAGGTAGAACCACGACGAACTCATGCATCTCCTCCCCGCATGGGTCCCCACGGAGGCCGCCGAGGAGGCATGCCACCTCGACCACCGCGGCTGGACGAGGCCGTCCTCCCAAGCCCCTTGGAGACCGTGCCTCTATGAGCACCTCCTGCCGCGGCACAAGACCCACGACGCGACCTCGACCCCCGCCATCCCGAAGACGCTGCGATGGAGAAGACCATGGAGTAAGGAAGAAGGAAACACTGGTCGACAGATTGGTGGGTGGGCGCAAATGAAGCAACACACTCCTTGACCCCCCTCTTTATAGGGTCGGGCATGAGGAGGAGCTGGCTCTTCGTTACCCAAGACGAATGCGTCCTGGTGCATGCTTGACAACAACGACCACCTCTCTCGGCCAATGTTGGAGCCCCATATGCAACATGGGTCATCAAGGGCGCACTAAAGGGCAGAAGGGGAGGCGACGGTTTTCAGTGGAAGAGGCGAGTGGGAAGCGACGCCAGGATATTTCCTTCCCTGTAAGGAAGACCTGGGGGCTGGTTGTTTGTTGCCCAATACGTATTGCGTGTGCGACCGCCCTGCACCACCAATACCATGCCCTTCCTGAAGGACACATCATGGGTTGTGCTACGTCCGGACTGCCATGGCACGACTTCTCAGGCACAACTCCTCCGGGCAACCACCTCGCTGCACCACTCCCACGACCCACAATCGTTGCGCGGAGTGGGAGGAGCGGTGATAATAATCATAACCGTAGGAAATTATGGCCGCTTGTTCCTATGCATGTCTACCCCAATAGCATCATGAACTCATGTGTGGCCCAGGCCTGGGGGCTAGTGTCGGTGCACTAAGAAACGAGGTCCTTAGTCCCCAGACTTGTGCACAAACGACCATGGCCTCGACATGGCAAGAACTTGTCGGGAAAGGGATCACTTCCAAACAACCTCGAGCCAATGACAAGACCACCAACAAGCCTCCTTGCCGATCGAGAAGGTCCAGCAACAAGCAATGTAAGCGCCTTCCCGCCAAGTCCTCCGCCTGGCAAGCCGTCGCCCCACATCACCAAGCTGGTTGTCTACATCGGCTAGGTGGCGGGCGGGCAGGTAGTTAGGTGGAGTTGGTCAGGGCGTGTGGCAGCTGGACAGAATTACCGCAGCTTTAACAACACCCATCCTAAAGCGTGGCAAGAGAATGGGAGGTATTTGTGCAGATGCCATAGAAGGAGAGGCCATTCTTGTCGGGAGACATCGCTAGCGCACCATCTCATGGTGCATTTAATGCACTTGTCTTACTCCGCTAGAGTTAGGTATTTTATACCGTAGCTCTTGCTAGCGTCTCGGGTAGCGATAGTGCGCATACCCAATGTGATTACTATCTTTCCCATTGTGGTAACTCCCTGAGTTATAAAAGGAGGCCCATGGTTACTTTAGAAAGGTCGACTCTTTGTTCATTCTACACGTGTATCCGCACCACCCTAGAGCATCTCTTGCTGGGTGACACACCTCCTGTACCGTGAACAACTCAATACACAACCACAAAGTTTGTAACGTACTACGCTCTTGAGCGTCATGAACCTGTCTAAACCCCTCACACATGTAGCTTTCGATGGTGCTCTTTGTGTAGCTCGATGCCCCTCGACTGAACCGAGAAAGGGGCCTTGCCGGTCCCATAGATAGTTGTACCCAAACAATCAAATATGACATGAGTCAAATGATGTTAGTGCTAGAGGCAGCAACATTTGACTGAAGCAGGAAAAGTGATGCAAGGATAATGATTGAGTTTGCTATGCCACAAACGAGAACCTTGAGGAAGAGATCGTTTTTTACCATGTAAGGAAGCGATAGTTGTTAGGCAATGTTTTAGGAAGCTTTTTCAACTTCATAGTTGTGAGGGAACGTTATCCGTCACCGACACAAGACTGTTGGATTTTTAGAAGAACGGATCAGGGCATGGAACAAGAAAGACTCCAAGAACGTTGTGAGGAAGACTGAGTGTTATGTTTACAAATATTTTCCAAACCCATGGTTCATAATGATTTGGGTATGCCATGAGTTCATCACCATGACGTCTAATCTTATGAGTCGCAATACTGTGAGGAGCGCATCTTGCGTAAGACACAGTAGTTGAGAAACAACGCTAGCCAAAGAACTTAGATGGAATATGTGACCCCGTAAAAGGCAACCGTTGCTAGATGTAAGTCAAATTAAAGAGCCCGGCAAAAAAACTGAGAAGGATTGATATATCGGAAGATCCCTCGATGATGCAGAATTTTGAGACTTACGGGGGGGGGGCAAGGAAGAAACAGCAAGACCACCTGGAACAACCGTGGAGTTCCAGGAAAACTTTCATTGAGAAACCAAGACAAAGAAAGATGATACAAACATGGAACACCAGGAAGAATGACATTTGATCCCGATAGGAACCCTAAAGCCATGATAGATTCTACAGGCATGAAGTAGTTCACGAAAGCTTGCAGATGATCTAGTGGACAAGCATACGATATATGGTACAAGCATAACCAAAAATTACAAGACAGTTGTACCACACTAAAGGAAAGATGGAGAACCCGACCAACCGGTAGATGAGATCCTAATTATAGAATCTGAAGGAGGATCAGCCTCAACCAAGGAGTAAGGACCTACTGGAAAACCCCAACCTTAAAATCTTTTAAGGGTGGTAGCAATCTGGAATCAAAGGAACTCCGAACGTATGGATTATTCCAGGCAACATCAGGAAAACCAACCAGGTCCCAATAACAAGGAAGCCTTGAGAATGGAGCTATGAGCCACAAAATTGAACCAACCAGGTCCCAATAACAAGGAAGCCTTGAGAAGGGAGCTACCAGCCACAAAATTATCTTGAGAAGATATAAGCAAACAAGGAATAACAACCCCAAGAGCCAAGTACACAAATGGTATTATCATAGCCCACACAATGGATCCGAGATACAAAGATGAAATTTAAAAGGAACCCAAACCTCGACCTTTCTCCCTAGACTCTCCAGATCTCAGGACGAGATCTCTTTTAAAGATGGTAATCCGTCACATGCTAGCTTTAAAAAAAATGGTATGTTAAAAATTCCACAGGAAATTAAATATATTCAAACCAAAACAATTGATTGATTGACAATAAATTCGCTTGATTGTTTGAATAAGAAGTTAAAATCCACTTTCAACCATAGGAAACCTAGCTATCCAATAGGTGGAATCCAAGCCATTTAAACCATTCTTGGGAAAAGCATTTTAAATAAGTCCCAAGAATATCCAAGTATAAATATTTCCCTAAATGAATTTGATTGATTTTGAATTAGAAATCATTCATAAATCAATTCAAATCGATAGCAAATTTAATCAAATATGTCTTGCATTTGAAATTGGAAGTAATGAGAATTCCACAAGACCTAATGTTAACCTAGATCTTTTGCATGTTTTCAAAGCTGGATTTGAAACAAAATTGGTTCGGAAAACCCAATTCAAATTCATTTTGAAAATACAAGTGCAAAAATTTGTTGCCGAAAATTCCCAAGAGAAATGTGCAACATTTTTAAAATATTAAATTTGTATTTTATAAAACTCTCATAGTTGATGAAAGAATCAAATTAAAACTCATTTTGAATTTGCAAGAAAACACAAAAACAAAAGGAAAGAAAAAAAGAAAAATAAATAAAAGAAAAATGCAACAAGGCCATCCAACCGAGCCGAGGCCTATCTAGCCCGCTCGGCTAGCCCCCACAGCCAGTCGCCGCCTCTCTCTCTGTGTCTCTGTCTCTCTCACTCTCTCTCCATCTCTATCTCTATATCTCTCTCCCTCCCTCTATCTCTCTCACTCGCCGACACCCTGACCCCACCTGCCATGTCTCTCCGGCATCAGCTCCCACGCGCGTGCATAATCCGAGCCCCACGTCACGCACGTCTCCCATGCCTGGATGCCATTGATACATTTCCAATGCATCTATAATTTGTAAAGTATTCATGCCATATTTACCTAAGTTATACATGGTTTTAGTGCACTTTTATATGATTTTTAGGAACTAACCTATTGACCTAGTCCTAGTGCTAGTTTTTGTTTTTTAGCTATTTTTTATTTCCCAGAAAATCCATATCAAATGAAGTCCAACCGCCACAAAAATTTACGGTGATTTTTTATGGACCAAAATAGACCCACGAAGTTCCCAAGATGGACCATGGGGTGGCCAAGGGAGCAACTAGCCTGGGGGACGCCCCCTAGGGCATGCCCCCTGAGCTCGTTTGTCTCCTATGACCCCCTAGAGTGAAACCAACGCCAAAAATTGCTATAAATAATAAAACACTAGAAAGAAACCAAGAACTTCTACGCTTGAAGTGATATCATCCGGATCCCTTTTCTGACACTCTACCGAAGGGGAAATCATCACCATAGGCCATCTTCATCATCACGATGGTCTCCATGGAGAGGAGGGAGCACTTCAACCTCGGGGCTGAGGGTATGTACCAGTAGCTATGTGTTTGATCTCTGTCTCTCTCTCTCTTGTGTTCTTGATTTGGCATGATGTTGATGTACCAAGAGCTATGTTGATATAGTTGGATCTTATGTTGTTCTTCCCTATTTATTTCATTGTGATGATTTGAGTCTTTCCCATTAAGGTATGTTATCGGATTGAATATTTGTTATTTGAGAGCACTTGATGTATTTCTTGCATGTGTATACCCATGGTGAGAATGGGGTATTCTATTGAATCACTTGATGTATGTCTTGTATGTGTATACTGTGCTGACAATGGGGTATTCTATTGAATCACTTGATATATATTTTTGTAATCAAGTTGCAGATTCCTGAGGTGATAATGGGGTAATCTAGGCACATAGGTTGACACATGTTTTCATACCACTTTATCCCATAGAAACTTTGGGGGTACTCTTTGAAGTTCTTTGTGCTGGATTTAGTATTATGAATCTAAAATAGTTTGGTGTTATTTTAGTACAAAATGTAGGGTTGTTTGTGATACCTATAGGGATTGCTCAATAGATGGATCGAAAAGGATAACTTTGAGGTGGTTTCATACCTACAACAATTTCAGCTCATGTTCTTCGCTATTGATAGGAACTTTGGTGTGATTCTTTTTCACACGTTGATGGATGGTGATATGATTCAACTATGTTAAAACTGTTGAGATATCGCACTAGTGAAAGTTTGAACCCTAGGCCTTGTTTCTAAACTTTGCAATACCTTTTGTTCTCAATTTTTCACTTGCCACCTTGCTGTTTTTTATTTATTCACACTAGAAAAACCGATATCTACTATCCGTACTACACTTGTATCACCATCTATTCGCCAAACTAGTGCACCTATACAATTTGCCATTGTATTAGGTATACTGGGGACACAAGAGATTGTATGTATTTGATTGCAGGGTTGTTTGAGAGAGGCCAACTTCATACAACACCTCTCCTCGATTGATAAACCTTAGGTCATCCTCTTGAGGAAAATTTGCTATTGTCGTACAAAACTCTATGCTTGGAGTCCCAATAGAGTCAACAAGAAATAAATTTGCATAGTAGACATCAAGCTCTTTTCTAGCGACATTGCCGGGGAGGTGAGTGCTTTACGGTATATCTTAAGATCTTGCCATTGAATCTTTTAGTCTATTTGTTATCACTAGTTTGATTTATGAAAAAAACTACAAAAAATGGAAATGAGGTTGCCTCAAATTCTTCGTCTTTATAATGTCTTTCTTGAAAATGATGGATTGGAATTTTTTGCCAAAGTGTTAAAATAAGAATTCAATAAAATGTATAGTAGAAAATCCTTGAATTATAAGCATGATTGCAATGATATTAGTAAGAATTCTCTGCATATCCATGGTGCTACTGATATGCAAATCCATAAGCTTGGGGATGCTATGTTTGATCAAGATGAGCTTTTAAGTCCACCTAATGTTGATGCACAAATTTATTATGATGATAGCATGCCTCCTATTTATGGTGATTACAATGATGAAAGTGGGTTTGGAAGGCTGTCTCCTCTAGGAAGTATTGATCCCACTATTTCGGATGGTGTTGAATCTTATTGCAATGATGATAAATTTTGATTTGAAGAGGTCATGACTTTATTTAAAGATTATTTCATTATTTTGGAAAAGGTTTCAAAAGATGATGGCAAAAAAGTTGTTATCTATGATGATTATGGTGATGAAGTGTATGCTATAAAGAGTAATGATAACCATGAAACTTGTCATCATGATTTTAAAGTTCAATTGGATTATGCCAATCAAGTATCACATGATAGTTATTTTGTTGAGTTTGCTCCCACTATTATGAATGCAAAGAAATTTGCTTATGTGGAGAGTAATAAAATCTCTATGCTTATGTATCATGAAAAGAATGCATTATGTGATAGTTTTATTTTTGAATTCATCAATTATGCTACTAAAATTATTATGAGAGGGGAAGATTTGCTTATATATATTTCAACAACATCAAGTTTATGTCACAACCCAAATTTCTCCCTAAATTTTTTGTTGTGAAAAACAGAAGCATGTGCATCCGTGTTTTCATTGAATATTTGAACTTGAGACTAACCTGAACAACATGTGAGTTCAAAACAAAATTTGAATTCATATGGGGGCTATGGAGGCCTCATCCTAATTTTTTTTTGCATTAGGGCAGGAAAGGAAATTCGTAAGATTAATCATATGCCATATTTTATTTGAGTGGGCCATCTTTGAAAGTAGTTTATTTTGGGAAAATAAATTATAACTAAACCCTGGATTTTCAAAAACAACTAAAAAACAAACTAAAATTAAAAAAAATTCAAATAGGCACACCAGGAGGAAATTATTGTTGGTGAACAAAAATGTTCACGAAATCCGAACTAATCCCAAAGTATTTTAGAAAAGTATTTCCACCATAGAGAAGACATTAATTTGAATTCAAAACCACAAACAAAGACAAGAAAAAGAAAACAGAAAGAACTAGAAAACAAAAACAAAAAAGGGTAGCCAGATGGCCAGGCCACGTGCATGCTCACACTCTCTCTCTCCCCTCTCCCTCTCACCAATGCATGAGACTCATGCATCAGGTCGCCCTATCTCCTGGAACCACAGCGCGACGGGCGCGCCCACGACCCAACCACGTACGAGCCCACGACCAGCCACACTCACGCAATCTGGCCGCCCCGAGCCTCATGATTGTGTCCCATTAAAAGCCCATCTCTTGCACTCCCAACCCCCTTTGTCCTCGCATGCCATTGCAGGTAAGCTGCTCCATCACGAGCTCACCATTGCTACACAACACCAGAACCCTAACTACTCTATTCCGACCGCCATAGCCATAGCCAAAGCCTGCCACCACACCCGCAAGAACCCCCACTCCACGGGGACCCTCCTAGACATCTCCAACGTCCCTGAGGCCCACTACAACCCTGTGGTCGTCAGAGGCCAAAGCTCAGCTCCAACATCATCAACGATGCGGTGAGCACTGTCCCCCTTGGGGCATCAACTCTCTTCACCATGTTCGCAGCGATCCCGCACACCTGCCTGACCCTTTGGTCCTCTCCACTTTTCCCAAGTTGGAGCACGTCATCGACACCCTAGGCGAGCTCAACTCCGGTGAGATTCGTCCGCTCAATTCCGACGTCCCCAACCCCAACGAGGACCATCGCTGACCTCCCCGAGTGACATTGTGTCCAGCCATGCCCTCGGAGCTGCCAAAGACCCATGACATCACCGGAAACAATCATACGTGAGCCACTCGCCACCGTCCCCAATGTTTTTGCCGAGCAATATCCGCTGAGCCGCTAGCCCATATTCAATAGTAGTCATTATATCCCACACGAACTTAAGCACCAGATCAATCCACTTAAAGAGGTGAACTGGTTTTATCTAAGCCTTGGCTATCAATCGCTTCCAGCTAACCGGGGATGCCATCTAGCCAATAGCAGCACACCACGTGTGCCCCTTGTCTGTTGCGTAACACACAGAGAAAATAGAAATTAAATAGAAAATGTATTTTTACAAATAAGTCCTTGGAACTCAAAACTTTCGTAAATAATTACCCGGTGGTCCAAATTGATTTATTTTTTGCTAATGAAACCCTGTGACATGTGGATTTAGAATAGTTTTTACGAAATTCAAACATAATATTCCAAATAAAAATTAGGTCATAAGTTTTAAACTATAGGTGTAGATGAGTTGATACTTTCTCCAAATTGGAACTAATGATTTGTTGGTATAATTAGTATAATTATTTTAAATTTTATAACTTAATTAAATTAAGTTTCTGAAGAGAAATTTTAGACACAAATTCAAATGATTTTGATTTCTTGAATGCAAAAAAATCATAAATAGATTAGAAACAAATCAAAACAATGTTAGGCCAGATTGTGACATGTTAGGACACGCCCAAATTATTTTAGCAAATAATTTGAACATTATTTGAAACTATTTGGAATTCATTTTAGAAGACCCAAACCTCTATAAGTAATTACAAATAATAAATGAATTTAATCCCAATAATTTAGTCAGGAAATGTTGAATTACTACAAATCGAAGACTACGTTCAAAATTTTGGTTCAAACTATTTGGATCTGGTTTTCACAAGAATTCAATTGAAATAAATTTTAAATTTGAGTCTTAATTCAAAGTTCAAATAAAATGAGCTCAAAACCATAATTCAAGTAATTCAAACAAGTTTACCCTAGTTCAAACATTACCAGAATGAAATCATTTAAGTTGAAAACCTAGTAGGGTCCAAACTCAAATCAAATTTTAAACTCTTTGAGATGAACAAACCTACTAAGTGAAAAATGGTCCAACCAAGTTGTGAGACCAAATCAAATGCAAACAAAATCTTGAGAACTGTCGTGGGAACAAGCCTAATAGTACAAGGTAGGGGTACGAAGGGAGAGGGCAGAGTCCTAGCTACGACGAGGATGTACACACGGATGTATGAGTTTAGGCCCCTCTTGTGGAGGTAACATCCCTACGTATCAGTGCTCTGGATCTTTGTCATGTGGAGAATCGTGATTACAATGGGTGCGAAACCTTGTGCCATAGGGGAGGCACGACTTATATAGAGTTCGCTGCCCCTCATAATTACCAGGCATCCAACGGTCTGATCGTGGGTATAAAGACTAGCGTTACTGTTAACATACATCATAATTCTACTAATGAGGAATGGCCTAATGCCTGCCTGTTGGCATCCCGGGGGCGGCTTCTGGTCTTTTGGCATCGAGTGACAGGTGACTGATGAGTGGAGGAAGAAGCCTCCGAGTGGATTGCTTGTCAACTGGCTTTAGCTCCATGGAGAATCTAGTCAGAATCTTTCCTATGATCTTTAAGTCCTCTGATGCGGTGTCCTTAGGTAGGGTATGTAGGTCAGGCCTAGGACCCTACCCTAGGTGCATATCGTTGTCATTACCCCTCGAATGGATCAGGGTTCGAGTGTTGAAAGGGGGTATCGATGCCAATTCAGAACAAGGCACCAAATCTTCCGAATGGTATTCGGGGCTTCAACGAAACTTGCATCGACTGAACTCTTCGTCATTCGCTGGATCGATCCAGCCTTGAAAGTACCTGAGTGAATGTTCAACGTCAATCTTGTTCCGAGTGAATTGAAGGAATCTTTGGAGGTGACGGGTCGGTCTGTCAGGCTTGGATCTCACGGGATATGAAAATGTGGGAAGCGCGTGAGTCTGCGATGATGACGCCACGACCGGAGTGAGTGGGGGCATGCTGCCTTGATTTCCACGTCGCTCTTTTCGACACGTACAGGGTGTCGTCTGCGGTTGGGATATGCGGGCATCTCACGGGTCCACCCGTCAGTGAGGCACTCAGTGGGATATAAATCCTGAGGCACTGCGGATTGCACAGTACTTTTCCCCACATTTCCTCTCTTCCTCCGCCTCCCTTGTCTCCAGCGCTCTGCTCCGACGAGCTCTACTGCTGCAATGATGAAGGGAACCACAGAGAAGTTGGAGCGTGCCAAGAAGGGAGTTGCAAAGGGCAAGGCCAAGAAGCCCTCGACCGCTCGGTTCACCGCACCGCCGAGGTGGATCCAGGGGGATTTTCTCCCCTCGGTGGTCACCCACGCAGACGTCGAGAACCTTGTCTTTGATGGGCTCATGGCGGACGGTGCCTGGAGGCTACCGGATGGAGAGCGCGAGCTAGAGCCACGCGAAGGGTAGCGAGATCTTCTCACCTCCCACGCCTAAAGAGGTTTTTCCATGCCTCCCCATATGTTCTTTAGAGGGTTTTTGAATTTCTTCGGAGCTCAGCTCCACGACTTTCCGCCGAATGCCATCTCGTACTTGTCTTCTTTCATCACCTTGTGCGAGTGTTTGATGGGCTGGTCTCCCCACTGGGGATTGTTCAAGCACATCTTCACTGTTAGATTGTAGGCTGTAAAGAAGGCCCTCCGTGAGGTTGGAAAGATTCATGGAGTGCAACTATGTGGAGGTCTAGGAATCCAAAAGAGATCTCGTAGTTGTTTTTATTCCATGACCTTCCCTGAATCTGTTAGAGGCTAGCAGTCGACATGGTTTTATTGCAAAGATATAACTTCTCCAAATATGCCGACTGGCCTTTCTCCTTTCACATCTGATCGCCCTGTTGTCCCCAAGTCCTTAAAAGTTTCGGAGGGAGAAAAATTCCAAGTGGGAATCTTGCTGGATGCCGTAGTGAAACTTGTCCATGGCCGAGTGACCAGCATGGATCTTCTAGAGACATTCCTCAGTCAACGGATCCAACCGCTCCAGGCCAGGGACCACACTATGTGGCATTACGCAGGCCCCCCGGACTCGACCCAGACGCATCCAGAAAAGATTTCGCAGGCAATTGTCGAGCAGTGGCTTCGCAGTATCACCAGAGCTTGTGAAAATCCTCTGGGAGCCAAGAGGTCCAACCTTACTCAGTCGAAAATCTGCCGAAGAATCTGGTAAATAACATCTTGTCGACTGATACACCATACTGTCGAGTGGTTGATTAACTTGTTGACTGACTTCATTGTTTGAACGATGCATGAGTGGATGCTGACTCGGAAGTAGGCTTCTTAGCATGCAGCAAATCAGCAGGGTCAGCAATCTTCTTGTATTTTTCTAGATCAACCATGGCCATCTAGTGATCGGCGATATTGGAGCCTTGCTGGAGGCACTCTTCGGCTCACTGTCGATTGCCAGTGACCATGATCACACCCTTAGGACCTGGCATTTTCAACTTGAGATACACGTAACATGGACGGGCCATGAAACGAGCATACGTGGGCTGACCCAGAATGGCATGATCAGCGCTCTGGAAATCCACGACTTCAAACAACAACTTTTCCTTTCGAAAATTTCTATCTGTTCCGAATGTCACATCCAATGCAATCTAGCCTAGTGACTCGGCCTTCTTCCTGGGGATGACTTCGTGAAATTGCATGTTGCTCTCACTCAGTCGAGACATCAGAATGCCCATCCCTTTAAGGTATGTCCTTAGAGGATGTTCAGACCACTGCCACCATCCATGAGGACCTTTCAAAGACGAGTGTGTCATGCCCAAGATGCGCGCCTATCCATTTAAGGCATGAGGGCCTCGCAAGGGATAGATGCGCATCTTGCCGTTATCCAGAGTAGTATCATCACAACATATAATACTGAGTGAGAAGAGTATACAAGTTGGCTTACACTCGCCACATGCTAACTTACAATGTCACTCAAATCATAACCTCAAGTTGAACACAGGGTCCGACTACGGACGAAAACAAACAATAGAAGAAGTTGCAAATGATACTATCAAACTATCCCAAAGATCACGACCAGGTCCTCTACTCATCCGGATACGTCATGTACATCCTGCCTCCCTCCTCATCATACTCCCACTGGAGCTGAGTAAGATCATCCTGTACGAACTCATTTGGACCTGCACCTGGATCATTGTAGTAAACTGTGAGCCACAGAGGACTCAGCTATCATGTGCCCGGGTACCAAGACTATTTAAGCTTTAGGAAGGAAGGGGTTGATGTTTAGTTTGCAGCAACACTAAGCATTATATGGTGGCTAACTTATGCAACATGAATATAATGGGAGTGGCCTACGAAGAACGATCGACTCTAGTATAACCTCTATGAGATCCTGAACACTTACTTACGTCAATCATAACCCCACCATGTTCTCTCTTGGATCATGTTCACGAGGAGAGACGATCACGGTTACTCACACAGTTGGTGTATTTTAATTAGAGTTCACTTCAAGTTTGCTATAACCGGTTGTTAAACAAATATGCAAGTTGCCACATAACCGCGGGCATGGCTTTCCGAAAGATTTAACCCTGCAGGGCTGCACCAACTAGTCCATCACAAATAACAACACTCCGCGGGAATTCCTCGACCACGGATCTCGTGGTCTTC
Source organism: Hordeum marinum (assembly GCA_022496015.1). Classification (NCBI taxonomy): domain Eukaryota; kingdom Viridiplantae; phylum Streptophyta; class Magnoliopsida; order Poales; family Poaceae; genus Hordeum; species Hordeum marinum. Next base: position 272,121,104 of record CM039678.1, read on the forward strand.
ATCGGTGATTCCAAAGGAATTCCAACACCTCGAGAAAACCCGAAGAAAGTCAGAGTCCACACGCAAAACATTCGATAAAGGTAAAACAAATCTAGCAAGACCACCCGACGTGTCGACGAACCCGATAAGAGCCGCGTATCTCAGTCTCAGGACACGACGGATAAGCTAGTGTACGGAGGCCTGATAGAAATCTCCCAAGTTGCCCTGGGTTGGCCTCGCACAGTGCTCTAGTTTGAACCAACACTCATTAGGAGCACTTGCCAGGGGGGTGATTAAATTATCCACGGGGTTGCAAAGGCCTATGCAAGTTTATTAAGTTATTAGCAAAAGTAGTACCAATGTTGGGTCTTGACAGAAAAGTTTTAATCTCAACCGAATAAACAAGGGGGTCCCCATAACAACCCCAAGCGTGTTAGGAGCGCAAAATATGGAAACATAACACCGGTAACAAGGAACTAATGGCGGTAACAGCGAAACAAATCACTTAGAAAAAGGCCAAGCCTTCCACCAATACCAGATATATATGTGCATTAAATTAAAAAACAGAATTTATTATGATATCCAATCCATGTTAACACATGGAAAACAACCTGCACCTGCAACTAAGAACGCTATAAGAGGGGCTGAGCAGCGGTAACTTAGCCAATCAAAGGTTTGCTGGGAAGTGGAGGTTAGAGGCTGTCATGGCAACATGGGGGCTGATAACATGTGGTAGGTAGTGGTATTGTAACGATAAGAACAAGAACTAGCAAGCAAAGATAGTATTGGGATCCGGGTACAATCATCTTGCCTATTGGTTCTTCAACGGAACAAGTAGCGGGATCCTCGTAGTGGTACTCTCTAGGGTCCTCGAACTAAGTTTCGACACTCGCGTCTACCCAAGAGAAACAGCAAATAAATAACCAACCAAGGTGCAATGCACAACCAAGATGATGCATGATCCATTTAATGAAGGTTTTAACATGGCAATCCAATTCTAGTCAAGTTTCGTATGCAAAGTTTGTATAGTAGTGAACCTGGACAGAACCTCATTTTAAGTTACTTAAACATGCATGAACATGGCAAATATGGATGCGTCATGCAAAACCGATGGAAATGCATATAAGCATGGCTAGAAACGGAGCTACGATTCTCGAGATACGCTCACGACAAGGTACGGAGGCAAAACACAAGATCACAAATTACCTGGGATAATTCTTGGCATTCCAAGGTAGCCACTGAACAGGTGATGAAAAAAAAAGCACAATAGACTCAAGAATCACTCAATTCCATGGAGTATAGCTCCCACAACTCACAAACCAAGATAGCAACCCAATCTGCAAGAAAGCAGCAGCTTAGCAGTTTGACAAGCTCACAACTAGGGTCACAGGAAACCTACATCAACCAACAAGGTATGGACAGAATCTACTCAACACCCACATCAATTTATCCAACTATGCAATCATCAAACGAGACACACATCAATATGCATGTATCAAGCAAGTTGGCCTGATGAATCAGGATTTTAGGGACTTGGTGAAAATTCCAGTTTTCTGGAATCTAGGTTAATAAAGTAGCAAGTTGACAGCACTGGTTAAATATGCTGGGAAGCTCCAAATGGCATGAAAATTAACAGGATGGTAGATGACAATAACTACTACAAATACCTAACAATGAAGATGGTCCAATTCACAACACAACACTAGCTGCACCCCACTCTTCATGGCAAAACGGTAACAGCAGAATCTCCAGACTGCATTTGAAGGCAGGTTGGCAGAAACAGAAAGTAGCCAACTAAACAGCATGGTTCTCACTTATCTAGTGACTTAAAGTGAATAACAAAAATACTGGGACATTCCCAACAACTTTGACTAACAAATTCATGTTGGCAAGAACTCGAAAGCATACATAGGTTAATTCATAAATAAAAGACAAAATGGCATCACAACATAAAAATGCAGTTTTGACAAGTTGCCCCAAAGTCAAATCTGACTTCATAGGTGCATACATGGGTTGATACTACCCCAAAAGCATTACTCATAACTCTATACTTGTGTGGAGCAAGGGGAAGGAAACCTAGATCGAAATTTTGACCCTATCTCCCATGGATGACTTATGGCACTTGAGTGACATGATGAAAATGCAGAAAATGACATTGGCTCTATGCTTACAAGTTGGAAATGAATAACTAGCACCCTAGGGACATGTTAACATGACATAGCATCACTAGCAAAGATGAAACCATCTAGAAGAGGAGATATGCTAAAATGCTCATAAGAGAGAACCTACACATGGAGCTAAGCATGCACTTACATCCACACTTGCATATATATACCAACCAACTACACACTCATATGCAAACCACGCTCATGCATATATGCACTTTGGCATCTACACACTCAAGCCCATACTTGTGCAATTACACATGCACCAACACACATACACCCTCATACATGGTGCACCACACACCTACACACACACTCTCTCTAGCATACTCACACATGGATGTGTGTGTGAATCACACACAAACATACATACACATGCACTTGGTCAAGTGTATGTGCAAAAGCACACACACACACACTATACCCACACTATCAACCACAAACCCATCCACATGTGTACACACACAAGGGGGGGGTATGTATGCATACATACACATACAGAAGCATACACATACAAGATGTGCATAAGTGTATGCAAAACATATACACACACTCCCTAGGACCACATACATACATACATACACTAAGTGCACACACACAAAACACTACACATACACATCTAACAGAAATAATAAGGGATCCCACACATACATACACACACAACAATTAAAAGAAAAGAAAACAAGGCAAAAAAATAAAAGAACACAAAAAGGGGGGAGAAGGGGGATTCGAACCCCAGACTCCCTTAACTGAACACACACACTCTACCACTGTGTTGCACTGCAGTTGCTTAACAGAAGGGGAACTGCTGCCCTCTCATACACATGCGCCCGCCTATCTGACGAAACTGACGGACCCTACAGTGACTGCATGACGGCGGCAAGATTCCGGCGACCCATGCTCTCCGGCGTTGCTAGCTCTCACTCCACAGCAGGGGGGAAACGGGGACCTAGGGGAACCCACTGCCGCACCTAAGCACGAAGGAGACTCCGGTAGGAGAGCTCCTCGAGCTCGAGCAGAGCTCTCCGCGAACTCATGGTGATGGCGCGACTACGACAAGCGATAGCTCTCAAGCGAGGAAGAGACACCGCAGGGATGAAGGGAAGCTCACCTCGGGGGAAAGGTGACGGATCAGCCCACGGAGGTGAGGAGGAAGGCGATGGCAACGCAAAGCCGAAGCAGAGGAAGAAGAGGTCCGGGAACGCCGTGCCTGACGCGTCGACGAGGACCTGGCCGTCGCCAAGGGGACGCCTGGCCTTCCCTAGCAATGGGAACCAGCTGCGGGAACATTCCTCGACCACCAAGAAATCCTTGGAGCGGGGGGGGGGGACGACGGAGACAAGATGCAATGGCGAGGAAGACCGGCGGAGCTTCTCTAAACCTCTGAAGCGGCTTATCTGACAGAGGAAGGAAAGAGAAGGGGCAGGAGAAGGAGGTGGAGGAAGAAGCGGCAATGGCAAGGAGGGAAAGGGGGAACCCCAGGGATCCGCACCCTCATAAAGGGGCGGCCTCGACGTTCGTGACCCACTCACGGCGTCGGCGTCGAGCTCTCTCTCTGGCGCTTGCTCCCTGAGCTTGACGGAGGAGAACGGAGGAGCAGGTAGCCGTCGCTGCTCCTGCTGGGCCTCCTGGGCCGCAAGCCCACACTCACTCACACACAAACAGACCAGGCCTTCTCCTTTAAAATAAAGACAGCCACACTATTTAAATCCCCATGGCATTTTATAAAAGGTTTTAGCCAACGCAAAATACTTTTGAGAAGAAGATAATATGCTCATATTAAATAAAATGATACGTTGATTTTATGAACAAGTTATTTTATTAATATATTAATAAAACAGCCCCTGTTTTAAATAGTTTTCAAAACCAAACACATCCAAATATCAAAAGCATCACTTGCAACATAAATAAGACATATTGGGCTAACTCATGGACATTTTTAAATCATTTTAATAACAACTTAAATCTAGACATATATTTCAAAAGAAGAGGGGAAGATGGGAGGTGATGTTGAAAGATGGAAGAGAGGGGGGAGGAAGAGGGTTTGCACACATGGTCTCACCCACACACAAACCACCTCACACACAAGCCAAAACACAATACAAGTCACAACACAATCACCCACGGGCACATGAACCCAACATGGCAAATATGAATGAAGGCGTGATGATGAAATTATGGATGCCATGATGCATGAATGCAATTCAATCAGATGGGACAAGGTGCAAATCATCACATAGCTCATGACACAAGGTTCATACATATGGTTACATGCCAAATAAGGTAGGAACATCACTTGGGATGTCACAACTCTCCCACACTACAAGAGGATCTCGACCCGAGATCAAGGAACGAAAGAAGTCCAGAAATTCGGAATGGAGCAGGTCCTCACGTTCCCAAGTAGCTTCTTTGTCGGAATTATGAGACCACTTCACCTTGAGGAACGTGATAGACTTGTTGCGAGTCTTACGCTTAGTTTCTTCAAGAATTGCAACTAGGTGCTCACGATAAGAAAGATCTGCTTGAAGATCGATGTCTTGGAGGTCAGTGGTTCGCTTAGGAGTCTTGAAGCACTTCCAAAGCTGAGAAACATTGAAGACATCGTGCACATTTGCGAAATTTGGAGGAAGCTCTAGTTGATATGCAAGACCTCCTCTCTTGCCAACAACTTTGAAAGGACCAACGAAACGAGGAACTAGCTTCCCTTTTATTCCAAACTGCTGAGTGCCTTTCATGGGAGAGACTCTGAGATAGACTAGATCATCCACTTGGAAAGAAACATCCCGATGTTTGTTATCATAATAACTCTTCTGTCGGGACTGAGCTGCTTTGAGGTTCTCATGAATGGCATGGCACATTTCTTCTGCTTCAGTGATCATGTCATTGCCCAAAATTTGACGCTCACCGGTTTCAGACCAGTTAAGCGGGGTACAACACTTTCTGCCATAGAGAATCTCGAACAGGGCCTTGCCTGAACTAGCTTGAAAGCTGTTGTTGTATGAGAATTCAGCATATGGAAAACAGTCTTCCCACTTCATGCCGAACGATATCAGACAGGCTCTGAGCATATCTTCAAGGATCTGATTGACTCTCTCAACATGACCACTTGTCTGCGGATGGAACGCCGTGCTGAAACGGATCTTAGTACCCATAGTAGTCTGGAAGGACTCCCAAAACATGGAAGTGAAGAGACTTCCAAGGTCAGAAGAGATGAGCTGAGGAATACCATGCAAAGAGACTATCCTTGACATATACAACTCTGCAAGCTAAGCTGCCGAGATAGATTCTTTGACTGGCAGGAAATGAGCAACTTTTGACAGCTTGTCGATAACCACAAAGATGGCATCGTTGCCTCTCTTGGACTTGGGGAACCCAGTTATGAAATCCATCTCCACATGATCAAATTTCCACTCTGTGATAGGCAAAGGCTGAAGAAGACATGCTGGACGTTGATGCTCCGCCTTCACTATGCAACAAACATCACACTCATTCACGAACTGAGCAATTTCACGTTTCATGCGAGTCCACCAGAAGGTTTGCTTGAGGTCCTGATACATCTTGGAACTTCCTGGATGAATGGATAGAAGAGAATTGTGTGCTTCGTCCATGATAACCTTTTTGAGATCACCATTTGGAACAACAAGACGGTCCTCAAAGAACAGGGTATCTTTGTCATCGACGCGAAAGCACTTATACTTCAGAATGCTCTTGGCCACACCTTTCTTCACTTTCTTCACCATAGCGTCTAGCAGCTGTGCTTGGGAACCTGATCTTCCAGAGTCGGAGAGACTTGAAGATTGGCAAGAAATCCTTGCGGAATCATCTGAAGATTGAGCTTGCAGAAGGCTTCACAAAGCTCGGGTTTAAGAGGCTTCAGAATGAGACTATTGCAATACGCCTTACGGCTGAGTGCGTCTGCAATGACATTTGCTTTCCCAGGAGTATACTCAATGCTTAAGTTGAAGTCTTCAAGCATTTCCACCCAACGAGACTGCCGAAGATTGAGATTGGGTTGAGTGAAAATGTATTTCAAGCTCTTGTGATCGGTGTACACCTCAACTGGTCTACCTAACAACAAATGCCTCCAAGTCATTAGAGCATGCACAACTGCTGCCAACTCAAGATCATGAGTGGGGTAGTTCTTCTCGGCAGGCTTCAACTGACGCGAGGTATAAGCAACAATCTTCTTGTCTTGCATGAGAACACCACCAAGACCTTGGAGAGAAGCATCACAGAAAACTTGGAAAGGCTTGGACTGCTCAGGAGGAACAAGAACTGGAGCTGATGTCAGTCTCTGCTTGAGCGTGTTGAACGCAGCATCACACTCAGGAGACCAAACATACTTAACACTCTTCTGGAGGAGATTTGACAAAGGCTTGGCAATTTGAGAAAAGTTCCCCACGAACCTTCTGCAATAGCTAGCAAGCCCGAGGAAGCTCCGAAGCTGCTTCACATTCTGAGGAGGTTCCCACTTCAAGATTGCCTCGACTTTCTCAGGGTGCACTTTAATTCCCTCTGTAGAGATGACATGCCCGAGGTACACCACTTCATTAAGCCAGAACTCACACTTGGAAAACTTGGCATAGAACCGATGTTCCCTTAACTTGCCAACCACAAGGCGGAGATGCTCTGCATGATCTTCTTCTGTCTCTGAGAACACAAGGATATCATCCAGATAGACCAAGACGAACTCATTCTTGAAAGGAGAGAAGATAAAATTCATCATTCTTGAGAAGGTTGGAGGAGCATTCGCAAGACTAAACGACATAACAGTGTACTCATAAGAGCCAAAACTCGTCCTGAAAGCGGTCTTGGGAATGTCTTCTTCGCGAATGCGAATTTGATGATACCCCATGCGAAAATCAAGCTTCGAGAAAACCTTGGCACCTTTCAGTTGCTCAAACAACTCATTGATGTTGGGAAGTGGGTACTTGTTTCTGATTGTCTTCTTGTTCAATGGCCGGTAGTCCACACAAAGACGATCCGTGCCATTCTTCTTCTTGAGAAACAAAACTCCACAACCCCATGGAGAAGAACTTGGTCTGATCAGACCCAGACGTTCTTGCTCATCTAGCTGCTTCTTCAACTCGTTCAGCTCTTCGGGGCCAAGTTTATACGGGCGCTTGCATACCGGTTCAGTTCCAGGCTCGAGATCAATCACGAACTCAACTGGCCGGTGCGGAGGCATTCATGGCAATTCTTCTGGAAAGACTTCTTCATACTCACAAACCACCGGAATTTGAGAAATCGCCGAGATTTCACCCTTCTCATTAAGAGCAAAGAGACAGATTGTGTCATCGCAAGCCGCGAAAATAATCACGTCTTCTGAAGGATGAGTCAACTTGACTTCTTTTGCTTTGCAATCAATATGAGCCTTATTCATAGCGAGAAAGTCCATACCCAAAATGAGATCAATATCGGAATTCCTGAGAACATAAGGAGAAGCCAAGAAAGAATAATTGCCCATCTTGATAGAAACATCTGGAACAATGGAGGTGGTTTTCATGGCCACACCCGGAGAAACAACACCCAAAGGTCTACTCAACATCTCTGAATAGAAATCATTCTTCATAGCAAAAGGTCTAGACATGAATGAATGCGATGCACCAGAATCAAATAACACTTTTGCAGGAATAGAATTAACTGAGAGATTACCCATCATCACTTGAGAAGAATCCTCTGCCTCTGCTGCATTCACCATATTCACTCTTGCAGTCTTGGGATTATGCTTCACCATAGGATTTCCTGGAGGCTTGACGGGAGGAGGAGGTGGAAGACGCCGCTGGTTGCACTTGTTAGCATAGTGACCCTTCTGACCACACTTGTGACAAGTCACCTCAGAAAGCAGACGAACATTGCCTGGAGGAGGAACAAGAACAGCCTTGGACGCCTGGTTCGTCTGCTAGAACCCTGGGTTGTGTGGGTGGGAAGAACCACGACCACCGAACTACTTCTGTTGCCGAGGAGGACGAAACGGAAGAGGATTTGGCGCCCAATACTTCTGCTGCTTAGGAACCATCTGAGAGCTGGACGAAGAAGAGTATGAATCCCTTGAACGCTTCTTAGAGTTCTCCAACTTGAGCTGAGCTGCTTCAATCTTCAAAGACATGTTGTAGAACTGATCAAACTCACGAGGCTCCTGAAGAACAAGGCCTGGTAGAAGCTCATTGTTGAGACCACCTCTGAACTGATAGATCATAGCCTTATCATCTGGAACATCTTGCTTGGCATAATTAGCTAGATTCTGGAACTCGATGTTCTACTGGTAGACTGACTTGGTTCCCTGCTTCAGGTGCCTGAACTTCTCACGCATCTCCTTGACCAAGCTTGTCGGAATGTAACGAGCCATGAAGTCACGACGGAAATCGTCCCAAGTAACAACACGATTGCCCCAGGAATCCTTGTACTGTTGCCACCAATCAGCTGCCTGACCCTTCAACTGGAACGATGCAAACCTGACAAAGTCCTTTGGCCTGACATTGCTGCACTCAAAATGCTTTCTCATATCACGAAGCCAATCATCAGCATCTAGAGGCTGCTCACAATAGGTGAAAGTCTTGGGCTGGTTGGCCAGGAACTGATTGAGTGTCGCAAACTGAAGCTGATTCTGAAAATTGCCTTAAAAACCTTGCTGACCCTGCTCCCTTTCTTGCAACAGCCTGAGCAACATCTGAGTGTTCGCATTGGTTGTGGCCATCACAGCTTGCCAATCTTCTGAAGGAGGAGGCGGAGGAGGCGGGGGCGGGGGTGGTGGTGGAAAATCAATCTGCTCCTCACCACCACCCGGATTGCTGCGAGTTGGTGGGAGCCATCCTGAAGATGGACAAAACGCATCAGCACCTCATTGACAAGACGAAACATAAGTTGAATCAAATGCTTGGAAGAATTGAATGACAACAACATAGCCTTCCTACTAAAAAAATTAGTAAGAATGCTTCTTCGGATCATGATAACATCATTAGACAAAATAAGCCACTTGCAATAACACAACAAGTATTGAGCTAAGCGCTCGGAACAAATGTACATACCCAATACATCTGGGGAAGATGATCCTAGATGGCTACAAGATTTCCCACCTATGAACTTCCAAAAACTTTCTTGTTTATGCGATTCGGGTTGCGAAATCAGGAACCTGCCCTAGGCAATCAGTTGTGACTGCATCCACAACCTTCCACAGCATAATTCAAGACATTTCGCAAATTCGTCTAGTCTCGAATCCTCGAACTCACAATGATACTAAACCATGGTGGTACCCCGGATGCCTCCCTAGTACTGGGTGACTCCGACCTTATCTCACCACGATAAGTATTGAAGCAATTTCGAACATTCTCCATCCTGAGATATCAAGGAAGCTGAATGATAACGATGTGCCAACATTCCCTGGAGCTTGACTCCCTGGAAGAAATCAAGTCAGACAGGAGGCACCAAGACAGAACCCTGTCACATCGGCATCATATAGATTCCAAAATACCCGCGTGATCCTAAATTTTTTTTGAGCAAGAAGAGGACTAGAATCAAAATTCCTAAGTCGGAAACCTCACCAGAGCATAGAAGAGGAGTAAAAAGAATCGTACTCTCCGATATAACTAGACTCTAAATAGTTTTACTAGACACGACTCGGCCAAGTTCGAACAAGCAAAGGCTCCTATGGTCGTATGGCTCTGATACCAACTTGGCGCGCACAAGATGCGCGCCTATCCATTTAAGGCACGAGGGCCTCGCAAAGGATAGATGCGCATCTTGCCGTTAGGAAGAATAGTATCATCACAACATACAATACTGAATGATAAGAACGAGAACTAGCAAGCAAAGATAGTATTGGGATCCGGGTACGATCATCTTGCATGTTGCTTCTTCAGCGGAACAAGTAGCGGGATCCTCATAGTGGTACTCTCCAGGGTCCTCGAACTTAGTTTCGACACTCGTGTCTACCCAAGAGAAACAGCAAATAAATAACCAACCAAGGTGCAATGCACAACCTAGATGATGCATGATCCATTTAATGAAGGTTTTAACATGGCAATCCAATTCTAGTCAAGTTTCGCATGCAAAGTTTGTATATTAGTGAACCTGGACAGAACCTCATGTTAAGTTACTTAAACATGCATGAACATGGCAAATATGTATGCATCATGCAAAACCGACGGAAATGCATATAAGGATCGCAAGAAACGGAGCTACGGTTCTCGAGATACGCTCACGACAAGGTACAGAGGCAAAACACAAGATCACCAAATACCTGGGATAAATCTTGGCATTCCAAGGTAGCCACTGGACAGGTGGTGAAAAACCAAGCACAATAGACTGAAGAATCACTCAATTCAATGGAGTATAGCTCCCATAACTCATAAAACAAGATAGCAACCCAATCTACCACAAAACAGCAGCTTAGCAATTTGAGAAGCTCACAACTAGGGCTACAGGAAACCTACAGCCACAAACAAGGTACGGACCGAATCTACTCAACACTCACATCAATTTATCCAACTATGCAATCAGAAAAAGAGGCACACATCAATATGCATGTATCAAGCAAGTTGGCCTGATGAATCAGGATTTTAGGGACTTAGTGAAAATTCCAGTTTTCTAGAATCTGGGTTAATAAAGTAGCAAGTTGACAGCACTGGTTAAATATGCTAGGAAGCTCCAAATGTCATGAAAACTAACAGGATAGTAGATGACAATAACTACTACAAATACCTAACACTGAAGATGGCAAATTCACAACACAACACTAGCTACACCCCACTCTTCATGGCAAAACAGTAACAGTAGAATCTCCAGACTTGCCATTTGAAGGCACGTTGGGAGAAACAGAAAGTAGCCAACTAAACAGCATGGTTCTCACTTATCTAGTGGCTTAACATTAATAAGAAAAGTACTTGGACATTACCAACAACTTTTACTAACAAATTCATGTTGGCAAGAACTTGAAAGAATATATAGATTAATTCATAAATAAAAGACAAAAGGGCATCACAGCATAAAAATGCAGTTTTGACGAGTTGCCCCGAAGTCAAATCTGACTTCACAGGTGCATACATGGGTTGATACTACCCCAAAAGCATTACTCATACCCCTATACTTGTGTGGAGCAAGGGGAAGGAAAGCTAGGTCGAAATTTTGACCCTATCTCCCATGGATGACTTATGGCACTTGAGTGACATGATGAAAATGCACAAAATGACATGGGCTCTATGCTTACAAATTGGAAATGAATAAATAGCACCCTAGGGACATGTTAACATGGCATAGAATCACTAGCAAAGATGAAACCATCTAGAAGAGGAGATATGCTAAAATGCTCATAAGAGAGAACCTACACATGGAGCTAAGCATGCACTCACATCCACACTTGCATATATATACCAACCAACTACACACTCATATGCAAACCATGCTCATGCATATATTCACTTTGGCATCTACACACTCAAGCCCATACATGTGCAATTACACATGCACCAACACACACATACACCCTCATACATGGTGCACCACACACCTACACACACCTACACACACACTCTCTACCATACTCACACATGGATGTGTGTGTGAAACACACACAAACATACATACACATGCACTTGGTCAAGTGTATGTGCAAAACCACACACACACACACACTATACCCACACTATCAACCACAAACCCATCCACATGTGTACACACACAAGGGGGGGTGTATGTATGCATACATACACATACAGAAGCATACACATACAAGATGTGCATAAGTTTATGCAAAACATACACACACACACTCCCTAGGACCACATACATACATACATACACTAAGTGCACACACACAAAATACTACACATACACATCTAATAGAAATAATAAGGGATCCCACACATACATACACACACAACAATTAAAAGAAAAGAAAACAAGGCAAAAAAATAAAAGAACGCAAAAAGGGGGAGAAGGGGGATTCGAACCCCAAACCCCCTGAACTAAACACACACACTCTACCACTGCGCTGCACTACAGTTGCTTAACAGAAGGGGAACTGTTGTCCTCCCATACACATGCGCTCGCCTCTCTGACGAAATTGACGGACCCTACAACGACTACACGATGGTGGCAAGATTCCGGCGACCCATGCTCTCCGGGCGTTGCTAGCTCTCACTCCACAGCAGGGGGAAACGGGGACCCAGTGGAACCCATTCGTGCACCTAAGCACGAAGAAGACTCCGGCAGGAGAGCTCCTCGAGCTCAAGCAGAGCTCTCTGCGAACTCATGGCGATGGCGCGATGACGGCAGGCGACGACTCTTAGGCGAGGAAGAGACATGGCGGGGACGATGGGAAGCTCATCTCGGGGGAAAGACGACGGATCGGCCCGCGGAGGCGAGAAGGAAGGCGATGGCGACGCAAAGCCAAAGCAGAGGAAGAAGAGGTCCGGGAACGCCTCGCCCGACACGTCGACGAGGACCTGGCCATCGACAAGGGGACGCCCGGCCCTCCCTAGTGATGGGAACCAGCTGCGGGAACGTTCCTCGACCACCAGGACATCCTTGGAGCGGAGGGGAACGACAGAGACGAGATGCGACGGCGAGGAAGACTGGCGGAGCTTCTCTGAACCTCTGAAGCGGCTTATCTAACAGAGGAAGGAAAGAGAAGGGGGAGGAGAAGGAGGAGGAGGAAGAAGCAGCGACGGTGAGGAGGGAAAGGGGGAACCCTACGGATCCGCGCCCTTATAAAGGGGCGGCCTCGACGTCCGTGACCCACTCACGGCATCGGCGTCGAGCTCTCTCTCTGGCGCTTGCTCCCTGAGCCTGACGGAGGAGAACGGAGGAGCAGGTAGCCGTTGCTGCTCCTGCTGGGCCTCCTGGGCCACAAGCCCACACTCACTCACACACAAACAGAGCAGGCCTTCTCCTTTAAAATAAAGACAGCCACACTATTTAAATCCCCATGGCATTTTATAAAAGGTTTTAGCCAACACAAAATACTTTTTAGAAGAAGATAATATGCTCATATTAAATAAAATATTACGTTGATTTTATGAACAAGTTATTTTATTAATATATTAATAAAACAGCCCTTGTTTTAAATAGTTTTCAAAACCAAACACATCCAAATATCAAAAGCATCACTTGCAACATAAATAAGACATATTGGGCTAACTCATGAACATTTTTAAATCATTTTAATAACAACTCAAATCTGGACATATATTTCAAAAGAAGAGAGGGGAAGATGGGAGGTGATGTTGAAAGATGGAAGACAAGGGGGAGGAAGAGGGTTTGCACACATGGTCTCACCCACACACAAACCACCTCACACACAAGCCAAAACACAACACAAGTCGCAACACAATCACCCAAGGGCACATGAACCCAACATGGCAAATATGAATGAAGGCATGATGATGAAATTATGGATGCCATGATGCATGAATGCAATTCAATCAGATGGGACAAGGTGCAAATCATCACATAGCTCATGACACAAGGTTCATACATATGGTTACATGCCAAATAAGGTAGGGACATCACTTGGGATGTCACAGAGTTCCCCCCACAACCGGATCCACCACCAAATCCGGTCGGTCGGGAGTGACCACATGAGCCAGATGATCTGTTTAGTCAAACGTGACAGTATACTGCGACCACTTGAGGTAGGTGGGGGTGGTAGGGACAGCCATGTTGACTTCTCTATTGATGACCTTCAGTCGACTCTTGCTTTCGACATCAGCAAAAATAATTAGTGTAGCGGTGACATCCTGGAATGTTTGTTTGTCTTCATCATCCTTCTCAGGAGTCTTCTCACTCGATGGAGTCTCTTTGAATTGCTGAATGAACAGTCGACACTGTCGAGTGGTATGCTTGGGCAATATCAAGTTGCCCTCGTCATCTTTCCTCGTGTGAATTGCACACGGTAGATCCAGGACATTAGTCCCTGACTGATTCTTTCCTTTCTTAGGGGCAAACTGACCTTTGGCCTTCCCCTAATTCTTTCCTTGGGCCACCAGAGCGGCCGCCTCTGCTTTAGCACGGCCTTCAGCCTTCCGTTTCTGCTTCCGGCTGGAATTGCTGCCGGCTTCGTTCTCGACTGCCTTTCCTTTACCGCTGCGGAGGCGGTATTCCTCTTCGACATTGATGTATCGAGTGGCGATTTCCATAATCTTGCTCAGTGATATATCGCTTCTTCGACCGAACTTCAAGTAAAGCTCTTTGTATTTTACTCGAGCCTTGAAAGCACAAACAACCCGATGTTCGGAAACATTTCCCACTGTATGATGCAGAGTGGACCAGTGTTGAATGTAATCCCTCAAGATCTCATTGGGCTTCTGAACACAATGCTGCAAGTCAACCAGCCCGACAGGACGCTTGCAAGTGCCATCAAAAGTTCTAACGAACACTCGGGCGAGATATTCCCAGCAATATATACTGGATGGAGCCAAGCGATTCAGCCATGCACGAGCCGAACCATCCAACATCAAAGACAAATGTTTCATTGCGACATTATCATTTCCACCACCAATCTGGACTGCCACATAGTAATCATCCAACCAAGTCTCCGGCTTTGACTCGCCAGAAAACTTCTTGATCCCAGCCGACAACGTGAAGTTGGAGGGAATCTCTACAGAACGTATGGCCCTGCTGAAGCACTCGGGGCCAGAAATAACACTGTACCGCCACTCGGAAAATCTCTGTCTAGACCATTTCTATGGGCTCTGCCTCTGTCGATCCGCCTCTGAGTGAGGAGATCACGAGCATCAAACCCTGCATTCCGCTCATCACCGAGCAAGCACTTTTCGTCCTGGTGCCGGGGCACGTGCGGACCAGCCTGCGGAGGAGTGGGCACTCGACGATGGTCGTCATGGTGAAACTGATTTGTGAGCTGATCTTCACGAAAACCTCCGCCCCTTCAGCGCAAGGGAGATCCAGGGCTATGTGTCGACTGAATTGTTTCAGCCCTGGGTGAGTTACTGTGAATCCTATAGTGCGACTGTGAAACAACAGAATTCTGACGCTGCACTGCATCCAGCAAAGCTCTAATCTGCATCAACCCTCTACCAGCCTCTGACCATGACGGCTGAATAGAATCTTCTATCCTAGCAGCAGCTACAACATTTAACATAGGAGTACGGTATACCTCAACATTGTTGTGAGATCCAGTCAAAAACAACTGTCGCTCACGTCGACTGGAAACTGGTGGGTGCTGACGAGTGCGCTCGTCAAGTTCTCTCTGAAGCTCTTCAGGCCGTATGCACGTGGCCTCCAAGGCCTGGGATCGAATGTCACACCGATGATGGTAGTATGGAGGACTTCCCCATCGTGATGCGGCTATTCACTCGACGGTCCGCGAACTTCCTGTTGGGGAACGTCGCATGGGAAACAAAAAATTTCCTACGCACACGCAAACCTAGCCATGGTGATGAGCATCTACGAGTCGGAGAGTGGATCTACATACCCTTGTAGATTGCTAAGCGGGAAGCGTTAAGAAACGCGGTTGGTGTAGTCGAACATCTTCATGATCCAAATCGCCGAGCGTCCCGCGATCTCATCACGATCCGTCCCGCGAACTCATCATGATCCATCCCGCGATCTCATCACGATCCATCTCGCGATCTTGATCACGATCTGTCCCGTGAACTCATCACGATCCGTTCCGCAATCTCATCACGAACCGTCTCGCGATCTCGATCATGGTCCTTCCGATCTAGCGCCAAATGGACGGCACCTCCGCGTTCAGCACACGTGCAGCTTGATGACGATCTCCACCGTCTCGATCCAGCGAGAGGAGGTGGAGAGGAGAGAGAGTTCACCGGCAGCGTGACGGTGCTCCGGTGATGGTGGTGGAGTGATTCCGGCATGGCTTCGCCTAAGCGCTGCGGAAAACCGATCTAGAGGAGAAACTGTGCACCGGTGTAACGGGTAGCACGTGGCCGAAAATTCTGTCCAAAAACCACCCAATCCACTAGTATATATAGGAGGAGAGGATAGGAGAGGCAGCCAAGGCCTTTGGGTCGGCCGAAATAGGAGGTGGGAGCAATCCTACTTCACCTCCAATCCTAGTTGGAGTAGGATTGCCTCCTATTGGCTGATTTTCCACTTTTTGCTTTAGGACTTTCTCTCCTGCGCCATGGGCCTTTGTGGCTGTTTTCCCAGCCCACTAAGGGCTGGTTATTATTCTCCCACAGCCCATGGACCTCTTGGGGTCGAAATACCCCTCCCGGAGGTCCCCCGGTACACTACCGGCACTCCCGGTACACTACCGATACTCCCGGTACACTACCGATGAGCCCGAAACTTTTCCGGCGACCAAACTGGGACATACTATATATGAATCTTTACCTCCGGACCATTCCGGAGCTTCTTGTGACGTCCAGGATCTCATCCGGCACTCCGAACAACCTTCGGTCACCACCATACATAACTCTACACTACCGAAACGTCACCGAACCTTAAGTGTGCAGACCCTGCGGGTTCGAGAACTATGTAGACATGACCGAGACACCTCTACGGTCAATAACCAATGGCGGGACCTGGACGTCCACATTGGTTCCTACATATTCTACGAAGATCTTTATCGGTCGAACCTCTATGTCAAGGATTCAGTTAATCCCGTATAACGTTCCCTTTGTTCTTCGGTATGTTACTTGCCCGAGATTCGATCGTCAGTATCTCCATACCTAATTCAACCTCGTTACTGGCAAGTCTCTTTACTCGTTCCGTAATACAAGATCCCATGACTAACACTTAGCCACATTGCTTGCAAGGCTTGTTGTGATGTTGTATTACTGAGTGGGCCCTGAGATACCTCTCCGTCACACGGAGTAACAAATCCCAGTCTCGATCCATGCCAACTCAACAAACACCATCGGAGATACCTGTAGAGCACCTTTATAGTCACCCAGTTACGTTGCGATGTTTGATACACACAAGGCACTCCTCCGATATCCGTGAGTTGCATGATCTCATGGTCATAGGAACATATACTTGACATGTAGAAAACAGTAGCAATAAACTGACACGATCATATGCTATGTTTGTAGTTTGGGTCTTATCCATCACATCATTCTCCTAATGATGTGATCCCGTTATCAAATGACATCTCATGTCCATGGCTAGGAAACCTTAACCATCCTTTGATCAACGAGCTAGTCCATTAGAGGCATACTAGGGACATGGTTTTGTCTATGTATCCACACATGCATTTAAGTCTCCGATCAATACAATTATAGCATGGATAATAAACGATTATCATGAACAAGGAAATATGATAATAACTAATTTATTATTGCCTCTAGGGCATATTTCCAACAGTCTCCCACTTGCACTAGAGTCAATAATCTAGTTCACATCACCATGTGATTCGCATTGTTATGAATCTAACACCCAATGAGTTCTGGGGCTCGATCATGCTTTGCATGTGAGAGAGGTCTTATAGTCAACGGGTCTGCGATATTCAGATCCGTGTGTACTTTGCAAATCTCTATGTCAAACCGTAAACACTGCTACCACACTCCACTTGGTACTATTTCCTAATGGCTGCTCCACTATACGTATCCAGATTGCTACTACTAGTCATCCGGATAGGTGTTAAAGCTTGCATCGACGTAACTCTTTACGACGAACTCTTTGTCACCTCCATAATCAAGAAACATTTCCTTAGTCCTCTGGTTACTAAGGATAATTCCGACCGCTGTCCAGTGATCCACTCCTGGACCACTTCTACCCCTTGACAGACTCATGGCAAGGCACACACAGGTGCGATACATAGCATGGCATACTATACACAGCCTATGGCTAACGCATAGGGGACGACGTTCGTCCTTTCTCTTTCTTCTGCCGTGGTCGAGCTTTGAGTCTCACTCAACTTCACACCTTACAAATCAGGCGAGAACTCTTTCTCTGACTGATCCATTTTGAACTCTTTCAAAATCTTTGTCAAGGTATGTACTCATTGAAAGTCTCATCAAGTCATCTTGATCTATCTCTATAGATCTTGATGCTCAACAATTTGGTAGCTTTATCCAGGTCTTCCTTTGAAAATCACTTTCCAAATAACCGTTTTTTGCTTTCCAGAAACTCTACATTATTTCTAAACAACAATATGTCATCCACATATACTTATCAGAAATTCTATAGTGCTCCCACTCACTTTATTGCAAATACAAGTTTCTCGTAAACTTTGTATAAACATCAAAACTTTGATCACCTCATCAAAGTGTATATTCCAACTCCGAGATGCTTGCTTCAGTCCATGGAAGGATCACCGATGCTTGCACACCTTTTAGCATCCTTAGGCCTGTCAAAACCTTCTGGTTGTATCACATACAACCTTTCCTCAAGTAAACCGTTAAGGAAACGATGTTTTGACATCCATCTGCCAGATTTCATAATTGAAAACACAGCAACTGCTAACATAATTCCAACAGACTTTAGCACCACTACGAGTGAGAAAGTCTCATTGTAGTCAACTCTTTGAACTTGTCACAAACATCTTTGCAACAAGTCAAGCTTTACAAATAGTGACATTCACCATCAATGTTTGTCTTCATTTTAAAGATCCATTTGTACTCAACGACCTGCCGTCCAATGAGCAAGTCCACCAAAGTCTACACTTGGTTTCCTTACATGGATCCTATCTCAGATTTCATGGCCTCCAACCATTTGTCGGAATCCGGGCACATCATCGCTTCTCCATAGCTCGTAGGTTCATCGTTGTCCAACAACATGATCTCCAAGACAGAGTTGTCATACCACTTAGGAGCAGTACACATCCTTGTCGACCTACGAAGTTCGATAGTAACTTGATCCTGAAGCTTCATGATCATCATCATTAACTTCCTCTTCAACTAACGTAGGCTTCACAGAAACATCTTTCTGCGCTGCGCTACTCTCTGGTTGAACAAAGGTTTAACAACCTCATCAAGTTCTATCTTCCTCCCACTCAATTCTTTCGCGAGAAACATTTCCTCGAGAAAGGATCCGTTTAAACAACAAACACTTTACACTAGGATCTGAGATTGAAGGTTTACCCAACTGATCTTAGGGTATTCTATGAAGATGCATTTGTCCGCCTTGGGTTCGACCTCATTAGGTGAAAACATTTTCCACACAAGTGTCACACCCCCAAATATTAAGAAATGATAGCTTAGGTTTCTATCAAACCATAATTCACACGGTGTCATCTCAACGGATTTAGATGATGCCCTATTTAAAGTGAATGTAGTTGTCTCTAATGCATAACCCCAAAAATTATAGTAGTAAAACGATAAGAGACATCACAGTATGCACCATATCAATAGAGCATGACTATGATGTTCGGACACACCATCACACTATGGTGTTCCAGGTGGCGTTAGTTGTGAAACAAATTTCAAATTGTCTTAGGTTGTATGCCAAACTCGTAACTTAGATATTCACCTCCATGATCATATCGCAGTTATTTTTATCTTCTTGTCACGATGATCTTAAACTTCACTCTGAATTTGCTTGAACCTTTCAAACGATTCAGACTTGTGTTTCATTAAGTAAATATACACTATATCTACTCAAATCATCAGTGAAGGTAAGAAAATAACGATATCCACTGCACGCTACAAGACTCACTAGATTGCATACATCAACATGTATCATTTCCAATGAATCACTTGCCCGCTCCATCCAACGGGGTCCTTTAGTCATCTTGCCCAAGAGGCATGGTTCGCATGTCTCAACCGATTCGAAATCGAATGAGTCCAAATATCCATCAGCATGGAGTTTCTACATGCGCTTTATACCAATATGACATTTAGCGGCAGTGCCAGAAGTATGTGGTACTATCATTATTAACTTTGTGTCTTTTGACATCAATGTTATGAACATGTGTAATACTACGATCAAGATTTCAACAAACCATTCTCACTGGGTGCGTGACCATTGAAGGTATTATTCATGTAAACAGAATAACCATTATTCTCTAACTTAAATGAATAACCGTATTGCAATAAACATGATCTAATCATGTTCATGCTCAACGCAAAACACCAAATAACATTTATTTAGGTTCGTCACTAATCCTGAAGGTAGAGAGAGCGTGCGATGTTGATCACATCAACCTTGGAAACACTTCCAACACATATCGTCACCTCACCCTTAGCTAGTTCTCCGTTTATTCCGTAGCTTTTATTTCGAGTTACTAACATTTAGCAACCGAACCAGTATCCAATACCCAGGTGCTACTAAGAGTACTAGCAAGGTACACATCAATAACTCGTATATCAAATATACTTGTGTCGATGTTGCCAGCCTTCTTATCTACCAAGTATCTAGGGTTGTTCCGCTTCAGCGACCGCTCACCTCATAACAGAAGCACTTAGTCTCGGGTTTGAGTTCAACTTTGGGTTGCTTCACTGGAGCAGCAACTGACTTGCTATCCATGAAGTTTCCCTCCTTGCTCTTGCCCTTCTCGGAACTAGTGGTTTGATTAACCATCAACACTTGACGCTCCTTCTTGATTTCTGCCTTCGCGGTGTCAAACATCGCGAACAACTCAGGGATCAACATTTCTTTCCCTGGCATTTTATAGTTCATCACCAAGTTCTAGTAGCTCAGTGACAGTGACTTGGAGAACTACATCAATCACTATCTTATCTGGAAGATCAACTCCCACTTGATTCAAGCGATTGTAGTACCCAGACAATCTGAGTACATGCTCAACGATTGAGCTATTCTCCTTCATCTTACAGGCAAAGAATCTTGTTGGAGATCTCATATCTCGCAACACAGGCACGGGCCTGAGATCAGAATCTCTGCTCCTAGAACATCTCATATGTTCCGTGACGTTCAAAACGTTTCCGAGCCTCAATTCTAAGCCGTAATGCATGACGCACTAAACTATCAAGTAGTCATCGAAACGTGCCTGTCAGATGTTCACAACATCTATAGACGACGCTAGAGGGGGTGGCGCACCAAGCGGTGTATTAAGGACATAAGCCTTCTGTGCAGCAATGAGGACAATCCTCAGATCACGGACCCAGTCCGCAATATTGCTACCAACATCTTTCAACTCTATTTCTCTAGGAACATATATAAATTTAAGGGAGCTACAGCGCGAGCTAGTAATCTACAACATAATTTGCAAAGACACTTTGACTATGTTCATGATAATGAGTGCAATTAATCATATTACTTAAGAACTCCCACTCAAGTTGACATCCCTCCGATCATTCGAGTGATACATGATCCAAATTCACCAACTCAAGTCCGATCATCACGTTAGTTGAGGTGGCTGCAATGGTGAACATCATCATGTTGATCATATCTACTATATGACTCATGTTCGACCTTTCGGTCTCTTGTGTTCCGAGGCCATGTCTGTACATGCTAGGCTCGTCAAGTTTAACCCGAGTGTTCTGCACGTGCAAATCTGGCTTGCACCCGTTGTATGTGAACGTAGAGTCTATCACACCCGATCATCACGTGGTGTCTCAACACGACGAACTTTCGCAACGGTGCACACTCGGGGAGAACACAATTTATCTTGAAATTAAGTGAGGGATCACCTTATAATGCTACCGTCGTCCTAAGCAAAACAAGGTGCATAAAAAGGATTAACATCACATGCAAATCATAAGTGACATGATATGGCCATGAACTTGTGCTTTTGATCTCCATCTAGAAAGCACCGGCATGATCTCCATTATCACCGGCATGACACCATGATCTCCATCATATTGATCTCCATCAACGTGTCGCCATCGGGGTTGTCACGCCCTGCATGCTTCTACTACTATTGCTACCGTAGCGATAAAGTAAAGCATTACATAGCGCTTAATGATTGACACGCAGGTCATACAATAATTAAAGACAACCCTATGGCTCCTGCCGGTTGCCGTACTCATCGACATGCAAGTCGTGATAATCTATACATCACATGATCATCTCATACATCACATATATCACATCATGTAATTGGCCATATCATATCACAACATACCCTGCAAAAACAAGTTAGACGTCCTCTAATTGTTGTTGCAAGTTTTACGTGGCTGCTACGGGTATCTAGCAAGAACGATTCTCACCTACGCATAAACCACAACGGTGATACATAGATTGCTTTTCAACCTTCTTAAGGACCGCCTTTGTCGGATCCGATCCAACTAAAGTGAGAGAAACTGTCACCCGCAAGCCATCTAAGCAACAAGTTGCATCGAGGGAACCGGTCTCTCGTAAGCGTACGAGTAATGTTGGTCCGGGACACTTCATCTCACAAGCCCGCTGAACCAAAATCCGACCAAGGGAGGAAGCAATCTAAGCATCAACGCCCACAAACCTTTTGTGTTCTACTCGAGATCTCATCGAACCATCAACCTAGCTCATGATGCCACTGTTGGGGAATGTCGCATGGGAAACAAAATTTTTCCTACGCACACGCAAACCTATCCATGGTGATGAGCATCTACGAGAGGGAGAGTGGATCTACATACCCTTGTAGATCGCTAAGCGGGAAGCGTTAAGAAACGCGGTTGGTGTAGTCGAACATCTTCGCGATCCAAATCGCCGAGCGTCCCGCGATCTCATCACGATCCGTCCCGCGAACTGATCATGATCCATCCCGCGATCTCATCACGATCCGTATAACGATCTTGATCACGATCTGTCCCATGAACTCATCACGATCCGTTCCGCGATCTCATCACGAACCGTCTCGCGATCTCGATCACGGTCCTTCCGATCTAGCGCCGAATGGACGGCACCTCCGCGTTCAGCACACGTGCAGCTTGATGACGATCTCCACCATCTCGATCCAGCGAGAGGAGGTGGAGAGGAGAGAGAGTTCACCGGCAGCGTGACGGTGCTCCGGTGATGGTGGTGGAGTGATTCCGGCAGGGCTTCGCCTAAGCGCTGCGGAAAACCGATGTAGAGGAGAAACTGTGCACCGGTGTAACGGGTAGCACGTGGCCGGAAATTCTGTCCAAAAACCACCCAATCCACTACTATATAGGAGGAGAGGAGAGGAGAGGCAGCCAAGGCCTTTGGGTCGGCCGAAATAGGAGGTGGGAGCAATCCTACTTCACCTCCAATCCTAGTTGGAGTAGGATTGCCTCCTATTGGCTGATTTTCCACTTTTTGCTTTAGGACTTTCTCTCCTGCGCCATGGGACTTTGTGGCTGTTTTCCCAGCCCACCAAGGGCTGGTTATTATCCTCCCACAGCCCATGGACCTCTTGGTGTCGAAATACCCCTCCCGGAGGTCCCCCGGTACACTACCGGCACTCCCGGTACACTACCGATACTCCTGGTACACTACCGATGAGCCCGAAACTTTTCCGGCGACCAAACTGGGACATCCTATATATGAATCTTTACCTCCGGACCATACCGGAGCTCCTCGTGACGTCCGGGATCTCATCCGGGACTCCGAACAACCTTCAGTCACCACCATACATAACTCTACACTACCGAAACGTCACCGAACCTTAAGTGTGCAGACCCTGTGGGTTCGAGAACTATGTAGACATGACCGAGACACCTCTACGGTCAATAACCAATGGCGGGACCTAGACGTCCACATTGGTTCCTACATATTCTACGAAGATCTTTATCGGTCGAACCTCTATGTCAAGGATTCAGTTAATCCCGTATAACGTTCCCTTTGTTCTTCGGTATGTTACTTGCCCGAGATTCGATCGTTAGTATCTCCATACCTAATTCAACCTCGTTACTGGCAAGTCTCTTTACTCGTTCCGTAATACAGGATCCCATGAATAACACTTAGCCACATTGCTTGCAAGGCTTGTTGTGATGTTGTATTACTGAGTGGGCCCTGAGATACCTCTCCGTCACACGGAGTAACAAATCCCAGTCTCGATCCATGCCAACTCAACAAACACCATCGGAGATACCTGTAGAGCACCTTTATAGTCACCCAGTTACGTTGCGACGTTTGATACACACAAGGCACTCCTCCGATATCCGTGAGTTGCATGATCTCATGGTCATAGGAACATATACTTGACATGTAGAAAACAGTAGCAATAAACTGACACGATCATATGCTATGTTTGTAGTTTGGGTCTTATCCATCACATCATTCTCCTAATGATGTGATCCCGTTATCAAATGACATCTCATGTCCATGGCTGGGAAACCTTAACCATCCTTTGATCAACGAGCTAGTCCATTAGAGGCATACTAGGGACATGGTTTTGTCTATGTATCCACACATGCATTTAAGTCTCCGATCAATACAATTATAGCATGGATAATAAACGATTATCATGAACAAGGAAATATGATAATAACTAATTTATTATTGCCTCTAGGGCATATTTCCAACAGTCTCCCGCCTGCCATGGTCAAAGCCTGGCGGCGTGCTTTGATGAGATCCATCCATCAAGACCTCCGCGGCAGGACCACAGCTCTCACACTCGGAAGGGACATCAGACTGAGCGACCGGATCGCTTGCAACGACGAACAGCGGGCAAAGTTGACGAATACAGAGTCGACGGCTACCGCAACAACATACCGCATGAGCTCATGCGGAAGTACGCAGCCCCATGGACTGGTAGTGCCTCGACGTGAGAGTTGCTTCCTGAGGCCATGCCGAATCGTCGGCGAGGAAGGTGAGCTCTCCGAAACGGATCTCGCGGCCTAGAGCGAAAACACCGCCAGAAGACATGACAATGGGTGAAAAATGCAACCTCGCCGAAAGTCGCTTAGATATCTGCCCCACTGTCGTGGGAAGAAGCCTGACAGAGGAAGGTAGGGGTACAAAGGGACAGGGTAGAGTCCTAGCTACGGCGAGGATGTACACACGGATGTATGAGTTCAGGCTCCTCTCGTGTAGGTAACAGCCCTATGTCTCAGTGCTCTGGAGCTTTGTCATGTGGAGAATAGTGATTCAATGGTTGCGAACACTTGTGCCACAGGGGAGGGGCGGCTTAAATAGAGTTTGCTACCCCTCATAAATACTAGGCATCCAAGGGTCCGGTCGTGGGTATAAAGACTAGCGTTACTTGTAACGTACATCATAATTGCTACTAATGATGACTGACCTAACGCCTTCCTGTTGGCCTCCCGGGGGTGGCTTCTGGTCTTCTGGCGTCGAGTGACAGGTGACTATCGAGTGGAGGAAGAAGCCTCCGAGTGGATTGCTTGTCGAGTGGCTTGAGCACCATGGAGAATCCAGTCGGAATCTTTCCTGTGATCTTTAAGTCCTTCTATGCGGTGTCCTTAGGTAGGATATGTAGGTCAGGCCTAGGACCCTACCCTAGGTGCATATCTTTGTCAATAACCAAATGGGAAACATAATATACCGTAAACCCAAACCATAGCCTAACACATGTTGTGTGATGTCTATTTGCATTCATGCATGTTTTCCCTTTGCATGAACTATTTGCTTATGATTGCTATGTATCATTGTTTGTTGACGTTAGATTAAGAGGAGTGTAACCCTTGTGACTCCGAGGAGTGCACCATAGACAACAACAACCATGACAAGTTACACTTGATCATATTACCCAGTATTTTCTTGCATTATAGTCATCCCATGATAGGTGTGTGAGATTAGGATGCTAAATTATGTACAACACAGTAGTTGACAACTTCGTTCCAAACTTACGCCGAGCTTGTAACCATCGATTAGATGCTTAGCTACTATAATGTGGATTGGGAAACATCATTATTATTTATTTAATGAATCGATATGGATGGACTGGCTTTAATTGGGTCATCAGAGTGTAATCGTTGGTGGTGAATGCCACCCAGTCACCAGAGATTATACGAGTTCAAAAGTTGAATAGATTCCACGTGTGACCGTGAGGCAATATGTGCTCTGTCAAGATGGAGTAGGTTGTGGGAACTCTCCCGTGGAAGACCAGCAGAGTTGTGTAGGTTAGACCGAGTCAATCTTTTCGGAGTGGGCGGTTGCTTCCCATAAGTCTGGTCTTGATCTACCTAGCCTCTTCACACAAGATTTTTAGTGGCAGAAGGGTGTGATCGGGAACCATGGGTAAAGTACACAAACCTCGACAGAGCGTAGAAACTGATCATGATTTTCCATGTCCCCAGTTACGGACAACTCAAAAAACTCATCCGAGAATTGGCACATTGATCTCATTCACCTCTTCCATATAAAATCAATGAGTTGAACCAATGGGGAGTATCAATGCTGATCTTGGAGGTCTGGGTTTGGCTAGGGGTCTGTGGAGAGGCTTGGGATGATCTAGGTGTACCGAAAGACCACATGCCGAAACTGCATTGGGTTTACGATCAGGGTTTACTGGAATGCCTCTCAACTACGACCGGGGCAAACTGAAAGTGTCATATTTCTATTAGAGTATACCACCATATAAAATGTAGGACAAAACTATATTTATTCAAAGAGCCTCAAACCCCACTTTAGGATTTTGGGCTCCGCAAACACCTCAAGGTTTGAACACAGGGGCGTGTGTGAAGGTTCCCTGCAGCCTTGCCCTTCCCAGCTTGCTACTCTATGGTTACTATGGCAACCTCACACGATGACGAGGCAGAAGATGAACACGACAGTTTACCTAGGTTCGGGCCGCTATGAAGCGTAATACCTTACTCCTGCTTTGGTGGATTGCCTCTCGCGGTGGTTTAGTGGATGAACTAGTACATTGGGCTTGAGCCTCGCGAGGGTGCTCAAGGGGTGTTCTTGGCTCTCTGCCTTGCGGTGGTTCATTGAGTGGCTAAGGTTTTGATCCTGGGGTCCTCCTCTACGGTACGACCTAGCCTCTGTATATAGCGGTGGCCCGGGTCCTCCTCCCTTATCACAATGGTGGGAAGGAATCCCACAACGGCCAATTTTGAAGGGCAACAGGAGTACATTCGCACCTGTCCAAAGGTGGTCTTCGCCTACAAAGTGGTTGTCGATGATGCAGTGGTGGGATCGACGATGAAATCCATCCTACAGGGCTCGTGGTCGTGGTCTTCTTGCACCAGAATGGAAACCTTTGTGCGGTGCTTCGGGAACCCGCATACGTCCTTGCTCCCTTTGCACCAAAGGGGAAACTGCGCTGCCTAGCATGCTAGCACCCGCTTGTCCTTCCTTGCATCACCTTTGACTCCTGAGGCCGGGCTCTGCATAGGGATCTCCGCCGCTCAAGAGGGGGCCTGAGGAGGGCCTTCCTTCCTGGCCTTGGTGCCATTCTCCCTCGCGATCCCGGGGTCCTCGTGATGGCCTTGTCTTGAGTAGAGTCGCGCCAGGCCATGCCTGGCCGACGAAGTGGGCCATGTCTTGCGTCGTAGGTAGGCAAGTCTAGGTATCGCCGTTCCCAAAACACTAAAAGTAGCCCTCAGGCCCAAGAAGCGCTCGAGCCGGCTTTAGGGCAAAGTCTTGAGGATGTCTCAACGTGCCGCGTGCCCCAATTGCCTACAGGGGTAGGACTGACGTTAGGCGTCCTTGTGGCTACCGCCCGAATCAACAAAAGGCCTGACTTCCCGCGCCGAGCCATTACTGCTTTCCTCTTCCATGCGCTTTATCTTGTTCTCAGATCCCGGCCTTAGTCGAGACCCCGTTAGATCCGGCATCGCTCGGTCCTTCCTTAGAATGGCCCCCGTCGGCAAGTCGAAGCCAGAGGCCTAGAGTTCGGCCTCCGCTCCTATCTCGTCGGCGCTCTCCGAGTCTTCCATCAGCAAGGATGTTGACCTAGTCCTGGTGCTCCCGTCGACGGCGGACAGGACCAACGAGCACGGGAGGACCTTGATATGGGGCGGCTCTTACGAGAGGGGGCCCTTGCCTAGGTCAGCCTATCCCTTATTTCTCCATAGCATCTTCGCCGGACTCGTCCCGCCTTTCTCCGCATTTTCACCGCCATCCTCCATCACTACGGGATCCAGGCTCTTCACCCTCAGCCCAACTCCATCTTTATCTTGTCTGTCTTTGCCTTTTACTGTGAGGCCTTCCTGGGCGTGAAGCCTTCGGTGGCCCTCTTCCAACATTTCTTTAGTTTGCGTGTGCACGACGGTGCACAACGAACGGCTGCATCTCCTTTGTCGCGGTCTAGAGCGGTAACATGCTCTTAATGTCCGGGAAGAAGGTGCAGAACTTCTGGCACCGTTGGGTTTTCATGGATCCTGGGAATCCCAACTTCCGCTTGGAGCTACCGAAGGGTCTGCCGGAGAAGACCCCTACGTGGAGCTCCACGAAGCATTCTGACCTCCGGGCCAAGCCCATCCTGGAGCGGATTTCCTGCGACATTAGTGCCACGAAGCTGACTGGGGGTTGATAGTGAAGGAGTTCTTGACAGAGCGCCTGGCGCCCCTCCAGTCCCACTCTAGGCCCTTGTGGGACTGTTAGGGTAGCAGCGACAACTTCCGGCCTCAGTCCTCACGCATAACCCCTAAAGAGTTGAGCAATGCCATGGTGACCCTGCTCAACTGCAACCCCGGAGATCTCCCTGAGGCCTGCACCCCACTGTACTGCCGTGATGACGCGGCCGCTTTGTTCGCCAAGATGCCTGCCTTTGACGAACTAGGGCTCTCCCAGCCGAGCGCCTTGGCTCCCCGGTGATGGTGTCCTCCGGTGACACCTTAGACAGGGAGGATTCGGAGAAGGCATTGGAGAAAATCCGGTGGGGGCATCTCCTCCATCACAGAGAGTGCTCCTACGCAACCTTCAGGACGACGACAATGGTGGTGATGTTTCTGCGGCGGGCTCTCTGCGTCCCGCCAAGGTTCACAGGGGGCTTGTGCCGGCCCCTCATGTCGCACAGTCCGCCTGCCTGACGACACCCAGGAAGTGTGGGCCAAGCCTCCTTCGGTGCACCCTACTTCTGTTGGCATGGTGGTTGAGGTGCTGGCCTCGCCCCAACATGAGTCACCGCCAGCGGGCCAGGTGGGCGAGGCCGCGGCCCCGGCAATCCCTCTAGCGACTGTTTTGGTGCGTGGTGCCCCTGTCCCCTGTTGTGATAGTGCCCCCACCAAGAGAGGTGGTGGCGTCACTATTGGCGGGGTAGAGGGGAAGAGGAAGTGGGTCGACGTTGAGGAGTAAGCACCTGGCTCGGCCTTTCCTACACTTTGATAGCTTGGGTGTTAATGGTTCTTCCTGTGCGTGGCAACTAGGAACATCCCCGCATTGAAGATGAAGAAGAAGAAGGCAGGCATCAAGCCGAAGGGACAATGCCGGTGTCGAAGGGACAGTGGTCGCTCCTGTCCTTGATGGCGTGCCCGTGCTGCTGTCCGAAGGGACAACCCTCGAGGGCTAGCAGCCCATCGATCCTTCTGCGTCCGTCTTGCCCTTGGTTGGTGCGTAACCTCGGGAGCCTCCTACTCCTCATGTTGCAGTCTCCTAGGAGGCACCGCCTACGGTCATGCAGGCAACTCCTCCGGAGGAGGCCTTGATGCCCCGTCGTGTGGTCTCGTCGTCCTAGACCAAGTTCGGGATGCTCTCACGGGCGCTGAAGATTGCCTCACGAGTGGGCTTCTAGGGCTCCTCTATTGGTAGCTCCAGGCCAATGCTTATGTCGTGGCGTCCTGCTGCCAAGCCAAGGCCGCCATGGCGAGAAGTGAGAAGGAGGCCGCATCGGCCAAGGCAGCCCTCAAGGCGGAGCTGGATGGCGCGGCGTTTGCTGAGGGGCACCACAATGACGCAGAGTCCCAATTGAAGGTCCTTCAGGAAGATAAGTCCGCGCTCGAGGAAGAACTGTGTGAGCAGCGGGAGGCCCTCAAGACCTGCAAGGCCCAGCTTGCCGCCCGGGACTCCAAGCTGTTCCAAGCGAAGGCAGATGGTGTCACAGTGCGAGGGCGCCTGGACGCGTGGGAGAAGGAGGAAGCCCTAGAGAAGGCCGAGATCGAGACCGCGGAAGAGGTTCTAGCCGAAGCCGATAAGAAAAGGACCGCAGAGCTCAATGCCCGTCCCTTAATCGAGCTCAGGCTTCATCGAGCGCTCCACACCCTCTACCGGGAAGGGTTTGACGAACTGCTGGTAGCTCCGGAGAGCAGCTTCGCGGATCTCACTTCAAAGTTCGTCGAGGTAGTTGAAAGCACATTTGCTCCCTTTGTGGTTTTGGTAATTAATAACAACATATAAGTCATTGAACTAATGTTTCCACCAAGTATATTTCAGGAAAACTTCAATGATAGGAATGGCAAAAGGATTGTGGAGAGTGTGGAATTACCACAAGATGCAAGGAAATAGGTTGGCGAAGCTTCAAGCAAGAGGACTCTACATTTTACATTTGTGAGAAATCACTTTGAGTCCATAGGAAAGCCAATACTATTAAAAGGGGTAAGGTTTTGTTGGTGAACAAAATGCTCATACGTGCACAAGTGATAGTCACCAAAAACATTCACAAGCTCTCCCACCAAAGTCTATCTATAGCCAAACATTCAAAATCGGTGCAACCAACATTCCTATCCTGGTGCCACCGATTCGAAACCCTAGACAGACTCAGCCAAACCCCAACCCTTAGGTTCAGCCGACACTGCTGTCGGTGCCGCCAAGTTGGGTTGCCAACTTTTTGTTGCACAAGTTCACACTTTTGGTCCGTTCGAGAATATTGAATCGGCGTCACCAAGTTTGGCAATTCTGACCATTGGTCACCTTGTCGGTGGAACCGAGATTCCTATACCTGTCTCACCGAGATTCAAAAGTTGCCGCCACTTGGTCATTTCGGTACCACCAAGATTAACACATTGGTGTCACCGAGTTGGTCATTTTGTGTGTAACGGTTGGATTTTTGGGGATTCCTATATATACCCCTTCACCACCACTTTCTCGTAAGATAAGCACTCAGAACTATTCCATACCTATCCTACTCAGTTTTTTGAGAGAGAATTACCTGCCCTTGTGTTGAGATCAATACATTCCACTCTAACCATATGAATCTTGATTTCTAGCCTCCCCAAGTTGCTTTCCACCAATCCCATCTCTTCTACCAAGTGAAATCTGGGAGGGAGTGTTTGTGTGTTGAGGAGTCTACCATCTTGAAGCACAAGAGCAAGGAGTTCATCGTCATTACCGTGCCAATTACCTTTTGGAGGGTGGTGTCTCCTAGATTGGTTAGGTGTCACTTGGGATCCTCCTACTTCGTGTTGTGGAGTGAACCAAGAAGTTTTTAAGGGCAAGGAGATCGCCTACGTCGTGAAGATCTACCCATAGTGAAGTTATTCCTTCGTGGACAGAAGCCGTATGGAATAGTCAATGTTGCTACTTCGTGGACCCTTATGGCTGGCTTCCTCCATGGAGTCTCGCGACCGTTACCCTCCATGGGTTGAAGACTCCATAAATGTGGATGTACGATAGCACCACCTATCGGAACCACGGGAAAAATCATCGTGTTTACTATTGCGTTTGATCTTCCTATGCTATCCCTTTTACTCATGCTTGTTGTTACTTTCCGCCGCTATACTCTTAGACATGCATGTGTAGGGTGTACTTGATATGCTATGAAACTTGCCAAGAATTAAAATTGGCAAAAAGCATAGTTTTATTTGGTCAAGTAGTCTAATCACCCCCCTCTAGACCTACTTTCGATCCTACAAGTGGTATCAGAGCTTTGGTCTCCATTGCATTGGTTTCACAACCTAGGAGAAGTATGGCATCTAGTGAGGGAAATTATCATCATAGAGTACCGTACTTTGATGTCACTAATTTTGCTAGTTGGAAGCATAAAATGAAAATGCACTTGCTTGGTCATAATCCTGTCATTTGGGATGTTGTTTGTGTTGGCTTGCAAGGTGAATTCTTTGCGGAAGGAAAGGAACCTGATCGTGAAGCGACTGTGGATGAATTAAAGATGTTGCAACTCAATGCTCAAGCATGTGAAATTCTCTTCAACTACCTATGCCCCGAAGAATTCAACAAAATCAGCCGTGTTGAACACACAAAAGAGATTTGGGATACTTTGGCTGATATGCACGAAGGAACTAAGTCTGTGAGAGAATGCAAGTTAGACGTTCTTCAAGGAGAACTTGACAAGTTCAATATGAAGGATGGTGAAGGAGTCGCTGGGATGTACTCTAGGCTAGCTCTCATCACCAATGAGATTGCCGGCTTAGGAAGCGAAGAAATTACGGACAAATTCATCATCAAGAAGATACTTCGAGCTTTGGATGAGAGATATGACACCGTTTGCACATTGATCGAAATGATGCCCAACTACAAAGATCTCGAACCAACGGAAGTGATTGGTAGAATTGTTGCTCATGAGATGACACTCAAAGAGAAGGCAGAGCTTCACCACAAGTCTAGTGGTGCTTACAAAGCCACAAGTGATGCTCCCGCTACCTCAAGCCACAACCTTGTCACAAATGAAGAGATAAGCCTCATGGTGAAGAAATTCAACAAGGTTTACAAGAATAGAAGAAAAGATAAAAGCTCCAACACAAGACATGAAAAGAAGCATTCGTCAAGTCGTGACCGAAACTGCTCTAATTATGGGAAGCCCGGACACTACTCCAATGAGTGCATGACTCACTACAAACGAAGAGAACAGTCACCAAGAAGATGAAGCTCAAGAGATGATTCACCTCGAAGAGAGAAGGAGAAGAGATGATCGTTATGAACGAAGACCCTCAAGCAGAAGTAAGGACTCGTAGAAGAAGGACAAGTACACCAAGAGCTACTCAAGAGGGAAACATCAAGCTCATGTTGGTGAATGGGTTTCCGGCTCCGACTCAGACAACCACTCCGAGAGAAGCTATCACTCCAACTCCAACTATAGTCAAGATGAAGGTGTTGCCGTAATTGCACTAGTGACTACCAACTCCTATGATCTATTTGATTCACCAAATGAAGGGACTGGAAGTTACTTCATGGCTAAAGACCCCAAGGTATCACACCCCGAATATCTTGATTTCGATAGTGATGAAGATGATTTGCTTTGTGATGATGACTTGCTATGTGATAGAACTAGTGATGTTGATCAAAATGAAGTTGATAATTCTATTGCTAGTCAAGATAGGTCAATTGAAGATGATAAGATGAAAATAGAATAACTAACTAAAGAACTTAACACTCTTAAGTTAGCCCATGAATTTACTCTTGAAGATCGTAGAGATCTTGTAATAACTCATGAGAAGCTACGCTTCGAGAAGCTCAATTTGGAGCAATAACATGAATTTCCTAAAGCTATCAATGACGATCTCCAAAAGAAGACTTCATCTTATCTTGCCAAACGACTACTCTTGTCTATATTCATGCCACAAGTCAAATCTAAGGAAACTAGTAACAAAGGCAAGAAAGGTTGTTCATCTAGTAGCAACAATAAAAATGATAAATCGAATGATGTTGCTCCTAGTAGTTCTATTGATTGCACTAATTATGATTCTCTTATCCAAGTTACACTTGAGCAAGAAAATGCTTTATTGAAAGGTATTATCAAGAAAGGTATCTAAAAGAGTCTTGCCGGGTGCAAACAATTTGAGGAGATTGTATGCAAGAACGGAGGATACCATAAGAATCGTGGTGTTGGCTACTTCAACGGCAATGGAGTTGAGTGGGAAGAAGGTCAATACTCTTCCCAAGGGGACAAAAACTCAAGATGACCTTCCACCACAAGACCACAAGCTCAAGGGCAAGAACAAGATTCAAGAGGACATTGACTCATATGAAGATGAATCCCAAGCTTTGGTGAAGTGGGTTCCCAAGTCTACTACAAGCTCAACTTCTACAGGTGCTACTTCAACATGAGGATTCCCAACAACTTGATGTGTGTCCCCAAGAAGAATGTTCTTGAGGGGTGACTCCGCCAATGAAATTCAGTCACATTCATTATTGGCAAGATCTATTTGCAATCAACATCAACCCTATGCAATAGTTCAAGGAGTCAAACATTCCCTCAAAGGTAAACAAGGGACAAGGTAATCAACAAATCAATGGACATCATCACACATGATTTACACTCCATGTCCATAATATCCTTGTATTTGTCTCTTATGTGTTGGGACTAACCCATGTAGGTGAGAAGGGTAGGGAAACAACAAGGACGCTCCCAACTCTTGGTGATCTCATCAACTTTGAGCATCCACCACTACCTCACCAACATGAAATCTTCATCGACAAAACCCAAGGTTAGTTTATCCCACTTATGGGGGATGTCACATCAAGGGGGAGCTTTACTCCAAGACTTGAGGCAAAGCATCTCTTAGTATGTGACAACATTAAATGCTTTTATGTAAAAGTGGTAACCCCACTTGTGCTTAAACGATGAGTATGACCTATGATCAAGTACTGTTACTTGGCTCCTAAGTAAAATACACATATATAGGTGACTTCACCATCGCCCAAGTGCTTGTTAGATGCTAGAGTGTTTGTGCATGTTTGCCATGATTTCATTTGACATCTTATTGTGTGAGCATGTTGGTCTGCATTTATTTACTCATTCGAGGATATCCAATTGTTGCTATTTGGCTTTTGATTTATTTTTGCTAATTGGATAGACAAGAATGCCTAGGACCACTCCTTAGCTATCTATGTTTTTCCACCTCATTGTAACATCCCAAAATTTCATTTTGGAATGTTATTAATATAGCTATGCATCCATGATCATCATTGTTTGAATACATGTATTGTTGAAATGCCCTTTCTAAACTTCTGAAAGCCCTTTCTATTTTTCCCTAACTTGCTTTCACCTATTTGAAATTTTGGTTAAATGTTCAAAATAAGAGGGGAGTAACATGACACTCCACACCAGGGTCATCTTGGTGATATATTGGAACAATAATAACCAGGAGTTATTTCGTAAATAATTGCAAAAAGGATTTAAAAACAATTAGGCAATTTCTGAAAATATTATTTTTTTCCAAGTGTTCAAATGACAGAATAAAAATGCTCATTAAATAGCATTTATTATTCTGTTAATTTTGATATATAATACCCCTATATTTATAAACGATTTGAATGCTTTAAAGGTTTTTCAAATGCTCTGGAAAAACATTAAACAGAAACCGGTAACGGTTACTGTATTAAACGGGCCGGCCCACGGGCAGTTATTCGCGTATGGATTAAAAGCCGGTCGACCGACGCGCATTAACCTCCTCCTCTCTCACTGACACCGGGCCCCACCCGACCGACCGTTTCGCCCGCGCGGTCGCCTCCCTCCTCTCGCGCGCGCCGTCGCCGACCGTTTCTCCTCTCACCGGATCTCTCTCCCCTCTCCTCCCCCGCACTCCCCAGCGCCCCTATAAGTACCGGACACTCCCCACATCCATTTCCACCCCCCCCGAGCCCCCTCTCTCCCTCACCAAGACGCTGCCAATTCCTCGCCGGAGTTGCACCACCACCGGAACTCCCATCGTCCGTAGCCAACGCCTCGGTCATCCTCGCCCCTCTCCGACCCCTCCGTTCGACGCAGGACCCCGCCTGCCGTCGTCTGAACCCCTCTACAGCCTCCCTCGACCACCGGAGACCCCTCCGGCGACGTCCTCGACCACCGGCCGCCGCCTCCATCGCCGGAATTCCCACACCCCCTTCGGTAAGACGCCGGACACTTCCCCCTCCCTCCGATCCAAATCCAACGACCCAGATTAGAAGCCACTTATCCCCGAACCGTTTTCCTTTTCTGACCGGTCGCCCGCCCGAAAACATCCAACGCGCGCACTAGCTAGCCATTAGGACAGTGCCACGTAGCCCCTGGCCGTCCGGTATATTTTTTCCTTTTTTTCTGTTTTTGTTTTAGTTAACCGAGTGTATTCAAATTTTGTTTTGCTTATATCTTTTAACCTATTTAATGTTTTGAGTTGATTCTTTTTGCATTAGCTCAAATTTTTCATGTAGTTGCACCCTGTACTTTTAAATTTCAAATTTGACCTATAAAATTTGAATTGAATCAAATTTGGTCAAAATCTTCAAATCTGAATTACTAGAGTTTGAAAATAGATTTTGATATGAATCTTTTTGCTACTGTTTGATATTGGTTAGGACTATCACCATGTTTAGTTTGAGGATTTTTAGGATGATTTTGATTAGTGTTCTAGCTATAAATAGAATCTGCTTAGTGTTATAGTATAGTTTCATTTACTTAGTTTTAGTTAGTTTAACTTAGATTTAGTTTTAATTTGTTTAGTAGGTTCTGTTGTTTATACATTTAGTGTTTTACTTATTGTTAATAAAAATATATAATTGTTTAGTTTATTTCCTTGTTAAGATAGGAATCACAATTTCTTTTCAAATAGGTTTATTTTGATTAAAACAACTAGTTTAGTAATAGATTCTTTTAATAGAGTTTTATATAATTTAATTTTGTTTTCTAAAACAAGTTTATTTGTAAATTCTTTTCTGTTAAGAACATGTTTTACTAATAAATAATAAGTTTGGTTTTTCTCTCTTCTTAGTAAAACTATAGTTGTTTCATATAGTGTTTATCAAAACTTTTACAAACTTTACAAAAGTTTTCTCAACAAACTTAAATTGATTTTCTTCTGTTTATTAATAAAAAATATTTTATTGTTCCTTGCTGTCAAAAATTGTTTTGTTATTACAAAATAGTTTTATTATGTTAGTAGTGTTTTATCAATCACCTCCTAGTAAACAAAACTTTGTGTGTTTTCCTTACTTGTGATTAGTGCATTGTTTTGTCTTGACTGTTTACTAGTTCTTGATTGATGTTTGATGGGTTACAATATTCTGTTGTATGGTTATTGAGTGTTTGTTTGTTTCCTTAGATTATCCGGAGTGCGAAGCTTGTTACTTAGAGTCCCACGAGTACGAAGATCATCAATCAGGCAAGTCACTTTGACCATGTTTATCCATGTTTTATATGCATTAGTTCTACCATCTCCCCAATTGCATGCAAGATAGGTTAGTTGGAAACTTGGGTACATTGTTGTAGTATCATGTGGTAGGTACCTTCTCAACCTCTTTGACACATTGGCCCCGGGAAACGTTGTTTTACTTTTTTTTGCTATGCTATTAGTAGACGGGGTTGGTTGTGTGATTCATGAGAGTTGAGAGAGTTAATAATTTCAAGACCTACATAAGGATCAAGATTTCAAGACTCCGAGTTTTCAACATACCTCTGGGTGGATGATGGTTGAACGGCACCCTGGAGAAACCAGTGGATTTGCCTAGGTGATGCTGGAGATGGCCAGCATTCACGCGGAAAGATCCACCCAGGCACAAAGAGATGGATGGGTGCTTCAAGACCGAAGGCTTACCTACACTGCCACAAGTCATTATGGGCTCTGGCTTGGTTGGATATCGTGGTGACCCTGGACAGGCGGTGCTACGAGATGTAGAAGAATGGTAGGAAAGGATGGGCACCGTCAGAGTCGTAGGGAAACCTTTTGGAAGACCATGTTTTGGTCATCCGTTTCTCAAACACCCTGAAGTGCGAGAAATCAAACGGAGGCGACCAAATCTTGTGGGGAACGTGTGCAAAACTCTACAGAGTATTCAAACCTAATCGATTAGCCGTGTCCACGGTCATGGACGACTTGAGCCAAAGGAATTGAAACTTTCGGAACTCTCAACACAATTAATAATGATGATGTGGGTATTAATAATTTGGGAATGAGAATTGGTTGGTGGAACCATCTCATTAATCAACCAACTTAGTAATATTTTGCTTAGCCCCTTTCTTGATGTAGGAAAAATTGGCTTTACGCAAAAACTTACCACCCCACCTGCCATATATGCATATAGACTAGATGATTATCTTTTCACCCCTCTCTTTTGACTTTGCCGGCATATTTCATATGCTGACCTACATGGCTGCAACGTATCATGTTGCAGAGTACTTTTCCGACCAGGAGTGAGGACACGTTCTATGCTCAGTGAGATGCCCTTGGAGTCAGATGGACTCATCTACCTTCGACGCTTCCGCAAGATTTAGATATTCTCATGAGTTGGCTTTTAGCCACTTTATTGTAATTTTTATTGTAATAAAGGACTCGAAATGAGATTTCGATTAATATATTTGCTATGTGATTTCCCTTTGATATATACATTGATGTACCGTGTGTGTACCAGCATGATCTTGGGATGGTACGGAAACACCGGAGACTTGACCTTTCAGGTCGGGTCGCTACAGAAATGGTATCAGAGCACACGTTGACCGTAGGACGTAACCTCTAGGATTGGACAGCCTTAGGATTGTATCTCCTTGTCTTTAAATTTTTTATACTCTCATCTACTCATTTCTGATTTCTCTCCGATTATTTCAAAATTTATAGATGGCCACCTTCATCCCAGTGTTGATCACGGAGTTTTGCCAGCCTGACGCAACGATGCCCTTTGGTAAGGAGGTGATGAGGATCGTCAAGGACGTAAGGATTGCTTTGCCGAGCATCACCAGGACTCCTATCATGTCATTTCCACAAGATGGACGCTACAGGATCGAGGTGCACATCCCAGGGAAGACCTTTGGGAATCGGAAGAAACCCATCGACTTCAAGTTCGTGGCACCTAGCTGGATACTTGGAAGAGACATGGCCATTCATCGTGCCCTTGGACGTATACAGGAGGAATACAGAGGTGGAACCATTTCACCAGGACTCAGCATGGTTTGCCGCAGAGATGCCCACGGCAACATCATAGCCCCTCCCACTACAGACACCACCATTTCCTATATCCAGACCCTGGAGACTCACATCAGGACTCTGGAGCTTCGAGTTCGTGCTGATACGAAGACAATCAAGAATCTGATGAACCGCGAGATTGACCTTGAAGCTGACTTACGAGAAGCCGAGTACGAGCATGAGTATGAGGTGAAGGATTTCTTAGAGAGGATCGACAAGCTGAACACTCGCATCGCCACTTTGGAGGAACAGATGGACATGGGTGAAAATCTTCATCCTGAGGGAGACTTGGCTCCTTTCATCAGCGACGATGATGACTATGAGGAGAGCACCACTGGAGGAGACTCAGTCACCATGTACTTCTGAGGAAAAACTTTAGTTATGCCCTCCATGTATCTTTTATTTTTCAACGTTAAAAGCGTAGGTCGATGCTTAGTTGTTTGTGACTTGTATTCCCGATGTTTGACATTGATTGAATAAATGAATGAGTGTTTGGTGTGATATGTTTGTTGCATTGCATATGGGTAGTGAATTTCTCCTTTTAGGCCCTTGTTCTATTCTAATTCTCACCCCTCTGAAAACAGCAAGATGCCTCCACGACGTGAGTCCGACTTCACCTTCCCGCCGGAACTCACGCAACTCCTTCAGCAGCAGAATGCACTGATGCAGCTATTGATCCAGAATGAGACCAACAACCAGAACAACAACAACCACCAACATCCACCCCAGACTGACAATCTCACCCGCTTTCTGAGGTTGAATCCTCCAACTTTCTCCAGCAATACTGAGCCCATTGTGGCAGATGACTGGCTCCGTAAGATGGAGAGAGAACTTGTCGCCGCTAGATGTACTGATGCTGAGAAGGTGCGATTTGCCGCACATCAACTAGATGGACCAGCAGCTTCATGGTGGGAGAACTACACCACCACATATCCTATTGCTGATGTAACTTGGGAGCAGTTCCAACAAGCTTTCCGCACCGCACATGTTTCAGCTGGAGCCATGAGTCTGAAAAAGCACGAGTTTCGCAACTTGCGCCAGGGTAATCGCTCCGTGGCCCAATATGTGGAAGAGTTCAGCATGTTGGCCCGTTATGCACCAGGAGACATGGCTGATGATGCGGCCAAGCAAGAGAAATTTCTGGAAGGACTCAACGATGAGTTGAGAATGCAGCTGGTAGTGGCTAATTTCAACAACTACCAAGAGCTGGTGGACAAGGCCCTCATCTTGGAGGGTAAACAGCAGCAAATTGAGAACCGCAAGAGGAAGTACACTCAGGGGAAGTTTAACTCTGGAGCTCATCATAAGCCCCGCTACTCCCCGTACTCAGGGAATACCGGATCAGGGACCGGTAAGTTTGGAAGGCACACTCATGTTGTGCATAACCATGGAGGAAATGGGAATGCCCGTCCCAACCATGGCAATTTCAAGACTGACAACGGGAATGGGAACAACAACCAGCACCGTCACGTTCCTACTCATAAGGATGTGAGTCACATCACCTGTTTCAAGTGCCAGAAGACAGGGCACTATGCTACTGAGTGTCCCCAGAGCAAGCAGGGAAATGGAAACGGCAACTTCGCAGCCAAGAAGCCAAACCCTTTTCGTCGTGCCCAGGTGAACCACCTCGACGTGGAAGAAGTCTATGATCAACCCGAGACTGTGGTTGGTAAGTTTTTATTGCATTCACGTCCAGTTATAGTACTTTTTGATTCCGGTGCAACTCATTCATTCATATCAAGGGTAGTTGTGGATAAGTATGGTTTGCCCACCAAAACCCTTAGACACCCCATTAAGGTCAGTTCCCCAGGAGGTATGATGATGGCAGGAATAGGATGCCATGCCCTGAAAATCAATATAGGAAACCATGTTTTTCTCACCGACCTCATCGTCTTAGAATTCCAGGGGTTGGATGTAATCCTAGGCATGGAT
The DNA here is from genome assembly GCA_022496015.1 of Hordeum marinum. Classification (NCBI taxonomy): domain Eukaryota; kingdom Viridiplantae; phylum Streptophyta; class Magnoliopsida; order Poales; family Poaceae; genus Hordeum; species Hordeum marinum. Next base: position 272,161,611 of record CM039678.1, read on the forward strand.
TGGATGACCAAGTATGAAGGAAATCTTGATTGCCCCAGCAAGTCTGTTTCACTCACCACCCCGGAGAACAAGAAGATTAAGTATGTATCCCGACGCACCCAAATGAGTGCACGATTAAATTCCCTCACAGGAGTTGTTCAGGAGGAAGTACCTGTGGTAAAAGACTTTCTGGATGTATTTCCGGAAGAATTACCAGGAATGCCACCAGATAGGGAGATTGAGTTCCTAATAGAGCTACAGCCAGGGACAGCACCAATTTCCAAGAGACCCTATCGGATGCCCGCAAATGATCTGTTGGAAATCAAGAAGCAAATTAAGGAGTTATTGGACAAAGGTTATATACGTCCAAGTTCTTCACCTTGGGGAGCCCCAGTTCTTTTGGTGGAGAAGAAGGATAAAACCTTGAGAATGGTAGTCGATTATCGTGCCTTGAACGAGGTGACTATCAAGAACAAGTACCCTCTGCCGATGATTAATGACTTGTTTGATCAGCTAGTAGGCGCCAAAGTATTCTCTAAGATCGATCTTCGATCAGGGTATCACCAACTAAAGATTCGTGAACAGGATATACCCAAAACAGCTTTCACCACAAGGTATGGCTTGTATGAGTATACTGTCATGTCCTTTGGTTTGACTAATGCTCCTGCCTACTTCATGAATTTGATGAACAAAGTGTTTATGGAATATTTGGACAAGTTTGTCGTGGTGTTCATCGATGACATTTTGATATTCTCCAAGAATGAGGAAGAACACAAGGAACATCTGTGTTTAGTTCTGGAGAAGCTGAGAGAGCGTCAATTATATGCCAAGTTCAGCAAATGTGAATTTTGGCTGACGGAAGTCGGATTCCTTGGACATGTTATTTCCGGAGAAGGAATAGCCGTAGACCCCGCTAAGGTTGAAGCCGTCACCGAGTGGAAGTCACCCACCTCAGTTAAGGAGATCCGCAGTTTCCTCGGACTTGCCGGATATTACCGGAGATTCATTGAGAATTTCTCAAAGATTGCCAAGCCCATGACAGAGTTGTTGAAGAAAGAATCCAAGTATGTTTGGACTGAGGAATGTGAAACCAGTTTCCAGGAGTTGAAGAAACGTTTGGTCACAGCCCCAGTGTTGATTTTGCCCAATAGTCAGAAGGACTTCCAGGTTTATTGTGATGCTTCACGTCAAGGACTTGGAGGAGTACTCATGCAAGATTGAAAGGTTGTAGCTTATGCTTCCAGACAACTACGACCTCATGAGTTGAATTATGCCACCCATGATTTGGAACTAGCAGCCGTAGTGCACACACTCAAGACTTGGAGACATTTTCTTATCGGAAATAGTTGTGATGTTTACACCGACCATAAGAGCCTGAAATATATTTTCACGTAGAAAGAGTTGAACCTCAGACAGAGAAGATGGTTAGAGTTAATCAAGGACTATGACATGAGATTACACTACCATCCAGGTAAGGCTAATGTTGTAGCCGATGCCTTGAGTTGGAAAACTTATGTGAACACACTCACAGCGGGAGGATTACCCCAAGAGTTAGCCGATGATCTCAGAGAGATCAAACTAGAGATAGTTCCAAGAGGATATGTTGCTACACTGGAAATTCAGTCCACCTTGACCAAAAGAATTCGTAAAGCCCAGAAATCGGACAAGGAGATAGCTGAGATTAAACACAAAATGGAAGATGGTAAAGCTAAAGGTTTTCGTGAGGATGAGCAAGGAACTTTGTGGTTTGAGAATCGCATCTATGTGCCCAAGAACTCAGGAAGTTGATACTTCAGGAAGCCCATGATTCACCTTACTCGATACACCCAGGAAATACCAAGATGTATCTGGATTTGAAAGAAAATTATTGGTGGACAGGTATGAAGAAAGATACTGCGGAACATGTTGCAATATGTGATGTTTGTCAGCAAGTAAAGGCAGAACATCAAAAACCAGTAGGGTTACTCCAACCTTTGCCGATACTCGAGTGGAAATGGGAAAAGCTTGGTATGGACTTCATCACAGGATTACCCAGGACCCGTTCATGTTATGGTTCCATCTGGGTAGTGGTAGATCGCTTGACCAAGGTAGCTCATTTCATTCCAGTGAAAACCACCTATACCAGTGCTAAGCTAGCCAAGATATATATGACCAGGATCGTATGTCTGCATGGAGTTCCGAGGAGTATCGTTTCAGATAGAGGAACACAGTTTACCTCAAAGTTTTGGCATCAGTTACATGAAACTTTGGGCACAAGGCTAGAGTTCAGTACAGCCTTTCATCCACAGACCGATGGACAGACTGAGAGAGTCAACCAGATTCTGGAAGACATGTTGAGAGCTTGTGTGCTAGATTATGGATCTAGTTGGGATGACAACTTACCTTACGCAGAATTTTCGTACAACAACAGTTATCAGACCAGTCTGAAGATGGACCCTTTCGAAGCTTTATACGGAAGGAGGTGCAGAATACCACTGACATGGGATGGTGTTGGAGACCGACAACTTTTTGGTCCCGACCTTATCCGAGATTCTGAAGAGAAAGTCAGGTTGATTCGCGATAGACTCAAGATAGCTCAATCTCGACAGAAGAGTTATGCTGACAGCAAACGTAAAGAAGTGACGTATGAAGTGGGAGACAGAGCATATCTTCATGTGTCCCCGCTTTGAGGAATCAAGAGGTTTGGTGTTAAAGGAAAATTAGCACCCAGATTCATAGGCCCCTACAAAGTTCTTGAACGTAGAGGCGAAGTTGCATACAAATTGGAATTGCCGGAAGGATTATCCGAAGTTCATAATGTGTTCCACGTGTCCCAGCTGAAGAAATGCCATGCTGAGATGGCTGATATTCCTTTGAGAGACACAGTGCCCCTAGAGGCCATACAACTTGACAATGATCTGACCTACGAGGAGAAGCCTGTCAGAATCCTTGAGACTAACAACAGAGTTACCCGCAGCAAGATCATCAAGTTCTGTAAGGTTCTGTGGAGTCACCACACCGAGGAAGAAGCCACCTGGGAACGCGAAGAAGATCTTCGTAGAGACCACCCGCACCTATTTTCTAGCCAACCCGAATCTCGAGGGCGAGATTCATCTTAAGGTGGGTAGGTTTGTAACATCCCAAAATTTCATTTTGGAATGTTATTAATATAGCTATGCATCCATCATCATCATTGTTTGAATACATGTATTGTTGAAATGCCCTTTCTAAACTTCTGAAAGCCCTTTCTATTTTTCCCTAACTTGCTTTCACCTATTTGAAATTTTGGTTAAATGTTCAAAATAAGAGGGGAGTAACATGACACTCCACACCAGGGTCATCTTGGTGATATATTTGAACAATAATAACCAGGAGTTATTTTGTAAATAATTGCAAAAAGGATTTAAAAACAATTAGGCAATTTCTGAAATTTTTTTTTTTCGAAGTGTTCAAATGACAGAATAAAAATGCTCATTAAATAGCATTTATTATTCTGTTAATTTTGATATATAATACCCCTATATTTATAAAAGATTTGAATGCTTTAAAGGTTTCTGAAACGCTCTGGAAAAACATTAAACAGAAACCGGTAACGGTTACTGTATTAAACGGGCCGGCCCACGGGCAGTTATTCGCGTATGGATTGAAAGCCGGACGACCGACGCGCATTAACCTCCTCCTCTCTCACTAACACTCGGCCCAACCCGACCGACCGTTTCGCCTGCGCGGTCGCCTCCCTCCTCTCGCGCGTGCCGTCGCCGACCGTTTCTCCTCTCACCTGATCTCTCTCCCCTCTCCTCCCCCGCACTCCCCAGCGCCCCTATAAGTACCGGACACTCCCCGCATCCATTTCCCCACCCAGCCCCCTCTCTCCCTCGACAAGACGCTGCCAATTCCTCGCCGGAGTTGCACCACCACGGGAACTCCCATCGTCCGTAGCCAACGCCTCGGTCATCCTCGCCCCTCTCCGACCCCTCCATTCGACGCAGGACCCCGCCTGCCGTCGTTTGAACCCCTCTACTGCCTCCCTCGACCACCGGAGACCCCTCCGGTGACGTCCTCGACCATCGGCCGCCGCCTCCATCGCCGGAATTCCTACACCCCCTCCGGTAAGACGCCGGACACTTCCCCCTCCCTCCGATCCAAATCCAACGACCCAGATTAGAAGCCACTTATCCCCGAACCGTTTTCCTTTTCTGACCGGTCGCCCGCCCGAAAACATCCAACGCGCACACTAGCTAGCCATTGGGACAGTGCCACGTAGCCCCTGGCCGTCCGGTAGATTTTTTCCTTTTTTTTTGTTTTTGTTTTAGTTAACATAGTGTATTCAAATTTTGTTTTGCTTATATCTTTTAACCTATTTAATGTTTTGAGTTGATTCTTTTTGTATTAGCTCACATTTTTCATGTAGTTTCACCCTGCACTTTTAAATTTCAAATTTGAACTATAAAATTTGAATTGAATCAAATTTGCTCAAAATCTGCAAATCTGAATAACTAGAGTTTGAAAATAGATTTTGATATGAATCTTTTTGCTACTGTTTGATATTGGTTAGGACTGTCACCATGTTTAGTTTGAGGATTTTTAGGATGGTTTTGATTAGTGTTCTAGCTATAAATAGAACTGCTTAGTGTTATAGTATAGTTTCATTTACTTAGTTTTAGTTAGTTTAACTTAGATTTAGTTTTAATTTGTTTAGTAGGTTCTGTTGTTTATACATTTAGTGTTTTACTTATTGTTAATAAAAATATAAAATTGTTTAGTTTATTTCCTTGTTAAGATAGGAATCACAATTTCTTTTCAAATAGGTTTATTTTGATTAAAACAACTAGTTTAGTAATAGATTCTTTTAATAGAGTTTTATATAATTTAATTTTGTTTTCTAAAACAAGTTTATTTGTAAATTCTTTTCTGTTAAGAACATGTTTTACTAATAAATAATAAGTTTGGTTTTGCTCTCTTGTTAGTAAAACTATAGTTGTTTCATATAGTGTTTATCAAAACTTTTACAAACTTTACAAAAGTTTTCTCAACAAACATAAATTGATTTTCATCTGTTTATTAATAAAAAATATTTTATTGTTCCTTGCTGTCAACAATTGTTTTGTTATTACAAAATAGTTTTATTATGTTAGTAGTGTTTTATCAATCACCTCCTAGTAAACAAAACTTTGTGTGTTTTCCTTACTTGTGATTAGTGCATTGTTTTGTCTTGACTATTTAATAGTTCTTGATTGATGTTTGATGGGTTACAATATTCTGTTGTATGCTTATTGAGTGTTTGGTTGTTTCCTTAGATTATCCGGAGTGTGAAGCTTGTTACTTAGAGTCCCACGAGTACGAAGATCATCAATCAGCCAAGTCACTTTGACCATGTTTACCCATGTTTTATATGCATTAGTTCTACCATCTCCCCAATTGCATGCAAGATAGGTTAGTTGGAAACTTGGGTACATTGTTGTAGTATCATGTGGTAGGTACCTTCTCAACCTCTTTGACACATTGGCCCCAGGAAACGTTGTTTTACTTTTTTTTGCTATGCTATTAGTAGACGGGGTTGGTTGTGTGATTCATGAGAGTTGAGAGAGTTAATAATTTCAAGACCTACATAATGATCAAGATTTCAAGACTCCGAGTTTTCAACATACCTCTGGGTGGATGATGGTTGAATGGCACCCTGGAGAAACCAGTGGATTTGCCTAGGTGATGCTGGAGATGGCCAGCATTCACGCGGAAAGATCCACCCAGGCACAAAGAGATGGGTGGGTGCTTCAAGACCGAAGGCTTACCTGCACAGCCACAAGTCATTATGGGCTCTGGCTTGCTTGGATATCGTGGTGACCCTGGACAGGCGGTGCTACGAGATGTAGAAGAACGGTAGGAAAGGATGGGCACCGTCAGAGTCGCAGGGAAACCCTTTGGAAAACCATGTTTTGGTCATCCGTTTCTCAAACACCCTGAAGTGCGAGAAATCAAACGGAGGCGACCAAATCTTGTGGGGAACGTGTGCAAAACTCTGCAGAGTATTCAAACCTAATCGATTAGCCGTGTCCACGGTCATGGACGACTTGAGCCAAAGGAATTGAAACTTCCGGAACTCTCAACACAATTAATAATGATGATGTGGGTATTAATAATTTGGGAATGAGAATTGGTTGGTGGAACCATCTCATTAATCAACCAACTTAGTAATATTTTGCTTAGCCCCTTTCTTGATGTAGGAAAAATTGGCTTTACGCAAAAACTTACCACCCCACCTGCCATATATGCATATAGACTATATGATTATCTTTTCGCCCCTCTCTTGTGACTTTGCCGGCATATTCCATATGCTGCCCTACATGGCTGCAACGTATCATGTTGCAGAGTACTTTTCCGACCAGGAGTGAGGACACGTTCTATGCTCAGTGAGATGCCCTTGGAGTCAGATGGACTCATCTACCTTCGACGCTTCCGCAAGATTTAGATATTCTCATGAGTTGGCTTTTAGCCACTTTATTGTAATTTTTATTGTAATAAAGGACTCGAAATGAGATTTCGATTAATATATTTGCTGTGTGATTTCCCTTTGATATATACATTGATGTACCATGTGTGTACCAGCATGATCTTGGGATGGTACGGAAACACCGGAGACTTGACCTTTCAGGTCGGGTCGCTACACTCATACTCTATTCATGCTACGTCACAAAATTTGAACAAGTGCTTTTCGATCCCTCTGTGTGTGGAGCACTCAGAGTTCCGTATCGACAAGGACAGACCATTAAAACCTCCCAAGTGCATCTCGGTGGAACCAACCACAAAATCTTGGTCTCACCGAATGCCTAGGGTTGATCTGGTTTTCAATCTCGGCACCACCGATTCCATCTTGTCGGTTACACTGAGTTTCCCTATCAACTGATAGTTCAGGAACTCGGTGACACCAAAAAGTTTGAATTGGTGTCACCGACAGTGGCGGGCATAAATACTGTGGACCCGACGCTTTGAATTTCATCCTCAAACCGTCGTGCCTCACAACCTTAAGTTGCCTCCTTCAAGACCCCTAGTCATCGCCCTTGTCTACCTGCGCTCATCCGCCACTGGGAATCGCTGCCGTTGATGAAATCCTCTCCATCGTCGCCATAGTACTGAATCCGCACCAAGTTAGGGTACGGATTCGACCTCCTTTGCTCTCCTCGTCCGACTCTTGCACATAGGATTTGATTTTATCTATTAGCCACCTATTGCACATCTTCCTATCCACACAAAATTCTAATAGTCTAGCGAATGCTAGATTTTCTAGGGTTTTGTCGTCCGCCCGATGGAACTCGGTGGAACCAAAGCAAACAAATCGGTCTCACCGATTTTGTCTTTCTGTTTTGCTGAGAACTGTCTTGGTGGGACCGAGTACTTCTTTTCGGTCTCACCAAAAAGAGTGCCAAGTTTCTTTTAAGAGGGACAGTCAGTCTCGGTAGCACCAAAAAATTTGCTTCGGCTGTACCGATATTTATTTGATAGAACGCAAAACTTTGTAAATCTATTGTTCAAACTTTCAAAAAACAAGCCTTATTTTGTGATGACTTATCTTCTTCTGCTCTTCAATACTCTATTCACAGGTTTAGTATGTCAGATGCTGAGGACAGTCAAAATTTGTCAGAGCAGGATGCCAACATGAGTTCAGGCCAAAGCCCAGAGTCTAGTTCATTTTCAGATCTAGGCAGCCCCAACTCCCTTGGGTTGTCCAAAGCTGCTACAAGGACCAGAAAGAAGCTGAATTCAGATGAAGAGGATTCAAACTTTATCCCTGAGGGGATTCTTGCTAAGAAGCAAGAGAAGGCTGCTAAGAAGTCTGCTACTGAAGGCACTTCTTCCAAGAGAGTTGTCGGCAAAGTCTATGCTAGCTCTGAAGCTATTAGAGCACCTAAGAGTTCTAGGGACACAATGACTATTTATCCCCAAGGAAGTCTATGCCTAAGAAGGAAGTGGATAAGAAAGCCAGAAAGAGGATTATTCATGTGACTGGCCTACATCCATGTATGAAGATCCAGAGGAGGCAGCTGTTGCTGAAGAGGAGGATGAGCCAGCTGCAAAGGCTCCTCCCAAGAAGAAGGATAAGAAGCTTATGGCTGATGCTATGCCAAAGAATGGCACATCCAAGGGAACCAAGTCTACATCCAAGAAAGCTGCTGCTGAAAAGCCTAAGAGGACATCCAAGCAGATTCCAGCTTCTAAAAAGAACAAAGGAACTGCTTCTAGAGTTGAAGATGATGATGACTTGACAACTTTGATGAAGCTCAGACCACATATTCTAGTACAAGATGTCAGCCACCTAGTTGCTGAAGATATGAAGAGGAGGAAAGACTCAGGATTGAGAGCTTGGAGAGCTATAGATCCATATGCCCAGAGGAAGAAAACTGCTTTTGACTACAGGTTCTACACCAGAGAGCAACAGGACTTCTATGAGATAGTCTTGCTAGACAAGAGCCCAATAGTTAGTGATATGAGATATTTTGATTGGAAATTCATTAATGAGAATGAGGACTACTTTCCAAGTGTCCAAGACAATTTCCACCGCATTGGATTGGATGATTTTGTTGGAAGAGAGCTTACTACATGGAATGATGAGATGATCATGCAATTCTACTCCACTGCACATTTCTATGGAGATGGTAGGATTGTATGGATGACTGAAGGAGCAAAGTATGAATCTACTATTTATGAGTGGGATGCACTTGTATGAGTTCCAGAGGTTCAAGATGGTGATTTGGATGTATACTCAGAATCCAAGGCAAGCCACAATGCCTTGAAGGATATGTATACTCCTATCCATGTAGACAAAGTGCAATCTCACAATATAAGATCCATCTACTATCTACAAGCTTGCCTCCGTACCATGAACACTATTCTGAGACATACCTTGATGCCCAAGTCAGGAGATGACAAGATGATCCGAGGCTAATCCATCAACATGCTGATCCACCTTGACAGTAACACCAGGATTAGAGTTATGGACTTAATTGTTGAGACAATTAAGAGGGTTGCTGCTGACCAGAAGCCGTCGTGCTGCTATGCACCCTACATCCAGATGCTTACAACTCTCAACTGGAAAAGCACATATTTGCTCTAGATCGTCCACATTTTCCCCTACAGCTAGAGCTTGAGGACAACATCGTGGTAAGGGACCCAGATCATCCCACATCTGCTACAGCTCAGGCAGAGGCAGAGGCAGTTCCAGCCGCTAGTGCTCAAGTCCCTAGATACAGAAATGAGCAAATGGATCTTTTGATCTTAGCAGTTCAGGGCATGTAGAAGGATATTAAGCAGATTCTGGACAACCAGAATAGACTTGTACGGATCTTTGAGACAAGTATCAAGACTCTCAATGATAAGGTGGACAAGGTGACTAAGACAGTCATAGAGCTTCAGAAAGGAAGTTGACTTAGTCCACATCCCTCGGGTTTCTTCTACTTCTGATGATGATGATGATGATGATGATGATGATGATGATGGATCACCTCTCGGGTCGAGCACACAGTTTACTACTCGGGCTAGATCAGCCACAGTGCCTGCTCCAGACTTAAGGCCCTCTTCATCAGCTCCTGCTACTATCAACACAACTCCTGCTCCATCAGCTCCAGTTCCTCTAGCATCCACTCCATCTCCATCCATGATATCTGCAGAGTTATTCGCCAACGCTGTTCTCTCAACTCCTTCATCAACAACCGGAGGAGATCAGCCAAAGAACACTTAGATATATGCCTTTGAACTTTTTGGTAACTTGTTGCCAAAGGGGGAGAATTGTATATCGATCTTTAGGCTTCGAGTGAGAGAGTGTTTTGGTGGTTATTGCTTTTTCAAAAACAATTGCTTTTGGTTGCTATGATACTCATTTTGTTGCTTGTGATACACGTTTGATGATGTTTGATTATACGCTTTAATGTGTGATGCTACTATTTCCTATCATCTTAATGCTTATGTGATGATCATTCATCTTTGCTTGATTGTGTTGTGCTATGATGTTCATTCTAATTATTCTCGCACACCACCAAGTGGTATATCACATGTAAGAAGTATCCCATGTACCTAATCGATTGTGCATTTGCATTCAAACACAAATTTAAAATAATGCACAAATTTAGGGGGAGCTCTTGCTTATCACATACTTCTCAAAGAGGCGATTATAGTCATTGTTTATATCTTTGTCGAAGCTTTGATCCATATGTTGTCATCAATTACCAAAAAGGGGAATATTGAAAGCACATTTGCTCCCTTGGTGGTTTTGGTAATTAATAACAACATATAAGTCATTGAACTAATGTTTCCACCAAGTATATTTCAGGAAAAGTTCAATGATAGGGATGGCAAAAGGATTGTGGAGACTGTGGAATTACCCCAAGATGCAAGGACACATGTTGGCCAAGCTTCAAGAAAGAGGACTCTACATTTTATATTTGTGAGAAATCACTTTGAGTCCATATGAAAGCCAATACTATTAAAAGGGGGTAAGGTTTTGTTGGCGAACAAAATGCTCATACGTGCACAAGTGATAGTCACCAAAACATCCCCAAGATCTCCCACCAAAGTCTATCTATAGCCAAACATTCAAAATCGATGCAACCAACATTCCTATCCCGGTGTCACAGATTCCAAACCATAGACAGACTCATCCAAACCCTAACCCTTCGGTGCAGCTCACACTGCTTTCGGTGCCATCGAGTTGGGATCCCAACTTTCTGTTACACAAGTTCACACTTTCGGTCAATCCGAGAATGTTGAATCGGCGTCATCGAGTTTGGCAATTCTGACCGTTGGTCACCCTGTCGGTGCAACCGAGCTTCCTATACCGGTCTCATCGAGATTCAAAAGTTGCCATCGTTTGGTCATTTCGGTACCACCGAGATTGACACATCGGTGTCACCGAGTTGGTCATTTTGTGTGTAATGGTTGGATTTTTGGGGAAGCCTATATATAGGCCTTCACGACCACTTACTCGTAAGAGAAGCACTCAAAACTATTCCATACCTATCCTACTCAGTTTTCTGAGAGAGAACCACCTACCATTGTGTTGAGATCAAGATATTCCACTCCAACCGTATGGATCTTGATTTATAGACTCCCCAAGTTGCTTTCCACCAATCCCATCTATTCTACCAAGCCAAATCTATGAGAGAGTGATTGTGTGTTGAGGAGTCTATCATCTTGAAGCACAAGAGCAAGGATTTCATCGTCATTACCGAGCCTATTACCTTTTGGAGGGTGGTGCCTCCTAGATTGGTTAGGTGACGTTTGGGAGCCACCTACTTCGTGTTGTGGAGTGAACCGAGAAGTTTGTAATGGCAAGGAGATTGCCTACTTCGTGAAGATCTACCCATAGTGACGCTAGTCCTTCATGGACAGAAGCCGTATGGAATAGTCTAGGTGTAACACCCCATTATGACTGGCAGGATCTAGACTAGACCCACAGACCAACACTAGTCTTTCGTGTGCACTTTGTCCTCACTCGTGCACACCCGGGACCAACATCCCGGTCGGTCACCCATCCTAGAATCGCTCCAAGCCAAGCACGCTTAACTTTGGAGTTATTTTCGAGTGGGCTCCCGGAAAAGAAGGAATTCCTTGTTGATATCAATAGTATATCATTCCTTTTAAGTCAGGCTCTCACATACACCCCAACTCAAAGGAACCGACGTCCTCGTCGGCCCATCAGGAACATTTCCTTTTGACACACGTATGTGCGTCCAGTCCAGCACATGTGCCATGCTGTGTGCCACGACGGGCCACACACGCAATGCGCCACATGCCCGTGCATGCCCGTGTAACTGCAAGGGTCGGCTCTGATACCAATTGTAACACCCCGTTACGCTTGGCGGGATCTAGACTAGCCCCACGTATCAACACTAGTCTTTCCTGTGCACTTTGTCCTCACTCATGCGCACCCAGGACCAACTTCCTGGTCGGTCACCCATCCTAGAATCGCTCCAAGCCAAGCACGCTTAACTTTGGAGTTCTTTTCGAGTGGGCTCCCGGAAAAGAAGGAATTCCTTGTTGATATAAGTAGTCTATCATTCCTGTTAAGCTACTCTCTCACACTAGGTTGCTACTTCGTGGACCCTTATGGGTGGAGCCCTCCGTGGACTCTCGCGACCGTTACCCTCCATGGGTTGAAGACTCCATAAACGTGGATGTACGATAGTAACACCTATCGAAACCAAAGGAAAAATCATCGTGTCTACAATTGTGTTTGATCTTCCTACCCTATCACTTTTACTCATGCTTGTTGTTACTTTCTGCTGCTATATTCTTAGACATGCATGTGTAGGGTGTACTTGATATTCTATGAATGCTAAAACTTGCCAAGAATTAAAATTGGGAAAAAGCATAGTTTTATTTGGTCAAGTAGTCCAGTGACCCCACTCTAGACCTACTTTCGATCCTACAGTGGTAGAGGGCACCATTCCCAAGGTTGAGTGGGTCTTGGACAACGAGTGTTGCGACCTCTTTTCTGAGGCCGCAACACGCGTAGTCAGCCATCTTCACCTCCATGAGCTAGGGTTTTACTCTGAATCCGTGATCCGTCTGGTCGCCATCGAGATCCGTAGCAGCACTACAGAAGCAGTGAAAGCTGTCGTGGAGGCGCTGGTGAAGAGGTTCACTCGCATCACCGTTCAACCGCCTCCGGAAGCTGCAGAAGTTAGTGGTGAGGAGGAGGACGTTGGTGATGTCGACAATGAGCTCTCGGCGGATGGGGCGAGCAGCGGCGAAGGCTCCTCCTGATTCATCTTCCTTGTTTCTTTCCTACATCATTTGACGTGCCTCGTGGAGGCGTTAAACTTGTTTGTATTCGCAAAAACTTTTAATGCTTGTAATGACTATCGAACTGCATGATTGCCCTCTTCACCTTGCTTCCTTCTTGCTTGGTGTGTTTCTCTGCGTCGACAGGGCCCGGCCCCGCGCATACCTCAGGACGGGCCGACCGGATCACCAAGGACGGTCCCAAGGGGTGATGGGCTACGGGGTCAGTGAGGGTCCTGAGTCGCGGTGCTTAGGAGTCCCCCTTGACGTTCGAGCGGCTCCCATACCTTTCCTTGTCGGCTTTTCGTGAGAGTGGCGTGTGAAGACCAGGTTTGGCAGACCTGGGAGGGTGGCGAGTACCAGGCCCGGCCTGGTGGTAGACCCCATGAAACCCTCTCACGTGTTCATCCCAAGGAATGCAGCGAGATGGGGATGCAAGGAGCCTTCCTGAGGTTGGATGCAACCGCTGGGGTACCCTCAGTTGTTTACCGCCCGCACTGAGTGTAGGGCTTCCACATTGCATGGGCATAGTCATTGGTGGACCGTGTTGACCGCCATCACGAAGCTATGGCTTCCACATTGTGTGGGCATAGCCATTGGTGGGCAGTGTTGACTTCTCTGCCAGCGCTGGGCTCTGGCTGCCACATTGCGTGGGAAGAAACCCTTTCGTTTCCTCGGGGGACTCCGGGCGTGTACAGCCCATTGTGTTCGTATGCGTGGCTGGCACCGTAGAACTGGGAGGTGTATATGGGAGCTCACGAAGGCACTTTGGCCTCATGAGGTCCCTACCTCAAGGCGGGTTGCACCTGGGTCTTCTCATAGATGGTGCTATGTGAGGTCCTCGAATCTTCATAGAAGCCTACACCGAGCGTGCCCTAAGCACCAGTGAGCCCAGGAGATGAAGTGAACAGGGCTGGCCCATAAAATAGAGCTCAGTCACTGGTTTTTTCGACGCTACAGGGACGCACCCTGTTGCATCCCTAGCTAGTTTACTTAGGACAGCATGTGTGTGCATCATGTTTCACTTTTTGCATCAATTTGAAATGGGGATTAACAGAAACCCCAAACACTTCATTTGAATCAAACCAATTTAATGATTGTGAAAAACCAACAAATCAAAAATGCCCATAAAAATGTCCCCTATGTCTAATAAATGTGGACATGAATATACCAGGGGTCATTCTAAATATTTGAATATTTATAGCATTTCAAAAAAACCTATTAAAGCTATTGAAAATGCCAAATAAAGCATTATGAATATTTCAGTTTTCAAAATATTCTAAAACTTTTTATAGTACTTTGAAATATTCAAACTAGGTTCTATACAATATTTGGGATATTTTATACCTAGCATTTGTGCCTAAAAATAAATGAAACAAATTTCAGAAAAATAAAATAGAAACTCAAAAGTTAAAAAAAGAAAAGGAGGAAGCACGTGGGCCGGCCCAGCTGGCCCAACACCGTCGTCGTCCTCCCGGCGGCCTGGAGGACAAGCGCGTGCCCGCCATGCGCGCGCGCTAGAGCTGACACGCAGCTCCCTGCGTGCGTGCATCCCCCCATCGCACTGGCTAGTGGATGAGGATGCGCTGCCGTCCCCATCGCTCTCTCTCGCCCAGTCTCCCCCTGCGTGTTCCTCTCCTCTGCTCCACCATGGCCGATGGCCCCGCTAGCTCGCCACCATAGTTGTAGCCGCTCCCACGCCTCCCTGAGCCTGCCAGAAGCTCCGCCTTGTCATCCCCGTCCTCTGTGCCGAGCCACTCATCGCTAGGAGCCCTGGAACATTGCCCTTGAGCTCATATTCCTCCTTGGACCCGAGCTCCGCCGCCATCGATTCGCCACCCTTGAGCCCTCCCCGGGCAAGCTCTCGTCGGCTCCGAGACTGCTATGAGCTCCCGGCCCTTTCCCCTCATTTCCCCAGCCTTTTCCCCCTTGTTACGTCGGCTCCCGAATGCCCCGCCGCATGAGCTCGTCGCCAGTGTTGCTTCGGTGACCAGTTGGTCCATCCGTGGCCACCATGAAGCTCATGGGGTCGCGTAGAGCCCGTAGGTGTAAGCCCCAGCCATGTGGTGCCCTGGTTCATTGAGCTCGTGCTCGCCCGAGCTCTGGTAGCCGCCGAGCTCGTTGCCGGCCTTGATCCCGGGCGTCTCAGCCTGTGAGAGGTGTCGGCCTTGATCCTAGGCTCGCCTGGTGCCCTCCGCCGTCCTTTGGGTCGCCAGAGGAGGGAACCCGACCCCTCCGCCGTCTTTGGAGCCACCGGCGGCTCAACGCCGATGGATCTTGCCAAAGTTGACCATGGGGGTTTGACTCCTTGGATCATTGGCAAGTGGGGCGGGGCCTTGCTAATTAAATTTAGCTTAATTATTTAGTTAATTAATTTAATTAAGTTAGTGACCCACTGACAGTGGCCCCTACCCTAATCTAATTAGTAATTAGTTAGTTAATTTACTTTGTAGTAGTTGGGTCACTAACTAGTGAACCCCACTGGTCAGGTTTGACCTCACAACGGCCTATTGACCAGGTGATGTCATGATGATGTCATGCTGATGAAATAATGAATTTTCTAAATTAAATTACTTCCAGAAACTATTTAGAACTTAGAAAATTCATAAAAATTAATCTATAACTCAGATTGAAATAATTTATACATGAAATTTTATCAGAATAATTCCATGAATCTAGTGGTGCTATTAGGATGCATGTTAGAGCAATCTAAGTAGATGAACATTGACATTTACCAATAGGTTAATATATGGAATATGTAAGGAGATTGATTTTGAATCTATATTCAAAATCACTTCATTTAAGTTGGACAGTAGTTGCATTAGCTCGTCCATACATGTTGTCGTGTCATGATCACGCATCATATTGTTGCACTTGCCGTGTATTGATTGCTATTTATATGCATTGCGGTAGGCCCTGCTTCTGAGGATACCTCCGAGTACTCCAATGAAGGAGAAAACCTTCGTGCTTCCCAACAAGGCAAGCAACCCCTTTGATCATTCGGATAATATCCCATTCTCTCGCTCCTGCTCTTGTTTATTGCATTAGGACAAACGTTCAATTGTCTGTCATACAAGGTAGATGAACCCATTCCTTTGCATGACCTGTCATTGTCAGAGTAAATAGCTAAACCTTGCAACCTAGCATACCTGGTAGATGATTGTGCCATGATGTGCTTTGATTACTTGCCTGCTATGCTTGCTATGCTTAGAGTTGTGTCAGGTCTGATTCATCTGGGTGATGAACTGGAGTGAAACAGTGTTGTTCTGATGTGTTAAGCTTATGATGAACCCGATTTGGTAAAGGTAGCGATGAGAGGCTATGTAGGAGTACATAATAGGTTGTCTCATTCGGACCGTTCTTAGGAACAGAGTTTCGTGTTTGTGATCCAAGACTAGTTACTACCACACATTGGGTTTTGGTAACTCGACCCCTCTAGACTTATCAACCGCTTAGTCCTTGGTCCAGGAATTGCAAGTAGTTTCTGGTGTTTATAGCATGCTGGAGGCCGTGCGGAGCGCTGACCCTAGGGGTGGGTTACAACGCGGTAGGCAGTGGCACGGTGTACCAAGGGTCACCCGAATGGTGGGCGTGGGAACCCTGCGCACATACACCCCATCCTCGGCGACCCATCAGGAACGTTCCCTTTTGGCACACGTATGCGCGTCCAATCTGGCACATGTGCCATGTTGTGTGCCACGACGGGCCACACGCGCCATGCGCCACGTGCCCATGCACTTGACCCGTGCATGCCCGTGTAACCGCAAGGTTCGGCTCTGATACCAATTGTAACACCCCATTACTCCTGGCTGGATCTAGACTAGCTCCACAGACCAACACTAGTCTTTCCTACGCACTTTGTCCTCACACGTGTGCACCTGGGATCAACTTCCCGGTCGGTCACCCATCCTAGAATCGCTCCAAGCCAAGCACACTTAACTTTGGAGTTCTTTTCGAGTGGGCTTCCAGAAAAGAAGGAATTCCTTGTTGATATGAGTAGTCTATCATTCCTATTAGGCCAGACCCTCACATGTGGCAACCAAAATTCACACTTGGACCATTTGGCGTGTAGACGATGCTCTCGAAGTTTCATCAATACCAGCCTTAGATGCTCGGCATGTTCCTGTTCGTTCTTCGAGTAGATAAGTATATCGTCGAGGTAGACCACAACGAATTTATCCAAATACTCCATGAAGATCGAATTCATCAAGCAAGAGAAGGTGGCTGGGGCATTGGTTAAACCGTAGAACATGACGGTGTACTCATATTGGCCATAACGAGTAACAAAAGCCATTTTTGGAATGTCCCCGTTTCTAATTCTAATTTGATGGTATCCCAACCTCAAATCTATTTTGGAAAATACACAGGATCCAGCGAGTTGATCATACAAATCGTTGATCCTTGGGAGCGGATACTTGTTCTTTATGGTGACTAGATTCACTGGCCGATAATCCACAACCGGTTGATCCGACCCATCCTTCTTCTTAATGAAGAGGATGGGTCAAGCCCAAGCAGAAGAACTAGGACGGATGAAAGCTTTATTCAAAGCATCATCGAGTTGTTTCTTAAGTTCGGCTAGTTCTAAGGGTGCCATCTTATAGGGTCTTCTAGCTATTGGGACAGTCCCTGGGATGAGCTCTATCACAAACTCAACATCTCTGATAGGTGGAATTCCTAGCAGTTCTTTTGGAAAGACATCCGGAAAGTCTCGAACTACCGGAATATCTTCTAATTCTGGAAGAGGTCTAGCATTGAGAGAATAGAGTTGGCGCTTGGCTGCTCAAGTGGAGACATTGACTATCTCACCCGAGGGATGTGTAAGTTGAACATTCCTAGTATGAGTATGAATCTTAGCATAGTGGGCCTTCATCCAGTCCATGCCTAAGATGATATTGATGTGTGAAGACTTGAGGGCTATCAAAGATGCTAGGAAGACTAGCCTATCCACAAGGATCTCATTGCCATTGCTTACCCTAGAAGTTTGCCATTTTGAACCAGGAGTCTGAACTACTAAAGGAGTAGGCATATCACAAAAAGACATGTTATGCAACTATGCATAACTTTCTGAGCTGAATGAATGAGATGCTCCAGTATCAAATAGAACAGATCCTGGATGACTATTGACAAGGAGCGTACCTAGGATAACATCAAGATCCTCAAGGGCTTCTTCAGCAGAAACATAGTTCACTCGACCATGAACAGAAGCTGGCTTCACATAGAAGGCTTTTCCCGGCTTCCCACGTCTAGCCGGTTTAGCATTGTTCTGGGGACACTCACGGGAGTAGTGTCCTGGTTCTCCACATTTGTAGCAGACAACGGTGGCACGGGGAGCAGCATTTGCAGGAGGGTTAGGCGGAGCTGGGCAAGGCGCCTGGAAGGATGGCCTCGCGGTGTACCTTGGCGGCAGAGCTGTGGTAAGCACCCACACCCGACGTTTGTTGGAGCCCGAGCCAGATGTGGGGCTGAAGTCACGGGTGTGCTTCCTAGTTGCCTCGTAGTCAGTCTATCCAGTTTCGGCATTGATAGCCATGTGGACGAGAGCCTGGAAGGTTGTGCACTCCTATAGGCGTAGATCGTAATGGAGCTCTGGACTAAGTCCCTTGCGGAACCTAGCCTGTTTCTTGGCATCAGTTGACACTTCCTCCGGAGCATAGCAAGCAAGATTGTCGAACTCATGGCTATAAGCATCCACTGTCAGTCTGCCCTTGGTGAAAGCACAGAACTCCTCTCCCCTGCGATCCATCAGCCCTTTCAGGATATGATGGGTATGGAATGCCGCGCTGAAATCTACCCAAGTTGGTGCGGGGCCTGCATGACGCATAGCTTCATATTTCCCACCACAGATTGGCGTGTCCTTCCAGAAAGTACGCAGCAAAGGTCACCTTGTTAGCCTCAGATACGTTGGCGGCTCGGATTCTGTGGGACATGCTGGTCAGCCAGTTATCTGCATCGAGTGGGTCAACCGAATGATGAAACTTAGGTGGACACAGCTTGACGAAGTCATTGAGAGACACACCATCATTGCGATCATTGTGGGGAGAACGCAATGTGTTCTGCTCAATACGTTCCAACAGCCTGTTGGTCTCCCTTTTATTCCATTCAGCTTCGACATCACTTCTGCCAAAGAGGGCGCCTATGGTAGGTTCTCTTGCCTTGGCTGGCTTCCCTCGCCCTGTTAGGGGGCAGGCACAGGGTTATTTCTAGTTGCCACCATCCTTGGAAAACAAGCGCACAGCTTAGACAAAGAGGACATCACCTCTAAGACATGAGATAAGGAATGTACTGGACAACATGGCATGCAGGGGTAAACACCTGATCAACATGGTAATAGCAACTGCCATATGAACACCATGATTCATACACACCATGACATAGTAAGCGTGCTTCGCTTGGAGTGAATTCCTTCTTTTCCGGAAGGCCACTCAAAAAGAACTCCAAAGGTAAGCGTGCTTCGCTTGGAGTGATTCTAGGATGGATGACCGACCGGGAAGTTGGTCCCGGGTGCGCAAGTACGCAGGAAAGACTAGTGTTGGTTTGTGGGGCCAGTCTAGATCCTGCCAGGTGTAACGGGGTGTTACACCAGAAGTGAACTACCTAGGTCATGTGATCTCTGGTAAAGGTATTGTTATCAATCCCGAGAGAGTTCAGGCTGTCCTTGATTGGACTCAGCCTGAATCGGTTAAGCAAGTTTGGAGTTTCCTTGGCTTAGCGAGCTATTGCCGCCGCTTTGTCAAGAATTTCTCCAAGGTTGCGAAACCTCTCACTGAATTCCTCAAGAAAGATAAATAGTTCGAGTGCACTCCACAATGCGAGCACAGTTTTCAGGAGTTGAAACAACGCCTGACCTTTGCTCCCGTTCTGGTACCACCAGACTTCTTCAAGGACTTTGTTATCTACTGCAACGCCTCGCAACAAGGATTAGGTTGCATTCCCATGCAAGATCGTCATGTGATTGCATATGCATCTCGACAGTTGTGTCCACATGAGGATAACTATCCAACACATGATCTTGAGCTTGCAGCTGTGGTCCATGCACTGAAAACTTGGTGACATTACCTTCTAGGTAATCGTTGCGAAATTTACAGTCATCACCAAAGTCTGAAATATATTTTCACCTAGCCGGATTTGAATCTCACGCAAAGACAATGGGTTGAGTTGATGATAGATTACTACTTAGGGATAACTTACACCCCGGGGAAAGACAATGTGCTGGCGGATGCACTAAGTCGTAAGTCTTATTGTAACAACCTGATGTTACAACAAAGTCAACCACTTCTCTATGAGGAATTTCGGCAGTTGAACCTCCACATTGTTCCTCAAGGATTCCTTTCCAACCTGGTGGCGAAACCTACTCTTACGGATCAAATTATAGAAGCCCAGAAGCATGATGTCGGGATATCTCAGATCAGGAAAATCATTAAGAAGGGTAATGTTAGATGCTTCACGGAAGATGATCAGGATGTTGTCTTCTTTGAGAACCGCTTGGTGATCCCGAAGAAACAACATCTGCGACAGTTGATCCTTAAGGAGGCTCATGATTCTCCTCTCACAATTCATCCGAATAGTACCAAGATGTATTACGACCTACGCCAAAGGTTCTGGTGGACTAGGATGAAGAGAGAAATTGCTCAGTTCGTTGCTAACTGTGACGTTTGTCATCGCGTTAAGGAAGAACATCAAAGGCCTGTCGGCACCCTTCAACCTTTAGCTATTCCTGAATGGAAATGGGATAAGGTTGGTATGGATTTCATTACCGAATTTCCTAGGACTAAGAGAGGGAATAATGCTATCTTTGTGGTCATATACCGCCTTTCCAAAGTGGCTCATTTTCTTCTTGTCCGGGAGAGTATAATTGCTAGCCAGCTAGCGGAGTTATATGTTTCTCGAATAGTTTCTCTTCATGGTGTTCCATTGGAGATTAATTCAGACTGCGGAAGTATCTTTGATTCCCGATTCTGGGAAAGTTTCCCAAACCACTATGGGGACTCATCTATCCTTTAGCACTGCTTTCCACCCGCAATCAAGTGGTCAAGTTGAGCGAGTTAATCAAATCCTCGAAGACATGCTCCAAGCTTGTGTTATATCCTTAGGTATGAATTGGGAGAAATGTCTTACATTTGCTGAATTTGCTTATAACAATAGTTATCAATCAAGCTTGGGCAAACCCCTTTTGAAGTTCTGTATGGACGAAGGTGTCGAACACCTCTTAACTGGTCAGAAACCGGAGAGAGGCAACTCTTTGGCCCAGATATGATCCAGGATGCAGAGGAGCAAGTTCGCATTATTTGTGAAAAGTTGAAAACAGCCCAATCTCGTCAAAATAGCCAATATGATCGTCCTCATCAGGCTGTGACCTATGAAGTTGACAAGAAGGCTTATCTTCGGGTTAGACCTCTGAAGGGTACCCACCGATTCTGTATCAAGGGCAAGTTGGCTCCTCGTTACATTGGACCTTTTTGCATTCTTGATAAATGAGGAGAGGTTGCCTACCAATTGGAACTTCCGCCGCATCTTTCCAAGATTCGTGATGTCTTCCATGTCTCGCAACTCAGGCGTTGCTTTTCGGACCCTGTCCGCAAAGTAGACCACGAAGCCCTTGATCTCCAAGATAACCTTACATATCGAGAATACCTTGTTTGTATTCTTGATCAAGCTGAGCATACCAATCAACATCAGAACATCAACTTCCTCAAGGTTCAGTGGTCACACCATTCTGAGAAGGAGGCCACATGGGAAAGAGAGGATCGTCTTCCACTAGAGTACCCCGCGCTCTTCCCGACGACTTCTAAATCTTGAGACGAGATTATTTTGAGTGGGGGTGAGTTGTCACATCCCTAGCTAGCTTACTTAGGACAGCATGCGTGTGCATCATGTTTCACTTTTTGCATCAATTTGAAATGGGGATTAACAGAAACCCCAAACACTTCATTTGAATCAAACAAATTAAATGATTGTGAAAAAACAACAAATCCAAAATTCCCATAAAAAATGTCCCCTATGTCTGATAAATGTGGACATGAATATACCAGGGGTCATTCTAAATATTGAATATTTATAGGATTTCAAAAAAATATATTAAAGCTATTGAAAATGCCAAATAAAGCATTATGAATATTCAGTTGTCAAAATATTCTGAAACTTTTTATAGAAGTTTTAAATATTCAAACTAGGTTCTATAAAATATTTGGAATATTTTATACCTAGCATTTCTGCCTAAAATAAATGAAACAAATGTCAGAAAAATAAAACAGAAACTCGAAAGTTAAGAAAAGAAAAGGAGGACGCACCTGGGCCGCCCCAGCTAGCCCAGTGTGGTCATCGTCCTCCTGGCGGCCAGGAGGACAAGCACGTGCCCGACGTGCGCGCATGCCGGAGCTGCCATGCAGCTCCCTGCGCGCCTGCATCCCCCCGTCGTGCTGGCGAGCAGATGAGAACGTGCTGCCGTCCCCATCGCTCTCTCTCTTGCCCAGTCTCCCCCCTGCTTCTTCCTCTCCTCTGCTCCGCCATGGCCGACGGCCCCACTAGATCGTCGCCATAGTTGTAGCCGCTCCCGTGCCTCCCTAAGCCCGCAAAAAGCTCCGCCTTGTCGTCCCTGTCCTCTGTGCCGAGCCACGCATCGCCAGGAGCCCTGGAAGGTCGCCCTTGATCTCATCTTCGTCCTCGGACCCAAGCTCCCCTGTCGTCGATTTGCGGCCCTCGAGCCCTCACCGAGCAAGATCTCATCGGCTCTGATCCCTCTGTAAGCTCCTGGCCCTTTCCCCTCTCTTCCTCGGCCTTTTCCCCCTCCGTAGGCCCCGGTTACGTCGGTTCCCGAATGCCCCGCCGTAGAAGCTCCTCACCGGCGTTGCTTTGATGACCAGTTGGTCCATCCGTGGCCACCATCGAGCTCGTGGGGTCGTGTAGAGCCCGTAGGTGCAAAGCCCCGGCCATGTGGTGCCCTGGTTCATTGAGCTCGTGCTGGCCTGAGCTCCGGCAGCCGCCGAGCTCGTTGCAGTGTTGATCCCGGCCGTCTCAGCCTCTGAGAGGTGTCGGGATGGATGCGCGCATGAGCCTAGGCTCGCCTGGTGCCCTCCGCCGTCCTTTTGGTCGCCGGAGGAGGGAACCTGACCCCTCCGCCGTCTCTGGAGCCACCGGCGACTCAACGCCGGCGGGTCTTGCCGGAGTAGACCACAGGGGTTTAACTCCCTACGTCACTAGCAAGTGGGACCAGCCCTGCTAAATAAAATTAGCTTAATTATGTATTTAATTAAGTTTATCACCCATTGACAGTGGGCCCTACCCTAATCTAATTAGTAATTAGTTAGTTAATTAACTCTATTAGTAGCTGGGTCACTAACCAGTGGACCCCACTTGTGAGGTTTGACCTATCAACGGTCTGTTGACTAGCTGACATCATGATGATCTCATGCTGATGCAATAATGAATTTTCTAAATTAAATTAATTCCAGAAACTATTTGAAACTTAGAAAATTCATAGAAATTAATTTATAACTCAGATTGAAATAGTTTATATATTAAAATTTCTCAGAAAAATTCAATGAATCCAATGGTGTTATTAGCATGCATGTTAGAGCAACCTAAGTAGATGAACATTGACATTTACTAATAGGTTAACATATGGAATATGTAAAGGAGAATGATTTTGAAGCTATATTCAAAATCACTTCATTTAACTCGGATAGTAGTTGCATTAGCTCATCCATACATGTTGCCATGTCATGATCATGCATCATATTGTTGCACTTGCCGTGTATTTATTGCTATTTATCTACATTGCGGTAGGCCCTGCTTCTGAGGATACCTCCGAGTATTCCAACGAAGGAGAAAACCTTCCCGCTTCCCAGCAAGGCAAGTAACCCCTTTGATCATTTCGATAACATCCCATTCTCTCGCTCCTGGTCTTGTTTATTGCATTAGGAGAAACGTTAACTTGTCTGTCATACACGATAGATGAACCCATTTCTTTGCATGACCTGTCATTGTCACAGTAAATAGTTAAACCTTGCAACCTAGCATACCTGGTAGATGCTTGCGCCATGATGTGCTTTGCTGACTTGCCTGTTATGCTTGCTATGCTTAGAGTTGTGTCAGGTCTGATTCATCTGGGTGATGAACTGGAGTGAAACAGTGTTGTTTTGATGTGTTAAGCTTATGATGAACCCGATTTCGTAAAGGTGACGATGAGAGGATATGTAGGAGTACATAGCGGGTTGTCTCATTGGGACCATTCTTAGGAACTGAGTTCCATGTTTGTGATCCAAGACTAGTTACTACCACACATTGGGTTCGAATAACTCGACCCCTCTCGAATTATCAACCGCTTAGTCCTTCGTCTAGGAATTTCAAGTAGTTTCTGATGTTTATAGCATGCTGGAGGCCGTGCGTAGCACTGACCCTAGGGGTTGGTTACGACGCGGTAGGCAGTGGCACAGTGTACCAAGGGTCACCCGAATGGTGGGCTTGGGAACCCTACGCACATCGTTTGGGGTCGTAGCGGAAACTTCGGCCGGACTTCCATGCGGGTTGAGTCTCAAATAGGCGATAGCCTGGACTAGAGGTCTTATGTGAATGACGGTTGTGGCCGACTCCCTCGTTGGGCTTCCGCTTGAAGGTTGTTGAGGTGCATGGTTTTATGAGCACACATCGATAAGTGGCGAGAGCGTGTGTGAATAAGTGCACCCCTTCAGGGTTTGAAACTATTCAAATAGCCGCATCCTCGGATATGGACTACTTGGAGAACTTATGTTGTTCATAGATAATTTGATGGATACTCATAAAAATATCTAGACAAGTGTGAGTATCGTGGATGGGACTCTCGAAGGAGACAAAAGTGAATCCATGGTGGTGTATTGATGTGGAATTAGTGGAGACGTGTGCGATATCTAAAATTTAAACAAAGAGTTAAAATTGTGTAGTATAGGTTAGCCATGAGTCAAAGATGGCTTTGCTGCATAAACTCCACCACTCCCCTTGTTGATACATGAGCATGAATAGTCTAGGTCTGTTTTAAAGACTTGCTCAGTATGTTTGTACTCACGTTTTCTTAAAAATGTTGAAGATGAGACTCAGGACCCATCAGGTGGGTTCTATCTAGATGTCGACAATGCCGAATAGCTGGTGTCCCAGCTACGATCTTATGCCCTATGGCGGGCTGTAGATAGTCAGGCCATGTGCCTTTCCCCCTTTCAATTGTCTGTACTTAGACAGCTTTATGCTTTCGCTTGGTTTGTATGAATTTTCTTGTATGACTTGAGTGTCGAGTCATGTGACCCCTACCTGTAAGAACATATTATGCAAGGCTCTTCTTAGCCTCTTAAATAAAAGTTGTGTTGATGTATGGTTATGTTGTGATGCCATAGTTGTATCTATGCATATCGGGCTTGTCGTGCGTATGTGTGACGTGCAACGCTATGTATGAGAAACTGCCTCTTTGTGCTTCCATCGAGCCTTGATAGCTTGCTACTGCTCTGGGCACATTGATTGACCGGCATGTATCCTCCTTCGCTGCTGTGTCAGTCCCTTCGTGGAAACGTCTCGTAGTGTAATGGAGTACCTGTGGCCTGCTACGACTCGTTTACGTGCAGTGATGACATTTACATCCCATGGTGTAATGGAGTCCTTGTAGCTTGCTATGACTTGTCTACACACACTTGAGGCCGACACCTGCATTGCTGGGTTACGTATGCCTGTTTCTGTATGGATGTGCCACTTCGGTTCTATGACTAGCTATGTCGGCCCGGGTTCTCTGTCGTTTGACTGCCAGCGACATGTTCACATACGTGAGCCAAAAGACGCAAATGGTCCCGGCTAAGGTAAGGCTGCAGCCGTGGAGTTTACCATGCATGAGGCTGCAAAGTGATGTGATATGTTATAGTCTGGATTCATATGACTTAGGATCGGGGTCCCGACACACTCGAGCACAGCCGCCGTTCCTAGTCCTCCCACTAAGGCGGCCAAAGGCGGGCCCGCTTGGGAGTGATTACATTCACGTTGGCAAAAAGCCGAGTAGGCAAGGCGGCAAATGTTAGGAAACAGGTTACATAGATGAAAAACTGCTAAAATATGGGAAACACGGTGGCTGTAGGGGTACGCCCTGATCACCTGGGGGACGTCGCCTAGCGGGAGCCCTTAGACGAGACAAGCAAAAAAGTTACCTGGCACAGATCAACAAAAAGTCACCTAGCGGCCATGCCGCCGAAGAGCCGATGTTGTCATTGTTGCTTGATCGTGTACCTCCACGAGAGCGACCCTCACGGGCCCCTCATCACCCGGGGCCCGGGACCCATGCTTGGTCCAGGCGTCTCCTCCAACCCATCATCATGTCTCGGCAGGCAAGGCAAGAGCATGGCCCGGTCGAGATGCTGGAACATGACTCCGACGTTCGCCAGGCCAAAGGGCATGCAGACGTAGTTGTTCGGATAGGCCCACCCATGGTCGGCTCACGCCGGCCAGAAACGGCCCTAGGACAAGGCCCTGTTGATGGCGGGCGCATTAACGCAGGTGCGAGGCTGGAAGATCAGGCCGACAATGGAGACTGCGAGTGGTGGTGAAGGGCAGTCCCTTCCTTGCCCGGCCTATGCCTCCTGAAGTTCCTTGATCGCCTTGATGACTCTTGCAAGCTTGGCGCCTCACGCTGAGCCCATGGTTCTGGCAGTCCGCATAACGTGCCTCAAGGTTGTGCCCGAAACGCCTCCCTTGTCTCACCGGCCAAGCTAGGGGTCTCCTGGGTGGACGCCCCTGCGCTTGACCCAAGGGGGCATCGAGCGTGCCTTCCTATGCAACAGGACGGGTGGCCCCATCCCCGAATGCAAAGCGTGTGGCTCTGCTCTAGGATGTTCCATCCCCCCGGTGCCCCGCGAGGGTGATCTACTTCTTTGCTGTGCATTCAACCCCATCATCCGAGTGTTCGACTATAGCCACGCGGAAGGCACGATCGAGGGAGCAGACAACATCCTTTTCATCGCAGGCGACAGTGATGACGCCACCACTCCCCGGCATCTTGAGGACAAATAGCCGTGATGATTCGCTCTCATGAACTTGGCGAGGGCCGGGTATCCGAGGACGGTATTGTAGGGGAAGTGGATGTGGGCCACGTCAAAAATTATGGTCTCGGTGTGGTAGTTCTTGCATCCACCGAAAGTGAAGTGCAGGCGAACTTGCCCGATGGGGACCGTGGAACCATCAGTGACTCCTGAAAAGGACTTGGTTGGCATAAGTTAGTCGTATGATACTTGGAGTGTCTTGAAAGTATTGATGGAGAGGACATTGAGCCCGTCTCCGCTGTCGATGAGGGTCTTGGTGACGAGGACGTTGCCGATGGTCGGAGTGCACAACATGGGTAGCTTGTCGGCCATGTCTGAGCACCTGAGCTGATCCCTCGAGTCGAAGGTGATGGATGTATGGGCCCACTTGAGGGGGCGCATGGCCTAGGGCTTTGGGAGTGTCGCGTTCACTTCCCGCGTGATCTTCTTGAAGACGCGGTTGGAGGCTGGGGCCTGAGCACCGCCCAGGATACAGGCCATAGCCCTGATCTCCTGGAAGCCCCCAATGCTTTCGTCTTGCCTGTCCTCTTCCTTTCTTCTGGGTGGAGGTGGTAGTGGTGGTAGGCGGGCCTCACAATGGTGGACCTCACAAGGCTGACTGTGTCGCGACCCCTCCGGAGGGTCATCATGCCAATGGTCCTCCCGAGCTTGATCGCGCCAGCGGTCCTCCTGAGGTTGGTCATGCTAGCGGTCCTCATGAGGCTTCTCGCGCCACCCCTATTGTTGGTCGCTATTATACTAGCGACCTCCGTAGCACCCAATGCCACGGTCAGCGCGTCTGGGGCATCGGCCGAAGTGCTTGTCGCAGACTAGCTTGAGCTCGATGCAGTCGGTTGTTTCGTGGTGGTTGGTGTAATGGAAGATGCAGGTCACTCTCCCCGCAGGGGGTGCTCCTCGCCTTGGCTACGCTTTGCCTCTGGCTCAACTGCGAGTACTGCCGAGGCCTTGTGCTTCGCCTCCTTGGCCTTGGTCTTCTTCTCCTCCGGCTCTGCAGCCGAAAGCTCACGAAGAGACATGCGACCCTCTTCGGCCTTGGCGCAATTGTTGGCCAGGTTGAACATCTCCAGGGTGGAGCACAGTTTGTCATTCATGGTGAGCTCTTCCTTCATCTTGAGGTTTGTGACACCGTCGACAAAAGTAGAGATGATGGCCTCATTCGACGCCTTCGGGATCTTGAGGCGCATGGTGGTGAAGCGTTGTATGTACTTGTGCATGGTCTCCCCATACTGTTGCTTCACACGCCGCAAGTCATTCATGGTGAGCGTGCGGTCGCGGGTACCTTGGAAGTTGGCGACGAAGCGCTTGTGCAGGTCTTCCCAGGAGGTGATGGATCCCATCGAGAGGTGAAGGAACCAGGAGAACACGCCGCCCTTGGGCGCCAGGGCGAACCAACACACCATGACCTTGTTGTCCGAACGCCTCCCTTGTCTCACCGGCCAATCTAGGGGTCTCCTGGGTGGACGCCCCTGAGCTTGACCCAAGGGGGTGTTGGAAATATGCCCTAGAGGCAATAATAAATTAGTTATTATCATATTTCCTTGTTCACGATAATCGTTTATTACCCATGCTATAATTGTATTGATCGGAGACTTAGATGCATGTGTGGATACATAGATAAAACCATGTCCCTAGTATGCCTCTAATAGACTAGCTCGTTGATCAAAAGATGGTTAAGGTTTCCTAGCCATGGACCTGAGATGTCATCTGATAATGGGGTCACATCATTAGGAGAATGATGTGATGGACAAGACCCAAACTACAAACGTAGCATATGATCGTGTCAGTTTATTGCTACTGTTTTCCGCATGTCAAGTATGTGTTCCTATGACCATGAGATCATGCAACTCACAGATATAGGAGGAGTTCCTTGTGTGTATCAAACGTCGCAACGTAACTGGGTGACTATAAAGGTGCTCTACAGGTATCTCCGATGGTGTCTGTTGAGTTGGCATGGATCGAGATTGGGATTTGTTACTCCATGTGACGGAGAGGTATCTCAAGGCCCACTCGGTAATGCAACATCACAATAAGCCTTGCAAGCAATGTGACTAATTGTTAGTTGCGGGATCTTGTATTACAGAACGAGTAAAGAGACTTGCCGGTAACGAGGTTGAACTAGGTATGGAGATACCGACGATCGATCTCGGGCAAGTAACATACCGAAGAACAAAGGGAACGTTGTACGGGATTAGAATCCTTGGCATAGAGGTTCAACCGATAAAGATCTTCGTAGAATATGTAGGAACCAATGTGGACGTCCAGGTCCTGCCATTAGTTATTGGCCGTAGAGGTGTCTCGGTCATGTCTACATAGTTCTCGAACCCGCACGGTCTGCACACTTAAGGTTTGGTGATGTTTCGGTAGTATAGAGTTATATATGGTGGTGACCGAAGGATGTTAGGAGTCTTGGATATGATCCAGGATATGACGAGGATCTCCGGAAGAGTCTGGAGATAAAGATTGATATATGTGATAATAGTGTTTTGATCTCTGGAAGAGTTCCGGAATTAACCGGAAGGGGTTCCGGATGTTTACCGAAGTGTTCGGGTACAACAACACTTTATATGGACCAATGGTGTAAAACCCACGAGGTATTGGAAAGGGCAAAAGGAAGTTTTGCTGCTGCCTTAAGCAGTAAGGCAGTACTACCGCTTGCGAAGCGGTACTACCGCTCAAGCGGTACTACCGCTGGTGAAGCGGTACTACCGCTCAAGCGGTACTACCGCTCGTGAAGCGGTACTACCGCTTGTGCGCGGGACTGCAGGGATCCGAGTTGGACTCTTTTCTTGCGGGCCAAACCGACCTTGTGCGGGCAAAATCGACCTTGTAGAGGTTTTTGCTCCAAGTTTAGACCCTAGGGCTCAACATATAAATAGAGGGGCAGGGCTAGCACACGGGACACAACTTACGCCCACGTCCTACCCGTTCCACCGGTGCTCCTCTAGATCGGTTTTTCTGCAGTGCTTAGGCGAAGCCCTGCCGGAATTGCTACACCACCATCACCGGAGTGCCATCACGCTGCCGGTGAACTCTCTCTCCTCTCCACCTCCTCTTGCTGGATCAAGACGGTGGAGATCATCATCAAGCTGCACGTGTGCTGAACGCGGAGGTGTCGTCCGTTCGGTGCTAGATCGGAAGGACCGTGATCGAGATCGCGAGACGGTTCGTGATGAGATCGCGGAACGGATCGTGATGAGTTCGCGGGACAGATCGTGATCAAGATCGTGAGACGGATCGTGATGAGTTCACGGGACGGATCGTGATGTGTTCACGCGACGGATCGTGATTGGATCGCGGGACGGATCGTGATGAGATCGCGGGACGCTCGGCGATTTGGATCGCGAAGAAGTTCGACTACACCAACCGCGTTTCTTAACGCTTCTCGCTTAGCGATCTACAAGGGTATGTAGATCCACTCTCCCTCTCGTAGATGCTCATCACCATGGATAGGTTTGCGTGCACGTAGGAAATTTTTTGTTTTCCATGCAACGTTCCCCAACAGGGGGCACCGAGCGTGCCTTCCTATGCAATAGGACGGGTGGCTCCATCCCCGAATGCAAAGCGTGAGGGTCCGCTCTAGGAGGTACCAGCCCCCCGATGCTCTGCGAGGGTGAGCTGCTTCTTCGCTGTGCATTCATCCTCATGTGGCGGGGCATCATCCCCATCATCCGAGCATTCGACTATAGCCACGCGGTAGGCACGATCGAGGGAGCAGATGACATCCTTTCCATCGCAGGCGACTGTGATGACGCCGCCACTCCCCAGCATCTTGAGGACATGTAGCTGTGATGATTCGCTGTCATGAACTTGGCGAGGGCCGGGTATCCGAGGACGGTATTGTATGGGAAGTGGATGTGGGCCACGTCAAAGACGATGGTCTCAGTGTGGTAGTTCTTGCATCAACTGAAAGTGAAGTGCAGGCGTACTTGCCCAATGGGGACCGTGGAACCATGAGTGACTCCTGAGAAGGACTTGGTTGGCATAAGTTAGTCGTACGGTACTCGGAGTGTCTTGAAAGTATTGATGGAGAGGACATTGAGCCTGTCTCCGCTATTGATGAGGGTCTTGGTGACGAGGACGTTGCCGATGGTCGGACTGCACAACATCGGTAGCTTGTCGGCCATGGGTGAGCACCTGAGCTGATCCCTCGAGTCGAAGGTGATGGCAGTCTGGGCCCACTTGAGGGGGAGCATGGCCTTGGGCTTTGGGAGTGCCGCATTCACTTGCCGCGCGATCTTCTTGAAGACGCGGTTGGAGGCTGGGGCCTGAGTTCTGCCCAGGATACAGGGCACATCCCTGATCTCCTGGAAGCCCCCAACGCCTTCGTCTTGCCTATCCTCTACCTTCCTTCTGGGTGGAGGTGGTAGTGGTGGTAGGCGGGCCTCACAGTGGTGGACCTCACGAGGCTGACTGTGTCGCGACCCCTTTGGAGGGTCATCGTGCCAACGGTCCTCCCGAGCTTGATCGCGCCAGCGGTCCTCCTGACGTTGGTCGCGCCAGCGGTCCTCATTAGGCTGCTCGTGCCACCCCTGTTATTGGTCCCTATTGTCCTAGCGACCTCCGTAGCACCCAATGCCATGGTCGGCGCGTCCGGGGCATCGGCCGAAGTGCTTGTCGCAGACTAGCTCGAGCTCCATGCAATTGGCGGTTTCGTGGTGGTTGGTGTCATGGAAGACGCAGGTCACTCTCCCCCGTAGGGGGTGCTCCTCGCCTCGGCTGCACTTCGCCTCTGGCTCGGCCGTGAGTACCGCCGAGGCCTTGCGCATCGCCACCTTGGCCTTGGTCTTCTTCTCCTCCGGCTCTGCAGCCGAAATCTCATGGAGAGACATGCGACCCTCTTCGGCTTTGGCGCAATTGTTGGCTAGGTTGAACATCTCCAGGGTGGAGCACAGTTTGTCATTCATGGTGAGCTCTTTCTTCATCTTGAGGTTTGTGACACCGTCGACGAAAGTAGAGATGATGGCATCATACGACGCCTTTGGGATCTTGAGGCGCGTGGTGGTGAAGCATTGTATGTACGTGTGCAGGGTCTCCCCATACTGTTGCTTCACACACCGCAAGTCATTCATGGTGAGCGTGCGGTCGTGGGTACCTTGGAAGTTGGCGACAAAGCGCTTGTGCAGGTCTTCCTAGGAGGTGATGGATCCCACCGAGAGGTTAAGGAACTAGGAGAGCACGCCACCCTTGGGCGCCAGGGCGAACCAGCACGCAATGACCTTGTTGTCCCTGCTGGATGCTTGGACACTCAAAGGGTAGAGTTGCAGGAACTCGGTGGGATTCGCGGTGCCATCGTAACGAGGCGGGAGATCAGGTTTGAACTTGCAGGGCCATGTACTTGGATGGAGCTTTGGCGTGATGGTGAGGCATCCCACCGGCTCGACTGATGCCGCTGCGCGTGCGAGCGGGGCCCGGTCTTGACGCTCATGAGGGATCGCCTCAAGTGGCGTCTGGAGCGAGGAGCGCACGCGTTGACCCGCAATCGGGGCAACACCTAGCAATTTCATCTCCTGCCCTTGCTCGCGGCTCGCGGGGATTGTTCCGTGGGCGCGCCTCACGCCTGGGCTCGGGGTCGATGTCGCGTTGCGTAGGAGCTGGCGGCGCATCGTAGTCCGCATCATCTGCCATGGATGGCCGGGGTCGCAACGAGTTGGAGGGCGCGGAGGCATCCCCAGCTGCACTGACGAGCTCTGCGATGCACCGAAGCCAAGCGTCTTAGCGTTCGGGGGCGGGGTGGTCGTGGAGTAGCTCATTTTCCATGGCGAGCGTGCATGAACCGCGCACTGGCCCGCGCCTAACATGGGTGGAGGACTCGGTTGCTAGGATGATCAACAGGGTGGCGGTGTGGCCATCGCGTTGCGCTATGGGAGGCTAGGAGGAATCTTGTTGTTCGTGAGTGTCCGGGCTCGTGGTGGCGTTGGCCGCTGGCAAGGGGGGCCGGCACGCGCTGGCACGGCCCACGGGTGCGGTCTTCGCGACACGGGCAGCATGGCGCTTGGGGAAGGCTTGGCTTGAGGAAGACTTCGACTTGCCCCCTACCTGGCATGCCTAATGTCAGATTTCGGGCTCCGTAAAACCCTCAAGCTTCGAACACAGGGGCGTGTGTGAAGGTTCCCTTCCTAGCTCACTACTCGATGGTAACTATGGAAAATTCGCACGATGACGAGGAACAAGATGAACACGACAGTTTGCCCAGGTTCAGGCCGCTGTGAAGCGTAATACCCTACTCCTGCTTTGGTGGATTGCCTATCGCAGAGGTTTAGTGGATGAACTAGTATAGTTGGCTTGAGCCTCGCGAGGGCACTCAAGGGGTGTTCCTGGCTCTTTGCCTTGTGGTGGTTCGTTGAGTGGCTAAGGACTGGATCCCGGGGTCCTCCTTTATGGTGTGACCTAGCCTCTATATACAGCGGTGGACCGGGTCCTCTTCTCTTATCACAATGGCGGGAAGGAATCCCACAATGGTCAATTTTGAAGTTGGATAGGAGTACATCCACCCCTATCCAAAGGTGGTCTTCGCCTGCAGAGTGGCTATCGATGATGCAGTGGTTGGCTCGGCGATGACATCCATCCTGCGGGGCTCGTGGTCGTCGTCTTGTTGCACCAGAATGGAAACCTGTGGGCGGCACTTCGGGAACCCACGTACGTCCTTGCTCCCTTTGCACCAAAGGGGAAACTGCGCTGGCTGTCGCGCTGGCACCTGCTTGTCCTTCATTGCGTCACCTTTCACTCCTGAGGTCGGGCTCTACATAGATATCTCCACCTCTCAGGAGGGGGCCTGAGCAGGCCCTTCCTAGAACGCCGACACCCACCAGCAAAAGTAGATGTAGGCTAACAAGTATTCCATTTACTATGGACTTGCCAATACTTGCAATGTATTGACCCTAGTGGCTGAAACATATCATGTTGTAGGTGATTGTAATGAGGAGAGACTTATGTAGGGTTTCGGGCCTCTACTCGAGATGCTTACCCATGGTGTTGATGGATCCTATCAAGAATGTATTCGTTGCTTGTGTTCGTTTTCGCTTTTATGAGAACTATGTTTGCTTTGAAATACTACCTATTTGACTAGCCACTAGCTAGAGTCCCTAAGACTATTTGTTTTTCTGGATCATGCGATGTAATAGATGAAGCATTTGTGTATGATACAACATCGTTACTGATGTATGCCGACGATTCGATCCAGGGCTGGCATAGAACACATGAAGACCATTTACCCGAAAAGGTAGCTCATGACTGATGGTATCAAAGCATTCTGTTGATTGTAGGATGAGACTCTAGGAGTGGACGAGACCATTAGGAAAGAATTGTTTAAAAGTTTCCCTATATTTCTCTTCACGTCATTTTGTCACACCATGTGTTTGTATCACTTTATAGTACTAGGGATTTACCAACTTTGGAACCATTTAAAAAAATTTGAGTGCATATGCAGGTTTGATTTTTTTTGATGCTTGCTTGTTTGGTTGATGGCGTTTGGCACTCTTAGGTTCTAGTCACATCTATACTAATCTTCCTTGATCCAAACATCTTGCCCAATGATCATACCATGTGTGTAGTACCTAAAACTAATTTTATCAAAATTTATTTTGACCAAAAAGGATTTATTCAAATTAGGTTTTCAAAAACCCCTTAGTTAAGTTTTGCACTACAAATCCTCAAATTGGGAGGATACTTTTTTCCCAAAGGCTTTATTTGAAACCTGCTATATATATAACTTCCCAAAACCACCAAATATTATTTTACCATTTTATTTAAAGGCTTTTCCTTTAGGCCAGAAATGGTCTTTTATAAGTAAAATTTATTTAAATGCTTTCAAAAAAATTGAGAAAATTTACGGAAACTAAGTGGACATATATTTTCGATATATATGAGTTTCAAGACATGGTGATGTTCAAAATCATGGGAAAAACCCTCTAAAACCCTTTCTTCTTACATCAAGCTTTTCAAATATTTCTATAACAAATATTCTCAATAAATTGCAGGAAAATTCTAACAAGTCACACTTTTATATGTGATGATCTTGCAAAGTTTCATATCACTCCCAATTGAACATGAGATGTTCAACCCCCGTTTATATTTATATCTTTAACCTGTTCACATGTATATATGTTACCTCATGATGCATGCTTTTACAAGTTACTTGATCTTGTCATTGCAATCAAAATTAGCTTTCTGCAAACTTACCTACTTAGTGTTATATCATGCATTGTTATACCTTGTTACAAAACATGGGTTGCTTGTGAGTACATTCAAAGTACTCATTGGCTTGCCACTAGCTATTTAATTGGCTAGGCATGAAAGAACATGATTATGGTGAAGAGTTCGTTGGTCACGAGCATGGGAACTAGGACGCTTCCTAGTCAGAATGCATGTAGGTTTAAGGCAGATGGCATTGGTTCATGCTTTCGACGAAGATTTCTGCTGCCATTTATGTTTAAGAGTTTGGTGTCTCATGGCCCTATCTATGTAAGACTTGAACTCCATGGTCTTTATTTTTGTAAGACATTAAGTATGGATGTAACACTCTTGTTATTTAGCTTATGTGTGTTTAGTAAGCATTGATCTCTCGGATCACTATACACGTGCATTCGGTGGTTGCAACTTATGAGTCGGGGTCCCCACACATTTCTAACATATTCTTTTGAAAATTGTAGATGGCTGACTTCACCAAGTACATTTACACCGAATAGGACACCACTAACATGTCCATGGACCAGCTCACAAGCCTGTTTGAGCAACTGAAACAGCCACCACTAGAATTTATGAGAAAGGAGCTGCCCTCCATAGTTCCTGAGGCCTGACGTCATTGGGTTATCAAGATAACGGCATGAGGGAGATAAGTGGATCCTTACATCGATGACATCACCTTCATCAAGCCTTATGTCAAGTGTAGTGGCATGATCGACCGGCTACCCAATAAGCATTGTGGCATGCCCTATGGAAATTCCGGAGGATTATCACAAAGTACCACCCGTTTAGCAACTTGGGTGGAGGTATGTCAATGGTGAGGCTGTGGTCAAACCTAACCAAGAGAAGATGAGCTGGGAGGAAAGACATTACTAGGACATGGAACGACTTGTGGAAAACCTCGAAGAAGGCTTGGAGGAGTATATGGGAAACTATGACGAGCTGATGGCTAATAGAGAAATCCTAGAGAGGGATGAGTAGGAACTATGAAAGGAACAAAGGTTAAGGACGACCCGATTTTCCCTAGGGATGCACAACTCCACATAAAGGAGAAAAGGATCGAGAACCTCGATAGGTAGCTCCAGGACATGATGGTGAAGCCCTAGGAGGATGATCCCCGGGAGAGGATATGGATCAACTCTGATGGTGAGGAGCATCCTGTAGGGACCACACCGGAGGCGAAAAATAAGCGCAAGACTGGAGATGTTAGGAGCTACCGTAAAGCTCATGAATGAGCCCAAGCAAGACTCTACACCAGACATCTCAGAGGATGATATATTGCCGCCATTTTGTAGTAATAAAAGACTATGTGTTAACTTACTGATCACACCAACACACTTTGGGTGATTGTACTAGCTTGCTTGTTTTTGTCTGAATTGTTTGAATGAAATGAGTGAGTTGCTTTATTTGTCGTCATGTGTAATACATCCCTAACCATATGCATGGGGAAATGAGTACCTTTAGACCTCTCTAGACTCTCATCTAGTCTGAAACCTCAGATTCCTTGGAGATGCAACCCTAGCCAGGAGGAGGGAGAAGCCAGTGGAAACATGCCGACAGGACTCTAACGACTGTTGTCAGCACAAGCCCAGTTGATTAAACTTATGACCCATAACCTTGCCAACAACAACAACCTGCCACCACCGCCACCACCACTACCAACCCTTGGAGACCCACTCACCCTTTTCCTAAGACTATGACCGCCAACCTTCACCACCTTGTATGAACCCAACGTGGTTGATGAATAGCTCAGAATGATCAACAAGTGGTTGGTGACTATTGGATCCACTGATGCGGATAGTGTCAGGTTTGCTGCCCACTTGTTTCAAGGACCAGCAGCTTCCTGGTGGGAGAACTATCAAGTCACTCACCCCATCGGAGAAGCAACTTGGCTTTCATTCCAACATGCGTTCCACACTACTCACATGTTTGGAGGATCCCCTAATCCCTTCTCGTCCTCGAGTAGGTAAATGATAAAACAAATTATTTATGAAGTGTGAATGCTAGCATAGTGCATAAATTTGATCAATGATAGTTCCAAACACTTTTTGTAGCATCATTATATTTCATAAATAGTATCTCATCTCATAAAACTTCTCATGATGAAGTAACAAGCTATTCACATGTTAAAGTATAGACCATGAAGTGTCTTGAAAACTAACAAACTATGCTTTCAGTCACCAAACAATTGCAATTCATCTTATTTTAGGAAGGGTCTATGTAAGAGATTTGATTTAGCAAATTCCACATACTCGGCCATCATATAGTCTTCCATGATTGCTAACACTAAAAACATATTTTGAGAGCAAATGGCATCCATCGAACACATAGAAATATAGGGGCTTAATGTTTCGCCTCCCAACATACTTACCATATAGATAATTGTCAACAATAATAATTCATGGTCAAATATATTTGAATGGCCATATATGCTTGGATCTTTCCCCACCACATGATGCTTGCCAACTAAAGAATAATTGAGGTTGAACTAAGAAGGAATACTATTGACTCTTGCATAAAAGTAAATACATGAAAGTAAAAGATAGGCCCTTCACAGAGGGAAGCAGGGATTTGCATATGTGCAAGAGCTTGAGCTTTTAAAACAAAGATGAATAATTATTTTCAATGGTATGCTTTCATTGTCAACATAACAACCAAGAGATCTCGGTATCTTCCATGAAAGATACATTATAGGTGGTTCCCAAACAGAATGGTAAAGATTTTACTCAACCTTGACCAATCAATCACACTCCATGGCGAGCCGAATCAACAGGTACCGTCCATACAAACAACAATCCTGGGGGAGTTTTGTTTCATTATATTTTGATTTGACTTTGTAGCATGGTACTGGGCATCCCGAATACTAGCCACTTTCTCGTGAACGATAGTGAATCAACACATATCGTGAGAATAACCCACCTAGCATGGAAGATACTGATAGCCCCTAGTCACTATATGAGCGATTTGTGCATACCAAACAGAATATTATTTGAAGGCTTAAAGTTTGGCACATGCAAATTTACTTGGAACAACATGTAAATACCGCATATAGGTAGGTATGGTGGACTCATATGGCAAGAAACTGGGTTTATGGGCTTTGGGATGCACAAGTAGTATCTCTACTTAGTACGAATTTTTGGCTAGCAAAAGGTTCTCAGCAACCACCACATGTTGGAGGATCCATAACAATATAACTTCCATACAATTATACCCAAGCATAACTCATTACATTGTATTCCTTGTCCAACTTCAAATAATTTGCTCAAGTTTGAAAATAATTGATCGGGCTCACAATCATAGAAGATGTCCAAGATAGTACATTTATATGCGAAATCTCTCTTCCTTCAATATTCTTTCATCAAGTGTTCAAGTGACCAATGCAGTGTTTGCTAACTTTCAATAAATTTTACCACCTATACTTCTTATATGTGAAGTCATCACTCCCCATGGGATAATAATATAATACATATATAATTTCAGATTTATGATATTCAATTCATTCAACCATTTACTCATAGGATATAAGTGAAGCACGAGAGTAAATGACAAAACTACTCCAAAACATATAAGTGAAGATCAATGAGTAGTCAAACAAGCTATGTGAGGACTTTCTCTCTCTATCTCAATAAAGTTTTTCAGATCTGATTATTTTATTTAAACAACAAGCAAAACAAAAATATCACTCCAAGAATAGCACATATCATGTGGAGAAATAAAAATTTAGGCTCAACATAGGCTAACCGATAATTGTTGATGAAGAGACGTGGGATGCATAGCATCCCCAAGCTTAGATGCTTGAGGCTTCTTGAAATATTTACTTGGGGTGCCTTGGTCATCCCCAAGCTTTATATTTTTTATCTCGTTCAATCCTCTCATATCCCAGTTTCACCTTGTCTCAAAAACTTCATCCACAAAAAACTCAAAAAGAACTCCCGAGATGGGTTAGTACACATAAGAACAAATCAACACTTCATGTACTTCCAAGAGAAGTTGGATGATAATTTTCAAACTTAGGTACTTTATACTATCATTTCCACAGTTTATATCTACCAATATAGGCTAGGAAAACTATACGATACGTAGATAACAAAAAAATGACGGCAATCTGTCCAAACAGAGCAGTCTGTAGCAATCTATTAAACAAGTGTACTTATGTAACTCAAAGAATTATGAAAATTTAGGACATTCTATAAAATCCATATGAAAATATCGTGTAAAGATTGAAAAACTTTCCTCATTCTAGTAAAATATGAAAATTAAAACACTACAGCAGAAGTTTCTGTTTTTACCTAGCACATATCAAACCATGCAATGCAACCATCCTAAGGAAATTCTTGGAACTTTTTATTGAAAACAAGATTGTAAATAACATCTAACGTAGGACCAAAAAATAAGATGATGCTCCATGCCTAAATCATATTATGTGACGAATAAAAATATAGCTCCAAGTAAGATATACCCATAGTGTTCAAACGAAAGCGGGGATGCCCCAGGCATCCCCAAGCTTAGGCGCTTTAGTATTCCTTGCATATTACCTTGTGGGTTACTTGGGCATCCCCAATATTATGTTCTTGTCACTCCTCATTCTCCTCATATCTTTGTCTCACCCAAAACTTGAAAACTTCAATCACACAGAACTCAACGGAACTTTGTGAGAAGGGTTAGTGTAATAAAGATAGATCATTCAATTAGGTATTGTCAAGAAAAGATTAATAAATTTTTAACATATGATACCTACTATATTACAAAATATCCCTAATTTATATTACTCAATATAACTATAGGAACACTCAAAAGAAGCAAACTATGCATGCAAAACAGAATCTGTAAAAAACAGAACAGTCTGTAGAGATATGAATGATCACCAAATTTCCCTGACTCTACAAATTCTGCAACAGTAGGACATATCACAGAATTTGTATAGAAATGTTGTGTCAAAATTTAAGAATTGTTTGACTCTCCAGTCGAATCATATAATTCATATACTAGACGCAAAACTTTCTGTTTTTGCACAGAATCAAACAAGCAAGTATCCACACCATCCCAAAGGATTTACTTGGCATTTTATTGAAATAAAAGACACAAAACATTATTAATACAGTATATTAATCATGTGAACACATGAAAACAGGAGGTAAAAGTGTTTGATTATCTCCCAACAAGCGCTTTTCTTTAATACCTTTTAGCTAGGCATGATGATTTCAATGATGCTCACATAGGAATAATAATTGAAGCATGCAAAAGAGCATCATGAATCTCATGACAAGAAAATTTAAGTCTAACCCACTTCTTATGCATAGGGATTTTTTGATCAAACAATTTATGGGAACAGGAATCATCTAGCATAGGGAGGCAAAACAAGCAAAACTTCAAAACTTTCAACACACAGAGAGGAAACATGATATTATTGAAATTCCTACAAGCATAAATTCCTTCTTCATAATAATTTTCAGTAGCATCATGAAGTAATTTCACAAAATAACTATCACATAAAGCATTTTCTTCATGATCCACAAGCATAGAAATTTTTTCAGTCTTTACATAAGCAATTTTCTTCTCATTCATAAGAGTGGTAGCAAACTCAAAAAAATAACTATCATGAGATACTTGACTGACATAACGACATTCAATATTAAAATCATGATGAGAAGTTCCATGGTTACTATCACTCTTTCTAGCATACATGTCATCATCATAATCATCATATATAGGAGGCATGCCATAATCATAATAAATTTGCTCATCAAAACTTGGGGGACTAAAAATATCATCTTCATCAAACATAGAATCCCCAAGCTTGTGGCTTTGCATATCATTAGCATCATGGATATTCAGAGAATTCATACCAACAATATCACTATCATGGTCATCATTCAGAGATTTAGTGCCAAACATTTTAATAACTTCTTCTTCTAACACTTGAGCATAATTTTCCTTTCCATCATTTTCACGAAAGACATTAAAAAGATGAAGCATATGAGGCAACCTCAATTCCATATTTTTTTTAGTTTTACTTTATAAACCAAACTAGTAATAAAACAAGAAAATAAAAGGTTCAATTGCAAGATCTAAAGATATAACTTCAAGCACTCACCTCCCTGGCCATGGCGCTGGAAAAGAGCTTGATGTCTACTATGCAACCTTCTTCTTGTAGACTCGTGTTGGGCCTCCAAGCGCAAAGTTTTGTAGGACAGTGGAAATTTTACCTCAAGTGGGTGATGTAAGGTTTATCAATCGGTGGGAGGCGTAGGATGAATATGATCTCTCTCAAACAACTAAATATCTTTGTCGCCAACACACCCAATACAATGGTAAATTGTATAGGTGCACTAGTTTGGCGAAGAGATGGTGATACAAGTGTAATATGGATGGTATATATGGGTTTTTGGAATATGAAAATATAAAAACAGTAAGGTAACAAGTAACAAAAGAGAGCACAAACAGTATTACAATGCTTGAAAACAAGGCCTAGGGTTCATACTTTCACTACTGCAATCTCTCAACACTAATAACATAGTTGAATCATATGTAAATCTCTCCCATGCGAAAAAGAGTTCACTCCAAAGTCACAAATAGCGGAGAACAAATGAAGAAATTATTGTAGGGTACAAAACCACCTCAAAGTTATCTTTTTTGATCAATCTTATGAGCTATCACTATAAGTGTCACGAACAACCCTAGAGTTCGTACTAGAATAACACCTTAAGATACACATCAACCAAAAGCCTAATGTCACCTAGATACTCCAATGTCACCGCGAGTACCCATGGGCTTGATTATACGATATGCATCATATAATTCTAGATTCTTCATGTTCAATCCAAGACAAAGAACTTCAAAGAGTGCCCCAAAGTTTCTACCAGAGATTCAAGACGAAAACATGTGCCAACCCCTATGCATAGATTCCCGAGGTCACATAACCCGCAAGTTGATCACCAAAACATACATCAAGTGGATCAATAGAATAACCTCATTGTCACCATGGATATCCCACTGTAAGACATACATCAAGTGTTCTGAAATCCTTAAAGACTCGATTCGATAAGAAAACTTCAAAGGGAAAACTCAATTCATCACAAGAAGATAGAGAGGGGAAAACTGCATATGATGCATCTATATCAATAAAGCTCGCGATACATCAAGATTGTGCCATCTCAAGAACACGAGAGATATATATATATATA
The DNA here is from genome assembly GCA_022496015.1 of Hordeum marinum. Lineage (NCBI taxonomy): Eukaryota > Viridiplantae > Streptophyta > Magnoliopsida > Poales > Poaceae > Hordeum > Hordeum marinum. The sequence goes on from CM039678.1 coordinate 272,203,747, forward strand.
GAGAGAGAGAGATCCAACACATAGCTAATGGTACATACCCTTAGCCCCGAGGGTGAACTACTCCCTCCTCATCACGGAGACCGCTGGAATGTTGAAGATGGGCTCCGGTGATGGTTTTCCCCTCCGACAGGGTTCCAGAAAGGGCTCCCGATTGGTTTTGCATGGATACAGTGGCTTGCGGTGGCATAACTCCCGATCTAGATTTCTTTCTGGGGGATTCTTGATTTATAGGAGCACTTGGTGTTGGAATCACATCAAAGGGACTCCTGTGGGGCCCACAAGCTAGGGGTGCTGCCTAGGGGGTGCACCCTGGTGGCTTGTGGCCTCCTCGGGACTCCTCTTTGGTATCTTTTTCCTCTAGTATTTTTTATATTTTCGAAGAATATTCTCCGTCAATTTTCAGCCCATTCCAAGAATTTTTATTTCTGCACAAAAAATGACACCATGGTAGTTCTGCTGAAAACAGCGTTAGCCCGGGTCAGTTCTAATAAAATCAAAAATCATATGGAATTATTGTAAACATGGCATGAATACTCCATAAATTATAGATACGTTGGAGACGTATCCGCCCCGACTCTTAACAAGATGGAATTTGGGAACAGACGCCAAGGGAACCGCAACATCGCTGGCTACATCGAGGACTTCAACTACCTCACACGCTATGCATCTGTTGATGTTAACATAGACGCTGCATGTCAAGAGAGATTCCTAGATGGACTCAATGACCAGATTGTCTTGCAACTGACTACTACCCATGCACCTACCTACCAAGCCTTGGTAGACATGGTGATCATCATCAAGGACAAGAAGCAACTGATCGAGAATCGCAAGAGGAAGTTTGCACAACACAAGAGTTACCCACCACCGCCTCAGAAACCATGCTACTAATATAGCCCCAACCATGGAAGTTAGAAGTTTGGAGTACCTGCGAACCACGACAACACCAAGCCACACCGTCACACTAGGGGACGAAGCCACAACTTTGCAGCCAAGACAACCCATTTTAACACGGAACCATATTGTGACAAGGAAAACCAAGGCCATGGGGTATCGGGAACCCATATCCACCACAATGCACCAAAGAAAGATTTAAGCCAAGTGCATTGCTACCATTGTAATCAGGTAGGGCACTACGCAATGACTGCACGCAAACACGGAAGACACTAGCAAATCAAAACCGTTTGAGAAGGCTTAGGTCAACCACATGAGCACTGAGGAGACCACTGAAGAACGAGATGTTGTCAGGGTAAGTTTAAACTCGACACTCATCCAAAACTTGTCTTGTCAGTTTACTGTGCATCCCACTCATTCATATCAAGGACCATTGTGGAAAACAAAACCTTTAAGATTAGTTCACCCTAAGAAGAGGTGATTGCACGCCAAAGATATGCCTCGACCCCACTAATGATCGGGAAGCACACCTTTCCCATAGATTTAATAGTGTCGGATGGCCAATGCATCAAAGTCATTTTGGGAACCATTAGACTCTCTTCCCATGATGGAATGAGGATCAAGTTTACATACGTCCAAACAATAAGAGGAGCTAATCTCAATTCTCTTCACGGGGTTAGCATCAATTTTGTTAGGGTAGTTTTGAAATTCTTAGATGTTTTCCCTGAGGAATTGACGAGCATGCCGCCCGACCAAGATGTGGAATTTCTGATGGATTTGGTCCCAGGAACCGGTTCGATAGTCAAGAGGCCATACAAGTTGGTAGTGGACAAGGTAGCTGAAATGAAAAAGAAACTCAGGGAGCAGTTGGGGAACGGATTCATAAGGCCTAGTTGCTTTCCCTAGGGAGAACCGGTTCTGTTCGTCATGAAGAAGAACAAAAAATTTAGGATCTGTGTCGATCACACAGACTTGAACAAGGTCACTATAAAAGAAACCTGATTTTCCACATCAATGGTCTTTTTGATCAATTGGAGGGCGCCAAAGTGTTCCAAAACTCGACTTGAGGCAGGGATATTTCCAACTCTAGATTCCAGAAGTAGACATACCGAAGACGGTGTTTCACCACAACATATGGGTTGTATAAGTACATGGTCATGTCCTTCATACTAACAAATGCCCTAAACTACTTTATGAACTTGATTAAAAAGGTATTCATGCAGTATTTGGAAAGTTTTTGGTCATGTTTATCAAGGACACCTTTATCTGCTCTAGAGATGTGGAAGAGAATGCAAAATTTTTTAGGAAGGTTCTGTAGAAGTTAAGAGACTATGAGGTGTACGCCAAATTCAGCAAATGTGAGTTCTGGCCGAAGTAGGTGGGATTTCTAGGTCATGTGGTATCAAGGGAACACTTGGTAGTGGATCCATCCAAGGTGTCAGTAGTGACCAATTGGGTAGCTCCCAACAATGTGAGCAAGATCCGTTGTCGCCTCAGGATGGCTGGGTATTGCCGTAAATTCATCAAGAACTTCTTGAAGATAGCCAAACCCATGATCGACGTAGTCTAGAAAGAGAAGAAATTTAACTAGATGGAAGATTATGATGGAGGTTTTCAGGAATTGAAGACGAGACTAGTAACCGCATCTATACTATGTCTACCTGACATCAAGGAACCTTTCAAAGTCTAGTGTGATGCCTCACAACAGGGATTGGGATGCGTTCTAATGCAGGAAGGGAGGGTAGTAGCTTATGCATCAAGGCAGTTGAAGAAGGATGAGGTGAACTATCCGACCCGTGATTTGGAATTGGCGTCGGTAGAGCACGCGTTGATGTACGGGAGGCAGTGCCTTTTGGGAAAGGCATGTGATGTGTTCACCAACCACAAGAGCCTGATGTATATCTTCGCACAAAAGGAAATGATCATGAGACAAAGAAGATAGTTGGAATTTCTTAAGGACCACACCGTGAAGTCATTGTACCATTCTGTTAAGGAAAACATCATAGCTCATGCTCCTAGCCACCAAGCCCACACAAATGGTTCGACAGCCGGAGAGTTTCCTCTGGAGTTATGCCAACCTTTAGGGAACTCAGGCTTGAGGTCATTCCCGAAGGATACAAGGCAAACCTTAAGGTTCAGCTGATGCTGATTGAAAGGATTAGGGAGGGTCAGAAGGAACACTGCGACAACAAGAAGATCAAGGCTAACCATATAGAGATGATGGAAGGATTCCGCGAGGATGACAAAGGAGTCATACGGTACTAGAACCAAGTATGTGTTTCCAATGACCCTGAGGTGAGGAAGCTAATCATGCATGATGCTCATGACTCACCCTACTCCATTCACCTCATAAACACCAAGATGTACATGGATTTGAAGGAGAAATTTTGGTGGTTTGGAATGAAGAGGGACATTGCCGAACACGTGGCGCTTTGCGACATGTGAAATAGGGTGAAGGTCGAGCACTAGAAGCCATCAGGGCTACTAGAACCCCTATCGTCGGAAGGATGGAAATGGGATCAGATTGGCATGGGTTTCATCATGAGGGTGCCTAGGACAAAGTCGGGTTATGACTCGATATGGGTGTTAGTAAACCACCTCACCAAAGTGGCACACTTCATACCTGTAAACACTACCTACAATGATGCTACGTTTGCAAAGATCTATATGACCAAGATAGTCAGCAATCACGAAGTCCCGCGAGGGTCGTATCAGATAGAGGAATCCAGTTCACATGGAACTTTTGGGAGCAACTGCATGAATCATTGGGAACTCGAATGGAGTTTAGCACTGTTTCCACCCTAGACACATGGACTGAGAGGGTTAACCAAGTGATCGAGGAGATGCTAAGTGCCTTGATACGTCTCAAATGTATCTACTTTTCCGAACACTTTTGCTTTGGTTTTGGCCTCTAATTTGCATGATTTGATTGGACCTAACTCGGACTGACGTTATTTTCAACAGAACTACCGTGGTGTTATTTTTGTGCAGAAATAAAAGTTCTCGGAATCAGACGAATTTGTTTGTGAATTATTTCTACAATATATGAAGAATTATGGAGCAAAGAACTACCGGACGAGGGTTGCCTATGGGCCACAAGGCAACAGAGCTGGGCACACCCTCTTAGCTTGTGGGGGGCACGTGGTTCATTGACCCTAATTATAGTCCTATCAATTCACATCTCCGGAGAAAAGTGAATATGGAAGTCACGGTCGCCGTCTGAGAGAACCACGCAGGTGTCGTTCAAGAAGGAGCGGGCCCAGAAGCACGCCAGGGACCTCGCGGCTTGGAATGACCTTAGTGTCGCATTTTTAAAGTAGGAACTGGAGCTTTGGTGGCAGGCAAATCGATGAGTGGAGGAGGTGTACAAAGATGAATGTTTCCACACAATGAAAACCACAGGCGCTAGTCGCCTCACCTCTGCATGAGCATGGGCCGATAAGCTCGAGTGTGCCAGTGAGCACTATGAGGCGGAGGAGGCAGTGAACTCCCTTGGCATTGGGATGCCGCTGCGCTGCATGGAGCTGCTGCCGAGAGGCAGCCTCGTTACTACTCCCCACTCAAGGAGGGTTTATTAATAGCTTAGATTCTATTCATTGTGTACTATCATCACATATATGTGACGATAAATGTGTGATGTCTGCAATGAGCTATTGAACAACTAATATATATTATTAGTTCCACATTTTTATCTGTTTTCGTAATCATTTTCTATCTCTAGCTGTTACACATATTGAAACATAACAATAGAACGTAAATCATTCATCAAAACATATCAATATTATGATTGTTGTGTAGACATTGGGATCGACCTCAAAATGATTCAACAAAATAAAACGCGTCGATGACTACCACCCTAACATACGGAATCTCTTGACTTTGCCTGAACTCAGTCCGGCAGTCATCCACGCGGTTGACACGCTCATGGTACAACTAGAACGCGATCTTGAGCTCCAAGCTTACCATCTCGAGTATGTGACTGTCATTTTCTTATACTCCTCCCTGTTGATCGCCTGGGCCAAGGAGTTGCTCGAGCCTACCGGACAGCCCATTGGCATCAAGGGGGCCGCGGACAAGGACTATGGCATGACCCATGCGAAAGGCACCGCCGGTGTCCGATGCAATTATGGTGCAACCGAGCTCTGGTGAAAGTACGCTGCAGACGGCTGCTGCCCATTCCTGGCGAGAAATCGGGCTACTGACGTGTCGTGGAAAAAGCTGCAACGTTGTGTCGGGTGGGAAAGCACGAAAGTAGGGGTGGACCCGATCTTGCTCTGCCGCGTGCCATGCCTGTCGTTTTGTGGCTCTCAATCGATCTTCTGTGTGGCATGCCTTGCCCTCTCGATGCGAACGTGCATGTTTTGCTCTAAGGAGCACAACCGATGGTCTTCTTGTGCAGTGCGGTGCAGCCTCTCGGCGGCGAGGCGGCTATGTCGCTCAGGCTTGCGATGACGCGCAACACAATGTTGCTCGGTGCATCGCTGGGCACGCCATCGACCTCGACAAGTCGTTGTGCCTGCACCAGATTGTTTTCGTCATCGAGGAGGTTGATGGAAGAGGCGATGCTTGGTTAGTTTTGCATGCTTGGTAAATGGGTTGGGCTACACTAGGTGTGCATCCGCGTGTGTCATGTGCTGGCTCTTATGCTCATTCGCTTGTGGCGGGAAACCGATGGGAAGCTTGCGCGGGAATGTGTCGGTGCACTAGGATAGGGGTACCCAGTGCCCCTGACTTATGCATAGGAAGTGGCAGCAGAACCCATCAACACAAGTGCAAAATCAAACCGACATCCAAGATCAAGACTCTAAGAGAGGCAACCTACGCAGGCTAAGCAATGCAACGGCCCAGGACGGGCCCGGAACACGCCAAGCATGTCCCCGGTGCCTACCGGGGAGCAAGGTGCACAGATCTTCAGGAAGACCCGACATGTCATCCCCCGGCAGGTGCAAGCTGATCGGCCACCGCTCCACCACATCACAACACCACTCACTTTTCGATGCGGTGTCGAGACCCCATGGGGCTAAGTGGCTCTCGCAAAGCACGTGGTGACGCGCTAGAAGACAGATTATGCCCCATTAACACCCGTCTAGAGGCATGTCAAGATGTGGTGCAGTAGTTAGATAAAGCGGTGGTAGAAGCCTGTTGGGAATACATCCCCGCATGCCACCTAGACTAGCATTTATGGCATTTTGTCCTAAGTGCCAGAGTTAGGTGTGATAGCACTATTACCTATCTAATCATCAGACAATGTATGTTTTTCCACTGTGGTTGCCCCTCGAGCTATAAAAGGAGGCCCAAGACAACCTAGCTAAACATTTAAACCTTTGGACACTTGTACTCACATAGCAGCTCCCCCGAAGGCAACCCTTGTCGGGTTTGAGCATAGCGTGTGCTTCGTGCTTCGCTGATCAATCCATCGAAGCAGGAGTAGGGTTTTACGCTTCTCAGTGGCCCAAACTTGGTTAAAATACCAGTGTCTCATCGCCACACCACCTCACTACCTCTGCTCTTTGTGCATGTGACCTCACCCCTTCCGAACTACAAAGGGGGTCGTGACCCCATAGGTGATGGAGTGCATCATGCCCCAACATCTTTGGTGCACCAGGTAGGGGGCGTCATTTATGCCAACCCGAGATCATGACAAGCGCGTGGTTCTTCATCGTCGTATTCTTCATACATGGATCATAAGAAGAAGTCCGACGCGACCGCGCATCCCTCCATTTCAAAGGCCCTCTTGCATGCAGCCGCGGATGCCATTGGCACCATGATGTTGGCGAGTGAGGTGGGCGTCATGGGCGACACATCTGGCGCAAGAGGTGCCACTGTCATGTCCCCGCAGCCGAAGTTGGAGCGGGGATTGCCGGTGAGGAGAAACAACAACAACACCCTGGCGAGCTCAGCCCTCGTGCCGCAGGCAGAGGAAACAACCAGTATCCACCTCCCCGCCGAAGTGATGGCCATGACCACCACAACGGTGCCCAATCTGGAGCAAGCCATGATCCCCCAGCTGCGCTCGTCACCGACGCGACTACTGGGTGCACGCCTTGCCTAAAGCAAGATGGAGAACCGAGCGGGGCCGTAGACCCATAGGCTCGCCCCCTTCATGTCAGACCGTCCTAGTGAACGGTGCAAGACGACAAGAATGTAGAAACGCCCCTCCTAGTTCAACCAGGAGTCGAGCAACGTCGCGGTCCACCTCTCTAGCCATGCCGGACACAGCAGCGAAAGCAATGGTGTGGGCCCAGCTACTCCTGAACTTCCCGCTGATGGTTGACAAAATGGAAGAGTCGAGATCCACCATCCAGAGTTTGATCGCCTTGGTTCAAGGAAACAAATCCCAGCATGTAGAACCGTAGTGATGCACACGGACGGCGACGATGGCCTAGGCTGCGGTCATGTCGAGGGGGCCACGCCAACGGTGTGGTCCCCTCCGCGACAACAAACCCAGAGGCAGCAACAGCGAACTTCGCATGCTGAAGAGCTCGACGAGGAATGTATTGTCTTCTCCGGTCCATGCGATCGCCAGGACCAATGGCGTGTCCTGGAACACCAGCGGAAAGAAGACACATACATCACAACAGAGCGACGCCGGGAAGCACACCATCATTCTGACAGGCGCAATGGCCTAGATGGTGGCAATCCCGCGCCAAGTGCTGGCGGGTACCTGCACTCCTTCCTTGTGCTGTTGCCCCCCTGCTCAGATCCCCTTTCCTTCACGAGAACCTCCTACAGCTCTTGGCGTAGCACCATCCTTCCTCTCTCTCTCCCGACCTCAAGGATTCCTTACAAGCTTGAGGCTTAGTCCTCATCTTCGACTTCCCCCTTGTCGGCACTCACGACATCCTCCATTGCCAAGGATGGGGACCTTGCCCCAATGCTTCCACTGATGGCGGGCGACTCCAATGAGTGGGGGCAAACCTTTATCTAGTGTGGCTCTCTAAAGCCGCTCACTTTGTAAAAAAAACTACCCCTTCTTCCTCCACAAAATCTTCTCCGGGCTTGTACCGACCTTATCGGGGTCTTCACTGCCATCCTTGAGCACTATGGGATCCAGGACCTCCCTCTTCAGCCCAATTCCATCCTGCTCCTGTTTTCTTCGCCTTCTACTACGAGGCCTTCATGGGCGTGAGGCCCTTAGTGGCCCTCTTCCGCCACTACTTCAGCCTATGGCTTCATGATAGCACGCACCGGTTGACATGCGTCTCCTTCTCGCGGTCCAGAGCAGGAAGGTGCACCTAAAGCCCGGTAAGAAGGCGGAAGGCTTCAGGCACCGCTGGGTCTTCCTAGGTACCCGAGGAATTGATCCGCCCCTGGAGCTCCCGACGGAGCTACCCGAGAAGACCCTCGCTTAGGGCTCCGCGAAGCTCACCGATCCCTGGTCAAGACCCTTCTTGGAGTGGATCTCCTCGGATATGGAGACGAAGAGGCTGACCAGGGTGATGATGGTTAAGGATTTCCTGACGGAGTGCCTGGCGCCGCTCCAGGCGCACTCGAATCCAATATGGGAGTACCAGGGCATGGAGGACGACATCAACTCCAGCCCGCCAGCCTTACAGGTGAGGAGCTGGAAAAGGCCTTGGCTACCCTGCTCCCCAAAAATCCAGGGGACCTCCCCGAGGCCTATGCCCCACAATGCTGCCGCGATGATAGGCGGAGCTGGTCACCACCATGCCCGCCTTTGATGAGCCGGGGCTCACGCCGTCCGAGCGTCCCAATTCCCCCGTGCCGGTGTCGTCCGGTGACACCAACGATGAGGAAGATTCGAAGGAGATTGAGGACGATGACCTGGAGGAGGTCTTGCCTCCATCATAGAGCAAGCTCCTTCGCGACCTTTAATATGACGATGATACCGACAAGCACCCAGCAGCGAACTTCACGCGCTTCACCAGAGCCCTTAGAAGGCCAGGGCCTGCCCGCAGACGATGCGAGCATCTGGTCGGGCGACCCCTACGAAACGTGCGGCTCCGGCTCCTCTAGAAGACTCCTCATGCTCTAGCAAGGCAATCGAGGCGCTGATCTTATGCCCATCTAAGCCGAATCTGGAGGGAGAGGTGGCCGCTGCTGGGGCGGACGTGGCCTCTTTGACTGTGGCCCCTTAGGGCGACCTCCTCACTTCTGCAGGTGACAGCGCCACAACAAGGCTCGACGGGGATCCACCCCTCCCCCACTCGTCTCTTGGCCACAGCTAGGACCACACCAAAGAAGAGCGGGGGCCTTCTGGTCTTCGCCGAGACGGAGAAGAAGAGGAGTAAGTAACCTACCTCGCCTTTCATAAATTTATAGACTGCACATGAGCTCACGGCCGTTCCCCCTCTAGATTGCCAGGGCTAACGACATGACAAAGAGGAAGAAGGCGACCACGGGACTGAAGGAGCTCCCTCTCCAAAAGGCGTTCTCAGCCTCGGGCCACGGTCGCGACAAGCCCGATAACATATCACGCCAATCCAGTGCATCCCCTGGGTGCCCTACCAATGCCACACCCGGGCACACTAGTGTGATGCCCACTCCATTGCTTGGGAGGCCAGGTGCCGGGGGTGTAGAGGCTCACAGGGCGGCGCTCCCTGCGGTGGCCATGGCAAACCCAATGCCGCCGGAGGGGGCGACTTCCCATCACCTTCTAGTAGTGTCTGCCCCTGAGGATGCAGGGACACAGCTTTAGGAGGAGCCAGCAGCCATGGGCCAGCAGGTTATGAAGTCAACCGTCCTCGGCATGCTCAAGGAAAACCTGGAGCCTCTGGTCCCCCAAGTTAGCCACACCACTGCCCCTTGGTCAAAACGCTCGCAGATGTGCTGGTGCCGCGTCCTGGTCAGGCTCTCGCGCTCATGAGCCTCGGCCCTCTGATCAGGCCCGGGGCCTTAGATGATACCTAGACCGCGCTTGGCCGGATCTGGGCTGACCTCCAAGACGCCAACAGGTGCCTCGTGAGGTAGCGGTTGGGGCTTATTTTTGTGTGCATCCTGGCCCATACAGCCACCAGGACGGCCTGGGGTTGGGCCGAGGCTGCCACCGCGGAGAGCACGAAGGAGGTTGCTGAAGCCAAGGCGGCCCGAGACGCAGCGCTGGCCGAAGCAGCATCTGTCGTGATGCGCTGCGGCAAGGCAATGGCCAATCTGAAGGCCCTTCAGGAGGAGCAAGCTGCGCACGGGCAATGACTCCACCGGCAGGAGGAGGACCTCAAGGTCTGCATGGTGAAGCTCGCCGATCAGGACTCTGCACTGTCAGAGGTGGTTGTTGACAAAGCCATGGAAAGCAAGCGTCTGGCCAAGATGAAGGAGGTGGTGGTAGAGGCCCAGACGTCCTAGGCCCGGCACGTCTCCGAGGCGACGACCTAGCTGGATGCAAGGGAGAAGACCCGCACCGCTACTGAGGAGAAGGCGGCCGCAGAACGTGATGCCTTCCCCTCCATCGAGCTCAGGCTTCACCATGCGCTGCACTCGATTTGTAGGATAGGATTCAAGGAGCTACTTGCATCCCCTGAGGGAGGCTACACAAGGCTCTCCTCCAAGCTCACTGAGGTGCTCGAAGGTGCTACCGCCCGGGTGCATGCCATCCTGAAGGGCGAGCGCCGTGACCTTTTCTCCACGGCCATGACACGTGTCTTCACTCATCTCTACCTCTGCGAGCCCGACTTCGATTTCAGCACGGTGATCGCCCCAGTCGCCCCTGAGTTCCGCACTGTTGCAGCAGCGAATGTGGAGGATCCCGTGGATGTGCTGGTTCAGAGGTTCACCTACGTCCCCAACACCGCCCCTCGGTGGTTGAGGCGAGCAGTGGCGACGACGATGGCGGCAATGACGTTGATGACGAGCTCACCGTGACTGGGACAAGCGGCGGCGATGGCTGTGGCGATGATGGACCCTCCTCTTAGATTTCAACCTATGACATTTATTAGGCCTCATGGAGGAATAAGACTTGTTTGAATTCGTAAAAGATTAAGTGCCTGTAATAACTGTTTGAACTCCGTGATTACCTTTTGTGCTTTGTTTCCTTCTTGTTTGCTTTTGTGCTTTGCGTCAACAGAGCCCAATCCCACGCATACCTCGGCCGCCGTTGGGGTGTCCGGATCTCCAGGACGAGACCAAGGTGCAAGGGGTGTTGGGTTCTACTGTAGGTGCATCGCATGCCAATAAAATTTTTCCTAAGCGCAGAACATCCAAGAACTAGCTACGGAGATGGATCACAGATTATTACCGCTAAGCGTGCAGTGCCGTGCAGTGGAAGTAGAGTTGGGGCAACTCATTCATGTGGTCCATCTCCTCGGCGTCCGATCTCCCTCGAACAGCCATTCCGATCTCCCTTGAACAGCCGGTCGCCGGATCCCACGTACAGGTTCACCGGAGCGGTGCAAGTGCACCGCCTCTAACGGTATCCGTGCGTGCAGGAGGAACACCCGTGCGACGGACTTCTAGGTCCGATCACACGGTCGGCGGAGGCGAGTGGAGGTGGCTAGTTGCAACTCATGCAAAGCCCTAATGACAGCGCCGAAGTGATCAACCGCATGGGTGTGCCGCACGTCCACTATATATAGGCATCTGGCGCGGGCTCAACTCTTGGGGCTCGCACGGATCCTAAAGCCCACGTGTTCCTTCCCTTAAGCGTACGACCCCTGAGGTTCTCGTTCACTTGGTCGCGACTCAGATGACATCCAACTCGACCGGTCGGTAGCGGCCTCTAGCAAGACGTGCTGACTCCAAGTGTCCGATGAAGCTGGTTAGGCGAACCTATACTTCCCACTTCTGTTCCCTTTTCCACACGATATATGTTGTTGTGCACAAGGCGATATGGTCATCCTAGTTGTAGCACGACCTCTTTCTCGTTCCGGCGAATCCGGCCAATACTTCGGATTATCTCATAATGCTCATCGCATGGCCATGCTTATCCATGTCGGATCACCCGAGGGGCCCAGAGTATATCTCTCCTAATCGGAGGGGCAAATCCCATCTTGCTTGAACATGTCTTGCAGCATGGTTCTGGACAAGCCTGAAACCTAGCTTCGTAACTACCCAGTCACGGAGTAGCATTTGGTCGGCCCAAAGCAAGTCTTTCACCATCCCGAGTACATGCACGAGCTCAGGTATTAGGACATAGAACGTATGTTGTACTAGAGAATCATACATGACCTATTTTTGTGCCTCATAGTTGGGTCTGTCCAACTCAGACCTTATCTCGACTCGAATCCAACTACGTCGAATTCAACCAGACCTTTTTGAGTCCACATTATCCGGCTACCATCCAATGTTACATGGTCATTGAGACCGGACCATCCACTATGTCATATGCTAGTCTAACTGGCTACGCATCCACACAACCCTTTTGGACTAGGGACCATTTAGGACATTTATCATACAATGCAGAGTCTCACAAACAAGCCACGTACTTGTTAATACACATCAATGATAATGTCCAAGGACTATCTTTATTCCTAAACACATAGGAAAAATTACATACATGATTGCCTCTAGGGCATATCTCCAACAGTCTCCCACTTGCACTAGAGTCAATCAAATAGACATCGAATGCCCATAGCTCTAATGTGCCCCTCATGCTTGGGTTGTGGAAGCGGCTTAGTCAACGGATCTGCAACATTTGCATCTGTATGAATCTTGCGTAAATTGGTATCACCTTTCTCTATGAGATTTCATATCAAGTGATATTTTCAGTCTATGTGCCTGGTCTTGTGGTGTTTTCTCAGCTCCTTCGCCTGCGCGATGGCACCTGAATTATCACAATAAAGGTCCGACGGTTTTTACCAGCCCGGGAACACACCAATATCTTCTAGGAACTTCCGAATCTAAAAACCTTCCTTTGCATCTTCACAAGCCGCAATGTATTCAGCCTTTGTTGTGGAGTCGGCCACCGTATCTTGCTTGGAACTCGTCCAGCCCACTGCTCCTCCATTCATGACATACACGAATGCAGTTTGCGATTGACAATCATCCCTATCGGGTTGGAAACTAGCATCAGCGTAACTCTTTATGTAGAGTTCCTCCTCACCTCCATAAACTAGGAACATCTCGCTAGTCCTTTTCAGGTACTTCAAGATAGTATTCACCGCTGCCCAGTGACTCTCACCTGGGTCGGCCTAGTATCTGCTTGTTAAGCTTATTGCATAGGCAACATCAAGTCGTGTACATAGCATGGCATACATGATGGATCCAATTGTCGAGGCATATGGAATCCTACTCATCCGGTTTCGCTCATCAGAAGTCGTAGGACTCTGAGTCTTGCTTAGCCTTATACCATGTGATACGGGTAAGAACCCTTTCTTTGCCTGACTCATGTTGAACCTCTTCAACACTTTGTCTATGTACGTGCTCTGGCTTAAGCCAAGCAGCCTCCTCGATCTATCTCTGTAGATCTTGATGCCTAAAATGTACACTGCCTCTCCAAGGTGTTTCATCGAAAACTTGCCATTCAATGATTCCTTGACTGAGTTCAACATCGAAATATCATTTCCGATCAATAGTATGTCATGCACATAAAAGATAAAAAATACTACCGAGCTCCCACTAGAATTCTTGTAGAAACAATAGTCCTCTTCGTTCTTGATGAAACCAAGGTCAACGATGACTTCATCAAAATGAATGTTCCAACTCCGAGCTTCTTGCCTCAACCCATAAATGGATCTCTTGAGCTTGCATATTTTACCAACATTAGTTGGATCGACAAAACCTTCAGGTTGTATCATGTATACATCCTCTTTTAAATTTCCATGAAGGAAAGTCGTTTTGACATCCATCTGCCATATCTCAGAATCGAAATATGTAGCTATAGCTAGTATGATCCTCATTGACTTTAGCATCGCTATCGGCAAGTAGGTCTGGTCATAGTCAATTCCTTGAACTTCTCCATAACCTTTAGAGACAAGCCAAGCTTTGTGGATATGAACATTTCCATCCACATCGGTTTTCTTCTTAAAGACCCATTTGCAACCAATGGCAACTACGCGAGGTGTCGGATCAACCAAGTCCCAGACTTGCTTCTCATCCATGGACTTTAACTCATATCTCATGGCCTCTAGCCATGCCTCGGAATCTGGCTCACCATCGCTTCTGCATACGTGATCGGCTCGTCGCTTTATGGCAACAAAACGTCACACACTCTACACAATCTTTCTGACCTTCATGGCTCCGGTGCCAACTCCACTACGGGTTCTTTGACCAACTCTGGTGTGATCTCACCGCCAACCAAGTTGTCCCCTAGTGGCTCTTGAATTTCTTCGAGTCACACCGTTCCCCCACTGGCCTCCCGACGGAGAAACTCTTTCTCTAGGAAAAACCCGTTCCGAGCAACAAACAGTTTGTTCTCTTCTCGGTTGTAGAAGTTATATCCCAAAGTTTCCCTCGGATATCCCACGAATATGCATTTATCCGACTTGGGTGTAAGCTTGTCCGACATGAGTTGCTTGACAAATACTTCACAAACCCAAATCTTTAGAAAAGAAAAACTAGGACTCTTCCTAGTCCACATCTCATGTGGTGTCTTGTCTACGGATTTTGATGGTACCCTATTAAGTGTGAAAGCTGCAGTTTCTAGAGTGTATCCCCAGAATGACAAGGGTAAATCCGATTTGCTCATCATCGATCGGACCATATCCAACAAGTTTCGATTTCTCTGTTTTTACACATCGTTTCTCTGTGGCGTACCCGGAGCTGTGAGCTGAGGTACTATACCTCGGCTTTTCAGATGGTTATCAAACTCCTGGCTCATGTACTCACCTCCACGATCTGATCGTAGAAGTTTTATCGTCTTGCCGAGTTGTTTTTCAACCTCATTCTGAAACTCTTTGAACTTTTCAAAAGTTTCCGACTTGTACCTCATCAAATATATATATCCATATCTACTCAAGTCGTTGGTAAAATTCATGAAGTACTAATAGCCACCTCTGGCCTTTGTGCTCATTGGACCACACACATCACTGTGTATGAGCTCCAACAGCTCGGACGCCCTCTCGCAACTCTTTGCAAAAGGTGACTGAGTCATCTTGCCTATCAAGCATGATTCGCATGTCTCGAATGACCCAAAGTCGGACGAAGTTAGGATCCATCATCATGGAGCTTCTTCATGCATTTCAAACTAATGTGTCCAAGCCGGCAATGCCAGAAGTATGTCAGATTTATCTCATTAGGCTTATGCCTCTTGACATTCACATTATAGACTGGCTCCGTTTCTAGATTCAAAATAAATAATCCATCTAGAATTGGTGCATAGCCATGGAACATTCATAACCTTGACTCATCAAGCATGAGGCGGAAATAACCTAATGTCGATCTCCCCTTGTGCCACAAGCCTAGTTCTTACCATCCCCTGCATCGAGTTGCAAATATGAACAACCGATCCGGTATCAAATACCCAAGAGCTACTAGGTATGTCAGCAAGGTAAATGTGTATAACATATGTAACAAGTGTACCTTTGCCTGAAGAAGCATCTCTATCCTTCTTGCCGTGCTCAGCAAGCCACTTGCTGCAGTTGGTCTTCTAGTGACCAGCTTCCTTGCAGTCAAAGCAAATGGTCTTTGAGTTCGGTCTGGAGTTTGGTTGAGCGGCGAAGACAACCTTCTTCGTGCCCTTCGCCGTACCCCTTTTCTTGGACCAACTCTTCTTGAATTTAGTTGAGTTTTGCACCATCAACACTTGATGCATGCCTTTCTTAATATCTTGCTCTGCCACCTTGAGCATCCCATGCAATTCAGTGAGCTTCTTATCCATGTTGTGCATATGATAGTTCCAGACGAACATCCCATAGCTATGTGGAAGACAACCCAAAATTGCATCCGTGGACAGCTCGTCCTCGAGTAGGAAGCCTAACCGATCCAAATCTTGCACGTACCCGATCATCTTTATCACATGCGGGCTCAGTGGATCACCCTCCTTCATCTTACAATCTGTCATGGACTATCAGACGTTGAACCTTGCGGTCCTAGCCTGTACCTGAAACATGCTCTTCAAACTCTTGATCATATCAAAAGCCTGAATGTTTTTGAAATGCGGGATCCATACAAGCCAGCATGAGGCAGCTGTTCTCGTTTGATTCATCAACGAGTTTCTGGTGGGCATTCTTTGTTGTGGCATTAGCATTCTCGGCAGGTTCCTATGGAAGTGGATCCTCTAGAACATGTTCCTTTTTATCGTGCTTGAGAACAATTCTCAGATTTCTATACTAGGTGGTAAAGTTTGTTCCATTCAGTTTATCCTTTTCCAGAATTGATTTCAATGCAAATTTGGGTTGAGTAGGTGGTGCCATCGATGTACAACAGAAAATATGCAATCACTAAGTAATGTGTTTATGTAGAGTAATCAAGCCTTAAATAGAATTACTCCCACTGAAGTCAGCATCCCTCCGCAAACTCTCAACGATCCAAGACCCATCTACCATGAGCGACTAGTGAACTTTAGCATCACCGCTAGCCAACTTGCCTATTCGGTAAGCAACTCCTTGCTAATCGTATCTCTATACGACTCCTGTCGGTCGGGTAGGTATCTTATACCCCGGCTCCCATCCTTTTTTGCCACAAGGCCCAAAACTATTTTGATAGCCTTGACAAGTTAACCAGATGCAGTGCATGTCCGTGTCCTACATGAACCCTCCAGTTCAAGGACACACAATAGCACCTCAATTTTATGAGCCCACTACCAGACGTACTTGGCATGTGAAGGTGCAACATCCGGAATGGCAATGTGCTTGATATTAACGAGGGATCTTTCTACCATACTAACATGCATAGAAATAAGAATCAATATCAATCACATATAAACATAAATAGGTGAAATAGTTTGGCTCCTTCATGGAGATTCTTCCAGGTCGGCTCCAACTCCGAAGACCAGGGCGGAACTCCATCTTGTCCGTCTCGCCAGGATGCCAAAGCCTCAAACTTGATCTCTGTCCTCCAACTACTACAACTATTAATGAATTTACAGAGAATCACAAGTTGAAACGCAGGTCGTTATACAATATAATGACAACAATTTGACTCCTGCCGGCTGAAAAATCATGACACGCAGGTCATGTTAAATTACACACATGCAACACATACATATGAGCCATACTATTCACATCAAACCCGCAAAACAAACTTATGCATAGAATCATATTCTACCAGTTTGTGTGATCGTGGACCAAATACAAGGCGCTACGCACACTACCGTAGGTGCATCGCATGCCAATTAAAATTTTCCTACGCGCAGAACATCCAAGAACTTGCTACGGAGATGGATCACAGATTTTTACCACTAGACGCGCAGTGCCGTGCAGCGGAAGTAGAGTTGGGGAAGTGCGTTCATGTGGTCCGTCTCCTCCTCGTCCGATCTCCCTCGAATAGCCGTTCCGATCTCCCTCGAATAGCCGGTCACCAGATACCACATACAGGTTCGCCGGAGCAGCGCAAGTGCACCGCCTCTAATGGTATTCGCGCGTGCAGGAGGAACACCCATGCGGTGGACTACTAGGTCCGATCACACGGTCAGCGGCAGAGAGTGGAGGTGGCTAGTTGCAACTCATGCAAAGCCCTAATGACGGCACCGAAGTGATCAACCGGATGAGTGTGTCGCACCTCCACTATATATAGGCATCCGACGTGGGCTCAATTCTTGGGCCTCGCACGGATCCTAAAGCCACGTGTTCCTTCCCTTAAGCACGCGGCCCTTTAGGTTCTCGGTCACTTTGTCGCAAGTCAGATGACATCCGACTCGACCGGTCGGTAGCGGCCTCTAGGAAGACATGCCGCCTCCAAGTGTCCAATGAAGCTGGTTAGGTGAACCTGTACTTCACACTTCTGTTCCCTTTGCCACACAATATATGTTGTCATGCACAAGGCGATATGGTCATCCTTGTTATAGCATGACCTCTTTCTTCCTCTGGTGAATCCGACTAACACTTTGGATTATCTCATAATCCTCATCTCATGGCCATGCTTATCCAGGTCAGATCACTCGAGGGGCCCAGAGTATATCTCTCCTGATCGGAGGGGAAAATCCCAGCTTGGTCGACCATGTCTCGCATATGGGTCTAGACAAGCCTATCACCATCCAGAAACCTACCTTTGTAACTATCCAGTCATGAAGTAGCGTTTGGTCAGCCCAAAGCAAGTATGTCACCATCCCGAGTACATGCGCCAGCTCAGGTCTTGGGACATAGAACATATGTTGTACTAGAGACTCATAGATGACCTATCGCTGCGTCTCATAGTTGGGTCTATCCAATCACACCTTATCTCGACTCGGATCCGACTACGTCGTTTCCGACCAGACCTTTCTGAGTCCATATTATTCGGCTAGCATCCATGCTACATGGTTAGTGAGACCGGACCATCCACCGTGTCATATGCTAGTCTATCTGGTTGCACGTCCACACAACTCTTTTGGACTAGGGACCATTTAGCACAGTTATCATACAATGCATAGTGTCACAAACAAGTCACGTACTTGTTAATACACATCAATGATAATGTCCAAGGACCATCTTTATTCATAAACACATAGGAAAAATAATCATACATGATTGCCTCTAGGGCATATCTCCAACATGGGGCTACATTACTAGTGAGGCCCCTAAGACGCGATGCTCAGGGGTCCCCTTTGATGTGGGAGTTGGCTTTTGTACTCTGTGTTAGCAGGGCCTGATCCCACACATATCTCGATCACCATTGGGGAGTCTAGATCACGAGGAGGAGACCAAGGGGTGAGGGGCTACATGACTAGTGAGGTCCCTGAGGCGCGATTCTCAGGAGTCCCCCTTGACGTGCGAGCAGCCCTCCTAAAGGAAACATGGCGACGACGAGGTTAACTCGGAGCTCCCATACCTTTCCTTGCCAGCTTCTACCTAGGAGGGACGCGAGAAGTGTGAGAGCCTGGCTTAATAGGAATGATACCAACCAGGAATTCCTTCTTTTCCGGAAGCCCATTCGAAAAGAACTCCAAAGTTAAGCGTGCTTAGCTTGGAGAAATTCTAGGATGGATGACAGACCAGGAAGTTGGTCTCGGGTGTGCACGCATGAGGACAAAGTGAGCAGGAAAGACTAGTGTTGGTCTGTGGGGCTAGTCTAGATCCCGCCAAGCGTAACTGGTTGTTACAATTGGTATCGGAGCCGACCCTTGCGGTTACATGGGCATGCGCAGGTCATGTGCACGGACATGTGGTGCATGGCATCTGTGGCCCGCCATGGCACATAGCATGGCACATGTGCCGGACTGGACGCGCATACGTGTGCCAAAAGGGAACGTTCCTGATGGGCCGACGTCGGTTCCTTTGAGTGGGGGTGTATGTGAGAGCCTGGCTTAATAGGAATGATAGACTACTCATATCAACAACAAATTCCTTCTTTTCCGGAAGCCCACTCGAAAAGAACTCCAAAGTTAAGCATGCTTGGCTTGGAGTGATTCTGGGATGGGTGACTGACCGGGAAGTTAGTCCCAGGTGCGCACGAGTGAGGACAAAGTGCACAAGAAAGACTAGTGTTGGTCTGTGGGGCTAGTCTAGATCCCACCAGGTGTAACAGGGTGTTACAAGAAGGCCAGGTACCAGGGATTTGGTGAGGTGGTGTGCGCCAGGCCTTGCCTGAGCGTAGCCCCCGTCTATCCCCCTCGCACATGCATCCCACGGGAACGTCACGTGATGGGGCCACGTGAAGAGCTGAGAGGCCATCCTAAGGTTGGTGCAGCCGCTAGGGCGCACTTAGTTGTTTATCCACCAGCGCGGAGCTTGGGGCATCCACTCGCTGTGGGCATAGCGGCTGAGCGATCGCGTCATCCGCAAGCATGGAGCATGGGGTTTCCACTTGGGCGTGGGAAGGGAGCTCTGTGCTAGAGTCTCTAGGCATGTACATCCCAATGTCGGTCGTATGCGTGACTGGCACGACAGAACTGGAGGACGTGTATCTGGGCACCCGTGAGCCAGCGTGGGACTCACGAGGCCCTACTTCAAGGTGGGTTGCGCCTGGCGTGGGGCGCGCTTACCAACCTATGTGATGAGGGTAACCTATGCCGAATGAAGCTCCAGAGGCCATCGCATGAGAAGGCCAAGCACCGAGGACCCCAAGAGGTGACGTGAATGGGGCCTGTCCACCAAACAGAGCTCAGTCATTGGGTTTATGGACGCTGCAGGGACGAACCCGAGTATAGACGTCGTGCCCCAGTCTTCTCATGCGAGAAACCCGAGGAAAGACACCCGACGCGTGGCTCCTGTGATGACGAAGTGTCGTACAATGGATATACAAACAAGGCCACACGCCCTGAATCTCCCACTCACGATTAGCTCATGCGAGGACAAAGATCGGTCGCTTTGATTTATCAACGCTGTAGGGATGGACCCGAGCACATATGTCATGCCAACCCTTAATCATGTGGTCAAGGGCGGGGTTGTTATGGCGGTGGCAGCATTCACAGTGAAGAAGCACCGGGCATGCAGGTTGACATACTTAGGAAAGTCGTCAAATGCAGAAGTAGTTCTGATACATGCGCAAAACGATACAGCTTCAGGGGCGGGCCCTAATAGCTTGAGGATGATGTATCCCTAGGTGTGTGACAGTGTCTGGAACTAGGAGGTACTCACCACATCGTCTCCCAGCCAGTGGGTCGGGCTGAGGACCCCCAGGACAATTCACTAACGGGTAACTTTGGGCAGCCCATGATGCATACGAGGAAGATTCCATAAGACTTGGTGATCAAGACAAGGATCCTCTCCACCGACGTAGCCAACTAGGGCTCTTGTTATCCTAGGCCTCTGGTGTGTTATATAATCCGTGGCTAGGCTAGTCATTAGGAACAATCAGACCATCATAGATCACATCATCATACGAGCATAGTTCTTAGGGTTTAGACCACTACATACGATCTCGAGGTAGATCAACTCTGTACTCGATACACCATCATCAATACAAACAAAGTAGGATGTAGGGTTTTACCTCCATCGAGAGGGACAAAACCTGGGTAAATACCGTCTCCCTTGTCTCCTGTTACCCATCGATCCAAGACCCACAGATTGGGACCCCTACCCAAGATCCATTGGTTTTGACACCGACAGGGTTCCCTCAATTAAACAAACCACCTGGAAATGATGTTGTTGAAGTGTTGGGGTAGTTTTTGAAGCTTGATGCTTACGAGCTCGAGGGCTTCGAAGGCTCGAGGGGTCCGCGAGGCCCATGGGGCTCGCGAGGGTTCGGACCTCCAGAAGGACAATGCGGCGTCGAGCCTCCTGAGACGTTTCCATAGCCGGTACCCACGTCAGGGCCACCAACTGCATCTGGTGACGCGGGGTGACGCTCGCCACATATGGCCTGCGCCTCCTGAAGCTCCTCGATCACATTGGTAATGAACTCCTATGCTCCCAGCGCCTCATGCCGTGCTCCTTGCTTGTGGGGGCGTTCGTCGAAGCACACCTCCAAGTGGTGCCCGAGCACACCCCTTGTCGCACTGGTCCGGTCGATAGCTCTCTCGGTGGAATCACCCGAGCCCGCCCTAAGGGAGGCGCTGAGCGTGCCTTCCTATGCCGAAGGGAGAGGTGCCCCAGCAGTGGTCACGAGGCCTAAGATGATGCCCGTGGGGATCTTTGTCCCCTGACGGCTCTTGTGGAGGAGCTCCTTCTTCTTCTTGGGAGTGTCCTCAGGAGGCAGCATGCCGCCCTCGTCGCTAGATTTTTAGGCCGCTGTAGCCTGGTACGTGCGTTCGAGGGAGCAGACTGCATCCTGCTCATAGCAGGCTACCGTGACGACACCGTTGCTCCCTAGCATCTTGAGGATGTTGTAGCCATGGTGGATTGCCTACCCAAGGATGGCGTCGTATGGGAGGCTAATATGGGCGATGTAGAAGTCGATGAGCTCGGTGGGATAGTTGTTGTGCTTGCTGAAGGTGACCGGGAGGCGCACCTGCCCTAGGGGAATAGCGCAGCCGTCGGTCACTCCTGTGAAGGGCTTGGTTAGCATGAGCTGGTCATAGGGCACTGAAACGTTTAGAACACCTCGACGGAGAGGACATTGAACCCCGCGCCACTGTGAATGAGAGTCTTGGTGACGAGGATGTTGCTGATGGTGGATGTGCAGAGCATGGGGAGTGCGCCCCGGGGGGGCGAGCACTTGAGGTGATCCTTGGAGTCGAAGGTGATGGTGTACTGCGACCACCTGAGGGGACGCGCGACCTCAAGTTTCAGGAGCATCGCATTCACCTCATGAGAGAAACGCTTGAAGATGCGGTTTGAGGCAACGGCATGAGCACTGCTGAGGATGCAGGCGACCGCACGGGGTCCTTGGAAGTTGGCGTTAACCGCTCGCGAAGTTCATCCTAGGAGGGAATCGATCGCTCTTGGAGGTTAAGGAGCCAGGAGCGCATGCCACCCTTGAGAACCATGGGGATCCAGTTTGCCATGATCCTCTCATCACCACTCGCCGCCTCGATGCTCAGCAAGTAGAGCTGAAGGAACTCCGCGGGGTCGGGAGTGTCGTCATAGTGTGGAGGCAGGTCCGGCTGGAACTTGTCGGTCCAGATGACTTGGTGCAGCTCCGGGGTGAAGGCACCGCAACCCGTTATACTCCCAGGCACAATGCGTGCAAGGGGAGCTCGGTCTTGGCATCCGTGTGTTGCTGCCTCCTGCGGCGCACGGTCTTGCTTGGTCCCGAGGCAGTGGTGCGAGGAGTGCACGTGCATCACCTCGTGTCCCTAGCACCACCTGGCACCTTGCTTGGTCCCGTGCCTGCATCGACGCCCCATGTGGTGGGTCGTGCAGGCGTGCTTCACCTCTAGGCTTGAGGTCGGTGTCGTGTAGGGAAAGATGGGGTCCCATGAGCCACGTCGCACACCTGGGAGGGCGGCGGTCAGAGCGAGTGGGAGGGCATTGGGGCCTCGCCGACGGTGTTGATGAGCTTGGTGATGTGACCAAGCCAGTCATCGTACCGTTTGTTGGCGGGGCAGTAACACAACAACTCATGCACCATGAGTAGCGTAGCTACGCGTTTGCTGGGCTGCGTCCAGCGTGGGAGCATGACTCCATGGCGGGAGTTAGGGACGAAGCAGTGTTGTGGCCATCCCGCAACACAGAGGGTGGCAACGACGAGTCCTACTACTCGTGAGCAGCTGGGTCAGTGGCAGCGTTAGCTAGAGGAGAGACGGAGCGGCGGGGGATGCCGTGGCCTGCGCGTATCGTCTTGGCGACGCGATCAACCCGGCGCTCGGATTACGACACGCCCCTACCTAGCGCACCAAATGTTGGAATCGGGGCTCCTCTCACCCAACAAGGTTCGAACTCTGGGGCGTGTGCAAAGGTCTCAACCAGCTCTAGCCTCAAGCTCGTTACCCCATGAACAAGCCTTGTCAAGTGCGTGCAAGTGGGAAATAAGATTAACACAAAGATTTACCCAGGTTCAGGCCACCTTGCGGTGTAAAACCTTGCTCCTTCTTTTGGTGGAAACGGTCTCCCCCTTCTATGGTGGAGGCTAGTCCCTCTTTATGGCAGCCTTGGTCCTCTTCCCTTATCGCACAGGAGGGAAGGGATCCAACAACAACCATGTTTGAAAGGGGACAAAAGGTACATCCTAGCCGGACTAAAGGTGGTCTTTGCTTGCAAAGCTTCGGGGTATGATGGAAAGGTGGGCTCGGCAATGACATCCGTCCTGCCGAGCTCGTGATCTTGGTCTTGTTGCACTAGAATGGAAAGCTTTGTGGGCCTTCATCAGGAACCTGTGCCTGCCCTTCCTCCCTTAGCACCTTAGATGAAATTGTCCTCTCTGCACCCACTAGTGCCCGCCAGGCTTCGATCGTCATGGCTCACGTCATCCTAGCCTAATGAGTCCGGGTACATGCATCGAAAACTTGTGGGGACCCCGACTCATAAGTTGTGATCACCGAATGCATGTGTACAGTGATCCCAAAGATCAATACTCACTGAACACACAGAAGCTGAATAACAATAGTCTTACATCTACATTTAGCATCTTAGAAAAATAAAGAGCATGAAGGTCTAGGCTTACATAGATAGGGCCACAAGGGCCAAACACTTAAATAGAACAAACTGCAGAAATCTTGAACGAAAGCGTGAACCCATGCCATCTGCCTTAACCTACAGGCATTCTGACTCGGAACCATCCTAGTTTGCATGTTCGTCACCAGTGAACTCTTCAACATACTCCTGCTCTTCCATGCCTGGCCAATTAAATAACCAGTGGCAAGCCAATGAGTACTTTGAATGTACTCGCAAGCAACCCAACTTGTAGAACAAGGTAATGATGATGCATGATATAGCACTAAGTAGGTAATTTGCGGAAAGCTGAATTTTAATGCAGTGACATGATCAAGTAACTAGGTAGGCATGCATTAACAGTTGGCAAATATCCATATGAACAAGTTGTAGATATCATCAGAAACAGGGGTTGAACATCACATGTTCATTCATTATGCTAAGTCATCGGACTTATTCAATTGCCATGCTAAGTCATCGTACTTAGCCCAAGTACCATCCTTGTGTAACACCCCGTTATGCCTGGCGGGATCTAGACTAGCCCCACGAACCAACACTAGTCTTTCCTGCGCAATTTGTCCTCACTCGTGCACACCCGGGATCAACTTCCCGGTCGGTCACCCATCCTAGAATCGCTCCAAGCCAAGCACGCTTAACTTTGGAGTTCTTTTCGAGTGGGCTCCCGGAAAAGAAGGATTTCCTTGTTGATATGAGTAGTCTATCATTCCTATTAAGCCAGCCTCTCACACCTTGTCACCAACACACGCACCCACATCAGTTGTGAAAACATTTGGACGTAGCACAAGAACGGTCATCCAACTTTCCTCGACTGTGGACATGGCTATTCGAATAGTTTTACACTCTTCAGATGTTGCACACTTTACCCACAAGACTCGGGGAACTTCCGTGTCATCCACGACTCGCGGTACGTCACATACCCGATGTAAGCACCTGAACAATTCCTTTCCCCTGGCGATACTTAACAAAGAGTCCACTCGATTGGTACCCAGCCCACATGATGTACATCACTCGTTGCATCCATGCAGGGACCAACGGTGTGCCTGGATCTTGTGAGGACATCGCATGATCGTCTATACCGGCACGACCCCGTATCAGGAGTGACCACGCCACTCCCGCCACTAGTAATGTGGCCTCCTTGCTAGTACCCACCAAAGTACTCAATAGAGCCCCGTCCCATAAGGGGTATCGTGGTCGTACATGTAAGGTTGGAATAACGGTCGCTACTTACACCAATCCATTTTCGAAAACCACACACACCCACTTGCTCCTGTACACCACTTCTTTCTCAAGTGGTCACCCAACTGACCGTCACCTCCCTCGGGCATTTGTGGCACCCGACGAGGTTTTCGAAAAGTCATTGAAATCATTTCTCCCTTTCCATCACTATGCATAAATCCCATCCCACTTGTGTAGCATCTATTACCATCCTATCTACACCCACCCGCATAACCCTGATAAGGTGGTAGGGTCATGCACGATGCAAGTGTCAACGGTAAGAGTATCGGAGGCACCCCACCGAAGGGGGAGCACCACATCATGATCAATCATCAAAACAACAAGTTATATATGTCATGCGTGGAAAAGTTTCTTAACATGGTCAAAGGGCTGCTGGCCTGGCTCATCAAAGTCTTCGGGGTCTTCAAAGTCTTCGGGTTCATCTCCCTTGTCACTAGCGCAATCTATCGTCATGATTAATAGCGATAAAAATAAGCATGACACAAAAATAGAGCACTCAAGCTAACATAAAAAATGCTACTCTACTTTGATAAATACTAAAAGCTATATTAAATTTTTTTGCCTAGGGTTTTGTTGTCAAAAGTATTTTTGAAATTATTAAACAAAGGCAAAAATATGCCTAAATGTAGGTTTTAAAATAAAACAGTGCATGTAAGATTTTTAAAAAATTACACATAAGGTACTATTAAATTCTAGGGACAAGCAAGGAATTCTGTGGAAAAATCATGGTGGAAAAATCATGGTGGAAAATTCTGTGAAAAAATTACACATAAGATCTTAGGTGGAAAAATCATGGTCATTGGATGTTTATTTAATTCTGTGGAATTTTTGGAAAACAGGGAGAAAAAGACAAGGAAAAGGAGAGGGAGAGGCCTCAGAGCCTGGGCCAGAGGCAGCCAGTAGCTGGGCCGGCCTAGCTGGCTAGCCAGCCGACCACGCGTGCAATCAGGTTCAAACCTGACATGCGGGGCCCGACTATCGGTGATCGCAATGGGAGGGATGGCGCGGGAGGGGAGATGAGAGGCCGACAAGTGGGACCCACCTGTCCAATCCTTCTCCCACTTCGGGGCCGAGAGGGGGAAGCTCACCGGCGGTAGAAGAGGGCATGGCGGTGGCACTAGAGAACGGGGATGGACTCGGGGTTGAGTCGCCGATACCCCGGAGGTGGAGGGAGCACCGGAGGTGGCCGGAGTCGCCGGCGGCGAGCACACGCGGCGGAGGGAGCTTCGGGAGCGCTCACCATGGTCATCTTGAGCTGTAAAGAGGACGGGCACGAGGGGAAGACGTGTTAGGAGAGCAAGGGGACACTAGCAGAAGGAAAATGGGGACCGAAGGGGGTCTCTACGAGGAGATCGGCGACGGTCCTTGGCTCGATCTCGAGCGCATAGGCTTCGGGAGTTCTCCGGGGCGCATAGGGGGTCAACTAGGGAGTGGAGAGAGAGGCCAGAGGGGAGAGGAGGCTCGGGGAGGGCTTTAAGTAGGCGGCCCTCGGTCCACCGAGCTCGGGTGCGCCCGCGAGCTCGTGGCCGGGGCCAGAGGCCACAGGAGAGGGAGGTAGTGAGTCTGGGGTGCATGTGGGGTTGGTCTAGGCTAGGGCAGAAAGAAGAGAGGCGGGGGATCGCGCGCGTGTGAGCTCCGCGGTTGGCCGGCTCGGGCGGCCGCGACGCGTGCGAGGGAGGCCATAGGAGGGAGAGAGAGGAGGGGGACAAGGGCGGCGTGTTGCGGATGCCAAGGTCGACCATCTGGCAAGAGGGGGCACTCGAGGTGGTCGGGTCCATGCAGTGGGCAATGGCTACAGTGCCTGTCGGTACTGTAGCGTGCTCCAGAGCGCGCGTTTGGCATGCCATGGCAGTCCAACTGCGTCTTATGAATGGCCAAGGGTGTCTAGGGGGATCTTGGGCATCTAGGATAAGACAAAAATACCTTGGATGCCCCAAGAAAAGAATAGAGTAAGAGGGGAGGGGAGAAAGAGCTCCTGCCAGGGCTGTCTAGGGGTAAAAATGGGGATTTTACCCCATCTTCCTATGGCCTATGGACTTGTGATTTTCATTGGAGGGGTAAGAGGTGATGGAGCAGGTGTGGTAAAAATTTGTTTGCAAGGGGAAAAGTAAGAGGTCATCAGAACATGATTTTTCCAAACCTGCAGAAGGTGTTTAATGGGGATTAGGGCAAGCAAATGGACTTTGCTTGCCATGAAATTTGACAGGATCAAATGGTGGTTCAAAATAAGCTTGATCACTAAGTTTGAGCCCAAATGAGCAAATTTGACAATGGAAACTCTGTGAACCCTACAAACTAACAAAATCAGGTTTCTGTTGATCTAGTTATGCTAAGCTTTTACCCTTGATGCACCACTTAGTGTAGCATCATTATTTGGTGGGAAGAAACTTCACTATGTAAAGTTGCTCAAATTTGAATCTAGACAGGGAGGGTTTTGGAATGGTTTGATGAATTAAATCAACTTGGATTAAGATGAAACTTTTGCCAGATCATCACCTATGGTAGTGTTGACTTGCTAGAATCTTCTTGGAATTTATTGAGAATATTTCTTACAGAAATATTTCAAAAGCTTGGTTTGGACTGAAAGGGTTTTGAGGGGGTTTTCCACAGATTTGATCATGACCATGTGTTGAAACTCATATATATGGAAAACATATGTCTAGTGAGTTCCCCTAAATTTTCTCAAATATTTTAAGGCATTTAAATAATTTTTCCCTATGAAAAACCATTTCTGGTCTTAAGAAAAAGCTTTTATATAGAATAAAAATAATCTTTAAAATTTATATTTGGTGGTTTTGGAAAGTCTTATATATAGTAGGTTTGAAGTAAGGCCTTTGGGGAAGAAGGATCCACCCCAATTTGAGGACTTGCAATGAAATCCTCATTCAGGGGTCTTTTGAAAACCTAATTGGAATAAATCCCATTTGGTCAAAACAAAATTTGATAAAAAATAATTTTGGGCACTATTCAAATGGCATGATCATTGGACATGAAGTTTGAGTGCCACATATGAATATGAAGAGGGATATAATCTAAGAGTGCCACATATCACAATCAACAAGCAAACAAGCAACAATTCAAACAGGCACAATCATTGAAAAAGTTTTAATTGGTTCCAATTTTTTATAAATCCAAGTATAACAAGTGATACAAAACACAGGGTGTGATAGACCTACCCCCTTACAAGAATCTCGTCCCCGAGATTCCTAGGCTAAGCGCTAAAGAGATAAGGGAACTCCAATCTAAGATAGTCTTCACGCTCCCAGGTTGCTTCAGCTTCAGTGTGGTTGCTCCATTGGACCTTGAAGTCCTTGATGGTGTGGCTTTAGGTGAAGTGCTCGGCTTCATCCAGAATGCGAACTGGCCTCTAATGATAAGTGAGGTCTAGCTGAAGATCGATGGCTTGATGGTCGATGTCCTTGTAGAGGTCGGGGCGGTTGGGGACCTGGAGACACTTCCGGAGTTGTGACACATGAAAGACGTTCTGCACATCCGATAGATCGGAAGGTAGTTCCAGCTGATAGGTAACTTCTCCTCGCCAGTCAATGATCTTGAAGGGGCCAATGAACCTTGGTGCAAGTTTTCCCTTGACGTGAAGTCGCTTGGTTCCTTTGAGAGGCGTGACACGGAGGTAAACATGGTCTCGAACGCGGAAACTCATGTCCCGATAATTAGAGTCGGTGTAGCTCTTCTGCCTAGTCTTGGTGGTCTCGAGTCGCTCGCGGACGAGTTGAACTTGCTCTTCTGCTTCGCGGAGGATGTATGGTTTGAAGACTAACCCTTCTCCGGTTTCTGACCAGTTGGGGGGAGTACGCCACTTACGCCCAGACAACACCTCAAATGGTGCCATCAAAAGACTTGCCCGGCAGCTATTGTTGTACGAGAACTCGGCAAACGATAGGCAATCTTCCCACTTGGCTCCATAAGCGAAGATACAAGCACGGAACATATCTTCGAGTATCTGATTTACTCGCTCTGTTTTGCCACCGTCCTGGGGGTGAAAAGCAGTGCTGAAGGAGAGCTTGGTTCCCAAGGCTTCTTGGAACCTATTTCAGAATCTTGAGGTGAACTGGGTTCCTCGATCCAAAACGATCTCCTTCGGAACTCCTTGGAGGCTCACAATCCGGTTGATGTAGAGGTTGGCCAATTTGTTCCTATTGTACGTTGTCTTGATGGGAATGAAGTGGGCTACTTTGGTCAGGTGGTTGACAATAACCCAAATAGAATTGTGTCCCTTACTTGACCTTGGTAAAGCGGTGACGAAATCCATCACGATTTTGTCCCACTTCCACTCACGCACTTTGAGAGGTTGCAATAGCCCAGCAGGTCGCTGGTGCTCAGCCTTGACTCTCTGGCATATGTCACACCTAGCGACAAATGTGCCTATTACCCGTTTCATGCCATGCCACCAGAATCTTGCCTTGAGGTCTTGATACATCTTGGTTCCTCCAGGTTGGATGGAGTAGGAGTGTCATGAGCTTATTGCAAGATCAGGTTGTTGAGCTCCGCTTTGTTGGGCACGCAGATGCGCTTCCCAATCCATACAAATCCTTGCTCATCCACTGAGAATCCTAGGGCCTTGCCTGCCTTGATCTTCCTCTTGATGCCTTCAATGCTCTCGTGTCCCTTATGAGCTTCCTTAATATCATCCATCAAGGTAGGCTTTGCTTCGAGGTTGGCGAGGAACCCCGGGGGAGCTACTTCCAAGCCGAAGCTTTCAAGCTCTTCATACAAGGTGGATAGCCTTTCCTTAATCATAGCATTCAAGGAACAAGAATTTCTGCTTAAGGCGTCTACTACCACGTTGGCCTTTCCGGGGTGGTATTGAACATTGAGGTCGTAATCCTTGGTCAACTCCAACCATCTTCGCTGCCTCACGTTCAATTCTCTTTGGCTGAAAATATACTTCAAACTCTTGTGGTCTGTGTATATCTCACATCGCTTCCCCAGAAGGTAATGTCTTCATGTCTTCAAGGCATGAACCATGGCTGCCAACTCAAGGTCATGAGTGGCGCCGTTCTCTTCATGAGGACGTAGCTTGTTGGATACATATGCTATGACTCTACCTTCTTGCATCAGAACACCTCCAAGCCAGGTCCTTGATGCATCACAATATATCACAAACTTCTTGTGAATATCGGGGGTGGCCAAAACAGGGGTTGTGGTCAATCTATTCTTGATCTCTAGGAAAATTTCCTCACACTTAGTTGTCCATTCGAACTTCTTGTCCTTCTTCAAAAGCTGGGTCATGGGTCGGGCAATGCTTCAGAACCCTTCCACGAACTTGCGGTAATATCCCGCGAGTCTGAGGAAGCTCCTGACTTCCTTCATGGTGGTAGGAGTTTGGCATTCAGTCACGGCTTCAATCTTGACAGGATCCACTGATAATCCTTCTGTAGTCAACACATGACCCAAGAATCCAACTTCATGCAGCCATAATTCACACTTCATGAACTTGGCATAAAGCTGGTGCTCTCGAAGCTTCTCTAGGACCAATCTCAAGTGTTCCTCGTGCTCTTCTTTAGACTTGGAGAACACGAGTATGTCATCAATGAAGATGACAACGAACTTGTCCAAGTATTCCATGAAGACTTTATTCATGAGGTACATGAAGTAGGCAGGGGCATTGGTTAACCCAAATGACATGACCGTGTATTCATACATGCCATACCGGGTTACAAATGTCGTCTTCAGAATATCTTGGGGTCCGATCTTCAGCTGATAGTACCCCGACCTAAGGTCGATCTTGGAAAACACCTTGGCTCCACTCAACTGATCAAACAGGTCTTCAATCTTGGGGAGTGGGTACTTGTTGTTTATTGTGACTTCATTGAGAGAATGGTAATCGACACAATGTCTCATAGTCTCGTCTGTCTTTGAAATAAATAGAACAGGTGATCCCCAAGGAGAGGCACTGGGGCGAATGAATCCTTTTCTGAGCTGCTCCACCAGTTGCTTCTTCAATTCAGCCAGCTCTTCGGATCCCATCTTGTAGGCCTTCGTACAGATGGGCCTTGATCCGGGAATAAGCTCAATGATGAACTCAATGCCGCAGTCAGGTGGCATTCCAAGCAGCTCATCAGGAAACACATCTGGGTATTCACATACCACTAGTACTTGATCCAACTCAGTTCCCGATAGGCAGTTAGCCTGAGCGACTTGAGCGGAGGCAGGGTTGGGAACATACTTGACTTTTAGTCCTTGGCTATTAGTCATGGTAACAATCCTCTTGGCACAGTCTAAAAAGCCTTGGTGCTTGGTTAACCAGTCCATGCCTAGGATCACATCCAAGCCTTCTCACTTCAGGATGATATATAAGGTCTGCTAGGAAATCTACCCCGTTGTTGTTAATCTCAACTCCCTTACAACCTATCCCAGACTTCATAACCGATCCCGGGGTTTGTATCAACATACGACTACCCAGGGGTGTAGGCTTCATGCCACTCTCTAAGGCAAACTTTTGGGTGACAAAAGAATGCGAAACTTCACAATCAAACAGTATAGTTGCTAGGGTTGAGTTGACGAGGAACTACCCAGTATGACATCCGGGTCTTCCTGGGCTTCCTCTGAAGTGACTTGGTTCACACGACCTTTGCCATTGTTGGGCTGGTTGCGGGGAGCGGGGTTCCTTGGGGGTGCTACATGGCCTTGACGTTGGATTGGCGCATTGGGGCACGGTGCATCTGGCTTCTTGTTGGGACATAGCCTAGAGATGTGTCCTGGCTGACCACATCCAAAGCAAGCGACTTGCCTAGGGTTGTTGTTGTAGTTCCTGCCGCCGTTGTTGTTATTGGGGTTGTTGTAAGCTGGTCTGGGATTGGCATACTGCTGAGGCTGGTAGCTCAGACGAGGCGCAGGAGGTCTAGCCTGTTGTGGCTGATAGGTTGTCTTGGCTAGGGCTGGCAGCCAAAGGCGACGCTTCTGGTTGCTAGAGCTACCCTTGCTGATCATCTTGCGCTTGCGAGTGTCGTCGATGGCATGACGCTTGTCTTCAAGTATGAGGGCTTTGTTCACTAGGTTGAAGAAGGTACGACAGTCGCAGACGATGATGTGATACTGCAGGGTCTGTTGAAGTCCTTCCATGAAGCGTTCCCTTTTGGTAGCCTTCGTGCTGACATCTTCAGGTGCATACCTTGACAGCAGGTTGAACTTCTGTAGGTACTCCTTGACAGAGCCACTTCCTTGCTTCAGCGCTCGGAATTCTCTCTTCTTGATAGTCATGATCCCAGAAGGAATGTGGGCAGTCTGGAATCCTTCCTTGAAGTCATTCCAAGTGAACACACGCTCACCTTGCATGACCTTGAATCCGTCCCACCAAGCTCGGGTGGTACCTCCGAGGCAGTGAGAGGCATAAAGCTCCTTCTCATGATCCTCATTGCAATTGGCCAGTGCAAGGAGGTCCTCGATGGTGTGGATCCAGTCATCAGGATCCAATAGATCAACAGTCTCGGTGAAGGTTGGAGGCGAATTCCTCATGAACTCAGACAGAGTGGAGCGGCCATTGCCGTTCCTGCCTTGCTGCTGGTTGTTCACAAGGACCTGAGCCATCTGCTGGATAGCAGCATTGTTGGCTTGGCGTTCCTCCCAGAGAACTTGGAGAAACTGAGCTATGGTCACGTTCTCTAGTGGAGGTAGTGGAGGGGGAATGTCGCCTTGTGGCTGCTCCTTGTGTCCTCCAGCATGAGAAGCCCCACCAGCTCCCTGTTGCTGGCTTGAGTTGCCGGCTTCAGGGTTGGTGAAGGAGCTGTTGCGGGCAGCAGTCACCATCCTGTTTGGAGCAGCCAACTCAAACAACTAGGATAGACAAGAGGAAAAGCAACAATGGAAGAGCGCGCCTAAGGGGGTCGGTCGAGTGCAAGTGTGGTAAAACGAAGGTCGAAAGACCAACATATATTAAGATAGACGATGGAGTGGCTTACATGTTGCCTAAGGCAAAAGCACAACTTGCATCGGAGCACAAACAACAAAACAAACAACAAGCACACATGTTTTCATATGAACCATTACACGGACTCGACTTCGCATGAGGAATACATGACTGATCCTACCCTAGGGGTTCTCGGATTCAGGACGTGGAGTGCTTGGTCTCGTAGTCACGCTCCTCTATGTCTTCCTCCTGTTCGTCATTCGAATGGGCATCATTCCCGGTCGAAGGGGTCGGGGAATGAGGGGGTCCATCCCGACGACTCTTTGCTGGCGGGTCAGTGAAGAGCTCACAGTACTCCTTTGCACTCATGTGACGATGAAGTGTGGGTGCATCTCTAGCTGGGGGTACTCCTCTGTGACAGCTCATCGTCCCTCGGGGGCACCATCCTTCTTGATCTTGTCTGGCTTTGTCTTGGCTTGACGAAGTAGCTCTCGGGTGTGGTGAAGTTCCTCGCGGAGCTTCGCGGAGTCCTTAATCAAGTGGTGAACTAAACTATCGGCGGAGAGGCTGAAGTAGGTCTGGAACCTGAGTAGTGTGCCATCCTCTTGACTTGGCACCAGTGTCCAACTCTCTCCAAGATCATCCTTCCTAAAGGGAAGGTAGCGAGTAGCCAGCTCACCAGCCATCTCTGGAATGATGTCTCGAAGGTGTAGGAGTGCCTTGCGTGCAGCTGACTCGACTTCGAGTATCATGGTCTCCATCCGTCGTCCTTCAAAGAAACAACTAGTCAGGGAGTTGTTTGCCTTCATGACCACATCCACATGGTACTCCATCGTGACGGCATGGACCCAGTGCTCACAGTAGAGGAGAATGGGTGGTTGACGAAACTGGCACTTCTCCAGGCTATCCCCAAGGAGTAAGGGAAAGCCGGATGTCAGGAAGGCTTCGGGCACGATGGCCATCTACCAGGGTTTGAAAGGAGGATAGTCAACAGAGTGTTGTGTGTAGAATAGATGAGGTAAATAGTGGACAATTCCTAAGCATAGGTTCTAGGTGTAGTTCTGAAATGGTTTTATCCTAACTAACGTACATGCTAACTAAGGGCTTCCTAGAGTCAGGATGGCTCTGATACTAGCTCTGTGGGGACCCCGACTCATAAGTCGTGATCACCGAATGCACATGTATAGTGATCCCAGAGATCAATGCTCACTGAACACATAGAAGCTGAATAACAAGAGTCTTACATCCACATTTAGCGTCTTACACAAATAAATACCATGAAGGTCTAGGCTTACATAGATAGGGACACAAGGGCCAAACACTTAAATAGAACAAACAACAGAAATCTTGATCGAAAGCGTGAACCCATGCCATCTGCCTTAACCTACAAACATTCTGACTGGGAAGTGTCCTAGTTCGCATGTTCGTCATCAACGAAGTCTTCAACATACTCTTGCTCTTCCATGCCTGGCCGATTAAATAACCAGTGGCAAGACAATGAGTACTTTAATTGTACTCGCAAGCAACCCAAGTTGTGGAACAAGGTAATTATGATGCATGATATATGACTAAGTAGGTAATTTGTGGAAAGCTGAACTTTAATTAAATGACATGATCAAGTAACTAGGTAGGCACGCATTAACAGTTGGTAGATATCCATATGAAAGAGTTGTAGATATCATATAAACAGGGGTTGCACATCTCAGTTCATTCATTATGCTAAGTCATCGGACTTATTCAATCGCCATGCTAAGTCATCGGACTTAACCCAAGTACCATCCTTGTCACCAACGCACGCACACACATCAGTTGTGAAAACATTTGGACATAGCACAAGAGAGGTCATCCAATAGTCCTTGACCATGGACATAGGTATTCGAATAGTTTTACACTCTGCAGAGGTTGCACACTTTACCCACAAGACTCGGGGAACTTCCGTGTCATCCACGACTCGCGGTACGTCACATACCCGACTTAAGCACCCGAACAATGCCTTTCCCGCGGTGATACTAAATAAAGAGTCCACTCGATTGGTACCCAGCCCACATGATGTACATCACTCGTAGCATCCATACAGGGAGCAACAATGTGCTCGGTGCCTGTGAAGACAGCGCACGATTGTCCATACTTGCACGTCCCCGTATCGGGAGTGACCACGCCACTGTCACATCCCTGGCTAGCTTACTTAGGACAGTATGTGGGTGCATCATGTTTCACTTTTTGCATCAATTTGAAATGGGGATTAACAAAAAAAAACAACCACCTCACTTGAATCAAATTTTCCAAGATTGTGAAAATCCAACAAATCCAAAATGCTCATATAAATGTGGAGATGAATATATCAAGGGCCATACTAAATATTTGAACATTTATAGCATTTCATAAATAAGTATTAAAGCTGCTGAAAATGCCAAATAAAGCATTATGAATATTTTAGTTTTCAAACTATTCTAAAACCTTTTATAGAAGTTTGAAATATTCAAACTAAGTTCTATAAAATATTTGGGATATTTTATGCCTAGCATTTGTGCCTAAAAATAAATGAAACAAATGTCAAAAAAATAAATCAGAAACTGGAATGTTAAAAAAAGAAAAGGAGGAAGCACCTGGGCCGGCCCAGCTAGCCCAGCACCGTCGTCGTCCTCCTGGCGGCCAGGAGGACGAGCGTGTGCCGGAGCTGCCATGCAACTTCCAGCGTGCCTGCATCCACCACCGCATTGGCGGGAGGATGAGGACACCTCTACCGTCCCCATCACTCTCTCTCTCGCCATTCTCCCCCCTACTTCCTCCCTCTCCTCTGCTCCGCCATGGCCGCTGGCACTGTTCGCTCGCCGTCATAGTTGCAGCCACTCCCGTGCGTTTCTGAGCCCGCCAGAGGCTTCGCCTCATCGTCCCCATCCTCTGCGCTGAGCCATGCATTGCCAGGAGCCCTAGAGCGTCGCCTTCGAGCTCTTCTTCCTCCTCGGACCCGAGCTCTGCCGCCGTCGATTCTTTGCCGCCGAGCCCTCCCTGAGCAAGCTCTCATCGGCTCCGAGCCTATTGTGAG
This sequence comes from Hordeum marinum, assembly GCA_022496015.1. Classification (NCBI taxonomy): domain Eukaryota; kingdom Viridiplantae; phylum Streptophyta; class Magnoliopsida; order Poales; family Poaceae; genus Hordeum; species Hordeum marinum. The sequence goes on from CM039678.1 coordinate 272,239,748, forward strand.
CTTCCGGCCCTTTCCCCTCTCTTCCCCGGCCGTTTCCCCCTGTGTAGGACCTGGTTGCATTAGCTCCCAAATGACCCGCTGCACGAGCTTGTCGCCGATGTTGCTCCGGTGACTAGCTAGTCCATCCAAGGCCACCATCGAGCTTGTGGGGTCGCGTAGAGCCCGTAGGTGCTAAGCCCCGACCATGTGGCGCACTGGTTCGTTGAACTCGTGCTTGCCTGAGCTCCGTCAGCCGTCGAGCTCGTCGCCAGCATCGATCTCGACCGTCCCAGCCTCTGAGAGGTGTCGGGGTGGCTGCACGCGTGAGCCTAGGCTCGCCTGGTGCCCTCTGCCATCCATTTTGTCGCCAGAGGAGGAAACCTGATTCCCTCTGCCGTCCCTAACGTCATCGGCGGCTCAACGCCGGCGAGTCAAACAGTTTGACCACCAGGGGTTAGTCCCCTAGGTCACTAGCAGGTGGGGCCGGGCCCTACTAATTAGGATTAGTTTAAAAATATAATTAATTAATTTAATTAAGTTAATGACCGAATGACCAGTGGGCCCTACCCTAATCTAATTAATAATTAGTTAATTAATTAACTCTGTTAGTAGCTGGGTCACTGATAGTCGACCCCACTGATCAGGTTTGACCTGTCAACGGTCTGTTGACCAGCTGACGTCAAGATGATGTCATGCCGATGCAATAAAGAATTGTCTAAATTAACTTAATTCCAGAAACTATTTAAAACTTAGAAAATTCATAGAAATCAATCTATAACTCAGATTGAAATAATTTATATATGAAAATTTATCAGAAAAATCCAATGAATCCAATGGTGATGTTATAATGCATGTTAAATAAACCTATGTATATGAACATTGACATTTACTAATAGGTTAACATATGAAATATGAAATGGAGAATGATTTTGAACCTATATTCAAAATCACTCCATTTAACTTAGACAATAGTTGCATTAGCTCATCCATACGTGCTGCCATGTCATGATCATGCATCATATTGTTGCACTTGTCGTGAATTGATTGCTATTTATCTGCATTGCGGTAGGCCCTTCTTCTGAGGATACCTCCGAGTATTCCAACGATGGAGAAAACCTTCCCGCCTCCCAGCAAGGCAAGCAAAACCTTTGATCATTTCAATAACATCCCATTCTCTTGCTCCTGCTCCTATTTATTGCATTAGGACAAACGTTCACTTGTCTGTCATACACTGTAGATGAACCCATTCCTTTCCATGACCCGTCATTGTCACAGTAAATAGCTAAACCTTGCAACCTAGCATACCTGGTAGATGCTTGTGCCATGATGTGCTTTGCTTATTTGCTTGCTATGCTTCGAGTTGTGTCAGGTCTGATTCATCTGGGTGATGAACTCGAGTGAAACAATATTGTTCTAATGTGTTAAGCTTATGATGAACCCGATTTGGTAAAGGTAGCGATGAGAGGCTATGTAGGAGTACATAGCGGGTTGTCTCATTGGGACCGTTCTTAGGAACTGAGTTCCATGTTTGTGATCCAAGACTAGTTACTAACACATGCTAGGCCCTGAAATATGACCCCGCTCGCTTAGTCCTTGGTCTAGGAGTTGCAACTAGTTTCTAGGGTTTTATAGCATGCTGGAGGCCGTGCGTAGCGCTGACCCTAGGGGTGGGTTACGATGGGGTAGGCAGTGGCACGGTGTACCAAGGGTCACCCAAATGGTGGGCTTGGGAACCCTGCGCACAATTTTTTTGGGGCCATAGCGGAAACTTTGGCTGGACTTCTGTGCGGGTTCAGTCTCAAATAGGCTATACCCTGGACTAGAGGTATTGTGTGATTGACGGTCTTGGCCGACTCCCTCGCTGTGCCTCCGCTTGAAGGTTGTCAAGGTGCATGGTTTTGTGAGCACACAGCAATAAGTGGCGAGAGCGTGTGTGAGGACGTACACCCCTAGAGGGTATAAAACTATTTGAATAGCCGCGTCCTCGGATATGGACTACTTGGAGAACTTATGTTGTTCATAGATAATTTGATGGATACTCATAAAAATATCAAGACAAGTGTGAGTACCGTGGATGGCACTCTCGTAGGAGACGGAAGTGAATCCATGGTGGTGTATTGATGTGAAGTTAGTGGACTCGTGTGCGATATCTAAAATCTAAACAAACAGTTAAAATATTTTAGTATAGGTTAGCAATGAGTCAAAGATGCCATTGCTGCATAAACTCCACCACTCCCCTTGTTGATACATGAGCATGAATAGTCTAGGTATGTTTTAAAGACTTGCTGAGTATGTTTGTACTCACGTTTGCTTAATAAATGTCGCAGATGAGACCCAGGACCCATCAGGTGGGTTCTATCTAGATGTCAACGATGCCGAATAGCTGGTGTCCCAGCTACGACCTTATGCCCTGTGGTGGGCTGTAGATAGTCAGGCCATGTGCCTTTTTACCCTTTCAACTGTCTGTACTCAGACAGCTTTATGCTCCCGCTTGGTTTGTATGAACTTGCTTGTATGACTTGAGTGTTGGGTTATGTGACCCCAACCTGTAAGAACATATTATGCAAGGCTCCTATGAGCCTCTTAAATAAAAGTCGTGTTGATGTTTGGTTATGTTGTGATGCCATAGTTGTATATATGCATATCGGGCATGTCGTGCGTACGTGTGACGTGCAATGGTATGTATAGGATCCGACACCTAGTCATGTGCCTGTAGTAGTACTCTTTACGGGAAACTGCCTCTTTGTGCTTCCACCGAGCCTTGGTAGCTTGCTACAGCTCTGGATACATTGATTGACCGGCATGTATCCTTCTTTGTTGTTGTGTATGTCCCTTCGGGCAAATGTCTCGCAGTGTAATGGAGTCCATGTAGCCTGCTATGACTCGTCTACGTGTAGCGATGACATTTATGTCCCATGGCGTAATGGAGTCCTTGTAGCTTGTTATGAGTCGTCTACACATGCTTGAGGACGACACCTGCATTATTGGGTTACGTATGCCTGTTTCCGTATGGATGTGCCACTTGGGTTCTATGACTAGTCATGTCGGCCCCGGTTCTCTGTCGTGTGATTGCCATCGACACATTCACATACGTGAGCCAAAAGACGCAAACGGTCCCGGCTAAGGTAAGGTTGCAGCCGTGGAGTTTACCGTGCGTGAGGCCACAAAGTGATGTGATGTGTTACAGTCTGGCGTCATATGACTTAGGAGATGGGTCCCGACAGCCACTCCCGCCACTAGTAATGCGGGATCCTTGCCAGTACCCACCAAAGTACTCAACAGAGCCCCGTCCCATAAGGGGTATCGTGGTCGTACATGTAATGTTGGAATAACGGTCGCAACTTACACCAATACGTTTTCGAAAACCACACACACCCACTTCCTCCGGTACACCACTTCTTTCTCAAGTGGTCACCCAACTTATCATCATGTCCCTCGGGCATTAGTGGTACCCGACGGGGTTTTCGAAAAGTCTTTGAAATGATTTCTCCCTTTCCATAACTATGCATAAATCCCATCCCACTTGCGTAGCAACTATTAGCATCCAATCTACACCCACCCGCATAACCCTTATAAGGTGTTAGGGTCATGCACGATGCAAGTGTCAACGGTAAGAGTATCGGAGGCACCCCACCGAAGGGGGAGCACCACATCATGATCAGTCATCGAAACAACAAGTGCTATATGTCATGCATGAAAAAGTTTCTTAACATGGTCAAAGGGCTGCTTGCTTGGCTCAGCAAAGTCTTCGGGGTCTTCAAAGTCTTCGGGTCCAACTCCCTCGCCAATAGCGCAATTTATCGTCGTGATAAATAGTGATAAAAATAAGCATGACACAAAAACAGAGCACTCAAGCTAACATTAAAAATGCTACTCTAATCTGATAAATACTAAAAGCTATATTAAAAATATTTGCCTAGGATTTTGTTGTGAAAAGTATTTTTGAAATTATTAAACAGAGACAAAAAGATGACTAAATATAGGTTTTAAAACAAAACAGTGCATGAAAGCTTTTTTAAAAAATTACACAAAAGGCACTACTAAATTCTAGGGAATATTGTAAGATCTTAGGTGGAAAAATCATGGTCATTGGATTTTTATTTAATTCTGTGGAATTTTTGGAAAACAGGGAGAAAAGGAAAAGGAAAGAGAGAGGGAGACGCCTCAAAGCCTGGGCCATAGGCGGCCAGCAGCTGGGTCGGCCCAGCTAGCCAACAAGCCAGCCATGCCTGCGGTCAGGTTCAAACCTGACGGGCAGGGCCCAGCTATTGGCGACTGCGAGGGGAGAGAGGGCACGGGACGGGGAGATGACTGGCCAACAGGTGGGACCCACCTGTCGGATCCATCTTCCACCTCGGGGCAGAGAGGGGGGAAGCTCACCAACGGCGGAGGAGGGCATGGCGGTGGCAAGAGAGAGCGGGGATGGACTCGGGGTCGAATCGCCGGTCCCCTGGAGGTGGAGGGAGCACCGGAGGTGGCCGAGGTCGCCGGCGGCGAGCACCCATAGCGGAGGGAGCTTCGGGAGCGCTCACCAGGGTCATCTCGAGCTGCAAAGAGGACGCGGACGAGAGGGAGACGGGTTAGGAGAGCAAGCGGAGACTAGCGGAAGGAAAATGGGGACCGGAGGGGGTCGCTACCAGGAGATCAGCAATGTGGTCGCCGCTGTGGTCCTTGGCTCGATCCCGAGCGTAGAGGCTTTGGGAGTTCTTGAGGGCTCACATGGGGGTCTACTAGGGAGTGGAGAGAGAGGCCATAGGGGAGAGGAGGCTTGGGGAGGGCCTTAACTAGGCAAACCTCGGTCCACCAAGCTCCGGTGCGCCCGCGAGCTCGTGGCGGGGGCCAGAGGCCACGGGAGAGGGAGGGAGCGAGTCTGGGGTGCATGTGCGGTTGGTCTAGGCCAGGGGGGAGAAAGGATAGAGGCGGGGGAGCGCTCGCATGTGAGCTCCGCGGTTGGTCGGCTCGGGCGGCCGCGACGCGTGCGAGGGATGCTAGAGGAGGGAGAAAGAGGAGGGGGGACAAGGGGCGGCGTGTTGCGGATGCCGAGGCCAACCATCTGGCTAGGGGGGCACCTGAGGTGGTCGGTGCCAGGTAGTGGGCAACGGCTACAGTGCCTGTCAGCACTGTAGCATGCTCCAAAGCGCGTGTCTGGCATGCCATGGCATGCCAACGACGTCTTGTGCATGGCCAAGGGTGTCTAGGGGATCTAGGGTATCTAGGATAAGAGAAAAATACCTTGGATACCCAAGGAGAAGAATAGAGTAAGAGGGGAGGGGAGAAAGAGCTCTTGCCAGGGCTGTCCAGGGATAAAGATGGGGGTTTTACCCCATCTTCATGTGGCCTATGGGCTTGGGATTTTTACTAGAGGGGTAAGAGGTGAGCGAGCAAGTGTGCGAAAAATATGGAGGCAGGGGGAAAAGTAAGAGGTGGTGAGAACATGATTTTTTAAAACCTGCAGAAGGTGTTTGATGGGGATTAGGGCAAGCAAATGGACTTTGCTTGCCATGACATTTGACAAGATCAAATGGTGGTTGAAAATAAGCTTGGTCACCAAGTTTGAGCCCAAATGAGCAAAGTTGACAATGCAAACTTTGTGAACCCTAGAAACTAACAGAATCAGGTTTTGGTAGATCTAGTTATGCTAAGGTTTTACCCTTGATGCACCACTTAGTGTAGCATCATTATTTGGTGATTAGAGCATGCCACAAAGTTTGTGGTCAAGGGAAGAAACTTCACTATTAAAAGTTGCTCAAATTTGAATGTGGACAAGGAGGGTTTTGGAATTGTTTGATGAATCAAACCAACTTGGATTGAGATGAAACTTTGCAAGATCATCACCTATGGTAGTGTTGACTTGCTGGAATCTTCTTGGAATTTATTGAGAATATTTCTTATAGAAATATTTCAAAAGCTTGATTTGGACAGAAAGGGTTTTGAGGAGTTTTGACCATCATTTGATCATGCCCCTGTCTTGAAACTCATATCTATGGAAACTCTATGTCCACTGATTTGCCCTAAATTTTCTCAAATATTTTGAAGGCATTTAAATAATTTTTTCCTATGAAAAACCATTTTTGGTCTTAAGAAAAATCTTTTAAATAAAATATAAAAATAATCTCTAAAATTTATATTTGGTGGTTTTGGAAAGTCTTATATATAGTAGGTTTGAAGTAAGGCCTTTGGGGAAGAAGGATCCACCCAATTTGAGGACTTGTAATGAAATCCTCATTTCAGTGGTCTTTTGAAACCTAATTGGAATAAAACCCATTTGGTCAAAACAAAATTTGATAAAAACAATTGTGTGCACTATTCACATGGCATAATCATTGGTCATGAAGTTCGGGTCAAGATAGATGAATATGAAGAGGGATAGAATCTAAGATTGCCACATATCACAATCAACAAGCAAACAAGCAACAATTCAAACAAGCACAAGCATTGAAAAGTTTTAATTGGTTCCTAATTTTTATAAATCCAAGTATAACAAGTGATACAAAACACACGGTGTGACAAAACTCCACTCCTCGGGAGGCAGCCTAGGGAGGCCGCTCCTTTGGGGGCCCTGGTGTTGTTCACCTCGCGAGGCCGGGGCTCTCGTGAGGGTCTGCTCTTGGGGGCACTTGTAGCAACGCAATCTCGTGCCGTTGAAGTGGGCCATGTGTTGGGCCGCATGCATGCAGTTCTGGGTACCCCCAATTCCAGAACACCGACACATAGATTTCACTCACTTGAACAAAGCATGCCCGAAGGACCCTTTTCCCTTGTCGCGCATCAATCAAATTGTTGATTCCACTTTCGGGTGTGACTTGCTTTCCTTCTTGGACACGTACTCTGGATAGCACCACATATTCACAGCCAAGGAAGATGAGGAAAAGACTATGTTCGTAACTCCGTGTGGCACGTACTACTTTGTACGAATGCCCTTCGGATTAAAGAGCGCTGGTTCTACCTTTCCAAGGGCCTTGCAGATTGGATTTCAACATCAGTTTCTATGGGGACCCCGACTCATAAGTCATGATCGCCAAATGCATGTGTACAGTGGTCCCAGAGAAGAATGCTCACTGAACACATAGAAGCTGAATAACAAGAGTCTTACATCCACATTTAGCGTCTTACACAAATAAAGACCATGAAGGTCTAGTCTTACATAGCTAGGGCCACAAGGACCGAACACTTAAATAGAACAAGCAGCGGAAATCTTGATCGAAAGCGTGAACCCATGCCATCTGCCTCAACCTACAGGCTTTCTGACTGGGAAGCGTCCTAGTTCGCATGTTCGTCACTACCGAACACTTCAACATACTCTTGTTCTTCCATGCCTGGCCAATTAAATAACAAGTGGCAAGCCACTGAGTACATTCAATGTCCCATAGGCAACCCAAGCTCTGGAACAAGGTGATAATGATGCATGATATAGCACTAAGTGGGTAATGTGCGGAAAGTTATTTTTGAATGCAATGACATCATCAAGTAACTTAGTAAGCATGAATCAACAGTTTGGCAGATATCCATATCAACAAGTTATAGATATCATTATAAGCATGGGTTGAACATATCATGTTCATTTATCATGTTAAATGATCAGACTTAGTTCAATTTTCATGCTAAGTCATCGGACTTAGTTCGAGTACCATCTTTGTGTCCAACACACTTACACCAATTTGTGAAAACATTTGGACGTAGCACAACTGTCATTGATCGTGGACATGGCTATACGAATAGTTTTACACTCTACAGAGGTTGCACACTTACGTACAAGACTCAGGGAACTTCCGTGTCTTCCATGACTCACGGTATATAACATACCCTACGTAAGCACCCGAACAATGCCTTTCCTCTAGCAATACTAACAAAGAGTCCACTCGATTGGTACCCAGACCTCACGATGTACATCACACGAGCCTCGCTCCAGATCGTACCATCCATGAGGGGACCAACGGTGTGCCCGATGCCTGTGAAGACAGCGCATGAACATACAAACTGTTACGACCCTGTATCGAGAGTGACCATGCCACTCCCGCCACTAGTAATGGGGGCTCCTTGCCAGTAGCCACCAAGGTAATCAACAAAGCCCCGTCCCATAAGGGGTATCGTGGTCGTACATGTAAGGTTGGAATAACGATCGCAACTTACACCAATCCGTTTTTGAAAAACCACAGTCACTCACTTGCTCCGGTACACCACTTCTTTCTCAAGTGGTCACCCAACTCATCATCATCTCCCTCGAGCATTAGTTGCACCCGACGGGGTTTTTGAAGAGTCTTTGAAATCATTTCTTCCTTCCCATCTGTATGCATAAATCCCATCACACTTGCGTAGCAACTATTAGCATCCTATCTACACCCACCCGCATAACCCTCATAAGGTGGTACAGTCATGCACGATGAAAGTGTCAAAGGTAAAAGCATCGGAGGCAACCCACCGAAGGGGGAACACCTCATCATGATCAATCATCGAAACACAAGTGCTATATGTCATGCATGAAAAGTTTCTTATCATGGTTAAAGGGTTGCTTGCCTGGCTCAACAAAGTCTCCGGGGTCTTTGAAGTCTTCGGGTCCAACTTCCTCGTCGACAGCGCAATCTATTGTCGCGAATAAACACAATGAAAATAAGCATCACACAAAAACAAAGCACCTAAGCCACTAATAAAATGCTACCCTACTCTGATAAATACTGAAGACTATATTAAAAATATTTGATTAATATTTACTATCAAGACATGTTTGAAAATTATTAATTAGAGGCAGAAAGATGCCTAAATATAGGTTTTAAAATAAAACAGTACAAAAAGGTTTTTAAATATTTTTACAAGTGGCACTAATAAATTCTATGGAATATTTCAAGATTTTAGGTGGAACAATTATGGTCATAGGATTTATATTGAGCTCTGTGGGATTTTTGCAAAATCCCATAGAAAAAGAAAAAGGAAAAAGGGCACGGGACCCTAGACGGAGGCCGACCATCTTGCGAGATGGGGGCGCTCGAGGTGGTCAGGGCCATAAAGTGGGTAACGGCTAAAGTGCCTGTCGGCACTGTAGCATGCTCCAGAGCACGCGTTTGGCATGCCACGACATTCCAATGGCGTCTTGTGCGCGGCCACAAGTGTCTAGGCGGATTTAGGGCCTCTAGGATAAGAGAAAAGTGTCTTGGATGCTTCAGGAGAAGAATAGAGTAAGAGGGGCAAATGAGAAAGGGTTTGTGAATGTTAGGTAACAATGAGATGGATCACCAAGTTTGAGCCCAATTGGGCAAAGTTCCCAATGGAAACTTTGTGAACCCTAGAAACTAACAGAATCAGGTTTCTGTAGATCTAGCTATGCTAAGCTTTTACCCTTTATGCACCACTTAGTGTAGCATCATTATTTTGTGATTAGGTCATGTCCACAAAGTTTGGTGTCAAGGGGAGGAACTTCACAATGTAAAGTTGTTCAAATTTGAATCTGGATAGAAGGGGTTTAGGGCTGGTTTGATGAACCAAATCAACTTGGATTGAGTTGAAAGTTTGCAAGATCATCACCTATGATAGTGTTGACTTGCTGCAATGTTCCTGGAATTTATTGAGAATATTTCTGATAGAAATATTTCAAAAGCTTGTTTTGAAAAGAAAGGGTTTTGAGGGGTTTGGACCATGATTTGAACATGCCCTTATGTTGAAACTCATATATATGGAAAATATATGTCCACTAAGTTTCCTTAAATTTTTCTCAAATATTTTAGAAGCATTTAAATATTTTTCCCGATGAAAGACCACTACTGGTCTTAAGAAAAAGCCTTTAAATAAAATATAAGAATAATCTTTAAAATTAATATTTGATGGTTTTGGAAAGTCTTATATATAGTAGGTTTGAAGTAAAGCTTTTGGGGAAGAAGAATCCACCCAATTTGAGGACTTGCCATGCAAACCTCAATTCAGGTCTTTTTGAAAACCTAATTTGGATAAATACTTTTTGGTCAAAATAAAATTTGATAAAAATAGTTTTGGGCACTATTCACATGGCATGATCATTAGGGAAGAAGTTTGGGTAATGGAAGATAAATATGAAGAGGGATAGAATCTAAGAGTGCCATAAACAACAATCAACAAGCAAACAAGCATCAATTCAATCAAGCACAAGCATTGAAAAAGTTTTAGTTGGCTCCAAATTTTATAAATCCAAACATAACAAGGTGATACAAACATAGGGTGTGACAGACCTACCCCCCTTACAAGAATCTCGTCCCCAAGATTCCTAGGCTAAGCGCTAAAAAGATAAGGGAAATCAGATCGAAGATAGTCTAAATGCTCCTAGGTTGCTTCAGCTTCAGTGTGGTTTCTCCATTGAACCTTTAAGTAATTGATGGTGCGGCTTCGGGTGCAATGCTCGGCTTCATCCAGAATGCGAACTGACCTCTCACGATAAGTGAGGTCTGGCTGAAGATCGATGGCTTGATGGTCGATGTCCTTGTAGAGGTCGGGGCGGTTGGGAACTTGAAGACACTTCCGGAGTTGGGACACATGAAAGACGTTGTGCACATCAGACAACTCGAAAGGTAGCTCTAGCTGATAGGCAACTTGTCCTCGTCTGTCGGTGATCTTGAAGGAGCCGATGAACCTTGGTGCAAGTTTTCCCTTAACATGGAATCACTTGGTTCCTTTGAGAGGCGTGACACGCAGGTAAACATGGTCTCCAACACGAAAACTCATGTCCCAAAGGTGAGAGTCGGTGTAGCTCTTTTTCCTAGTCTTGGCGGTCTCGAGTCGCTCTCGGACGAGTTGAACTTGCTCTTCTGTTTCGCGGACGATATCTGGTCCAAAGACTAACCCTTCTCTAGTATCTGACCAGTTGAGGGGAGTACGGCACTTGCATCCATACAACACCTCAAATGGTGCCATATGAAGACTCGCCTTGTAGCTGCAGTTGTAGGAGAACTCGGCGAATGGTAGGCAGTCTTCCCACTTGGCTCCATAAGACAAGACACAAGCGCGGAGCATATCTTCGAGTATCTGATTTACTCATTAAGTTTGTCCACCAGTCTGGGGGTGAAAAGCTGTGTTGAAGGAGAGCTCGGTTCCTAAGGCTTGTTGGAACCTATACCAGAACCTTGAGGTGAAGTGGGTGCCTCGGTCCAATACAATCTCCTTAGGAACTCCGTGCAGGCTCACAATCTAGTTCATGTAGAGGTTGGCCAATTGGTTCCCATTGTAGGTTGTCTTGACGGGGATGAAGTGGGCTACTTTGGTCAGGTGATCAACAATGACCCAAATGGAATCATCTCCTTTACTTGACCTTGGTAAACCGGTGATGAAATTCATAACGATTTTGTCCCACTTCCATTCAGGCACTTTGAGAGGCTGCAAAAGTCTAGCAGGCCGCTGGTGTTCAGCTTTGACTGTCTAGCATATGTGACGCTTAGCGACAAATGTGCCTATTTCCCATTTCATCCCATGCCACTAGAATCTTGCCTTGAGGTCTTGATACATCTTGGTCCCTCCAGGATGGATGGAGTATGGAGTGTCATGGGCTTCTTGCAAGATCAATTTCTTGAGCTCTTCTTTGTTGGGTACGCAGATGTGATTCCCAAATCATACAACTCCTTGTTCATCCACTGAGAATCCTAGGGCCTTGCTTGCCTTGATCTTCCTCTTGATGCCTTTAAGGGTCTTGTGTCCCTTCTAAGCTTCCTTGATATCATCCATCAAGGTAGGCTTTGCTTCGAGGTTGGCGAGGAATCCGAGTGCGACCAGTTCCAAGCCGCAGCTTTCGAGCTCTTCATACAAAGCGGGTAGCCTTTCCTTAATCATAGCATTCAAGGAACAAGCGTTTCTGCTTAAGGCGTCTGCTACCACGTTGGCCTTTCCGAGGTGGGATTGAACACTGAGGTCATAATCCTTGATCAACTCCAACCATCTTCGTTGCCTCATGTTCAATTCCCTTTGAGTGAAAATATACTTCAAACTCTTGTGGTCTGTTTATGTCTCACATCGCTTCCCCAGAAGGTAATGTCGCCATGTCTTCAAGGCATGAACCACGGCTCCCAACTCGAGATCATGAATTGCGTAGTTCTCTTCATGATATCGTAGCTTTCTGGATAGATATGCTACAACTCTTCCTTCTTGCATCAGAACACCTCCAAGCCTGGTTCTTGATGCATCACAATATATCACAAACTCCTTGTGAATATCAGGGGTGTCCAAAATTGGGGCTGTGGACAATATCTTCTTGAGCTCCTGGAAGCTTTACTCGCACTTAGTTGTCCATTCGAACTTCTTGTACCCTTCCATGAACTTATGGTAATATCCCATGAGTCCGAGGAAGCTCCTGACTATCACAACCCTAGATTATTGCCTGTAATTAGTTTCATTGTGATCATTCATGTCATCATGTTTATTTTTGCTAAAAGTAAATTGAGGGAATTTCTCAAATCCTCATAAATCATATAAAAAGAAATGATCAACTTCAACATTTTCAAATGTGTCCAGGAAAATGTTTCTGTTAAACTCTGAAATTATTGGCAAGGGTTAAAATTCAAACCAATAATTCTGGGATAGCATAAGCATTTATTTGGTGTCATTTGACTTAATTCATAGCTTTAATTCTGTAGCTGCCTGCCTGCCTCATCACCGAGTGGGTTAAGGCCATGGGAGGCATCTGGATCGCCCTCACCTCCCCTGAGCTCTTTCTCCCTCTCCCTCTACTTCTTCTTCTCCCGGACCCGACCTCTGGCTCCGTCGACTGCCGCCGTTGATTTGCTCTATCCTGACGGCCCCCGAGCTTGCCGGCCCCACCAAGCGAACCGCCGTGAGCCTCTTCCTCTTCCCCCCTTCCACATGGCTGTTCCGTGCTCTAACCCAATTCCACCGGACCCAAAACCTTCGGCCGTCGCCGCCATCGTTGTAGTGCACCCCAGCTACTACCGCTTGCTGCACTAGATGCACGTGAGCGAGTGATTTCTGTAGAACAAAACCACGCCCAAAACCATGGCATGTAGCCCATTTCTGAGCACCTCCGCCACGCTTGGCCTCGCCGGCGGCTCAACGCCGGCTGGTTTGACCCCCCCACCGGCTAGATTTGACCGCCCTTGGGTCACTAGCAGGTGGGGCCAGCCCCTGGTTAATTTGGAGTTAAGTTAAAATAACTAACTTATTTAATTAACCTTAAACACTCACTGACAGTTGGGACCAGTCTTACTAATTAAGTTTAGGACTTAATTTAACTCTGTTTAGAGTCTGAGTCACTGACATGGGGGGTCCCACTAGTCAGGTTAACCTGGACCAGGCTCTGTTGACCTGCTGATGTCATCGTGACATCAGACTAATGTAGTGAAGCTTTTCTGGAAATTTAAATAAATTTAAATGACTTATTTATTTTTAGAAAATTTTTAAAATTTCTAAAAATCATAGAAAATAATCTGTAAGCCACATGAAAATAATTTATATATGAAAAATGATCAGAAAAATCCAATGAATCTGTTTATGCAATGATCATGCATGTTTGAGCAAGTTAACATCAACAAGTAGGACATTTCATGATTAGGATAAATTAATAAAAAGTGTTGGAGTTGAAATTTAGTATACACCTCACCTAATATGACTACCTATAGCACTAGGTCAATTTAGTACCTTAACATGCCATTTCATGCATCATGTTTGTTGCATCACCTTGAATGTGTTCTTTTCTCTATTTGCCGGTATTATTCCCTCTCGGTAGACGTTGTTCCGATGATGAAATCGATGTCTTCGATAAGGACTTTTACCATCTTCTTAAGTGTCAGGCAAGCAAACCCCCTTTGAGCATACTGATATGTACCCACTCTCTCGCTCCTGCTCTCTTTTACTGAATTAGGACACTGATGATTCACCTGTTACATGTTCTCAGTAGTTGAACCCATTCCTTTGCATGACCTGTCTTTGCCACAGTAAATAATTGAAACCACTTGGCATGAGTAGCAACTGCTTGAGCCTTTTTGTGCTTACTCATCCATGCCTGCTTACTTACTATGCCTGCTATGCTTAGAGTCATGTCGTGTCGGGTCTGATCCATCCGAGTGATGAATCGGAATGGCAGTGTTCATGTCCTACTGTGTGAGAGCTAAGTGTGTGAACACGATTTGGTAAAGGTAGCGATGAGAGGCCATGTAGGAGTACATGGCGGGTTGTCTCATTGAGACCATCCTTAAGAACTGAGTTCTGTGTAGGTAATTCAAGATAAGATACTACCGCACATTGGGAAACTTAATTGACCTTCTCGGCCCATTAATCGCCTAGACCTCTGTCCAGGAGTTGCAACTAGTTTCTGGTGTTTGTAGGAAAAGTGATGGCAACCGTACATAGCGCTGCCCAATGGGGTGGGTTGTGATGCGGTAGGTGCACAGTGGCCCGGTGTACCAAGTGGCACCCGAATGGTGGGGTTGGGGACCCTCCGCACATCGTTTGAGGCCGTACCGGAAACTTCGGCCAGACTTCCATGCGGGTTCCGTCTCAAATAGGCGATAAACCTGGACTAGGGTCTTGTGTGATTGACGGTCGTGGCCGACTCCCTCGCTCGACTTCCGCTTGAAGGTTGCCAAGGTGCCTTTTATGTGCACATAGCGATAAGTGGCGGGAGCATGTGTGAAGAAGTACACCCCTGTAGGGTTATGAATCTATTCGAATAGCCGCGTCCCCAGATATGGACTAGGAGAACTTATGTGGTTCCTAGATAAGTTGAAGTGGATACTCTAAAATACGCAAGATAAGCGTGAGTGCAATGGATGGCCTTCTCGTAGGGAGACGGAAGTGGATCCATAGTGGTGTATGGATTGGAGAATATGTGGACTCGTGTGCGCTATCCCACCTCAAAGATACTACTTGTAGTCGTAGTATAGGTTAGCCAAGAGTCAAAGCTGGATTGCTGCAATAAACTCCACAACCCCTTCATTGATACTGATGGATATTTACATAGTTCTGATGTAAGTCATGTTGAGTACCTTTGTACTCACATTTGCTTAATTTATGTTTTGCAGAGGAGACGTCAGTCTCATTAGTGGTATTTATGATGTGAAGTTCGATGTTGACTGGATTAGCTTGGGAATCCCAGACAGAGGTCTGGTTCCTTTGGTAGGGTCATTGTAGCTTTTCAGGCTCCTCCAGCCACTTTTATAGATGTTTGTACCCAGACATGTTTAACTTCTGCTTGCTTGTTTGAATCCTCTGAATGTTGGGTCTTGTGACCCCTGTTTGTAACATCTTATTGTATTGGCTCTTCTGAGTCTTCTAAATAAATGTTGTAATGTTGTATGGTTATGTTGTGACGCCATAGTTATATCTATGCATATCCGGCATGTTGTGCATACGTGTGACGTGCAACGGTATGTATGGGATCCGACACATAGTTGTGTGCCTTTAGTAGTACTCTTTACAGGGAAATGCCTCTTTGTGCTTCCACCGAGCCTTGGTAGCTTGCTACTGCTCCGGAAACATTCATTGACTGGCATGTATCCTTCTTTGCTTCTGTGTTTGTCCCTTCGAGGAAATGTCTTGCAGTGTAATGGAGTCCCTGTAGCCTGCTACAACTCGTCTACGTGCAGTGATGGCATTTCTGTCCCACGGCGTAATGGAGTCCGTGTAGCTTGCTATGATTCGTCCACACACGCTAGAGATCAACACCTACATTGCTGGGTTACGTATGCCTGTCCCTGTATGGAGGTGCCACTTGGGTTCTATGACCAGTCATGTCGGCCCGGGTTCTTTGACATTTGAATGCTAGCGGCACATTCACATACATGAGTCAAAGACACAAATGGTCCTAGCCCAGGTAGGGTGGCAGATGTGGAGATAACCATGCGTGAGACCGCAAAGTGATGTGATGTGTTACAGGCTAGATTCTGATGGCTTAGGATCGGGGTCCCGACACTGACTTCCTTCACGGTGGTAGGTGTTTGCCAGTCAGTCACGACTTCAATCTTGGTACGATCCATTGATAATCCTTGTGCAGTCAGCACATGACCCAAGAATCCAACTTCATGCAGCCAGAATTCACACTTGTTGAACTTGGCATAAAGGTGGTGCTCTTGAGGTTTCTCTAGGACCAATCTCAAGAGTTCCTCATGCTCTTCTTCACACTTGGAGAAGACGAGTATGTCATCAATGAACACGACAACGAACTTGTCCAAGTACTCCATGAACACTTTATTCATGAGGTACATGAAGTAGGTAGGGGCATTGGTTAACCTGAATCGCATGACTCTGTATTCATACAGGCCATACCAGGTTACAAATGTCGTCTTCGAAATGTCTTGGGGTTTGATCTTTAGCTGATAGTACCTTGACCTGAGGTCGATCTTAGAGAACACCTTGGCTCCATTCAACTGATCAAACAGGTCTTCAATCTTAGGGAGCGGGTACTTGTTCTTTATCGTGACTTCATTGACAGAACGGTAATCGATGCAGAGTGTGATAGTTCCATCCCTCTTTGACACAAAGAGAACGGGTGATCCCCAAGGAGAGGCACTTGGGTGAAAGAATCCTTTTATGAGCTGCTCTACCAGTTGCTTCTTGAATTCAGCCAACTCTTCGAATCCCATCATGTAGGCCTTCTTATAGATGGGCCTTGATCCGGGCATAAGCTCAATGATGAACTCAATGTCGCGGTCAGGAGGCATTCCGTGCAGCTCAGTAGGAAGCACATCCAGGTATTCACATACCACCGACACTTGATCCAACTCAACTCCCGATAGACAGTTAGCCTGAGGGGCTTGAGTGGAGGCAGGGTTGGGCACATACCTGACTTCCACTCCTTGGCTATTGGTCATGGTAACGATCCTCTTGGCACAGTCTAACAAGCCTTGGTGCTTGGTCAACCAATCCATGCCTAGGATCACATCCAAGCCTTCCAACTTCAGGATGATGAGATCTGCTAGGAAATCTACCTCGTTGATGTTAATCTCGACTCCCTTACAACCTATCCCAGACTTCATAACGGATCCCGGGGTTTGTATCAACATAGGACTACCCAGGGATGTAGGCTTCATGCCACTCTCTAATGCAAACTTTTGGGTGACAAAAGAATGCAAAGCTCCACAATCAAACAATATTGTTGCTGGGGTTGAGTTGACGAGGAACGTACCCAGTATGACGTTCGGGTCTTCCTGGGCTTCCTCTTCGGTGACGTGATTCACATGACCCTTGCCATTTTTGGGCTGGTTGCGGGGAGCAGGGTTCCTTGGGGGTGCTCCATGGGCTTGACCTTTGTTTGGCGCATTGGGGCACAATGCATCTGGCTTCTGGTTGGGACACAACCTAGAGATGTGTCCTGGTTGTCCACATCCAAAGCAAGCGACTTGTCCATGGTTGTTGTTGTAGTTCCTGCCACTGTTCTTGTTATTGGGATTGTTGTAAGCTTGCCTGGGATTGGCATACCGTTGAGGCTGGTAGCTCGGACGAGGCGCAGGAGGTCTAGCCTGATGTGGCTGATAGGTTGCCTTGGCTAGGGCTGGCTTACAGGGGCGACACTTCTCGTTGCTTGAGCTACCATTGCTGATCATCTTGCGCTTGCGAGTGTCATCTATAGCACAACGCTTGTCCTCCAGCATGAGGGCCTTGTTCACCAGGTCGAAGAAGGTGCGACAGTAGTAGACGATGAGCTGATACTGCAGGGTCTGTTGAAGTCCTTCCATGAAGCGTTCCTTCTTGGCAGCCTCCGTGTTGACATCTTTAGGTGCATACCTTGACAGCAGGTTGAACTTGTGCAGGTACTCCTTGACAGAGCCACCTCCCTGCTTCAGCGCTCGGAATTCTCTCTTCTTGATAGCCATGACACCAAAAGGAATGTGGGAGGTGCGGAATCCTTCCTTGAAGTCATTCCAGGTAATCACACGCTCGCCTCACATGACCTTGAATCCATCCCACCATGCTCGGGCGGTACCCCCGAGGTAGTGAGAGGCATAAAGAACCTTCTCACGGTCCTCATTGCAATTGACCAGCGCAAGGAGGTCCTCGATGGTGCGGATCCAGTCATCAACATCTAATGGTTCGGCAGTCTCAGTGAAGGTTGGGGCGAATTCCTCATCAACTTAGAGAGAGTGGAGCTGCCATTGCCATTCATGCCTTGTTGTTGGTTTTTCACAAGGGCCTGAGCCATCTACTGAATAGCAGCATCGTTGGCTTGGCGTTCCTCCTGGAGAACTTGGAGAAACTGAGATATGGTCATGTTCTACAGTGGAGGAGGTGGCGGGGGAATGTCGCGTTGTGGCTGCTCCTGGTATCCTCTAGCGTGAGCAGCCCCACCATCCTCCCTGTTGCTGGCTTGAGTTGTCGGCTTCAAGGTTGGCGAAGGAGCTGTTGCGGGTAGCAGTAACCATCATGTTTGGAGCATCCAAGTCAAACAACTAGGACATACGAGAGCGAACGCAACAACGATAAACCATGCCTAAGGGGGTTCATCAAGTGCAAGTGTGTTAAAACAAAGGTCGAAAGACCAACATATATTAAGATAGACGATGGAGTCACCTACATGTTTCCTAAGGCAAAAGCACGACTTTCATTGGAACAAAAACAACAAAACAAACAACAAGTACACATGGTTTCATATGTACTATTACACGGACTCAGCTTCGCATAAGGGACACATGATTGATCCTACCCTAGGGGTTCTCGAACTCAGGTGGTGGAGTGCTCGGTCTCATAGTCACACTCCTCTGGATCTTCCCCATGTTCGTCACCTGAACGTGCATCATTCCCAGTCGAAGGGGTCGGGGAACGAGGAGGTCCATCCCGACGACACTTTGCTGGCGGGTCGATCAAGAGTTCATGGTACTCCTTCGTACTCATGCGATGACGACGTGTGGGTGCGTCACTAGTTGGGGGTACTCCTCCCCGATAAGCAACAGCTGGTCGTCCATTAGGGGCTCCATCCTTGTTGATCTTATCTGGCTTCGTCTTGGCTTCCGGAGTAGCTCTCGGGTGTGGTGAAGTTTCTCGTGGAGCTTCACGGACTCCTTAATCAAGTGGTGAACCACACTATGGGCGGAGAGGCTGAAGTAGGTTTGGAACCTGAGTGGTGTGCCATCCTCTTGGGTCGGAACCAGTGTCCAACCCTCACCAAGATCATCCTTCGTGAAGGGAAGGTAGCGAGTAGCCGGCTCGTCAACCTTCTCTGGGATGATGTCTCAAAGGTGTAGGAGTGCCTTGCGTGCAACTTTCTCGATTGCAAGTATCATGATCTCCATCTATGGTCCTTCAAAGAACCACCTGGTCGGGGAGTCGTTTGCCTTCACGACCACACCTACATGCTACTCCCTCGTGATGGCATCCATCCAGTGCTCGTGGTTGAGGAAAACCGGTGGTTGGCGAAACTGGCACTTCTCTAGGCTATCCCCAAGGAGTAAGGGAAAGCCGTATGTCAGGAAGGCTTCCGGTACGACGGCCATCGACAAAGGTTTGAAAGGAGGAGAGTCAGTAGAGTGTTTTCTGAAGAATAGAAGAGGTCAATAGTGCAGAATTTCCTAAGCATAGGTGCAAGGTGTAGTTTTGAAAGCGGTTTTATCCTAACTAACATCCATGCTAACTAAGGGCTTCCTACGGTCAGGATGGCTCTGATACCAGCTGTGTGGGGACCCCGACTCACAAGTCGCAATCGCCGAATGCACGTGTACAGTGATCCTAGAGACCAATGTTCACTGAACACACAGAAGCTGAATAACAAGAGTCTTACATCCACATTTAGCGTCTTACACAAATAAAGACCATGAAGGTCTAGTTACATAGATAGTCCCACAAGGACCAAACATATAAATAGAACAAGAAGAAGAAATCTTGATCGAAAGCGTGAACCCATGCCATCTGCCTCAACGTATAGGAATTCTGACTGGGAAGCATCCTAGTTTGCATGTTTGTCGCCCACGAACTCTTCAACATAGTCCTGTTCTTCCATGCCTGGCCAATTAAATAACTAGTGGCAAGCCAATGAGTACTTTGAATGTACTCACAAGCAACCCAAGTTGTGGAACAAGTTAATAAGGATGCGTGATATAACACTAAGTAGGTAATTTGCGGAAATCTAATTTTGAATACAATGACATGATCAAGTAACTAAGTAAGCCCGCATCACTAGTTTGGTAGATATCCAGATGAACAAGTTATAGATATCATTATAAGAAGGGGTTGAACATCTCATGTTCATTTATCATGTTAAGTCATCGGACTTAGTTCAATTGTCATGCTAAGTCATCGGACTTAGTTCAAGTACCATCTTTGTCTCCAACACACTTACACCAGTTTGTGAAAACATTTGGACGTAGCACACGAGCGGTCGTCCAACTGTCCTTGACCATGGACACGGCTATTCGAGTAGTTTTACACTTTGTAGAGGTTGCACACTTTACCCACAAGACTCGGGGAACTTCCATGTCATCCACGACTCGTGGTATATAACATACCCGAGATAAGAACCCGAACAATGCCTTTCCCCTAGGGATAATAACAAAGAGTCCACTCATTGGTACCTAGCCCTACGATGTACATCACACGAGCCTCTCTCCAGATCGTACCATCCATGAGGGGACCAACGGTGTGCCCGGTGCCTGTGAAGACAACACATGATCATACATACCGATACGACCCTGTATCGAGAGTAATCATGCCACTCCCGCCACTAGTAATGTGGGCTCCCTGCCAGTACCCACCAAGGTAATCGACAAAGCCCCGCCCCATAAGGGGTATCATAGTCGTACATGTAAGGTTGGAATAATGGTCGCAACTTACACCAATCCGTTTTCGAAAACCACAGTCACTCACTTGCTTCGGTACACCACTTCTTTCGCAAGTGGTCACCCAACTCATCATCATCTCGCTCGGGCATTAGTGGCACTCTACGGGGTTTTCGAAAAGTCTATGAAATCATTTCTTCCTTCCCATCACTATGCATAAATCCCATCCCACTTACGTAGCAAATATTAGCATCCTATCTACACCCACCCGCATAACCCACATAAGGTGATAGGGTCATGCATGATGCAAGTGTCAAAGGTAAGAGTATCAGAGGCATCCCACCGAAGTGGGAACACCTCATCATGATCAATCATTGAAACAACAAGTGCTATATGTCATGCATGAAAAAGTATGTTATCATGGTCAAAGGGATGCTTGCCTGGCTCAACAAAGTCTCTGGGGTCTTCGAAGTCTTCGGGTACAACTTCCTCGTTGACAGCGCAATCTATCATCGTGAATAAAAGTGATGAAAATAAGCATCACACAAAAACAGAGCACTCAAGCCACTAATAAAAATGCTACCCTACTCTGATAAATACTGAAGACTATATTAAAAATGTTTGTTTAATATTTTCTATGAAATCATTTTTCAAAATTATTAATGATAGGCAGAAAGATGCCTAAATATAGGTTTTAAAATAAAATAGTACAAAAAGGTTTTTTAATATTTTTACAAGTGGCACTAATAAATTCTATGGAATATTTCAAGATTTTAGGTGGAATAATTATGGTCACTGGATTTATATTGAGCTCTGTGGGATTTTTGCAAAATCTCACAGAAAAATAAAAAGGAAACAGGCCACTGGACCCTGGGCTAGAGGCGGCCAGTAGCTTGGCCGGCCCAACTGGCCAACCAGCCGGCCTAGCGTGTGGCCAGGTTTAAACCTGACACGTGGGGCCCGGCCGTCAACGACCGCGAGGGGGAGTGAGAGAGCGTGGGAGAGGGAAAGAGAGGCCGATAGGTGGGTCCCACCTATCGGATCCTTCTCCCACCTTGGGGTAGAGAGGGGTGAGGCTCACCGGCGATGGTGGAGGGCACGACAGCGGCATGGGAGAGTGGGGGTGGACTTGGGGTCAGTCACCGGTCCTCTAGAGGTGGAGGGAGCACCAGAGGTGGCTGGAGTCACCGGCAACGAGCACCCACGGCGGAGGAAGCTTCGGGAGGAGGTCGCTGGGGTGGTTTCGAGCTGCAAACAAGGCGGGGAAGAGGAGCATTCGCATCAGAATGACGAGGGAGGATCAACCGAAGAGAGAGGAGGGCCGAAGGGGCTTGCTACCTCAAGATCGATGGTGGCGACGCAGCGGCGATGCCCGGCTCGATCTCGAGCGCAGTGGGGAAGAGAGGGGCTAGGGCTCTGCGGGTGGTCGATGGAGGTGGAGAGAGGGCAAGAGGAGGGAAGAGAGAGGCCCGGGGGCTTAAACAGAGGGAGAGGGCGGAGCACCAAGGACCCGTGCGCCGGGGAGGACGTGGTCGAGGCCAGAGGGGAGAGAGGGCTCACAGGGCAGCTCAGGGGTGCTCCTAGGGTCGGTCTAGGCCCGCGAGGGAGGAGAGAGGGAGCAGAGGGGTGAGCACGTGTCAGCTCTACGGTTGGCTGGCTCGGGCTGCCGTGGCGTGTGAGAGGAGGGCCAGAGGACGGAGAGGGAGGAGGGGGCCGACAAGGTTGCATGGCACATACGCCGAGGCCGACCATCTAGCGGGAGGGGGTGCGCGAGGCGGTCGGGGCCATGTAGTGGGAAATGGCTATAGTGCCTGTCAGCACTTTAGCACGCTCTAGAGCACGTGTTTGGCATGCCACGGCATGCCAACAACGTCTTATGCGCGGCCACGAGTATCTAGGGGGATCTAGGGCCTCTAGGATAAGCGAAAAGTGCCTTGGATGCCTAAGGAGAAGAATAGAGTAAGAGGGGAGGGGAGAGAGAGCTCTACCAGGGCTATCCAGGGGTAAAAATGGGGTTTTTACACCACATCCCAATGGCTTGAGGACTTGGGATTTTTACTGGAGGTGCTTTGGCACTGCCAGAAGGTGTGGTAAAAGTTTGGAGGCAAGGGAAATAGAGGAAGGGGTGATATTAGAGACTTTACCATTCTACCAGAAGGTGTTTGATGGGGTTTTGGGCAATAAAGATTTACCAACTTACTGAGATATTCACCAGGGTCAAATGTTAGCTAACAATGAGATGGATCACCAAGTTTGAGCCCAATCAGGCAAAGTTGCCAATGGAAATTTTGTGAACCCTCGAAACTAACAGAATCAGGTTTCTCTAGATCTAGCTATGCCAAGCTTTTACCCTTGATGCACCACTTTGTATAGCATCATTATTTGGTGATTAGGGCATGCCCACAAATTTGGGGTCAAGGGGAGGAACTTCACAATGTAAAGTTGTTCAAATTTGAATCTGGACATAAGGAGTTTAGGCATGGTTTGATGAACCAAATCAACTTGTGTGGAGCAGAAACATTGCAAGATCGTCACCTATGATAGTGTTGACTTGCTGGAATTTTCCGGGAATTTATTGATAATATTTCTTATAGAAATATTTCAACAGCTTGATTTGAAGAGAAAGGGTTTCGAGGGGTTTTGCCCATGATTTGAACATGCCCTTGTGTCGAAACTCATATATATGGAAAATATATGTCCACTAAGTTTCCCTAAATTTTTCTCAAATATTTTAAAAGCATTTAAATAATTTTTCCCTATGAAAGACCACTTCTGGTCTTAAAAAAAATCCTTTTAAAAAAAATATAATAATAATATTTAAAATTAATATTTGGTGGTTTTGGAAAGTCTTATATATATTAGGTTTGACGTAGAGCTTTTGGGGAAGAAGAATCCACC
Organism: Hordeum marinum; assembly: GCA_022496015.1. Classification (NCBI taxonomy): domain Eukaryota; kingdom Viridiplantae; phylum Streptophyta; class Magnoliopsida; order Poales; family Poaceae; genus Hordeum; species Hordeum marinum. The sequence goes on from CM039678.1 coordinate 272,263,288, forward strand.
CAGTTTGTGGACTTGAAGTGCAAACCTCAAATCAGGGGGTTTTGAAAACCTAATTTGGATAAATCCGTTTTGGTCAAAATAAAATTTGATAAAAATAGTTTTGGGCTCTATTCACATGGCATGATCATTGGGCAAGACGTTTGGGTCAAGGAAGATGAATATAAAGAGGGATATAATCTAAGAGTGCCATAAACAACAATCAACAAGCAAAAAAGCATCAATTCAATCAAACACAAGCATTGAAAAGGTTTTAGTTGGCCCCAAATTTTATAAATCTAAACATAGCAAGGTGATACAAACACAGGGTGTGACAGTTTCACAGAAAATGTGGAAGCTTAAAAGGATGACATAGTAGCCATGACTAAAAATGAAGCAAGTCCCATTCAAGACTTGGAAGAAACTTTTGCAAACTTGCGCAAGATCAATTTGAAGCTCAACCCTAATAAATGTGTGTTTTGTGTCCCGTCCGCAAGATGATTGGGTTCTTTGTGTCTCACTGGGGAATAGAAGCCAATCCCAACAAAATCAAAGCAATTGAGAAGATACAAGTGCCCAAGACCGTCAAGGACATAAGAAGCTTGACCGGATGCATTGCCGTGTTGAGTAGGTTCATCTCCAAATCTATTGAATGCACCTTGCCGTTTTTGAAGATTCTGAAGAAGGCCGACCTGATGAAGTGGACCCCGGAAGCAAAAGCAGCCCTGCAAGATCTAAAAGCTTACCTTTCCTCTGATCCAACCTTGGTCGTGCGTGAATCACAGGATCCGTTGCTGCTATACTTTGCGGCAACAAATCAAGTGGTTAGTGTAGCACTGGTGGCGCAGCGAGAAGTGGATGAAGATGCAGCCGCATGTTGCCGGGGGAAAAACCGAAGCATTTGCGGGAGGATCTGATACAAACAAAGGGGAACCCCAGCAAGCAAGCGAAGGGAATTATAGGGAAGTGGCGAAGAAGAAAGTGGTGCAGCGACCAGTGTACTTTGTCAACTCATTGTTACAAGGGGCTAGGTCAACGTACTCTGCAGTGCAAAAGGTGATCTTCGGCCTCATCATGGCCTCGAGGAAGCTGCGCCACTACTTCCAAGGCCACGAAATCATAGTTGTCACCCACTTTCCACTATAGCATATATTGAGGAACCCTGAAGCAACTGGCAGGATAGTTGAGTGGGCACTAGAGATGTCGAGTTTCGGATAGATGTATGAGAGCACTTCCACAATTCAAAGCTGGGCGTTGGCAGAGTTCATTGCAGAATGGACACCCACGCCAGACGAAGAGGTTCCAAAGACAATTCTCCCCAGCAAAGAAGAGCCTAACGATTAGATCATGTATTTTGACGGTGCTTTCTCGCTCCAGGGCATCAGAGCAGGCGTGCTCCTCGTCACCCCCGTCGGAGAGAACCTCAAATATGTCGTTCAAATGCACTTTCGCCGGGAGGAGGCCACAAACAACACCAATGAGTATGAGGGGCTCCTTGCCTTACTCAGAATCGCGGTGGAATTTCGAATCAAGAAACTGATCATCCGAGGAGATTCTCAACTTGTGGTGAAATAATTTAGCAATGATTATGAGATTCCGTTGATGGAAGAATACATGGAGGTGGGTGAGGAAGGTGGAAGAGCATGTTGATGGATTCCAAGTAGAGGATGTGCCACCTGCAGAAAATAGCATCACTAATCATTTATCGAAGTGCGCCACATAGAAGCTTCTTGTGGAACCAGGATGTTTTGTCCTGTAACAGCCCGGGACCGACGCTCCGGAAGATTCCAGAAGATTCCCATTTCTTTCCATTCTCATATGTGTTTCGTTTCGTTGTTGCATTCATCATCATCGCATCATTCACATCATCTGCATAGCATCGTCACTCGTTTTCAAAACATGCATCCATTCATAGTTGCCGGTTCTCTCTGTTCTCGTCGTTGACCATTTTGAGACCAACCACACATGCACGCCCCCATGGAATTGTTTTAAAATGTTTTAAAAGGCACACTAAAAATATTCTTGGATTTGGTCGAAACATGGTGTGCGGTCTTATTATAGTGTAGGTAGACCGCCTGTCGAATTTCATCGCATTCCGAGTTCGTTTGATACCCCGTCGGTCAATTGTACCAGTGCAGTCATCGGTTATTCGTCGGACGTTTCGGTGTTTTAAAACCCTCATGTCACGGGCCGCAACCTTCCCTCTCATCTCAGCCTAATGCCTCTACATAGCCATTAGCCCAACCTAGCCACTCACTTCGTTCGTCGTCGTCGGATCACGATCGGACGGACGTTTTCGAGCCACCCATAGTCCAAACCCATATATAAAGCCCATGGAGACTCTCTCACTCCACTAGGGTTTCCCCCTTGCCATTTTTGCAGCCACCCCCTCCAATTATCCCACCTACTAGCCCTCCTCCTCCAGATCCCGTAGCCCCAACCATCTACCCGTTTTTGGCCCTCGGATCACGATCTAGAGGCTAAAAATCGCCCAAATCCCCACCTACCAGACATGTTCGGCGGCCAACCCGGACATGTCCGGCGACTACAGAGCCCCATATTGCCGAGCCTCCCATGGCGGCCGAGCACCTCGCCCGTGCCACCCCAACTGGCCACCAGCCCTCGCCGAAGCTGCCCCCGCCGGACCACGATCCTGCCTGACCTCCTCCTTCTCCCTTCCCTCTCCTTCCTCCTCCATCTCTCACCCCGGCCTCCCTCTTTTCCCGCAGGTCCCCACCGCCATGGACGGCCAGCTCGCCAACCCAAGCTTCGCCGCCGGTCACCTCCGCCGCCGGATCCGAGCGCGCCGTCTTGGATCCGCCCGTCCCCGGCCTTCTCCCTCGCTCGGGGCCGAGCGGGATGACGAGCCCCCAACGCCTTGCGCCCACAGGTGGGCAGCCTCGTCCAGCCCAACACCGACTGGCCCGATGGCCCAAGGTGAGCCGCCAGCCTATCCAGTGCCCTTGTATTTTTTTTGTTATCTTGCGCCCACCAGATCAGCCCATGTGTTTTTTTTCTTATATGCGAATTTGCTAATTAACCTGTGAATTATAGAATTTCAGATAAAACCCATATTTTAAATTGTTAGTAACTTTTCAACCGTACGTCAGATTAAAATTTTTTATATATGAAAAATTCTTACAAAATGTGTATATTAACTGTATGCCATTTTCATCCATGATATATATAGTAGCTTGCTGTTTTGCATGATTTTGCATAAATAACATTATGCTGCATTGACATATTTATTTAACGTGCATCGGGATTTAATTCAATCATATATTTAAAAATGTTCATGTTATCGGCTTTCATTTTCATGCATGACAAACCAGTTCATTGTAATAATTGCATTTAACTTGCATTTATAATTGCTAACGGGATTATTCCACAAACTTGCATAATTAATTGTGACATATTTTCCCACATGAACCTATGCATATTATATATGTTTTGGGGGAAGAAAATTCCATAGAATTTATCTATGCCTTTAGTTTTGCCATTTGAGTAAGTTGTATGCATGTCATTTTTGTGGTGATACCCATTTGTTATTTTCGTGTGATTAAATACATGCATGATATGAAATAATTTAGTACATGAGATGTGCCCTTTGATATGTGTCCTAGCACCTGGACATTTAGCTGTTATTTAGCTGTTGTTTTCTTGTTGTCTACATGCTATAAAATACTGTTGTTTTGAGGGTCCGAAATATTTCTAAGTCTGGAATCTGTAATATTTTGTAGATGTCTTGCCATGTGTTTTGCTAGTGATCTAGAACCCTTTTGTGGTAGGTGTAATGGAGTTATTTGTAGTTGATAATGTCCTTTAGTGTGATGTTAAGTTTCATGCCATAATATGACCTTTAGCATATAGTTTTACTGCTTTTAATATACCTTCGTGATAAAAACTGCACTGTCAAAAACTGCTATTTTCACTAAGTCTGAAATTGTTTTCAAGTAGCTACCTTGTGAGCTTCCTACCATGTGACCCATGCATGTTTTGAATATGATATGTGAGGATGAAAGCAAGTGTGTGTTATATGCTACTGCCCCATGATTAGTTTATGCATTTTAGAATAGTGTAACTTGTTTTCATGTGTGCAAAATGTAAGTTGCTGTTTTGGGAAGATTTCAACTAAAACTTATTGTGGTGTTTGTGGTTGAACCGTAGCTCCGTTTCTGACATGCCATATATGAAACTTGCTTATAATCTATTGTAGTTTCATAATAACTTGCTGCATTCAGGATTTCAAATGTTTGTGATTGTATTTTCCATGCATTTGCATTCATGACATGTGCATCTTGTGTTTGTCATATCTTTTAGACCGTAGCTCCGTTTGAGATGTTCTATATATGTAAATCGACTAGAATGACATGTAGAATGTCATGGTACACTTTAGTCTGTTGTTTAACCAATGTAAAACATGGTTAGTTGAGATCTGGACCTATTTCGAAATTAAAATATGAGGTCGTTTCGGAAATACTATAAGTTGTTTCCGACCTCATTTAAAATGCCTAGATAGTAGAGTTTACTTATGCTTCACCTCTTGCCATGCCTAGAAACATTTAATATTGCTGTGTACCTAACTAGAGTGAACTAAATAATTCAACCGTGGAGTTTCGTCAATATGCAACTCGTTGCATATTGAACTTCACTTAATGTGTAGTAGTGTTTGTTGTTCTTGCTTGTCATGCCTTGCATATTCAAACAGGATATGCATCATATTTGTTTGTGAATCATGTCATGCATATGTTGTGGTGTATTTCTTGTTGATTATTGTTTCCGATTTGCTTCTTCTCGATAGAGTTCCAAAAGCGTTTGGAGTGTGAGGATTCGTTCGACTACGTTGGCTCCTCTTCTTCATGGACTCGATCTTCTTCCGAGCGGGATCTCAGGCAACATGACACATTTCCCTGGATACCATTACTATCATTGCCATGCTAGATGTCTCGTTTTTATCGCTATGTCACGCTACCTACCACTTGTTTATCAAGCCTCCCAACATTGCCATGAAAAGCCTCTAACCCTTCCACATCCCAACAAACTGTTGTTTGGCTATGTTACCGCTTGCTCAGCCCTTCTTAAAACGTTTCTAGTTGCAGGTGCAATTGCTTCCATGTGTCAACATGGACCTTCTTTTGTTATCAAAATATTATTGCTATTTACTTTTAATGCACTTATACACTTGGTGAAGGGTGGAAGGCTTGGCCTTTTCCTCGGTGTTTTGTTCCACTCTTGCCGCCCCTAGTTACTTGTGAACCGGTGTTATGTTCCATAATTGAGTGCTCCTAACATGCATGGGGTTGTTATGGGGATCCCCTTGATTTTCGTTTTGGGATAAAACTTGTCTAGCAAGGCCCAACATTGGTACTACATTTGCCTAATAACTAATAAAATTGCAAAGGGACCCACCGGCACCCGCGATTTTTAATCAACAACCCGGGGCAGTGCTTCTCATGAGTGTTGGTCCAAACTAGAGCACTGTGTGGGGCCAACCCGGGGCAACTCTGATCTTCTTCGGGCTATCTCGAGGTGTTGGATTTTCTTTAGAATTGCCTAGGAAGATCACGAGGTCCGTGGTTGAGGTTATTCCTGCTGCGTGTGGTTAATTTGTGATGGATGAGTTGGAGCACCCCTGCAGGGTTAAATCTTTTCGAGAAGCCGTGCCCACAGTTATGTGGCAAACTTGGATATTTTGTTTAACACCCGGTCATAGCAAACTTGAAGTAAACTCTAATCAAATACACCAACTGTGTGCGTAACCGTGTTGTCTCTTCTCGTGAGTTCTTATCCGAAAGAGAACCTGGTGGGGTTATGTTTGACGTAAGTAGGTGGTCAGGATCAGTTAGTGATCATTGCTAGTTCTTGTCCATTATTCGTAGACCACCATACTTTACTTTCTGCACTCGTAAGTTAGCCACTCAAATAAATGCTTAGTCGCTTGCTGCAGCCACACCACTTTACCATACCTCGCCCATTAAGCTTTAATAGTCTTGATACCCTTGGAAATGAGATTGCTGAGTCCTTGTGGCTCACAGATTACTACAACAACAGTTGCAGGTACAGGTAACATGATGATTGAACGTGAGCGCGATGTGTTATTTGATTTGGAGCTCCTCTTCTTCATCAATCTAGGATGGGTTCCATGCGGCAGCCTAGGATAGCAAGGATGGATGTCATTTTCTCGTTTGATTTCGTCCGTAGTCGGACCCTGCTCTTCTATATGATGTTTGAGTATGTTGTATTGATGTGACTCTAATGTAGCTTGTGGCGAGTGTAAGCCAAGTTGGTATCAGAGCCTGTACCGACCTAGGAGCCCCCTAGGTTGATCGAACTTGGCCGAGTTGATTCTAGTGAAAAACTATTTTGAGTCTAGTTATATCGGAGAGTAGGATTCTTTTTACTCCTCTTCTATGCTCTGGTGAGGAATTACGACTTAGGAATTTTGATTCTACTCCTCTTCTCGCTCAAAGAGTTTTTTTAGGATCACGCGGGTATTTTGGGAACTATATGATGCCAATGTGATGGAGTTCTGTCTTGGTGCCTCCTGTCTGACTTGATTTCTTTCGGGAGTTGAGATCCGAGGGATTCTTGGGACATTGTTATCATTCAGTTTTCTTAGTATCTAGGGACGGAGGATGTTCGAAATTGCTTCAATACTTATCGTGGTGAGATAAGATCGGAGTCACCCAGTACTGGGGATGCGTCCGGGGTACCACCATGGTCTAGTATCATTGTGAGTTCAAGGATTCGAGTTAGATGGATTTACGAAGGCCTCTAGTTATGTGTTGAAGGATGGATAAAGTTGGGGTGTAGGATTGCTAGTTATGTGAGATATTTACTCCTTGTATCCCCCACACCGGATTGCATAACCAGAAAGTTTTCGGAAGTTCTTAGGTGGGAATTCAAGTAGGTACCTAGGATTATCTTTCCAACAAGTACATAGTGGGTATGTATTTGTTCTGGCTTGTTTCGTAAGCCTCATCCTTTGTTTTGTTTTCGAAATGGTAATTCGAGTTGCTTCGATGTCATATCTTTCTAAATAGTGTTCTCATATTTCTGCGGGAATGCTAATTCTTTTCATCAATCAAGTTATCATATCAATTCTTTTCCTACCGGTGTGCTTAAATAGTGTTCTCATATTTCTGCGGGAATGCTAATTCTTTTCATCAATCAAGTTATCATATCAATTCTTTTCCTACCGGTGTGCTTCTCTTCAAGATAATTCTATCATCTCTAATATTTGCAAGATCAATCCTCATATTTCGTTCCGAAGTTTGTCTCATTTGTCTCAAGTTGTCTTGTTTTCCCCACCCTCCCACCCTTTTTCTTCAGTGATTAAATTCTCATCCAAGTGCCTTTTCTATTCATGTGATGCTTCAGCTATCATTTCATTTGCATTGTAGCCGGTGATTTCTTTTGGATATTCTCAAGAGTTTCATTTCAAGATCTATCCTAATATTCCTTGTTCTCGTTGTTATTCTTCTCCGGTGATTCTTTATGAAGATGCTTAGTGCTCAAGTTATCATTTATTAGTATTCATCTTTGTTTTCTTTTCTAGTGGATTCAATTCAAGCTTCGGTGCTCATCCTATCCTTTCTCATTCGTTCAATGGTTTCCATGTTGGAATTTCTTTTCCAAGCCTCTCTTGTTTATTCATCTCTCTCTGTTCTATTTAGAGTGTTGAAGATATCTCAGAAGACTTTCATTTTCATTTGTGTCCTCTTAAATTATTTCAAGGGTCTCTTATCATCAAGTTTCTTTTGAGTGGGCCCATAACCCACAGGTTTTTCCAAGGATCTTACCTGACTCTTCTAATCTTTCCGGAGATGTCCTCAAGTTCTTTTGAAATATGATGTAAGAATGATTTTCATCAGTCATATTCGTTTTCCAAGATCGCTTCGAATCATTTTCGTAGTTCGCTCAACCTTTTCTTTATTCATTGTTCCGGAGTGTCTCCGTAATTTGTGGTGTTCCTTCTCATCATCATTCTCAGCATTGAAGACCGAAGGAGAGTTTCTCTTAAATCGTTGTTCGTTCTTCTAAAGGTCCATGGTTTCACGCCGTTGCTATCATCTTAAATTGTTTTGATCATGAGTTATTTCTCCCATATCTATCCGGTGCATTCAGACTTGTTCTCATTTCTCGATCCTCCCGAAGGCCATCATTTTAGAAGATTTCTTCGTTCTTAGCTTTCAGCTTTCGTTCTCAAATTCTTGTCAATTGTTGTTCCTTCATTCATATCTCAATTATTCCGGTGCCTTTTTTTAGTTTGTTTTAGGCAAATCTTGATCTCTTCATTCTCATGTGTCCTCTTTAGTTTCTAATTCTTTCCGGTGCTTCGTTCAAGTTTTATATTAGGTGAATCTTGATCTCATCATTCTCATGTGTCCTCTTTAGTTTCTAATTCTTTCCGGTGTTCTCGTTCAAGACTTCTTCAAGTTTGTGATTTGTCCCTCTCTCTTCAATTCTTTGCAAGAAGAATAAGTGGTGTGTGAAATCCGTTGCTTGTCATCAATTTAACTTGATGAAGGATAGACATATCATAATTCTTATTCTTGTTTCATCCAAGTGATTTCAATCCTTCTTCCAGGCTTGTTCATCATATTAAATTCCTTATCCCAAGTGGTCATCTTTGTTTTCCGGAGTACCTAGTTGTTTTTCTCAAGTATCTTCTCGCTAAGCTTCATCTAATTCATAGCACGACCTCAATCTTGTTTTTTTGCTTCCTTCCATTCTTTATAACATCCTTCATTTCAGAGTTCTTCCGGAGGTGCTCCATGGTGGTTCATCAAGATTTCTTTCATTTTCGAGTGTTCGTCAAGATTCTAGTTGGAGGTGCTCAAGTGTTCTTTATCTTGGATTCTAAGTTCAATTCCTTCTCCATTGTCTTTTGAGATGGTGTTATTAAATTCTTGATCATGAGGAGTCTCGAAGGAAAATTGTCAAGAATAAGATAAGTAAACCCATCTTATTTTCTCGGAGTTATCTTGGGTTGGATTTCACCTAAAGCATTTCCTAAAGTTTGTTGCTGTCATGGTGTAATAAATGATTCAAGTTTTCTCCTCCTCTTCTTCGTGAAAGAACTTCTGCATATCTTGTTGCTCTCAATCAATCAATTGTTTTCCGTTGTGGTAGGTTGTCACCTCATAATTTTGAGATGATTTCCATAAGCCCACAACAAGCTTGTCCTTTTCGTTGTTGGTGTTCCAACAACTCCGTTCAATCCCTTGTTCCTAAATATGCTTTCAATCCATTTGTAGTAGGAGTGGTCATGTTCTTCTCTGTTCTCTTTTGGCCAAAGATCTAGTTTCTATTTTTTTCTTCCGGAGGCCTTGGGATGTTGCTCTCTTCAATCTATTATCTTGGTTTGTCAAGATCATGTTCTTCTTTGCTTATTCATTTAATCGGAGTGCTGTGAAGTTTTTCATGGTCATTTAGTCATATGAAGTTTTCATTCTAATCCAACCGAAGTTTGATGTATCTTTTTCAATTTCTTTCCATCATATCTAATTTTTCCTCTCTATCCTACCGAAGTGCTGCCAAAATTTCTTGTGAATTCTTGTTTATTCCTCATGTCATTCTTCATCTCTTTCCAACCTTCATGTTTCATTGGTTTCACTCGTTTATCAGAGAAGCAACTAAGTTTTACCTTTTGCTCTTTCTTTTCCCCTTTTCATTCTAGATCTCGGGACGAGATCCTCGTGTAAGGGAGGAGAGTTGTAATAGCCTAGGACCAACGCTCCAGAACATTCTAGAAGATTCCCCTTTCTTTCCATTCTCATCTGTGTTTTGTTTGGTTGTTGCATTCATCATTATCGCAGCATTCACATCATTTGCATAGCATCGTCACTCATTTTCAAAACTTGCATACATTCATAGTTGCTGGTTCTCTCCATTCTCGTCGCTGACCATTTGGAGACCAAACACACATGCACGCGCCCGCGGCATCGTTTTAAAGTGTTTTAAAAGACGTGCTAAAAATATTCTTGGATTGGGTCAAAACCTGACGTGCGGTCTTATTACAGTGTGAGTATACCACCTACCGAATTTTGTCGCATTCCGAGTTCGTTTGATACCCCGTCGGTCAGTCATACCAGTGCAGTCATCGGTTATTCGTTGGACGTTTCGGTGTTTCAAAACCCTCGTGTCATGGGCCGCATCCTTCCCTCTCATCTCCGCCCAAGGCCTCTACACAGCCCATTAGCCCAACCTAGCTACTCCCTCTGTTCGTGGTCGTCGAATCGCGCTCGGACGGACGTTGTCCAGCCACCCATAGTCCAAACCCCTATATAAAGCCCATTTAGAGTCTCTCACTCCACTAGGGTTTCCCCCTTGCCATTTTTGTAGCCACCCCCTCCAATTATCCCACCTGCTAGCCCTCCTCCAGATCCCGCAGCCCCAACCATCTGCCCGTTTTCGACCCTTGGATCACGATCTAGAGGCTGAAAATCGCCCAAATCCCCACCTACCAGACATGTCCGGCGGCCAACCCGAACATGTCCGGCGACCACAGAGCCCCGCAGAGCCGAGCCTCCCGTGGCGCCCGAGCTCCTCGCCCGTGCCGCCCCAGCCAGCCACCGGCCCTCGTTGGAGCCGCCCCCGCTAGACCTCGACCCCACCGGATCTTCTCCTTCTCCCTTCCCTCTCCTTCCTCCTCCATCTCTCACCCCGGCCTCCCTCTTTTGCCACAGGTCACCGGCACCATGGACGGCCAGCTCGCCGCCCCAAGCTTCACCGTCGGCCATACTCGCCGCCGGTCACCTCCGCCGTCGGATCCGAGCGCCCCGTCCCGGATCCGCCCGTCCTCGGCCTTCCCCCTCACCGGAGCGTCGTCCGCTGCCCGCCGGTGCCTCCATGTCATCCTCGCTCGGGACTGAGCGGGAGGACGAGCAACCCAGCGCCTTGCACCCACAGGTGGGCCGCCTAATCCGGCCCGAAACCGACCAGCCCGATGGCCCAAGGTGAGCTGCCAGCCTATCCAGCGCCAGTGGTTTTTTTTGTTATCTTGTGCCCATCTCAACGGCCCATGTGTTTTCTTCTTCTTATATGCGAATTTGCTAATTAACCTGTGACTTACAGAATTTCAGATAAAACCCATATTTTAAATTGTTAATAACTTTTCAACAGTACGTCGGATAAAAATGTTTTCTATATGAAAAATGCTTAGAAAAATGTGTAGATTAATTGTATGTCATTTTCATCCATGATATATATAGTAGCTTGCGATTTTGCATCATTTTGCATAAATAACATTATGTTGCATTAACATATTTATTTAACGTGCATCGGGATTTAATCCAATCATATATTTAAAAATGTTCATGTTATCGGCTTTGCATTCTCATGCATGACAAACCTGTTCATTGTAATAATTGCATTTAACTTGCGTTTATAATTGCTAACGGGGTTATTCCACAAACTTGCATAATTAATTGTGACATATTTTCCCACATGAACCTATGCATATTATATATGTTTTGGGGGTAGAAAAATTCATAGAATTTATCTATGCATTTAGTTTTGCCATTTGAGTAAGTTGTGTGCATGTCATTTTTGTGGTGATACCCATTTGTTATTTTCGTGTGATTAAATACATGCATGATATGAAATAATTTAGTACATGAGATGTGCCCTTTGATATGTGTCCTACACCTGGACATTTTGCTTGCCATAGAAATGCATGTTTAGCTGTTGTTTTGAGGGTCCGAAATATTTCTAAGTCCGGAATCTGTAATATTTTGTTGTTGTCTTGCCATGTGTTTTGCTAGTGATCTAATTTTGTGGTAGGTGTAATGGAGTAATTTGTAGTTGATAATGTCTTTTAGTATGCTGTTAAGTTTCATGCCATAATATGACCTGTAGCATATAGTTTTACTGCTATCAATATGCCTTCGTGATAAAAACTGCACTGTCAAAAACTGCTATTTTCACTATGTCTGAAACTGTTTCCAGGTAGCTACCTTGGGAGCTTCCTACCATGTGATCCATGCATGTTTTGAATATGATATGTGAAGATGAAAGGAAGTGTGTGTTATATCCTACTTACCCATGCTTAGTTTGTGCATTTTAGAATAGTGTAACTTGTTGTTTTCATGTGTGCAAAATGCTAAGTTGCTGTTTTGGGCAGATTTCAACTAAAACTTGTTGTGGTGTTTGTGGTTGTACCGTAACTCCGTTTTGGACATGTCATATATGAAACTTGCTTAGAATCTCATGTAGTTTCATAATAACTTGCTGCATTCATGATTTCAAATGTTTGTGATTGTATTTTCCATGCATTTGCATTCATGACATGTGCATCTTGTGCTTGTCATATCTTTTAGACGGTAGCTCCGTTTGAGATGTTCTATATATGTAAATCGACTAGAATGACGTGTAGAATGTCATGGTACACTTTATTCTGTTATTTAGCCAATGTAAAATATGGTTAGTTCAGATCTGGACCAAATTCGAAATTAACATATGAGGTTGTTTCAGAAATACTATCAGTTGTTTCCGACCTCATTTAAAATGCCTAGATAGTATAGTTTACTTATGCTTCACCTCTTGCCATGCCTAACAACATTTAATATTGCCATGTACCTAACTAGAGTGAACTAAATAATTCGAACATGGAGTTTCATCAATATGCAACTCGTTGCATATTGAACTTCACTTAATGTGTTGTAGTGTTTGTTGTTCTTGCTTGTCATGCCTTGCATATTCAAACCGGACATGCATCATATTTGTTTGTGCATCATGTCATGCATATGTTGTTTTATATTTTGTATTGATTGTTGTTTCTGGTTTGCTTCTTCTCGATAGAGTTCCGAAAGCGTTGGGAGTGTGAGGATTTGTTCGACTACGTTGGCTCGTCTTCTTCATGGACTCGATCTTCTTCCGAGCGGGATCTCAGGAAAGATGCGTATTTCCCTGGATACCATTTCTATCATTGCCATGCTAGATTTCTCGTTTTTATCGCTATGTCATGCTACCTACCACTTGTTTGTAAAGCCTCCCAACATTGCCATGAAAAGCCTCTAACCCTTCCACATCCCAGCAAACCGTTGTTTGGCTATGTTACCTCTTGCTCAGCCCTTCTTATAGCATTTCTAGTTGCAGGTGCAATTGCTTCCATGTGTCAACATGGACCTTCTTTTGTTATGACAACATTATTGCTATTTAATTTTAATGCACTTATACACTTGGTGAAGGGTGGAAGGCTTGGCCTTTTGCTAGGTGTTTTGTTCCACTCTTGCCGCCCCTAGTTACTTGTGAATCGGTGTTATGTTCCATAATTGAGCGCTCCTAACATGCTCGGGGTTGTTATGGGGACCCCCTTCATTTTCGTTTTGGATAAAACTTGTCTGGCAAGGCCCAACATTGGTACTACATTTGCCTAATAACTAATAAAATTGCATAGGGACCCGCCGACACTCGCGGATAATTAATCAACAACCCGGGCCAGTGCTCCTCATGAGTGTTGGTCCAAACTAGAGCATTGTGCGGGCCAACCCAGGGCAACTCGGGATATTTCTATCAGGCCACCGTACACTAGCTTATCCGCCGTGTCCTGAGAACGAGATACACGGCTCCTATCGGGATCGACGACACGTCGGGAGGCCTTGCTGGATTTGTTTTACCTTTCTCGAATGTCTTGAGTGAGGAACTCTAATCTTCTTCGGGCTATCTCGAGGTGTCGGATTTCCTTTGGAATTGCCTAGGAAGATCACGAGATCCGTGGTTGAGGTTATTCCCACTGCGTGTGATTAATTTGTGATGGATGAGTTGGAGCACCCCTGCAGGGTTAAATCTTTTCGAGAAGTCGTGCCCGCGGTTATGTGGCAAACTTAGATATTTTGTTTAGCAAGCGGTCATAGCAAACTTGAAGTAAACTCTAATAAAATACACCAATTGTGTGCGTAACCGTGACTGTCTCTTCTCGTGAGTTCTTATCCGAAAGTGAACATGATGGGGTTATGTTTGACGTAAGTAGGTGTTCATGATCAGTTAGTGATCATTGCTAGTTCTCGTCCATTATGCGTAGACTACCATACTTTACTTTCTGTACTCGTAAGTTAGCCACTCAAATAAATGCTTAGTCGCTTGCCGCAGCCTCACCACTTTACCATACCTCACCCATTAAGCTTTAATAGTCTTGATACCCTTGGAAATGAGATTGCTGAGTGCCTGTGGCTCACAGATTACTACAACAACAGTTGCAAGTACAGGTAACGTGATGATTGAACGTGAGCGTGATGTTTGATTTGATTTGGTGTTCCTCTTCTTCATCAATCTAGGATGGGTTCCAGGCGGCAGCCTGGGATAGCAAGGATGGATGTCATTTTATCGTTTGATTTCGTCCGTTGTCGGACCCTGCTCTTCTATATGATGTTTGAGTATGTTTTATTGATGTGTCTCTGATGTAGCTTGTGGCGAGTGTAAGCCAATTCCATATACTCATCTCTTCTGTACATGTACTTGTAATGATATCCATTCTTGCAACACGACGAGATGCACTTCTATCCCTGTCGAGGCCCTCGTGCCGAAATAAGGATAGGACCGCATCTTGGGCGTGACATGTCCTCTGCCTCACTCAACTATCAGTATCCCCATCAGCAATGACTAGGAAAATGAGAAAGATGAACTCCGGCAAGCATTCCCTGGTACAACTTCCTGAAGCCGCTGGTAGAGAGGCTACCGGGAGCAGTCCCGTTTTGATCAGTGAGCAGCTCCCTCCTATAGAAGCTCAGGTCCTTCCGGTTGAGGTAAGCACTCCCACGAAAGAGGATATGCCTTTGGTCCTCGTTGTCGAGCAACAGGCTCTAGCTTGGGCACAACATTTCGTCCACTTCCCTCAAACATGAGAACTTCCGGAAGAACAAGAAGAAGCCGTAAAAGTAGCCCGTCAGTCAGGTAGGTACCATTTTGTCGATGACATCCTATACAAAAAAGACAAAATAGTGTGAAATTGAGGTGCATTTGCGAGGAAGATAGATTGAAGCTGTTGGCAGTGATTCACGGAGGCGTATATGGGTCTCACATTGGATCAAGGGCCCTTGCCAGAAAAGACTTGTGACAGGGTTTCTATTAGCCCACTACCCTCCAAGGTGCAACTGAGCTAGTCACCAAGTGTGAAGCTTGCCACTTCCATTCCAAGAACAACCATCAACTAGTGCAAGCTCTCCAGACGATCCCTTTATCCTAGCCATTCTTGGTATAGGGGTTCGATATCTTGGGCCCCTTTCCCCACGCTGTCGGGGGCTTTGAATTCTTGTTCGTAACAATCGACAAGTTTACAAAGTGGCCTAAGGTGGAACCAGTGAGAAAGGTAACCGTGCAGTCTGCTATCAAGTTCATGAAAGGACTGGTGTGCCCTTTTGGAGTGACAAACAGAGTGATCACCGACAATGACACCCAGTTCACGAGCCACACCTTCATACAATAGATCCGAAGCCCTGGAAGCAAGGTTTCCTTCGCCTCTATTACCCATCCAAGAAGCAACAGGCAAGTCAAGAGGATGAATGTAGAAGTGCTGCGAGGACTCAAGACAAGAACTTGCAATAGACTGCGAAGAAGCGGCAACTGCTAGATAGATAAGCTGTCGGTGATTCCTTAGTCCCTCAAAACGACACTGAATCAAGCTACCGGCTAGACACCCTTCTCCATAGTGTATGGGGGCGGAAGCAGTTCTCCCCACGAAATTCATATATGGGTCACCTCGAGTACTTGCCTACGATGAAGTAGAGCAAGAGCAACTAGGGCATGACGATGCCATGCTCCTCAAGGAAGATCATCTTTGGGCCGCTGTGCGTCCTGCACGCTACCATCAAGCCCTGCACGGCTATCATAGACGCATGGTCCACGCCCAGAGCTTTCAGGAAGGTGAGCTTGTCCTTAGGCACGTTCAGTCTGCCTACGGTACCAACAAGTTGACACCAAAGTGGGAAGGCCCTTACCGGGTGGCACGAGTCACCAGACCTGGCACAGTTCATCTGGAGACTAAAGATGGCATCGAAATGCTTAACTCATAGAATATTGAACATCTTCGTAAGTTCTAATCATAAGGCACAGCTGTCGGGCTCAGTCCCTGACAGCCACCTTTTGTACAAACCTTGTCGCGGTTGCATGTAACCCTTTGTACAAAGCCAGGCACCTGTGCAAGCAATTTTAAAGCTAGGCATTTCATCATACCATTGCATTACATGTTTTCTATGCATTTTTATGAGTGCAATGTTATCGCTTTTAATTTCTAGAAATTTGCTAGAGTACTTCATGAGCTTATAATCCTTGTTGCCGCATTCTCTCTTTAGAGGATAGAGGCCTCTTGCCCTACATGTTTGACCATCATGAGAACAAGGAAGGAGGGAAAATAAACAAGGACGATGGCCTATTGTACTCTAGAAAGGGATACTGCCTGAAAATATAAGTCCAATCGCATATCTGAAGCTTGATGTCGTTTGCTCCTTAAAGCAAACCATTGCTATCCTTTTGACTGTGTACAATGGAGTCCTTCACGCAAAGGAAACCCTTGTCGGGACGAGCCGTCCCATAGCTCCTATCGCTTATCAACTCTAGGGGGCCGTGCCAATACTGCCAAGGAGCCCTACCGGGGGAAGATACCAACCTGCTGCAGGGGGCATGCTCCCCCTTGGCGCTCACGGTTAAGACGTACACGACAAAAAGTTCCGAGCCGCAAGGACAAACATGCTAACACGGTACAAAAAAGGAAGAAAGGAATAGTACTTAAGGAATAGAAATAGCATTTCTTTCATTCATTTTCAGTACAAAATGGATAAAGATTACATTAGAGGACACCTCTTTAATAACCCTTTATTTAACTTTCTCCCCTAGGACCAAGCTACTAAAACGGAAAATGGACAAAAGGAGGGCCTTATCAGAAGCCCAGCCTGACCCCGTCAGGACCAGCAGGGCGCAGATCGGTGGGAGCACCGGAAGGGAAGAAGAAACTGATGTCCACGAGCCTGCCAGGATCCTGCTGGGGACAAGGAGACACACATGTCAAGAGCCCCCAACAAATGGCTCTGTCGGGGTAGTTTAGCTGACGGTGAAGGTGCGATCGATGGTCAACTTGAGACCAAGTCACCGTACACTGACTTGACAGCTAGGGGCTCGTTGTCGTTGTCTTCACCGACATTGTCCTCCTCATCGGTGATGCTCGAGGAGGAGCTTTCAATGTCGCTCGAGCTCTCTTCACAACAACCAAGATGAGCGACCGAATGCCCATAGATATTGATGGAGAACATGTCGGCCTCCACCAACTTGAAGCAGAGGACATGCCCACCCGTGAAGCTATAAGCATTCCCGAAGATTTTCCAACCATGCCAGAAGAGCATGATGCGTTGTGCTAGAAACTCGACGTCAGCCCGCATGGCGCCATTACAGCAGCCGTGCACCTGTAGCCACATCGCATGTGGCTTGTTAACCTCCATCACACTGGCGAAAGGGCGTTAGAGTTGCAAGCGGCTGCAGGGAGGGTTGCATAGCCTGACAACGAATTCAGTATGTCCTACCACAAGAGGAGGATTCATCTACGGAGGAGGATCTGGTGCAGCACTCCGCCTCCCCCAGCAGCGAGCCCCGCACCAGCCTCGGCCTCTTCTAGTGCTCCCATCGCGCGTGCTGGAACCGCCCTCCACTACCACGGCTAAAGCGGCGGCATGATCCCGAAGGGAGACTCTCATCACCGCGGCGGAAGCTAGTGGTCGTCCTCGCCCCCTAGTTATGGTGGTGGCTGGTGTGACCAAAGACAGGAGGAGAAGGGTGCCAGAATCGGGACTTTGCAGACCCAGCAAGGTTCAAACTCTTGGGTGTGTGCGAAGATCTCAACCATCTCAAAATCTAAAGCATGTCACCCTATGGAGAAGCTTCGTCGAGTGTGTGCGAGAGGGGAAGAAAATGGACACGGAGAATTACCCAGGTTTGGGCCACCTTGCGGTGTAAAACCCTACTCCTACTTTGGGGGATTGGCCTCACGCGGAGGTTGAGGATGAACTTGTACAGTGGTGAGCAACCTCGCGAGGTCTCTTGGTGAGGATGAACTAATCTCTCGTCGACCTGCCTGCTATGGTGGAGCTAGCCCCTATTTATAGTGGCCTCGGTCCTCTTCGCTTATAGTGCAGGCGGGAAGGGATCCCACAACGGCCAAATTTGAAAGGGGACATGAGGTACGTCCTATCCTTACTAAAGGTGGTCTTTGCCTGCAAAGCTTCCGGGTGTGACGCAGTGGTGGGCTCGGCGATGACATCCATCCTGCCAAGCTCGTGGTCTTGGTCTTGTTGCATTGGTAATGAAACATTTGGGGGATTCCTTGGGAACATGCATTTGTCCTTGCCTCCTTAGCACGAAAGAGGAAATTTTCCTCCTTTGCGCCTGCTGCGCCCGCGACTGGCTTCGGTCATCATGGCCCACGTCTTCTCGGCCTCACGAGGCCGGGTACCAGCATAGAAATATCAGCTTCTCAGGAGACAGCCTGGGGGATTCCACTCCTCTAGAGGTCTTGGCGTTGTTTATCTCGCGAGGCTGGGGCTCTCATGACGGCCTTGACTTGGTGGACTTGCCGCTGGGCCGTACCGGGCCGTTGAGGTGGGCCACACGCTAGGACACGGGTAGGTAGGTCTATGTACCCCTGGTCCCAGAACACCGACAGTAGCCCCCAGGCCCAAGGCGTGCATGGGCTGGCTTCGAGGCGAAGCCAAGGAAGGGATACCGAAGCGCCGCGGACCCCAACCGCCCACGGGCCATGCTGAACGCGTGGCAAACGACAACATGCAGACGCCTCCACTATCCCATGTTGCCATGGTAACTGCCCCGGCTAACAAAGGCTAGCGCATGCCGCGGGGCCATCATTGCCCAGAATGCGGAGGGACGCCGGTTGGCCCCTGGTCGACTATAAGTGGGCGAAGGAGATGAAGCCCCCATCCCACCTTCATCTTCTTGCGTCCCCACTTCAAGCAGCCACGACACAACCATGGCACCAATGAGGAGGTTTTCTGCTGCCGAGAAAGGCAAGGCCTCCCTGGATGGGTCGGGTTCGTCGCCGCCCAAGAGGGCCCGCGGCCATCCCCTAATGTACACCATGAAGCCAGTTGTGCCCCCCTCCCCGAGGTTGAGGGCGCACTCCTGCGTAGGCAGCCGTAGTGGCCATGGCGGTGGTGCCCGAGGGGAGGCTTGCTGCGGCCGTCAGGCCGTCTCGTCCGTGACTCCACTCGGCCAACATGACCCAGTAGTTTGTTGTGTGGGTGGAGAGGCTAGCGATCACCTGGTTCCATCTCCCGCACTTCTTCGTGGAGGCGCTGCCAGCCAGAGGGCCTGCTGGCCTATGGCTGCAGGCCGATGCTTGTTGCAGCGTAGCCTCGTGGGTGGAATTCGAGGTCACCCCTACAGGCTATGTGTTCCTAAACCGTGGGTGGCAGACATTCGCCCACGCCCACGGCCTGAAGGGGAGGCGTACCCTCCACTTCAAGCATGACGGGGTGACAAGGCTCTTCATCAAGATATTCGGGGAAGATGACTTGCTCTTGGGATGTTGCCCTGAGGGCGACAACGACGAAATCGACTGCCTTCTCGCCGACAATGGGCATCTTGATGACAGCATCCTCGGCGGTGAACTTGCCCTTGGCGATGGCCGCAGCACCTCCAGCGATGGAAATACCTTCTCCGAGAGAAGCTCGAGCGACAACGACTATGATGAGCCACCACATCGCCGCGCCCGGACCGGGGACGATGGCGAGCCATTGCGGCATCGGGCCCCTTCCCAGGAGGACATCGACCCACCATGCCCCCATGCCCACATCAAGGAGGAGGAGGACTCCGACTAAGCACGGGCAATGCCGGAGCTATTCCTTAGGAGTGACGGTCCTCGGGAGGCCATCTTTTGATTTTATTTCCTGCATGAAGAAGCATGGAGAGCCCCGTGGGGGTGTGTAATGAACTATGTCACTTGTGCCTTTATGTCAGTGTTTTCCATTTCGTACCCTAGCTTTTATGTTGCTACAAATTGAAACGTTCCCACTCGTCACGGTTAGGATAACATGCGATCAAGGATTAGGATAAGTTAGCTTGGCGTGCCTATGGCTGGTTCATGCATCATGAGGGCGTGCTCCTTTGGGGCTTCTTTCCTTCGCCGTCCTTCTTCTGGAGACCATTTGGAGTTGGATCCCCCAAGCAAGGGTCGATCGTCGCTAGTATGTCGTGTCGTGATGCCTAGCAAGGCTAGGAGATGGGCGCTCCTGAGGCTGGGGGCTGGAGGCAATATTGTCTGCCGGCTCGCTTCGAGAGCATCGCATGAGCATTAGGATGACATTGTCTTGGCGAGGTGTGCATGCGGGCAGGACCGTGGCCGCTGTGACCCAGGCTCTCGAGGCCTACACACCGTGTCCATCCCCTTCTCGCAGGGCACACATGAGAGAGAGATGGCGGGTGCCAAACTCCTTAAAAAGAAACTCAAAATGAGAAATGATGCAAGGTGAAAATTTCCCACACCTTTTTTTAAATAAGACGCAAAACTTCAAACTTCATTCCAAAAGTGGAAATTTTGGTTACAAAAAAGAGAGCAAACAATAGCCACGTCCGGCACCTACGCTAGTCTTCCCCCAGCACGGAGCATGGAGCCTCCACTAGGTGTGGGCATAGTCGTTGAATAACAGTGTCGTCCGCCAACACGGAGGATGGGGCTTCCACTTGGGTGTGGGTGGGAACCCCTCCGCGTCCTTAGGGGGTTCTGGGCGTATACAACCCACTCATTATAATGTGAGAGTGTCACAGGGTAGACCTTGCGGAGATGTTGGATGTTCTAGGCATTCTAGATGGGGACCCCGTCCTGAGTGTCGAGGCGTAAGGTGCCAGGCCTGGAGACGCAGGCAACTGTGAACGGGCTCTCCCAAATGGAGTGAGAGCTTGTGCAAGCCCTCCCTAGAGAGTACCCACCTCAAGACGAGGTCTCTGACTTCGACGGTCCAGGAGCGGACGCTATGGCAATGGTAGCGCCGCAGCGCCAGGTGGTACCTCGCTGCACGGAGCGAGGCTTGGCGGGGGGCCTCCTCACCAGGCATGAGATCTGTTCCTCACGAGGCATCCTGACGCTCCTCGTTGACAGCCGATACTCTCGAGGAGCAATGCTTAACCTTGTGCGGGAGGATCACCTCAGCCCCGTAGACAAGGAAGAACGGGGTCTTGCCGGTTGGCTTACTCGCGGTGGTGTGGCTGGACCACAACACGGACTGAACCTCACCGAGCTAACCCTTGCAGCAGTCCTCAAGCTTTGTCTTGAAGCTCCTCACCTTGAGGCCCTCAGGACCTCTGAGTTGGCGCGCTTGGCCTGGCTGTTGTTTCGAGGGTGCGCCACCGAAGCGTAACATATTTGCATTCCAAGGTTAGCACAATATGTCCTAAATTGGTTCCTCATGAATTGTGAGCCATTGTGAGTAATGATATGGTTGGGGAAACGAAAGTGCCTCACGAGGCCCTTGATGAACTTGACGGCCAAGCTGGCGAGGATGCTGCGCACGGGCTCCACCTATGCCCACTTGGGGAACTTGTTGATGGTGGAGAAGAGGTAGCGGTAACCTCTGGCCGCCCGAGGGAAAGGTACCATTATGTCCAGCCCCTAGACCGTGAAAGGCCAGGAGAGCAGGATGTTTTGAAGACCTTGTGCGGCCCGATGAATCTGCTTGGTGTGGAATTGGCAGGCCTCGCAAGATCGAACCAGCTCGGTGGCGTCGTTGAGCATCGTGGGCAAGTAGAAGCCTCTATGGAACACCTTCCCAACAAGGGTGCAAGAGGACGATAGCTGCCCGCAATCGCCACCGTGGATGTCGACCAATAGCTTGTGCCCCTGCTCCTCGGATATGCACGGCAGCAAGAAGTCATTTGGGAGCCTACGGTATAGCTTGCCGTCCTTCAAGAAGTAGGCAGTGGCCTGGCGAGCCACGTGTTCCACTTCCTCCTCGTTCTACGGTAAGGCACCATGGAGTAGGTACGCCTTGAACTCCTCGGTCCAATCGCCGCCATGGAGTTCCAAAGCCAGGAGCAGGCAAGCTCCTAAAGCCGAACCGCAGGTCGGGGCGCCTGAGGGTGGGGTCGGTGGTAATTCCTCCCGAAGCGATGATGGGCTTGCGGCCGGGGGCACCGACGATGGTGTGAAGAGCCTGTCCCTGATGACCGTAGGCTCCTAAGACTCGCAGTGTGATGCCCTCTTGGCAGTGTCGTCTGCTTCCTTGTTCGCGCCATGTGGTACGTGCTGCAATTCCGAACCCTAGAAGCTCTTTTCAATTTTACATACCTCTTCCAAGTATGCCTCCATGTGCGCGTCCTTCGTCTTGGACTCCTTGTTGGAGAAGTTGACGAGGAACTGGGAGTCGCCCTTTACGGTTAGGGGCTTGACCCCTAGGGCTGCGGCCACCCTAAGTCCTGCGAGCAAGCCCTCGTACTCCGCAATGTTGTTGGAGACCTTCTCACCATGCTGGAAGCAAAGTTGCATGACATAGTAAAGCTTGTCCTTGGTCAGTGAGATGAGTACAACTCCAGCCCCCATGACCTGACGTGCGAAGGCACCATCGAAGTGCATGACCTAGCCGTCAGGCACCTCATCACCAGGCGCGAGGGACTCGCCATCACCTAGCCCCCGGCCAGGAGCATCTGTCCAATCCGCCACGAAGTCGGCGAGGGCCACACCTTTGATGACCCTAGTTATGCTGAACTCCAGCTACAAGGCCTGCAGCTCGATGTTCCACTCCGCACCCCTTCCACCTACATTGGGGCTATGCAGCATCTTGTCCAGCGGATACGCAGAGACGACCTTAATGGGGTGGCCTTGGAATTAATGGCACAACTTCTTTGAGGCGACGTGGAGCGTAAGCAGGAGCTTCTGCTGCAAAGGGTAGCGCACGCGTACATCCCGTAGCACAATGCTGACGTAGTACACTAGATGCTCAACGAGGTGTGAGGTGTCGGTGCCACCCTGCTCCGTAGGGAGCGCGAAGGACTCTGGTGCCCCATGAGTTGGTGAGGTGACGAGGGCATCAAGAGCGCCGTCCTGAGGCGGAGAGCGTTGTGCAGCCCGCTGCGGGCCACCTTGCTTTGCGCTTGCGCTGGCACGCTCCTCCTAGATTGCTACGAGCGTTGTGCTAGCCAAGTGGGGGGTGGACGCCAAGTAGAGCACCAGTGGCTCGTGAGTGCGGGGCGCCACCATAATAGGTGGGTTCATGAGGTACCGCCTGAGTTCTTTGAAAGACGTGTCTCCTTAAGGGGTCCACTTGAAGAGACACTTCCTCTTCATGAGCTTCAAGAAGGTGAGGGCGTGTTCGCCAAGCTTGGAGATGAAGCATCCCAAGGCGGTCACGCAGCCCGCCAGTTGTTGCATTTCCTTGAGGGTTTGAGGTGGGTGCATATTTTCGACTGCCTTGATCTTCTCTAGGTTTGCCTCGATCCCTCGGTGCGACACCAAGAAACCGAGTAGCTTGCCGGACGAGACACCTAAAATGCACTTTTCTGGGTTGAGCCTCAGGTTCACTCGACACAGCCTGGCAAACGTCTCCTCCGGGTCCTCGATCAAGGTCCTCACCTCCCACGATTTGACCATGTTGTCGTCGACGTATGCCTTAGCATTTCTCCCAAGTTGTTGCCCGAGGGCGATGTGCATCAACTGCTGGAAGGTCGCGCCAGCATTCCGTAGCCCAAAGGGCATGCAGGTGTAGCAATACATGCCACACGGGGAGAGGAAGGCTGTCTTTTCGACGTCCTCCACTGCCATCTTGATTTGGTGGTAACCAAAGAAAGTGTCCAAGAAGCACAACAGATCACACTCGGAGGTAGAGTCCACGATCAGGTCGATGTGCGGGAGCGGGAAGGGGTCCCGCGGACAAGCCTTGTTGAGGCTCATGAAGTCGAAGCACATACGCTCCTTCCGACCCTTCTTGGGGATGATCACGAGGTTGACCAGCCAATCTGGGTATCACACTTCCAGAATAACACCGGCTTCCTCCAGCTTGCGGACCTCTTGGACGATGAACGCTTGCTTTTATTGTGCTTCTTGCCATGCCTTCTACTTTACCAGGCGCGTTTTAGGGCACATCATCAAGTAGTGTTCGATCACCTCCCTCAAGATGCCCACCAGGTGTCTATGGGGCCATCAGCCCTTTCTGGTTTGGCAGGGGGCATGAACGCAAGTACAAAGAGAGGAGACAACGAGGCGACACGACGATTTACCCAGGTTCAGGCTACTATGAAGCGTAAAACCCTACTCCTGCTTTGTGGGTGCATTGATCAAGGGAACACTAAGAGCGCACAATGCTCTAGGGTTTCCTTCGGGGGAGCTATTACGTATGTACAAATTCTCAAAAGTCCGAATCTTCAACTAGGTTGCTTTGGGCCTCCTTTTATAGTACAAGGTGCAACACAAGTGGCAAAACAGATAATGTGTGATGACTAGATAGCTAGTAGAGCTTATCATACCTAACTCTGACATTAGATACAAAATACTATCATTGCTAGTCTAGGTGGCATGCTGGGGTGCATCCCCGGCAAGCTTATACCACTGCTCTAGCTAACTGTTGCACCCCACCTTGACACGTCAAAGGATGAGTGTCAAGGAGGGGTAATCTTCCATCCAGCAGGTAGCCACATGCTTAGTGAGAGCCTTTTAGCCACCTGGGGGCTCGACATCTTGATGAGGTCGAGCGGTGATAGGTTGGCTCACGCTTGCCGGGGGATGGCTTGTCGGGGCTTCAAGAGGGTGTGTACGTCCTGGTCCCCGACAAGCGCCAGGAAAGCACTTAGTGCGCAACAGTCCAAGATTTGGGCTGCCGCGTAGAGCTCATTGTAGCCCGTCTTGATCATTCCGTAGTTGGCTTGGTGTGTGGAGGGTTTTTATTGTCATTGCCTATGCACAAGTCAGGGGCATTGGGAACCCCTGTCCCAGTGCACCGACAGGAGCCCTCGGGTCTATCCCACACGTGCTCGCCAAGTGTCGTTTGGCCAGGCCCAAATTTCATGCACAGGCGCGCAACG
Organism: Hordeum marinum; assembly: GCA_022496015.1. NCBI lineage: Eukaryota > Viridiplantae > Streptophyta > Magnoliopsida > Poales > Poaceae > Hordeum > Hordeum marinum. Next base: position 272,288,272 of record CM039678.1, read on the forward strand.
TGAGTGAGTAACTGCCAATTTAATGGTCAGCTCTGACCCATTTTCTTAGGTTCTTTCCGCCATGCGCGCCGCACGCATAGCGTCGGGCTACCAGCGGGTGCGCGTGAATTAAAGCTCGCGTCATGGTAGAAACCACATCTCCATGGATTGGAGCAACAGGGTGGTTACCTATTTTGCCCGTGATCGTGGTTAGTGGGATTGGTGGAGACAGGTGACAATCCTTGGAGGAGGGGAGAGCCAGCCCCCGCACCCTCCTTATTAATTGGGAGGTCTCGAGAGGCGATGCTCATCCACCTTCTCCTCCTCCTGGAGTCTGAACCCACAGAGCTCGCTTATCTACTTCCTTGTCCTGAGTTGTTCTTGCTGCCAGCATGCCCAAGGGACGGGGGCGTCCCCTAGCTTTCACCATGAGGGCGAGGGCTTCCCGGCGGGATCATGCCACCGCTTCTGCCGTAGAGGCGGAGGGTGGAACTAGTGTGCGTGGTGGAGGCACTGGAATGGGCCGAGGTCGACATGGGCCCCGTGGTTGGGGAACATGGAGCGTCGGCTCTCTTACTCCTCCACCATCAGACCCAGCCCTCGTGGAGGGTCACACCGAGGGGACGTTGCTAGAGCTCCTCATCAAACTGTGTGGTCCTCCCCGAAGCCGCCTCCGCCTCCCTCGCCCTTTCGCCAGGGTGATGGAGGTCGATAAGCCGCACGCATTGTGGTTGCGAGTGCATGGTTGTTGTAACGGTGTTGTGCGAGCGGACGTCGAGTTTCTCGAGCGTCGTGTCATGCTTCTCAAGCGCAGGTGGAAAACCTTCACACATGCCCACAACTTCACGGGTGGGCATGTCCTCCACTTCAAGTTGGTGGAGGCCGATCTGCGCTCCATCATGATTTGAGCATTCAGGCGCCCATCTTGGTTGCTATGAGGAGATCTCGAGTGATGTCGAAAACCAATCGAGCAATAGCAACAAGGAGGACAGTGTCGGTGAAGACGACGACGACGAGCCCCCAGCCATCAAGTCAGAATATGCCGCCTCAGTCTCAAGCTGAGCACCGGTCACACCATCACCATCAGCTACCTCTCCCTCACAGAGCGATTTGCTGGGGGTTCTTGACTTCAGCGCTGCCTTCTCCCCAAACCAGCTCTGGCAGACTCGTGGACTTCGGCTTCGTCTTACCTTCCGGTGGGCCTATCGTCCAAGCAATGCTGGTCCTGACGGGGTCAGGCTGGGCTTCTAAGGGGCCTTTCTCCCATGCCCTTTTTCTTTAGTGTCTTGTTTCTAGGGGAGAAAGCCAAATAAAGGATTATTATGAAGGTGCGTCTTCTAATGTAACCTTTATTCGACTTGTATTGAAAATGAATGATAAAAGTGCTATTTTCTTTATGCAAGTACTATCCTTTTCATTCCCATTTTATGTTTTCCTGGGATGTTTTGTCCTTGCTACACGGAGCCACTTGCGATATCATACCTTAGCCACGACTGCCAAGGGGCAAACGAGCCCCCGGCAACAGGTTGGCGTTGTTCCCCGGCAGAGCTCCTTGCCGATGTAGGCACAACCCCCATAGTTGTTGAACAAAAAACAGGGGGGCGGCTTGTCCCGACAAGAGTTCTCACCACGTGGAGGACTCCACTACCCACAGCGAGGGAGATACTACGGATTTCCTGAGGGCTTCACAAAAATATTGAACTTGGGATATGTAATTGTACTTACCTTTTCCATGTTCTATCCCTCTTGAGGGCTTGATGGGCCATTCTCCTCATTCCTTCGCTTCTCTTCCCTGTCTTCCCGACGATCCGGTCCGTAGGGAGAGAAAAGAAAAAAGATTACAGGTTCATCAAGCTCTCTAGGTTCATCTTAAAAGTTATAACATTGCAATCACGAAAATGCGTTATGAGCATGTAATATGATGATATGATGCAATGCCTAGCTTTATTATTGTCGCACAGGGTCTGCGCCTGGCTTTGTACAAAGGGTTACATGCAACATCAACAACGCTTGTGGGGACCCCGACTCATAAGTCGAGATCACCGAATGAACATGCATAGTGATCCGAGAGATCAATGCTCACCGAACATATAGAAACCGAATAACAAGAGTCTTATATCAATTACATACCATTTTTACCCAAATATGGCCTTTCTGGCCAAGTCTTCATAAACTTACAGCGGAAATCTTGCACGATAGTGTGAACCCATGCCATCCGCCTTAACTCTACAAGCATTCTAATTGGGAAGCATCCTAGCTCGCATGTTTGTTGATGACCCACAAGTATAAGGGATATATCGTAGTCCTTACAAAAAGTTAGAGTGTCAAACCCAACGAGGAGCAGAAGGAAATGACAAGTGGTTTCTGATAAGTTATTCTCTGCAAGCACTGAAATTATCGGTAATAGATAGTTTTTTGATAGGATAATTCGTAATGAGTAACAAGTAACAAGTGTAGCAAAGGTGCATCAAGGTAGCCCAATCCCTTTGTAGCTAAGTACAGGTCTGGAAAAACTCTTATATAAAGCAAAGCGCTCTCGAGGACACATGTGAATTTCTGTCATGCTAGTTTTCATGATGCTCATTTGATTTGCGTTTCTTACTTTGATAATTTTATATGTGGGTGGAACGGTTCTTGGGTGCTGCCCTTACTTGGGAAAACCTCCCACTTATGATTAACCCCTCTCGCAAGCATCCACAACTACGAAAGAAGAATTAAGATAAATCTAACCATAGCATGAAACGTGTGGATCCAAATCAGCCCCTTACGAAGCAACGCATAAACTAGGATTTAAGCTTCTGTCACTCTAGCAACCCATCATCTACTTATTACTTCCCAATGCCTTCCCCTGGGCCCAAATAATGGTGAAGTGTTATGTAGTCGATGTTCACATAACACCACTAGAGGAAAGACTACATACATCTCATCAAAATATCGATTGAATACCAAATTGACATGATTAATTATAACAAGACTTATTCCATTTCATCAGGAACAAATGTAACTACTAGCAAAACATGTTCATGTTCATAATCAGAGGAGTATTAATTATCATAAAGGATCTGAATATATGATCTTCCACCAAGTAAACCAACTAGCATCAACTACAAGGAGTAATCAACACTACTAGCAACCCAGAGGTACCAATCTTAGGTTTGAGACAAAGATCGGATACAAGAGATGAACTAGGACTTGGAGAGGAGATGGTGCTGGTGAAGATGTTGATGGAGATTGACACCCTCTCGATGAGAGGATTGTTGGTGATGAAAATGACTTCGATTTCCCCTCCGGGAGGGAAGTTTCCCCAGCAGAACAGCCCTGCTGGAGCTCTAGATTGGTTCTGTCGAAGTTCCGCCTCGAGACGGCGGCGCTTCGTCCCGAAAGCTCTCTTCTGATTTTTTTTCCAGGTCAAAACCCTCCATATAGAAGAAGATGGGCGTCGGGGGCCTGCCAGGTGGGCCACAAGCCTACTAGGCACGGCTAGTGGGGTGGCCACGCCTGCTAGGCTTGTCACCTCTTGGTGGCCCCCTCTGGTATCTGATTCCCCCAATATTTTTTATATATTCCAAAATAATTCTCCATAAATTTTCAGGACTTGTGGGGATGCGCAGAATAGGTGTCTCAGATTTGCTCCTTTGCTAGACCAGTATTCCATGTGTCGGCATTCTCCCTCTTCATGTAAACCTTGTAAAATAAGAGAGAAAAGGCATAAGTATTGTACCATAACATGTAATAACAGCCCATAATGCAAAAAATATCAACATAAAAGCATGATGCAAAATGGACGTATCAACTCCCCCAAGCTTAGACCTCGCTTGCCCTCAAGCGAACGCCGAGATCGATAAATATGTCCACATGTTTGGAGATAGAGGTGTCGATAAAATAAAATATGGACATGAGGGCATCATGAAAATCTTTAGAACAGCAATATTTATTGTATAATATTTCTTATGCTGGAGTAACAATTCATTCACAAGATAAACTATATATGAACCAAGAACTCTATTTACAACTAGTAAACTATGATCTTAGTCACTGAAGCAATTGACAATTTATCATAACATCGGAAAGAGTCAATATAATACCTTGTAAAGCAAACCCACATACTCAATCATCTATTAGTCTTTCACAATTTCTACCACTCACGCAGTACCCATGAGATCAAAGCTTCAATCAGACACAGAGAAAGATAGGGGCTTATAGTTTTGCCGTCCAACTATTCACCTCAAGGGTGATGTCAACAATAATAACTCATGATCACCCACATCCGAGTGGATATATGCATCTAGATCATTCCCCAACATATAATTCTTGCGAAGAGAGAGAGACGAAATATAGGAAGTTGTGAGAATTACCATGACTCTTGCATAAAGGTAAGCACTTAAAAAGTACAAGTAACAGATAGGCCCTTTACATAGGGAAGCAGAGGTTGTCATGCGCTTTTTTTGGGATGCACAAACCCTTAGTTTAGAGGAACGCCGCGTTGTATTGCCCTTTGTGATAGCAACCTTTATTGTGCAGTCTGCCACTTTTATTTCTTTACTATCAAAAGTTCATACAACGCTTATTTCCCGTACAATAAAAGATCACACATATTTAGGAGCAATTTTTATTGCTTTTTGTAGTGATGACAACTTACTTGAAGGATCTTATTCAATTTATAGGTAGGTATGGTGGACTCTCATGGAAAAACTGGGTTGAGGTGTTTCGATGCACAAGTAGTACATCTACTTGGTGTGGAGGTTTTGGCTAATATGAGGTGGAAGCATGCACTACATGTTGGAGGATCTAAAACCATATAACTTCTATCTGGAGGCAAGCAAACATAACCCATTATGCTATCTTCCTTGTCCAACATCAACTTCTTGGCATGTAATATTCTAATGAGTGCTCACAATCATAAAAGATGTCCAAGATAATATATTTATATGTGAATCTCTCTTTCTTTATCACTTCCTTTCTAATTGCACCAAAGACCAATTACTATGTTTGTGAACTCCCAACAAATTTCAATCGACATACTTTTTATATGTGAAGTCATCACTCCCCATAAGATCATTATGTATACTATTTTCTTTTATTCTATTATTCTTTATTCATTACTCTCAAAAGCATAGTAATCTAGAAAATCCCTCTCATCAAGACTACTTTGTATTATATAACTCTCAGACTTGCTTACATAAGGGGAGCAAAAGCAAAAACTAAAAGGTAGATCATACTAACACTTTATTCTACTAGATCAAAACAAAATCAAAAAGGATCGAAACAAGAAAAATGAAAAAGGAAAAAGGTGTGATGGTGATATGATACTGGGGCACCTCCCCCAAACTTGGCACAAGCAAAGGGGAGTGCTCGTACCCATGTGCTCAGGTGTCCTTCTTCGGAGGTGATGGTGGTGGAGTTGTTGATGAGGATGGAAGCTTGTCCTCCGTCTTCCAAGGCACAGGCTCTCCATCGTAAAAAGATGAATGAGTCTTCGGAATCCTCAAATCTACAGCCATACTCATTCTCTTAAATATGTATACATAATCACAGTTTTGGTTTTGCAGATCATAGATCTGGGCTTGGAGATGCTCAATTTTCTTGCAAAGCTTGAAGATGTGCTCCTCGATGTCCTTGGTTTCCAGCTTGTGTTTATGGGTAAACTCTGAGATCATCATATGATTGGCATTGAGTCCATGTTCCACCATCCCTTGGCACTTGAAGACTTGATGATCCATTTCTTCAAGCCTTTTTTCCATGCTTCCATTCTTCTTTGGCCCCTCAACGTCATGGATGTGCAGCACCCCCTCAGACTGTAGGATCGAAAGTAGTGCTAGAGGGGGTGATTAGACTACTTGACCAAATAAGAATCTACCTTTTTCCTAATTTTAATTCTTGGCAGAATTTAGCATTCATAGTATGTCAAGTACACCCTACACATGCATGTCTAAGAGTATAGCAGCGGAAAGTAAAGACAAGCATGTAAGTAAAGGGAGGGTAGGAAGATAAAACATGATTAGTGACATGATGGTTTTTCCCGTGGTTCCGATTGGTGGTGCTATCGTACATCCACGTTCATGGAGTCTTCAAATCATGGAGGGTAACGGTCGCAAGAGTCCACGGAGGGCTCTACCCACGGAGGGTTCCACGAAGAAGCACCCTTGACTATACCATGACGGCCTACGTCCATGGTGGACTAGCCTTACTCAGGGTAGATCTTCACTGGTTTATCCACGTGGTAACCCTTTAAATTCTCTATGAACCATATAAGTTTCCAAGTAGTCCATATTCGTGGACGCAGCTATTCGAATAGATTGATTACCCTGCACGGTTGTACTTTGTCACACATGCTCCCGCCACTTACCGCCATGTGCTTGTAAAAAGGCACCTCGGCAACCTTCAAGCGGAAGCCCAGCGAGGGAATCGGCCATGACCTGACTAACCACACAAGTCTCTAGTCCAGGTTATTGCCTATTTGAGATTGAACCCGCAAGGAAGTCCGGCCAAAGTTTCCTCAATGGCCCCAAACAATGTGTATAGGGTTCCCAAACCCACCTCGACGGATGGTACTCTGCTTGGTACACCGGGACACGATGCCTAGTCTGTCCCAGGCCCACCTATACCGGGTGCCACTCGGTAGACTACTAGCATGTCCTACAAACACCAGAAACTAGTTGCAACTCCTGGACAGAGATCAAGTCGATTAATAATTCGAGAGAGTTAATTAAGGATCCCAATGTGCGGTAGTAGCTAGTCTTGGATAACATACACAGGACTCAGTTCTTAAGGATGGTCCCAATGAGGCAACCCTCCATGTACTCCTATATGGCCTCTCATTTCTACCTTTACCAAATTGGGTTCACAACTTAACTCTCATCATCAGAACAAGTTCAGTTCACTCTAGTTCATCACCCAGATGAATCAGACCTGACACAACTCTAAGCATAACAAGCATAGCAGGTTAAAGGCACAACATGGCTCAAGCATCTACCAGGAATGCTAGGTTGCATGGTTTAGCTATTTACTATGACCATGACAGGTCATGCAGAGGAATGGGTTCAACTACCGGAACATGTAAAAGTTGAAACATCTTGTCCTAATGCAATAAGTGAGAGCAAGAGCGAGAGAGTGGGACTGTATCGGATATGTTCAAGAGGGGTTGCTTGCCTGATAAGACGATCACACGTTACTGCTCCTTAGATATATACTCGACACAGTGCCTAACATAAAGAACAACCATCGAAGGGGGGACAAATCAAAACACATCAAATGCAATAATATGATGCATGAATATGACATAGCAATATGATGTGCTTGAGCTAATGCATCTAGCAAAAGATACAAATGAAGTAGGTTTGAACTCAGGGTTCAAATTCAACTTCATATATGGAGTTCCATAATGCATTTGAACTAAAATGCCCAAGTTCACCTACTTAAGTTTCTCTAACATGCATGAAAATGGTACACATGGATTCATTGGATTTTTCAGATCAAATTTCATATAAAAATATTTTCATTTGACTTACAGATTAATTTATATGAATTTTCTAAGTTTTTTTAGCAATTTATTAAAAATCCAGAAATACATTTATTGCGTCAACATGACGTCAGCCTGGTCAACCGACTAGTCCGGGTCAAAACTGACTAGTGGGACGCACTGGTCAGTGACCGAGTTGCTAAACAGGGTCAAATCCCGCGCTAACTGCGGTTTGACCTGCTTGCGGGGCCCACTGATAGTGGCTAAGGCTAACTAATGGCGGGGGAGGCGGGTAGCACTAATGGCTCGCCACATCAGCTCCGGCGGAGTTTGTCTGGCGGCGAGCATTCCGATGGCGGAGGCTCGCCGGAGTCGTGTTTCCATCCACCATTTGGCATGCGGGGCGGCGCTACCGAACGTGGGGAGTGAGGCGCGTCCATCCCAGCAGGTGGGATGTCGCGGGGCTGCCGGTGCTGACGACAGCGATCTCACTCGCGGCACCCGGAGCTCGGCCGAGGTGGTGCACGACACTAAAAAGGGGAAATGGCAACGAGGCTAGGGGGAAAAGGACCCGGCCTCACCGAGGAACCTCTGGTGCCGGTGGCATGGTCGGGACGCGTGGTGGTCAGCGAATCGACGGCGGTGACGGGAGGGAGAGAGCAGTACGGGGGAGGAATGGGCACGAGGGGGGGTCCAGGTGGTCGCCTAGAAAGGATAAGGGAAGGAGAGGCCGCCAGTGCGATGCCCGAGCTGGCACGGTGACTTGTCGTGCTCGCCTTCACCTGTGCCTACTACCAAAGGTGGAAGACGACCCTGCCCCTGGGTTGGGCCGCATCTGCAGCAGGTAAGGCCCAGGTAATCCTCAGCCTTTTCCTTTTTTATTTTTGTTCTGTTTTATTTTTTCAGTTTGTTTTCATTTGATTTCAAAACCAAATCTTTTTTATAATATTCTGAAAATTAATATGTGGCCTGTTATAATATAACCAAAGCCACTCACAGATTTTCCAGAATTATTGGAGCTTTAAAAGTACTTATAGCATTTAAAAGGTACAATCTCAATAGTTATTGATTTAATTTAGTATCCAAAAATGACATTGTAAAATATGCACCACTACCAGTATATGTTGCCACATTATTCCAGAGAAGATGAACATTTTCTAGAGCCACTTTTGGATCATTGAAAAATGTTTTGGTTGAACCTATTTGAATTCAAATTGTGCTAGGGTTTTGATCATCCCCATTTCAAGTTTAAAAATTATTTAAAGATGATGCAATCAAAGCATGGATCCTAGTGCATGCTAAAGCTAGGGATGAGATATGGTGCTGCTTCTACAGAGGAGGAAGAGGAGGAACCTGCTGCTTAGGCCCCTCCTAAGAAGAAAGCCAAGAAACTTTTGGCTAATGCTATGCCCAAGCCAGTCCCCTCCAAGAGCACCAAGGCAACTTCAAAGAAAGTTGTTGCATAGAAGTCCAAGAGGACTACCACAAACATACCTGCTTTCGAGAAGACCAAGAAGTCCACTTTTAGAGAAGCTGATGATGATGATGATGCTATGACTGTCCTAATGAAGCTCAGACCTCACCTTCTAGTTCATGATGCCAACCACCGAGTAGTTGAGTATATGAAGAAGAGGAAGGACTCAGGCTTGAGGGCATATAGAGCAATTGATCCATATGCCTAGAGGAGAAAGACTGTTGTAGATTACAGGTTTTATACCAAAGAGCAGCAAGATAATGCAGATTACTCTCCATGTGTCGAAGATAACTTCCACTTCATTGGACTTGATAAATTTGTTGGGAAGGAGTTCACAGCTTCGAACGATGAGATGATCAAGAAATTCTACTCCACTGCACATTTCTATGGAGATGGTAGGATTGTATGGATGATTGAAGGGGCAAGATATGAATCTTTTATTGATAAGTGGGATACCATCTTAGGAGTCCCAGAGGTTCAGGATGGAGATTTGGATGTCTACACAGAATCCAAGGAGAGCCACAATGCTATGAAGGATATGTATAATCCTATCCCTGCAAATAAAGTGCAATCTCACAAGCTTGGTTCTATCTACTTTCTCTAGCCAGGCCTCCGTACCATGAACACCATACTGAAGCATACCTTGATGCCCAAGTCTGGAGATGAGAAGATGATTCGTGGATACTCCATCAACATGCTCATCCATCTTGATCGTCACACCAGGATTCGAGTGATGGACTTGACAGTAGATACTGTGAAGAGGGTTGCTGCTGATCAGAAGTGCTCATGCTGCTACGCACCCTATATCCAGATGCTCATCAATTCTCAGCTTGAGAAGCACATCTTTTCTCTGGACAGTCCCCATTTGCCACTTCAGCGAAAATTTGAGGACAATGTTGTGGTGATGGACCCAGACCATCCCACATCAGCTGCAGCTCAGGCACATGCAGAGGCAGAAGCAGAGGGAGATCGAGCCACTAGTGCGTAGGTTCCCAGGTCTAGGAATGAGCAGATGGATCTTTTGATCACCACTGTCATGGATATGAAGAAGGACATAAAGACCATCATGGATACTCAAGAGAGCCTTGCAAACATCATTGATGATAGAGTGAAAACTCCAATTGACGAGGTTGATAGGCTGACTAAGACAGTCAATGATCTCAACAAGGAGGTTGATGAAGCCCCAATCCATCGCCGCTCCTCTGAATATGATTCTTCGGATGATGCGGAAGACAGTGCACCTGTCAGGATGACTGCCCAGTTCATGACTAAGGCCAGGACTCCTACAGTACCAGATCCAGAGACGAGGCATTCATCTTCTCCTCCAGCCATAGTATCTTCAGCACCATCAGCTCCAGTTCTCTTGACTCCGACATCGACGACCAGAGGGGTAACTCGAATAATGATTAGCTATATCTCTTTGAACTTTTTGGTAACTTGTTGCCGAAGGGGAGAAGTTGTATATAGATCTTAGGCTTCGAGTGAGAGAGCGTCTATCTTTATTTGCTGGTTTTACAAAACATTTGGTTCATTTTGGTTCCTCCGAGATTGTTGGATCGGCGTCACCGAGATTGGACATTCTGACCATTGGTCACCTTATCGGTGCAACCGAGATTCCTATATCGGTCTCACCGAGATTCCTATATCGGTCTTACCGATATTCAAAAGTAGCTAACTTTAAGTCACTTCGATACAACCGAGATTCACACATCGGTTCCACCGAGTCTGACTTATTGTGTGTAACGGTTGGATTTTTGGAGATGCCTATATATACCCCTCCACCACCACCTACTCGAGAGAAGTACTTAGCACTGTTCCTCACTCATATCTATCAGTTTTCTAAGAGAGAACCACCTATCCTTGTGTTGAGGTCAACATATTCCACGCAAACCATATGGATTTTGATTTCTAGCCTCCCCAAGTTGCTTTCCACGCAATCAATCTCTTCTACCAATCCATATCTGTGAGAGAGTGATTGCTTCTTCATAAGGCTAGTCCTCCGCGGACATAGGCCATCATGGTATAGTCCTCCATGGACGTAGGCTGTCATGGTCTAGTCAAGGTTGCTTCTTCGTGGAACCCTCCGTGGGTAGAGCCCTCCGTGGACTCTTGCAACCATTACCCTATGTGAGTTGAAGACTCCATGAACGTGGATGTACAATAGCACCACCAATCGGAACCACAGGAAAAATAATCATGTCACCAATCGTGTTTGATCTTCCTACCCTCCCTTTACTTACATGCTTGTCATTACTTTCCGCTGCTATACTCTTAGACATGCATGTGTAGGGTGTACTTGACTTTCCATGAAATGCTAAAAACTGTCAACCATAAAATTTGGTATAGGCAAAACCTTTAATTGGTCAGGTAGTCTAATCACCCCCTCTAGACCTACTTTCAATCCTACAAGTGGTATCAGAGCATTGGTCTCCATTTCTTAGGTCTCACAACCTAGGAGAAGTATGGATTCTAGTGAGGGAAGTTATCACCATAGAGGTTCGTACTTTGATGGCACTAATTTTGTTGTTGGAAGCATAAAATGAAAATGCATATTCTTGGTCATAACCCCGCCGTTCGGGCTATTGTTCGTGTTGGATTGCAAGGTGAGTTCTTTGCGGATGGACAGGAACCAGATCGTGAAGCGACCGCAGATGAATTGAAGATGTTGCAATACAATGCTCAAGCATGTGACATTCTCTTCAACTGCTTATGCCCTGAAGAATTTAACAAAATCAGCCGTCTTGAGAATGCAAAGGAGATTTGGGATACTTTGGTTGATATGCACGAAGGAACCGAGTCCATGAGAGAATCCAATTTAGATGTTCTTCAAGGTCAACTTGAAAAGTTCAAGATGAAGGATGGTGAAGGGATTGCAGAGATGTACTCTAGGCTAGCTCTCATCACCAATGAGATTGCTGGCTTAGGAAGCGAAGAAATGACTGACAAATTCATCATCAAGAAGATACTTAGAGCTTTGGATGAGAAATACGACACTGTGTGCACATTAATCCAAATGATGCCAAACTACAAAGATCTCAATCCTACGGAAGTCATTGGAAGGATTGTTGCTCATGAGATGACACTCAAAGATAAAGAAGAGCTTCATCACAAGTCTAGCAGTGCTTACAAAGCCACAAGTGATGCTCCCACAACTTCAAGCAACAACCTTGTCACCAATGAAGAAATAAGCCTCATGGTCAAGAAATTCAACAAGTTCTACAATAATAGAAGCAAACAAAGAAACTCCAACTCAAGATATGAAGAGAAGCGTTCGTCAAGTCATGACCGCAATTGATACAATTGTGGGAAGCCCTGACACTACTCAAATGAGTGGATGGATCCTTACAAAAGAAGAGAAGAGTCACCTCGAAGATGAAGCTCAAGGAATGAATCACCACAAAGAGAGAGAAGGAGTAGAGATGATCGTTATGAACGAAGACACTCAAGGAGAAGTAGACATTGAGAGAAGCAGGACAAGTACACCAAGAGCTACACAAGAGGAAAACATCAAGCTCATGTTGGTGAATGGGTTTCCGGCTCTGACTCCGACAACAACTCTGAGAGAAGCTATCACTCCAACTCCGACTATAGTCAAGGTGATGGTGTTGCCGGAATTGCTCTAGTGACTACCAACTCCTACGATCTATTTGATTCACAAAATGAAGGGAGTGGAAGTTGCTTCATGGCTAAAGGCCCCAAGGTATCACACCCTGAGTATCTTGATTTTGATAGTGATGAAGATGATCTACTTTGTGATGATGACTTACTTTGTGATAAAACTAGTGATAGTGATCAAAATGAACTTGATAATTCTCATGCTAGTCAAGGTAAGTCAACTGATGATGACAAGATGAAAATAGAACAACTAACTAAAGAACTAAACACTCTTAAGTTAGCTCATGAATCAACTCTCGAAGATCATAGAGAGCTCGTGAGGACTCATGAGAAGCTACACTTCGAGAAGATCAACTTGGAGCAAGAGCATGAATTTCTCAAAGCTATCAATGACGATCTCCGGAAGAAGACCTCATCTTATCTAGCCAAATGACTACTCGTGTCCACTTTTATGCCTCAAGTTAAAACTAAGCAATCTAGTAACAAAGGCAAGAAAGATTCTTCACCTAGTAGCAACAATAAAAGTGATAAATCCAATGATGTTGCTTCTAGTAGTTCTATTGATTCCACTAATGATGCTTCTCTTAGCCAAGTTACACTTGAGCAAGAAAATGCTTTATTGAAAGGAATTATAGAAAAAGGTATCTACAAGAGTCTTGTCGGATGTAAGCAATTTGAGGAAATTGTACGCAAGCATGGAGGATACCGGAAGAATCATGGTGTTGGCTACTTCAACGCTAATGGAGTTGAGTGGGAAGAAGGTCAATATCCCAAGTCCAAGTTTGTTCCTCAAAAGGAGAAGTATGAAAATACTCTTCCCAAGGGGACAAACACTCAAGATGACCTTCCACCACAAGACCACAAGCTCAAGGGCAAGAACAAGCTTCAAGATGACATTGACTCATATGAAGATAAACCCCCTAGCTTTGGTGGAGTGGGTTACCAAGGCTACTTCAAGCTCAACTACTACAAAGGCAACTTCAACACCAAGGATCCCCATCAACTTGATGTGGGTTCCCAAGAAAAAGAACTAGTAAGTTCTTGAGGGGTGACTCCGCTAATGAAATTCACTCACATTCATTATTGGCAAGAAATTTTTGCACTCAACATCAACTCAATGCAATAGTTCAAGGAGTCACACATTCCCTCAAAGGTGAGCAAGGGACAAGGTAATCAACAAATAATGGGCATCATAACACATGCTTTGCACTCCATGTCCATAGGTATCCTTGTATTGTCTCTTGTATGTTGGGACTAACCCATGTAGGTGAGAGGAGTAAGGAAACAACAAGGATGCTCCCAACTCTTGGTGATCTTCATAAACATTGAGCATCCACAACTACGTCACGAACATGAAGTCTTCATCGACAAAACCCAAGGTTAGTTTATCCCTCTTATGGGGGGATGTCACATTAAGGGGGAGCTTTACTCTAATTCTTGAGTAAAAGCATCTCTTAACATGTGACAACATTAAATGCTTTATGAAAAAGTGGTAACCCCACTTGTGCTTAAACGATGAGTATGACCTATGATCAAGTATTCTTACTTGGCTCCTAAGTCAAATACTCATATATAGATGACTTTGTCATTCCCCAAGTGCTTGTTAGATGCTAGTGTGTTTGTGCATGTTCGTCATGATTTCTTTTGACATCTTATTGTGTGATCATGTTGGTCTGCATTTATTTTCTCATTCGAGGATATCCAATTGTTGCTATTTGGCTTTTGATTTATCTTTTCCAATTGGATGGACAAGAATGCCTAGGACCACTCTTTAGCTATCTATGCCTTCTCATCTCATATTCCACTCATGCCGCATCACAAAATTTGGACAAGTGCTTTTCGATCCATCTGTGTGTGGAGCACTCGGAGTTCCGTATCAACAAGGACTCACCATTGAAACCTCCCAGGTGCAACTCGGTGGAATCAACACCAAAATCTTGGTCTCACCGATTGCCTAGGGTTGATCTGGGTATTCAATCTCGGTATCACCGATTCCATTTTCTTGGTTACACCGAGTGTCCCTGTCAGCTGACAGTTGAGGCACTCTATGACACCAAAAACTTAGAATCAGTGTCACCAATAGTGGTGGGTATATAACTCTGGACCCCGACGTTTTGAAATTTCATCTTCATACGTCGTGCTACAAAACCCTAAGTTGTCGTTCCAAAGACCCCTGGTCATCGCCCTTGACTTCCCGAGCTCCTCCGCCGCTGGGAATCGCGGTCGTCGATGTAATCTTCACAAACATCGTTGCCGTAGAGGATCCGCGCCAAGCTAGGGTACATATTTGATCTCTAGTGCGCTCCCATTCTGATTCTTGCGCATTGGGCATTGTTTTCTCTATAAGCCACCTATTTCTTATTCATCTATCCACTAGAAATTGCAAAATCTCGAGTTAGATGGATTTTCTAGGGTTTTGTTGTACGCCTGATACATCTCGGTGGAACCGAAACGAAAATATCTTTCTCACCGACATACTTTTCTGTGTTGCTAAGAACTGACTCAGTGGAACCGAGTGGCTCTTTTCGGTCCTGCCGAAAAGGCTGCCAAGTTCCTGTTAAGGAGTTGGTTTGTCTTGGCCCCACCGAAAATTTCATTTCGGTTGTATCAATATGTATGTGACAGATTGCAAAACTTTTGAAAAACTCATTGCGCAAATTTCAAAAATAGCCTCATTTTGTGATGACTCATCTACTTCTGCTCATCTACACTCTATTCACAGGGTCAGCATGTGAGTTTCAAAAGACAGTCAGAACAGGTCAGAGCAGAGAGCAGACATGAGTTCAGGCACAAGCCCAGAGCCCAGTTCATTGTCAGATCTAGGCCCCCCTAGCTCACATGGGTTGCCCAAGGCTGCCACCAGAACCAGAAAGAGGTTGAACTCAGAAGAAGAATATTCAGACTATGTCCCTGAGAAGGTTCTTGCTAAGAAGCAAGAGAAGGATACCAAGAAAGCTGCAACTGAAGCTACTTCCTCTAGAAGGGTTGTCCGCAAAATATATGCACCAGCTTCAACCTACAAGGCTTATGAGACTGCCAGAGCAACTATTTCTATTGAGATCCCCAAGAAAGCTATGCCTAAGAAGGCAGGAGAGAAAAAGGCCAGGAAGAGGATCATTCGTGTGACTGACAGGCCTACCTCAATGTTTGAGAATCCAGAAGTTGTTGCTACTGAGGAAGAGGAGGTTGATCCAGCAAAGGCTCCTCCCAAGAAGAAGGCAAAAAAGTTGATGTCTGGTGCTATGCCCAAAACCACCACATCCAAGAAGGCTGCTGAGAAGCCCATGAGGACCACTAGGCAGATTCCAGCCTCTGAGAAGAACAAAGGGAATGCCTCCAGACCTGAAGCAGATGATGATCTGACAATGTTAATGAAGCTTAGACCACACCTCCCTGTTCATAATGCCAGCTATCCAGTAGCTGAGGACATGAAGAAGAGGAAGGACTCAGGACTGAGGGCATGGACAGCTATTGATCCTTATGCCCAAAGAAAGAAAACAGTTGTGGACTACAAGTTCTATACCAAGGAGGAGCAGGACTTCTATGAGACCGTGCTCTTTGACAAGAGTCCAGCTATCAGAGATATGCGATACGTTTATTGGAAGTACATCAAGGAGAATGAGGACTAATTTCCAAGTGTCCAGGACAACTTCCATTGCATTGGTATTGATGAATTGATAGGTAGAGAATTCACATCACGGAATGCCGAGATGATCATGCAGTTATACCCCACTGCACACTTCTACCGATATGGTAGAATTGTGTGGATGACTGAAGGTGCCTAATATGAATCAACTGTTGAGGAATGGGCAGAGATCTTAGGAGTTCCTGAAGCACAGGATGGTGACCTAGATGTGTACTCAGAATCCAAGGCTAGTCACAATGCTATGGCCAACATGTATAAGTAGATCCCTGCTGACAAAGTGAAGTCTCACCAGCTAGGGTCCATTTACTTTCTGCAGGCTGGCCTACACACTATCAACACCATTCTGAGGCATACCCTGATGCCCAAGTCCGGAGATGACAAGATGATGCGAGGCCACTCCATCAACCTGTTGATCCATCTTGACACTCACACTGAGATCAGAGTCATGGACTTGATTGTAGAGACAATCAAGAGGGTTGCTGCTGATCAGAAGCGCTCATGCTGTTATGCACCCTACTACCAGATGCTCATAAACTCAAGACTGGAGAAGCACATCTTTGCCCTGGATCACCCACATTTGCCCCTACAGCCAGATCTAGAGGACATTGTCATGGTGATGGAAGCTGATCATCCCACTTCTAATGCAGCTCACGAAGCAGTAGAGACAGTGAGAGCCACTAGTGCTCAAGCCCCTCGATCCAGGAGTGAGCAAATGGATTTGCTGATATCATCTATTCAGAGCATGCAAAAGGACATTAAGGGGATTCTGGATAACCAAAACAGTATTGTCAGGATCTTTGAGACCAGAATCAAGTCCCTTACTGATAAAGTGGACGGGCTGACGAAGATAGTCATAGAACTTCAGCATGAAGTTTACTCTGTGAAAATCCCTCGGGTCTCTTCTACTTCAGATGATGAGGAGGAGGAGGAGGAGGAGGAGGAATCACCTCTAGGGACAAGCACTTAGTTCACTACTCGGGCCAGATCAGCCATAGTGCCAGCTCCAACAGCTCCATCAGCTCCATCAACATCAGCTCCATCAGTGACCACTCCAACTCCATCTACGACATCTGTAGAGATCTTCACCGACGCCATCATCTCGACTCCTTCATCAACAATCGGAGGAGATGCGCCCAAGAACACATAGATGTATGCCTTTGAACTTTTTGGTGACTTGTTGCCAAAGGGGGAGAAGTGTATATAGATCTATAGGCTTCGAGTGAGAGAGAGATTTGTCTTTTTACTTTCTTTTCAAAAACATTTGGTTCTTTTGATTTGATGTGAGATACTTTCGTGTTTGCGTTATGCTACTATGTTATGGGTGATGCTACTATTTCCTATCATCTTAATGCTCATGAGATGATCATTCACCCTTACTTATGTGTGTTGTGCCATGTTATTCACTCTAATTATTCTCGCACACCACCAAGTTGTATGTCACATGGAAGAAGTACCCCATATACCTAATCGATTGTGCATGTGCATTCAAACGCAAGTTCAAAATAATGCACAAATTTAGGGGAAGCTCTTGCTTATCACATACCTCTCGAAGCGACGATTAATCTCATTGATTTTATCATATGTTGAAGCTTTGATCTATATGTTGTCATCAATTACCGAAAAGAGGGAGACTGAAAGCACATTTGCTCCCTTGGTGGTTTTGGTAATTAATAAGAACATATATGTCATTGAACTAATGTTTCCATTAATTATATTACAAGAAATGTTCAATGAGAGGATTGGCAAAAAGGAGATTGTGGAGAAACCCTAAGATGAAAGGAAATAGGTTGGCCAAGCTACATTTTATATTTGTGAGAAATCACTTTGAGTCCATAGGAAAGCAAATAATATTAAAAGGGGGTAAGGTTTTGTTGGTGAACAATATGCTCAAACGTCCACAAGTGATAGTTGCCAAAAACATCTGCAAAACTCTCCCACCAAAGTCTGTTCTATACCCAACACTCAAATTGGTGCAACCAACTATCCCACTTTGGTGCCACCGATTCCAGTACCTAGACAGACTTTGCAAAAGCCTAGCCACTTCGGTGCAACCGATTCCATACCGGTGCCACCAAGTTTTAGGTTGCCAACTTTTTGTTACGCAAATTCACATTTTTTGTTCCATCGAAAATGTTGTATCGGCGTCACCGAGATTGGAAATTTGACCGTTGGTCACCTTATCGGTGCAACCGAGAATTGTATATCGGTCCCTCTAAGATTCAAAAGTTGCCACATTTTGGTCACTTCGGTACCACCAAGATAAACACATCGGTGTTACCGAGTTGGTCATTTTGTGTGTAACTTTTGGATTTTTGGGGATGCCTATATATACCCCTTCACCACCACTCACTCAAAAGAGAAGCACTCAGAACTATTCCATACCTATACCTATACCTACCCTTGTGTTGAGGTCAAGATCTTCCACTCCAATCATATGGATCTTGATTTCTAGCCTCCCCAAGTTGCTTTCCACCAATCCTATCTCTTCTACCAAGCCAAACCCGTGATAGAGATATTGTGTGTTGAGGAGTCTATCATCTTGAAGCACAAGAGCAAGGAGTTCATCATCATTACCGAGCCTATTAACTTTTGGAGGGCGGTGATTCCTAGATTGGTTAGGTGTTGATTGGGAGCCTCCTACTTCGTGTTGTGGAGTGAACCAAGAAGTTCGTAAGGGCAAGGAGATCGCCTACTTCGTGAAGATCTACCCCATAGTGAGGCTAGTCCTTCATGGACAGAAGTCATAGTGAGGCTAGTGCTTCGTGGACCCTTTTGGGTGGAGCCCTCCATGGAGTCTCACGACCGTTACCCTCCGTGGGTTAAAGACTCCATAAACGTGGATGTACGATAGCGCCACCTATCGGAACCACGAGAAAAATCATCGTGTCCACAAATGTGTTTGATCTTCCTACCCTATCCCTTCTATACATGCTTGTTGTTACTTTCCGCTGCTATATACTCTTAGACTTGCATGTGTAGGGTGTACTTGACTTGCCATGAAATGCTAAAAACTCTCAACCATAAAATTTGGTATAGGCAAAACCTTTAATTGGTCAAGTAGTCTAATCACCCCCCTCTAGACCTACTTTCGATCCTACATGGACTCGTGTATGATTCACAAAACTTTTCAAAGTTATGAAAGTCGTAGTAGAGGATAGCCACCGAGTCAAAGCTAGCTTGCTCCATTGAACCCCACAACTCCCTTGTTGATACTAATGCATATGTAGTAAGTTCTGATGTAAGTCTTGTTGAGTACTCAGTACTCACTGTTGCTTAATTATGTTTTTGTAAAGGAGACTCCAGTCTCGCTAGTGGTTTCTATGATAAGATCTATGCTGTCCATTTAGCTTGGGAATCCTAGCCAGAGGTCTCGTTCCTATGGAGGGTCTTGTTGATAGACAGGCTTCCTCAGCCTTCTTATTTTCTAGATATCTATACCCAGACATGTTAAGATTTTGCTTGTTGCTTGTATGACTTGCGTGTTGGGTCACGCGACCCTTGTTTGTAATATCACACTATGTTGGCTCTTATGAGCCTCCTAAATAAATGTTGTGTTGTTGTATGGTTATGTTGTGATGCCATAGTTGTATCTATGCATATCGGGCATGTCGAGCGTGCGTGTGACATGCAATGATATGTATGGGATTCGACACCTAGTTGTCCGCCTTTGGTTGTACTCTTTACAGGGATATGCCTCTTTGTTCTTCCACCGAGTCTTGGTAGCTTGCTACTGCTCCAAACACATTGATTGACCGGCATGTATCATTCTTTGCTGCTGTGCCTATCCTTCGGGGAAATGTCTTGCAGTGTAATGGAGTCCTTGTAGCCTACTACGACTCGTCTACGTGCATATATGACATTTATGTCCCACGGCGTAATGTAGTCCTTGTAGCTTGCTATGACTCGTCTACACACACTAGAGGCCAACACCTGCATTGCTGGGTTATGTATGCCTGTTCCTGTATGGATGTGCCACTTGGGTTCTACAACTAGTCATGTCGACCTGGGTTCTTTGATGTTTGAATTCTAGCAACATATTTACATACGTGAGCTAAAAGATACAAACGCTCCCGGCCCAGGTATGGTGGCAGCCATGGAGTTAACCGTGCATGAGGCCGCAAAGTGATGTGATGTGTTACATGCTGGATTCTTACATGTTGGTATTAGAGCTGACTAACTATAGGATTACCAAGCCAAACTGGTCGATGTTGAGTCTAGCAACTCTTTAGTTATATAAGGGAATTGATTGTGGAAGGGAACGTAAGGCTCTTTTTACTCCTTTCCCCCATGTTATTCTGATTCTGAGTCACCCTCTCCTTTTCTACGGGGATTAAGAACTAGGCTTCTTACCTATCTACCAGAATGTCATGTTACTATTCTGTAGACTTAGAGGAATGGTTGATCTGAGTTGCATTCCAGTCCTCGAGTGTTATCTATGTAGCTTGTTAGCTCAATGAGAATCTTGAGATTGTTATGTTAATGTGTCGTGGCACCTAAATCTTTTGCATAATGTCTCAATTTTGAGCATTCACAGCCGTTATGCTTTCCAATTTTCCCTAGGATTTCTATGAAGGTCAAATGCTTTTGTGTTTCCTCCTATCTATCTGGTATGCTGCCATGTCTAATCCTAGTTTCTCATCATCAGGATGTTCCGCAGTACCCAAGCTACCATTGGTTGACAGAAGGGCCAGAGACGTGGAACCAGAGATACTGAAGTTCTGTCGGATTCACCTTCGTTGGCACAGTTCATGCTAGACATTGAGAAAGACAAGCGTGAGTCAAATCGCTTGCTGGCACGTATTCAGGAAAACACCGCACATTAGTGTGCTAGAATAGTGACCATCCGTGACTTCATCAAGCTGTACCCACCCATCTTCCATCACTCCATTGAGCCACTCGATGCAGATGACTAGATCCATAGCATCACAAACAAGCTGCGTTCCAAGAACGTGGCTAAGGCTGACAAGGTAACCTATGCTACATATTTTTTGGAGGGTCCTGCTAGTATATGGTGGGAGAACTATGAGACTATAATTCGAGCTGGCCAGATTCCTACCTAGGAAGAATTCACAGAGGTTTTTCGTGAGCATCATATTCCTCAGGGTCTCATGGACCGAAAGAGGGAAGAGTTTGGTAACCTTACCCAGGGTAAGATGGCTGTAGATGCTTAGAGCCGAGAGTTTGAGAACCTTGCACGTTATGCCACAAAAGAAGTGTCCACGGATGCCAAGAAGCAAGCTAGGTTCAGGAAGGGTCTCAACCCAAAGTTCCATCGTGATCTTCACATGCATCATTGTGACACCTTCCAAGCTCTTGTGAACAAGGCCATTAATGCAGAGATAGCACAGTCACCTATGAAGAATCTCGCAAGCACAACCTTGATTTGGCTTCTACCTCCGGTTCTGGATCACAGAAGCGTTGGATTTGGATTCCAAACTCATCACTTCCTCCTGGATATGCATCGAGTCCATCCTATATGGTGCCTCGTCCAACTCAGCCAAATGCTCCACCCAAACCTGTTGGTGGACCGCCTGTCAATGCAGTTCCACATCATACTTCTTTGATTTGCTACAAGTGTGGAGAACTAGGCCACATCACTCGCAATTGCACTCAGTCCAATGGTGTTCCACCTCAGTATGGAAACTCTGTTGGCCGTGATAATACACCAGTCAAGGTGATCTATGCCAAGCCAACCATCACTAAACAGGGATGTGTGAATCACGTCTCAGCCAAAGAAGCTAATGATGATCCAAAAGTTCTCCTTGGAACGCTCGTTGCCAATTGCCTTCCGGCATGAGTTTTGTTTGATACTGGAGCATCGCATTCCATCATCTCAGAAAGCATGACATGTCATTTTTTGATATACCAACTGCTCTTGAAATTCAGACTCCAGGGTCGAGATGGCAGACCACAAGAATAAGCCATGGAAATGAAATATTTGTTGATAGACTTGTATTCCTTGCTTGGTCGATAGCTCTAAAGTCTGTAGATATTAATATCATCTTGGGTATGGACTAGATGATAGCTCACCATGCCAAGATCGATTACGCCACAAAGTCTGTTCAGCTTATGCATCCATCTGACAAGATAGTCCATGTTTCAACACGAGTTGCAAAGCATCAGCTCTATTCACTCAATGCCAACCCTCTTCCTGAGGTTGAAGATATACCGGTAGTAAGAGATTTTTCGGATGTATTTCCAGAAGAATTTCCTAACATTCCGCCTGACAGGGATGTAGAGTTTGTGATAGACCTCATCCCAGGAACTATTCCAATTTCAAGAACACCTTATAAGATGGCACCCTTGGAGTTACCTGAGCTCAAGAAGGAAAGTGATGAGTCCTTGCAAAAGGGTTTCATTAGACCTAGCTCTTCTCCTTGGGCTTGTCCCATCCTCTTTGTGAAGAACAAGGATGGAACGAATCATATGGTTGTGGATTACCGACCCATCAATTTGGTCACAATAAAGAATAAGTATCCGCTCCCCAGGATCATTGATTTGTATGATCAACTTGCTAGATCTTCAATGTTCTCCAAGATGGATTTGAGGTTAGGCTACCATCAAATCAAGATTAAGAATGGAGACATTTGCAAGACGGCGTTCCTCACTCGTTATGGCCAGTACAAGTACACAGTCATGTCCTTTGGACTAACCAATGCTCCAACAACATTCTCCCGTTTGATGAACTCAATCTTCATGGAGTACTTAGATAAGTTCTTCGTGGTTTACCTCGATGATATTCTGATTTATTCGATGAATGAAGAAGAACATGCTAAGAACCTCAGGGTTGTGCTAGAAAAACTCAGAGAGCACCGTATTTATGCCAAGTTCTCCAAGCGTGAATTTTGGTTACCTGAAGTGACCTATCTAGGTCATGTGTTCTCCAGAAAGGGCATTGCAGTCAATCCTGAAAGAGTTTAGGCCATTCTTGACTGGACTCCACCTGAAACAGTTAAGCAAGTTAGAAGTTTCCTTGGTTTAGCGAGCTATTGTTGTCACTCCATTTAGAACTTCTCTAAAGTTGCCAAGCCACTGATGGAACTCCTCAAGAAAGATAAGAAGTTTGAGTGGACCCCACAATGTGAACGCAGTTTCCAGGAACTGAAGAGACGTTTGACCTCTGCTCCTATGGTTGTGCCATCTGACTTCTCCAAGGACATTGCCATCTATTGTGATGCCACCAGACAAGGACTTGGATGTGTTCTTATGCAAGACCGATAGGTGATCGCCTATGCATCCCGAGAGTTGCACCCGCATGAGGAAAAGTATCCAATACATGATTTGGAGCTTGCGGTAGTAGTCCATGCACTCAAGGTATGGCGACATTACCTTCTTGTTAATCATTGCGAGATTTACACCGATCACCAAAGCCTGAAGTATATCTTCACTCAAGCAGATCTAAATCTCAGACAAAGACGATGGTCAGAGATGATTACGAATTACGACTTAGGAATTATTTACACCCCAGGTAAGGCAAATGTCATGGCGGATGCGTTAAGTCATAAATCTTAGTGCAACAATCTTATGCTGCAACAAGGTCAACCCCTTCTTCATGAGGAATTTTGCAAGCTTAACCTCCACATTGTTCCTCGCGGACCCCTTTCAACCTTGGTTGCAAAACCTACTCTGGAGGATCAGCTTATAACAAGCCAATAGTATGATGCGGTTATTTTCCAAATCATGGATAATGTTGAAAAGGGAATTGCTGGTAGTTTCTTCATTGATGATAGAGGTGAAGTATACTTTGGGAATCGGCTGGTAGTTCCTAAAAAGCAACAACTTCAAGCGTTGATCCTTACGGAGGCTCATGAATCTCCTCTCACCATTCACCCTGGTAGCACCAAGATGTATCAGGGCCTATGCCAAAGGTTCTGGTGGACTAGGATGAAGAGGCAAATCGCTCAATTCATTGCTAACCCTTCAGCCCTTAGCTTACTCAATGTCGTGTGAAGGCAGAGCATCAGAGACCCGTGCACCCTTCAGCCCTTAGCTATTCATGAATGGAAATGGGATAAAGTTGAAATGGACTTCATCACCGGATTTCCCAAGACCAAGAAAGGAAATAATGCAATCTTCGTGGTTATTGATCGCCTTTCCAAAGTGGCTCATTTCCTTCCTGTCCGAGAGAGTATCACTGCTAGTTAGCTGGCGGACTTGTATATCTCTCGAATAGTGTACCTACATGGTGTTCCATTGGAAATCAATTCGGACAGTGGAAGTCTTTCACCTCTTGATTTTGGGAAAGTTTCCAGAATGCTATGGGAACCCGTCTATCCTTTAGCACTACTTTTCACCCTCAGTCAAGTGGTCAGGTTGAAAGAGTCAATCAGATTCTCAAAGACATGATCAAAGCTTGTGTCATCTCATTTGGAATGAACTGGGAAAAGTGTCTTCCATTTGCCGAGTTTGCGTATAACAACAACTACCAATCCAGTCTGGGCAAAGCTCCTTTTGAAGTTCTTTATGGACAAAGATGTTGAACACCTTTGAACTAGTCAGAGACCAGGGAAAGACAATTCTTTGGGCCACACATGATCTAGGAAGCAGAAGAGCAAGTTCGCATAATTCACAAGAATCTCAAGACAGCTCAGTCTCGTCATAAGAGATAGTATGATCGCCATCATAACGAAGTAACTTATGAGGTGGACCAAAAGGCTTACCTCCGGGTTACTCCTCTGAAGGGTACCCATCATTTCAGCATCAAAGGCAAATTGGCTCCTTGTTACATTGGACCTTTTTGCATTCTTGCTAAACGAGGAGAGGTTGCCTACCAATTGGAACTGCCCCCGCATCTTTCCCGAGTTCATGATGTCTTCCACGTTTCTCAACTCAGGCGTTGCTTCAAGGATCCTATCCGTGAAGTGGACCACGAAATGCTTGATCTTCAAGATGATCTTTCATATCGAAAATATCATGTTCGTATTCTCGATCAAGATGAGTGTGTAACCTGACGTCGGAATATCAAGTATATGAAGGCTAAGTGGTCGTATCATTCTCAGAATGATGCTACCTGGGAGTGTGAAATCGTCTTCGATTTGAGTATCCGGCTCTTTTCCCATTGACTCTAGAATCTCAAGACGCGATTCTTTTAAGTGGGGGTGAGTTGTCACATCCCTAGGTTTAGCATGCTCTAGGATCCATGCTTTTGATTGGATCATGTTTAAATTATTTTTAAACTTGAAATTCGGATGATCAAAACCCTAACACAATTTGAATTCAAATAGGTTCAACCGAAATTTTTGTCAAGGATCCAAAGTGGCTCTGAAAAATGTTCATCTTCTCTGGAATAATGTGGCAACATAAACCAGGGGTGGTGCATATTTTACAATGTCATTTTTGGATACTGAATTAAATCAATAACTATTCAGATTGGAGATTTTAAATGCTAGAAATACTTTTAAAGCTCAATAATTCTGGAAAATTTGTGAGTGGCTTTGGTTATATTATCAGAGGCCACATATTAATTTTCAGAATATTATAAAATGATTTGGTCTTGAAATAAAATCAAAACAAACTGAAAAAAGAAAACCGAACAAAAATAAAAAAAGGAAAAGGATGAGGATTACATGGGCCTTACCTGCTGCAGATGCAGCCCACCCTAGGGGCAGGGTCATCTTCCATCTCTGCCAGTAGGTAGAGGGGAAGGCGAGCACAGTGAGTCACCATGCCAGCTCCCGCATCGCGCTGGCAGCCTCTCCTTTCCCTATCCTCTCTAGGCGACCACCTGGACCCCCTCAAGCCCATTCCTCCCCCTGCTGCTCTCTCCCTCTCCTTTGTTCCCTCCCATCGCCGCCGTCGATTTGCCGACCACCGCACGTCCCCGACACGCTACCGGCGCCAGAGGTTCCTTGGTGAGGACCCAGTCCTTTTCCCCTAGCCCCATCACATTTCCCCTTTTTAGCGTCATGCGCCACGTCGGCCGAGCTCCGTCCGCCGCGAGTTAGCTCGCCGCCGTTAGCTCCGGCAGCCTCGCGCCGTCCCACCTGGTGGGATGGACGTGCCTTCCTCCCCGCATTCAATAGCGCCGCCCCGCATGTCAAATGGTGGCCGGAAACGCGACCCCGATGAGCCTCCGCCATGGGAATGGTCACTGCCGGCCAAACTCCGGTGGAGCCGACGTGGCGAGCTATTAGTGCTACCAGCCCCCCCCCCCTGCCCCCCGCCCCCCTGCCGCCGTTAGTTAACCTTAGCCACTGTCAGTGGGCCCTGCAAGCGGGTCAAACCGCAGTCAGCGTGGGATTTGACCCTTCTTAGCGACTGGGTCACTAACCAGTGGGTCCCACTGGCCAGTTTTGACTTGGACCGATCAGTTGACCAGGCTAACGTCATGCTGATGCATGGCTAACTCAATAAATGTATTTGTGGGTTTTTAATAATTCCAGAAATTGCTAAAAACGAAAATTCATATAAATTAATGTGTAAGTCAAATGAAAATAATTTATATATGAAAATTGATCTGAAAAATCCAATGAATCCATTTGTACCATTTGCATGCATGTTAGAGCAACCTAAATAGGAGAACTTGGACATTTTAGTTCAAATGCATTATGGAACTCCATATATGAAATTGAATTTCAACCTTGATGTCAAACCTACTTCATTTGAATCTGTTGCTAGATGCATTAGCTCAGACACATCATATTTCCATGTCATATTCATGCATCATATTGTTGCATTTGATGTGTATTGATTTGTTCCGTCTTTGATGGTTGTTCTTCGTGTTAGGCACTATTCCGGAGGATATGGTCGAGTATCCATTTGAGGAGCAGTAACGTGTCATCGTCTTATCAGGCAAGCAACCCCTCTTGAACATATCCAATACAATCCCACTCTCTTGATCTTGCTCTGACTTATTGCATTAGGACTAATGTTTCAACTTTTACATGTTCTGGTAGTTGAACCCATTCCTGTGCACGACCTGTCATTGTCACAGTAAATAGCTGAACCATGCAACCTAACTTACCTGGTAAATGCTTGAGCCATGTTGTGCCTTTAACCTGCTATGCTTAGAGTTGTGTCAGGTCTAATTCATCTGGGTGATGAACCGGAGTGAACTGAACTTGTTCTGATGATGAGAGTTAAGTTGTGAACCCGATTTGGTAAAGGTAGGAATGAGAGGCCATGTAGGTGTACATGGTGGGTTGTCTCATTGGGACCATCCTTAAGAACTGAGTCCTGTGTGTGTTATCCAAGACTAGCTACTACCTCACATTGGGATCCTTAATTGACTCTCTTGACTTATTAATCGACTTGATCTCTGTCCAAGAGTTTCAACTAGTTTCTGGTGTATGTAGGACATGCTAGTAGTCTACCGAATAGCACCCCGTACAGGTGAGCTTGGTACAAACTAGGCATCATGGCTCGGTCTACCAAGCGTAGTACCATCCGTCGAGGTTGGCTTGGGAACCCTATACACATTGTTTGGGGATGTTGAGGAAACTTTGGCCGGACTTCCTTGTGGTTTCATTCTCAAATAGGCGATAAACCTGGCATAGAGTCTTGTGTGGTTAGTCAGGTCGTGGCCGACTCCCTCGCTGGGCTTCCGCTTGAAGATTGTCGAGGTCCATTTTTACAAGCACATGGTTGTAAGTGGCAGGAGCATGTGTTATGAAGTACACCCCCGTAGGGTAATCAATCTATTTGAATAGCCGCGTCCACAGATATGGACTACTTGGAGACTTATATGGTTCATAGACAATTTAAAGGGTTACTCATAAAAGTTTCAAGACAAGTGTGAGTACCATGGATGGCACTCTCGTAGGAAGACGGGAACGGATCCATGGTGGTGTATTGATGTGGTGTTCGTGGACTCATGTACGATCCACAAAACTTTTCAAACTTATGAAAGTCGTAGTACAGGATAGCCACCGAGTCAAAGCTGGCTTGCTGCATTGAACCCCACAACTCCCTTGTTGATACCGATGCATATGTAGTTAGTTTTGATGTAAGTCTTGCTGAGTATTCAGTACTCACTGTTTCTTAATTATGTTTTTGCAGAGGAGACTCTAGTCTCGCTAGTGGTTTCTATGATAAGATCGATGTTGGCCATTTAGCTCGGGAATCCCAACCAGAGGTATGGTTCCTATGGAGATCCTTGTAGATAGACAGGCTTCCTCAACCTTCTTATTTTCTAGATATAGGTACCCAGACATGTTAAGCTTCCGCTTGTTGCTTGTATGACTTGCGTGTTGGCTCACGTGACCCCTGTCTATAATATCACACCATGTTGGCTCTTATGAGCCTCCTAAATAAATGGTGTGTTGTTGTATGGCTATGTTGGGATGCCATAGTTGTATCTATGCATATCGGGCATCTCATGCGTACGTGTGACGTGCAATGATATGTATGGGATTCGGCACCTAGTTGTGTGCCTTTGGTAGTACTCTTTACATATGCCTCTTTGTGCTTCCATTGAGCCTTGGTAGCTTTCTACTACTCTGGACACATTGATTGACCGGCATGTATCCTTCTTTGCTTCTGTGTCTGTCCCTTCGGGGAAATGTCTCGCAATGTAATGGAGTCCTTGTAGCCTGCTATGACTCGTCTACGTGTAGTGATGACATTTATGTCCCACGGCGTAATGGAGTCCTTGTAGCTTGCTATGACTTGTCTACACACGCTAGAGGCCAACACCTGCATTGCTGGGATACATATGCATGTTCCTATATGGATGTGCCACTTGGGTTCTATGACTACTCATGTCGACCCGGGTTCTATGACGTTTGAATGCTAGCGTCATATTTACATATGTGAGCCAAAAGACACAAACAGTCCTGGCCCAGGTAAGGTGGCAGCCGAGGTGTTAACCATGCATGAGGCCGCAAAGTGATGTGATGTGTTACATGCTGGATTCTTATGGCTTAGGATCGGGGTCCCGACACACCAGCAGCAGTAGACTCCTCTGGATCCTCATACATTGAGGTAGGCCTGCCCTGCACATGGATGATCCTCTTCCTGGCTGCCTTCTTTGGCACAACCTTCCTGGGGACCTCAACAAACACTATTTCCCTAGCAATCTCATGTGCTTTGAAGGTTTCTGTAGGAGCATAAATTTTGCTGACCACCTTCCTAGATTAGGTTGCCTCATTGGCATCCTTCCTTGCAGCTTTCTCTTGCTTCTTAGCAAGAATCTCTGATGGGACAAAATCAAAATCCTCTTCCTTTGAGTTGAGTCTCTTCCTTGTCCTAGTGGCAGCTTTAGGCAACCCATGAGAACTGGGAGTGCCTGGATGTGTGGAAGAACTGGACTCAGGACTCGTGCCTGAACTCATCTCAATGCTCTGCTCTGGAAAATTCTTGACTGTTAACATGCTTACCCTATGAATAGAGTATAGAAGAGTAGAATAGGATAAGTCATCACAAAATGAGGCTGATTGTTGAAAGTTTGAACAAAAGATTTTCAAAGTTTTGCATTCCGTCAAATGAAAATCGGTACAGCCGAAGCAAAAATATCAGAGCTACCAAGACAGACTTTCTCCTTGGCCGAAACTGGCACTCCTTTCGGTGAGACCGAAAGGTGCACTCAGTTTCACCGTGAAAGTTCTTAGCAACACAGTCATACAAATCGGTGTCATCGATTTGCCTGCTTTGGTTCCATAGAGTTTCATCAAGCGGACAGCAGAACCCTAAAAATCCATGGTTCTCTACTCTACGGGATTTTCTTGAGGATGGAAAGATTTCAAACTGTGGAGAGATGGTAAATATGCCCTAATGCGCAAGATTTTCATAGAGGAGCGCGAGAGGGGCCTGAATCCAAACCCTCATGCGGTAATGGATCCGCTACAATGGCGACGTTGGTGAAGAAAACATTGACAACGGCAATTCCCAATGGCGGAGGCGCTCGGGAAGGCAAGGCGATGACCGGGTTCTTCGAGCGGCAGCTAGGGTTGTGGAGGCGCGACGTTTGACGAGTGAAATTCAAAGCGTTGGGGTCCACCGATTATATACCCATCACTGTCGGTGACACCGATTTGATATTTTTGATGTCACTAAGTTTTGCAACTGTCAGCTGACAGGGAAACTTGGTGTAACGGGGAATATGAAATCGGTCTTATCAAGGTAAGAAAACCAGATCAACCATAGGCATTCGGTGAGACCGAGAATTGTGGGTTGGTTCCACCAAAATGCACTTGGGAGGTTTTTATGGTCAGTCCTTGACAATACGGAACTCCGAGTGCTCCTCACACAGAGTGATCAAAAAGTACTTGTTCAAATTTTGTGCTGTAGCATGAATAGCTATATGAGTGGTCCTAGGCATTCTTCTATATCCAATTGTCAAATAAAAATGTAAAACCAAATAGCAACAATTGGATATCCTCGAATGAGTAAATCAATGCAGACCAACATGCTCAGACAATAAGATGTCAAATGAAATCATGGCAAACATGCACAAACACAATAGCATCGAACGTCCACTTCGATGATGACAGAATCATCGATATATGAGTATATTGACTTAGGATCCAAGTAAGAATACTTGATCATAGGTCGTACTCATCGTATAAGCACAAGTGGGGTTACCACTTTTAAATAAATCATTTAATGTTGTCACATACTAAGAGACGTTTTAACTCAAGTCTTAGAGTAAAGCTCCCCCTTGATGTGACATCCCCCCATAGGAGGGACAAACTAACCTTGGGTTTTGTCGATGAAGACTTCATGTTGGTGAGGTAGTGGTGGATGCTCAAGGTTTATGAAGATCACCAAGAGTTGGGAGTATCCTTGTTGTTTCATTACTCTTCTCACCTACATGGGTTAGTCCCAACATACAAGAGACAAATAGAAGGATATCTATGGACATGGAATGCAAAGCATATGTTGATGATGTCCATTGATTTGTAGATTACCTTGTCCCTTGCTTACCTTTGAGGGAATGTGTGACTCCTTGAACTATTGCATAGAATTGATGTTGGTCGCAACTAGTTCTTGCCAATATTGAATATGAGTGGATTTCATTGGCGGAGTCACCCCTCAAGAACTCTCTAGTTCTTCTTCTTGGGGACCCACATCAAGTTGATGGGGATCCTTGGTGTTGAAGTAGCACTTGTAGAAGTTGAGCTTCTAGTATCCACGGGAACCCACTTCACGAATGCTTGGGATTCATCTTCATAAGAGTCAATGTCCTCTAGAAGCTTGATCTGCTCCCTTGAGCTTGGTGTCTTGTGGTGGAAGGTCATCTTGAGCTTTTGTTACCTTGGGGAGAGTATTTTCAAACTTCTCCTTTTGAGGAACAAACTTGGGATTGGGGCATTGACCTTCTTCCCATTCAACTCCATTTGCGTTGAAGTAGCCAACACCATGATTCTTCCGGTATCCTCCGTGCTTGCGTACAATCTCCTCAAATTGTTTGCACCCTTCAAGACTCTTGTAGATACCTTTCTCTATAATCCCTTTCAAAAGTTCATTTTCTTGCTCAAGTTTAACTTGGCTAAGAGAAGAGTTAGTGGGATCAAGAGAACTACTAGAAACAATATCATTGGATTTATCATTTTTATTGCTACTAGTTGAAGAACCTTTCTTTCCTTTGTTACTCGATTGCTTAGACTTCACTTGTGGAATGAATGTAGATAAGATAAGTCACTTGGCTAGATAATAGGAAGTCTTCTTTCGAATATCATCATTGATAGCTTTCAGGAACTCATGCTCTAGCTCTAAATTGAGCATCTTGAAGCGTACCTTCTCATGTATCCTTACAAGCTCTCTGTGATCTTCTAGGGTTGACTCGTGAGCTAACTTAAGAGTTTTTAGTTCTTGAGTTAGTCGTTCTATTTCCAACTTATCATCATCACACGACTTATCTACACTAGAGTGTGTACTAGCAAGTTCATTTTGACTAACATTACTAGATTTGTCAAATAGCAAGTCATCTTCAATTAACAAGTCATCTTCATCACTATTGAAATCAAGATAATCAGGGTGTGATACCTTGGGGCCTTTAGCCATGAAGCAACTTCCACTCCCTTCATTTGGTGAATCAAACAGATCATAGGAGTTGGTAGTCACTAGTGCGAGTCCGGCAACACCTTCATCTTGACTATAGTCGGAGTTGGAGTGATAGCTTCTCTCGGAGTGGTTGTCAGATTCGGAACCGGAAACCCATTCACCAACATGAGATTGATGTTTCCTTCTTGAGTAGCTCTTGGTGTACTTGTCCTTCTTCTCCGAGTCCCTACTTCTCCTTGAGGGTCTTCGTTCATAACAATCATCTCTACTCCTTCTCTCTCTTCGAGGTGACTCGTCTCTTGAGCTTCTTCTTCTTGGTGACTCTTCTCTTCTTTTGGAAGGAGTCGTGCACTCATTGGAGTAGTGTCCGGGCTTCCCATAATTGTAGCAGTTTAGGTTACGACTTGACGAATGCTTCTCTTCATATCCTGAGTTGGAGCTTCAATCTTTGCTTCTATTCTCGTAGAACGTGTTGAATTTCTTGACCATGAGGCTTATCTCTTCATTTCTGACAAGGTTATAGCTTGAGGTAGCTGGAGAATAACTTGTGGCTTTGTAAGCACTGCTTGACTTGTGGTGAAGCTCTTCCTTGTCTTTGAGTGTCATCTCATGAGCAACAATTGTACCAATCACTTCTGTTGGGTTGAGATCTTTGTAGTTGGGAATCATTTGGATCAATGTGCAAACGGTGTCATATCGATCATCCAAAGCTTGAAGTATCTTCTTGATGATGAATTTTTCAGTCATTTCTTCGCTTCCTAAGCCAGCAATCTCATTGGTGATGAGAGCTAGCCTAGAGTACATCTCAGTGACTCCTTCCCCATCCTTCATCTTGAACTTGTCAAGTTGACTTCGATGAACATACAACTTGGATTCTCTCACAGTTAATGTACCTTCATGCATATCAATCAAAGTATCCCAAACCTCTTTTGCATTCTCAAGACGACTGATTTTGTTGAATTCATCGGGACATGGACAGTTGAAGAGAATGTCAGAAGATTGAGCATTGAGTTGCAAGATCTTCAACTCATCCACGGTCGCTTCACGATCGGGTTCTTTCCTTTTGCAAAGAATTCGCCTTGCATGCAAACACAAACAACAACCCAAATGGAGGGGTTATAACCAAGCAAATGCATTTTCATTTTGTGCTTCCAACTAGCAAAATTTGTGCCATCAAAGTACGAACCTCTACGGTGATAATTTCCCTCACTAGACGCCATACTTCTCCTAGGTTGTGAGACCAATGCAATGGAGACCAAAGCTCTGATACCACTTGTAGGATCGAAAGTAGTGCTAGAGGGGGTGATTAGACTACTTGACCAAATAAGAATCTACCTTTTTCCCAGTTCTAATTATTGGCATATTTTAGCATTCATAGTATCTCAAGTACACCCTACACATGCATGTCTAAGAGTATAGAAGCGGAAAGTAAGGACATGCATGTAAGTAAAGAGAGGGTAGGAAGATCAAGCACAATTGGTGACACGATGATTTTTCCTGTGGTTCCGATAGGTGGTTCTCTCGTACATCCACGTTCATGGAGTATTCAACTCACAGAGGGTTCCACGAAGAAGCAACCTTGACTATACCATGACGGCCTACATACACGAAGCACTAGCCTTACTTGGGGTAGATCTTCACGAAGTAGGCGATCTCCTTGCCCTTACAAACTTCTTGGTTCACTCCACAACACGAAGTAGAAGGCTCCCAAGCGACACCTAACCAATCTAGGAGGAACCACCATCCAAAAGGTAATAGGCTCGGTAATGACGATGATCTCCTTGCTCTTGTGCTTCAAGATGATAGACTCCCCAACACACAATCACTCTCTAACAGATATGGATTGGTAGAAGAGATTGATTGGGTGGAAAGCAACTTGGAGAGGCTAGAAATCAAGATCCATATGGTTGGAGTGGAAGATCTTGACCTCGACACAAGGATAGGTGGTTCTCTCTCAGAAAGCTGATAAATATGATCAGGGAACAGTTCTGAGTACCTCTCTCGAGTAGGTGGTGGTGGAGGGGTATATATAGGCATCTCCAAAAATCCAACCGTGACACACAATAAGTCAGACTTGGTGGAACCAATGTGTGAATCTCGGTTGTACAGAAGTGACTTAAAGTTAGCTACTTTTGAATCTTGGTGAGACCGATATAGGAATCTCGGTTGCACCGCTAAGGTGACCAATGGTTAGAATGTCCAATCTCGGTGACGCCGATCCAACAATCTCGGAGGGACCAAAATTGTGAACTTGCGTAACAGAAAGTTGGCAGCCCAACTCGGTGGCATCGGATGCAGTATCGGTTGCATCGAAAATCTAGGGTTTGGCCGAGTTTTTCTAGGATTTGGAATCGGTGGCACCAAGTGTAGAATGTTGGTTGCACTGATTTTGAATGTTTGGCTTTGGATAGACTTTGATGGGAGAGTTTGTGGTTTTTTTTGGTGACTATCACTTGTGCACGTATGAGCATTTTGTTGACCAACAAAACCTTACCCCCTTTTAATAGTATTGGCTTTTCTATGGACTCAAAGTGATTTATCACAAATATAAAATCTAGAGTCCTCTTGCTTGAAGCGTTGCAAACCTATTCCCTTGCATATTGGGGTATTCCACAATCTCCACAATCTCCACAATCTCCACAATCCTTTTGCCAATCCTGTCATTGAACATTTCCCGAAATATACTTGGTGGAAACATTAGTTCAATGACTTATATGTTGTTATTAATTACCAAAACCACTAGGGGAGCAAATGTGCTTTCACATGCATCTCAATGGTTTGAGGGTGTTGTAGCACCTCCGCAAGGTAAGGGTTGATGATGTTCTAAAAAAACTTGTCCTTCGGAGCACTAGGGGACGCCATGACGATCTAAATATGCTACAAAAATATCTCAAAAGAAAATAGGAGGTATTGTTGTGATACGGAAGTGCAAACCTTCGGGAGATTATATAATGAATTTTTTCTGACCCGAAGGGGTGTACCACAAGAAAATGGAGTTTAGAGGGCGCACGGGGTGGTGACAAGCCGCCTAGGCGCGGCTAGGGGGCTGGTCGAGCCTAGCAGGCTTGTCGCCTCCTCGTGCGTCTTTAGGACTACTTTTAATTTTCCTAATTTTTAAATATTCCAAAACTGAGTAAAATTGTTATTGGGAACGTTTTGGAGTCAGTTTACTTAATGTACCATGTATCTATTCCTTTCCGAAGTCTGGAACGTTCTAGTAGGTCTCCCTAATATGCTCTTCCGGAGTTATGGTATTGATAACATTGGTTTCAACATTAATGGGAGTACTTGAGATATAATGTTTGACTCTTTGCCCGTTAACCAACTTCGGATTTGTGCCTTCGACGTTGTTGATCTGGATGGCACCAGAACGATATACTTCCTCAACAATGTAAGGCCCTTCCCATTTAGAGAGAAGTTTTCCTGCAAAAAATCTTAATCGAGAATATATGGCAAGACATGATCACCTACATTGAATTCACGCTTTTGTATCCTTTTATCATGCCATCTCTTAACTTTTTCTTTAAACAATTTGGCATTCTCATATGCCTGGGTTCTCCATTCATCAAGTGAGCTAATATCAAATAACCTCTTCTCACCAGCAAGTTTCAAATAATAGTTGAGATCTTTGAATGCCCAATAAGCTTTGTGCTCTAGCTCTAGAGGTAAGTGACAAGCTTTACCATAAACCATTTTATACGGAGACATACCCATAGGATTCTTGTAAGAATGGATCATCAAGTTTCTTAGACCAATTCTTCCTGGATATATTAACCGTCTTTTGCAAGATCAATTTAATTTCTCCATTGCTTAATTCTACTTAACCACTAGAGTAAGGATGAGAGGAGATGCAATTTATGGTTAACATCATAGTTAGCTAGCAATTTACGGAAAGCGCAATGAATAAAATGTGAACCACCATAAGTCATTAAATATCTGGTGTTGGAGATATGCCCTAGAGGCAATCATGTATGATGATATTTCCTATGTGTTTATGAATAAAGATAGTCCTTGGACATTATGATTGATGTGTATTAACAAGTATGTGACTTGTTTGTGAGACTATGCATTGTATGATGACTGTCCAAAATGGTCCCTAGTTGAAAGAGCTGTGTGGACGCGCAGCCAGTTAGACTAACATATGGCATAGTGGATGGTCTGGTCTCACTGACCATGTAGCATTGGATGCTAGCCGGATAATATGGACTCAGAAAGGTCTGGTCAGATTCAACATAGCCGGATCCAAGTCGAGATAAGATCTGAGTTGGACAGACCCAACTATGAGAGGCAACGATAGGTCATATGTGAGTCTCTAGTACAACATACGTTCTATGTCCTAAGACCTGAGCTGGCGCATGTACTCGGGATGGTGAAAGACTTGCTTAGGGCCGACCAAATGCTACTCCATCACTGGGTAGTTACAAAGGTAGGTTTCGGGCTTGTCCAGACCCATGCTGCGAGACATGGTCGAGCAAGATGGGATTGTCCCCTCCGATCAGGAGAGATATAGTCTGGGCCCCTCGGGTGATCCGACCTGGATAAGCATGGCCATGCAATGAGGATAATGAGATAATCCGAATGTTGGTCGGATTCACCGAAACGAAAATGAGGTCGTGCTACAACAAGGATGACCACGTCGCCTTGTGCACGACCACATATATCGTGCGGGAAAGGGAACAGAAATGTGAAGTACAGGTTCGCCTAACCATCTTCATCAAACAAGCACGTCTTGCAAGAGGCCTCTACCGACCGATCGAGTTGGATGTCATCTGACTCGCGACCAAGTGGACGAGAACCTAAAGGGTCGCGCGCTTAAGGGAAGGAACACGTGGGCTTTAGGATCTGTGCGAGGCCCAAGAGTTGAGCCCGCGCCGGATGCCTATATATAGTGGAGGTGCGGCACACCCATCCGGTTGATCGCTTCTGCGCCGTAATTAGGGCTTTGCATGAGTTGCGACTAGCCACCTCCACTCGCCGCCGCCGACCGTGTGATCGGACCTAGCAGTCCGCCGCACCAGTGTTCCTCCTGCACATGCAGATACCATTAGAGACGGTGCACCTGCGCGGATCCGGCAAACAAGTACGTGTGATCCGACGACAGGCGGTTTGAGGGAGATCAGGCTGGCTGTTCGAGGGAGATCGGACGAGAAGGAGACGGACCACACGAACGCGTTGCCCAACTCTACTTCCGCTGCATGGCACTGCGCGTCTAGTGGTAACAATCTGTGGTCCATCTCCATAGCATGTTCTTGGATGTTCTGCGCGTAGGAAAAAATTCAATTGGTATGCAAAGCACCTAAGGTAGAACCTAACACTCCTTGCTGCTTGCATGTCCGTAGTTGCAGCCATTCGGTTCTCTTGCACTACAAGGAATTTCCGCTTCCCCCTCTCGTACCCTATGGCTGTAACAGACGTGATTGTGTGGCCTCATTGCCGGCGAGATCCCCAAGCAGTCATGGCCAAAAGCTCGACCTATTGTTTGATAGCTCAAATAGACTATGAGCACTATGTATATCGAATTCAGAGCTAGCACTATGGTTAGCCACGCTTTCACAGTAGTGGAAGGTTCCTGGTTCGAGTCCAAGGATCCTGTTTTATTTCGTTTTATTTTAAGTCTAGCCGCACACAGACATCTACACCCCACTGTGGTTGTTTCATGTTAGCTAAATCCCCTGGTAGATCACAAGCAGTGGCTAGTTGAATTGGTTAGTGTTTCAAGCCTCCAGCCGAGGGATCCATTGTTGAAATCCCAGAGGAACCTGATTTTTTGTGTTGTATTGATTCTGCACTAAACCACACATGCACACCCACACTTGCAGCCGCGCACGCATGCTACAGTGCCATCTCCAGCCACGAACATAACCTTCTGTGTCCTCTGCATTATGTTTCGTCGGGCTTCAGAGTACGTGTTAGTCATATTCAGCAGTCTTTTATTTCAAAACTAACTGGTTTGCAGTGCACTGGCTAGCGCCCCTGGCTTCTTTCCACACGGCCAGGGTTTGAGTCCCCAAGGGCTCAATATACTTTGTGCATTTTTTTGTCTCGCCAGAGAGGCACGAGTAGCCCCCTGTATACTAGGGTTCAAATCCCATGAAGCCAACATTTTACTTCCTCATTTTTCTACATTACGGTGTCCACCTCCACACTTAGAGTTTTGCTAATTCCTTTGTTTGTCTGTTTTAACATGTTTATTTTTTTTACATTGCATGATGTATATTCTAGGCATCATATGAGATTGTGGTTTATATGAACTTTGAGCTACATCTTGTGGGCTATATGTTAGTGTCTGTGTCATCCATGTTAAAACCTGCCATCATGTTGTAATATATGTGTAAGTGCATCAGAATATAATGACCAAACCTATTGAAGTGTTGCAACTTTGATCATCCATACTTCTTGATACAAGCCTCCATTGCAAAAAGCTTCATATATGAAACTTGACTAAACTGGCATGTAGATTCATAATTTGGTAGTCTCTCACATGCTAAGTATGTTAAAAACTGTTGTTGGTTAAGCTTGCCTTGGTGCCATACCTAACAGGTTTATTCCATAACTAAATAATTGTAGCTCTGAATTAAATGAAATATATATGTAAATTGCTTAGAAAACCATATAGAATAGCATGGTGGCATTTCTTTTGCTGTTTAACAACTTTAAAATGGTTTTCTTGGAAGAACAATACCAAATTCAAATTTTCATATGGGGCACTTCAGAGATGGTACATGTTGTTTTGTGCCTCAATTAAAAATGCCTAGATAGCATAGTATAATCGTGTTTCACCTCTTGCCTGTTTAACGACATTTAAACTCGTTGGGTACCTAAACGAGAGTGAGATAAATATTTGAATGCGAAGTTTTGTCAATATGAAACATGTACATATTGCACTGCACTTAATGCATAGTATATGTTTGTTGTGCTTGCCATCCCGTGCATATTTAAACTTGGTTATGCATCATACTTAATTGTGCATCATACCTTGATCGTATGTTTATTGCATGTTATTCTTTCTTGTGGGTGGCATCAGGTGACGAGAACAAGTAGGAGGAACCGGTAGAGAACGTTTCTGAAGAGCAAGAGTTCTATCCCCTTGAAGACCCATCAGGCAAGATGATCGTACCCGGATCCCGACACTATTTTTACTTTACTAGATGTCTTGCTCTTATCATTACACTTGTGTCACCTACCTCTTGAATCTCAAGCCTCCTAAATTACCATGATAGCCTTTAACCCCTACACTACCTAGCAAACTTTATTTGACTAAGTTACCGCTGCTCAGCCCCTCTTATTGCGTTCTTAGATGCAGGTGCATGTTGTTTCCATGTGATAACATGGATATCTGGAGATATCACAATATTTTATGCTAATTTATTTAATGCACATATATATCTTAGTAAGGTGGAAGGCTTGGCCTGTTGCTCGGTGTTTTGTTCCACTTTACCACCATAGTACTTGTTACCGGTGTTATGTTTCTATATTTTGCACTCCTAACATGTTCGGGGTTGTTATGGGGACCCCCTTGATTATTCGTTTGAGATTAAAGCTTGGTTGGAAAGACCCAATATTGGTACTATTTGCTTAACAACTTAAATCTTTCGGAAAGCCATGCCCACGGTTATGTGGAAACTTGGATATTTTGTTTAACACTGAGTTATAGTTAACTTGAAGTAAACTCAAATAAAATATACCAACTGTGTGCGTAACCATGATCGTCTCTGCTCATGAACATGAACTGAGAGAGAACACGGCAGGGCTATGTTTGACGTAAGTAGGTGTTCAGGATCACTTAGTGATCATGGTAGTTCTCGACCGTCTTTCGTAGACCATCATATTTACATTCATGTTCTCGTAACATAGCCACCAAATACATGCTTAGTGCTTGCTGCAACCTCAACACTTACCCCTTCCAAACCTAGAAGCTTACATAGTTTCGATACCCAGGTTACATGATTGTTGAGTCCCTGTGGCTCACAGAGTACAACAATACAGGTGCAAGTGTTGATGAGTATGTGCTAGAATATGTGACTCACCTCCTGTGGGAGTATGATGAAGAACATGGCCGGATGTATGTTACGTACACCGATGAGTAGAGAGGCCATGGTCGTGATCTTTGGGATAGCAAGGCAGCTTTACATTGCTTCTTTTCTTCGTTTGATTTCATTCGTTGACGGTCCCTGTCTTTTGTATGATGCTTGAACAATTGTGT
Organism: Hordeum marinum; assembly: GCA_022496015.1. Classification (NCBI taxonomy): domain Eukaryota; kingdom Viridiplantae; phylum Streptophyta; class Magnoliopsida; order Poales; family Poaceae; genus Hordeum; species Hordeum marinum. The sequence continues at coordinate 272,328,590 of CM039678.1, forward strand.
GAACTTGTAATTTAGTTTGTGGCGAGTGTAAGCCAACTCATATACTCATCTCTTCATACATGTATGCAATGTTTACTACACTTGCAAAACGACGAGGTGCGCCTCTATCCCTGTCGAGGCCCCCATGAATAAATAAGGATAGGAGCACATCTTGGGTGTTACAAGTTGGTATTCAGAGCCATACGACCATAGGAGCCCTTTGCTTGATCGAACTTGGCTGAGTCAAGTCTAGTAATAGCTATTTTGAGTCTAGTTATATTGGAGAGTAGGTTTCTTTTACTCCTCTTCTATACTCTGTTAGGTATTCGACTTAGGAATTTTGATTCTACTCCTCTTCTCTCTAAAAAAATTAGGATCACGCGGGTATTTTGGAAACTATATGATGTCGATGTGATGGAGTTCTATCTTGGTGCCTCCTGTCTGACTTGATTTCTTCTGGGGAGTTGACCTGCAGGGGATTCTTGGCACATCATTATCATTAAGTTTTCTTAGTATCTTAGGACAGAGGATGTTCGAAATTGCTTCAATACTTATCGTGGCGAGATAAGGTCGGAGTCACCCAATACTGGGGAGGCGTCCGGGGTACTGCCATGTTTGGTATCATTGTGTTTTCAAGGATCCGAGATAGATGGAGTTCCCAAGCCTCTGATTATGTGTTGATGGATGGATATAGTTGGAGTGTAGGGCTTATTAGTTGTGTGAGATATTTTGCCTCTCTTTATCCCAACACCCGATTGCATAACCAAAGAGTTCGGAAGTTCTTAGGTGGGAATTCAAGTAGTTACCTATGATCATCTTTCTTCATATCTATGAGCTCTATACATTTGTTCCCAACATATCTTAGCTCAATACTTTCTTGTGTATATTCAAGTGGCTTCTAATATCTGATGATGTTATCACAAACCCGAAGAAGGCGTTCTTACTAATTTTTCAATATGAAGGCTATTGTTGGTATTCCGTTAAATTGTTTTCAAGTCATTTGATTCAGCTTATTGCAATCATCTTTGTCAATGACGTGCTGTTGTTCTTGTCCATCTCCAAGATGGCTCCACCAACTCGCGGGAATCCGGGTCGTGATGGGGAGCAGTCCAACCCTCCACCTCCTCTAGAAGCTTAGCAAGTTGTGATGACCGCAGCCAACGCGAATAATTAGATGTTGCTCAGGCTGTTACCAGAGAGAGATCCGGGTCAGCAAGGTTATCAAGGGAATTTTCAGAATCAGCCTTAGTTCGCGACACTCAACCAGTTCCTTGCCAACCAGCCCAAGTCTTTCACCTGTTGTGAGCAGACTTTTGATGCGGATGATTGGCTCCACGACATGAGCAAGCACTTCGTGTGTAGCAATGTCAGGCCAGATGACTATGTCAGGTTCGCGACATTTCAGCTCAATGGTCAGGCAACAGATTGGTGGCGGCAATACAAGGACTCCAAGGGTGATCATGTTATCAGTTGGGATGATTTATGTCGTGACTTCAGGGCCCATTACATTCCGACAAGCTTTGTCGAGGAGATGCGTGAGAAGTTTAGGAATCTGAAGAAGGGGAGCAAGTCTGTCTATACGTAAAATGTCAAGTTTAAGAATCTGGCCCGCTATGCTACACAAGATGTTCGTGATGACAAGTGAATGATTTATCAGTTCAGAGGTGGTCTCAAGGATGAGCTTCTATCGGGTCTGGTCCTCCAAGAGCCTCGTAAGTTTGATAAGTTCTACAACATGGCTTTAAAGGTCGAGGCAACTCAGCTCAAGTTGGAGAACTCAAGGAAGTGTTCCATGGAATCCTACTCTTCTTCTTCCAGCTCTCAGATGGTCCCTAAGCAGCAAAAGTATTGGGTTCCTCCTCCTCCTCCGTTTCATTCTCCTCAGTCGCAGATGTAGTTCGGTGGTCATGGTTCTTCCCACCAACACAACCTAGGTTATAAGCAGAGACCCTAGGCACCCAAGTCAGCTAATGTTCCTCCTCTAGGAAAATTCCGTCCACTCTCAGAGGTTACTTGTCACAAGTGTGGTTAGAAGGGTCACTACTCAAACAAGTGCAACCAGCGGCGTCTTCTGCCTCCTCCTCCAGTCAGACCTCCAGGCAATGCTATGGTGAAGCATAATCCCAAGTCAGCAAGAGTGAACATGGTGAATGCAGTCGAGGCACATGATTCTTCTCAAGTGATCATGGGTAATCTCTTCATTAATTCTATTCCTGCAAAAGTGTTGTTTGATACTGGTGCATCGGATTGTTTTATCTCACGTCCATTCTTTCCAAAGAATGAGTTTGCGTGTCAAGATCTTCTCAGGCCTATGTTAGTTGTGTCTCCTGGGAAGTTAATGAATTCCAACTACTTGGTTCCGGATATCTCTATCAAGATGGGCAATTATTCTTTTCTCGCCTCTCCAATTGTTCTCGGTACTTCCGATATTGATGTCATTCTTGGCATGGATTTTCTGGCTATGAACAAGGCGTATGTTGATTGTCAAGCCAAAGAAGTCAAATTGACTCATCCTTCAGAAGACGTGATCATTTTTGCAGCTCGTGATGACACGATTCGTCTCTTTGCTCTTAATGAGAAGGGTGAAATCTCAGCCATTTCTCAGATTCCTATGGTCTGGAAGTATGAAGATGTCTTTCCCAAAGAATTGCTAGGATGCCTCCGCACCGGCTAGTCGAGTTTGTGATTGATCTCGAAACTAGAACTGAACCGGTGTGGAAGTGTATTTATAAGCTTGTCCCTGAAGAGCTGAAAGAATTCAAGAAGCAGCTAGATGAACAAGAACGCCTGGGTCTAATCAGACCAAGTTCTTCTCCATGGGGTTGTGGTTTTCTATTTGTCAAGAAGAAGGATGGCATGGACTGACTTTGTGTCGGTTACCGTCCATTGAATAAAAAGACAATCAGAAACAAGTACCCACTTCCCAGCATAAATGAGTTGTTTGAACAACTGAAAGGTGCCAAGGTTTTCTCAAAGCTCTATCTTCGCATGGGCTATCATAAGATTCGCATTCGTGAAGAAGACATTCCAAAGACTGCTTTCAACACAAGTTTTGTCTCTTATGATTACACCGTCATGTCCTTTGGTCTCGCCAATGCTCCCCCAACCTTATCCAGGATGATGAACTTCATATTCTCTCCTTTCAAAAAAGAGTTCGCCTTGGTGTATTTGGATGATATTCTTGTGTTCTCGGAGACTAAAGAAGAACATGCAGAGCATCTCCGGCTTGTGCTTGACAAGCTAAGAGAGCATCGATTCTATGATAAGTTTTTGAAGTGTGAGTTTTGGCTCAATGAAGTGGTGTACCTTGGGCATGTGATCTCCGTCGAGGGCATTAAAGTGCACCCTGGGAAAGTTGAGGCAATCTTGAAGTGGGAGCCTCCTCAAAATGTCAAGCATCTTCGTAGCTTCCTCGTGCTTGTAAGTTACTGCAGAAGATTTGTGGAGAACTTCTCTCAAATTTCTAAGCCTCTGTCCAAACTCCTCTAGAAGAATCTCAAGTATGTTTGGTCTCCTGAGTGTGATGTGGCGTTCAATACGCTCAAGCAGAAACTGACGTCAGCTCCAGTTCTTGTTCCTCCTGAGCAATCAAAGCATTTCCATGTGTTGTGTGATGCTTCCCTCCAAGGTCTTGGTGGAGTTATCATGCAACATAAGAAGATCATTGCTTATATGTCATGATAGCTGAAGCCTAGCAAGAAGAACTACCCCACTCATGATCTAGAGCTGGTAGAAGTTGTGCATGCTATGATGACATGGAGGCATTTGTTGTTGGGTAGACCAGTTGAGGTGTACACCGATCACAAGAGGATGAAGTACATTTTCACTCAATTCAATCTCAATCTTCGGTAGTCTCGTTGGGTGGAAATGATTCAGGACTTCAATCCAAGCATTGAGTATACACGTGGAAAATAAAATGTCGTTGCAGATGCGCTCAGCCGAAAGGTGTGCTGCAATAGTCTTATCCTGAAGCCTCTTCAACCCGAGCTCTGTGAAGCCCTCCACAAGCTCAATCTCCAGATGATTCTGTAGGGATTTCTTGCAAATCATCAAGTCTCTCCAACTCTAGAAGATCAGGTTCACCAAGCTTAACTTCTTGATGCTATGGTGAAGAAAGTGAAGAAAGGTGTGGCCAAGGGCATTCTGAAGTATAAGTGCTTTCGTGTTGATGACAAATATACCTTGTTCTTTGAGGACCGTCTGGTGGTTCCAAAAGGTGATCTCAGAAAGGTTATCATGGACAAAGCACACAATTATCTCATATCCATTCATCTAGGCAGTTCCAAGATGTATCAGGACCTCAAGCAAACCTTCTGGTGGACCCGCATGAAGTGTGAAATTGCTCAGTTCATAAACGAGTGTGATGTTTGTCGCAGAGTGAAGGCGGAACATCAATGTCGAGAAGGTCTCCTTCAGCCTTCGCCTATTCCAGAGTCCAAAAAGGGCAACGATGCCATCTTTGTGATTATTGACAAGCTGACCAAAGTTGACCATTTCCTTCCGATCAAGGAGACTATCTCGGCAGCTCAACTGAGAGAGCTGTATACATCAACGATAGTTTCTTTGCATGGTATTCCTCAGCTCATATCCTCAGATCAAGGAAGCCTCTTCACTTCCAAGTTTTGAGACTCCTTCCAGACTGGTATGGGTACCAAGATCCGTTTGAGCACTTCTAGTGGTCAAGTTGAGAGAGTCAATCAAATCCTCGAAGACATGCTCAGATCCTGTGTGATTTCTTTCGGCATGAAATGGGAAGACTACCTTCCATACGCTGTATTTTCATACAACCACCACTTCTAGGCTAGTTCAGGTAAGGTCCCATTCGTGATTCTCTACGGCAAGAAGTGGCATACCCCGCTGAATTGGTCTAAAACCGGTGAGCGTCAAATTCTGGGCAATGACATGATCACTAAAGCAGAAGAGATGTGTCGTGTCATTCATCTCCAAGAAGACATTGATCTCCAAGAAGACCTATCATATCGTGAGCATCCAGTTGCTATTCTCGATGAAACTAAGCGTAAGACTCGCAACAAGTCAATCAAATTTCTCAAGGTGAAGTGGTCTCATCATTCTGACAAAGAAGCTACTTGGGAATGTGAGGATCTTCTCCGTTCCAAATTTCTAGAGTTCTTTTGTTCTTAGATCTTGGGTCGAGATCCTCTTGTAGTGTGGGAGAGTTGTAACAGCCCAAGTGCACTCCCTTGCCTTAATTGTATGTTCCTCATGTGGACCTTCCATGTTTTCCACCATGTTTGTGATAAATATATTTTTGCTTCATGTCATTCTTGCATCATGGAATCATCACATAAATTATGTTGCATCATATGCTTGTGCTTTGTGAGTGTGTGTTTCGTGGTGTGGTGTGGTGACAGCTTCATGATGTCTTGGTAAAACCCCTCCTCAATTTCTATAGAAACTATGCACAACTCTCTCTTATTAATATTGCAACATGTGGAATTTTTCTTGCTAAATAAATTCTGTAAAATTGTTGCACTCTTCATCAATATTCTTTTATTCTCATGAAAATTTGTTCTCAACCAGGTTGGAAGTAGTTTTCCTTACATCTTTGCAAAATAGAATGTTTTAATAAATATATATGGATTAATTGTTTGTCCTAAAAATGTCAACTCCATTTTTATAAAATAGATCATGATTTTGTGATTGCAGATCTATTTTTTTAGTTCTCTATATATGTTCTCAATATACCCTAGCATGTTGTTTTGTTTTGGGTTATTGTATTAAAGAGAGAAACCTTTTTAGTTGGGAGAGAGAGAGAGAGATCTAGCCCACGTAAGCCTTGACTCCCCACAAGGAGCCCAACAGCAGCACAACCCAATTAGAGATCCCATAGCCCAGCTAGCCCCCACGTTCGTCGTCCTCGTGTACGACACCCATCCACAGGAGCCACGTCGACGTGGTCATCAATTTTACGGTCGTTCGATGTCTGAGAGGCCTATAAATTATGTCCTAGACCTAGAATGAACCTCCTAGGCCGATTCCCACCTTCTCCTTTCCTCGCTGTCGTTGGTAAGTCTCTCCCACGCCATAGTCGTCGCCTGTCTACCATGACCCGAGTGAGCAAGAGCTCGAGCTCGGGCTAGCCATCCTCGCTACGCATCAGACCCTCCCACCGACGTGAATAACAAGCCCGATGACCCCTACATCTCCTACCACTTCAAACGCGATGCCATCAACCCCGTAGATCCCACGCTGTCTCCGTCAACTTTGATGCGCTCAGATCCGAGGCGCACCATAATTTTTTCGGACCTCGTGATGTCTCTGTCTCATCCTTGACCTCCTGTTCATGTCCTAGGTGTACGAGGTAGTTCTCTTCCGCTCTCTGATTATTTCTATAGCCTTTAGATCCGTAATATGGACCCTATATTCATGACAACTTCATGCTTTTGGTGCTCCAGTTGAGGACGTTTTTTCCTTTTCTTCTATGTTATTATATTGTCGTAGTCTCCTTGGTGCTTGCATTTCCATAGCTGCAGCCGTTCGGTTCTCTTGCACTCATATGAATTTCCACTTCCCCTGCCGATACCCTATGGCTGCAATAGACGCGGTTGTGTGCCCTCGTTGCCGGCGAGATCCCTAGGCACCCAAGGCCAAAAGCTCACCCTATTGTTTCATATCTCAAAAAGACTGTGAGCACTCTGTATCTCGAATTCAGAGCTAGCGCTGTGGTCAGCCGCGCTTTCACAATAGTGGAAGTTTCCTGGTTCGAGTTCAAGGATCCTCTTTTATTTTGTTTTCTTTTAAGTCTAGCCGCACACACACATCTGCACTCCACTGTGATTGTTTCATGTTATCTAAATCCCCTGGTAGATCACAAGCAGTGGCTTGTTGAATTCGTTAGTGTTACAAGCCTCTAGGCGAGGGATCTGGGGTTCAAATCCCAGAGGAACCTGATTTTTTGTGTTGTATTGATTTTGCGTTGAACACCACACGCACACCCACACCTGCAGCCGCGCGCGCATTCTATAGTGACATCCCCAACCGTGAACAGAGCCTTCTCTGTCCTCTGCATTATGTTTCATTAGGCTTCGGAGTACGCGTTAGTCATATTCAGCAGTCCTTTTTTTCAACACTAACTGGTTTGCAGTGCACTAGCTAGCGCCTCTGGCTTCTTCCCACGCAGCCAAGGTTTGAGTCCCCAAGGGTGCAATATATTTTGTTCAGTTTTTTGTCTCGCCAGAGGGCCATTTCCGTGTCTATTTTACATGGAGCTGAGCCCCTGTATTTCAACAGCAGTCCTGGCCTGTTAGCTAGAGGCACGAGTAGCCCCCTGTAGACCAGGGTTCAAATCCCATGTAGTCCACATTTTGTTTCCTCATTTTTTTACATTATAGGGTCAACCTCCACACTTAGAATTCTGCTAATTCCTTTATTTGTCTGTTTTAACATGTTTAGTTTTTTTTACATTGCATGATGTATATTCTAAGCATCATAGGAGATTGTGGTTTATATGAACTCCGAGCTACATCTTGTGGGCTATCTGTTAGTGTCTGTGTCATCCATGTTCAAACCTGCCATCATGTTGTAATATATGTGTAAGTGCATCAGAATGTAATGACCAAACCTATTGAAGTGTTGCAACTTTGATCATGCATAGTTCTTGATACAAGCCTATATTGCAAAAGGCTTTATATATGAAAGTTGCCTAAACTGGTGTGTAGATTCATAATATGGTAGTCTCTCACATGGTAAGTATGTTTCTTGATTAAGTTTGCCTTCGTGCAATACCTAACAGGTTTACTCCATAACTAAATAATCGTAGCTCTGAATTAAATGAACAATATATGTAAATTGCTTAGAAAAACATATAGAATAGCATGGTGGCATTTCTTTTGTTGTTTAACAACTTTAAAATGGTGTTCTAGGCAGAATAGTACTGAATCCAAATTTTCATATGGGGCACTTCAGAGATGCTACATGTTGTTTTTTTCCTCAATTAAAAATGCCTATATAGTGTAGTATAATCATGTTTCACCTCTTTCTTGTTTAACGACATTTGAACTCGTTAGGTACCTAAACTAGAGTGAGCTAAATATTTGAATATGAAGTTTCGTCAGTATGAAAACCGTTCATATTGCTCTTCAATTAATGCATAGTACATGTTTGTTGTGCTTCCCATCCCATGCATATTTAAACTTGGTTATGCATCATACCTTGCTCATATGTTTATTGCATGTTATTCTTTCTTGTGGGTAGCATCGGGTGATGAGAACAAGTACGAGGAACCCATAGAGAACGTTTGTGAAGAGCGAGAGTTCTATCCCATGGAAGACCCATCAGGCAAGATGATCATACCCGGATCCCGACACTATTTTTGCTTTGCTAGATTTCTCGCTCTTATAGTTACACTTGAATTACCTACCACTTGAATATCAAGCCATCTACATTGCCATGATAACTTGTAACCCCTCCAGTACCTAGCAAACCTTGTTTGGCTAAGTTATCGCTCCTCAGCCCCTCTTATAGCATTCTTAGATGCAGGTGCAGGTTGTTTCCATGTGATAACATGGGTATCTGGAGATATCACAATATTTTCTCCTATTTAATTTAATGCACATATATATATCTTGGTAAGGTGGAAGGCTTGGCCTTTTGCTTGGTGTTTTTCCACTTTACCGCCATAGTACTTGTTACTGAGTTTCCATATTTTGTTCTCCTAACAAGCTCGGGGTTGTTATGGGACCCCCTTGATTATTCATTTGAGATTAAAGCTTGTTTGGCAAGACCCAACATTGGTACTATTTGCTTAACAACTTGATAAAAAATGCATAGGGCTTTGCAACCTCGTGGATAATTAATCAACAACCCGGGCCAGTGCTCCTCATGAGTGTTGCTCCAAACTAGAGACGTGTGTGGGGCTATCCTGGGGCAACTCGGGAGATTTCTATCAGGCCACTATACACTGTGTTATCCGGTCATGTCCTAAGAACGAGATACGCGGCTCTTATCGGGTTTGTCGACATGTCGAGCGGTCTTGCTAGACTCGTTTTACCTTTCTCGAATGTCTTGCGTGAGGAACTCCGATCTTCTTTGGGTTGTCTTGAGGTGTCGGTTTTCCTTTGGAATTGCATAGGAAGTTCACAAGATCCATGGTCGAGGTTATTCTCGCAGATTTGTGATGGATTAGATGGAGCACCCCATGTAGGGTCAAATCTTTCGAAAAGCCGTGCCCGCGATTATGGTGCAACTTGGATATTTTGTTTAACACCCGGTTATAGTTAACTTGAAGTAAACTCAAATAAAATATACCAACTGTGTGTGTAACCATGATCGTCTCTGGTCGTGAACATGAACCGAGAGAGAACACGGCGGGGTTATGTTTGACGTAAGTAGGTGTTTAGGATCACTTAGTGATCATGGTAGTTCTCGACTGTCTTTCGTAGAACACCATATTTACATTCATGTTCTCGTAAGATAGCCACCAAATACATGCTTAGTGCTTGCTGCAACCTCAACACTTATCCCTTCCAAACCCACAAGCTTACATAGTTTCGATACCCGGGTTACATGATTGCTAAGTTCTTGTGGCTCACAGATTACAAGAATACAGGTGTAGGTGTTGATGAGTATGTGCCAGAAGATGTGACTCATCTCCAGTGGGAGTACGATGATGAATTTGGCTGGATGTATGTCACGTACCCCAATGAGTAGAGAGGCCATGGTCGTGATCTTTGGGATAGCAAGGCAACTTTATATTGCTTATTTTCTTCATTTGATTTCGTCCGTAGACGGACCCTTTCTTCTGTATGATGCTTGAATAATTGTGTGAACTTGTAATTTAGCTTGCGGTGAGTGTAAGCCAACTCATATACTCATCTCTTCATACATGTATGCAATGTTTACTGCATTTGCGAAACAACGAGATGCGCCTCTATCCCTGTCGAGGCCCTCCTTCCTAAATAAGGATAGGAGCGCATCTTGGGCGTTATAGACGCCGTGGAGCTGTCGTCCTGGCATGCTCCTGTGCAAACAGACATTGGCGGCAGGGGAGACCGTACCATGGTCGAGGCTGACGCCTTGGTCTCTGAAGACCGGGGGGCGACACTCCTCCCGAACACCGAGGAGGCCGGACAAGCGGGTGCTCAGTCCCCTCCAAAAACATCTCCGGAGCGCACTATGCCTCCGGAGACAACGGTTCGATCCTCAGTAGGTGATCGGGAAATCCGATCATCACCGGCACCACCGACCAATAGGTGGTTGGTCATGGAGGAGGCTCTATCGAACGCCTCCATCCCCGAGGATCACCGCACCCTTATGGGTGGGGTATTGCAGAGCATCCAGTCCGTTGACAACGGACTGAAGGAGGCCTTCAAAGGTCTCCTTACGGGATTTCAAGTAAGCCACCCAATGTTCTTATTTGAATTTTTTTTATTATTTCTCTTATATACATGGCAGCCCCCGAGCCCTAGGTGAGGTGAAAAACCTCACCTAGGGGTCACTCCTATATCTAATATCAAACTAGATACACTTTAAGTGTCCGGCATGTTAGAATAACTCAACATATGATCGGATTGACTATAATTCGGGAATTGAGAACCCACGTAATATATCAACTGTTTGTGTAATGCAGGCTTCGGTATCGACGGCAGCAATAAATGGCGCCGAGCTGGATGAGCTAAATCGGAAGCTTAAGCGCTCCGAAGACGAAGTTGAGGCCCTTAACCAAAGATTCAACGAGGCTCAATGTATGTCTAAACAGAATCCAAATGCCTTTGTCTGAACTCTATCGTCCGAATACTGTCAATGCAACTTCTTCACATTGTATAAAGTACGCGTAGCCTTGGCGAAGGAGATGGAGAAGCTCAAGACCGAGCTCCAGCGCGTGAAGGACGAAGGGGCCGCCGAGAGGGCGGCTGCTAAAGAAACGGTCGTCGCCTTTTCTGCCATGCAGGCCACAAGTGGCAAGCATGAGACTCGCGTGGCAGAGGTCCAGCAGGAGCTCAAGGATGGCAGTGAAAGATGTGAGGCCTTGGAGCAGAAGAATAAGGCGAGCTCGACCGAACTGTCCACTTTAAAAACCGAACTCCAAAAGGAGCAGATGGACAGACGGTATTATGAGGAGCAAGTGCGCCTGGACAAGGATATAGCAGTTGGTAAGTCGTACTCACTAAAGTGCGTATTTGGGAATAGCAAATTCGCATTACTTACCCAAGTGTGGTGATCCTCAGGCACATCTTCCAATCTCCAGAAGAGCGTGGTGGACTCCAATCAGCTGTTCGCCTGGCGGGGAGAAGGAGATGAAGCTCGGATGTTCTGGGCATAGTTCGGAGCCCCCGAGCATCCTCCTCTTCTAGTGGAGCGGCTGAAACAGCTGATGCAGCTGCACCAGATGGCGGAGCCGGCCATGAAGGACCTCTACATCCGCTTATGGCCCAGCGAGCCACTGCTAGGCAGCTACTTTGGCTTGGTGCAGAGATTGATTGACGCTTTTCCCCGCCTCGACACTGTCAAACACTCCTCCTACATCGAGGGAGTCCGGATGGCCCTTGCAAGAGCGAACGTGCACTGGCCAGGGCTAGATCCAATGAAGGTAGATACCGCCCGCGCCTCCCGGGAAGGAGCATAGACGTCTCGAGCTATACTTTGATGGAGTAATGGAGAGTGCTCGGGTGATAGCGTCCCATTGTCCGGATGAGCATTTATTTGAGTAAACTTTAACGCGTACGAAGACTTGTCCAAACTTTATATGATCTTTTTATATGTTTTTGCATTCCTTTATAACTCCTATGTGGTTGCTTAATACTAAAGGATGCGTGTCGTCGGCTTCAGCCCCCATGTAGATACTACATGGGGTGTCTATGCCAATGCACTATATCCCTTACCTGAATTATCGGAGCCCGAAGGCGGTATAGTGCGGCAGACTAGGCAATCAGACTATAGTGCTTTATTTGTTTCACTTACCCGTAGGTGCGCGAAAAGGACTACAGGAAGCATACGATTACCCACCAACTTGTTACGATCTTCAGACGAACCGTGGCCAAAGTCGGTATCACAATGTTTGCATAAAGGGAAAATTCCTCGTATAACGCGAAATAACTACTTACGAGGATTGAAGTATAATACTTCCATCTTGGGTTCACAGACCAGATCTCGCATACTATGACAATCCGTTTTCGACTTTCACCCCTGAGGTGCTTGACCAGACTATCTGGAAGCACAATCCTAGGGGTGCTTCTTTGCCCTTTTAGCCAAACGAGCGGAACGTAAAGTGGCAAGCACAGGAGCCGGGCAACCCAACTATTAACCCCAAGACATAATTCGGAACCCATTCATATAAAGCGAACACCAAGATGCCGAACACATGATAGATAAGGCGATTTGTTTTTGAATGTGAGCCCCGGTATATTAGCCGGTTACCTCGCATCATAGTGAAAAGGTCCACGAGAAGAGGGAGACAGGAAAAAATATGCGCCAAAAAAAAGAAAGATGAGGCAAACTTGTGCCATGCAATTTACATTTTTATCAACAACTCTTATAGCTCGGATTTGCGAAGCAACTGTTTATAGGTATGTGAAAGAAATAAAAATATACTGGAGTCATTGTACTAGTGGTCTTCAATTGATAACCTGACGTCCTCGATATGCCCTGTTGCTAGTTTACTCCTGCTCTTAGATGCACCTTTATGGGTGTTAGTGTTCGGTATATGGATCTTGCAAACAAGGTCTTGAGAGGCCGCCGAATTGTAGGTGAGCTTTACCCCATAGGTAGGTTCTTTAGGAGCGCCTGCATATAGTCTGAAGACGTGCTGATGGTAGAGGTTCAGGCCAGCCGAATACCCATCTTTATTTCTGCACCGCTACCCATGGAATTTTAAGTACGAAGTTGTGCCTCCTTGGCACATACTTTGCTGGTCTTAGGGTTGTGTTGTGGGGGCGAGTCCCTATTGAAGGGAGGAGGAAGGATCCAAGTTTTCGGTCTGAAGCCGAACTTGCTTCCCAGCGTTGTATGCCTTTATGGCGGATGTCAGAAATTATCGATCTTCTTTGTAGCTAAATTTGGATGCTAGGGCCAGTGCATGTTCCTCAGTTCTAAGGGAGCAATTTGTATTGCCATTGATAGTAATGACCCCCTTTGGGACCGATATCTTGAGCTTGAGGTATGCGTAGTGTGGGACTATGTTGAAACGAGCGAACGATGTCCAGCCAAGCAGCGCGTGATAGCCGCTGCGGAAGGGCACAATGTCGAAGATAAAATCTTTGCTGCGAAAGTTATCAAGCGAACCAAACACAACTTTGAGGGTTACGGAACCCGTACATCAGGCCTCAACGCTTGGGATCACTCCTTTGAAGGTAGTGCTGCTGGGTTTGATCCTTCACGGATATATGCCCGTATTATTCACCGTATCTGAGTAAATCAGGTTGAGGCTACTTCCTTCGCCCATTAGAACTTTTGTGAGGTGATACCCATCTATAATGGGGTCTAGGACGAGGGGCGCCAAACCTCCATGACGGATACTGGTCGGGTGATCGTGCCAATCAAAGGTGATCGAGTATGCCGACCATGTGTTGTACTTCAGGGCTACGGGTTCCACAGTGTAGACCTCCTGAGGGGCGCGCTTCCTCTCCTTCTTTGGTATACGGGTGGCGTATATCATATTCACAGTTTTGACTTCGGGAGGAAATTTCTTTTGTCCGCCGCCAATTGGACCCCGAGGCTCATCCTCGTCCTCGCTACGAGAGCTTTTGCCTTGGTCCTCGGGTGGTATCTTGCTGGCCTGTTTAAACACCCAACAATTGCGGTGTGTGTGTGGTTGGCGGGCTTCTTCGGAGTCCCGTGGATGTGGCAAGGCCTTTCCATGATCTTCTATAGCTGGGTGGCTCCGTCGTGATTGCCTTTAGGAGGCTTCTTCTGTTGCCCCGGTCGGAGGTTGCGGAATCCGGCATCTACAGTCTTGTCATCGGCATCGCTATTATTATGCTGGTGCTTTTGTTATTGCGCTTTGGTTTTCCGTTGCCATCCCGGGCTTCAGAGGCTACGTGATCTTTCGTATTGTGGTTGCATTTTTCTAGGCAATTGTCTTCGCCCATGCAAAAGCGGGTCATGAGGGAAGTAAGGGCGGACACGGTCCGAGCTTTATCCTGGCCAAGCTAGCGGGCAAGCCATTCGTCCCGAATATTGTGCCAGAAGGAGGCTATGGCCTCGGCATCCGGCCAGTCGAAAATTTGGATATTCAAGAACTAATTCCAAAATTGCCGAGCAGACTCGCGGGGCTTCTGGACGACGTTGCTGAGATCGAAAGGGTCCGGTGGGCGGACATAGATTCCTTGGAAATTAGAGAGGAACACATCTTCCAAGTCTTCCCAGCATCCAATGGTGTTTTTGGGCAGACTGTTTAACCAGTGCCGAACTGGCCCCTTAAGCTTAAGAGGTAGATATTTGATGGCGTGGAGATCATCGCCTTGCAACATGTGGATATGGAGGAGGAAGTCTGTCACGCCCAAGATGCGGTCCTATCCTTTTTTCGACACGAGGTCCTCAACGGGTATAGAAGCGCATCTCGATGCGTTCGCAAGATTGGATATCATTACAAGTACATGTACATAAGAGATGAGTATATGGAATTGGCTTACACTCGCCACAAGCTACATCAGAGACACATCAATACAATAACATACTCAATCATCATACAGAAGAGCAGGGACCGACTACAGATGAAATCAAACGATAAAATGACATCCACCCTTGCTATCACAGGTTGCCGCCTGGAACCCATCCAAGATTGATGAAGAAGAAGAAGAAGAACTCCAAATCAATCGATCAACACGCTCACGTCAAATCATTGCATTACATGTACCTGCAACTGTTGTCGTAGTAATCTGTAAGCCACCGGGACTCATCAATCTCATTTCCTAGGGTATCAAGACTATTAAAGCTTAATAGGTGAGGTATGGTTAAGTGGTGAGGATGCAGCACGCGACTAAGCATATATTTGAGTGGCTAACTTACGAGTACAGAAAGTAAAGTATGGTGGTCTACGCATAACAGTCGTGAACTAGTAATGATCACTAGCTGATCCTGAACACCTTCTTACGGCAAACATAACCCCACTGTGTTTTCTTTCGGATAAGAACTCACGAGAAGAGACAGTCACGGTTACGCACATAGTTGGTGTATTTTATTAGAGTTTACTTCAAGTTTGCTATGACCGGGTGTTAAACAAAATATCCAAGTTTTCCACATAACCGCGAGCACGGCTTCTCGAAAAGATTTAACCCTGCAAGGGTGCTCCAACTCATCCATCACAAATTAACCACACGCAGTGGGAATAACCTCAACCACGGATCTCATGATCTTGCTAGGCAATTGCAAAGGAAATCCGACACCTCGAGATAGCCCGAAGAAGATCAGATTTCCTCACTCAAGACATTCGAGAAAGGTAAAACAAATCCAGCACGGCCGCCCGACATGCCGACAATCCCGATAGGAGCCACATATCTCATTCTCAAGGAATAACCGGATGAGCGATGGTTACCACGCCAAACACCGAGTTGCCCCGGATAGTGTTAATAAGCTGCTCTGGTTTGGACCAACACTCATCCAGAGCACTGGCCCAGGGGTTGATTAAATTATCCACGGGGCGTGGAAAATCCCGTATGCAAGTTTATTAATTATTCGGCAAATGTAGTACCAATGTTAGGCCTTGCCAGACAAGCTTTATTCTAACCCGAAAATCAAGGGGGTCCCATAACAACCCTGAGCTGGTTAGGAGCGCTCAGTTTTGGAACATAACACCGGTGCACAAGTAACTAGGGCGGCAAGAGCGGAACAAAATACCGAGCAAAAGGCCAAGCCTTCCACCCTTTACCAAGTATATATGTGCATTAAATTAAATAGCAGCAATATTGTGATATAGAAAAATAAATGACCATGTTGGCACATGGAAGCAATTGCACCGGCAGCTAGAAACGCTGAAAGAAGGGTTGAGCAAGCGGTAACATAGCCAAACAAAGGTTTTGCTAGGATGTGGAGGGGTTAGACGCTTTTCATGGCAATATTGGGAGGCTTATCAAACAGTGGTAGGTAGCGTGACATAGCGATAGAAAACAAGACATCTAGCATGGCAATGATAGTAATGGTATCCAAGGAAATGAGTCATCTTGCCTGAGATCCAGCTCGGAAGAAGAACGAGTCCATGAAGAAGATGAACCAACGTAGTCGAACGAATCCTCACACTCTGAACACTTTCGGAACTCTATCGAGAAGAAGCAATCCGAAACAAACAAACAACACAAGATACACCTCAACATATGCATGAAAGGATGCACAACCAAATATGATGCATGTTCGGTTTAATATGCAATGCATGAAAATTCACAACAATCAAATTCTACACATTAAGTGAAGCTCAATATGCAACGAGTTGCAGATTGACGAAACTCCACATTCGAATTCTTTAGTTCATTCCTATTAGGTACTTGACAATATTAAATGTTTTTAAACATGCTAAGAGGTGAAGCATAAATAACTATCTATCTAGGCATCTTAAATGAGGCCGGAAACAACTTATAGTATTTCCGAAACGACCTCATATGTTAATTTTGAAATTGTTCCAGATCTGAACTAAACATATTTTATATTTGTTAAATAGCAAAATAAATGTCACGATGTTATTCTACATGTCATTCTAGTCGATTTACATATATAGAACATCTCAAACGGAGCTACGGTCTAAAAGATATGAGCAACACAAGATGCACATGTCATGAATGCAAATGCATGGAAAAATTCAATCACAAACATCTCAAATCATGAATGCAGCAAGTTATTATGAAACTATATGAGATTCTAAGCAAGTTTCATATGCCACGTGTTCAAAACGGAGCTACGGTTCAACAAATACAACCAACACAAGTTTTAGTTGAATCTGCCCAAAACAGCAAGATAGCATTTTGCACACATGAAAACAACAAGTTACACTATTCCAAAGTGCACAAACTAAGTATGGGGCAGTATTATACAACATCCACTTCATTTCATCTTCACATATCATAAACAAAATATGCATGGATCACATGGTAGAAAGCTCACAAGTAGGCTACTTGATAACAGTTTCACACTTAGTGAAAATAACAGTTTTTGACAGTGCAGTTTGTATCACGAAGGCAAATTGACAATAGTGAATCTATATTCTATAGATCATATTATGGAATGAAACTTAACAGCATACTAAAGGACAATATCAACTACAAATAACTCCATTACACCTACCACAAAAGAGTTCTAGATCACTAGCAAATCACATGGCAAGACAACAACAAAATATTACTGATCCCAGACTCAGAAATATTTTAGCATCTCAAAACAGCGGAATTTTATAGCAAGTTGACAACAACAAAATAACACCTAGACATGCATTTCTATGACAAAACAAATGTCCATGGGCTAGGACACATATCAAAGGGCATTTCTCATGTTGAAAATTAATTCATATCATGCATGTATTAAACCATACGAAAATAACAAAAGGCATCACGACAAAAAATGACCTGCACACAAAACGATCCAATGACAAAACTAAACGCACAGATAAATCATATGAATTTTTCTACCCCGAAGACATATCTAATATGCATAGGTTCATGTAGAGAATTAATCACAATTAATTATTCGAGTATTAGGCCTAACCACGTTATAGCAAATCATTAATGCATATTCAATGCAAACATCATGCCAACATTTTTAGCATGCATGAAAATGCGAGGCCAATGAGGTGAACATTTTTAATATGTGATTTTATTAATTTCGATGCACGGTTAAATAAATATGATAATCCAATTAAATGGCAATGATGCAAAATGACAACTTAAATATTTTAGGCATAGATGCAAATGACATATTATTAATCTACATTTTATTCTAAGCATTTTACATATATAAAGCATTTTAATACGATTAACGATTGAATTTATAATGATTCTAAAACATGCAATGCCGAAAAACTAAAAAGAAAAAACAAAAGCAGGGCTGGCTGGGCTCACCCTGGCCTCATGGGCCGGCTGGGCCGAAGGGAGCAGCGGCTGGGGCAAGCGGGCGCTGGCCCACGCGGGCGAGCGCGGGGTCAACGGCTCGGCTAGGACTCGTCCTGCACGCTCTCTCCCGAGCGAGAGGCGACGGCAGCGCAGCGCGACGGCGGGGCTCACCGGCGGCGGCGAGGGCGGATCCGGCACGGGGAGACCAAACGAGGCCGGATCTAGCGAGGGTTGGGCCGTTCCCGGCGATGACGGTGAGCTGCGGTGAAGCTGCGGCCAAGGCAGAACACCTGCTGGAGGGGAAGGGAGGACGAAGATGGAAGGAGAGGGTGAGTTCCGGTGAGGCTCCGGCCAGAGGCGGCTGGTCGCGGCGGCTGCGAGGGCTCTCCGGTGGCCGCCGACGATGGGAGCCACGGGAGCGCTCGGGAGGAGCGGGGCAGCCATGGGAGGACCTGCGGGAGCTCGGGCTGATTCGGGCCCGAGCGGGCCCAGATGGGCTTCGGCGGGCCGGCGGCTGGAGGAGGGAGAAGGCTGGCTGGCACGGGATTCGAGGTGGAGCTAGGGTTGGCTGCCCAATTAGGAAGGGGAGGGGCTATTTATAGGTTTCGGGGCTAGGGTTAGCAGTTCCTCTCCGTTTTCGGTCCGCCGGATGATGATTCAACGGTCCGAAAGAGGAGAGGGGCTACGGTGGCTGTGCAGATGGGGCTAGGAGGGGAAGAGAGAGAAGTTTGCGACCCGAGACATGAAGGTTATAAAATATCGACAACCGTCCGACGAAATACCGATGGCAACACTACTACGGTTGACCGATGGGGTATCAAACAAACTCAGAACGTGACGAAATTCGACAGGCGGTCTACCTACAACATAATAAGACCGCACGCCAAGGTTCGACCCAATCCAAGAATATTTTTGCGCGCACTTAAAAACGGTTTTATTCAAATGATGTTGCGGGCGCGTGCGTGTGTGGTTGGTCTCTAAACGGGCAACGGCAAGAATGAAGAGAACCGGCGACTATGAACGGATGCAAGTTTTTGAAAACGGGTGACGATGCTATGCAGATGATGCGAATGATGCAATGATGAAGCGACAACCAAACGAAACACAGACGAGAACGGAAATAAAAGGGGAATCTTCTAGAATCTTCTGGAGCATCGGTCCTGGGCTGTCACAAAGTCCTTAATCCATATAGTTGGGTCAGTGGTCCCATCATACTATTCTATATTCACAGGTTTAAACCCCTTGGGGAACTGATGTTGCATTACCTCATCTGTGCAGCACAATGGGTGAGCGGCGCCTCTGACCTGTGCTATGTCGCGCCTGTATTCGGCATCTGTGTGGATCTGGATGCACTCCCGGACCCTGTTGTTTTGGTTGAACCATGGTTTGTACCCGCCCTGTCTATCGGGTGAGTACTCTCTGGATCCATAGATGGATCTTGTGCGGCCTGCTTTGTTATCCAGGTCGTCTCGCTTGTCGAATTTGTCATTGGGCTCTAATGGCTCCTCGTCCCATCTTCGGGGCATTGCCGGTATGTAATTGGTGTCGGCCGTCATCCTGTCCCGACCATGACGGGGGCGGTCCGGCTTGTCGTACGGAGTACGGTTCGGAGACGGAGTATTAGTGAGTTCGTCATCGAATTGTGGCAACAGCCTTCTCCGTGGGTAGCTTGTAGGCTGGTTGGGAAAACCGGTGATGTATGCTTCCTCCGCTGAGAGGACTTTCGTCCATCAGTCATTGAAGTCATACTCTTTGGCTTTGAGTTGTCGTTCTTTGGCTTTCAAGCTGCGAGCCGTTGCTATGAGCCGCTGCCTGATTTCTTCCTGATCTTCGAGGTTATCAGGGATGTACAAGTCATCGGCTTCTAGTATATCTTCCTCCTTGACGGGGTGGAGGTAGTTATCATCTTCGAAAGCGTTGACGTTATCGGGGTTGTTCTGGTCCTCAGGCCCTTCCGGACCCTCTAACGGGTGTTCGGGGATATCGGTATTGCCATGGTCAGCGGGGGTTTTACCGTCCCCGTTGCTGATAATAGCTTTCCTTCCCTTTTGCCTTCGGACCACTTATGCGGTTTCCAGCACCTTAACGGTGCATCGCCCGACTGGTCGCCATCGTTGTTAGGCATATTGTCACCGTTAGTGGTAGGAGTATCTACCATGTAGACATTGTATGTGGAAGTGGTGGCCCACCTCCCGGTGTTAATAGGGTGGGAAAACGGTCTTCTTCATCCATGTATTCTGCCTCCTCGGAGGCATAGTCCAGCATATCGGTTAAATCTTCGACAGTGGCTATCAAGTGGGTGGTGGGTGGGTCGAAAAATTCGTCCTGACCTGCTCCATAGGCGAACTGAGCATAGATCGGGGCTAGATTGTCGTGATCTTCATCGACGAGATCCGATCTAGGGCCTCGTCAACCACTGAGGGACCGATCAGGTCCAGCTGTTTCGACCTTGCGAAGTTAACCTGCAAGGCATCCAAACATGGGGAGTGTTCCGCAAGAACACGTGTCTGGTCATTTGTCTCAATGGTCGGACCAGGATAGGAGATCGGCTCATAGCCATGTGTTACCCCATGGGCATGTCCGAAGAAGGGGCTCTTGGTTAAATCCTCAAAGTCCTTGGGGGCTACAGGTGAAGCTACGATCCCGGTTAACGACAAGTCACCAGAGAGTCTACGGAGTACACTAAGTTTTCCAAATTTGACCTCTCGATCAGGGGCGAAGCTCTCAACGCGGCCTAGATGGCTAGTGGGATCAGCGTGCAGCACAACACTGTCGAAGGTGAAGATCCATCCAGGGACAAAAGTGTCCATGTTGCGGACCTCTTCGTTGATGACAAGGCGAGACGTCGATTCCATCTTGCTCACAGAGGAACTCTCAATGAAAGCACCAATGTCGGTGTGAAAACTGACGGATCTTGGGTAGGGGGTCCCAGACAGTGAGACTAGAATCGATGATAATAGGAGACGAAGGGGACAGAGACTTACCCAGGGTCGGGCCCTCCTATGGAGGTAATACCCTACGTCCTGCTTGGTTGTATTGATGATATGGGGGTTACAGAGTTGATCTACCTCGATATGTAATAGCTAACCCTAGATGAGTTGTCCTATTCCTATACCGTAAAACCCTCCATCTTATAAAGATGCCAAGGATGCCTAGGGTTTACACATGGTCGGTTACATGCCGAAGAGATAAACATGCCTGTTTGCTACATCAAACATGGAGCGCAAGCCGTGCTTCCCGAAGCTTCCATCTTGGAGACTGGCCCTTCAAATATTCCTGTGTTCGGTAAATAGCCCATATAATCCAGCCCATAAGAATAGGCCGGCCTCCCGAGGACCCCTCAATAGGTAGTGGATCATCAAGAACATTCTCTAACCTAGACAAGTTATCTCCTACAGGGTTATCAGCACCCTTTCTATCAACAATATGCTGATCAAAGTCTTGTAGCAGAAGAACCCACCTGATAAGTCTAGGTTTAGCATCTTTCTTTTCCATAAGATATTTAATAGCAGCATGATTAGTGTGAAAAGTTACTTTAGGATCAACAATATAGTGTCTAAACTTATCACAAGCGAACACAACTGCTAAAAATTCCTTTTCAGTGGTAGCATACTTTCTTTGAGCATTGTCCTGAGTTTTGCTAGCAGAATGAATAACATTTAGTTTCTTATCAACTCTTTGTCCTAGGATAGCACCAACGGCATAATCACTAGCATCAGACATAATTCCAAAGGGTAGGTTCCAATCAGGTGGTTGAACAACAGGTGTAGAAATCAGGGCATTCTTAAGAATTTCAAAAGCTTATACTCAATCATCATCAAAAACGAATGGAACATCTTTTTCCAAGAGATTAGTGAGCGACCTATAAATCTTAGAGAAATCTTTAATAAATCTCCTACAGAAACCAGCATGACCAGGGAAACTTCTTATACCTCTCATATCCGTAGTACACGACATTTTTTAATAGCGTCAACTTTAGCCTTGTCAACTTCAATACCTCTTTCGGAAATTTTATGTCCCAAGAGAATGCCTTCATTCACCATAAAGTGGAACTTCTCCCAATTAAAGACAAGATTAGTTTCTTCACATCTCAGCAGAACTCGATCAAGGTTGCTCAAACAATCATCAAAATAAGTTCCGTAAACAAAAAAAATCATCCATGAAAACCTCAACAATCCTCGCACAAAAATCAGAGAATATAGCAGTCATGCATCTTTGAAAGGTAGCAGGTGTATTGCATAAACCAAAAGGCATACAACTTATTAAAGGTACCAAAAGGGCAGGTAAAGGTGGTCTTCTCTTGGTCCTCTTTTGACACTGGTATTTGAGAGAAACCAGAATAACCATCTAGAAAGCAGAAATGTATGTTTTTGGATAATCTTTCTAGCATTTTATCAATAAAAGGTAGAGGGTAATGATCTTTTCTAGTAGCTTTATTCAATTTCCTCAAATCAATTACCATTCTATACCCTGTAACAATTTTCTATGGGATCAATTCATTTTTATAATTAGGAACTATAGTAATACCTCCTTTCTTAGGTACACAATGAACGGGACTAAACCATCTACTATCAATAATAGGGTAAATGATACCTGCCTCTAGAAGCTTTAATACTTAATTTCTTACCACTTCCTTCATTTTAGGATTGAACCGTCATTGGTGATCAACAACTGGTTTAGCATGAGGCTCTATTTTAATTTTGTGCTAACATAGAGTGGGACTAATGCCTTGAGATCATCAAGAGTATATCCAATAGCAGCACAATGCTTCCTTAGAGTTTTCAATAATCTCTCTTCTTCATGCTCTGAAAGGTTAGCACTAATAATAACATGATATATCTTCTTTTCATCAAGATAAACATATTTTAAACTATCTGGTAATTGTTTAATCTCAAACATGGGATCACCCTTGGGTGGAGGAGGATACCCAAGTATGTCAACAAGAAAGTTGTGTTTCAGAATAGGATGTTGATCAAAGAAAATCTTATTGATTTCATTCCTTTCATTCATATGCATGTCATTTTCATGGTCTAGCTAATATTTCTCTAAAGGATCAGTAGGAGGGACAACAATAGAGTCAAGACCAATAATTTCATCCTTACTTGGCAATTCTTTATCATGGGGTTGTCTACAAAATTTAGATGTATCCCCAAAACTTACGGTAACTGTTTCCTTTTGACAATATATCCTAGCATTAACGGCATTAAAGAAGGGACTACCAAATATAATGGGACAAAAATCATCTTGTGTGGAGCCAAGAACAAGAAAATCAGTAGGATATTTTATTTTCCCACACAAGACTTCAACATCTCTAATAATCCCAACTGGTGATATAGTGTGTCTATTAGAAAGCTTAATTGTAACATCAATCTCCTCTAACTCAGCTGGTGCAATAACATTCATAATCTATTTATATAAGGAAAAGGGAATTGCACTCACACTAGCACCCATATCACATAAGCCATGATAACAATGATGTCCTATTTCAACAGAAACAACACGCGTGCCAACAATGGCTCTATGTTTATCTTTAGCATCAGGTTTAGCAATTCTAGCGGCTTCATCATAAAATTGAATAACATGCCCATCCATATTATCAACCAAGAGATCCTTAACCATAGCAATACTAGGCTCGACTTTAATTTGCTCAGGGGTGTAGGTGTTCTAGCACAGCTCTTACAAACCACAGTTGAAGCTTTAGCATGTTCCTTTATTCTAATAGGGAAAGGTGGTTTCTCAATATAAGCAGTAGGAATAATAGGATCAACATTATAAGTAATAGTTGTCTCTTCAACTTTAATAGGTTCAACTACTTTCAGTTCAATGGGATGATGGTATTTAAACCACTTCTGCTTAGGGAGATCAATATGAGCAGCAAAAGATTCACAAAAAGAAGCTACTATCTCATAGTCAAGTCCACATTTAGTGCAAAATTCACGAAAGGCATCGGTGTCTACGAAATATTTAACACAATCAAACTTAAGGTTCATACCTGACTCCTTACCTTCGTCAAGTTCCCAATCTTCAGAGTTGCATTTAATTCTTTCCAATAAATCCCATTTGAAGTCAATATCTTTCTTCATATAAGAACCAGCACAAGAAGTGTCGAGCATGGATTGATCATTGCGAGAAAGCCCATCATAAAAATTCTGAATAATAATTTCTCTCGAGACCTCATGATTGGGGCATGAATATAACATTGACTTAAGCCTCCCCCAAGCTTGAGCAATTCTTTCTCCTTCACGAGGCCAAAAATTATAAATATAATTTCGATCATGATGAACTAGATGCACAGGATAGAACTTCTGATGAAATTCCATTCTCAATCGGTTGTAGCTCCATGATCCAATATCATCACATAGCATATAGCATGTCAATGCCTTCTCATTCAAAGGTAAAGGAAAGACCTTCTTCTTGACGTGATCCTCAGGCAGGCCTGCAAGCTTAAATAATCCACAAACTTCATCCACATACATTAGATGCAAATCAGGATGTAGTCTTCCATCTCCCGCATAGGGATTAGCCAGCA
The DNA here is from genome assembly GCA_022496015.1 of Hordeum marinum. Taxonomy (NCBI): domain Eukaryota; kingdom Viridiplantae; phylum Streptophyta; class Magnoliopsida; order Poales; family Poaceae; genus Hordeum; species Hordeum marinum. The sequence goes on from CM039678.1 coordinate 272,353,085, forward strand.
GTTTCTCTATCATACCCGAAGGAATTTCGTAATAAATTTTTTCAATAGGTTGAGGGACAACTCTTTGGGCTTCTGGTCGAGGTGAATATACCCCAAACAAGCCCCTCAAAGGATTACTTTCCATAGTGACAAGTGACAGTAAATTTCAGCACACTATATAAATTTTTCCTTAATAGGTTCCACTTACCAAAGGCGCTTCACTCCCCAGCAACGGCGCAAGAAAAGAGTCTTGATGACCCACAAGTATAGGGGATCTATCGTAGTACTTTCCATAAGTAAGAGTGTCAAACCCAACGAGGAGCAGAATGAAATGACAAGCGGTTTCTAGTAAGGTATTCTCTGCAAGCACTGAAATTATCGGTAACAGATAGTTCTGTGATAGGATAATTCGTAATGAGTAACAAGTAACAAGTAAAAAGTGTAGCAGAGGTATAGCAAGGTATCCCAATCCTTTTTGTAGCCAAGTAAAAGCTTGGACAAACTCTTATATAAAGCAAAGTGCTCCCGAGGACACATGGGAATTTTTGTCATCCTAGTTTTCATCATGCTCATTTGATTCGCGTTTGTTACTTTGATAATTTGATATGTGGGTGGACCGGTGCTTGGGTGCTGCCCTTACTTGGACAAAACTCCCACATATGATTAACCCCTCTAGCAAACATCCGCGCCTATGAAAGAAGAATTAAGATAAATCTAACCATAGCATGAAACGTGTGGATCCAAATCAGCCCCTTACGAAGCAACGCATAAACTAGTGTTTAAGCTTCTATCACTCTAGCAACCCATCATCTACTTATTACTTCCCAATTCCATCCCCTAAGCCCAAGTAATGGTGAAGTTTCATGTAGTCGACGTTCACATAACACCACTAGAGGAAAGACAACATACATCTCATCAAAATATCGAATCAATACCAAATTCACATGATTACTTATAACACGACTTATCCCATGTCCTCGGGAACAAACGTAACTACTCAAAAAAAATGTTCATGTTCAAAATCATAGGAGTATTAATTATCGTAAAGGGTATAAACATATGATCTTCCACCAAGTAAACCAGCTAGCATCAACTACAAGGAGTAATCAACACTACTAGCAACCCACAGGTACCAATCTAAGGTTTGAGGCAAAGATCGGATACAATAAATGAACTAGGGTTTGGAGAGGAGATGGTGGTGGTGAATACGTTGATGGATATTGACCCCCTCTCGATGAGAGGATTGTTGGTGATGACGATGGCTTCGATTTTCCCCTCCAGGAGGGATGTTTCCCCGGCAGAACAGCCATGCCGCAACTCTAGATTGGTTCTGTCCAAGTTCCGCCTTGAGACGGCGGCGATTCGTACCGAAAGCTCTCTTATGATTTTTTCAGGTCAAAACCCTACATATAGCAGAAGATAGGCATCGGGGGCCTGCCAGGTGGGCCACAAGCCTGCTAGGCATGGCCAGGGTGGGTGGCCGCGCCTAGCAGGGTTGTCACCTCCTGGTGCCCACCCTTTGGTATCTGTTTTTCCCAGTATTTTTTATATATTCCAAACTAATTCTTTGTAAATTTTCAGGAATTTTGGAGTTGTGCAGAATAGATGTCTCAGATTTGCTCCTTTTCTAGTCCAGAATTCCAGCTGCTGGCATTCTCCCTATTCATGTAAACCTTATAAAATAAGAGAGAAAAGGCATAAGTATTGTACCATAACGTGTAATAAAAGCCCATAATGCAATAAGTATCAACATAAAAGCATGATGCAAAATGGACGTACCATTCATCGCCAAGGTAATCTTCATCATAACCTGATCTTTCATGTCTAGCCAATAAAATAACCATTGCAAGCCAATGAGTACTTTGAATGTACTCACAAGCACCCATGTTTGGAACAAGGAAATAACAATGCATGATATAGCACTAAGTAGGTACATCTGCAGAAAGCTAATTTTGGGTGCAATGACATGATCAAATAACTTGTGTAAGCATGCATCAATAGTTGGCAGATATCTATATGAACAAGTTACATATATCATCATAAGAACAGGGTTGAGTATCTCATGTTCAGTCATTTCACCACGTCATCTCACTTATCTCAAGTACCATCTTTGTCACACAGTAACACCAAGTTTGTGAAAACATCGGACGTAGTTTAAGTAGGACCTCCAACTCTAAGAGTAAACATCAGACACGACTATTCGAATAGTTTTAAACTCTGCAGAGGTTGCACACTTTACCCACAAGACTCGGGGAACTTCTGTGTCATCCACGACTCGCAGTATAGTACATACCCGAGGTAAGCACCCGAACAATGCCTTTCCCCTAACAATACTAAACAAAGAGTCTAGTCGATTGGTACCCAGCCCACATGGTGTGCATCACAAGTAGCATCCATGCAGGGACAACCGGTGTGCCCGGTGCCTATGAAGACAGCGCATGATCGTCCTTGCCGGCACTACCCCGTATCAAGAGTGACAACGTAACTCCGTCACTAGTAATGTGGACTCTATGATAGTACCCATCAAAGTAATCAACAAATCGTGGTTGTGTATGTAAGGTTGGGACGGTTAGCAAATCTTAAAACTCTCTGTTTTCGAAAACACACTATGAACTTGCTCTGGTACACCACTTCTTTATCAAGTGGTTACCTAGCTCATCATCATCTCCCTCGGGCATTAGTGGCACCCGACGGGTTTTTTGAAGATTCTTTGAATTCATTTCATTTCCGACAGCATGCATACTCCCATCCCATTTCCTAGCAGCAACTAAGCATCCTAACTACTCCCACCCGCACAACCATCATAAGGAGGTAGGGTCATGCACGATGCAAGTATCGACAAGAAAGTATCAGGGACATCCCACTGAAGGAGTCACCACATCAACTTGATCAACTTCACAAAATAAAGTGCTATATGCCATTCAAATAAAAGGGTTTCATAGAGATTAACTGAATCCTTGACATAGAGGTTCGACCGACAAATATCTTCATAGAATATGTAGTAGCCAATATGGGCATCCAGGTCCTGCTATTGGTTAGTGACCGTAGAGGTGTGTCAGTCATGTCTACATAGTTCTCGAACCCACAGGGTCTGCACACTTAATTTCGATGACGTTTCGGTAGTATAGAGTTTTGTATGGTGGTGACCGAAGGTTGTTCAGAGTCCCGGATGAGATCCCGAAAATTACGAGGAGCTTTGGAATAGTCCAGAGGTAAAGATTGATATATAGGAAGTCCTGTTTTGGTCACCGAAAAAGTTTCGAGCTCATCGGTAGTGTACCAGGAGTGCCGGGAGGGTGCCGGGGGACCATTGGGAGGGGTGTCTCGACCCAAAGGACCTCATGAGCTATCGGAGGAGACAAACCAGCCCTGGTGGGCTGAACTAAGCTCCCACTAAGGCCCATGCGGCTAGGGGTGGGAAAAACCCAAACGGTGGAGAGGTGGAAAGAGTTTCCAAGTGGAAAGGAGGAATCCTACTCCTAATAGGATTGGAGTAGGACTCCTCCACCTCCAATTTCGACCAAACCTTGATGGTTTGAGGCTGCCTCCTCCCCTCCCTCCCTCCCTCCTATATATACTAGAGGATTTAGAGGGAAGATCTAACCCTAATTGCCACGTGCTGCTATCTTCTTCCTCTAGATCTATTTCTCCTCTAGATTAGTTCTGCGGTGCTTAGGAGAAGCCCTGTAGGATTAGTTCACCACCACCGGCACCATGCCGTTGTGCTGCCGGAGAACTCATCTACCTCTCCGCTCCCTCTTGCTGTATGAAGAAGGCGGAGATCGCCATCGAGCTGTAGTGTTGAACGTGGAGGTGTCGTCCGTTCGGCGCTAGATCGGAAGGACCGTGATCAAGATCGCGAGACGGGTCGTGATGGGATCGCACGACGGGTCGTGAAGAGATCGCGGGACGGATCATTATTGGATCGTGGGTTGGATCATGATGGGATCACGGGACGCTAGGCGATTTGGATCGCGAAGTCTTTCAACTACATCAACCGCGTTTCTTAACGCTTCCCGCTTAGCGATCTACAAGGGTATGTAGATCCACTCTCCCTCTCGTAGATGCTCATCACCATGGATAGATCTTGCGTGTGCGTTGGAATTTTTTTGTTTCCCATGCAACGTTCCCCCCAGTGGCATCATGAGCTAGGTCTATGTGTAGATGAGATCTTGAGTAGAACACAAAGAGTTTGTGGGTGTTGATGCTTAGATTGCTTCCTCCCTTGGTAGTGTTTTGGTTCAGCGGTATTGTTGGATGAAGCGGCCCAGACCAACCTTACTCATACGCTTACGAGAGACCGGTTCCATCCACTGACGTGTAACTTCGTTGCACAAAGATGGTTGGCGGGTGTCTGTTTCTCCTACTTTAGTTGGATCGGATTTGACAAAGGCGGTCCTTGAGAAGGTTGAAAAGCAATTTATGTATCACCGTTGTGGTTTTGCATAGGTGAGAATTGTTCTTGCTAGATACCCATAGCAGCCACGTAAAACTTGCATCAAAAATTAGAGGACGTCTAACTTGTTTTTGCAGGGTATGTTGTGATGTAATATGGCCAATTACATGATGAGATATATGTGATGTAGGAGATGATCATGTATTGTATAGAATATCACGACGTTCATGTCGATGAGTATGGCAAACGACAGGAGCCATAGGGTTGTCTTTAATTATTCTATGACCTGCATGTCAATCATTAAGCGCTATGTAATGCTTTAGTTTATCGCTAAGCGGTAGCAATAGTAGTAGAAGCATGGTGGGCGCGACAACCCCGATGGCGACATGTTGATGGAGATCATGGTGTCATGCCGGTGATGATGGAGATCATGCCGGTGCTTTATAGATGGAGATCAAAAGCACAAGTTCATGGCCATATCATGTCACTTATGATTTGCATGTGATTTAATCCTTGTATGCACCTCGTTTTTCTTAGGACGACGGTGGCATTATAAGGTGATCCCTCACTAAAATATCAAGATCAATTTTGTTCTCCCCGAGTGTGCACCGTTGCGAAAGTTCATCGTGCCGAGACACCATGTGATGATCGCGTGTGATAGCTCTAGATTCACATACAACGGGTGCAAGCCAGTGTTGCACGTGCAGGACACTCGGGTTAAACATGACGAGCCTAGCATGTACAGACATGGCCTCGGAACACAAGAGACCGAAAGGTCAAACGTGAGTCATATAGTAGATATGATCAACATGATGATGTTCACCATTGAAACCACCTCAACTCACGAGATGATCGGACTTGAGTTGGTGAATTTGGATCATGTATCACTCGAATTTTAGTGGTGTCTATTTCAGTGGGAGTTCTTAAGTAATATGATTAATTGAACTCATTATCATGAACATAGTCAGTAGTTTCTTTGCAAATTGTGTTGTAGATTAGTAGCTCACGTTGTAGCTCCCTTGAATTTTTATATATTCCTAGAGAAATAGAGTTGAAATATGATGGTGGCAATAATGCGGACTGGGTCCGTGATCTGAGGATTGTCCTCATTGCTGTGCAGAAGGCTTATGTACTTAATGCACTGCTCGGTGCGCCACCCCCTCTAGCATCGTCTGGAAATGTTGTGAACATATGACAGGCACGTTCCGATGACTACTTGATAGTTTAGTGTGTCGTGCTTTACGGCTTAGAATTGAGGCTCCAAAAACATTTTGAACGTCATGGAACATATGAGATGTTCTAAGAGCTGAAATTGGGATCTCAGGATCGTGCCCGTGTTGTGTGATATGAGATCTCCAACAAGATTCTTTGCCTGCAAGATGAAGGAGAATAGCTCAATCATTGAGCATGTGATCAGATTGTCTGGGTGCTACAATCGCTTGAATCAAGTGGGAGTTGATCTTCCAGATAAGAAAGTGATTGATATAGTTTTCCAAGTCACTATCAGTAAGCTACTAGAGCTTCGTGATGATCTATAAAATGTCGGGGATAGAAATAATGATCCCTGAGCTGTTCATGATATTTGACACCGCGAAGGTAGAAACCAAGAAGGAGCATCAAGTGTTGATGGTTAGTAAAACCGCTAGTTTCGAGAAGGGCAGGGGCAAGGAGGGAAACTTCATGGATGTCAAGTCAGTTGCTGCTCTAGTGAAGCAACCCAAAGTTGAACCCAAATCCGAGACTAAGTGCTTCTATTATGAGGAGAGCGGTCGCTGAAGCAGAACAACCCTAGATACTTGGTAGATAAGAAGGCTGGCAACATCGATAGAAGTATATTTTGATATATGTGTTATTGATGTGTACCTTGCTAGTACTCCTAGTACCACCTGGGTATAGGATGTCGGTTCGGTTACTAAATGTTAGTAACTCAAAATAAAAGCTACGGAATAAACGGAGACTAGCTAAGTGTGAGGTGACGATGTATGTTGGAAATGTTTCCAAGGTGGATGTGATCAACATCGCACGCTCTCTCTTCCTTCGGGATTAGTGACAAACCTAAATAAATGTTATTTGGTGTTTGCGTTAAGCATGAACATGATTGGATCGTGCTTATTGCAACACGGTTATTCATTTAAGTTGGGTAATAATGGTTATTCTGTTTACATGAATAATACCTTCAATGGTCATGCACCCAGTGAGAATGGTTTGTTGAATCTTGATCGTAGTAATACACATGTTCATAACATTGATGCCAAAAGATACAAAGTTAATAATGATAGTACCACATACTTGTGGCACTGCCGCTAAATGTCATATTGGTATAAATTCCATGAAGAAACTCCATGTTAATGGATCTTTGGACTCATTCGGTTTCGAACTGGTTGAGACACGCGGACCATGCCTCTTGGGCAAGATGGTCACAGACCCCATTTTCAGTATGATGGAGCGGGCTAGTAACTTATTGGAAATGATACATATTGATGTATACGGTCCAATGAGTGTTGTAGCGTGCAGTGGATATCGTTATTTTCTTACCTTCACTGATGATTTGAGTAGATATAGTGTATATTTACTTAATGAAACAAAAGTCTGAAGCATTTGAAAAGTTCAAGCAGAATCAGAGTGAAGTTTGAGATCAGCGTGACAAGATGATAAAATGTCTACGATATGATCGTCGAGGTGAAAATCTGAGTTACGAGTTTGGTATACAACTTAAGACAATACAAAAGTTGTTTCAGAACTCACGCCAACTAGAACACCATAGTGTGATGGTGTGTCCATACGTCGCAGTCGTGCTCTATTGGATATGGTGCGAATTGTGATGTCTCTTATCATTTTGCCACTATCATTTTGGGGTTATGCATTAGAGACAACCACATTCACTTTAAATAGGGCACCATCTAAATCCGTTGAGATGACACCATATGGTATGGCGAAAACCTAAGTTGTCATTTCTTAGAGTTTGGGAATGTGAAACATATGTCTGATAAGCTCGAACCCAAAGCAGAAAAATGCATCTTCATAAAATACTCTAAGAATAATTGGGTATACCTTCTATCTCAGATCCGAGTACAAATTGTTTGTTGCTAAAACTGGGTCCTTTCTCGAGAAAAGTTTCTCTCGAAAGAATTGAGTGGGAGGAAGATAGAACTTGATGAGGTTGTTGAACCTTTGTTTCAACCAGAGAGTAGCGCAACACAGAAAGATGTTTCTGTGGAACCTACATCAGTTGAAGAGGAAGTAAATGATGATGATCATGAAGCTTCGGATGGGCCCGAATGCCTACAAATGGTTAGAGGCCATGAAATCCGAGAAAGGATCCATGTACGAAAACTAAGTATAGACTTTGGTAGACTGTCTCGTTCGGCGGCAGGTCGTCGAGTACAATTGGTCTTTTAAGATGAAGACAGCCGCTGATGGTAAATGTCACCATTTATAAAGCTTGACTTGTCGTAAAGAAGTTTCCGACAAGTTCAAGGAGTTGACAGCGATGAGACTTTCTCACTCGTAGCGATGCTAAAGTCTGTTGGAATTATGTTAGCCGTTGCTGCATTTTTCAATTATGAAATCTGGCATATGGATGTCAAAACATCGTTTCCTGAAGGGTTTACTTGAGGAAAGGTTGTATGTGATACAACCAGAAGGTTTTGTCAGTCCTAAGGATGCTAAAAGGTATGCGAGTTCCACCAATCCTTCTATGGGCTGGAGCAAGCATCTCGGAGTTGGAATATACGGTTTGATGAGGTGATCAAAGTTTTTGAGTGTATACAAAGTTTATGAGAAACTTGTATTTACAATAAACTGAGTTGGAGCACTATAGAATTTCTGATAAGCATGTGTGGTTGACATATTATTGATTGAAAATGACGTAGAATTTCTGGAAAGCATAAACGGTTGTTTGAAAATAGTTTTTCAAAGGAAGACCTGGATAAAGCTACCTAATTGTTGAGCATCAAGATCTATATAGATAGATCAAGATGCTTGCTGAGACTTTCAATGAGTACATACCTTGACAAGATTTTGAAAGAGTTCAAAATGGATCAGTTAGAGAAAGAGTTCTAGCCTGATTTATAAGGTGTCAAGTTGAGTAAGACTTAAAGCTCGACCATGGCAGAAGAAAGAGAAAGGACGAAGTCATCCCCTATGGTTTAGCCATAGGCTCTATATAGTATGCAATGTTGTGTACCGCACCTATGTGTGCCTTGCCATGAATCCGTCAAGGGGTACAAGAGTTATCCATGATTGGATCGCTAGACAGCGGTCAAGATTATCCTTAGAAACTAAAAGACTAAGGGAAATTTTCTCGATTATGGAGGTGATAAAGATTTTGTCATAAAGAGTTACGTCGATCCAAGCTTTAACAACAATCCGGATGACTCTTAGTAGCAATCCGGATACGTATAGTGGAGCAGCCATTTGGAATAGTTCCAAGTGGAGTGTGGTAGTAGTGTCTACTGTATGACATAGAGATTTGCAAAGTACACAGGGATCTGAATGTCGCATATCCGTTGACTAAAAGACCTCTCTTACATGCAAAGCATGATCGAGCCAAAGAACTCATTGGGTGTTGGAAATATGCCCTAGAGGCAATAAATTGGTTGTTATCATATTTCCTTGGTCATGATAATCTTTTATTATCCATTCTATAATTGTATTGATCGATAACTCAGATACATGTGTGGATACATAGACAACACCATGTCCCTAGTATGCCTCTAATAGACTAGCTCGTTGATCAAAGATGGATATGGTTTCCTAGTCATGGACATGGGATGTCATTTGTTAACGGGATCACATCATTAGGAGAATGATGTGATGGACAAGACCCAAACTAGAAACGTATCATATGATCGTGGCAGTTTATTGCTATTGTTTTCTGCATGTCAAGTATCTATTCCTATTACCATGAGATCATGCAACACACTAACACCGGAGGATTACCTGGTGTGTATCGAATGTCGCAACGTAACTGCGTGACTATAAAGGTGCTCTATAGGTATCTCCGAGGGTGTCTGTTGGGTTGGCATGGATCAAGACTGGGATTTGTTACTACGTGTGACGGAGAGGTATCTTAGGGCCCACTCAGTAATACAACATCACAATAAGCCTTGCAAGCAATGTGACTAAGTGTTAGCCATGGGATCTTGTATAACAGAACTAGTAAAGGGACTTTCCGGTAATGAGGTTGAACTAGGTATGGAGATGCCGACGATCGAATCTTGGGAAAGTAACATACCGAAGAACAAAGGGAACAACATACGGGATTAACTGAATCCTTGACATAAAGGTTCGGCCGATAAAGATCTTTGTAGAATATGTAGGAACCAATATGGGCATCCAGGTCCCGCTATTGGTTATTGATCGTAGAGTTGTCTCGGTCATGTCTACATAGTTCTCGAACCCGCAGAGTCTCCACACTTAAGGTTCAGTGACGCTTCGGTAGTATAGAGTTGTGTATGGTGGTGACCGAAGGTTTTTTGGAGTCTCGGATGAGATCCCGGACATCACGAGGAGCTCCGGAATAGTCCGGAGGTAAAGATTGATATATAGGAAGTCCTGTTTTGGACACCCGAAAAGTTTTGGGCTCATCGGTAGTGTACCGAGAGTGCCGGGAGGCCGTCGGGGACCATCGGGAGGGGTGTCTCGATCCAAAGGACCTCATGGGCTGTGGGAGGAGACAAACCAGCCCATGGTGGTCTTTACTAAGCCTCGACTAACTCCCATGCGGCTAGGGGCGGGAAAAACCCAAACGGTGGAGAGGTGGAAAGATTTTCCAAGTGGAAAGGAGGAATCCTACTCCTAAAAGGATTGGAGTAGGACTCCTCCACCTCCAATTTTGACCAAACCTTGGGGGTATCAGGCTGCCTCCTCCCGTCCCTCCCTCCTATATATACTATAGGATTTAGAGGCAAGAGCTAACCCTAATTGCCATGTGCTTCCCTCTTCTTCCTCTAGATTTGTTTCTCCTCTAGATTACTTCTGCGGTGCTTAGGCGAAGCCCTGCAGGATTAGTTCACCACCACTGCCACCATGCCGTTGTGCTGCCGAAAAACTCATCTACCTCTCTGCTCACTCTTGTTGGATCAAGAAAGAGGAGATCGTCGTCGAGTTGTACGTGTGCTGAACGCGGAGGTGCCGTCCAGTCGGCGCTAGATCGGAAGGACCGTGATCAAGATCGTGAGATGGATTGTGATGGGGTTACGGGACGGATCGTGATGAGATCGCAGGAAGGATTGTGATTGGATCGCAGGACGGATCGTGATGGGATCATGAGACGCTTGGCGATTTGGATGGCGAAGACATTCGACTACATTAACCACGTTTCTTAATGTTTCCCGCTTAGCAATCTACAAGGGTATGTAGATCCACTCTCCCTCTCGTAGATGCTCATCACCATGGATAGATCTTGCGTGTGTGTAGGAAATTTTTTGTTTCCCATGCAACGTTTCCCAACACTGGTGTGGTTCAAAGGAAAGGAGGGTGATGTCTACGATGCAACTTTATTCTTGTAGACTTTGTTGGGCCTCCAAGCGTAGAGTTCTGTAGGAGAGTAGCAATTTTCCCTCAAGTGGATGACCTAAGGTTTATCAATCCGTGGGAGGTGTAGAATGAAGATGGTCTCTCTCAACAACCCTGCAACCAAATAACTAAGAGTCTGTTGTGTCCCCAACACACCCAATACGATGGTAAATTGTATGGGTGCACTAGTTCGCCGAAGAGATGGTGATACAAGTGTAATATGGATGGTAAATATAGTTTTTTGTAATCTGAAAATATAGACACAGCAAGGTAGCAAGTAACAAAAGTGAGCAAAAATGGTATTGCAATGCTTTAAAACAAGGCCTAGGGTTCATACTTTCACTAGTGAAAGTTCTCTCAACAATACTGACATGGTTGCATCATATGTAAATCCCTCACGTGCGACAAAGAGTTCACTCCAAAGTCACAAATAGAGGAGAACAAACAAAGAAATTATTGTAGGGTACGAAACCACCTCAAAGTTATCTTTTTTGATCAATCTTATGAGCTATCCCTATAAGTGTCATGAACAGCCCTAGAGTTCGTACTAAAATAACACCTTAAGATACACATCAACCAAAACCCTAATGTCACCTAGATAGTCCAATGTCACCATGAGTACTCATGGGCTTGATTATACGATATTCATCACACAATTTCAGATTCATCTTGTTCAATCCAACACAAACAACTTCAAATAGTGCCCCAAAGTTTCTACTAGAGAGTCAAGACAAAAACGTGTGCCAACCCCTATGCATAGATTCACAAGGTCACGGAACTCGCAAGTTGATCACCAAAACATATATCATGTGGATCAATAGAACATCCCATTGTCACCACATATATTGCATCACAAGACATACATTAGGTACTGTATACTATAAGAAAACTTCAAAGGGAAAACTCAATTCATCACAAGAAGATAGAGAGGGGGAAACTCCATATGATTCATCTAAATTAATAAAGCTCGCGATACATCAAGATCGTGTCATCTCAAGAACACAAGAGAGAGAGAGAGAGAGATCAAACACATAGCTACTGGTACATACCCTCAGCCCCGAGGGTGAACTACTCCCTCCTCGTCATGGAGACCGTCGGGATGATGAAGATGGCCTCCGGTGATGGTTTCCCCCTCCGACAGGGTGCCGGAACGGGCTCCCGATTGGTTTTTCGTTGCTACAGAGGCGTGCGGAGGCGGAACTCCCGATCTAGGTTTCTTTTTGGGGGTTACTGGATTTATAGGAGTACTTGGTGTTGGAATCATGTCAACGGGACTCCTGACGGGCCCACAATCCAGGTGCGCTTGTGGCTTGTGTCTACCTCGGGACTCCTCTCCGGTATCTTTTTTCTCTATTATTTTTTATATTTTCCAAAAATATTCTCCGTAAATTTTCAGCCCATTCCGAGAAATTTTATTTCTGCACAAAAACGACATCATGGTAGTTCTGCTGAAAACAACGTTGTCCGAGTTAGTTCTAATAAAATCATACCAAAATCATATAGAATTATTGTAAATATGGCATGCATACTTCATAAATTATAGGTAGGTCGGAGACGTATCAGCATCCCCAAGCTTAATTCCTGCTCGTCCTCGAGTACGTAAATGATAAAAGAAATAATTTATGAAGTGTGAATGCTAGCATAGTGCATAAATTTGATCAATGATAGTTCCAAACACTTTTTCTAGCCTCATTATATATCATAAACAGTAGCTCATCTCATAAAACTTCTCATGATGAAGTAAGAAGCTATTCACATGTTAAAGTATAGACCAGAAAGTTTCTTGAAAACTAACAAACTATATTCCTAGTCATTGAACAATTGCAATTCATCTTATTTTCAAGAAAGGTCTATGTAAGAGCTTTGATTTAGCAAATCTCACATACTAAACTATCATATAGTCTTCCATGATTATTTACACTCAAAGCATATTTTTAGAACAAATAGCAGCCATCGAACAGAGAGAAAGATAGGGGCTTAATGTTTCGCCTCCCAACTTATTTATCTATAGATAATTGTCAAAAATAATAATTCATGATCAAATATATTTGAATGGCCATATATGCTTGGATCTTTCGCCACCACATGATGCTTGCCAACTAAAGAATAATTGAGGTTAAACTAAGAAGGAACACTATTGACTCTTGCATAAAAGTAAATACATGAAAGTAAAAGATAGGTCCTTCGTAGAGGGAAGCATAGGTTGTCATGCGCTTTTTAATTTTGGATGTGCAAACCCTTAATGTAAAGGAACATCATGTTGTATTGCCCTTTGTGATAGCAACCTTTATTATGCAGTCCGTCGCTTTTATTTGTTTACCATCACAAGTGCGAACAATGCTTATTTTCCCTTACAATAAAAGATCATACATATTTAGGAGCAATTTGTATTTCTTTTTGCACCAATGACAACTTACTTTAATGATGTTATTCAATCCATAGGTAGACATGGTGGACACTCATGTCAAGCAAATGTACCCAAGCATAACTCATTGCGTTGTCTTCCTTGTCGAACTTCAACAATTTTTCTCAAGTTTGAAAATAATTAATGGGGATCACAATCATAGAAGATGTCCAAGATAGTATATTTGTGAAATATCTCTTCCTTCAATATTATTTCATGTATTGTTCAAGTGACCAATTCGGTGTTTGCTAACTTTGAATAAATTTTATCACCTATACTTCTTATATGTGAAGTCATTACTCCCCATGGGATAAGCAGATAAAACATACATAATTTCAGATTTATGATATTCAATTCATTCAACCATCTATTATATACTTAAAACAATAGAAAACGAATGGTGAAGATTTATCGATTTAGAGTTATGATTTCTGAACGGCCAAGATTTAATAGCCCACATAACAGAAAGCCTTTTTAACAGGAAACGTGTTAGAATAAAACCACGAACGATGAAGATTTATTGATTAGCAGTTATGATTTTTGAACAACCAAGATTTAATAGCCCACATAATAGGAACCCTTTTTAACAGGAAACGTGTTAACTGAAAACCTTCCTAAGCAAATCGATTATACAAGTCAAACACATGGACTATATAACAAAAGTAGTAAATGTCCTAAAGGACACACACGAATGAGATGTACTCCATATTTGCGTTAAAGTACTATATAAAAAAAGATACACACATATAGTACGTGTTAGTGCTAGACTAGACATGAGGTCAGCTAATCAATTAGCCACGTGTCAGATTCGAAGGAAAAAAAGCCTTTGACCAGATCGTATATTTGATGTTTTCTTGCTATAAACCGTGTCCAACTTGGACTCAACAAGTAGCGATCACATTCGCATCTAAAAATGAGTTTTTCTTTTTGGAATAAGATGGGAAAAAATTATGGCGAGTCTTTGCCTAAAAAACCACAATCATGCACATCCCTAAACCTATAAGCTATATACTACGCATATATAGCTGCTCTAATAGAGCAAGATGTTAGGTTGATCTCTCCACCGAGTGGGCCCAACGGCCCATCGGGCCCTGATCTATTCGCGCCCTAATCGGGGGCGCCCAACCCTCTTATGGTTGGTGGGCCCCTGTGACCTACGATATAAAGAGAGGTGGGGGTCGGGGCACACGGTACGAGGTTCACCGTGCCGCCAGTCACCCCACCGAAACACCCTTCCGATCTAGGGCAATGGCAGTGCTCACGGGAAGCACTACCGCCCCACCCCCATCTAGATCTCGCCGTCATCACCGCCTCTACCGCATCGACATGGAAGGCGGCTCGAGCTCCTCTGGACAGGGAGTAGGTAATTCCCATCTCCCATCTTCTACCGGAAACCCTGCCTACTCGATCCAACGAGTTTATCAATGGTATGAGCTAGAGTTTGGTATTGGTTTTTCGGTACAAAGAGTATACAGAAAAAGAAAGATCCCTCCCTCCCCCCCAAGAACCCTAGAACAGGGCAAAGACCACCAGAGAGGGCCTTAGGCCTCACCGGCAAAGAGTGCCGCCGCAAGGCCGCGCTGACCCTCTCGACCTCGACGCGCATCAGCAAGCCGAGGTGTCGGACGAAGGTACCACCCCTCACGGGGCAAAGAAAAGTTCAAGGCCGGCACCGCAGCCACGCCGTTCGACGGCGGCGCGCTTCTGCTAAGGGAAACGCGCCACCGGCGAAGGGGAGGCAACAACGCCATCGGGGTATACCTCTCTCTCTCTCTATTGGAGTGGAGATGGCAAAGGCAGAAAAGGGGAAGGGGAAAAGAGGACTGGGCGGCCGCGGCGGCATATGCTCGCCGTCGCTGGCGCACCGCCGGCCGAAAACCCCACTGCGGGGAAGAAGAAGAGGCGACAGGGTCGAGAGACCACCGCACCGCGCGTGCGCAGTCGCCGCCCCGAGTAGGAAAGAGAGCCCGAGCACGAGAAGAAAGAAAGGTTGGGAGAGGCTGGCGCGGCCGATGCAGTCCTCTCCGCTGGAGTTGGCGTGCGCGCTGCAGTGGCCACCGGCCCCGAGCGAGACAGAGACGAGAGAGAGCGAGCGGCGGGGGGGAGGAGGACTGACCGAGGGTTTCGGTCGATCTCCCTCGCCCCATCGGTTTTGACCCAGCGAAAAGGGCGTCCGACCGTCGGATCGCGTCCGACGGCCAGGATCAAAACCCTAGCTCCACCCCGGGCCTTATGGGCCGAAAGAGCAAGGGGTGCTGGGCCAGCGCGCCAGGCCGCCACCGCTCGCACACCTCTGGGCTTTTCTAGGCCGAGGCCGCGGCTGGACTACTGTTTTTCAGCATTTTAATAGTTTTTGTCCATTTTGTTTCTCTGTCTAGTTTTAGGCAGAATACTACATAGTTTTAAATATTTTTCTATGCATTAATTTCCAATGAAAATTATGCTTAGAAAACAGACAAGAATAGGTTGAAAAGTTTCTGAAAAGTTTTTGAGAATAAAATTGTAAATTTTCAGAAATGAAAAGTTCATGAATTTGTTTTCATGTTTTTCCGCTGCGTATATATATTTAAAAGTGTGCTTTTATAAAAGAAATAAAGTTTAGAGAGAATTATTCTTTTTAAGAGCACATTAAAGTGGTTGATAGAATTAATATGATTATGTTATTTTTATAACCAACGTTATTAATGACATAACCATGTTTTTTAAAAGGTGCTTTTATTTCTATTATTTTGCCCAGCGGTAATATAGATTTAATTGCATAGACAATTATATGTTTAATTTGACCAACGTTAGATTAACACATGTGGTTGTCATAATTTTCAGGAGGTTTCAACCTGATGAGTTGTTGAAAAGAAGTTTCGACACTCAGAGGTGATAATTACACCGAGTGGAGGAAGAAAGTCGATTTGGCCTTTGTCTGTGCTGAGGTTGACTGGGTTGTGGATGAACCACAACCGGTCAGGCCTACAGAGCCAGTCAGAGAGGCCACTGATGATGATGCTGCATGGCATAAAAAGAGGAGTGACTATTCTCCATTGGAGTTCTCTTATACTCTGAGTAATCAAAAGTGGGTGAATGCCAACAAGAAATGTATGGCATTCATAAAGAACACAATCGAGAACGCCATCGCGGGCTCGATTGTAGAGTGCACTTCCGTAGGGGAGCTGCTAAAAAAGATAACGAGCCAGTTTACTGGTTCTTCAAAGACATATGCCACCCAGTTGATAAAACAGCTGGTCACAGAGAACTACACTGGTGGTGGTCATGGCATTCGAGAGCATATTCTCAGGATGAGCAAAATGGCTGCAAAGCTCAAGCCCATGGATGCAGACTTGGAGCTCAAACCTGCGCTCCTCGTCCACCTGATTATGGCCTCGCTGCACAAAGAGTTTGACACGTTTGTTGTCAATTATAACATGTCGCCTGAAAAATGGGACATAGAAAAGACCATAGCCATGTGCGTCCAGGAAGAGGACAAACTAAAAGCCTCAAATGGTGGTTCTATCAACTATGTGAAGGACCAAAATAAGAAGAACTACAATCCTAACTGCAAAGGTTCTCCTTCTAAGCCACATGGAAAAGCACCCTATCAGCATCAGAATCAG
Source organism: Hordeum marinum (assembly GCA_022496015.1). NCBI lineage: Eukaryota > Viridiplantae > Streptophyta > Magnoliopsida > Poales > Poaceae > Hordeum > Hordeum marinum. The sequence continues at coordinate 272,369,988 of CM039678.1, forward strand.
CAGAAGTTCTTTCCAGTGGACAAAGACACTTGTCTCCACTTCAAGCAGATAGGGCACTACAAGAAGGACTGCCCTGTTTGGCTGAAGTCTTTTATGGAAAAGAGAGGCAACGACACCGTTTCTTTTGTAAATGAATCCTTGTATGTAAAGTTTTCAAAAACTACTTGGTGGATTGACTCTAGAGCAACTGTTCACGTTGCAAACTCTTTACAGGGATTACGTTCGACGAGGACCATGGAAAGAAGAGAAAGATGCATTGAGGTGGCTAATGGAGTCCAAGCAGAAGTTGACGCTGTCGGCAGTGTCTCTTTGGAGTTAGCTGATGGATTAAATCTTCTTCTTCGTGATGTCTTATATGTTCCCTCATGTAATAGAAACTTGATTAGTGTTTCTTGTTTAGATAAAGACAATTATGAGTGTTACTTTGGACATGGCAAGTGTGCCATATGGTGTAATAACGCTTATGTCGGTGATGCTTTGCTTCATGATGAGCTTTATTTGCTATCACTCCGTGAAAAAGTGCATTATGTGTCCAATGTGAATGCTCAAGATACCTCATCGAACAAAGAACAAAAGAAAAGAAAAAGAACTGATGACTCGTCGAAATTATGGCATTGTCGCTTGGGCCATATTTCCAGGGGGAGAATAGAAAGATTAGTAAAAAGTGAAATTCTTCCTCTGTTAGAGTTTTCAGACTTAGAACAATGCGTGGATTGCATTAAAGGAAAGTATGTCAAACAGATCAAAAAGGGTGCAATTCATAGCACACGCACGCTGGAAGTCATCCACACCGATATTTGTGGACCATTTCCGGTGAAAAGTGTGGATGGATATGATACGTTCATAACATTCACAGACGATTACTCTCGTTTTGGTTATATTTATCCAATCAAAGAAAGATCCGAAGCATTGGATAAGTTTAAGATATTCAAAGCTGAAGTTGAAAATCAACATGATAAAAGAATAAAGATAGTAAGGTCCGATCGTGGGGGAGAGTACTACGGTCGGCACACCCCATATGGCCAAGTCCCTAGACCTTTTGCACAGTTCTTGTAGGAGACTGGCATAGTAGCCCAGTATTCAATGTCGGGCGAGCCTCAGCAAAATGGAGTAGCTGAAAGGCGTAACCGTACTCTAATGGATATGGTACGCAGCATGATGAGTTACTCCACATTGCCATTGGGATTATGGATGGACGCATTGAAAGCCGCCATTCACATTCTCAACAGAGTGCCAAGCAAGTCGGTGCCCAAAACACCATACGAGTTGTGGACAGGAAGAGTGCCCTCTTTAAAACACTTCAGGGTGTGGGGGTGCCCCGCTGAGGCGAAAATGTTTAATCCAAACATTGCAAAGTTAGATCCCAAAACAGTGAGTTGCCACTTCATTGGCTATCTAGAAAGATCAAAAGGTTTTCGTTGCTACTGCCTAGACATATATACAAAGTTTGTAGAAACGAGACACGCAGTCTTCTTAGAGGACGAAATGATGAGGGGGAGCTTGGTAGCTCGGAAAATTGATCTTGAGGAGAAGAGGGTGCATGCACCTAATCCGATGATTCAGGAGCCATTTTTCTCACTACCAGCCGTAACTCCACCCGTGACAACCATGGGGGAAGATCCGGAACCTGTCCTTCAGGAGCTTGCTGAACCCATTGTTGAGCATGAAAGGGAGGTACAACAGTCAACAGTAGAAGATGTGCCAGAAACTGAGGCACTTAGAAGATCTAATAGAACAAGAAGATCTGCTATTTCTACTGATTATAAAGTTTATAATACAGAAATGGCTCATATGGAAGGTGATCCCGCTACATATGAAGAAGCCATTAAAAGCCCTAACTCATCAAAATGGCTACAAGAAATGAAAGATGAGATGAATTCTATGAGTTCCAAAGATGTTTGGGACTTAGTGGAAATTCCTAAAGGAGCCAAAACAGTAGGCTGCAAATGGGTCTACAAAACCAAGTATGATCCTAGTGGCAATGTAGAAAAGTATAAAGCAAGACTTGTGGGTAAATGATTTACACAAAGAGAAGGGATAGATTACAATGAGACTTTTTCTCCAGTCTCGTGTAAGGATTCCTTCAGAATCATAATGGCATTAGTTGCTCATTTTGATTTAGAGTTGCATCAAATGGATGTCAAGACGGCATTTCTGAATGGTGATTTAAAAGAAAAGGTCTATATGAAACAACCCAAGGGTTTTATCATGGAAGGCAAGGAAAATATGGGATGTCGCCTAAAGAAATCCATTTATGGATTAAGACAAGCCTCTAGACAGTGGTATCTAAAGTGCAATCAAACGGTTAAAAGTTTTGGGTTCAAAGAGAATATTGAGGATAATTGCATTTATGCAAAGTTTAAGAATGGGAAATATATTTTCCTAATCTTGTATGTGGATGACATCCTGCTTGCTAGCAGTGATGTTAGTATACTACTAGAGACAAAGAAGTTCTTATCCTCAAATTTTGATATAACAGATCTTGGTGAAGCATCCTATGTTTTGGGCATAGAAATTCACCGAGATAGGAAAAGTGGAGTCTTAGGACTTTCGCAGAAGGCATATTTGGAGAAGGTTCTTCAAAAGTATAATATGCATGCGAGTAAAGCCACGCCTGCTCCTATGGTCAAGGGCGATAGTTTTGGGAAATTTCAATGTCCCAAAAATCAGTACGAGATCGATCTCATGAAACCAGTGCCATATGCTTCGGCTGTTGGAAGCTTACAGTATGCACAAGTGTGCACCCGCCCTGACTTAGCTTTTGTTACCGGGGTATTCGGTACATATCAAGAGAATCTAGGCATGGAGCACTGGAAAATGGCAAAGAAGGCATTGTGTTATGTGCAAGGCATGAAGCACTACATGCTAACATACAGGAGGTCTGACTCCCTAGAGATAAAAGGGTATTCAGACGCAGATTTTGCGGGAGACAGAGATGATAGAAAATCCACGTCAGGATACGTCTTCACTCTTGCAGGAGGGGCTATTTCATGGAAAAGCTCCAAACAGTCAATAGTTGCATCATCCACGATGTATGCAGAATTCATAGCATGCTTCGAAGCCACCGGGCAGGCGATATGGCTAAAGAAATTCGTACCCGACTTGAAAGTGGTAGATTGTATTCACAAACCACTAAAGATGTATTGTGACAACCAGTCCGCGGTATTCTATGCTCACAACAACAAGACGAGTAATGCTGCTAAAACTATAGAGATAAAGTATTATGTTGTGAAAGATAAGATCCAGGATCACACTATAAGTCTCGAGCATATAAAGACAAAGGATATGCTTGCGGATCCGCTAACGAAAGGCTTACCACCCAATGTGTTCAAGGAACACTTAGCCGTCGTGGGTATAAGGGAAAGCCCATGATTCCTGGATCATGAGAGGCCCAAAAAAGAACAGAATTTGTTTCTGAACAAAACGTATGTTGTAGTTGTATGATTCTATCGGCAATCGAGCTGTGACGATGAGACATGCTCAATGTACCAATATGTGATGAAACGAATAAACTAGAAAGTATAAAGTTAAAAGTAAAAGTTGAGATCAAGGGGGAGAATGTTAGGTTGATCTCTCCACCGAGTGGGCCTAACGGCCCATCGGGCCCTGATCTATTCGCGCCCTGATCGGGGGCGCCCAACCCTCTTATGGTTGGTGGGCCCCTGTGACCTGCGATATAAAGAGAGGTGGGGGCCGGGGCACACGGTACGAGGTTCGCCGTGCCGCCAGTCACCCCACCGAAACACCCTTCCGATCTAGGGAAATCGTAGTGCTCACGGGAAGCACCACCGCCACACCCCCGTCTAGATCTTGCCGTCACCACCGCCTCCACCGCATCGACATGGAAGGTGGCTCGAGCTCCTCTAGACAGGGAGTAGGTAATTCCCATCTCCCATCTTCTACCGGAAACCCTGCCTACTCGATCCAACGAGTTTATCACAAGATACCTGAGCACTAGGACTTAGAAGGAAAAAAGTGCTTGAGTGCTAAAGATTTGATAGCCAGTACATCAAAACCAAACACCAATCCACTGGAAATCTCATATACCTGCACGTATGATCAGGATTTTGTGTAAATAAAAATAAATCTATTTTTTGCAAGTGAGAAATAATATTTCCTCATACATGAGTACAAATACTAGCAAAGAAAATAACACCAAATATAATTATAAGGCATCTCTGAATGATCAAAATCCTAGGTAGATGATGTAATAACCATATATAAAAAGGCACGGATACATCTAATCGTTGTCCAAATTGGGTGGAAATATAAATTTCAAGGGTTGAGAAAATGTGGAAAATAAAAGCTTTAAATATGCCTGTCTGTTATTGGTTAGTCAAAGGATAACCATCAATTTTTTTCTGAATTTCGAAATAATAAATAAAAGGTGAAGTTATTTATATATATATTTCAGCTACTGAACTTAATATATAGTAATATAACATGTACAACCAAAGAATGATAGAAGTTCAATATTTAGCCATTTGATGTTAATTTCTTAAAACACAAGTGATGTGGAGAAACATGGACACATAAAATAACCACAAAAACAATTATAATATGGTCATATTTTAACAGAGCATTTGAAAGCATGTGTGGTAAATCGAGAACATCCTATTGTACTATCAAGAAATCAAAATTGGAACACATATAGTGCCGACAAATAGAAAGAAACATGACATTTCGCTTAGGCATTTAATTATTGCAAACTGGTTAGGAGGTCACTCACAAAACTTAGTAGCATTAATTAGTAACATACTATCACATGCTTGTGTCATTAGCACTAATTACACCTTTGAGAAAAAGATTTTAGCTATAGCTTGATATGTTTTCTCAAGACACACATTTCAATTACAATGTTTTTCTGTATATTAATGATACGTCGATGGGTTCTTTGCGGCAAAGATAAGATTTGTCTGTCCTGGGAAAATATTCATAAATAAAGATAAGTAGAAGAGCCAAAAAAATACAATGTAATTAGGGAATTAAATTCTTTTGCATTGCATGATGTTGATTTTTTTATCAATATATGTGTTTTTAAAGAATAATACAACTAAATGCATAATGCTAATGCAATGTCAAGAATAAGTTCAATTATATTTGGCCATGGGGGCAAATACTGCCGGAGTCAACACTAAAATAATTATTACAAGCACGTGTGTGAATTGTAGAAATCCTACGTTGATGATGAAACATGTAAAAAGGTATGGCTAGATGCCTCAATATATAAATTTATATGAGGGAAACTAAAAACTTATTGGATTAAAATATAAATGTTGAATGATAATTTTTTTTAAAGTGAAAGCTAAATATCAATACAAATCATATGGTTTGGCATGGCAAGGCAAAGACAATTGGTATTTTCGTGTGCTCATAGTATTTTGAACAATTTTGAGAAACAATTTTGTACAAATGATGAAAGTATGTACACCAATGGTTAAACATATATTTTGAAGACACGCATTTTGGCCATATTTGTTTATATAGAGATACTAATGCGAAGAAGAATCAAATGAACGGTGTTAACTAGAAAATGGCGAGGGCTGGCGAGCACAGGAATGGGCTCAGGGGCTCGTCGTCGCTCGGTTGGAGGAGGAGACAGTCGGCGGGGATGTCTGGTTCACCAGCAACGAGGTCTGGTTCACCGGCAACGAGGCGCTTCGGGAGGTGGTCGCCGTAGACGCTACCGACTGCAAATCGACCGGGATGGAAGGGGGAAACGAGGCAGGGGCTCTTTGCTATCTCAAAGGAGGAGGGAAGAAGGCCGGAGCGATCCGGTATCGCGAGATTGACGAAGCCCCAATGCGGTGGCGCGACGGTCGATCCCGAGCACTTGGGCTCCGGGCGGTTACTTGGGTGGTACAGGGGGTCGTCTGAGAGGGAAAGGGGGTTCCAGAGGGGAGGAGGGAGCTCGGGGGAGGCCTTAAATAGGCGGCCGTGGTCCACCGAGCTCGGGTGCATCGGGGAGCTCGTAGCCGAGGCCATAGGCCATGGGGGCTAGTGATGGTGTGTCTTGGGTGCTCATGGATGCGGTCCGAGGCTGGGGAGGAAGAGAGGGAAAGCAGGGCATGCTCCTTGTGGACCCCGAGCTCGCACGCTCACTAGGCAAGCTGGGCGGCACCTGGCACGCGCTGCAAAGGGCATATGAGAGATGGGGAGGAATGGGTTGTTGCCCTGGCGTGATGCGGATGTCGAGACACGGCCTCTGGCGCGTGGGAAGGACCGAGGTGGTCAGGGGCATCGGGTCAACTATCTGGAGCACGGATGTGCACTCCAGAGCACCCGTTTGGCCGGTATTCGTGCCTTCTCTGGCGTCCCTCTTGTCCTGGCGCATCCGGGAGCTACTAGAGATGCCTTGGGTGGCGTAGGAAGTCAGCAAAGCCAAATGGGGAGGGCAAATGGGCTGAGTGAGATGAGAGAGAGAGATTCTTGTTGTCCAGAGAGGAAAGTTGGGGTTTCACCCTACCAATATTGGAGCTTTCGTCATGGGAAACTTACTGAGGTGAGGTGCAATGCTAGGAAGCTCTGGTAAAAAATTGAAGGCAAGGAGAAAAGCAAAAGGGGGTCAAACAAGGTCTTTTACAAAATATGCAAAAAAAATTGATGATGGTCTGGCTAAGAAAATGAAGTTTGCTTGCCAAGAAATTTAACAGGGGCAAATGGTGATTAGAAATAGGGTTGATCACCAAGTTAGAGCTTGATTGAAGAAAGTTCACAAAGTAACTTCGTAAAACCCTAGAATTAACAGGATCTGCTTTCTGTAGATCTAGTCATGCTAAGCTAATGTCCTTGATACACCACTTAGTGTAGCATCATTATTTGGGGATTATAACATGTCCACGAAGTTTGGGATCAAGTAAAGAAACTTCACCATGTAAAGTTGTTCAAACTTGACTCTGGACAGGAATGGTTATAGAATATTTTGAGGAAGCAAATCAGTTGGGATCGAGATGAAACTTTGCATGCGCATCACATATAACATGTGAGACTTTCTGGAATTTTCCTAGAATTTATTGAGAATATTTCTTATAGAAATATTTCAAAAGCTTGATTTGGGCAGAAAGGGTTTTGAGGGGTTTTGCCCATGATTTTGAACATGACCATGTGTTGAAACTGTATATATGGAAAATATATGTCCACTGAGGTTCCTTAAATTTTCTCAAATATTTTTGAAGCATTTAAATAATTTTTCCCTATAAAAGACCATTCCTGGCCTTAAGAAAAATCCTTTAAATAAAATGGCGAAATAATCTAAAAATTAATATTTTGTGGTTTTGGGGAGTAATATATATAGTGGGTTTCAAATAAAGCCTTTGGGGATAGAGGATCCACCCAACTTGAGGACTTGTAGTGCAAACCTCAACTTAGGGGGTTTTGAAAACCTAGTTTGAAAAAATCCTTTGTGATAAAAATGAATTTTGATAAAAATAGTTTTGGGTCCTATTCACATGGCATGATCATTAGGCTAGAATTTTGGATCAAGGAAGATGAATATGGAGAGAATAGAACCTAAGAGTGCCAAACATAATCAATCAAACAATCAAACAAGCATGCACTCAAAAAAGTCTCAATTGGCTCCAAATTTTATAAATTCAAGCATAGCAAAGTGATACAACCAGAGGGTGTGATAGACCTACCCCCATACAAGAATCTCATCCCCGAGATTCCTAGGCTAAGCACTAAAAAGATAAGGGAACTCGGATCTAAGATAGTCTTCATGCTCCCAGGTTGCTTATGCTTCTGAGTGGTTGCTCCATTGAACCTTGAAGTACTTGATGGTGCGGCTTCGGGTGCAACGCTCTGCTTCATCCAAAATACGAACTAGCCTCTCACGATAAGAGAGATCTGGCTGAAGGTCGATGGCTTGATGATTGATATCCTTGTTTGGGAACTTGGAGACACTTTTGAAGTTTTGACACGTGAAATACGTTGTGCACGTCTGATAACTCGGATGGTAGCTCTAGCTGGTAGGCAACTTCTCCTCGCCTAGCAGTGATCTTGAAGGGGCCGATATATCTTGGCGCAAGCTTTCCCTTGACGTGGAAACGCGTGGTCCCTTTGAGAGGCGTGACTTGGAGGTAGAAATATTCTCCGACGTTGAGGTTCACTTCTCGATGGTGGGAGTCGGTGCAACTCTTCTGTGTTGACTTGGTGGTTTAACGGCACTCTCGAACAAGTTGAACTTGCTCTTATGCTTCGCGGAGGATGTCTAGTCCAAAGACCAATCCGTATCCAGTTTCTGACCAGTTAAGGGGAGTAGAACACTTGCGTCCATACAACACCACAAATGGCGCCATCTGAAGACTTGACTGATAGTTGTTGTTGTAGGAGAACTTGATGAATGGTAGGCAATCTTCCCACATGGCTCCATATGCCAAGACACAAGCATGGAGCATATCTTCAAGTATCTGATTTACTCGTTCTGTTTGCCCATCGATTTGGGGGTGAAAAGCGGTGTTGAAGGACAGCTTGGCTACCATTGCCTCTTGAAACATCTTCCAGAACCTAGAGGTGAACTAGGTGCCTCAGTCTGACATGATCTTCTTAGGAATTCCATGAAGACTCACGCTACGGTCGATGTAAAGGTTGGCTAGCTTGTTACCATCAGAGGTGGTCTTGATGGGAATGAAATGGGCTGCCTTGGTCAGGTGATCGACAATGACCCAAATGGAATCATGTCCCTTGCTTGACCTTGGTAATCCAGTGATGAAGTCCATCCCGATTTTGTCCCACTTCCATTCAGGCAGTTTGAGAGGTTGCAATAGCCCAACGGTCCACTGGTTCTCAGCTTTGACTCTCTAGCATATGTAAAACTTAGCAACAAATGTGTTATTTCTCTCTTCATGCCATCCCACTAGAAATTGCCTTGAGGTCATGATACATCTTGGTTCCTCCGGGATGGATGGAATACAGACTGACATGACCTTGTTGCAAGATCAATTTCTTGAGCTCTTCTTTGTTGGATACGTAGATGTGCTTCCTGAACCATACAACTCCTTGTTCATCCATCGAGAATCATGGGGCCTTGCCTGCCTTGATCTTCCTCTTGATGCCTTCAATGCTCTCGTGTCGCTTATGAGCATTATTAGTGTCATCCATCAAGGTAGGCGTTGCTTCAAGGTTGGCGAGGAATCCAGGTGCAACTAGTTCCAAGCCGAAGCTTTCAAGTTCTTCATACAGGGTGGGTAGCCTTTCCTTAATCATAGCATTCAAGGAACAAGCATTTCTGCTTAAGGCGTATGCTACCACGTTAGCCTTTCCGGGGTGGTATTGAACACTGAGGTCATAGTCCTTGATCAACTCCAACCATCTTTGCTGCCTCATGTTCAATTCCCTTTGGGTGAAAATATACCTCAAACTCTTGTGGTCTGTGTATATCTCACGTCGCTTCCTGAGAAGGAAATGTCGCCATGTTTTTAGGGCGTGAACTACGGCTGCCAACTCAAGATCATGAGTAGCGTAGTTCTCTTCATGAGGACATAGCTGTCTGGATAGATATGCTATAACTCTTCCTTCTTGCATCAGAACACCTCCAAGCCCGGTTCTCGATGCATCACAATATGTCACAAACTCCTTGTGAATATCGGGGGTGGCCAAAACTGGTGTTGTTGTCAATCTCTTCTTGATCTCCTGGAAGCTTTCTTCACACTTCGGTGTCCATTCAAACTTCTTGTCCTTCTTCAAAATCTGATTCATGGGTTGGGCAATGCTTGAGAATCGTTCAATGAACTTGCGGTAATATCCCGCGAGTCTGAGGAAGCTCCTGACTTACTTCACATTGGTTGGGGATTGCCATTCAGTCACAACTTTAATCTTAGCATGATCCACTGAGAATCCTTCGGTAGTCAACACATGACCCAAGAATCCAACTTCATGCAGCCAGAATTCACACTTGCTGAATTTGGCGTAAAGCTGGTGCTCTTGAAGCTTGTCTAGGACCAATATCAAGTGTTGCTCATGCTCTTCTTCAGACATAGAGAAGAAGAGTATGTCATCAATTAAGACGACAACAAACTTGTTCAAGTACTCCATGAAGACCTTGTTCATGAGGTACATGAAGTAGGTAGGGACATTGGTTAACCCAAATGACATGACCGTGTACTCATACAGGCCATACCGGGTTACAAACACCGTCTTGGGAATGTCCTTGGGTCTAATCTTCAACTCGTAGTTCCCAGACCTGAGTTCGATCTTGGAAAACATCTTGGCTCCACTCAACTGATCGAACAAGTCTTCAATCTTGGGGAGCGGGTACTTGTTCTTTATTGTGACCTCATTGAGAGAATGGTAATCGACACAGTGTTGGATAGTCCATCCTTCTTTGACACAACCAGAACACGCGATCCCCAAGGAGAGGCACTAGGGCGAATGAATCTTGTTTGAGCTGCTCTGCCAGTTGCTTCTTCAATTCAGCCAACTCTTTGGATCCCATTTTATAGGGCTTCTTATAAATGGGCCCCGACTCGGGCATTATCTCAATGATGAACTCAATGTCGCGGTCAGGAGGCATTCCGGACAACTCATCAAGAAATACGTTCAGGTATTCACATACCACCGGCACTTGATCCAACTCAATTCCCAATAGGCAGTTAGCCTGAGGGGCTTGAGTGGAGGCAGTGTTGGGAACATACTTGACTTCCACTCCTTGGCTATTGGTCATAGTAACAATCCTCTTGGCACAGTCTAACAAGCTTTGGTGCTTATTTAACCAGTCCATCCCAGGATCACATCCAAGCCTTCTGACTTTAGGATGATAAGGTCTGCTAGGATGTCTACCTTGTTGATGTTAATCTCAACTCCCTTACAACCTATCCCGGACTTCATAACTGATCTGGGGGTTTGTGTCAACATACGACTACCCAGGGGTGTAGGTTGCATTCCACTCTCTAGAGCAAACTTTTGAGTGACAAAAGAGTGCGAGGCTCCACAATCAAATAGTACTGTTTCTGGGGTTGAGTTGACAAGGAACATACCCAATATGACGTCCAGGTCTTCTTGGGCTTCCTCAGCGGTGATGTGATTCACACGACCCTTGCCATTGTTCGACTTGTTGCGGGGAGCTAGGTTCCTTGGTGGTGCTCCACGACCTTGACCTTGGTTCAACGCACTGGGGTATGGTGCATCTGGCTTCTTGTTGGGACACAACCTAGAGATGTGTCCTGGCTGGCCACATCCAAAGCAAGTGACTAGTCTAGGGTTGTTGTTGTTGTAGTTCTCCCCGCCATTGTTGTTATTGGGGTTGTTGTGAGTTGGCCTGGGATTGGCGTATTGCTGAGCTTGGTAGCTCGGACAAGGTGCAGGAGGTCTAGCCTGTTGTGGTTGATAGGTCGGCTTGGCTAGGGCTGGGTGCCAGGGGTGAGGCTTCTGGTTGCTGTAACTACCCTTGCTAATCATCTTGCGCTTGCAAGTGTCGTCTATGGCATGACGCTTGTCTTCCAGCATAAGGGCCTTGTTCACTTGTTCGAATAATGTCCGACAGTCACAAACACTGAGCTGATACTCCAGGTTCTGCTGAAGTCCTTCCGTGAAGCGTTCCATCTTTGCAGCCTCCGTGTTGACATCTTCAGGTGCATACCTTGAAAGCAGGTTGAACTTCTACATGTACTCCTTGACATATCCACTTCCTTTCTTCAGCGCTCGAATTCTCTCTTCTTGAAAGCCATGATCCCAAAAGGAATGTGGCCGATGCGGAATCCTTCCTTGAAGTTATCCCAGGTGATCGCACGGTCGCCTTGCATGACCTTGAATCCATCCCACCATGCTCTGGCGGTACCTCCGAGGCAGTGAGAGGCATCAAGCACGTTCTCACAATCCTCATTGAAATTGACTAGTGCAAGGAGGTCCTCGATGGTGTGGATCCATTTGTTAGCATCTAGGGGTTCAGCAGTCTCGGTGAAGGTTGGGGGAGAATTCCTCATGAATTCAGACAGAGTGGAGCGGCCATTGCCGTTCCTGCCTTGCTGCTAGTTGTTCACAAGTACTTGAGCCATCTACTAAATAGCAGCAGTGTTGGCTTGGCGTTCCTCCTAGAGAACTTGGAGAAACTAAGCAATGGTCATGTTCTCCGATGGAGGTGGTGGCGGGGGAATGTTGCCTTGTGGCTGCTCCTGGTGTCCTCCAGCCTAAGCAGTCCCACCTGCTCCCTGTTGCTGGCTGGAGTTGCCGGCTTTAGGGTTGGTGAAGGGGCTGTTGCGGGTAGTAGTCACCTTCCTATTTGGATCAGCCAAGTCAAACAACTAGGATAGACGAGAAGAAAAGCAACAATGGAAAAGCGCGCCTAAGGGGATTGGTATAGTTCAAGTGTGGTAAAACAAGGCCAAAAGACCAACACATATATTAAGATAAGATAGAAAATGGAGTCGCTTACATGTTGCCTAAGGAAAAAGGGCGACTTGCATCGGAACACAATAAAAACAAACAACAAGCACACATGGCTACATATGAACCATTACACGTACTCAACTTCACATGAGGGGTACATGACTGATACTACCCAAGGGTTCTCATAATCAAGTGGTGGAGTGCTTGGTCTCATAGTCACGCTCCTCTGGGTCTTCCTCCTGATTGTCCTCTGGACGGGCATCGTCTCCGGTCCAGGGGGTCGGAGAACGAGGAGGTCCATCCCGACGACGCTTCGTCGGTCGGTTAGTGAATAGCTCACGGTACTCCTTCGCACTCATGCGAAGACGGCGTGTGGATGCATCTCTAGCTAGCGGTACTCCTCCTCGATGAGAGATAGCTGATCGTCGCTCGAGGCTCCATCGGTGGTCCTTCAAAGAACCAACTGGTTCGGGAGTCATTTCCCTTCACGACCACATCAACGTGGTACTCCTTCATGACAGCATCAACCCAGTGCTCGTGATAGAGGAAAGTGGGTGGTTGGTGATACTGGCACTTCTCCAGGCTATCCTCAAGGAGTAGTGGAAAGCCGGATACTAGGAGGGCTTCGGGTACGACGGCCATTTACAAAGGTTTGAAAGGAGGAGAGTCAGGACAGCATTGTGTGAAGAATAGAAGATGCAATAAGTGCAGAACTCCTAAGTATAGGTGCTATGTGTAGTTTTGAGAACGGTTTAATCCTAACTAATGTCCATGCTAACTAATGGCTTCCTACAGTCAGGATGGCTCTGATGCCAGCTTTGTGGGGACCCCGACTCATAAGTCGTGGTCACCGGATGCACGTGTACAGTGTTCCCAGAGATCAATGCTCACTGAACACACAGAAGTTGACTAACAAGAGTCTTACATCCTTACATACCGTCTTACACAAATGAAGGCCAGCTAGGCCAAGTCTTACATAGATAGGGCCACAAGGGCCAAACACTTAAACATAACAAACAACGAAAATCTTGGTCGAAAGCATGAACCCATGCCATCTGCCTTAAACCTATAGGCATTCTGATTGGGAAGCGTCCTAGTTTGCATGTTCATCACCAACGAACTCTTCACCGTATTCCTGCTCTTCGATGTCTGGCCAATTAAATAACCAGTGGCAAGCCAATGAGTAATTTGAATGTACTTGCAATCAACCCATATTGGGACAAGGCAATAATAATGCATGATATAACACTAAATAGGTATTTTAAAGAAAACTAATTTTGAATGCAATGACATGATCAAGTAACTATGTAAGCATGCATCAATAGTTGGCCGATATCCATATGAACAAGTTACAAATATCATCATAAGCAGGGGTTTGAACATCTCATGTTCAGTCATCACGTCAAGTCACCTGACTTATCTCAAGTCTCATTTGTGTGTCATCGACATACACACCAAGTTTTGAGGAAACAACTGGACGTAGTTTAAGAAGGACCTCCATTTTTCCATGACCATGGACACGGCTATTCGAATACTTTTACACTATGTAGAGGTTGCACACTTTACCCACAAGACTCGAGGAACTTTCGTGTTATCCACGACTCGTGGTATATCACATACCCGAGGTAAGCACCCGAACAATGCCTTTCCCGTGGCGATACTAAACAAAGATTCCACTTGATTGGTACACAGCCCACATGATGTACATCAAAAGTAGCATCCATGCAGGGACCAACGGTGTGCCTGGTGCCTATGAAGACAATGCATAATCATCCTTGCCGGCACGACCACGTATCGAGAGTTACCATGCCACTCCTGCCACTAGTAATGTGGACTCCATGCTAGTACCCACCAAAGTAATCAACAAAGCCCCATCCCATAATGGGTATTGTGGTTGTGCATGTAAGGTTGGGATGGTCAGTAGACCTTAAATCTAACCTATTTTTGAAAACACACTCACTCACTTGCTTCGGTACACCACTTCTTCCTCAAGTGGTCACCTAACTCATCATCATTTTCCTCGGGAATTAGTGGCACCCGGTGGGTTTTTTGAAAAGACATTGAAATCATTACTTTGTTTCCATCGCCATGCATAATCCCGATCCCACTTGCATAGCATATATTTGCATCCTATCTACTCCCACCCGCACAACTCTCATAAGGAGGTAGGGTCATGCACAATGCAAGTATCAACAAGAAAGTGTCGGAGGCATCCCACCGAAGTGGTCACCACATCAACATGATCAACATCATGGAAATAAGTGTTATATGCCATGCTAATAAAAGGGTTCATAGTCATGGTCAAAGGGCTGCTTGCTTGGCTCAACAAAGTCTTCGGGGTCTTCAAACTCTTCGGGGCGAACTCCCTCGTCAATAGCGTAATATCGTCGCGATAAAATAACGGAAATAATAAGCATCACACAAAAACAGAGCACAAACATCTACTTCTAAAATGCTACCCTACTCTAATAAATACTTCAAACTGTTCTAAGAATAATTGTTTAGGGATTTGGTAGGAAAAAGGGTTTTAAAACCATTTATAACAGAGGCTAAAAATGCCTAAAAGGGGTTTTAAAATAAAATGGTAGATCAAAGATTTTTAACAATTTATAAAAATGGCACTATTGAATTCTACATAATATTTCAAGATTTATGGTGGAAAAATATTGGGAAAAGGATTTTTATTTGGAGCTGTGGGATTTTTGGAAAACCTCACAGAAAAAGAAAAAGAAAAAGGAAAAAGCCTCTGTGCCTAGGCTAGAGGCAGCCAGCAGCTGGGCCGGCCGAGCTTGCCAGCCAGCCAGCTGCGCGCGCAGCCAGGTTCAAACCTGATGGGCGGTCCCTGGCTGTTGGCGACAGCGAGAGGAGAGAGGGAGGCGAGACAGAGGCCGACAGGTGGGAGCCACCTGTCGGGTTCGTCTCCCTCCTCTGGACAAAGGATGGTAGGGCTCACCGGTGATGTCTCCGACGATTGCGAGGGCTGGCGAGCACAGGAATGGGCTCAAGGGCTCGTCGCCTCTCGGGTGGAGGAGGAGACGGTCAGCGGGGATGTCTGGGTCACCAGCGACGAGGTTCCGCGGTGGATACGTTTCGGGAGGTGGCTGTCGTAGACGCTACTGACCGCAAATCGACTGGGGAGGAAGGGGGAAACGAGGCAGGGGGTCTCTGCGGTCTCAAAGTAGGAGGGAAGAAGGCCAGAGCGAGTCGGTATCCCTAGATCAGCGAAGCCCGGACGCGGTGGCGCCTCGATAGATCCCGAGCACTAGGGATCTAGGTGGTTACTTGGGTGGTACAGGGAGTCGTTTGAGAGGGGAAGGGGGTTCCAAAGGGGAGGAGGGAGCTCGCGGGAGGCCTTAAATAGCTGGTGTGTGGTCCACCGAGCTCGGGTGCATCGGGGAGCTCGTAGCCCAAGCCATAGGTCACGGGGGCTCCCGATGGCATGTCTTGGGCGCTCGTGGAGGCGGTTCAGGGCTGGGAGGGAGAGAGCGAAAGCAAGGCGTGCTCCTGGTGGACCCCGAGCTCGCGCGCTCACTGGCTGAGCTAGGGGGCACCGGGCACGCACTGTAGAGGGCACAGGAGAGAGGGGGAGGACAGGGATGTTGCCCTAGCATGATGCGGACATCGAGACACGGCCTCTTGCGTGCGGGGACGACCCGAGGTCTTCGGGGGCATCGGGTCAACTCTCTGGAGCACGGCTGGATGCTCTAGAGCTCCCGTTTGGCTGGCATCCGCGCGTTCTCACGCGTCCCTCTTGTCCTGCCGCGTCTGGGAGCTACTAGAGATGTCGTGGGTGGCATAGGAAGTCAGCAAAGGCAAAAGGGGAGGGCTGAGAGAGATGAGAGAGAGAGATTCTTGCTGTCTAGAGAGGAAATTTGGGGTTTCACCCTACCAATAATGGAGTTGTGGCTGTGGGAAACTTACTGGAGGTGATGTGCAATGCTAGGAAGTTGTGGTAAAAATTTGAAGGCAAGGAGAAAAGCAGAAGGGGGTCAAACAAGGTCTTTTACAAATATCCAAAAGTGCTTGATGATCGTTTTGCTAAGCAAATGGAGTTTTCTTGCCAAGAAATTTAATAGGAGCAAATGGTGATTAAAAATAGTGTTGATCACTAAGTTTAAGCATGATTGAAGAAAGTTCACAAAGTAACTTTGTAAAACCCTAGAATCAACAGGATTTGCTTTATGTAGATCTAGTCATACTAAGCTAATCTTCTTGATACAACACTTAGTGTAGAATCATTTTGGGGGGATTAGAACATGTCCACGAAGTTTTAGGTTAAGGTAAGAAACTTCACCATGTAAAGTTTTTCAAACTTGACTCTGGACATGAATGGTTTTGCAATATTTTGAGGAAGCAAATCAGCTGGGATTGAGATTAAACTTTTCAAGAGCATCACGTATAACAAGTGTGACTTGCTGGAGTTTTCCTGGAATTTATTGAGAATATTTATTATAGAAATATTTCAAAAGCTTGATTTGGGCAGAAAGGGTTTTGAGGGGTTTTGCAGATGATTTTGAACATGACCATGTGTTGAAACTCATATATATGGAAAATATATGTCCAGTGAGGTTCCCTAAATTTTATCAAATATTTTTGAACCATTTAAATAATTTTTCTCTGTAAAATACTATTCCGGTCTTAAGAAAAAGCCATTAAATAAAATGGCAAAATAATCTTAAAAATTAATATTTTGTGGTTTGGGGGAGTAATATATATACATATAGTGGGTTTCAAATAAAGCCTTGGGGAAAGAGGATCCACCCAATTTGAGGACATGTAGTGCAAACCTCAACTTAGGGGGTTTTGAAAACCTAATTTGAAAAAATCCTTTTTCATCAAAATAAATTTTGATAAAAATAGTTTTGGGTACTATTCACATGGAATGAATATGGAGAGGAGTAGAACCTAATAGTGCCAAACATAATCAATCAAGCAATCAAACAAGCGTGCACTCAAAAAGTTTGAATTGGTTCCAATTTTTATAAATTCAAGCATAGCAAAGTGATACAAACACAGGGTGTGACAGTATTAGAGCTTTGGTCTACATTGCATTGGTTTCACAACCCAGGAGAGTATGGTGTCTAGTGAGGGAAATTATCACCATAGAGGTCTGTACTTTGATGGCACTAATTTAGCTACTTGGAAGAACAAAATCAAAATGCATCTTGTTGGTCATAACCCTGCCGTTTGGGCTGTTGTTCGTGTTGGATTGCAAGGGCAATTCTTTGCGGATGGAAGGGAACCGGATCGCGAAGCGACTGCGGAAGAATTGAAGATTTTACAACTCAATGTTCAAGCATGTGACATTCTCTTGAACTTCCTATGCCCCAAAGAATTCAACAAAATCAGACGTCTTGAGAATGCAAAAGAGATTTGGGATACTTTGGTTGATATGCATGAAGGTACCGAATTTGTGAGAGAATCCAAGTTGGATGTTCTTCAAAGTCAGCTTTAAAAGTTCAAGATGAAGGATGGTGGAGGAGTCACTGAGATGTACTCTAGGCTAGCTCTCATCACCAATGATATTGCCGGCTTAGGAACCGAAGAAATGACCGACAAATTCATCATCAAGAAGATACTTTGAGCTTTGGATGATCGATATGACACCGTATGCACGTTGATCGAAATGATGCCCAACTACAAAGATCTCAAGCCAACGGAAGTGATTGGAAGGATTGTTGCTCATGAGATGACACTCAAGGACAAGGAAGAACTTCATCACAAGTCTAGCGGTGCTTACAAAGCCACAAGTGATGCTCTTGCTACCTCAAGCAACAACCTTGTCACAAATGAAGAGATAAGACTCATGGTCAAGAAATTCAACAAGTTCTACAAAAATAGAAGAAAAGATCGATGCTCCAACTCAAGATATGAAAAGAAGCGTTCGTCAAGTCGTGACCGAAACTGCTACAATTGTGGGAAGCCCCGACAGTACTCCAATGAGTGCACGGCTCCTTACAAAAGGAAAGAAGAGTCACCTAGAAAACGAAGCTCAAGAGACGAGTCACCTCGAAGAGAGAGAAGGAGTAGAGATGATCATTATGAATGAAGACCCTCAAGGAGAATTAGAGACTCGAAGAAGAAGGACAAGTACACCGAGAGATACTCAAGAAGAAAACATCAAGCTCATGTTGATGAATGGGTTTCCAGCCCCGAATCCGACAACCACTCCGAGAGAAGCTACCACTCCAACTCCGACTATAGTCAAGATGAAGGTGTTACCGGACTTGCTCTAGTGACAACCGACTCCAACGATCTATTTGATTCATCAAATGAAGAGAGTGTATGTTGCTTCATGGGTAAAGGCCCCAAGGTATCACACCCCGAGTATCTTGATTTCAATAGTTATGAGGATGACTTGTTAATTGAAGATAACTTGCTATTTGACAAAACTAGTAATGTTAGTCAAAATGAACTTGCTAGTACTCACTCTAGTCTAGATAAGTCATGTAGTGATGATAAGTTTGAAATAGAATGACTAACTCAAGAACTAAACACTCTTAAGTTAGCTCATGAGTCTACTCTACAAGATCATAGAGAGATTGTAATGAGACATGAGAATCTCAGCTTTGAGAATCTCAATTTAGAGCAAGAGCATGAGTTTCTGAAAGCTATCAATGATGATCTTCGAAAGAAGACGTCCTCTTATCTAGCCAAGCGACTTCTCTTGTCTACGTTCATGCCACAGGTTAAGACTAAGCAAGCTAGTAATAAAGGCAAGAAAGGTTCTTTAACTAGTAGCAATAAAAATGACAAATCCAATTATATTTCTTCTAGTAGTTCTATTGACCCCACTAACTCTTCTCTTAGCCAAGTTAAACTTGATAAAGAAAATGAACTTTTGAAAGGGATTATAGAGAAATGTATCTACAAGAGTCTTGCCGGGTGCAAACAATTTGAGGAGGTTGTACGCAAGAACAAAGGATACCGAAAGAACCGTGGTGTTGGCTACTTCAACGCTACTGGAGTTGAATGGGAAGAAGGTCAATACCCCAATCCCAAGTTTGTTCCTCAAAAGGAGAAGTATGAAAATACTCTCCCCACGGGAACAAAAGCTCAAGATGACATTCCACCACAAGACCCCAAGCTCAAGGGCAAGAACAAGCTTGAAGAGGACATTAACTCATATGAATATGAATCTCAAGCTTTAATGAAGTGGGTTCCCAAGGCTACTACAAGCTCAACTTCTACAAGTGCTAGTTCAACACCAAGGATCCCCATCAACTTGATGTGGGTCCCCAAGAAGAAGAACTAGAGAAGTTCTAGAGGGGTGCCTCCACAAATGAAATCCACTTATATTCATTATTGGCAAGAACTAGTTGCAATCAACATCAAGATCATGCAATAGTTCAAGGAGTCACACATTCCCTCAAAGGTAAGCAAGGGACAAGGTAATTAACAAATCAATGGACATCATCACATATGCTTTGCACTCCATGTACATAGATATCACTGTATTTGTCTCTTGTGTGTTGGGACTAACCCATGTAGGTGAGAAGAGGAATGAAACAACAAGGATGCTCCCAACTCATGGTGATCTTCATGAACTTTGAGCATCCACCACTACTTCACCTACATGAACTCTTCATCGACAAAACCCAAGGTTAGTTTATCCCTCCTATGGGGGGATGTCACATCAAGGGGGAGCTTTACTCTAAGACTTGAGTCAAAGCATCTCATAGTATGTAACAACATTAAATGCTTTATGTAAAAGTGGTAACCCCACTTGTGCTTAAATAATGAGTATGAACTATGATCAAGTATTCTTACTTGGCCCTGAATTAAATATACTCATATATAGATGACTCTGTCATCGCCAACATGCTTGTTAGATTCTATTGTGTTTGTGCATGTTTGCAATGTTTTAATTTGACATCTTATTGTGTGAGCATGTTGGTCTGCATTTATTTACTCATTCGAGATAACCAATTGTTGCTATTTGGATCTTGCTTTTTAATTTGCCAATTGGATGTACAAGAATGCCTAGGAACACCCCTCTAGCTATTTATGCTTTCTCACCTCATGTTCTATTCATGCTGCATCACAAAAATTTAGCAAGTACTTTTCGATCTCTTTGTATGAGGAGCACTCGGAGTTCCGTATCGACAAAGGACTGGCCATTAAAACCTCCCAAATGCATCTCGGTGGAACCAACTCAAAATCTCGGTCTCTCCGAATGCCTAGGGTCGATCTAGTTTTCAATCTCGGTACTAACGATTCCATATTCTCGGTTACACCGAGTTTCCCTGTCAGCTGACAGTTGAGAAACTCGGTGACACCAAAAATTTAGTATCGGCGTCACGGACAATGAAGGGTATATATGCCATGGACCCCGACGCTTTGAAATTCAATCATAAAACGTCGCACCCCAAAACCCCAAGCTGCTGTTTCAAAGACCCCTGGTCATCGCCTTACCTCCTCGAGCCTCTCCGCCGCTGGGAATCGCCGTCGTCGACGAAATCTTCTCCATCGTCGTCGTTGTAGTGGATTCATCGCCAAGTTAGGGTATGGATTCGGCCCCCTCTTGTGCTCGACCTTCTATTTCTTGTGCATTAGGGTCTCTTTATCGTCTAGCTAGTGATTGAGATCATTCCATCCACAAAAAACTTCCATTAGATAGTGAACAATTGATTTTCTAGGGTTTGTCATCCGCCCGATGAAACTCGGTGGAACCAAAGCAAAAAAATTGGTGTCACGGATTTCCCCTCTGTGCTACCAAGAACTATCTTGGTGAAAGTCTGACAGTAGAGTGCCAAGTTTCTGTTAATGAGTAAGTCAGTCTTAGTAGCACCGAATTTTTTTGCTTCGGCTGTACCGATTTTCATGTGACAGAATGCAAACCTTGAGAATCTTTTGTTCAAACTTTCAAAATTTGTGCATTTCGTGATGACTTATCCTATTCCTCTCTTATATACTCTATTCACAGGGTCAGTATGTCAGGATCAGAGGACAGCCAGAACTTGCAAGAGCAGAACATTTACATGAGTTCACGCACTAGCGCTGAGTCTAGTTCTTTTTCAGATCCGGGCACCCCTAGCTCTCATGGGTTGCCTAAAGCTGCTACAAGTACTAGGAAGAGACTGAGTTCAAGTGAGGAGGATTTAGATTTTGTGCCAGGGGAGGTTCTTGCTAAGAAGTAAGAGAAAGTTGCCAAGAAGTTAGCCAATGAGGCCACCTCTTCCAGGAGGGTGGTCAGCAAGACATATGCGCGCATCCCAAATTTCCGAATCCCGCAAAATCCGGGCCTGACAGGGCGACTTATCATGTCTAAAGATTCCTTTGGGTCACTTGGAGCAGTATTGACGTTGAGAATTGATTCGGACACTTTCAAGGCAGAATCGATCCAGGCGAATGACAAAGATTTCAATAGATTTAAACTTCATTGAAGCCCCGAAGTTCGTTCGGAAGTTTGGTGCCTTTTCCTGAACTGGCATCGATCCCCCTTTACCACTAGAAACCTTATCCATTCGGGGGCTAATGATGAGGATATGTACCTAGGGTAGGGTCCTGGACCTGACCTACATACCCTACCTAAAGGTACTATATTGGAGGACTTAAAGATTACAAGAGAGATTCCGACTGGATTCTCCATGGTGCTCAAGCCACTGGACATTTAATCCACTCGATATCTTCTCCCTCCACCCGACAGTCACTGTCACTCGGAAGACCCCGGTTCTAGTCGATGCCAAAAGACCAGAAGCCACTCCTCGGAGGCCAACGGGCACGTGTTAGGCCAGTCGTCATCAGTAGCAATTATGATGTACGTTACCAGTAACGCTCGTCTTTATACCCACGATCGAACCCTTGGATGCCTCGCACTTATGAGGGGCAGCTTCCTCTATATAAGCCGCCCCTCCCCTCTGTCACAATGGTTCGCAACGTCTGTAACTCATACTCTCCACATGATAGAAGCTCCCTAGCACTGAGACGTAGAGTTGTTACCTCCACAAGAGGGGCCTGAACTCTTACATCTGTGTGTACATCCTCGCCGTAGCTAGGACTTTGCCCTCTCCTTTCGTACCCCTATCCTGTACTGTCAGACTCGTTCCCACGACAGTTGGGGCCCACCTTGGGGCAGGCATCTAAGCGACTTCCGGCGAGGTTGCATTTTCCCCCTTCGTCATGTCTTTCGGCGGTGTTTTCTCCTTGGGCCACGAGATCTGTTTCGGAGTGCCCACCTTCATTGCCGATGATTCGGCATGGCTCCAGGAAGCACCTCTCTACATTGAGGCGCTCCCAGTCCACGGGGTTGCGCACTTCCGTGCAAGCTCCTGTGGTGTACTTCTGCGGCAGCCATTGAATCCGTACTCCTTGGCTCTCCCCGTTGTTCGCCGTCGCAAGTGATCCGATCGCTCATGGCTCCAGCGCTGGGTGAGACATGCGGCGGCCTGCCAAGTTTCATCTCCACAGATTGCGGCGATTGAACCTGCCGAGTCACTTCATGGTGTGTTCGAGTCCGACTCCGATCATTCTGATGTTCCCTCCAAGTGCGAGAGCTGCGATCCTGTGGCGGAGGTTCTTATGGATGGTTCTCATCAGATCCCGCCACCGGGCTACGGCCACGGCAGGCGAGAGGCTGGTGGACTGTCGAATGAGCAGCCATGTCGATATGAGGAGGTCCTCCATACTCCCATTGTCTGTGCGACCGCTAAGGCTTGGGCCTTGGAGGCCACACACATTCGGCTTGAAGAGCTCTAGAGAGAACTTGACGAGCACGCTCGCCAACGTCCACCAGCTCCCAGTCGACGTCAACGATAGCTGTTTCCGAGTGGTTCACAGAACAATGTCGACGTATACCGTACTCCAGTCTTAAATGTTGTGGCAACAGCTAGGATAGCAAATTCCATCCAGCCGTCATGATCAGAGGCTGGCAAAGGTTTGGTGCATATTAGAGTATTGCTTGATGCAGCGCAGCACCAGAATTTAGTGGTTTCATAGTCACGCAATAGGATTCACAGTAATTCACTAAGAGCGAAGATTGTTCAGTCGGCACACAGTCCTGGTTCGCCTTTGCATCGCAGGGGCTGAGGTTTTCATGAGGATCGGTATAGAGATCAGCGACAAGATCAGTTTCACCATGATGACCACCGTCGAGTGCCCACTCCTCTACGGGGTGGTTCATATGTGCCCCAGCACTCGGACGAAAGGCGCTCATTCGGTGCTAAGCGGAACCCTGGGTTTGATGCTCGAGACGTCCTCACTCATAGGCGAATCAACAAAGGCAGAGCCCACAAAGATGGGTATGACAGAGATTTCCCGAGTGGCAGCACTGCTGTTGTTTTTGGTCCCGAGTGTTTTGGCAGGGTTATTCATTCTGCAGAGATTCCCCCCAACTTCAGGTTGGCGGGTGGGATAGGCAAGTTTTCTGGCAAGTCAAAGCCAGAGACATGGTTGGATGATTACTGAGTGGTTGTTCAGATTGGTGGTGGTAACGAAAACATTGCAATGAAACATTTGTACTTTATGTTAGATGGTTCAGCTCGTGCATGGTTGAATCGCTTGGCTCCTTCTAGCATCCACTGCTAGGGGGGTCTGGCTCGAGTGTTCATCAGAACGTTCGAGGGCACTTGCAAGCGTCCTACCGGTTTAATTGATTTGCATTATTGTGTTCAGAAGCCCAACGAGTCTTTGAGAGATTATATTCAGCGTTGGTCCACTTTGCATCATACAGTCGAGAATGTTTCCGAGCATCAAGCTGTTTGTGCTTTCAAGGCCGGAGTGAAATACAAAGAGTTTTACTTGAAGTGTGGGCAAACAAGTGATATTTCATGGAGTAAGATGATGGAAATCACCACTCGATACGCTAATGGTGAAGAAGAAGACCGCCTCCGCAGCAGCAAAGCAAAAGCAGTCGACAATGATGCCGGTGGCAATTCCAGTCGGAAGCAGAAGCGGAAGGCTGATGGCCCTGATCAGGCAAAGGCAGCCGCTCTGGCGGCCCAAGGGAAAAACAAGGGGAAGTCCAAGGGACAGTTCAATCCCAAGAAAGGAAAAAATCAGTCAGGAACTAATGTTATGGATTTACCATTGGCAATCCACACGAGGAAAGATGAAGAAGGCAATCTGATATTGCCCAAGCACACCACTCGAAAGTGTCGTCTGTTGATCCAGTAGTTCAAGGAGGGCCTGTCGAGTGAGAAAAGCCCTGAAAAGGATGATGATGAAGACAAAGAAACGTTTCCCGATGTCAACGCTACACTGATGATTTTGGTGATGTTGAAAGCAAGAGTCGATTGAAGGTTACAAACAAAGAAGTCAACATGGTCGTGCCTAGCACCCCCACCTACCTCAAGTGGTCTCAGAATGCCATCACATTTGATCAGTCGGATCATCCTGCTCATGTGGCCACTCCCGGTCGACAGGCTTTGGTAGTCGATCCCGTTGTGGGAGGCACTCGACTCCGCAAGGTCCTCATGGACGGTGGAAGCGGTTTGAACATTGTGTATGCAGATATCCTTAAAGGGATGGGCATTCCTATGTACCGACTCAGTGAGAGAAGCATGCAGTTCCACGGAGTCATCCCAGGGAAGAAGGCCAAGTCACTCGGCCACATTGCATTGGATGTGACATTCGGGATGGATAAAAAAATTGCAACGAGAAATTGGCGTTTGAAGTCGTGGACTTCCAAAGCACATACCATGCCATTCCTGGTCAACCAGATTATGATCGTTTCATGGCCCGTCCATGTTACGTGTATCTCAAACTAAAGATGACTGGACCCAAGGGTGTGATCATAGTTACTGGCAATCGACAGAGGGCTAAAATGTGCCTCCAGCAGGGCTCCAAAATTGTCGATCATCAGATGGCTATGGTCGATCTAGAAGAGTACAAGAGGAGCATTGATCCTGCTGATTTTCTACGTGCTAAGAAGCCCGCTTCTAAGACAGCTTTTCAGTCGGCAGGGGAAGTGAAAAAGGTGCACATTCACCCGACAGATTCGGCTGTTGCCTGGACCAACATATTATCAACACTCGACACCAAATAGGAAGCTGAGCTCATCCAGTTCCTCCACGAGAACTAGGACATCTTTGCATAGAATATTGCTGAAATATCAGGGGTTCCCAGGGAGCTGGCTGAGCACCGACTAGGAGTTGATCCAAAGGCCAAACCAACGAAGGAACATTTGCACCGGTCGGCGGCAGAGAAGCGTAAAGCAATTGGCGAAGAGGTGGATCGTCTCTTCTAGGACAAGTTCATTCGGGAGATTTAGCACTCCGAGTGGCTATCAAATGTTTTCATGGTACCCAAGAAGGACAAGTCACCCCACGTGTGTCTTGACTTCAAGCATATCAATCGGGTCTTCCCAAAAGATGATTTCCCACTCCCTCGCATTGATCATATTGTTGACTCAACTGCAGGGTGCGAGCGTTTATTGTTTCTAGAAGCATACTCCGGTTACCATCAGATCCGTCTCTTTGGTCCAGATGAAATAAAAACAGCCTTCATCACCCCATTCGGGTGTTTTTGCTATGTCACCATGCCATTTGGTTTGAAGAATGTTGGTGCTACTTTCATGGACATGATTCAGAATTGTTTACTCGATCAGATCCCTCGGAATGTTAAAGCATACATGGACGATATTGTTGTCAAGTCCCGCAAAGGTTCCGACCTGCTGGCTGACTTGGCTGAAACTTTCGCCAATCTGAGGAGATATGATATCAAACTGAATTCGGTCAAGTGTACTTTCGGCGTCCCTGGCGGCAAGTTAGTTGATTTTCTCGTTTCCGAACGAGGATCGACGTCAACCCTGAGAAAGTCAATGCCATTACCCAAATGAAGAGTCCCATGTGAGTGCATGATGTTCAGAAGCTAACAAGTTGCTTGGCAACATTGAGTCGATTCCTTTCTCGTCTCGGTGAGAAGGCATTGCCTTTATACCGACTGATGAAGAAATCTGACATGTTCTAGTGGACTCCAGAAGCTGAAGCAACATTTGTCGAGCTCAAAGCCCTGCTTTCCACCCAGTCGGTGCTTGCTACTCCACGCAACAAAGAGCCTTTGCTCCTATATATCTCGGGTACTAATCAGGTCGTTAGTACAGTTTTGACTATTGACCGGGAAGAGGAAGGCAAGGCCTACAAATTCCAACACCCAGTCTACTACATTTACGAAGTGTTAACTCCTTCGAAGCAAAGGTACCCGCATTACTAGAAACTTGTCTATGGTATCTATCTGTCAGCAAAGAAGGTGGCACACTATTTTCAAGACCACTCAATTTCAGTCGTCAATGATGCTACATTATCTGAGATCCTCAACAATTGAGGTGTGACTGGTTGAGTCGCTAAATGGGCGATTGAACTCCTATACTTTGACATCAAGTTTGAAGCCAAGTAAGCGATCAAATCTCAGGCACTTGCTGATTTCATGACCGAGTGGATTGAACAGCAGCAGCCAATCCCGATTCACTCAGCACATTGGACCATGTTCTTTGATGGCTCTAAAATGCTGAATGGGTCCGGTGCTAGTGTTGTTTTGGTGTCCCCAAAAGGTGACAAACTCAGTTATGTCCTGCAGATTCACTTCAATTCCTCCAACAATGAAGCAGAATATGAAGCACTCTTGTATGGGTTGTGCATGGCTATCTCACTCGGCGTCAAGCATCAGATGGTCTATGGCGACTTAGATTTGGTAGTTAATCAAGTGATGCAAGAGTGGGATGTTCGGAATCCCGCTATGATGGTCTATGGAGACTCAGAAGTTTGAAGGCCTGAAACTCCACCATGTTCCCCGAGTGAAGAATCAAGCGGCGGATGAGCTGGCAAAGATTGGATCCACTCGACGACCTATCCCCGGCAATGTATTCTTGGAGCATCTTCACACTCCTTCGGAGCAGGAGGATCCCTTCACCTAAGAGCCCCTACAAGCTATGAGATCCTCTGATCCAACTAAAGTTGATGTTCTTGCAATTAATGACTTTGTCATGGAGGTTTTGGTCATCATTCCCGACCGGACAGTGCCCTATGTTGCGTATATTCTTAGGCAAGAACTCCCTGAAGATGAGACTGAAGCCCAGCAGATCGTGCGCAGATCCAAAGCTTTTACTGTGATGGATGATCAGCTGTACAGAGAAAGTGTAACTGGTGTGACATAGTGATGCATTTCCCCTAAAGAAGGTCAAATGATCCTAGAAGAAATTCACTCGGGAACTTGCGATCATCATGCGTCCTCTAGGACAATTGTCGCTAAAGCGTATCGAGCTGGTTTCTTCTGGCCATGTGCCAATGAGATGGCCAAGGACATTGTCGATCAATGTGAAGGATGTCAGTTGTATGAAAACTTGTCTCACAAACCCGCGTCTACTCTGAAGACCATTCCCCTCGCTTGGCCATTCGCTGTCTGGGGTCTGGATATGGTTGGTCCCTTTCAGACTGGATAGAGTGGATTTACTCATTTGCTTGTTGTGGTTGACAAGTTTACGAAGTGGATTGAGGCCAAGCCAATAAAGAAATTGAACTCTCATACTGCAATCAAATTAATGAGAGAGATAATCTACCGGTATGGAGTTCCCCACAAGATCATCACAACTAATGGCTCAAACTTTGACTCGAAAGAGTTCAGACACTTCTGCTTCACCCCAAGGCACTCGGGTGGATTATGCCTCTGTTGCACACCCCCAGACCAATGGTCAAGCTGAGTGAGCCAATGGTCTCATCTTGCAAGGTCTTAAGCCTCGTCTCATGCGAGATTTAGAACTTGCCGCCGGAGCTTGGGTGTCTGAGTTGCCATCTGTTTTATGAGGCTTGAGAACGACTCCTAATCGGTCGACTGGACAAACTCCTTTTTTCCTGGTCTATGGAGTCGAATCCGTCCTGCCGAGTGACTTGTTTCATAATTCTCCCAGAGTGGATCTTTATTCGGAAGCTGAAGCTGAACAAGCAAGACAGGATGGCGTAGATCTCCTAGAAGAGGAGAGAGAGATGGCTTTGATTCGGATGACTATATACCAGCAAGATCTACGATGCTCCCATGCGAAGCACGTCAAGAGTCGGTCGTTTCATGAGGGTGACTTAGTGCTCCGAGTGGATCAACAACAACTCCACAAGCTCGATCCGGCGTGGGAGGGTCCTTTTGTCATCACCAAGGTGTTGAACCACGGAGCCTATCACCTCTACAACCTCAGGAAGAAGATTGACGAGCCACGAGCCTAGAATGCAGATCCGCTCCAGCGTTTCTATACCTAAAAACAGAGTTGTGTTGATGTAATAAAAGTATTTCAAACAATGTCATTTATGTGACTATGACTTCCGCAGTCTTTCGTTTATTCTGATCACGCAATTTCACACTTAGGAACACTACGAGTGTCGAGCAATCCTCATGCTCGGGGGTTTAGCTATGAACATGCTTTCTCCTAAGTTAAAAACCCTGCCGAGTGGATAGCAGTCCATTCACTCGGTGACTTAGCTCTGAACCAGTCTTCGTCTAAGTTCAAAACTTCTCCGAGTGTTGAGCAATCCTCACACTCGGGGTCTTAGCTGGGAACATGCTTTCGCCTAAGTTAAAAACCCTACCGAGTGGATAGCAGTCCATAGACTCGGTGACTTAGCTACAAACCAGTCTTTGTCTAAGTTCAAAACTTCTTCGAGTGTTGATCAATGCTCACACTCGGAGGCTTAGTTGGGAACACGCTTTCACCTAAGTTACAACCCGTTTTGAGTGGATTACTATCTATTTACTCGGAAACATAGCTATGAACCAGTCTTCGTCAAAGTTCAAACTTCTCTGAGTGAAGAGCAATCCTCACATTTGGAGGGTTAGTTGCAAACCAGCTTTTGCCTAAGTTGCAACCCATTCCGAGTGGATTACGATCTATTCACGCAGAAACATAGCTACGAATCAGTCTTCGTCTATGTTCATAACTTCTCCGAGTGTTGAGAAATCCTCACACTCGGGGGCTTAGCTGCGAACCATCTTTCACCTAAGTTAAAAATAAATTCTGAGTGGCTTACGATCTATTCACTCGAAAACATAGCTATGAACCATTATTCGTCTAAGCTCAAAACTTCTCCGAGTGTTGAGCAATCCTCACACTCGTGGGCTTAGCTGCGAACCAACTTTCTCCTAAGTTAAAAACAAATTTAGTTGAGCAAGCGATTGAAAACAAAATACGGATAAATTCAAAGGTTTCAACGTGGATAAAGGTTTCGCGCACAAGCAAAGGTGCTCAGGTTTAAGGCCTGAATGAAGTTTTATGACCAGTACATTTTCACTCGGCATTCTGAGGCAAATAAAGTTTTCACTTCAAATAAAGTTTTTTCAAGTCTTAGAGATGCTAAGAGATGCTTTGACTCATGTCTTAGAGAAAAGCTCCCCCTTGATGTGGCATCCCCCCATAAGAGGGATAAACTAGCCTTGGGTTTTGTCGATGAAGACTTCATTTTGGTGAGGTAGTGGTGGATGCTCAAAGTTGATGAAGATCACCAAGAGTTGGAAGCATCCTTGTTGTTTCCTTAGACTTCTCACCTACATGGGTTAGTCCCAACACACAAGATAAAATACAAGGATGTCTATGGACATGGAGTGGAAAGCATGTGTGATGATGTCCATTGATTTGTTGATTACCTTGTCCCTTGCTTACATTTGAGGGAATGTGTGACTCCTTGAACTATTGCATACGACTGATGTTGATTGCAAATACATCTTGCCAATAATGAATGTGAGTGAATTTCATTGGCGGAGTCACCCCTCAAGAACTTTCTAGTTCTTCTTCTTGGGGACCCACATCAAGTTTATGGGGATCCTCAATGTTGAAGTAGAACTTGTAGAAATTGAGCTTGTAGTAGCCTTGGGAACCCACTTCACCAAAGCTTGGGATTCATCTTCATATGAGTCAATGTCCTCTTGAAGGTTGTTCCTGCCCTTGAGCTTGTGGTCTTGTGGTGGAAGGTCATCTTGAGTGTTTGTCCCCTTGGGAAGAGTATTTTGATACTTGTCCTTTTGAGGAACAAACTTGGGCTCGGGATATTGACCTTCTTCCCGTTAAACTCCATTAGTGTTGAAGTAGCCAACACCACATTTCTTCCGGGTATCCTCCGTGCTTGCGTACAATCTCCTCAAATTGGTTGCACCTGGAAAGACTCTTGTAGATACCTTTCTATATAATTCCTTTCAATAAAGCATTTTCTTGCTCAAGTGTAACTTGGCTAAGAGAATCATCATTAGTGGAATCAATAGAACTACTAGGAGCAACATCATTGGGTTGAGCATTTTTATTGTTGATGATAGATGAAGAACCTTTTTGCCTTTCTTACTAGTTTCGTTAGATTTAACTTGTGGCATGAATGTAGACAAGAGTAGTCATTTGGCAAGATAAGATAAAGTCTTTCTTCCGGAGATCATCATTGAGTGCTTTAAGAAATTCATGTTGTTGCACCAAATTGAGCTTCTCGAAGCATAGCTTCTCATGAGTTCTTACAAGAGTATATTCATGGGCTAACTTAAGAGTGTTAAGTTCTTTATTTAGTTCTTCTGTTTTCATCTTATCATCGTCAATTGACCTATCTTGACTAGCATGAGAATTGTCAAGTTCATTTTGACTATAATCACTAGTTTTCTCACATAGCAAGTCATCATCACAAAGCAAATCATCTTCATCACTATCGAAATAAAGCTATTCAGGGTGTGATACCTTGGGACCTTTAGCAATGAAGCAACTTCCACTCCCTTCATTTGGTGTATCAAATAGATCGTACGAGTTGGTTTTCACTAGTGCAATTTCGGCAACACCTTCATCTTGACTATAGACAGAGTTGGAGTGATAGCTTCTCTCGGAGTGGTTGTCGGAGTTGGAGCCGGAAACCCATTCACCAACATGATCTTGATGTTTCCTTCTTGATTAGCTCTTGGTGTACTTGTCCTGCTTCTCCAAGTCCCTACTTCTCCTTGAGGGTCTTCGTTCATTACGATCATCTCTACTCATTCTCTCTATTCGAGGTGAATCATCTCTTGAGCTTCATCTTCTTGGAGACTCTTCTCTTCATTTGTAAGGAGTCGTGCACTCATTGGAGTAGTGTCTGGGATTCCCACAATGGTAGCAGTTTCGGTCATGACTTGATGAACGCTTCTCTTCATGTCTCGAGTTGGAGATTTGATCTTTGCTTCTATTATTTTAGAACTTGTTGAATTTCTTGACCACGAGGCTTATCTCTTCATTTTTGACAAGGTTGTCACTTGAGGTAGCGGGAGCATCACTTGTGGCTTTGTAAGCACCGCTAGACTTGTGGTGAAGCTCTTCCTTGTCTTTGAGTGTCATCTCATGAGCAACAATTCTACCAATCACTTCCATTGCTTTGAGATCTTTGTAGTTGGGCATAATTTGGATCAATGTGCACACGATGTCATATCTCTCATCCAAAGCTCGAAGTATCTTCTTGATGATGAATTTGTGTGTCATTTCTTTGCTTCCTAAGCCGGCAATCTCATTGGTGATGATAGCTAGCCTAGAGTACATCTTCGCGACTCCTTCACCATCCTTCGTCTTGAACTTGTCAAGTTGTCCTTGAAGAACATCTAACTTGGATTCTCTCACAGACTCAGTTCCTTCCTGCATATCAACCAAAGTATCCCAAATCTCTTTTGCGTGTTCAAGACGGCTGATTTTGTTAATTTCTTCGAGGCATAGGCAGTTGAAGAGAATGTGACATGCTTGAGCATTGAGTTGCAACATCTTCAATTAATCCGCAGTCGCTTCACGATCGGGTTCCTTTCCTTCCACAAAGAATTCACCTTGCAAGCCAACACGAACAACAGCCCAAACGGCAGGATTATGACCAAGAAAATGCATTTTCATTTTATGCTTCCAACTAGCAAAATTAGTGCCATCAAAGTACGTACCTCTACGGTGATAATTTCCCTCACTAGATGCCATACTTCTCCTAGGTTGTGAAAACAATGCAATGGAGACCAAAGCTCTGATACCACTTGTAGGATCGAAAGTAGGTCTAGAGGGGGGTGATTAGACTACTTGACCAAATAAAACTATGCTTTTTACCAATTTTAATTCTTCGCTAGTTTTAGCATTCATAGCATACCAAGTACACCCTATACAAGCTCTCTATGATCTTTAAGAGTAGATTCATGGGCTAACTTAAGATTGTTAAGTTATTTAGTTAGTTCTTCTATTTCATCTATTCATTGTGAATTGACCTATATTGATTGGCATGAGAATTATCAAGTTCATTTTGACTATCATCACTAGTTTTATGACATAGCAAGTCATCGTCACAAAGAAACTCATCTTCATCACTACCGAAATCATGATATTCGGGGTGTGTTACCTTGGGACCTTTAGCCATGAAGAAACTTCCACTCCCTTCATTTGGTGAATCAAATAGATCATAGGAGTTGGTTGTCACTAGTGCAATTCGGGAAACACCTTCACCTTGACTATAGTCGGAGTTGGAGTGATAGCTTCTCTCAGAGTGGTTGTCGGAGTCGGAGCCGGAAACCCATTCACCAACATGAGCTTGATATTTCCTTCTTGAGTAGCTCTTGGTGTACTTGTCCTGCTACCCCAAGTCCCTACTTCTCCTTGAGGGTCTTTGTTCTTAATGATCATCTCTACTCCTTATCTCTCTTCGAGGTGAATTGTCTCTTGAGCTTCATCTTCTTGGAGACTCTTCTCTTCGTTTGTAAGGAGTCGTGCTGTCGGGACCCCGATCCTAAGCCATAATAATCCAGCATGTAACACATCACATCACTTTGCGGCCTCACGCACTGTTAACTCCACGGTTGCCACCTTACCTGGGCTGGGACCGTTTGCATCTTTTGGCTCACGTATGCAATATGTCGCTAGCATTCAAACATCAAAGAACCCGGGTCGACATGACTAGTCATAGAACCCAAGTGGCACATCCGTACAGGAATAGGCATACGTAACCCAGCAATGCAGGTGTCGGCCTCTAGGGTGTGTAGACAAGTCATAGCAAGCTACAAGGACTCCATTACGCCGTGGGACATAAATGTCATCACTGCACGTAGACGAGTCGTAGCATGCTACAGGGACTCCGTTACATTGTGAGACATTTCCCCGAAAGGACAGACACAGCAGTAAGGAAGGATACATGTCGGTCAATCAATGTGTCCGGAGCAGTAGCAAGCTACCAAGGCTCGGTGGAAGCACAAAGAGGCAGTTCCCTGTAAAGAGTACTACTAAAGGCACACAACTAGGTGTCGAATCCCATACATATCGTTGCATGTCACACGTACGCACGACATGCCCGGTATGCATAGATACAACTATGGCATCACAACATAACCATACAACATCACAACATTTATTTAGGAGGCTCATAAGAGCCAACATAGTATGATATTACAAGCAAGGGTCACATGCCCAACACACAAATCATACAAACAACAAGCGGAAGCTTAACATGTCTGGGTATAGACATCTAGAAGATAAGAAGGCTGAGGAAGCCTGTCTATCTACAAGGCCCTCCACAGGAACCAGACCTCTAGCTGGGATTCCCAAGCTAAATGGCCAACATCGATCTTATCGTAGAAACCACTAGCAAGACTGGAGTCTCCTCTGCAAAAACATAATTAAGCAACAGTGAGTACCGAGTACTCAGCAAGACTTACATCAGAACTAACTACATATGCATCGGTATCAACAAGGAGGTTGTGGGGTTCAATGCAGCAAGCCAGCTTTGACTCGGTGGCTATCCTGTACTACGACTTTCATAACTTTGAAAAGTTTTGTGAAGCGTACACGAGTCCACTAACACCACAACAATACACCACCATGGATCCGCTCCCGTCTTCCTATGAGAGTGCCATCCACGGTACTCACACTTGTCTTGAAGCTTTTATGATTAACCTTTTAAATTGTTTATGAATCATATAAGTATCCAAGTAGTCCATATCCGCGGACGCAGCTATTCGAATAGATTGATTACCCTGCAGGGGTGTACTTCGTCACACATGCTCTCGCCACTTATCGCCATGTGCTCGTAAATAGGCACCTCGGCAACCTTCAAGCAGAAGCCCAGCGAGGGAGTCGGCCACGACCTGACCAACCACACAAGACTCTAGTCCAGGTTTATTGCCTATTTGAGACTGAACCCGCAAGAAAGTCCGGTCAAAGTTTCCTCAACGGCCCCAAACAATGTGTACAGGGTTCCCAAGCCCACCTTGACGGATGGTACTACACTTGGTACATCGGGCCACAATGCCTAGTCTGTCCCAAGCCCACCTGTATGGGGTGCCACTAGGTAGACTACTAGCGTATCCTACAAACACCAGAAACTAGTTGCAACTCCTGGACAAAGATCAAGTCGGTTAATAAGTCGAGAGAGTCAATTAAGGATACCAATGTGCGATAGTAGCTAGTCTTGGACAACATGCACATGACTCAGTTCTTAAGGACGGTCCCAATGAGACAACCCGCATGTACTCCTACATGGCCTCTCATCGCTACCTTTACCAAATCATGTTCACAACTTGACTCTCATCATCAGAACAAGTTCAGTTCACTCCGGTTCATCACCCAGATGAATCAGACCTGACACAACTCTAAGCATAGCAAGCATAGCAGGTTAAAGGCATAATAGGGCTCAAGCATCTACCAGGTATGCTAGGTTGCATGGTTCAGCTATTTACTGTGACAATGACAGGTCATGCAGAGAAATGGGTTCAACTCCCGGAACATGTAAAAGTTGAAACGTTTTGTCCTAATGCAATAAGTGAGAGCAAGAGCGAGAGAGTGGGATTGTATCGGATATGTTCAAGGGGGTTGCTTTCCTGATAATACGATCACACGTTACTGCTCCTCAGATGGATACTCGATCGTATCCTTCGGAACAATGCTTAACACGAAGAACAACCGTCGAAGGGCAACAAATCAAAACACATCAAATGCAACAATATGATGCATGAGTATGACATGGCAATATGATGTGTTTGAGCTAATGCATCTAGCAACAGATTTAAATGAAGTAGGTTTGAACTCAAGGTTCAAATTCAACTTCATATATGGAGCTTCATAATGCATTTGAACCAAGATATCCAAGTTTACCTATTTAGGTTGCTCTAACATGCATGAAAATGGTACATATGGATTCATTGGATTTTTCTGATCAATTTTCATATATAAATTATTTTCATCTGATTTACAGATTAATTTATATGAATTTTCTAAGTTTTTAGTATTTTCTGGAATTTATTTAAATCCAGAAATGCAATTATTACGTCAGCCTGACGTCATGGTGACGTCAGCAGGTCAAAGGCGCCAGCCCAGGTCAAACCTGGCAGCTGGGCCCCACCTATCACTGACTCACTCTTCTAACAATTTTTTTAATTAAACTAACTGATAATTAACAAGGCTGGGCCCACATGTCGGTGACTTGGGGGTTAACTAACCCGGTGATTAGGCTAATCACCTGACGAAGGGGTCCCACTGGCAGGTGGCTCAGGCGACGGGGCTCGTCGCCGGCGACCTCTAGTCGCGATGGTGTCCGCGCTACCGGCCACAGGAGCGATGGCTAGGGCACTAGGGCGGAGCCCTTGCTCGCGCGCACCTGGGGAGGCTTGCTAGGGCCGCGGCTGCAACGCCGGAAGCGGCAGCCGATCTCGGCCAAGGCGACGCGCGCGCTAGCAGGGAAAAACGGCGGCGGGGCTAGTGGAGAAGGACCGGGGCCTCACCGAGGGCTTCCGGCGCCGGTGGCATGGTCGGGGACACGCAGCAACGGCTTCGGTCTGGCGTTGGGAGAGAGAGCAGAGGAGAGGGGGAGAGCGGAAGGAAGAGAGAGGGGAAGAAGGGCACGGCAAAGAGGGGGTGCGCCATCGCTCCCGAGGGCCTCTAGGGCAGGCAGCCAAGCAGGAGGTGGCCGGCGCGTGCCGGCGCGCCCTTGCCACACGCCCCAATCCTCCTAGCGGGAGGTTGGGGTGACTAGCAGCTGCGCCGTTGGGCCAGCCCCTGATGGGCCTCCTTCTTCTTTTTTCAATTTTGTTCATTTTCCTATTGCTGTTATTTCATTTGTTTTATTTAAGGCACTAAATATTTTATAAAAATGTGAAACTTTTTCTGGGCACTAGAGGAATTATTCCAAAGGCCCTAGCCAAGTTTGAAATTTGTTGTAGATTTAAAAATATTTATAGCATTTTAAAACCCCAATCTGAATACTTATTTATTTAATTCAATACCCAAAATGACATTTTTAAAATATGCTCCACCCCTGGTTTATGTTGCCACATTATTCCAGAGAAGATGAACATTTTCCAAGGTCACTTTGGATCATTGGAAAAATATATTTTTGTTGAGCCTATTTGAATTCAAATGGTGTTAGGGTTTTGAACATCCCCATTTCAAGTTTAAAAGAATTTAAACATGATGGAACCACAACATGGATCCTAATGCATGCTAAAGCTAAGGATGTGACACGTGCACTCATTGGAGTAGTGTCTGGGATTCCCACAATTGTAGTAGTTTCGGTCATGACTTGATGAACGCTTCTCTTCATGTCTTGAGTTGGAACTTCGATCTTTGCTTCTATTCTTGTAGAACTTGTTGAATTTCTTGATCATGAGGCTTATCTCTTCATTTTTTACAAGGTTGTTGCTCGAGGTAGCGGGAGCATCACTTGTGGCTTTGTAAGCACCGCTAGACTTGTGGTGAAGCTCTTCCTTGTCTTTGAGTGTCATCTCGTGAGCAACAATTCTAGCAATCAGTTCCAGTGGTTTGAGATCTTTGTTGTTGGGCATCATTTGGATAAATGTGCACACGGTATCATATCAAAAGCTCTTGGTTCAGTCCACAACACGAATTAGGAGGCTCCCAAGCGACACCTAACCAATCTAGGAGGCACCACCCTCCAAAAGGTAATAGGCCCAGTAATGACGATAAACTCCTTGCTCTTGTGCTTCAAGATGATAGACTCCTCAACACACAATCACTCTCTCATAGATTTGGCTTGGTAGAAGAGATGGGATTGGTGGAAAGCAACTTGGGGAGGCTAGAAATAAAGATCCATATGGTCGGAGTGGAAGATCTTGATCTCAACACAAGGGTAGGTGGTTCTCTCTTAGAAAACTAAGTAGGATTAGTATGGAATAGTTCTGAGTGCTTCTCTGTCGAGTAGGTGGTGGTGGAGGGGTATATCTAGGCATCCCCAAAAATCCAACCGTTACACACAAAAGGACTAACTCGGTGACACCGATATGTTAATCTTGGTGGTACCGAAGTGACCAAAAGGCGGCAACTTTTGAATCTCGATGAGACTAGTATAGGAATCTCGGTTGCACTGACAAGGTGACCAACGGTCAGAATTGCCAAACTTGGTGACTTCGATTGAACATTCTCGAACGGACGAAAAGTGTGAACTTGCGTAACAGAAAGTTGGCAGCCCAACTCGGTGGCACCCAAAGCAGTGTCAGCTGCATCGAAGGGTTAGGGTTTGGCTAATTCTGTCTAGGGTTTGGATTCGGTGGCACCGGGATAGGAATGTTGGTTGCGCCGATTTTGAATGTTTGTCTATAGACAGACTTTGGTGGGAGAGTTTGTGGATGTTTTTGGTGACTATCACTTGTGCACGTATGAGCATTTTGTTCACCAACGAAACATTACCCCCTTTTAATAGTATTGGCTTTCCTTTGGACTCAAAGTGATTTCTCACAAATGTAAAATGTAGAGTCCTCTTGCTTGAAGCTTGGCCAACTTATTTCCTTGCATCCTGGGGTGATTCCATAGTCTCTACAATCTTTTTACCATCCCTAACATTGAACTTTTCCTGAAATATACTAGGTGGAAACATTAGTTCAATGACTTATATGTTGTTATTAATTACCAAAACCATCAAGGGAGCAAATGCGCTTTCAAACCCACACTCCTGAAAGAGTGTCATAGCATGGTTGATGAAATTATGTCCATGAAACCTGTGTCATATCATGGTTGATGGTAATGATATCCATGAAACCTACAAGGTAGCTTAGGAGTGGTACCGCAAAAGCAAAGTGTTCACTCGACAAGTCGAGTGGCAAGCGTACTCCTTGTACGAAAAAGAACCTTGAGTTCAAGTTCTTAAGACTACTCCTCATCATCAACAATCAACAGTAATCTTGGGGACTACACCCAGTGGGTGCACTCAACGTGCCCCCACTCGTTCCTAAATCACTAGACAGGGTATGCCCTGTCCAAGCACAAGATGGTCTCTATCATACCCCCGCTAGTGCAAGCACTCGATGGTGGTCTCTAGGACTACACCCAGTGGGTGCACTTAGCGTGCTCCCACTGGATCTGCTAACACTCAATCTGTTGAGTGGCAGAAAAATAAAAATAAAAAACGTGCATAAGCATATGAACATCGTCTCTTTTCAGACCACCGCCAGTGCAAGCACTCGACGGCGGTCTCAGGGACAACACCCAATGGGTGCACTCAGCATGCCCTCACTGGACCTTCTATATCTTGATTTGTCGAGTGGCTACCAAAACAACTCTAAGACCCTTGCTAATGTCTTCACCATTCGACAGCGGTCTCGGGGACTACACCTAGTGGGTGCACTCAGTGTGCCCCCACTGGACCGAAACCTACTCGGCTAAGACCTGATATATTTGAGTGGAGAACTTACAAGTATAATACAAAATGGAAACACCCACTAGGTGTACAATCAAGAAAGATAGGAATTCAATTGGAAATGCACTTACAATTGCACTTACTCGGACGTTGGTATGAAATGCCATGCTACCATAAAAAGCCAGCTTGCTGGCCTTGTACGCCTCCTTGGTGCGCATCATTATTTGCTCCGTGTGGATCATGGCTTCCTTCACAGCTCCTGTTTGATCTTTCGAGACGTGGTGCAGAGGAAAGGCAGTCACCGGCTGAATTGATGATGTGGCTGGAGTACTTGAGGTAGTCTGGGGTTGTACGATTGGAGTCGACGCCATGATGGTTGAAGTAGCTGGTGGAGCACTCGACAACGGAGCCGCGAGCTCGGTTCTGGCTCGGGACGAGTCGCCTATCCCCTGGGATGATGCAGCAGTCGACCGCTAAGGCGTTTTGCGGATGGTGTTCTTCGGGCGCGTATGTGCAGGGTGCCTAAGGTCACACCTTCACTCCCCGTACCCCGAGGAAGTTCTTCATCGTCCTCCAGTTGAATGATCTCTACAAGAATCAATCGACAACTTTAGCTTGTACAATCGGCGAATCATTTTCAAGAATCAGAGTTGAGTGAAGATTTGTTTACCTCGTCGGGAAGATGCCACATCGGCAGTACCCACATCCATTTGCTCCTCTCCGTCCCGTGGAGGCGACGTCCCTAAGGTGGCGGCACTGGTAGACCAAATTCCACTCGGTCAGCAAGAATTTAAAGTCACATTCGACAGCGAAAGAAGAAGGCAAACACTTATGTTGAGACAACAGGAACATTGATCTTCATGCGGGGCAAAGCTTTGCGAGGTTTAGGCACGTTGGGCTTAGGCTGCTTTGCGGCCCGTTCACTCGACTAAATGGTCGAGGTTCGGTCCCGCTTCAGGTTCTTCTCAATCGATGCCAAGGCCTTGCATGGGACAGTCATAGGGTCCTGACGCATCTTGGAGCGATGCTCCGTGCGTGAGGGAGACTTGACTTCTTCCTCGTCCTTGTCAGAGTATTCATAGTCATCCTCGCTATCAGTGTCCACGCTTCCGCCCTCACTCTCACCACCATCTTCAGGATGATTCCTGTTTGGCATGGGCGAGTGCATGTGCGTCCACTCCTGCAAGATTCAAACAATGAAGTCAGTCAACATATGAACCAATTACTCGACAAAGTAATATAACAGTCGACAAGATAAATTTTACAAGATTCTTCAGAGGAATCTCAGCAGAGTAAGGCTTGATCCTCTTGGCTCCCAGGGGGTTGTCGCAAGCACCAGTAATGCTTTGAAGCCATTGCTTGACAGTTTTCTGTGAGACTTCTTCTGGGTGCGTCCAGCTCGTGTCTGTAGGGCCTGAGTAAGGCCACATAGTATGGTCCCTTGCCTGGAGCAGCTGGATCCATCGACTGAGGAACATCTCCAAAAGGTCCATACAGGTCACTACACCACGGAAAAGGGCCACTATGGCATCCACCAAGATCCCACTTGGACTTTCTCCCAATCCGACACTTTCAAGGATTTGGGAATGGCAGGACGATCTAACGTGGAAGTGGAAAGACTAGTCGACATATTGGGAAATGCTATGTCACGCCCAAGATGCGGTCCTATCCTTATTTGGGCATGAGGGCCTCGACAGGGATAGAAGTGCATCTCGATTCGTTCGCAAGAATGGATATCATTACAAGTACATGTACAGAAGAGATGAGTATATGGAATTGGCCTACACTCGCCACAAACTACATCAGAGTCACAACAATACAATAACCTCTCAAACCTCATACATAAGAGCAGGGTCCGACTACGGACAAAACCAAACGATAAAATGATGTCCACCCTTGCTATCCCAGGCTGCCGCCTGGAACCCATCCAAATTGAAGAAGAAGAAGAAGAAGAAGAACTCCAAGTGAAATCAAGCAACGCGCTCACGTCAAATCATCGCATTACCTGTACCTGCAACTGTTGTTGTAGTAATCTGTGAGTCATAGGGACTCAGCAATCTGATTTCCAAGGGTATCAAGACTATTAAAGCTTAATAGGTAAGGCATGGTTAAGTGGTGAGGCTACAGCAAGCAACTAAGCATTATTTGAGTGGCTAACTTACGAGTATAGAAATTAAAGTATGGTGGTCTACGCATAACGAATGGGACCTAGCACTGATCACTAACTGATCCTGAACACCTACTTACGTCAAACATAACCCCACCGTGTTCTCTTTCGGATAAGAACTCACGAGAAGAGATAGTCACGGTTACGCACACAGTTGGTGTATTTTATTAGAGTTTACTTCAAGTTTGCTATGACCGAGTGTTAAACAAAGTATCCAAGTTTGCCACATAACCGCGGGCACGGCTTCTCGAAAAGATTTAACCCTGCGAGGGTGCTCCAACTCATCCATCAGAAATTAACCACACTCAGTGGGAATAACCTCAACCACGGATCTCGTGATTTTCCTAGGCAATTCCAAAGGAAATCCAACACCTCGAGATAGCCCGAAGAAATCAGAGTTCCTCACTCAAGATGTTCGAGAAAGGTAAAACAAATCCAGCAAGGCCGCCCGACGTGTCGACGAATCCGATAGGAGCCGCGTATCTTGTTCTCAGGACACGACCGGATGGGACTAGCTATAGGGAAAACCAATCCTCATGTTGCCTCGAGGTGGCCCCGCAGGCAGCCCATTTTGGACCAACACTCATGTGGAGCACTGGCCCGGGGGTTGATTAAATTATCCACGGGGTGATCATGCCCTATGCAAATTTTAATTAGTTTTAGGCAAATGTAGTACCAATGTTGGGCCTTGCCAGACAAGTTTTATTCTAACCCGAAAATCAAAGGGGTCCCCATAACAACCCCGAGCATGTTAGGAGCGCTCATTTATGGAACATAACACCGGTTCACAAGTAACTAAGGGCGGCAAGAGTGGAACAAAACACCCAGCAAAAGGCCAAGCCTTCCACCTTTACCAAGTATATATGTGCATTAAGTTAAATAGCAGCAATATTGTGATATAACAAAAGAAGGTCCATGTTGACACATGGAAGCATTTGCACCTACAGCTAGCAACGCTGTAAGAAGGGTTGAGCAGGCGGTAACATAGCCGAACAATGTTTTGCTGGGATGTGGAGAGGTTAGAGGCTTTTCATGGCAATGTTGGGAGGCTTATCAAACAAGTGGTAGGTAGCGAGACATAACGATAAAAGAAGAGACAACTAGCAGGGCAATGATAGTAATGGTATCCAGCGAAATGTGTCATCTTGCCTGAGATCCCGCTCGGAAGAAGACCGAGTCCATGAAGAAGACGAACCAACGTAGTCGAACGAATCCTCACACTCCGAACGCTTTCGGAACTCTATCGAGAAGAAGCAATCCAAAACAAATAATCAACACGAGATACACCACAACATATGCAAAACACGATGCACAACAAATATGATGCATGTCCGGTTTAATATGCAATGCATGACAATTCACAACAATCAATTACTACACATTAAGTGAAGCTCAATATGCAACGAGTTGCATATTGATGAAACTCCACATTCGAAATATTTAGTTCACTCCTGTTAGGTACTCATCAATATTAAATGTTGTAAGCATGGCAAGAGGTGAAGCATGAGTAAACTAACTATCTAGGCATTTTAAATGAGGTCGGAACAACTTATAGCATTTCTGAAATGACCTCACATGTTAATTTTGAAATTGGTCCAGATCTGATCTAAACATATTTTATCTTTGTAAAACAGCAGAACAAGGCATACCATGTTCTTCTACATGTCATTCTAGTCGATTTACATATATAGAATATCTCAAACGGAGCTACGGTCTAAAAGATATGAGCAATACAAGATGCACATGCCATGAATGCAAATGCATGGGAAAAACCACCACAAACATCTCCAATCAAGAATGCAACAAGTTTTTATGAAACTACATGAGATTATAAGCAAGTTTCATGTATGGAATGACCAAAACGGAGCTACGGTTCAACCACAATCATCAAGACAAGATTTAGATGAAATCTGCAAAAAACAGCAACATGGCATTTTGAACTTATGCAAACAACAAGTTACAATACTCCAAAATGCACAAACTAAGCATGGGGCAATAGCATACAACATCCACTTCATTTCATCTTCACAAATCTTGTTCAAAACATGCATGGATCACTTAGTAGGATGCTCACAAGTAGGCAACTTGAAAACAGTTTCAGACTTATTGAAATAGCAGCTTTAGACCATGCAGTTTTTATCACGAAGGCATATTGGCAGCATTGAAACTATAGGTTAAATGTCATGAAAGGGCATGAATCTTAGCAACATGCTGGAGGACAATATCAACAACGAATAACTCCATTACACCTACCACAAAAGATCTCTAGATCACTAGCAAATCACATGGCAAGACAGCAACAAAAAATAAAAGGTTCCAGACTTAGAAATATTTTGGACCCTCAAAATAACAGATTTTTATAGCAAGTTGACAACAAGTAAACAACACCTAAACATGCATTTCTATGACAAGCAAAATGTCCATAGGCTAGGACACATAACAAAGAACAACTTTCATGTTGAAAATTAATTCATATCATGTCCGGATTAATTCCTACGAAAATGACAAAAGGGCACCACGGCATAATGACATGCACACCAACATGCTCAAATGGCAAAACTAAATGCACAGATAATT
This sequence comes from Hordeum marinum, assembly GCA_022496015.1. Classification (NCBI taxonomy): domain Eukaryota; kingdom Viridiplantae; phylum Streptophyta; class Magnoliopsida; order Poales; family Poaceae; genus Hordeum; species Hordeum marinum. The sequence goes on from CM039678.1 coordinate 272,413,560, forward strand.
TCTATGGATTTTTCTACCCTGGAAACATATATAATATGCTTAGGTTCTTGTGAAAAAATAATCACAATTAAATATGCGGGATTAGGCCTATTCATGGAAAAGCAATCTATTAATGCAGATTAAATGCAATCATCATGTCAACAATTTTATCATGCATGAAAATGCGATGCAAATGAGATGAACATTTTTAATTTATGATTTTATTAATTCCGACGCACGGTTAATTAATTATGAAAATGCAATATTAAGACCTATATGAAAAATGGCACGGAATGACATGCAATCATTTTTTATCATGGATGCAAATGGCATTTTAATAATCTACAAATTATTCTAGGTCTATTACCTGTTTAAATTGTTTAAATCCGATGCACGGTTCAATTAATATGGACGTTTAATACGCAAAATAAAAAAACAGAAAGGGGGCTGGGGCTGGGCTCACCAGGCCACTTGGGCCGAACTGGGCCTGGCTAGCGCTGTGGCTGGCAGGGGCAGGGAACCAGCCCACGCAGCTCGCGGCTCGGGTAAACGTGCTTGCGCAGCCTCGACCTCCCGCACGCGCAGGGTAGCTGCGACGGGCACCACGGCGAGGGAGGACACCGGCGGCAGGGCTGGCGAGGCCTGGCGGCGAGGCGGCGACCGGATCCGTTGGGGGGGCGACGAGACCTGGCCAGAGGGGAGGCGGCGGTGGCTTGGAGCTGCGGGGCGGCTCAGCAGCCATGGCGGCGGCGACCTGCATGGAGGGAGAGGCCAGGTTGAGAGGGAAAGAGGGAGAGGGCGAAGGAGAGGGAGAGGTCCGGCCGGCGACTGGCGGTCTGGCGAGCGGCGACCGCTCCGGCGAGAGGTGCGGCTCCGGCGAGCACTCATGGGGAGAGGAAGGAGAAGCTCGGGATCTCCATGGATGGAGCTCGGGGAAGAACTCCGAACGCGATTCGGGCCCGGATGGGCTCGAACGGGCTCAGATCTGGGCTCGGGCGGGCTTGGCTAGAGGTGGGAGAAGGGGCTGGCTAGGGTTTGGTGGCACGCGGAACGAGGTGAGCTAGGGGGGTATAAATAGGGCTAGGGTTACACGTCCGTCCGTTTTCGGACTGCCGAATGGCGATGCGACGTCCGGAAGCGGAGGGACAGGGCTACGGGGCTGTGCAGAGGGATTAGGAGGGGAAGAGAGAGAAGCGGTGACCCATGGCACGAAGTTGAAAACACCGAGAAACGTCCGACGAACGTCCGATAAACTACCGATAACCACACTTCTACGGATGACTGACGAGGCATCAGACGAACTCAGAACGCGACGAAAATCAACGGGCGGTCTACCTAAGATATAACAAGACCACACGACAAGTTTCAACTCGATTCGAGAATATTTTTGCGCGTGCTTAAAAAACAGTTTTATTTAAGGGTGTCGCGGGAGCGTGCATGTGTGGTTGGCCTCGAGACGGGCAACGGCAGAACAGGGATAACCGACAACTACGAACGGATGCAGGTTTTCGAAAACGGGAGATGATGCAATGCAGATGATGCAAATGATGTGATGATGAATGCGACAACCAGATGAACACATGCCGAGAACGGAAAATAAAGGGGAATCTTTTGGAATCTTCTAGAACGTCGGTCTCGGGCTGTCACATGCTACATCCTTGCAGTAAAATCAAGTCGACTGCCAACCCTTAATAGAATCTGAGTTCAGGCGACCCATCATGTCAAAAGATTCCTTCGGGTCAATCAGAACGGAATTAACATTGAGAATTCATTTGGACACTTTCAAGGAAGAATTGATCCGGGTGAATGACAAAGATTTCAATCGATGCAAATTTCATTGAAGCCCCAAAGTTCATTTGGAAGTTTGGTGCCTTTTTCAGAACTGGCATCGATCCCCCTTTACCACTAGAACCCTGATCCATTCGGGGGATAATGATGAGGATATGTACCTAGAGTAGGGTCCAGGACCTGACCTACATACCCTACCTAAAGGCACTATATTTGAGGACTTCAAGATTATAAGAGAGATTTCGACTGGATTCTCCATGGTGCTGAAGTCACTCGACATTCAATCTACTCGCTATCTTCTCCCTCCACTCGACAGTCACCTATCACTCGAAAGACCCCACTTCCAGTCCATGCTAGAAGACCATAAGCAACTCCTAGGAGGCCAACGGGCAGGCGTTAGGCCAGCCGTCATTAGTATCAATTATGATGTACGTTATCAGTAACGCTCGTCTTTATACCCACGATCGAACATGTCGTGGTTTTGTCACGGCAAATGTCCGGGTCAACGGACTTGGGTTCGAGGCCATCGCTAATGTGATGGACTCAAAGGGGGTGATTGGGTTGAAGGACACGAGTTTGCCCAGGTTCGGCCACTCACGGCGAGGTAATAGCCTACGTCCTACTTGTGTTTGTATTGCTTGTTGTATCGATTACTAGGGAGCTAAAGCTTGACCTAGTTCTCGATCACCTACCTCTAAGTCTCCCCGGGTCTACCTTTATATAGGAGGTCAAGACCACGGGTCATACAAGTTGTAACCGACTCTCATTGCCTATCCGAGTCCTTCTCCATCTTCTCTGTTCAAGTTATCCCCGGGCGGCTTACACACCCTGGTCTTCTTTGTCCGGGCCACCTTCCGGCCCATCCTATGAGCCGCCAAGCGCCCTGGGCTCTAAGCCTACGGCTTACACTTGGGCCGGTACACGAGCCGTCAGGTATAACCCGGAGCCCTTAGGGCAGGTCATACCATGGGGTTATATCCCCAACATTAGGCCCCAGGTTGATTTGAGCTTGCTCGCTTCATCCTTTCTTCTTGCTTCCTCAGCGAGTCGCCCGGAAATGACCCGTCGTGACGTCATGTCAACCCTACAAAAAGATTCGCTGACTTATACACCAAATCCCTTTATTAAATGGCCATCCCGAAAATTGAGGCATCTGCCTCGGTCGGATGGTTTCTATCGCCTGGATTCTTGCGCCCATTCCATTTTTCTTTCTTTTAAATAGGACCGCCCCGGGCGGCATTTTCTCTTCCCGCTCGCTCCATCATCTTCTTCCTCCCGACGCTGCTGTTTCTATCGCCTCCTGCTCCGTTGTCGTCTCCGTTTCGCCACCAACAGGGCTGCTGCATCAACCTATTGCGAACCAGAGTGCCTTCCATATTCATCGCGTCAACGCCAGTAAAATCTTCTCCCCTTAGATCCATAATGGCTCTGGTAGGGTTTTTCGCGGAAGCTCTGCCGCTGCCGTTTTGAAATCCGGGCTCCATCAATGCTGGCCACGTCTTGCGCATGAGCCTTAAATGATAGCTCGTCCTCACCACGCCGCTATGTATTGTGCTCCTCAATACTGTGCAGATCCACCGTGGCTCCTTTCGTCATTTTAGGTTTTCCTTGTTTCTCTAGTTCATTCTTAGGTCTAAAAATAGAAGTAGTTCCCTGATTTTGTAGATCCATTATCATAGCGGCACTTTGCGAAATTTGTTTTTAGGACTTAGCCGAATTTTACTCCATCTTCTTGCTATGTTGACCCGCCACGCCGTTCCGGCTCTCATCAACCGGATCATGGTGCCTCATCTGTAGAGTCTTAAGCTCGTAAGTCGCCCGTAGATACTTTGCCTTTTCTTGACTCGTTGTGTTTGATTTGCACTGTCTTAAACCGCCGTAATGTCTCGCGCATCCAATTCCTACAATTGGGTCGGGTCTTGCATTACGAAGGAGTTCCTTATGGATTTCATAGACGCGGCCACTCTTCCTTCCAAAGAGGTCATCCATTGGCAGGTCCCAGGTGATGAATTGAGGCCCATTCCATAGGAAGACGAGGTGGTTGTTTTTCCTGATCACATTGAGTGTGGGTTTGTACCCCCCGGCTCAAGGTTCTTTCATGACGTCCTTCACTTCTACAACCTCCATCCTCAAGACCTCGCCCCCAACTCCGTATCAAACATATGCAACTTTCAACTGCTCTGTGAGGTTTATTTGCAAATCAAGTCGTATGTGGGCTTATTCCGAGAGTTCTTCTACGCTAACCGGCAAACCGAGGTGAAAGTCGGCCCGAGTCTAGAGCTGGGTGGAATTTCTATCCAGAGGCGCGGGGATATTACCTTTCCATCTATGCAGATGCCGAGTCATCTGAAAGATTGGAATAAGACCTGGTTCTATTGCAAGGATACTTCTCCGGAGGGCGAGCGTCCACTGCCGGGTAATCGTCCCTCCCGGCTCAAGACAACTTCTGAACTTCCTGGCTGACTGTCAACTTCTGAGCGCACAAGGTACGAGATGGCTCACGCCAAGATCAGAGCCCTCATGGCCAATGGTTTAACAGTACTGGACTTGATCCGCTGTTGGGTTTCCTGGCGGATTATGCCTTTAAGCCATAGAAGCCGCCTCATGTGCGAATACCAAGGCAAGAATGATGGTTCGTTATGCTTCAGCCGGTCCACCTTAACAGAAGACGATATCACTACTATTATCTGGAGTCTTGTCCATGAGACATCCGGGACTTGCAGCGCTATTGGGCTAGTGCCTTTTAGTGCCATTAATCCAGCTCCAAATGTAAGGCGACTCTTCACACCCTTTTTTCTCTTGGTTCACTCATATTTTGCCAATTTCATTACCGCTAACCAGATTACTTTTCCAGGCTGACTCTGATTTCTGGAAGAAGGAGTATGTCCCTCCTTTGAACAAAACCAAGAATAAAGCCCCAGTTAAGAAGCACAAGAAGACTTCCCCACAAGAGGAATGGTTTGACTCGCCCTAGTCGTCCAGTTCAGAGGTAAATCTTGGCTATTTTCTATGATCTTGTTCTTTCATTTTACTAACACCTGCTCGACTCACAGGATAACATAGAGACAAGCCGCACCAACGCCCCAGAGGTAATCTATATTTCTTCCGGCTCAGAATATTTTTCCCCCGGAACCCACAGCAGGTTATTGGAAAAGTTCATTTCTCATCCTCTTGCTTATCTGGATCCCCAATTTCTTTTGAAAAAGCAACAACAGGCCAAACGTCGTCAGACCCAGAGCGCCGGCTCTACCCATCTTATGTCCGGATTACCGAATTCTCCGGTTCTGAAGAAGCGCCCCGCAGAGGTATGCATCTCCGCTTGATTTAGCTTTACCTTTGCAATCTCAACACTGTCTTATCTCTTCTGAATTGTCTCTCAAAGGTCACCGTCCTCAGGAGACTCTTCGGCAACCGCCCTGCTGCCTCCCAAGATTAATCCGCTATAAGTGCTTCATCTAATCTTGCATTCAGTTCTCTCACCGGCTGTAACCTTTGGGTTTTGACTTTCGTGATTTTCAGGGCTCAAGCCAAACGCCGAAATACCAACAAGTCCTCTCCTGGCCCTGTTGCCCCAGAGCCGGAGCATGTCTAGCCGAATGAGTCGCGGCCGGCTATGGATCCCCCCGCAACATCTCAGGAGCCAACTGACGATGTCACCCCAGAGAGCCCGCCAAGGGACCCTTCCAGGCCATCGAGCCCTATCCAAGTGGCCAAGGACACCACTTCTCCGGACATTGTGGTTACTGGCACTGGCTTTCACTCTCCCCCGGCTCATGTGCTGACCAAGCATAAAGAACCGGCTGAAGCTTCAAGGAAACTGGAGTTTGAACCCTCTGCTCTGGAGAAGATGACAGTCGAGGACCTTCATGCTAGCTATATGAACCGGCTATCCACAAGTCGGGATCTGGAGCTCCAACTAGTTAACCTCATGAAGAAGAAATATGAGGTATTCCTTTCTTCTCCTTATATCCTGATGTAGCCCCCAAGGGCCGGCTTAATCTTTCCAAAGGATGAGTTGGGACTTTTCAGAATCCTCCTTAGAAAATCCAGTTTATAGCCCCCAAGGGCTCGCTTAATCTTTCCAAAGTTTGAGTCAGGACTTTTCATGTCGAACCTTTGAAAATAGACATTAGCCCCCAAGGGTCATGCATATTGCTTGCAATCTGTTTGAGACTTGCCCGTTTATTCTATGCTTTGAAATGTTACAGGAAACTTTAACTGAAGCTGGGTCACAATTGGCCGGCTTAAAAGCTGGTTTGGCTACTCAACAAGCTGCCCGGAATGCTGTAGATGAAAAATGTCGGCTCCTGTCCGAGGAGTTGGTGAAAATCAAGGCCGACTTCACGGCTTTCAAGGAGTTTGCCGGGTCTGAGAAGGCTACTTTGACTAAGTGGGCGGATGATGCTGATCAACGGTTGATGATCGTATCTGATGAGCTTCAATCTTTGAAACGCCACATCGCCAAAATGACAGCCCCCTCTTTGGTGAGTTTTCGACCACTTTCACTCAATTGGCCTTGAAATGCTTGTACTAGCGGCTTATCATGAAACCTCCGACTTACATAGGTCCCAGGAGCCGCCAACTAGCTTCTGATAGTCTGCTACCTCTGAAAGCCATCTATACTCGAACGGAGCAACTCTACTATGGTGCAATGTTCACCATCAAAGTCGTGCAGTACAAAGACAAGATCCCTTCAACTCTCAAAGGGGTTTTGGAACTTTTTTCAACTATGCCAAAGCAAATCACCGAACTGAAGAAATCAACCGCCTGGCAAGGGGCAATCGTAGGCATCACGGGCTTTGGCTTTCGCTCCGGAACTTACTTTGGCTAACATGATGGATGGGTTTCCCTCTAAGAAGGATGACGGCTCTGAATTCACGGAAGTTGATTACACCCGGTGTATGAAGTACTCCAGGACTCTGGCCTCCATCTTAGCAGAAGAGGTTGACTTGGCAACTTATCAGGCGGCTTACGGTGCCGACCAAAAGAGGATTCGTGGCCCGCTTTATGAGTGTAAAGACTTGGCACCCGCCCGCAGTAAGAACCTCTTTGCCTCTGACCTTGACCCGTCCCCTTTCTTTCAAGAAGGAAGTTTTGCGGCTCTAACCGACTACAACTGGGATTTGGGCAATCTCCAGATCAAGGCAACCGAAGAACCGGAGCAGGATGACCCACCAGCCAGCTGATCCTGCATAGAAATTTTGTAATAGCTGGCTCTTCATGACCCGTCGTATAGTGTCACAATACTTGATCAATATTTTGGGCTCCACAGAGGGCATTTGTAATAGACTAACCCTAGCTTTTGCTCATGCTGAACTTGTGCCATCGTGTTTATATGAAAAAGTCTGGCTTTAAATCTGCCATCTTCCTTGTCCTTCCCTGTTGTATGCGCCTTTCTGATTCCTTGTAGCTTATGTCCTTGTATACGTAAGCACACTTTTACACCTTTGGGAGGCCGGCTTAAAATCGCAACCTGAAAATGCCGTAGATTCCCGGCGTGTGGATAGGAAACTTTTGCTTGGATCGAGAATCGGCCGAGAGGTTTTAATAAGCCTCACTTAGAGGAAAGGAAGCCCCCTGTATAATCGTGGCTAATCATGTTAGCCGGGGATGGCATAAAGCCGGTCGATAAGGTATTAGAAGCGATACCCGTAGGTAAGAAGCCACCTTCAGAAATATGGCGCGAACGTCGGTTGATAGGGTTAGATAAGCTACACCCGTATGTGGGAAGCCCCCTTGAACAACCATGGCTAATCGTGTTAGCCGGAGATGGCATAAAGCCGACCGATAAGGTGTTAGAAGCGATACCTGAAGGTAAGAAGCCACCCTCAATAGTATGGCGCGAACGCCGGTTGATAGGGTGTTAGATACCCGCTGGTAAGAAACCCCCTACAACCGCGGCTAATCGTGCTAGCCGGAAGATGGCCTAAAGCCGGCCGATAGGGTGTTAGAAGCGATACCCGTCGGTAAGAAGCCCCCTTCAACAATATGACATAAACGTCGGTCAATAAGGTGTTAGAAGCGATACCCGTAGGTAAGAAGCCACCCTCAACCGCAGCTAATCGTGTTAGCTGGAAATTTGGCATAAAGCCGGCTGATAAGGCATTAGAAGCGATACCTAAAGGTAAGAAGCCGCCCTCCACCGTGGCTAATCATGTTGGCCGGAAGATTTGGCATAAAGCCGGCCGATAAGGCATTAGAAGCGATACCCGAAGGTAAGAAGCCGCCCTCAGCAGTCGTAGTTGATATATCCACTGGATTGTTTGTGAACTCTTTCTTGTACGAGTGAAGATGTGTGAAACAGGAGAGGCCCCGTCTTGCAGGGATGCTACTTTATATATAAATATGATATGTACAATGATAGTATACAATGGTGAGTCTTGACACCTTTACGTGTAATAAGGCTGGAGATGCTCTATGTTCCATGGTCGGCGGGTCTCCTGACCCGCCATTTCTGAGTTGTCCCGAATATCAATGAGATAGTACAACCCATTGTTGAGATTTTTGCTGACCACGAAAGGTCCTTCCCAAGGGGAGATAACTTATGCATATCTTTCTGGTCTTGAATCAGCCGGAGCACTAAGTCACCCTCCTGGAACGTTCGGGTCTTGACCCTGCGGATATGATTGCGGTGCAGGTCTTGTTGATAAATCGCCGACCGGGCAGCCGCTAGCTCTCGTGCCTCTTCCAAAACGTCCAACGCATCTTGACATGTCGTCTCATTATCCGTCTCAGCATAAGCCATCACTCATGGCGAGTCATGTCGGATATCACTTGGTAACACCGCCTCGGCACCGTACACCATAAAGAAAGGTGTATAACCTGTAGATCTATTGGGTGTGGTTCTGCTGCTCCATAAGGGGGAAGGCAGCTCTTCTACCCAACACCTGGGCGTTTGTTGCAAAGGAACCATAAGCCGTGGCTTGATGCCCCTTAAAATTTCTTGATTGGCACGTTCCGCATGACCATTGGACTGTGGATGCGTGACCGTTGAAACATCAAGCCGGATGTGCTCCTCGTCGCAGAAATTTTTCATAGCCCCCTTTGACAAATTTGTGCCATTATCAGTGATGATGCTATGGGGGTAACCAAAACTGTAAATCAACTCTTTAATAAATTGGACCACCGTAGCCACGTCACACTTGCTGATCGGCTCCGCCTCTACCCATTTGGTGAACTTATCAACCGCCACCAAGAGGTGCGTTGTCTTATCCTTGGACCTCTTGAACGGTCCCACCATGTCAAGCCCCCAAACCGCAAACGGCCAAGTGATTGGTATCATCCTCAATTCTTGAGGCGGAACATGAGCACGTCGGCCGAACTTTTGATAGCCGTCGCACTTGCAGACCAGGTCCTCTGCATCTTTATGAGCCGTCAACCAGAAAAAAACGTGCCAGAAGGTTTTGGCCACTAAAGATTTTAAGCCGGCGTGGTGTCCACAGTCTCCAGCATGAATTTCATTCAATATTTGCTGGCCCTCTTCTGGTGACACACAACGTTGAAAAACTCCAGTCACGCTGCATTTGTGCAACTCACCATTAACCATTGTCATGGATTTAGAACATCGGGTGATCTATCTGGCCAGGTTTTGATCATCAGGTAACTCGCCTCGAGTCAAATAGGCCAGGTAGGGCACAATCCAATCCGAGATAGCATGTAGAGCCGCCACTAAGTCCCCCTCCGGGTCAGGAACAGCCAAATCCTCTTCCGAAGGTAACTTAACGGTCGGATGGTGTAAGACGTCCAGGAAGACATTGGGTGGCAACGGCTTTCGTTGAGAACCTAACTGTTACAGCGCATCCGCCGCCTCATTCCTGCGATGATGAATGTGATCCACCTGATATCCTTTGAAGTGACCAGCAATAACATCAACCGCCTGACGGTAAGCCGCCATCCACAGGTCTTTGGAATCCCAAGTGCCCGAAACTTGTCGAGCCACCAAATCTGAGTCGCCCAAACAACGTACCTGGCTTAAATTCATCTCCTTGGCCACTCTGAGACCATGAAGCGGAGCCTCGTACTCAGCCGCATTGTTAGTGCAAGGGAACATCAACCGGAGCACATAACAAAACTTATCATCTTTGGGAGATGTCAAAACAACTCCTGCCCCTGAACCTTCTAACTGCTTGGATCCGTCAAAGTGTATAGTCCAGTATCTGTCATCTGGCTTTTCCTCGGGGGCTTGAAATTCCTTCCAATCATTATAAAGTCCACAAGATCTTGGGACTTGATGGACGTACGAGGCACATATTTTAGATTGAGAGATCCCAACTCCAATGCCCACTTAGCACTCCTTCCAGTGGCTTCTCTATTCTGGATTATGTCCACCAACGGAGCAGGACTAACCACAGTTATCTGGTGCCCTAAAAAATAGTGCTTTAAGTTGTGGCTGGCAATGAAAACCCCATACACCAGCTTCTGCCAATGCGGATACCTTTTCTTGCACTCCATCAGGACCTCACTGATATAATAAACCGGCCTTTGTACCGGATACTCCTTTCCAGATTCCTTGCGCTCAACCACAATGGCAGCGCTTACTGCCTGGTTATTAGCCGCCACGTATAGAAGTAACGGTTCTTTCTCAGCCGGAGCAGCCAACACCGGTAGCTCAGTCAGCTGTTTTTGGAGAACCTCAAGTGCTTCAGCCGCCGCCTTGCTCAAGAAAAATTTGTCTGTCTTCTTCATCATTTGATATAAAGGAATAGCCTTCTCTCCAAGGCGGCTTATGAAACGGCTCAACATGGCGATCCGCCCCGCCAAGCGTTGGACATCATTAATACAGGCCAGCTCTGCCAGAGAAGTGATAGCATTGATTTTATCCTGGTTAGCTTCAATGCCACGTTCAGAAACCAGAAAACCCAGGAGCTTGCCAGCCGGAACACCAAAGACAAATTTAGTCAGGCTAAGAATCATCTTATAGACCCGGAGATTATCAAAGGTTTCCCTTAAGTCGCCCAAAAGGGTCTCCTTCCTCCTGGATTTGATCACAATGTCATCTATGTAAGCATGGACGTTGCGGCCGATCCGACTGTGAAGGCAGTTCTGCACACATTGCTGATAAGTCGCCTGGGCACTCTTGAGCCCGAAAGGCATAGATACATAACAAAAAGCCCCAAAAGGTGTAATAAAAGTTGTATTCTCCTGGTCTTTAACTGCCATCTTGATCTGATGATAGCCTGAGTAAGCATCCAGGAAACACAAGCTTAAACAACCCGTCGTAGCATCAAGGATTTTATCAATACGAGGGAGGGCAAACGGATCAGCCGGGCAAGCCTTGTTAAGGTCTGTATAATCCACACACATATGCCATGTGCCGTTCTTCTTGAGCACCGGCACCGGGTTAGCTGGCCACTCCGGGTGAAAACCTCAACAATGAAACCTGTTGCCAAGAGCCGAGCAACTTTTTCCCCAATGGCCTTGTGTCTCTCCTCATTAAACCACTGTAGAAACTGCTTAATTGGCTTAAACTTCGGATCGACATTAAGGTTGTGCTGAGCGAACTCTCTCGGTACACTCGGCATGTCAGAAGGTTTCCATGCGAAGATGTCCCGATTCTCACAGATGAATTCGATGAGTGCGCTTTCCTATTTGGGATCCATGTGAGCTCCAATGATGAACTGTTTGGATGAGTCGCACGGAGTGAAATCTACCGCCTTAGTATCATCCGCTGAAAACTTGAGGGGAGGCTCAACCTCCGTGGTAGGCTTTTTCAGCGGGGTCATGTCCTCCCGGTCAACATTCTCCTTATAAAATTCAAGCTCCTCCTGCGCGCAACTGGACTCTACGTAAGCCGCATCCCCTTCTTCGCACTCAATAGCCGTATTTCAGTCACCATGAACAGTGATGGTACCATTTAAACCGGGCATCTTGAGCTATAAGTACAGATAGCAGGGCCAGGCCATAAACTTAGCATAAGCCGGTCGTCCAAATAATGCATGGTAAGGACTCTTGATCTTAACCAGTTCAAACCACAAGGACTCCACCCTGTAATTATATTCGTCACCAAAAGCCACCTCCAAAGAAATCCTGCCCACCGGACGCGCTGACTTGCCTGGCACCAGCCCATGAAAAACGGTGGACGAGGGCTTTAAATCCTTATCAAGCAATTTCATCCGCCGAAAGGTATCATAGTAAAGGATGTTGATACTACTGCCTCTATCCATCAGTACCTTGTTTACCATATATCCTCCCACTTGTGGGGCCACAACCAAAGCTAGCCGCCCTGGGTCATCAACACGCGTCGGGTGATCCTCCCGGCTCCACGTTATGTCATACTCGGACCATTTTAAATATTGCGGTAGAGCCGGCGCAACTGCATTGATCGCCCACTTGCGCAACTTCTGGTCCCGTGTACTAAGGTTGGTCATGAAGACATGATATTGGCCAAAACTGAGCTGTTTTGGATTACTTCGATAACCCGACTGATTACAATGTTGCTGATTGTTATAACCAGAATGTTGCTGGTGTCCTCCCTGATTACCTTGACCCGGATGACCGGACCCTGAGCCACCGGTCCCAAATCCGTCCCGTGACCCGCCGCGTCCTAAGCCGCTTGGCGGGCCATCGTCCTGGTTGTTGGGTTGTGTAAAGTGATTCTTGAGTTTCTGGATAAAATGGCACTCACCCCATGTATGGTTTGCCGGCTTGCCAGGCTGACAGTGATCTGGACAGGGCTTCTTAAGCGCCTCTTCCAAATTGAAGGGAGGCCTGTCCTTGCTAAAAGGTGGCTTGAACCTCCTGTTACCCTTAGGGTGATTCTGACTGGTGCTTGCATTGGACACCAACTCTGATCCGGCATCGGGATTCTTGCGCTTACTCTGGTTACCATTATTTGCTGCACCCTTCCTTTGACCATTCTTCTTGCCTTGGCTGGCCTTCTCTTCGTCGGAACCCGGATCCTTTGTATTGTCAGAGTCAGCATATTTTGTGAGAGCCGTCATGAGCTCTCCCATATCCTGACACGTACATTTGAGTCGGCCGAGTTTCTGCTTCAAAGGGATAAAGTGGCAGTTCTTCTCTAAGATCAGCACTGCCTGAGCCACCGTGATCTGCTCTCAAGAGTGGATGATTGTTGAGACCTGGCGAACCCAATGATGAGCCGACTCATTCTCCTGCTGAACACAGTGATCTAGGTCTACGATGGTCATAGGCTGTTTACACGTTTCTTGAAAGTTTTTGATGAACCTGGCTCTCAGCTCCGCCCATGAATTGATAGTATTGGGTGGCAATCGCTTTAACCACGTGCGAGCCGAGCCTTCAAGCATCATGATGAAGTACTTGGCATAAACCGCCTCGCTGACATCCAACATCTCCATGGCTAACTCGTAACTTTCCACCCAAGCCTCCGGGGGTAAATTGGCAGTATAATTTGGGACCTTGCGGGGTCCTTTGAAATCCTTTGGCAACCGCTCACTCCGTAGAGCTGGGGACAAACACGGCACTCCTACCGCCCTGGTGGTCACTCCCACCCCTATTGAAATGGAGGGCACGGGATCTTGGTGAACCGCCGCGGCTAGAGTTGCTGCCTCTTGCTGGCTTCTTTCCCGGTTTACAATTGCTTGTGTGTCTGGCTGATGACCCGTCAGAATCTCTCTGTGCCGGTTACTGCTGGAACCCGCTGGTGACACGTAGCGCCGGCTGAAGCTCCGGCTGGGGAGAGGAGTTGAATGAGCATGGCTCCGGCTGCGAGTATACTTCTCGTGCTGGGCCATCGCCGTCTGTAGGTATCCAATGGCGTTCCGCACATCCTCCGCGAAGGGCGCTTCACCCAGAATGGGAATTGTCTCAAGTCGGGTGGCTGCCACCACCATATTCTCTGCCAGGTTAGAATAATGCCCCACCAGCGCCGGAGAAACCACTGGCGAGGCTGGGTCTCGTCGGGCCGGATGAGTCGCCGGCCGAGCCGTCGGGCGGATTCCAGGCGCCTCTGTTGCTCGCCCCGTCCCTGGCGTGTTGAAGTGGTTCGTTGCCTCATAACGTTCCGATAGGCGGGATTGATGCCTCATCTGTTGCACCGCAGCTGCCGACTGTTGCTCTAGCTCGAGACGAAAAGCGTCTGTCTTGATGCGTTCCCCCTCTTGCTCCATTTGTATCTTTAGCTCAGCCATCCTCTATTTCTCTTCCGCCATCCGGTCCTTGATTCTTACGATCTCTAAGTTCCGATCTGCTTGGTTGTACGGTGTAACCTCAGTAGCCATTAGAGCTGCGAGCTCGTCCATTAGTTCCAGAAGAACTTCAGTCGGCGGTTGCAGGTTAGCGCCTGAGGTTGCGGCTCCCGTGGCGGTACCATTCGTGCCTGGGACCGGCCCTGCCATGAACAGGGCAGCATGAACCGGCCGCTCCAGATCGTCCAATTCAGAGCGATCCGACCCGGGGCGGAGCTTGCCGTTGCCCCCGAGGCCGTCATTGTGCAGCTGGTAAACCGACTCTGTTTCTCCACTTGAAGATTCATCCTCTTAATAGACAAGAGTTTCCTACGATCCGCAAGCCTCTAGATCCATACCTTGAGTAAAGCCCACGAAGACATGCTTCCGACCCGTGTTAATGCGGGCGGATTGCACTTTACTGGTGGTTTTGTTACGCCGAGCCGGCTCAACGTTGTTGGTGCAGACATCCGGCCCAGGTGTAGATCCGCCAACCCTTCCGATGAAAATATGGATCCTGCCGAATGGAACCCGAAATCTATATTCCACAGAATCAGCGTCAAGCCCCCAGCCAGTGTCATCGATGTAGAGCTGGCCGTGGCGACTCTTGCTCATCCTTCCAACTACGTATCCCTTGAGACCCAGAAGAGAGCCCATTGAAAACTCAACACCACCAAGAGCAAACCCCATGGCGGGCGCCAGTTGTCGTGGTTTTGTCACGGCAGATGTCCGGGTCAACAGACTTGGGTTCGAGGCCATCGCTAATGTGATGGACTCAAAGGGGTTGATTGGGTTGAAGGACACGAGTTTACCTAGGTTCGGCGCCTCACGTCGAGGTAATAGCCTACGTCTTGCCTATGTTTGTATTGCTTGTTGTATCGATCACAAGGGAGCTAAAGCTTGACCTAGTTCTCGATCACCTGCCTCTAAGTCGCCCCGGGTGTACCTTTATATAGGAGGTCAAGACCACGGGTCATACAAGTTGTAACCGACTCTCATTGCCTATCAGAGTCTTTCTCCATCTTCTCTATCCAAGTTGTCCTCGGGCGGCTTACACACCCAGGTCTTCTCTGTTCAGGCCACCTTCCGGCCCATCCTATGAGCCGCCAAGTGCCCTGGGCTCTAAGCCTACGGCTTACACTTGGGCTGGTACATGAGCCGTCAGGTATAACCCGGAGCCCTTAGGGCGGGTCATACCATGGGGTTATATCCCCAACAGAACCCTTGGATGCCTCGCAGCGTACTCTATATAAGCTGCCCCTCCCCTCTAGCACAAGGGTTCGCTACCTCTATAACTCATATTATCGATATGATAGAAGCTCCCGAGCACTGAGACGTAGGGTTGTTACCTACATGAGAGGGGCCTGAACTCATACATTTGTGTGTACATCCTCGCCATAGCTAGGTCTCTACCCTCTCCTTTCGTACCGCTATCCTCTACAGTCAGACTCGTTCCCACGATAAGAGAAGCTGTTGATGATGCTATGACTGCTTTGATGAAGCTTAGACCTCACCTTCCTGAACACAATGATAGCCATCCACTTTCCGAAGACATGAAGAAAAGGAAGGATTCTTGTTTGAGGGCATGGAGAGCTATAGATCCATATGCCCAGAGGAGAAAAACTGTTGTGGACTATAGGTTCTACACAAAGGAACAACACGATTTCTATGAGACAATATTGCTTGACAAGAGTCTAGCTGTCAGTGATATGAGATACATTGACTAGAAGTACATCACGGCTAATGAAGATTACTTTGCTAATGATCAAGACAATTTTCACTTCATTGGCCTAGATGAGTTGCTTGGAATGACGAGATGATTATGCAACTCTACTCCACTGCTCACTTCTATGGAGATGGCTGGATAGTGTGGATGAGAGAAGGAGCAAGATAAGAGTCTTCAGTTGATGAATGGGCTACCATCTTAGGAGTCCCAGAGGTTTAATATGGTGACTTGGATGTCTACTCTGAATCTAAGGAGAGCCATGATGCTATGGAGGATATGTACAAGGCTATCCCTGCTGCTAACTTGAAATCACACAAGTTAGGATCTATTTACTTCCTCCAGGCTGGCCTCCGTACCATGAACACCATCTAAAGGCATACATTGATGCCTAAGTGTGGATATGAGAATATGATTCGAGGCCATTCAATCAACATGTTGATCCATCTTGATAGACATACCAGGATACGAGTGATGGACTTGATAGTGGAGACTGTGAAGATGGTTGCTGCTGATCAGAAGCGCTCATGCTGCTATGCACCCTATATTCATATGCTCATCAACTCCAAACTTGAGCAGCACATCTTTGCCTTGGACAGACCCCACTTGCACCTATAGCCAGACTTCGAGGACAACGTTGTGGTGATGGACCCAGACCATCCCACATCAGCTCCAACTCAGGCACAGGCAGAGGCAGAGGCAGCTAGAGCCACTAGTGCTCAGGTCCCCAGATCGAGGAACGAGTAGATGGATCTCTTGATCTCTACAGTCATGGACATGAAGAAGGACATTCAAAAGCGTACTGGATAGTCAAGAAAGCCTTGTGAACATCTTTGAGGACAGAGTGAAGACTCTCAACGACAAGGTGGATGGGCTGACCAAGACCGTCAACAAGCTCAAGAAGCAAGTAGATGAAGCTCCTATCTGTCACACCTCTTTAGAATATGATTCTTCTGATGATGAGGAGGATAGTGCACTTGTCAGGATGACTGCCTAGTTAAGGACACAGAACAGGACACCTACAGTGCAAGCTCCAGAGACGAGACCTTTATCTTCTTCTCCGGCTACTATGACTTCAGGTCCATCAGCTCCTCTAGTGCCTCCAGTTGCTACTCCGACTTCGTCCAGGACATCAGTAGGGGTCTTCATAGACGTAGTTCTCTCGACTCCGACATCAACCACCGGAGGAGATCAGCATTAGTAGGACGATTAGCCATATCTCTTCGAACTTTTTGGTAACTTGTTGCCAAAGGCGGAGAAGTTGTATATAGATCATTAGGCTTCGAGCGAGAGAGCGTTTGGTTTTTATTGCTGCTTTTAAAAAACATTTGGTCTTTTGGTTTGGATATGTTATACTTTTATTCGTGTTTGATCATACGCTTTAATGGGTATTGCTACTATTTCCTATACTTTTGATGATTATGAGATGATCATTCACTTTGCCTGATGTGTTGTGCTATGATATTAACTCTTATTTACTCTCGCACATCACCAAGATGTATGTGACATGGAAGAAGTGCCCCATGTACCTAATCGATTGTGCACTTGCATTCAAACGCAAATTTCAAAATAATGCACAAATTTAGGGAGGAGCTCTTTCTTATCACATACTTCTCAAAGCGACGATTATATTCATTGATTATATCATATGTTGGATCTTTGATCTATATATTGTTATCAATTACCAAAAAGGGGGAGATTGAAAGAACATTTGCTCCCTTGGTGGTTTTGGTAATTAATAACAACATATATGTCATTGAACTAAGGTTTCCACTAAGCATGTTTCAGGAAAAGTTCAATGATGGGTTGGCAAAAGGATTGTGGAATACCCCAAGATGCAAGGAAATAGTTTGGCAAAACTTCCAGGATGAGGACTATACATTTTACTTTGTGAGAAATCACTTTAAGTCCATAGGAAAGCCAATACTGTTAAAAGGGGGTAAGGTACTATTGGTGGACAAAATGCTCATACGTGCACAAGTGATAGACACCACATTCACCCACAAGCTCTTCCACAAAGTCTTACCAAAACCAAATATCCAAAATTGATGCAACCAACACTTTCCACTCGGTGCCACCGATTCTCAACCTCAGACAGACTCAGCCAAACCCTAGCCACTTCGGTGCCATCGAGTTTGGGTTGCCAACTTCCTGTTATGCAAATTCACAAAATCGGTACGACCGAGTTTGTTGAATCACTGGCACCGAGTTGGGTAATCTGACTATTGGTCACTTTATTAGTGCAACCGAGTTTTATGTATCGGTCTCATCGAGATTCAAAAGTTGCTACCTTTGAGGCAACTCGGTACAACCGAGATTAACACATCGGTTCCACCAAGTCTTACTTATTAGGTGTAACGGTTGGATTTTTGGAGATGCCTATATATACCCCTCCATCACCACTCACTCGCAAGCGAAGCACTCAGAATAGTTCTCCACTCATACCTACTGATTTTCTAAGAGAGAGTCACCTACTCATGTGTTGAGATCATGCCATTCCATTCTAACCATATGAATCTCGATCTCTAGCCTCCCAAAGTTGCTTTCCACCCAATTAATCTCTTCCACCATAGCCAAATCTGTGAGAGTGATTGTGTGTTGAGGAGTCTATCATCTTGAAGCACAAGAGCAAGGAGTTCATCGACACCATCGATCCTATTACCTTTTGGAGAGTGGTGCCTCCTAGATTGGTTAGGTGTCGCTTGGGAGCCTCCTACTTTGTGTTGTGGAGTGAACCAAGAAGTTTGTAAGGGCAACGAGATCACCTACTTCGTGAAGATCTACCCCGAGTTAGGCTAGTCCTCCGTGGACGTAGGCCATCATGGTATAGTCAAGGTTGATTCTTCATGGAACCCTCCATGGGTAGAGTCCTTCGTGGACTCTCATGAGTGTTACCCTCTGTGGGTTGAAGACTCCATAAACTTGGACGTACGATAGCACCACCTTTCGGAACCACAGGAGAAATCATCGTGTCTCCAATTGCGTTTGACCTTCCTACCCTTCCTTTACTTACATGCTTGTCTTTACTTTCCGCTGCTATACTTGTAGACATACATGTGTAGGGTGTACTTGACTTGCTATGAATGTTAAAATCCTCCTACACTTAAAATTGGGAAAAGTAGATTTTTATTTGGTCAAGTAGTCTGATCACCCCTCCTCTAGCATTACTTTCGATCCTACAGGAGCTCGAATTTTGAGCGGGGCCGAGGCAGAGCCTTGGTGGCCATGGAGGACGGGGCCAGGTGAGGGAGTCCTAGACTAAGGGGTCCTCGGGGTGCTAGCTTTTGTCTCCCAATAGGCCGGCCTGGTGGGCCGTATTGTGACTGTCGTAGGAGGGGCCGGATACATCAAGACTCTATGTTCTAGAAGGAAGTCCCAAAGGTGTGTCGTGCACTCCAAGTCAAGATGAGGAAATCGACATCTCCATTCCTGGCAAGAGACCTACCATGTGTAAACCCTAGGTACCCCCTGGTGTCTATATAAACCGAGAGGGTTTTAGATTGTAAGGCATGGAAACTTATCTAGGGTTCTAGCTATTTGATATCGAGGTAGATCAACTCTGTATCCTTCATCATCAATATAATTGAGCGGGACGTAGGGTTTTACATCCATAGGAGGGCCCGAACCTTGGTAAACATCATCTCCTTCGTCACTTGTTACCATCGATCCTAGTCTCACAGCTCGGGACCCCCTACTCGAGATCCACCGGTTTTGACACCAACATTGTTGCCTTGATTGAGAGTTCCGCTGTGATCGCCCAAGGACTCGATGGCTCGCATTTTCATCAACGAAGAAGTTCGTAACCTGGACTCCTTTGTCCCCAGACAGATCTTCGCTTTCGGCAGCATTGTGCTGCACGCTAACCTGACCGGCCGCCTTGGCCGGGTCAGGAGTTTTGCCTTGATCAAGAGGTTAGATTGGGGAACCTAGAGTTCTCCGTAGACTCTCGGGACGATCTTTCGCTAACCGGTCTCGCATTCTCATATGACGTGCCCAAAGACTTCGAGGCCTTAACCTCGGATTCCGCTTTCGATCCCATCCACGGGACCAATCGGGCGATGATCTGGCTTTTAGTCTGGATCCGACCATAGAGCCAGGTCTGGGGATCAGCTCCTACCGAACACACTCCTTGCACGGACGCATCAGAGGTTAACTCCGAAAGCTCTGAGTAGATTGACCTGATTGATCTCTTGACACTCAACGAGGCTCTAGATTGGATCTTATCGATGAAAATCACTGACGACACAACCCCGATCCACGTTAAGATCGGCCTTGAGGCAAGTCAAGGGGAATTTTCATCCCACCCATAACCAACTTGGTAGCCACTGTCTAAGAGGCAGAAGACATGGATGAAGAGGATTGCGCTCCCATCCCCGTCAACACCGGGCAATGGACTGTCACCTCCACCTACGACGTCTACATGGTGGATACTCCATCCAATAATGACGAGCACACACCCGCAAACAATTGCGATAAATCTGGCGAGGCGCCGTCAAGGCACTGGAAACCATGCAAACGATCAAAGGGAAAAAAGGGAAGGGAAGCTATTGCTAGCACCGGGGAAATCGATACCCCGGAAGACCTTGGTGATCCCGATATCCCCAAGTAGCCGCTAGAGGACGAGGAGAGGCCGGAGGACCATCGCAGCCCCAAGGATCCAAACGATTCCGAGGACGACAACTACCTCTCCCTATAGAGGAGGTTAGCCCCGAAGCCGAAGACTTCACCATCCCCCAAAACCTTGAAGATCAGGAACGGTTTAGGCAAAAACTTATAGCCACCACCCGAAGCCTGAAGGCAAAAGAACGGCAGCTTAAGGCCGAACAATATAACATCAATGATAGATGGATGCGGGTCCTATCAGCCGAGGAAGGATACGGTACCGATCTATTGAACCAACCCAAGAGCTATCCATGCCGACGACTGCTGCCACAATCCGACGACGAGCTTCCTAATACGCTGTCTCCCAAGCATACTCCATACGACCAGCCAGACCGCCCTCCCCGAGGACATGATAGGACGGCTGACGGCACCGGTTATAGGCCGATGATACCCTGTAGAAGGGGAAAAGAGCCATTAGAGCCCGATGACATCTTTGACCTACGACGCAACCTGATCGTACAACTATAGAACAGGTCGTACAAGATCCATCTATGGATCCAGAGGGTACTCCCCTGATAGACGGGATGGGTACCGGCCTTGGCTTGACCACAACAATTGAGGTCGGGAATGAAACCGGGCCAGAACTGACACCGACTACCGGCGCGACATAGCCTAGCTCAGAGGCGTTGCCCATCCACTATGCTTCACTGATGAGGTGATGCAGCATTAGTTCCGGGAAGGATTTAAAACTGTGAACATTGAGAAATACGAGGGAACAACTAACCCAATAGTATGGATCGAGGATTTCCTCCTCCACATTCACATGGCACGAGGAGACGATCTCCACGCCATCAAGTATCTACCCCTAAAACTCAAGGGGCCAGCTCGACACTGGCTGAATAGCCTCCTCGAAAATTCTATCGGATGATGGGAGGATCTAGAGGATGCATTCCGATCTAACTTCCAAGGAACCTATGTACGGCCGTCGGACTCCTCCGACCCAAGCAAGGTCGTCCAGAAGGCAAGAGAGTTCACACAACAATTCTGGAATCGAATCTTGACCAAGAAAAACCAGATTGTTGATTGCCCGGATGCCGAGGCAATAGCCACTTTCAGGCACAATATTCAGGATGCATGGCTAGCACGACAGCTCGGTCAGGACAAGCCTAGGACGATGTCCACCCTTACATCACACATGACTCGATATTGCATGGGTGAGAATAACTGGCTAGCTAGACGTAGCCACAAACCCGAAGACCCCGGAGCCTCCGAGGTTCGAGACAGAAACAGGAAACCAAGACGCAACAAAAATAAGCGCCGACACAACAATATTAATGCTGACAACACGTCCGTCAATGCATGTTTCCACAACGCTCGATCCGGGTAGCGGAAGAAGCCTCATAAAGGCAATCGTGATGGACCTACCCCACTGGACAAAATCATGGAGAGGCCCTGCCAGATCCATGACACTCAAGACAAGCCTGCCACCCACACCAACTATAATTGTTGGGTGTTCAAACAAGCCGATAAACACACAGCCGTGGAGCAAGTCAAAGTCCCACGTAGCAAGGATGATGATGAGCCTCGCAGTCCGATTAATTGTGGATAGAAATTGTTCCCTACATAGGTAAAGACTATGAATATGATATATTCCACTCACATACCCAGAAAGGAGAGTAAGCGCGCCCTTCGCGAGGTCTACGCCATGGAGCCTATAGCCCCGAAGTATAACCCATGGTTGGCGTACCCGATCACCTTCGATCGACGAGACCATCCGACCAGTATCTGTCATCGGGGTTCATTTGCCCTCATCCTAGACCCCATTATTGATGGGTATCACCTCACTAAACTCCTAATGGACGGAGGAAGTAGCCTCAATCTGACTTACTCAGACACGGTGAAAAAGCTGGGTATAGATCCATCAAGGATCAAACCCAGCAACACTACCTTTAAAGGAGTGATCCCAGGCGTCGAGGCTTGGTGCGTAGGCTCGGTGAGCCTGGAAGTAGTGTTCGAATTACCCGATAACTTCCATAGCGAGGACTTGATCTTCAATATTGTACCTTTCCGAAGCAGTTATCACGACCTGCTAGGCCGTATAACGTTCGCTCGCTTTAACGCCGTCCCACACTACGCATACCACGAGCTTAAAATGCCCGGACCCAAGGGGGTCATTACTATCAATGGCAACACAGAGCGTTCCCTCTGAACTGAGGAACATACATTGGCCCTAGCGGCCGAATTCCATTACGATGACGATCGGCAAACGCCGAAATCTGTCGTAAAGGCACGTATGGTTGACAAACGAGCTTGGTTTCAGTCCGAACTCCCAGAACCTTCTTCTCCCTAGACATAGGGACACGCTCTACATTGCACAGCCCTAATACCCGTCTGACACGTGCCAACAAAACACAACTTTGCACTCAAGATTCCATGGCCAGCAATGGGGAACAACTATCAAAAGGAAAGTGTTCGACTGGACTGAACTACTACATGTACATGTCTTCGGACAAACTTCAGGTACCATCAACGACCTGTGCTCATCCACACTTTGGTGAATTCTCAAGACCTTCTTTCCAAGGCCCACTCACCGACACAAATTACCCTCAAAGAAATGCAACTCCCTAGTAGGTACACGAACGGACAGGCGATAGGGCACATCGAGGACGTCGGACCACCCATCGAAGACCGCTGGTACAACCCAACTGTAAACTTTATATGTTCAACTTCAAATACCTGTAAACAGTTGCTTCAGAAATTTGAGTTATAAGAATCATCGAGCAAATAAAAGACCATTATGCATGGCCACTTCACCGTATTTTATGTTACATACTTTGTTTCTTCCCTCACCGAGGCTCCTTGCAAAATTGTTTGGTACAACAACTGGCTAATAGACCGGGGGCTTGAGTTTAAATACCGCCTTACGCATCACACCGGCACAATTGATCGTGTGTTCGGCTTCTTGGATTTTGATTTACATGCATTGGATCTGAACTATGTCTTGGGTCAAAGTTGGGTTGCCCAGCTCCTGTGTTTGCCCTCTTACGTTCCGCTCGTTTGGCTGAAGGGGAAAAGGGAGAACCACTGCGATTGTGTTTCCAGCTAGCCTGGTCAAGCACCTCGGGAGAGAAAGCCAAAAACTGACCATCATAGTAAGAGAGAACCGGTCTGAAAATCCAAGCATAAATATCATACTAAAACTTCGTTAGAGGTTAATCTGTGTCATACGACGGGTTTCGTACTTGTACAAGCCATGTGATGCTGGCTTTACTCGCGGTTCATCTGAACATCACAAACAATTGGGGGATAGTCACCAACCTCCACGTTCCTTTTTTACACTCCTACATCTAAGTGAAAGCGATAAAGCATCATAGTCTGATTATCTTGTCACCTTCGCACTACCGCCTTCGAGCATCGATACCTCGGCTAAGGGTCACAGTGCAGAGGCAGAGACAACCCGAGTAATATCTACGTGGGGGCTGAAGCCGACGACTCACAACTTTCAGATTAACCGTCCAAATGGGAGTCATATGAATGCAAAACTTAAAAGACATGATAAACCATGCAACATCATCATAAGGCGTTAAATAGTCTTCGGACATATTACAACGTGCTCATTCATAAAATTTATCCTTCAAACATTGAGCCTCTATCGCCCAAGCACCCTCCATCTCTACAGAGAAGTATCGCTCAGGGCACCAGTACTCCTTTCCAAGGGCGGAGGTGCGGTGGCCATCTCGGTCGGATTGACCCTCGGCCAGTGCATCATGGTCCTTACAAAGGCCATCCGAGCACCCTCAATGTAGGTAGAACGCTTTAGCGCGTCAATCCGAGGTGCAATGTTGCTTAGCCTTCACACCAGGCCAAAGTAGCTACTCGGCAACGGATCGTAGGGCCATAGCCAGATATAGAGATCCTTCATGGCCGGCTCCGCCATCCTGTGTAGCTCCATCAGCTACTTCATCTGCTTGATGAGAAGAGGAGAGCGCTCGGGGGCATCAAACTGTGTTGAAAAGAGCCGAGCCTCATCGCCTTCTTCTCGCAAAGCATAGAATTGGTCCGCGTTCGCTATGCTTTTTTGAAGATCCTAACAGGTGCCTGAGGAATGCCAGACCTGGGTGAGCAATGCGAACCTGCTATGACCAAAGGCGCACTCTAGTAGATACGGATTACCATCTATGATAGCTTTGACTTGGCGGATCTGTTCTTCAAAGAACCGCCTATCTACCCGCTCCTTTTGGAGCTCGGTTTTCAACGTGGATAGCTCGGTGGCTTGTTCCTTGCCTTTTTGATCAAGGCCCTCACACTTCGTGCTGGCATCCTTTAGCTCCTGTTGCACCTCCTCCAACCGTGCTTCGTGCTTAGCACTCGCACTTTTCAACACGGAGAGCGCGGTTGCTACTTGTTCGGCTGTTACCTTCTCGTCCCCGGCCGCTTGCTTCATCTTTTTAAGCTCGGCCTTGAGCTTCTCGACCTCCTTGGCCGACGTTGTGTAACGAACAAATATATAATTACAGTGGGTCACCGGTATGATCGTTAATAGAAAACTAGGATATTACAGTTTCGCTTACCTTGCCCCTCATCAAACCTCTTGTTCAGGGCGTCAAGCTCCTCTTCGGATCTCTTGAGCTTTCAATTTAGCTCGGCAAGCTCTGCAGCATTAATGGCCTCCGCTGATGACGAGGCCTACAAACAATAGATACATATCAAACTATGTGCGTTCAACCCCCCGAACTATCAAGAATTCGACCCTCTGTTTGGTCCTCTTAAGGGATTTAAGAATAGTATGGGATGAATTATGTCTTGTGCATCATCGGTTACTACTAGGTAATTGACCCTGGGTGAGTTTTTCTAAACTCACCCAGGGTTCGGGGGCTGCTATATACATAATAATAGCACAAACTTAGTACAATTAGAAATTTAAGAAAAGGGTATTGTGTGGCTCAGTTGGTAGCCCGTCAAGAGACCATTGAAGGCATCTTTCAGTCCGCTATCAATGGACTGAATGCCTTGCAAACCGCACAACAAAGAGTGTGGTGATCCTTGGAGATGGAGGCCCTTGATAGAGCCTCCTCCATTACCGGCCATCCAGTCATCGGTGGCACCTATGGTGACTGGCCAGCCCGATCTCTAATCGGGGATTGAACTAGCAACTCTGGAGGCATAGTGCGCTCCGAAGATGACCTCAGAGGGGACTGGACATTCCTCTGTCCATGCTCCTGAGCACCAGGAGGGTCTCCTCCCTCTGGTCTTCAGCGGTCGAGGAGTTAACCTTGGCCATGACGTTATCACCGCCACCGCCGGTACCCAGCTCCAATGGAGCTTGGTGTGATGACACATCAACGGTGTCCTTTGCGGCCCCTCGAGGTGTGGGGTGCGATGTAGTTCCACTCTCCGCCAGCTCAGTAGGTGGAGAGTCCCCATCCGATATTTGGTCGATGCGGAGGACGCACGGTGGGCTACAGATTGAAAGACATCCATACATTTAAAACATTGAAAACTTTGGATATATGATTCAGGGAGTCTTTGGATTCATACCTTCGAGCTAGGGGCTTGACCCTTAGGTTCCTTTGGGGAACCTTCTCTAAGTCATAAGACTCGGCATCAGAGTCTGAGGTTTCATCGGCCAGTATCAACCATGGCTGACACGCCCTTTTCGGGGAAGAAGGAGGTATGTCCTCCACGGCGTCTGGCAACGCCGCCCTCTTTCTTGTGATGGGGAATCGCCTTTCCCCTCGTCCTCATGCTCTTCCTCATGAGTGGAGGAGGCATGGGTTTCCCCACACATAGCGTCCGGCTAGTCCCATATGCGGAGACCATCTCTGTTCTTATTATTCTTCTTTTCCTTCTTCTCTAGTGCCGTGTATAGCGGCACGACGATCATCTTTGCCAACAACTCCAACCCAGGGTCTTTGGGCTGCAAAGCTGGGCAGTTAATTCCCGTGGCCTTGCTCAGCAATTTCTGCAAAGATGGGAGGAAAGGCGTTGGTCCTTTTGTCAAAAAACAGAGGCAATTGATTGAAATTGTATCGTACCTAGGTAGGAGGGTTATCGGTGCTTAGGCATGAATCCTCCTTCTCGGTTGGCCAGCCCTTCCGGGGCTTGAACAATGCCTTCCACAGTTTCTTAGGAGTAGTGAGGAAGAGTTGGCATACGGTAGGCTCGTCATCAAGCTGATAAGCCCACATGGGGGAGTCCCGGCGCTGGTAGGGAAGGAGACGGCGTCGAAGCATGATCTGGACCATGTTAACCATCTTGATTTTGGCCTTGATCATTGAGGAAATGTGCTTCTGCAGGGATTCCACCTCAGCATCTGACCCCCAGTCAAGGTCCTTCTGAGCCATGAGGTCAATCTCGTGGGCGGTCCAGATCTGAACTCGGCTGGAGCGACCTGACCCTCTTCCCTTTGTTCGGTGATGTAGAACCACTCACTCTGTCAGATCTTGATTGTGTCAATGAAGGTGTCGGTCGGCCACCCGACGTGAGACAGCTTCCTGATCACCGCCCCTCTGCAGTCCACGTGCTCGCCCGCGACGGTCTTTAGCTTGACGTTGAAGACCTTGAGCCACAGGTCGAAGTGTGGCTCGACCCACGTGAAGGCTTCATAGACGATAATGAAAGCCTAAATATGCATGAACGAGTTTGGGGGAAGGTCGTGGAAGTCTAGCCCGTAGAAGAACATGAGCCCCTAACGAAGGGGTGGAGCGGCAAGCTCAGTCCTTAGATGAAATGGGGGACGAACACCACCCTCTCGACAATCTTGGGGGTGGGGACCACCTGGTTAGCATCTAGGGCATAGTGGTAGACGTTGGCGGGAAACTTTAGGTACCGGATGTCCTGGTTGGTGACCATGGAGGCCTCCCCCTTGCCGTCGGAGCCCGAACCCGCCCTGGCTGAGCTCGGAGAAGAAGTTGAGGAAGAACTGGATATGGGCTCTGGGAGCTGGGGGGATTGAGGCAGCAGAGGATGCAAATGGGAAGCGTGTAGGCCTTGGTTTTTTCCCTTTTTGTCAGGCGTGACACCGATTAGCCTCCCTTATTGGTCCGCAAATTTCTCTGCTTCCCAAGACGTGTGTGCTGTTATACACTTGTAAAGTAAGTTGAGATGCTAATCATATCCCGTGTGAAATGGAGCACAATTTAAGAATTGATGAGTTGTGCCAATGAAAAAGAAGCCTCAAACCACGAATCAAGTTTTCATAATTGGTTCAGCGGTCGTGGTAGGCCATGACTCTTTGTCATAAAGGTCATCAGAAAACACTATTTACACATTAACGTTTGGCCTTCAGGACTAAGCAATTCATGGTGTACGGACGATCGTATGATCAGAAACATTATGTGTCATCGGAAGTCGGACTAATCTCGATGGATCATTAATAGGAGGAAGAACTAACCCCGCAAGCCGAAGACTCTGATCACATGAAGCTGCCAGAGCTTAGACGCTTGGCGTTGGGGGCTAGTTCGGGGGCTACCGAGGGAGTCCCGGACTAAGGGGTCCTCGGGGTGCTGGCTTGTCTCCCAATAGGTCAGCCTAGTGGGCCGCATTCTGACTGTCGCAGGAGTGCCGGATACATCGAGACCATGCATTCTAGAAGGAAGTCCCAAAGGCGCGTCGTGCACTCCAAGTCAAGATGAGGAAATCGACATCTCTATCCCCGGCAGGAGACCTACCATGTGTAAACCCTAGGTACCCCCCGGTGTCTATATAAATCGGGAGGGTTTTAGATTGTAAGATAGAGAAACTCATCTAGGGTTCTAGCTATTTGATCTCGAGATAGATCAACTCTGTAACCTTCATATCATCAATATAATCAAGCGGGACATATGGTTTTACCTCCATCGGAGGGCCCGATCCTGGGTAAACATCGTGTCCTTCATCCCTTGTTACCATCGATCCTAGTCTCACAGCTCGGGACCCCCTACCCGAGATCTGCCAGTTTTGACACCAACACCAAGCTCGGGGGCTTGAGTGGCTCGTCCAGGGAGGCCTCTGGGAGGAAGGCAGGCGAGAGGAGGCAAATGGGGCGGCTTCGGAATGGTCTTGTAGGCGGGGCGACCAGAGAGAGCTCGGGTGGCCTCGGATGCGCCTCTGGCGCGGTGAGCACGCGTGCCAAAGGTGTCTTGGAGGTTTCTGAGCATCGGGGAGGGGTGTGCGAAGTCAAGGGGAGATGCCCAGTGCCTGGGGATGCTCTGCGGAAGCTGGCCGCGAGCTACAAGACAACTCTGGTCGACAGAGCATCGTTTCTGCATGTCTGTTGCGTGGTCACCATGCTAAGGCATGTCTAGGGCATCTTTTGGGTCGACCAAAGTTGTCTGGGGTGTGGGCAATGCATGCAGGAGAGCAATGGTGGAGTTTCAAATTAATTTGAGCTGGCTGAGATGGATTTTTACTACTGGGAAGATTGCAACACAAACCTTGGGGCTCCTTCAATGTGTTTTTACAGTGGTCCACTTGGAAGAAAACCATGTCTAGTGGCCTCTAGTATGGAAGGACTACATGTCCACCAAGTTTTAGATTTAGATCAGGAAGATAAAAGGGCAGGTTACTTGGAGTACAAAGCAAAATTTGGTGCCATAATCTAGTTTTGGAGGTATTGCTCATATTTCCCACATGAGCATGCCATATTTGGGTTTGTCAAGATGCATTAGCATACTAGAGTTGTTGTGGAAAGATTTAGGGGCATTTGCATGATCAGAAGAATGGGAGAAGGGAAGAATGGGCCTTGCCATGGTAAAGAGAGAGGGGAAATGAGGAAGTCACCCCCCAATAATTGATCAGAGGCCATGGCAAAGCTACCGGATGTAGGGGGGTTATAATATGTTGTGGTAAAAAGTTGGGGACAAGTAGAATCTTTTTGGGTCAACTATGCTTGCCCACAGGTTTTTGGTTGAAGGTGTTTGATGTTGTCCTAGGGCATCTAGGGGTATCCAATGGCACTCATATTTACCAAAGGTAAATGGTAAATCCATTTGGTCCTCATCACAAGTTTTGAGATGATTAGAAGAAAGTTGATAATGTAAACTTTGTAATCCCTAGAAATCAACAGAATCAAGTTTCTGTAGATCTATGCCTGCAATACAATTATCCTTGATGCACCACTTAGTGTAGTATCATCCTTTGGGTAATAGAACATGCTCACAAAGTTTGGGATCAATAGGATATACTTCACAATGTAAAGTTGCTCAAATTTTATTCTGGACAGGAATGGTCTTGGAATATTTTGGTGAATCAAATCAGTTGGGATTGGGTTGAAACTTGGCAAGATGGTCACATATATCATAACTTACATTCTAGAATTTTTTTGGATTTATTTTCGAATATTTCTTATAGAATTATTTCAAATGCTTGAAATAGTCAGGAATGGTTTTGAAGGGTTTTGTCCAATATTTTGAACATGACCATGTGTTCATACTCTTATATATGGACAATATGTGTCCATTGAGTTTTCCTAAATTTCTCAAATACTTTGAAAGCATAAAAATATTTTTCCCCTATAAAATACCATTTCTGGCCTTAAGAAAAAGCATTTAAAGAAAGTAAAATAATCTTTAAAAATATTTGGTGGTTTTGGGAAGTCATATATATAGTGGGTTTGAAATAAATCCTTTGGTGTAAAATATTCCACCCAATTTGAGGACTTGTAGTACAAACCTCAATTCAGGGGGTTTTGAAAACCTAATTTGAATAAATCCTTTTTGGCCACAATAAATTTTGATAAAAATAGTTTTAGGTACTACACACTTGGTATGATCATTGGATAAGAGTTTATGTCAAGTAAAAGAGTTAGGAGAGTAGGAGGGACTTCCATGAATAGAGAGCACCTGGAAGCAATCAAAAAAGCAAGCAAATAACACACAACTCAAACATTCATAAGCACACCAAAAGTTTTAATTGGTCCTAATTTTAGAGCTATGTTAACTTAATAACATGAGGTAAAACATAGGGTGTGATAGACCTACCCCCCCTTACAAGAATCTCGTCCCCGAGATTCCTAGGCTAGGCCTAGGAGAGATGAGGAAATTCAGAGGTGAGATAGTCTTCACGTTCCATGCTGCTTCTGCTCTAGTGTGGTTGTCTTCCTGGATCTTGATGTGTTTGATGGTATGTATTTGAGTGCATCATTGACTTCGTCTAAGGGTGAATGGGGTTCTTGCACTATGCTAGGCTCGACCAAAGGTCAAGGGTTTTGCGAACGAGGTCCTGGCAAGGGTCTGGCTTGCGGGTCTATTCCATAGTCGGAATACGGGGCAAGGTAATGTGTTTGCATGATGGCCTTGGGGCTGCTCATGTTGGTTAGTGACATCCAGATGTCTTGTGCTCAAACAAGAAGGGTCAAGGTCTTGGCATAATTTCCCGGTCACGGGGAATCGTCTACTTCGTTGGAGTAGTTGATCTTCCGGTGCTCATGGTCTTCAACAATAAGGATGTCGAAGTTTGTCAACGTAGGCTTCTCGTCGAGGTCTTCTGCCTGAGTGACTTGTCCTGGTACGTTCTTAATTCATCCTCGGCCATTTGTCTTCATCATCACGGATGCACGACTCTGGCAGGTTTTAAATAAGCTAACTACCCAGAGTATAGAACAACCATCTAGTTCCCCAAGGTCTGAGGCTTGGCAAGTGGGGTGAACTACGTTCAACAAGTGGTTTACCCTGATTGAGTCAGGGTTTATGCCCTAGATTGGATTAAAAGGGTCTGGCAAAGAAGTCATGGCGGTCGTACACTCCAGTCCAGGGATCTGAAGGGAGTAGGGAAGTCATGCTCATCGTACACCATAAAGCGGTAAGGGGTGCTATCAACTTATCGTTTCCTTCCTAGCCAGGAACTAATAGGTGACCATTTAAAACAAGGGATTATTTAATCCTCTTGATGTGTAAGGGCTTCATCGTGCTTGGACATCGGTGCTTCTTGATATAGTCTAGTTGATGTAGTCAGCAGAGGAGTGGTGGTTGGCTTCTCTTTCTTTATCTTCTTCGTAGGGTTTCTCGACCATAGTGGTTCTTCATCTTGCTTGGGTAAGAATGTCATCTACTGCAGGAAGGATTCTTCAAGGAGTCCAACCTTTTCAAGGTGAAACCTTTTTCTTGATAGGCATGGTCATTCGTGTTCCTAGGGCGGGTCCAAATAGGACTAAGCTGTTCCATCCTCTCATTGGGTAGATAAGTATGTCATTCATGAGGACAACAACATACTTCCCCCAAGTATCATACAAGCACATTGCTTGTAGGATATGTGAGGGGAGCGGGCTTTTGCTCCGGGTGGTCACTTACCCAGGGGTTTGAGGTCCATTGTGGTCTAGTTCTGCGCGTCCACCTTCCTCATGCAATGGGTTGGTGGTGGTCGAGGTGAGGTATTGACCATAGTATTTTGACTTAGAGCCAGATCCTATGGTCATACCCCGACTGTGTCATGGTTTGGTAAAGCTTCGGGGTTTCATGGACCTTAGGATGTGAGTGAAGGTCTAACATCTAATCCTCGAGCATAGTTCTTTAGATGCCAATAAGCCTTCCTATTTCTCCTAACCAAACAATCCTATAGCAATTAGGGTATCATCTCATATAAGTCATCTCCATCAACAACTATGCTACGCATATCACCATGGCTCTAAGAGAAGGACAACCCATACTCTCATAGATACACTATAACTAGTCATATATTTCCCTATGTAAAAATCCTTGGGAAAGCATACAATCCACTAAGCTTGATTTTGACACTACAAATCCAAGTGTTCAGCTAATGTATCCAAAGTCTAAGGTGTTGCATCTCTATGCTATGGAAATACGTAATAAACCAATCCAAGATCTTGTTTCCTTCCTACGAATCCAATTAATCGATCCACGAATACCATCTACTATTACATGACCTATTATTGCTACAAATACAATACCGGTGTCGTTCCATATATCTCCAGATTTCCTAAATCCCCAAATTCCATAAAGAACTATCTCATCACAGTATAACCATCAAGTCCCATCATGAGGATCTAGTGAACTCTGATGTTAGGTTCTTATGGATCCTTGAATCGATTCTAACAACAATCCAATATTCTTGGTTTGTCTTCCACCGAGAAACATGGTATCAAGATCAAGATCGTCGGACTAAATCCAAATTACTCCAAACCATGTGTTTTAATTGATCTTGAGCACCTATTAGAATCACCTATTTAAATCCAAGGTTTACATCTAGTAAGAATTTCCTACTAGTTACTCCAGTTACTATTGTAACATCATCAATCCATTATTGATATTATTTGCCAAAGTCAATTCATTAATCCACCAAGAATTTCAGCTTTTGATCATATTTGTCCTAGTAATCCAAGTTACTCAAGGGATAAGTAAGTTATGCTACTCTATAAACTTGGTCCATCAATCTCCCGATCATCCTGAAAATCCCGCAATCCACCAAAGGGTCTCAACTACTTCCTCAAGTTATCTACTCTAGCCTCGTCAAGTGATTAGTCTACAAATAATTTATCCTCAAGATGATCTATCCCACGGCATCATTAGATCAAGTGCTAGCTTAAGGATTAAAGGTGTTTGTACACTATGATCACTAGTCCCATAATGAACCCACAGATAAGCAGGGGTTATTGAAGCTCGACCTGTGCCTTGGGAAATCTATGTGCTAAACACATGGTGAGGGGTTTGAGATGGGGGAGCTTGTGAGGTCTAGGTTGGTCTGGGGAGGGGTTTCCAGTTTTGAGGGAAAAGCCCAACCCTACGGGGTTGTGTCTGGTTGAGTATGTGGTAGTCATAGTCTTCAACGCTAGTTGTCTGTCGAGGTGGGTCCTTGGTGCAACTTGTCTTGCCGGTCTTCGCTTGACGAGATGGGGAAAGAGGGAAAAGTAGCATAGAGGAGAGTGCCTAAGGGGGTGGTATAGTGCAAGTGCTGAAAAGGTAAAACACACTTATTAAGATAAGGTGGGTGCTTAGTCGCGTACTTGTTGCCTGGGGCAAAAGTGCGACTTACACCAAAGCACAAACAAGCAACACGCAATCATGGTTCTATCAGAACCATCATACAGACTCGACTTCGCATGGGGGATACACGACACACCCTACCCTAGGGGTCCTCGGACTCTGTGGCCGTGGTTGCTTCGTGTCTTGGAGAGGAGTCCGCTTAGTCTTCTGGGTCTTCTTCAGGTGTTGCTATGTCTCTCGTTGTTCATCAAAACGATTCTGGTTGTGCCTGAAGTTTTCTTGACGACTTCGGATCTGTTGAGTTGACGACGAAGGTGATTCTTCACGGCTGTTGTTGACCAGGTCTTCTGGCGTCCTCGTAATCGTGATAATGCCTTCTTGTTTTGTGATACATCGAGGGTTCCAGGTAGGCAATCTTTTATGCAATGACATTAACACGTCATGGTAGATTTGTATCCTGCCCATCACGTTGACGATATCATCGGCACGAAGAGCGGGGGATGATGAGGACCGTTTTCCTGCTCACTATAGTGAGGCGAACCAAATGGTGAGGTCCTCATCCACTGGTGGTTGCCGATAGTCATTGGCAATGATAGGTTTGCTCTATTAACGATGCACATAATGATCTTACACATCTTATGTCCTAGTCGTCGTAGGCCAAGGTGTCACCATCTTGAGGTAGTGTCGAGGGTGTCACCATCATCCAAGTCTCAACTTCCCCATCCTTCGAGAAGATATCTTCTGTTGGTAGCTCGTTGTCTGGTGTCGCCAACTTGTGTCCAAAATATGTGGGTAAATGTCTTGCAAGGTGGCTCCCTTCTAGGTTACCTACGAGGATTACAAGGAATCCCGTGGTTAGGGGCACAAGGGTAGTAGCGACCGTTTGCAAAGTTTTGAAAAGCAGACATAGAGAGCTAAGAGAAAAGGGGTGGAAGTTCTAAGGTAAAAACCTTTGCTTCCTTTTAAATTTTAGGAGAGGTGAGAATCATAGTGGTTTTGTAAGTAAATTTGAAGGGTCTGGAAAAGTAGTTTTGTCCTAACTAACGTCCATTCTAACTAAGGGCTTCCTACAGTCAGGATGGCTCTGATACCTGCTCTATGGGGACCTCGACTCATAAGTCCAGATCACCGAATGAACATGCACAGTGATCCCAAAGATCAATGCTCAATGAACACACGGAAATTGAATAACAAGAGTCTTACATCCAGTACATACTGTTTGTAGCCAAATATGGCCTTTATGGCGAAGTCTTCATAAACTTGCAGCGGAAATCTTAAATGATAGCGTGAACCCATGCCATCTACCTTAACCCTACATGCATTCTAACTAGTAAGCGTCCTAGCTCGCATATTCGTCACCAAGGTAATCTTCATCATAACCTGATCTTTCATGCCTGGGTAATAAAATAACCAGTGGCAAGCCAATGAGTACTTTGAATCTACTCGCAAGCAACCCATGTTTGGAACAAGGCAATAACAATGCATGATATAGTACTAAGTAGGTAAGTTTGTAGAAAGCTAATTTTGGGTGCAATGACATGATCAAATAACTTGCGTAAGAACGCATCGATAGTTGGCAGATATCTATATGAACAAGTTACACATATTATCAGCAGCACGAGGTTGAATATCTCATGTTCAGTCATTTCACCAAGTAATCTGACTTATCTCAAGTACCATCTTTCTCACACACTCACACAAAGTTTGTGAAAACATCAGACACAGTTTAAGTAGTACCTCCAACTGTCCATGACCATGGACACGGCTATTCGAATAGTTTTACACTCTGCAGAGGTTGCACACTTTACCCACAAGACTCGGTGAACTTCCGTGTCATCCACGACTCACGGTATAGTACATACCCGAGGTAAGCACTCAAACAATGCCTTTCCCCTGACGATACTAAACAAAGAGTCCACTTGATTGGTACGCACCCCACATGATGTACATCACAAATAGCATCCATGCAAGGAGCAACGGTGTGCCCGGTGCTTGTGAAGACAGCGCATGATTGTCCTTACCGGTACAACCCCGTATCGATAGTGACCACGTCACTCCCGCCACTAGTAATGCGGGCTCTATGCTAGTACCCATCAAATTAGTCAACAATGCCCCGTCCCATAAGGGGTATCGTGGTTTTGCATGTAAGGTTGGGACGGTCAGCAAATCTTAAAATTCCCCGTTTTCAAAAACACACACTCAACTTGTTCCAGTACACCACTTCTTTATCAAGTGGTTACCTATCTCATCATCATCTCCCTCAGGCATTAGTGGCACCCGACGGGGTTTTTGAAGAGTCATTGAAATCATTTCCATTTTGACACCATGCATACTCCCATCCCATTTGTGTAGCATCAACTAAGCATCCTAACTACTCCCACTTGCACAACCCTCATAAGGAGGTAGTGTCATGCATGATGCAAGTATCAACAAGAAAGTATTGGGGACATCCCACTGAAGGGGTGACCACATCAACATGATCAACTTCATGAAATAAAGTGATATATGCCATGCAAATAAAAGTATTTCATAGTCATGGTCAAAGGGCGGCTTACTTGGCTCAGCAAAGTCTTCGAGGTCTTCACACGCTTCTCGTCCACTCCGGGCATTGCATCTACTTCGTTAACTAACGCCGGAAACAACCATAATAAGAAACACCACAAGAAGAAAAATACAAGTGCTCTATAAATAGGAGTTTTATTTTCTCGGACGCCTCTGGCTATGAGAAAAATATCCGAGGAGGTTTTATTGGATGTGGGTCAAGGGGGTTCTTGAATGGTGGAAATGAAGGAATTGATGGTCCTACAAGGTGTCCACTCAAAATATTTTTATAAAAATGAGTGGAGGCACTCATTAACTTGGAAATGATTTTAGCAGAAGTATGGAAGTGGTATCACTGGAGTTGGAGTTGATATGAATATTCTAGAGATTTAAAAATTGGTTCCTATATGTATAAATGGATCAATATTCTAGATTGAAGAAGAGGTGTAAGGATAAATGTTCACCACTTAGTGTATTAATTCAGGACCAGCTAAGAGTTAGAATCACTCCATTTGGTGTTTACATGAAGGCTCTAGGATTTTTGCAATGTTTTTTGTCATAGTTCAAATTCAAATTTGAATTTAAACTCTACAGAGTAGTTGGTGGGAAAAATTTTCAATGCGCATATTTTGATAGATCTTGATTTTTGGAATCTGTAGGATTTTGAATCTCCAAGATTGGAGTTGAATTTTATTTATAATGAATTAATGAACTCTCGGAAAAAAATGGCAAAAAGAATTATCAGAAGAGGTGCGCTAAACTGCACCCCTAGGCGCGGTATAGTCTTTGGGCCGGCCCAGTGGCTCGGCCTGGTGGGAGAGAGGCCCCATCGAAGGCGCCCCGGGGCAATACGCCTTCCCCAGGAGAAGGCAGTTTCCCATGGATCCTGTCTCCACTTAAATAGGGGGCAGGGCCTTGGTCGCTGATAGGCGGGGCCCGCCCGCTGGGTCTTTCCCGCACCTCTTGCCCCGAGCAGGAGAGGCGGAGGAGGTGAGACCGATCGGTGCTGGCGCTCACCCTGGGGGATCCGGTCAGCTCCAATGGTGCCTAGGCCATCGACGTGCTCAGGGCGACGATACACCCTTGCTTGGATGGCCTAATCTCATCGGGGAGCGTCGTGGTAGGCGGTCCTCGGCTGTTTTGGAGGCCGATGATGGTAGCTGTGGGGGGCGGTGTTCCGGGCATAGGGAGGAGGAAAACAGCACGTGGAGAGGGTATTCGAGGTGCTGCGGAGGTTCTGGTGTTTCAAAGGAGAGGAGGCCTCAAGGGAGCTCGGATTTTGAGTGGGGCCGAGGAGGAGCCATGTCGGCCATGGAGGACGGGGCCGAGCTCAGGGACTCAAGTGGATCATCCAGGGAGTCCAATGGGAGGAAGGCGAGCAAGAGGAGGCAAATGGCGGGGGCATGGGAATGTTCTCATAGGCGGGGGCGACCAGAGAGAGCTCGGGTGGCCTCGGATGCGCCTTGAGCGTGGTGAGCACACGCGCCAGAGGTGCCTTGGAGGTCTCTAAGCTTCAGGGAGGGGAGTGTGAGGTCAAGGGGAGATGCCCAGCATGTGGGGATGCTCTGTAGAAACTAGCCGCGAGCTACAGGACAACTCTTGTTGGGAGAGCATCATTTCTCCATGTCTGTTGTGTGGTCACCACACTAAGGCATGTCTAGGGCATCTTTTGGGTCGGCCGAAGTTGTCTAGGGTGTGGGGCACGCATGCAAGACAGCAATGGTGGAGTTTCAAAGTAATTTGAGCTGGCTAAGATTGTTTTTTACTGCTGGCAAGATTGTAGCAGAAACCTTGGGGCTCCTCCAAGGTGTTTTTACTATGGTCCACTTGGAAGAAAACCAGGTCTAGTGGCCTCTAGTATGGAAGGACTACATGTGCACCAAGTTTCAGATTAGGAAGATAAGAGGGCAAGGTACTTGCAGTACAAAGCCACATTTACTGCCATAACCTAGTTTTGGAGGTATTGCTCATCTTTCCCACATGAGCATGCCATATTTGGGTTTGTCGATATGCATTAACATACTAGAGTTGTTATGGAAGAATTTGGGGGCATTTTCATGATCAGAAGAATGGGAGAGAGGAAGAAGGGGCCTTTCCATGGTAAAGAGAGACAAGAAATGAGGAAGTCACCCTCCAATAATTGATTAGTGGCCATGGAAAAGCTACTGGAGGTAGGGGGAGTTATAATATGTTGTGGTAAAAAGTGGGGGACAAGTAGAATCTTTTTGGGTCAACTAGGGCATCTAGGGGTATCCAATGGCACTCATATGTTGTGGTAACAAGTTTTTGGCTGAAGGTGTTTGATGTTGTCCTAGGGCATCTAGGGGTATCCAATGGCACTCATATTTACCAGAGGTAAATGGTAAGTCCATTTGGTCCCGATCACAATTTTTGAGATGATTTGAATAAAGTTGATAATGTAAACATTGTAATCCCTAGAAATCAATAGAATCAAGTTTCCGTAGATCTAGGCCTACAAAAATTATCTCCTTGTTGCAACACTTAGTGTATTATCATCCTTTGGGTAATAGAACATGCTCACAAATTTTTGGATCAATAGGAGATACTTCATAATGTAAAGTTGCTCAAATTTCATTTTGGACAAGAATGGTTTCGGAATTTTTTGGTGAATCAAATCTGTTTGGATTGGGTTGAAACTTGGCAAGATGACCACATATATCATATGTGACATGCTAACAATTTCTAGGATTTATTTGAGAATATTTCTTATAGAATTATTTCAAATGCTTGAAATAGGTAGAAATGGTTTTCAAGGGTTTTGTCCAATATTTTGAACAATACAATGTGTATAAACTCTTATATATGGACAATATATGTCCATTGAGTTTTCCTAAATTTTCTCAAATACTTTGAAAGCATAAAAATAGTTTTTCCCTATAAAAGACCATTTCTGGCCTTAAGAAAAATCCTATAAATAAGATAGTGAAATAATCTTTAAAAATATTTGGTGGTTTTGGGAAGTCATAAATATAGTGGGTTTCAAATAAATCCTTTGGTGTAAAATATTCCACCCAATTTGAGGACTTGTGGTACAAACCTCGATTCAGGGGGGTTTGAAAACCTAATTTGAATAATTCCTTTTTGGCCAAAATAAATTTGATAAAAATAGGTTTAGGTACTACAGACTTGGTATGATCATTGGATAAGAGTTTATGTCAAGTAAAAGAGTTTAGAGAGTAGGAGGGAGTTTTATGAATATAGAGCACCAACAAGCAATCAACCAAGCAAGCAAATAACACACACGTCTAACATTCATAAGCACACTAAAAGTTTTAATTGGTCCAATGTTTTGAGCTATGTTAACTTAATAACATGAGGTAAAACACAGGGTGCGACAATGCTTGTACGAAAGGTGGCTATCGGGGGCTGCACCCGGCAACCGCGCCTTGCAGGTAGAAGAAGAAGCTCAATATTCCATGACTTAAGCACCTTGGTCCCATCTTCGGTCTCCGAACGGACAGTGCCGGGTGTGGTGACTCGTGCTACCCGGTAAGGGCCTTCTCACTTCAACGTTAACTTGTTGGTACCCTTGGCGGACTGAACACGCCGAAGGACAAGGTCGCCTTCCTCAAGGCTCCGGGCATGAAGGTTGTGGCTATGGTAGCGGCACAGGGCTTGTTTGTAGGGTACAACAAGCACAACAGCTCGGAGATGGTCTTCCTCGATGAGCATGGCATCGTCATGCTGTAGTTGATGTTGCTCTACTTCGTTGTAGGCAAGCACTCAAGGTGACCCATATATGAGTTATGTGGGAAGCACTGCTTCCACCCTGTACACTAGGGAGAAGGGCGTCTGGAAAGGATCTCGATTTGGTGTCACTCTGAGTGACCAAAGAACCACCACCAGCTCGTTTATCCAGCGATTCCTGCTCTTTCGCAGCTTATCAAAAGTCCTTGTCTTGAGTCCTCGCAACACTTCAGCATTCATCCTCTCGACTTGCCTGTTGCTTCTAGGATGGGCAAAAGAGGCGAAAGAGACCTTGCTTCCAAGCCTCTATATATATTGCATAAAGGCGCGGCTTGTGAACTGGGTGTCGTTGTTAGTGATCACCCTGTTAGGTACTCCAAAGCAGCACACTAGTCCTTTCATGAACTTGATAGCTGACTATTGGGTCACCTTTCTCACTGGTTCCACCTCAGACCACTTTGTGAACTTGTCGGTTGCCACGAACAAGAACTCAAAGCCCCCGATAGCGCGGAGGAAAGAGCCCAGGATATCAAGCCCCCAAACGGAGAATGGCCAGGATAAAGGAATTGTTTGCAGAGCTTGTGCTAGTTGATGAATGTTCTTGGAATGAAACTGGCAAGATTCACACTTGGTGACCAGCTTAGTGGCGTCCAGGAGGGTAGTGGGCCAATAGAAACCCCACCGGAAAGCTTTACCGACAAGGGCTCTTGATCCTATGTGAGAGCCACATACTCCTCCGTGGATTTCTGCCAATAGATTTAGTCCATCCTCCCGAGAGATGCACCTGAATTTCACACCGTTTGGTCATTTTCTATACAAGGTATCATCGACAAACAAGTACATACTTGACTGGCGCGCTACTTTTTTGGCTTCCTCTTGCTCTTCGGCGAGTTGTCCTGTCTAAAGGACGTGAACTATATGTTGTGCCCAGGCTGGAGCTTGTGGGTCGACAACAAGGACTAGTGGTGTCTCCTCATCAGCGGGAGCACTTGCCTCAACTGCGAGGACCGGGGGTCCTACGGGCGGGAGCTACTCATCAACCGCGGCGCGAGTTTTCCCGGCAGCATCTCTACCAGCGGCTTTGGGGAGCTCTGCCAGGAAATGCTTGTCGGGGTTCAGCTTTCTTCTCTTTTTGGTTATTGTCGACGGGGATACTGATGGTTGGGTGAGGTGGATAAGAAAAGTTCTTGGTTCCACAGGAAGCTTCTGCACAGCACACTTCAATAGATGGTCAGTAATGATGTTTTCCGCTCGGGGCACATGCTATGTGTGTAGTCCATCAAAGTGCTCCTCCAATTTCCTCACCTCTTCCATGTATGCTTCCATCAACGGGCTCTGGTAACCCTTGTTGACTTGCTTCACCACAAGCTAAGAGTCTCCTCGGACAATCAGTCTCTTTATCCCCAACTCTACCGTGATTCTAAGCCCGGCAAGGAGACCTTCGTACTCAGCGGTATTGTTGGTGGCTTCCTCCTGAGAAAAGTGCATTTGAACCACATAATTGAGGTGTTCTCCGGCACCCTAAATTCAAAAGGCACCATCAAAATACATGATCCAGTCTTTGGGTGCTTCTTTGCTGGGGAGGATTGTCTCTGGAACTTCTTCATCGGGCGTTGGCGTCCATTTTGCAATAAAATTCGCCAACGCTCTGCTTTGAATAGTGGAAGTGCTCTCATACTTCAATCCGAAACTTGCAGCCTCCAGTGCCCACTCAACTATTCTGCCAGTGGCCTTGGGGTTCCTCAATATGCATTGCAATGGGAAACGGGTAATGATAGTGATCTCATGGGCTTGGAAGTAGTGGCGCAGCTTGCTCGATGCCATGACGAGGCCGAAGATCAGCTTATGTACTCCAGAGTACCTCGATCTAGCTCCCCGTAATAAGGAACTTACGAAATACACGGTTCGCTGCACCATCTTCTTCTTCACCACCTCCTTAGATCCACTACCGTCCATTTGTTGAGGTCCCCTTAAACATTATCGGGTCCTGCCACGGATATTTTCGTATTGTTCCCGGTAGAACTAGCAACAACCGCTAAATCTTCATTCGCCTCCCTCTATGCCACTAGCGCTGTGCTAACCACTTGATTTGTCGCTGCTAAATATAGCAGCAATGGCTCTTGTGGTTTAGGAGCAACCAAGGTGGGAGCAAAGGAAATGTAATTATTCAGCTCTTGTGGTGATGCATCTGCTTCCCAGGTCCACTTCATACGGCCAGCCTTCTTCAAGATCTTGAAGAACGGCAAGACACGCTCAGTAGACTTGGAAATGAACCTGCTCAACATGGCAACACATCTGGTCAAGTGCCTGATATCCTTGATGGTTCTGGGCGCTTGTATCTGTTCGATCGCCTTGATCTTGTCGGGATTAGCTTGTATTCCTTGCTGAGACACAGAGAGCCCAAGTAGCTTGCCAGATGGGACACCAAATACACACTTCTCAGGCTTGAGCTTCAATTTGATCTTGCGTAGGTTTGCGAAAGTTTCCTCCAAATCATGTATGAGAGTTGCTTCGACTTTGGTCTTGACTACAATGGCATCCATGTAAGCTTCCACGTTTCTGTGTAGTTGAGGTTCAAAACCGATCTGAACCGCTCTGGCAAAGTTTGAACCATCACTCTTTAACCCGAAGGGCATACGCACAAAACAGTACATGCTACAAGGAGTTATGAATGCAGTCTTCTCATCATCTTCTTTGGCCAAGAATATCTGGTGGTATCTGGAGTAGACATCCAAAAAGGGGAGCAAATCACATCTAGAGGTGGAGTCGACAATCTAATCTATGCGTGGCAAGGGAAAAGGGTCATTCGGGCAAGCCTTGTTCAAGTCAGTGAAGTCAATGCAAAGCCTCCATTTCCCATTCACCTTGTGCACCACCACCAGGTTTGCTAGCCAAGTCGGATGCAATACTATTCTGACCAAACCTGCTACTTCGAGCTTCTTGATTTCCTCAGCAATGAATTGTTGACGCTTCAAGGCTTGTTTCCTAACCTTTTGTTTGATGGGTCAGGCATGCGGTCAAACAGCAAGGTGGTGCCCAATTATCTCCCTAGGAACACCGGGGATGAAAGATGGTTTCCAGGCAAACACATCGACATTCGCCCGTAGGAAGGCAATGAGCATGCTTTCCTATTTGTCAGTACGGGTAGCACCGATGGTGAAGGTACCACCAGTGCCGACCTCCCTTGTCGGGACCTTCTTCGTCTCGGGATAGGTGACCTTGGTATTCTTGCTTGGATGCTTGAGTCTCCTTGAAATATTTACTTGGGCTTCCATGGGAATCCCCAAGTTTGAACTCTTGTCTCTCTGTATTCTTCTTATATCGATACCTCCTCGATCTTCCAACACTTCATTCACACAAAACTTAACAAAACCCTCGTGAGATCCGTTAGTACAATAAAGCAAAATACTACTTAAAGTACTGTTGTGAACTCATTCCAAATTCATATTAGCATTATATCTACTGTAGTCCAACTTCACCATGGTTCATACCCCCCGATATAACCCATAGATTCATCAAAATAAGAGAACAATGCATAGAAAACAGAATCTGTCAAAAACATGACAGTGTGTAGTAATCTGGAACTTCGTATACTTGTGTAACTCAAAAAAAATTGAAAAATTAGGACAAATTAAAAAAATACATAGCAGTACTTTGTAAAAAATTTAGAAACTTTTGACGTTCCAGTAAAAATTGTAAATACACACACTACAGCCAAAGTTTCTATTTTTGCACTGCACACACCAAACAAGCAATCTAATCATCCTAAAAGCAAATCTTGGCACATTATTTTTATAATAGAATGGATATATACAAAGGGATAATTATTTTTAGAAGCTTCCATGAAAAGTTCTAAGTTGTTTCCATGAGTATGAACACAAGTGTTCAAGGTCGGCCCTCACTTCTCCAATGCACAACCTTCCAATCACTTCTCTTTTTGAAAAACTTCTTAGGCATACGGGGAAAGTAACTCTTTTTGTATTTTTCATTATATATATTTTTGCTTGTTTCACCCACAACTAAATAAAGTAAAAAGTAAAATCAAAATCTACATAGTGAAGAAAGCAAACAAGCACACATGAGAATATCAACCCCACGCTATTGCTCCCCGGCAACGGCGCCAGAAACAAGCTTGATAATCCCCAAGTGCAAGGAATCATCGTAGCAATTTCCAAAGGTGTAAGTGATAAGTATGGAGTGTAGAACCCACAAGGAGCTAAAGGTAAGATCAATATTCTCTCAAGTCCTATCTACCAATGATACGACTCTACGTACACCGAACGTTTGCTTCCATCTAGAAACAAGAAATAAAACTACGTTGTGGGTATGAAGAGGATATATTTGCATGATATTGGAGGACTAAAATATAAAAATAGGTGTTGTTATCATAAATTTAGAATATATTACAATATATTACAAATAGCGAGTGTGGAATAATGATGGGTCAGTGTGCAGAATTATCCTAGGCAATTGTTAACAAGATCGGAAATCATTATTGCAATTTTTTATGAGGGAGAGGCATAAGCTAACATTCTTTATCTACGTCGATCATATGCACTTATGATTTGAAGTCTACCAAGCATCCGCAACTACTAAAGATCATTAAGGTAAAACTCCACCATAGCATTAAAGCATCACGTCCCCTTTATCACATACGCAACAACCCCCTTACTCGGTTTTATGCTTCTGTCACTCAAGCAACCCACTATAAGCGAATCATGAATGTATTGAAACACCCTACAATGGGAATCCTTCACGTGTGTGTGGCACGGAAGGCACCATAGTACAGCACCAAAATAAACATACAACTCAAACCAATCTAGATCATCAATCAACCCAAAGGACAAAAGAAATCAACTCAAACGTTCATACGATGGCAACACATCATTGGATCATACTATGTGGAATAAAGCACCATGTTCAAGTAGGGGATTACAGTGGGGTGCGGGAGAGTGGACCGTTGAAAGGAGATGAGGATGGTGATTGTCGAATTTCAGGCTTCGCAAAACCCTTAAGGTTCGAACCGAGGGGCGTGTGCAAAGATCCCTGCAGCCTCGTCACCCTAGCTCGCTACTCGATGGACGCAACTTTGAACTCGCATGATGACGAGGAAGAAGATGAACATGACAGTTTACCTAGGTTTGGGCTGTTGTGAAGCGTAATACCCTACTCCTGCTTTGGTGGATTGCCTCTTGAGGAGGTGATGTGGATGAAATAGTACAATGTTCTTGGGCCTCATGAGGGATCTCTTGAGGTGTGCGAGGCCCTCTGTGGCTTTGTGGTGGATGAGTGGTGGAATGGCTACCCGGGTGGATCGTCGGGTTCCTACGGTGGGTTCGGTCTCCATCGCTATGGTGCAACCTATCCTCTCTATATAGTGGTGTCCCGGGTCCTCTTCCCATATCACAATAGCGGGAAGGGATCCCACAATGGCCAATTTCGAAGGGGGACAACAGTATGTGCTCGCCCTGCCCAAAGGCGGTCTTCGCCTGCAAAGTAGATGTCGACGGCGCAGGGGTGGGCTCAGCGATGACATCTGCCCTGTGGGTCAGGTG
The DNA here is from genome assembly GCA_022496015.1 of Hordeum marinum. Taxonomy (NCBI): domain Eukaryota; kingdom Viridiplantae; phylum Streptophyta; class Magnoliopsida; order Poales; family Poaceae; genus Hordeum; species Hordeum marinum. The sequence goes on from CM039678.1 coordinate 272,458,516, forward strand.
GTTGTGGTCTTCTTGCACTGGAATGGAAACCTTTGGGGGTGCTTTGGGAACCCGCGTATGTCCTTGCTCCCTTTGCACCAAAGAGGAAACTATGCCACCTGGCTCACTAATGCCCGCCTGTCCTTCCTTGTGTCGTCCTTGACTCCCGGGGCCGAGCCTTGCATAGAGATGTCCACCTCTCCGGAGGGGTCCTGAGGAGGCCCATCCTTTGCGGTTCTTGCCGATGTTCTTTCTCGCGAGGCTAGGTTCCTCGCGAGGGCCTTGTCTTGACTCGGGCCTCGCCTAATCCCATTTGGTTGATGAAGTGGACCGTGCCCTGGGCCACAGGCAGGCAGGTCTGGGCACCCCCGTTCCCAGAACGCCGACGGTAGCCCTCGGGCCCAAGGCGCGCTCGATCTAGCTTATGAGCAAAGCCTGGAGGATGGCCCGAAGTGCCGCGGGCCCCCAAACGCCGACGGGCCAGGCTTGCCACGCGTTAAACGCCTCGGCAACGGCGCTTCCTCTCCCCGAGGGTGTTCGGAACTACACCCAGTTGGATTGACGCGACGCCTAGGCGCAACACATGCCATCATTGCTTCCCATCGAGTGTTGTTGCTGCTTTGGGCCGCGTGGATGCGACCCTTCATAGTGCAGGGGTGGCAACGTGGATGGAACCACATTGACCGAACTGCCTCGCGTCGCCCTCTCTCCCACGACGCCTCGTGGCTGTGGTTACGCATATAAATCCACCCCGTCCCTAGCCAGGGAAGGTCAAAGCACAATATGCTCCCTTGGTGGTTTTGATAATTCATGAAAACATACATTGTCTCTTAGACTAACACCTCTATCTAGTACATTTCAGATGATGGTCCATGAAGATCTGAGTTGGCAAAAAGGTTGAGGAGATTGTGGAATTACCCCAAGATGCAAGGAGATAGGTTGTCCAAGCTTCAAGCAAGAGGAATCTACATTTTATATTTGTGTGAAATCACTTTGAGTCTATAGGAAAGCCAATACTATTAAAAGGGGGTAAAGTTTTGATGGTGAACAATATGCTCAAACGAGCACAAGTGACAGTCCACAAAACATCCACATACTCTCCCACCAAAGTTTGTCCTAAGCCAAATATACCAAATTAGTGTAACCAACTTTACTATCCCAGTGCCACCAAGTTCCAAGCCCTAGACAGACTCAGCCAAACCCTAACACTTCGGTGCAGCCGACACAGCACTCGGTGCTGCCAAGTTGGGTTGCCAACTTGCTGTTACGCAAATTCTCATTTTCGGTCCGATCGAGAATGGTGAATCGGCGTCACTGAGTTTGGTAATTCTGACCGTTGGTCACCTTGTCGGTGCAACCGAGAGTTATATATCGCTCCATCCGAGATTCAAATGTTGCCACTTTTTGTCACTTTGGTACCACCGAGTTTTACAGTTCGGTGTCACCGAGTCTGACTTACTGTGTGTAACGGTTGGATTTTTGGGAATGCCTATATATACCTCTTCACCACCACCCACTCGAAAGAGAAGCACTCGAAACTATTCCATACCTATCCTACTCCGTTTTCTGAGAGAGAACCACCTACCCTTGTGTTGAGGTCAAAATCTTCCACTCCAACCATATGGATCTTGATTTCTAGCCTCCCCAAGTTGCTTTCCACCAGTCTCATCTCTTCTACCAAGCCAAATCTGTGTGAGAGAGACTATGTGTTGAGGTGTCTATCATCTTGAAGCACAAGAGCAAGGATTTCATCGTCATTACCGAGCCTATTACCTTTTGGAGAATGCTGCCTCCTAGATTGGTTACGTGTCGCTTGGGAGCCTCCTACTTCGTGTTGTGGAGTGAACCAAGAAGTTTGTAAGGGCAAGGAGACCACCTACTTCGTGAAGATCTACCCATAATGAGGCTAGTCCTTCATGGACGGAAGCCACATGGAATAGTCAAGGTTGCTTCTTCGTGGAAACCTTCGTGGGTAGAGCCCTTCGTGGACTCTCGCGACCGTTACCCTCCGTGGGTTGAAGAGTCCATGAATGTGGACGTATGATAGCACCACCTATCGGAACCACGAGAAAAATCCTTGTGTCTCCTATAGTGTTTGATGTTTCTAACCCATATCTTTACTTACATATGCAATGTCTTTACTTTTTGCTGACATACTTGTAGACATGCATGTGTAGGGCTGTTTGACTATCTAGATTTTCCAAAAGTATTAAAATTTGCCAACCAATTAACTTGGGAAAAGGTTAGGTTTTAAATTTCTTCTAGTATTCTATTCACCACCCTCTAGACACGCCGCTTTCGATCCTACAAGTGGTACCAGAGCTTTGGTCTACATTGCTTCGATTTAATTATCGTGGAGGAAGATGGATGTATCTAGTGCAGAGAGTTTGAGTTGTAGAGTGCCCATTCTTGATGGAGAGTACTATAGTCAATGGAAGAATGCCATGATTGATCTATTTAATAGATTCCATTTGACTAAATACATTGAACAACCCTATGAGCTCCCCATTGATGAATTGCGTGCCACACATAAAGAGGAAATTAACATGCTTGGTAACCTAAGAGCTGTCAATCTTATTGTCAGAGGTTTACCAAGATTCATGAGCTCAAATGAAGAACTTTGCATGTGCCTATACCTTATGGACTGATTTGGAGAAGGATATCCAAATCTTTCCTTAGGAAATCTTGATGAAATTCTTAATTAAACTATTGCTTTTCACAAAATGAAGCCAAGTGATCCAACTTCGATAAATGTCTATTTGAGCTACGCGATCTTATGCGTTCTAAAGGAGATGTCACCACTATTAACAACATTATCTTTGAAGCCATTCGCATTCATAAACTTGAACATTGTCATGATCACTATTCAAGGAATGTAGCGACCCGACCTGAAAGGTCGAATCTCCGGTGTTTCTGTACCATCCCAAGATCATGCTGGTACTCACACGGTACATCAATGTATATATCAAAGGGAAATCACACAGCATAAATTAATCGAGATCTCATATCGAGTCCTTCATTACAATAATGATTACAATAAAGTGGTTGAAGGCCAACTCATGAGATAAACTAAACCATAAACTAGCGGAAGCATCGAAGGTAGATGAGTCCATCTGACTCCAAGGGCATCTCACCGAGCGTAGAGCGTATCCTCACTCCTGGTCGGAAAAGTACTCTGCAACATGATACGTTGCAGCCGTATAGGTCAGCATACTGAATATGCCGGCAAAGTCACAAGAGAGGGGATAAAGTAATCATCTAGTCTATATGCAAATATGGTAGGTGGGGTAGTAAGTTTTTGCATAAAGCCAAATTTTTCCTACAACAAGTGAGGGCAAAGGCATATTTACTACAATGTTGGTTGCTTAATGAGATGGTTCCACCAACCAATTCTCATACCTAAGTTGACATTAATAACCCACATCAATATAATTAATTGTGTTGAGAGTTCTAGATAGTTTCAGTTCCTTTGGCTCAAACTGTCCATGACCGTGGACACAGCTAATCGATTAGGTTTGGGTACTCTGAAGAGTTTTGCACACGTTCCCCACAAGATTTGGTCGCCTCCGTTTGATTTCTCGCACTTCAGGGTGTTTGAGAAACGGATGACCAAAACATGGTCTTCCAAAGGGCTTCCTTGCGACTCTGTCGGTGCCCATCCTTTCCTACCGTTCTTCTACATCTCGTAGCACTGCCTGTCTAGGGTCACCACGATATCCAACCAAGCTAGAGCCCATAATGACTTGTGGCTGTGCAGGTAAGCCTTGGGTCTTGAAGCATCCATCCATCTCTTTATGCCTGGGTGGACCTTTCCGCATGAATATTGGCACATCTCCAGCATCATCTAGGCTAACCACTGGTTTCTCTAGGGCGCCGTTCAACCATCATCCACCCAGAGGTAAGTTGAAAACTTGAAGTCTTGAAGACTTGATCATAATGTAGGTCTTGAAATTATTAAGTCTCAACTCTCATGCATCACACAACCAACCCCGTCTACTAATAGCATAGCAAAATGTAAAACAACGTTTCCCGGGGCCAATGTGTCAAAGGGTTGAGGGGTACCTACCACATGATACTACAACAAGTAACCAAGTTTCCAATTTACCTACTTTGCATGCAATTGGGGTGATGGAAGAACTAATGCAATAAAACATAGGTATATATGATCAAAGTGACTTGCCTTGCTGACGATCCTCGTAATCAAGTGACTCTAGATAACAAGCTTCGCACTCCGGATGATCTAACGAATCAAACAAGAGTACACCATAAGCAGAAATACAAAACAATTCACACAATTCATCAAGGGTAAACAAACAATACTAACACCATTCAATAGTATCAATCAAGAGAAAGAAATCAAAATAAAAGAAATATTTTGACTCACAAAATTTGTAGTCTCGAAAACTTCTACTACTACTACTACTACTTTAAGACAAACAACCAAATAGTAGCTAGTGGAAAAAGAAATAGTAAAGAAAATCAATTTTAGTAAACAGAATCAATTCACTAAAACTTTTGTGTAAAGAAACACTACTAACAAGAAAATACCTAGAATGTTTCTATAACTTTGGAATAGGAAACCAAAACAATGATATTATTAACACTAATATTATTATCATCATATTACTTAACAGAATAGAATTACTAAAATTATTTATTAGAAATCTAACTAAATCATCTAACTAGTTTGTGAAAGTAAAACTAAATTGTTTTATAAAACTATACCTAATAAAAAAGATATAAAGATTCCAATAACCACATGGTATAAAACTAGACAATCATTTTAAATATTAACAAATTATGTTATCTAAAAGTTTGAAACAACAGAAACTAATGAAAACTATTAACAAAGTCTAGACTAACTCAGATTTGAACTATTTAAAATTTAAACTAACTAAACTATATAAAGAACTACACAGATTCTGTTTTTTGTTAAAAACAGTAACTAAATTTATTCAAAAACTACTCAAATCATGTAGAATGATGAGTTTAACTAATACCAAATAGTGGCAAAAAGATTCACTCAAAAATTTATTTTTAAACTATAGTTATACAGATTTTAGTAATTTGAACAAATTTGATTAGATTCAAAATTTAAAGGTCAAATTTGAAAACTAAGCATACTGACATAAACTACATCAAATATATGAACAAATGCAAAAAGAATCAACTAAAAACTCTAAATGGTTAAAAAGATATGATAAAAACAAAAACAGAAAACATTCTGTTTTCTAAAACAGAATCAGAAAAAGGAAAAATAAAACTCATCAGACAGGGGCTACGTGGCGAGTCGTGGTTGCTCGAGAGGGTGTGCATGCGGGCGTTTGCGGGCGGGTGACCGAAGTTTAGCGTGTACCGGTTCGGGTTTTAAAACGATCTAATCCTACGCGTTGATCTACGATCGAACGGACAGGGAGGGGGAGAGGTGCTCACAGAGAGAGGGGTCGCAGTTGAGGAGGTTCTCCGGCGAGGCCGAGGCAGCGAGGTCGTCGGGGAAGGTGCTCTGGTGGTTGGGGACGGCGTCTGAGGGGTGCAAACGATGGCGGCGGGTCTCTAGCGTGCTCTGGTGGGGTCGGAGGGGAGTGGGGACAACAGAGCTGACGGGCACGAGCTCCGGGAGCTTCGGTGGGGATCCGAGCTCCAGCGAAGGTGTGGGCAGCTCTCTGGCGAGGTAGAGTGGGGGCTCGGGGTGGAATGGAGTGCGGGGAGTCGACGGGGTATTTATAGGGCCGGTGCGGTGGTCGGGGAAGGAAAGAGGAGGGAGATCCGGGAGAGGGATCTCCGGCGACGGCGGCGCGCGCGCGAGGAAGAAGGCGACCGCGGCGTCTTCGGGATCGTACGGTGGGGCCGGGGTGTCAGAGAGAGAGCGGCATCAGCGCGTCGGTCTGTCAGCTCGGAGCGTTTTCGGGACTTAACTGCAGTGAGCCGGCCCGTTTCGAATTAAATTGTTTCCTTTTTAATATCCAGAGCATTAAAACTCGTTTCAAAGCATTCAAAACATTTCCAAATATAGGAAATATATATATCATAATGATCAGGAGAATTAATGCTATTCGATGAACAATTTTCCTCTGTCGTTTGAATACTTTGAAAAAATAATTATTTTCAAAAAATGCCTATTTGTATTAAAACCTTTTGCAAATATTTTCTAAAAGACCCCCTGGTTTTATTGTTCAAATATTTCACCAAGATGTCCTTGGTGTGGAGTGTCATGCTACTCCCCTCTTTCTTTGAACTTTTCCAGAGATTTTCAAATAGGTGAAACAAGAAAAGGGGAAATATGAAAATGACATTTCAAAAATTTAAAAGAAACACTTCAACCATTATATTCATTCAAACAATATGATGATGATGCATAGCTATATATCATAACATTCCAAAATGAAATTTTGGGATGTTACAAACCTACCCACCATAAGATGAATCTCGCCCTCGAGATTCGGGTTGGCTAGAAAATAGGTGCGGATGGTCTCTACGAAGATCTTCTTCGCGTTCCCAGGTGGCTTCTTCCTCGGTGTGGTGACTCCACAGAACCTTACAGAACTTGATGATCTTGCTTCGGGTAACTCTGTTGGCAGTCTCGAGGATTCTGACAGGGTTCTCCTCGTAGGTCAGGTCACTGTCAAGTTGTATGGCCTCTAGGGGCACTGTGTCTCTCAAAGGAATATCAGCCATCTCAGCATGGCATTTCTTCAACTGGGAAACATGGAAAACATCATGAACACCGGACATTCCTTCCGGCAATTCCATCTTGAATGCAACTTCGCCTCTACGTTCCAGAATTTTGTAGGGACCTATGAATCTGGGTGCTAACTTTCCTTTAACACCAAACCTCTTGATTCCTCGAAGTGGAGACACACGAAGATATGCCCGATCCCCTACTTCATATGTCACCTCCTTGCGTTTGTTATCAGCATAGCTCTTCTGCCGGGATTGAGCTATCTTGAGTCGGTCTCGAGTCAGTTTGACCTTATCTTCAGAATCTCTGGTAAGATCGGGACCAAAAAGTTTTCAGTCTCCAACACCATCCCACGTTAATGGTGTTCTGCACCTCCTTTCGTATAAAGCTTCGAAAGGGGCCATCTTCAGAATGGTCTAATAACTATTGTTGTACGAGAACTCGGAGTAAGGTAAGTTGTCATCCCAACTGGACCCATAGTCTAGCACGCAGGCTCACAACATGTCCTCCAGAATCTGGTTGACTCTCTCAGTCTGTCCATCAGTCTGCGGATGAAAAGTTGTACTGAACTCTAGTCTTGTACCCAAAGTTTCATGTAATTGATAGCAAAACTTTGAGGTAAATTGTGTTCCCCTATCTGACACGATACTCCTCGGAACTCCATGCAGACATCTGATCCTGGTCATATATATCTTGGCTAGCTTAGCACTGGTATAGGTGGTTTTCACTGGAATGAAATGAGCCACCTTGGTCAAGCGATCGACCACTACCCAGATGGAATCATATCCTGAACGGGTCCTAGGTAGTCCTGTGATGAAGTCCATACCGAGCTTATCCCATTTCCACTCGAGTATCGACAAAGGTTGTAGTAACCCTGCTGGTTTCTGATGTTCCGCCTTTACTCGCTGACAAACATCACATACCGCAACATGTTCGGCAATATCTTTCTTCATACCTGTCCACCAGTAACTTTCCTTCAAATCCAGGTACATCTTGGTGTTGCCTGGGTGTATTGAGTATGGTGAATCATGGGCTTCTTGAAGTATCAACTTCCTGAGCTCTAGGTCATGGGGCACATAGATTCGGTTTTCAAACCATAGGGTACCCTGTTCATCCTCACGAAAGCCTTTAGCCTTGCCTTCCTTCATTCTCTGCTTTATCTCAGCTATCTCCTTGTCTGATTTCTGGGCTTCTCGAATTCTTTCGGTCAAGGTGGACTGAATCTCTAGAGTGGCAACATATCCTTGCGGAACTATCTCTAACCCAAGCTCTCTGAGATCTTTGGTTAACTCCTGGGGTAATCCTCCGGCTATGAGTGTGTTCACGTAACTCTTCCGACTCAAAGCATCTACCACAACATTTGCTTTTCCTGGATGGTAATGTAATCTCATGTCATATCCTTGATTAACTCTAACCATCTCCTCTGTCTGAGATTCAACTCCTTCTGCGTGAAGATATACTTCAGGCTCTTATGATCAGTGTACACATCACAACTATTTCCGATAAGGAAATGTCTCCAAGTCTTGAGTGTGTGCACTACGGCTGCTAGTTCCAAATCATGGGTGGCATAATTCAAATCATGGGGTCGTATCTGTTTGGATGCATATGCCACAACTTTTCCCTCCTGCATGAGTACTCCTCCAAGTCCTTGACGGATGCGTCACAATAAACCTGGAAGTCCTTCCGAATGTTTGGCAGTATCAACACTAGGGCTGTGACCAAACGTTTCTTCAATTCCTGGAAACTGGCCTCACATTCCTTAGTCCAGATCTACTTAGACTCTTTCTTCAATAGCTCTGTCATGGGCTTTGCAATCTTTAAGAAATTCTCAATGAATCTCCGGCAATATCCAGCAAGTACGAGAAAACTGCGGATCTCCTTAACTGAGGTGGGTGACTTCCACTCTGTGACTGCTTCAACCTTAGCAGGGTCTACTGCTATTCCTTCTCCAGAAATAATATGTCCAAGGAATCCGACTTCCGTCAGCCAAAATTCACATTTACTGAACTTGGCATACAACTTATGCTCTCTAAGCTTCTCCAGAACTAAACGCAAGTGTTCCTTGTGTTCTTCCTTGCTCTTGGAGAATATCAAAATGTCATCGATGAACACCATGACAAACTTGTCCAAATATTCCATAAACACTTTGTTCATCAAATTCATGAAGTAGGCAGGAGCATTAGTCAAACCAAAGGACATGACTGTATACTCGTATAAGCCATACCGGGTGGTGAAAGCTGTTTTGGGTATATCCTATTCACGAATCTTCAGTCAGTGATACCCTGATCGAAGATCGATCTTGGAGAATACTTTGGCGCCTACTAGCTGATCAAATAGGTCATTAATCATCGGCAGAGGATACTTATTCTTGATAGTCACCTCGTTCAATGCTCGATAATCGACCACCATCCTCAAGGTTTTATCTTTCTTCTCCACCAAAAGAACTGGGGCTCCCCAAGGTGATGAACTTGGGCGAATATACCCCTTGTCCAATAGCTCCTTAATCTGCTTCTTGATTTCCACTAAATCATTTGCGGGCATCCAATAGGGTCTCTTGGAAATTGGGGCTGTCCCTGGTAGTAGCTCTATCAGAAACTCAATCTCCCTATCTGATAGCATGCCTGGTAATTCCTCCGGGAATACATCTGGAAAGTCTCGTACAACCGGTACTTCCTCCTGAACTACTCCTGTGAGGGAATTTAACCAAGCACTCATCTATGTGCGTCGGGATACATACTTAATCCTCTTGTTCTCCGGAGTGGTGAGTGAAATAGACTTGCTGGGGAAATCAAGGTTTCCTTCATACTTGGTCATCCAATCCATGCCTAGGATTACATCCAATCCCTGGGATTCTAAGACGATGAGGTCGGTAGGAAAAACATGGTTTCCTATGTGAAGTTTCAGGGTGTGGCATCCTATCCCTGCCATCATCATTCCTCCTGGGGAATTTACCTTAATGGGCTGACTAAGGGTTCTGGTGGGTAAACCATACTTTTCCACAACTACCCTTGATATGAATGAATGAGTTGCACCAGAATCAAAAAGTACCATAACTGGACGTGAATGCAATCAAAACTTACCAACCACAGTCTCAGGTTGATCATAGACTTCTTCCACGTCGAGGTGGTTCACCTGAGCACGAGGAAACAGATTTGGCTTCTTAGCTGTGGAGTTGCCGTTCCATTCCCTTGCTAGTTCTGAGGGCATTCAGTGGCATAGTGCCTTGTCTTCTGACACTTGAAGCATGTAATGTGGTTCAGATCCTTCTGAGCTAGAGCGGAACGGTGTTGGTTGCCATTCCCACTTCCATTACCATTCTTGAAGCTACCATTGTTGGGACGATTATTCCTATTTCCTCCATGGTGGTGGCCTCCGTGGTTGTGCACTAGATGAGTGTGTCCTCCATACTTACCAGTCCCTGGTCCGGTATTTCCTAAGTACGGGGTGTAGCGGGGCTTCTGATGAGCTCCAGAGGTGGACTTCCCATGTGCATACTTCCTCTTGCGGTTCTCTATTTGCTGTTGCTTCCCCTCCAAGATGAGGGCCTTGTCTACCAGCTCCTGGTAGTTGCTAAAGGTAGCCACCATCAGTTGTACGCTCAACTCATCATTGAGTCCTTCCAAGAACTTTTCCTGCTTGGCTGCATCGTCGGACACATCTCCTGGTGCATAACGAGCCAACGTGCTGAAGTCGTCCACATACTGGGCCACGGAACGGTTTCCTTGGCATAAGTTGCGAAACTCACGCTTCTTCAGACTCATGGCTCCAGCTGAGACATGTGCAGTGCGGAAAGCTTGCTTGAACTGCTCCCAAGTCACACCAGCAATGGGGTATGTGGTGGTGTAGTTCTCCCACCATGAAGCTGCTGGGCCCTCCAGTTGATGGGCGGCAGAACGCACTTTTTCAGCCTCAGTGCATCCTGCGGTGGTGAGTTCCCTCTCCATCTTACGGAGCCAATCATCTGCCACAATGGGCTTTGTGCTGCTGGAGAAGGTTGGGGGATTCAGTCTCAGAAAACGGGTGAGGTTATCGCCATGTGGTGGAGAGTGGTTGTTGTGGTTGTTGGTCTGATTCAGAATCAACAGCTGCATCAGGGCGTTCTGCTGCTGAAGAAGTTGGGTTAGCTCTGGCGGGAAAGTGAAGTCGGGCTCACGTCGCGGAGGCATCTTGCTGTTTTCAGAGGGGTGAGAATTAGAATAGAACAAGGACCTAAAAGGGAAATTCACTACCCATATGCAATGCAACCAACATATCACACCAAACACTCATTCATTTATTCAACTCAAAGTCAAACATCGAGATACAAATCTCCATTCAAACTAAACATCAACCTACGCTTTAACGACAAAAATGAAGATACATGGGGGTATAACTAAAGTTTTCCTCAAAAGTACATGGTGACTGAGCTTCCTCTAGTGGTGCTCTCCTCATAGTCATCATCGTCGCTGATGAAAGGAGCCATGTCTCCCTCGGGATGAAGATTTTCACCCATGTCCATCTGTTCCTCCAGAGTTGTGACGCGAGTGTTCAGCTTGTCAATCCTCTCTAAGAAATCCTTCACTTCATACTCATGCTTGTACTTGGCTTCCCGTAAGTCAGCTTTGATGTCAATCTCGCGGTTCATCAGCCTCTTGATTGTCTTCATGTCGGCACGTACCTGAAGCTCCAAGTTCCTGACGTGCGTCTCCAAGGTCTGGATATAGGAAATGGTGGTGTCTTCAGTGGGAGTGGTTATGATATTTCCATTGGCATCCCTTCGACAAACCACGTTGAGTCCTTGGGAAATGGTTCCACCTCTGTATTCCTCCTGAATACGTCCAAGGGCACGATGAATGGCCTTGTCTCTCCCAAGTATCCAGCTGGGTGCCACAAACTTGAAGTCGATGGGTTCCTTCCGATTCCCAAAGGTCTTCCCTGGGATGTGCACCTCGATCCTGTAGCGTCCATCCTGTGGAAAAGACATGATAGGAGTCTCGGTGATGCTCAGCAAAGCAATCCTCACGTCCCTGACGATCCTCATCAGCTCCTTGCCAAACGGCATCGTTGCGTTAGGCTGGCAAAATTCTGTGATCAAAACTAGGATGAAGGTGGCCATCTATAAATTTTGAAATAATCAGAGAGAAGTCAGAAACGAGTAGATGAGAGTATAAGAATTTTAAAAACAAAGAGAAATAAATCCTAAGGATTTCCAATCCTAGAGGTTACGTCCTACGGTCAGCGTGTGCTCTGATACCATTTCTGTAGCGACCCGACCTGAAAGGTCGAATCTTCGGTGTTTTTGTACCATCCCAAGATCATGCTGGTACTCACACGGTACATCAATGTATATATCAAAGGGAAATCACACAGCATAAATTAATCGAAATCTCATATTGAGTCCTTTATTACAATAATGATTACAATAAAGTGGTTGAAGGCCAACTCATGAGATAAACTAAACCATAAACTAGCGGAAGCATCGAAGGTAGATGAGTCCATCTGACTCCAAGGGCATCTCACCGAGCGTAGAGCGTATCCTCACTCCTGGTCAGAAAAGTACTCTGCAACATGATACGTTGCAGCCGTATAGGTCAGCATATTGAATAAGCCGGCAAAGTCACAAGAGAGGGGATAAAGTAATCATCTAGTCTATATGCAAATATGGTAGGTGGGGTAGTAAGTTTTTGCATAAAGCCAAATTTTTCTTACAACAAGTGAGGGCAAAGGCATATTTACTACAATGTTGGTTGATTAATGAGATGGTTCCACCAACCAATTCTCATACCCAAGTTGACATTAATAACCCACATCAATATAATTAATTGTGTTGAGAGTTCTAGATAGTTTTAGTTCCTTTGGCTCAAACTGTCCATGACCGTGGACACGGCTAATCGATTAGGTTTGGGTACACTGCAGAGTATTGCACCCGTTCCCCACAAGATTTGGTCGCCTCCATTTTATTTCTCACACTTCAGGGTGTTTGAGAAACGTATGACCAAAACATGGTCTTCCAAAGGGTTTCCCTGCGACTCTGTTGGTACCCATCCTTTCCTACCGTTCTTCTACATCTCGTAGCATCGCCTGTCCAGGGTCACCACGATATCCAACCAAGCCAGAGCCCATAATGACTTGTGGCTATGCAAGTAAGCCTTGGGTCTTAAAGCCTCCATCCATCTCTTTATGCCTAGGTGGACCTTTCCTCATGAATACTGGCACATCTCCAGCATCATCTAGGCTAACCACTGGTTTCTCCAGGGCGCCGTTCAACCATCATCCACCCAGAGGTAAGTTGAAAACTTGAAGTCTTGAAGACTTGATCATCATGTAGGTCTTGAAATTATTAAGTCTCAACTCTCATGCATCACACAACCAACCCCGTCTACTAATAGCATAGCAAAATGTAAAACAATGTTTCCCGGGGCCAATGTGTCAAAGGGTTGAGGGGTACCTACCACATGATACTAAAACAAGTAACCAAGTTTCCAATTTACCTACTTTGCATGCAATTGGGGTGATGGAAGAACTAATGCAATACAACATAGGTATATATGATCAAAGTGACTTGCCTTGCTGACGATCCTCGTAATCAAGTGACTCTAGATAACAAGCTTCGCACTCCGGATGATCTAATGAATCAAACAAGAGTACACCATAAGCATAAATACAAAACAATTCACACAATTCAGCAAGGGTAAACAAACAATACTAACACCATTCAATAGTATCAATCAAGAGAAAGAAATCAAAATAAAAGAAATATTTTGACTCACAAAATTTGTACTGTCAAAAACTTCTACTACTACTACTACTACTTTAAGACAAACAACCAAATAGTAGCTAGTGGAAAAATAAATAGTAAAGATAATCAATTTTAGTAAACACAATCAATTCACTAAAACTTTTGTGTAAAGAAACACTACTAACAAGAAAATAACTAGAATGTTTCTATAACTTTGGAATAGGAAACCAAAACAATGATATTATTAACACTAATATTATTATCATCATATTACTTAACAGAATAGAATTACTAAAATTATTTATTACAAATCTAACTAAATCATCAAACTAGTTTGTGAAAGTAAAACTAAATTGTTTTATAAAACTATACCTAATGAAAAAGATATAAAGATTCCTATAACCACATGGTATAAAACTAAACAATCATTTTGAATATTAACAAATTATGTTATCTAAAAGTTTGAAACAACAGAAACTAATGAAAACTATTAACAAAGTCTAGACTAACTCAGATTTGAACTATTTAAAATTTAAACTAACTAAACTATATAAAGAACTAAACAGATTCTGTTTTTTGTTAAAAACAGTAACTAAATTTATTCAAAAATTACTCAAATCATGTAGAATTATGGGTTTAACTAATACCAAACTGTGGCAAAAAGATTCACTAAAAAATATATTTTTAAACTATAGTTATACAGATTTTAGTAATTTGAACAAATTTGATTAGATTCAAAAATTAAAGGTCAAATTTTAAAACTAATCATACTGACATAAACTACGTCAAATATGAGATAACACAAAAAGAATCAACTAAAAACTCTAAATAGTTAAAAAGATATGATGAAAACAAAAACAGAAAACATTCTGTTTTCTAGAACAGAATCAGAAAAAGGAAAAATAAAACTCATCGGACAGGGGCTACGTGGCGAGTCGTGGTTGGTCGAGAGGGTGTGCGTGCGGATGTTTGCGGGTGGGTGACCGAAGTTTAGCGCGTACCGGTTCGGGTTTTAAAACGATCTAATCCTACACATTGATCTACGATCGAATGGACAGGGAGGGGGAGAGGTGCTCACAGAGAGAGGGGTCGCCGTCGAGGGGGGTCTCCGGCGAGGCCGAGGTGGCGAGGTCGTCGAGGAAGGCGCTCCGGTGGTTGGGGACGGCGTCCGAGGGGTGCAAACGATGGCGGCCGGTCTCTGGCGTGCTCTGGTGGGGTCGGAGGGGAGTGGGGACGACAGAGGTGACGGGCACGAGCTCCGGGAGCTTCGGTGGGGATCCGAACTCCGGCGAAGGTGTGGGCAGCTCTATGGCGAGGTAGAGTGGGGGCTCGGGTGGAATGGAGTGCGGGGAGTCGACGGGGTATTTATAGGGCCGGTGCGGTGGTCGGGGAAGGAAAGAGGAGGGAGATCCGGGAGAGGGATCTCCGGCGACGGCGGCGCGCGCGCGAGGAAGAAGGCGACCGCGGCGTCTTCAGGATCGGACGGTGGGGCCGGGGTGTCAGAGAGAGAGAGTGGCGTCAGCGCGTCGGTCGGTCAGCTCGGAGCGTTTTCGGGACTTAACTGCAGTGGGCCGGCCCGTTTCGAATTAAATTGTTTCCTTTTTAATATCCAGAGCAGTAAAACTCGTTTAAAAGAATTCAAAACATTCCAAAATAGAGGAAATATATATATCAAAATGGTGAGGAGAATTAATGCCTATTTGTTTTAAAACCTTTTGCAAATATTTTTCAAAAGCCCCCTGGTTTTATTGTTCAAATATTTCACCAAGATGTCCTTGGTGTGGAGTGTCATGTTACTCCCCTCTTCCTTCGAACTTTTCCAAAGATTTTCAAATAGGTGAAACAAGAAAAGGGGAAATATGGAAGTGACATTTCAGAAATTCAAAAGAAACACTTCAACCATTATATTTATTCAAACAATATGATGATGATGCATAGCTATATATCATAACATTCCAAAATGAAATTTTGGGATGTTACAAGGAATCCCTTGTTTTTTATGACGAGGATTTCCCACTTGATGATGATGATGTTGAACATGGCTACTATGAAGAAGATGAGTTGTTTGACATTGAGTATGAGAAGATCATGAAGAATCTGAGTCTTATGGCAAACTTTAGAGATTACATGTCCAGAAGAAAAGAGTGGACTGTTGATAGTGGATGTACGGATCATATGACTAGTGATAGAGACATCTTCTAAGAGATCGCGCCTAATCAAGGTCCTCGATGGTACGTGACCTCTGGAGACAACTCTAAGGGTAAGGTACTTGGTCATATATCATGATAGCTCTATTCAAAACGTCATGCTTGTTGAATCCCTTGGCTATAATCTTCTTTCCGTATCTAGACTTGCCAACTTTGATTTCAATTTTTTTTTACGGAAGTTGATTGTCAAGTGTTTCGTCAAGATAATCATAAAATGGTCTTCACCGGTTTCCATAGAGGTGATCTATACATTGTTGATTTCACTAAAAGATCCAAGCCTCGCACTTGTTTAATTGCAAAATCTTCTAAAGGATGGTTTGGCATAGAAGACTTGGACATGTAGCCATGCGAAATCTAGATAAGCTAATCAAAGGTGATCATATACTTGGTGTTAAAAATGTTATCTTTGACAAAGATAGACTTTGTAGTGCTTGTTAAGCTGGAAAGCAAGTAGGTGGAAGTCATCCCGTTAAGAATATCATGACTACTAGGAGACCACTCGAGTTATTTCACATGGATCTTTTTGGTACCAAATCTTACAAGAGTCTTGGTGGAAATTCCTATGGTCTAGTTATAGTTGATGATTTTTCCAGATTTACGTGGGTATTCTTTCTTGATGATAAGTCGCAGGTTTAAATGATCTTCAAGAACTTCGCTCGAAAAGCGCAAAATCAGTTTCAAGTGAAGATCAAGAAGGTTCGAAGCGATAACGCATCGGAGTTCAAGAACACCCATGTGGATACCTTTCTTGACGAAGAAGGTGTCTCACATGAGTTCTCGGCTACATACACACCTCAAGAAAATGGAGTTGTCGAGAGGAAGAACCGGACGCTCATTGAGATGGCAAGAACGATGCTTGACGAATACAAGACGCCAAGAAACTTTTGGGCAGAAACCATTGAAACAGCATGTCATGCCATAAATCGACTTTACTTGCACAAGCTTCTCGGTAAAACGACATACGAGGTGCTCACTGGTAACAAACCCCAAGTTAGATACTTTCGGGTATTTGGCTCAAAGTGCTACATTCTTGATAAACATCGCCGTACTAAATTTTCTCTTAAATCTCATGAAGGATTCCTACTTGGTTATGGATCAAACTCTCACACTTACCGTGTCTACAACAACTTCACTCGAAAATTTGAAGAAATGGTAGATGTGAAGTTTGATGAATCTAATGGTTCGCAAGTCGAACAATTGCCAATTGATGTAGGTGATAAGGATCCTTCCGAAGCCATACTAGATCTACCTATCGGCAAGATTCGTCCCATGGAGGTGAAGGAGAGTACTTCATCAACTCAAGTGGAAGGCCCCACCTCATGTCAAGGTGAACCTCATACGACATGGAGGCATCCACAAGTGGTACACGACAAGATGATGAAGAAGAGGAAGTACATCATGAAGATCCACCACAACCACCTTCATCACCACCTCAAGGGAACGACACCTTCAACGACAATGAAGATGAACGAGATGATAATGAATAAGAAGAAGCTCCACCATCCAACAATCGGAAGTTGACCCGTGTTCGAGCTCAAGTGACCAAGAACCATCCCCTAAACCAAATCGTTGGTGATATACAAATAGGGACAATCACTCGCTCTAAAACCCATCTAGCTAACTTCTATGAGCATTATTCTTTCATCTCTAGCACTGAGCCATTAAAGGTAGAACAAGCTCTTGAAGACACGGATTGGGTGAATGCAATGCATGAAGAGCTACACAACTTCAAGAGGAACAAAGTGTGGACACTCGTGGAGAAACCCGAAGATGAGCACAACATCATCGGAACCAAATGGGTGTGTCGAAACAAACAAGATGAAGACGGTCAAGTGGTACGCAACAAGGCTCGTCTCGTATCCCAAGGATATATGCAATTTGAAGGTATGGACTACGGTGAGACTTACGCCCTCGTAGCTAGACTTGAAGCTATTCGTATTCTTCTTGCTTATGCTAATCACCATGATATCCCACTCTATCAAATGGGCATTAAAAGTGCATTTTTAAATGGTGAAATAGAGGAAGAGGTTTATGTTAAGCAACCACCTAGGTTTTTGAATCCTAAGAAACCTAATCATGTTTACAAGCTTCGCAAAGCTCTTTATGGTCTTAAGCAAGGCCCTCGTGCTTGGTATAAATGCTTAACAAAGTTTCTCATCGAAAAAGGTTTTGAAATTGGTAAAATTGATGCGACCTTGTTCACTAAAAGAGTTAATGGAGAATTATTTTTATGCCAAATTTATGTGGATGATATTATCTTTGGTTCCACTAACCCTCAATTTAGTGAAAGATTTGGAAGGTTAATGTCCGAGAAGTATGAGATGTCTATGATGTGTGAGCTGAAATTCTTTCTTGGATTGGAAATCAAGCAATCAAGAGAAGGAACTTTCATCTCTCAAACTAAGTATACCAACGACTTAATCAAGAAGTTCAACATGCAGGATTGCAAAGGTATGAAACCCCCTATGCCCACTAGTGGAGATGTCGACCATTCCAAGGAGGATGAGCCGGTTGATCAAAAGGTTTATCAATCTGTCATAGGTTCTTTGTTATATCAATTTGCATCTCGTCCTGATATTATGCTTAGTGTTTGCATGTGTGCTAGATATCAAGTCGCACCTTAGGAGTTTCATCTTCTGGTTGTGAAACGTATTGTGAGATACTTGATACAAACACCAAACTTTGGCATTTGGTATCCCAAGGGATCTTCTTTTAATCTTGTTGGCTACTCCGATTCGGACTATGCCGGTGACAAGGTTGATAGGAAATCCACCTCGGGTACTTGTCAATTTTTAGGTATATCTCTTGTGTCTTGGTCCTCCAAGAAACAAAACTCGGTATCTCTATCTACTGCCGAAGCAGAGTATATTACTGCTGGATCTTGTTGTGCGCAATTACTATGGATGACACAAACGCTTAAAGATTATGGTATTCATGTTAAAAATGTTCCATTACTCTGTGACAATGAAAGTGATATTAAAATTGGACATAATCATGTGCAACATTCTTGAACCAGGCATATTCAAGTTCGACATCATTTCATTCGTGGTCATGTTTCCAAAGGAGATATCAATCTTAAGCATGTTCGTACTAACAAGCAATTGGCAGATGTCTTTACTAAGACACTTGATGAGAAGGCATTTTGTCATTTGAGGAGTGAGTTGAACATCATTGATGCTTCAAACTTGAGCTAGACTCACTCGATTACAAGCAAGGGCATGAGCTTAGTTATTGTCTCCATGATCTCATAACACATTATCAGGCATGGAATTCTATGCTCCCTTGTATTGCATCTAACCTTATGTAGGTAATTGGACGAACTTCATTCCACAAGATTGCTATCAACTCCAATCATAAGCAATGTTGTAATTACCAAGTATCCACAACCCCTCTTGATGATGGAAGGAAGAAGACAACAAAAATATCCTTGACATATACTTGATCTTAGTTGCAAATCTATAAGTGGTATCATGTCAATAGGATATATCTGTCACATCCCTAGCTAGTTGTCTTAGGACAGCATGTGTGTGCATCATATTTCAATTTTTGCATCAACTTGAAATGGGGATCAAAAGAAACCCCAAACAATTCATTTGAATCAAACCAACTTAATATTTGTGAAAAACCAACAAATCCAAAATGCACATCTAAAATGTCCCCTATGTCTGATAAATGTGGACATGGTTATACAAGGGGTCATTTAAAATATTTGAACAGTTATAGCATTTCAAAAATAAATAATAAAGCTTCTGAAATTGCCAAATAAAGCATTATCATGATTTTAGATTTCAAAATATCCTGGAACTTTTTACAGAAGATTGAAATATTCAAACTTAATGCTATAAAATATTTGGGATATTTATTACTTAGAAATTGTGCCTGAAAATAAAATAAAACTAATGTCAGAAGAATAGGAAAAAAATAAAAAAGGGGAAAAATAGAAAACCCACCTGGGCCTTACCTGTGAAGAAGAGGCCCAGCCCATGGGGGTAGCAACGTCTTCTTCCTCCTGCCAGGAGGAGAAGCACCTGCATGCCACCACCACAGCCGGCCTTGGCCACGTGCCCGGCCACCTCCTGTCTGCTTGGCCTCCTCGTCATCGCGCTGGCGAGGGGATAGACCCCAGCTGCCGCCTGGACCCTCTCCTCCCCGCCATTCCACTCCCTCGCTTCTCCCTCTCCTCCCCCTCGCCATGGACGAGCTCTGCTCGAGCTCACCATCGCCTGCCTGCCTAGCTAGAGCCCCCCTACCGCGCCCCATAGCTCCGCCACGACCCCCTCGTCCTCCCCGTGGAGCTAGAAGCCACCGAGAGCCCCTCTATGCCGAGTCATCGCCATTCTTCCCCGCCGGCCGCCGGAGCATCGTCGTCGATTCGCCGCAGCCGGAGCGCTCCCGAGCCCGTTGGACCTCTCTACAGCCTCCCTGTGAGCCCCCGATGCTCCTCCTTCTCCTCCCCGGTCTTCCCGTGCCCTCTAGAGCCATAGCCAAACCTTCCCGAGCCGCCGTCATCGCCGAGCTCGTCATGGCCATCGTCTCCGGCGACCCCGAGCCCCCAAACCAGCCCCACTCGATGCGGACGAGCATGGGCGTCCCGTAGTTGCTTCCGGCGCGCGGAACCGTGCCCTCTGGCACGTTTCTGGCCAACTCTGGTGGTCCTCTGTCGCGGGTTTGGTCGTCGCCGGCCCCACTCCAAGGGGCACCGACGTGGCCGGACGGTTAGTGCTAACCAGCCCGGCTAATTAAGCCATTAGCCGCTGACAGCGGGCCCTGTTGAGGGTCAAACCTCTAGTCAGTGCGGGGAATTAGCCCCTGACGCTGACATGAGGGCCCCACCCTGTCAGGTTTGACCTGGCCGGGTCTATTGACCTGCTGACGCCACAGTGACGTCACGCTGACGCATTAATTGAATTTTTAGTATAAAAACAAATCAAGAAATTCTAGAAAATGTTTAAAAACTTCTAAAATTCATATAAATTAATCTTTAAATCAGATGAAAATAATTTATATATGAAAGTTTATCAGAAAAATCCAATGAATCCAATGGTGCTGTTATAATGCATGTTAGAGCAACCTATGTAGTTAAACATTGACATTTACTAATAGGTTAATATATGAAATATGAAATGGAGAATGACTTTGAACCTATATTCAAATTCACTTCATTTAACTTGGACAATAGTTGCATTAGCTCATCCATAGATGCTGCCATGTCATGATCAAGCATCATATTGTAACACTTGCGTGTATTGATTGCTATTTATATGCATTGCGGTAGGCCCTGCTCTTGAGGATACCTCCGAGTATTCCAATGAAGGGGAAAACCTTCCCACTATCCAGCAAGGAAAGCAACCCCTTTGATCATTCTGATACCATCCCACTCTCTCGCTCCTGCTCTTGTTTATTGTATTAGGACAAATGTTCACTTCTCTGTCATACACGGTAGATGAACCTATTCTTTTGCATGACATGTCATTGTCACAGTAAATAGCTAAACCTTCCAACCTAGCATACCTAGTAGATGCTTGTGCTATGATGTGCTTTGCTTACTTTGCCTTCTAAGCTATCTATGCTTAGAGTTGTGCCAGGTCTGATTCATCTGGTTGATGAACTGGAGTGGAGCAATGTTGTTCTGATATGATAAGCTGATAATGAACCCGATTTGGTAAAGGTAGAGATGAGAGGCTATGTAGGAGTACATAGCGGGTTGTCTCATCGGGACCGTTCTTAGGAACCGAGTTCCATGTTTGTAATCCAAGACTAGCTACTACCACACATTGGGTTCCGGTAAATCGACCCCTCTCGACTTATCAGTCGCTTAGTCCTTGGTCCTAGAGTTGCAAGTAGTTTCTGGTGTTTATAGCATGCTGGAGGTCGTGCGTAGCGCTGACCCTAGGGGTGGGTTATGACGAGGTAGGGAGTGGCACGGTGTACCAAGGGTCACCCGAATGGTGGGCTTGGGAACCCTGCGCACATTGTTTGGGGCCGTAGCGGAAACTTCGGCCGGACTTCTATGCGGTTCAGTCTCAAATAGGCAATAGCCTGGACTAGAGGTCTTATGTAATTGACGGTCGTGGCCGACTCCCTCGCTGGGCTTCCGCTTGAAGGTTGCCGAGGTGCATGGTTTTATGAGCACACAACAATAAGTGGCGAGAGCGTGTGTGAAGAAGTACACCCCTGCAGGGTATGAAACTATTCGAATAGCCGCGTCCTCGGATATGGACTACTTGGAGAACTTATGTTGTTCATAGATAAATTAATGGATAGTCATAAAAAATCAAGATAAGTGTGAGTACCGTGGATGGCACTCCCGTAGGAGGCGGAAGTTAATCGATGGTGGTGTATTGTTGTCGAGTTAGAGGACTCATGTGTGATATCTAAAATTTAACCAAAGAATTAAAATTGTATAGTATAGGTTAGCCATGAGTCAAAGCTGGCATTGCTGCATAAACTCCACCACTCCCCTTGTTGATACATGAGCATAATTAGTCCACGTCTGCTTTAAAGACTTGCTGAGTACGTTTGTACTCAAGTTTGCTTAATTAATGTTGTAGATGAGACTTAGGACCCATCAGGTAGGTTCTATCTAGATGTCGACGATGTCGAATAGCTGGTGTCCCAGCTATGACCTTATGCCCTGTGTCGGGCTATAGATAGTCAGGCCATGTGCCTTTTTACCCTTTCAACTGTCTGTACTCAGACAGCTTTATGCTTCCGCTTGGTTTGTATAAACTTGCTTGTATGACTTGAGTGTCGGGTCATGTGACCCCTACCTGTAAGAACATATTATGCAAGGCTCGTCTGATCCTCTTAAATAAAAGTTGTGTTGATGTATGGTTATGTTGTGATGTCATAGTTGTATCTATGCATATCGGGCATGTCGTGCGTACGTGTGACGTGCAACGGTATGTATGGGATCCAACACCTAGTCATCTGCCTTTAGTAGTACTCTTTACAGGAAACTGCCTCTTTGTGCTTCCATCGAGCCTTGGTAGCTTGCTACTGCTCCGGACACATTGATTGATCGGCATGTATCCTTCTTTGCTGTTGTGTCTGTCCCTTCGGGGAAATGTCTCGCGGTGTAATGGAGTCCCTGTAGCCTGCTACGATTTGTCTACATGCAGTGATGGCATTTATGTCCCACGATGTAATGGAGTCCTTGTAGCTTGCTATGACTCGTCTACACACGCTTGAGGCCGACACCTGCATTGTTGGGTTACGTATGCACGTTCCCATATGGATGTGCCACTTGGATTCTATGACTAGTCATGTCGGCCCGAGTTCTCTGTTGTTTGATTGCCAGCGACATGTTCACATACGTGACCCAAAAGACGCAAACAGTCCTGGCTAAGGTAAGGCTGCGGCCCTGGAGCTTACCGTGCGTGAGGCCACAAAGTGATGTGATATGTTACAATCTGGATTCATATGACTGAGGATCGGGGTCCCGACAGCGTTGGTATCAGAGCCTGACTTACTGTCGGACTACCAAGCCAAATCGGTCGAAATTGAGTCTAGAAACACTATAGAAAAGTAGGGGAATTGATTGTGGAAAGGAACGTAAGGCTCTTTTTACTCCTCTTCCCAAGTTATTCTATTCTGAGTCATTCTCATCTTTTCTACGGGGATAAGAGCTAGGCTTCTCACCTATTGCTTAGGATGATGAGTTACTAACCATGGACTATTAGCAAGCTTGTTTGCAAGAGAATTCGGTACTCAAGTATTGTTGGTGTGACAAACAGTTGGAGAAGCGATTTGAGTCTAGATAGTCGAGTGGTTATGCTTTTCCAATCTTTTGCAGTTGCCTCAAAATCCTTTTTGAGCAATTACAGTTGTTATGCTATCCAATTTCTGCTAGCGTCTCTAATGTCTTGCATCATTCCCTATTTCAGATGCCCCCTCGTCCCTCCCGTCAGGTGGTTCGTCTGACCAGGTGCATCGATGTACCGGGTCACACGGCCATGTCGGTTAGAGTTATGATGGAGGCTAGTTACCGTTGGTACCCAGAGTACACAATGGAGGAACAGTATCGAGATTTCAACCAGAGCCAGTATTTGTGTACTGTTAAGATATATCCCTCGTATCCTGGCGCTGCAGAGCCGCTTCACTGGACTTATGGATTAGGTGTCACCATAGACATGGCAGTTCAGGAGGCCGCCTATACCATGCTGACTATCATGAGGTTTCACCATGGTATGCTTCAGAACACAGAGTTTTGTTATGTTCCTGCTTCTCTGGGAGGAGAGGATAGCTATCTTAGCGCAGCCTACGATGATCATTCTCATGTGGACCCTAGGCTGCATGTAACCGCTCAGATGTTGGAGAACAGGGATCGTGATGCACGTGCCCTTCGCATGGAGCTTTATGCTACTCGTGCACGTCTTTGGACAGCCCTGACGCAGTTGGCACCTGTCGTGCAGACAGGCTATGGAGATTTGGAGATGCTGAACCCATCACAGACTCATCTGCCAGCACATGTGGACGGGCCCGACGTTGGAGGCATCACCCCTCTTCGAGGACCGTTGTTGCCACCAACAAGGGGACCAAGGCCACATCCGTGTCCTTACGGTTTCGAGGGATCACAGGCTAGAGTGTTTCCAGATCCTCAGGTTCAGCTCCCGGGACACGGGGGTAACCTATATGAGGCATTCTATGATGATGCTTGAGTATGTGGATGTTAGTACTAGTATGGTAGTAGCCGTATCGCCACAGTCCTGCGTGTCTTGTGGGATATGATTGAGGTTGAGAGTTGAGTTCTGGAGGTGTAGATAGATAATGTATAGGAAGCTTGTAATGCCTCCGATGTGTTGTGTCATCTCTTCGTAGTTTGTATTTTAGCTTGGGCTTGTACTGAACTATGTCATGGTGTGTATGAATCATGGTGTTCATATGGCAGTTGTTATTACCATGTTGATCGGGTGTTTACCCATGCATGCCATGTTGTCCAGTACATTCTTTATCTCATTCCTTAGAGTTGGTGTCTTCTATGTCTAAGTTGTGGTTTGTTTTCCCAGGATGGTGGCAACTAGTAATAACCTCGTGCCTGCCCCCGAGCAGGGCGAGGGAAGTCAGCCAAGGCAAGAGAACCTGCCACACGCGCCCTCTTTGGCAGAAGTGATGCTTGAGGCTGAACAGAGCAAAAGGGAGACCAACAGGTCGTTGGAACGTATTGAGCAAAACATAGCGCATGATCCCTACAATGATCACAATGATGGCGTGTCTCTCGGTGATTTCGTCGAGCTATGCCCACCTAAGTATCATCATTCGGTTGACCCGCTCGACGCGGATGACCGGCTGACCAGCATGTTCCGAAAAATCTGGGCTGCCAATGTATCTGAGGCCAACATGGTGACCTTTCCAACTTACTTTCTGGAAGGACCCACCAATCTGTGCTGGGAAAATTATGAAGCCATGCGTCCCGCAGGCCCCGCACCAACTTGGGCGGAATTTAGCGCAGCATTCCGTACCCATCACATTCCGGAAGGGCTGATGGATCGCAAGAGAGAGGAGTTATGTGCTTTCACCCAGGGCAGATTGACAGTGGATGCCTATAGCCATGAGTTCGGCAATCTTGCTCGCTATGCTCCGGAGGAAGTTTCAACTGATGCCAAAAAACAGGCTAGGTTCCGCAAGGGACTTAGTCCTAAGCTCCGTCGAGATATGTGCCTGCATGAGTGCACGACCTTCCAGGCTCTCGTCAACAAGGCTATCAATGCCAAGACTGGACAGACTAACTACGAGGCAACCAGGAAACACAACCATGACTTCAGCCCCATATCTGGCTCAGGCTCCAACAAACGCCGGGTGTGGGTGCCCAATGCAGCTCTGCCGCCAAGATACACCGCGAGGCCATCCTTCCAGGCGCCTCGCCCAGCTTAGCCCAATCCTCCGGCCAGGACATTTGGGGGTCCTCCTATCAATGCTGCACCCCGTGCCACCGTTGTCTGCTACAAATGTGGGGAACCAGGACACTACTCCCGTGAGTGTCCTCAAAACAATGCTAAGCCATACGGACGTGGGAATCCGGGAAAAGCCTTCCATGTGAAGCCAGCTCCCGCTCGTGGTCGAGTGAATTATGTTTCTGCTGAAGAAGCCCTTGAGGATCCTGATGTTATCTTAGGTACGCTCCTTGTCAATAGCCATCCAGCATCTGTTCTATTTGATACTGGGGCATCTCATTCATTCATCTCAGAAAGTTATGCATAGTTGCATAACATGTCTTTTTGTGATATGCCTACTCCTTTAGTAGTTCAGACTCCTGGTTCGAAATGGAAAACTTCTAGAGTGAGCCATGAGAATGAGATTCTTGTGGATAGGCTAGTATTCCTAGCATCTTTGATAGCCCTCAAGTCTCGGACATCAATATCATCTTAGGCATGGACCGGATGAAAGCCCACTATGCTAAGATTGATCCTCATACTAGGAATGTTCAAATTACACATCTCTCGGGTGAGATAGTTAATGTCTCCACTCAAGCAGCCAAGCGCCAACTCTATTCTCTCAATGCTAGCCCTCTTCTAGAATTAGAAGATATTCCGGTAGTCCGTGACTTTCTGGATGTCTTTCCAGAAGAACTACCAGGAATTCCACATGTCAGAGATGTTGAGTTTGTGATAGAGCTCATCCCAAGGACCGTCCCAATAGCCATAAGACCCTATAAGATGGCACCCTTAGAACTAGCCGAACTTAAGATTCACCTCGATGAGGCTTTGAATAAATGTTTCATCCGTCCTAGTTCTTCTCCTTGGGCTTGCCCCGTCCTCTTCGTCAAGAAGAAGGATGGATCGGATCGGATGGTTGTGGATTATTGGCAAGTGAATCTGGTCACCATAAAGAACAAGTATCTGCTCCCCAGGATCAACGACTTGTATGATCAACTCACTGGATCCTCTGTCTTTTCCAAAATGGATTTGAGGTTGGGATACCATCAAATCAGAATTAGAAACGGGGACATTCCAAAAACGGCTTTTGTTACTCGTTATGGCCAATACGAGTACACCGTCATGTCCTTCGGTTTAACCAATGCCTCAGCCACCTTCTCTTGCTTGATGAATTCGATCTTCATGGAGTATCTGGATAAATTCGTCGTGGTTTACCTTGACGATATACTCATCTACTCGAAGAATGAACAAGAACATGCCGAGCATCTAAGGCTGGTGTTGATGAAACTTCAAGAGCATCATCTGTATGCCAAATTCTCCAAGTGTGAATTTTGGATGCCAGAAGTGACCTACTTAGGACACGTGATCTCTGGTAAAGGTATTGCTGTCAATCCCTAGAGAGTTCAGGCCGTTCTTGATTGGACTCAACCTGAATCGGTTAAGCAAGTTCGGAGTTTGCTTGGCTTGGCGAGCTATTGTCACCGCTTTGTCGAGAATTTATCCAAGGTTGCGAAACCTCTGACTAAACTCCTCAAGAAAGATAAAAGGTTCGAGTGGACTCCACAATGCGAACACAGTTTTCAGGAGTTGAAAAGACGCCTGACCTTTGCTCCCGTTCTGGTGCCACCAGACTTCTCCAAGGACTTTGTTATCTATTGCGAAGCCTCGCGACAAGGATTAGGTTGCATTCTCATGCAAGATCGTCATGTGATTGCATACGCATCTCGGCAGTTGCGTCCACATGAGAATAATTATCCAACACATGATCTTGAGCTTGCAGTTGTGGTCCATGCACTGAAAACTTGGCGACATTACCTTCTGGGTAATTGTTGCGAAATTTACACTGATCACCAAAGTGTAAAATATATTTTCACCCAGCCGGATTTGAATCTCAGGCAAAGACGGTGGGTTGAGTTGATTACAGATTATGACTTAGGGATAACTTACACCCCGGGGAAAGCCAATGTCATGGCTGATGCACTAAGTCATAAGTCTTATTGTAACAACCTGATGTTGCAACAAGGTCAACCACTTCTCTATGAGGAATTTCGGAAGTTGAACCTCCACATTGTTCCTCAAGGATTCCTTTCCAACCTGGTGGCGAAACGTACTCTTACGGATCAAATCATAGAATCCCAGAAGCATGATGCCGGGATATCTCGGATCAAGAAAAACATTAAGAAGGGTAATGTTAGATGCTTCTCGGAATATGTTCGGGGTGTTGTCTTATTTGAGAACCGTTTGGTGATCTTGAAGAAGCAACATATACAATAGCTGATTCTTAAGGAGGCTCATGATTCTCCTCTCACGATTCATCCTGGTAGTACCAAGATGTATCAGGACCTATGCCAGAGGTTCTGGTGGACTAGGATGAAGAGACAAATTGCTCAGTTCATTGCTAATTGCGACGTTTGTCATCGCGTTAAGGCAGAACATCAAAGGCCTGTTGGCACCCTTCAACCTTTAGATATTCCTGAATGGAAATGGGATAAAGTCGGTATGGATTTCATTACCGGATTTCCCATTACTAAGAGAGGGAATAATGCTATCTTTCTGGTCATCGACCGCCTTTCCAAAGTGGCTCATTTTCTTCCTGTTCGGGAGAGTATAACTGCTAGCCAGCTAGCAGAGTTATATGTTTCTCGAATAGTTTCTCTTCATGGCGTTCCATTGGAGATTAACTCAGACCACAGAAGTTTATTTACTTCCCGATTCTGGGAAAGTTTTCAAACCGCTATGGGGACTCATCTATCCTTTAGCACCGCTTTCCACCCGCAATCAAGTGGTCAAGTTGAGTGAGTCAATCAAATCCTCGAAGACATGCTCCGAGCTTGTGTTATATCCTTCAGTATGAATTGGGAGAAATGTCTTCCATTTTCCGAATTTGCTTATAACAATAGTTATCAATCAATCTTGGGCAAAGCCCCTTTTGAAGTCCTCCCCTCGCCATGTCCGAGCTCTGCTCGAGCTCACCGTTGTTGCCCGCCTAGCTAGAGCCCCCTTGTCGCGCCCCAGAGCTCCGCTGCGACCCCCTCATCCTCGCCGTGGAGCTAGAAGCCACCGGGAGCCTCTCTACGCCGAGCCATCACCGTTCTTCCCCGCCGGCCACCGGAGCATCATCGTTGATTCGTCACAGCCGGAGCGCCCCCGAGCCCGCTAGACCTCTTTACAGCCTCCCTGTGAGCCCCCGATGCTCCTCCTTCTCCTCCTCGGTCTTCCCGTGCCCTCTAGCTCCGTAGCCAAACCTTCCCGAGCCGCCGTCACCGCCGAGCTTGTCGTAGCCGTCGTCTCCGGCGACCCCGAGCCCCACTCGCACGGACGAGCATGGGCATCCCGTAGCTGCTTCCGGCGCACGAAACCGTTCCCTGTGGCACGTTTCTGGCCAACTTCGACGGTCCTCTACCCGCTCCGGTGGGCGCCGAAGTGGACGACCGGTTAGTGCTTACCAGCCCGGCTAATTAAGCCATTAGCCGCTAACGGCGGGCCCTGCAGAGGGTCAAACCTCTGGTCAGCGTGGGGAATTAACCCCTGACACTAACACAAGGGCCCCACCCTGTCAGGTTTGACCTGGGCGGGTCTATTAACCTGCTGACGTCACGATAACGTCAGGATGACGCATTAATTGAATTTTTAGTATAAAAACAAATCAGGAAATTCTAGAAAATGTTTAAAAACTTCTAAAATTCATATAAATTAATTTGTAAATCAGATGAAAATAATTTATATATGAAAGTTTATCAGAAAAATCCAATGAATCCAATGGTGTTGTTATCATGCATGTTAGAGCAACCTATGTAGTTGAACATTGACATTTACTAATAGGTTAATATATGAAATATGAAATGAAGAATGACTTTGAAACCTATATTCAAATTCACTTCATTTAACTTGGACAATAGTTGCATTAGCTCATCCATACATGCTGCCATGTCATGATCATGCATCATATTGTTGCACTTGCGTGTATTGATTGCTATTTACCTGCATTGCGGTAGGCCCTGCTCCTGAGGATACCTCCGAGTATTCCAACGAAGGGGAAAACCTTCCCGCTATCCAGCAAGGCAAGCAACCCCTTTGATCATTCCGATAACATCCCACTCTCTCGCTCCTGCTCTTGTTTATTGCATTAGGACAAATGTTCACTTGTTTGTCATACACGGTAGATGAACCTACTTTTTTGCATGACCTATCATTGTCACAGTAAATAGCTAAACCTTGCAACCTAGCATACCCGGGAGATGCTTGTTCTATGATGTGCTTTGCTTACTTTGCCTACTATGCTTAGAGTTGTGTCAGGTCTGATTCATCTGAGTGATGAACTGGAGTGAAACAATGTTCTTCTGACATGATAAGCTGATAATGAACCCGCTTTGGTAAAGGTAGCGATGAGAGGTTATGTAGGAGTACATAGCAGGTTGTCTCATTGGGACCGTTCTTAGGAACTGAATTCCATGTTTGTGATCCAAGACTAGCTACTAGCACACATTGGGTTCCGGTAACTCGACCACTCTCGACTTATTTAGTCGCTTAGTGCTTGGTCTAGGAGTTGCAAGTAGTTTCTGGTGTTTATAGCATGTTGGAGGCCGTGTGTAGCGCTGACCCTAGGAGTGGGTTACGACGCGGTAGGCAGTGGCACGGTGTACCAAGAGTCACCCAAATGGTGGGCTTGGGAACCCTGCGCACATCGTTTGGGGCTGTAGCGGAAAGTTCAGCCGGACTTCCGTGCGGGTTTCGTATCAAATAGGTGATAGCCTGGACTAGAGGTCTTATGTGATTGACGGTCGTGGCCAACTCCCTCGTTGGGCTTCCGCTTGAAGGTTGCCGAGGTGCCTGGTTTTATGAGCACACAGCGATAAGTGGCGAGAGCGTGTGTGAAGAAGTACACCCCTGCAGGATATGAAACTATTCGAATAGCCGCATCCTCAGATATGGACTACTTGGAGAACTTATGTTGTTCATAGATAAATTAATGGATACTCATAAAAATATCAAGAAAAGTGTGAGTACCGTGGATGGCACTCTCGTAGGAGACGGAAGTGAATCCATGGTGGTCTATTGTTGTGGAGTTAGAGGACTCGTGTGCGATATCTAAAATTTAACCAAAGAGTTAAAATTGTGTAGTATAGGTTAGCCATGAGTCAAAGCTGGCATTGCTGCATAAACTCCACCACTCCCCTTGTCGGAACATGAGCATAATTAGTCTAGGTCTGCTTTAAAGACTTGCTGAGTACGTTTGTACTCACGTTTGCTTAATACATGTTGCAGATGAGACTCAGGACCCATCAGGGGGGTTCTATCTAGATGTGATGATGCCGCATACCTGGTGTCCCAGCTATGACCTTATGCCCTGTGGCGGGCTGTAGATAGTCAGGCCATGTGCCTTTTTACCCTTTCAACTATCTGTACATAGACATCTTTATGCTTCCGCTTGGTTTGTATGAACTTGCTTGTATGACTTGAGTGGCGGGTCATGTGACCCCTACCTGTAAGAACATATTAAGCAAGGCTCATCTGATCCTCTTAAATAAAAGTTGTGTTGATGTATGCTCATGTTGTGATGCCATAGTTGTATCTATGCATATCGGGCATGTCGTGCATACGTGTGACGTGCAACGGTATGTATGGGATCCGACACCTAGTCATGTGCCTTTAGTAGTACTCTTTGCAGGAAACTGCTTCTTTGTGCTTCCATCGAGCCTTGGTAGCTTGCTACTGCTCCGGACACATTGATTGACCAGCATGTATCCCTCTTTGTTGTTGTGTCTGTCCCTTCGGGGAAATGTATCGCAGTGTAATGGAGTCCCTGTATCCTGCTATGACTCGTCTACGTGCAGTGATGGCAATTATGTCCCACGGCATAATGGAGTCCTTGTTGCTTGCTATGACTCGTCTACACATGCTTGTGGCCGACACCAGCATTGCTGGGTTATGTATGCCTGTTTCCATATGGATGTGCCACTTAGGTTCTATGACTAGTCATGTCAGCCCGTGTTCTCTGTCGTTTGATTGCCAGCGGCATGTTCACATACTGAGCCAAAAGACCCAAACGATCCCGACTAAGGTAAGGTTGCAGCCGTGGAGCTTACCGTGTGTGAGGTCACAAAGTGATGTGATATGTTAAAGTCTGGATTCATATGACTTAGGATCGGGGTCCCGACAATATCGATTGTTCCTCCTTGCATGACTAACCTTTTTAGGTGATGAGTGTACTAGATCGAGAAGGAATCCTCCAAAGTCAAGATGATATTCATCAACCTCAAGCATCCTCAACAAAAGTTCACCTACGAGCAGCATCATCAACATCATTCAAAGGCATGTACGCATGTCCTTGAAAAGGCTTTACTCCAAGTCATGGGCTAAAGCAACTCAAGAGATATGAAGACACCAAAATACTTAATCGAAAATGCTAACCCCATTTTGAGCTTAAACGATGAGTATGACCTATGATCAAGTATTTTTGCTTGGATCCTAAGTCAATATACTCTATTATAGGTGACCTACTCACCAACCATCATTTAGTTCAGAAACTTGAGTGGATTGCTCTCTTATTGCATGATTTCTCGTAACCACTCAAATCTTATCTATTTGATGAGCCTTGTAAATGTTTCTCGTTTTTCTTTGAAACAGTTTCGTTTGTATCTCTAAAAATAGAAACTTGGTTTATCTTTCGGGGTCACCGACTTAGATAACTCGGTTCTACCAAACTACAATTAAGCTGCACTACACAAACTCGATATCACTGATTTATCCAGTTCGGAGCTAGTGATTTTCTTGGAGTTCAAATTTTATGTTTTCCTGATCTAGTTTACTTTGGTTTCTGTTCTTGACACAATCTTGTTCCTTCTATGATCCCTTCAAAAAAGGACTTTAGGGGGAGAAGAACAAAGAACACTTTAGGGGAGAAATCATTATTCAAGGATCCCTAGATCCAAGGGGAAGAAACCTCACATTTGCCAAAAGGAGAGACCCTACCTTCAATGACCTTTGATCTCCATGATCCCTACCTTGTCAATGATCCCTGTCACTACTCCCAAGTTTGACCTTTTTGGTAATTTATGCCAAAGGGGGAGAATATCAAAGCTTCATTCTAAAGGGAGAGTCACATGCTTCTACAAAAGGGAAGATATGATTTAGGGGGAGAGGAAAATACATAATCAAGGAGAAGAACAACATGTAGGGAGAGAAAACTACTGTTGAAAAGTAATCTTTTGATATCTTACTTTTCTCACCCTATCCAATACCAATATCTACATGCTAAGATTCAGGGGGAGAGGATAAACTACTACTTTCATATCTAAAGGGGAGAAAGTTCTAAAGAATTTATGCCTAAGGGGGAGACATATTAATCTTAAGGATTATCATACTTTATATGTTCTCCATATCTTGGCATTTAGTTCTATAGCTTCTACTTAGTAGAATACTCTTGTGTTTCCTAACATTGTTTTCTCAAGTGTGTCTCTACTACTAGAATGCTCAAGACCTCAAGGTAAGTATATGCATCATATCTTTGATCAACATGATCTCTTTCTTCTTGCACATATTGTTTGCAAGAGTGAAGTCTTGATCAAGGATATACATTTCATTCACATGTATTGATGCATATAGCCAAGATACACATTCCTCCTTACATCCCTTCATCCATATGTGTGTACATGCATTCCAAAGCAAATATCCTTTAAAGGACTGCACACACTTAGGGGGAGCAAATCTAAGTCATGTGTTTCTCAAAGTCTTCATTGCATCTTTGCATATCTTCATTTGAAGATTTGATTGTATGTTGTCATCAATTACCAAAAAGGGGGAGATTAAAAGCACAATATGCTCCCTTGGTGGTTTTGCTAATTCATGACAACATACATTGTCTCTTTGACTAACACCTCTATATAGTACATTTCAGATGATGGTCCATGAAGATCTGAGTTGGCAAAAAGGTTGAGGAGATTGTGGAATTACCCCAAGATGCAAGGAGATAGGTTGGCCAAGCTTCAAGAAAGAGGACAATACATTTTATATTAGTGAGAAATCACTTTGAGTCTATAGGAAAGCCAATACTATTAAAAGGGGGTAAAGTTTTGATGGTGAACAATAGGCTCAAATGTGCACAAGTGACAGTCACCAAAACATCCACATACTCTCCCACCAACATCTGACCTAAGTCAAATATACCAGATCGGTGCAACCAACTTTACTATCCCGGTGCCACCGAGTTCCAAACCCTAGACAGACTCAGCCAAACCCTAACACTTTGGTGCAGCCGACACAGCACTCGGTGCCACTGAGTTGGGTTGCCAAC
The DNA here is from genome assembly GCA_022496015.1 of Hordeum marinum. Lineage (NCBI taxonomy): Eukaryota > Viridiplantae > Streptophyta > Magnoliopsida > Poales > Poaceae > Hordeum > Hordeum marinum. Next base: position 272,492,267 of record CM039678.1, read on the forward strand.
TTCCTCTTACGCAAATTCTCATTTTCGGTCCGACCGATAATGGTAAATCGGCGTCACCGAGTTTGGTAATTCTGACTGTTGGTCACCTTGTCGGTGCAACCGAGAGTTATATACCGGTCCATCCGAGATTCAAATGTTGCCACTTTTTGTCACTTCGGTACCATCGAGTTTTATACTTCGGTGTCACCGAGTCTGACTTATTGTGTGTAACAGTTGGATTTTTGGGAATGCCTATATATACCTCTTCACCACCACCCACTCGAAAGAGAAGCACTCAGAACTATTCCATACCTATCCTACTCGGTTTTCTGAGAGAGAACCACCTACCCTTGTGTTGAGGTCAAGATCTTCCACTCCAACCACATGGATCTTGATTTCTAGCCTCCCCAAGTTGCTTTCCACCAGTCCCATCTCTTCTACCAAGCCAAATCTGTGAGAGAGAGATTGTGTGTTGAGGAGTCTATCATCTTGAAGCACAAGAGCAAGGAGTTCATCGTCATTACCAAGCCTATTACCTTTTGGAGGGTGGTGCCTCCTAGATTGGTTAGGTGTCGCTTGGGAGCCTCCTACTTTGTGTTGTGGAGTGAACCAAGAAGTTTGTAAGGGCAAGGAGATCGCCTACTTCGTGAAGATCTACCATTAGGTACAACCAGAAAGGGGACATACTTCATGAGGCGAGGCCCTGGTACTCCTGATGCCGACTGGAAACCGAGGATGGCACCAGGAAGTCGAGTGGCATTACGACCGGTAAGGCTCCCGAGGCACGTTGCCCAGGAGCCCACTTTTTCGATTCACAAACCTCCCTACATCGATAGGTCCTAGTCCCACACATTTCCCCATTACCGTTAGGTATGACCGGAAACCAAGGACGCACTTCACGGGGCGAGGCCCCGACACTCCTGATGCCGACCGGAAACCAAGGACGACATCAGGGGGCCGAGTGGCCTTATAACTGGTAAGGCTCCTGAGGCATGCTCCTCAGGAGCCCCCTTTGATGCTCGAGCGATCTCCCATTCCGTTCCTCCATGTGCCATCTCAGGAGGCCTTGGGGCCTCCCGAGACCCCATGTTGTGATGTCATGCTGCGGTCGGAGCCCCCGAGTGGGAGCTCACGGCTAAGACACTCATGCCCCTAAGGTGTCATGGTCTCGTAACCCATCCCTGAGGGGCCTCGGGGAGGGCCGGAGTGTCTGACTCTCCGTACAACGCCAAATTGGAAAGAGAGAACACAAGATCGGCAAACAAGAAAACAAGGAGGAAAAAGACCCCATCCCTTTTTTCTTTTAAAAAACATAAAGTTACGAAATCCTCAAAGTTCTGACATGTTCAAGAACAAAAAGAACCATTGAAGGTTGCAACTCGGGATACAAAAAATAGCGAGAAAAGAGCCGCGTCTGGCTTTTTAGGCTAGTCTTCGCCTTCGTATTCCCCCAGCGCTGAGCATAGGGCATCCACATTGTGTGGGCATAGCCATTGATGGCAGTGTTGTCTTCTCCGCCAGCCCCGGGCTATGGCTGCCACATTGCATGGGAGGAAGCCCTCCGCATCCTCAGGGGGCTCCGAGCGTATATAGCCCGTTCATTATTACGTGAGAGTGCCACGGGTTGGTGTAGTAGGGCTGACCCAGGACAGGACCCCGGGTGCGGGGGTAGCCCCTGACACCCCAGGGCCCGTTCCTTGGAGCCGATGTCGCAGTGTAGACATAGACCCCCATGCCACGGGCCGGGCCAGGCGAGGCCCGTCCGTTGCGCATGACGCTAGGGTCCTAGGCGGAGCCCCAGCGCGCCTCGCTGGGGTGCCCAGATTTCCCCGCAGGTGCTCACAGCTCAGCCCCTAGGGCGGGTAAACTCAGGACTGCCCGCCGACAGCCGAGTGACTCCCGGCTTGGGGACATGGGCATATGTTCTACCCTCTATGCCCAAGCAGGCATATCTCATCCTGTGGACGGGGCAGTGTGCGCTTCCCAACGTCCCCAGGTTGGGATCATCCGTCCCGGAGACATGGGCATGTGCTCCACCCTACATCTCCAAGCTGGGGTCACTAGGCCTGGGAACACTGGCGGGTGTTCCCCCCTATGTTCCGGGTCTAGTAACCCCGGTCCCCAAACCGGGATGCCTGCTCGAAGAAGCTCCCCACCAGCGGGTGCGCCCCGCGAGAGTGCCCGCGTCGATCACCCTCACGGAGCCAGTTGTTCAGGTCTCCCTCTCTCAACTGTGCAGGACATCCCTCGCGGGGACCGCCCGTGAAACCGCGTACGTACCTCCCGTGGTCACATCGGATGGTGTATCCTCCCTTTGTGCCCGGGCGCGCGTCAACAAGGTTGTTGTAGAGTTGCCCAAGTCCCCTGGTGCCATCATAGTCGAGCCTCCGTTCTCCCTCCCCGGTTCCAGGGAAGGTGACGTGGAGTGCGAGGGGAGGCGCCTCCCGTGCTGCCAGCACCTCCCACCAACGTCCGAGAACGTCTTCGCCAAGTTCCCACACTCCGGGCACCCTGGTCCTAGCTCCTGGCAGGTGCAGGCCTCCATTGACACCCTGTAGGTGCCCGCATGGCCTGAGCGTTGGTCTCTTCGTGCGATCAAATCCACCGGCTCGGGTCCTGTCAAGGACGCCAGGGCTTCATGGGCGATGGCGGCATGTCTGAAGGTGTACTTGGTCCACGCGTCATGGTGAATACGCGACGTGCGATGGCGCCACAGTTCATGCACTACGAGAAGTGTGACATGCCTGTGCGTCAGTTCTTGACAGGCCCGGAAGGGCTGGGGCATGCCCCCGGCAGGAGGGTGGCGTGTAGCTGGTGGAGGCGGCAGCCCCTGGCGCCCGTTTAGAGCCCTATTGGTGACAGGACGTACCAACGGAGAGGCGGTTCGGCGGAAGGTACTGGCGCCCGCCGGCACCACCCACGCCACACGAGCTGCCCGACTCTTGGCCCGGGCACGACGTCCTTTCGCCATGAGTGCGGCGAGCGAAGACAAGGCGAGATTCCAGGCAAGCTTCGACATGCCCCCCCACCTAGTGCGCCAAATGTCGGATTTCAGGCTCCGCAAAACCCTTAAGGTTCAAACATAGGGGTGTGTGCAAAGATCCCTGCAGCCTCGTCACCCTAGCTCGCTACTCGATGAACGCACCGTCGAACTCACATGATGACGAGGGAGAAGATGAACACGATAGTTAACCCAGGTTCGAGTCGCTATGAAGCGTAATACCCTACTCCTACTTTGGTGGATTGCCTCTCGAGGAGGTGATGTGGATGAAATAGTACAGTGTTCTTGGGCCTCCTGAGGGCTCTCTTGAGGTGTACGAGGCCCTTTGTGTCTTGGTGGTGGATGAGTGGTGGAATGGCTACTCGGGTGATCGTCGGGTTCCTACGGTGGGTTCGGTCTCCCTCTCTATGGTGCAACCTATCCTCTATATATAGCGGTGGCCCGGGTCCTCTTCCCTTATCACAATGGCGAGAAGGGATCCCACAACGGCCAATTTTGAAGGGGGACAGCAGTACGTGCTCGCCCTGCCCAAAGGCGGTCTTCGCCTGCAAAGTAGTTGTCGACGGTGCAGGGGTGGGCTCAGCGATGACATCCGCCCTCTGGGGCGGGTGGTTGTGGTCTTCTTGCACTAGAATGGACACCTATGGGGGTGCTTTGGGAACCCGCGTATGTCCTTACTGCCTTTGCACCAAAGAGGAAATTGTGTCGCCTGGCTCATTGACGCCCGCCTGTCCTTCCTTGTGTCATCCTTGACTCCCGAGGCCGGGGCTTGCATAGAGATCCCCGCTACTCCGGAGGGGTCCTGAGGAGGCCCATCCTTTGCGAGTCTTGCCACTGTTCTTCCTTGCGAGGCTAGGGCCCTCGCGACGGCCTTGTCTTGAGTGGGGCCTCGCCTGGTCCCATTTGGTTGATGAAGTGGGCCGTGCCCTAGGCCGCAGGTAGGCAGGTCTAGGCACCCCCATTCCTATAACACCGACAGTGATAAAGAAGGTGATGTTGATGAAGACGATCACTGTGGTGATGGTCCCCCTGGTGGCACTCCAGCACCACGGGGAGAGGGGGGAGAGGGTCTCCCCCTTTTGCTTCCTCCTCCATGGCCTCCCCCTCGATGGTGAGAGGTTCTCCCTCTGGTCCTTGGCCTCCATGGTGTTGATGGCCCCTTTGGGATGATGATGATGGGCTCCGGTGATGGTGACCCCCTTCGGCAGGGTGCCAGAGAGGGCCAGGATTGGTTTTTTGTGGCTCTGGAGGTTTACGGTAGCAGAACTCCCGATCTAGGTTTCTTTTCGGAGGTTTCTATATTTATAGGAATTTTTGGTGTCGATCTCACGTCAAGGGGGGGCACGAGGAAGTCACAAGCCTACCAGGCACGGCCACCCCCTGGCCACACCTAGGTGGCTTTTCACCTCCTCGTGGCTCTTATGGCCTAGTTCCAATGCTTTGGGGGTCTCTTTTGGTCCAAAAAATCATACTAAATTTTCAGCCCATTCCGAGAACTTTTATTTCTGCACAAAAAATGACACCATGGTAGTTCTGCTGAAAACAGCGTCAGTTCGTGTTAGTTCTAATAAAATCATACCAAAATCATATACAATTATTCTAAACATGGCATGAATACTTCATAAATTATAGATACGTTGGAGACATACCAGCGGCCAGCGGACACGTTGCAGCTCGCTAGTGTAGGCAGGGCAGCCGACCTCGTAAGGAAGGTACCCGCCAACACTGGGTGTGGGGTTGCCAACGTCTGGACCGTTGCGTTTGTCTGATTGACGGTGAGCTTCCCAGTGTCGCTCGATGGTGATACACGCGTCTTGTTTCTGCCGGTCTTCAAGGATGCGCCATTGATCCCGGTGGTCACGTGGGCCAGACGAGACTATGGATGCCTCGACGTGCTTGTCGGCATGTGAAACTTGTTGCAGCTACCTCTTGACCAGTTGTCGCGGAGGAGATTGCACCGTTGGTGTAGCCCCTTCGACGTGCTTGTCGTCCCAAGCCACTTCTGTTGTTCGCATACTAAGCGATGGCTCTGAATTGTAGCTCTCCATTCGTCCATCATATCGGCCGTCGGCATAAAGTTGAGCAGCATCTGGACTCATGCCATGGCTTCCTCGGTTGTGTCTAGCATGGCGAAAGAGGCGGACCGCGACGTCGCTCGGCTCTTGGTGGGACTATTCTCGGCATCATGTGTCGTTCGCCATGGTCGTCTGATGCGCATGAGGCCGAGCCTGTGGATTTGCGGCCTCGCTCCATGCTCCATCTTGCTTCGCGCGGGTAGCGCACCTAGCAGCCCTGCCTACGATGGGGGTAGCTGTTGGGTCACGACCTGCACCAGACCGAGCGCCCCTGCGACAGTTGCGACCATCTGAGCAGTGGGAAGATGAATGACGGCCATTCCCCTCACCCGCAGTGTCAGGGGCCGGCTCGCCAAGTTGTTGTTGTAGTTGCTCCTCTCCAACACCTTCTACTCCGCCTCCGACCGTGGGGGATTGAACGGGGGCACCACTTCTGTCAGCTGCATAACTCACGATGTTAGCCTAACTTGCGACTGTCGAGGTGTCGATGGCACCCGCGGCCGCATGAGAGGGAGCCTTCGAAGTGGAGGGATGTGTGGTCGTACCAAATTTCTTCTTGGGAGCCATCGTTGACGAAGATGACAAAGAAGATCGACGCACCGATCACAATCTGGGGTTAGCACCGACGCAGCGCGCCCTACCTGGTGCACCAAATATGTCAGGGATGGATGCACATGATCCCCTATGGGGCCATCAGCCCCTTTGTGGTTTAGCGAGGGGCATGGATGCAAGTACAAAGAGCGGAGACAGCGAGACGACGCGACGATTTACCCAGGTTCAGGCTGCTGTGAAGTGTAAAACCCTACTCCTACTTTGTGGGTGGATTGATCAAGGGAACACAAAGAGCGCGCAACGCTCCATCCCGGCAGGGGTTCCCTTCGGGGGAGCTATTACGTTGTTCAAATGCTCAAAAGTTCGAATCCTCAACTAGGTTGCCTTGGGCCTCATTTTATAGTACAAGGGGCAACCACAGTGGCAAAAGAGACAATTTCTAAGTACTAGATAGCTAGCAGAGCTTATCATACCTAACTATGGCATTAGAAACAAAATACCATCATTGCTAGTCTAGGTGTGCAAGCACAACATGCTCCCTTGGTGGTTTTGATAATTCATGACAACATACACTGTCTCTTGGATTAACACCTCTATCTAGTGTACTTCAGATAATAGTCCATGGAGAGTTGAGTTGGCAAAAGGATTGTGGAGATTGTGGAATTACCCCGTGATACAAGTAAATAGGTTGGCCAAGATTCAAGCAAGAGGACTCTACATTTTACATTTGTGAGAAATCACTTTGAGTCCATAGGAAAGCCAATTATATGAAAGGCGGGTAAAGTTTTAATGATGAACAATATGCTCAAACGTGTACAAGTGATAGTCACCAAAACATCCACAAACTCTCCCACCAAAGTCTGAACAAAGCCAAATATGCAAAATTGGTGCAACCAACATTCCTATCCCGGTACCACCGATTCCAAACCCTAGACAAACTCAGCCAAACCCTAACACTTCGGTGCAGCCGACACTCCTTTTCAGTGCCATCGAGTTGGGTTGCCAAGATTCTGTTATGCAAGTTCACATTTTCGGTCCGTTTGAAAATGGTGAATCGGCGTCATCGAGTTTCGTATATCTGACAGTTGGTCCCCTTGTCGGTGCAACTGAGATTCATATCGGTCCCTCCGAGATCCAAAAGTTGCCACTTTTTGGTCACTTTGGTACCACCGAGATTTACACGTCGGTGTCACCGAGTTGTTCATTTTGTGTGTAACGGTTGGATTTTTGGGGATGACTATATATACCTCTCCACCACTACCCACTTGAAAGAGAAGCACTCAGAACTATTCCATACATATCCTACTCAGTTTTCTGAGAGAGAACCACCTACCCTTGTGTTGAGGTCAAGATCTTCCACTCCAACCATATGGATCTTGTTTTCTAGCCTCCCCGGGTTGCTTTCCACCAATCCTATCTCTTCTACCAAGCCAAATCTGTGAGAGAGTGATTGTGTGTTGAGGAGACTATCACCTTGAAGTACAAGAGCAAGGAGATCATCATCATTACCGAGCCTATTACCTTTTGGAGGGTGGTGCCTCCTAGAATTGTTAGGTGTTGCTTGGGAGCCTCCTACTTCGTGTTGTGAAGTGAACCAACAAGTTTGTAAGGGCAAGAAGATCGCCTACTTCGTGAAGATCTACCCATAGTGTGGCTAGTTCTTCGTGGACGGAAGCTGCATGGAATAGTCAAGGTTGCTACTTCGTGGACCCTTATGGGTGGATCCCTTCGTGTAATCTCGCGACCGTTACCCTTCGTGGGTTGAAGACTCCATGAACGCGGACGTACAATAGCACCACCTATCGCAACCATGGGAAAAATTCTCGTGTCTCCTATTGGGTTTGATCTTCCTATCACATCTTTTTACTTACATGTGAAATGTTTTTACTTTCTGCTACCATACTTGTAGACATGCACGTGTAGGGTTGTTAGACTTGCTAGACTTGTTAAAATAGTTTAAATCTGCCAACCAATTAACTTGGGAAAAGGTTAGGTTTTAAATATCCTGCTAGTAGTCTATTCAACCCCCTCTAGACACCCCACTCTCGATCCTACAAGTGGTATTAGAGTGAGATCTCCATTGCTTCGGTTTAATCACCATGGAGGAAGATGGATGTGTCTAGAGTAGAGAGTTTGAGTTGTAGAGTGCCCATTCCTAATGAAGAGTACTATAGTCAATGGCAGAATGCCTTGATTGATCTATTTAATAGATTCCATTTGACAAAATATATTGAAAATCCCTATGTGCTCCCTATTGATGAATTGCATCCCACACACGAAGAGGAAATTAACATGCTTGGTAACCTAAGAACTGTCAATCTTATTGTTAGAGGTTTACCAAGATTCATGCTTTCTCAATTGAAGAACTTTGCATGTGCCTATACCTTATGGACTGATTTGGAGAAATGATATCCAAATCTTTCCTTAGTAAATATTGATGAAATTCTTCATAAAACCATTGTTTTTCACAAAATGAAGCCTAGTGATCCAAACTTTGATAAATACCTATTTGAGCTCCATGATCTTATGCGTGCTAGAGGAGATGTCACCACTATCAACAACATTATCTTTGAAGCTATTCACATTCATAAATTTGAACATTGTCATGATTACTATTCTAACGAATCTCTTGTTCTTTATGACAAGGATTTCCCACTTGATGATGACAATGTGGAACATGGCTACTATGAAGAAGATGAGTTGTTCGACATCGAGCATGAGAAGATCATGAAGAATCTGAGTCTTATGGCAAACTTTAAGGATTACATGTCCGGAGGGAAAGACTGGATTCTTCACAGCAGATGTATGGATCATATGACTGGTGATAAAGACATGTTTCAAGAGATCACGCCTAATCAAGGTCCTCGACAGTACGTGACCTTTGGAGACAACTCTCCGGGTAAGGTACTTGGCCTTGGTAAGGTGGCCATATCCCATGATAGCTCTATTCAAAATGTTATGCTTGTTGAATCCCTTGGCTACAATCTTCTTTCCGTATCTAGACTTGCCGACTTCGCTTTCAAAGTTTTATTCATGAAACTAGATTGCCAAGTGTTTCGCCAAAATAATCATAAAATGGTCTTTACCGGTTTCCATAGAGGTGATCTATACATTGTTGATTTCACTAAAAGATCCAAGCCTCGCACTTGTTTAATTGAAAAATCTTCTAAAGGTTGGCTTTGGCATAGAAGACTTGGACATGTAGGCATGTGCAATCTAGATAAGCTAATCAAAGGTAATCATATACTTGGTCTTAAAGATGTCATCTTTGACAAAGTTAGACTTTGTAGTGCTTGTCAAGCTGGAAAGCAAGTAGGTGGAAATCATCCCGTTATAAATATCATGACTACTAGGAGACCACTCGAGTTACTTCATATGGATCTTTTTGTTCCCAATGCTTACAAGAGTCTCGGTGGAAATTCCTATGGTCTAGTTATAGTTGATGATTTTTCCAGATTTATGTGGGTATTCTTTCTTGATGATAAGTCACAGGTTCAAAAGATCTTCAAGAACTTCACTCGCAAAGTGCAGAATCAGTTCGAAGTGAAGATCAAGAAGGTTCAGAGCGATAACGGATCGGAGTTCAAGGACACCCATGTGGATACCTTTCTTGACGAAGAAGGCGTCTCACATGAGTTCTCGGCTATGTACACACCTCAACAAAATGGAGTTGTTGATAGGAAGAACCGGACGCTCATTGAGATGGCAAGAACAATGCTTGACGAATACAAGGCGCCAAGACACTTTTGGGCAGAAGGCGTTGAAACAGCATGTCATGCCACAAACCGACTTTACTTGCACAAGCTTCTCGATAAAACCGCATACGAGCTACTCACCAGTAACAAACCCCAAGTTGGATACTTTCGGGTATTTGGCTCAAAGTGCTACATTCTTGATAAGCATCCTCGTACTAAATTTGCTCCTAAATCTCATGAAGGATTCCTAGTTGGTTGCGGATCGAACTCTCACACTTACCGTGTCTACAACAACTTCACTCAAAAAGTTGAAGAGACAGTAGATGTGAAGTTTGATGAATCTAATGGTTCGCAAGTCGAAAAATTGCCAAAGGATGTAGTAGATAAGGATCCTTCGGAAGCCATTCTAGATCTACCCATCGGTAAGATTTGTCCCATGGAGGTGAAGGAAAGTACTTCGTCAACTCAAGTGGAAGATCCCACTTCACGTCAAGGTGAACCTCAACACAACATGGAGGCATCCACGAGCGGTACACGACGAGATGATGAAGAAGAGGAAGTGGTTCATGAAGATCCACCACAACCACCTTCACCACCACCTCAATGGAACGACACCTTCAACAAAAACGAGGATGAATGAGATGATGATGAAGAAGAAGAAGCTCCACCATCCAACAATCGGAAGCTGACCTGAGTTCGAGCTCAAGTGACCAAGAACCATCCCCTAAACCAAACCTTTGGTGATATACAAACAGGGAGAATCACTCGCTCTAAAATCCATCTAGCTAACTTTTGTGAGCATTATTCTTACATCTCTAGCATTGAGCCTTTAAAGGTAGAACAAGCTCTTGAAGACGCAGATTGGGTGAACGCTATGCATGAAGAGCTACACAACTTCGAGAGGAACGAAGTGTGGACATTGTGGAGAAGCCCGAAGATGAGCACAATATCATCAGAACCAAATGGGTGTTTCGTAACAAACAAGACGAAGACGATCAAGTCATGCGCAACAAGGCTCGTCTCGTAGCCCAAGGATATATGCAAGTCGAAGGTATGGACTACGGTGAGACTTATGCCCCCGTTGCTAGACTTGAAGCTATCCATATTTTTCTTGCTTATGATAATCACCATGACATCACGCTTTAAAAAAGGGACATCAAAAGTGCATTTTTAAATGCTGAAATTGAAGAAGAGGTTTATGTTAAACAACCACCTGGTTTTGTGAATCCTAAGAAACCTAATCATGTTTACAAGCTTCACAAAGCTCTTTATGGTCTTAAGCAAGCCCCTCGTGCTTGGTATAAATGTTTAACGAAGTTTCTCATCGAAAAATTTGTTGAAATTGGTAAAATTGATGCAACCTTGTTCACTAAGAGAGTTGATGGAGAATTATTTGTGTGCCAAATCTATGTGGATCATATTATATTTGGTTCCAGTAACCGTCAATTTAGTGAAAGATTTGGAAGGTTGATGTCCGAGAAGTATGAGATGTCTATGATGTGTGAGCTGAAATTCTTTCTTGGATTGCAAATCAAGCAATAAATAGAAGGAACTTTCATCTCTCAAACTAAGTATACCAAGGAATTGATCAAGAAACTCAACATGCAGGATTGCAAAGGTATGAAAACTCCTATGACCACTAGTGGACATGTTGACCTTACCAGGGAGGATGAACCGGTTGATCAAAAGGTTTATCAATCTATGATTGGTTCATTGTTATATCTATGTGCATCTTGTCCCGATATTATTCTTAGTGTTTGCAGGTGTGCTAGATATCAAGCTGCACCTAAAGAGTGTCGTCTTTTGGTTGTGAAACGTATTGTGAGGTACTTGATACAAATACCAAACTTTGGCATTTGGTATCCCAAGGGATGTTCTTTTAATCTTGTTGTCTATTCCGATTTGGACTATGATGGTGACAAGGTTGATAGAAAATCCACCTCGAGTACTTGACAATTTTTAGGTAGATCTCTTGTGTCTTGGTCCTCCAAGAAACAAAACTCGGTATCTCTATCTGCTGCCTAAGCTGAGTATATTGCTGCTGGATCTTGTTGTGCGCAATTACTATGGATAACACAAACGCTTAAGGATTATGGAATTTATGTTAAAAATATTCCAGTACTTTGTGAAAATGAAAGTGCTATTCAAATTGGACATAATCCTGTGCAACATTCTCGAACCAAGCATATTCAAGTTCGACATCATTTCATTCGTGATCATGTTGCCAAAGGAGATATCAATCTTAAGCATGTTCTTACTAACAAACAATTGGCCGATATCTTCACCAAGCCACTTCATGAGAAAACATTTTGTCATTTGAGGAGTGAGTTGAACATCATTGATGCTTCAAACTTGAGCTAGACTCACTCGGTTGCAAGCAAGGGCATGACCTTTCTTGTTGTCTCCATTTTCCCGTAACTCGTTATCATATAACATGGAATTCTATGCTCCCTTGTATTGCATCTAACCTTTTGTAGGTACTTGGAAGAACTTCATTCCACAAGATTGCGATCACCTCCAATCATAAGCAATATTTTCATTACCAAGTATCGACAACCCCTCTTCATGATGGAAGGAAGAAGACAACAAAAGCATATCCTTGACATGTACTTGATCTTAGTTGTTAAATCTTAAGTAGTATCATGTCAATTGGATATATCCATAGTTCCTCCTTGCATGACTAACCTTTGTAGGTGACTAGTGTGCTAGAACGAGAAGAATTTCTCCAAATTCAAGACGATCTTCATCAACCTCGAGCATCCTCAACAAGTTCACCTACGAGCAACGTCATCAACATCACTCGAAGGTATGTACTCATATCCTTGAAAAGGCTCTACTCCAAGTCATGGGCTAAAGCAACTCAAGTGATATGAAGACATCAAAATGCTTAATTGAAAAACGGTAACCCCATTTCGAGCTTAACGTAGAGTATGCCCTATGATCAAGCATTCTTGCTTGGCTCCTAAGTCAATATACTCTAATATAGGTGACTTAGTCACCGCCCATCATTTAGTTAAGAATCTTGTGTGGTTTGCTCTCTATTTGCATGATCTCTCGTAACCACTCAAATCTTATCTATTTGATGTCCTTTGTAAAACTTTTGCATTTTTGTTTTTCAAACTACTTCGTTTGTCTCTGTGAAAACAGAAACTTGGTCTCTCATTCGGAGTCACCGATATAAATAACTCGGTTCTACCAAATTTGCAGATAAGCTGCACCACACAATCTCGGTACCATCGATTTATTTATCTCGGAGTCACCGACTTTCTTTGCCTATGAAATCTGTGTTTCTTTAATATTGTCTAGTTGTTTCTGTTCTTGTGATATTCTTGTTCCTTCGATAACCCCTTCATTAAATATATATATAGGGGGAGAAGAACAAACAACACTTCGGGGGAGAAATTCTTTATTCAAGGATCCCTAGCTCCAAGGAGAAGAAAACTAAAATTTGCCAAAGGGAGATAAGTTACATTCAATGATTCCATTAGTCTTCCAATGAACCCTACCTTCAATGACCCTTGTTCTCCAGGATCCCTTCCTTGTCAATGATCCCTGTCACTACTCCCAAGTTTAACCTTTTGGTACTTTATGCCAAATAGGGAGAATATCAAAGCTTCGTGCTAAAGGGGGAGTTACATGCTTATGCAAAGGGGGAGATATGACTTAGGGGGAGAGGAAAATATCAAAATTTCACACTTATATAAACAAGGGGAGAACAAGAACATAGGGCGAGAGAAGTACTTTTGGAGAAAAGTCTCAAGTGAACAAATGATTCCTTTTCTCACCCTATCTGATTCCATTATCTACATGCTGAGATTCAGGGGGAGAGGATGAACTACCATTTTCATATCTAAGGGGAGAAAAGATAATAGATTAATGCTAAAGGTGGATACATATCAATCTTAATGATTATCATATCTTATATGTTCTCCATATCTTGGTATTCGCTGAGTTCTATTGCTTTTGTTTAGTAGAATACTCTTGTGTTTCCCAACATTGTTTTCCCAAGTGTGTCTCTACAACTAGAACGCTCAAGAACTCAAGGTAAGTATATGCATCATATCTTTGATCAACATGATCTCTTGCTTCTTGTACATATTGTTTGCAAGAGTGAAGTCTTGATCAAGGATATACATTTCATTCACATATATTGATGCATATAGCCAAGATACACATGACTCTTCATATCCCTTTCATCCATATGTGTGTCCATGTATTCCAAAGCAACTATCCTTTAAAGGACTGCACACATTTAGGGGGGCCAAATCTAGGTCATGCGTTTCTCAAAGTTTTCATTACATTGATGGATATTTTTCATTGAAGCTTTAATTGTATGTTGTCATCAATTACAAAACAGGGGGATTGAAAGCACAACATGCTCCCTTTGTGGTTTTGATAATTCATGACAACATACATTATCTCTTGGACTAACACCTCTATCTAGTATATTTCAGATAATAGTCCATGGAGAGTTGAGTTGGCAAAAGGATTGTGGAGATTGTGGAATTACCCCAAGATACAAGGAAATAGGTTGGCCAAGCTTCAAGCAAGAGGACTCTACATTTTACATTTGTGAGAAATCACTTTGAGTCCATAGGAAAGCCAATACTATTAAAAGGGGGTAAAGTTTTGATGATGAACTGTATGCTCAAACGTGCACAAGTGATAGTCACCAAAACATCCACAAACTCTCCCACCAAAGATTCCGTTAAGCAAGTTCACATTTTCGGTCCGTCCGAAAGTGGTGAATCGGCGTCACCAATTTTGGTAAATCTGACCGTTGGTCACCTTGTCGGTGCAACCGAGATTCATATATCGGTCCCTTCGAGATTCAAAAGTTGCCACTTTTGGTCACTTTGGTACCATCGAGATTTACATGTCGGTGTCACCGAGTTGGTCATTTTGTGTGTAACGGTTGGATTTTTGGGAATGCCTATATATACCCCTTCACCACTGCCCACTCGAAAGAGAAGCACTCAGAACTATTCCATACCTATCCTACTCGGTTTTCTGAGAGAGAACCACCTACCCTTTTGTTCAAGTCAAGATCTTCCACTCCAACCATATGGATCTTGGTTTCTAGCCTCCCCAAGTTGCTTTCCACCAAGCACATCTCTTCTACCAAGACAAATCTATGAGAGAGTGATTGTGTGTTGAGGAGTCTATCATCTTGAAGCACAAGAGCAAGGAGTTCATCGTCATTACCGAGCCTATTACCTTTTGGAGGGTGGTGCCTCCTAGATTGGTTAGGTGTTGCTTGGGAGCCTCCTACTTTGTGTTGTGGAGTGAACCAAGAAGTTTGTAAGGGCAAGGATATTGCCTACTTCGTGAAGATCTACACATAGTGAGGCTAGTCCTTCGTGGACGGAAGCCGCATGGAATAGTCAAGGTTGCTCCTTTGTGGACCCTTATGGGTGGAGCCCTCCGTGGACTCTCGTGACCGTTACCCTCTGTGGGTTGAAGACTCCATGAACATGGACATACAATAGCACCAACTAGCAGAACCACGGGAAAAATTCTTGTGTCTCCTATTGCGTTTGGTCTTCCTATCCCATCTCTTTACTTACATGTGCAATGTCTTTACTTTCCGCAGCCATACTTGTAGACATGCATGTGTAGGGCTGTTAGACTTGCTAGACTTGTTAAAATAGTTAAAATCTGCCAACCATTTAACTTGGGAAAAGTTTAGGTTTTAAATTTCCTACTAGTAGTCTATTCATCCCCCTCCCCTCTAGACATCCCACTCTTGATCCTACTAGGTGGCATGCTCGGGTGCATCCCCAGCAAGCTTATACCATCGCTCTAGCTAACCGTTGCACCCCACCTCGACACGTCTATGCACAGGTGTCAAGGTGGGGTAATCTTCCTTCTAGCGTGTAGCCACATGCTTAGCGAGAGCCTTTTAGCCACCTAGGGAAACTACGCCGCATCGAAAAATGACTGGCCTAGCGATGAGGTGGAGTGGTAATAGGTTGGATCACGCTTGTCGGGGCTTCAAGAGGGTGCGTACGTCCTGGTCCCCGGCAAGCATCGGGGAAGCACTTAGTGCGCAGCAGTCCTAGGATTGGGCTGCCGCATAGAGCTCATTGTAGTCCGTCTTGATGATTGCCTGGTTGGCTTGGTGTGTGGAGGGTTTTTACCGTCGCCTCCTGTGCACAAGTCAGGGGCATTGGGTACCCCAGTCCCACTACACCAACACCAGGTCAGACGGCTCCCACACAAACACATTCCTGTTCGCGTAGAGGAAGTCGACCAGTGCCTTATCCTTCTCTGGGGGAAGTTTAGTGCCAATGGTGAAAGTGGGGCCCGAGATCCCGCCATCAACAAACACATGCTTTGTCTCGGCTCGGTGCTGAGAGAATAGATGTTTCTTCTTCGCAGGCACGGCCTCCATAGGCTGCACTGAGCCCTTGGCACCGAGGCTCAAGGCCGCTGAAGCCTCCAGAGCCGGCATGTCCCAAGGCACTGTGGCCTGGTAGAGGGTGGGCACCTCGGGCAACCCCCCCCCCCCCTCAACCGACTATCGAGCCTATAAATTCCCAGAAAATCAGAAAACCCTAGGGGAGTCGATGAAACATAATTCCAGCCGTTGCAAGTTCCAGAACCTTGAGATCCAATCTAACACCATCGCGGAGGGTTCATCTTCTTCATAGGTGCCTCTATGATGATGCATGAGTAGTCCACCATAGACCTACGGGTTTGTAGGCAGTATCTAGATGGCTTCCTCTCTCTCTATGTTTCTCAATACAATGGTCTCTTGGAGATCTATTTGATGTAATGACTTTTGCAGTGTGTTTGTTGGGATCTAATGAATTTTGAGTTCATGATCAATTTCTATCAATGAATATGAGTTGAGTCTTCTTTGATCTCTTATTTGCATGATTACTTATATCCTCATATTTATTCTTCGAATATTTGGTTTAGTTAGGCCAACTAGATCAATTTTTCTTGCCATGGGAAGAGGTGCTCTGTGATGGGTTCGATCTTGCGGTGCTCTTTCCCAGTGACAGAAGGGACAGCAGGACACGCGTATATCATTGCTATTAAGGATAACAAGATAGGGTCTATTCCAACATGAATAGAACTTGTCTACATCATGCCACTGTTCTTATTGCATTACTCCGTTTTCCCATGAACTTAATACACTAGATGCATGCTGGATAGTGGTCGATGTATGCAGCAATAGAAGTAGATGGAGAATCGTTTTGGTCTACTTACCTTGGACATGATGCCTATATAAAGATCATTGCCTGGATATCGTCATGACTATTTGATCATCTATCAATTGCCCAATAGTAATTTGTTCACCCACTGTGCGCTATACTCATGAGAGAAGCCACCAGTGAAACCTACGTCCCCCGGGTCTACGCTTCTATCATATTGCTTTCTAATCTACTATTTGCATCTTTTCTTTTCAGATCTATCAATCCAAAAAATCCAAAAATACCTTGTTGCACTTCTTGTTTATTTACTTTACTTTGTGTTCTTGCGAGATCTATTTGCCAAGACCATCATTACCTAATCTATCTTATTACCATATAGAGCATGACAACCTCTCTTTCGCGTCGTCTTGCAAGTATATGTTGTTTGTGTGCATGTGTTGTTTACATGGGTGCATGATCTTCCTCCATAGATTGATATCTTGGTTTCATAACTGAGGGAAATACTTACCGTTGTTGTGCTGCATCATCCCTTCCTCTTTGGGGAACTACCGACGCAGTCTCAAGCCACGTGAATGGAATTTCTGGCGCTGTTACATGGGAGGAAGCAATCTCATGTACCAGGTTCCTAATCAAAAATCTAGTCTCCTTGCAATTTACATTATTTGCCATTTGCCTCTCGGTTTCCTCTCCCCCACTTCACCATTTTTCCGTTTTATTCGCCCTCTCTTTTTCGTTTGCCTTTTTCTCGTTAGATCTCTTGTTCCCATATCTCTTCACTGTGACTAGCATCACTACCCCCTTGTCACCAGATTTTGAAGTTCTATACTTCAAACAAAAACAAGGGGAAAAATTGAAAGATGCTTGGTATAGATTGATGGAATCATATCATATTTGCAATCTAAAGGGAGATGCAATGGTTTTGCTTTGATTTTTTTACATAGGATTAACTTTGCATCATAGACAACTTTTGCATTTTGCCGCTAAAGGATATTACTGAACTTGATCCCAACACTGCTTATGAAATTTTAGAAGGGATATTGGGAGTTCCTCCACCCAAAAATGTTCCCTCTCTCACACAAGAAGGGGTTCAAATTCTAGACAAATTGAGTTGCAAAAATATCATGAGCCCCTTAAACATATTGGGGGAAACTTGAATCGCATGAACACTTTGATTACTCTTTGCAATAAGTGTTTGGATATTTTAGATCTCAAGATGGTTTCGTCTCGTGAAAATGTGGGGAAGCGTAAAGAACCTCCCGGATTTGAGAAAGGCCTCATAAAAGTGGCAAAAACTAAGGATGACAATACTTGAATCTATGCGTTATACCAAGCTAGGGGCATAAAACGATAGCGCTCGTTGGGAGGCAACCCAATGAATAAATTATTTTTATCTTTTGCATTCTGTTTCTCAATGTTTTTTCCCAATTATGTTTATGTTATGATTGTGGTTTTTATGTTTTATTTAGTGTTTGTGCCAAGTAATGCCTTTGGGATGATCCATAAGATGAGTAGAAACAATGCTGAATCTGAAATGGAAACTTTGTTCCAAGTGCATAGATTTTAATTTTTTACTGGAACATGATATTGAGATGAAATTCTAACACAGTACTTTTGTACAAATGCTTTACATTTTCCAAAAATTTCATAATTTTTAGATTTCCAGAAGTATGGGTAGAGTACAGATTACTACAGACTATCCTATCTGAAACAGATTCTGTTTTCATTGCATTGTGTGCTTGTAATGATGAATCTATGGCTTGTATTGGGGGTATAAGTCATGGTAAAGTTAGAATATAGTAGGTATAATTCAATAATAAAATATGAATTGGTTTACAATAGTACCTAAAGTGGTAATTTGCATTATTATACTAACGGATCTCACGAGAATTTTGTCAAGTTTTATGTGATTGAAGTTTTCAAGTTTTGGTTGAGATCACGATGGAGGAAGGAATAAGGAGTTAGAAGAGCCAAAGTTTGGGGATGCTACAGAACCCCAAGGTAATATCTAAAGAGTAACAAGCAAAAAAAGCATGGGGATGCCCCGAGTGGCATCCACTCTTTCTTCTAACAACCATCGGTATACTATTTCGAACTATATTTTTATTCATCACATATCATGAGTTTTGCTTGGAGCGTTGTCGGGACCCCGATCCTAAGTCATAAGAATCCAGACTGTAACATATCACATCACTTTGCGGCCTCACACGCGGTAAATTCCACGGTTGCAGCCTTACATTAGCCAGGACCGTTTGCGTCTTTTGGCTCACGTATGTGAACATGTCGCTGGCAATCAAATGACAGAGAACCCGGGCCAACATAACTAGTCATAGAACCCAAGAGGCACATCCATACGGAAACAGGCATACATAACCCAGCAATGTAGGTGTCGGCCTCAAGCGTATGTAGACGAGTCATAGCAAGCTACAGGGACTCCATTACGTCATGAGACACGAATGCCATCACTGCACATAGACGAGTCGTAGCAGGCTACAGGGACTCCATTACACCGCGAGACATTTCCCCGAAGGGACAGACACAGCAGGAAAGAAGGATACATGCCGGTTAATCAATGTGTCCGGAGCAGTAGCAAGCTACCATGGCTCGGTGGAAGCACAAAGAGGCAGTTTCCTGTAAAGAGTACTACTAAAGGCACACGACTAGGTGTCAGATCCCATACATACCGTTGCACGTCACACGTACGCACGACATGCCCGATATGCATAGATACAACCATGGCATCACAAGATAACTATACAACAACATGACTTTTATTTAAGAGGCTCAGATGAGCCTTGCATGATATGTTCTTACAGATAGGGGTCACATGACCCGACACTCAAGTCATACAAACATGTTCATACAAACCAAGCGAAAGAATAAGTTGTCTAAGTATAGACAGATGAAAGGGTAAAAAGGCACATGGCCTGACTATCTACAGCCCGCCACAGGGCGTAGGTCGTAGCTGGGACACCAGCTATTCGGCATCATCGACATCTAGAAAGAACCCACCCGAAGGGTCCTGGGTCTCATCTGCAACATTTATTAAGCAAACATGAGTACAAATGTACTCAGCAAGTCTTTAAAGCAGACCTAGGCTAACTATGCTCGTGCATCAACATAGGGGGAGGTGGAGTTTATGCAGCAATGCCAGCTTTGACTCATGGCTAACCTACACTACTCAGTTTTAACCCTTAGTTACAATTTTAGATATTGCACACGAGTCCACTAACTCCATAACAATACACCACCATGGATTCACCTCCCCCCTGGGAGAGTGCCATCCACAGTACTCACACTTGTCTTGATATTTTTATGAGTATCCATTTGATTATCTATGAACAACATAAGTTCTCCAAGTAGTCCATATCCGAGGACGCGGCTATTCGAATAGTTTCATACCCTGTAGGGGTGTACTTCTTCACACACGCTCTCGCCACTTATCGTTGTGTGCTCATAAACCATGCACCTCGGCAACCTTCAAGCAGATGCCCAGCGAGGGAGTCGGCCACGACTGTCAATCGCATAAGACCTCTAGTCCAGGCTATCGCCTATTTGAGATTGAACCCGCACGGAAGTCCGGCCGAAGTTTCCTCTATGGCCCCAAACGATGTGCGCAGGGTTCCCAAGCCCACCATTCGGGTGACCCTTGGTACACCGTGCCACTGCCTACCGCGTCGTAACCCACCCCTAGGGTCAGCGTTACGCACAGCCTCCAGCATGCTATAAACACCAGAAACTACTTGCAACTCCTCGACTAAGGACTAAGCGAATGATAGGTCGAGAGGGTCAATTAAGTATCCGAACGTGTGGTAGTAACTATTCTTGGATCACAAACACGGAACTCCGTTCCTGAGAACGGTCCCAATGAGACAACCCGCTATGTACTCCTACATAGCCTCTCATCGCTACCTTTACCAAATTGAGTTCATCATTATATCACCACATTAGGACAACATCGTTTCACTCAGTTCATCACCCACATGAATCAGACCTGACCCAACTCTAAGCATAGCAAGGATAGCAGGCAAGTAAGCTAAGCACATCATGGCACAAGCATCTACCAGGTATGCTAGGTTGCAAGGTTTGACTATTTACTGTGACAATGTCAGGTTATGCAGCAGAATAGGATCATCTACCGTGTATGACTGACATGTGATCGACTGTCCTAATGCAATAAACAAGAGCAGGAGCGAGAGAGTAGGATGTTATCGGAATGATAAAAGGGGGTTGCTTGCCTTACTAGGGAACAAAAAGGTTCTCTCCTAGGTCAGGATACTCGGGGGTATCCTAAGGAGCAGGGCCTACCGCAGTGCAGATAAGAAACAATCAACACACGCAAGTGCAACAATATGATGCATGATCACGGCATGATAGCATCTATGGATGAGCTAATGCAACTAGTGATCATGTTGATTTGAAATGAATTTGAATATAGGTTGAAAATCTTTCTTTATTTCGAATTTCGAATACTAACCTATTAGTAAATGTCAATGTTCACCTATTGGATTCATTGGATTTTTCTGATAAATTTTCATATATAAATTATTTCCATCTGATTTACAGATTAATTTATATGAATTTTATAAGATTTGAACATTTCCTGGATTTATTTATAATCAAGAAAAGCTTTTATTGCATCAGCCTTAGGTCAGCATGACGTCAGCAGGTCAGCTGGCCGTTGACAGTTCAAATCTGACGAGTGGGGCCCACTGGTCAGTGACACAGTCAATAACCAGAAGGTTAGTTTTAATTTAAACTCTAATTAACTAACTGGACCCACATATCAGTGACTAATTAGGATAATTGATTTAATTATTTTAGTTTTAAACTTTAATTAACTAAAACAGAGTCGGGCCCACCTGCCAGTGACCCAGGGGGTCAAACCCCGTGGTCAAATGGCTGTGCTCGCTGGCGTTTAGCCGCCGACAGCACCAAACGCGGCGGAGGGGATCGGGATTCCCCCTCGGATGACCCAAAGGATGGTGGATGGGCTCAAAATGACACGCGCGCACGCGCCCATCCATCTGGGCACACCCCCGAGGCTAGGGTGGCCAGGAACTACGCCGGCGACGAGGTCAGCGGCAGAGCTTCTTGGGATCGAGCCCAAACGCAGCTACGGGCACGAAATCGAATGGGGAGAGAGGGAATGGACTCAGGGGCTCACTCCGGATGTTATGGCGATGGACACGAGCTCGGGGACGGCCTGGAGACGGTGAACACGACGGCGATCTCCGGCGGCCAAAGATGAGGAAGAATCTTGGGGTCGTCGCTGCAGGGCCTTGGCCTTAGATTCACTTGGAGGAGAGCAGCAGTAGGTCACAGTGGAGCTTTTGCATGGCTCGGAGCGAGAGGGGAGCGAGGGAATCAAGCTAATGGCAGCGAGCTCGAAGCTCATCCATGGCGGGAGCAGAGGGGGAGAGGAGAGAGCGAGGGGAAAGGGGGAAGGGGAGATCCAGACGGGACCTCCCAGCCTTATCCCCATCGCCAGCGCAGCAGGGAGGCAGGCAGGCAGGCGGGTGGGTGGCGTCGCCGGCGCGAGCGCACGGCGAGCACGCGCCATGCCTCCTAGCTGCCAGGAGGACGAAGACCTCCCTGGGCCAGAGGGGGCCAGATGGGCCAGCCCCTTCCTAGGCCTCAGGTAGGCTTCTTCCTCTCTCTCTCATTTTATTTCTTTTCTGGTTTTTCTTCTCACATTTGTTTGTATTTTTATTTAGCCAGCAAAACTTGGCCCAAAATTCCTAAAAGTTTTATGAACTAGTGTTTGAATACTTTCAAACTCCCACAAAAGTTCTGGTAAACTTTGGAGCACCTAAATAATTTTAGTGCATTATTTGCTTAATTCAGAGGCATTGTTGAATTATTTTAAATGCCAAAAGGGTTGTTAAAATTGTGATTCATCTCTGATTAATGTTTCCAACATTTATCAGAAAAGATGAAGATTTTTGAAGACCACTTTGGGTTCATTGAAAATCACAAGTTTTGTTTTAGCTTCTCTAAAGTGAGGTGCTAGGGTTTGGTGTTAATCCCCATTTCACTTTGATGCACAAATGAAACATGATGCACACAACATCTAGCACAATGACAGGGGAACTAGGGATGTGACAACTCACCCCCACTCAAAAGAATCTCGTCCCGAGATTTTGAAGTCGTCAAGAAGAGCACGGGGTACTCTAGTTGAAGACGATCTTCTCTTTCCCATGTGGCCTCCTTTTCAGAATGGTGTGACCACTGAACCTTAAGAAACTTGATGTTCCGATGCCGAGTGGTACGATCAGCTTCAGAAGAATACGAACAGGGTATTCTCGATATGTAAGGTTATCTTGGAGATCAAGCGCTACATGGTCTACCTCACGGACAGGGTCCGAGAAGCAACGCCTGAGTTGCAAGACGTGGAAGACATCATGAACCTTGGAAAGATGCGGCGGAAGTTCCAATTGGTAGGCAAACTCTCCTCGTTTAGCAAGAATGCGAAAAGGTCCAATGTAACGAGGAGCCAACTTGCCCTTGATACCGAATCGATGGGTACCCTTCAGAGGTGTAACCCGAAGGTAAGCCTTCTCGCCAATTTCATAGGTCACAGCCTTATGATGGCGATCATATTGGCTCTTTTGACGAGATTGGGCTGTTTTCAACTGTTCACGAATAATGCGAACTTGCTCCTCTGCATCCTAGATCATATCCGGGCCAAAGAGTTGCCTCTCTCCGGTTTCCGACCAGTTAAGAGGTGTTCGACACCTTCGTCCATAGAGAACTTCAAAAGGGGCTTTTCCCAAGATCGAGTGATAACTATTGTTATTAGCAAGTTCGGCAAACTGAAGACATTTCTCCCAATTCATACCGAAAGATATAACACAAGCTCGGAGCATGTCTTCGAGAATTTGATTGACTCGCTCAACTTGACCACTTGATTGCAGGTGGAAAGCAGTGCTAAAGGATAGATGAGTCCCCAAAGCGGTTTGAAAACTTTCCCAAAATCGGGAAGTAAAGATACTTCCACGGTCTGAGTTAATCTCCAAAGGAACACCATGAAGAGAAACTATTTGAGAATCATACAACTCCGCTAGCTGGCTAGCAGTTATACTTTCCCGAACTGGAAGAAAATGTGCCACTTTGGAAAGATGGTCGATGACCACAAAGATAGCATTATTCCCTCTCTTGGTCCTGGGAAATCCGGTAATGAAATCCATACCGGCCTTATCCCATTTCCATTCGGGAATAGCTAAAGGTTGAAGGGTGCCAGCAGGCCTTTGATGTTCTGCTTTCACGCGACGACAAACGTCGCAGTTAGCAACGAACTAAGCAATTTCTCTTTTCATCCTAGTCCACTAGAACCTCTGGCGTAGGTCCTAATACATCTTGGTACTACCCGGATGAATTGAGAGAGGAGAATCATGAGCCTCCTTAAGGATCAGCTGTCTTAAGCGTGTGCTCTTGGGAACCACCAACCGGTTCTGGAAGAACACAACACCTTCATCATTCTTGGAGAAATCTTTAGCGTTTTCGCTAGCAATATTCCCCTTGATACGGGATATACCCTTATCATATTTCTGGACAGCTACTATTTGATCCTTAAGATTAGGTTTCGCCACCAGGTTGGATAGGAATCCTTGAGGAACAAGGTGAAGGTTAACTTCCGAAATTCCTCATGGAGAAGTGGTTGACCTTGTTGTAACATCAGTTTGTTACAATAAGACTTACGACTTAGTGCATCAGCCATGACATTGGCTTTCCTCGGGGTGTAAGTTATCCCTAAGTCGTAATCTGTAATCAACTCTACCCACTGTCTTTGCCTGAGATTCAAATCTGGCTGGGTGAATATATATTTTAGACTTTGGTGATCAGTGTAAATTTCACAATGATTACCCAGAAGATAATGTCGCCAGGTTTTCAGTGCATGGACTACAGTTGCAAGCTCAAGATCATGTGTAGGATAATTATCCTCATGTGGACGCAATTGTCGAGATGTGTATGCAATCACATGACGATCTTGCATGAGAATGCAACCTAATCCTTGTCGCGAGGCGTTGCAATAGATAACAAAGTCCTTAGACAAATCAGGTGGCACCAGAACGGGAGCAGAGGTCAGTCGTCTTTTCAACTCCTGAAAATTGTGCTCGCATTGTAGAGTCGACTCGAACTTTTTATCTTTCTTGAGGAGTTCAGTCAGAGGTTTTGCAACTTTGGAGAAATTCTCGACAAAGCAGCGACAATAGCTCGCTAAGCCAAGGAAACTCCAAACTTGCTTAATTGATTCAGGTTGGGTCCAATCAAGGACGGCTTGAACTCTCTTGGGATTGACAGCAATACCTTTACTAGAAATCACGTGGCCCACATAGGTCACTTCTAGCAACAAAAATTCACACTTGGAGAATTTGGCGTACAGGCTGTGCTCTCGAAGTTTCATCAATACCAGCCTTAGATGCTCGGCATGTTCTTGTTCGTTCTTCGAGTAGATGAGTATATCGTCGAGGTAAACCACAACAAATTTATCTAGATACTCCATGAAGATCGAATTCATCAAGCGAGAGAAGGTGGCTGGGGCATTGGTTAAACCGAAGGACATGACGGTGTACTTGTATTGGCCATAACGAGTAACAAAAGCCGTTTTTGGAATGTCCCCGTTCCTAATTCTGATTTGATGGTATCCCAACCTCAAATCCAATTTGGAAAAGACAGAGGATCCAGCGAGTTAATCATACAAATTGTTGATCCTGGGGAGCGGATAGTTGTTCTTTATGGTGACCAGATTCACTGGCCGATAATCCACAACCATCCGATCCGAACCATCCTCCTTCTTGATGAAGAGAACGGGACAAGCCCAAGGAGAAGAACTGGGACGGATGAAACCTTTCTTCAAAGCCTCATCGAGTTGGATCTTAAGTTCGGCTAGTTCTAAGGGTGCCATCTTATAGGGTCTTCTGGCTATTGGAACAGTCCCTGGGATGAGCTCTATCACAACCTCAACATCTTTGACAGGAGGAATTCCTAGCAGTTCTTCTGGAAAGACATCTGGAAAGTCACGGACTACCGGAATATCTTCTAACTCTGGAAGAGGGTTAGCATTGAGGGAATAGAGTTGGCGCTTGGTTGTTCGAGTGGAGACATTAACTATCTCACCCGATGGATGTGTAAGTTGAACATTCCTAGAATGAGTATCAATCTTGGCATAGTGGGCTTTCATCCAATCCATGCCTAGAATGATATTGATGTCCGAAGACTTGAGGGCTATCAAAGATGCTAGGAAGACTAGTCTATCCACTAGAATCTCATTATCATGGCTCACTCTAGAAGTTTGCCATTTTTAACCCGGAGTTTGCACTACTAAAGGAGTAGGCATATCACAAAAAGACATGTTATGCAAGTGTGCATAACTTTGTGAGAGAAAAGAATAAGATGCCCCGGTATCAAATAAAACAGATGTTGGATGACTATTGATAAGGAGCGTACCTAGGATAACATCAGGATCCTCAAGGGCTTCCTCAGCAGACACATAGTTCACTCATCCACGAGCAGGAGCTCGCTTCACAAAGAAGGCTTTTCCTGGTTTTCCACGTCCAGCGGGCTTAACATTATTCTGGCGACACTCACAGGAGTAGTGTCCTAGTTCTCCACACTTATAGCAAACCACAGTGGCACGGGGAGCAACATTTGCAGGCGGTCCTCCAAATGGTCTGACTGGAGGGTTGGGCTGAACTGGGCGAGGCGCCTGGAAGGATGGCCCCGCATTGTATTTTGCCGGCAGGGCTGCGTTGGGCACCCAGATCCGGCATTTATTAGAGCCTGAGCCAGATGCAGGGTTGAAGTCATGGTTGTGCTTTCTCGTGGCCTCATAATCAGTCTGTCCAGTCTCGGCATTGATAGCCTTGTTAACAAGAGCCTGGAAAGTGGTGCACTCATGCAGGCGTAGATCTCGGCGGAGCTTAGGGTTAAGACCCTTGCGGAACCTAGATTGTTTCTTAGCATCAGTAGAAACTTCCTCAGGGGCATAGCGAGCAAGGTTTCCAAACTCACGACTATAAGCATCCACTGATAGTCTACCCTGGGTGAAGGCACGGAATTCCTCTCTCTTACGATCCATCAGCCCTTCCAGGATTTTATGGGTACGAAATGCGGCACTGAACTCTGCCCAAGTTAGTGCGGGGCCTGCGGGACGCATGGCTTCAAAATTTTCCCACCACAGATTGGCGGGACCTTCCAGAAAGTAAGTTGCAAAGGTCACCTTGTTGGCCTCAGTCACATTGGCAGCCCGGATCTTGCGATAAATGCTAGTCAGCCAATCATCCGCGTCCAGTGG
Organism: Hordeum marinum; assembly: GCA_022496015.1. Taxonomy (NCBI): domain Eukaryota; kingdom Viridiplantae; phylum Streptophyta; class Magnoliopsida; order Poales; family Poaceae; genus Hordeum; species Hordeum marinum. Next base: position 272,519,026 of record CM039678.1, read on the forward strand.
GTCGACCGAATGATGATACTTGGGTGGGCACAGTCTGATGAAATCACCAAGTGATACGCCATCATTGAGGTCATTGCGGGGAGCATGTGCTGTGTTCTTCTCGATTCTTTCCAACAGCCTGTTGGTCTCCCTCTTGTTCCTTTCGGCTTCAAGCATTACTTCCGCCAAGGAAGGCGCATGTGGCAGATCCTCTTGCCTTAGCTGCTTCCCTCGCCCTGCTCAGGGGCAGGCACGGGGTTATTCCTAGTTGCCACCATCCTGGAGAAACAAACCCACAGCTTAATCATAGGGAACAACAACTCTAAGACATAGGATAAGGAATGTACTGGACAACATGGCATGCAGGGTAAACACCAATCAACATGGTAAAACAACTTCCATATAAACACCATGATTCATACATACCATGACATAGTTCAGTACAAGCCAAGCTAAGATACAACTACGGAAATATGACACAACTCATCGGAGGCATTACAAGCTTCCTATACATTATCTATCTACACCTCCGGAACTCAACTCTCAACCTCATCATATCCCACAAGACACGCAGGATTATGGCGATACGATGACTACCATACTAAAACTAACATCCACGTACTCAAGCATCGCCATAGAATGCCTCATACAGGTTACCCCCATGACCCGGGAGTTGAACCTGAGGATCTAGAAACACTCTAGCCTATGATCCCTGGGAGCCATAAGGACACGGATGTGGCCTTGGTCCCCTTGTTGGCGGCAACAGCGGTCCTCGAAGAGGGGTGATGCCTCCAACATCGGGCCAGTCTATGTGTGCTGGCAGATGAGTCCGCGGTGGGGTCAGGATCTCCAAATCTCCATAGCCTGTCTGCATGACAGGTGTCAACTGCGTCAGGGCTGTCCAAAGACGTGCATGGCTAGCATAAAGCTCCATGCAAAGGGCACGTGCATCACGATCCCTGTTCTCCAACATCTGAGCGGTCACCTACAGCCTGGGGTCCTCATGAGAATGATCATAGTAGGTTGCGCTAAGATATCCATCCTCTCCTCCCATAGAAGCAAGAACATAACAGAACTCGGTGTTTTGAAGCAGACCATGGTGGAACCTCATGATCGTCAGCATGGTGTAAGTGGCCTCCTGAACTGCCATGTCTATGGTGACACCTAATCCATAAGTCCAGTGAAGCGGCTCTGCAGCTCCAGGGTATGAGGGATAAATCTTGACGGTACACAGATACTGACTCTGGTTGAAATCTCCATACTATTCCTCCACTGTGTACTCCGGGTACCAACGGTATCTAGCCTCCATCATCACTCTAACCAACATGGCCGTGTGACCTGGTACATCGATGCACCTGGACAGACAGACCACCTGACAGGAAGGACGAGGGGGCATCTGAAATAGAGAATGATGCAAAGACATAAGAGACTCTAGCATAAATTGGACAGCATAATGGTTGTAATTGCTCAAAAAGGATTTTGAGACAACTGCAAAAGATTGGAAAAGCATAACCACTCGACTTTCTAGACTCAAGTCTCTTCTCCATCTGTTTGTCACACCAACAATACTTGAGTACCCACATTCACTTGCAACAAGCTAGCTAGTAGTCCATGGTTAGTAACTCGGTATCCCCGAAGAAAAGATGAGAATGACTCGGCATAGAATAACTTGGGAAGAGGAGTAAAAAGAGCCTTACGTTCCCTTCGACAATCAATTCCCCTACTTTTCTATAGTGTTTCTAGACTCAACTTCGACCGTTTTGGCTTGGTAGTCCTATAGTCAGTCAGACTCTGATACGCTGTCGGGACCGATCCTAAGTCATAAGAATCCAGACTGTAACATATCACGTCACCTTTGCGACCTCACGCACGGTAAGTTCCATGGCTGCAGCCTTACCTTCGACGGGACCGTTTGCGTCTTTTGGCTCACGTATGTGAACATGTCGCTGGCAATCAAATGACAGAGAACCCCGGCCGACATAACTAGTCATAGAACCCAAGCGGCACATCCGTACGGAAACAGGCATACATAACCCAGCAATGCAGGTGTCGGCCTGAAGCGTGTGTAGACGAGTCATAGCAAGCTACAGGGACTCCATTACGTCGTGAGACACGAATGCCATCACTACACGTAGACAAGTCGTAGCAGGCTACAGGGACTCCATTACACCGCGAGACATTTCCCCGAAGGGACAGACACAGCAGCAAAGAAGGATAAATGTCGGTCAATCAATGTGTCCGGAGCTGTAGCAAGCTACCATGGCTCGGTGAAAGCACAAAGAGGCAGTTTCCCGTAAAGAGTACTACTAAAGGCACACGACTAGGTGTCGGATCCCATACATACCGTTGCACGTCACACGTACGCACGACATGCTCGATATGCATAGATACAACCATGGCATCACAACATAACTATACAACAACATGACTTTTATTTAAGAGGCTCAGATGAGCCTTGCATGATATGTTCTTACAGATAGGGGTCACATGACTCGACACTCAAGTCATACAAACATGTTCATACAAACCAAGTGGAAGCATAAGCTGTCTGAGTACACACAGATGAAAGGGTAAAAAGGCACATGGCCTGACTATCTACAGCCCGCCATAGGGCATAGGTTGTAGCTGGGACACCAGCTATTCGGCATCGTCGACATCTATAAAGAACCCACCCTAAGGGCCCTAGGTCTCATCTGCAACATTTATTAAGCAAACATGAGTACAAATGTACTCAGCAAGTCTTTAAAGCAGACATAGGCTAACTATGCTCGTGTATCAACAAAGGGGGAGGTGGAGTTTATGCAGCAATGCCATCTTTGAAACATGGCTAACCTACACTACTCAGTTTTAACCCTTAGTTACAATTTTAGATATCGCACACGAGTCCACTAACTCCATAACAATACACCACCATGGATTCACTTCCCCCCCCCCTCCTGGGAGAGTGCCATCCACGGTACTCACACTTGTCTTGATATTTTTATGAGTATCCATTTGATTATCTATGAATAGCATAAGTTCTCCAAGTAGTCCATATCCGTGGACGTGGCTATTCGAATAGTTTCATACCCTGCAGGGGTGTACTTCTTCACACACACTCTTGCCACTTATCGTTGTGTGCTCATAAACCATGCACCTCGGCAACCTTCAAGCAGATGCCCAGCGAGGGAGTTGGCCACGACCGTCAATCGCATAAGACCTCTAGTCCAGGCTATTGCCTATTTGAGATTGAACCCGCACGGAAGTCCGACCGAAGTTTCCGTTACGGCCCCAAACGATGTGCATAGGGTTCCCAAGCCCACCATCCGGGTGACCCTTGGTACACCGTGCCACTGCCTACCGCATTGTAACCCACCCCTAGGGTCAGCGCTACGCACGGCCTCCAGCATGCTATAAACACCAGAAACTACTTGCAACTCCTGGACTAAGGACTAAGCGAATGATAGGTCGAGAGGGTCAATTAAGTATCCCAATGTGTGGTAGTAACTAGTCTTGGATCACAAACACGGAACTCGGTTCCTAAGAACGGTCCCAATGAGACAACCCGCTATGTACTCCTACATAGCCTCTCATCGCTACCTTTACCAAATCGAGTTCGTCATTATATCACCACATCAGGACAACATCGTTTCACTCAGTTCATCACCCAGATGAATCAGACCTGACCCAACTCTAAGCATAGCAAGCATAGCAGGCAAGTAAGCTAAGCACATCATGGCACAAGCATCTACCAGGTATGCTAGGTTGCAAGGTTTGACTATTTACTGTGACAATGTCAGGTTATGCAGCAGAATAGGATCATCTACCATGTATGACTGACATGTGATCGACTGTCCTAATGCAATAAACAAGAGCAGGGGCGAGAGAATAGGATGTTATCGGAATGATCAAAGGGGTTGCTTGCCTTGCTGGGGAACGGAAAGGCTCTCTCCTTCGTCGGGATACTCGGGGGTATCCTCAGGAGCAAGGCCTACCGCAGTGCAGATAAGAAACAATCAACACACGCAAGTGCAACAATATGATGCATGATCATGGCATGATAGCATCTATGGATGAGCTAATGCAACTAGTGATCATGCTGATTTGAAATGAATTTGAATAGAGGTTCAAAATCTTTCTTTCTTTTGAATTCCGAATAGTAACCTATTAGTAAATGTCAATGTTCACCTATTTAGATTGCTCTAACATGCATGACAATAGCACCATTGGATTCATTGGATTTTTCTGATAAATTTTCGTATATAAATTATTTCCATCTGATTACAGATTAATTTATATGAATTTTATAATATTTGTACATTTCCTGGATTTATTTATGATCAGGAAAAGCTTTTATTGCATCAGCTTTAGGTCAGCATGACGTCAGGAGGTCAGCTGGCCATTGACAGTTCAAATCTGACCAATGGGGCCCACTGGTAAGTGACACAGTCAATAACCAGAAGGTTAGTTTTAATTTAAACTCTAATTAACTAACTAGACCCACATGTAAGTGACTAATTAGGATAATTGATTTAATTATTTTAGTTTTAAACTTTAATTAACTTAAACAGGGTCGGGCCCACCTGCTAGTGACCTAGGGGGTCAAACCCCGTGGTCAAATGGCTGTGCTCGCCGGCGTTTAGCCGCCGGCAGCACCAAACGCGGTGGAGGGGGTCGGGATTCCCCCTCCGATGACCCAAAGGACGGCGGGTGGGCTCAAAATGATGCCCACGCACGCGCCCATCCATCTGGGCACACCCCCGAGGCTGGGGTGGCCAGGAACTACGCCGGCGACGACGTCAGCGGTGGAGCTTCTCGGGCTCGAGCCCAAACGTAGCTATGGGCACGAAATCGAACGGGGAGAGAGGGAATGGACTTAGGGGCTCACAACGGATGCTATGGTGACGGACACGAGCTCGGGGATGGCCTGGAGACGATGAACATGACGGCGATCTCCGACGGCCAAAGATGAGGAAGAAGCTCGGGGTCGTCACTGCAGGGCCTCGGCCTTCGATTCGCTTGGAGGAGAGCAGCAGTAGGTCACAATGGAGCTTTGCACGGCTCGTAGCGAGAGGGGAGTGGGGGAATCGAGCTAATGGCGGCGAGCTCGAAGCTCATCCATGGCGGGAGCAGAGAGGGAGAGGAGAGAGCGAGGGGAAAAGGGGAAGGGGAGATCCAGACGGGACCTCCCAACCTTATCCCCGTCGCCAACGCAACAGGGAGGCAGGCAGGCAGGCAGGTGCGTGACGTCGCCGGTGCAAGCGCACGGCAAGCATGCGCCATGCCTCCTAACTGCGAGGAGGACGAAGACCTCCCTGGGCCAGAGGGGGCTAGATGGGCCAGCCCCGTCCTAGGCCTCAGGTAGGCTTCTTCCTCTCTCTCATTTTATTTATTTTCTAGTTTTTCTTCTTACATTTGTTTGTATTTCTATTTAGCCAGCAAAACTTGGCCCAAAATTCCTAAAAGTTTTATGAACTAGTGTTTGAATACTTTCAAACTCCCACAAAAGTTTTGGTAAACTTTGGAGCACCTAAATAATTTTAGTGCGTTATTTGCTTAATTCAGAGGCATTGTTGAATTATTTTAAATGCCAAAAGGTTTGTTAAAATTATGATTCATCTCTGATTAATGTTTCCAACATTTATCAGAAAAGATGAACATTTTTGAAGACCACTTTGGGTTCATTGAAAATCACAAGTTTTGTTTTAGCTTCTTTTAAGTGAGGTGCTAGGGTTTGGTGTTAATCCCCATTTCACTTTGACGCACAAATGAAACATGATGCAAACAACATCTAGCACAATGACAAGGGAACTAGGGATGTGAAAAGCGTCTTGTATCTTTGCTTTATTTGCTTTTATCCTTGTTGAACGCACCTATTTGAGAGAGCCAAAATTACACTATCATTTTCTAGAATTGCTCTTTATGGCTCACTTAAACCTACTGAGCAAAGGAATCCCTCTAGTGCTTCACGTATATCTTTTTGAGCATGAAGTGCTTTTAAAAGTTTGAAAAACTGCTCTCATGCTTCAGTTATATTAATTTGAGATTTATTAATTTGCATAAATCCTCTCCTGGCTCACTTATATTATTTTGAGAGAGGAAACTTGTATGCTCATGATCTTCACTTATATCCATGTGAGCTTGCCAAAAGCAATTGCAACATTTGAAACTAGTCCCAAAGTGATAGATATTCAAGAGGGATATAATAAAAAATTTCATGAAGATCATTGGACAAACTAAACTTGATTCTTTGTAATATTTTTGAGACATGACAATAGTAATATGTGAGTTATGTTAGTGAGTAATTATACTGAGTAGGAATATTGGTGTTAAGGTTTGTGATTCCCTATGTGTCACATCCCAAGTGATGTCCCTACCTTATTTGGCATGTAACCCATGTATGAACCTTGTGTCATCAGCTATGAGATGTTTTCCAACTTGGTATTCATGTGTTTGCATTCATGCATCATCATGCATCATTCTCATTTCATGTTTATGTGCCATGTTGGTTTTTCATGTGCTTGCCATGATGTGTGGTGGTGAGGTGTTGTTTTGTGATGTGTGAGATGTTTGTGAGTGGTTGGATCCATGGGTGCAACCTATTCCCTTCCCCTCTCTTTTTCCTTTGCAACATCCCCTCCAAAACCCCTTTTCTCCTATTATTCTCATCTTCAGATTTCAGTTGTTTTAAAAATTGTTTAAAGATGTTCATGAGGTGGCCCCGTGTGTTTTATGAAATGTGAGTATGTTGGATTTACTATTTGTGGTTTGTTTGATTTGTGTTTTAAATTAACAGGAGCTGTCATTTTTATATATTAAGTAAAATACTTGTTTTATGAATCAACTTAATATTTTTAATAAAAGGTGCACATTATTTGCTCCTCAAAATTATTTTTGTTTTGCTCAAAAACCTTTTAAATTGCTCTGGGAATTTATGTTGGGGTGGCTGGTTTTATTAAATGGGGAAAAACCTTTGCTTTTCTCTGTTTTAGTTGAGAGAGGGTGAGAGGGAGAGAGTGGGCTGCGGCCCAGCCCACGTGAGCAGGGACGGCTACCTGCTCCGTCTCCCACCTCCGTCAGGTGTGTAGAGAGCAAAGAGCAGCGTCGCGTCGCCGTTAGCCATTCACAGACGTCGAGGCCCCCCCTCCTATTTATGCCTGGGCGTCCATGCCTCCCTCTAGGGTTTCTCCTCGCCGCCGCCGCTTCCCCCTCTCCTTCTTCCTCCTTCCTCCCCCTTCTCTGTCAGAGAGCGCAAGGCGCAGGTAAGTTTCAGAGAAGTTCGGAGGCGCGGGTGCTCGTCGTCGTCGTCGCCTCCGACGACCTCGTCCCCGCTGGTGATGGCGTGGAGCTCGCCGCTGCCGTCCGCATTCCGTTCCCGGTGCTAGAAGGCCTCGGGAGGCCTTCTTCTTCCTTCTCCTCGTCACCAGATCATCGCCGGACCTTCTTCCTCTCCGCACGCGTCGTCCCCGTCTCTCCTTCCCCTTCGTCGTCACCGCTCGCGTCCCCGTGTCTCCGTGAGACCCTCGGTGAGCAGCCCGTCCTCGCTGTCCCCTCTCCTCGCCGTAAGTCGTAGGCTCATCGTCGTAGTGCCATTGTGCCGCTCGAAGCCCCGAGCTTGAGCTCACCTCTGGTCCCCCTCGTCGCAAGATGAGGTGAGGGATGGAGCCCCCGTAGCTTCCTCTTTCGATTCCGCCGCTCCCCATCACCGGAGACCCCTTGCATCACCGGGGATCGCCGTCGCCCTGCCGCTGTCGCTGTCATTGTTGCTCTGTCCACGTGTGTGTTGGGTTTCAGTTTCGTCAGATAGCATGTTTGTGTGTGTGTGTATTAGAGAGCAGAGGACCTCCCTCTGTTAACAACCCGAGCTGTAGCAGAGTGGTAGCGCCACGATAGCAGACCCAGGAGGCTGTGGGTTCTAGCCCAGCAAGCCCCATTTTTTTTTTATTTTTTTTTCTTCTTTGTTGTTAAACCTGCTATGTATGCCCTGTGTGTATGTGTGTGTTTTGTTTTTCTTCTTTTGCCATGATCTGTGTGTGTATGTGTAGTGCATATGCACATGTTTGTGTGTGTGTGCTTGGGCATACACACATGTGTGTAGGTGGCATGGTGAGAGGTGTGTGTCTCCATGTGTTTGTGTGGGTGTTCTTGTGGTGCTTGTGTGAGTGTAGAGTGCATGATTGTGAGTTGTGGGTGTGTGTGTATGCTATGCATACATACCTACATGTGTGTGTGAGCACGTGGGTGTATTGTGCACCATGCATGACACATGTGTGTGTGCTCTTTGCACACCTATGCATGTGTGTGTTTTGTGGGTGTGTATATGTATGAGTTATATATAAACACATGCTTGAGTATGGTGTGCTTGTGTGTGTAGGTGTAGTGAGAGGTGTGTGTATGTTATACATACACCCACATGTGCATGTGAGTAGATGGTCATGTGTAGATAGGCATGTGTAGGTTGTGGGGTTTTTCTTCTTGCTTTTTTTTGCCATGATTAGTAAAGATGGGTAATTGAGTGGATGCAAAACCTTGTGCATATGTAGATCTATGTGTATGTGAGAGCTCTCATGTGTAAATGTGCATGTATATCCCTTCTAGCTTGTTTTTCTTTTCTTGTTCTTGATACTATGCTATGCCTAAGTACCTTATTCATGCCTATTTACCTTTCCCATCAAGTGTCGAATTGAGGGCATGCCATTTTGGCCTCTTACATAAGTGTGTGCATGTGTCATAAGTCACTCATGACTTATAGGAGTCAATTTCGACCTAGGATTACTCCCAATTCCTCCAAGCAAGTATAGGGGTATGAACAATGCAGTTGGGGTAGAATCAACCCAGGAATGCATCTGTGAAGTCAGATTTGTCTTTGGGGCAACATCACAAAAGTGCATTTTTATGATGTGATGCCCTTTTATCCATTTTATATGATTTAATCTAGACATGATTTTAAGTTCTTGCTAACATGAGATTGCTAGTTAAAGTTGTTGGGAATGTCCCAGTATTTTTGTTATTTGTGCTAAGTCAATAGATAAGTGGGAACCATGCTGTTTAGAGAGCAACTTTATGTTTCTGATCAACTTGCTTAAAAATGAGTCTGGGAGTTCTGCTGTTATTGTTTTGCCATGAAGAGTGGGTTGTAACTAGTGGTGTGACTGGATTTTTCTCATGCTCAGTGTTAGTTATTTGTAGTGGATATTGTCATCTACCTTCCTGTTAATTTTCATGCCAATAGGAGCTTTCTGGCATATTTAACCTGTGTTGTCAACTTGCTACTTTATAATCTCAGATTCCAGAAAACTAGAATTTTCTCAGTCTCAGAAAACTGTTTCATCATGCCAAATTGATTGCTTCTTGCTTATTGATGTGTGTCTCCTTTGCTGGTGGGGTAATTGGATGATTTGTTGTGTGTGTTGGGTAGATTATGTCCATGTCTTGTTTGTGGTTGTAGGCTTCCTGTAGCTCCAGAGGTGAGCTGTAGAAGTTGGTATGTTGCTGTTTAGTGGCAGATTTAGTGTTTTATAGTTTTGTGGATTGTGGGAGCTATGCTCCATGGAATTGATTGATTCTTGAGTCTATTGTGATTGATTTTTCATCACCTGTCCAGTGGCTGCCTTGGAATGCCAAGAATCAGCCCATGGCTTGGTGATCTTGTGATATTGCCTCCGTACCTTGTCGTGAGCGTATCGTGAGAACCGTAACTCCGCTTCTTGCGATCTTTATATGCATTTCTATCGATTTTGCATGATGCATCCATATTTGCCATGTACATGCATGCCTAAATAACTTAACATGAGGTTCTATCCATATTCACTAATATACAAATTTTGCATGTGAAACTTGACTAGTTTGTGGTTGCCATGTTACAATTCTTCGTAAATGATCATGCATCATTTGATTGTGCATTGCACCTTGGTTGGATGTTTATTGTTGCTGTTCCTCTTGGGTAGACGCGAGTGTTAATACTGAGTACGAGGACCCAGGAGAGTACCACTACGAGGATCCCGCTACTTGTTCCGCTGAAGAACCAACAGGCAAGATGATCGTTCTCCGATCCCGATACTATTTTTGCTTGCTAGTTTCTTTCTCTTATCGTTACAATTGCGCTACCTACCAGTTGATATCAGCCCCCATGTTGCCATGACAGCCTCTAACCTCCACATCCTAGCAAACTTTGATTGGCTAAGTTACCGATGTTCAGCCCCTCTTATAGCGTTCTTAGTTGCAGGTGCAGGTTGTTCCATGTGATAACATGGATTGCATATCACAATAAATTCTGTTGTTTAATTTAATGCACATATATATCTTGGTATTGGTGGAAGGCTTGGCCTTTTGCTAAGTGATTTGTTCCGCTATTACCGCCATTAGTTCCTTGTTACCGGTGTTATGTTTCCATACTTTGCGCTCCTAACATGCTCGGGGTTGTTATGGGGACCCCCTTGTTTATTAGGTTGAGATTAACACTTTTCCGCCAAAACCCAACATTGGTACTACATTCGCTAACAACTCAATAAAATTGCATAGGGTCTTGCAAACCCATGGATAATTTAATCAACCCCCGGGCCAGTGCTCCTCATGAGTGTTGGTCCAAACTAGAGCACTGTGCGGGGCCAACCCAGGGAAACTTGGGAGATTTCTATCAGGCCTCCGTACACGTCGCTTATCCGTCGTGTCCTGAGAACGAGATACGCGGCTCTTATCGGGTTCGTCGACACGTCGGGTGGTCTTGTTGGATTTGTTTGACCTATATCGAGTGTCTTACGTGTGGAGTCTGACTTTCTTCGGGTTTACACAAGGTGTTGGAATTCCTTTGGAATTACCTATGATGATCGCGAGATCCGCGAACGAGGCTTTCCCATGGAGTGTGGTTAATTTTGTAATGGATTAGTTGGAGAACCCCTGCAGGGTTAATCTTTTGGAAAGCCGTGCCCGCGGTTATGTGGCAACTTGGATATTTGTTTAACACCTGGTTATAGCAAACTTGAAGTAAACTCTAATTAAAATACACCAACTCTGTGAGTAACCGTGATCGTCTCTGCTCGTGAACATGATCCGAGAGAGAACACGGTGGGGTTATGATTGACGTAAGTAAGTGTTCAGGATCTCACAGAGATTATACTAGATTCGATCGCTCTTCGTAGGCCACTCATATTATTCATGTTGCGTAAGCTAGCCACCATATATGTTTAGTGCTGCTACAAACTAAACACTACCTTTCCCAACCTTTAAGCTTGAATAGTCTCGGTACCCAGGCACATGATAGTTGAGTCCTCTATGGCTCACAGTTTACTACAACAATCCAGGTACAGGTTCAGATGAGCTCGTGCAGGATGATCTTACCCAGCTCCAGTGGGAGTATAACGAGGAAAGAGGCAGGATGTACGTGACATATCCGGATGAGTAGAGGACCTGGTCGTGATCTTTGGGCAGCGAGATAGTTTCATTTGCATCTGTTTTTATCGTTTGATTTTGTCCGTAGTTAGACCCTGTTTTCATCTTGATGATTGAACTCTAAGTGGATTGTAATTTAGCATGTGGCGAGTGTAAGCCAACTTGTATACTCATCTCTTCTGTAATGTATGATGCAATGTTACTATGCTTGCTAATGGCAGGATGCGCCTCTATCCCTTGCGAGGCCCTCGTGTCTTAAAACGGATAGGCGTGCATCTTGGGCGTGACAAGTTGGTATTCAGAGCCATACAACCATAGGAGCCTTTGCTTGTTCGAACTTGGCCGAGTCGAGTCTAGTTAAAACTATTTTGAGTCTAGTTATATCGGAGAGTAGGATTCTTTTTACTCCTCTTCTATGCTCTGGTGAGGTTTCCGACTTAGGAATTTTGTTTCTACTCCTCTTCTCGCTCAAAAAAATTAGGATCACGCGGGTATTTTGGAGTCTATATGATGCCGATGTGACAGGGTTCTGTCTTGGTGCCTCCTGTCTGACTTGATTTCTTCTGGGGAGTCGAGCTCCAGGGAATGTTGGCACATCGTTATCATTCAGCTTCCTTGATATCTCAGGACGGAGAATGTTCGGAATTACTTCAATACTTATCGTGGTGAGATAAGGTCGGAGTCACCCAGTACTAGGGAGGCGTCCGGGGTACCACCATGATTTAGTATCATTGTGAGTTCGAGGATTCGAGATTAGATGAGTTTGCGGAGTTTCTTGAATTATGGTGTGGAAGGTTGCGGATGCAGTTGCAGCTGATTGCCTAGGGCAGGTTCCTGATTCCGCAACCCGAATCGCATAAACAAGAAAGTTTTCAGAAGTCATAGGTGGGAAATCTTGTAGTCATCTAGGATCATCTTCTCCAGATGTATTGGGCATGTACATTTGTTCCAAACGCTTAGCTCAATACTTTTTGTGTTATTGCAAGTGGCTTATTATATCGATGATGTTATCATGATCCGAAGAAGCATTCTTACTAAATTTGTCAGTAGGAAGGCTATGGTGTATTGTTCAATTCTTTCAAGCATTTGATTCAGCTTGTTTCATCTTATCAATGAGGTGCTGATCCGTTTTGTCCATCTTCAGGATGGCTCCACCAACTCGCAACAATCCGGGTCTTGGCAAGGAGTAGGCTGATGTTCCACCACCACCCCCGCCACCGCCTCCTACGCCTCCTCCTCCATAAGCTTGGCAAGCTGTGATGGGCGCGACCAATGTGAACACTCAGATGTTGCTCAGACTGTTGCAAGAAAGGGAGCAGGGTCAGCAAGGTTTTCAAGGCAATTTTCAGAATCAGCTTCAATTTGCGACACTCAATCAGTTCCTTGCAAACCAGCCCAAGACTTTCACCTGTTGTGAGTAGCCTCTAGATGCTGATGATTGGCTTCATGATATGAGTAAGCATTTTGAGTGCAGCAATGTCAGGCCAGAGGACTTTGTCAAATTTGCATCATTCCAGCTGAAGGGTCAAGCAGCCGATTGGTGGCAATAGTACAAGGATTCCAGGGGCGATCGTGTTGTTACTTGGGACGATTTCCATTGTGACTTCAGGGCTCATTACATTCCGACAAGCTTTGTCAAAGAGATGCGTGAGAAGTTCAGGCACCTGAAGCAGGGAAGCAAGTCAGTCTACCAGTACAACGTCAAGTTCCAGAATCTAGCCCGTTATGCCAAGCAAGATGTTCCAGATGATAAAGCTATGATCTATCAGTTCAGAGGTGGTCTCAAGGATGAGCTTCTGCCAGGCCTAGTTCTTCAAGAGCCTCGTGAGTTCGATCAGTTCTACAACATGGCTTTGAAGGTTGAAGCAGCTCAGCTGAAGTTAGAGAATTCCAAGAAGCGTTCCAGGGATTCATATTCTTCTTCTAGCTCTCATATGGTTCCTAAGCAGCAGAAGTATTGGGCGCCAAATCCTCTTCCGTTTCGTCCTCCTCACCAGCAGAAGCAGTTTGGTGGTTGTGGTTCTTCCCACCCACCCAACCCAGGTTTCCAATAGAAGACCTAGGCGTCCAAGGGAGTTCTTGTTCCTCCTCCAAGCAATGTTCGTCCGCTTTCCGAGGTGACTTGTCACAAGTGTGGCCAGAAGGGTCACTATGCAAACAAGTGCAACCACCAGCGTCTTCCGCCTCCTCCTCCTGTCAAGCCTCCAGGAAATGCTATGGTGAAGCATAATCCCAAATCCGCAAGAGTGAATATGGTGAATGCAGCTGAAGTAGAGCAGTCTCATGATGTGATTATGGGTAATCTCTTAGTTAATGATTTCCCTGCAAAAGTTTTGTTTGATTCTGGAGCATCGCATTCATTCATGTCTAAAGCATTCTTCGTCAAGCATGATTTCAATTCTGATTATTTGAGGGAGTCTTTGCGTGTTGTTTCGCCCGGCACTCTTATGAGCGCCAACAAGGTAGTCCCCAATGTTTCTGTCAAGATGGGTAATTATTCTTTTCTGGCTTCTCCAATTGTTCTTGCGAATTCTGATATTTATCTCATTCTAGGCATGGACTTCCTGGCTATGAATAAGGCTCATATCGATTGTCAAGCAAAAGAAGTCAAGCTGACTCATCCTTCAGAGGACGTGATTATATTCGCGGCTCGCGATGACACAATCCGTCTCTTTGCTCTTAATGAGAAGGGTGAAATCTCGGTGATTTCTCAAATTCTGGTGGTTTGTGAATATGAGGATGTCTTTCCAGAAGAATTGCCAGGAATGCCTCCGCACCGGCTAGTCAAGTTCGTGATTGATCTCGAGCCTAAAACTGAACTGGTCTGCAAGCGCCCGTATAAACTTGGTCCCGAAGAGCTGAAAGAGTTGAAGAAGCAGCTAGATGAGCAAGAACATTTGGGTCTGATCAGACCAAGCTCTTCTCCGTGGGGTTGTGGAGTTTTGTTTGTCAAGAAGAAAGATGGCACGGATCGTCTTTGTGTGGACTACCGGCCATTGAACAAGAAGACAATCAGAAACAAATACCCACTCCCTAACATCAATGAGTTGTTTGAACAACTGAAAGGTGCCAAGGTTTTCTCCAAGTTGGATCTTCGAATGGGTTATCATCAGATTCGCATTCGCGAAGAAGACATTCCCAAGACCGCTTTCAGGACAAGTTTTGGCTCATATGAGTACACTGTTATGTCATTTGGTCTTGCGAATGCTCCTCCAACCTTCTCAAGAACGATGAATTTCATTTTCTATCCTTTCAAGAATGAGTTTGTCTTGGTCTATCTTGATGATATTCTGGTGTTCTCGAAGAAAGAAGAAGAACATGCAGAGCACCTCCGCCTTGTGCTTGACAAGTTAAGAGAGCATCGGTTCTATGCCAAGTTTTCCAAATGTGAGTTCTGGCTCAATGAAGTGGTGTACCTTGGGCATGTCATCTCTGCCGAGGGAATTAAAGTGCACCCTGAGAAAGTTGAAGCAATATTGAAGTGGGAACCTCCTCAGAACGTCAAGCAACTTTGGAGTTTCCTCGGGCTTGCTAGTTATTGCAGAAGATTCGTGGAGAACTTCTCTCATATTGCTAAGCCTCTGTCCAATCTCCTTCAGAAGAGCGTCAAGTATGTTTGGTCTCCTGAGTGTGATGTGGCGTTCAATACACTCAAGCAGAGACTGACTTCAGCTCCAGTTCTTGTTCCTCCTGAGCAGTCCAAGCCTTTCCAAGTTTTCTGTGATGCTTCTCTCCAAGGTCTTGGTGGTGTTCTCATGCTAGACAAGAAGGTTGTTGCTTATACCTCTCTACAGTTGAAGCCTGCCGAGAAGAACTACCCCACTCATGATCTTGAGTTGTCCGCAGTTGTTCATGCTCTAATGACTTGGAGGCATTTGTTGTTGGGTAGGCCAGTTGAGGTGTACAACGATCACAGGAGCTTGAAGTACATTTTCACTCAACCCAATCTCAATCTTCGGCAATCTCGTTGGGTGGAAATGCTTGAAGACTTCAATCCAAGCATTGAGTATACTCCGGGGAAAGCAAATGTCATTGCAGACGTGCTCAGCCGTAAGGCATACTGCAATAGTCTCATATTGAAGCCTCTTCAACCCGAGCTTTGTGAAGCCTTCTGCAAGCTCAACCTTCAGATGATTCCGCAAGGATTCCTTGCCAATCTTCAAGTCTCTCCGACTCTGGAAGATCAGGTTCGCCAAGCGCAGCTTCTTGACGCTATGGTGAAGAAAGTGAAGAAAGGTGTGACCAAGAGCATTCCGAAGTATAAGTGTTTTCGTGTTGATGACAAAGATACCTTATTCTTTGAGGGTCGTCTTGTGGTTCCAAAAGGTGATCTCAGAAAGGTTATCATGGACGAAGCACATAATTCTCTTCTATCCATTCATCCAGGCAGTTCCAAGATGTATCAGGATCTCAAGCAAACCTTCTGGTGGACTCGCATGAAACGTGAAATTCCTCAGTTCATGAACGAGTGTGATGTTTGTCGCAGAGTGAAGGCGGAACATCAATGTCCAGCAGGTCTTCTTCAGCCTTTGCCTATCCCAGAGTGGAAATTCGATCATGTTGAGATGGATTTCTTCACTGGGTTCCCCAAGTCCAAGAGAGGCAACGATGCCATCTTTGTGGTTATCGACAAGCTGTCAAAAGTTGCTCATTTCCTGCCAGTTAAAGAATCTATCTCGGCAGCTCAGCTTGCAGAGTTGTATACGTCAAGGATAGTGTCTTTGCATGGTATTCCTCAGCTCATCTCTTCTGACCGTGGAAGGCTCTTTACTTCCAAGTTTTGGGAGTCCTTCCAGACTGCTATGGGTACCAAGATCCGTTTCAGCACGGCGTTCCATCCATAGACAAGTGGTCAAGTTGAGAGAGTCAATCAGATTCTTGAAGATATGCTTAGAGCCTGTGTGATTTCGTTCGGCATGAAGTGGGAAGACTGCCTTCCATATGCTGAATTCTCATACAACAATAGCTTTCAAGCAAGCTCAGGCAAGGCCCCTTTCGAGATTCTCTACGGCAGAAAGTGTCGTACCCCGCTTAACTGGTCTGAAACCGGTGAGCGTCAGATATTGGGCAATGACATGATCACTGAGGCAGAAGATATGTGCCATGTCATTCATGAGAACCTCAGAGTAGCTCAGTCCCGTCAGAAGAGCAATTATGATAGCAAACATCGGGATGTTTCTTTCCAAGTGGATGATCTAGTATATCTCAAAGTTTCTCCCATGAGAGGCACGCAGCGATATGGAATCAAAGGGAAGCTAGCTCCTCGTTTTGTTGGTCCTTTCAAAGTAGTTGACAAGAAAGGTGGTCTTGCATATCAACTAGAGCTTCCTCCAAATTTCGCAAATGTGCACGATGTCTTCCATGTTTCTCAGCTCCGGAAATGTTTCAAGTCTCCTGACCGAACCATTGACCTCCAAGGCATCGATCTTCAAGCAGATCTTTCTTATCGTGAGCACCCAGTTGCAATTCTTAAAGAAACTGGGCGTAAGACTCGCAACAAGTCTATCAAGTTCCTCAATATGAAGTGGTCTCATCATTTCAACAAAGAAGCTACTTGGGAACGCGAGGACCTTCTCCGTTCTGAATTTCCAGACTTGTTTCGTTCCTAGCTCTCGGGTCGAGATCCTCTTGTATGTGGGAGAGTTGTGACACCCCAAGTGATGTCCCTACCTTATTTGGCATGTAACCCATGTATGAACCTTGTGTCATGAGCTATGAGATGTTTTCCAACTTGGTATTCATGTGTTTGCATTCATGCATCATCATGCATCATTCTCATTTCATGTTTATGTGCCATGTTGGTTTTTCTTGTGCTTGCTATGATGTATGGTGGTGAGGTGTTGTTTTGTGATGTGTGAGATGTTTGTGAGTGGTTGGATCCATGGGAGCAACCTATTCCCTTCCCCTCTCTTTTTCCTTTGCAACATCCCCTCCAAAACCCCTTTTCTCCTATTATTTTCATCTTCAGATTTCAGTTGTTTTAAAAATTGTTTAAAAATGTTCATGAGGTGGCCCCGTGTGTTTTATGAAATGAGAGTATGTTGGATTTACTGTTTGGGGTTTGTTTGATTTGTGTTTTAAATTAAAAGGAGCTGTCATTTTTATATATTAAATAAAATGCTTGTTTTATGAATCAAATTAATATTTGTAATAAAAGGTGCACATTATTTCCTCCTCAAAATTATTTTTGTTTTGCTCAAAACCCTTTTAAATTGCTCTGGGAATTTATGTTGGGGTGGCTGGTTTTATTAAATGGGGAAAACCATTGCTTTTCTCTATTTTAGTTGAGAGAGGGTGAGAGGGAGAGAGTGGGCCGCGGCCCAGCCCACATGAGCAGGGACGTCTACCAGCTCCGTCTCCCACCTCCGTCAGGCGCAGAGAGAGCAGAGAGCAGCGTCGCGTTGCCGTTAGCCCTTCACAGACGTCGAGGCCCCCCTCCTATTTATGCCTGGGCGTCCGTGCCTTCCTCAAGGGTTTCTCCTCGTCGCCGCCGCTTCCCCCTCTCCTTCTTCCTCCTTCCTCCCCCTTCTCTGTCAGAGAGTGCAAGGCGCAGGTAATTTTCAGAGAAGTTCAGAGGCGCGGGTGCTCGTCGTCGTCGTCGCCTCCAACGACCTCGTTCCCGCTGGTGATGGCGTGGAGCTCGCCGCTGCCGTCCGCGTTCCGTTCCCGGCGCTAGAAGGCCTCGGGAAGCCTTCTTCTTCTTCCTCCTCGTTGCCGGATCGTCGCCGGACCTTCTTCCTCTCCGCACGCGTCG
The DNA here is from genome assembly GCA_022496015.1 of Hordeum marinum. Lineage (NCBI taxonomy): Eukaryota > Viridiplantae > Streptophyta > Magnoliopsida > Poales > Poaceae > Hordeum > Hordeum marinum. Next base: position 272,537,126 of record CM039678.1, read on the forward strand.
TCCCCGCCTCTCCTTCCCCTTCGTCGTTGCCGCTCGCGTCCCCGTGTCTCCGTGAGACCCTCGGCGAGCAGCCCGTCCTTGCTGTTCCCTCTCCTTGCCGTAAGTCATAGGCTCATCACCGTAGTGCCATTGCGCCGCTCGAAGCCCCGAGCTTGAGCTCGCCTTCGGTCCCCCTCGTCACGATATGAGGTGAGGGATGGAGCCCCAATAGCTTCCTCTTTCGATTTTGCCGCTCCCCATCGCCGGAGACCCCTTGCATCGCCGGGGATCGCCGTTGCCCTGCCGCTGTCGGTAGCGCTGTTGCTCTATCCATGTGTGTGTTGGGTTTCAGTTTCGTCAGATAGCATGTTTGTGTGTGTGTATTAGAGAGCAGAGGATCTCCCTCTGTTAACAACCCGAGTCGTAGCAGAGTGGTAGCGCAACGATAGCAGACCCAGGAGGCTGCGGGTTCCAGCCCAGCAAGCCCCATTTTTTTTGCTGTTTTCTTTTTATTTGTTTTTCTTTTTCTTCTTTGTTGTTAAACCTGCTATGTATGCCCAGTGTGTATGTGTGTGTTTTGTTTTTTTTCTTTTGCCATGATCTCTGTGTGTGTATGTGTAGTGCATATGCACATGTTTGTGTGTGTGTGCTTGGGCATACACACATGTGTGTAGGTGGCATGGTGAGAGGTGTGTGTCTCCATGTGTTTGTGTGGGTGTTCTTGTGGTGCTTGTGTGAGTGTAGAGTGCATGATTGTGAGTTGTGGGTGTGGGTGTATGCTATGCATACATACCTACATGTGTGTGTGTGAGCATGTGGGTGTATGGTGCACCATGCATGACACATGTGCGTGTGCTCTTTGCACACCTATGCATGTGTGTGTTTTGTGGGTGTGTATATGTATGAGTTATATATACACACATGCTTGAGTATGGTGTGCTTGTGTGTGTAGGTGTAGTGAGAGGTGTGTGTATGTTATACATACACCCACATGTGCATGTGAGTAGATGGTCATGTGTAGATATGCATGTGTAGGTTGTGGGGGTTTTCTTCTTGCATCTTTTTGCCATGATTAGTAAAGATGGGTAATTGAGTGGATGCAAAACCTTGTGCATGTGTAGATCTATGTGTATGTGAGAGCTCTTTTGTGTATATGTGCATGTATATCCCTTCTAGCTTGTTTTTCTTTTCTTGTTCTTGATGCTATGCTATGCCTAAGTACCTTATCCATGCCTCTTTACCTTTCCCATCAAGTGTCGAATAGAGGGCATGCCATTTTGGCCTCTTACATAAGTGTGTGCATGTGTCATAAGTCACTCATGACTTATAGGGGTCAATTTCGACCTAGGATTACTCCCCATTGCTCCAAGCAAGTATAGGGGTATGAGTAATGCATTTGGGGTAGAATCAACCCAGGAATGCATCTGTGAAGTCAGATTTGTCTTTGGGCAACATCACAAAAGTGCATTTCTATGTTGTGATGCCCTTTTGTCCATTTTATATGATTTAATCTAGACGTGATTTTAAGTTCTTGCCAACATGAGATTGCTAGTTAAAGTTGTTGGGAGTGTCCTAGTATTTTTGTTATTTGTGCTAAGTGACCAGATAAGTGGGAACCATGATGTTTAGAAAGCAACTTTATGTTTCTGTTCAACTTGCTTAAAAAATGAGTCTGGGAGTTCTGTTGTTATTGTTTTGCCATGAAGAGTGGGTTGTAACTAGTGATGTGATTGGATTTTGCTCATGCTCAGTGTTAGTTATTTGTAGTGGATATCGTCATCTACATTCCTTTTAATTTTCATGCCAATAGGAGCTTTCTAGCATATATAACCTGTGTTGTCAACTTGCTACTTTATAATCTCAGATTCCAGAAAACTGGAATTTTCTCTAAGTCCCAGAAAACTGTTTCATCATGCCAAATTGATTTCTTCTTGCTTATTGATGTGTGTCTCCTTTGCTGGTGGGGTAATTGGATGATTTGTTGTGTGTGTTGAGTATATTCTGTTCATGTCTTGTTTGTGGCTGTAGGCTTCCTGTAGCTCCAGAGGTGAGCTGTAGAAGTTGCTATGTTGCTGTTTAGTGCCAGGTTTAGTGTTTTATGGTTTTGTGGATTGTGGGAGCTATGCTCCATGGAATTGATTGATTCCTGAGTCTATTGTGATTGATTTTTCATCACCTGTCCAGTGGCTGCCTTGGAATGCCAAGAATCAGCCCATGGCTTGGTGATCTTGTGATATTGCCTACGTACCTTGTCGTGAGCGTATCGTGAGAATCGTAACTCCGTTTCTTGCGATATTTATATGCATTTCTATAGATTTTGCATGCCGCATCCATATTTGCCATGTACATGCATGCCTAAATAACTTAACATGAGGTTCTATCCAGATTCACTAATATACAAACTTTGCATGTGAAAGTTGACTAGTTTGTGGTTGCCATGTTACAATTCTTCATAAATGATCATGCATCATTTTGATTGTGCATTACACCTTGGTTGGATGTTTATTGTTGTTTTTCCTCTTGGGTAGATGCGAGTGTTGATACTGAGTATGAGGACCCAGGAGAGTACCACTACGAGGATCCCGCTACTTGTTCCGCTGAAGAACCAACAGGCAAGATGATCGTTCCCGGATCCCGATACTATTTTTGCTTGCTAGTTCCTCGCTCTTATCGTTAAAATTGTGCTACCTACCTGTTAGTGCATCTAGTGCCCCTTAGTGATTTTGGTGTATTGAAGACTTATAGGTTAAGGCACTAATGTGTTTGTGAGTGTACACAGGCTCTATAAGTCGATGAGGAGTTTGATATATTCGGAGATTATCGACCCCTAAAAATGTATGTCTTCAAGTGAAGACTTTGCTGAAGACTTTCTGAAGACTTTGGTGAAGACTTTGTGAAGACTTTGAAAATGAAGAAGTTGGTGTGACCTTGAAGATATGAACGAGGAATATGAAGCGTGAAGACTTTTGTTCTCGTGATTTCATTTCCTTTATTTGAGTCATAGGAAACACCGTACTGTTAAAGGGGGTCGAGGTAATACTAAGGAAAATTTCCAACTGATGCTCAACTCCAAAATCCTCAACCCATACAATTCTTCGAGTGAAGCCTTTGGAAATCTCTTACAGTTCAGACAAGTTTTTCAGTGATAGAGACGAAGGTCTTCTAGTCTCTGAGGAAATTGATCTGACTCACGAGTTAGGATTTCGCCAGTGCGAATTGCCTACATGTGAGGATCATGATAAGCTGAGGACTTTCATAGTTCGAAATTCTGACCATTGCTGTGCTTAGCGCCAGCTATCCCCAATCGTTCTTATCCACATAACGGTCATATCATTGGGGGCATTTATGTCTTATCATGTCAGGTTGCACCCTGGCTATAAATAGCTGACCCCCACAACAACTAGCTGGTTGGCTGCTCCGAGAGAGAACTTACACTTGTCATTTGAGAGCAACCCATCCTCTGAGGACTTTGAGAGAAAATCATCAGTGAGGAAAAACCCACAACCAAACCACAAAACCCATAGTGATTGAGCATCACTGAAGAAATTCCTGTGTGGAACCGATGCTTGTTACCTTTGAGGACTGTGTATCCTCCAGACGGTTAGGCGTCATGGTCTAGTGCTCCTGCAGTCAATTGGGGACCACGAAGTGACCTTGGTCTAGAGCATCCAGCAGTAAACTGTGGATTGTCAGGTGACCAGTTTGTGAGGGTTTTGGAAGTCTACCCTGAAGACTTACCACGAGTGTTGGGCGAGGGCTGTGTGATCTTAGCTCAAGGAGAATACGGTAAGGAGTGTGTGTCCTGGGACTGTGTGTCCTCTAGTTTAAATACTAGGCCACTCCAAACCAGACGTACGACTGTCACAGCAGTTGGAACTGGGTCATCAATCCATTGTCTTCATCGAGCTACCTGTTTCTATTTCCTCAACCTCCTTATTCCTCATAGACCTGTTGATGAAATTGATTGTTACTGTTTGAAGAATTTGACTGAAGACTTTCGCAAATTCCTCACCTCAATTTCTTCAAGTTGCCTTGTTCATCACTGCTTATCCTTTATCACGCTACTCACTGTTCGTGCATGTTTCATTCATCATGATGACTAAGCTGATACTATGCTCCTCATGCACCTGAGTACTTATTCCGTTGCTAGTTATTCATCACATTTCAAATTCCTCAAAGTTGAATTCCTCAAGTGATGAATTTGTAAAAATCGGCTATTCACCCCCTCCAACCTCTAGCCGATATAACGCACTTTCACTACCACTTGATATCAGCCCCCATGTTGCCATGACAACCTCTAACCTCCACATCCTAGCAAACCTTTGATTGGCTAAGTTACCGCTGTTCAGCCCCTCTTATAGCATTCTTAGTTGCAGGTGCAGGTTGTTCCATGTGATAACATGGATTGCATATCACAATAAATTCTATTGTTTAATTTAATGCACATATATATCTTGGTATTGGTGGAAGGCTTGGCCTTTTGCTAAGTGATTTGTTCCGCTATTACCGCCATTAGTTCCTTGTTACCAGTGTTATGTTTCCATACTTTGCGCTCCTAAAATGTTTGGGGTTGTTATGGGGACCCCCTTATTTATTCGGTTGAGATTAAAAAAAAATCCGGCAAGACCCAACATTGGTACTACATTCGCTAACAACTTAATAAAATTGCATAGGGTCTTGCCAATCCACTTAGAGTTCAATCATCAAGATGAAAACAGGGTCCGGCTACGAACGAAATCAAACGATAAAAACAAATGCAAATGAAACTATGCTTGCTAATATCAAGATGCGCCTCTATCCCTTGCGAGGCCCTCGTGTCTTAAAAAGGATAGGCACGCATCTTGGGCATGACACTATGCAAGCACGAAAGTCAATAGTTGTGCTACGAAATTACATCCTACTTATGGTGCATTATTCAGTGTTAGTTATGCTTAATGCTCACTTATGTGATTTTTTGTTTCTTGGTTGGATGCTTCTCAATCTCTTGCTAGCCTTCACTTTTACTAAGTAGAAATACTACTTATGCATCCAAAATCCTTAAACCAAGTTTTGTCATATGTGTCCACAATACCTATATATATACGGTATTTCCATCTCGTTCCAAGCAAATTTGTATGTGCCATCTCTAAACTTTCAAAATAAAATTTCCTTTTTGTGTGATCGTACCGCTCATGAAATGGTAGGGGTGACCGATATTCATGCTTGATGTGTTATTCTAAAGATGAGTGTTTATTCACTTGTCATTGCACGAGAGTATTGCGGTAATAGGGATGCCCAGTCCCAAAATGAAAAAGAAAAGAAATTTACTTTATGTTGTAAAATAATAAATTCCTTGGAAAGTGTTGGTATGGAAGGCAACGATGGATTCAGCTAGCCATGGAAAGTGAAAGTATGGTGGAAAAACGAATAAACTTTATTTCCTGTTTGGGAACCGCCTAAGATGCATCTAGTATGGAAAGATATTGAAATATCTCAATCGTTTTCGTTGACAAGAAAGGCATGCCACTCAAAATATTTTTCTCTGTGAATTTAAAAACTTGAGCTCTGGCACCTCTACAAATCCCTACTTCCCTCTACGAAGGGCATATCTATTTACTTTTATGCAATTTTTATTTTTATTTCATTTGAGTCTCCATCTTCTCTTATAAAGAACCAACTTGGGGGCACTATGATCGTACTTGAGCATTAGGTGTAGCTAATATTGGAGTGTGTATTGTGAATGGATTAATGATTGAGCATGATGGGCTAGGGATAACTTGTTTTAGCATTGATATTATGAAAGACATGGTTGCTTGTTGATATGCTTGAGTATTAAAGTTTTCATGTCAATACTAGACTATTGCTTTGAACCATATGAAAATTCCAAATGTCCATGCTAAAAAGAAAAGAATATGTGATGAACATGATAGGCAGCATTCGACATAACAAATTCTATTTTTATCATTTGCCTACTCGAGGACGAGTAGGAATTAAGCTTGGGGATGCTGATATGTCTCCAATGTATCTATAATTTTTGCTTGTTCCATGTTGTTATATTATCAATCTTTGATGTTTTACAATCATTTTATAGCAAATTTATATCATTTTTTGGGACTAACCTATTTACATAGTGCCAAAGTGCCAGTTGTTGTTTTTGCTTGTTTTTACTTCATAGAAAATTAGTACCAAACGGAGCCCAAATGCAGCGGGGATTCTTGTGGAATTTTTATGGACTAGAAGAAGGAAGATGGGCCAAAGATCACCAAAAGAGGGGGCCCAGGGTGGCCACCCTCCACCAGGGCGTGCTAGAGGCACCTAGCACGGCTGGGAGAGGGTGGGCACCTCAAGCACCCCTCAATCAACTATTGAGCCTATAAATAACCAGATATACATAAACCGTAGGGGAGTCGATGAAACACAACTCCAGCCGCCGCAAGTTCCAGAACCTCGAGATCCAATCTAACACCATCACGAAGGGGTTCATCTTCTTCATAGGTGCCTCTCCGATGATGTGTGAGTAGTCCACCATAGACCTACGGGTCCGTAGGTAGTAGCTAGATGGCTTCCTCTCTCTCTATGTTTCTCGATACAATGGTCTCTTGGAGATCTATTTGATGTAATGACTTTTGCAGTGTGTTTGTTGGGATCCGATGAATTTTGAGTTCATCATCAATTTCTATCCATGAAAATGATTTGAGTATTCTTTCATCTCTTACTTGAATGATTACTTATAGCCTCGTATTTCTTCTTCGAATCTTTGGTTTAGTTAGGCCAACTAGATCGATTTTTCTTGCCACGGGAAGAGGTGCTTTGTGATGGGTTCGATCTTGCGGTGTTCTTTCCTAGTGACAGAAGGGGCAGTAAGACACACATGTATCATTGCTATTAAGGATAACAAGATGGGGTCTATTCCTACATCAATAGATCTTGTCTACATCATGTCATTGTTCTTATTGCATTACTCCATTTTCCCATGAACTTAATACACTAGATGCATGTTGGATAGCGGTCAATGTGTGCAGTAATATAATTAGATGCAAAATTGTTTCGGTCTACTTATGTTGGACATGATGCCTATATAATCATCATTGCCTCGATATCGTCATGATTATTTGATCTTCTATCAATTGCCCAACAGTAATTTGTTCACGCACCATGCGCTATACTCATGAGAGAAGCCACTATTGAAACCTACGGCCCCTGGGTCTACTTTTCCATCATATTGATTTCCGATCTACTATTTGCATATTTTGTTTTCAGATCTATTAATCCATAAAAACCAAAAACACCCTATTAAATTTTTTGTTTATTTATTTTACTTTGTGTTCTTACGAGATCTATTTGCCAAAACCATCATTACCTAATCTATCCTATTACTGTAGAGAGCGTGACAACCTCTGTTTCTCATCGGGTTGCAAGTATTTGTTGTTTGTGTGCAGGTGTTGTTTATGTGGGTGCGTGATCTTCCTCTACGGATTGATACCTTGGTTTCATAATTGAGGGAAATACTTGTTATCGTTGTGCTACATCATCCCTTCCTCTGTTGGGAACTGCCAACGCGGTCTCAAGCTACGTCAGCGCACAACATGGGTATGCACCAGCGGCGACCGTAGTCCTGGGATGGTACCTGGAGTCGAAGGTGATGTCAGTCACTGGCCTCGCCCTGCCCGCCAGGGCCTCGGGCGGTGGCTAAGTTGCGGCCGCCTGGCAAAGAAGCTGCTTGACATGGCGAACGGATGCGGGTGCTCGTGATCCACTGAGGATGCAGGCGACCGCGCGAGGCCCGGGAGCCGCGAGGCGAACCGACTGCTAGGCTCCTTACGCGCCTCGAGCAGTGTAGCCTGAGCGCTTGCCAGCCCATGGCGAGCACGGGGGTTCGACGTCGTGGCGGGAGTGAGAGATGGAGTAGCGGTGTGGGCACCATGTTGCGCGGAGGGTGGCATTGACGAATCCTGCTGCTCGTGAGCAGCTGGGTCGGTGGCAGCGTTGGTTGCAGGAGAGATGGAGCGGTGCAGTACGCCGTGGCCCATGGGCATCATCTGGGCAACATGAGCGGCTCGGCGCTCGGCGCAAACTCAGCGGACGTCAGCCACTTGAGCGATGAAGCGGAGACGAAGTCGAACCAGAGGAATATTACGACATGCCCCTACCTAGCATGCCAAATGTCAGAATCCGGGCTCCGCGGACCCAACAAGGTTCAAACTCTGGGGCGTGTGCGAAGATCTCAACCATCTCAAAGTCTCAAGCCCGTCACCCTACGGCCAAGCTTCGTTGAGTGTCTGCGAGCAGGGAAGAAGATGGACAAATATTTACCCAGGTTCGGGCCACCTTGTGTTGTAAAACCCTACTCCTACTTTGGTGAGCGACCTCACAAGGGATCTTGGTGAGCATGAACTGATCTCTCATCGACCTGCCTTCTATGGTGGAAGCTAGCCCCTATTTATAGTGGCATTGGTCCTCTTCCCTTATCGCATAAGCGGGAAGGGATCCCACAACAACCAAATTTGGAAGGCGACAGGAGATACATCCTATCCTGACTAAAGGTGGTCTTCGCCTGCAAAGCTTCCAAGCGTGACGCAGTGGTGGGCTCGGCGATGACATTTGTCCTGCTGAGCTTGTGGTCTTGGTCTTGTTGCACTGGAAGGGAAACCTTTGGGGGATTCCTTGGGAACCCGCATTCATCCTTGCGTCCTTAGCACAAAAGAGGAAATTGTCCTCCTTTGTGCCTGTTGGTGCCTGCCTGGCTTCGGTCGTCATGGCCCACGTCATCCCGGCCTATACCTGCATAGAAATCTCCACTCCTCGGGAGGCATCCTAGGAGATGCCACTCCTTTGGAGGTCTTAGCGTTGTTTGTCTCACGATGATGGGGCTCTCGTGAGGGCCTTGACTTGGGGTACTTGCCGCTAGGCCATACCGAGCCGTCGAGGTTTGGCATGCATTGGGCCGCATGCAGGTGACGTGGCTGGAGACTGTGTCGGTAGTTCCCCAAAGAGGAAGGTATGATGCAACACAATGATGGTAAATATTTCCCTCAGTTATGAAACCAAGGTATCAATCCGTAGAGGAAGATCACGCACCCACGTCAACAGCACCTGCACACAAACAACAAATACTTGCAACCCGACATGAAAGATAGGTTGTCATGCTCTCTAAGGTAATAAGATAGATTAGGTAATGATAGTTTTGGCAAACAGATCTCGCAAGAACACAAATTAAAATAAGGAAACGAAGACTGCTGGAAGGTATTTTTGGTTTTTTCGGATTAACAGATCTGAAAACAAAATATGCAAATAGTAGATCTGAAATCAATATGTTGGAAAAGTAGACATGTGGGACATAGGTTTCAGTAGTGGCTTCTCTCACGAGTATAGCGCACGGTGGGTGAACAAATTACTGCTGGGCAATTGATACAAGATCAAATAATCATGGTGATATCTATGCAATGATCATTATATAGGCATCACATCCAAGATAAGTAGACCAAAAGGATTCTGCATTGACTTCTATTACTCCACACATCAACCGCTATCCAGCATGCATCTAGTGTATTAAGTTCATGGGAAAACGGAGTAATGCAATAAGAACGGTGACATGATTTAGACAAGATCTATTCATGTAGGAATAGACCCCATCTTGTTATCCTTAATGGCAACGATACATGCGTGTCTTGCTGCCCCTTCTGACACCGGGAAAGAACACCGCAAGATCAAACCCGTCACAAAGCACCTCTTCCCATGGCAAGAAAAATCAATCTAGTTGCCCTAACTAAACCAAAGATTCGAAGAAGAAAAAGGAGGCTATAGGTAATCATGCAAATAAGATATCAAAGAAGACTCAAATCATATTCATGGATAGAAACTGATCATGAACTCAAAATTCATCGGATCCTAACAAACACACAGCAAAAGTCATTACATCAAATATATCTCCAAGATACCATTGTATTGAGAAACATAAAGAGAGAGGAAGCCATGTAGCTACTGCCTACGGACCCATAGGTCTACGGTGGACTACTCACGCATCATTGGAGAGGCACCTATGAAGAAGATGAACCCCTCTGTGATGGTGTTAGATTGGATCTCGAGGTTCTGGAACATGCGGCGGCTAGAATTGTGTTTCGTCGACTCCCCTATAGTTTTCTATATATTTGGGAATTTATAGGCTCTATTGTTGGTTGAGGGGGTGCCTGAGGTGCCAACCCTCTATTAGGACGCGCTAGGGGCCTCTAGTGCATCCTGGTGGAGGGTGGCCACCCTAGGCCCCTCTTCTGGCGATCTTTGGCCCATTTGCTTTCTTTCGGTCCATTCAAATTCCACAAAAATCCCCACAGCGTTTGGGATCTGTTTGGTACTGATTTTCTACAAAGTAAAAAACAAGCAAAAAACAACAACTAGCACTTTGGCACTATGTAAATAGGTTAGTCCCAAAAAATAATATAAAGGTGCTATAAAATTATTGTAAAACATTCAAGATTGATAATATAACAGCATGGAACAAGCAAAAATTATGGATATGTTGGAGAAGTATCATCATCCCCAAGCTTAATTCCTACTCGTCCTCGAGTAGGTAAATGATAAATACAGATTTTTTGATGTGGAATGTTGCCTATCATGTTCATCATATATTCTTTTCTTTATAGAATGGACATTTGGACTTTTCATATGGTTCAAAGTAATAGTCTAGTTTTGACATGAAAACTTCAATACTCAAGCATATCAACAAGCAACCATGTCTTTCAAAATATCAATGCTAAAGCAAGTTATCCCTAGCCCATCATGCTCAATCATTGATCCATTCACAATACACACTCAAACATTAGCTACACCTAATGCTCAAGTACGATCATAGTGCCCCCTAGTTGGTGCTTTATAAGAGAAGATGGAGACTCAAATTAAAAAAATACAAATTGCATAAAGTAAATAGATAGGCCCTTCGCAGAGAGAAGTAGATATTTGTAGGGATGCCAGAGCTCGAGTTTTAAATTTATAGAGAAAACATATTTTGAGTGGCATGCCTTTTGTGTCAACAAAAACGACCGAGAGATCTCAATATCTTTCCACACTAGATGCATCATAGGTGGTTACCAAACAGAAAATAATGTTTATTCCTTTTTCCACCATACTTTCACTTTCCATGGCTAGCCGAATTGACGGTTGCCTTCCATACCAACACTTTCCAAGGAATTTATTATTTGATAACATAAAGTAAATTTCTCTTATTTTTCATTTTGGGAATGGGCCTCCCTATTACTGCCAAACTCTCGTGCAATCACAAGTGAATAAACACTCATATTGAGAATAACACATCTAGCATGGAAAAATATAGGTCACCCCTACCGTTTCATGAGAGGTACGAGTACATAAAAAGGAAACTTCATTTTGAAAGTTTAGAGATGGCACATACAAATTTTCTTGGAACGGCATGGAAATACCGTATATAGGTAGGTATAGTGGACTTATGGCAAAACTGGTTTTAAGGATTTTAGATGCACAAGTAGTACTTCTACTTAGTACAAGTGAAGGCTAGCAAGAGATTGGGAAGCATCCAACCAAGAAATGAAAAATCACATAAGAGAGCATTGAGCATAACTAACACTGAATAATGCACCATAAGTAGGATGTAATTTCGGAGCACAACTATTGACTTTCGTGATTTGCATAGGGAATCACAAACTTAACACCAATATTCTTACTAAGCATAATTACTCATCAACATAACTCACATATCACTATTGTCATGTCTCAAAGCTATTACAAAGAATCAAGTTTAATTTATCCAATGATCTTCATGAATTTTTTTATTATATCCCTCTTGAATATCTATCACTTTGGGACTAGTTTCATATATTGCAATTGCTTTTGACAAGCTCACATGGATATAAGTGAAGAACATGAGCATAAAAGTTTCATCACTCAATATAATATAAGTGAGGCATGAGAGGATTTATTCAAAATTAATAACTCTAAAATTAATCTAAGTGAACCATGAGAGCATTTATTCAAACATGTAAAAGCACGTCGTGCTCAAAAAGATATAAGTGAAGCACTAGAGCGATTCCTTTGCTCAACAGTTTTAAGTGAACTATAAAGAACAATTCAAACAAATCATAGCATATTTTAACTCTATAAAATATGTGTGTCCAGCAAGGATACTAATTAAAATGAAAAAAAATGAAAACAGGCAAAGATACAAGACGCTCCAAGCAAAACTCATGATATGTGACGAATAAAAATATAGTTCCAAGTAGTATACCGATGGTTGTTAGAATAAAGAGGGGATGCCACTCGGGGAATACACAAGCTTAGTTGCTTGTTACTCTTTGGATATTACCTTACGGTTCTGTAGCATCCCCAAGCTTTGGCTCTTCTAACTCCGTATTCCTTCATCCATCATGATCTCACCCAAAACTTGAAAACTTCAATCACACAAAACTTGACAAAATTCTTGTGATATCCGTTAGTATAATAAAGCAAATTAACATTTTAGGTACTTTTGTAAACCCATTCATATTTTATTATTGCATCATAACTACTGTATTCTAACTTTACCATAACGTATACCCTCCAGTACAAGCCATAGATTCATCAAAAGAAGCACATAATGCAATGAAAATAGAATCTGTTTTAGATAGAACAGTCTGTAGTAATATGTACTCTAACCATACTTTTGGAACTCTAAAAATTCCAAAACATTAGTACAGCGTAAATAATTTGTATAGAAATATTGTGTTAGAATTTCAGCTCAATATCACGTTCCAGTAAAAATGAAAATTCATGCACAGGGAACAAAGTTTCTTTTTCATATTCAGCATTGTTTCTACTCATCTTATGGGTCATCCTAAAGGCATTATTTGGCACAAACACTAAATAAAACATAAAAATACAATGATAACAGAATCATAATTCTGCAAAACACTAAAAAAACAGAAAGAAAAATATAAAAATAATTTATTCATTGGGTTGTCTCCCAACAAGGGCTATCGTTTTACGCCCCTAGCTAGGCATGACACATATATTCAAGTACTGTGATCCTTAGTTTCCAACTCCTTAAGCACACAACGAGAACTTTTCAAGAATCTATCATGCATAGTTGCAATGACAATCCTTCTATCAATAAGATTGAAAAATGTATTCTTGCCATGAAGGTGTTTTACCATTTCAACAAAATTGGGATGAATACTAATCATTTAAGATCCTCATTGTTTTTACTAGAAGTGGTACCCTTGTTTTTAGGAATTTGCGTCGATTTGCAATCTTTACTGATGGGAGTTTATTCAATAATCTTATCAGTAGAGAAACCCGAACCTAAATTACAAAAGATTTCTTCCAACTTATCAATTCTAGTGGGGCTTTCTTCAATTCTTTTATTGACTATGGGTTCTTTTTTCCTTCAATATTTTAAGAGCGTCTCCCGCCTTTGACCCATTTCTATTAGCAATATTATGCATCCTTTGATCCAATTTCTCAATATATCCTTCGGTGAGCATTTTCTTTACAATAGCATCTAACCTTTTGATAACATGCTCAAGAGTTAAAATTGTTTCGTTGACAATGATAGGTGGAGAACCCACTAAATTTCCCATAGCATTATAAGCATCCAAAGTGGAGTACATCAAGAAATTACCACCGGTAATCGTGTTAAGGAGGAATCTATACCAAGTGGTGATGCCCACATAAAATAGCGAAGAAGAACAATGGTAGATTCCTTATGAATAGATCTATTATGAGCATTGCAAATACTATACCAAGCATACTTAAGATTCTATCCTCCCCTTTGTTTAAAATTAAGAACCTCATTCTCGGGGGTAAACGGAATAATAGAGGAACTAGCCTTAACGAAGAGATACGCGAACATGAGATCTGATGAGAAAAAGGCCAACGAAAAAGAGAGGGCGAGTAAAATGGCAAATTTGTGAATTGGGGGAGAGGAAAATGGCAAATAATGTAAATTGCAAGGATATGGGATTTGTGATTAGGATCCTGGTAGATGAGATTGCTTCCTCCCTGGCAATGGCGCCAGAAATTCCTTTGACATGGCTTGAGACTGCGTCAGTAGTTCCCCAAAGAGGAAGGGATGATGCAACACAGCGACGGTAAGCATTTCCATCAGTTATGAAACCAAGGTATCAATCCATAGCAGAAGATCACGCACACATGCAAACAGCACCTGCACACAAACAACAAATACTTGCAACCCGACGCGAAAGAGAGGTTGTCACGCTCTCTATAGTAATAAGATAGATTAGGTAACGATAATTTTGGTGAATATATCTTCCAAGAGTAAAAAATAAAATAAAGAAACAAAAAGTGCAACAAGGTATTTTTGGGTTTTTTGGATTAATAGATCTGAAAAAAGATGCAAATAGTAGATCGGAAAGCAATATGTTGGAAAAGTAGACCCGAGGGCCATAGGTTTCACTAGTATCTTCTCTCATGAGTATAGCGCCCGGTGGGTGAACGAATTACTGTTGGGCAATTGATAGAAGATCAAATAATCATGACGATGTCCAGGAAATGATCGTTATGTAGGCATCATGTCCAAGATAAGTAGACCAAAATGATTTTGCATCTACTTCTATTGCTCCACACATCGACCGCTATCCAGCATGCATCTAGTGTATTAAGTTCATGGGAAAATGGAGTAATGCAATAAGAACGGTGACACAATGTAGAAAAGATCTATTCATTTAGGAGTAGAACCCATCTTGTTATCCTTAATGGAAACGATACATGCCTGTCTTGATGCCCCTTCTGTAAGTGGGAAGAGCACCGCTAGATCAAACCCATCACAAAGCACCTCTTCCCATGGCAAGAAAATCGATCTAGTTGGCCTAACTAAACCAAAGATTCGAAGAAGAAATATGAGGCTATAAGTAATCATGAAAATAGAGATCAAAGAAGACTCAAATCATATTCATGATAGAAACTTATCATGAACTCAGAATTCATCTAATCCCAACAAACAAACCGCAAAAGTCATTACATCAAATAGATCTCTAGGTGACCATTGTATTGAGAAACATAGAGAGATAGGAAGCCATCTAGCTACTGCCTACGGACTTGTAGGTCTATGGTGGACTACTCACGCATCATCGAAGAGGCACCTATGAAGAAGATAAACCCCTCTGTGATGGTGTTAGATTGGATCTCGAGGTTCTGAAACTTGCGGTAGTTGGAATTGTGTTTCGTCGACTCCCCTAGGGTTTTCTTAATATTTGGAAATTTATAGGCTCGATAGTCCGTTGAGGGGGTGCCTGAGATGCGCACCCTCTACCAGGAAGCGCGAGGGGCCACTAGCGCGCCCTGGTGGAGGGTGGCCACCCTGGGACCCTTCTTCTAGTGATCTTTGGCCCATCTTATTTCTTCTGGTCCATAAAAATTCCACAAAAATCCCCGTAGCGTTTGGGCTCCGTTTGGTACTAATTTTCTGGGAATTAAAAAACAAGCAAAAAAACAAGTGGCACTTTGGCACTATGTCAATAGGTTAGTCCCAAAAAATGATATAAACTTGCTATAAAATGATTGTAAAACATCCAAGATTGATAATATAACAGCATGGAACAAGCAAAAATTATAGATACGTTGGAGACATACCAACAGGCAGGTCTGGGTACCCCCAGTCCCAGAACGCCAACAAAGGGGATGGATGAGCATCGCCTATGGTGACCTCCCAATTTATAAGGGTGACACGGGGGCTGGCTCTTCTCCGCTCCAAGATAGCCTCCCATCTCCACCAATCCCACTACCCACGTTTACGGGCGGAAAGGTAACTGCCCCATTGCTCCAATCCCTGGCGTTGTAGTTTCTACCACTCCCATGCCTTTAAGACATGTGCACCCACCGCAAACTCCCCGCAATGCATGCGGCGTGCATGGTGGAAATAGCTTGAGGTATTGGGGAAGTGCTGACTAGAAAGTTGGAAGTTACTCCCTCAAATTGTGCACCTGCGCATAAATTTTGGGCCTGACCCAATGACGCTGGGCAAACACGTTTAGGCCAGACCCAGGGGTTCCTGTCGGCGCACTAGGACAAGGGTACCCAGTGCCCCTGACTTATGCATAGGCAGTAGTAGCAGAACCCATCAACACAAGTGCAAACAAAACCAGCATCCAAGACCAAGACTCCAGCAGAGGCAACCTACACAGGCTAAGAAACGCCGGCAAGGTCAATACAATGGCCCAGGACGGGCCTGGACCACACCAAGCACGTCCCCGGTGCCTGCGGGGACTGAGGCGCACACATCTTTAGGAAGACCCGGCAAGCCATCCCCCAGCAGGCGCATGCCGATTGGCCACCGCTCTGTCGCATTGCAATGCTACTCACTTGTCAATGTGGTATCGAGCCCCCATGTGGGGACCCCGACTCATAAGTCGAGGTCACCGAATGCACGTGTACAGTGATCCCAGAGATCAATGCTCACTGAACACACAGAAACTGAATAACAAGAGTCTTACATCCATACTTAACGTCTTACACAAAAAATGACCACAATGGTCTTAGTCTTACATAGATAAGGTCACACGGGCCAAACACTTAAAATAGAACAAGCAGCGGAAATCTTGGTCGAAAGCGTGAACCCATGCCATCTACCTTAACCTACAGGCATTCTAACTGGAAAGCGTCCTAGTTCGCATGTTTGTCTCCAATGGACTCTTCAACATACTCCTGTTCTTCCATGCCTGGCCAATTAAATAACCAGTGGCAAGCCAATGAGTACTTTGAATGTACTCGCAAGCAACCTAAGTGTGGAACGAGGTAACAATGATGCATGATATAGCACTAAAGGGTAAGTTTGCGGAAAGCTAATATTTTTAAATGCAAATGACATGATCAAGCAAATAGTGAACATGCATCAACAATTAGCAGATATCCATATGAAAAAGTTACAGATATCAACATAAGTAGGGGACAAACATCTCATGTTTGTTCATCATGTTAAGCCATCGCACTTAGTTCAATTCTCACGCTAAGTCATCGGACTTCGCTCAGGTGACCTCTTGTCACCACCACACCATACTCACACCAAGTTTCACGAAAAGATTCGGACGTGGCATAAGCAGCATCACCCAACTGTCCTTGACCGTGGACACGGCTATTCGAATAATTTTACACTCTGCAGAGGTTGCACAATTTACCCACAAGACTCGGGGAACTTTCGTTTCATCCATGACTCGCGGTATATAACATACCCGAGGTAAGCACCCGAACAATGATTTTACCATGGTGATACTAGACAAAGACTCCACTCATTGGTGTCATCCCTCATGATATACATCACACGTATCATCCATGAGGGCACGCAACGGTGTACCCGGTGCTTGTAAAGACAGCGCATGACCTTCCACTCAGGGACGACCCCGTCTCGAGAGTGACCTCTTCACTCTCGCCACTAGTAATGTGGGCTCCTTGCTAGCACCAACCATATTGATCAACAAAGCCCTGTCCCATAAGGGGTATCGTGGTTCCACATGTAAGGTTGGACGGTCGACAAATCTTAAACCATCCATTTTCGAAAACACATACTCATCTTATTCCGGCACACCACTTCTTTCTCAAGTGGTCACCCATCTTATTGTCATCTCCCTCAGGAATTAGTGGCACCCGACGGGGTTTTCGAAAAGTCTTTGAAATCACCTCTTTCTTGTCATCACTATGCATAAGTCCCATCCCATTTGTGTAGCATCTATTAGCAACCTAACTACTCCCACCCGCACAACCCTCATAAGGTGGTAGGGTCATGCACGATGCAAGTGTCAACGGAGAAGTACCGGAGGCATCCCACCGAAAAGGGAACACCACAACACATGATCAAATACAATGAAAGTAAAGTGATATATGACGTGCAATAATATGGTTTCTTATCATGGTCAAAGGCCTGCTTGCGTGGCTTAACAAAGTCTCCGCGGTGATCGAAGTCTTCGGGTCCAACTTCTTCGTCGATAGCGCAATCTATCGTCGTGATAAAATAACGATAAAAATAAGCAATCACACCAAACAGAGCACTCAAACTACTACGAAAAATGTTAACCTACTCTGATTAATACTAAAAGTCATACTAAAAATATTATCTTAGGGTTTTGCTATCAAAAAGATTTTGGAAATCAAATAATAGAGGCAAAAAGGTGCCTATATATAGGTTTTAAAATAAAGTAGTACAAAAAATATACTCAAACATTTTTACAAATGGCACTATTAAATTTTAGGGATTATTGTATGAATTTAGGTGGAAGAAAAATTGGCATTGCATAAATATTTCATTTTGTGGGATTTTTGCAAATAACAGAATAAAAGAAAAGGAAAAAGGCTATTGTACCCCTTTCGGGCTAGAATGCCTGGCCGAAACCATCCCAAGAGGGAAACCGGCCCAGGCGAGGAGCCACACATGACAGGTTTGTTTTTAAACCTACCCGCGGGCCCAGCCTGCCAGCGAGAGAGGGGGCGAGGGGATGATGGGTGGGCCCCACCTGTCATCCCTCTCCTCGTGACAGCAGCGGGGGAGGGGCTCACCGGAGGGCTTCAGGCCACGGCGGAGGGAATGGAGGGCACAGGCGGGTTCCTGGGAGCATCGCGTGTCGGAGGGGGTCGTGGGGTCGACGGGGAGAGAGGGGAACGCCGGCGAGGAGGAAACACGACGGTGGGGGTGAGGGTTTTGGTCGGGAGGAGGCTCTCGACCATGGGGGAAAGAGCTTTGGGCACGGGGAGAACGCGGAGAGAGAGGGAGAGCGAGGAGAGAGGGTCAGGGAGAGCGGAGCGGCCTATTTATAGGTGACCGCCGGTCCACCGAGGGCGATGTGCGCCGGCGAGAACGGGGTGCTCGCCACAGGCCATGGGAGAGGGAACAGGTGTGTCTGGGGGCTTCGTGGGTGAGGTATAGGCCGGGGGGAGAGAAAAGAGAGGCGGGGGCGCACGCGCGTGCGAGCCCGCTGGTTGGACGAGCTGCATGGCGCCAGGCACACGCGCAAGAGCCGCCGGAGAGAGAGGAAGGAGGGGGCCGACCAGGCGGTCTGTTGCGGACGCCGAGGGGGGGCAGAGGGGACAAGCTGGGGTGGCCCGAGGTGGTCGGGGGTAGCCATTGGGCCTCCCGCACTGTAGCGCGCTCCAGAGCGTGTGTATGGCTGGCATTGCTGTTGCCCGCGCGCTCTGGGGTGCCCCACCTTGTCTACTAGCACCTGGAGGGCCTGGAGATGCTCTTTGGATGCTTGGAGGTTAAGGAAAGCTAGGGGAGAAAAGTAAGGGGCAGGGGAGGATAGAAAAAGATACTACCAGGGGTGAAAATGGGGGTTTCACCCCACCTCCTGGTGACCTGGGGTCTTGGGGTTCTTACTCGAGGTAAAATGCACCCATGAGAGACTGTGGTAGAAAGTTAGGGGCAAGGGTAAAAGGATAAGAGGTGAAAATGTTGGTTTTACAAAATCACCAGAAGGTGTTTGTTGGTGTTTTGGGCAATAAGATGTTTCCAACCGACTGAGATATTTACCAGGGTCAAGGGCTAGGTGGAAATGAGATGCTTCACCAAATTTGAGCTCAAGTGGAAAAGGTTGATAATGGAAATTTGATGAACCCTAGAAATTGGCAGAATCTGATTTCTGTAGATCCAATGATGCTAGGCCTTAACCCTTGCTGCACCACTTAGTGTATCATCACTATTTGGCCGTTAGAGCATGCCCACAAAGTTTTAGGCCAAGGGGAGGCACTTCACAATGTAATGTTGCTCAAATTTGACTCTGGACAGGAATGGTTTTGGGATGGTTTGATGAACCAAACCACCTTGGATTGAGATGAACTTTGCAAGATCATCACACATGATAGTGTTGACTTGCTGGAATTTTCCTGGAATTTATTAAGAATATTTCTTATAGACATATTCCAAAAATTTGATCTGAATAGAAAGGGTTTTGAGGGGTTTTTCCTATGATCTGATCCTGCCCTTGTGTTGGAACTCGTATATATGTAAAATATATGTCCACTGGGTTTCTCTAAATTTTCTCAAATATTTTCAAAGCATTTAAATAATTTTCCCTAGGAAAAACCATTTCTGGCCTTAAGAAAAAGCCTTCAAATAAAATGTGAAAATAATCTTTAAAAATAATTTTTGGTGGTTTTGAGAAGTCATAAATATAGTAGGTTTGACATAAAGCCTTTGGGACAGAAGGGTCCAACTAATTTGAGGACTTGCAGTACAAACCTCATTTTAGGGGGTTTTAGAAACTTAAATTAAATAAATCATTTTTGGTTAAAACAAAATTTGATAAAAATAGTTTTGGGCACTATTCACTTGGCATGATCATTGGGCAAGGGTTTTGGATCAAGGAAGATGATTACGAAGTGAAGTAGAACCTAGTAGTGCCATAAAACACAATCCACAAGCAAGGAATCAACATAGCAAGCAAGCACCAACACAAGGAAAAAAATTAGTTGGATCCAAATTTTATAAACCCAATCATAACAATGTGCTACAAACACAGGGTGTGACAGACCTTCCCCCCTTACAAGAATATCGTCCCCGAGATTCCTATGCTAAGCGCTAAAAAGATAAGGAAACTCCGATCTAAGATAATCTTCGCGCTCCCAGGTTGCTTCAGCTTCAGTGTGGTTGCTCCACTGGACCTTGAAGTACTTGATGGAGCAGCTTCGGGTGCAGCACTCGGCTTCATCCAAAATGCGAACTGGCCTCTCACGATAAGTGAGATTTGGCTGAAGATCGATGGCTTGATGGTCGATGTCCTTGTAGAGGTCGGGGCGGTTGGGAACTTGCAGACAATTCCGGAGTTGCGACACGTGAAAGACGTTGTGCACATCCGACAGCTCGGAAGGCAGATCCAATTGGTAGGCAACTTCTCCACGCGTGGTGGTTATCTTGAAGGGGTCGATGTATCTTGGCGCGAGCTTTCCTTTGATGTGGAAGCGCTTGGTTCCCTTGACACGCGTGACCCAGAGGTAGACATGGTCGCCGACACAGAAGTTCACTTCTCGATGGTGAGAGTCGGTGTGGCTCTTCTGTCTGTATTTGGCGGCCTCGAGGCTTTCTCGGACAAGTTGAACTTGCTCTTTGGCTTCGCGGAGGATGTCTGGTCCAAAAATTAATCCTTCTTTGGTCTATGACCAGTTGAGGGGAGTACGGCACTTGCATCCATACAACACCTCAAATGGTGCCATCTGAAGACTCGACTAATAGTTGTTGTTGTATGAGAACTCGGCGAAGGGCAGGCAATCCTCCCACTTGGCTCCATACGCCAAAACGCAAGCGTGGAGCATATCTTCGAGTATCTCATTTACTCGTTCCGTTTGCCCACCGGTCTGGGGATGAAAAGAAGTGCTGAAGGAGAGCTTGGTTCCCATAGCTTCTTGAAACTTCTTCCAGAATCTTGAGGTGAATTGCGTTCCTCGATCGGACACAATCTCATTTGGAACTCCGTGAAGACTCACGATGCGGTTGATGTAGAGGTTCGCGAGCTGACTTCCATCATAGGTGGTTCTGACGGGGATGAAGTGGGCTACCTTGGTCAGGTGGTCGACAATGACCCAAATGGAATCATGTCCCTTGCTTGACCTTGGTAGACCGGTGATGAAATCCATCCCGACTTTGTCCCACTTCCATTCAGGCACTTTGAGGGGTTGTAGTAGTCCACGGGTCACTGATGCTCAGCCTTGACCCTCTGGCATATGTCACACTTAGCCACGAACGTGCCTATCTCCCGTTTCATGCCATGCCACCAGAATCTTGTCTTGAGGTCTTGATACATATTGGTTCCTCTAGGATGGATGGAGTAGGGAGTGTCATGAGCTTCTTGCAAGATCAGGTTCTTGAGCTCCTCTTTGTTGGGTACGCATACGCGATTCCCGAACCATACAACTCCTTGCTCATCCATCGAGAATCCTGGGGCCTTGCCTGCCATGATCTTCCTCTTGATGCCTTCAATGTTGTCGTGCCCCTTCTTGGCTTCTTTAATGTCATCCATCAAGGTAGGCTTTGCTTCAAGGTTGGTGCGGAATCCTGGTGCGACCAGTTCCAAGCCGAAGTTTCAAGTTCTTCAAACAAGGCGGGTAGCCTTTCCTTAATCATAGCATTCAAGGAACATGCCTTTCTGTTTAAGGCGTCTGCTACCACGTTGGCCTTTCCGGGGTGGTATTGAACACTAAGGTCATAATCCTTGATCGATTCCAACCATCTCCGTTGCCTCATGTTCAACTCCTTTTGAGTGAAGATATATTTTAAACTCTTGTGATCTGTGAATATCTCACATTGCTTCCCTAGAATGTAATGTCGCCATGTCTTCAAGGCATGAACCATGGCTGCCAACTCGAGATCGTGAGTTGCGTAGTTCTCTTCATGAGGACGTAGTTGTCTAGATAGATATGCTACGACTCTGCCTTCTTGCATCAGAACACCTCCACGTCTGGTTCTTGATGCATCACAATAAATCACAAACTCCATGTGAATATCAGGGGTGGCCAAAACAAGGGTTGTGGTCAATCTCTTCTTGAGCTCCTCGAAGCTTTCCTCGCACTTAGCTGTCCACTCAAACTTCTTCTCCTTCTTCAAAAGCTGGGTCATGGGTCGGGCAATGCTTGAGAACCCTTCCACAAACTTGTGGTAATAACCCGCGAGTCCTAGGAAGCTTCTAACTTCCTTCACGATGGTTGGGGTTTGCCACTTAGTCACGGCTTCAATCTTGGCAGGATCCACTGATAATCCTTCTGCCATTAGAACATGACCCAAGAATCCAACTTCCTGCAGCCAGAATTCACACTTGCTAAACTTGGCATAAAGTTGGTGCTCTCGAAGCTTTTCTAGGAACAATCTCAAGTGCTCCTTATGTTCTTCTTCCGACTTGGAAAAGACGAGTATGTCGTCAATGAAGACAACAACGAACTTGTCCAAGTACTCCATGAAGACCGTATTCATGAGGTACATGAAGTAGGCAGGGGCATTAGTTAACCCAAATGACATGACCGTTATCTGTACAGGCCATACCGGGTTACAAATGCCGTCTTCAGAATGTCTTGGGGTCTGATCTTCAGCTGATAGTACCCAGACCCGAGGTCGATCTTGGAGAACACCTTGGCTCCGTTCAACTGATCAAACAGGTCTTCAATCTTGGGGAGTGGGTACTTGTTCTTTATCGTGACCTCATTGAGAGAACGGTAATCCACACAAAATCTGATAGTTCCGTCCCTCTTTGACACAAATATATTAGGTGATCCCCAAGGAGAGGCACAAGGGCGAATAAATCCTTTCCTGAGCTGCTTTGCTAGTTGCTTCTTCAACCCAGCCAACTCTTCGGATCCCATCATGTAAGCCTTCTTATAGATGGGCCTTGATCTGGGCATAAGCTCAATGATGAACTCAATGTCGCGATCAGGAGGCATTCCGGGTAGCTCATCAGGAAACACATCCGGGTATTCACATACCACTGGCACTTGATCCAACTCAACTCCCGATAGGCAGTTAGCCTAAGGGGCTTGGGTAGAGGCAGGGTTGGGGACATACTTTACTTCCACTCCTTGGCTATTGGTCATGGTGACAATCCTCTTGTCACAGTGCAGCATGCCTTGGTGCTTCATCAACCAATTCATGCCAAGGATGACATCCAAGCCTAGTGAGTCCAGGACTATAAGGTCTGCTAGGAAGTCTACCCCGTTGATGTCAATCTTCACTCCCTTACACCCTATCCCAGACTTCATAACTAAACCGGGGGTTTATCTCAACATACGGCTTCCCAGGGGTGTGGGCTTCATGCCACTCTCTAGTGCAAACCTTTGGGTGACAAAAGAATGCGAAGCTCCACAATCAAACAACGCTGGGGTTGAGTTGACGAGGAATGTACCCAGTATGACGTCCGGGTCTTCCTGGGCTTCCTCTACGGTGACGTGATTCACACGACCCTTGCCATAGTTGGGCTGGTTGCGGGGAGCCGGGTTCCTTGGTGGTGCTCCACGGGCTTGACCTTGGTTTGGCGCATTGGGGCGCGGTGCATCTGGCTTCCTGTTGGGGCAAAGTTTAGAGATGTGTCCAGACTGACCACATCCAAAGCAAGTGACTTGCCCAGGGTTGCTGTTGAAGTTTCTGCCACCGTTTTTGTTATTGGGGTTGTTGTTGTAGGCTGGTCTGGGGTTGGCATACTACTAAGGCTGGTAGCTCGGAGGAGGTGCAGGAGGTCTAGCCTGCTGCGGCTGATAGGTTGGCCTGGCTGGGGCTGGCTGCCATGGGCGAGGCTTCTGGTTGCTTGAGATTCCCTTGCAGATCATCTTGCACTTGCCAATGTCGTCGATGGCATGACGCTTGTCTTCCAGCATGAGGGCCTTGTTCACCAGGTCGAAGAAAGTGCGACAGTCGCAGATCATGAGCTGATACTGCAGGACCTGTTAGAGTTCTTCCATGAAGCGTTCCTTCTTGACAGCCTTTGTGCTGACGTCTTCAGGTGCATATCTCGACAGCAGGTTGAACTTCTGCAGGTACAAGTTGACAGAGCCACTTCCTTGCTTCAGCGCTCGGAATTCTCTCTTCTTGATGTTGGGGATCGTTGCATGGGAAACTAAAATTTTCCTACGCACACGAAGATCTATCCATGGTGATGAGCATCTACGAGAGGGAGAGTGGATCTACATACCCTTGTAGATCGCTAAGCGGGAAGCGTTAAGAAACGCGGTTGGTGTAGTCGAACGTCTTCGCGATCCAAATTGCCGTGCGTCCCGCGATCCAATCACGATCCGTCCCGCGATCCAATCACGATCCGTCCCGCGATTCGATCACGATCCGTCCCACGAACTTGATCACGATCCGTCTCACGAACTTGATCACGATCCTTCCGATCTAGCACCGAACGGACGGCACCTCCGCGTTCAGCACACGTACAACTCGATGACGATCTCCACCGTCTTGATCCAGCAAGAAGGAGTGGAGAGGAAGAAGAGTTCTCTGGCAGCCTGACGGTGCTCCGGCGATGGTGCTGGAGCAATTCCGGCAAGGCTTCGCCTAAGCACTGCAGAAAACCGATCTAGAAGAGAAACTACGCACTGGAGGAACGGGTAGCACGTGGCTGAAAATCTAGTGCAAAAACCCTCAATACCACCAGTATATATAGGAGGAGAGGAGGAGAGGAGGCAGCTTGGCCTCCAAGCCTTCTAGGCTTCGGCCGAACTAGGAGAGGAGGAGTCCACCTCCTCCACTCCTAGTAGGATTAGGATTCATTCTTTTTTTTTCCTTTTTGCCTTTTTCCACCTTTTTCCTTTTGGGTTTTCTTCTCCAGCCACATGGGCCTTGTGTGGGATTTTCCACCAGCCCACTAAGGGCTGATATTCACTCTCCCACAGCCCATGAAGCCTCTTGGGTCGAAATACCCCTCCCGGAGGTCTCCCGGTACACTACCGGCACTCCCGGTACACTATCGATAAGCCCGGAACTTTTCCGGCGACCAAAACAGGACTTCCTATATATGAATCTTTACCTCCGGACCATTCCGGAGCTCCTCGTGATGTCCAGGATCTCATCCGGGACTCCGAACAAACTTCGTTCACCACCATACATAACTCTATACTACCGAAACGTCACCAAACCTTAAGTGTGCAGACCCTGCGGGTTCGAGAACTATGTAGACATGACCGAGACACCTCTACGGTCAATAACCAATGGAGGGACCTGGATGTCCACGTTGGTTCCTACATATTCTATGGAGATCTTTATCGGTCGAACCTCTATGTCAAGGATTCACTTAATCCCGTATGATGTTCCCTTTGTTCTTCGGTATGTTACTTGCCCGAGATTCGATCGTCGGTATCTCCATACCTAGTTCAACCTCGTCACTGGCAAGTCTCTTTACTTGTTCCGTAATACAAGATCCAGTGACCAACACTTAGTCACATTGCTTGCAAGGCTTATTGTGATGTTGTATTACCGAGTGGGCCCTGAGATACCTCTCCGTCACACGGAGTAACAAATCCCAGTCTTGATCCAGGCCAACTCAACAGACACCCTCGGAGACACCTGTAGAGCACCTTTATAGTCACCCAGTTACGTTGCGACGTTTGATACACACAAGGTACTCCTCTGATATCTGTGAGTTGCATGATCTCATGGTCATAGGAACATATACTTGACATGCAGAAAACAGTAGCAATAAACTGACACGATCATAAGCTACGTTTGTAGTTTGGGTCTTGTCCATCACATCATTCTCCTAATGATGTGATCCCGTTATCAAATGAAATCTCATGTCAATGGCTAGGAAACCTTAACCATCTTTCAATCAATGAGCTAGTTCACTATAGGCATACTAGGGACATTGTGTTTGTCTATGTATCCACACATGTATCCATGTTTCCAATTAATACAATTATAGCATGGATAATAAACGATTATCATGAACAAGGAAATACAATAATAAACACTTTATTTATTGGCTCTAGGGCATATTTCCAACAGTCTCCCACTTGCACTAGAGTCAATAATCTAGTTCACATCACTATGTGATTTACATTGTAATGAATCGAACACCCATGCAGTTCTGGTGTTGATCATGTTTAGCCCTTGGAAGAGGTTTAGTCAACAGGTCTGCAACATTCAGATCCGTGTGCACTTTGCAAATATTTATGTCTTTCTCCAAGATGTAATTGCGGATGGAGTTGAAGCGTCGCTTTATGTGTCTGGTCCTCTTGTGAAACCTTGGTTCCTTGGCCAGAGCAATGGCACTAGTGTTGTCACAGAACAGGTTCATTGGATTCAGTGCACTGGGCACTACTCCAAGATCTGTCATGAACTGCTTCATCCAGACACCTTCCTTCGCCGCCTCCGAGGTTGCGATGTATTCCACTTCGCACGTAGAATCAGCTACCACGCTTTGCTTGGAACTGCACCAGCATACCGCTCCCCCGTTAAGAATAAATACGTATCCGGTTTGCGACTTAGAGTCGTCCTGATCAGTGTCAAAGCTTGCATCGATGTAACCCTTTACGACGAGCTCTTCATCACCTCCATAAACGAGAAACATTTCCTTAGTCCTTTTCAGGTACTTAAGGATATTCTTGACCGCTTGCTAGTGCTCCATTCCAGGATCACTTTGAAACCTTCCAGCCATACTTATGGCAAGGCTGATATCGAGTCTTGTGCACAGCATTGCATACATGATAGAGCCTATGGCTGAAGCATAGGGGATGACACTCGTCTTTTCTCTATCTTTTGCAGTTACTAGGCATTGAGTCTTACTCAACCTCACACCTTGTAATACAGGCAAGAACCCCTTCTTGGACTGTTCCATTTTGAACTTCTTCAAAACTTTATCAAGGTATCTGCTCTGTGAAAGTGCTATTAAGCGTCTCGATCTATCTCTATAGATCTTAATGCCTAATATGAAAGCAGCTTCTCCTAGGTCCTTCATTGAAAACACTTGTTCAAATATTCCTTCACGCTTTCCAGCATTTCTATATTGTTTCCAATCAGCAATATGTCATCCACATATAATACTAGAAATGCTATAGAGCTCCCACTCACTTTCTTGTAAATACAAGCTTCTCCGTAAACTTGTATAAACTCAAACGCTTTGATCACCTCATCAAAGCGCTTATTCCAACTCCGAGATGCTTGCACCAGTCCATAAATGGATCGCTGGAGTTTGCAAACTTTGTCAGCATTCTCTGGATCGACAAAACCTTCGGGTTGCATCATATACAACTCTTCCTCAAGTAAACCGTTGAGGAACGCTGTTTTTACATCCATCTGCCAAATTTCATAGTCGAAATAGGCAGCTATTGCTAACATGATTTTGACAGACTTAAGCATCGCTACGGGTGAGGAAGTCTCATCGTAGTCAACTCCTTGAACTTGTGAAAAACCCTTTGCCACAAGTCGAGCTTTATAGACGGTGACATTACCGTCCGCGTCTGTTTTCTTCTTAAAGATCCATTTGTTCTGAATGGCCTTTCGCCCTTCAGTTAATACTTCCAAAGTCCATACTTTGTTTTCATACATGGATCCCATCTCGGATATCATGGCCTCTAACCATTTCTCAGAATCCGGGCCCATCACTACTCCTCCATAGCTCGTAGGTTCATTGTTGTCCAACAACATGACCTCCAAGACAGGGTTGCCATACCACTCAGGAGTAGTACGCGGCCTTGTCAACCTACAAGGTTCAATAGCTGCTTGATTCGAAGCTTCATGATCATCATCATTAACTTCCTCTTCTACCGTCGTAGGTTCCACAGAAACATCTTTCTGCGCTGCGCTACTTTCTGGTTGAAGTAAAGGTTCAATAACCTCATCAAGCTCTATTTTCCTCCCACTCAATTCTTTCGAGAGAAACTCTTTCTCAAGAAATGTTCCATTTTTAGCGACAAACACTTTGCCTTCGGATCTGAGATAGAAGGTATACCCGACTGTCTCTTTCGGATATCCTATGAAGACACATTTCTCCGCTTTGGGTTCCAGCTTTTTAGGCTAAAGCTTTTTGACATAAGCATCACATCCCCAAACTTTAAGAAACGACAACTTTGGCTTCTTGCCAAACCACAGTTCATATGGCGTCGTCTCAACGGATTTTGATGGTGCCTTATGTCAAGTGAACGCAGCGGTCTGTAATGCATAACCCCAAAACGATAGTGGCAAATCAGCAAGAGACATCATAGAACGCACCATATCTAATAAGGTTCGATTACGACGTTCGGACACACCATTATGCTGTGGTGTTCCGGGCGGTGTCAACTGTGAAATAATTCCACACTGTCTTAAGTGACTGTCAAACTCATAACTCAGATATTCACCTCCTCGATCAGATTGCAGGAACTTAATCTTCTTGTTACGATAATTCTCAACTTCACTCTGAAATTGCTTGAACTTTTCAAACGTTTCAGACTTGTGTTTCATTAAGTAAATATACCCATATCTACTTAAGTCATCAGTGAAGGTGAGAAAATAACGATATCCACCACGTGATGTAACATTCATTGGACCGCACACATCAGTGTGTATGATTTCCAATAAGTCACTCACCCGTTCCATTGTTCCAGAGAACGGTGTTTTAGTCATCTTGCCCATGAGGCATGGTTCACATGTGTTAAGTGATTCAAAATCAAGTGACTCCAAAAGTCCATTAGCATGGAGCTTCTTCATGCGTTTTACACCAATATGACCTAAACGGCAGTGCCACAAGAAAGCAGTACTATCATTATCAATTCTACATCTTTTGGCATCAATGTTATGAACATGTGTGTCATCACTATCAAGATTCAATATGAATAAACCCCTAACATTGGGTGCATGACCATAAAAGATATTACTCATATAAATAGAACAACCTTTATTCTCTGATTTAAATGAGTAACCGTCTCGCAATAAACAAGATCCAGATATAATTTTCATGCTTAACGCAGGCACTAAATAACAATTATTCAGGTTCATCACTAATCCCGATGGTAATCGAAGAGAGAGCGTGCCGACGGCGATCACATCAACCTTGGAACCATTTCCCATGCGCATCGTCACTTCGTCCTTTGCCAGCCTTCGTTTATTCCGTAGTTCCTGCTTTGAGTTGCAAATGTGAGCAACCGAACCGGTATCAAATACCTAGGCACTACTACGAGAGCTAGTAAGGTACACATCAATAACATGTATATCATATATACCTTGATTGTCGTTGGCCACCTTCTTGTCAGCCAGGTACTTGGGGCAGTTCCGCTTCCAGTGACCAGTTCCTTTGCAATGAAAGCACTCAGTTTCTAGCTTGGGTCCATGCTTGGGCTTCTTTGCAGGAGAAGCAACTACTTTGCCATCCTTCTTGGTTTTACCCTTCTTGCCCTTGCCCTTGACTTTGCCATTTTTCTTGAAACTAGTGGTTTTATTGACCATCAACACTTGATGTTCTTTCTGGATTTCAGACTCAGCGACTTTTAGCATCGCAAACAGCTCGGCGACTGATTTGTTCATCCCGTGCATGTTATAGTTCATCACAAAGCTCTTGTAACTAGGTGGTAGTGATTGAAGAACTCTGTCAGTGATCGCCTCTGGCCGAAGGGCAATTCCCAACTCCGCTAGATGAGTTGAATACCCAGACATTCTGAGTATATGTTCACTGATAGACCCGTTCTCCTCCATCTTGCAAGCATAGAAGTTATCGGAGGTTTCATACCTCTCGATCCGGGCATTCTTCTGAAAGATAAACTTCAACTCCTGGAACATCTCATATGCTCCATGACATTCAAAACGTCTTCGAAGTCCCGATTCTAAGCCATACAAAATTGCACACTGAAGTATTGAGTAATCTCTAGTACGTGCCTCCCAAGCGTTCTTAACGTCTTCGGAGGTCATGTCTTCTAGTTGGTCACCAAGCGGTGCATCAAGGACATATGGTTTCTCGGAAGCCGTGAGGATAATCCTCAGATTACGGGCCCAGTCAACAAAGTTACTTCCATCATCTTTTAGTTTAGCTTTCTCTAGGAACACATTAAAATTCAGGGGTGCTACTATGCGAGCCATTGATCTACAACATAAATATGCAAAGTTCACTTAGACTATTATTCAAGATAATGAGTTTAGTTAATCAAATTACTAAAGCTCCCACTCAAATTGACATCCCTCAGGTCATCTGAGTGTCACATGATCCAAATCCACCAAATCAAGTCCGATCATCACGTGAGTTGAGGTGGCTTCAATAGTGAACATCATTATGTTGATCATATCTACTATATGACTCATGTTCGACCTTTCGGTCTCTTGTGTTCCAAGGCCATGTCTGTACATGCTAGGCTAGGCTCGTCAAGTTTAACCCGAGTGTTCTGCGCGTGCAACACTGGCTTGCACTCGTTGTATGTGAACGTAGAGTCTATCACACCCGATCATCATGTGGTGTCTCAACACGACGAACTTTCGCAACGGTGCACACTCGGGGAGAACACAATTTTATCTTGAAATTTAAGTGAGGGATCACCTTATAATGCTACCATCGTACTAAGCATAACAAGGTGCATAAAAGGATTAACATCACATGCAATTCATAAGTGACATGATATGGCCATGAACTTGTGCTTTAGATCTCCATCTTGAAAGCACCGGCATGATCTTCATCGTCACCGGCATGACACCATGATCTCCATCATCTTGATCTCCATCAACGTGTCGCCATCGAGGTTGTCACGCCCTGCATGCTTCTACTACTATTGCTACCGTTTAGCGATAAAATAAAGCATTACATAGCACTTAATGATTGACACGCGGGTCATACAATAATTAAAGACAACCCTATGGCTCCTGACGGTTGCCGTACTCATCGACATGCAAGTCGTGAAATTCTATACATCACATGATCATCTCATACATCACATATATCACATCACAACATACCCTGCAAAAACAAGTTAGACATCCTCTAATTCTTGTTGCATGTTTTACGTGGCTGCTACGGGTTTCTATCAAGAACGATTCTCACCTACGCATAAACCACAACGGTGATACATAATTTGCTTTTCAACCTTCTCAAGGACCACCTTTGTCGATTCCGATCCAACTAAAGTGAGAGAAACTACCACCCGGAAGCCATCTAGGCAACAAGTTGCGCCGACGGAACCGGTCTCTCGTAAGCGTACGAGTAATGTTGGTCTGGGCCGCTTCATCTCACAATACCGTTGAACCAAAATCTGACCAAGGGAGGAAGCAATCTAAGCATTAACACCCACAAACCTTTTGTGTTCTACTCGATATCTCATCTACACATAGACCTAGCTCATGATGCCACTGTTGGGGATCGTTGCATGGGAAACAAAAAATTTCCTACGCACACGAAGATCTATCCATGGTGATGAGAATCTATGAGAGGGAGAGTGGATCTGCATACCCTTGTAGATCGCTAAGCGGGAAGCGTTAAGAAACGCGGTTGGTGTAGTCGAACGTCTTCGCGATCCAAATCGTCGTGCGTCCCGCGATCCAATCACGATCTGTCCCGCGATCCAATCACGATCCGTCCCGCGATCCGATCATGATCCGTCCCACGAACTTGATCACGATCCGTCTCACGAACTTGATCACGATCCTTCCGATCTAGCACCGAACGGACGACACCTCCGCGTTCAGCACACGTATAGCTTGATGACGATCTCCACTGTCTTGATCCGGCAAGAAGGAGTGGAGAGGAAGAAGAGTTCGCCGGCATCCTGACGGCGCTCTAGCGATGGTGGTGGAGCAATTCCGGCAGGGCTTCGCCTAAGCACTGCAGAAAACCGATCTAGAGGAGAAACTATGCACTGGAGGAACGGGTAGCACGTGGCTGAAAATCTAGTGCAAAAACCCTCAATACCACCAGTATATATAGGAGGAGAGGAGGAGAGGAGGCAGCTTGGCCTCCAAGCCTTCTAGGCTTCGGCCAAACTAGGAGAGGAGGAGTCCACCTCCTCCACTCCTAGTAGGATTAGGATTCATTTTTTTTTCCTTTTTGCCTTTTTCCACCTTTTTCCTTTTGGGTTTTCTTCTCCAGCCACATGGGCCTTGTGTGGGAGTTTCCACCAGCCCACTAAGGGCTGATATTCACTCTCCCACAGCCCATGAAGCCTCTTGGGTCGAAATACCCCTCCCGGAGGTCTCCCGGTACACTACCGGCACTCCCAGTAAACTACCGATAAGCCCGGAACTTTTCCGGCGACCAAAATAGGACTTCCTATATATGAATCTTTACCTCCGGACCATTCCAGAGCTCCTCGTGATGTCCAGGATCTCATCTGGGACTCTGAACAAACTTCGGTCACCACCATACATAACTCTATACTACCGAAACGTCACCAAACCTTAAGTGTGCAGACCCTGCGGGTTCGAGAACTATGTAGACATGACCGAGACACCTCTATGGTCAATAACCAATGGAGGGACCTGGATGTCCACATTGGTTCCTACATATTCTATGAAGATCTTTATCGGTCGAACCTCTATGTCAAGGATTCAGTTAATCTCGTATGATGTTCCCTTTGTTCTTCGGTATGTTACTTGCCCGAGATTCGATCGTCGGTATCTCCATACCTAGTTCAACCTCATTACTGGCAAGTCTCTTTACTTGTTCTGTAATACAAGATCCCGTGACCAACACTTAGTCACATTGCTTGCAAGGCTTATTGTGATGTTGTATTACCGAGTGGGCCCTGAGATACCTCTCCGTCACACGGAGTAACAAATCCCAGTCTTTATCCATGCCAACTCAACAGACACCCTCGGAAGCACCTGTAGACCACCTTTATAGTCACCCAGTTACGTTCCGACGTTTGATACACACAAGGTACTCCTCCGATATCTGTGAGTTGCATGATCTCATGGTCATAGGAACATATACTTGACATGCAGAAAACAGTAGCAATAAACTGACACGATCATAAGCTACGTTTGTAGTTTGGGTCTTGTCCATCACATCATTCTCCTAATGATGTGATCCCGTTATCAAATGACATCTCATGTCCATGGCTAGGAAACCTTAACCATCTTTCAATCAACGAGCTAGTTCACTAGAGGCATACTAGGGACATTGTGTTTGTCTATGTATCCACACATGTATCCATGTTTCCAATTAATACAATTATAGCATGGATAATAAACGATTATCGTGAACAAGGAAATACAATAATAAACACTTTATTTATTTCCACTAGGGCATATTTCCAACACTTGATAGCCATGATCCCAGAAGGAATGTGGGCAATGCGGAATCCTTCCTTGAAGTCATTCCACGTGATCACACGTTATCCTTGCATGACCTTGAATACATCCCACCAAGCTCGGGCAGTACCTCCAAGGCAGTGAGAGGCATAAAGCACCTGCTCTCGGTCCTCATTGTAGTTGACCAATGCAAGGAGGTCCTCGACGGTGCGGATCCAGTCATCAGCATCCAATGGTTCAGCAGTCCCGGTGAAGGTTGGGGGTGAGTTTCTCATGAACTCAGACAGCATGGAGCGTCCATTGTCGTCCACACCTTGTTGTTGGTTGTTCATGAGAGCCTGAGCCATCTGCTGGATAGCAGCATTGCTGGATTGGCGCTCCTCCCGTAGAACTTGGAGAAACTGAGCTATGGTCATGCTCTCCGATGGAGGTGGTGGCGGGGGAATGTCGCCTTGTGGCTGCTCCTGGTGTTTTCCAGTGTGAGCAGCCCCACTAGCTCCTTGTTGCTGGCTCGAGTTGTCGGCTTCAGGGTTGGTGAAGGAGCTGTTGCGAGTAGCAGTCACCATCCTGTTTGGAGCAGCCAAGTCAAACAACTGGGGTCAACAAGAGGATAAGCAATAACAGAAAAGCGCGCCTAAGGGGGTCGGTTAAGTGTAAGTGTGTTAAAACAAGGGTTAAAAGACCAACAACATATATTAAGATAGATGATGGAGTCTCTTACATGTTGCCTGAGGCAAAAGCGTGACTTGCATCGGAACACAAACAACAAAACAAACAACAAGCACACATGGTTTCATATGAACCATTTACATGGACTCGACTTCGCATGAGGGATACATGACTGATCCTACCCTAGGGATTCTCGGACTCAGATGGTGGAGTGCTCGGTCTCGTAGTCACGCTCCTCTAGGTCTTCCTCCTATTCATCATCTGAATGGGCATTGTTCCTGGTCGAAGGGGTCGGGGAACGAGGAGGCGGGTTGGTGAAGAGCTCATGGTACTCCCTTGCACTCATGCGACGATGACATGTGGGTGCATCATTAGCTGGGGGTACTCCTCATCGATAGGCGACAGCTGGTCGTCCCTCGGGGGCTCCATCCTTCTTGATCTTGTCTGGCTTCGTCTTGGCTTGTCAAAGTAGCTCTCGGGTGTGGTTAAGTTCCTGGCGGAGCTTCACGGACGCCTTCATCAAGTTATGAACCAGACTATCGGCGGAGAGGCTGAAGTAGATCTGGAACCTGAGTGGTGCGCCATCTTCCTTGGATGGAATCAGCGTCCAACTCTCGCCAAAGTCATCCTTCTTGAAGGGAAGGTAGCGACTAGCTGGCTCATCAGCCATCTCTGGAATGATGTCTCGAAGGTGTAGGAGTTCCTTGCGTGCAGCTATCTCGACTGCGAGTATCATGGTTTCCATCCGTGGTCCTTCAAAGAACCAACTAGTCGGGGAGTCGTTTGCCTTCATGACCATATCCACGTGGTACTCCTTCGTGACGGCATCGACCCAGTGCTCGTGGTAGAGGAAAATGGGTGGTTGGCGAAACTGGCACTTCTCCAGGCTATCCCCAAGGAGTAAGGGAAAGCCGGATGTTAGGAAGGCTTCAGGTACGACGGCCATCTACAAAGGTTAAAAAGGTGGAGAGTCAGCAAAGTGTTGTGTGAAGCATAGGAGTGGTAAATAGTGTAGAATCCCTAAGTTCCAATGCTAAGTGTAGTTTTGAAAACAACTTCATCCTGTCTAACATCCATGCTAACTAAGGGCTTCCTACAGTCAGGATGGCTCTGATGCCAGCTCTGTGGGGACCCCGACTCATAAGTCAAGATCATCGAATGCACGTGTACAATGATCCTAGAGATCAATGCTCATTTAACACACAAAAACTGAATAACAAGAGTCTTACATCCATACTTAATGTCTTACACAAATAATGACCACAAGGGTCTTAGTCTTACATAGATAAGGCCACACGGGCCAAACACTTAAAATAGAACAAGCAGCGGAAATCTTGGTCGAAAGCGTGAACCCATGCCATCTGCCTTAACCTACAGGCATTCTGACTGGGAAGCGTCCTAGTTCGCATGTTCGTCTCCAACAAACTCTTCAACATACTCCTGTTCTTCCATGCCTGGCCAATTAAATAACCAGTGGCAAGCCAATGAGTACTTTGAATGTACTTGCAAGCAACCCAAGTGTGGAACGAGGTAACAATGATGGATGATATAGCACTAAAGGGTAAGTATGCGGAAAGCTAATATTTTTAAATGCAAATGACATGACCAAGCAAATAGTGAACATGCATCAACAATTAGCAGATATCCATATGAACAAGTTACAAATATCAACATAAGTAGGGGACGAACATCTCATGTTCATTCATCACGTTAAGCCATCGGACTTAGTTCAATTCTCACGCTAAGTCATGGGACTTTGCTCAGGTGACCTCTTGTCACCACCACACCATACACACACCAAGTTTCAAAAACACATTCGGACGTGGCATAAGCAGCACCACCCAACTGTCCTTGACTGTGGACAAGGCTATTCGAATAGTTTTACACTCTACAGAGGTTGCACACTTTACCCACAAGACTCGGGGAACTTTCGTTTCATCCACGACTCACGGTATATAACATACCCGAGGTAAGCACCCGAACAATGCTTTTCCCATGGTGATACTAAACAAAGAGTCCACTCGTTAGTGCCATCCCTCATGATATACATCACACGTATCATCCATGAGGGCACGCAACGGTGTGCCCGGTGCATGTAAAGGAAGCGCATGACCTTCCACTCAGGGACGACCCCGTCCCGAGAGTGACCTCTTCACTCTTGCCACTAGTAATGCGGGCTCCTTGCTAGCACGAACCATAGTGATCAACAAAGCCCCGTCCCATAAGGGGTATCGTGGTTGCGCATGTAAGGTTGGGACGGTCAACAAATCTTAAACCCTCCGTTTTCGAAAACACATACTCATCTTATTCCGGCACACCACTTCTTTCTCAAGTGGTCACCCATCTCATTGTCATCTCCCTCGGGCATTAGTGGCACCCGACGGGGTTTTCGAAAAGTCTTTGAAATCACCTCTTTCTTGGCATCACTATGCATAAATCCCATCCCATTTGTGTAGCATCTATTAGCAACCTAACTACTCCCACCCGCACAACCCTCATAAGGTGGTAGGGTCATGCATGATGCAAGTCTCAACGGAGAAGTACCAGAGGTATCCCATCGAAAGGGGAACACCACAACACATGATCAAATACGATGAAAGTAAAGTGATATATGACATGCAATAAAATGGTTTCTTATCATGCTCAAAGGGCTGCTTGCCTGGCTTAACAAAGTCTCCGGGGTCTTCGAAGTCTTCGGGTCCAACTTCTTCGTCAACAGCGCAATCTATCTTCGCGATAAAATAACGATAAAAATAAGCAATCACACAAAACAGAGCACTCAAACTACTACCAAAATTGTTAACCTACTCTCATAAATACTAAAAGCCATACTAAAAATATTCTCTTAGGGTTTTGCTGTGAAAAAGATTTTGGAAATAAAATAAGAGAGGCAAAAAAGTGCCTATATATAGGTTTTAAAATAAACTAGTACTAAAAATATATTCAAACATTTTTACAAATGGCACTATTAAATTCTAGGGATTATTTTATGAATTTAGGTGGAAGAAAAATTGGTATTGGATAAATATTTCATTATGTGGGATTTTTGCAAATAACAGAATAAAAGGAAAGGAAAAAGGCTATTGTGCCCCTTTCGGGCCAGAATGCCTGGCCGAAATAGGCCCAAGAGGGAAACCGGCCAAGGCGAGGAGCCGCGCGCGGCAGGTTTGTTTTTAAACCTGCCCGCGGGCCCGGCCTTCCAGCGAGAGAGAGGGGTGGCGAGGGTGTGGGTCGGGAGGAGGCTCCCGACCACGGGGGAAAGAACTCTGGGCACGGGTAGAACATGGAGAGAGGAGAGCAAGGAGAGAGGGTGAGGGGAGCGGGGCGGCCTATTTATAGGTGACGGTCGGTCCACCGAGGGCATTGTGCGCCGGCGAGCACGGCCTGCTCGCCACAGGCCACGGGGGAGGGAACAAGTGTGTCTGGGGGCTTCGTGGGTGAGGTATAGGCCGAGGGGAGGAGAGAAAGGCGAGGGCGCGCGCGCGTGCGAGCCCGCTGGTTGGCCGAGCTACGCGGCGCCGGGCACACGCGCAGGAGCCGCCGGAGAGAGAGGGAGGAGGGGGCCGACCAGGCGGCGTGTTGCGGACGCCGAGGGGGGCAGAGGGGACAAGCTGGGGTGGACCGAGGTGGTCGGGGGCTGCCATTGGGCCTCCCGCACTGTAGCGCGCTCTAGAGCGTGCGTATGGCTGGCATTGCTACTGTCCGTGCGCTCTGGGGTGCCCCACCTCGTCTACTAGCACCTGGAGGGCCTAGAGATGCTCTTTGGATGCTTGGGGGTTAAGGAAAGCTAGGGGAGAAAAGTAATGGGCAGGGGAGGATAGATAAAGATGCTACGAGGCGTGAAAATGGGGGTTTCACCCCACCTCCTGGTGACCTAGGGTCTTGGGGTTCTTACTCGAGGTAAAATGCACCCATGAGAGACTGTGGTAGAAAGTTGGGGGCAATGGTAAAAGGATAAGAGGTGAAAATGTTGGTTTTACAAAATCACCAGAAGGTGTTTGTTGGAGTTTTGGGCAAGAATATGTTGCCAACTCACTGAGATATTTACCAGGGTCAAGGGCTAGGTGGAAATGAGATGCTTCACCAAATTTGAGCTCAAGGGGAAAAGGTTGATAATGGAAATTTGATGAACCCTAGAAATTGGCAGAAACTGATTTCTGTAGATCCAATGATGCTAGGCCTTAACCCTTGATGCACCACTTAGTATATCATCACTATCTGGCCATTATAGCATGCCCACAAAGTTTGAGGCCAAGGGGAGGCACTTCACAATGTAAAGTTGCTCAAATTTGACTCTGGACGGGAATGGTTTTGGGATGGTTTGATGAACCAAACCATCTTGGCTTGAGATGAAAATTTGCAAGATCGTCACCCATGATAGTGTTGACTTGCTGGAATTTTCCTAGAATTTATTAAGAATATTTCCTATAGAAATATTCCAAAAGTTTGATCTGAACAGAAAGGGTTTTGAGGGGTTTTGCCTATGATCTTATCATGCCCTTGTGTTGGAACTCATATATACGTAAAATATATGTCCACTGAGTTTCTTTAAATTTTCTCAAATATTTTCAAAGCATTTAAATAATTTTTCCCTAGGAAAAACCATTTCTGGCCTTAAGAAAAAGCCTTCAAATAAAATGTGAAAATAATCTTTCAAAATAATGTTTGGTAGTTTTGAGAAGTCATAAATATAGTAGGTTTGAAATAAAGCCTTTGGGAAAGAAGGGTCCAACTGATTTGAGGACTTGTAGTGGAAACCTCATTTCAGGGGGGTTTAGAAACTTAAATTAAATAAATCATTTTTGGTTAAAACAAAATTTGATAAAAATAGTTTTGGGCACTATTCACATGGCATGATCATTGGGCAAGGGTTTTGGATCAAACAAGTTGATTATGAAGTATAGTAGAACCTAGTAGTGCCATAAAACACAATCCACAAGCAAGCAAGCAAGCACCAACACAAGGAAAAAGTTTTAGTTGGATCCAAATTTTATAAACCCAATCATAACAATGTGCTACAAACATAGGTTGTGACAGAACTCCCCCCTTACAAGAATCTCGTCCCTGAGATTCCTAGGCTAAGCGCTAAAAAGATAAGGAAACTCCGATCTAAGATAATCTTCGCGCTCCCAGGTTGCTTCAGCTTTAGTGTGGTTGCTCCACTGGACCTTGAAGTACTTGATGGTGCGGCTTCGGGTGCAGCGCACGGCTTCATCCAAAATGCGAACTGGCCTCTCATGATAAGTGCGATCTGGCTGAAGATCGATGGCTTGATGGTCGATGTCCTTGTAAAGGTCGGGGCGGTTGGGAACTTGCAGACACTTTCGGAGTTGTGACACATGAAAGACGTCGTGCACAGCCGACAGCTCGGAAGTCAGCTCCAACTGGTAGGCAACTTCTCCACGCGTGGCGGTGATCTTGAAGGGGCCGATGTATCTTGGCGCGAGCTTTCCTTTGACGTGAAAGTGCTTGGTTCCCTTGAGAGGCGTGACCCAGAGGTAGACATGGTCGCTGACACAGAAGTTCACTTCTCGGCGGTGAGAGTCGACATGGCTCTTCTGTCTTGATTTGGCGGCCTCGAGGCGTTCTCAGACAAGTTGAACTTGCTCTTGGCTTCGTGGAGGATGTCTGGTCCAAAAATTAATCCTTCTCCGGTCTCTCACTAGTTGAGGGGAGTACAACACTTGTGTCCATACAGCACCTCAAATGGTGCCATCTGAAGACTCGACTGATAGCTTGATAGCTGTTGTTGTATGAGAACTCGGCGAAGGGCAGGCAATCCTCCCACTTGGCTCCATACGCCAAAACACAAGCGCGGAGCATATCTTCAAGTGTCTGATTTACTCGTTCTGTTTGCCCACCGGTCTAGGGATGAAAAGCAGTGCTGAAGGAGAGCTTGGTTCCCATAGCTTCTGGAAACTTCTTCCAGAATCTTGAGGTGAATTGTGTTCCTCGATCGGACACAATCTCATTTGGAACTCCATGAAGACTCACGATGCAGTTGATGTAGAGGTTTGCGAGCTAACTTCCATCATAGGTGGTTCTGACGGGGATGAAGTGGGCTACCTTGGTCAGGTGGTCGACAATGACCCAAATGGAATCATGTCCCTTGCTTGACCTTGGTAGACCGGTGATGAAATCCATCCCAACTTTGTCCCAATTCCATTCAGGCACTTTGAGGGGCTGTAGTAGTCTAGTGGGTCGCTGATGCTCAGCCTTGACCCTCTGGCATATGTCACACTTAGCCACGAACGTGCCTATCTCCCGTTTCATGCCATGCCACCAGAATCTTGTCTTGAGGTCGATACATCTTGGTTCCTCCAGGATGGATGGAGTAGGGAGTGTCATGAGCTTCTTACAAGATCAGGTTCTTGAGCTCCTCTTTGTTGGGTACGCATACGTGATTCCCGAACCATACAACTCCTTGCTCATCCATCGAGAATCCTCGGGCCTTGCCTGCCTTGATCTTCCTCTTGATGCCTTCAATGTTGTCGTGTCCCTTCTGGGCTTCTTTAATGTCATCCATCAAGGTAGGCTTTGCTTCAAGGTTGGCGAGGAATCCTGGTGCGATCAGTTCCAAGCCGAAGCTTTCAATTTCTTCATACAAGGCGTAGCCTTTCCTTAATCATAGCATTCAAGGAACAAGCCTTTCTACTTAAGGCGCCTGCTACCACGTTGGCCTTACCGGGGTGGTATTGAACACTAAGGTCGTAATCCTTGATCAATTTCAACCATCTCCGCTGCCTCATGTTCAACTCCCTTTGAGTGAAGATATACTTTAAACTCTTGTGGTCTGTGAATATCTCACATCGCTTCCCCAGAATGTAATGTCGCCATGTCTTAAAGGCATGAATCACGGCTGCCAACTCGAGATCGTGAGTTGCGTAGTTCTCTTCATGAGGACGTAGCTGTGTAGATAGATATGCTACGACTCTGCCTTCTTGCATCAGAACACCTCCAAGTCCGGTTCTTAATGCATCACAAAAAATCACAAACTCCATGTGAATATCAGGGGTGACCAAAACAGGGGTTGTGGTCAATCTCTTCTTGAGCTCCTGGAAGCTTTCCTCGCACTTAGTTGTCCACTCAAACTTCTTGTCCTTCTTCAAAAGCTGGGTCATGGGTCGGGCAACGCTTGAGAACCCTTCCACGAACTTGTGGTAATAACCCGCGAGTCCGGGGAAGCTTATAACTTCCTTCACGGTGGTTGGGGTTTGACACTCAGTCATGGCTTCAATCTTGGCAGGATCTACTGATAATCCTTCTGCCATTAGCACATGACCCAAGAATCCAAATTCATGCAGCCAGAATTCACACTTGTCGAACATGGCATAAAGCTGGTGCTCTCGAAGCTTTTCTAGGACCAATCTCAAGTGCTCCTCATGTTGTTCTTCCTACTTGGAAAAGACGAGTATGTCGTCAATGAAGACAACAACGAACTTGTCCAAGTACTTCATGAAGACCTTATTCATGAGGTACATGAAGTAGGTAGGGGCATTAGTTAACCCAAATGACATGACCATGTATTCGTGCAGGCCATACTGGGTTACAAATGTCGTCTTCGAAATGTCTTGGGGTCTGATCTTCAGCTGATAGTACCTAGACCTGAGGTCGATCTTGGAGAACACCTTGGCTCCGTTTAACTGATCAAACAGGTCTTCTAAGTGTCAGGAGGCTTGCAGGAAAGATGTCGAGTGAGCATTTGGTGTGCTCCAATCGATATTTTCTGTTGTCCGGTGCCCCGCTATGACCTGGTCGAAAACGCAGATGTGGGATATCATGAATTGTTGTGTCTGCTTGCATAACATGATCATTGAGAGCAAGCAGGAAGAGCCAGTTTTGACCCCGAACCATATCACATGATGAGACCTCTTGCCGAGGTACCAGCAACATGAGCTGTGTACCTCAATATGCACCAGGAGATCCGAGACCCACAAGTGCATCAAGAACTACAAGACGATCTGATAGAGCACCTATGGAGGCTCAAGGGCAATGCCTAGCTCGATTTGTTTTAATTTATGTTGGAACTTGCTTCATTGAACTATTTGATTTTGTATTAATTTCTATGATGAACTTTGGTACAAAACATTAAATTTTTTTCTTGAATTTATGCCGAAAGAGCGTCGATTATGTTGATGCAAAAGCCGAAAGAGTTTGTCAAAGTAATGCCGAAATAGCGTAGAAACTAGGCTGAATCTGCGACCACACTGAATCGAAATTGCCGGTTTGGGGCGCTGGTGGGGCGGCGGCTGGGAAAATGAGCCTCACCAGACCGATTTTAACGCGGCTTGACCCTAGACAGCGCTATTTCGGGCCGTGGAATGCAAGGGCTGGAGATGCTCTAATCCTATGTGAAATGTGGCAAATTATCAAATGCCCAAGTAAACTGGGCAAATGATCCAATCTACCCCATTCCCCATCCTCGGTGAAAGAAAACCTATTTCCTCCACAAACGACTTTTCCTCCCAACCATACCGGCCCGGTACTCTTCCGCTTCCTCCCCGTCCCCAAGCTCCGATCCCACTCAGTGCCACTCTAAAATCTCTCCTGCAGTCTACCGCCGCCGTCGGCTCGCCGCACAGCGAGCTTCGCGTCACCGCCGGCGCCTGACCCCTCCGCCTGTCACGCGCGCGCGTCGCCGTTTCCGTTCTACATCACCTTATCCCTGCTGTCTCCACTCGACCCGCGATCTCGGAGCATTGGTTCCTGAGGTACTACGTGCTTCTATTCATCCAGTAATACTTACTTAAACCCGTACTAACCCTCCACTAATTTTGGGTGCACACTTGACGCAACATCCAGATCCGCCCCTCCTGGGTCGGAGGTGCCCGCAGAGATGGTGAGGATGGAGGCGGCGGGCGCTGCTCTTGCGGTGGCCCTGTTGGCGTGTATGGTGGGGGCTCGAGGTGATGGTTCTGATCATAGGTACAAGGAGGGAGATCGTGTTCCGCTCTACGCGAACAAGGTCGGCCCTTTCCACAATCCAAGGTATAATAATAACGGTTTGGCGATGCGCCACAAGCTTTTGTAGTTCATGTCTGCTTCCGTTGTCTGTCTACAGTAGATGCACGATTTAGGGTTTGGTATTACTGTCTGTCATGTTAACTAAGGTTAAATTAGAATAGGATTACTGCTTAATTAACACTAGGAATTCCTGTTGGCACTTATTAGTAGTTATTATAACTAAGCAAGTGCAAGTGGGGTTAGTCAATGATAGGAGGGAGGCAAGAGTAGTTAGTATCAATTTTTGTAACTGGAATTTCACTTCATGAACTACAACGAAGTAGTATGGATGTCCCAGTCATAAGGATAAGAGGTCTCTGCTGGCAGTGATGCCTTCTGAACTATGGTAATTTCACAGTTCAAGCATCACCTCAACCGTTTATGCCACTACGTAGCAGCTTTGTGAGAATTGAGTTGCTTTTCCATTAGGCCATGATCAGGATAATTCAGTTACTCTTTGTCTATTGCAGTGAGACATACCGGTACTATGATCTACCCTTTTGTGCACCAGGTTTGTACTTCTTAGAGATGTCACATGCCTTTTTATTGTTACTTGCTCTATTTAGCAATTCGTTGATTGGTTATACCAAAGTCAATTTTCCTTGTTATTGACTTCTGCATGGCCTGCAATAGATCACCCAAAAGACAAAAGGGAGGCTCTTGGGGAGGTTCTAAATGGTGATCGGTTGGTTGATGCACCATATGAGTTGAACTTTAAGGAAGATACGAACTCCAAGACTCTCTGCAAGAAAACATTGTCCAAGGAGCAAGTCGCCAAGCTCCGGGATGCAGTTGCCAAGGATTACTACTTCCAGATGTATTATGATGACCTGCCTTTATGGGGATTCCTTGGTAAACTGGAGAAGGACAAGGAGCGCGGCGGTGGAAAGGGCCTTCTGTTTAAGCACATCCACTTTGACATCATGT
Organism: Hordeum marinum; assembly: GCA_022496015.1. NCBI lineage: Eukaryota > Viridiplantae > Streptophyta > Magnoliopsida > Poales > Poaceae > Hordeum > Hordeum marinum. Next base: position 272,581,302 of record CM039678.1, read on the forward strand.
ACAACAATGACCGTGTCATAGAAATCAATGTTCAGACAGATCCCAATGTTGCTGTGGATATCACAGAGGACAAGGAAGTGCCAGTAGAGTTCTCTTATTCAGTAACATGGAAAAAGACAGACATTCCTTTTGAGAAAAGAATGGAGAAGTACTCCAAGTCTTCCTCTATGCCACAGCACCTAGAGATCCATTGGTTTTCGATAATTAACTCATGTGTAACAGTGCTTCTTTTGACTGGCTTTCTGGCAACAATCCTCATGCGTGTGCTCAAGAATGATTTCATTAAGTAAGATCTTAATCATTTCATTCCTTTCTCATCGCATGGAAGCTTTACTAAATACAGTTCACATGCTCCCATTTTTCTGAAGGTATTCTCATGAAGATGAGTCCCTTGAAGACCAAGAAGAGACTGGATGGAAGTATATACATGGCGATGTCTTCCGTTTCCCGCAGCAAAAATCTCTTTTTGCAGCAATCATTGGATCTGGATCTCAGCTTCTTGCCCTGTAAGAGTTTCCTCGGTTCATTTTATTTTATGATCCAGGCTATGTCGTAATGATCCTAACATGTAACAAATGCCTCTCATCCGATAGTGCAATTTTCATCTTCCTCCTCGCGATTGTTGGGGTCTTCTATCCATACAACAGGGGAGCCCTTTTCACTGCCCTTGTAGTCATCTATGCTCTTACGTCTGGTATTGCTGGCTACACAGCCACTTCCTTCTATCTTCAGCTGGAGGGAACAAACTGGGTAAGGCTTGCATTAGTAGTGGTGGTTTCTTCAAGGAAATCCTTTCCTGCTATGTTGACAAATTCTGCCTTAATGTTTCAGGTGAGAAATCTGATATTGACTGGCTGCTTGTTCTGTGGGCCTCTTTTCTTGACATTCTCCTTCTTAAACACTGTTGCGATAGCATACAGTGCTACAGCAGCTTTGCCTTTTGGTACTATCATTGTCATTATTCTCATCTGGGCACTTGTAACATCTCCTCTCCTAGTGCTGGGTGGTATAGCTGGGAAAAATAGCAAAACAGAATTCCAAGCTCCTTGCCGCACAACCAAGTATCCAAGGGAAATCCCTCAGCTGCCCTGGTACCGAAGCACCATTCCTCAGATGGCAATGGCAGGGTTCCTTCCTTTCAGTGCTATTTACATTGAGCTGTACTACATATTTGCCAGTATCTGGGGGCATAAGATATACACCATCTACAGCATCCTCTTCATTGTGTTCATTATCCTCATCATTGTCACAGCGTTTGTCACAGTGGCACTCACTTACTTCCAGCTTGCTGTTGAGGATCACAAGTGGTGGTGGAGGTCAGTGTTCAGGACATCAATTCATCTTGGTCATCCTTGTCTATTACTGTCATTGTTTTATTCATGTCAATGTACCATTGCAAATGTGGTAATATCCGTAGAAGTTTTTTTTTGCTTAAATTTGCAGATCTGTCCTTTGCGGAGGCTCCACTGGTATTTTCATTGTCTTCTACTGCATCTACTACTACCATGCCCGGTCAGACATGTCAGGCTTCATGCAAACATCCTTCTTCTTCGGCTACATGACCTGCGTCTGCTATGGTTTTTTCCTCATGCTGGGAACTGTTGGTTTCCGTGCATCACTGCTATTTGTGCGACATATTTACCGTTCCATCAAGTGTGAGTAATCTAGACCAGAGTGGTGACATCAGACATGGCTATCACCCGGGAAGCTCAAGAGCAGCAAACCGACAGATTGTGAATGGGGTTGCGTCTGAATTTTGTGTCCAAACAAGTTGCATGTCCTCCATATGAACCTCCTCTCAAATTACTTTATCTTGCAAGTTCCATTAGGAATGATGATGTGTGTAGGTCAGATTAGAGTCAGCACTATGATGTTATACTTGTATCTACTGTGTTATTTAGTATAACTAGTAAGATGCCTGTGCTACGCTACGGAATGACAAAAGATAAGGAACAACACAAGAATGTACTGAGACATTGATCAAATCCATGTCATACAATTGATAGGTACACATCTACCATAGTCAACATACGGTTTCAACCCGATAAAACACTTCTAAGCCAAACATTTAGATCATATGCCAAATTCTCGTTGAACATACCAAAAAAAGGAAAATAGGAAGAAAATATATTTGCAAATGATGTGGGCTGAATAGTTATCAAATAACTACAGGAGAACGTCTTAGATTTTTTTTTGGCAAAATGTTAAGCTGCAAGTGACCATAAGCACACATTCCTATAACTAAAATACATCTACTCACAACCAGAATACACCAAGCGTGCAAAATTGCAAAATTTATTCTAGTGATTGTTGCCTTGCAAACCCGAAATAGTATTCAACATGAACACAGTGGCATCATTGTTTGAGGGGAATCTAAATCTGCCAAGAGACTATATACTGTGGCTCCACTTCGAGCGCTCGGTCTCGCCTCTGACCATGGTATGCCAGCCCATGGCATGGTGTGTTTGAGCGACTATCTGCAAAATGAGAGTGAGGTAGGATTTGCTCCACCATGGAACTGACTTAATTAAAATATAATTATTTTAAAACATTTCCAACAATTATGTTGGTTCATGTAGGTATATGAGTATACAATCATGAATAGTGCCTTAGAAAAGAATAGCACCATTTTCCATGGGATTTCAAGTAAATAGAACTTGCACAGTATGAAAATTTACTTGAGAGATTAAAAATGATATATGAGCTCAAGGAGTTTGGGATAACACATCATCTAGGAGATGGAAGGCACACGTTGAAGTCATGAAAAAACTATCTACAAGCAACAATGCACTCATTGGCACATATGAGACAAAAAGTCAGAAGGATATTATTACTGCTACATGTCTTTTACTACCTTCGTTCCTAAATATTTGTCTTTCTAAAGATTTAACTATGAACTACATACGAAACAAAATGAATGAATCTACACTCTAAACTATGTCTATATACATCCGTATGTAGTTCATAGTGAAATCTATAAAAAGACAAATATTTAGAAATGGAGGGAGTATCATATAGCACTTCCAAGTAGACCTTACACAACTACAGAAGTATGTATATGCTTCTTGTAAAAGCGATTATTTCAGATTATGTTCAATTACAGAATAATATATAGCGGACCGGGAAGTTAAATTTCTTGATACAAAGTGTGTGACTCGAGAACTTATCTACTTAATAATACATTTAGTGATCCTTGATCATGATCCTCTATTTATCTGGCACCAAATCATGCCAAGTGCAAAAATCTGTCACAGGCCACAATGAAAAAATGTCTAGATATTGAATAGCAAATCTGGTACCAACCCGAGGGATGGAGTACAGTGAATTTCACCAAGGATGAACCGCAGGCTTCTGCAAAGGAAGTCTAAATCTGTAGCTCACAAGGTACTGTGCAGATCCACAACGGATTCGTTCTAAACATTTAACAAATCGCATGTTTAGGAGAGACCATAGTGATTTGATACACATATCTACTCAAAAAATTAACCAATTTCTCGGATCTGATAGGAGAAATACATAAATTACAGAGGGATGATCTTGGATGGGAACGGACATAGTGGATTGGAATAATTGGCAGTAGTGCCACCGGGAACGAGTAGCTCACCACCGCACAAATCCTCCGTGTCTATAATGCCTGGGCCAATCATGGCATTCCTGTCACTGGTAGGCTATATAAAAAAGGGCCTAGGTCGAGAACCAAAGCATGCGCAAAAGAGAATCAAGCCAACAACGAAAAATGGAATAACTTACTATGGAGAACATACTTGGACATGGCAGCAAGCCAACAACCACCGCTATCCTTTCTGTCTGCAATGGACTGCACAACCAGATCTAGAAGGAGAGCTGCTGGGGCAAGCTCAAAGCTAAATCTGATTTATTTAGACCCTAATTACAAGGTAGTGTTTGGTTGAGTTGTGGATTCCAGAAAAGCTGTTGTGAGATGTAAGAAAGAAGCTGTGAGGTGATATTTGTAGAAAAACTGAAAGTCGTTTGCGTAGAGCAACCATGAAACTATGCTTTTGATAGAAATTGTCCGTAATGTCCCTGAAGCCCCAAGAAACTGTTTATGTGCTTTATTAGACAACGATTATATGCCAGCAGAATAATTTATCGTAAAATAACGATCTATGAACTGATTAACATATAAATGACCATTATAGAAAAAACAAATACTCCATTTTTAAATTATAAGATTAATAATCTGAACAGTAGCATACTATTGAACAGACATATATGATTCGAAATTTGTTGCAGTACTTTAGAACATCCGTACAAACTATTCATAGAAATTCGTCCACATATTAATCATCCAAACACATTACCTCATTACAACCAAACGCCAATGCACATGAAGGCATTCACGAGGTGCAGGTTGCTCCGGATGTGAAGTTCAAACGAAGGTGTGAAGCGAAATTATTGAAAGAAAGGAAATTACCTTGTGCACTCTGTTGTGCTAGTTGCCTGCTCGTCCATCGGTGGCTCACCGCTGATAGCTTCCTGCTCCTCCATGCGGCTGTATCCTAGGGTGGCTGAATCGGTGGCAGATCTCAGAATTGGAGCCCGGATGGATGCGAGGCGAGTAGGTGCGGGATGGATGTAGGGCCTGGAAGGGGATCGTTCGGAGTTGACGTAGCGTGGCTGGAGTTTAGGTGGCTGGGTGGGCGGTCGGGGGGCCGGCGGTGCCGCGGTGGGGAATTGGGAGAGTTCTCGAAGACTCTGTTTCTTTCGCGAGAGACGGAGAAAGGAGAACTTCCAGCTCGTGTAAAGAACAGTTTCGGTGCGTGGGGTGTTTTTTACAAAAGTGCAAGGGGGCACCTATTCTCATGATCAGCCGTACATTCCCGCACAGATGGCACGAAAGCAGACACACCATCATCACCAACTCCCATTTTTATAGGAGTAGAGATGTGATTCATTTTGTTCCTAAATCATGTGTTTGCTCGGTTGCTTGTTAGAATTGTGCTTACCTAATGAAGAACACAATTTGTGAAAGGGAAAAGTTTCTCTAAAACACTGCTGATCCGTTTTCATTTGATTTTATTTTCTTCGTTGGGTTCGTTCGATCAAGTGAGTTCGCTGGTCGCTCTCATCGTGTTTTTTCTTTTCCTTTTTCGTTTCTTTTACTTCGTTTTTTCATCTTTTCTTTTCTGTTTTCTTTGCTCTTTTTATCGTAATTTTTCTTTCTTTCCCCGTTTTCACTAGGTTTTGTTGTTTATTCTTAATTTTTTTTTCCTTTCTCAGTTTTCATTGTTTTCTTCTTTCTTTGGTTTTTATTTATTTGTTCTTGGTCGTCATTGGTTTTCTTCCTTTCTTTCCCGGTTTTCACCAATTTTTTAATTTGATCTTTGTTTCCTTTCTCGGTTTTCATTGTTTTTTCTTCTTTATTTCTTTCTTTTATTTTTTATTTCTTTCTTGGTTTTCAACGGTTTTCTTTGTTTTTTCATTCTTTTTTCATTTTTCTCCAGTTTTTAGTTTGGTTTATTTTGTTTCTCTTTTGGTTCTCATTTCTTGCTTTTCTGTTTCTTTTGGTTTTCATTTCTTGTTTTTTTGTTTCTTTTGGTTTTCATTCTACATTTCTTGTATATGTCAACAATATTTTTCTAATACATGCTTAACATTGCTCAAATACAAATTTAACATTTTCTTAATACATGGTCAACATTTTTTAATAGAAATTTTTAGCATTTTACAAATGCTTGATTAACATTTTTTAAATACAAGATAACATTTCTTTTGAATACTTCGTCAAGATTTCGCTATACACACTTTTAAACCCTTTTAAATGTTAGATTGACGGTTTTCAAATAAAAAGATTAATATGTTTTAAATACGTCATCTACATTTTTTATACACATTTAACATTTTTCAAATGCTCGATTAGCATTATTCAAACACTTGTTCAACATTTTTTAAATGCTTAATTAATATGTTTATATGCATGGTCAGATTTTTTCATCATCTTTTGGTACATGGTCAACAATTCCCCTATGCACATTTAGGATTTCTCAAATTCTTGATTAACATATTTTGAATACACTTTCAAAATTTATTTTACAAATTCTTGAATAACATTTTTTTTATATATGATCAAAAAGGTCATCATTTTTCTAATACATAATCAAGAACTTTTTTATACAAGTTAAATATTTTCCGAATGGTTGACTAATATTTTGCAAATACTTGTTCAACATTTTCCAAATTCTTCATTACATTTCCCAATATTTGTTCAATTTTTTGCCAATACTTGTTCAAAGTTTTTCAAATACTTGTTCAACATTTTTCAAATGCTTGATCAACATTTATCAAATACTTGTTCAGCATTTTTCAAATGTTTTTGTAGAGTATTTTTTGTAATATGTATTTAAAATATTTTAGAGTATAAACAAAAGTACGAAAGTAAAGTAAAAAACAAAAATAGAAAAAGAAAAAAAAGAAAAAAAGGAGGTTGTGGCCTCCGACGCTTTTGGGCCAGCCCATGTCTTTCTCCCATTCAACGAGGGTTCCTCCCTCCTTGCTGAACGCGAGATATAAGGGTGCCCCATCGCGCCCATATACGTCAAGATAATGTCCCCCCTCACCACACACCTGCCGCGGTTGTTCCTGCCTCACCCTAGAGGAGAGGTCACGCTGTAGGGGGCGGAGGCAGAGTGGGGAGGAGGAGAGGCTGGCCGAGGGGATTCGGCGTAGCAGGAGAGGCTGTAGAGATGGAGAGTAGCTTGCGTCACGTGGCAGTGGCGTGGGCGTCGGCACCCACTCCCGCACCTCTCGCTCGCCTTCCTCTCATCCGTCGCATGGACTGCTACATATATGGCTCTCCATTCTCTTACCTCCTTCCATGTTCGCCTACCCGCCTTAGCTGGTTGATCTAACTAGACGGTATGCGCTTCCCTCTTGCGATTGCTTTCTTCCATTATATGTTCCATGCTTTCATTTGGTATGACGAATTTTGTTGTATTTTCTATAGCCTGAAGTGGACTGGATGTAGGGCTCTACATAGGTTGGATCTCACTTGGATGTAATGTGCATTAGCAACAGAAAAAATCTAATGCTTTTAGTTGATTGATTTATTTGTGATGCTTATGACATGGATACATGTTTAAAGTCAACTTTGATGTTGTCTAGTGGCATTTGACTATCCTTTGAATCACTAAGCTACCTAATTTTAGAGGTCTCACAATCAATTGAGGCTACCATCTTCAGCCGATGTGTCCTTGTTGGGCCGACTTAGTATGCAATTATTTCCCTTTTATTAATTTTGTTCTCCATTGAGCTGTTGTGGTGTTGCCATTGTAGTGGTGCGGCGGTGGTGGATCCCGATTTTGCCGCTGGGTTCTGGTGGATCTTAGATTTTCTCTTAGGTTGTGGAGGTGCCGTTGGATTATTTGGTCTCGATTTTTTCTGGAAGGTTTCCTGTTACTGTGGTGGCTAGATGGAGATTGTGGTTCATGTTCATGGGTAAAAACTGTAAAACCTATCTCCCCCATGCCTCCGGTTTCACTGTGCCTATCGCATCGCCAATTCCCTACTCAATCCTTTTTCTCCACTTTTCACACGTCTATCGTCTCCTCGCTTAACCGGTCACGTTAATGACCAGCCATCACCGTCGGAAGCCTAACCTTTCCGCCGTAATCATCCTCATGGCTCTCCATCTATGAATTCTTCTCACCGCTTCTTCACATGAGTGGCATAGCTTACCCCCATTTGTTATGACTTAGCCAAAGTGGGGTTCAAATGCCGCTGGAGATGTATGAAGGATTGGTACAAGCAATAAGGGGTTGGGATAATGATAACAATCAATCTCTATTCTTAATAGCGATGCTTTTATGTTTCTATTTGGATCCGTTTCGTTCTGGTATGGCATTGGCCAAAACCAATTTTGTCAACGGTGCTTTTTGTGTAAAATAAAACCGATGTTCACTTTACTAAATTTCATTTGTAAGTATGCAGAGGAGAAACTCAAGCTGTGTCACATGAAAGATCACAAAGATCAATCAAATGTTAGCTTTTCTAAATCAAAACACAACTTCTGAGCAAATGGAAACGACATCCCTTTTTTACTTGGATTGCTGCATCACTACAGGAATTAGGTACTTTGCCGCCTGCCATGGAAGACGACAAAGGATAGGTTCACGGACGACAAACTCCTTTGTTGTCTGCTAGCAGATGGACCCACTTCCAACACAAAAAACCACGGTAAAGGGATACTTTGGCGTCTGCATAAGTAAAGCAGACGGCAAACAACTTGGCCATATGCCATATAGGCCCTACAGACGGCACAGTGAGTGGATGACATAGCGTCGAGGATAGCCCCGTTAGGTAGCTAACGGAAGCCTTTGCCGTCTGCCCATAGACGGCAAAGAAACAAGCTCCTTTGCCATCTTCCATAGACGGCAAAGTGGCCAAATGGGCCAGCTGGCCTTAGGTGGCTACTGGCATACTTTGCCGTCTGCCAGCCGACGACAAAATGTCATACTTTGTCATCTGCCAGCCTATGACAAAGTGACCAAATGGGTCAGACCTAGTGCTCCCAGGTTGCACAGGTTATTGCCACGTGTCACCTTTGGCATCAGTGGCAGACGGCAAAGCTCCCTTTGCCGCCGGCGGCAGAAGACAAAGTGCCTGTATTGCCCCCTTTTATTATATTTCTTGGTTATATCCAAGCATTTTCACAGGCAATATATATATATATATATATATATATATATATATATATATTTCATAGGGCAAACAATGTGTGCAAGTTTCACAACAAATATATGATATCCAACACATAAGAAACTATATCCCTGCCATATGGATATGATCATCCGACATACATACCAAATCAAAAGTGCAAGTTTCACCATATTACAATATCCATACATACATAGTTTCATCCATATTAAAATAGTGTCATCCATAGGTAGCAAGTTTCACATTGTTCATTGATACAAAATCAAAACAAAAAGTAAACGCAAGCACTCCATAAATGCAAGCTTCCGTAAAGTGAATCAAATCTGCAAAATGAGAAATAATAAAGTTAGAAGAAGAAGACTAGAATAAGAAGAAGAGTTTTTCTTCTCTTGTTTTTCTTCTTCTTATTGCTTATTTGTGTCATTTTAGAGCTAACCTAGGTAATTATGCCATTTTTGACCTAACTAAGCTTATTGTGTCATTTTGGAAGAAAATAAGCTAAGTATATGACATTTATGAGGTTACCAAGGCTATTATGCCATTTTTGACATAAGTAAGCTAAGTACATGTCATTATTGAGATAACCTAGGTAATTATGCCATTTTTGAGTTAACTAAGATTATTATGTCATTGTGGAGGAAATAAAGCTAAGTACAGTTTATTTTAGAGCTAACTTAGGTAAAATAGGTCATTTTGGAGCTAAGTAAGCTTATTATGTCATTTTGGAGGAAACAAAGCTAAGTATAGGTCATTTTAGAGCTAACTTAGGTAAAATAGGTCATTTTGGAGCTAAGTAAGCTTATTATGCCATTTAGGAGGAAACTAAGCTAAGTATAGGTCATTTTAGAGCTAACTTAGGTAAAATAGGTCATTTTGGATCTAAGTAAGCTCATTATGTCATTTTGGAGAAAAATAAGCTAAGTATATGCCATTTATGAGCTAACCAAGGTTATTATGCCATTTTTGACCTAAGTAAGCTAATTATGTCATAAATGAACTAAATAAGCTAAGTATAGGTCATCATGCATTTGTTAAGAAAAACACTAGAGAAAACTTACCATCATCACAAAGGTGAAGCACGAGTGTTGCTCATGCCGGTTACACTTGGAGAAGGTTCGTGCGATGCTTGTGTGGAGTTATGCTGCACCAAAGATCATTTGCAATGTCTCGTTAGCATGATGACACTCAAATGTTAAGACTAGTAACTAATGACCATTCAAATGTAACTCACCGTGGTCACCGGAGAAATGACTGGCATTGGCGGAGGGGTCTGACCGGTCTTCTCGCACACAGACTACACATTTGGTTTTGATGAGTCAGTCATATTAGTTAGTAATGAAACGAACATTACGTGCATGATTTGGCTAACATGCAAAAGAAACTTACCATCAGGATCTCGTACGTGGCCCGGTGAGCCGCGTCATTCTGTGCCCTCTCCTCCTCCAACAACCTAGTCGTCCTATCCTCCAACTCCCTCTCCTTCTTTGCCGCCTGCCGGTCCCTATCCTCTAGAATCGCCTGGGTTGTCTCTCTCTCTCTCTCTTTCTGAAGAGCAGCCTGCAACACCACTCATCGTGAGCATTTTAATTATCTTTGTTCGCACACAGAATGTAATGGAGGAAAGATATTTGAGTCTGTATAACTAACCTTGATGGTGAGCTCGTCTGGCCGTGGACGAGACCTTATCTCAGGATAGGAGCTTGTTTGGTGCACCTTGATCTCCCAAAGAGTGCGAGGACAACGTATAAGTCCATCTCCAATGGCTATCGAGCCACGGGGCCTCCCGCCACCAGCTATCATCACCAACTCTAGATCAATAGGATGCTGGCTTGGGTTAAAGTCGTCCCCTTTCCTCGCCTTTCCCTCATATTTGTACCTTAGGAGCTTGTGGTGGGAGGAGATTTGGTGAAGTTCTCGGGACGACCGAGGTCAGACTCAGAGAATGCCTTGTCCTTCTTGTACGAGGCAATATGGGCCATGGCATAGAGGTCGTACACCCCTGGCACCTCCGTGTTATTATGTTGTGCCTAAAAGAGAGGAAAAAAGTATTAGTAAAGGCTCAAGCTAGCATCAAGAATAAATTGCATGAATCATGAAGCAAACCACATACCAAGTTTTGCCCGAACTGATATAAGTTGACGCTGCCTTGATGGTGTGGCACACCAATCATTTTGGCAGGCCGGTCCTTGGTGTTGTTGTGGATGGCTAGCCATTTGTCTGAGAACCACTCATCCACCAACGTCTCCCAACAATCCATCTTATCCACACGCCATCTCGGGGGCACCTAAGTTAGTAAAGAGAAATTTGAGTGCTACACCTACGAATAAAATCAAGGAAACTAAGTACAAGGTGTTGGAAATATGCCCTAGAGGCAATAATAAATTGGTTATTATCATATTTCTTTGTTCATGATAATTGTTTATTATCCATTGTAAGAGCACATTTCTCCATGTGTGGTTTTGGTAATGGATGACACCCCTATGGACTAATGGTTGCCTTGAGTTATATTCGAAGGATTTGTCCATAGGCACTTCTTGAAGTCCATCTATTGGGTTTCAAGGAATTTATATGATGACCAAGGTGGTATTCAAGGTTTATCCAAAGATTGGTCATCTGAGAGTTGAGCTTATTGCAAGCATGTCTTGACGAAGAAGATTGTGTGAGCATTCATGATTACCTTCAAGACACCATCTTTATGAAGAGAGAAGATAAGATACAAGGTTGATCAAGACTAAGTCAAAGAGTGAATCAAGTTGATCAACACACAAAGCATACAAGATGTACCGAGAGGGATCAAGTGATACCATGGTATGGTAAGCATTGTCCATTATGCTTTGTGTACTAACCCATGTTCCTTGTGAGAGTTCATTGTGGGGTTAGGTATATTTCCATGGGATTGCATCAAGAGTAATATCCCATACAACCCATGGAAGATGACATCACGTGGTGATCGTTATCAAGGTTGCGGTGTGCAAGTTCAAGTGAATCATCACAGAGAGATCATGCTTGAAGCTTGCCATCCATCGTGGTGACAATGGACTTCTGAGGATGTGCCAAAGAGTTGCTCACCCATGGTGGAGTATGTGGAAGCAATCTACTAGTCTTCATCGAGCCGACACAATCAAGAAAGATGGTCCATCTTGAGAAGGACAAGATCGTCATTGTCTGGATCAAGTGGACTGCGCGCAAGGCAAAGGTTTGACCTTGATAGGGTTTTCCATTTTACTGGTCTCATAGTGGTAGTTGGGAGACCGGGTTATAGGATCAATAGCCATACTATCAAGGGGGGGATCTCAAGTGAGTAGCTTGATCGTATCATTCGTTGAGAGCTCAAACCATATGCATCCTTGCATCATCATCTTTCTTGGTTCTTGTTTGGCACTTCTCTTTGTGAGTTCTTGAGCTTATGGTCAGCTTCATGACAAGATCAAGTTCATCGAAAACGAAGTTCATATGCATGTTCTATGATGTTTTCGATCTTGGAGTTTTTGCTAGTTCTTCATTCATAGAGGTTTCACATCTCTATATCATTGGCATTTTCATACCGCCTCTTCTTAAGATAACTCTTGTTATCCTGAATCCAACAAGCTTGAATTTGCTCGATTCGGAGCTCATTTGCAGAGGTTATGACAGTTTTGGTCTTACCTGTTGTCTTGATACGGTTGTACCGCTCTCTCGTGTCTTCCGGCATAACCACCACTCCAGGGGTGATACCCTGGGGGTGCTTCCACTATCTCGTCCCCAGTGGTTGTACCGCTGCCTCCGAGCGGTTGTACCACCAATTGTTGGGTGACCCTGGGTGGCAGCCCTGGGCGGTTGTACCGGCCCAACACCGGCTACAACCGGACACGGTTCTGTTGTGCTGCGGTTGTTGGGTGGAGGTTGGATGGTTGTACCGCCATATTACTATAGCCCGGTACTACCGGTGTCTCAAGCGGTTCTACCGCTAGGGACTTTGCCATGTCCACCGATCGAGCTGAGCGGTTGCACCCGGCTAACTTTTTGTTGTGGTCCGATGGTTGGGCGGAAGTAGGGCGGTTGTACCGATCTTGCCGGTTGTACTAGTTGTACGGCCCACTCCACCGGTTGTACGGCTCATGTGCTATTCTGCACATAACGGGCAGATTCGTGGGGACCTATTTAAGGGGGTCTTCTTCCCCAATGGTCCCCATCTCTTAAGCTCGTGTTCTACCCCCATTGTTGACCTTCTTCGAGCTTGCTAACTCTCAATTCCTCCAATGATTCTTTATAGTTCTTGAGGGAAAAGAGAGAGGAGATCTAGATCCACATTTCCACCAATCACTTTCTCTCCTCTAAGTGAGGGGAACCCCTTGGATCTAGATCTTGGAGTTCTTCGTGTTCTTCTTTGTTCTCCCTCTCATTTTCCTCCCTAGAATTAGTTGCTTTGGTGGGATTTGGGAGAGAAGGACTTGGGCACTCCGTGTGCCCTTGCCATTGCATTTGGTGCATAGGTTTGAGTTCTCCATGGTGATACATGGAAGTGAGAAGTTGAGAAGCTTATTACTCTTGAGTGTTTGAGTACCGTAGAGCTTGTTCCTCTTGGGTGCTTTGGCGCCCTAGACGGTTGGTGGTGCCTTGGAGCTCAATCATTGTGGTGCAAAGCTCCGGGCAAGCTTCGGGGTCTCCAATTAGGTTGTGGCGATTGCCCCGAGCATTTGAGGTCACCTTAGAGCCACAATCCATTGTGGTGAAGCTTCTTGGTGTCGTTGGGAGCCTCCAATTCAGTTGTGGAGATTGCCCCAACCTTGTTTGTATGGGTTCGGTGACCACCCTCAAGGGTCCCTTAGTGGAATCACGGCATCTTGGATTGTGCGAGGGCGTGAGGAGATTACGGTGGCCCTGCTGGCTTCTTGGGGAGCATTGTGCCTCCACACCGCTCCGAACGGAGATTAGCATCCGCAAGGGTGTGAACTTCAGGATACATCATTGTCTTCACGTGCCTCGGTTATCTCTTACCTAATCCCCTTTACTTATGCACTTTACTTTGTGATAGCCATATTGTTTCTTGTTATATATCTTGCTATCACTTAGTTGTATATCTTGCTTAGCATAAGTTGTTGGTGCACATAGGTGAGCCTAGTTGTTTTAGGTTTTATGCTTGACTAATTAAATGATAGTTTTATTCCGCATTTGTTCAAGGCTAAACCGTAATTATTTTAAAGCGCCTATTCACCCCCCCTCTAAGTGACATCCACATCCTTTCATCCATGCTATAATTGTATTGATTGGAAACTCAAATACATGTGTGGATACATAGACAACAAAGTGTCCCTAGTAAGCCTCTACTATACTAGCTCGTTGATCAAAGATGGTTAAGGTTTCCTAGCCATAGACATGAGTTGTCATTTGATAACGGGATCACATCATTCTAATGATGTGATGGACAAGACCCAAACAATGAACGTAGCATATGATCGTGTCAGTCTAGTGCTATTGTTTTCTACATGTCAAGTATTTATTCCTATGACCATGAGATCATGCAACTCACAGACACCGGAGGAGTACCTTGTGTGTATCAAATGTCACAATGTAACTGGGTGACTATAAAGGTGTTCTATAGGTATATCCGAGGGTGTTTGTTGAGTTGGCATGGATCAAGACTGGGATTTGTCACTCCGTTTGACGGAGAGGTATCTCTGGGCCCTCTCGGTAATACAACATCACAAGAAGCTTGCAAGCAATGTGACTAAGGAGTTAGTCACGAGATATTGTATTACATAACGAGTAAAGAGACTTGCCGGTAACGAGATTGAACTAGGTATGGATATATTGACGATCGAATCTCGGGCAAGTAACATATCGATGGACAAAGGAAACTGCATGCGGGATTGATTGAATCCTTGGCATCGTGGTTCAACCGATGAAAATCTCCACGGAATATGTAGGAACCAATATGGACATCCAGGTCCCGCTTTTGGTTATTGACCGGAGAGGTGTTTCGGTCATGTCTACATGATTCTTGAGCCCGCAGGGTTCGCATGCTTAACGTTCGGTGACGCTAGAGTAGTAGTGGGATTTTTACGTTGGTGACCAAATGTTGTTCGGAGTCCCAGATGAGATCCTGGACGTCACGAGGAGATCCAAAACGGAATGCAGAGGTTTCATCCGTTCAATACTAGATCGGATCGGATCATGATTGGATCGTGAAGAGTACGACTACATCAACCGCGTTATATACGCTTCTGCTTAGCGATCTACAAGGGTATGTAGATACACTCCCCTCTCATAGCTATGCATCTCCATGGATAGATCATGGGTGTTCATAGGAATATTTTTGTTTCCCGTGCAACATTCCCCAACACAAGGCCCTAAGAATAGGTAAATACCTTCATATACTGCTCCTTTTGCAAAAACTTTCCACGACACGACGGCTTATCCTGCTTAACACCATGTGAGGCATAGTATTCTCGAACAGCCTACGACCAAGCCTCGTGCCGTAAGTTCTGTAGTAGGCGCTTGCACTCGGCATCAATAACCTTTGCTGTAGCCTCCTCATATCCCTCCTCACACTTGTAGAAGGTCTGCAATTAAACGAGACAACACTAATTAGTACAATAACTAGCTATTGTTGATTTTTAATTGTGTAAAGGAGAAATTACCCAAAACTTTCTGATCACCATGTTGGCCCTCGTGTGGCACAAGACACCGTCGATTTAACTCCTCCGACGGGGCTAGGCAGCCAAGTAGTGCTCCTAGCTCAATCCTAGCTCAGGAAGCTGACCCTCACCGGGCAACGTGACAAACCCTAGGAAGTTTTACCGACAAATCACACCAAGGATAGTGCTGGGCCTGCGAACATCCTTGGCATGTTTCCAACCCCTACAGTATGACAAAGCCAACGCATAAGATACTTGAAGAAACATGAAGGCAAAATGTTAAAAAGAGTAAATGCACTTACTTATCCTCATTAGGCCTAATCGACCACCTCTACTCACGGGTCTCCGGTACGGGCGGGAGCTGTCTTCTACCACGCTGGTAGACGGTGCCCCCCTCAACCACCTCATCCTCGCTATCAGAAAACCGATCCCTGCCACCATCAGCACGGCCACTCGGCTCCTCTTGACGCAGATCCGGCCAGGTATCCCATTGGGTCTGCTGGGACGTAGCCTAATCCCTTCTCTTCTCCAGAGTCTCGTGGGACAAAGCGTCTGGGACAGGAGTCTCATGGGTCGAAGGCTCGTCGAACCAAGGCTCGTGGACAGGAGTCCGCGTAGCCTCCACCTTAGATGGGTCCACCCTAGCAGTCATGTGCTCGGGTGAATCAACTGGGGGTGGCGGCGAGGAAGGCGTAGCAGCCTGCATACCTCTCCCATGGCCACGTGTACCTCTACTATCTCTCTTCCTTTCCTGACCTCCTATCTCGGTGGGCAATGATGCCGACGAAGAAGCACTCGCATGTGTCTGCATACCATTGAGCAACGCTCTCCGGAGAGACTAGGGTGGAATAGAAATACCCCTCCCACCACGCGCCGATGAAGAAGGAGGCACAAATCGTTCTAGACCCACACCCACCATCTTTCAACACCTGCCATGACAAAGAGTGAACGAAATTAGTACAACAAAAAAATTGAATACCTACATGAATAATAACATGTATATAATAAAAATTGAATACCTGACATGACTAATAATAATCTTGATCATCTATATATGCCCGAGGATCCATAAGTGCATCATCATCATCACTATCACGAATTATGTGCTCATCAGGAACATCGGGAACAACATGTGGAAGGCCTCATTTATGTAATCGGTCAAGCATTGACAGGTCATCTGAAGCAGTAACCTCTTCTTGTTCCAGTTCTTCTTGTTCTGGCTCAGGGGTGAAGTCGGATTCACTGTCGCTATCTACTTAAATGTTCTGGGGTGAAGTAGAGTGATTTTTGAAACGTTTTTTGGAAAGACATGTTTCTTGGAAGAATTCTCCTTCATATGTGTCTCGGTTAATGTGAGGTTCATAATCCTCTTCATTGGGGGGAGTTGGCCTAAAACGTGGCGGCACTTCATAAACGACATCCCAACCATTCAGATTTGGACCAGTTTGACAGGCCCACGATAGATAAAACCCCGGGTCGCATGTTGAGCCGTAATATAGACATCGGGAACATCTAAATGGGTTCTTTGTTTGATTTCAACTAGCCCTATATGTTCATGAGTCCTTCTAGTCTCCTTCGGCTAGAACCAATAACATTTGAAGACTACGACGTTCGGTGGGTTTTCACCATAGAATAGAAATTCATAAATTTCTTCAACTCTTCCATAATAATTGGTACCTCCTTCACCAATAGCAAAGATACATCGATTTGTAGACTTTCGGTCGGCCATAGATAGCTCTTTGCCAAAGGTACGAAAGCGATACACGTTGATGTCGTATTTGTCAAATGAACGGACCTTATAGTCAAAACCATTAGCGACTTGTCTCAGTTTGGCGTCCATAGACTCTAAATTGGCCTACAAGTTTAATACGAAACAATTGTTGCATTAGCCATAAATTAGACGAAGAAATGAAATGGTCTAATGGAAATTACCATTTAATTGAACCAAGAGATGAAACCGGGATAGCCGCCTCCATGCTTTGCCAGAAGCTCATACTCTTCGATGGAATCCTTTTGGATCACCGCTCCATCCTAGAATTTGACAAAGTATCGAATGTATCAAATATCCGGGAATAAGAGCAGATCAAAGGAATTAGAGGTTGTGAAACAATGTACTGAGAACTTACTCGATGTACAACCGCACTTCTGTTAGGTTGTTGAAGATATACAACGAAATGGTCCACCATTCTTCGGCATCGAACGCTATTGCTTTCGAAGCACCGGCTGGTGCAAGCTTCCCTTTGAATAGGTTGAGGTTGGATCGACCTTTTTAGGGTCGCCAGCATTGTACCGAGGCTTATGATTATGCAAATGACAATTTTTGGCTTCGTGGTGTGCTATCATGAAGTTTGTCGCCTCCTCAGTAATGAATGCCTCGGCCATCGATGCTTCAATTCTATGTTTTGTGCTTGACTAGCACCAACTATTTTGCATGCCCCCAATATTGCCTTGGTTGGGAGATGCAAAATCAAATGATGCATTGGATTAAAGAAGCCCAGTGGAAAGATCTCCTCTAACTTGCAGATCAACTCTGATGCCAACTCTTCCATTTCATCTAGCACGCCAGGGGATAGTTCTTTCGCACAAAGAACACAGACGAAATAGCTCAACTCTGCCAGTACTTGCCATTCATCCTCAGGGATAAAGCCACGCAACATCACCGGCATTACTCACTCTAGCCATATGCCAATCATGACTCTTGAGACCAAATATTTTCAATTTGTCAAGACTAGTTCCCCTCTTTAGATTCGCTGCATACCCATCGGGGAACATCAACTGCATTTTCACCCACAAGATCATTTCCCTCATAGCTGGCCTTCCAAGCTTGAACCATGCCTTTGGCTTTGTCCAGTCTTGTTTCCTTTCGGTTGTCACATGTTTTGTAACGGTCTATCACAAGGAGCCTCCTGATCGACTCTAGCTTTAGGATTATCCTTTGACTTCCCCTCTATGCCGAACAATGTACCAAAAAGGGCCTCGGCGATATTCTTTTTAGTGTGCAGCACGTTGATGTTGTGTGGGCAAAGGAGGTCTTTGAAGTAAGACAGATCCCACAAGCATGTCTTGTGAGTCCAGGCATGTTCTGAATTATACCCTTTGAAATACCCTGGACGTTCTTGATTAGGCTCGAGAGTGTTTAACTGATCCAGGGTCTACTGGCCTGTCAACGCAGATGGTGCAGAGTTTTTGAAAACTCTACCTTTGATGAAATTCTTCTTGTCTTTTCTGAACTTATGGCGAGGATCCAAGAACTGTCTATGCAAGTCGAAGAAAGAAAACTTGCGACCTGCCTGCAGCCAACGAAACCGAAGAGCTGTCTTGCATGTGGGGCACGGGAACATTCCATGCGCACGCCAGCCAACGAATAGCACATACGCCGGCATGTCACGCATCGAGTACATGTACCACACATGCATTGAGAAGTTTTGTTTTGTAGCGCCGTCGTATGTCTTGATCCCATTATCCCAAGCTTCTTGCAATTCATCCTTAAGCGGCTGCATGTACACATTCATATTCTTCTCCAGATAGTTGGGCCCTGTAAGTATGAACGTCAGGAAAATGTTCTTTCTTTGCATAATTTGTCCGGGGGGGATATTGAGTGGAATGACAAATACATGCCAACAACTATATTGGGTTGGCGTCATACCAAACACATTGAACCCATCCGTGATGATGGCGACTCGAGGATGCCTTGGATATACCGCTTTATCCTTATGTAACGCATCGAAATGCTTCCACACAAAAGTGTCTAAAGTGTGTACCAACATATGATTCCCATCTGCATCTAGTTCGGTTCTTATGCCCAATTTGTGTCATGTCATCTATCTGGCCGTCTCTTCGACCATGAAAATACATTGAAGTCTTGGTATGATTGGCATATACCGAAGAACATTAACAGGGATTTTGGTCCGAATCTTCTCGCCCATACTGTTATCTACCACAACATACCTGGAAGCCTTGCAAATGGGACAATAGTTCAAGTCCGCATACTCAAGCCTAAATTAGGCACATCAATTCTCACAGGCATCTATCTTCGCATAAGGCATCTTAAGTACATGGAGGATTTTGTCCGACCGATGTAGGTTTGCAGGCATTATATGACCTTTGGGTAGAAGCGTCCAAATAGTGTCATCATTGCGTCATAGAATTCTCTACCCAAGTTTAATTGAGCCTTGAGAGCCATTATTTGCGCGATGGCATCCAGCTGACAAAGCTCAGTGTGCTCGTGGAGAGGACGTTTTTAAGACTTCAACATTTCATAGAAGGCCTTTGCAGATTCCTCCATCTCATCATCCGAATCTCGAGCATCATCAAAGTCTTGCACCATGTCTTCAATACTAGTACCATGCTTGTCGGTGGGACGACGAACTACCTCAGCTTTGGCATGTTGGGCAGACTCACCATGTAATGTCCACACCATATAATCAGGCGTCAAACCCCACTTCTGTAGGTGTTTACCCATATCACCTTCTATCGTCTTTTGAAAGTTGTCACATCGGACACAGGGGCACCAGGTTTCTCTCTGACCATTTGCAAATGCGGCTCTCACAAACCCCTTGGTTTTTGTTAACCATTCAGTGGTCATGTTGTTCTGACTAGTGTGACCGGTGTACATCCACGCACGATCACTCATCTCTCCTAGCTACTTGACACACGAGAAATATATATATATATAATTCAGGATATATACTCATCAGTTAATCAAGTTTGTTAGTTTTATTACGTCCATGCAACCTACACTCTAATAGGTCAAGATAGGCCCTAATCCCACCTGAGTATGTGTAGATTGGGTTCATTTTCCCATGATCTGCTCCGGATCCGACGCAAAATTTCGGTAGCACCTCCCCGCTATTCTCCTGATACACGTCTCGGCAATAAACAGAGAGGATGTGTACTCGGAGAACAACATGGAGGCACTAACGAAATTATGCATAGGAAACGGAGAAAAGCATATGGGAAAACGGACCCAATCTACACATACTCGGGCTGTCCATGGATAATTGTAGCGACCCGATCTCAAGGGATCGGAGTCTGTGTGCTTAAGTGGCATCCCTGGATCGGTATGCTGACACACACAATACTTGAGGATTTACAACAGAGTTCAATCACACATTTATTACATCAAGAATCCTCAAAGAGTATTTATTACATTAATGTGGCCTAAGGCCAAATAAAGCAAATTAATGCGGAAGCAAAAAGTGTAACGAGTCCATCAACTCCACGAGCAAGCTGAGTGCAGAACAACGACCTATCGCACCTTATTCATCGTCGGATAAATCTGCAACATGGTAAGTTGTAGCCGTGTAGGTCAGTACATGGAATGTACTGGCAAGTCACATCATAAAGTTTAATGAGCCTACATAGTACATGCAATTTGGCTGGTGGAAAGCTCTAAGTTTAGTTTTGCATAAAGCTATTTTTTCCCTATCAATTTTTTTTGCTCTACTTCTACAAATATCATAAGTCTGAGATGATGCCCATCTCAATCATTCCAAAATCTTGTACCCAGTTGATTAGTTAAGAGTGATGAGATCTCCCTACATTTCCACTACTAAAAGCTCAAGTTGTCCATGACCGGGGACACGGCTAATCGATTAGATTTTAACTCTGCAGAGGTTGTGCACTTTTCCCCACAAGACTCGACCACATCCTTGATCGGAAGATCGAGACATAGTCTTTCAAAAGCATTTCCCCTAACCCACGGATAGGCCGGTACACCTAAATCATCTACATCTGCTAGCCTATCCCGGAAGAGGTCACACCATCTACTCAACTAAGCCAGAGCCCATATTGTCTTGCGGCTGCACACAGAAGCTTATAGACATGAAAATAAGGTTGATCCCTTTGAGCCTGGGTGGACGGACCACTAGTGTGCACTCCCATGGATTCCCATGAATGCTCCCACTGTACTTCGCCACCATACAAACCAATTTCCACCCAGGTAGTTCATTAAAGTTGGTCCTAGTTACTACTTTGTCACTCACATCTCAAGGTGATAACACTCCCCAATCCATGTCTACTTTGGCGAAGCATTGTAATATAACACGGAGGTAACAAAGTTGGTACGGTTCAGACCTACCTCAAATGAACTACTGGGTGATAGTAAAACCAAGAAGTGCAAACTCCTACCATGCACTCCTACATCAAAGGACTATGTGCAAAAATAAAACATAGGTAAAAACTGATATGATCAAAATGCAACTTGCCTTCGTGTCGGGAGTGAAGTTCTAGGGATAGTAGTACTCTGTTTCGCACTCCGGACAATCTATCGCAAAGTAAATAAACACACATAAACAAGCATTCATACAATTCAAAGAAAACATGCAACAAAATAGTTGCAAAAGCCAAATAAATCCAAAACAAGTCATTAACATGAAAATTTTCGAAGTATAAATAATGTTCAAAATTCGTGACGTGCACTAGTGTTCCTACAAGGCATTCTAAAAAAATTATGATGAACAGAAATAATTGTGTGGAATATATAGTGGCAACATTTCATGGCAAAGGATTTAGTTCGTGTGACATGGTGCAAAAAGAATCACTTCAAACGGGTATACCGTTTGAAAGATATGACCTAATGAAATTTAAATTCAAATCTGAAATAATTTCAAATTTGAACTTGCAAAAATCTGCAACTATGGGTTTTCTGGTTAGGGCTATTCGAGACGAAAATTTAGCCTCTTGTTTCACCCGGTTTCGATCTACGGTTAAAAAGGTAAAGCCGTTTGAAGTTTTGAATTAAATCTGAAAAAAAACTGCTACAGGAACGTTTCTGAAAATACTAAATTGTGAACATTCGTGGCTAGGGCGCGAAGTGGATGGCTCTGGTTGGCTGGCTGCGTTCGCCGCGGCGGCTACGCGGTGAATATCCGCGAAATAAGTAAAATCCTCTGGTTCGGGTAAACTAAAACAAAACCGACGTTCAGTTTAAAATAAACCACACGGTTTAGATCTAATAAAAAAACCAATCTAAATAGCGTACCTGTTCGATCAAAAGAAAAAAAACAATCTAATCTACGCTACGTACGAACAGAGGAGGGACGAGCGCTCACAGAGACGAGCACGGCGTCAGCAGGGAGTTCGGCGGTGACGGGGTGACGGCTCCGGCGGGCTCCAGCACGGGCGAGGTGGTTGGGTGGGTGCAGCTCGGCGAGGGCCTCCGGGCGGTGATGACGACGGTCGACAGCGACAACCTGGTGGAGCGGAGGGAGTGGGCGGAGCTCCGGTGAACTCCGGCGACGCAGGTCATCGAGGCGGCAGCTCCGGCGAACCTAGGGGCACAAAAAGATGTCAGGGAGGTGTGGGTGACTAAGGGGATCCGATTTCATGAAGAAAAAGGGGCCATGGGGGTTCACCAGCATCGTAAACTTCGTCAGAAAGCTCCGGCTTCGGCGAGATGCAAACGGACGGGGCGACGGCTACGAGCGGCGAGAGGTGGTGCGGCTTGGGTGAATGGAAAGAGGGCATCGAGGGTTACTTATAGGTGCGGCTAGGAGGGCCGGGGCTGCGGGATAAGCTCTATCCTTAGAGCTTCAGTCGGCGGTTGCAAGAGTTGCGAGCGCTGACTTATCCCGTGCGCTTCGCTGGAGGTTGGAGACGATGGGTTTTTTCGTTGGCTCTGGCGGCGCTAGGATGGAGCACTCGCTCCTGGAGTCGAGCGGAGGCTGGGGCTGGCGAGTTCTCCGTCCTGGCTGGGCTTCGGCCTAGCTAGGCCATGTGTGCGTGCGTGTTTTTTTGAAACTCTTTCTTTTTAGATCTGAAGCAGAAAACAAAAAGAAAAAAATATCAGAAAAATTCCTAAAATCCTTATAGCTAATATAGAGCACAAGGAACATTAATTCCTGCTCTTAGCATTTAGAAAATATTTTCCTAAAGAAATGATTTAACTTTGGCTAGCAAAATAAATTTGAAATGCAACTTTAAAAACACCAAATATACTTTAAATACTTTCGCACTCATTCATATTTTGAGGAAGTCATGTTATCCCCTCTCTATTATTTTATGTGAGTGGAAAACTTGAACATCATAAAATCCAAATGCAATAAAAATATGATATGCAATATGATGATCCTATTAACGTCCTTGAGATTCGGGTTGGCCAGCAAAAAGGTGTGGATGGTCACGCTTGAGATCTTCTTCTCGTTCCCAAGTAGCTTACTCCTTGGTGTGGTGACTCCACTGAACCTTGCAGAACTTGATGACCTTGGTATGAGTGACCCTCTCGGCAGTCTCAAGAATCTTAACAAGCTTCTTCTCATAAGTTAGGTCGTTATCCAACTGAATTGCTTTTAGAGGCACTGTGTCTCTCAAAGGAATATCTGCCATCTCTGCATGACACTTCTTCAGTTGGGAAACTTGAAACACATCATGTGTTGGAAATATGCCCTAGAGGCAATAATAAATTAGTTATTATCATATTTCCTTGTTCATGATAATCGTTTATTATCCACGCTATAATTGTGTTGATCGGAAACTCAGATACATGTGTGGATACATAGACAACACCATGTCCCTAGTATGCCTCTAATAGACTAGCTCGTTGATCAAAGATGGCTATGGTTTCCTAGTCATGGACAAGAGATGTCATTTGGTAACGGGATCACATCATTAGGAGAATGATGTGATGGACAAGACCCAAACTACAAACGTAGCATATGATCGTGTCAGTTTATTGCTACTATTTTCTGCATGTCAAGTATATGTTCCTATGACCATGAGATCATGCAACTCACTGACACCGGAGGAGTACCTTGTGTGTATCAAACGTCGCAACATAACTGGGTGACTATAAAGGTGCTCTATAGGTATCTCCGAGGGTGTCTGTTGGGTTGGCATGGATCAAGACTGGGATTTATTACTCCGTGTGACGGAGAGGTATCTCAGGGCCCACTCGGTAATACAACATCACAATAAGCCTTGCAAGCAATGTGACTAAGTGTTAGTCACGGGATCTTGTATTACGGAACGAGTAAAGAGACTTGCCAGTAACAAGGTTGAACTAGGTATGAAGATACCGACGATCGAATCTCAGGCAAGTAACATACCGAAGAACAAAGGGAACATCATACGGGATTAACTGAATCCTTGACATAAAGGTTCGACCGATAAAGATCTTCATAGAATATGTAGGAACCAATATGGGCATACAGGTCCCTCTATTGGTTATTAACCGTAGAGGTGTCTCGGTCATGTCTACATAGTTCTTGAACCCGCAGGGTCTGCACACTTAAGGTTCGATAACGTTTCGGTAGTATAGAGTTATGTATGGTGGTGACCGAAGGTTGTTCGGAGTCCCGTATGAGATCCGGACGTCGTGAGGAGCTCCGTAATGGTCCAGAGGTACAGATTGATATATAGGAAGTCCTATTTTGGTCGCTGGAAAGGTTTCGGGCTCATCGGTAGTGTACCGGGTGTGCCAGTAGTGTACCGGGAGACCATCGGGAGGGGTATTTCGACCCAAGAGGCTACATGGGCTGTGGGAGAGTAAATACCAGCCCTTAGTGGGCTGTTGGAAGTCCCACACAAGGCCCATGCGGCTGGGAAGAAAAGCCCAAAGAGAAAAAGGTGGAAAAAGGCAAAAAAAGGCAAAAATAAGGAGGAGTCCTAGTCCTACTAGGATTGGAGGAGGAATCCTCCAATCCTCCTTGGTTCGGCCGACCCAAGGGCTGGCTCCTTGGGATCCAAGCCTCCTCCTCTCTTCCTCCTATATATACTAGAGGTTTTAGCGTTTTTGGCACTAGTTTTTCAGCCACGTGCTACGCGTTCCTCCAGTGCATAGTTTCTCCTCTAGATCGGATTTCTGCAGTGCTTAGGCAAAGCCCTGCCGGAATAGCTCCACCACCATCGCAGGAGCGCCATCATGCTGCCGGAGAACTCTTCTACCTCTCTAATCCCTCTTGCTGGATCAAGAAGGTGGAGATCGTCATCAAGCTATACGTGTGCTGAACGCAGAGGTGCCGTCCGTTCGGTGCTAGATCGGAAGGACCGTGATCAAGATCGTGAGACAGATCATTATGAGATCGCAGGACGGATCGTGATGAGTTCGTGGGATGGATCATGATGAGATCGCCGGACGGATCATGATGAGTTCGCGGGACGGATCGTGATGAGATCGCCGGACGGATCGTGATGAGTTCTCGGGACGGATCATGATTGGAACGCGGGACGGATCGTGATGAGATCGCGGGATGCTCGGCGATTTGGATCACGAAGACGTTCAACTACACCAACCACGTTTCTCAACGCTTCCTGCTTAGCGATCTACAAGGGTATGTAGATCCACTCTCCCTCTTGTTGATGCTCATCACCATGGATAGATCTTGCGTGTGTGTAGGAATTTTTTTGTTTCCCATGCAACGTTCCCCAACAGTGGTATCAGAGCTAGGTCTATGTGTAGATGAGATCTCGAGTAGAACACAAAGAGTTTGTGGGCGTTGATGCTTAGATTGCTTCCTCCCTTGGTCGTGTTTTGGTTCAGCGGTATTGTGAGATGAAGCGGCCCGGACCAACATTACTCGTATGCTTATGAGAGACCGGTTCCCTCAACCGCAACTTGTTGCGTAGATGGCTTGCGGGTGCCAGTTTCTCTCACTTTAGTTGGATCGGATTCGACAAAGGCGGCCCTTGAGAAGGTTGAAAAGCAACTAGTGTATCACCGTTGTGGTTTTTGCGTAGATGAGAATTGTTCTTGCTAGATACCCGTAGCAGCCACGTAAAACATGCAACAACAATTAGAGGACGTCTAACTTGTTTTTGCAGGGTATGTTGTGATGTGATATGGCCAATTACATGATGTGATATATGTGATGTATGAGATGATCATGTGTTGTATAGAATATCATGACTTGCATGTCGATGAGTACGGCAACCGGCAGGAGCCATAGGGTTGTCTTTAATTATTGTATGACCTGCATGTCAATCATTAAGCGCTATGTAATGCTTTACTTTATTGCTAAACGGTAGCAATAGTAGTACAAGCATGATGGGTGCGACAACCACGATGGTGACACGTTGATGGAGATCAAGATGATGGAGATCATGGTGTCGTGCCAGTGACGATGGAGATCATGCCGGTGCTTTCAAGATGGAGATCAAAAGCACAAGTTCATGGCCATATCATGTCACTTATGATTTGCATGTGATGTTAATCCTTTTATGCACCTTGTTTTGCTTAGGACGACGGTAGCATTATAAGGTGATCCCTCACTTAAATTTCAAGATGAATTGTGTTCTCCCCGAGTGTGCACCGTTGCGAAAGTTTGTCGTGTTGAGACACCACGTGATGATCGGGTGTGATAGACTCTACGTGCACATACAACGGGTGCAAGCCAGTGTTGCACATGCAGAACACTCGGGTTAAACTTGACGAGCCTAGCATGTACAGACATGGCCTCGAAACACAAGAGATCGAAATGTCGAACATGAGTCATATAGCAGATATGATCAACATGATGATGTTCACCATTGAAACCACCTCAACTCACGTGATGATCGGACTTGAGTTGGTAAATTTGGATCATGTATCACTCGAATGACCAGAGGTGACATTTGAGTGGGAGTTCTTAAGTAATATGATTAATTGAACTCATTATCATGAACATAGTCAGTAGTGTCTTTGCAAACTGTGTTGTAGATTACTAGCTCACGCTATAGATCCCTTGAATTTTTATATGTTCCTAGAGAAATAGAGTTGAAAGATGATGGTAGCAATATTGCGGACTGGCTCCGTGATCTGAGGATTGTCCTCATTGCTGCACAGAAGGCTTATGTCCTTAATGCACCGCTTGGTGCACCAACCCCTCTAGCATCGTTTGTAGATGTTGTGAACATCTGACATGCACGTTCTGATGACTACTTGATAGTTTAGTGCGTCATGCATTACGGCTTAGAATTGAGGCTCCGAAATGTTTTGAACGTCATGGAACATATGAGATGTTCTAAGAGCTGAAATTAGGATCTCAGGCTCGTGCCCGTGTTGCGAGATATGAGATCTCCAACAAGATTCTTTGCCTGCAAGATGAAAGAGAATAGCTCAATCGTTGAGTATGTGCTTAGATTGTCTGGGTGCTACAATCGCTTGAATCAAGTGGGAGTTGATCTTCCAGATAAGATAGTGATTGATACAGTTCTCCAAGTCACTGTCACTAAAGCTACTAGAACTTGGTGATGAACTATAAAATGCCAAGGATAGAAATAATGATCCCTGAGCTATTCGTGATGTTTGACACCGCGAAGGTAGAAATCAAGAAGGAGAGTCAAGTGTTGATGGTTAGTCAAACCACTAGTTTCGAGAAGGGCAAGAGCAAGGAGGGAAACTTGATGGATAGCAAGTCAGTTGCTGCTCCAGTGAAGCAACCCAAAGTTGAACCCAAACCCGAGACTAAGTGCTTCGATTATGAGGAGAGCGGTCACTGAAGTGGAACAACCCTAGATACTTGGTAGATAAGAAGGCTGGCAACGTCGACAGAAGTATATTTGATATACGTGTTAATGATGTGTACCTTGCGAGCACTCCTAGTAGCACCTGGGTATTGGATACCGGTTCGGTTGATAAATGTTAGTAACTCGAAATAAAAGCTATGGAATAAACGGAGAACTAGCTAAGGGTGAGGTGACAATGTGTGTTGGAAATGTTTCCAAGGTTGATGTGATCAACATCACACGCTCTCTCTACCTTCAGGATTAGTGACAAACCTAAATAAATGTTATTTGGTGTTTTGCATTGAGCATGAACATGATTATATCATGTTTATTGCAACACAGTTATTCCTTTAAGTTAGAGAATAATGGTTATTCTGTTTACATGAATAATACCTTCAATGGTCATGCACCCAGTGAGAATGGTTTGTTGAATCTTGATCGTAGTAATACACATGTTCATAACATTGATGCCAAAAGATACAAAGTTAATAATGATAGTACCACATACTTGTGGCACTGCCGCTAAATGTCATATTGGTATAAAGCGCATGAAGAAACTCCATGCTTATGGATCTTTGGACTCATTCGATTTCGAATCGGTTGAGACATGCAAACCATGCCTCTTGGGCAAGATGACTAAGGACCTCGTTTCCAGATGGATGGAGCGGGCAAGTGATTTATTGGAAATGATACATGTTGATGTATTCAATCCAATGAGTCTTGTAGCGTGCAATGGATATCGTTATTTTCTTACCTTCACTGATGATTTGAGTGGATATAGTGTATATTTACTTAATGAAACACAAGTCTGAATCGTTTGAAAGGTTCAAGCAAATTGAGAGTGAAGTATAAGATCATCATGACAAGAAGATAAAAATGTCTGCGATATGATCGTGGAGGTAATATCTAAGTTACGAGTTTGGCATACAACTTTAGACAATGTGAAAGTTGTTTCACAACTCACACCACCTGGAACACCATACTGTGATGGTGTGTTCGAACGTCATAGTCATGCTCTATTGAAAATGATGCTTGCTATGATGTCTCTTATCGTTTTGCTACTATAATTTTGGGGTTATGCATTAGATACAACTACATTCACTTTAGATAGGGCGCCATCTAAATCCGTTGAGATGACACCGTGTGAATTATGGTTTGATAGAAACCTAAGCTGTCATTTCTTAATGTTTGGGGCTGCAACACTTATGTGAAAAAGGTTTTCACCTAATGAGCTCGAACCCAAAGCGGACAAATGCATCTTCATAGAATACCCTAAAGATAGTTGGGTAAACCTTCTATCTCAGATCCAAACATAG
Organism: Hordeum marinum; assembly: GCA_022496015.1. NCBI lineage: Eukaryota > Viridiplantae > Streptophyta > Magnoliopsida > Poales > Poaceae > Hordeum > Hordeum marinum. The sequence goes on from CM039678.1 coordinate 272,610,328, forward strand.
AGTGTTTGTTGCTAAAACTGGGTCCTTTCTCGAGAAAGAGTTTCTCTCGAAAGAATTGAGTGGGAGGAAGATAGAACTTGATGAGGTTGTTGAACCTTTGTTCAACCAGAGAGTAGCACAGCGCAGGAATTTGTTTTTATGAAGCCTACGTTAGTTGAAGAGGAAGTTAATGATGATGATCATGAAGCTTCGGATCAAGTTACTATCGAACCTCGTAGGTCGACAAGGATGTGTACTGCTCCTGAGCGGTATGACAACCCTGTCTTGGAGGTCATGTTGTTGGACAACGATGAATCTACAAGCTGTGGAGAAGTGATGATGGGCCCGGATTCCGACAAATGGTTAGAGGCCATGAAATCCGAGAAAGGATCCATGTATGAAAACCAAGTATAGACTTTGGTAGACTTTCTCATTGGACGACAGGTCGTTGAGTACAAATGGATGTTTAAAATGAACACAGACGCTCATGGTAAATGTCACCATTTGTAAAGCTCGACAAGTTCAAGGAGTTGACTGCGATGAGACTTTCTCACTCGTAGCGATGCTAAAGTCTATTGGAATTATGTTAGCAGTTGCTGCATTTTTCAATTATGAAATCTGGCAGATGGATATCAAAACATAGTTTCCTTAATAGTTTACTTGAGGAAAGGTTGTATGTGATACAACCAGAAGGTTTTGTCAGTCCTAAGGATGCTAAAAGGTGTGCAAGATTTAGTGATTCTTCTATGAACTGAAGCAAGCATCTCGGAGTTGGAATATACACTTTGATGAGGTGATCAAGGTTTTTGAGTCTATACAAAGTTTACGAGAAACTTGTATTTACAATAAAGTGAGTAGGAGCACTATAGAATTTCTGATAAGTATATGTGGATGACATATTGTTGATCGGAAATGATGTAGAATTTCTGGAAAGCATAAACGGTTGTTTGAAAAGGTTTTTTTCAAAGGAAGACCTGGATAAAACTACCTAATTGTTGAGCATCAAGATCTATAGAGATAGATCAAGATGCTTGGTGAGACTTTCAATGAGTACATACCTTGACAAGATTTTGAAAGAGTTCAAAATGGATCAGTCAGAGAAAGAGTTCTCACCTGATTTGCGAGGTGTGAAGTTGAGTGAGACTCAAAGCTCAACAACGGCAGACGAAAGAGAAAGGATGAATGTCGTCCCCTATGCCTTAGCCATAGGCTCTGTATAGTATGCCATGCTGTGTACCGCACCTGTGTGTGCCTTGCCATGAGTCTGTCAAGGGGTACAAGAGTGATCCAGAAGTGGATCACTGGACAACGGTCAATATTATCCTTAGTGACTAAAAGATTAAGGAAACGTTTCTCGATTATGGAGATGATAAAGGGTTCGTCGTAAAGAGTTACGTCGATGAAAGCTTTAACACTAATCCGGATGACTCTTAGTAGCAATCCGGATACGTATAGTGGAGCAACCATTTGGAATAGTACCAAGTGGAGTGTGGTAGCAGTGTTTACAGTTTGACATAGAGATTTGCAAAGTACATACGGATCTGAATGTCGCAGACCCATTGACTATAAGACCTCTCTCACATGCAAAGCATGATCGAGCCCCAGAACTCAGTGGGTGTTAGATTCATAACAATGCGAATCACATGGTGAGTGAACTAGATTACGGACTCGAGTGCAAGTGGACGACTGTTGGAAATATGCCCTAGAGGCAACAATAAATTAGTTATTATCATATTTCCTTGTTCATGATAATCGTTTATTATCCATGCTATAATTGTGTTGATCGGAAACTTAGATACATGTGTGGATACATAGACAACACCATGTCCCTAGTATGCCTCTAATAGACTAGCTCGTTGATCAAAGATGACTATGGTTTCCTAGTCATGGACATGAGATGTCATTTGGTAACGGGATCACATCATTAGGAGAATGATGTGATGGACAAGACCCAAACTACAAATGTCACATATGACCATGTCAGTTTATTGCTACTGTTTTCTGCATGTCAAGTATATGTTCCTATGACCATGAGATCATGCAACTCATTGACACCGGAGGAGTACCTTGTGTGTATCAAATGTCGCAATGTAACTAGGTGACTATAAAGGTGCTCTACAGGTATCTCCGAGGGTGTTTGTTGGGTTGGCATGGATCAAGACTGGGATTTGTTACTCCGTGTGACGGAGAGGTATCTCAGGGCCCACTCGGTAATACAACATCACAATAAGCCTTGCAAGCAATGTGACTAAGTGTTAGTCACATGATCTTGTATTACGGAACGAGTAAAGAGACTTGCCAGTAACGAGGTTGAACTAGGTATGGAGATACCGACGATCGAATCTTGGGCAAGTAACATACCGAAGAACAAAGGGAACATCATACGGGATTAACTGAATCCTTGACATAAAGGTTCTACTGATAAAGATCTTCGTAGAATATGTAGGAACCAATATGGGCATCTAGGTCCCGCTATTGATTATTGACCGTAGAGGTGTCTCGGTCATGTCTACATAGTTCTCGAACCCGCAGGGTCTGCACACTTAAAGTTCGGTGACGTTTCGATAGTATAGAGTCATGTATGGTGGTGACCGAAGGTTATTCGGAGTCCCGGATGAGATCCCGGACATCACGAGGAGCTCTGGAATGGTCCGGAGGTAAACATTGATATATATGAAGTCCTGTTTTGGTCGTCGGAAAGGTTTCGGGCTCATCGGTAGTGTACCGGGAGTGCTGGTAGTGTACCAGGAGACCATCGGGAGGGGTATTTCGACCCAAGAGGCTACATGGGCTGTGGGAGAGTAAATACCAGCCCTTAGTGGGCTGGTGGAAGTCCCACACAAGGCCCATGCGGCTGGGAAGAAAAGCCCAAAGAGAAAAAGGTGGAAAAAGGCAAAAAAGGTCAAAAATAAGGATGAGTCATAGTCCTACTAGGATTGGAGGAGGAATTCTCCAATCCTCCTCGGTTCGGCCGACCCAAGGGCTGGCTCCTTGGGAGCCAAGCATCCTCCTCTCTTCCTCCTATATATACTAGAGATTTTAAGGTTTTTGGCACTAGTTTTTCAGCCACGTGCTACCCGTTCCTCCAGTGCATAGTTTCTCCTCTAGATCGGATTTCTGCAGTGCTTAGGCGAAGCTCTGCCGGAATAGCTGCACCACCATCGCCGGAGCACCGTCATGCTGCCGGAGAACTCTTCTACCTCTACGCTCCCTCTTGCTGGATCAAGAAGGCGAAGATCATCATCAAGCTGTACGTGTGCTGAACGTGGAGGTGCCATTCGTTCGGCGCTAGATAGGAAGGACTGTGATCAAGGTCGCGAGACGGATCATGATGAGTTCGCAGGACGGATCGTGATGAGATCACGAGACGTATCGTGATGAGTTCGCGGGATGGATCGTGATTGGATCGCGGGACGGATCGTGATGAGATCGCGGGATGCTTGGCGATTTGGATCGTGAAGACGTTCGACTATACCAACCGCATTTCTTAACGCTTCCCGCTTAGCGATCTACAAGGCTATGTAGATCCACTCTCCCTCTCGTAGATGCTCATCACCATGGATAGATCTTGCATGTGCGTAGGAATTTTTTTGTTTCCCATGCAACGGTCCCCAACATCATGAACTCCTAACAAACCCTCTGGTAGTTCCAACTTGTATGCAACTTCTCCTGTGCGTTCCAGAACTCTGTATGGCCCCACGAATCGTGGTGCTAACTTTCCTTTGACTCCAAAGCTCTTAATACCTCGAAGTGGAGACACTCGCAGATGTGCTCTATCTCCCACTTCGTAAATCACTTCCTTGCGTTTAGCATCAGCATAACTCTTTTGTCTAGACTGAGCTATCTTGAGTCTATCACGGATCAACTTGACCTTCTCCTCAGAATCTCGAATCAAATCTGATCCAAACAATTTGCGATCACCAACTCCATCCCACATCAACGGTGTTTTGCACTTCCTCCCATACAATGCCTCAAAAGGGGCCATCTACAAACTTGCTTGATAGCTGTTGTTGTATGAGAACTCTGCATAAGGTAAGTTATCATCCCAACTAGACCTGTAGTCTAGTGCACAAGCTCTCAACATGTCCTCCAGAATCTGATTCACCCTCTCTGTCTGCCCATCTGTCTGTGGATGGAAGGCTGTACTGAACTCTAGCCTGGTACCCAAAGTTTCGTGTAGCTGATGCCAAAACTTTCAAGTAAACTGTGTTCCTATATCTGATACAATGGTCCTCGGAACTCCATGCAGACATACAATCCTGGTCATATATATCTTCGCCAGCTTAGCACTTATATAGGTAGTCTTCACAGGGATGAAGTGAGCAACCTTGGTCAAGCGATCAACAATCACCCGAATGGAATCATAACCTGAACGGGTCCTGGGTAATCCCGTGATGAAGTCCATGCCAAGTTTATCCCATTTCCAATCAGGTATCGGCAATGGCTGAAGCAAACCTGCTGGTTTCTGATGCTCTGCCTTTACCCTCTGACATACATCACATACTGCTACATACTCAGCAATTTCCCTCTTCATACCGGTCCACCAAAAACTTTCCTTTAAGTCTAAATACATCTTGGTGTTTCCCGGATGTATCGAGTAAGGCGAATCATGAGCCTCCTGAGGAATCAACTTCCTGATCTCTGGATCATTGGGCACACAAATACGTTGCTCAAACCATATGGTTCCATGCTCATCCTCACGGAATCCTTCTGCCTTTCCTTTGCTAATCCTCTCCTTTATCTCAGCAATACCTTGATCTAACTTCTGAGCTTCTCTGATATTTCCCAATAAGGTGGACTGAACTTCGAGTGCGGCAACATAGCCTCTCAGAACTATTTCCAACTCAAGATCTCTAAGTTCATCACATAACTCCTGAGGTAATCCTCCCGCGACAAGAGTGTTGACATAGCTCTTACGGCTCAACGCATCTGCCATGACGTTGGCTTTTCCTGGATGATAATGCAAACTCATGTCATAATCCTTGATGAGTTCCAACCATCTCCTTTGCCTAAGGTTCAACTCTTTCTGCATGAAGATGTACTTCAAACTCTTGTGATCGGTGTAAACATCACATGGGTTCCCGATAAGGAAATGTCTCCAGGTCTTGAGTGCATGCACCACTGCTGCTAACTCCAGATCATGCATGGCATAGTTCAACTCATGAGGTCGAAGATGACATGAAGCATAAGCTACAACCTTTCCTCCTTGCATAAGCATGCCTCCAAGTCCTTGGTGTGAAGCATCGCAATACACCTGAAAATCCTTGTGTATGTTCGTCAGAATTAGCACTGGAGCTGTAACCAAACGTTTCTTCAACTCCTGGAAACTGGCTTCACATTCCTCAGTCCAAATATACTTGGTGTCCTTCTTCAACAACTCCATCATGGGCTTTGTAATCTTGGAGAAATTCTCAATGAACCTCCGATAATATCCTGCAAGTCCAAGGAAACTGCGGATCTCGCTAACTAAGGTCGGTGCCTTCCATTCTGTGACTGCTTCTACCTTGGAAGGGTCCACGACAATTTCTTCCCCTGACACAACATGTCCGAGAAATCCGACTTCCTTTAACCAAAACTCACACTTGCTGAACTTGGCATAAAGTTGGTGTTCTCTGAGCTTCTTCAGAACTAAGGGCAGATGTTCTGCATGCTCCTCCTCATTCTTGGAGAAAACCAATATATCATCAATGAATACCACAACAAACTTATCCAAGTACTCCATGAATACCTTGTTCATCATGCTCATAAAATAGGCAGGGGCATTAGTCAGACCAAACAACATGACTGTATACTCATAAAGCCCATACCTCGTGGTAAAAGTTGTCTTAGGTATATCCTTCTCACGGATCTTCAAGTGATGATAACCCGATCGAAGGTCAATCTTGGAGAAAACACTAGCTCCTTCTAGTTGGTCGAACAAGTCATTGATCATCGGCAGCGGATACTTGTTCTTGATGGTCACCTCATTCAAAGAGCGATAATCCACACACATTCTCAAGGTTCCATCCTTCTTATCCACTAAGAGTACTAGGGCTCCCCAAGGTGATGAACTCGGCCGAATATACCCCTTCTCCAGAAACTCCTCAATCTGCTTCTTGACTTCCGCTAGATCATTAGCAGGCATCCGGTATGGCCTCCTAGAGATAGGTCCGGTGCCTAGCAGTAACTCAATGAGAAACTCAATCTCCTGATCCAGTGGCATACCGGGTAACTCCTCTGGAAATACATCGGGATAATCCTTCACCACTGGTACTTCTTCTTGGACAACTCCCGTAAGAGAGTTCACTTGAGTCCTCTTAGGCTTAAGCCTGGATACATACTTGATCCTCTTCTTCTCTGGAGTGGTGAGAAGAATTGACCTAGTGGCACAATCAATGCTTCCCTGTTACTTGGACATCCAATCCATACCTAGGATTACATCCAACCCTTGTGACTCAAGTATGATCATATCTGTGGGAAAAACATGCCCCCTATGTTTAAAGACAACTGAAAACATGCCCAACTAGTCATAGACTCCGCTCCTGGGGAACTCACTAGAATAGGTGACTTAAGAGCTATAGTAGGCAACTGATATTTATCCACAAATCCCCTCGATATGAATGAATGTGATGCACTAGTGTCAAATAGAATGAGTTCTGGAAAAGAAATAACCAAGAACTTACCAATCACCACATCCAGTTGTTCATAGACTTCTTCCATGTTGACATGATTCACATGCCTCTTAGTGAAAGGATTGGGCTTCTTGCCTCCAGAACTTCCATTGCTATTCCCATTTTGTAGCTCGGGACACTCATTGGAGTAGTGCCCTGTCTTCTTGCACTTGAAGCAGGTGATGTGACTCAGATCCTTCCTCACTTGTGTAGCAGGGGTAGGGTGATGGTGATTGTCGTTTCCTCCATTCCCATTGCCATTCTTATGGCCATTGTGGTTGTGTCCATTGCCTCCATGCTAAGAATAACCACCATGGTTATGATGGTTGTGCCCTCCAAACTTACTGTGTCCTGTACCAGAATATCCTGAGAAAGGGGCGGAGCGAGGCTTCTGCTGCGCTCCAGACTGAAACTTGCCTTGACCATATTTCCTCTTGCGATTTTCCATCTGCTGATGCTTGCCCTCTAGAGTGATCACCTTGTCCACCAACTCTTGATAGTTATCAAAAGTCGCTACCATCAACTAAATTCCCAGCTCATCATTCAGTCCCTCCAGAAACTTCTCTTGCTTGGCTGCATCGGTTGCCATGTCACCTGGGGCGTAACGGGACAACCTGCTGATGTCATCAACATACTCAAACACTGAGCGACCTCCTTGGCGCAAGTTGCATAACTCCCTCTTCTTGAGAGCCATAGCTCCTGTTGAAACGTGAGCAGTGCAGAATGCCTGCTGGAACTAAGCCCAAGTCACATTCTCCATGGGGTACGTGGTGGTGTAGTTCTCCCACCATGAAGCTGCTGGTCCATCTAGTTGGTGAGAGGCAAACCTCACCTTCTCCTGATCGCTGCATCCTGCTATGGCTAGCTTCCTACCCATGTTGCGAAGCTAGTCATCTGCGACAATCGGCTCCGGGCTGCTTGTGAAGATTGGAGGATTCAACCTTAGAAAACGGGTAAGGCTGTCAATTTGTGGTGGAGGTGGAGGTGGAGGTGGAGGCGGGTTGTTGTTGTTGTTGTTCTAGGCCATATTATGCATCATCAACTGTATCATCTGGTTCTGGATCTGAAGCAATTGTTCCAAGGCGGGTGGAATATCATTCCCTGAGCCACTCCCGGAAGGGTCACGCCTTGGTGGCATCTGTTGGGTCAGCATAGATGAGGTATAGATAGAATTAGGACTAAGGGAGAAACACTACCCATATGCAAATGATGTCAATAAAAATCCAAATCACTCCAATTCAATCAAAGAGTTCACAAGAAACAAATCTAAGGTGAGCCATGTCACAAGATTTGACAAGGTCCCACAAATAAATAAATCAAATACTAATCGAATATCGAATCCTAACTCTCATGGTGGTCCAAATATACTCCTCATCGGAAGAGAGATCTATCATGTTGACGTCGGCTCCAGCGGCATCACTCTGTATCTCCTCATCATCGTCCTCATAGTCTTTGTCCTGACTGACATACTCCCCGTAAGAATGATCCTCTTGGAGATTCTCCCGTTATCAAGCTTTTCCTCAGCTTCCTCCAGCTGAAGCTTCAAGTTGCCGAACTTCTCCTACAGCGCATTGAGCTCCTCCTCATGCTCTGCGCGAGCATTCTAAAGCTCTTCTTCCAGCTCGACCTTGCGGGTAGTCAGGTTGTGGGTGGTGATGAGGCTGTCGTCCATCTCTTCTTTCATCCTGGTGATGAGATCCTCCAGGTCCTCAATGTGTGAGGTGATGGTGTCGTCCTCCCTGGTGCGCACCACATCTCCATCCGAGTCGCGGCGCGCGTACATGACGTAGTTAGTCTTCCTGAGATCCTCGCGGTAGTCCTGGCAGATGCGCCCAAGTGCAAAGAGCGCAACGATCCCTTTGCCAATGCCCCATGATCTTACTTCTATGTAGAAGTCACTCGGCTCGATGGCTTTTCCAAAAGTTCGCCCTGGAATGTGGATGTTAATCCTCTAGCGCATCTCCTCAGGTAGAGTGGCCGTGAAGGTACCGGTGAAACTGGGCAGGGCAATGCACAGATGTCCTGTGATATCCACGAGTTGTCTTCCAAAGGGCATGGTTGCGTCGGGCTGAGCAAACTCAACGATGGGGGTCAACATCTACAGTTTGAAAGAGAGGAGAAATTAGTAGTGAAGCAGGGAAAAGTATGAGACCAAAATAGGGGTATAAAAGTGTTGTAACATAAGGTTTTTATCCTATGGCTTTCCATTTTCTAGGGTCGCGTCCTACAGTCAACGTGTGCTCTGATACCATCTTGTAGCGACCCGATCTCAAGGGATCGGAGTCTCTGTGCTTAAGTGTCATCCCTGGATCGGTATGCTGACACACATAGTACTTGAGGATTTACAACAGAGTTCAACCACATATTTATTACATCGAGAATCCTCAAAGAGTATTTATTACATTAATGTGGCCTAAGGCCAAATAAAGCAAAGTAATGCGGAAGCAAAAAACGTAACGAGTCCATCAACTCCACGAGCAAGCTGAGTGCAGAACAACGACCTATCGCACCTTATTCGTCGTCGAATAAATCTGCAACATGATAAGTTGCAGCCGTGTAGGTCAGTACATGGAATGTACTGGCAAGTAACATCATAAAGTGTAATGAGCTTACATAGTACATGCAATTTGGCTGGTGGAAAGCTCTAAGATTAGTTTTGCATAAAGCTAGTTTTTCCCTATAAAAAATAATTGCTCTACTTCTACAAATATCATAAGTCTGAGATGATGCCCATCTCAATCATTCCAAAATTTTGTACCCAGTTGATTACTTAAGAGTGATGAGATCTCCCTACATTTCCACTACTAAAAGCTCAAGCTGTCCATGACCGGGGACATGGATAATCCATTAGATTTTAACTCTGCAGAGGTTGTGCACTTTTCCCCACAAGACTCGACCACATCCTTGATCGGAAGATCGAGACATAGTCTTTCGAAAGCATTTCCCCTAACCCACGGATAGGCCGGTACACCTACATCATCTAGATCTGCTAGCCTATCCCGGAAGAGGTCACACCATCTACTCAACTAAGCCAGAGCCCATATTGTCTTGCAGCTGCACACGGAAGCTTATAGACATGAAAATAAGGTTGATCCCTTTGAGCCTGGGTGGACGGACCACTAGTGTGCACTCCCATGGATTCCCATGAATGCTCCCACTGTACTTCGCCACCATACAAACCAATTTCCACCCAGGTAGTTCATTAAAGTTGGTCCTAGTTACTACTTTGTCACTCACATCTCAAGGTGATAAGACTCCCCAATCCATGTCTACTTTGGCGAAGCATTGTAATATAACACGGAGGCGACAAAGTTGGTACGGTTCAGACCTACCTCAAATGAACTACTGGGTGATAGTAAAACCAACAAGTGTAAACTCCTACCATGGACACCTACATCAAAGGACTATGTGCAAAAATAAAACATAGGTAAAAACTGATATGATCAAAATGCAAGTTGCCTTCGTGCTGGGAGTGAAGTTCTAGGGAATGGTAGTACTCTGCTTTGCACTCCGGACAATCTATCGCAAAGTAAATAAACACACATAAACAAGCATTCATACAATTCAAAGAAAACATGCAACAAAATATTTGCAAAAGCCAAATAAAATCCAAAACAAGTCATTAACATGAAAAATTTCAAAGTATAAATAATGTTCAAAATTCGTGATGTGCACTAGTGTTCCTACAAGGCATTCTAGAAAAATTATGATGAACAGAAAATAATTTTGTAGAATATATAGTGGCAACATTTCATGGCAAAGGATTTAGTTCATGTGATGCGGTGCAAAAAGAATCACTTCAAATGGGTATACCGTTTGAAAGATATGACATAATGAAATTTAAATTCAAGTCTGAAATAATTTCAAATTTGAACTTGCAAAAATCTACAACTATGGGTTTTCTGGTTAGGGCTATTCGAGACGAAAATTTAGCCTCTTGTTTCATCCCGTTTCGATCTACGGTTAAAAAGTTAAAGCCGTTTGAAGTTTTGAATTAAATTTGAAAAAAAATGCTACATGAACGTTTCTGAAAATACTAAATTGTGAACATTCGCGGTTAGAGCGCGAAGTGGATGGCTCTGGTTGGCTGGCTACGTTCGCCGCGGTGGCTATGCGGTGAACATTCGCGAAATAAATAAAATCCTCCGGTTCGGCTAAACTAAAACAAAACCGACGTTCGGTTTAAAATAAACCGCATGGTTTAGATATAAGAAAAAACCCAATCTAAATAGCGTACCGGTTCAATCAAAAGAACAATCTAATCTACACTACGTATGAACAGAGGAGGGACGAGCGCTCATAGAGACGAGCACGACGTCGGCAGGGAGTTCGGCGGTGATGGGGCGGCGGCTCCGGCAGGCTCCGGCACGGGCGAGGTGGTCGGGCGGGTGCAACTCGGCGAGGGCCTCCGGGTGGTGGTGACGATGGTCGACAGCGACGATCGGGTGGAGCGAAGGGAGTGGGCGGAGCTTAGGTGAACTCCGACGACGCAGGTCATCGGGGCGGCGGCTCCGTCGAACCTAGGGGCACACAAAGATGTCAGGTAGGTGCGTGAGACTAAGGGGATCCATGAAGAAAAAGGGGCCATGAGGGTTCACCGATGTCGGAAACTTCGTCGGAAAGCTCCGGCTTCGGCGAGATGCAAACGGACGTGGCGACGGCTACGAGCGGCGAGAGGTGGTGCGGCTTGGCTGAATGGAAAGAGGGCATCGAGGGCTACTTATAGGCGTGGCTAGGAGGGCCGGGGCTACGGGATAAGCTCTATCCCTAGAGCTTCGGCCGGCGGTTGCGGGAGCTGTGAGCATTGGCTTATCCCGTGCGCTTCGCTGGAGGTTGGAGACGATGGTTTTTTTTGTTGGCTCTGGCGGTGCTAGGGTGGAGCGCTCGCTCGTGGAGTCGAGCAGAGGCTGGGGCTGGCGAGCGCCTCCGGCCTGGCTGGGCTTTGGCCTGGCTAGGCCATGTGTGCGTGCGTGTTTTTTTTGGAACTCTTTCTTTTTAGATCTGAAGCAGAAAACAAAAAGAAAAAATATCAAAAAAATTCCTAAAATCCTTATAGCTAATGTAGAGCGCAAGGAACATTAATTCCTGGTCTTAGCATTTAGAAAATATTTTCCTAAAGAAATGATTTAACTTTGGCTAGCAAAATAATTTTTAAATGCAACTTTAAAAACACCAAATATACTTTAAATACTTTCACACTCATTCATATTTTGAGGAAGTCATATTATCCCCTCTCTATTATTTTATGTGAGTGGAAAACTTGAAGATCATAAACTCCAAATGCAATAAAATATGATATGCAATATGATGATCCTATTAACATCCTAATTTAATAAAATTGGGATGTTACAATAACGTTGGAGAATTCAAAAGTATCATGGTTATAATTATGCAAATGCATTCATATTTATAATTGTAACCCTTTCTAATGGGAGACACATACTGGTCATGCATACTAATGATTTAATCTACCTATAGCTAGCAAGTTTCATCGACACGAAGACCGGGATAGAGCAAATGAAGGGGTGAGGAGGAGATGTCATTTGTGCTCACCCATGAACGTAGGGGCGGAGGTCGTCGAACGCACGAGGAGGTCGTCGAACAACAGACCCTCACAGCGATGAAACAACTACATATTTAAATCCACCAGATCAACAAAAATATGAATTTTTATAACAAAATCAGAAAATATATGACCTAACTCATAATTTACAAAACTATGACCCCATCGGCCTCTAGAAGGTCGAAGAGCACCTTTTCGGTCAACACGAGACCGAAGAGGTGTCGGGGGTCGGGGGTCAATGGCGTCGGGGGCGGCGTATTAACAATTGCGCAGGGGATTGTAATGGTGATCTATCAATGGCATCTTCCCGTCACCACACGCAGGTGATGGTGCCCGGTGTCATGCTTGGGTGTCGTGCCAGGGTGTCGTGCAGGGGGCTCACCAGAGGGGCGTCGCCAGGGGTGTCGTGCCAGGGTATCGTGCCAGGGGTATCATGCAGGGGG